>CM056813.1:33999681-36499681 GCA_029852735.1 Persea americana
ACTGACTTGGGTCTCCCCCTGTGCTCCCGCCAGTTGCAACTTGGATCCCGTTCTGTCCCGTTACCCGGTTCCGCGGCCGTGGTCTTGCCTAGCTATATGTATATGTATATGTTTATAATGTTGGTTCTCGTCACTTCGTGTGTTCGAGCCCAATGCACTGAATGTGCTCTCATCACCTTAGTGATGGAGAGGATTTAGCTCTAGTGTGGTTACCATCTAGTCAGTTCCTGTACCTTGAATACCCCGCATGATTTATATTGCATCTGTACTTTAAATGAACTATATGCCCTGTTTTAAGACCGTTATTGTTTTATCAAGATTTCATCATGTTTAGAAAGTGTTTTGATTTCTTTCTTGGTATATCTATTCACCCACCTGCCAGACCGTCGTGTCTGACCCATTTTGTGGTACTCAGGTCCAGCTCCCGTCTTTGCCCTTGAGGAGGAGCCAGAGGAGGCGGTCAGTGAACCGCAACGTTTAGTAGAATGGCAAGCTGACGATGTCATGTAGACATTCGGTCTAGCTTCGAGCTGCGAACATTTTGGGAGATTGTAGACTGATTACTGATTTTGTACTTTGGTTGTACTGGCCTCTGTTGGCCATTATTTTTGGGGAATATTAACTTAACTTGATCTTTTGTATAAACTTTAATTTCATATTTTGGGAATCCTATTGAGATCATTGCTCACTCTGACATCATGTCATACCTGTGTATTAACAGTCTTATTTGATGTGATTGGATTAAGAGTTTGATTTGTTACACGCTTCCGCACCTATATAAATGTTCTATGAGTGCATGTGGAATCCTCACCGCGGAAACCTGTGGGAGATTAAATAAATGTACAATCAATAATCATCACCAAGGGGTGGTTCTTTATCCACACCACCCCCGTCGCGGTCCCGGGGCCCCCGGTCCGGGGTCGCGACAAACACCATTTCGGAAAGGTATTGGGACTTTTGGATTCATCAACTTGCATAAGGAAACTATGTTTATCCTCTATCATTCGAGTACCATACTAAAGGTAATAATAGACATACAAGATCCTTATACTTGTTGTTTGAATATGGATGCCCCAATATATAGTCCCTAATGTATAAGGATTCATTGCATTGTTTTACTCAGATTATATGTATAATTACCCAATCCTACTGGTTTTATCTCAAATTCTGATTTATACACCTGATATGTCCTGCCAGCCCCGTTTATGCATGAACAGATAATGATATGAAATGTGTGCTTACGAGCACCATGCCCCGCCTGCCCGAATGTTTTATACTGGTATAGTTTGTATATGTTTCGATTTCTCATGTAACCTATGAGTCGGCACCACTAAGCTTGGACGTCCTTGTCAGTCTGATCAACTAACTTGGGCCTTCCCCTTGTGCTCCCGCCAGTTGCAACTTGGATCCTGTTCTGTCCCGTTACCCAGTTCCGCGGCCGTGGTCTTGCCTAGCTATATGTATATGTATATGTATATAATGTTGGTTCTCGTCACTTCGTGTGTTCGGGCCCAACGCACTGAATGTGCTCTCATCACCTTAGTGATAGAGAGGATTTAGCTTTAGTGTGGTTGCCATCTAGTCAGTTCCTGTACCTTGAATACCCCACATGATTTATATTGCATCTGTACTTTAAATGAACTATGTATCCGGTTTTATGACAGTTATCGTTTTAATAAGTTTTCGTTATGTCTAAGATGTGCTTTGATTTCTTTCTTGGTATTATCTATTCACCCACCTGCCAGACCGTCGTGTCTGACCCATTTTTGTGGTACTCAGGTCCAACTCCCGTTATTGCCTTTGAGGAGGAGCCAGAGGAGGCAGTCGATGAACCGCCACGATTAGTCGAGTGGCAAGCTGACAATGTCATGTAGACATTTGGTTTAGCTTTGAGCTGCGAACATTTTGGGGAGATTATAGAAAGATACATGATTTATACTTTTGGATGTACTGGCCTTTGTTGGCCATTATTTTTGGGGAATGTTAATTTAACTTGATCTTCTGTTTAAACTCTAACTTCAAATTTTGGGAATGCTAATGAGATCATTGCTCACTCTGACATCATGTCATACTTGTGTATTATCTGTCTCATATAATGAGAATGGATTAAGAGTTTAATTTGCTACACGCTTCCGCACCAATGTAAATGTTCTATGAGTGTGTGTGGAATCCTCACCGCGGAAACCTGTGGGAAATTAAGGAAATGTATAATCATTATTAAGGGTAGTTCATTACCCCATCCACACCCCGTCGCGGTCCCGGGTCCCGGTTCGGGGCCGTGACACTTGAAGAAGAAGAATTCTTGATCTTGGAGCACTCTTGAAGGTTCTTGCAAAAAAAGAGCAATAGCAACAAGAGATCCAATCCCCTTGCTTTTATAGGAGAAAGCAAACCAAAAGAGGAAAGGAGGAGAAAAGAAAGGAAGTGTTACAAATTAGCAAACTTTCTAAAAGAAAGGAATTATGGGATATTCTTTCCCAATGAGGAGATATTTTTGAGAAATTCTCTCCAAAAAGAGAGGGATTATGAGAAACTTTCTCCCAAAGAAAGATACTTTGAGAAAATCTCTCCCAAAATCAAGGAAACTTGAGAGATTCTCTCCAAGTAAGAATATTCTTAGATATTCTTAACAAAAATGACACCACATGAGATCTAAGCCATCTTTAAAGCTTAAGGTCCCATGGGTTAGCCCACATGAGCCAGGTTTGACCACCCAGGCACTAAAAGTGGCTTTTAGTCAAAATTCCTCTTACCAAGAGCATACAAAAATGGTTCCATGCCTCCTTTGAGTTGATTGGACCATACAAAAAATCCAAGCCTAATGAGTTTCCAAAAGTCCAAACCATCCCACCTCATGAACCAAATTAAGCCAAAACCTTGAAATTGACATTCCATAAAAACCCAAACCACTCCAATGGACCCAAAGTTGTCCCAAAGAGTGATAAAAATCCAAACCATGGTCTCCTAACTCGCCACATACAGCTTGTTGGGTCACAAGGCCAAAACCAAAACCAAATCCGGGTCCCCTAACTTGCCACATACCGCTTGTTAGGTCACAAGACCAAAATCAAAATTCAAAACCCGACCCCCTAACCTGCCACATACAGCTTGTTAGGTCACAAGGTCAAAAACCAAAAACCTTCTTGACCGCCTGATGCGCAACACAAAGCCTTTAGGTTCACAAGGTCAAAAAGAAAATCCAAAACCCAAAAACCCAACCCAAATGTCATTTTCAAAATTTTGCCTTGAGATGGTACGTGATGTCTCTCACTGCCATAAAATTCCCTTGGAAACTCAAAAGGCTACACTATCAAGAAAAATGCTCAGAAACTCTTGGTCAAGTCAGAAGTTCTCCTTCAAAGTTTTCTTCCAGGCACATCGACTGCAAAGGCTATCCAATTCGTCGCTGTACCTCGAGGGGGCATTTGTTGACACCAAAAATGTCACTTTGCCTCATCAATATCAAAAGCTATATGGAGCCGCATCCTACTACAAACAGGCAAAGCTGCTTCAAGCATCAGATCTTGACAGAACCAGACAAAAACTACAAGATCTTTCAAAGTAGCCAAAAGAATGGTACACATGAAGTCTCGGGCCATTTCGACACCATCTGGCCTAACTTCAATCCTCCAATAGCTGAGCGGGAGCTCCCGACGGCGACAATATCAAATACATCAAATCTTCAATCAGAGTCTATGGATGGTCTCAAAATACCTCCAAAAGGCTCCATGTCGAATTTCAAGTCAAACCGACACCGTTTGACCCTCCATCAACTCTCGAACGGCGAAATCAAGCCTCCCGGCGGCGAGAACCTCTGATGCCGCCACTCATCAAACAAAACACATGAGTAGCTTCTGCATGCTTCCAACGGGCTACACGTTAAATTTCAAGTCATTCCGACAACGTTTGACCTGGTTTTAATGCTCCGAAGCGAAATCAAGCCTACCGGCGGCGAAGCTCCCTGGGACTATGGCACCCAAATCCGAGCTAATGGATCATCTCAAAATGACTCCAATAGGCTCCCCGTCAAATTTCAGGTCAATCGGACATCGGATGACCGTACATCAAAGCTCAACATCTTCCGCACGGTACAATCAAGTCAAGTATCGAAGAGACCCCAAACGGCTTCAAAACTCAAATAAAAGCCATGGTTTGTCCTATCTAATGCCCAAGAAGCTTCACCTCAAATTTCAGGTCATTCCGACATCGTTTGACCCAGTTTCAACTCTTGGCGGAAAATCGGCTACAGAGTCTTCGGCTTTTCCAAAAAATAGGAAACTTTGTGCTTTGATTTGCACAGACTTTCGATGGGTTTTCTTCAGAGGAATCAAGACAATAAATGAAGAGAAATGTCAAAGAAAAATACAGGAGAAAACAGAAGCGAAAAAGACCGAGAAACGACCAAGAAACGGTGACCGGAAGGCGGCTGAAAAATGGAACAAAGTCCAAGGTCGCCAGCGACCTTGGCCCATGGTCACCGGCGACCATGGGTGCATGGTCGCCGGCGACCCTGGAAATCCGGGTTGTTGGATTTCCGCCGAAACGTCCGTTTTTCCGATTCTTTTCGCGTTTCGCAATGATTGGCCCCTGTGATTTTCTTAAAATCTGATTTTTGAGGCATGATATCCGTCGATCTTCGTCAACATCACGGATCCGCTATCAAAATCATTTGATCATCATCGGACACTCCGAAACCGCCAACCGGCCGACCAAGAAAGCACACTTTCTGCCCGACCGATCAAGAAATCGACTGGACAGATGTTACCGGACCATTAGTGGCAACCAATGTCTGAATTTTCATCGTCATCCGACATCAAGCAACGTACGGATCCATCGATGATCATCGCAAGAAGAATTCCAAAAGATGCAGCACGGCCCGCGACTCTTCAAGCGACTCGGCAGCCAATTAATGAAGTTAAATGACCCTTTTATGGCAATTTATTAGGGTCATTAACTCATTATTTTGAACGGCCCAATCAGA
The DNA here is from genome assembly GCA_029852735.1 of Persea americana. Taxonomy (NCBI): domain Eukaryota; kingdom Viridiplantae; phylum Streptophyta; class Magnoliopsida; order Laurales; family Lauraceae; genus Persea; species Persea americana. Next base: position 34,004,663 of record CM056813.1, read on the forward strand.
AGCCAAGAAATGGGAGTTACAAGTCCAATTAATCATGACAATTAACCATGTAACTCCTATCATTATGGAGATTAATCATGGTAATTAATCATGAAACTCCCATCATCATGGAGATTAAATGCCCATTACTCTCCATTGGCCAATCAAAATCCAAGAAAAAGGAGTTACAAAATTATGAAATTAAATCTTGTAACTCCTCCCATCATGGAGCATTAATATCATTAATGCCCATAAGACCTTCCTAATGGCCACCAAAACCCTATAAATAGGCGGTCATTCCAAAGGGAAGGGGTCTTGAAAATTGGGTCCAGAAAAATTGTCTGAGGTGGTCCTAAAAATTGTCCGGCAAAATCATCTGAAAAGTTCTGAAGAAATTGTCCTAGAAAATCTCTACACAAAAAGAAGCTCTCTTGCCTTGAAGAAACTCTGCTGCAAACACTACAAGGTGATCAAAGTTCCTTGGGGGGCCACCCCCCCCCCCCCCAAGATCTCCTCTCTTCTTCTATCGAACATGGCCTAGATGCGGCTTTTCAGCCCGTCTACTTGGTTTTTTATTGGATATAAGACCTTCTCTTGGTCTTTATCCTCTAAAAATCTGAGGTCCAAGCCAAGCCAAGTGAATCAAAGCATCAAGTGTTCTCATCTGAAGGACGGTGGCGGAGCCCATACATGACTCGCGACTATCGATCTGAACGAGTCCCCAAAATCGCTTGAGAAGTCAGATTCCTTTTCTCACGTTTCTATTGTATTGTATTTTTTTAAAAGAGACATAAAAATCACATTTCTTGTCTTTACATTTTGATGAGATTTGTAAACTGCCTTTTACGGCACAAAATCGCCTTCTACGGCACAAAACCGCCTTTCACGGCAAATTAAACAAAATCGCCTCTCACGGCATTTTAAAACCTTGTCTCTTTCTTTAAAAATATATGTGCAATGGAAAGTTAGAAAAAAGTTGATTTCCTTTTCTACTTGTGAAGGTGAATCTCCGGATCACCACTTCAAATTCCAAGTAGAATAGAAAATCTGGCATACCCGTACAAAAAAAATAAAATGTTGATGCTTGCTCTTTTTTTTTCTTCGCCCCGCCGCACCCCGGCGGACCCGGGACGGAGGAAGGCGAGAAAGAAAAAGACGGGTCCATCACCATCGTAAGAAATAGGTGCCTGTCCTTCAACGTCACCCTACCAACCAAATTAGATTGTAGGAATTTTTTTCACACGGCAGAGGGTAAGGGTAAGACACCTCCTGCTATATGCCAATAGAAGTTTTCATTTGAAAAAATATGGCCGTGTTTGACCTGCTGCACATATCTAACGGTCCGGATCATGATTTCGGGTCCCATAAATTAAAAAAAAATAAAAAACCGGATTGTCCAATGAGGACGTCCATATCACTGCAGTGACAAGCATCTATCTGCTTCAGACGAGTTTGTCTGATTGGAATCTGCCACGTTTTTGACTTCATGACTTCATGAAATAGACATTATCTGTCTTAATGCCATTTGAATGGACACAGTAAAAGCTTCAACCAAACATGCTAGAAGCGGATTCAATCTGTTTTAAGCTAATAAGAGGAGAAAAGCAGAGATGTCAAACTGAACCTAAGTGTTAAGAATCCAACGTTTTTAAGTCTAATTCATTAACCGGGAGTCCGATTTATGAGCCGTCAGTTCGTTGAAGTTAATTTCACCTCGAGCGAGGTGCTTGTGCCGGTTTCCGATTTCCAGAGCCTTTTCCCATTCTGAACCCCTGGCGGGCCGTTTTCGAGCCTAAATGTCGGAAAATCCTGTGTTTCGCTTCTAATTCTCTAACAGTGAGTCCTATTTGTGAACCGTCAGTTCCGTCAAGTTACTTTACCCTCAAGCAAAGTGCTCGCCCTGGTTTCCAATTTTTTCAGGTGCCGTTTCCCGTTCCGGACCCCCAACGGGCCGTTTTCGAGTCTACGTATCGGAAAATCCTTTTTAATTTTTATTTTACATTGGTAAAACTATCAAAGGCTATTATCGACAAATTATATGACGTCGGTAAAATGAACATTTAGCGACATTTTTTGTAAAATGTCGGTAATGTTTAAATTTTTTTTTTAGGGAAATTAAAATCAAAGTCCTTTACAAATGAATTTTTTTTTACCGACAAAAATTAGCGTCGAAAATTTATCATTGACGTTTAATATTAAACATCGGTAAAGGTTGGTATACTTTTTTACTTTTTTTTAAAAAAATTTAATTATTTTTTACCAACGAAAATTATATTTTTTACAACGAAAAGAAATCGTCGGCAAAATTCCCAACTTTTTTCCCCATCCCGCCACCGAAACCCCTCTTTTCACTCTCTCCCCTGCTCTTCTCTCTCATGCCACCAAAACCCCTTTTCAATCTCTCTCCTGCTCCTCTCTCACTCTCTGCTCTGTCACTCTCGCTCTCTCTGGTCTCTCATTCTCGCTCTCCCTGCTCTCTCTCTCTCTCTGCTCTCTCACTCTCACTCTCTCTGCTATATCTCTCTCTTTCGCTCGATCTCTCTGCTCTTTCTCTCTCTCGCTCTTTCTACTTTCTCTCTCTCGTTCTCTCTGCTCTTTCTCTCTCTCTCTCTCTCTGCCCGAAACCAATCGTCGCTCGAGACCCTCTCTTCTGTTGCTGCCTCTATGGGAAAGAAAAACCTAAATCAATTGAAAGGAAAGAAGAAAAAGAGGAGAAGAAAATGAAGAAGAAGAAGAGGAGAAGAAAACGAAGAAGAAGAAGAGAAGAAATCGTTCGCTGCTGGGCTGCTCATATTCTCCCTACTGCTAGGCTGCTCGTCTTCTACCCTGCTACCCCGCTGCTCATCTCATTCTAGGAACAACTGCTCGTCTTCTCCCCACACCAGTCTTCTTCTTCTTCCTTTTTTTTTTTTACTTCATATGGGATTCCTTGTTGCTTTTTATTTTTATGTGGTGAATACTTTTGATTAATTGATGTTGGTCTTGATGAGTAGAAAGCGACTAGAGTCCTTCTTCAGAAAAATGAATAAAGATTTTAAAATGAGTTGTCTTGGATTCTATTCTCCTAGATTGACCCCTCTTTTGGATTCATATGTTCCTTAAAACTAAGCTTGTCCAAGTTCTAAACATGTTAGTGGTGGAAAAGAATTCTGATTTTCTAATTCCCCAGGGCTACCTACACACCTGCATTTCATTTGTAATGCATCCCTACATTTCATCAGTGCAAGTATTTGAATTAGTACGTTTTCACTCAGCTGGTAAATGAACACCAAAAGTCCTCAAGAAAGGCTTGGATTACCCTACTTCGAGTCTTGGTCGGAATGGGGGTGAAATCTACATATAGTGCCTTAAAATAAGGTTAGATTGGGATGCTAGATTTGGATGAAAAAAAAAAAAGGTTACATTTTCAATTGACATCCTTGTTAATCTTTCCAGGAGTAGAAAAGATGGAAATATGTAAATAGGCATGAGACAGACATCTTCACCTTTTGAATTTCCAAAAATGAAGTACATTTCCACTAAAATACCGGAGTGGACAGTGTTGGCACATGTTCTGAAAATCCTGAACTTGTTAATTCTAGAATCAGCCCTCAAAAGTCTTGAACTCATTAATGGTAATTCAAAATAGATAAAATAAAAAGACTCAATACTTTGTGAACGTAAATATGTACTTAACATTGGAACTTACTGAATCTGAGTTCTCTATTCACAAATCCAAGACTTAAAATGAAGCTGAAGCTTCTATTTAGGAGTTTTTAAACCGAGTCTCGGATTTGTGCTCAAATTAATGTCCCATTGATATGTATATAACGCAATTAACACACTCATCTAATATAATCACCATCGTATTATACTATTTCAAATTCAACCCCACTATGGGTATCACTGTGATGAATGTGATACTTGGGTATGCCTCCATTAAATTCAAAAGAGATTTACTTCAACAGAATGAAATGAGGAAATTAAGTGGACGCTAAACTAAAAACTATACTGATGGTACAATGCACTTAATTTGTGGTGTATCCTGTTTCACAATCATATTTGAATTATTTGAACTAAATGGAAGAATAAGGTTATGATGAACTTGCTAAGAAGGTGTTGTTTGGGAAGTCTACTTTCATGCTTAGATCACTTAAAAGTGATTTAAATAGATGTTCTCGAGCGCTTTAAACTATTTGGAAAAGTTCATATTATGAATATTCATAGACAACTTTGCACTTATAAATTTATAAGACAACTTTGTCCATGTACCTTTCACAATGTGATGGGTTTGACTTTTTTCAATTAAACCAGACACATTTAAAATGACATTTGGCTTATTGAACTTGTTATGAATTGAAAAATTCCAATATAAATAACATATTTATCTTCATTGGAAAATAGAATTGAAGTAGGCCTAATGAGCTGGACCTCATAAACACATTCAATCTATTCAATATTGGTGAGCAGACTCTATATTTAGTTTCTGATTACTTGTGATTAGGTCAGATATGGACAGGAGTTGGATATTACATTATCAGAACCAATTTAGTGCGGAGTACATAGCTGGGGTGAACTCATTTATTGATTTTGCAAAGGCAAATTCGGGCAGGGCAATGTTGATTAACTGCCCATGTAACGATTGTTGTAACCATCGGAAGCATGACTATGTAACTGTGAGAAGTCATTTGCACATTCAAGGAATGATGGTCTCATACCTACAGTGGATATATCACGGGGAACCTATAGTTCAACCTGATGATTCGGATGAGAGCGAGGATGAATCAGAAGAGAATCAGGATGAATACGATCAGTTGATAGAGGACCAACGTAGGGGAACTTAGTTGGAGGAAGATACTCAAGAGAGGGATGATGTGCAGGATTTTGAAAATTTGTTAAAGGCTTATCAGCTTGGCTTGTACCTAGGATGCAAAAACTCAGATACTCTGTTATCGTTTGTCATCAAGATGTTGCATGTGAAGGTAGAAAGTGGGTGTAGCAATAAGTAGTTTGATAAGGTTCTTCAGATTTTTAAGGACTTCTTACCCAAAGGTCATGTGGTGCCGGAATCAGTTTACGAGGCGAAGAAATTATTATGTGACTTGGGCATGGGATACAAGAACATAGATGCATGCAAACACAATTGTGTGTTGTATTGGAAGGAGAATGCTCAATTGGATAAATGTCCAGAATGTGAAGAGCCTAGGTACAAGGTCAATGATGGCAAGTGAAAGAAGATCCCTCATAAGGTACTCTGTTACTTCCCATTGACACCGAGGTTACGCAAATTGTATATGTCAAAGAAGACAGCCACAGAGATGAGATGGCGCAGTGAGAAGCGCGTTGATGATGGGATAGCGCGACATCCGGCTGATTCAGTGGAATGGAAAGAATTTGATAAGAAATATCCAGAGTTTGCCCAAGAGACACGTAATGTGAGGCTGGGGTTAGCGACCGATGGATTCAATCCTTTCGGTAACATGAGCACCTCTTATAGCGTGTGGCCTGTCATACTTATGCCCTATAATTTGCCACCATAGATGTGCATGAAGGAGCCATTCTTGATGATGTCATTACTTCTTCCAGGACCAAACTCACCGGATGTATATCGATGTATATCTAAGGCCCTTGGTTGATGAGTTGAAGGAGTTGTGGGATCATGGTGTATCGACTTATGATGCCTCCACTAAACACACCTTTCAAATGCATGCGGCTGTGATGTGGACGATATATGACTTTCCTGCGTATGGTAACTTGTCTGGGTGGAGTACAAAAGGTTATAACGCTTGCCCCTCGTGTAATGACAACTCGCTAGGGGTGAAGTTGAAAGATAAGATTGGGTACATTGGCCATCGAAAATACTTGGAAATGAACCACCAATGGCGTAGAAGCAAGGCCTTCAATGGTCAGCCTACTCGTGAAAAGAATTCTTTGGATTTACCCGGGCAAAAGGTACTAGATCAGCTAGAAGAACTAGCACTGGTCAAGTTTGGCAAGAAAAACAAAAGACCGCGTGACTATGGAGAACTGAATTGGACAAAGAAAAACATCCTATTTGAATGGCCCTACTGGAAGTGCAAAAAACTCCGACATAACCCTGATCCTATGCACATTGAGAAGAACATATGTGTAGCTTTGGTTGGAACAATTTTCGGCATAAAGGGCAAAAACAAGGACACCGAGAAAGCGCTCAAGGATTTGAAAAATATGGGCATCAGGCCAGAGTTGCATCTAGTGGAGAGGGGCGATGGATCCAGCTTGAAGCCGCATGCCTCTTACACTCTAGAACCAAAACATAGAGATGGCTTTCATGAATTCTTGAAGTCGATCAAACACCCAGACGGCTATGCGGTGAACCTTTCGAGGTGTGTGACCCTGAAAAATGATAAATTAGCTGGTTTAAAGAGCCATGATTGCCACATCCTTATCCAACACATCCTTCCTAGTGGCATGCGTGGCTTTCTGAATAAGGATATCTGTACAACATTGTTCGAGTTAGGCAACTTTTTCCAAGACCTCTGCTCGAAAACACAGAGACACGATGATTTGAAAAAAATGGAGGAGCATATAGTTTTAATATTGTGCAAGCTGGAGAGGATTTTTCCTCCTGCTTTCTTTGATGTGATGGTTCATCTATCGGTTCACTTGCCACGAGAGGCCATGCTTGGTGGACCAGTGCAATATCGGTGGATGTACCCGAAGAAAGGTAATAGTTGATGACCATTGATTAATTATTTATGTATTAGTGCAATTGCTTTGCATTGAAAATCATAATTGTTATCATTGGTTGTTTAAAGGTTTCTAAAGATCCTAAAAGGGTACGTTCGCAACTGAGCTCGGCCTGAAGGTTTGATTGCCGAGGCTTACATTATCAAGGAGTGTCTCACTTTTTGCACTTTTTGCTCAATGTATTTAAGGCAGACTGATCGAGTAGAGCGGTATGATGATGGTGGCGAACGTGGCTCGGGGATGTCGGTCTTCACAGAAACTGTCCGTCCCATCAGACTGATGCCAAGGGCACATGATCCTTCTCAAAGAGAGCATGACAAGGCTCATTGGTTTGTGCTGGACAATTGCCCCAAGGTGGAGTCGTTTCTACAGTATGTGCTTCAATCTAGCCATATTTATGCGTTGCTTGTTAACTCCTTTATTCATTCTCTACTTGTATTTATTCATTAAAAGCTATCTTCAGTAAGGAACACAAGAAATTAGTGCAAGATCAAAGAGGTGGAGATGTCGGATAGATACAGTGAAAAGAATTTGCAGAATGGTTCAAACAACGTGTAAGACATATAAAATATTATCATTTTAATTGCTAGATATTATTGGATTACACTTCAAATGACACGGTTAGTCTAATACATTTGTCTTAATCTGCTTATGTAGATGAATCAATTGCGAACTCTAGGGTCACCAGAAGCTTTTGATGAGATGTGGTCATTAGCAAATGGCCCTAGATCCCTAGTGAATCTTTATCAGGGGTGTGATTGCAATTGCATCCGATGCCACACTATAGACCGTGAGAAATGCCGTAGGAGCCAGAGTAGCGGCTTGGTCGTGGAAGGGGAATACGAAGGGGTGAAACATGACTGCTATGGCTACATCTACAAAGTCCGGGAATTGTCCTATCGACACGAGGGTATGGTGGTCTTATTTGAATGTGAATGGTACAACACTAATACCAAGCGCAAGATAAACATCGAAGACCATGTTACAAGCATTGATATCATGGGTCGTTGGTGTAAGGATGATCCATTTGTCCTACCAAGTCAGGTGACACAAGTCTTCTACGTCAATGACACTAGCAGAGTAAAAAATTAGAGAGTTGTAGAACGGGTCAAGGCTCGGGGAGTATGGGATGTACCCGCTAAGCTGGATGATGGCGATGATGATGATGATGTGCCTAATGATGCATTTCAGCAGGACGAAATGACATTTGTTGTCCCAGTCCTCGTAGATGGTACTAGTGTCCAATACTCTATGGATGATATAGATCCTGAGATCGTTCTCAGTGATGAGTCAGTAGACGAGGATGAAACACTGGCGGAGTACGAAGATGATCAAGAAAATGATGTTCATAGTCAGGAAGATGATGACATGGAATATGACATGTAGTGTTTGTTTCAGGTTTTGCATATGTAACGATTAAGTAAATTAATAAAGATCTTCTTTTACATAATGACATTGTCTTCAATTTCATTTTCTCTTCTGATTTGTTCATATATGGATAAGACATTTCTACATTTCATATTTTATTCTTATTTTGAAAAAGATGCCAAACGGAGGGACAAAATGGGTCAAACCAGGAGAACTGTCCAGTCAAGTGCAAGCATCCAATTATTTATTAAAGAGAAAAAAGACAATTAAGCAGAATGCAGAAAAACTTGCATCTCTAGGGCTCCTGCCGATCGCATGTACTATATTTGGTTCGGCTAAAGGGACAAACGAGAAGGGAAAGAGGAATGTTAATGGGAATGATAAGGATGAGAACTACATTCCCCTCGAAGATGATGATGTAGATGACGAGACATCTTGGTCTCAATCGGATGAGGTAATCTTTCTGTGAATGTCTATGACGTGTACTTGAAAATATTAGTTTGAAGTTGGTGACACTCATGCTAAAATGATTTCCGTTTCCATTTAATGTAAATTGCTGACATTCACTTTACTAATATTATTGATTTGTGCTGAATTATTTATTTTCCTTGTCACTTTGCTTTAAGCCAGATTGCAGATATGCCTCGGGAAAAGAGGGCGAAACGTGCTCGGCAGATCGTAGTTGCACTCAGGTTAGCTCCTATAGAGAGCACACCTGAGCCCTCGACACAGCCTCCGCCAGCTGCTCTTGAGGTTACACAGTCTGGACGATCAGGGAGCACCCCTGATTTGGCAGCCCCCCAGCCTCTGCCGATTCAGCCTCTGACCAAACAGCCCTCGTCTACCCAGCTTCAGTCGTCCCAGCTTTCCACGAGCCCTCATACAGTCAGAAGCAACGTAGGTGAGAAAATTATGACCTTTTAAATTTCAAAATGGTTTACCTCAATTTAATGATTTGTGTTCACTAACTCATTTAGCACTGTCATCTTAACAGCATCAGCCCCAGCCTCAGAGGTTCCGAGCCGTGTAAGGGGTGTTACGCGAGGGAAGAATGTGACAAAGCTGAGGAGACAGCTGGGTCATAACATCCCAGTCTCGATCCCCATCTCCAATCATAGGCCAGAAGGGGAACATGCCCCTTCACTGGTTAACCATCTTAGGTTAGCCATTAGAGAAGTTGCCCCGGTCAGGCCCCATGGCTGGAAGAAGCATGACAGTGGGATCAAGCTTGCCGTCATCACTGCTGTTAAGGTAAACTAAAACAAGAAATATCAACCAAAATGATTATAGTTGTGATCCTCATTACAATATTTGATTATATTTTGTGATTACTAATCTTTATATGGCTCTCCCCTAATTGTAGCAATTTTTTAATATCGGGGACTATGAAGGTGATATGCAGCTCCGGGCGAACATTAACCGCCAATGCAGAGTTTTGAATAAGAGTTGGAAGCATGAGTTGCATAGTCACTATCTCGAGCTTTTGGAGCAGGGGGTTCCTCGACCCCAGGACCACCCGGCAGAGGGTTGTGGTCTAGCTGACTGGCAGCTTATGGTCTCGCAGTGCTGGGAATCACTAGCCTGGAAGGTAACCTTGGGATGTTATCTACAACAATTAATTATATTCCAACATAATAATTATATTCCAACTCAAACTCCACTCAAACAAGGAACTTTCTTTGTTACTCCGCTTAGATCCTAGTCGGCAATTTGCTTTACATACTTAAGCCTTAGAAAATCCTAGACAATGAGCAAAATACTCCTGTCCCTATAACTAGACTCTAGCTGACCCAACAGATTAATCTAATTAACTCAAAACACAAAGCATCAACCCAATAAAAGGTTAATTTGATGTAACTCTCTCCTTCACATGGGATTGGACAAATTTATAATAGAAAAAAAACACTTTGTGTAGGATAAACAAAACTGATTATCAGAATAAGAATTTAAAGTTGGTCATCACAACGACATTAAATGGATGGGACCATCAGAAAATGGACCATCTCTAAACAAATAAACAATATATAATTTCACTAAGACATAACATGGGTTGGGGGAAGATCTGGGTTTACCCTATCCCTACCAAATTGAACCCATTTCCATCCCTTGTTATTATACTACTATAATCCTTCCATGAGGGGCATATGTGCACATGTTCCCATGTAACCCCACCTGTCCCTTTCCACATCAAATCATCAGGCTGGGTTCCCTGAGATGGACATTGGACCTAGTCCATTTTCTTTCAAGTTACATGCACGAACCTCCATCAATACATGATTTCTATGATGCTCAATTCATGCACTCCACAAACATTCAACTAAAGAACTTTTTCTTATGTTTTGATCAAACTTTTGCTTAGATCCTAGTGGTAATAACTCTATTGCTAGCCTTGAAAAATCTGCTTGCCTACTTAATTCCTTGTTTAATTATGTTCTTGCTTCATTTGTTTCTCTTTTTGTCCATGCTTAAAATGGCTTTGTATGTCGTTTTCTATGTAGGCGAAATCGAAAAAAGCTCAAGAGAGTAGAGCCAAGCTGCCATATAATCATACCAGCGGCTCTAGGTCATTTGCATTGATGATGTCTCTGATGGTACTGATTATATTCATATGAAGAAACTTGATTAAGTTTATTAATTTATAAATATGTAGCTGGGTTCATATCTAATACAAAGCTATTTCAAATGACAGACGGCACAGAATGTTGATCAAGCGCCGCCTATTACTCAGTTCTTCCATGACACCCACTACAGACAAAAGAGTAATGAGTGGGTAAATGAGGTGGCTCAGCAGAGACATGTACGTTTAATTATAAATCAACTATGATTAAGGCCTTAGTGCAGTGGACTGAGGAGCAGTCGCAGCCCTCTGTCACAACTACGATGACTGAGGAGCAGATCGCTGCTGATGTGCTTGGGAAGAGGTCGAGATATGTAAAAGGGTATGGGATATACGCGAGGACCTCTTCATCTTCCCCACAGTCTCGGGCGCCGGATCCTGAGGTGATCTCGCTGAGGGAGCAGCTAGCTGAGCAGGCTACGAGGCAAACTGAGCAGGACAAGAGGCAAGCTGAGCAGGACAGGAGGTAAGCTGAGCGGGATAGGAGAACACATGCACTTGAGGACCTCGTTCAACAGTTGGCAGCTGCGGCAGGGATAGATCCCTCCGGCTATTTCGACATCACGAGGGGGACCATTTCTGCTAGTGATGGCACAGCTACTGGAGATCAACATGCGACTCCTTGATTAGTAGATTACTCTTTTGAAATTTTAACATAATAACTATTCAAAAATTATAAACACTTGAAATTTAACATAATAACTATTCCAAAACTATTCATAATAACTTTCCGACAATTAGGCTCGAAAACGGCCCGCCGGGGGTCCGGAACGGGAACCGGAGACCGGAAAAATACGAAACTGGCATGGGCACTTCGTTTGAGATGAGAGTAACATGTAGGAACTGACTGCTCAAAAATAGGACTCCCGATTAGGGAGTTTGGAGCGAAGACGGACGCTTTTTCGACACTTAGGCTCGAAAATGGCCCGCCGGGGGTCGGGAACAGGAACCGGTGACCGAAAAAATCCAAAATCGACATGGTCAATTTGCTTGAGAGGAGAGTAACCCGTAGGAACTGACGGCTAGCAAATAAGACTCCCGGTTAGGGAGTTAGGAGTGAAGACGGACGCTTTTCCGACACTTAGGCTCGAAAATGGCCCACCGGGGGTCCGGAACGGGAACCAGCGACCGGAAAAATATAAAACCGGCACGGTCACTTCACTCGAGATTAGAGTAAGCTGTAGGAACTGACGGTTCACAAATAGGACTCCCGGTTAGGGAGTTAGGAGCAAAAAGGGACGCTTTTCTAACACTTAGGCTCGAAAATGGCCCGCTGGGGGTCCGGAATGGGAACCGGCTACCCGAAAAATCCAAAACTAGCACGGGCACTTCGCTCGAGATTAGAGTAACCTGTAGGAACTGACGGCTAGCAAATAGGACTCCCGGTTAGGGACTTAGGAGCGAAGACGGACGCTTTTCCAACACGTAGGCTCGAAAACGGCCCGCCGGGGGTCCGGAACGGGAACCGGCGACCGGAAAAATCTGAAACCAGCACGGGCACTTCGCTCGAGATTAGAGTAAGCTGTAGGAACTGACGGCTCGCAAATAGGACTCCTAGTTAGGGAGTTTGGAGCGAATACGGATGCTTTTCCGACACTTAGGCTCGAAAACGGCTCGCCAGGGGTCCGGAACGAGAACTGGCGACAAAAAAAAATCCGAAACCGGCATGGTCACTTTGCTCGAGGGGAGAGTAACCTGTAGGAACTGATGGCTCACAAATAGGACTCCCGGTTAGGGAGTTAGGAGCGAAGACGGACGCTTTTCTGACACTTAGGCTCGAAAACGGCCCGCCGGGGGTCCGGAACGGGAACCGGGGATCGAAAAAATCCAAAACTGGCACGGTCACTTCGCTCGAGATTAGAGTAACCTGTAGGAACTAACAGCTCGCAAATAGGACTCCCGGTTAGGTACTTAGGAGCGAAAAGGGATGCTTTTCCGACACTTAGGCTCGAAAACGGCCCTCCGGGGGTCCAGAACGGGAACCGGCAACCGAGAAAATCCAAAATCTGCACGGTCACTTCGCTTGAGATTAGAGTAACCTGTAGGAACTGAAGGCTCGCAAATAGACTCCCGGTTAGGGACTTTGGAGCATGGACGAACGGTTTTCCGACACTTAGGCTTGAAAACGGCCCATGGGGGGGGTCCAGAATGTGAACCAGGGACCGGAAAAATCTGGAACCGGCACGGCCACTTCGCTTGAGGGGAGAATAACCTGTAGGAACTGACGGCTCGCAAATAGGACTCCCGATTAGGGAGTTAGGAGCGAAGACGGATGCTTTTCTGACACTTAGGCTCGAAAACGGCCCGCCGGGGGTCCGGAACAGGAACCAGAGACCGGAAAAATCCAAAACTAGCACGGTCACTTCGTTCGAGATTAGAGTAACCTGTAGGAACTGACTGCTAGCAAATAGGACTCCCAGTTAGGGACTTAGGAGCGAAACGGGTTACTTTTCCGACACTTAGTCTAGAAAACGGCCCGCCGGGGGTCCGGAACGGGAACCAACGACAGGAAAAATCCGAAACTGGCACGGACGCTTCGCTTGAGATTAGAGTAACCTATAGGAACTGACGGCTCACAAATAGGACTCCCAGTTAGAGAGTTTGGTGCAAAAATCGACAAGGGTAGAGTAAAAAGATTCTAATTTATAATTTATATATATACATGTATATCTTTCTTTTATAATTTAATTTATTGAAAATATTCTAATGTTGATTTTGTCATTGCAGATTGATGGACGTTTAGGGATCTGTTGCATACTTTGCAGGTGTTTTATTCTTTTCAGTTTATTTGTATTTGTATATTGGACATTTTTATGGGATTGTCTCATTATTGATTAATGAAATATTTGATTAATGAGATCAATGATTTGATGAAAAACGGCGATGGTTGTTTGAGCAACATTTGTTTGTATGCATTTTTAATATTGAATATAGGTATATGAACAGGTTTATATTTTGATATAGGTGTATAAACAGGTTTACAGGGAATTTTTATTAAAAAAACTAATAAAACCTTAAAAAGTTAAAAAGACTTTCACCTACGTTTTTTTTCGTTGGTGAAAGTCTTTTTAATTTTTAATTTTCTCTTTTCATTTTACCGGCGAAAAACAAACTTCGAGGAAAGTCTATTTATTTTTTTTATTTTCTATTTTACTTTTACCGACGACAAATAAATGTCAGTGAAAGTCTCCTTATTTTTTTTTAATTTTTGTTTTTCATTTTAGCGACGAAATAAAAATGTCGGTAAAAATGTTATTAATTTTTTTTATTTTCTTTTTTCATTTTACCGGAGAAAATACAACGTTGGTGAAAGTCTTTTTAATATTTTTTTTCATGTTACCGATGAAAATAAAACGTCGGTGAAAGTCTTTTTAATTTTTTTTTCTTTTTTTTATTTTACTGACAAAAAGAAAACGTCGGTAAATATATTTTTATTTTTTATTTTGTTTTCTTTAATCTTTTGCTGACGAAAAAAAGCGTCGGCAAAAGTTATAAAATCGTAGGTAAAAAGATTGTTTTTGCCGATGGAATTTTTTTTCTTCTGTAAAATGTTTTGTTGACGTGCTTTGGCCAACATCTGGCCAACGACAGGATATTGGAAGAGGAATTGTCCAGATTTCCTGTCCAATAAAAAGACCTCAGGTATGTTTGAGTCACTTGTTTCTGAAGTTAGTTTTACAACTGGTACTTCAGAATCCTGGTGTGTTGACTCCGATGCAACTAATCACATCTGTAATTCGTTGAAGGGGTTCCGGGAAACCAGGAGGCTCAGTGACGGTGAAATCATTGCCAACCTAGGATATGATGATAAGGCAAAAGCGGTTTCAGTGGGAGTTATTACTTTATGTTTTTCAGATAATAAATTGATTTTGTCAAACACTTTATATGTACCGTCTTTAAGGCGGAATTTAATTTCAGTTTCTAGTTTGGTGAATAAAAATCATTCCATTACTTTTGATACTGAAGTTGTCATAAAAAGGAATGGTACTTTCATATGTTCTGGCAAGGTAATCAATGGACTTTATTTGTTAACTCCCATAATGTATGAGATACATGATACCGAGATAAATAATAGGCCATCATTAAAGAGAAAATCACCTTCATCTAATCCAACAAAGCTTTGGCACCTGAGCCTAGGTCACATAAACCTAAACAGGATTGATAGGCTAGTGAAAGATGGTATCTTGCCTTCACTGATAGTAGAACCAATGCCTGTCTGCGAATCCTGTCTGGAAGGCAAAATGACCAAAAGACCCTTTTCATCTAAGGGCAATAGGGCCAAAGATTTATTGGAATTAGTGCATATTGATGTGTGTGGACCTATAAATGTTAGAGCGAGAGGAGGATATGAGTACTTCATCACTTTCACAGATGACTACTCAAGATATGGATACATATAGGTTATGCACCGCAAGTCCGAGGCTTTTGAAAAGTTCAAAGAGTTTTGAGCGGAAGCGGAAAAGCAATTAGGTAAAAGTATCAAGACTCTTCGATCAAATCGAGGAGGGGAATTTCTCTCAGCTGATTTTATGGGATACTTATCAGAAAATGGGATTATATCCTAGTTGTCTGCTCCTGGTATGCCCCAACAAAACGGAGTGGCAGAAAGAAGGAATCGAACTATTTTAGATATGATCAAATTTATGATGAGTTTCTCAGGATTACCTATATCCTTTTGGGGATATGCTTTAGATACTGCAATGTACATACTAAACCTCGTACCGTCTAAGTCTATACCTAAGACTCCCCGGGGGTTGTGGTCTGGGCGAAAGCCTAGTCTGCAACATTTACATATTTGGGGTTGTCTGGCACATGTGCTGAAGGTAAAGATGAATAAGTTGGAATCGAAGTCGTAAGTGTGCACTTTTGTAGGATATCCTAAAGGAACTAAAGGTTAGATATTCTATACTCCCAGAGAGCAGAAAGTGCTTGTCAATACCAATGCAGTTTTTCTGGAGGAAGATTATATGATTGACCGGAAATCTTTAGAAAATGTTATCTTAAAAGAGATTCAAGAGAAGTCAATTCGAAATCATACTATGACCGAACTTGAAGAGAATCCGCCCATGCCTAACCCAGTAGTTACACCAGTGCCTCGTTGTAGTGGGAGGATTGTCAGGCCCCCTGATAGGTTCTCGTTTTTGGGAGTCTTACAAGACAATCCCGGAAAGACTAGAACAGGATCCTTGTAACTATAATGAAGCAATGAATGACATAGATTTGGGACGTTGGCAAGAAGCTATGAAAGCTGAGATGGAGTCGATGTACTCTAATCAGGTCTGGACACTTGTGGACTTGCCTACCAATATTAAACCTATTGGGTGCAAGCGGGTCTACAAGAGGAAGAGAGGACCGGACGGAAGAGTTGAGACCTTTAAGGTCAGGCTTGTTGCGAAAGGGTATACTCAGAAAGAAGGTATCGACTATGAGGAAACCTTCTCGCCGGTAGCCATGCTCAAGTCTATCCGGATACTCTTATCCATTGCGGCTCATCTCGATTACGAGATTTGGCAAATGGATGTCAAGACGACGTTTCTCAATGGCCATCTTGAGGAAGACATCTATATGATGCAACCAGAAGGTTTTGTGGCTAAAAACCAAGAGCAAAGAGTTTGCAAGCTGTAGAAATCCATTTATGGATTAAAGTAGGCATCCCGAAGCTGGAACGCCAGTTTTGACCAGGCAATCAAGGCATTTGGTTTTTGTCAAAATCTGGATGAGTCACGTGTCTATATGAAAAGTGAAGGAGATAGGGTAGTGTTTCTGGTATTATATGTCGATGACATTCTTCTCCTCGGGAGAGACATAGGAATGATATCAACAATAAAAGTTTGGTTAGCTAAGACTTTTGATATGAAAGACTTGGGAGAAGCTAGCTACATCCTAGGGATCAAGCTCTATCGAAACCGGAAAAATAGGATGATTAGCTTATCTCAAACTGTGTACATAGATAAAGTACTAGTGCAGTTTGCAATGCAGGACTCCAAGAAGGGTATCACGCCTTTCAGGCATAGAGTGCACCTTTCCAAGGATCAGTGTCCCAAGACACCTCAGGAAAATGAGCAGATGAGAGAAGTGCCATACGCCTCAGCTGTTGGCAGCCTCATGTATGCTATGCTTTGTACTAGACCAGATATTTGTCATGCAGTGGGCTTGGTCAATAGATATCAGTCTAATCCAAGTCCTGACCATTGGACTGCTGTGAAGTGTTTTCTCAAATACTTGATAAGGACTATAGATTACATGTTAATTTATGGCAGTGATGAGTTGATTCCAGTCGGTTGCACAGATTCTAACTTCATGTCAGATAAAGATTCCAGGAAATCAACCTCTTGGTATGTGTTTATGCTTGGCGGCGGAGCCATCAGCTGGAGGAGTATTAAATAGGAATGTACCGCTGATTCCACCTCGGAAGCTGAATATGTGGCGGCTTGTGAAGCAGCTAAGGAAGCAGTTTGGCTCAAAAGATTCCTTATGGAACTTGGAGTGGTACCTTTGGCGCGACAGCCACTCACTGTTTACTGTGACAGCAGCGGGGCGATCGCACAGTCGAAGGAACCCATAAGCCATAAAAGCCAAAAACATGTACAGAGGAAATATCATTTGGTCAGAGAGATTGTGTAGAGAGGTGACATTGCCATCACCAAGATAGCATCTGCGGATAATCTCGCAGATCCCTTTACTAAGCCTTTGACTACCAAAGTTTTTGTGCAACATGTGGATGGGATGGGCATGAGATACAACCCTGACTGGCATTGAGCCCAAGTAGGAGATTGTTAGTTTTATGGTCTCAATCCATTAAAATTGGTGTAATAAATTGATTAATTTCTTTATTTATCAATATATTTATGTTTTCCTTTCATGAGATGAATGGTGTTTTATTACTTAAATGCACGTAACCAATACAAATGACATAATGGCTCATGAGATGAACCGGAATCCACAAGTGTATTAGATGTAACACATGTATGTGGATGATATCCACATAGAGGTGACGTGTGTCGCAAATCTTATACTTAAATTGATTCACAACCGATGATGAGATTGGGCATCTCATCTGACAAGGTTGCAGTATTATGATCACTATGAGATAGTGTAATTTGTCTTGATCATCGGAATGTAAGATTCTAGATCATCATACTGGTACATTGGATGTATTGAAGGACCATGAGAAGCACCTTAGGAACACTGTCTTTACTTTAAGGTCTGCTCTCATAACTCCCTAGCAATGGGCTCTTAACCCTGAGACATTGATGAACTCAAGTTTCTATCTATTCATTTGCTTTGAGTCACCAATGAGTGAGGCCAACTGTTGGTCAACACCTCGGTGTCTTGGGTACGTGGTAGTAGGACTGTGGGACCATTTAACGGTCAAGATGGAATCTATCTCTATTATCCCCTTATGCCAATTAATGGATTTAACATTGGTAATTGTACACCCATCTCAATTAAGAGTTACTTGGATGGTACTAATGATTGCTATAATTAATTGGGTTTCAAGGATAATAAGATATGGATATAAATTGGTGGGACAGTCTATCCAATTAATCCATGGATAATGATAGACGGGCCTACTTGTAGTAATAGGGAAGTTTAGGGTCTTCATGTAATTTATTCCTAAAACTGGAGTTCAATTGCGTTTATTTAGTGAAGTTATTTGCAATTAACTGTGGGCCCGGATTGTACATGAGATGTGGGGTCGCGGTGTCCCGGTTGGAGCCAGTTTTCTATGGAATCCTTAGTGGTCCCCACGCTAGCCCAAGATTGGATCTTTACTAATTCTATTTGAACTAAAAAAGGAAAGCTATTATTTCTATTTGAAGTAAGACTTCTAATAGTGGTAATAGTGGAATAAAGGGTTACTAATTATTATGGAAGTTGGAGTTCTAATAATAATCAAAGAGAGAAGATTGCAAAACTATATAAAGGAGAGGAGGGAACCCCTTGGACGTCCCTATGCTCTATTCTTCTTGGAGATTCACGCCCATCATCCCTTTGTGCAAGAGTTGCACTTCTTCTCCTTCCCCTCTCTCTCTTCTAGTTCCCTTTTAGTTTCCTTAAAGATTCTAGATAGTCTTTCTCTTGGAGATTCCACCATCTCTCTTGAGGAAAGAGATCCGAAGCGGGTCATAGCATGGAAGACGATTGGGCATTGGAGATTCTGATTGTGCAAGAGCTCTTCATCAAAGAGTTGAATCAAATTCTCCATTAGAGCCTCCATAGGTATTTTCTACTCCTTGTATGTTGTGGAATTTCGTGGTTGCTTGTAAGGTGTTGTTTCTATCTTCTTGATAGGTTTGTTTGCCGACCATGATGGCTGAGATTGAGGAAATGCATCCTGGATTGGGGTTTTTTGGCTTTTGGATAGGTGTTCACTACTTCTAGTTGATGCAAAGTTTTTGAAACCTATCCTAGAGGCCCACCCACTTCCAACATCTTGTTCCAGTTCTTCCGGGATTGCCTCGGAAGACGCTCCTAAAAACGAGAACCTGTCAGGGGTCTTTGACAATGCTCCCACTATGACGAGGCATCGGTGTAACTACCGGGTCAGGTAAGGAAAGTTCGGTCATATTTGGATTTGGAATTGATCTCTTTTTGAATTTCTTCCAAGATAACCTTTTCTAAAGATTTCCAGTCAATCATATAATCTTCCTCCAGAAAAACCGCATTGGTGCTGATAAACACTTTCTGCTCTCTCTGGGATTATAGAATAACCAACTTTTAGTTCCTTTGGGATATTCTATAAAAGTGTATACTTTCGACTTCGATTCCAATTTATCTGTCTTAATCTTCAGCACGAGTGCCGGACAACCCTTATGTTGTAGACTAGGCTTTTGCCCGGGCCACAACTCCTGGGGAGTCTTAGGTACAGACTTAAATGGAACGATGTTTAGTATATACTTTGCAGTTTCCAAAACACATTCCTATAGGTAACCCTGAGAAACTCAATATAGACCTGATCATATCTAAAAGAGTCTGGTTCCTTCTATTGCTACTCCGTCCTGTTAAGGCAAACCAGGAGTAGACAACTGGGATAGAATCCCATTTTCTAATAAGTATCCCATAAAATCAGCGGAGAGATATTCTCCTCCTCGATCTCATCGAAGAGTATTTATACTTTTACCTAAATGCTTTTCTGCTTCCACTCGAAACTCTTTGAACTTTTTATAAGTCTCAAACTTGCGCTGCATAAGGTATATGTATTCATGTCTTGAGTCATCATCGGTGAAAGTAATGAAGTACTCATATCAATCTCTCGCTCTAATATTTATGGGTCCATACACATCAGTATACACTAGTTCCAATAAATCTTTGGCCCTACTGCCCTTAGAGGGAAAGGGTCTTTTGGTCATTTTACTTTCCACACAGGACTGACAGACAGGCAATGGTTCTACCACCAATGAAGGTAAGATACCATCTTTCACGAGCCTGTCAATCCTGTTTAGCTTTTATATGCCCTAGACTCTGTTGCCAAAGTTTTATTGGATTAGATGAAGGTGACTACTTCTTTAAAGATGGTCTATTATTAATGTCAGTGTCATGTATCTCATACATTCTGGGAGTTAACAAATAAAAGCCATTGATTACCTTGTTAGAATATATAAAAGTATCGTATCTCTTTAAGACAATTTCAGTACCAAAAGTAATAGAATAACTCTTATTCATCATACTAGAAACTGAAATTCAAATTCCATCTTAAAACAATGCATATAATGTATTTGACAAAATCAACTTAATATCTAAAAATAACTAAAGTTACTACTCCCACTATCACTGCATCTGCCTTGGCTTCCAATCCAAGGTTAGCAATGATTTCTCCGCCACTAATCCTTCTGGTTACCTGTAACTCCTGCAACGTATTACATATGTGATTAGTTGCACCGGAGTCTACACACCAGGATTCTGAAGTACCGGTTGCAAAACTAACTTTAGAAACAAGTGACTCAATCATACCTAAGGTCCTTTCCTTAGACAGAAGATCTGGACAATTCCTTTTCCAATGTCTTGTCATACCACAATGGAAACACTTTCCCTTTACTCTCGTACCCTTAGCCTTGGCCATATCACAAGTAGAACCATTCTCTACCTTAGGACCCTTGATGACTGATTTCTTCTTGCTATCTCGGTCTTTGTCTTTCGGCTTTGTCCTAGCAAATGACTTTTCTGTCATGAGGGGATTTTGCTCTTTCTTCATGATTTCCTCAGTCACTATCAGCTGGCGAGACAACTCGGCTATAGTCATTTCCAATTTATTATAATTGTTCTCGAAATGATTAAAAGAATCTGGTAGCGACTGAAGGATCATGTCGATCTGCGATTTTGTATAAATTGTAACACCTAGTACGTCCAACTCATTCAGTGCGAAACTCATTTTTAACAAATGTTTTTGTACTGGGGTTCCTTCAGCCATCTTAGTGTTTATCAGCAGCTTCATAACAGCTTGCCTAGCAGGTCTAACCTGGTTCGCAAACATCTCCTTTAAGTTCGATATAATATCGTATACTGACTTATAGGATTGATGTTGGTGTTGTAAAACACTAGACATGGATGCTTGTATAAAACATCTAGCCATCTCATTGTCTTTGGTTCACCTGGTGTAAAGGTCCTTCTCAAAATGTGGTGCATCAAGCTCAGGCTCAGGAAGGGAGGGTATGGTAAGGACATATCTACATCTTGAAGCTGTCAGGACAATATCCAGGGTCCTTTTCCAGTCTATAAAGTTGGATTCCATCAACATATTCTAGTTGAGGATAGTCGCAAGTGGATTGAAAGTATTTGAATTCATGCTGAATTAACTGTAGCACATAACCATACATTCAATAAAAGAATATTGATGACATTAGGGTTTAGTATTCTACAAAATTTATGTGGAAATCCTCATAACCGCTAAATTCATAATACATCGGCATTCCAATCCCTAGGATATGCCTCCTTGGGGAGTGCAAATACCACCTAGATTGGTGCGGATCAAAGTGAGTCAAAATTAGGATTAAGACTAACTATCCATGGTCCCCTATCATTCATTATTATCTAGGTATCTCTTACCAAATAATGTGTGACTCCCGATTAGCTTTGGTTTCTAAAATACACGAGGTAAATCCTTGGGGATACTACATCACTATTTTAGTTAAGTGTGTTGGAAATAGGTGGGCCTCTAGGATAGGTTTTCAAAACTTTTGACCCACTTGACTCAGGGATCAACTATCCAGAAGGCTACAAAACCCAATCCATGATCCATGACCTCTTTCTCATCACCATGTACAGTAATAAACCCTATCTAGAAGATAGAAATAACAACAAACAAGCAACCACGAAATCCACAACATACAAGGAAGTAGATTATACCTTTGGAGCTCAGTTGTGCTCTAATTGAGAAGTTGTTCCTTTCTTTGATGATGAAACTCTTTCACGTATCAAATAGGAATCTCCAAGACCTTTTGATCTTCCAGGCTATGATCCGTCTCAGATCTCTTTCTTAAAGAAGATGGTGGAATCTCCAAGAGAAAAACTGACTAGAACCTCAAAAGGAAACTAGAAGAGAAACTAAAAGAGAAAAGGAGAAGAGGGGAGTGCAGCCCTTGCACTATGGAGTCTTGGGCGTGAAACCCTAGGATAGAGCAAGCATTGGACGTCCAAGCCTCCCTCCTCTCATTTTTATAGCTTTAAGCAACTCCTCTTTGTTTATTATTAGAAGTCCAACTTCCATAATAATTAGTAACTCACTATTTCTACTATTACCACTATTAGAAGTCTCACTTCAAATAGAAATAGTAGTTTTCCCTTTTGAGTTCAAATAGAATTATTAATGATCCAATCTTGGGCTAGCGTGGGGACCACTAAGGATTCCATAGAAAGTTGGCTCCAACTGGGACACTGCGATCCCACATCTTATGTGCAATCCGGGCCCGCAGTTAATTGTAAATAACTCCACTATATAAATGCAATTGAACTCTAGTCTTAGGAATAAATTACATGAAGACCCTAAACTTCCCTATGTCCACGAGTAGGCCCTTCCATCAATATCCATGGATCAATTTGACCTGTCTTCCAAACTAGATCCATATCTTATTATCCTTTAGCCCTAATTAATTATAATGATCATTTGATACCTATCCAATTAACTCTTAATTGGAATGGGTGCACCCTTATCAATTATAAATCCATTAATTGGCACAAGGGGATATTAAAGATAGATTCCATCTTGACCATCGAATGTTCCCATAGCTCTACAACCACATACCCAAATCACCGAGGTGTTGACCTACAATTGGCCTCACTCATTGGTGACTCAAAGCAAATGAATAGATAGAAACTTGAGTTCATTAATGTCTCAGGATTGAGAGCCTATTGCTAGGGAATTACGAGAGCAGACCTTAAAGTAAAGACAGTGTTCATAAGGTGCTTCTCATGGTCCTTCAATACATCCAATGTACCAGTACTGTGATCTAGAATCTTCCATTTTGATGATTGAGACAAATCATACTATCTCATAGTAATCAAAGTACTGCAACCTTGTCAGATGAGATGTCCAGTCATTATCATTGGTGTGAAGATATTCAAGTATAAGATTTGCTATACATGTCTCACGTATCTGGGTCTCATCCATACACATGTATTGCATCTAGTATACTTATGGACTCTGGTTCATCTCATGAACCATCATGTCATTTGTATTAGTTACGTACAAATAAATAATAAAACACCATTCATCTCATGAAAGGAAAGCATGAATATATTGATAAAGAAATTAATCAATTTATTTCATCAATCTTAATGGATTGAGACCATAAAACTAACAAAGTGTGACCCACCAATTAGCATTGCGTGACAACCGTTATGGGCATCTCCTCCTTGGGGAGTGAACCCCCACCCCGTCTCACCAACGCTATCCTTTCGGAAGATCCATATCTAGTAACCAGACAAATAAAAGCCCTCCATGGGGAACGGCCATTCTCAAGATGGCGCGAGGCTAATACTTTCCTTACAATGGATCTAGGGTGGAAAACCATGGGGATTTCTCAATTTAAATGCCCCGCTCCCACTTAATATTATAGAATTGAGGATTTTCCTTTTAAGGTATTAGGGCCCACATATATATATATATGAACATCAAATCATCTCATGATATGATCAAAGATTGGTTCCAAGTCAAGTTATTTTAAGGAAAGTCCAGTTTCTTAAATTAGTGTTACCAATGTGTCCATCTCATGGGTCATCAACACTAATTAGAACTCTTCCAAAATTAATTTGATTCGACCAATTTTAGTAAGTTTCTATGTTTGGATCAAGTTTGGAAACATTCTAAATCAAGCATCCATCCATAAATAGAAAATGCTAAAATAGTAATTAGTCCTCTCCTCAACATGGCCCTAGCGGAATAGACGTCTTAGACTTCTAGACTTTCCAAAACTTTGGAATTCCTCAAACTCTTTGGGCAACTCCAAAAACACCTTTTACTAAACTTCAAACTCTTTGATTAGGAGTCCAACTTCACTTTCTTTCTTTGTCTCGGACATCGCCAGAATTTACAAATTTTGAAGATTACATAAATTCCTATGTCTCTACAATGAGATTACATGGTAATCTAAACATGGAAATAAAAGGGCTATAGGGAGATCACCATGCCTTGCCCTTTCACAGGAAACCAAGGAAACCATGATGTCCTTTACACTTAGCCTCAAATAAACCAACAATCATATAAAGAAAGTAAAAAACTTATGGGCCATATGGAGAGGACAAGATAACCTGCAAGTCAGTATCTCATACAACCAAGCAACTCACAAAACCGGGTTACCAAAAAACAATGGAAAAACAAGATGCCAAAAGTTTTCCACTTCTTCAAATCATGCGCTTCGCAAAGGGGGTCCGGGGGTGTCCCCCGGCAAGGGTCGAGCTACACTCTGCTAATACAGTGTACCCGGTCGACCGGCCTACAAGTACCCGGTCGACCGGACACGGGTCCCGATCGACCGGACTAACGAATTAGTGCGCACTTACCAATGATAAATCCATTAATTGGCACAAGGGGATATTAAAGATAGATTCCATCTTGACCATTGAATGTTCCCACAGCTCTGCTACCACGTACCCAAATCACCGAGGTGTTGACCTACAATTGACCTCACTAATTGGTAACTCAAAGCAAATGAATAGATAGAAACTTGAGTTCATTAATGTCTCAAGATTGAGAGCCTATTGCTAAGAAATTATGAGAGCAAACCTTAAAGGTAAATACAATGTTCATAAGGAGATTTTCATGGTCCTTCAATACATCCAATGTACCAGTATTGTGATCCAGGATCTTCCATTTTGAAGATCGAGACAGATCACACTATCTCATAGTGATCATAATACTACAACCTTGTCAGATGAGATGCCCAATCTCATCATCGGTTGTGAATCAATTTAAGTATAAGATTTGTGACACATGTCTCCTGTATGTGGATCTCATCCGCACACATGTGTTACATCTAATATACTTGTGGACTCTGGTTCATCTCATGAACCATCATGTCATTCGTATTAGTTATGTGCAAACAAGTAATAAAATACTATTCATCTCATGAAAGGAAAGCATGAATATATGATAAAAAAAAGAAATTAATCAATTTATTACATCAATCTTAATGGATTGAGACCATAAAACTAACATCAGGATCATACCCCAACCCGTGTGAAGACTTGTCTATATGACGGTGGAGTTTCCAATCCTCCAGTTGGCTTTTGGTCAGGGCGGGTTCCAACGGCATGAGAATACCACGGCCACCTCCCAAACCAATTGGATTCTGAGGGTCATAGCCCTTTTTTTCATAATAGCTTGTGCCATCAGACTATATAGAGATAGTTGAGCCATACCTTCGTTTTGGAAAGGTTCAAATGGAGAATTTGATGAAGAAGCTTCCGATCTATGGAAGAAGACTGGTTTTCCTTCTATCGAAGCTGCTGGAAAAACGAAGGAAGCAGTCGCATGATCTTCTACGTTAGCAAGTGTTCCCATTGGAGTGAGAACGGGCTAAACTCGCTGAGTATCAGCTTGGCTTGACTGTGTGTCGTCTCTTGGCTCTGAATCTGAATCCGTGTCTTGCATGATAGACACGAAGGAGACAGTAAACTTGCCCCCAGACTTTTGTTTTGTCTTCATTGCTTTGGTGGTGATTACCAAAGGCTCTGAAGATTTAAGGGAGACAATGAAAGGAGATTGACTGCTCTCTTCGAATTTGCTAGAAGGTTTGTTTTCTTCCGGTGATTACTGACAAGCCTTGCCTTTATCTTTCTGGAGATTTTCGGGAAATGACGTTATTTTCTCCTCCTTTTCTTCTTTTTCATCTTTGTACAAGTGAGAATCAGCTAAATGAACTTCTTTACCTTTGAAAGGCTTTCTGTCTGCAAACCCTTGATGTATCAAGCTGTCGTTGCTAACGAACTTGACGCACTGATATTGAGCTGACGGGACGACACCATTCTCATGTATCTAGGGGCGTCTAAGAAGGATGTTGCAGCATGAATAAGTCCTTATTGCATACACAGTAACATCAGAGATAAGATCACCGATTTGTAACTTGAAGCTGATTTTGTTGATAGGCTTTTGAGTACTCCCATTGTATCCAAAGATGGACACAGATGTGTGACTCGGCTTGCTAGGTGAGATAACCAGCTCTTCGAGTGCCGAAGTAGAGATGAGGTTGAGTGCAGAACCTGGGTTGATCTGGACTATGTGTATTTGCATCTCTTTAATGTACCATGTGCTGTACAATGGTCGGTTGTGCTTTGTTTCGCCCAGCAGGAAGTCTTCCTTATCAAAGGCGATGGTTGCACTTGCTGCTTTTTTAACCGAGAGGCATTTAATGCCAGATCCCTCAACTTCTTCTTTTCTCCCTTTGAGGAAGTATCTGATTTTTTTTATCCCGTAGTCCATTTCAATTTGTAGGACTTGTGGGGCATGTTTGTCGACATCCACATTTAGCATTTACAGTTCTAAAATGAGGTTATTACAAGTGTGTGGAGAAATTCGTAATAAGTCAAGGATGCGCAGTCGTGCAGGTATGTGTTTGAAGTTCTCAATCAAGTCATACTTGAAAGCCTCCTTGGGGCCTGCATTTCCATTATTGTTGGCACTTGGAGCATTTACAACTTGTTATCCCGAAGGATTTACATAAGAAGAAGAAAAAGGTTGGTTGTGATTTTTATGGTAATCCTAGCCAGAGCGGGTACCTCTACCAACTTCAAAAGCTTCTGGAGAAGGGCCTTCATTTGGAAGATCACCCTCGGGATCAAGGGGTTTATCGCTATAGGCTTTTGTTTAAGTTTTGAAGCCATATGGGGTCTCGTCGCTAGTAGACTTGATTTCGTCGCGAGGAAGATGCCGCGCTTTAATGTATGGTCAACTGATGTCCGATTGACCTGAAATTTGACAGGGAGCCTATCATAGTCATTTTAAGATGATCCATTAACTCCGATTTGAAAATCATGGTCCCGGGGAGCTCTGCCGTTGGGAACCCTAATTTAGCTTCAAAGAATCAAAGTTGGGTCAAATGTTGTCGAGATGACCCAAAACTTGATTAGTATCCCTTTGGAAGTATCTTGAAACCAATCGTGCGCTCTGTTTGATAAGTGATGGCCTCGGTGGTTCCCGCCGTCGAGAGGCTTGATTTTACTGTTTGAGGGTTTATGGAGGGTTACACGTTGTCGGTTGGACCTAAAATTTGACAAAGAGCCTTTTGGAAGTATTTTGAAACTATCCATAGGCTCTGATCGAAGACCTTATGTCTTTGGTACCGTCGCCGCCGTAAGAGCTGACTTTGCTGCGACTTCTTCCTTTTTGGGTCAAACGATGTCGGCATGGCCTGAAACTTGATGTAGAGCCTTCTAGTGGCATTTTGAGGCCAACTGTGCACTCTGTTTCCTGAGTCAGGGTCTCGGGCTTCACCGTCGCCGGGAGCTCCTGTTCAGTTGCTGGAAAAGTGAAGTTCAGCCAAATAATGTCGAAATGGCCCGAAACTTCATGTGTACTCTTCTTATGGCTCTCTCGAAGGATCTTGCAATTTTTGTTTTATTCTAACAAGATTTGATGCTTGAAGCAATATTGCCTATTTATGGTAGGATGCGACTTCATGTACCGTTTTAATGTTGAGAGTATGTGAAGAGGCAAAGTGACATTTTTGGTGTCAACAATAAGGTTGACATCCATACACTGCCAGTTCATCATCCAGAAGAGGTGGGCTCTATCATTAATCACTTCATACCCATGGTTGTGAAAAGGAATGTTACTCGAAGAAAGATTACCCAGTGGTTGGCAGTGAAAGAGGATGACCTTGACATTGCTATGGTCCGCATGACCGGAGCTAGAAGCGGCAAGCGTTCTGCTAGACTCACAGCCCAGAGTTCGAACCCTTTTAGTGCCTAGGTGGTCAAGCCTGGCTCATGATGACCAATACAAGAGACGAATGGACACCCAAGAAAAAGTTCTTACTTCTATTAAGAAATCATCCCAAAGATAGAAGTTCGGATCTACAATCCAAGACTCTCAAAACCTGGTGACAGGCCATTGGATTCTCCTTCGTTTCCCATGCCTCCAGAAGTCCATCGGGCACTCGTAAAAGCATTTACAGTGTAAGATGCTTCTAGCTCGTCAATGTCAGTCGGATTGGAAAATAGTCAAGAAGGTGGTTCAGAGAAAGACGACTGCCTAATCACCAAGCAAGACATCCTGATGACCTCTATCCCTAGCGATCCTTCCACCTTGAGGATATCTACATCAGGAATCAAAGATGATTGGCAGAATACTCCAGCGGAAGATGTGCTAGTTACTACAATTAGCACTCATTTCCATTGGCACATTGGGACAATACCGGTTGGCTTGATATACTCTTAAAATCCAAATGTCAAGTTCTCATAATAATTGGTGCCCTGAAGTTTTACGACATTAGCGACGTCTAAGTGTAGAACACTAACTTGGTGAGGTCCTAGCATGTCCACAGACAAGACCTCTGCAACTCCCATCAATTTTCATCAATTTTGGGACCTCGATCGGTTAACCGGCAGTTAACCGAGAGCCAATCTGTCAGAATTTTAGCCTCCAGATATTCTAACTGATAAAAGTTCGGTGACTATCAGTCAGGTGTTGGTTAATAGAGCTCAAATGTCGATTAATCGACACTAGTTTCGTGTGTTTTTCCACCATTCCGGTATCTAAACCAAACTCCTTTTTGGTGAACGAGACTTGATTAAACTGCATAGAAATTTGGATTCTGACTCTAATACTGGTTGTTTCCTTCCCAATCCAGAGGCCCCTCTTCTAAACACCTTTTCCCTGCATAAAAAGCGCCTACAATTCTAACTAAGAGTTGTGCTTCTCTAATTTATTTTAGAATGGACTGTGATTGAGTCGCCGGAAGACCTGAAGTGAAGTCTGAAGTGTTTTGGAGCCATGAGAGTTATATTCCAGAACACATCGGCTATAGCGAACAATCAGTTTGCTAGAGTGTGTTGACACAAAAAATGTCACTTGGCTCCTTTTCTTACGCTTTCAACATTAAAGAAGCAACATGAAGCTGCATCCGACCACAACGGGCAATGCTACTTCAAGCATCAACTCTTGTCAGAACCATCCAAAAGCTTCAAGATCCTTTAAAATAGTCCTAAGAAAAGTACATATGAAGTTTTGGGTCATGTCGATATCATTTAGCCTAACTTCACCCTTCCAGCCGCTAAATAGGAGCTCCCCGCAGCGGTAAAGCTGGAGATCTTATTTCACAAAACAGAGCATACTGTTGACCTCAAAATGCCACTAAAAGGCTCTACCTAAAATTCAAGGCTATTCCAACACCATTTGACCCAAAATACAAAAGGCTGCATTCTCCATGCAACATCGAAGACATCAGATCTTCAATCAAAACCTATGGATGATCTTAAAATAGTTCTAAGAGATTATATGTCAAATTTAAGGTCAAACCAACAACGTTTGACCCAACATAAACCCTCAAGCAACAAAACCAAGCCTCCCAGCAGCGGAAACCATCGTAGTCATCACTCATCAAACAAAGCACTTGGATGATCTCAAAATACTTCGAGTGGGCTACACGTCAAGTTTTAGGTAATTTCGACATCATTTGACTATACTTTGACCTCTAGGAAGCTAAATCAAGTCTCCCACGATGGAACCCTGTAAGACCCCGCCCCGAGAGTTTCCTTTTAGTGTTAATTAAGACGCGTTTTAGCTATAAGTGAGATTAGTGGAAATTGGTTAAATCTGGATTAGAATAGCTTTTTATAGCTTTGAATAATTTTGGGAACTCTTTTGATCTAGTGGGGCCCTTTGGGGGTTCCTTTTTAGTGTGTCTTGATTAGTTTTGGGATTTATTTAATAATTCTGGAAATCTGTAATTTACTCCGTTTAATGTATTTCATGATTCCCGACAACTTTTGTATTTGCTCCGTTCTCGTTCGAGACCTCTAAACCCTACTTTGCCATTAGTAGGGGTAAAACAGTCTTTTTACACAAAATCTGGACACTATTTTCAATGTCTCCGAAACTCGTAAAATATATACTTTTTGGAAAGTAGAAATTTCGACGATCGATTCTTCCTTCTTCGTCGAATCCATCCGAAGCCCGTAGAGTGATGTTTTAGCTCAATTAGATTTTTAAGTTGTGGGACCCATTGCCATTGTCTATTTAAGGAGGAGTCCTTTTTCCTCTTCCTCTTCTTGCAACTTTCTTGAGAAAAAGGAATCCCAGCCCAGCCCTAGGGTTCTCTTCAACTTACCTTGCTTCTTGCTTCTTCATCTCTCAATCTCTCTCAAATCTATTGCTAAAGGTAAAATGGAGGTGGTAATCTTCTTCCCCTCCATGAGAGCTTCATCTTGATACCATTTTTAGAGAGAGCCTTCCATTCCAAGCTACATTTTGAACAAGCTCTTGCCATTAGAGGACTTTCCATGTAAGCTCTTCCTCTCATCTCTTGGTTGTGTGTTCTTCTAGCCATGGAGGTACTTCACCTTGATTATTGGGAGCTATCTCCATCTATTTCTTGATTTTTGACATTCTAGGGTTGTAATGAATGTATTTTGGGGATTTTTGTGTAGATTGTAGATTTTGAGCTTGATAGTGGGATTAGAGCTTGACTAGCATATTTGGAGACCAAGGCAAGTGGATGAATGAATTTGATTTGAATAAGTCCTTATTCTATTGAAAATGTGGATTTTTATTATTCCTATTCCTTTAGTTTATTATGTTTCATAATGCTTTTGGAAATGTACTTATTGATATGATTTTTCTCTTAGTTAGTTTTATGAGAATATATGCATTCTTTCATTAAAGTTTATTTTGATCATTATGGACTTCTTAAATGATATTTGTACTTGCATTGAATGAGATTTGTGTTGGAAGGAGAATTAAATGCATTGATGGAATGGTGGTTGGTGGAAAGGATTAAATGTTAAATGGAAGGGAATAGACCCATTTCATGTTAGGAAATGGTTGGAGTTGAGGTGAAAGAGTTTGGGAAAGAAAGAACTGAAATCTGCACCTGATGTGTAGTTCCCGCAGCTGGGCGGTCACCTTGGCGGCTAGCCGACAGGTGACCGGCGGCTAGCTGACCCAGATGCGGTTAGAAACACAAAATGCTGTGTTTTGACAGGCGAACCGCGGTCAGCCACGCGGTCAGCTAGCGGCTAACCGCTAACCAAAAACCCTGTGACCGCCAGGTAGCCGAGATGCGCGGTTAGAAACACATAATGCTATATTTTAGCAGGGTGAACCGCGGTCAGCCCCGCGGTCAGCCAGCGGCTAACCGCCGATCACCTCTGCGGCTAACCGCCAGCTAACCGACTAGTGACCGAAATTAACCCATAATTCCTGAGTCTTTTCTATTGTTTTCAGATATGGTATTTAAAGGTTTGGATGGGTTGTTCTAATGCCCTACCACCTCGGAAAGACCCAGGGGATGACATAAGGAGATTGACTTAGAAAGAAACACCATTTCGGAAAGGTATTGGGACTTTTGGATTCATCAACTTGCATAAGGAAACTTGGTATGTCCTCTATCATTCGAGTACCATACTAAGGGTAATAATGGACATACAAGATCCTTATACATGTTGTTTGAGTATGGATGCCCCAATATATAGTCCCTAATGGTATAAGGATTCATTGCATTGTTTTACTCAGATTTTATGTATAATTACCCGATCCTACTGGTTTTATCTCAAATTCTGATTTATACACCTGATATGTCCTGCCAGCCCCGTTTATGCATGAACAGATAATGATATGAAATGTGTGCTTGCGAGCACCATGCCCCGCCTGCCCGAGTGTTTTATACTGATATAGTTTTTACATGTTTTGATTTCTCATGTAACCTATGAGTCGGCACCACTAAGCTTGGACGTCCTTGTCAGTCTGATCAACTGACTTGGGCCTCCCCCTTGTGCTCCCGCCAGTTGCAACTTGGATCCTGTCCTGTCCCATTACCCGGTTCCGCGGCCGTGGTCTTGCCTAGCTATATGTATATGTATATAATGTTGGTTCTCGTCACTTCGTGTGCTCGAGCCCAACGCACTGAATGTGCTCTCATCACATTAGTGATAGAGAGGATTTAGCTTTAGTGTGGTTGCCATCTAGTCAGTTCCCGTACCTTGAATACCCTACATGATTTACATTGCATCTGTACTTTAAATGAACCATGCATCCGGTTTTATGACAGTTATTGTTTTAATAAGTTTTCGTTATGTCTAAGATGTGCTTTGATTTCTTTCTTGGTATTATCTATTCACCCACTTGCCAGACCGTCGTGTCTGACCCATTTTTGTGGTACTTAGGTCCAGCTCCCGTTATTGCCTTTGAGGAGGAGCCAGAGGAGGCGGTCGATGAACCGCAACGATTAGTGGAGTGGCAAGCTGACAATGTCATGTAGACATTTGGTTTAGCTTTGAGCTGCGAACATTTTGGGGAGATTATAGAATGATACATGATTTATACTTTTGGATGTACTGGCCTTTGTTGGCCATTATTTTTGGGAAATGTTAATTTAACTTGATCTTTTGTTTAAACTCTAACTTCAAATTTTGGGAATGCTAATGAGATCATTGCTCACTCTGACATCATGTCATACTTGCGTATTATCAGTCTCATATAATGAGAATGGATTAAGAGTTTGATTTGCTACACGCTTCCGCACCAATGTAAATGTTCCATGAGTATATGTGGAATCCTCACCGCGGAAACCTGTGGGAAATTAAGAAAATGTATAATCATTATTAAGAGTAGTTCATTACCCCATCCACACCACCGTCGCGGTCCCGGGTCCCGGTTCGGGATCGAGACAGACTGGTATCAGAGCGAGACGTGTTTCAGGCAATTAAAAGAAACTAGAAATCCTAAGGACGTGGCGAGGATCCGTTAGACTTTTCGTTAATTAGACTCGTGTGAGCAATGTGTGACCCTTATATAATTGTATGTGCTAACAATTTGTTTTACAGTGATATGCCACCTCGAAAAAGTCCCGTAACCGACAATCCCACCGCAAGCAATAGTGAACACACCAGGCCACTAGGAAACGGTACTCCGGATCCAAACATGCAGAATCAATTTCAACAGATGATGCAAGCCATGCTTGACCAGCAACGTCAAGCCAATGAAAATCAGGCAAGATTGCAAGAGCAAATGGCCAGGAAGGATGAAGAGCATGCTAGGGAGATGGCTATGATGCAAAGGCAGTTATTAGAGGTGTTAGAAAGGACGCTTGAACCGGCACCAGCGCAACCTCTAGGCCCTCAAATAGTCATTAACAATAGGGAACATGATCCCAATGCGTTGTTTGAAAAGTTTAGGAAGAGAGGTCTTAAGGAGTTTACTGGGCATGAGGACCCATTAGCTGCAGACGACTGGCTAGAGCATACGGAGAACATCTTTGAGGTATTTAGATGTACCGGTAGGCAGCAAGTGCAACTCACCGCTTCCATGTTCACCAGCCTAGCGGATATATGGTGGAAAACAATAAAGGCTGAGTATAGGACTATAGCAGACGCAGAGGCTTGGACAAGTTTCAAGAGACAATTCAGTGACAAGTTTGTACCGACATATGTGAAGAGGCAAAAGGCCATTGAATTCCAGCAGCTCGTACAAGGTAACACGACCGTTCAAGAGTACCTCACGAAGTTCGAAAGGTTGTCTCGATATGCCCCCGAGTTAATTGACACTGTGGAGAAAAAAGATAGCGAAGTTCCTTGAAGGACTTAACCCGATCATTGAGAGGGATGCCACTGGTGTTGTACCACCTATCACTTTTGAAGAGGCTGTGAGAAGGGCCTATAAATTCGAGAACCTGAACATCAAGATCCAAGGAAAGGCACCGGCTCACCAACAGAATCACCTACCAAGGAACCATCAGAACAAACGACCGAGGCATGAACAAAACGTGCAGAATGCTCTAGTTTGCGTTCACTGTGGTAAAAACCACGAGAGTGCTCAATGTCGTACGATTACGGGAGCATGTTTCAGATGTGGATCCATGGCACACCAGTTCAAGGACTGCCCAAGGCAAGTTGGACAATGTAACAACAGACAGAATCAGCAACAACAAGGAACACAGCGCCAGGCACCACCTCAGAATGCACTAGCTGTACAGAACCAGCCCAGGCCACTCCAGCAGCAGGCTCCACAGCAACAATATAGACCTCCACAGCATCATCAAGCTCGTCAGCAAGGACAGAATCAGAATCA
This sequence comes from Persea americana, assembly GCA_029852735.1. Classification (NCBI taxonomy): domain Eukaryota; kingdom Viridiplantae; phylum Streptophyta; class Magnoliopsida; order Laurales; family Lauraceae; genus Persea; species Persea americana. The sequence goes on from CM056813.1 coordinate 34,039,054, forward strand.
GCGTCCTCCTCAGCAGAATAGGAATGCACAACAAGGGAGGCAGCAGCAAACTCAAAACAGGCATCAGCAGCGAGGACAAGTGTATGCAATTAACCAAGCGGATGCAGAGGTTACAGATAACGTGGTGGAAGGTACACTCCTAGTTTGTGGATTTGAGGCTAAGATTTTGTTTGACCCTGGCTCTACGCACTCTTTCTTGTCTCCAAAATTTTCTAAGTTGATTGATATGCCTGCTAGAGGACTTGAGTATGTATTGACAGTGTCCACCCCCGTAGGCAAACAAGTTGTGTGTAGGAAATATTATCCTAGATGTGCTATTAAGATAGGAGATGTAGTGTTACCGGCGGATCTTATTTTGTTGGAGATGTATGATTTTGATGTCATTCTAGGAATGGATTGGTTAGCAGGATACCATGCTACGATGGACTATTTCCATAAGACCCTCACGTTCAAATTAGAGGAGACCCCAGCAGGAGTATTGTTCCATGGGGAGAGGAGGAATTCTTGTCCAAGATTCATCTCAGCACTGAAGGCTGATAGACTAGTGAGAAGTGGTTGTGAATGCTATTTAGCGTTTATCACGGAGGATAAACGGTCCCAAGGGGTGGAGGAGATCCCAATTGTTTGCGAATTCCCAGATATTTTTCCAGAAGAAATCCCAGGTTTACCACCTGTTAGGGAGATTGACTTCACCATCGAATTGTTACCAAGGACCGCTCCGATATCTATTGTACCATACAGAATGGCTCCAGCTGAATTAGGAGAGTTGAAGATTCAGTTACAAGAATTGTTGGATAAAGGTTTTATTAGACCGAGCGTCTCACCTTGGGGAGCTCCAGTGTTATTCGTCAAGAAGAAAGACGATTCTATGAGAATGTGTATTGATTATCGGAAATTGAACCAAGCTACCATCAAGAACAAGTATCCGTTGCCAAGGATAGATGAATTGTTTGACCAATTGCAAGGTGCTGCTTACTTTTCGAAGATCGATCTAAGATCCGGTTACCATCAGCTGAGAGTTAGAAATTCAGATGTATCGAAGACGGCGTTCCGGACGAGATATGGACACTATGAGTTTCTAGTGATGCCATTTGGACTGACGAATGCACCGGCAGTATTCATGGCTTTGATGAACAAAATATTCGCTGAGTACTTAGACCAATTCACAGTGGTGTTTATTGATGACATTTTGGTGTACTCTAAGTCTAGAGAAGAACATGAAGAGCATTTGAGGACAGCATTGCAACTTCTAAGAGACAACCAATTGTATGCGAAGCTCACCAAGTGCGAATTTTGGCTTGAAGAAGTCGCATTTTTAGGTCATATCATTTCCAAAGAAGGATTATCAGTGGACCCAGCCAAGATAGATGCAGTTGTGAAGTGGGAAAGACCGAAGAATGCGTCAGAAATCAGAAGTTTTCTTGGATTGGCGGGTTACTATCGAAGATTTGTGCAGGATTTTCGTCGATCGCAGCCTCATTGAAGAAGTTGACCAAGAAGAATGCACCTTATGTGTGGACAGACCAATGTGAAACCAGCTTCCAAGAGTTGAAAAAGAGATTAACATCAGCACCCGTCCTCACTTTACCATCCGGGAGCGGCGGTTACACCATTTTTACAGATGCGTCGAATATAGGACTCGGTTGTGTGTTGATGCAAGATGGAAAAGTCGTTCCTTATGGATCCCGTCAGTTGAAGGACCATGAGAAGAACTATGCAACGCATGACCTGGAGTTAGCAGCGGTCGTTTTTGCACTAAAGATGTGGAGACATTACCTCTACGGAGAGAAATTCGAAGTCCACTCCGATCACTGCAGCTTACAGTATTTGTTCTCTTAGAAGGAGTTGAATATGAGACAAAGAAGATGGATGGAATATATCAAAGATTATGATTTTCCGATCAAGTATCACCCGGGAAAGGCAAATGTAGTAGCCGATGCCTTGAGTAAGAAGTCAGCAAGTGTGGCAAGCCTAAGAGTTACGTGTTTCTTTCAGCAATTTGAAGAGTTGGGCGTAGATTTTCAGCCCCTAAGCGAGGGAGTGATGTTAGCCAACATGTCAGTGTCTGAACCCTCGTTCATTCGGAAGATCAAGGACACCAATTGCAAGATCCAGAGTTGGCCAAGATTTCAGAGCATATAGCAGAACGTCCTGATTTTCGTATTGTGGATGGAGTCTTATTCTATCGTGATCGTCTATGCGTGCCCAATATTGAAGATTTGAAGAATGACATTATGACAGAGGCGCACAGTACGAAGTACTCTATGCATCCGGGTAGCACGAAGATGTATCAGAACTTGAAAGGCAGATTTTGGTGGAACAACATGAAGAGGGAAATAGCAGCTTTCGTTTCCCGATGTATGACGTGTCAGTTGGTGAAGGTAGAGCATCAGAGACCTCCAGGGTTGTTGCAGCCATTAGAGATCCCAGAATGGAAGTGGGAACATATCACCATGGATTTCATCTCGGGATTGCCAAGGACCAGAAAAGGGAACAACTCCATATGGGTCATTGTGGACCGTCTTACCAAATCAGCTCATTTTATTCCTATGAAGACCGGAGAGAAAATGCATATGTTATCTCTCGCGGAGTTGTTTATCAACGAGATTGTCAGCCGTCATGGGCAGCCAGTCTCCATTACTTCAGATAAAGATAGCAGATTCGTCTCGAGATTCTGGAAGACTTTGCATGAGTCTATGGGAACGAAGCTTCAGTTCAGCACAGCGTATCACCCACAAACAGATGGTCAGTCGGAAAGAACAATTCAGACCCTTGAAGATATGCTTCGAGCGTGTGTACTAGACTTCAAGACTCAATGGGACGAGACCATACCGCTTTGCGAATTCGCCTACAACAACAGTTATCATTCGAGCATGGGGATGGCGCCTTTTGAGGCATTGTATGGTAGGAGGTGTAGAACTCCAGTTTGCTGGGAAGAAGTAGGTATTCGCAGTTTTCTTGGACTGACTATGGTGAGTGAGACCAGTGACAAAGTCAAGTTGATCCAAGAACGTCTGAAAGTAGCCCGGAGTAGACAGAAGAGTTACGCAGACTCTCATCGAAGGGACTTACATTTTAAGGAAGGAGATAAGGTTTTCTTGAAGGTGTCACCTACTAGAGGAACTCTGAGATTCGGACAGAAAGGAAAATTATCTCAGAGATACATTGGACCTTATGATATCGTGAGCAAGATTGGTGATGTGGCTTATAGATTGGCCTTACCACCTGAGCTTTCCGGCGTACACAATGTGTTCCATGTGTTTATGTTGAAAAAGTACGTCCCCGACCCGTCACATGTACTCTGTCATGAACCATTAGAGATCAGAGAAGATGCCACCTATGTCGAGAAGCCTATTCAGATCATCGATACGAAGGAACAAGAACTGAGGACAAGGACTATACAATGGGTGAAAGTGCTCTGGGAAAATCACGGACCTGAAGAGGCAACGTGGGAATTACGGGATCAAGTTCAGAAGAAGTATCCGCATCTACTAACCGAGGTTAGTTGTTTTATTTCATTTGGTGGACCAAATGCCCTAAGGGGTGGAGGATGTAAGACCCCGCCCCGAGAGTTTCCTTTTAGTGTTAATTAAGACGCGTTTTAGCTATAAGTGAGATTAGTGGAAATTAGTTAAATCTGGATTAGAATAGCTTTTTATAGCTTTGAATAATTTTGAGAACTCTTTTGATCTAGTGGGGCCCTTTGGGGGTTCATTTTTAGTGTGTCTTGATTAGTTTTGGGATTTATTTAATAATTCTGGAAATCTGTAATTTACTCCGTTTAATGTATTTCATGATTCCCGACAACTTTTGTATTTGCTCCGTTCTCGTTCAAGACCTCTAAACCCTACTTTGCCATTGATAGGGGTAAAACTGTCTTTTTACACAAAATTTGGATACTATTTTCAATGTCTCCGAAACTCGTAAAATATATACTTTTTGGAAAGTAGAAATTTCGACGATCGATTCTTCCTTCTTCGTCGAATCCATCCGAAGCCCGTAGAGTGATGTTTTAGCTCAATTGGATTTTTAAGTTGTGGGACCCATTGCCATTGTCTATTTAAGGAGGAGTCCTTTTTCCTCTTCCTCTTCTTGCAACTTTCTTGAGAAAAAGGAATCCCAGCCCAGCCCTAGGGTTCTCTTCAACTTACCTTGCTTCTTGCTTCTTCATCTCTCAATCTCTCTCAAATCTATTGCTAAAGGTAAAATGGAGGTGGTAATCTTCTTCCCCTCCATGAGAGCTTCATCTTGATACCATTTTTAGAGAGAGCCTTCCATTCCAAGCTACATTTTGAACAAGCTCTTGCCATTAGAGGACTTTCCATGTAAGCTCTTCCTCTCATCTCTTGGTTGTGTGTTCTTCTAGCCATGGAGGTACTTCACCTTGATTATTGGGAGCTATCTCCATCTATTTCTTGATTTTTGACATTCTAGGGTTGTAATGAATGTATTTTGGGGATTTTTGTGTAGATTGTAGATTTTGAGCTTGATAGTGGGATTAGAGCTTGACTAGCATATTTGGAGACCAAGGCAAGTGGATGAATGAATTTGATTTGAATAAGTCCTTATTCTATTGAAAATGTGGATTTTTACTATTCCTATTCCTTTAGTTTATTATGTGTCACGCCCCCAAACCCGGACCCTACAGCGGCCCGACCTCGGGGGGCGTGAAATTGTGATTTAAGTAATAATTATATTTCTCCCAGGATCCGCGTGAGTGAGGATGACAATTCCAACTCATTCTGAATATTTTGCGGAAGCTTACGTGGCGTTGCGACTCGGATTCCGTGGCCATCGGATTCCGCATCGCACTCAACCGCTAGCATATAGCTATTGTATCAAGAATCATATCAGACTGGAACAAACCATCACATTAAAAATACAGAGCTGACAGTAACAGGATATTTCATTCCCACATATGTTCAAGTTACAATTACCAATGTGCATTAATCAAAAATCCCTGAGAACAGGCTAATAAAAGCCATACAAATAACAAGCTAGGTAAACACTACCCCACATGTGACGTAACTCAGATGTCGAGCTAAATGTCTACATGACATAGTCGACACTACAAATCTGCAACTCATGGCTCCACAGCCAACACGTGCACTCAGCTCGGAGCAAAGAAATCTGGACCTGAGTACCAAAAGAGTGGGTCAGACACGACGGTCTGGCAGGTGGATGAAAAGATATAAACGATAATCTGAATAACAAAACATATGGTAAATCGTGGTATTCGATCAAGAGTTGCATAGATTTAAAACCAGTGTAAACATGTATATCTGACAAAACATGTATTCATTTTAAAGCATGAGTAAAAGCATAAATATCTGGTAAAACATGCATTCCTTTAAAACAACTGTAAATCATGTATTCCTTTAAAACGACTGTAAAACATGTATTCCTCACATTGCAAACCCAGTCCATAGGCGGACCCTGCAAATTGCCCTTCTTCAGGGGAGCCACAATCGTGGGGAACGGACTGGCAACCACACTAAAGCTAAGTCCTCTCTATCACTAATGTGACGAGAGCAGGATCGGGCGTTGGTCTCTAACACGCGAAGTGACGAGAACCAACATTATACATACATATACATATAGCTAGACAAGACCACGGCCGCGGAACCGGGTAATCGGGACAGGATCCAAGCTGCAGCTGGCGGGAGCACGAGGGGGAGGCCCAAGTCAGTTGATCAGACTGACAAGGACGTCCAAGCTTAGTGGTGCCGACTCACGGTGACATGAGAAATCAAAACATGTACAAAACTATATCGGTATAAAACACTCGGGCAGGCGGGATACAGTGCTCGTAGGCACGTATTTCATATCACTATCTTTTCATGCATAAACGGGGCTGGCAGAACATATCAGGCGTATAAATCAGAATTTGAGATAAAACCAGTCGGATCGGGTAATTATACCTAAAATCTGAGTAAAACAATGCAATGAATCCTTATACCATTAGGGACTATATATTGGGGCATCCATATTCAAACGACATGTATAAGGATCTTGTATGTCTATATTACCCTTAGTATGGTACTCAAATGATAGAGGACATACTAAGTTTCCTTATGCAAGTTGATGAATCCAAAAGTCCCAATACATTTCCGAAATGGTGTCTCTTTCTATGTCAATCTCCTTATGTCATCCCCTGGGTCTTTCCAAGGTGGTAGGGCATCAGAACAACCCATCCAAACCTTTAAATACCATATTTGAAACCAACAGAAAAGACTCAGGAATTCTGGGTGAAACTCGGTCACCTGGCGGTTAGCCGCCGATGTGATCGGCGGTTAGCCGCTGGCTGACCGCGGGGCTGACCGCGGTTCACCCTGCTAAAATATAGCATTCTGTGTTTCTAACCGCGCATTTCGGCTACCCGGCGGTCGCAGGGTTTTGGGGTGGCGGTTAGCCGCTAGCTGACCGCGGTTCACCTGTCAAGACACAACATTCTGTGTTTGTAACCGAATCTGGGTCGGCTAGCCGCCGGTCACCTGTCGGCTAGCCGCCAAGGTGACCGCCCGCTGACCGCCCAGCTGCGGGAGCTCTGCATCAGGTGCAGATTTCAGCTCTTTCCTTCCCATCCCTTTACACCTCAACTTCACCCATTTCCTAACATGAAATGGGTCTATTCTCTTCCATTCCACATCTCATTCTTTTCTCCAACTACCATTCCATCCATGCATTAACTCTCCTTCCAAAACAAACCTCATTCAATGCAAGTGCAATTCTCATTCATGGAATCCATAATGGCAAAACAAGCTTTAATAGATGAATGCATACTTTCTCATGAAAATTGGCTAAGAGAAAATCTTATCAATAAACATATTTCCAAAAGCATTATGAACATAGGAAACTAGAGGAAGATGAATAGTAAATCTACATTTTCCATAAAACAAAAACTCATTCAAATCAAATCCATTCATTCACTTGCCTTGGTTTCCAAAGTAGCTAATCAAGCTCCTAATCACCCTCTCAAGCCACCAATCTCCAATTTGTAGGTGCTTCAAATGAAGAAGACTAGCTCAAGGAGAACCTCAATGTGGCTGGATTTCTCTTCTAATGGCATCCATAGAGAGCTTGAGATGAGGGGAAGAAGGAGATGGGCACAAATCTCTCATTTTGGCAAACTTGGAGGTGGGTCTTATGAGAAAACAAGAAGAAGAAGAGGAAAGGGAAAAACCCTTGGCAGTGGCTCCTCTCACATTGCTGGAAACGAATGGGGAAGAAGAAGATGGGCTGGCCTTTTTGTAAAAGGGTGGGTGTGGGTCCCACCATCACTTAAACTTGTCGGGATTAAAACATCGGTTTCTGGGCCCCGGATGCAATCGACGAAGAAGAGAAAAATGTTCCTCATAAAACCTATTTTTCAAAAAGTATAATTTTGGCATGGTTTTGAGATCTCGGAATTTGGGTCCAGATTTTTGTGTAAAAAGACTGTTTTACCCCTATCATTAGCAAAGTAGGGTTTAGAGGTCTCGAACGGAAACGGAGCAAATACAAAGGTTGTCGGGAATAATAAAATACATTAAACGAAACAAATTACCGATATCCGGAATTATTGCACAAATCCCAAAACTAATCAAAACACAATAAACGAACCCCCAAAATCACACAAAACTCACAAGGGAAACCCCCAAAGGTTCCACTCAATCAAAAGAGTTCTCAAAATCATTTAAAGCTATAAAAAGCTATTCTAGTCCAGATTTAACCAAATTCCACTAATCCCATTTTAGAAAACTAGTCCAAAATTAAGAAGACACTAATCCCAGAAATTAGGGGTCGGGTTCTCACATCATGTTTCATAATGCTTTTGGAAATGTACTTATTGATATGATTTTTCTCTTAGTTAGTTTTATGAGAATATATGCATTCTTTCATTAAAGTTTATTTTGATCATTATGGACTTCTTAAATGATATTTGTACTTGCATTGAATGAGATTTGTGTTGGAAGGAGAATTAAATGCATTGATGGAATGGTGGTTGGTGGAAAGGATTAAATGTTAAATGGAAGGGAATAGACCCATTTCATGTTAGGAAATGGTTGGAGTTGAGGTGAAAGAGTTCGGGAAAGAAAGAACTGAAATCTGCACCTGATGTGTAGTTCCCGTAGCTGGGCGGTCACCTTGGCGGCTAGCCGACAGGTGACCGGCGGCTAGCCGACCCAGATGCGGTTAGAAACACAGAATGCTGTGTTTTGACAGGCGAACCGCGGTCAACCACGCGGTCAGCTAGCGGCTAACCGCTAACCAAAAACCCTGTGACCGCCAGGTAGCCGAGATGCGCGGTTAGAAACACATAATGCTATATTTTAGCAGGGTGAACCGCGGTCAGCCCCGCGGTCAGCCAGCGGCTAACCGCCGATCACCTCTGCGGCTAACCGCCAGCTAACCGACTAGTGACCGAAATTCACCCATAATTCCTGAGTCTTTTCTATTGTTTTCAGATATGGTATTTAAAGGTTTGGATGGGTTGTTCTAATGCCCTACCACCTCGGAAAGACCCAGGGGATGACATAAGGAGATTGACTTAGAAAGAAACACCATTTCGGAAAGGTATTGGGACTTTTGGATTCATCAACTTGCATAAGGAAACTTGGTATGTCCTCTATCATTCGAGTACCATACTAAGGGTAATAATGGACATACAAGATCCTTATACATGTTGTTTGAGTATGGATGCCCCAATATATAGTCCCTAATGGTATAAGGATTCATTGCATTGTTTTACTCAGATTTTATGTATAATTACCCGATCCTACTGGTTTTATCTCAAATTCTGATTTATACACCTGATATGTCCTGCCAGCCCCGTTTATGCATGAACAGATAATGATATGAAATGTGTGCTTGCGAGCACCATGCCCCGCCTGCCCGAGTGTTTTATACTGATATAGTTTGTATATGTTTTGATTTCTCCTGTAACCTATGAGTCGGCACCACTAAGCTTGGACGTCCTTGTCAGTCTGATCAACTGACTTGGGCCTCCCCCTTGTGCTCCCGCCAGTTGCAACTTGGATCCTGTCCTGTCCCGTTACCCGGTTCCGCGGTCGTGGTCTTGCCTAGCTATATGTATATGTATATAATGTTGGTTCTCGTCACTTCGTGTGCGCGAGCCCAACGCACTAAATGTGCTCTCATCACATTAGTGATAGAGAGGATTTAGCTTTAGTGTGGTTGTCATCTAGTCAGTTCCCGTACCTTGAATACCCTACATGATTTACATTGCATCTGTACTTTAAATGAACCATGCATCCTGTTTTATGACAGTTATCATTTTAATAAGTTTTCGTTATGTCTAAGATGTGCTTTGATTTCTTTCTTGATATTATCTATTCACCCACCTGCCAGACCGTCGTGTCTGACCCATTTTTGTGGTACTCAGGTCTAGCTCCCGTTATTGCCTTTGAGGAGGAGCCAGAGGAGGCGGTCGATGAACCGCAACGATTAGTGGAGTGGCAAGCTGACAATGTCATGTAGACATTTGGTTTAGCTTTGAGCTGCGAACATTTTGGGGAGATTATAGAATGATACATGATTTATACTTTTGGATGTACTGGCCTTTGTTGGCCATTATTTTCGGAGAATGTTAATTTAACTTGATCTTCTGTTTAAACTCTAACTTCAAATTTTGGGAATGCTAATGAGATCATTGCTCACTCTGACATCATGTCATACTTGTGTATTATCAGTCTCATATAATGAGAATGGATTAAGAGTTTGATTTGCTACACGCTTCCACACCAATGTAAATGTTCCATGAGTGTATGTGGAATCCTCACCGCGGAAACCTGTGGGAAATTAAGGAAATGTATAATCATTATTAAGGGTAGTTCATTACCCCATCCACACCACCGTCGCGGTCCCGGGTCCCGGTTCGGGGTCGCGACAGACCCCTTGGGACCATGTTTTCCAAATCAGAGCCAATTGATCATCTTAAAATGATTCCAAGAAGCTCCCTGTCAAATTCCACGTCAATCGGACATTGTTTGATCGTACATCAAAGCGCGACAGCATCCTCGCAACAAAATCAAGTCTACGGCCGATAAAACCCCACACGACTTCAAAACTCAAACAAAAGCCTGTGGTCGGTCTTATTTCTTGCCCATGGAGCTTCAACTCAAATTTCAGTTCATTTCGACATCGTTTGACCTAGTTCTGACTTCTGACCGCAAATCAGCGCCCCTACTCGATAAAGTCTTCGGCTTTCCTGAAAAATCAAAAACTTTTCCCTCTGTTTTTCACGGCTTTTTGTCAAATTTTTTGTAGGGAAATCATGCCAAAAATTGTACAAAAATACCAAGAAAGATATGCCAAAGAAGAAAAGTCGAAAAAAAAACTAGAAAAAGGCCAAAAATTGCTACAAAAAAGGGTAAAATTGCCCCATGGTCGCCCGATCTCCTTTGAAAAACCATTTTTTTGGTCTTTTTCACGTTTTGAGCTATTTGGCCTCTGTAATTTTTCAAAAATCTGATTTTTGAGGCAAGAAATCCGTCGATCTTTAAGAACATTACGGATTCGTCGTCGATATCATGGGTTCGTCATCAGACACATCGAAATCGCCAACCGGCCAACTAAGAAATCACACTTTTTGCCCGACTGATCAAGAAATCAACATGACATATGGTATCGGCCCATTGGTAGCAATCAATGTTTGAAATTGGATGACATGATCATCCGACAACAATTGGCATGAGAAATCCTTTGGCGATCAAGGCTCCCTACGTTGCAGGTAGAATTCCAAAAGACATGGCGTGGCCTGCGTCTCTTCAAGCACTTCAGTGACCACGTAATACGGTTAATGACCTATTTTTATGAAAAGTTAATGTGGTTAATTATCCATTATCACGGACGGCCCAATCAAAATCTAAGGAATGGGGGTTACAAGCCAACACAATTATGGCATTAAACTATGTAACTCCTCTCATCATGAAGTTTAAATGCAAATAAAGGCCAATTATTCTTTAACGGCCAATCAAAACTCAAGAAAAAGGAGTTACAAAAAACGTGAATTAAAATGTGTAACTCCTCCCATCATTGAACACTAATGCATTTAAAGCCCATAAACTCCCCACGTGCCCACCAAAAGCCTATAAAAGGACGCCATTTCCACCATTCCAAGGCATGAAGTGCAAATCCCACAAAAAACTCTACATTGTGACTACGACGCTCTAACGAAGATCTCTCGTCCGTTGAAGAAGCTCTGTGGTGACCACCACTACAAGGTGATTGAAGACTCTTGGGGGGGTTGCACCAAGACCCTCTTCTTTTATCTCCATGGCTTAGACACAGCTTTTCAGCCCATTTACTTAGATTTTTATTGGATATAGGATCTCCTCTTGATCTTTGTTCTCTAAAAATCCAAGGTTTAAGCCGAGCCAAAAGAATAAAAAACATCATCTGTTATCATTTGAAGGATGATGGCGAAACCCAAACATGATTTGCAACTGTCAATCTGAACGAGTCCCTGCAATCTCTTAGGACAGAGAGTGATCTCATTATAGCGAGGACCCTACTCGCTATAGCGGGCCTGCCAAGAGTGCATGGGATTGCCTAGTTCTATCTGAACTCTTAGTTAGAGTTTAAGATGGCTTGTTATTTTGATTGTATTATATGATTAGAAGTTTAAGGCACGATTTTGGGGCTATATAAAAGGTGATTCTTTCAAACCTAAGTGATACATAAGAAGTTCTTCTTTCTTGTTTTGAGCTGAAAAAACCCTAAGAGAGATTCCTTGTTCTTTAGAGCTATCAATTGAGAGATTGTGCTGAAGATTTGCTGTAGAAGGTTTGGTGTTTCTACTCTCTTGTAGAAGATTGGTTCATCTTGCTTCTCAAGGTGATTGTTGGAGGATCAAGCTCGAGGAACGGTGCGCGGCAAGTAGTCGTGGCAGCGAGGAGTGTTGTGCAAGAATAACTGCAGTCCTCAGGTCGATGTACAGACAAGGATAATGGAGCTGTGACCATATATTGTAACCGTCGAGTAGTGATTGGTTTATCCGATCATGGCGTTTCACCCTAGATAGGGTTTTCATGTAAAAATTGTGTATACCTTCTTGTGGTGATTGCTTGGTTGAGAGTTTTGCTAGGTCGCTTTGGTTTGATTTAATACTTCCACTATGCATTGGTATTTGGACTAGCTTACTCGTTCATTTTAGTAACTTTCACGAACACATATATGAGTGAGCGAGGACTCCAATTTTAATAGGCGCGAAGGAATCACTTTAAATCCACAACCAAAATCATATCTATATATCCTTTCGACAGTTGTCTCTCAACGTCGTAAGTGCTTTCAACTTTTTTTGATTGGCTAACAAAGAACATTCTTTCTTTTGAAAGGTGCTTTTTTAAACCTAAAGAAACTTCTAAAATTGCTCACATTTTAGTTATCATCTGAAATGGATGTGTGCAATGTTTCCGAAAAAAAAAAATGAAGCAATGAATGGTTATGTGATTTCTTCACCTGGTGCAATCTATTAGATCTAAGAAGCGTTTTGTTAACCTGAGAGAGTTATAATGTATTGAATGTACCTATGTCCATAGAGACATCGTTTTCTCCAAATGTCAATTTACAAATTTTTACTAAAACGCTTGAGACATCCAATGAAAAATATTTTCTTTGCTGTTTGTTAGGTGCAATGAATCTATTTGTCTGTCAATATTTTCACAATCCTTTGCTGTCTAATTTTAATTCTTCAGCGGAAGACCACAACAATTTGAGAAGACTTGAGTATTTAATCCTAACAAATACTTACTATATTTATGATATGTAATAAATATTCATATACCTTGCATTTACAAGTGCGCTTGTGTTTCGTAGGGTTTCTACTTCATGCTTATGGATATCATTATCTCATCAGTCGTTAATACATGTTGCGGTTTTAGATTAATTGTATTTATGTGTAGGCATTTTTTATTTTCTTTTCTTTTGCCATCTTTGTTAATTATTTTGAACCACGAACAATTCTTTATTTTTAAAATATTTGAATGTTTTTTAGGATTAGATTTATTTACAAGGCACCTCCGATTTGAATGTGAATTAAATTATGTAAAAAAAACCTTGAATTTTTATGTGATCTGTGGCTTCTATAAGTTTAGTAAAGCCTTTTTCTCCTTTTTAATAGATTTTGATATGTAGAATTTTAAGAATGAAAGATAATGTCTTTTTATTTTGAATTTCTTTTATTTCCAATTATATTTCAAAAACATGGAAAATTGCAAATTGGGGCCTAAGTTTATGAATTTTTTTTCTAAAATCCAGAAATGCCCTTAGGGTTCTGAGTTGAAAAGAAGAAGAAGAAGAAGAAGAATAAGAAGGCATTTGAATGGACGGCAGTGATCTAGTAGGGTTGCGGTGGCGGTGTCTTCCTAAGTCCCACAGATATCGTGGGTTACGGAGACGAGGAGGGTAAAGGGTTCGGACCGTGGGCAGTCTGGATCTTTGAGGGCCTTATTTTGGTTTCTGCTTGGGCTTAGTGCACGTGGAGAGATTTGAAGATGGGCCACTAGTTCGCTGTAGAGCAGAAGGATCCTGACTGGTTAATTTTTGCGCGCTGAGAAGAGGAGCCTGGGTTTGGTTTTTGCTTGAGGAACAGACCTCGCTGGTTTTGGAGAAGAATGCAGCAGAGATCGAGTTCTTTATTGCATATTAGGGATCTATGAAGAGACCTGAACACGCCGCTGCCTATTGCTGCAGAGAAGAATTGTGGCGTCAAGGTGGCAATACATCTTCACTGGAGACGACAATCTTCACCGGAGACGACAATCTTCACCAGACATCTGACGCTGCATCACTGCTGGACTTAGGAAGACCGCGCCTCTGCAACCCAATCGACATCACTGCCCTTCATTCAAACGCCCTCATCATTTTCTTCTGCTTCTTTTTTTTTTTCCGACTCAGAACCCTAAGTGCATTTTTGGGTTTTAGACAGAAAGAGGGAAATTGGCCGGCCGGCACCCAATTTGGTTGGATGTCCTGAATTAAAATCTACTTGGAAAACTTATGGCTGCTATAATTTTGTCCTGCTTTTAAATCTGCCAGAAACTTAGGCCTCCTTTTGTAATTTTCCCTTCAAAAAGTCCCTTCAAATCTTATTGTATTTTATTTAATGGGCCCGGGCTTAGCACGGGCCTTTGTTGGTAGTAAATATTTAAGATAACCAGGTTTAAGGCCTTGGGATTTATTGGGTCAATAAAAGAATTATGGTTTGGATCGTATAGATAAGGGCCCACACAAATGTCAAATAACTGTGGTTGATGGGGCCCACAGCCACTTGTATGCAACTATCGTGCAAGAACCATAAAAGCACCTTTTGCAAAGTGGTGTGATTTTCACGAAAGTAAATAATATTGGTGCTTTTTCAAAAAAAGGTGGGTATATGACCTACACCATTTTCACATTAAATGTATAAATAAGTGAAAAAATAAATAAACATAATAATGTGTAACCTTTATGTTAATCATCTACACATGTAAATGGATGGACGCTCAGGTGCACCTCATGTGCCTGTGCATCCTCTGGTGAGGCCAACGTGAGCACCCATCAAAAGGGCCACACAAGGACCCCAATAAATCATTGATCTCATGGGATTTGAATGGACTAAACCATTGGATCAACTGTACATATTTTTTTTAAATATAAAATCATTAATTTTGTGGGCCATAGATGAAAAGATTAAGATAAATATTATGACTTAAAATTTTGATGAAAGGTAGGGGCATCAAGACCCTTTCCTCCCTTATTTTCAACTCTAGGTTGGGCCCCAGGTGGGCCCCACACGTGCACTGGTGTCCCGGAGATCACCTAAAAATGATTGCATACAAATCACCCCTAATCAAATTTCCTTGCTAAAAAAAAAAAAGTCCCAAAGTCCTTGTAAGTACTTGGGAACACATAGGCTGCTACAGTCCACAGCCACCAATAGCATCACGAGTCACCACACGAGATTTGTTTCCACTCGTATGATTAAAGGCCCCCTTCATCTCCACCATCTACTCTATGCCTTAGAGCCGCTTGATAATTTCATTTGTCAACTAAAGTCAAGTCAATCATCAAATCAAAAGCACCTTAATTCAAGACTCCCTTCTTCTTTTTTAAAAAAAAAAGGTAAAAAAGCAACTATCTTTATTCACAAATAAAAGATAAAAACTCCATTTCCCCATGAAAAAGTCAAAAATATCCCATCCCAAACAACCAAAAACAAGAGGATTTTATCGAAAAATACATTGTATTTGGCCGTTGCACGAAATAGTGAAAACTATTTCTTAACGCACAAATGTGGTCCGATAGGCATGATTTCATCTTTTTTTTTTTTTTAACTTTGAAACCAACGACGCTAGTGTTGCTCAATTTAAGATGAAGTGACGCTAGCGTCGCTCACTCTTCGTAAATCCTATAAAGACAGCAACAAAAAAAAAAATAAAGATGAACAAAATTGAACATTGACCTCAGCAACTAATTTCTAGTCAATGGAGATGACCCGGAAGCTGAATGGACGGTCTCATAACAGGAGGAAAAGTATGGGATATTGAACATCTTTCCATTTTTGGAACACGATTAAGTGAAGGAAAAGTGTTCTTGTCCACAATTGAATTCATAATCACAAAATTATTTTCTTTGTGTTATTAATTGGACACAAAGTACATACTATATAATTCTTTATGCCTTTTTGAATCTTGTCAGTGAATAGATGTCATTGCAGATATTTCGGGGTTTAAATGGATAGGAGACCGAAATCATAAAACACCATGTATGTTACTCTATTAATGTTAATGGTTGATTTCAATCGACCAGTCAAAATCCTGGAAGTTGTTGGAGTTTTCCATTGCATGAATCGGTGAACAAGAGGGGAAATTAAAAATTATAGATTCAAAAACCATTATTTATTGACCAAGTCCTCAGCCAATGAATATGGATTTGAGGTTGATGAAATAACTGACTCAGCGGGCCAAGCTAAAGTGTTGCGTGAATCAAACCGAGTCTCCTCTGTGCTCTTCTTCTTCCTCTTCTTCTTCGTCCATTTCATCTTCCTCAGTTACCCTCATTTGCTCTTCGTAAACCCTTTTGAAGGAAAAAGGATGAGGAAAAGTTGGATTCAGGGCAGGGACTATATAGCGAAGAGTGACGCTAGCATCGCCCATGCTTATTTTGGGTGACGCTATTGTCCCTTGTAAAAAAAAAATGAAAAAAAGAAAAGAAAAGAAAATGTGGCGGTATGAACGATTTCGTGCCGTGGGAAATACTTTTTATTCTTTCGTGCAACGGCCAAACAGGGTTCATTTTTCGGTAAAATACTCTAAAAATAAAATACCATCATAACTCACTTATATTTTATTCCCTGCTTTTTTATGAACAAAGATTTTCCAATGACTTGGCCCCTCAAGTGTCATGACTGAGTCAATCATGATTTCTACTGGACCAAATAGGCAAAGACAAGGTTGCATTCAGTGGTGGACCTATACATGGACAACTTGTGGTGGGTGCCTCGCGTTGATTTTGAAATTGGCAGAAATTTAAATGGCCTGACCTGTCCCACATATATCTAATCAACAGTCGCCCCACGTCTAAACTTTGTATTGCCCCATGTCACAAAACCTTGATTATCGAGAGTACTAGATCATATTCACACCATTCTCTTTGCTCCGATTGAGCTCCTCGTCGTCGGTGCTCTTATAGTTTGTCTCTTTCTCACCAAATAACCCTAAATAAAACAATCTCCTTCCTTCCTTCGATGTAGTATAATCATAATCACTCTATACCTAAATTTGAGCCATTAATCTCCAAGTCCTAATTTCAAACCTTTAATCCTAAATAATAATCCAAATCCTAAGCCCTAGATCACCTAATCTAAGCACATCTACAAGTCCGAAGATGACCAAATCACCATTGGTTACACTTTAATCTTCAATTCACAAATAAATCAAGTCTTAGGGTTTACATGTTTTGATAACTTGAGTTACATTTAAGCGGTAATTTTTCTTCTTTGCCTTGAGCCCATGACCAACTCTATAGAAATATTTTTAGAGATAGGTGCAGGCAACCGAATTTCTTATATCGAAATAGAACCCCTTTGGGAACCCAAATTGAGTAATTGGGTGGTCACCAAAATCACCGTTTCAAGGTATCCTAACACCTAGGATTAAATGAAATGTTATCTTAGCTGTTTTGATAAGAATGAATTGATGATCACTTGAGTTTGGGAAAGGAAGTGGAAAGACCCTTCAATCAAGCAAGAGATCTAAGCATCAAAAAAGGTTTTGTCTCCATTTAAATGCAATATATTTTCTCATTTGATGTATTTTATGTGAAAAAAGTTAGTAACATTGAGCAAAAATTTAGCCCCATTCAAACAAAAATCCTAAGTCTGCCGCTGATTGCATTGGCTGAGGATGTATCGAATGGACACCAAAGTCCATAAAAAAAAAAAAAAAAAAAAAATCTGCACAGAAGTAGGCAAGTCTAGGGTTGTTTTTTATCGGTTGTAGAGCGAAGTGACCTTTCACCAGGGTAGGTAAGTTGGAAATGCCAATGCCACTAAAACTGTAATTACAATTTCTAAGTTACAACAACTTTTTCACCAATAAAACGGATAAAAAGTTACGACGACATAACTGACAATGTATCAACTATTTATGAAGTGATTGTTGGACAAACCGTTTGAATGGAATGGACTAATCAGTTTAGCTCATGACTTCTGCTGGTTAAGAGTTTTCCTGTGATTTGTCCCAAAAACTCATGAAGCTATCAAACTTGCCTTTAAATATCAGTATGGGACCCACAGCCTTAATTACACTAACCGGTAGGTATAGTGGTAGTAAGATGATTTTAGAATTATATGTATATAGATGTTATGTAGCTAATTATGAGTGTTTATAATTTGTGATATTAAACTTCCCTTATGATGCATGTGAGTCGCATCAGATTTGTATTTTGAAGATTTGAACTCATAGCTCCTTTTTTTCAGATGTATTCAACCCACCACATTATATGAGATTTTTGTATAAAGATTCATCAGAGAATATGGAAAAAAACTATAAATGAGGTGAAAGTGAAAACACAAATCATATAGGTTTCTTTGTAGAGAGCTAACTTTCAAATCCATCTTATATCTTATCTGGGCTAATGGGTTTCACTAACTTTGTCACATGTCCTACTCTAAAAACTAGTATAACATTGTGCTCAAGAATTTGTTATCTTCATTGCAAGACTATTTACAAGTAGTCAAAGTCACAAGCAAATAGTCACTTTTTTAATGTGCCTCCTGTCATTACGGTGTATGAAATAACTTTCTAAGATGTTCTCATGTTATTATTTCATCCAAAAACATGGCTCCTTCATTTTGGATTTCTACTTATTTTTCTTAATTTATTTGATCTTAGTTTTCTTTGATGGAATGCTTAGCTTGCATTTAATTTAGCATTTGTTGGAACATATATATATATATATATATATTTGCAGTAAATTTAAATAGTTTATAGTTCTTTTATTACTACATTTGATGCTATTTTTTAATGGATTCCTTGCTCCCTTGTTCTTCTATTTTAAATTGCTAATGTTGTCCACCTATATGAAAATAGACTTCTGATATCATTTTTCTTTATCTTTTAACACAAATAAATAAGTATGTAATATGGGAATTATGTTGATTTTTTATTAATTTATATGAACTTACTTGATTTATGTTGTCTGCTTTACCATCATATACTTTAAGATAATTTGCATTTTGAAAGATATTTTAGAAAGTGTTAAAAGGCTAAATTCATACTACGTAACTTAAATATAGTATCAAATGTAAGAACTGAGCGTAACTTAAATATAGTATCAAACCTAAAAACTGACTGACTTGTTCTTTTCTATAAAAGATAAGAGCAAAAAGTGTCATCAAAGACAACAAAACTCGGGACGCCAAGTTATCTATTGAACAAAAAGAAAGAATCAACATGGAAAAGAGGAAAGCAAATAAAAGGAGACAAATATTGCAAAGCGAAACATTAGAACCCGCTCCATAGAAGAAAAGATATGCTTCTAAAAGTTCAAATCTCACAAAAGCAACATCAAACTTAGGTTTGCTCTAAATTTTATAATACATTTATGTTTATAATTACAATGAATAATAGTATTTTTAATTACTAATTCCAATATTTGTCCTAATATAGAGCATGCAAAACTTCAAAAGCGGCTACAAAGAAGACAATGATACGCCTCATTGCCAAAAGAAAAAAAAGACGCAGTTTTTCTACGAAAAAGGGAGGCTTATGCTAGAAAAAAGTTACTAAAAGGAAAATCCTCTAGAAATCTTACTTCATCATTTAATACAAGTCAACAAATAGGTAACTAATTCTATACTCTTATATATAATATTAAAACTCTTTGAAAAATATAAATTATTTCTGATTAAATATTTATCTTTTGCACCGAACAAAAGCCACTGATACACTGTTGGGTATTGGTCTCAATGATATTCCCACAAATATTAGAGCGCAGATGGAAAAAAAAGTATATCATACTTATGAGATTGGTAAGTTCTATATTAGAAAATTAATAAATATGTTCATCTAATCTAATAAATATATTTATATTACAAATTTCTCAAGATTATATATATCTTCTACCAGGGTCAACATCTAGACAACCCACTGAATATGATGAAGATGCTTCTTCAAGTGTTTATTTAGAAAACACTTCTACATTAAATGTCGCGACCCCGGACCAAATTTTCCCCCAGTCTGGGCCCCGCGACGGTTATGTCCATCCAACTATGATTAACCCACAGGTTTCCGTGGTAAGGATTCCCAAAAACGAACATGTAACAATCTCACACGAGCAATAATTTGCGGAAGCGTGCAAGTAATCTCATCACAATTTAATAACATAAACCTTATGATTCCAAATTGCATAAGTTAAGTCATCATTAAGACAATAATCAGAGGAGGAAACGTAAGCATAGCATTACCAAATTCAGTTCAAGTTTCAAGATAACAAAAAGTGTTAAGTTACATAACCCCAAAAGTGTGAAAAGGCCAACAAAGGCCATACATCCCAAAATAACAAAATAATCCCATCTATGTGTATCGTACTCAAGACCCCGACCAACGTCTAAAGGACGTCGTCGGGTTGCCACTCACGGGCTGGGGGTGGCTCAAAAGCCTCCTCCGGGCGCTCCTCCGCAATAGCAACGGCGCCTGCATCTAAACACCAAAACAAAAGGGTCAGACACGACGGTCTGGCAGGTGAACAGTTTAGACATAATACAAGTCAGTTAATATGAAAGTAATCAGCACTTAAAACATGGCATGAGTTCTGAACAAAACATGTTTAAGGTGCAATTCAAAACTAATATGCTTTTCAATAAAATAACATGATTCACGAATCCACATTGAGCTCATCCTTTCTCCGTCATACGTAATGACAAGAGCAAGCGAAACGAAACAAAACAAGACGAAACGAAACAAAAGTCCGAGCCACACAAGGTGGGCGGAAAACCGGCCGCGGAACCGGACAAAACAAAGATGTGTATAAATACACGACTAATCTGCAGATTGCCCTTATGTTTAAGGACCCCCTAACTAGTGGATCAGACTGAGAGGGCAGTCCAAGCTCAGCGGTATTCTATGATATCCATGTATGCATAAAGCATATCAATACTTGTACAAAACTTAGCGAAAAATGGGGAAAAACACTTATCAAAACAATGCAAGACGAGACTAAACAAGAATAGCATAAGCTATATGACATCAAGGTTGGAAAAGTGTCCCCAATATAGTTCTTGAAACAAATCAAAAGCTAAACACCTGCTTGTAAATCAAAACAGGTACGAGACGATATTCTTCATGTCAAAATTCAATATTTCGAAACAATTATGTCAAGTATATGCTAAGACTCTTTATTTGATTCTCGTGAAGTTGAAACCCAAATGTTGGAGTTTAAAATGAATTGGTGTCCCCGAAGCTAGACAACATTTCATGTTTCATTTGCACAACATCAAGCTAAAGACCCCTTAACATATTCTAGTTTTTCTCTCCCATCGAAGCCCCTTCAAAATTCTCCTTTTGTGCACCCGGTCACCACACGGCTACCTGGCGGCTAGCCGCCTGTTGCTGGTCGGCTGACCGACCAATTGACCGACCGCTGACCGACTGATCAGGAGAAATACTACTTTTCAGATTTCTTGCGCAGGTCGGCTAGCCGCCTACTGACCGCCCGCGGGCCGACCACGCCCTGTGCAGAAACTGAGTTACTGTTATTCTGACCGACACAAGGGCGGTTACCCGTGGGTCAACAGTCGGCTAGTCGACTGCTGGCCGACTGCTGACCGCCGATCTGCGACAGCTTCAGTTTGATTCAGATTTCACACCTCTTTTCACCATTTCATTCCTTTGTCAAATCCCTGCATATCCCCTGAGCCTCCATGCTCTCCAAAGGGCAATTTCCATTCAAATTCTAACAATCCACACTTCCAATCACCTCACAACATTTCCTCCATTCTTTCATCCATTTATAAAACATTTTGGCTAGATAAAAGCAACTTCAAATGAATGAAAACCATTAATACAAACCATTAGCATATGCATTTCAATTAAAACAAGATTTCAGACTATAACACATCTTTGAAACAATACATTGCCCAAATTAGAATGGAAAAGAAATCAAACCATGAAAGCTAAAATAATCAAATATTGCATGCATCATGAAGCTAAGTTGATCACTTGCCTTTACCAAAATCCAAGCCCAACAATCTCAGAAAAATCCTACCAAATGTACTCTACGAAATCTACAAGAAAACCCATGAAAAGAACTTCAAAAATCCACCAAAAAGTGAAGACAATGACCCATTTCGAAATGGGTGTTGCATGCTTGAAAAATGGGCTCCTAAGGAACTCAAAAGACTACATTGAAGAGGAGAAAGAGATCCATTACCTGAAGCTTGCTAAACAAGAAGAGGAGAAGAAAATGGAGTGGAAACACAGCTGGGATCTCCAAGAAAATGGTAGCAATGGATTCCTTGAGTTGAGAGGAAGAAGATGGTATGATTAGTTTTTGATTTGAGGCTTTCTAGCTTAGGCATGCAAAGAGAAGAAGGGAGGGGAAGAAGAAGAAGTCACAGCTGAGTTGAAAAGAGTTGCAGGGAAGAACCGAAGTGAACAATGAAGGAGGGGAAGACTCATTTCAAATGGGTTATTGTGGGCCCCATTGCTCAAAGCTTGCAATGGTTAAAACACTGACTTGTGGGCTCCGGATGAAAACGACGAAGAAGACTAAAATGATCGCCGAAAAATCTAGTTTCCAAAAAGTATAAATTTGGCATAGTTTTGAGATTTCGAAATTTGAGTCCAGATTTGGTGTGAAAAGACTGATTTACCCCTTTGGGCCAAAACTTGGGTTTCTGGGCCTAAAACACAGACAAGCTGAACACAAAAGTTTATCAATAAAATAAAACCATTCAAAAGAGATTGAAATCACGATTAAAATCAGAAAACTGAAATTTCCTCCAAAGCTTACACGTACACTCAAGGCACCCTTAAGTGTGACCAAATAGCACAAAACGCTCTCAAAATTCCCCAAAGCTAATTCTAGACTAAATCGGACCAATTTCTAATCCCACGTACACTAAACTCACATTACAACTAAACACGCACTTAGTTAACACTAATCGCGCTAATCCTGGGTCGGGGTTTGACATTAAACTACAGACAAAGAGGTAAACATATTTATAGAAGAAAATAGCTTAGTTCTATTATAAGAACCGAAATATACTAATACAATTTTTACGTGCAGTAATGTATAGTTTTGACATAAGCATTCCCTCCCAACCATCAATATTAGAACAAAAACCTCATTGTAGCTATTGTGGAGCGAAGAGATTTGCTTATGAATCAAAGGGTTTTTGTTGTTCAACTGGTCCGGTATTAGTAGCTTCAAATTTTGTTCCTGAAGAGCTTCTAGCTCTATTCACATCAAATAATGAAGAGGCAGTTCATTTCAAAACACATATAAGAACATATAATAACACATTTGCATTCACCTCCTTTGTCATCAAATATGAAAAAGAGCTTTGCAGGAGGAACAAAGGTATTTTCACTTTCAAGGTTCAAGGCCAAGTTTACCATTACATCAATGAATTGCTGACTCCTGATGGCCATCCTCCATATTTACAATTATAGTTTTATGATACTAATCATGAAGTGGAGAATAGGATGTATCAGTCACCAAAGCTTAGGCCTGATGTTATTCAAAAGCTAATGGATATATTGAGCATCAATCTTTATTCCCAATTTTTCCGATCTTTAAGAAATTTGTCCATCAATGATGATACAAGAATATTCATAAGATGTGATCCTCAACTTGATCAAAGGGTATACAATGCACCTTCAGCATCACAAGTTGCAGGAATCTAGACTGAGAATTTAGATACCAACCAATCAGCCGAACGTGACATTATCATATATAGTCATTCTGGAAATAGTCACAGAATTATGCATTATTTTGGTTGTTATGATCCATTGGAGTATCCACTACTATTTCCTTATGGAGATTCAGGTAGGAATAGACATATCAAACGAAGACAAAGAATTGAGTTGTTAAGTCATCCAAATATGGTTTCGATTAATGATTTTTTGAACAAAGAAAGATGACGTATATCTTATCTTCATATAAACTATTATAAAATCAACTTGAACACTAAAAACTAACAATATCTTTGTTTTTTTTCAGCTTTAGAGAAAAAAAGTTCTGCAAAAGAAAACATATCATGTCGACAATATTATTGTTATAAATTACAAATCCGACCATCTGAAAGCTCAATCCTGCTACATTCTGGTCGTCTTTTACAACAGTATGTTGTTGACATGTATATAAAACTTGAAACCTCTCAGTTGGATTACTTTCGAAATGATCAAAATTCAATTTGAGCAGATTTATATCAAGGAATAATGGATAGCATTAGCACTGGTGAAACTTCTGGAAAGAAGATTGGAAAAAGAATGGTACTACCACCATCATTTATAGGAGGTCCAAGAAATATTCGTCGTCGGTACCTTGATGCAATGGCATTAGTTCAAAAGTTTGGCAAACCAGACATCTTCCTAACAGTCACTTGCAATCCAGCTTGGTCAGAAATTAATGATCAACTTGGTCATCATAAAGAAGCACAAAACAATCCAAACTTCATTGCAAGAGTTTTTAGAGGAAAGATAGAAGAACTTAAACTTGATTTAATGAAGAAGAAAATTTTTGGTGTAGTTGTAGCTTATATATATGTTATAGAATTCCAAAAAAGAGGACTTCCACATGCTCATTTCCTGCTCATCTTGAAGCACATGTACAAACTTAAAACCCTAGAGATGTATGACAAATTTGTGTCTGCTGAACTTCCCAATAGTAGAAGCTATCCACATCTATACAAAATAGTTGTTCAACATATGATGCATGGACCATGTGGGAGTTTTAATATGAATAATGTTTGTTTGAGAAATGGAAAATGCAAAAATCACTATCCTCGGGAACTTTGTTCTGTCACAACACAAACAAAGAATTCTTATCCATTATATAAGAGACAAAACAATGGAGAAGAGGTCAAAGTTCATGGTTGTTTCTTAGATAACCGATGGGTAGTTCCATATAACCCATATCTATTAGCAAAATTCAATTGCCACATGAATGTTGAAGTTTGTTCAACAGTAAAAGCAGTAAAATATCTGTACAAGTACATTTATAAAGGACATGATAGAGTCATGTTTCATCTTGGCAACAATGCTGTTCCTGAAGATATTGATGAGATACAACAATTTCAACAAGCAAGATGGATATCTCCTCCAGAAGCAATGTGGAGGATTTACCAGTTCTGTTTAGATGAAATGTATCCATCAGTCAAAAGCTTACAAGTTCATCTAAAAAATAAGCAAACTGTTGGATTCCGAGAAGATACAAACTTATTAAGCAGCTTGCATAATCAACAAGCATCTAAAACAATGTTGACTGAATACTTTCAAATGAATCAGCTAAATAAAGTTGCTTGCAGATTTCTCTACAAGGAATTCGCTGAATATTATGTTTGGAAATGAAGATAAAAAATATTGGAGCCAAAGAAAGCAAAGGAATGCAATTGGTAGACTTGTTGCTGCAAGCCCAGTTGAGGGAGAAAGATATTATCTGCAATTACTATTAAATCATGTCAAAGGAGCTACATCATATCAAAGTTTACAAACTGTCAATGGAATTAAATTTGATACATTTCGGAAAGCAGTAGAGCAATTCGGTTTGCTTGAATCTGATAACAATATTGATCAATGCTTAGAAGAAGCATCATTGTTCCAAATGCCTTTTACATTGCGACGGCTATTTGCTACACTTTTGGTCTATTGTGGAGTGCATAATCCTGCAGCATTATGGGACAAATATAAAGATGCGATGTCTGAAGATTTTGCAAAAATAAACTTCATGTCTGCAAGGAACACTGAAGCAAAAGCATTGCAAAGTATTAATTACTTCCTTGAATCAATGGGTAAAAGTATTATTGAGTATGCTTTACCAGCGGTAATAATTTTTGATAGTCCAGATGAAAAGCTCTTGAAAGAGATTCATGAAGAACTAAACATCCCAATTTTAGAAAATGAGTTGTTCACAATTGAAAATTTGAATCATGAGCAAAAAAGAGCTTACACCATCATATTAGAAAGAATAAGAAGTGGCAGTAATGGAGTCTTCTTTATTGATGGTCCAGAAAGAACAAAGAAAACATATTTATATCTAACTCTACTCATAACTGTCAGATTAGAAGGACATATTGCACTGGCAACTACCACATCTGGCATTGCTGCATCAATTTCTCCAGGCGGCCGCACTACATATTCACGGTTCAAATTACCATTAAACTTTGAAGATAGATCAACATATAATATATCAAAACAAAGTGGCCTAGCAGAGCTATTGCGTAAAGCAAAACTTATTATTTGGGATGAAGCATCCATGGCAAATAGACGGGCAATCGAAGCACTTAATGTTATCTTGCAAGATATAACTAATTGCAAACTATTATTTGGAGGAAAAGTAGTAGTATTTGGAGGAGATTTTCGGCAAATACCCCCTATTGTCATTCGTGGCGGAAAGAAAGAAACAATTGATGCGAGCTTAGTGATGTCAGAGTTATGGAAAAAATCCAAAAAATAGAACTAACAGAAAATATGAGAGCTAAAATAGATTCACATTTTAGTGAATTTCTGTTATGTATTGGGAATGGAACTGAAATAGTTATTTTAGAAGAAAGAATTCAAATTCCAAAAACAATGCTCATTCCTTACATAGATGATATCAGCTCAAAGTTCAAACTTATCAATTCTGTCTTTCCAAATCTCATCATGAATGGATGTGATGCTTATTTCATGACAAACCGAGGTATATTGACAACAAAAAATGAATTTATTGATGAGCTAAACCAAATCTTGATTGAAGAATTTCCAGGAGATTCAATCAAATACTACAGCTTTGATTTTGCAATAGATGAGGCACAACAAAATCTACTAGAAGAATTTCTAAATGGGTTGACTCTAAGTGGCTTACCTCCACATGAATTGATATTGAAGAAAAATTGTCCAGTCATCTTATTACGTAACATCGGCCTTTATTCTGGCCTTTGTAATGGCACTCAATTAATTTACAGAAACTTTCAAAAAACATGTAATTGATGCTGAAATTATTGTTGGTCATCATGAAGGAAAAAGTGTGTTTCTACCACGAATCCCATTGCAATCAAATTAGGATGAGAAATTTCCATTGCCATTCAAAAGAAAACAATTTCCCATTCGTTTGAGCTTTGCAATGACAATAAATAAATCTCAGGGGCAGACGTTGGAAAATATTGGCATTTATCTACCTCAACCTGTTTTTTCACATGGACAACTATACGTTGCCTTATCAAGAGTCAGATCAGGTGAGGCCATCAACATATTAATAAATCCATCTTCGAACAACAAGAATGAAACATCATATACAAGAAATGTTGTCAATGAAGTCTTGGCACTTGCTTCTAAGAACAAATGATGCCCAACATATAATACAGGTATATGTTATCACATACACCAGTTTTATACATTTACTTAATGTTTTATACATTAAATCACAATAAAATCAATAAAATTATGTTACAATTTTCCATCACTATTGCTGATGATCAGTAGTGGGGAACCATATACGTTTACATTCTCCCCTTTAAGTCCAAATGACTAAAAAGAGCACACTTTACTGGTGTGTTAAACTAGCACAATTGTTTGTAGGTTGAAAATGGTTTTTTTCATGAATCTTTTCAAGTTTCTCACTTTTTATAACTTCTAGCATTCATGATCCTTTCTTAGTACCCCTTCAAATAGTCCACTTTCTTGTTCTTCTATCCTGGAATTTAAAGCACTAGAAATTTGTTCTTTGTTTGTATTATTCCTAAATGCTAAAATTTAACAGTACGTATGTATCTATGTATGTATGTATGTATATATTCTCATGTTATCTATTACATGTACAGTGTAGAGCACCAAGACTGGCAATGATATGAACAGTTCATCCTCTTGTTTCTTTAAATCCATACCATCGAAGCTGGAGCATAAAAGGTTAGGCTAACAAATAAAGGCAACTTGGCAACTTACAAGAACAATAGAAGACAGGGACATCTCTTCACTGTGGAGCTGACTGATGAAGATGTAAGTAATGCATTAGTATTTAATGTTACTATAGATAATATTTGCATTATAGAATGCTCTATCCTTTCAAAGGATCAATTTCTTTTTGGTCTTCTTCCTTTTTGTGATATCTCATAAGTTATGTCTGTAAAGATCATATATTTATGAAACATGCTTTGTACATCCAATTTTCATTTTCTACCATAATTAGTTGAATCTTTGATTCTATTTGTCCCTCTAATATACATACACCGGATAGACTTACTTGGTTTTGAGTTAGGGACTTAAGGTCCGACAAAGTTTAATAGGGCTACAACCAAGTTGTTCCACAAGTTTGAGATTCAAAAGGTTTATTACATCTCCAATGGAGTACCATATTTTGAAATTGATTTCTATTATAATTAGGACATAAGTATTTCATAATTTGAATATAATAGTCCAATCATGGCCCAAACAAATTCAATTTAACTATCTATAGATTATTTTACATGGATTTCTTTATTTTTTATGTCTTATGATAATATAAATGTTGCAAGATACCTCAATCAAAGGCATGCCAATTATCATAAAAAGTTTTGTCATTTCTACATTTTTTACTTTATTTTCTATTAACAAAAACAATCCGTGTCGCCAGTTTAAAAATTTATTTGAACATATTTTTATAAATGCATAAATTTACTAAATAGAAAAAAAATCAAAATACCAAAACTAAGATCCTTACTATAATATTTGTATTTTTTTCGTTAACATATACATCCTACATATTTATTATCAGCTCAATAATATCCATTATTGCTTCTTTAATTCAAATTACAATCTCTCTCTTTTCAGGCTACTACTCTTATAAACATACATACATAAAAAATGGCAATGTAGTATCAAATGCTTAAAGAAATTAATGATGGAATTCAAAGCTGGACTACAAAGGTTTGCATTCATGAAATGAGACGTCCACAATCTTCAAAGAATAGTAAATCAACTTACCAACACTTAATCTTGATTGATGAAGAGGTATTATTTCATCTATAATTGATATTAACACGAAAACTAATATCTTATTATATTATTAATGCAAATGCTTTGTTACTTCAATATAGGGGACAAAAATGCTAGCAACAATTTTCAATGATGACATCAATATATTTGCTTCGAGAATCACAAAGGATTACACATGCTACATATCAAATGGTCTCATAAAATAAATTCCACCGCAATATAAACTTGTCGAGCATGACTATCAAATGATCATAAACAGTTATACAAAAGTGGAAGTAGTTGAAGAGGCATCCATCATCAAGACACAAAAAAAGTATAATTTCACCCCTCTCAAATCCACTTCCATTGATCCTTCCTCAACAACAACAGCAGGTATCAATGCTCCAATGTCTCTAATATATCAGTAGTTTTAATATTGAAAAATAAAATCCCTAACAATACTTTCTTGCTTTTTAGATATTATTGGCGTTGTCTTGGGTATTCTCCCACAAAAAACATTCAACTAGAAATGGGACAACAAAGATGCATTAATCCAAGAAATAGTTGTCATTGATTCAAAGTATATTTTTCACATTCTCGAAATCTTATTACTTTTCAATGTATACATATTTTAAAGACTTTTGAAATATACCCACAAAAAATACTAACTATTAATCTTTGTTATTGTATAGTTTGCGGCCTATATTTCTATCTGCATGGGACAACTTCATAGAAGATGAATGTAAAAAATATCAGAAATATTACTATCCAGGCCAGTTATTGTTGCAACAAATCTAGCTCCAAAAGAGTTTAGAGGTATGAAATAAAAGTGACTGAATTAATTTATAATATGCACCTCATTTCTAATAACAGTTTTAGGATAAAATGTATAGTTGTTTGAATACTGCTATTGATTCACAGTACTTACAATTTTTAAATTATGTTTATGACTAAGAATACTTTAATTGGTGTTTTCATCCTCAATTAAGGAAGAAGGTCATTCTTAACAAGGTCATCATCAAATATTCTCATTAATCCAACCATACCCGAAGCAGAAGAAATGCTTTCGTTGTAAGTATTTTCTTTTAAAAAAACATTATACATGATTAAATAAAAAAATCAAACTAACTAATTTTTTTTTGGGTTTTACAACTATATACAAAAAAAGGAAGTATTGGATTATATTGTTTCCAAAAAATCATACTTACAACTACCAAACCCAAAAGATTTGGAAACAACATCAATCCAAAAAATCTTGGATTCCGGAGAACTTGTATGTATCTATTTACTCCATTTTATTATTTATTCCACATGTATAACATCACAATTATATTATTATAGGATAGCATTCATTGGGTCAAAGGTTCAATTACAAACATACTGTTAACACCAAAAATGTCACTTTGCCTCATCAAAATCAAAAGCTATATGGAGCCGCATCCTACTACAAACAGGCAAAGCTGCTTCAAGCATCAAATCTTGACAGAACCAAACAAAAACTACAAGATCTTTCAAAGTAGCCAAAAGAAGGGTACACATGAAGTTTCGGGCCATTTCGACACTATTTGGCCTAACTTCAATCCTCCAACAGCTGAGCCGAAGCTCCTGGCGGCGACAGTGTCAAAAACATCAAATCTTCGATCAGAGCCTATGGATGGTCTCAAAATACCTCCAAAAGGCTCTATGTCGAATTTCAAGTCAAACCGACACCGTTTGACCCTCCATCAACTCTCGAACGGCGAAATCAAGCCTCCCGGCGGCGAGAACCTCTGATGCTGCCACTCATCAAACAAAACACATGAGTAGCTTCTTCATGCTTCCAAAGGGCTACATGTCAAATTTCAGGTCATTTCGACAACGTTTGACCCGGTTTTGATGGTCCGAAGCGAAATCAAGCCTATCGGCGGCGAAGCTCCCCGGGACTATGGCACCCAAATCGGAGCTAATGGATCATCTCAAAATGACTCCAATAGGCTCCCCGTAAAATTTCAGGTCAATCGGACATCGGATGACCGTACATCAAAGCTCGACATCTTCCGCACGGTGAAATCAAGTCAAGCATCGACGGGACCCCAAACGGCTTCAACACTCAAATAAAAGCCCATGGTTCGTCCTATCTAATGCCCAAGAAGCTTCACCTCAAATTTCAGGTCATCTCGACATCGTTTGACCCAGTTTCAACTCTTGGCGGAAAATCGGCTACAAAGTCTTCGGCTTTTCCAAAAAATAGGAAACTTTGTGCTCTGATTTGCACAGCCTTTTGATGGGTTTTCTTCAGAGGAATCAAGCCACTAAATGAGGATAAATGTCAAAGAAAAATACAGGAGAAAAAAGAAGCGAAAAAGCCCGAGAAACGACAAAGAAACGGCGACCGAAAGGCGACCGAAAAGTGGACCAAAGTCCAAGGTCGCCAGCCCCATGGTCGCCGGCGACCCTGGAAATCCGGGTCGCCGGATTTCCGCCAAAAGTGTCATTTTTCCAATCTTTTTCGCGTTTCGCGATTCTTGGCCCCTGTGATTTTCTTAAAATCTGATTTTTGAGGCATGATATGTGTCGATCTTCATCAACATCACGGATCCGCCATCAAAATCATTTGATCATCATCGGACACTCCGAAACTGCTAACTGGCCGACCAAGAAAGTACACTTTCTGCCCGACCCATCAAGAAATTGACTGGACAGATGTTGCCAGCCCATTGGTGTCAACTAATGTCTGAATTTTCATCGTCATCTGACATCAAGCAACGTACGGATCCATCGATGATCATCGCAAGAAGAATTCCAAAAGACGCGGCGCAGCCCGCGACTCTTCAAGCGACTCGGCAGCCAATTAATGAAGTTAAATGCCCTTTTATGGCAATTTATTAGAGTCATTAACTCATTATTTTGAACGGCCCAATCAGAAGCCAAGAAATGGGAGTTACAACTCCAATTAATCATGACAATTAACCATGTAACTCCTATCATTATGGAGATTAATCATGGTAATTAATCATGAAACTCCCATCATCATGGAGATTAAATGCCCATTATTCTCCATCGGCCAATCAAAATCCAAGAAAAAGGAGTTACAATATAAAGAATTAAATCTTGTAACTCCTCCCATCATGGAGCATTAATACCACTAATGCCCATAAAACCCTCCTAATGGCCACCAAAGGCCTATAAATAGGCGGTCATTCCAAGGAGAAAGGGTCAGAAAAAATTGTTAGAGATCCTAAAAAATTGTCTGAAAACTATCCTGAAGAATTCTCTGCAAAAAGAAGCTCTCTCACTTTGGAGAAACTCTGCTGCAAATTCTACAAGGTGACCGAAGTCCTTTGGGGGGGCCACCCCTCCCCCCCCCACCCACGATCTCCTTTCTTATTCTATCCAACATGACCTAGATGCGGCTTTTCAGCCCGTCTACTTGGTTTTTTATTGGATATAAGACCTTCTCTTGGTCTTAGCCAAGCCAAGCCAAGTGAATCAAAGCATCAAGTGTTCTCATCTGAAGGACGATGGCGGAGTCCATACATGACTCGCGACCGTCGATCTGAACGAGTCCCTACAATCTCTTGAGAAGTCAGATTCATTTTTTTACTTTTCTGTTGTATTGTGTATTTTTTTAAAGAGACATAAAAATCACATTTCTTGTCTTTACATTTTGATGAGATTTGTAAACTGCCTTCTACGGTACAAAATCGCCTATCACGGCAAAACCGCCTTTCACGGCAAACAAATGAAAATCGCATTTCACGGCATTAAATTTTTTTTGTCTCTTTCTTTAAAATATATGTGCAATGGAAAGTTAGAAAAAAGTTGATTTCCTTTTCTACTTGTGAAGGTGAATCTTCGGATCACCATCTCAAATTCCAAGTAGAATAGAAAATCTGGCATACCCGTACAAAAAAAAAATGATGCTTGCTCTTTTTTTCCTCTTCGCCCCGCTGCACCCCGGCGGACCCGGGACGGAGGAAGGCGAGAAAGAAAAAGACGGGTCCATCAAGTTGGCACACCCGGTGGGACTCGTTCAATTGAGAACACGATGCTTAGAATCCTTGGCTCCCTTCTAGTTGGTGGCCTATGTTGGATCTTGTATCTAAAAAAAAAAAACATGAGATGGGATTCTTTGGAAACTTCTTTCTTTGAACTTGTTTCCATTCTTTCTTTTCTCAACAAAAAAAAGGGGGTTTTCTCTCTTTTGGATTCAAATTGGAGAAAACCTTGGTTCTTTCCTTTTCGTACAGTGGCTCGCAGAAATGTTTGAGCCAACGTTCAGATTGGGAGGGGCCATTTTCCACTCTTTGATGGGTCCATTGGAGCAAAAAAACCAAAAAAAAAAGAAAAGTTAAAAAAAAACTTTTCAAATTTCTCTCTTTTGGATTCAAATTGGAGAAAACTTTGGTTATTTCCTTTTCGTACAATGGCTCGCAGAAATGTTTGAGCCAACGTTCGGATTGGGAGGGGCCATTTTCCTCTCTTTGATGGGTCCATTGGAGATCTTTCAAAAAAACGAAAAAAAAAGGTTAAAAAAAAACTTTTCAAATTTCTCTCTTTTGGATTCAAATTAGAGAAACTTTGGTTCTTTCCTTTTCGTACAATGGCTCGCAGAAATGTTTGAGCCAACGTTCGGATTGGGAGGGGCCATTTCCCTCTCTTTGATGGGTCCATTGGAGATCTTTAAAAAAAAAAAGAGAAAAGTTAAAAAAAAAAGAAAAAAACAAAAAACTTTTCAAATTTCTCTCTTTTGGATTCAAATTAGAGAAACTTTTATCTTTTCCTTTTCGTACAATGGCTCGCAGAAATGTTTGAACCAACGTTTGGATTGGGAGGGGCCATTTTCCTCTCTTTGATGGGTCCATTGGAGATCTTTAAAAAAAAAAAAAGTTTTTTTAAAAAAAAAAAAAAACCTTTTCAAATTTCTCTCTTTTGGATTCAAATTAGAGAAACTTTGGTTCTTTCCTTTTCGTGCAATGGCTCGCAAAAATGTTTGAGCCAACGTTCGGATTGGGAAGGGCCATTTCCCTCTCTTTGATGGGTCCATCGGAGATCTTTCAAAAAAAAAAAACAGAGAGCATTAAGGATGCACCAATTGCGTTCTTTGACCAAAGTGGATCTAAGAAAAGCCTTGTCCAGAGTGTGGAGGCAGCTAGACTGTTCGAGGTAAGGGTCCTTCAAACTGGTTCATTAAGTAATCCTACTCTTACCTGGGGGCTAATCTATCCACTAAGGTTTCATAAGACCGAATTGGAAGACCTATGTGCACTCTACAAAAAAAAAAAAAAAAAAAAAAACTTCTGTCACTATTGTGTTCAAATTGGAGGAATTTTGGTTCTTTCCTTTTCGGATTTAGGCTCGCAGAAATGTTTGAACCTGTATTCGGATTGGAATACCATTTGCCCTCTTTTATGAATTCAATCTTGACTTTTCAAAAAAAAAAAACTCTCGTCACTATTGGATTCAAATCTGAGAAATCCTGGTTCTTTCCTTTTTCGGATATAGGCTCGCAGAAATGTTTGAACCTGTATTCGGATTGGAATACCATTTGCTTTCTTTTGCGAATCCAGTCTTGACATTTCAAAAAATCCCATCTCGTGTCCTTCAAGGATGCGATTTACAACATTTGTGTCTAGCGGTGCTAGTACGCCCTTTCGGGTCTACTGTATTCGCGACCGACACATTTTTATCTCTAACCTTATATCATTTTACCTCGAGTGAGCTTCGCTTCTCGGTAATTTGAATTAAGGTTTACAATTGCTTCTAGCGGTCCCTGGAACGCTCATTTCGAGCTTACCATACTTGCGTTTAGAACAATTGTACCATCTATGGCTTTTGGCCTTCTTCATTACGCTCAAAACGGGCCATGCCCCTGAGCGATTTGAAAAGACAACCATAGTATTGCCCATTTATGATCACCATATTCTTGTGATTACTAATGGATGTGGTCTTGTTTCAGAAGAGTTTTTTCAAAACTAACAATGGTAGCTTCGTTGACCATCACCTTCGATGAGAACAAGTACCAAGTCATGCTTCAAGAGAAGCAAAGCAAGGGCACTTTCAAGCGCCCCGCCAGCTGCCGAAGCATCACCTCCCTCGGGAACTCCCAAAACACCGGGTCGACCTCCACTCCCCGGACCATCGTCTTCGGGTCACTGGGACCATTCCCACTACCCGCAGAAGAGACAATGCTTGCTAAGAAGCAGAAGACCGCCCCCAACGTGTCATTACCCCGACACCAAAGGCGGTCACCAAGAAACCTGAGGCTCGTGGCAATCCCATGAGGCCTCAACCTACAAAAAACCAAGTCTGTCCCAAGACTTGGTCCCCGCGATCTTCACCAAAACAAAGAAGGTCCCAGACATCTGCAAAGCCAGCATACCTGGCTCCTCTCAAGGAGAATACGTTTTATCCTCTTGCTTACATCAAAGGAGAGAAACCTACCCTCCACCGAGCAACAAAAACTACTCAGCACGAGCCGGCTTGCTCATACAAGCCCAAAATCAAGTCGTGCATCACAAGGCCTCGACAAGAACTTGCTAGGGACTGCTCTCCTGCAACTCGACCCTTCATCTCAACAGGGGACGAGCTTGCAAAATTTAAAGCTTCGCCGCGACAGGCTAAGGACCGCGTCCAAATCCTGTCCATGCCAGTCTTCAAGGAAGACAAGCTCGGCTGCTGTGCATGAGGGACCAGGTCCTTCATTGCCAGAGCACAGCCCGAGCTAACCGAAGCTCAAATTGCTCGTCGCATACGTCGCCGCGCGGCATATCGATAAAAGAGATTGGAGAAGCAAAGAACCCAGCATTCTGAGCTTCAAATCTCCCAAAAATGGATCGAAAAAGAAAGACCCGACCAAGTTGCTGCTGTCCACATGATTGGCAAAACCAAAAGACGCCAGAAGTCAGCGACGAAAATACATGTTAGAAGACCGGTGACTCGCAGCGTCTCCCGGACGAGAAGACAACAGGAAGACTCTCCCACTCCTTCAAGCCAGGGACATCGGAGTGATCATTCCTCGGACTTTTCATCTAAAAGAATGAGCTCCAGCTCAGTCACTAAGACAGTAGCCTCTTTCGACTCACGAAGGATAAATGTCTTGGTCACAAACTCTGAGCAACCTCCACCACATGATGACATGGCTCTACGCATTCAGCAACTAGAGCAAGGACAGCAGAGAATAGAGGTTCTGATGGAAAACCTCCTTCTCACTCTCCAGCGTCCACCAAACAATGAGGAAGTTCCTCCACAAGATGAGGCAAACGGTGGAGAAGATGAGTCACGCGCCCTTACTAAAAAGGACGTGGACAATATCCTCGCCAAAGCAAAAGAAGAGGATACACTGAAGGAGCATGGGATCAAGCCACCATATCCCTTATGGATGGACTCGGTTCCGTTTCCCCAAAAGTTCAAACAACCTCTTCTCCAAACATATACGGGGAAAGGTTCAGCCAGACAGCATGTCATCCACTTCAAGATCCTGACAGGAACGATTGCGGATCAAGATGCACTCAAAATTCGGCTCTTTGCAAGTACCCTAAAAGGTACGGCCTTTGATTGGTATTCCACTCTGCCAGAGGACTCCATTCAAAATTGGACCATGCTAGAGACATGTTTCCTGACCCACTTCAAAGGTGAGGATCATCCTGTTACTATGGCTCAGCTCTGCAGCCTTAAACAGGGAGAGAATGAGTTAACATACGACTTCATTCACAAGTGGAAAGCAATGGCATACAAATGCTCAGATGTGCTGCCACAAGCGTCGTTAGTCGACATTTGCCGAAACAACATGAGAGCAAGGATCCGCTCCATGATCATCAGCAACAAATCAAAAAACTTGGGAGAACTCCTAGAAGCATCTATGGAGGCTGAAAAAGTGATCAAAGACCTCAACAGCAGAAGTCATCAAAGAAGGAGCAGACCACCATTCCGACCTCTAAGCCAAAGAAAAAGGAGGTTCTCAATGTGCAAACCAAGTCAGCTCCTCAGCCACCAAAGAAAGCTGAAAATAAAGCTGCAGGTAAGAGACCTGAACTCTCTGATGCCTTCAAAGAACGAGTAGAAAAGAAATACCCGTTCGATGAAGATGTTGAAGAAATATTTGGGGCTCTCTTGGCAAATGGCAAACTCACCTTGCTTGACCATAAAAGAGCGGGAGATGTTGGCAAAATCAACGATCCCCGATATTGTCCATACCACCAAATGGTCTCTCATCCTCTCAACCAATGTTTCGTTGTGAGAGAGAAGATTAACGAGATGTGGAAAAACGGAGTCATCACCTTTGACAAAAACTATGGGCCTGCCTCCGTTAACATGGTGTCATATGGACAAACATCCAAATCATCAAAGGAAAAGGTCACTACTTCCTTCAAGGTGATAAAAATGACCCAAACGTCCCAAGAGCTGGTGCCTTACCCAACACCAGAAGGACAGCCCATATGGGTACATCCCGATCTCCTAGAAGATGAAAATTGGGAGATCGTCAAAACAAAGCCGACCGTCAAAACAGCGAAGGCAAGCCAAGAGACAACTCCGCAAGCTTAAACAGCAGGAGAAGGCTCAAACAAAACAAGAGGTCCCTGAAAAAGCAGAAACCTCCTCTGCCGCTTCACTGGGGGCAACAGAGGGGTCTCTCCCCAAAGTTCCAAGAGTGATAAGAAAATTCACTCTCAGTGATTTCATTCCACCACGGCTCAGAGATGAGACTACGCAGGGGGCATCGTACTCTTGTAACTTGGTAGTTGGATTCTCCATGAATGGATACGAGTCAAGTGACACTGCCAGTGACACTGATGAGTGGGAGGAATCCCTTGAAACCGGAGAATATCTCTCCGACGAAGAATGGATCCCGGAATCCCACCTTATGCTAGTAATCTGGTATAACCCCTTCCAGCCACAAGGATCCTGGTCTGATGATGATGAAGACCAAGAGGCTGCCCAAAATGCTGTTAACACAGCACAAACAAATGCTCTGGTGGATCCTGTAAGACCCCGCCCCGAGAGTTTCCGATTAGTGTTAACTAAGACGTGTTTTAGCTATAAGTGAAATTAGAGGAAATGGGTTAAATCTGGATTAGAATAGCTTTTTATAGCTTTGAATAATTTTGAGAATTCTTTTGATCTAGTGGGGCCCTTTGGGGGTTCCTTTTTAGTGTGTCTTGATTAGTTTTGGGGATTTAGTTATAATTCTGGAAATCGGTAAATTACTCCGTCTAATGTATTTTATAATTCCCTACAACTTTCGTATTTGCTCCGTTTCCATTCGAGACCTCTAAACCCTACTTTGCCATTGATAGGGGTAAAACAGTCTTTTTACACAAAATCTGGACACTAATTTCAATGTCTCCGAAACTCGTAAAATATATACTTTTTGGAAAGTAGAAATTTCGACGATCAACTCTTCCTTCTTCGTCGAATCCGTCCGAAGCCCGTAGAACGATGTTTTAGCTCGATTGGACTTTTAAGTTGTGGGACCCATAGCCTTTTTCTATATAAGGAGGAGTCTTTTCCCTCTCTTCCTCTTCTTGCAATTCCTTGAGAACCAGAAATCCCAGCCCAGCCCTAGAGTTTTTCTTCTTCTTCTTTGCTCATTGCTCCTCCATCTCTTAAGCTCTCTCAAATCTATTGCTAAGTGTTCAATGGAGGTGGTGATCCTCTTCCCCTCCATGAGAGCTTCCTCTTGATATCCTTTTTTGAGAGAGACTCCCATTCCAAGCTATCTTTTGAGCAAACTCTTGCCATTAGAGGACTCTTCATGTAAGTTCTTCTTCTCATCTTTTGATTATGTATTCATCTAGCCTAGGAGGTGCTTCACCTTGATTATTGGAAACTATTTCCATCTATTTCTTGATTTTTGACATTCTAGGGTTGTAATGATTGTATTTGGGGATTTTTGTGTAGATTGTAGATTTTGAGCTTGATAGTGGATTAGAGCTTGATTAGCATACTTTGGAGACCAAGGCAAGTGGATGAATGGATTTAATTTGAATAAGTTCTTACTTTGTCAAAAATGTGGATTTTACTATTCATATGTCATTTGATCTATCATGTTCCATAATGTTTTGGAAATGTATTTATTGTCATGGTTTTTCCCTTAGTTAGTTTTATGAGAATAAATGCATTCATTATCAAGTTTGTTGGGCCATTATAAGCTTCTTAAATGGTATTGTACTTGCATTAAATGAGACTTGGATTGGTAGGTGAATTAATGCATTGGTGGAATGGTGGTTGGTGGGAAGAATTAAATGTTAAATGGAAGGGAATAGACCCATTCCACGTTGGGAAATGATTGGAGTTAAGGTGAAATGGTTTGGGGAAAGAAAGCACTGAAGCCTGCACCTGATGTGTAGTTCCCGCAGCTGGGCGGTCAGCGGGCGGTCACCTCGGCGGCTAGCCGACAGGTGACCGGCGGCTAGCCGACCCAGATGCGGTTAGAAACACAGAATGCTGCATTTTGACAGGCGAACCGCGGTCAGCCGAGCGGTCAGCTCGCGGCTAACCGCCACCCCAAAAACCCCAGTGACCGCTAGGTAGCCGAGAGGCGCGGTTAGAAACACAGAATGCTACATTTTAGCAGGGTGAACCGCGGTCAGCTCCGCGGTCAGTAAGCGGCTAACCGCCGATCACATCGGCGGCTAACCGCCAGCTGACCGACAGGTGACCGAGCTTAACCCAGAATTCCTGAGTCTTTTCTATTGGTTTCAGTTATGGTATTTAAAGGTTTGGATGGGTTGTTCTGATGCCCTACCACCTTGGAAAGACCCAGGGGATGACATAAGGAGATTGACATAGAAAGAAACATCATTTCGGAGAAGGTATTGAGACTTTTATATTCATCAACGTGCATAAGGAAACTTAGTATGTCCTCTATCATTCGAGTACCATACTAAGGGTAATTTAGACATACAAGATCCTTATACATGTCGTTTGAATATGGACGCCCCAATACATAGTCCCTAATGATATAAGGACTCATTGCATTGTTTTACTCCGATCACATGTATAATTACCCGACCCTACTAGTTTGCTTTCAAATTCTGATTCATACTCTGAATATGTCCCGCCAGCCTCGTTTATGCATGAACTGTTAATGATATGAAATGTGTGCCTTCGAGCACCATGCCCCGCCTGCCCGTATGTTTTATATTGATATAGTTTTGTATATGTTTTGATTTACCATGTAACCTATGAGTCGGCACCACTAAGCTTGGACATCCTTGTCAGTCTGATCAACTGACTTGGGTCTCCCCCTGTGCTCCCGCCAGTTGCAACTTGGATCCCGTACTGTCCTGTTACCCGGTTCCGCGGCCGTGGTCTTGCCTAGCTATATGTATATATATATGTTTATAATGTTGGTTCTCGTCACTTCGTGTGTTCGAGCCCAATGCACTGAATGTGCTCTCATCACCTTAGTGATGGAGAGGATTTAGCTCTAGTGTGGTTGCCATCTAGTCAGTTCCTGTACCTTGAATACCCCGCATGATTTATATTGCATCTGTACTTTAAATGAACTATATGCCCTGTTTTAAGACCGTTATTGTTTTATCAAGATTTCATCATGTTTAAAAAGTGTTTTGATTTCTTTCTTGGTATATCTATTCACCCACCTGCCAGACCGTCGTGTCTGACCCATTTTTGTGGTACTCAGGTCCAGCTCCCGTCTTTGCCCTTGAGGAGGAGCCAGAGGAGGCGGTCGGTGAACCGCAACGATTAGTAGAATGGCAAGCTGACAATGTCATGTAGACATTGGGTTTAGCTTTGAGCTGCGAACATTTTGGGGAGTTTATAGAATGATACTGTTTTGTACTTTGGTTGTACTGGCCTTTGTTGGCCATTATTTTTGGGGAATGTTAATTAACTTGTTCTTTTGTTTAAACTTTAACTTAATATTTTGGGAATGCTAATGAGATCATTGCTCACTCTGACATCATGCCATACTTGTTTATTAACAGTCTTATTTGATGTGATTGGATTAAGAGTTTGATTTGCTACACGCTTCCGCACCTATATAAATGTTCTACGAGTGAATGTGGATTCCTCACCGCGGAAACCTGTGGGAAATTAAGAAATGTATAATCAATAATCATCACCAAGGGGTGGTTCTTTATCCACACCACCCCGTCGCGGTCCCGGGGCCCCCGGTTCGGGGTCGCGACAGACTGGTATCAGAGCGAGACGTGTTTCAGGCAATTAAAAGAAACTAGAAATCCTAAGGACGTGGCGAGGATCCGTTAGACTTTTCGTTAGACTTTTCATTAGTTAGACTCGTGTGAGCAGTGTGTAACCCTTATATGACTTTATGTGCTAACAATTTGTTTTACAGTGATATGCCACCTCGAAAAAGACCCGTAACCGACAATCCCACCGCAAGCAATAGTGAACACACCGGGCCACTAGGAAACGGTATTCCGGACCCAAACATGAAGAATCAATTCCAACAGATGATGCAAGCCATGCTTGACCAGCAACGTCAAGCCAACGAAAATCAAGCCAGAATGCAAGAACAAATGGCCAGAAAGGATGAAGAGCATGCTAGGGAGATGGCTACAATGCAAAGGCAGTTGTTAGAAGTGTTGGAAAGGAGACCTGAACCGGCACCAGCGCAACCTCTAGGCACTCAGATTGTCATCAACAATAGGGAACATGATCCCAATGCGCTATACGAAAAGTTTAGGAAGAGGGGTCCCAAGGAGTTCACTGGGCATGAGGACCCATTAGCTGCAGATGACTGGTTGGAGCATACGGAGAACATCTTCGAGATATTTAGATGTACAGGTAGACAGCAAGTGCAACTCACCGCTTCCATGTTCACTGGCCTAGCGGATATATGGTGGAAAACAATCAAGGCTGAGTATAGAACCATCGCAGACGCAGAGGCTTGGACAAGTTTCAAGAGACAATTCGGTGACAAGTATGTACCGACACATGTGAAGAGGCAAAAGGCCATTGAATTCCAGCAGCTCGTACAAGGTAACACGACCGTTCAAGAGTACCTCACGAAGTTCGAAAGGTTGTCTCGATATGCCCTCGAGTCGATTGACACTGGGGAGAAAAAGATAGCGAAGTTCCTTGAAGGACTTAACCCGATCATTGAAAGGGATGCCACGGGTGTTGTACCACCTATCACTTTTGAAGAGGCTGTGAGAAGGGCCTACAAATTCGAGAACCTGAACAACAAGATCCTCAAGATCCAAGGAAAGGCACCAGCTCACCAACAGAATCACCAACCAAGGAACCATCAGAACAAACGACCGAGGCATGAACAAAACGTGCAGAATGCTCTAGTTTGCGTTCACTGTGGTAAGAACCATGAGAGTGCTCAATGCCGTACGATTATGGGAGCATGTTTCAGATGTGGATCCATGGCACACCAGCTTAAAGACTGCCCAAGACAAGCTGGGCAAGGTAACAACAGACAGAACCAGCAGCAACAAGGAACACAGCGCCAGGCACCACCTCAGAATGCATTAGCGGTACAGAACCAGCCCAGGCCACTCCAGCAGCAGGCTCCGCAGCAACAGTACAGACCTCCACAACAGCAGCAAGCTCGTCAGCAAGGACAGAATCAGAATCAGCGTCCTCCTCAGCAGAATAGGAATGCACAGCAAGGAAGGCAGCAACAAGCTCAGAACAGGCCTCAGCAGCGAGGACAAGTGTATGCAATTAACCAAGCTGATGCAGAGGTAGCGGATAACGTGGTGGAAGGTACACTCCTAGTTTGTGGATTTGAAGCTAAGGTTTTGTTTGACCCTGGCTCTACGCACTCCTTCTTGTCTCCAAAAATTTCTAAGTTGATTGATATGCCTGCTAGAGAACTTGAGTATGTGTTGACGGTGTCCACTCCCGTAGGCAAACAAGTTGTGTGTAGGAAGTATTACCCTAGATGTGCTATTAAGATAGGAGATGTGGTGTTACCAGCGAATCTCATTTTGTTAGAGATGTATGATTTTGATGTTATTCTAGGAATGGATTGGTTAGCAGGGTACCATGCTACGATGGACTGTTTCCATAAGACCCTCACGTTCAAATTAGAGGAGACCCCAGCAGGCGTTTTGTTCCATGGGGAGAAGAAGAATTCTTGTCCAAGATTCGTCTCAGCATTGAAGGCTGATAGACTAATGAGAAGTGGATGTGAATGCTATTTAGCGTTTATCACGGAGGATAAACGGTCCCAAGGGGTGGAGGAGATCCCAATTGTTTGCGAGTTCCCAGACATTTTTCCAGAAGAAATCCCAGGTTTACCACCTGTTAGGGAGATTGACTTCACCATCGAATTGTTACCGGGGACCGCTCCGATATCTATCGCACCATACAGAATGGCTCCAGCGGAATTAGGAGAGTTGAAGATTCAGTTGCAAGAATTGTTGGATAAAGGTTTTATTAGACCGAGCGTCTCACCTTGGGGAGCTCCAGTTTTATTCGTCAAGAAGAAAGACGGTTCCATGAGAATGTGTATTGACTATCGGAAATTGAAACAAGCTACCATCAAGAACAAGTATCCATTGCCAAGGATAGATGAATTGT
Organism: Persea americana; assembly: GCA_029852735.1. NCBI lineage: Eukaryota > Viridiplantae > Streptophyta > Magnoliopsida > Laurales > Lauraceae > Persea > Persea americana. The sequence goes on from CM056813.1 coordinate 34,082,193, forward strand.
TTGACCAATTGCAAGGTGCTGCTTACTTTTCGAAGATCGATCTAAGATCAGGTTATCATCAGCTGAGAGTTAGAGATTCAGATGTATCGAAGACGGCGTTCCGGACGAGATATGGACACTATGAGTTTCTAGTGATGCCATTTGGACTGACGAATGCACCAGCAGTATTCATGGCTTTGATGAACAAAATATTCGCTGAGTACTTAGACCAATTCACAGTGGTGTTTATTGATGACATTTTGGTATACTCTAAGTCTAGAGAAGAGCATGAAGAGCATTTGAGGATAGCATTGCAACTCCTAAGAGATAATCAATTGTATGCGAAGCTCTCTAAGTGCGATTTTTGGCTTGAAGAAGTCGCATTTTTAGGTCATATCATTTCCAAAGAAGGATTATCAGTGGACCCAGCCAAGATAGATGCAGTTGTCAAGTGGGAAAGACCGAAGAACGCGTCAGAAATCAGAAGTTTTCTTGGATTGGCGGGTTACTATCGAAGATTTGTGCAGGGATTTTCGTCGATTGCGGCTTCATTGACAAAGTTGACCAAGAAGAATGCACCTTATGTGTGGACAGACCAATGTGAGACCAACTTCCAAGAGTTGAAGAAGAGATTAACATCAGCACCCGTCCTCACTTTACCATCCGGGAGCGGCGGTTACACCATTTTTACAGATGCTTCGAATATAGGACTCGGTTGTGTGTTGATGCAAGATAGGAAAGTCGTTGCTTATGGATCCCGTCAGTTGAAGGACCACGAGAAGAACTATGCAACGCATGATCTGGAATTAGCAGCGGTCGTTTTTGCGCTAAAGATGTGGAGACATTACCTTTACGGAGAGAAATTCGAAGTCCACTCCGATCACCGCAGCTTACAGTATTTGTTCTCTCAGAAGGAGTTGAATATGAGACAAAGAAGATGGATGGAATACATCAAAGATTATGATTTTCCGATCAAGTACCACCCGGGAAAGGCAAATGTAGTAGCCGATGCCTTGAGTAGGAAGTCAGCAAGTGTGGCAAGCCTAAGAGTTACGTGCTTCTTTCAGCAATTTGAAGAGTTGGGGGTAGATTTTCAGCCCCTAAGCGAGGGAGTGATGTTAGCCAACATGTCAGTGTCTGAACCCTCGTTCATTCGGAAGATCAAGGACGATCAATTGCAAGATCCAGAGTTGGCCAAGATTTCAGAGCATATAGCAGAACGTCTTGATTTCCGTATCGTAGATGGAGTCTTATTCTATCGTGATCGTCTATGCGTGCCCAACATTGAAGATTTGAAGAACGACATTATGACAGAGGCGCACAGTACGAAGTACTCTATGCATCCGGGTAGCACGAAGATGTATCAGAACTTGAAAGGCAGATTTTGGTGGAACAACATGAAGAGAGAAATAGCAGCTTTCGTTTCACGATGTATGACGTGTCAGTTGGTGAAGGCAGAGCGTCAGAGACCTCCAGGGTTATTGCAGCCATTAGAGATCCCAGAATGGAAGTGGGAACATATCACCATGGATTTCATCTCGGGATTGCCAAGGACCAGAAAAGGGAACAACTCCATATGGGTCATTGTGGACCGTCTCACCAAATCAGCTCATTTTATTCCTATGAAGACCGGAGAGAAAATGCATATGTTACCTCTCGCGGAGTTATTTGTCAACGAGATTGTCAGCCGTCATGGGCAGCCAGTCTCCATTACTTCAGATAGAGATAGCAGATTCGTCTCGAGATTCTGGAAGACTTTGCATGAGTCTATGGGAACGAAGCTTCAGTTCAGCACAGCGTATCACCCACAAACAGATGGTCAGTCGGAAAGAACAATTCAGACCCTTGAAGATATGCTTCGAGCGTGTGTACTAGATTTCAAGACTCAATGGGATGCGACCCTACCGCTTTGCGAATTTGCCTACAACAACAGTTATCATTCGAGCATTGGGATGGCGCCTTTTGAGGCATTGTACGGTAGGAGGTGTAGAACTCCAGTTTGTTGGGAAGAAGTAGGTATTCGCAGTTTTCATGGACCGACTATGGTGAGTGAAACCAGCGACAAAGTCAAGTTGATCCAAGAACGTCTGAAAGTAGCCCGGAGTAGACAGAAGAGTTATGCAGACTCTCATCGAAGGGACTTACATTTTAAGGAAGGAGATAAGGTTTTCTTGAAGGTGTCACCTACTAGAGGAACTCTGAGATTCGGTCAGAAAGGCAAATTATCTCGGAGATACATTGGACCCTATGATATCGTGAGCAAGATTGGTGACGTGGCTTACAGATTGGCCTTACCACCTGAGCTTTCCGGCGTGCACAATGTGTTCCATGTGTCTATGTTGAAAAAGTACGTCCCCGACCCGTCACATGTACTACGTCATGAACCCTTAGAGATCAGAGAAGATGCCACCTATGTCGAGAAGCCTATTCAGATTATCGATACGAAAGAACAGGAACTGAGGACAAGGACTATACAATGGGTGAAAGTGCTTTGGGAAAATCACGGACCTGAAGAGGCAACGTGGGAATTACGGGATCAAGTTCAGAAGAAGTATCCGCATCTACTACCCGAGGTTAGTTATTTTATTTCATTTGGTGGACCAAATGCCCTAAGGGGTGGAGGATGTAAGACCCCGCCCCGAGAGTTTCCGATTAGTGTTAACTAAGACGTGTTTTAGCTATAAGTGAAATTAGAGGAAATGGGTTAAATCTGGATTAGAATAGCTTTTTATAGCTTTGAATAATTTTGAGAATTCTTTTGATTTAGTGGGGCCCTTTGGGGGTTCCTTTTTAGTGTGTCTTGATTAGTTTTGGGGATTTAGTTATAATTCTGGAAATCGGTAAATTACTCCGTCTAATGTATTTTATGATTCCCTACAACTTTCGTATTTGCTCCGTTTCCATTCGAGACCTCTAAACCCTACTTTGCCATTGATAGGGGTAAAACAGTCTTTTTACACAAAATCTGGACACTAATTTCAATGTCTCCGAAACTCGTAAAATATATACTTTTTGGAAAGTAGAAATTTCGACGATCAACTCTTCCTTCTTCGTCGAATCCGTCCGAAGCCCGTAGAACGATGTTTTAGCTCGATTGGACTTTTAAGTTATGGGACCCATAGCCTTTTTCTATATAAGGAGGAGTCTTTTCCCTCTCTTCCTCTTCTTGCAATTCCTTGAGAACCAGAAATCCCAGCCCAGCCCTAGAGTTTTTCTTCTTCTTCTTTGCTCATTGCTCCTCCATCTCTTAAGCTCTCTCAAATCTATTGCTAAGTGTTCAATGGAGGTGGTGATCCTCTTCCCCTCCATGAGAGCTTCCTCTTGATATCCTTTTTTGAGAGAGACTCCCATTCCAAGCTATCTTTTGAGCAAACTCTTGCCATTAGAGGACTCTTCATGTAAGTTCTTCTTCTCATCTTTTGATTATGTATTCATCTAGCCTAGGAGGTGCTTCACCTTGATTATTGGAAACAATTTCCATCTATTTCTTGATTTTTGACATTCTAGGGTTGTAATGATTGTATTTGGGGATTTTTGTGTAGATTGTAGATTTTGAGCTTGATAGTGGATTAGAGCTTGATTAGCATACTTTGGAGACCAAGGCAAGTGGATGAATGGATTTAATTTGAATAAGTTCTTACTTTGTCAAAAATGTGGATTTTACTATTCATATGTCATTTGATCTATCATGTTCCATAATGTTTTGGAAATGTATTTATTGTCATGGTTTTTCCCTTAGTTAGTTTTATGAGAATAAATGCATTCATTATCAAGTTTGTTGGGCCATTATAAGCTTCTTAAATGGTATTGTACTTGCATTAAATGAGACTTGGATTGGTAGGTGAATTAATGCATTGGTGGAATGGTGGTTGGTGGGAAGAATTAAATGTTAAATGGAAGGGAATAGACCCATTCCACGTTGGGAAATGATTGGAGTTAAGGTGAAATGGTTTGGGGAAAGAAAGCACTGAAGCCTGCACCTGATGTGTAGTTCCCGCAGCTGGGCGGTCAGCGGGCGGTCACCTCGGCGGCTAGCCGACAGGTGACCGGCGGCTAGCCGACCCAGATGCGGTTAGAAACACAGAATGCTGCATTTTGACAGGCGAACCGCGGTCAGCCGAGCAGTCAGCTCGCGGCTAACCGCCACCCCAAAAACCCCAGTGACCGCTAGGTAGCCGAGAGGCGCGGTTAGAAACACAGAATGCTACATTTTAGCAGGGTGAACCGCGGTCAGCTCCGCGGTCAGTAAGCGGCTAACCGCCGATCACATCGGCGGCTAACCGCCAGCTGACCGACAGGTGACCGAGCTTAACCCAGAATTCCTGAGTCTTTTCTATTGGTTTCAGTTATGGTATTTAAAGGTTTGGATGGGTTGTTCTGATGCCCTACCACCTTGGAAAGACCCAGGGGATGACATAAGGAGATTGACATAGAAAGAAACATCATTTCGGAGAAGGTATTGAGACTTTTATATTCATCAACGTGCATAAGGAAACTTAGTATGTCCTCTATCATTCGAGTACCATACTAAGGGTAATTTAGACATACAAGATCCTTATACATGTCGTTTGAATATGGACGCCCCAATACATAGTCCCTAATGATATAAGGACTCATTGCATTGTTTTACTCCGATCACATGTATAATTACCCGACCCTACTAGTTTGCTTTCAAATTCTGATTCATACTCTGAATATGTCCCGCCAGCCTCGTTTATGCATGAACTGTTAATGATATGAAATGTGTGCCTTCGAGCACCATGCCCCGCCTGCCCGTATGTTTTATATTGATATAGTTTTGTATATGTTTTGATTTACCATGTAACCTATGAGTCGGCACCACTAAGCTTGGACATCCTTGTCAGTCTGATCAACTGACTTGGGTCTCCCCCTGTGCTCCCGCCAGTTGCAACTTGGATCCCGTACTGTCCTGTTACCCGGTTCCGCGGCCGTGGTCTTGCCTAGCTATATGTATATATATATGTTTATAATGTTGGTTCTCGTCACTTCGTGTGTTCGAGCCCAATGCACTGAATGTGCTCTCATCACCTTAGTGATGGAGAGGATTTAGCTCTAGTGTGGTTGCCATCTAGTCAGTTCCTGTACCTTGAATACCCCGCATGATTTATATTGCATCTGTACTTTAAATGAACTATATGCCCTGTTTTAAGACCGTTATTGTTTTATCAAGATTTCATCATGTTTAAAAAGTGTTTTGATTTCTTTCTTGGTATATCTATTCACCCACCTGCCAGACCGTCGTGTCTGACCCATTTTTGTGGTACTCAGGTCCAGCTCCCGTCTTTGCCCTTGAGGAGGAGCCAGAGGAGGCGGTCGGTGAACCGCAACGATTAGTAGAATGGCAAGCTGACAATGTCATGTAGACATTGGGTTTAGCTTTGAGCTGCGAACATTTTGGGGAGTTTATAGAATGATACTGTTTTGTACTTTGGTTGTACTGGCCTTTGTTGGCCATTATTTTTGGGGAATGTTAATTAACTTGTTCTTTTGTTTAAACTTTAACTTAATATTTTGGGAATGCTAATGAGATCATTGCTCACTCTGACATCATGCCATACTTGTTTATTAACAGTCTTATTTGATGTGATTGGATTAAGAGTTTGATTTGCTACACGCTTCCGCACCTATATAAATGTTCTACGAGTGAATGTGGATTCCTCACCGCGGAAACCTGTGGGAAATTAAGAAATGTATAATCAATAATCATCACCAAGGGGTGGTTCTTTATCCACACCACCCCGTCGCGGTCCCGGGGCCCCCGGTTCGGGGTCGCGACAGATCCCAACCAGGTCGAACCACAAGGGGCAAATGAAGAAAAAGATTTGGCTCCTATGCCCGTTCTTGAAGAATATGCGAAGATCTTGCAGCATCTCGCAATAGAGCAAGAGCAGGATCGCATCAACCAACTTCATCAAAATCCAGAACTGGAAGTCCCGGAAAATCTACAAGCATCTCCTCCAGTGACTCCGGAAAATGAAGAATGTTGTACATCGGAGGACGAGTCTGATTTCCAACGGTCCATTATGGAGGCATCTTCTATCAAAGTTGCCTGTAATGTGATAGTTTAGGATGATAATGCCTCTGAAGCTCCATCTGCTGAGGCCACGGACTCTCAAAATGCATCCAGTAGCATATCTTCTGAAGCTACATATTCTCGGGTGACTTCCGCTGAGATAGCACCTTCTCGGCCATCGTCTCCTAAAACGGTGACATCAGAATTCAAGCCTCTTCCGACTGATCACCATGAAGAAGCTCTAGCTGATGAAGTCTTCAAAGAAAACCCAGTCAATTGGTCTCAGGTACCCAACCTCATAGGAGATGTTTGGACCGATGAAATACTGGACAAAGAAGAAAAGTTGTTGGAAGTTGTTCAAGACTTGTTCCCGGAAAATGCTCCATGTAACGCAATAACTGAAGACGGCAATGCTGTTGCAGAGGCGTTTTCAGCAAATGGGGAAGATCAGCCGCTTGAGCCCGAAGGGGGTCTTCCGAAAGAAGAACTACCTCTAGAAGCTTTTGAAGTTGGGAAAGGTACCCGCTTTGGCCGGGATTACCACAAAAACTATAACCAACCTTCTTCCTCTTCTTATGTAAATCCTTTGGGAAAACAAGCTGTAAATGCCCCAAGCGGTGGTGATAATGAAAATGCAAGCCTAAAGGAGGCTTTCAAGTATGACTTGATCAAGCACTTCAAACACATACCTGCATGACTGCACATCCTAGACTTATTACGAATGTCACCACAAACTCGTGATAGTCTCATTTCAGAACTGCAAAGGTTGAATCTGGATGTCGACAAACATGCCCCGCAAGTCCTGCAAATTGAAATGGACTATAGGGTCACAAAATCAAAAACCTCCTCAAAGGGAGAAAAGAAAGAAGTTGGAGGACCTTGCACTGAATGCCTCTCGGTCCAAAAAGCCGCAAGTGCTACCATCGCCTTAAATAAAGAAGACCTCCTCCTAGGCGAGACGAAGCACAACCGACCCTTGTACTTCACAGGGTACATCAAAGAGATGCCGATACACAGGGTCCAGATCGACCCGGGTTCTGCACTCAATCTCATCTCTACTTCGGCACTCGAAGAGCTGGGTATCCCACCTAGCAAACTAAGCCACACATCTGTGTCCATCTTTGGATACGATGGGAGTGCTCAAAGGCCCATTGGCAAAATCCGGTTCAGGTTGCAAATTGGCGATCTTATCTCTGAGGTCACCGTATATGCAATAAAAACCCCTTCATGCTACAACATCCTTCTTGGACGCCCTTGGATACACGAAAACTGTGTCGTTCCTTCGACTCTACATCAGTGCATCAAGTTTGTTGGCGACGACGGCTTGATACATCGAGTGTTTGCAGACAAAAAGCCCTTCAAAGGCAAGGAAGTCCATTTTGCAGACTCTCAGATGTACAAGGATGAAAAAGTAGAAAAGGAGGAGAAAACAGCATCCTCTACCGGCAACCTCCAAAAAGATAAAGGCAAGGCTCCTCAGCAATCATCGGAAGAAAACAAACCTTCCGACAAACTCAAAGAGAGCAATCAGTCTCCCTTCGTCATCTCCTTCAAATCTTCCAAACCTTTGGTAATCACTACTAAAGCAAAGAAGACAAAGCAAAAGACAGGGGGCAAGTTTGCTGTCTCCTTCGTGTCTATCATATAAGACACGGATTCGGATTCAGAGACTGAAGACGATACATCGTCAAGCCAAGCTGATACTCAGCAAGTTCGGCCTGCTCTCACTCCATTGGAGACCCCTGCTGACGTAGAAGATCCTGCGTCTGCTACCTTCGTCGTTCCGGAATCGTCGGCAAAAGATAAACCAATCTTCTTCCATAGATCGAACGCTTCTTCATCAAATTGCCTGCTTGGGCCTTTCCAAAATGAAGGTATGCCTCAACTATCCTTGTATAGTCCAATGGTACAAGCTATCATGAAGAAAATGGGCTATGATGCTCAAAATCCAATTGGTTTGGGAGGTGGTCGTGGTATTCTCACACCATTGGAACCCACCCTGACCAAAAGTCAGCTGGAAGATTGGAAACTCCACCGTCGCATAGACAAGTCTTCATACGGATTGGGGTATGATCCTGACACTCCGATGAGACAGCTGACACAAAGGCTGCAGAGTCGTTTTGTAGACCAAGCCTCAACATCTCATGTCAATGAAGACATCGATCTCCCTAGATATCTCTTTGAAGAGTTACCCGACAAGGACCCAGGAAGCTCATCAAATTGGTATGATTTCTCTGATGATGAAGAGGAATTGTCCGATGACACAGACGCACGGTTCTCTGATTCTGAAGAGTCGTCGTCTCCAAAAGAAGTGCCTTACTTCGACCCAGTTTCAGCTGGTGATTGGGGTCATCTCATAGCAAATCTTGAGAAGAATACCGATCAAGAAGATTTATGGATAGAAGCAGAACCATGGTCTGAAAACGCCCTTGGAAATCTAGAAGATCTCGTTGAGCTGGAAGCCTCCGAAAATATTATGGAAGAACCACCTTCAAACCTTCCGACAGAAGATTCTGTTCAAAAGATAGACTTGGGAACACCAGATAACCCACGTCCTGTATTCATAAGCAAGAATATAAAGGATGAGGAGTTACCCGAGTATGTCTCTTTTCTTCGTGAGTTTATTGATTGTTTTGCATGGTCTTACGCTGAAATGCCTGGCTTAGATCCCAAAATAGCAGTTCACAAACTCAACCTGCAAGAAAATATCAAGCCTGTCAAACAAGGCCAAAGAAGATTCCGTCCTGATGTGATGGACAAAATTGAACAAGAAGTTCAGAAACTAAAAAACGTTGGCTTCATCTGCGAGGAACAGCATCCTGAATGGTTGGCCAACATCGTCCCTGTGACAAAGAAAAATGGGCAAATCAGAGTCCGTATTGACTATATAGACCTGAATAATGCATGCCCCAAAGATGAATTCCCGCTCCCCATACCGGAGGTAATGATTGACAACACCTGCGGGTTTGAGCGAATGACTTTCATGGACGGCTTCTCTGGCTACAACCAGATAAAGATGCATCTCGAAGATGAAAGGCATACATCCTTTCGGACCCCATTTGGCATGTATTGCTACACTGTAATGCCATTTAGTCTGAAAAATGCTGGTGCAACATATCAAAGGGTTATGATGAAGATATTCCAAGATATGCAGCACAAGACGGTCGAATGTTATGTTGATGACCTTGCTGTCAAAAGCAAAAGGAAAGAAAACCATCTCCAAGATCTTCGAGAAGTCTTCCTCCGTCTTCGCAAACACAAACTGCGAATGAATCCCCTCAAATGCTTCTTCGGTGTCTCATCGGGTAAGTTCCTCGGATTCATAGTTCGGAAAGATGGAATAGAACTTGACCCCATCAAAGTCAAGGCAATTCTAGAAATGCCATCTCCAAGGACCCTAAGAGAACTAAAAGGGCTTCAAGGAAGATTGGCATACATCCAACGGTTCATTTCCAATCTGTCAGGAAAATGCCGTCCATTTTCTCTCCTAATGAAGAAAGGTGTAGACTTTGTTTGGGATGCTGAATGTGAAGCTGCATTTCAAGACATCAAGTCATACCTGACCAAGCCTCCGGTGTTGGCTGTTCCCACAACCGGAAAACCATTCATCTTGTACACAAGAGCTCTCGACTATTCATTGGGCGCTCTACTTGCACAAGAAAATGATGGAGGAAAAGAAGCTGCTCTATACTACCTCAGTCGCATGTTGGTAGGTGCAGAGCATTGCTACTCTCCAGTCAAAAAAGAATGCTTGGCAGTGACGTTCGCCGTACAAAAGCTGCGTCACTATTTGCTGTCAAACACAATATACCTGATATCGAGGATCAATCTCTTAAAGGTCCTTGTCACAAAAGCAGGTTCTCTCAATGCCCGGCTGGCAAAATGGTCCATCCTTCTGTCACAATTTGATATTTGGTATGTACCACAGAAAGCAATCAAAGGTCAAGCTCTGACAGACTTTCTCGCTGAGCATCCACTGCCTAAGGATTCTCCGCTCAGGGATGATCTCCCAGACGAACCTGTCTACAGTGTGGAGACTTCCTCACCAAATGCCTCCTGGAACATGTACTTCGATGGTGCAACCAGGACAAATGAAAAAGGAAAGCCAATATCGGGAATTGGCATTCTCTTTGTTAGCCCCGATAAATACATGATTCCACACACATTTTCATTACTGGAACCATGTTCAAATAATGCAGCTGAGTACCAAGCTCTGATTATAGGATTGGAACTCGCCCTCGAATCTGGCATCACCATGCTGGAAGCATTTGGGGATTCTCAACTGATCGTCAACCAGATGAATCAGGAATATGAAATCAGGAAGCCTGATCTGTTGCCTTACTACAATAAGGCGCAATCGCTTCGTCAAAACTTTGACATCTGTCACATCACCCACATCCGCAGAGGTGAAAACATTTGTGCAGATGCCCTGGCTGGACTTGCTGCATCCATGGCAACCCAAGAAGGGGAAAACATGCAAATTACAGTGTGTCAAAGAAGGATTCTCCTTCCTCTCAACACACACCAAGCAGTTGCTGAATGCCACCAAGTGGTCCGAGGTCGGATTTCCATCCTTAAACCTCCGATAGGCGACTGGAGGGATCCGTTCATTGATTATATTATGTTCAGAATCCTACCTGAAGATCCAAAAGAGCGGGTGAGTATCCAAAGACGAGCCCCAAACTTTCATTTGGATATTCCCTCCAAAATGCTTTACAGAAAATCCTTCAATGGAGTACTTCTACGCTGCTTATCACAACAAGAGGCGGAAGAAACTCTAAAAGAAGTTCATGCTGGTCTTTGTGGAGCCCATCAGGCAGGTCCCAAGCTCTACGATCAGATAAAAAGGTTAGGTTATTATTGGCCTACCATGGTGGCTGACGCAATACAATTTGCTAAACGTTACCAACAATGCCAAGTTCATGGAGATTATGTACACATGCCTCCAGAATGGCTACATCCTACAGCGATCTCATGGCCCTTCGAAGCCTGAGGTATGGACATCATAGGTCCTATCTCTCCCCCGTCAAGCAAAGGTCATCGCTTCATCTTCGCCGCTACGGATTATTTCTCCAAGTGGTCAGAAGCATTTGCGTTCAGTGAAATGAAGACCTCGTCAGTCATTCAATTCTTACGAACCAACATCATTTTCGCTTTGGCATACCTAAAAGATTCGTCCATGATAACGGACCACAATTCTGGGATCTCAGATTCTACAGGTTCTGCGACAAATACAAAATCCAATGTTGTCCTTCGACTCCGTATAACCCGGCAGCGAATGGACTAGCAGAAGCCTTCAACAAGACACTCTGCAAAATTCTCAAGAAAATGGTCTTTACTCACAAAAGAGCCTGGAGCAACAAACTGCCTGAAGCTTTATGGGCCTACCGGACTACCGTTCGAGGACCAACCCATAGCACACCATTCTCCTTGGTCTATGGATGTAGAGCAGTTGTCCCCCTAGAGGTACAAATTCCTTCTTTAAGGGTATCTCTACAAAATGAAATGACGCAAGAAAGCAACGTCAAATTGAGACTCCAAGAACTGGATAATCTCGATGAAAGATGACTCGAAGCTCTACAAAGCGTTGAGCTTTACTAAGCACGCATGGCAGGATCTTTTGACAAAAGGGTCAGGCAACGCGCCCACAAAAAGGGTGACTTGGTTCTTGCGGTGAAAAGGCCATTGGTTTTTGCCCACAAATCCAAAGGCAAATTCGAACCAAAATGGGAGGGACCCTTCGTCATCGACAAAGTCTTCTCCAATGGCGCATATGCTCTTCTAAACATGGAAGGTGACAGATGTATGCTCTTGAAGCGGTACTACCCTTGAAGACTTCCTACATCGGGTCAGAGTGATGCCTGCATGGCCAAAGCCTATTCCTAGGTACTCGCTCGTCAAACCACCCCTTTTAGAGTTTTCATCCCTATGTTGAAATTTCTAAAAAGCCAAAAAGCAATGCTTACTTTCAATTTTCATTGTTCAAAAAAATCAAACCCAAAATCCAAGTTTCGGAGCCTCTTCCCTAACTTGACCAAAACTTCCAATCCTTGAACCCAAAATTCATGGTTTGAAACAAAAATCAGGACTTAGGAATTTCCACCCTAGTCCACCCTGACTTTTACCACCAAAGATGGTTTTGAGTCAAAATTTACGACCCTCGTGTCTTTAAACAAAAAATGGTTTTTCAAAAAATCGTGGGGAAGCGACGTTTAGTCGATACTCACACAAAACCCAAAAATCGGAAGGATGCGAACCCCATTCGATACTTCCAAAACCTCAAAATTGAAAGAAAGCGACACCTCGTCGATACTTGCAAAATTTCAAAAAAATCGTGGAGACACAACGTTTCAGTTGATATCCACAACCCAAATTTCAAGACAAAAAAACAAAGGTTCGAAAAAACCACAAATTTCAAAAATCGTGGGGAGGCGACATTCCATCGATACCCACAAAACCAAATTTTTGAGAAAAAAGCAAGGAGGCGACATTCAGTCGATACTTGCACCCAAATCCGTAAGGAAGCAACATTCCATCGATACTCGCAACCGAATGAGCAAGGAAGCGACATTCCATCGATACTTGCAATACCATTCAGCAGGGAGGTGACTCTTAGTCGATACTTGCATTTTTGAAAACCCAAAACCTGGCTTTCACGCCAAAACCCGGCTTTCACGCCAAAACTTGGCTTTTATGCCAAAAACTTGGCTTTCATGCCAAAAATCAAAAAATCTGGCTCCCATGCCAACAAAACAAAACTTGGTTTTCAAAAAACTTGGCTTCTATGCCACAAAATCTGGCTTTCACGCCAAACAAACAAAAATCGGCTTCCATGCCACAAACAAAAATAGGCTCTCATGTCAGAAACCGGCTTTTATGCCAAACAAAACTTGGCTTTCACGCCACAAAAATCGGCTCTCATGCCAAAAACCGGCTTCCATGCCACAAAACAAAAACTTGGCTTTCACGCCACAGAAATCGGTTCTCATGCCAAAAACCAGGCTTTTTGCCACAAAATTTGGCTTTCATGCCTAAAAACAACCATTTGACAAAAGATTTTCACAAAATGACAACCTTTTGATCGAATTTTCAAACAAACCATTCCCATTCAATTTTTGCTTATATTTCATCAAAAGTGAATTTAAGTGAAATAAGGGGATACAAAAAAAGAAGTGCCAAAAATGTTTATACATGGAGGTACCAAAAGAAAAGAAGAAAAAGTTTGTTACAAATCAGGAGGCTAGTCTGACATGGTCTTCAGCCATAGGCTTAACTCCTCAAGCAAACACTTGGCCTTGGCCTCCAAAGCTTCCAGGCTGCGTTTCTTCAGAATCTTCCCATAAAAAGCAGTAGGCCGTCGCGATCCATCCTCAGCACGAGGAAGCTCTTCCCAGAGAATCTGCCATTGTTCATATTCTTGAGTCTTCCTCCGGAGATTGCTTTCGACCTCCTCAACTTGATGAATGAGAGTCCTCTCTCTATCACAAGCTTTCAAAGTGGCAGTCCACTTGGCAGCGGCTTGTTCTTCCAATAGCTCAAGGCGCTGTCTGGCTTCGGTGACCTCCCTATCAAGGCGGTGCTGGTCCTGTGTCAGCTCAATGATAGCCAACTCGGTGACGTTCTTCTCCCGAATGAGCTGCTTCCGAGTCCGCGAGATCTCATTCAAATCAGATTTGACCTCGCTGGAAGGTTTCAAAAACATCTCGTTGAAGAAATCATCATTCGGAAAGCTCTTGGTCTCAGTCCACTTGTTGCCTACAGCGATGACTTCATTAACAAAAGCCTTGGCATCTGTAATGTCCAGACCGACTTCTTCGCTATTGGTAAGAATGTCCTGCACATGCTTCACCATGCCAAAACCAGCCTCCAAATGGCCAGAAGAAAGAGTCTCGACCCATGAGCTCAAGACTCTCTTCAACACCTTCCTCGCAAACTGACGGGATGGCTGAGATGAAGACTCACCATGCTCCGTTGGTCGACTACCCGTGTCAGGCACCGTTGGAAGAGTAATCAAGAAGCTCTTTCCAACCGGGTCCGTTGGGGAAGGAATATCAGTAGGCGGACTCGCCTCTGCCTCACCAAAATTGGTGGAAGAAGCCCCTACTCCTTGATCGGTCACAGGTACCCCCTGATCTGGTTCTGAAAAAGATAGAGGAACTTCTTCTGTCACCTCACAACCTGCCAATGAAAAATGAAAAAGGTATGAATATAATCTTGTCAAAAATCAAAATATCAAGATTATCATTACAAAGTACCTTCTTCGACGACTGGTGGAATGCTTTCTGCCTCCATGAGCTCATCCGAAACATCATCAAAAGTTGTGTCCATGGATGGCTCAAAGTCGTCGGAATCCTCTGGCAAGTCAGCTGGCAAAAAATATTATATATATGTCAGCAAGTGGCGGTAAAGAAAAAAAAAAAAAAAGAGAAGAAAAAAATCATACCAGGAGGAGTTTCTAGATCTACTTCAGAATCTCTGGGTTCTTCCTCAGATGCCACGATAGGATCCGTCACCGCCTCATCGGTCGGAACCTCGGGCATCATCAAACCATCATCTTCTGTCAAAAGAAAGAAAGCAGTAGATCAAAACAAAAGCTCTCATTAAAGAAAAGAAACAGAAAGAGAAAAGGGAAAAGCATACCATCATTAATGGTCTCTTCCCCTCGGCTTCTCTTCTCTGGAGGCTCGTCATCATCCCTAGATGCCTCCTCAACAATGGTGGAAGGAATTTCCAGATCAAGAGAACTTTCGTGCCGCCTCTGACTTCGGCGGTGCCTCATTCTCCTCTTGCCCCTACGGGACGAACTGCTGGAAGCACCCTCCCCACCATCAAAATCAAGGCTCACGCCAGAGTCCTCACTGGACGGTCTGCTCTTGCCAGTAGACTCCATGGAAGCCTTTGCTCGTTCTGCTTGTATCTAAGCAGCAACCTCAGCCTCCTCCTCAGCAAGTTGTTCCAAGACCTCACCAGGTATCTCTTGTGCAGCTCCCAGTCTGATGACGTCCTGTTCCTCGAGAAAACCTTTTCTGTGCCTTTCTCCAGAAAGGAAAGCCAGAACTTCTTCTCGGCGGACACCGTCTGACTTCCCAAGGCCCTTCCCGGAAGACTGCTTTACATCAAGCTCTTTCTTGGAAAGCCCCCGGTATGCTGAAAAGCTCTCCAAAAACCATTTTGTGAAGCCAGCCGTCCGGAAAATAGGCAACTCAGGATAAGAAATCAGGGCAGTAGTGTCTTCCACGGTATAAAAGGCCCATGCATTTCTCCCGTCCTGCAGACCTCCAAAACGCTTCACCTTGCTCGAAGGTGCTCCAACAACGCCTTGAGAGAAGCCCAACTGCATGGCAAAACGCTAGGGAACATACGGCTGGATGTCGACGAAAAGATGTCTACGGTACACCATCGTGTCGACACGTATGTTAAAAAGCCAACTCCTCTCTGCATTTGTCAAAGAATAGTGTCTCCCAGACCCTGCCCTGGTCGAATCACGGGAGACACCGAAATCAAAAACCTTCTTCCTCAAACCCGGAGAAAGGTTCACTGAAGACTGCCCCATCTCGACGTCCCAGAATCGTCGGATCCTCAAGCAGGCAGATAAAAGAGATTCGGAAACAGGCTTCCCTCTAGCCAACCGAATCATAAATGGGTCATCGTCCTGAGCAGCACCTAATCGGTGGAAATTGGGACAGTGGTATACATACCACGAATAGAAAATGTGGGCAAAAAATACCCTATTCATGGGAAGCCCAAGCCAAACCAGGAAAGCAGCAGCCTGCAGTTCGGTACACAAATAGGAGTAAAGAGCAGGCACCAAAGCAAGCCGCTCTCCGAAAGCCATCTGACAACCCGGAAAAATGCAATGCGGCCTGATGTGCGTTCCATCTTTTCCAGCAAAAACAGCCTCACCCAGTCAATAAGTGAGGTAAAAGCGAGATCTCTCCTCAACACAATGTCAGAATGAATGGCGTCTGTGCTTACGAAGAATACCCTCAAATTCTTTCGCATAACGGAGATCTTCTTCGAATCTGGGTTCTTAGCCCTGGCTTCCTGGGTCGTACTCTCAGGAGACTCCCCGCTGTCAAAGAAGTTGGAAGACAAAAAGCTACCACTCCTCCAATTGCTACACCGGACTTTCGAGCCCTCCTTCTCCTTAAAAAAATCATAGAAGGCGATGAGCTGAAAGTACAAAAGCCTGAACTCCTCAGACTGCTCCTCAAGGACGCTGTCGATAGGCATAAACTCCTCATAGAAATTGCCGAGGATAGGCAGCCCAGTGATGGCACTCAGTTCCTTTAAAGAAAAAACCAATCTCACCATTCATGACAACGAAGGTGTTGGTTTGTGGAAGGAACGACTCCAGCATGGCCATAAAAGTCTCTTCGGAGAAAACCACGGTTTGCCGAAAAGCGCGAACCGCATCAAAAATCTCAGCCTCCTTCAGAATGGCACCGCCAACCTGCAGGATGTGATCAGTCCACGACTCCCAGCTCGAGTCAGCACTGAAACAGCCACGAAGTCGAAAAGGCTTCACCTAATTGCTGCCATCGCCCTTGAAAATGCCAAGGCCCACCGGTCTCAAATCGGCCGAAGAATGGTCTCAACCTTGGTAGCCGCTGGCCGACATCAAAATGTCCATACGGACAGGTGACTTCTTTGCAAAACCAGAAGGGCCGCCAACAAAAACCCCGGTCTTGATCACATTTGTCCTCTTCACCCAGCTTGGAGGATTTTCCCTCTTCGAGCATGTGGAGGAAAGGCTCATGATCGAGATTGTCCGATCGAAGGACGACCGGGTAGAAACAGTTCTCTTCCCACCATCAACTGTGAAAGAGAACTGAAAACATCTCCTTTGGTATGTTGAATCGTCGGGGACGGCATCACCAAAGAAGAAGGTAGGCTTGGGCACAATGCTCTGATCGTCCGTGACCCAGGGACGGTTGCTTACCATAATCTTATAATACTCCTCATCCTTGAGGGCAATCAAACGTTGCCTCATCTCATCTCGGTTGAGCGAGTCACACTCTTCCAAGTTCCTTTCAACATACTGAACCTCCTCCCAGGCCTGCTGTACGGCCGCATTAGAGGATCTGGTAGAACGGCGAAGCGCATCAGTGACTAGCTCCTTACCCTTGTTCGTTCTGGAGGAACTACCTGCAAAGGATGGAAAGAAAAAAAAAATCGATCATTAAAATGACAGAATTTTGCTAACAAATCTAGTGAAATTTTGGCATGATTCCGGGGCAATTCCGAAGAAAAGGGAAACACCCCGAAAGAAATAGGAGCTTGAAGATGGGCTCAACATCGCTGCAAGCCCATAATCATGGAAAATTCTCGAAGAAGGCTCGAAACTCAAACATTGCTGCGTGATCAAGCCAAAGCTTCTCAAATATCCGCAAGATCGGAAAAGGGCTCAACATTGCTGCGAGCTCCAGAGTCTAAAACTTGCAAAGCTCCTCAGAAAATCCCCGCAAGACCAAGAAAGGGCTCAATATTGCTGCGAGCTCCAAATCCCAAGACTTGCGAAAAGATTTCTAGGTGTGCACTATCATACTTCCAATTCCATTTTCTAAAAAAACAAAAAAAAATGCATAGAAGGAAAGTTGTCATGCATACGCATCTCAGAATCCAAAAAAAAAAAAGAAAATCTCTTTTAAAAAAAAAGAGAAAAAAAAAATTGCCCACAGGCCACGTGGCCGTACGACCATGACCGTACGGTCTTGTCCGTCTGGCTACAAAAAAAAAAAAGAGAGAGATAAAAAAAAAAAAAAAAACAAAAAAAACACAAGGTAAAAAAAAAAGGAAACCGTGAGAAAAATTTTAAAAAAAAGAAAGAAGAGCCACGGTAAAAAAAAAAGAAAAAAACAGAGAGAAAGAGAAAACCGTGCAAAAAAAAAAAGAGGAAAAAGAAGAAAAACGTGTAAAAAAAAAAAAGAATACACGTGAAAAAAAAAGAAAAGAAAGAAAAAAAAAAGAAAAGAAAAGAAAGAAAACCTTTTTCTATTCCTACATGGGGGTTCTTATGGAAAAAGAAGAAACTTACTTGAAGCCATTGATGGAGAAGAAGAAGAAAAAGCTTGAAGATCCTTGAAGAAGAAGAATTCTTGATCTTGGAGCACTCTTGAAGGTTCTTGCAAAAAGAGAGCAATACAACAAGAGATCCAATCCCCTTGCTTTTATAGAAGAAAGCAAACCAAAAGAGGAAAGGAGGAGAAAAGAAAGGAGGTAAGTACTACAAATTAGCAAACTTCCTAAAAGAAAGGAATTGTGGGATATTCTTTCCCAATGAGGAGATCTTTTGAGAAATTCTCTCCAAAAGAGAGGGATTATGAGAAACTTTCTCCCAAAGAAAGATACTTTGAGAAAATCTCTCCCAAAATCAAGGAAACTTGAGAGATTCTCTCCAAGTAAGAATATTTTTAGATATTCTCTACCAAAAGGAGATATTTTTAGATATTCTTAACAAAATGACACCACATGAGATCTAAGCCATCTTTAAAGCTTAAGGTCCCATGGGTTAGCCCACATGAGCCAGGTTTGACCACCTAGGCACTAAAAGTGGCTTTTAGTCAAAATTCCTCCTACCAAGAGCATACAAAAATGGTTCAATGCCTCCTTTGAGTTGATTGGACCATACAAAAAATCCAAGCCTCATGAGTTTCCAAAAATCTAAACCATCCCACCTCATGAACCAAATTAAGCCAAAACCTTGAAATTGGCATTCCACAAAAAATCAAACCACTCCAACGGACCCAAAGTTGTCCCAAAGAGTCTTAAAAATCCAAACCATGGTCTCCTAACTCGCCACATACAGCTTGTTGGGTCACAAGGCCAACACCAAAACCAAATCCCGGTCCCCTAACTTGCCACATACAGCTTGTTAGGTCACAAGACCAAAATCAAAATTCAAAACCCGACCCCCTAACCTGCCACATATAGCTTGTTAGGTCACAAGGTCAAAAACCGAAAACCTTCTTGACCGCCAGATGCGCAACACAAAGCCTTTAGGTTCACAAGGTCAAAAAAGAAAATCCAAAACCCAAAAACCCAATCCAAATGTCATTTTCAAAATTTTTCCTTGAGATGGTACGTGATGTCTCTCATTGCCATAAAATTCCCTTGGAAACTCAAAAGGCTACACTATCAAGAAAAATGCTCAAAGACTCTTGGTCAAGTCAGAAGTTCTCCTTCAAAGTTTACTTCGAGGCACATCGACTGCAAAGGCTATCCAATTCGTCGCTGGACCTCGAGGGGGCATTTGTTGACACCAAAAATGTCACTTTGCCTCATCAACATCAAAAGCTATATGGTGCCGCATCCTACTACAAACAGGCAAAGCTGTTTCAAGCATCAGATCTTGACAGAACCAAACAAAAACTACAAGATCTTTCAAAGTAGCCAAAAGAAGGGTGCACATGAAGTTTCGGGCCATTTCGACACTATTTGGCCTAACTTCAATCCTCCAACAGCTGAGCCGGAGCTCCCGGCGGCGACAGTGTCAAAAACATCAAATCTTCGATCAGAGCCTATGGATGGTCTCAAAATACCTCCAAAAGGCTCCATGTCGAATTTCAAGTCAAACCGACACCGTTTGACCCTCCATCAACTCTCGAACGGCGAAATCAAGCCTCCCGGCGGCGAGAACCTCTGATGCCGCCACTCATCAAACAGAACACATAAGTAGCTTCTGCATGCTCCCAAAGGGCTACACGTCAAATTTCAGGTCATTCCGACAACGTTTGACCCGGTTTTGATGCTCCGAAGCGAAATCAAGCCTACCGGCGGCGAAGCTCCCCGGGACCATGGTACCAAATCGGAGCTAATGGATCATCTCAAAATGACTCCAATAGGCTCCCCATCAAATTTCAGGTCAATCGGACATCGGATGACCGTACATCAAAGCTCGACATCTTCCGCACGGTGAAATCAAGTAAAGCATCGATGGGACCCCAAACGGCTTCAAAATTCAAATAAAAGCCCATGGTTGGTCCTATCTAATGCCCAAGAAGCTTCACCTCAAATTTCAGGTCATTCCGACATCGTTTGACCCAGTTTCAACTCTTGGCGGAAAATCGGCTACAGAGTCTTCGGCTTTTCCAAAAAATAGGAAACTTTGTGCTCTGATTTGCACAGCCTTTCGACGGGTTTTCTTCAGAGGAATCAAGCCAATAAATGAGGAGAAATGTCAAAGAAAAATACAGGAGAAAACAGAAGCGAAAAAACCCGAGAAACGACCAAGAAACGGCGACCGGAAGGCGACCGAAAAATGGACCAAAGTCCAAGGTCGCCAGCCCCATGGTCACCGACGACCATGGGTGCATGGTCGCCGGCGACCATGGAAATCCGGGTCGGCGGATTTCCGCCAAAAGTGCCGTTTTTCTGATCTTTTTCGCGTTTCTTGATTTTTGGCCCCTGTGATTTTCTTAAAATCCGATTTTTGAGGCATGATATCCGTCGATCTTCGTCAACATCACGGATCCGCCATCAAAATCATTTGATCATCATCGGACACTCCGAAACTGCTAACTGGCCGACCAAGAAAGCACACTTTATGCCCGACCGATCAAGAAATCGGCTGGACAGATGTTGCCAGCCCATTGGTGTCAACTAATGTCTGAATTTTCATTGTCATCCGACATCAAGCAACGTACGGATCCATCGATGATCATCACAAGAAGAATTCCAAAAGACGCGGCGCGGCCTGCGACTCTTCAAGCGACTCAGCAGCCAATTAATGAAGTTAAATGACCCTTTTATGGCAATTTATTAGGGTCATTAACTCATTATTTTGAATGTCCCAATCAGAAGCCAAGAAATGGGAGTTACAAGTCCCATTAATCATGACAATTAACTATGTAACTCCTATCATTATGGAGATTAATCATGGTAATTAATCACGAAACTCCCATCATCATGGAGATTAAATGCCCATTATTCTCCATCGGCCAATCAAAATCCAAGAAAAAGGAGTTACAATATAAAGAATTAAATCTTGTAACTCCTCCCATCATGGAGCATTAATACCATTAATGCCCATAAAACCCTCCTAATGGCCACCAAAAGCCTATAAATAGGCGGTCATTCCAGGGAGAAAGGGTCAGAAAAAATTGTTAGAGATCCTAAAAAATTGTCTGAAAACTATCCTGAAGAATTCTCTACAAAAAGAAGCTCTCTCACTTTGAAGAAACTCTGCTGCAAATTCTACAAGGTGATCGAAGTCCCTTGGGGGGGCCACCCCCCCCCCCCCCCCCATGATCTCCTCTCTTCTTCTATCCAACATGGCCTAGATGCGGCTTTTCAGCCCGTCTACTTGGTTTTTTATTGGATATAAGACCTTCTCTTGGTCTTTATCCTCTAAAAATCTGAGGTCCAAGCCAAGCTAAGTGAATCAAAGCATCAAGTGTTCTCATCTGAAGGACGATGGCGGAGTCCATACATGACTCGCGACCGTCGATCTGAACGAGTCCGCACAATCTCTTGAGAAGTCAGATTCCTTTTCTTACTTTTCTATTGTATTGTGTATTTTTTTAAAGAGACATAAAAATCACATTTCTTGTCTTTACATTTTGATGAGATTTGTAAACTGCCTTCTACGGCACAAAATCGCCTATCACGGCAAAACCGCCTTTCACGGCAAACAAATGAAAATTGCCTTTCACGGCATTAAAATTTTTTAGTCTCTTTCTTTAAAATATATGTGCAATGGAAAGTTAGAAAAAATTTGATTTCCTTTTCTACTTGTGAAGGTGAATCTCCGGATTACCATTTCAAATTCTAAGTAGAATAGAAAATCTGGCATACCCGTACAAAAAAATGTTGATGCTTGCTCTTTTTTTTCTCTTCGCCCCGCTGCACCCCGGCGGACCCGGGACGGAGGAAGGCGAGAAAGAAAAAGACGGGTCCATCACATACCAGAAAACCAACAGTTCTGGTATATGGCATGCAATCATTGCAAAAAAAAAAAAAGACACAAGAAACTTATGGTTCATCATTTACATGCCTCAATTCCAACAAATTAGACAATGCAATACCAAGGTACGCTAATAATGTAGATAAATTTTCTACTTTACATTAATAAATCAAAACACATACTAATACTACCTTTCATAAAACTATAGATGTGTTATCAATGTCGAAATTACAGACCCAACCACATCTATTCATGCAACGCTCTTTGAAGATGAAGCACAAAAAATATTCTCTTGTACAGGAGAATAAATTATGAATGCTCAAATGAAGGTCATTTTATTTCAATAACCTTTGTAATTCTCAAATATAATCTATTCAAGATGTTTTGAAATATAATCTTTAATTTTTATCTTTATTTTCATTTGCAGGAAAATCATGATTAGGTCAAAATATGGATGAAAGATTGTGAAGACAAAATTTTTCTTTTCTGCATCAAAATACAAGAACAACGAAGTGGTCAAAAAAGGGACATTATTATCACATCACGAAAGAATGAATAGCTTTTAGATTTGTTTATGTAGCAAAAAGGGTAATTTCTCATCTATCCAATCACTTACATATCCAATCATTCTAATTAAAATAGCTACCCAAGAATAGTTATAAAACTCTAAATACTTTTACAACTCTGGCCTAACTCATTATTGAGTAAAATTAGGTACCTAATTGAGATAGCCAATGACAAATTGGACCAAAAAAAAGAAAAAGAAAAAGAAAAAGTGCTATCAAACTTATAACCCTATTCTTTCACTCACTTTAAAAGTGTTATTCAGAGTAATGTTGATAACTTTCATACTTGTTAATCCCTTCCTAAAATGTTGAAATGTTGTATCCTTTGTAGGATCAAAGCCAATGGCATATGAAGACGATGATTGCCGCATAGCTGCAAATTTGAACCGCTGGTGTTGCTCACTTTTTTATTCCTTTTGATGGTCATTTTGTAATGGGTTGGATGCCTTGGCATGCAAAGAGAGAAATGAAGAAGAAGAAGAAGTTCCTCTCAGCTGGGTTGAAGAAAAGAGTTGCAGGAGACAAAGGAGAATTCTGAACGTGATTAGTGAAGGAGATGACTTAAGTGGGGAAAGTGGAAAAATGTGGGGCCCAATACAGCTGAAACTTAAAATGGCTAAATCATGGTCTTGCGGGCCCCGGATGAAATCGACGAAGAAGACTAAAATGATCCTAATAAAATATAGTTTTCAAAAGGTATATTTTTGGCATGGTTCTGAAATTTCAAAATCTGGGCTCATATTTAAATGTGAAAAGACTGTTTTGCCCCTCGGGCTGAAAAACTGATTTTCTGAGTTTCGAATGGGGTAGGTCTAAACACAAAAGTTGTTGGATCTAATTTGACCTATCAAAAGAAACTAAAATTGTAATTTTTCAAAATTAGGAACAATCCCTTACGCTGACACGTACAGCCCAAGGCATCCTCGGGCTGTCAGACCGGGTCCAACCGCTCTCAGAATTCCCCAAAACTATGGAAAACCATTCTAAACCACAACCTAACTCAATTAGGCTCAAATCTTATTTAGAAAACTAAACCACGGCTAAAAATACACTAATCCCGAAAATTAGGGGTCGGGGTCTTACAGTGAGAAACCATTAGAAACCATGACTACATTGTATTGGATATGATTTTTCCACTACTATTTTTTTATATACAAAAAACATCCGTCTCTTTCTCTTTATCTCCTCATCTTCCTAAGTGTATAGATTGTTCTCTTTTTAATTTCTTGGTAACTTCATCCTTTTCCTATGTTAGATAGAAGTTGAGCTTTGCCAATATCAACATTCATGACGATTCACATCTTGCCTCGTTCATAACGCATACTCCCTCAAAGAGCTCAACATGTAAATGCCTTTTTTTTCCTTCCTTGATTTTCCCTTTCCTTATTTTATTTTAATGGATTTCAAATTCTTGGAATTTCATCTCTTGCAAATATCGACACAAGATACCTGAATTTCTAGAACTCTACTTTTTTTTCTTAATTTTAATTCTCTGTTTGGTAGCTCCTACAATTTATGTTTTGCAAGATGCTTTAAATCCTTATATCAGTGCTATGCTTGTAACATGCTCAACTCTAACCCTTACTTAAGGAACCCACCTACATGCAACAAATTTTTTATTTCCAACACGTCTTGTGCAAATGAAGCGCCTTCAGTCACATTCTTCCTTAAAGGCCTCTACTCAGGTAAAATTCTAATGGTATATCCAATAAATAGCACTTTCTCTCCCTCTGTTTCTATCAACTATACTTGGATATATGGGTTTTTAGTTCAATCCACCTTCTGGACTTCTACATTTATGCTTCCAACTCTTGCATAAGGGAGCTTGGAACCAATTTCTATTTGTTTGCCTAATATCATAAGCCAATTCAACATGAAACAAGAGTTCCTGGGCACCATTTAGATTTTATGGAAATAGTATCATTTGTTTCTACCTGTATCCAATTTGGTTTAACTTTTAATAACTTTAATCATTACCATTCTTAAAAATAATTAAAGAATTCATTTCTATATTCTTAAGGGAGCACTCTAATTGCAAAAAACTTGGGAAAGAGTGACTAAAAAAAAATCAATCCCCATTGCCTACATTGAATTGAATTCCCAAGAATTCATAGTAAACTAAGGGGGTTTTATAGAGATATTAAAGTGACGAATCCATCATTTATTTTGGACCAAGGTGAACACATCAAGTCTTTAGAACATCGAATTTAATAATTCTTTGGCAGCTTCTCTAACTTCTAGCTAACATGCTAGAAACTTAGGCCCAATTCACCAAATTCACATTCTCCTCCTAGGACCTTTTTTTTTAGCTATTTCTGAGAATTCTCTGTTTATCTTCATGGAACTAGGTTACTTGTAACTCTTAATTTTTAATAATTCCTTTTTTCCCCTCTCAACGTTCCTTGCTTGTGGCTTTCTGGCAAAGAGTGAGACAATTGTTGATGCTACACAATTTCTGCATTTCACAGAAAAAGCTTGTGCACAAAAAATCCCTTATAAAACATGAATATATTTATAAGAAGGCAAAATTCTCAACTTCTATGGATGATTGCTTTAGAGATCACCCTTCAACTTCCCATAGATCCATTGCGGATGACAGCTACTCTTTATCATGTTCATGCTGTTCCTCTTTTACCGTGAAGATGTTTTCATCAAAAACAAAATTTTAAAGGGTAGCAACAGTAAAAAAATTTCATTCCAAACTGTAAAATCATATGAATTTTTTAACTCCTGCTCCAGTTTTACACTTCTTGCTAGCCAACCAGAATGTATGTAATTATCAAGAAATTGGGCAGGCAGAGGTATTGTGATCTGTTTTTAGCTTTCATAGTTCATAATAAGTTCTTATTTGAAAATTTCACCCTTATTTTCCATTTGAATGTATCTTTTTAGGCAGAGGAAACACTGAAGAATATGAGGAATAAGGCAAGACATAACGGCAAAGAGTTTAAAATGATAGGACTCAATCACAAGCCCTGAAACCAATAGTTGTATGTACACATTTATTATGCTATTAATATCATTACCTTTTCATGTTTTAAGTGTCTTGTGAACATATTTACTTGCTTGATAGTACTATTCAAACAATTCTGGTTTTGTTGAAACCTTGTTAGTATACTTCTCTTATACTACTTGCTTTAATGAAAGTTACCATTAAAAGAAAAAGTCTAGGCAAGACAAAAAGAGCAAGACAGGGGAGCCTTTACTGCCTAGAAAACACACTATTAGAAAGAAAACATGCAAAAGCATTAAATGAAGAACACTGGTTATCTTAAATTGCACTACCACCGACATATGTAAAGCTTAAGTGTTTTAACAAGATTGTAATTGCTAAGAATAGTTTGGGATACTTTTGTTCACATAGATAGTAAAATACACAGAAGAAAAGGAGCTTTCAACTCTTGTCAGTCGAAGGCTTCCATGTGTTTGATTAAATCATGAGCATGAAACTAGAAGTCCTCTTTAAAACTCCATGGCATGGGATTTACTATTATCCACAGCTTCAAATCCAGATTCTAATAATGAAGAACATGGTATGCTCTCTAACTATGTGTAATGATGATGTAGGTCTACTTGGAATTCCAAGTGCCTGTAAATACCATCTTACGTGCGAATGCAGAGAACTCATATGCATTTTTCGCATATCAATAGCTGCCTCAACAAAAATGCTTTCCTCAAAAAACACCTTCCCATGGATCCTTTGACAAACGATCTCCTTAAGGTTGCAAAGGATAGAGCTTTTTTGTGGTAATTTTCTACAAAACTTTCTATGGAACATTGATTGTAGAGCATGCCTTTTTTGAATCTTCTAAGATAATTGATCAAATCATTGTTCTTTCTTGCAGCAAGTTTATCAACGCGGCATTTCCAAGGATGATTGATAAATAGCTTTTTAATATCAAGACAGTATTTATTCCATGGAAAAGGAATGAAAACCATACTCTCTACATCAATTCTGCAAAGACTCTTGAATGTATTGTTATCAACGATTCAAGAGAGGGTAAGTCAATGCATTGTTTTCATACTGATTTCTTAATATTAGTCTTGACGTTTCCATATAACATGCGCAAAATGTGCTACTATGCTACTATGATTTTTTGGCCTATAAAATTAACTAGATAACAGTCCTATGATTTCAAGAACTTTTTGTTTCCATCTTATTCCTTGTAAGTTTTGATTAGGTTCTCACATTCTTTAGAGTTTTGATGTTAGATATCTGTAAAAGATTATATTGAAGCTTATATTAGCATCTTACAATTTGTTATCTTAGTTGAAATGCGTTATTTGACCACTGTAGACTGAAAGCTTTGCTTTAAGCATTAATGAACTCGAACATACATAATAAGAACTAGACACCTGTATGTCCAACCTTTTTTATGGCAATAAAAATGTCAATAGACACTGAGGCTCTCACTAACAACTACGTGCAACGCACGTACCTCTTACTAGTTATATAATAAATATACCATCTGTATCTTAGGCGATCAAACCAAACTAAAAAACCCTAAGCCCCCTTTTCTCTCTGCAGGTCCTCCTTCAAACTGCTGTAGGAGCTCTCTTTCCTTCCTTCAATGGAGGGAAGAAAAGGGCACAAAGGAGAGATGCTGGAATCGGTCTACTCTGTTCTCGCCCTCGTCTTCATCTTAGTCGCCTGCGTTGAGCTCTGCGATGCTGCCACTGTAGTCGATGTCTACCGCCTTTCCAATATGACCTCGCCGGCACTCCCCTCGGATCACGCCTCGCGGGTGTCAACCACCACGTTGGATCTTGGCCGTTCGTCTCCAGTGCTGATCTCTCATGCACCGTCATCATGATGCCTATCCGTGATGTGAATATCACTTTCCTCAAAGGTAATTTCATTTTTATTTTTTTTATCTTCTGGGGTTTCTTTGATTGCCAGTCTTATATGCAATTCTGCTGAAGTGGAAAACTTTGAACTTCAGCTTATTATCTTATCTATTGGGGATAACTGGAAATAATTCTTAGTTGGCTACTTTTTTTTTGGTAATGCCCCGGATCAGTATCAGTAATCAGTGATTGGATGTAGTCGTGAGAAAGGCAGAAAAATTGTGTCTCCCAACATGGGGTTTTTGATTTTCATGTGATCAGAAGCAATAGATGAAATTATAGTTATAGGCATCTGTTCATCTATAATATTCCAAACACTTGAGGTTTGGATACATTCCAACAGACTGTTCTGGCATATTTGTCTAATTAGTTTTGAATTCCTAGGATTTTTTTTAATGATGACTTCCAATCAAAGGGACTGAAAAAGTGGAAGATCAAAGGTGGACATCTAAAGGGGTCATTCGAATTAAGCCTTTCGCGACCCTGAGCAAATTCAATCAACCTTTCCCAGTCCTCCTGATTGTTTCCCACTAATACACCCACGGACTTTCCACATAGTATATCATAGACTTTAGCTAATCAGTAGAACTCACAAGATAGTACATGTTTTTTTGCTTTCGTTTTGCTTCCTGCGGGCTTCGGTGGATCTGGTGAGATTTCTGACGGTGGCACTGTAAGTTGCCGTGTACCAACCCAAAAGCTTAAGCTCATAGGTGGAAAGCCCAAATAGGTATATATGAAGCCTTGCCAAAGACATTACTTGGGCAATGTGGGTTGTGGGGCTTTACTTTACCAACACTCCCCGTCGCGTGTAGGCCCAATAGATTTCATGAACGGGTCTGCCACGTGGGCTACACAAGAACGATAGGATCGAAACCCGTTCTGATACCATGTAAGTTGCCATGTACTAACCCAAAAGCTTATGCTCATAGGTGGAAGGCTCAAACATGTATATATGAAGCCTTGCCAAAGGCATTACTTAGGCGATGTGGGATGTGGGGCTTTACTTTACCAACAGGCACTATAGTCCGGTCAATGTTATGCCGGGAGATAAACTCCTTGCGCTTCCCATGGTTCCTCCCCGCAGAAATCTAGTCCTCTTGCAGTTTTTCAGAATTCTCTGGAGAAGTCTCTAGATCTGTGGGATGAGTTTCGTCGAACTCTCATGAAAGGAAGACATGCCACTATGGAGGTTTCCAAGACATCGATCAACGCTCGAAAACCTCTCATATGCAAAAGAATAGAAAAGGTTGATGCAGATAGACCTCATGGCAGGTGTAGGGCCCAAGTTACTTTATTAGTTTTATTTCACTCATTATCTGATATTAGTTTTAAAATTTTATTTAAAGAGTTGTAATTAGGATAGGGTTCTACTTCTAGTTTGATGAGTTTCCTAGTTTAGTGAGATTTCTTACCCTAAGTCATCTTTTCCGATATATATGACATTGTAGAGAAGAATTTCTCATAGTTGATTATGTTGGAAGTAGGTGGGTCTCGTGGATATACATTTCAAGACTTTTGACCCATTTGACTCAGGGATCAAGTATCCATAAGGCTTCAAAACCCAATCCAGGGTCCATGGCCTCTTTCCCCTTATCATGTATAGCAGAAAACTCTATCTAGAAGATATAAACAGCAGCAAACAAGCAACCATGAAATCCACAACAAACAAGGAAGTAGGTTATACCTTAGGAGCTCGGTTGTGCTCGAATGGAGAAGTTGATCTCTTTCTTTGATGAAGAATTCTTTCACAAAGCAAATCAGAATCTCCAAGACCTCTTGTCCTTCCACACTATGACCCGCTTCAGATCTCTTTCTTCAAGGAGAATGGTGGGATCTCCAAGAGAAAAGCCCACTAGAACTTCTAGGAAAAACCCGGAAGAGAAACTAGAAGAGAGAAGAGAGGAGAGGAGTGCAACTCTTGCACACAAGGGGGCTGGGCGTGGACTCCAAGGGGATGGACGTCCAACCCTCTAGCTCTCCTTATTTATAGCACTAAGGCATCTCACTTGCTGATTAGAATTAGAAGTCCAACTTCCATAATAATTAGTAACATTCTCTTCTTACCATTACCACTATTAGAAGTCTCACTTCAAATAGAAATAGTAACTTTGTAATTCCTTTCCTTTTTAGTTCAAGTAGAATTAGTAATGATAGTGGGCTAGCGTGGGGACCACTAGGGATTCCATAGTAAGCTAGCTCTAACTGGGACACGGCGACCCCACATCTCATGTGCAATCCGAGCCTATAGTTAATTGTAAATAACTCCACTATATAAATGCAATTGAACTCTAGTCTTAGGAATAAATTACATGAAGACCCTAAACTTCCCTATTACCACAAGTAGGGCCCTCCATCAATATCCATGGATCAATTGGACTAAACCTATCCCACCAATTTAGATCCACACCCAGTTGTCCTTGAGACCCAGTTAATCACAGTGATCATCAGTACCATCCAATTAACTCTTAATTGAGATAGGTGCGCACATACTAATGATAAATCCATTTATTGGCACAAAGGGATAATAGAGATATATTCCATCTTGACCATTAAATGTTCCTACAGTCCTACTACCACGCACCCAAGACACTGATGTGTTGACCTACGGTTGACCTCACTCATTGGTGACTCAAAGCAAATGAATAGATAGAAACTTGAGTTCATCAATGTCTCAGGATTGAGAGCTTATTTCTAGGGAATTATGAGAGTGGACCTTAAGGTAAAGACAGTGTTTTATAAGGTGCTTCACATGGTCCTTTAGTATATCCAATGTACTAGCACAGTGATTTAGAGTCTTATACTCTGATGATCGAGACAGATCACACTATTTCATAGTGATCATAATCCTGCAACCTTATCAGATGAGATGCCTAGTCTTATCACTGGTTGTGAAGTTATTTAAGTATAAGATAAGTGACACATATCTCCTGTATGTGGATCTCATCCACACACATGTATTACATCTAATATACTTGTGGGCTCCGGTTCACTCATGAACCATCACGTCATTCGTATTGGTTGTGTGCAAACAGGTAAATAAAACACCATTCATCTCATGAAAGGGAAAGTATGATTATATTGATTATAAGTCAATTTATTACACCATCTACTGGATTGAGACCACACATTCTAACAATGTCACTTGGGCTCAATGCTAGTCAGGGTTGCATCTCATGCCCATCCCATCTACATGCTGCTCAAACACTTTGGAGGTCAATGGTTTAGTAAAGGGATCCACGAGATTGTCTGTAGATGTTATCTTAGTGATTGCAATATCATCTCTCTACACAATCTCCCTGACTAAATGATACTTCCTCTATACATTCTTTTGGCTTTTATAGCTCATGGGTTCTTGGACTGAGTGACTACCCCGCTGCTATCACAGTAAACTGTGAGCGGTTGTAGTGCCAAAGGTACCACTCTAAGTTCCAAAAGGAATCTTTTGAGCCATACTGCTTTCTTAGCTGCTTCACAAGCCGTTACATATTCAGCTTCCAAGGTGGAATCAGCAGTACATTCCTGTTTAATACTCCTCCAGCTGATAGCTCCGCCGCCAAGCATAAACACATACCTAGAAGTTGATTTCCTGGAGTCCTTATCTGACATGAAGTCAGAATCCGTGTATCCGACTGGAATCAGCACGTCACTGCGTAAATCAATATGTAATCTCTAGTCCTTCTCAAGTATTTGAGAATACTCTTCACAGCATTCCAATGGTCAGGATCTGGGTTAGACTGATATCTGCTGATTAAGCCCACTGCATGACAGAAATCTGGTCTAGTACAGAGCATAGCATACATGAGGCTACCAACAGCTGAAGTGTATGGTATCGCCCTCGTCTGCTTCTTTTCCTCAGGTGTCTTAGGACACTGATCCTTGGAAAGGTACACTCCATGCCTAAAAGGTGTGATACCCTCTTGGAGTCTTGCATTGCAAACCGCACTAGCACCTTATCTGTATACGCAGCTTAAGATAAGCCAATCATCCTATTTTTCCGGTCTCAATGGAGTTTGATCCCTAGGATGTAGCTAGCTTCTCCCAAGTCCTTTATATCAAAAGTCTTGGACAACCAAACTTTCACCATTGACAACATTCCTATGTCCCTCCCAAGGAGAAGGATGTCATCGACATACAATACCAGAAAAATTACCATCTCTCCTTCACTTTTCATGTACACACATGACTCATCCGGATTTTGACAAAAACCAAAAGACTTGATTGTTTGGTCAAAACGGATGTTCCAGCTCTGGGATGCCTGCTTCAATCCATAAACGGACTTCTATAGCTTGCAAACTCTTTGCTCTTGGTTTTTAGCTACAAAACCGTCCAGTTGCATCATATAGATGTCTTCCTCAAGATGGTCATTGAGAAACGCCGTCTTGACATCTATTTACCAAATCTCATAATTGAGATGAGCCGTAATGGATAAGAGTATCCGGATAGACTTGAGCATGGCTACCGGCGAGAAGGTTTCCTCATAATCGATACCCTCTTTCTGAGTATACCCTTTCACAACAAGCCTGGCCTTAAAGGTCTCAACTCTTCTGTCTGGTCCTCTCTTCCTCTTGTAGACCCACTTGCACCCAATAGGTTTAATATTGGCAGGCAAATCCACAAGTGTTTAGACCTAATTAGAGTACATCGACTCCATCTTAGTTTTCATAGCGTTTTGCCAACATCTCGAATCTATGTCATTTATTGCTTCATCATAGTTACAGGGATCTTGTTTCAGTTTGTCGGGGATTGCCTCGTAAGACTCTCCCAAAAACGAGAAACTGTCAAGGGGCCTGACAATCCTCCCACTACGACGAGGCACTAGTGTAACTACTAGGTCAGGTATGGGCAGATTCTCTTCAAGTTCGGTGATACTAGGATTTGGAATTGATTGCTCTTGAATTTTTTCCAAGATAACATTTTCTAAAGATTTCCAGTCAATCATATAATCTTCCTCTAGAAAAACCGCATTGGTGCTGACAAGCACTTTCTACTTTATGGGATTATAGAACAACCAACCTTTAGTTCCTTTAGGATATCCTACAAAAGTGCACACTTCTGACTTCGATTCCAACTTATCTGTCTTAGCCTTCAGCATGTGTACTGGACAATCCCAAATATGTAAATGTTGTAGACTAGGCTTTCGCCCGAACCACAACCCCCAGGGAGTCTTAGGTACAGACTTAGATGGTACGAGGTTTAGTATGTACATTGCAGTATCCAAAGCATATCCCCAAAAGAATATAGGTAATCTTGAGAAACTCATCATAGACCTGATCATATATAAAAGAGTTCGGTTCCTTCTTTCTACTACTCCATTCAGCTGAGACATGCTAGAAGCAGATAACTAGGGCAGAATCCCATTTTCTGATAAGTATCCCATAAAATCAGTGGAGAGATATTCACCTCCTCGATCTAATCGAAAGAGTCTTGATACTTTTACCTAATTGCTTTTCCGCTTCTGCTCGAAACTCCTTGAACTTTTCAAAAGCATCGGACTTGCGATGTATAAGGTATATGCATTCATATCTTGAGTAATCATCTGTGAAAGTGATGAAGTACTCATATCCTCCTCTCGCTCTTACATTTATGGGTCCACACACATTAGTATACACTAATTCCAATAAATCTTTGGCCCTATTGCCCTTAGATGAAAAGGGTCTTTTGGTCATTTTGCCTTTCAGACTGGATTCGCAGACAGGCATTGGTTCTACCACCAATGAAGGTAAGATACCATTTTTCACTAGCCTGTCAATCCTATTTAGGTTTATATGACCTAGCCTCAGGCGCAAATGTTTTGTTGGATTAGATGGAGGTGACTTCCTCTTTAATGATGGTCTATTAGTTATCTCGGTATCATGTATCTCATACATCGTGGGAGTTATCAAATAAAGTCCATTGGTTACCTTGCCAGAACATATAAAAGTACCGTTCCTTTTTATGACAACTTCAGTACCAAAAGTAATAGAATAACTTTTATTCACCAAACTAGAAACTGAAATTAAATTCCGCCGCAAAGATGGTACATATAGTGTTTGACAAAACCAATTTATTATCTGAAAAACATAAAGTAACTACTCCTACTGACACCGCTTCTGCCTTTGCATCAGATCCTAGGTTGACAATGATTTCCCCGCCACTAAGCCTCCTGGTTTCCCGGAACCTCTGCAACGAATTACAGATGTGATTAGTTGCATCGGAGTCAATACACTAGGATTCTGAAGTACCAGTTGCAAAACTAACTTCAGAAATAAGTGTGACTCGATCATACCTGAGGTCTTCTTCTTAGACAGAAAATCTAGACAATTTCTCTTCCAATGTCCTGTCATACCACAATGGAAACACTTTCCCTTGGATCCCGAACCCTTAGCCTTGGCCACACCACTAGTAGGACGATTCTCTGCCTTAGGACCCCTTGGGGACTGATTTCTTCTTGCCTTTCCGGCCTTTGCCTTTCGGCTTGGATCTGGCAACTGACTTTTTTGTCATCAGGGCAGTTGGCCTTTTCTTCATAATCCCCTCAGTTGCTACCAACTTGGCTAGACAGCTCAGCTAGGGTCAAATCCATTTTATTCGTATTATAATTGATCTTAAGATGGTTGAATGAATCCGATACGGACTCGAGGATGATGTCAATTTGCGATTCTACATCAATCGTAGCACCCAGTACATCTAACTCATTCAATGAGTCCATCATCTTGAGCATGTTGTCCTGTATTGGTGTTCCCTCAGCCATTTTGATGTTTATGAGCACCCTCATAGCAACCTGCCTAGCAGGCTTGCCCTGGTCTGCAAACATCTCCTTTAAGTTCAATATAGTATCATATGCAGTCTTATATAATTGATGTTGGTGTTGCAAAACACTAGACATGGATGCCTGTATATAACATCTGGCGATCTGATCGTCTTTGGACCATTTGGCGTAAAGGTCTTTCTCGTCCTGTGGTGCATCTGGCCCAGGCTCCTCAAGTGGGGGTGGGTGGGGGGGGGGGGGGGGGTATGGTAAGGACATATTTATATCATGAAGCAGTTGGGACAATATCCAGGTTCCATTTCCAGTCTACATAGTTGGATCCCACCAACTTATTCTGGTTGAGGATGGTCGCAAGTGGGTTAAAAGTATTTGAATTCACGCTGAATAAACTGTAGCACATAACCATACATTCAATTAAAGAATATTAATGACATTAGGGTTTAGTATTCTACCAAATTTATGTGGGAATCCTCATAACCACTAAATTCAGAATACATCGGAATTCCAATTCCTTGGGCTATGCCTCCTTGGGGAGTGCAAATACCACCTAGATTGGTGTGGATCAAAGTGAGTCAAAATTATGATTAAGATTAACTATCCATGATCCCCATCATTCATTATTATCCAGGTATCTCATACCAAATAATGTATGACTCCCGATTAGCTTTGGTTTGTAAAATATATGAGGCAAATACTTGGGGATACTACATCACTATTTTAGTTAACTGTGACCCACCAATTAGCATTGCATGACGACCGTTGTGAGCAGCTCCTCCTTGGGGAGTGGGCCCCCACCATGTCTCACCAACACTATCCGTAAGGAGATCCATATCTAGTAGCTTGACAAATAAAAGTCCTCCGTGGGGAACGGTCATTCTCAATATGGCACGAGGCTAATACTTTCCTTACAATGGATCTATTGTGGAAAACCATGGGGATTTCTCAATTTAAATGCCCCGCTCCCACTTAATATTTTAGAATTGAGGATTTCCTTTTAAGGTCTATGGGCCCACCATATTAACATCAAATCATCTCATGATATGACCAAAGATTGGTTCCAAGTCAAGTTATATTAAGGAAAGTCCAGTTTCGAAGATTAGTATTACCAATGGATCCATCTCATAGGTCCACCAACACTATTTGGAATTCTTTCCAAAATTAATTTGATTTGACCAAGTTTTAGTAACTGCTATGTTTGGATCAGATTTGAAAACATTCTATAAAAGCAACCATCTATAAATAGAAAGTGCATAAAAATAGAAACTAGTCCTCTCTCCACATGGTCCAAGCGGAATAGACTTCTTGGTCTTTTTAGACTTTCCAAAACTTTGGGATTCCTCAAACTTTTTGGGCATCTCCAAAACCTTTTTGGTAATCTTCAAAATCTTTGATTAGGAGTCCAACTTCACTTTCCTTCTTCGTCTCGGACATCACCAGAATTTACAAAATTCATAAAATTACATAAATTCCTATGCCTCAACGGTGAGACTTACATGGCAACCTAATAATGGAAATAAAAGGGTTATAGGGAAAGTCACCATGCCTTGCCCATTTACGGGAAACCAAGGAAACCATAATGCCCTTTACACTTAGCCTCAAATAAACCAACAACCATAAAAGGAAAGTAAAAGACTTGCGGGCCACATGGAGAGGACTAGATAACCTACAAGTTAGTATCTCATAAAACCATACAAATCACAAAACCAGGTCGCCAAATAGTAGTGGAAAAACAGGATGCCAAAACAGACCCGAAACTAAAAAGCAGAAACCTGCACAGTTCTGTGTCAGTGTACCTAGTCGATCTAGCAAAGGACTCGGTCGACCTCTCCAACAGTCACCCGGTCGACCGGACACGGGGCTAGGTCGACCGGACTAACGAACACCTACAGCTGGGTTTTCTGAATTCGTTTCCAAACTTCTCCAAAACTCTTCTGAAGGCTCCCAATGGCT
This sequence comes from Persea americana, assembly GCA_029852735.1. NCBI lineage: Eukaryota > Viridiplantae > Streptophyta > Magnoliopsida > Laurales > Lauraceae > Persea > Persea americana. The sequence goes on from CM056813.1 coordinate 34,118,225, forward strand.
TTCTACCATTCTTCCATTATTGTTAAACCCTTTTGTGACTATCCAAACATGGATCTACTATCAAACCAAGTAAATCCAACAAAACTGATCCTTACATAGCCCTTGTTCTATCCTCTTCACATCTCATGCAAAGATTGGAACAAGCTTACTGATCTAACATGATTAGAGATGAGGTATGGCTCTGATACCAATTGTCGGAAGAAGATGGGCCTCGTGGATAGATATTTATAGACTTTTGACCCACTTGACTCAGGGATCAAGTATCCATAAGGCTTCAAAACCTAATCCAGGATCCATGGCCTCTTTCTCCTTATCATGTATAGCAGAAAACTCTATCTAGAAGATATAAACAGCAGCAAACAAGCAACCATGAAATCCACAACAAACAAGAAAGTAGGTTATACCGTAGGAGCTCAGTTGTGCTCGAGCGGAGAAGTTGATCTCTTTCTTTGATGACAATTCTTTCATAAAGCAAACCAGAATCCTCAAGAGCTATTGGTCTTCCACAGTATAACCCGCTTCAGATCTCTTTCCTAAAGGAGAATGGTGCGATCTCCAAGAGAAAAGCCCACTAGAACTTCTAGGGAAAAACCCGGAAGAGAAACTAGAAGAGAGAAGAGAGGAGAGGAGTGCGACTCTTGCACACAAGGGGGCTGGGCGTGGACTCCAAGGGGATGGACGTCCAACCCTCTAGCTCTCCTTATTTATAGCACTAAGGCATCTCACTTGCTGATTAGAATTAGAAGTCCAACTTCCATAATAATTAGTAACATTCTCTTCTTACCATTACCACTATTAGAAGTCTCACTTCAAATAGAAATAGTAACTTTGTAATTCCTTTCCTTTTTAGTTCAAGTAGAATTAGTAATGATAGTGGGCTAGCGTGGGGACCACTAGGGATTCCATAGTAAGCTAGCTCTAACTGGGACACGGGGACCCCACATCTCATGTGCAATTCGAGCCTATAGTTAATTGTAAATAACTCCACTATATAAATGCAATTGAACTTCAGTCTTAGGAATAAATTACATGAAGACCCTAAACTTCCCTATCATCACAAGTAGGCCCCTCCATCAATATTCATGGATCAATTGGACTAAATATGTCCCACCAATTTAGATCCACATCTTATTGTGCTTGAGACCCAATCAATCACAATGATCATCAATACCATCCAATTAACTCTTAATTGAGATGGGTGCGCACTTACTAATGATAAATCCATTAATTGGCACAAGGGGATAATAGAGATAGATTTCATCTTGACCATTAAATATTCCCACAGTCCTACTACCACGTACCCAAGACACCGAGGTGTTGACTACAGTTGGCCTCACTTATTGGTGACTCAAAGCAAATGAATAGATAGAAACTTGAGTTCATCAATGTCTCAGGATTGAGAGCTTATTGCTTGGGAATTATAAGAGCGGACTTTAAGGTACAGACAGCGTTTCATAAGGTGCTTCTCATGGTCCTTCAATACATCTAGTATACCAGCACAATGATCCAAAGTCTTATACTCCGATGATCGAGACAGATCACACTATCTCATAGTGATCATAATGTTGCAACCTTATCAGATGTGATGCCCAATCTCATCACTGGTTGTGAAGTTATTTAAGTATAAGATTTGTGATACATGTCTCCTGTATGTAGATCTCTTCCACACACATGTATTACATCTAGTATACTTGTAGGCTCTGGTTTATCTCATGAACCATCATGTCATTCGAATTGGTTGTGTGCAAACAAGTAAATAAAACATCATTCATCTCATGAAAAGGAAAGCATGATTATATTGATTATAAGTCAATTTTTGACATCATCTATTGTCGCGCCCCCGAACCCGGATCCCTGCAGCGGTCCGACCTCGGGAACGCGAATTGGGGAGTAAGTGATAAATATATTTCTCCCCGGGATCCGCGTGTGTGAGGAAGGCAAAATTTCCAAACACATCAATAACATTTCGCGGAAGTTTACGTGGCATTGCGACCCGGAGCCCGTGGCCATCGGGTTCCGTGTCGCACTCAACCCGTCAGCATAAAGCTGTCATAGCATAATCATACTCAGATTGGAACAAAACATGATATCAAAATATACAGAGCTGACCGAGACAGGCTTATCAATACCCAAGCATATTCAAGTTATAATTTAACAAGTGCATTAATTACAATCCCAAAAGAAAAGGCTAACAAAAGCCTTACAAAATAACAAGCTAAGAACAAATACTACCTATGTGTGTAACGTATCTCCAGAGTCAAGCGCGACGTCTGTATGACATCACTGAAACAACAACCTGCAAAACTCGTGGCTCTATAGCCATCTGCACACGTACTAGCTCAAGACGAGAACCTGCTACCTAAGGCACCAAACAAACAAGGTCAGACACGACGGTCTGGCAGGTGATCAATTTAAGCATGAGTATGAATCATTTAAAATTTATAAGAAATCATATACTGAATTTAAAACTGTTTACAAATCTTGAAACGATGCTTGAAAGATATACACTTCAAGAAACAAAAGTCCACGAACAAGATATGAGGCAAAACTAGCATGAGTACATGTGGTCTAGCATTTTAAAACCATTTAATGAATCTTTAAATAGTACATGACAAAAAGCAAGACAAAGCTAGTAGGATTACGAGAAAACATCATGATTCGTAAATCCACATTGAGCTCATCCTTTCTCCGTCATACATGATGACAAGAGCAAACAAAGACAAAGCAAGACAGGCGAAATGAAACGAAAGCCCGAGCCACACCAGGTGGGCGGGAAAACCGGCCGCGGAACCGGAACAAAACAAAAATGTGTATAAATACACGACTTATCTGCAGATAGTCCTTATGTTTAAGGACCCCCTAACTAGTGGACCAGACTGAGAGGGCAGTCCAAGCTCAGTGGTATTCAACGGAATTCATGAATGCACAAAACTAATGGAGACTCGCCGTTTGAGGCCCGTGGTTGACACGCTACGCCCCGTGGTTAAGGGTGCCGCCCGGACCAAGTTCTCATATTTGAATGCTCAAAACTAATGGAGACTCGCCGTTTGAGGCCCGTGGTTGACACGCTACACCCCGTGGTTAAGGGTGCCGCCCGGACCAAGTTCTCACATTACCCTTATCGATCACACGGGGTGGACGGTGCACGCAAGACAAAACAAGGTAGCTTAAGCTATAAGCATGTCGAAGCACACTAAGTAGTCCCCTTTTTGGGTTCTTTGAAACAAAGCTGATACTTGTAACTCAAAACAAGTGCAAAGCAATACCGAAAACAAAACTGATACTTGCAAGTCAAAACAAGTGCAAAACAATACCCGAAACAAAACTGATACTTACAAGTCAAAACAAGTGCAAAACAATACCCGAACGAAACCAATGCTTGTAAGTCAAAACAAGTGCAAAACGAGATCCAAGACAAAACCAATGCTTGTAAGTCAAAACAAGTACAAAACGAGATCCAAGACAAAGCCAATGCTTGTATGTCAAAACAAGTACAAAACAAGTTCCAAGACAAAACCAATGCTTGTAAGTCAAACAAGTACAAAATAATATTCTTCATGTCAAGACTAAGTTTCTGAAAACAGACTTTCAAGTATATGCTAAGGCCCTTCATTCGATTCTTGTGTAATTGAAACCCAAATGTTGGGATTAAAAGCGAATTGGTGCCCCTGAAGCTAAATAACATTTCATGTTTCAATTGCATAACATCAAGCTAAAGACCCCTTAACATATTCCAGTCTTTCTCTCCCGTCGAAAACCCTTCTAAATTCTCCTTCTGTACACTCGGTCACCATGCGGCTACCTGGCGGCTAGCCGCCGGTTGTGGTCGGCTAGCCGACCGGCTGAACGACCACTGACCGACTGTTCAGGAACAATACTACTTTTCCATTTTTCTGCGCAGGTCGGCCAGCCGCCTACTGACCGACCGCGGGCCGACCACACCCTGTGCAGAACTTGGTTGCTGTTATTCTGACCGACACAGGGGCGGCTAGCCGTTGGTCAACACTTGGCTGGCCGTCGGCTGGCCGACTGCTGACCGCCCATCTGCGGCAGCTTCAATTCAGTTCAGATTTTTCACACCATTTCACCCATTTTACATCCTTCCATTCCTTTGTCAAATCCCTGCACCTCCCTTGAGCCTCCATGCTCTCTAAGGGTCATTTCCATTAAATTTTAACAACCGACACATCTAATCATTTCACAAAATACTCCTCCATTCTTTCATCCATTTGTAAAACATTTAGGCAAGACAAAAACCACTTCAATTGAATGAAAACCATCAAGATAAACCACTAGCATATGCATTTCAAACTAAACAAAAATCCAAACCATAACACATATTTGAAACAATACATTGCTCAATTAGAATGGAAAAAGAGCCAAACCATGGAAGCTAAAACATTCAAACATTGCATGCATAAGAAGAGCTAAGTTGATCACTTGCCTTGACCAAAAATCCAAGCCCAAAAATCTCTGAAAAATCCTATCAACTGTCAGCTACGAAATCTACAAGAAAACCCATGAAAAGAACCTCAAAATCCACCAAAAATGTGAAGACAAGAACCCATTTCGAAATGGGTGTTGCATGTTTGAAAAACTCAATCCTTATGGGCCCAAAAGACTCCATTAAAAGGGAGAAAAAGAAGCCTAACCTGGAGCTTGCTGAACATGAAGCAAGGACAAAAATGAAGGGGCTATCCAGCTGGGATCCTCAAGAAAATGGTAGTAATGGAGGGCTTGGGTTGAGAGGAAGAAAAGGATATGCTTAGATTTCAATTTGGAGTTCCCTAGCCTTGGCATGCAAAGAGAGAAATGAAGAAGAAGAAGAAGTTCCTCTCAGCTGGGTTGAAGAGAAGAGTTGCAGGAGACAAAGGAGAATTCTAAACGTGATTAGTGAAGGAGATGACTTAAGTGGGGAAAGTGAAAAAATGTGGGGCCCAATACAGCTGAAACTTAAAATGGCTAAATCATGGTCTTGCGGGCCCCGGATGAAATCGACGAAGAAGACTAAAATGATCCTTATAAAATCTAGTTTTCAAAAAGTATATTTTTGGCATGGTTCTGAAATTTCGAAATCTGGGCTCATATTTAAATGTGAAAAGACTGTTTTGCCCCTCGGGCTGAAAAACTGATTTTCTGAGTTTCGAATGGGGTAGGTCTAAACACAAAAGTTGTTGGATCTAATTTGACCTATCAAAAGAAACCAAAATTGTAATTTTTCAAAATCAAGAACAATCCCTTACGCTGACACGTATAGCCCAAGGCATCCCCGGGCTGTCAGACCGGGTCCAACCGCTCTCAGAATTCCCCAAAGCTATGGAAAACCATTCTAAACTACAACCTAACTCAATTAGGCTCAAATCTTATTTAGAAAACTAAACCACGGCTAAAAACACACTAATCACGAAAATTAGGGGTTGGGGTCTTACATCTATTGAATTGAGACCACACAATCTAACAGATTAATTGAATTTAGGTTTTCCCATTGAGGTGCGTCCTCATTATCATCTTGACAGAGACTTGTTGAAGTGTCTGCGAACATGTGCTTCGGCACCCTTTTGTGCTTTGGCACTTTCCAGCAAGCCCTTAACCTAGGGCCTGCATCGGTTAGGTATTAGAGCCAAGTTTCAATATTGGGACCTGTGGGCAAGCCCTAACCTTAGGGCGTGCATCAAAGGTTGAACCTGAATACATCACATTTTTGTCAATTGAGGCATATGAAGTGTATGGCTAGAGAGGATTTTGAGGAAGATGAAGTCTTAAAGGTTGTGAAGGACCAATGTGGTGATATGTCACTGGGACTAGATGTCTTTCACTGTCCTTTTTTTTTCATAAAGTTGGTTGGAATTTTATGAAAGAAGATATTAAGAATTCAAGATGAAGTTACGGGAATTTCATGAGGGGCTGACTGCACAAGGAAATTATCACAACCTTCTTAGCATTGATCTCATAAAGGGATAGGTTGGTGGAAATTTCATGCTTTCTATCCTAGTTTAATAGTTGTCTATACAAGCTACATTTGAAGGTCTTGGTTAATACAGTGAGAGAAGCGATACGGGAGGTGGTTGTGCTACATGTATAAAAGAAAGGGATGTATTATATGGATATTGGAGGCAGATCAGGTTTTGTTTTGAAAGATAAGTTTTTCTTTCATTAACAATGAAGCTCAAATTACAAAAGGAGGGAACTACCTCTCAAATATTCAGGATGAATATAAGAGAGAATCTCCCATGGGGCATACCCCAAGATAAACACTTAAACGAATCTTAAATCCGAATATGCTAGTAAAGAATGCCCACAATCTAGGCATTCAAAATAACTTAGACTCCAATTACTCAAATTGGATGAGATGAAGTACTCTCCTTATTGATAATACCGCCAATATTTGTAGAAGCAAGGACATAAGTAGTGGTACGATCAACTTCTTCCGCAGAAATTGAAGACACCATCACCACCCAAATTGGATAAACATGCCAACCTGTTTGGAGTAGCAAATTTAGATGAATTGTCTTCCTCATGTGGTGATTTGTTGGTAGTTCTATGATGACTGGAAACCTTGGTCACAAAGCCATTTGACTCTTTCTCAACATTCATGATTTCAGTATTTTGAGTTGTTGACACAAAAAATGTCACTTAGCCTTCTCCACATCAAAAGCTACATGGAGCCGCATCCTACTACAAACAGGCAAAGCTGCTTCAAGCATCAGATTTTGTCAGAATCAAACAAAAACAGCAAGATCCTTCAAAATGGCCAAAAGAAGGGTACACATGAAGTTTCAGGCAATTTCGACACCATTTGGCCTAACTTCAATCCTCCAACAATTGAGTAGGAGCTCCCGGCGGCAATAGTGTTGAAGACATCAAATCTTTGATTAGAGCCTATGGATGGTCTCAAAATACCTCCAAAAGGCTCCACGCCAAATTTCAATTCAAACCGACACCGTTTGACCCTCCATCAACTCTCGAAAGGCGAAATCAAGCCTCCTGGCGGCGAGAACCTCCGATGCTGCCACTCATCAAACAAAGCACATGAGTAACTTATACATGCTTCCAAAGGGCTACACGTCAAATTTCAGGTCATTCCGACGACGTTTGACCCGGCTTTGACGCTCCAAAGCAAAATCAAGCCTACCGGCGGCGGAGCTCCCCGGAACCATGGCATCCAAATCGGAGCTAATGGATCATCTCAAAATTACTCCAATAGGCTCCCTATCAAATTTGAAGTCAATCGGACATCGATTGACCGCACATCGAAGCTCGACATCTTCCGCACAATGAAATCAAGTCTAGATCGAAGGGACCCCAAACGGCTTCGAAACTTAAATAAAAGCCCATGCTTGGTCCTATCTAGTTCTCAAGAAGCTTCACCTCAAATTTTAGGTCATTCCGACATCGTTTGACCTAGTTTCAACTCTTGGCGGAAAATCAGCTACAAAGTCTTCGGCTTTTCCAAAAATAGGAAACTTTGTGCTCTGATTTACAGGACTTCTTGACGGGTTTTCTTCAGTGGAATCAAGCCAATAAATGAGGAGAAATGTCAAAGAAAAATACAGGGGAAAACAGAAGCGAAAAAGCCTGAGAAACGGCCAAGAAACGGCGATCGGACGGCGGCCGAAAAAGGGGCAAAAGCCCCATGGTCGCCGACGACCTTGGCCCATGGTCGCCGGCAACCATGGCCCAAGGTCTCTGGCCCCATGGTCGCCGGCGACCATGGCTGCATGGTCACCGGCGACTATAGGGATCCGGGCCGCCAAAGTTCGCCTGGAAACCCACTTTTTCGGGGTATTTTTCGCGTTTCGCGACGTTTGGCCCCTGTGATTTTCTCAAATTCTGATTTTTGGGGCATGATACCCGTCGATCTTCGTCAACATCACGGATCCGCCATCGAAATCATTTGATCATCATCGGACACTCCAAAAACGCCAACCAAAGGATCAAGAAAGCACACTTTCTGCCCGACCGATCATGAAATCGACTGTATAGATGTTGTTGGCCCATTGGTGTCAACCAATGTCTGAATTTGCATCGTCATCCGATATAAAATAACATGCGGATCCATCGATGATTATCACAAGAAGAGTTCCAGAAGACACGGCGCGGCCCGCGACTCTTCAAACGACTCGGCGACCAATTAATGAAGTTAAATGACCTTTTTATGACAACTTATTAGGGTCATTAACTCATTATTTTGGACGGCCCAATCAGAAGTAAGCAAATGGGAGTTACAAGTCCAATTAATCATGGCAATTAATCATGTAACTCCTATCATTATGAAGATTAATCATGGTAATTAATCATGAAACTCCCATCATCATGGAGATTAAATGTCCAATTTTCTCCATCGGCCAATCAAAATCCAAGAAAAAGGAGTTACAAAATTATGAAATTAAATCTTGTAACTCCTCCCATCATGGAGCATTAATGCCATTAATGCCCATAAACCTTCCTAATGGCTACCAAAAGCCTATAAATAGGCGGTCATTCTAAAGGGAAAGGGTCCGAAAAAATCATCTGAAGAGTTCTGAAGAAATTGTCCTAGAAAATCTCTGCACAAAAAGAAGCTCTCTTACCCTGAAGAAACTCTGCTGCGAACACTACAAGGTGATCGAAGTCCCTTGGGGGGCCACCCCCCTAAGGTTTCCCCTTTTCTTCTATCCAACATGTCCTAGATGCGGCTTTTCAGCCTGTCTACTTGGTTTTTTATTGGATATAGGACCTTCCCTTGGCCTTTGTCCTCTAAAAGTCTGACGTCCAAGCCAAGCCAAGTGAACTAAAGCGTCAAGTGTTCTCATCTGAAGGATGACGGCGGAGTCCATACATGATTCGCGACCGTTGATCTGAACGAGTCCGCACAATATCCTGAGAAGTCAGATCCCTCTTTCTTTCTTTTCTATTGTATTTTGTATTTTTTAAAGAGACAAAAAAATCACAATTCTTGTCTTTCACTATTGATAAGATTTGTAAAATCGCCTTTTATGGAAAAATTACCTTCTTCGGCACAAAACTGCCTTTCACGGCAAACTAAACAAAATTGCCTTTCACGGCATTTAAAATCTTGTATCTTTCTTTAAAATATATGTGCAATGGAAAGTTAGAAAAAAAGTTTGATTTCCTTTGTACTTGTGAAGGTGAATCTCTGAATCACCATTTTAAATTCCAAGTAGAATAGAAAATATGGCATACCTGTACAAAAATGTTGATGCTTGCTCTTTTTTTCTCTTCGCCCCGCCGCACCCCGACGGACCCGGGATGGAGGAAGGCAAGAAGAAAAAGACGGGTCCATCAAGTTGGCACACCCGGTGGGAATCGTTCATTTGAGAACACGATGCTTAGTTACATTGGCTCCTTTCTAGTTGGTGGCCTATGTTTGATCTTGTATCTAAAAAAAAACATGAGATGGGACTCTTTGGAAACTTCTTTCTTTGAACCTATTTTCATTCTTTCTTTTCTCAAACAAAAAAAAAGTTTTCAAATTTATTTCTTTTGGACTCGAATTGGAGAAAATTTGGTTCTTTCCTTTTCGTACAATGGCTCTTAGAAATGTTTGAGCCAATGTTCGAATTAGGAGGGGCCATTTTCTTCTCTTTGATGGGTCCATTGGAGATCTTTCAAAATTTTTTTTTTCCCAAATTTCTCTCTTTTGCATTCAAATTGGAGAAACTTTGATTCTTTCCTTTTTGTACAATGGCTTGCAGAAATGTTTGAGCCAACGTTCGGATTGGGAGGGACCATTTCCTTCTCTTTGATGGGTCCATTGGTGATCTTTTAAAAAACAAAAAAAAGAAAAAAAATTAAAAAAAAAAAGGTTTTCAAATTTCTTTCTTTTGGATTCAAATTGGAGAAACTTTGGTTCTTTCCATTTCGTACAATGGCTCGCAGAAATGTTTGAGCCAACGTTCAGATTCGGAGGGGCCATTTTCCTATCTTTTATGGGTCCATTGGAGACTTTAAAAAAAAAAAAAAAAAAAAAACAACAACACACATTAAGGTTGCACCAATTACGTTCTTTGACCAAAGTGGATCTAAGAAAAGCATTGTCTAGAGTGTTGAGGCAGCTAGACTGTTCGAGGTAAGGGTCTTTCAAACGGGTTCATTAAGTAATCCTACCCTTACCTGGGGGCTGATCTATCCACTAAGGTTTCATAAGACCGAATTGGAAGACCTATGTGTACTCTTTTTTTAGAAAAAAAAAATCTCTTCAAAAAAAATAAAAAACAAAAAGAAAACCTTTTATCACTATTGTGTTCAAATTCGAGAAATTTTGGTTCTTTCCTTTTCGGATTTAGTGCTCGCAGAAATGTTTGAGCTTGTATTCATATTAGAATACCATTTTCTCTTTTTTATGAATTCAATCTTGACTTTTCAAAAAAAAAAAAAAAAACTCCCGTCGTTATTGGATTCAAATATGAGAAATCCTGGTTCCTTCCTCTTCGGACTTAGGGATCGCGGAAATCGTTGAGCCTTCGTTCGGATTGGAATACCATTTGCTATCTTTTGCGAATTCAATCATGACCTTTCAAAAAAATCCCATCTCGTGTCCTTTTCAAGGATACGATTTACAACATTTGTGCCTAGCGGTGCTAGTACGCCCTTTCGGGTCTACTGTATTCGCGACCGACACATTTGTATTCCAACCTTATATCGTTTTACCTCGAGTGAGCTTCGCTTCTTGGTAACTTGAATTAAGGTTTACAACTGCTTCTAGCAGTCACTGAAACGCTCATTTCGAGCCGACCATACTTGCGTTCAGAACAATTGTACCCTCTACGGCTTTTTGCCTTCTTTATTACGCTTGGATTAGGCCATGCCTACTAAGCAATTTGAAAAGACAAAACCATAGTGTTTTCCATTTATAATCTCCATATTCTTGTGATTACTAATGATGTTGTCTTGTTTCAGAAGTTTTCCAAAACTAACAATGGCAGCTTCGTTGACAATCACCTTCGATGAGAACAAGTACCAAGTCATGCTTCAAGAGAAGCAAAGCAAGCCCACTTACAAGCGCCCCGCCAGCTGCCGAAGCGTCACCTCCCTCAGCAACTCCCAAAACATCGGGTCGACCTCCACTCCCCGGACCATCATCTTCGGGTCACTGGGACCATTCCCACTACCCGTAGAAGAGACGACACCTGCTAAGAAGCAGAAGACCGCCCCTCAACGTGTCGCTGCCCCGACACCAAAGGCGGTCACCAAGAAGCCTGAGGCTCGTGGCAATCCCACGAGGCCTCAATATGCAAAAAATCAGGTCTGTCCTAAGACTTGGTCCCCGCGCTCTTAACCAAAACAAAGAAGGTCCCGGACATCTGCAAAGCCGGCATACCTGGCTCCTCTCAAGGAAAACCGGTTCTATCCTCTTGCTTACATCAAAGGGGAGAAACCTACCCTCCACCGAACTACAAAACCAACCCAGCACGAGCCGGCTTGTTCATACAAGCCCAAAATCAAGTCGTGCATCACAAGGCCTCGACAAGAACCTGCAAGGGCTTGCTCTCCTGCAACTCGACCCTTCATCTCAACAAAGGCCGAGCTTGCAAAATTTAAAGCTTCGCGGAGACAGGCTAAGGACTGCGACCAAATCCTGTCCATGCCAATCTTCAAGGAAGACAAGCTCGGTTGCTGCGCACGAGGGACCACGTCCTTCATTGCCAGAGCACAGCCCAAGCTAATCGAAGCTCAAATTGCTCGTCATATACGTCGCCGCGCGGCATATCGACAAAAGAGACTAGAGAAGCAAAGAACTCAGCATTCTGAGCTTCAAGTCTCCCAAAAATGGGTCGAAAAAGAGAGACCCGACCAAGTTACTGCTGTCCACATGGTTGGCAAAACCAAAAGACAGCAGAAATCAGCAACAAAAACACATGTCAGACGACTGGTGACTCGCAGCGTCTCCCGAACGAGAAGGCATCAGGAAGACTCTCCCACTCCTTCAAGCCAAGGACATCAGAGTGATCATTCCTCGGGCACTTCATCTAGAAGAATGAGCTCCAGCTCAGTCACTAAGACAGTATCCTCTTTCGACTCATGACGAGTGAATGTCCTAGTCACAAACTCTGAGCAACCTCCACCGGACGATAACATGGCTCTACGCATTTAGCAGCTAGAGCAAGGACAGCAGAGAATAGAGGTCCTGATGGAAAACCTCCTTCTCACTCTCCAGCGTCCACCAAACAATGATGAAGTTCCTCCACAAGATGAGGCGAACGGTGCAGAAGATGAGTCACGCGCCCTTACTAAAAAGGACGTTGACGATATCCTCGCTAAAGCAAAAGAAGAGGATACACTGAAGGAGCATTGGATCAAGCCACCATATCCCTTATGGATGGACTCGGTTTCGTTCCCTCCAAAGTTCAAACAACCTCTTCTCCAAACATATACGAGGAAAGGTTCATCCAGACAACACGTCATCCACTTCAAGATCCTGACGTGAACTATTGTGGACCAAGATGCTCTCAAGATCCGTCTCTTTGCAAGTACCCTAAAAGGTACGGCCTTTGATTGGTACTCCACTCTGCCAGAGGATTCCATTCAAAACTAGACCATGTTAGAGACACGTTTCCTGACCCACTTCAAAGGTGAGGATCATCCTGTTACTATGGCTCAGCTCTGCAGCCTTAAACGGGGGGAGAATGAGTCAACGTACGACTTCATTCACAAGTGGAAAGCAATGGCATACAAATGCTCAGATGTGCTGCCATAAGCGTCGCTGGTCGAGATCTGCAGAAACAACATGAGAGCAAGGATCCGCTCCATGATCATCGACAACAAATCAAAGAATTTAGGAGAACTCCTAGAAGCGTCTATGGAGGCTGAAACGGTGATCAAAGACTTCAACAGTCAAAAGTCATCAAATAAGGAGCCGACCGCCATTCCGACCTCCAAGCCAAAGAAAAAGGAGGTTCTCAATGTGCAAACCAAGTCAACCCCTCAGCCGCCAAAGAGAGTTGAAAACAAAGCTCCAGGTAAGAGACCTGAACTCTCTGATGCCTTCAAAGAACGAGTAGAGAAGAAATACCCGTTCGATGAAGATGTTGAAGAAATATTTGGGGCTCTCTTGGCAAATGGAAACTCACCTTGCCTGACCCCAAAAGACTGGGAGATGTTGGCAAAACCAATGATCCCCGATATTGTCCATACCACCAAATAGTGTCGCATCCTCTCAACCAATGTTTCGTTGTGAGAGAAGATCAACGAGATGTGGAAAAACAGAGTTATTACCTTTGACAAATGATGGACCCGTCTTTTTCTTTCTCGCCTTCCTCCGTCCCGGGTCCGCTGGGGTGCGGCGGGGCGAAGAGAAAAAAAAGAGCAAGCATCAACATTTTTTTTGTACGGGTATACCAGATTTTCTATTCGACTTGGAATTTGAAGTGGTGATCCGGAGATTCACCTTCACAAGTAGAAAAGGAAATCAACTTTTTTTCTAACTTTCCATTGCACATATATTTTAAAGAAAGAGACAAATTTTTTTAATGCCGTGAAAGGCGATTTTCATTTGTTTGCCGTGAAAGGCGGTTTTGTCGTGATAGGCGATTTTGTGCCGTAGAAGGCAGTTTACAAATCTCATCAAAATGTAAAGACAAGAAATGTAATTTTTATGTCTCTTTAAAAAAATACAGAATACAACAGAAAAGTAAGAAAAGGAATCTGACTTCTCAAGCGATTGTGGGGACTCGTTCAGATCGACGGTCGCGAGTCATGTATGGGCTCCGCCATCGTCCTTCAGATGAGAACACTTGATGCTTTAGTTCACTTGGCTTGGCTTGGACCTCGAATTTTTAGAGGACAAAGACCAAAGGAAGGTCTTATATCCAATAAAAAATCAAGTAGATGGGCTGAAAAGCCGCATCTAGGCCATGTTGGATAGAAGAAGAGAGGAGATCTTGGGGGGGTGGCCCCCCCAAGGGACTTCGATCACCTTGTGGTGCTTTCTTGCAACAGAATTTCTTCAGAGTAGCTGAGCTTCTTTGCGCAGAGATTTCTCCGAGAGTTTTTAGCAATTTTTTGGGGATTCTCAGGACCACTTCAGACAATTTTTCTGGACCTCCAACAATTTTTTCGGACCCTTTCTCCTTGGAATGACCGCCTATTTATAGGCTTTTGGTGGCCATTAGGAGGGTTTTATGGGCATTAATGGTATTAATGCTCCATGATGGGAGGAGTTACAAGATTTTATTCTTTATATTGGAACTCCTTTTTCTTGGATTTTGATTGGCCGATGGAGAATAATGGGCATTTAATCTCCATGATGATGGGAGTTTCATGATTAATTACCATGATTAATCTCCATAATGATAGGAGTTACATGGTTAATTGTCATGATTAATTGGACTTGAAACTCCCATTTCTTGGCTTCTGATTGGGCCGTTCAAAATAATGAGTTAATGACCTTAATAAATTGCCATAAAAGGGTCATTTAACTTCATTAATTGGCCGCTGAGTCGCTTGAAGAGTCGCAGGCCGCGCTGCATCTTTTGGAATTCTTCTTGCGATGATCATCGATGGATCCGTATGTTGTTTGATGTCGGATGACGATGAAAATTCAGACATTGGTTGCCACTAATGGGCCGGCAGCATCTGTCCAGTCGATTTCTTAATCAGTCGGGCAGAAAGTGTGCTTTCTTGGTCTGCCAGTTGGCAGTTTCGGAGTGTCCGATGATAATCAAATGATTTCGACGGCGGATCCGTGATGTTAACAAAGATCGACGGATATCATGCCTCAAAAATCAGATTTTAAGAAAATCACAGGGGCCAAATGTAAGACCCCGCCCCGAGAGTTTCTTTTTAGTGTTAATTAAGATGTGTTTTAGCTATAAGTGAGATTAGAGGAAATGGGTTAAATCTAGATTAGAATAGCTTTTTATAGCTTTGAATAATTTTGGGAACTCTTTTGATCTAGTGGGGCCCTTTGGGGGTTCCTTTTAGTGTGTCTTGACTAGTTTTGAGATTTATTTAATAATTCTGGAAATCGGTAATTTGCTCCGTTTAATGTATTTTATGATTCCCAACAACTTTCGTATTTGTTCCGTTCCCATTCGAGACCTCTAAACCCTACTTTGCCATTGATAGGGGTAAAACAGTCTTTTTACACAAAATCTGGACACTAATTTCAATGTCTCCGAAACTCGTAAAATATATACTTTTTCGAAAGTAGAAATTTCGACGATCAATTCTTCCTTCTTCGTCGAATCCGTCCGAAGCCCGTAGCACGATGTTTTAGCTCGATTGGACTTTTAAGTTGTGGGACCCATTGCCATTCTCTATATAAGGAGGAGTCCTTTTCTTCTTCCTCTTCTTGCAACTTCTTGAGAAAAAGAGGGAATTCTAGCCCAGCCTAGGGTTTTCTTCAAGCCTTCTTGCTCCTTGCTTCCCCATCTCTCAACCTCTCTCAAATCTATTGTTAAAGGCAAAATGGAGGTGGTAATCTCCTTCCCCTCCATGAGAGCTTCCTCTTGATACCATTTGTAGAGAGAGCCTCCCATTCCAAGCTACCTTTTGAGCAAACTCTTGCCATTAGAGGACTCTTCATGTAAGTTCCTCTTCTCATCTCTTGGTTGTGTATTCTTCTAGCCATGGAGGTGCTTCACCTTGATTATTGGAAGCTATTTCCATCTATTGCTTGATTTTGACATTCTAGGGTTGTAATGAATATATTTTGGGGATCTTTGTGTAGATTGTAGATTTTGAGCTTGATAGAAAGATTAGAGCTTGACTAGCATTCTTGGAGACCAAGGCAAGTGGATGAATGGATTTAATTTGAATAAGTTCTTATTTTGTTGAAAATGTGGATTTTTACTATTCCTATTTCATTTGGTTCATTATGTTTCATAATGCTTTTGGAAATGTACTTATTGACATGGTTTTTCTCTTAGTTAGATTTATGAGAATATATGCATTCATCATCAAAGTATTTTGGTCATTATAAACTTCTTAAATGATAATTGTAATTGCATTGAATGAGATTTGTATTGGTAGGAGAATTAAATACATTGATGGAATGGTGGTTGGTGGAAAGAATTAAATGTTAAATGGAAGGGAATAGACCCATTCCAAGTTAGGAAATGGTTGGAATGGAGGTGAAATGGTTTGGGAAAGAAAGCACAGGAATCTGCATCTGATGTGTAGTTCCTGCAGCTGGGCGGTCAGCAGGCGGTCACCTTGGCGGCTAGCCGACAGGTGACCGGCGGCTAGCCGACCCAGATGCGGTTAGAAACACAGAATGCTGTATTTTGACAGGCGAACCGCGGTCAGCTCGCGGCTAACCGCAAATCCAAAAACCATGTGACCGCTAGGTAGCCGAGATGCGCGGTTAGAAACACAGAATGCTATATTTTAGCAGGGGAACCGCGGTCAGCCCCGCGGTCAGCCAGCGGCTAACCGCCGATCACCTCGGCGGCTAACCGCCAGCTAACCGACAGGCGACCGAGTTTCACCCAGAATTCCTGAGTCTTTTCTATTGGTTTCAGATATGGTATTTAAAGGTTTGGATGGGTTGTTCTGATGCCCTACCGCCTTGGAAAGACCCAGGGGATGACATAAGGAGATTGACATAGAAAGAAACACCATTTCGGAAAGGTATTGGAACTTTTAGATTCATCAACGTGCATAAGGAAACTTAGTATGTCCTCTATCATTCGAGTATTATACTAAGGGTAATATAGACATACAAGATCCTTATACATGTCGTTTGAATATGGATGCCCTAATATGTAGTCCCTAACGATATAAGGTTTCATTGCATTGTTTTACTCAGGTTTTATGTATAATTACCCGATCCTACTGGTTTTATCTCAAATCCTGATTTATACGCCTGATATGTCCTGCCAACCCCGTTTATGCATGAACAGATGATAACATGAAATGTGTGCCTACGTGCACCATGCCCCGCCTACCCGAATGTTTTATACTGATATGTTTTGTATACGTTTGGATTTCTCATGTAACCTATGAGTCGGCACCACTAAGCTTGGACGTCCTTGTCAGTCTGATCAACTGACTTGGGCCTCCCCCTTGTGCTCCCGCCAGTTGCAACTTGGATCCCGTTCTGTCCCGTTACCCGGTTCCGCGGCCGTGGTCTTGCCTAGCTATATGTATATGTATATGTATATAATGTTGGTTCTCGTCACTTCATGTGCTCGAGCCCAACGCACTGAATGTGCTCTCATCACCTTAGTGATGGAGAGGATTTAGCTCTAGTGTGGTTGCCATCTAGTCAGTTCCCGTACCTTGAATACCCCCATGATTTATATTGCATCTGTACTTTAAATGAACTATGCATCCTGTTTTATGACAGTTTTCGTTACGTCTATGATATGCTTTGATTTCTTTCTTGGTATTATCTATTCACCCACCTGCCAGACCGTCGTGTCTGACCCATTTTTGTGGTACTCAGGTCCAGCTCCCGTTATTGCCTTTGAGGAGGAGCCAGAGGGGGCGGTTGATGAACCGCAACGATTAGTGGAGTGGCAAGCTGACGATGTCATGTAGACATTCGGTTTAGCTTTGAGCTGCGAATATTTTGGGGAGATCATAGACTGATTCTTGATTTATACTTTTGGTTGTACTGGCCTTTGTTGGCCATTATTTTTGGGGAATGTTATTTTAACTTGATCTTTTGTTTAAACTTTAACTTCATATTTTGGGAATGCTAATGAAATCATTGCTCACTCTGACATCATGTCATACTTGTTTATCATCCGTCTTATTTGATGAGAATGGATTAAGAGGTTGATTTGATACACGCTTCCGCACCAATATAAATGTTCTATGAGTGTATGTGGAATCCTCACCGCGGAAACCTGTGGGAAAATAAGGAAATGTATAATCATTATTAAGGGTAGTTCATTCTCCACACCACACCCGTCGCGGTCCCGGGTCTCGGTTCGGGGTCGCGACACCAAACATTGCAAACAACGAAAAAGAACGGAAAAACGACACTTTTGGCGGAAATCCGGCGACCCAGATTTCCAGGGTCGCCGGCGACCATGGGGCTGGCGACCTTGGACATTGGTCCATTTTCCAGTCGCCTTCCGGTCGCCGTTTCTTGGTCGTTTCTCAGGCTTTTTCGCTTCTGTTTTCTCCTGTATTTTTATTTGACATTTCTCCTCATTTATTGGCTTAATTCCTCTGAAGAAAACCTGTTGAAAGGCTGTGCAAATCAGAGCACAAAGTTTCCTATTTTTTGGAAAAGTCGAAGACTCTGTAGCCGATTTTCCGCCAAGAGTTGAAACTGGGTCAAACGATGTCGGAATGACTTGAAATTTGAGGTGAAGCTTCTTGGGCATTAGATAGGACCAACCATGGGCTTTTATTTGAGTTTTGAAGCCGTTTGGGGTCCCGTCGATGCTTGACTTGATTTCACCGTGCGGAAGATGTCGAGCTTCGATGTATGGTCATCCGATGTCCGATTGACCTGAAATTTGACGGGGAGCCTATTGGAGTCATTTTGAGATGATCCATTAGCTCTAATTTGGGTGCCATGGTCCCGGGGAGCTTCGCCGCCGGTAGGCTTGATTTTGCTTCGGAGCATCAAAACCGGGTCAAACGTTGTCGGTTTGACTTGAAATTTGACGTGCAGCCCTTTGGAAGCAGGCAGAAGCTACTCATGTGTTTTGTTTGATGAGTGGCGGCATCAGAGGTTCTCGCCGCCGGGAGGCTTGATTTCGCCGTTCGAGAGTTGATGGAGGGTCAAACGGTGTCGGTTTGACTTGAAATTCGACATGGAGCCTTTTGGAGGTATTTTGAGACCATCCATAGGCTCTAATAGAAGATTTGATGTATTTGACACTGTCGCCGCCGGGAGCTCCCGCTCAGCTGTTGGAGGATTGAAGTTAGGCCAAATGGTGTCGAAATGGCCCGAAACTTCATGTGTACCCTTCTTTTCGCTACTTTGAAAGATCTTGTAGTTTTTGTTTGGTTTTGCCAATATCTGATGCTTGAAGCAGCTTTGCCTGTTTGTAGTAGGATGCGGCTCCATATAGCTTTTAATGTTGATGAGGTAAAGTGACATTTTTGGTGTCAACAACAAACACTATGGGTCTGTCTCCGTTAACATGTTGTCATATGGACAAACATCCAAATCACCAAAGGAAAAAGTCACTACTTCCTTCAAGGTGATAAAAATGACCCAGATGTCCCAAGAGCTGGTGCCTTATCCAACACCAGATGGACACCCCATATGGGTACATCCCGATCTCCTAGAAGATGAAAATTGACAGATCGTTAAAACAAAGGCGACTGCTCAACAGCGAAGGCAAGCCAAGAGACAACTCTGCAAGCTCAAATAGCAGGAGAAGGCTCAAACAAAACAAGAGGTCCCTGAAAAAGTAGAAACCTCCTCTACCGCTTCACTGGGAGCAACAGAGGAGTCTCTCCCCAAAGCTTCAAGAGTGGTAAGAAAATTCACCCTCAGTGATTTCATGCCACCATGCTCTGAGATGAGACTACGCAGGGGGCATCATACTCTGGTAACTCGGTAGTTGGATTCTCCATGAATGGATACGAGTCCAGTGATACTGCCAGTGACACAGTTGAATGGGAGGAATCCCTTGAAACCGGAGAATATCTCTCCAATGAAGAATGGATCCCAGAATCCCATCTTATGCCAGTAATCTGGTATAACCCCTTCCAGCCACAACGATCCTGGTCTGAGGATGACGAATACCAAAAGGCTGTTCAAGAAAGTGCTGTCAACCCAGCACAAACAAATGCTCTAGTGGATCCCAACCAGGTTGAACCACAAGGGGCAGATGAAGAAGAAGACTTGGCTCCTATGCCAGATCTTGAAGAATATGCGAGGATCTTGCAGCGTCTTGCCATAGAACAAAAGCAGGATCGCATCAATCAGCTTCATAAAAATCCAGAACTAGAAGTCTCGGAGAATCTACAAGCATCTCCTCCAGTGACTCCGGAAAATGAAGAAAGTTGCTGGATTGATGATCCTCTTACATCGGAGGATGAGTCTGATTCCCAACAGTCCATTGTAGAGGCATTTTTTATCGAAGTTGCCTGCAATGTGACAGTTCAGGATGATAGTGCCTCTGAAGCTTCATTTGCTGAGGCCACGTACTCTCAAAATGCATCCGGCAGCATATCTTCTAGAGCTACATATTCTCGGGTGACTTCCACTGAGATAGCATCTTCTCACCCGTCGTCTCCTGAAACAGTGACATCAGAATTCAAGCCTCTTCTGACTGATCACCATGAAAAAGCTCTGGTAGATGAAGTCTTCAAAGAAAACTCAGTCAATTGGTCCCAGGTACCCAACCTCATAGGAGATGTCTGGACCGATGAAATATTGGACAAAGAAGAAAAATTGTTGGACGCTGTCCAAGACTTGTTCCCGGAAAATGCTCCATGCAACGCAATAACTGAAGACGGCAATGCTGCTGCAGAAGCGTTTTCAGCAAATGGGAAGGATCGGCCCCTTAAGCCCGAAGGGGGTCTTCCGAAAGAATAGCCACCTCTAGAAGCTTTTGAAGTTGGGAAAGGTACCCGCTCTAGCCGGGGTTACCATAAAAACTACAACCAACCTTTTTCTTCTTCTTATGTAAATCCTTTGGGAAAACAAGCTGTAAATGCCCCAAGTGGCGGTGATAATGAGATTGCAGGCCCAAAGGAGGCTTTCAAGTTTGACTTGATCGAGCACTTCAAACACATACCTACACGACTGCACATCTTAGACTTATTACAAATGTCACCACAAACTCGTGATAGTCTCATCTTAGAACTGCAAAGGCTGAATGTGGATGTCGACAAACATGCCCTACAAGTCCTACAAATTGAAATGGACTATAGGGTCAAAAAGTCAAAAGCCTCCTCAAAGGGAGAAAAGAAAGAAGCTGGAGGACCTTGCACTGAATGCCTCTTGGTCCAAAAAGCCGGAAGTGCTACAATCGCCTTTAATAAGGAAGACCTCCTGCTAGGCGAGACAAAGCACAACCGACCCTTGTACTTCACGGGGTACATCAAAGAGATGCCGATACACAGATTCCAAATCGACCCAGGTCTGCACTCAACCTCATCTCTACTACGGCACTCGAAGAGTTGGGCATCCCACCTAGCAAACTGAGCCACAAATCTGTGTCCATCTTTGGATACGACGGGAGTGCTCAAAGGCCCATTGGCAAAATCAGGTTCAGGTTGCAAATTGGCGATCTTATCTCTGAGGTCACCGTGTATGCAATAAAAACCCCTTTATGCTATAACATCCTTCTTGGACGACCTTGGATACACGAGAACGGTGTCGTCCTTTCAACTCTACATCAGTGTATCAAGTTTGTTGGTGATGACGGCTTGATACATCGAGTGTTTGTAGACAAAAAGCCCTTCAAAGGCAAATAAGTCCATTTTGCAGACTCTCAGATGTACAAGGATGAAAAAGAATAAAAGGAGGAGAAAATAGCATCCTTCGCCGGCAATTTCCAAAAAGATAAAGGCAAGGCTCCTCAACAATCATCGGAAGAAAACAAACCTTCCAGCAAACCCGAAGAGAGCAACCCATTTTCCTTCCTTGTCTCCTTCAAATCTTCCAAACCTTTGGTAATCACTACTAAGGCAAAGAAGACAAAGCAAAAGACTGGGGGCAAGTTTGTTGTCTCCTTCGTGTCTATCATACAAGACACGAATTCGGATTTAGAGACAGAAGATGATACATCGTCAAGCCAAGTTGATTTTCAGCAAGTTCGGCCTGCTCTCACTCCATTGGAGACTCCTGCCAACGTGGAAGATCCCGCGTCTGCTACCTTCATCGTTCCGGCAACATCGGCAGAAGAGAAACCAATCTTCTTCCATAGGTCGGACGCTTCTTCATCAAACTCCTTGCTTGAGCCTTTCCAAAATGAAGGTTTTCCTCAACTATCCTTATATAGTCCAATGGCACAAGCTATCATGAAGAAAATGGGCAATGACGCTCAAAATCCAATGGGTTTGGGAGGTGGCCGTGGTATATTGGAAGCCATCCTGACCAAAAGTAAGCTGGAAGATTGGAAACTCCACTGTCGCATAGAGAAGTCTTCATACGGATTGGGGTATGATCCTGACACTCCGATGAGACAGCTGACACAAAGGTTGCAAAGTCGTTTTGCCAACCAAGCCACGACATCTCGTGTCAATGAAGGCATCGATCTCCCTGGATATCTCTTTGAAGAGTTACCCGATAAGGACCCAGGAAGCTCATCAAATTGGTACAATTTCTCTGATGATGAAGAGGAATTGTCCGATGACACAGATGCACGGTTCTCTGATTCAGAAGAGCCATCGTCTCCAAAAGAAGTGCCTTACCTCGACCCAGTTTCAGCAGTTGATTGGGATCATCTCATAGCAAGTCTTGAGAAGAGTACCGATCGAGAAGATTTATGGACAGAAGCAGAGCCATGGTCTGAAAATGCCCTTGGAAATCCAGAAGACCTTGTTGAGTTGGAAGCCTCCGAAAATATTGTGGAGGAACCACCTTCAAATCTTCCAACAGAATATTCTGTTCAAAAGAAAGACTTGGGAACACCTGATAACCCACGTCCTGTATTCATAAGTAAGAATATAAAGGATGATGAGTTACCTGAGTATGTCTATTTTCTTCGTGAGTTTATTGGTTGTTTTGCATGGTCTTACGCTGAAATGCCTGGCTTAGATCCAAAAATAGCAGTTCACAAACTCAACCTACAAGAAAATATCAAACCCGTCAAACAAGGACAAAGAAGATTTCGTCCTGATGTGATGGACAAAATTGAACAAGAAGTTCAGAAACTCAAAAACGTTGGCTTCATCCGCGAGGAACAGCATCCCGAATGGTTGGCCAACATCGTCCCCGTGACAAAGAAAAATGGGCAAATCAGAGTCTGTATTGACTATAGAGACTTGAATAATGCATGCCCCAAAGATGAATTCCCGCTCCCCATACCGGAGGTAATGATTGACAACACCTGCGGGTTTTAGCGAATGACTTTCGTGGACGTCTTATCTGGCTACAACCAAATAAAGATACATCCCGAAGATGAAAGGCATACATCATTTCGGACCCCATTTGGCGTGTATTGCTACACTGTCATGCCATTTGGTCTGCAAAATGCCGGTGCAACATATCAGAGGGCTATGATGAAGATATTCCAAGATATGCAGCACAAGACGGTCGAATGTTATGCTGATGACCTCGCCGTTAAAAGCAAAAGAAAAGAAGACCATCTCGAAGATCTTCGAGAAGTCTTCCTCCGACTTCGCAAACACAAACTGCGAATGAATCCCCTCAAATGCTTCTTCGGTGTCTCATCGGGTAAGTTCCTCGGATTCATAGTTCGGAAAGCTGGAATAGAACTTGACCCCATCCAAGTCAATGCAATTCTAGAAATGCCATCTCCAAGAACCCTAAGAGAACTAAAACGACTTCAAGGAAGATTGGCATACATCCGACGGTTTATTTCCAATCTATCAGGAAAATGCCGTCCATTTTCTCGCCTAATGAAGAAAGGTGTGGACTTTGTTTGGGATGCTGAATGTGAAGCTGCATTTCAAGACATCAAGTCATACCTGACCAAACCTCCGGTGTTGGTTGCTCCCACAACCAGAAAACCATTCATCCTGTACACAAGAGCTCTCGACTATTCTTTGGGCGCTCTACTTGCTTAAGAAAATGATGGAGGAAAGGAAACTGCTCTATACTACCTCAGTCGCATGTTGGTAGGTGCAGAGCATCGCTACTCTCCAGTCGAAAAAGAATGCATGACAGTGATGTTCGCCATACAAAAGCTACATCACTATTTGCTGTCAAACACAGTATACCTGATATCGAGGATCAATCTCTTAAAAGTCCTTGTCACAAAAGCAGGTTCTCTCAATGCCCGGCTGCTAAAATGGTCCATCCTTCTGTCATAATTTCATACTAGGTATGTACCACAGAAAGCAATCAAAGGCCAAGCTTTGGCAGATTTTCTTGCAGAGCATCCGCTGCATAAGGATTCTCCTCTTAGGGATGATCTCCAAGATGAGCCTGTCTACAGCATGGAGACCTCCTTATCAAATACCTCCTGGAACATGTACTTCGATGGTGCAACCAGGACAAATGAAAAAGGAAAGCCGATATCGGGAATTGGCATTCTCTTTGTTAGCCCCGACAAATACATGATTCCACACGCATTTTCGCTACTGAAATCATGTTCAAACAATGCAGCTGAGTACCAAGCTCTGATCATAGGATTAGAACACGCCCTTGAATCCGGCATTACCATGCTGGAAGCATTTGGGGACTCCCAACTGATCGTCAACCAGATGAATCAGAACTATGAAATCAGGAAGCCTGATCTGTTGCCTTACTACAACAAGGCACAATCGCTTCGTCAAAGGTTTGACATCTATCACATCACCCACATCCGCAGAGGTGAAAACATCCGTGGAGATGCCCTGGCTGGACGTGCTGCATCTATGGCAATCCAAGAAGGGGAAAACATATAATTACAGTGTGTCAAAGAAGGATTCTCCCTCCTCTCAACACACACCAAGCAGTTGTTGAATGCCACTGAGTGGTCGGAAGCCGGATTTACATCCTTAAACCTCCGAACGGCGACTGGAGGGATCCGTTCATTGATTATATTATGTTCGGAATCCTACCTGAAGATCCAAAAGAGCGGGTTAGCATCCAGAGACGAGCCCCAAACTTTCATTTGGATATCCCTTTAAAAATGCTTTATAGAAAATCCTTCAATGGAGTACTTCTAAGCTGCTTGTCACAACAAGAGGCGGAAGAAACTCTAAAAGAAGTTCATGCTGGTCTTTGTGGAGCCCATCAGGTTGGTCCTAAGCTCTACGATCAGATAAAAATGTTAGGTTATTATTTGCCTACCATGGTAGCTGACGTGATGCAATTTGCTAAACGTTGCCAACAATGCCAAATTCATGGAGATTATGTACACATGCCTCCGGAATGGCTACATCCTATAGCGATCTCATGGCCCTTTGAAGCCTGGGGTATGGACATCATAGGTCCTATCTCTCCCCCGTCAAGCAAAGGTCATTGCTTCATCTTCGCCGTTACGGATTATTTCTCTAAGTGGTCAGAAGCATTTGCGTTCAGCGAAATGAAGACCTCATTTGTTCTTCAATTCTTGCGAACCAACATCATTTGTCGCTTCGGCATACCTAAAAGATTCGTCCATGATAACGAACCACAATTCCGGGATCACAGATTCTACAGGTTTTGCGACAAATACAAAATCCAAAGTTGTCCTTCGACTCCGTATAACCCAGCAGCGAATGGACTAGCAGAAGCCTTCAACAAGACACTCTGCAAAATTCTCAAGAAAATAGTCTCTAGTCACAAAAGAGATTGGAGCGATAAACTGCCTGAAAGCTTTATGGGCCTACCGGACTACAGTTCGAGGACCAACCCATAGCACACCATTCTCCTTGGTCTATGGATGTGAAGCAGTTGTTCCTCTAGAGGTACAAATTCCTTTTTTAAGGGTATCTCTACAAAATGAAATGATGCAAGAAAGCAATGTCAAATTGAGACTCAAAGAACTGGATAATCTCGATGAAAGACGGCTCGAAGGTCTACAAAGCGTTGAGCTTTACCAAGCATGCATGGTAGGATCTTTTGACAAGAAAGTCAGGCAATGCGCCCACAAAAAGGGTGACTTGGTTCTTGTAAGAAAAATGCCAATGGTTTTTTGCCACAAATCCAAAGGCATATTCGAACAAAAATGGGAGGGACCCTTCGTCATCGACAAAGTCTTCTCCAATGGCGCATATGCTCTTCTAAACATGGAGGGTGACAGATGTATGCTGCCCATCAATGACAAGTTCTTGAAGCGGTATTACCCTTGAAGACTTCCTACATTGGGTCAAAGCGATGCCTGCATGGCCAAAGCCTATTCCTAGGTACTTGCTCGTCAAACCCACCCTTTTTTAGAGTTTTCATCCCTATGTTGAAATTTCTAAAAACCCAAAACAATGTTTACTTTCAATGTTTCATTGTTCAAAAAAAAAAAAAAAAAAAACAAAATCAAACCCAAAATCCAAGTTTAGGAGCCTCTTCCCTAACTTGACCAAAACTTTCGATCCTTGAATCCAAAATTCATGGTTTAAAACAAAAATCAGGACTCAGGAATTTCCACCCTAGTCCACCCTGACTTTTACCACCAAAAATGGTTTTGAGTCAAAATTTATGACCCTCATGTCTTTAAACAAAAAAATAGTTAAAAAAAAAAAAAAAACCGTGGAGAAGTGACGTTTAGTCGATACTCACACAAAACCCAAAAATCGGAAGGATGCGAACCCCATTCGATACTTCCAAAACCTCAAAATCGCAAGAAAGCAACGCCTCGTCGATACTTGCAAAATTTCAAAAAAAATCGTGGAGACACAACGTTTTAGTTGATATCCACAACCCAAATTTCAAAACAAAAACAAAGGTTCGAAAAAACCTCAAATTTGAAAAATCGTGGGGAGGCGATATTCCTTCGATACCCACAAAACAAAATTATTGAGGAAAAAGCAAGGAAGCGACAGTCAGTCGATACTTGCACCCAAAACCCGCGAGGAGGCGACATTCCATCGATACTCGTAACCGAATGAGCATGGAAGCGACATTCCATCGATACTTGCAATACCATTAAGCAGGGAGGCGACTCTTAGTCGATACTTGCACTTTGAGAACCAAAAAACCCAGCTTTTATGCCAAAAACTTGGCTTTCATGCCAAAAACCAAAAATCTGGCTTCCACGCCAACAAAACAAAAACCTGGCTTTCATGCCAAAAAATAAAAAATATGGATTCCATGCCAACAAAACAAAACTTGGTTTTCAAAAAACTCAGCTTCTATGCCACAAAATCTGGCTTTCACACCAAACAAACAAAAATCGGCTTCCATGCCACAAAATTTGGCTCCCATGCCACAAACAAAATCTGGCTCCCATGCCACAAAATTTTTGGCTCTCATGCCACAAAACCAAAACTTGGCTTTCACGCCACAAAAATCGGTTCTCAAGCCAAAAACTGGCTCCCGTGCCACAAACAAAATTTTGGCTCTCACGCCATTCAAAATTCGGCTTTCATGCCATCCCAAAAATCAGGCTTTTTGCCACAAAATCTGGCTTTCATGCCTAAAACAACCGTTTGACAAAAGATTTTCACAAAATGACAACCTTTTTATCAAATTTCAAACAAACCATTCCCATTCGATTTTTGCTTATGTTTTCATCAAAAGTGAATTTAAGTGAAATAATGGGATACAAAAAAAGGTGCCGAAAAAATGTTTATACATGGAGGTACCAGAACAAAAGGGGAAAAGTTTGTTACAAAGCCAGGAGACTAGTCCGACATGTTCTTTAGCCAAAGGCTTAACTCCTCAAGTAAACTCTTGGCCTTAGCCTCCAAAGCTTCCAGGCCGTGCTTCTTTAGAATTTTTCCATAAAATGCGGTAGGCTTTCGCGACCCATCCTCAGCATGAGGAAGCTCTTCCTAGAGAATCTGCCATTGTTCATATTCCTAAGTCTTCCTTTGGAGATTGCTTTCAACCTCCTCAACTTGGCGAATGAGAGTCTGCTCTTTATCGCGAGCTTTCAAAGTAGCAGCCCACTTGGCAACAGCTTGTTCTTCCAATAGCTCAAGGCGCTGTCTGGCTTCAGTGACCTCCCTGTCAAGATGGTGGTGGTCCTGTGTCAACTCAATAATAGCCAACTCGGTGACGTTCCTCTCCCAAACGAGCTGCTTCTGAGTCCGCGAGATCTCATTCAATTCTAATTTGACCTCGCTGGAAGGCTTCAAAAACATCTCGTTGAAGAAGTCATCATTTGGAAAGCTCTTGGTCTCATTCCACTTGTTGCCTAGAGTGATAACTTCATCAACAAAAGCATTGGCATCTGTAATGTCCAGACCGACTTCTTCGCTATCGGCAAGAATGTCCTGCACATGCTTAACCATGTCGAAACCAGCCTCCAAATGGCCAGAAGAAAGAGTCTCGACCCATAAGCTCAAGACTCTCTTCAACACCTTCCTCGCAAACTGATAGGATGGCTCAGATGAAGACTCGCCATGCTCCGTTGGTTGACTTCCCATGTCAGGCACCGTTGGAAGAGTAATTAAGAAGCTCTTTCCAATCGGAGCCACTGGGGAAGGAATATCAGCATGCGAACTCGCCTCTGCCTCATCGAAACTAGTAGAAGAAGCCCCTACTCCTGGATCAGCCGCGGGCACCTTCTGCTCTGGCTCTGAAAAGGATAAAGGAACTTCTCCTGTCACCTCACAACCTGCCAACGAAAGATGAAAAAGGTATGAATATGATCTTGTCAAAATCAAAATATCAAGATTATCACTACAAAGTACCTTCTTTGACGACTGGCAGAATGCTTTTTGCCTCCATAAGCTCATCCGAAGCATCATCAAAAGTTGCATCCATGGATGGCTCAAAGTCGTCGGAATCTTCTGGCAAGTCAGCTGGCAAGAAACAAAAAAAATGCATGTCAGCAAGTGGCGGTAAAAAATATAAAAAAATATAAAAAAAGAAAAAAAAATCATACCAGGTGGAGATTCTGGATCTACTTCAGAATCTCTAGGTTCTTCCTCAGATGCCATAATCGGATCCGTCACCGCCTCATCGGCCGGAACCTCAAGCATCATCAAATCATCTTCTGCCAAAAGAAAGAAAAGCAATAGATAAAAAACAAAAGCCTCATAAAAAGAAAGGAGCTGTAAAAGAGAGAAGAATGGTCATACCATCACTACTGATCTTTTCTTCCCTGCTTCTCTTCTCTGGAGGCTCATCATCATCCCCTGATGCCTCCTCAACAATGGTGGAAGGAATTTCCAGATCAGGAGAGCTTTCGTTCGATCTCTGACTTCGATGCTGTCCTCTTCTCCTCTTGCTTCTACGGGACGAATTGCTGGAAGTACCCGCCCCACCATCGAAATCGGGCCTCTCGCCAGAGTCCTCACTGGATGGTCTGCTCTTGCCGGTGGACTCCATGGAAGCTTTTGCTCGCTCTGCTTGAATCCAAGCAGCGACCTCAGCCTCCTTCTCTGTGAGCTGTTCCAAGACCTCGCCAAGTATCTCTTACGCAGCTCCCGATCTGATGATGTCATGGTCCTCGAGAAAACCTGTTATGTGCTTTTCTCTAGAGAGGAAAGCCAGAACTTCTTCTCGGTGGACGCCATCTGACTTCCCAAGACCCTTCCCGGAAGACTGCTTTACATTGAGCTCCTTCCTGTAAAGTCCCCGGTACACTGAAAGGCTCTCCAAGAACCATTTCGTGAAGCCAGCAGTCCGAAAAGTGGGCAACTCAGGATAAGGAATCATGGTGATAGTGTCTTCCGCGCTATAAAAGGCCCATGCATTTCTCCCATCCTGCAGACCTCCAAAATGCTTCATCTTCTCGAAGGCACTCCAACAACGCTTTGGGAGAAGCCCAACTGTATGGCAAAACGCGAAGGAACATACGACTGGATGTTGATGAAAAGATGTCTACGGTACACCATCGTGCTGACACGTATGTTAAAAAGCCAACTCCTCTCCGCATGTGTCAAAGAATAGTGTCTCCCCGACCCTGGTCTGGTGGAATATCGGGAAACACCAAAATCAAAAACCTTCTTCCACAAGCCCAGGGAAAGCTTCATTGAAGACTGCCCCATCTCGACGTCCCAGAATCGTCGGATCCTCAAACGGGTAGATAAAAGAGATTCGGAAGCAGGCTTCCCTCTAGCCAACCAAATCATAAACGGGTCATCGTTCTGTGCAGCACCCAATCGGTGGAAACTGGGACAGTGGTATACATACCATGAATAGAAAATGTGGGCTGAAAATACCCTATTCATGGGAAGCCCAAGCTGAACTAGGAAAGCAGCAGCCTGCAGTTCGGTGCATAAATAGGAGTAAAGAGTAGGCGCCAAAGCAAGCCGCTCTCCAGACGTGTGTGCCATCTCCTCCAGCAAAAACAGCCTCACCCAGCCAATAAGTGAGGTAAACAACGAGATCTCTCCGCAGCGCAATGTCAGAATGAATGACGTTTGTGCTTGCGAAGAGTTCCTTCAAATTCTCTCGCATGGCGGAGATCTTCTTCGAATTCGGGTTCTTAGCCCTGGCTTCCTGAGTCGTATCTCAGAAGACTCCCCGCTGTCAAAGAAGTTGGAAGACAAAAAGCTACCACTCCTCCAACTGCTACACCGGACTTTCGAGCCCTCCTTCTCCTTAAAAAAATCGTAGAAGGCAACAAGCTGAAAGTACAAAAGCCTGAACTCCTCAGACTGCTCCTTAAGGACGCTGTCAATAGGCATAAACTCCTCATAGAGATTGCCGAGGATAAGCAGCCCAGTGATGGCGCTCAGTTCCTTTAAAGAAAAACCAATCTCACCATTCGTGACAACGAAGGTGTTGGTTTGTAGAAGGAACAACTCCAGCATGGCCATGAAGGCCTCATAGGAGAAAACCACCGTTTGCTGAAAAGCGTGAACCGCGTCAAAAATCTCAGCCTCCTTCAGAATGGCACCACCAACCTATAGGATGTGATCGGTCCACGACTCCCAGCTCGAGTCAGCATTGAAACGGCCGTGAAGTCGAAAAGGCTTCACCCAATTGCTGCCATCGCCCTTGAAAATGCCAAGGCCCACCGGTCTCAAATCAACCGAAGGATGGTCTGAACCTTGGTAGCCGCTGGCCGGCATCAAAATGTCCATGCGGGTAGGCGACTTCTCTACAAAACCAGAAGGGCCCCCAACAAAAACCCCAGTCTTGATCACGCTTGTCCTCTTCATCCAGCTTGGAGGATCTTCCCTCTTCAAGCATGTGGAGGAAAGGCTCATGATCAAGTAGTCCGATCGAAGGTCGATCGGGTAGAAATAGTTCTCTTCTCACCACCAACAGTGAAAGAGAACTGAAAACATCTCCTTTGGTATGTTGAATCGTCGGGAACAACATCACCAAGGAAGAAGATAGGCTTGGGCACAATGCCCTGATCGTCCGTGACCCAAGTACGGTTGCTTACCATTAATTTATAATACTCCTCATCCTTGAGAGCAATCAAACGTTGCCTCATCTCATCTCGGTTGAGCGAGTCACACTCTTCCGAGTTCCTTTCGACATACTGAACCTCTTCCCGGGCCTACTGTACGGCCACATTAGAGGATCTGGTAGAACGGTGAGGCGCATCAGTGACCGGCTCCTTACCCTTGTTCGTTCTGGAGGAACTACCTGCAAAGGATGGAAAGAAAGAAAATCAATCATCAAAATGATAAGAGTTTTGCTAAAAAAATTCTAGCGAAATTTTGGCATGGTTCCGGGGCAATTCCGAAGAAAAGGGAAACACCCCGAAAGAAATAGGAGCTTGAAGATGTGCTCAACATCGTTGCAAGCTCATAATCAATGGAAAATTCTCGAAGAAGGCTTGAACTCAAACATTGCTGCGAGATCAAACCAAATCTTCTCAAATATTTGCAAGACTGGAAAAGGGCTCAACATTGCTGCGAGCTCCTGAATCCAAAACTTGCAAAGCTCCTCAGGAAATCCCCGCAAGACTAAGAAAGGGCTCAACATTGCTGCGAGCTCCAAATCCCAAGACTTGCGAAAAGATTTCTAGGTGTGCACTATACTTCTAATTTCATTTTCTAAAAAAAAAATTGCTTAGAAGGAAAGTTATCATGCATGCGCGTCTCAAAATCTGAGGAAAAAAAAAAAGAAAAAAAAAGTAAGAAAATAGTCTCTTTCAAAAAAAAAAAAAAAAGAAGTCCACGTGGCCGTATAGCCATGACCGTACGGTCTTGTCCATACGGTCACAAAAAAAGGAAAGAAAAAAAAAAGAAGGAACAAAACACGGTAAAAAAGAAAAAAAAAACAAAGAGAGAACCATGAAAGAAAAAGAAGAAAAAAAAAAGAGAAAGAAAAAAAAGAAAGAAAAAAAAAGGAAAGAAAGAACGTGTGAAAAAAAAAAAAAAAAGAAAACACATGGAAAAAAAAACAGAGAGAAAAAAAAAAGGAAAAAGAAAAGAATGAAAACCTTTTTCTATTTCTACATAGGGTTTCTTAAAGAAGAAACTTACTTGAAGCCATGGATGGAGAATGAAGAAGAACTAGAAGATTCTTGGAGAAGAAGAAGAATTCTTGATCTTGGAGCACTCTTGAAGATTTTTGCAAAAAGAGAGCAATAAGCAACAAGAGATCCAACCTCCTTGCTTATATAGAAGAAAGCAAACCAAAAGTGGAAAGAAGGAGAAAAGAAAGGAGGTAAGTGCTACAAATTAGCAAACTTCCTAAAAGAAAGGGATCATGAGATATTCTTTCCCAATGAGGAGATCTTTTGAGAAATTCCCTCCAAAAAGAGAGGGATTATAAGAAACTTTCTCCCAAAGAAAGATATTTTGAGAAAATCTCGCCCAAAATCAAGGAAACTTGAGAGATTCTCTCCAATTAAGAATATTTTTAGATATTCTCTACCAAAAAGAGATATTTTTAGATACTCTTCACAAAAATGACACCACATGAGATCTAAGCCATCTTTAAAACTTAAGGTCCCATGGGCTAACCCACATGAGCCAGGTTTGACCACCTAGGCACTAAAAGTGGCTTTTAGTAAAAATCCCTCTTACCAAGAGCATACAAAAATGGTTCCATGCCTCTTTTGAGTTGATTGGACCATACAAAAAAAATCCAAGCCTCATGAAGTTAAAAAAAATCCAAACTATCCCACCTCATGAACCAAATTAAGCCAAAACCTTGAAATTGACATTTCACAAAAACCCAAACCACTCCAATGGACCCAAAATTGTCCCAAAGAGTGACCAAAATCCAAACCATGGTCCCCTAACTCGCCACATACAGCTTGTTGGGTCACAAGGCCAAAACCAAAAAGCAAATCCCAATCCCCTAACTTGCCACATACAGCTCGTTAGGTTACAAGACCAAAATCAAAATTCAAAACCCGACCCCCTATCCTGCCACATACAGCTTGTTAGGTCACCAGGTCAAAAACCAAAAACCTTATTGACTGCCTGATGTGCCACACAAAGCCTTTAGGTTCACAAGGTCAAAAAGAAAACCCAAACCCAAAAACTCAATCCAAATGTCATTTTCAAAAGTTTGCCTTGAGATGGTACATGATCTCTCTCACTGCCATAAAATCCCTTTGGAAACTCAAAATGCTACTCTATCAAGAGAAAAAATGCTCAGAGACTCTTGGTCAAGTCAGAAGTTCTCCTTCAAAGTTTTCTTCGAAGTACATCGACTGCCAAAGCTGTACAATTCGTGGTTGTACCTCGAGGGGGCATTTGTTGATACCAAAAATGTCGCTTAGCCTTCTCCACATCAAAAGCTACATGGAGCCGCACCCTACTACAAACAGGCAAAGTTGCTTCAAGCATCAGATCTTGTCAGAATCAAACAAAAACTGCAAGATCCTTCAAAATGGCCAAAAGAAGGGTACACATGAAGTTTCAGGCAATTTCGACACCATTTGGCCTAACTTCAATCCTCCAACAATTGAGTAGGAGCTCCCGGCGGCAATAGTGTTGAAGACATCAAATCTTTGATTAGAGCCTATGGATGGTCTCAAAATACCTCCAAAAGGCTCCACGCCAAATTTCAATTCAAACCGACACCGTTTGACCCTCCATCAACTCTCGAAAGGCGAAATCAAGCCTCCTGGCGGCGAGAACCTCCGATGCTGCCACTCATCAAACAAAGCACATGAGTAACTTATACATGCTTCCAAAGGGCTACACGTCAAATTTCAGGTCATTCCGACGACGTTTGACCCGGCTTTGACGCTCCAAAGCAAAATCAAGCCTACCGGCGGCGGAGCTCCCCGGAACCATGGCATCCAAATCGGAGCTAATGGATCATCTCAAAATTACTCCAATAGGCTCCCTATCAAATTTGAAGTCAATCGGACATCGATTGACCGCACATCGAAGCTCGACATCTTCCGCACAATGAAATCAAGTCTAGATCGAAGGGACCCCAAACGGCTTCGAAACTTAAATAAAAGCCCATGCTTGGTCCTATCTAGTTCTCAAGAAGCTTCACCTCAAATTTTAGGTCATTCCGACATCGTTTGACCTAGTTTCAACTCTTGGCGGAAAATCAGCTACAAAGTCTTCGGCTTTTCCAAAAATAGGAAACTTTGTGCTCTGATTTCCATGACTTCTTGTTGGGTTTTCTTCAATGGAATCAAGCCGATAAATGAGGATAAATTTCAAAGAAAAATACAGGAGAAAACAGAAGAGAAAAACCCCGAGAAACGGCCAAGAAACGGCGACTGGACGACGGCCGAAAAAGGGGCAAAAGCCCCATGGTCGCCGGAGACCTTGGCCCATGGTCACCGGCAACCATAGGGTTCTGGGCCACCAAAGTTCACCCGGAAACCCACTTTTTCGGGTATTTTTCTTGTTTCGCGACATTTGGCCCCTGTGATTTTCTCAAATTCTGATTTTTGAGGCATGATATCCGTCGATCTTCGTCAACATCACGGATCTGCCATCGAAATCATTTGATTATCATCGGACACTCCAAAACCGCCAACCGGCCGAACAAGAAAGCACACTTTCTGCCCTACCGATCGTAAAATCGACTGGACAGACGTTGCTGGCCCATTGGTGTTAACCAATGTCTGAATTTGCATGGTCATCCGACATCAAATAACATGTGGATCCATCGTTGATCATCGCAAGAAGAATTCCAAAAGACGCGGCGCGGCCCGCGACTCTTCAAACGACTCGGTGACCAATTATTGAAGTTAAATGACCTTTTTATGACAACTTATTAGGGTCATTAACTCATTATTTTGGACGACCTAGTCAGAAGCAAGCAAATGGGAGTTTCAAGTCCAATTAATCATGACAATTAACCATGTAACTCCTATCATTATGGAGATCAACCATCGTAATTAATCATGAAACTCCCATCATCATGGAGATTAAATGTCCATTATTGTCCATCGGCCAATCAGAATCCAAGAAAAAGGAGTTACAAAATTATGAAATTAAATCTTGTAACTCCTCCCATCATGGAGCATTAATTCCATTAATGCCCATAAACCTTCCTAATGGCTACCAAAAGCCTATAAATAGGCGGTCATTCCAAAGGGAAAGGGTCCGAAAAAATCATCTGAAGAGTTCTGAAGAAATTGTTCTAGAAAATCTCTGCACAAAAAGAAGCACTCTTGCCCTGAAAAAACTCTGCTGCGAACACTACAAGGTGATTGAAGTCCCTTGGAGGGCCACCCCCCTAAGGTTTCCCCTTTTCTTCTATCCAACATGGCCTAGATGCGGCTTTTCAGCCCGTCTACTTGGTTTTTTATTAGATATAGGACCTTCCCTTAGTCTTTGTCCTCTAAAAATCCGAGGTCCAAGCCAAGCCAAGTGAACTAAAGCATCAAGTGTTCTCATCTGAAGGACGACGGCGGAGTCCATACATGATTCGCTACCGTTGATCTGAACGGGTCCTCACAATCTCCTGAGAAGTCAGATCCCTCTTTCTTTCTTTTCTATTGTATTTTGTATTTGTTAAATAGACAAAAAATCACAATTATTGTCTTTCACTATTGATAAGATTTGTAAAATTGCCTTCCATGGAAAAATCGCCTTCTATGGCACAAAACTGCCTTGCACGGCAAACTAAACAAAACTGCCTTTCACAGCATTTAAAATCTTGTCTCTTTCTTTAAAATATATATGCAATGGAAAGTTAGAAAAAAAGTTTGATTTCCTTTCTACTTGTGAAGGTGAATCTCCGGATCACCATTTTAAATTCCCCGGATCACCATTTTAAATTCCAAGTAGAATAGAAAATCTGGCATACCCGTACAAAAATGTTGATGCTTGCTCTTTTTTTCTCTTCGCCCAGCCGCAGCCCAGCGGACCCGGGACGGAGGAAGGCAAGAAGAAAAAGACGGGTCCATCATGAGTAAAGGCAGTAATCTACAAAACTACGCAACCTTATGCTTTTGAGAATCAAGTACCTTCCACTTTGCACTGAGCTTTTTCTCCTCTAAGTTATCTTGCTTGCTATGCCGAATTCTTCTATCTTGTGCTGCATGAATAAATCTTTTCTAATTGTTTTCTGTTATATTTGTTTTTGTTTTGTCAATAGCATCATGCATACATGCATCATGTTATGTATCTTGCAGTCGCTGATATTTTCTTTATTTTTCTAATGTAACTTTTTCTAATGATTTCTTCATGCTCTCTCTCTATCTCTGTATATATTTTTATCAGTACTTGATAGTCTATACCCTCTCTTTATATCTAATCATTCTGCTAAATCTTGTGACAATGAATTTACAGAATATATAACAAACAGGCAGCCATTGGGGGGCTTGCTACTTCTACTCCCCCAAAAATTAATTGGTGAGAAGGGAGAAGAAATGGAGGAAGGGCTCATGAGAAGCATATTGACCGAACTGGAACACTTCCTTACACACACCAACACACCTGTGAGTGAACAAGCATCAATTTTTAATTTTCATAAACATCAACATGCATCACTACTGTGGCTGTCCAATCTCTGTGTGTGTGTGTCACTTATTTGACCTGTTCAATTTTCCTTCAGCAAAAAACATTTTACCCTTCCAATATAAAATGAAAGGTTTATCAACATGGCATAAAATTATTCTTTGTGTTGCCTCTTGGGTATCATTTCTTCCAGATTTCTAGGGCCTAGCCACTGATGCCATTATGTTTAACTGGAGGGAAGTCATTGCTAGTTGATCTTGATCTTTTCTTTTTTCTTTTGCTTTGAGGCCTTTTGCCTCCTTGTAAAGCTCCCCTTCCTTTGAGTGGTGGTTGTTTTTTGCGGATTTTTCCCAGCTGGTTCTCAGTATAGTTCTTGTATACTGTAAAGCCTTCTTCAACACAAACTACCATTTCAAAAAAAAAAAAAAAAACAAAACATGTCTTATTATCGTTCATGAATCCTCATTCAGCTTAAGAAGGGTCATCAATATGGTTTAAGATCGTCTTGGTTGAGTTGCCAGCCCATACTTTTTTTTTGGCGTAATTCAATTGGATCTGGTTTGTTTGGTGGTTCTTTGTATCCTGCAAATATGCATAGCGAATGGTCTACACCATAAAGGTGCTAACAGTCCAAACCACCCCATTGTGACACTCATCTAACTATTTCCTAGAGTTCGATTTGAAATCCAAAATCTTGATTCCTCTAGAGCCGAACTTTGATAGCTACAGTCCTTTCTATTCCCCCCTCCATGATTGCCATGCACCAAAGTTGGCTCTGTGGTCTACCCCATAAAGAAGGTGCACACTGTACGGATATCAAGACATATATATTATAGAAACCATATCTCTAGCTGGATAGAGAGGATGTTACATTAGATCAACGATCGGCTATAAAGAATTTACCATTCTTCATTATATGGCTACCTCAAATTGATGAGATAAGGCTTCGATCATGATTATCATAAATCATATAATAGCAGTGCTCTCTTGTAGGTTTCAATGAGGTCTTTCCATTTCCCCTCCCCCATTGCCATGATTTTTATGCATCTAGTTGAGGTCCATGTTCGGGTTCCCACCAAGATAGTGTGAGTAGTTCACACCATGAACTTTTATGAAATGGTTTTATGGGATTCGGCCAATTGTCTTGATCGTGGGATATCATTGATAAATAGGAATCCGTGTTCTCAAAAGGATTTCTTGCGGTTTTTCTAGTACAGTATGAGTTAATCAAGCACTTTTGTATCTTGTTCAACAAAAATGGTAATATTGTTACTCTATTGAGGAAGATTTTGATCTTTGGGAAGTATCATGATCTTAAAATAAGAATTTCCAAATGATGATAGCTGGTGTGTAACGCCCCAATTTCGAATATCGAAGATAACGCTAAGGTACCCGAAGTTGGCGCGCTACTTCCCGGAAAAACCAAGAACTTCCAAGATCGTAGTCCGCAGTGAGGTCAAATTTTAAAACTTTTTAAACAACATCATAATCAACAGTTATATGCGGAAGCTTAACAAAAGACAGCGGAAGCAATAGTATCAAGTATATAAATCAGATGTAAAAGTTCGGAAGCCTGATAGTAATCTCAAAGTATAGTTATCAAAAGGTTTATACATATCAGTCAATCTACCCATGTCTCACTACACAAATGCTCTCAAACCCAAAATAACAATCTGCACTCAACCCTCCTGTGCAGGCTCTCCATCCTCCGGCTCGACCACTTGGTCAGTCGGCCCCCATCCGCAGTCCCCAACTACGGGCGCCTCATAGATCGCGTCGCCCGCGGGATCATGGTCTAGACCTAAGCACCAAAGATGGGTCAGATCCAAGGATCTGGCAAGGCAC
This sequence comes from Persea americana, assembly GCA_029852735.1. NCBI lineage: Eukaryota > Viridiplantae > Streptophyta > Magnoliopsida > Laurales > Lauraceae > Persea > Persea americana. The sequence goes on from CM056813.1 coordinate 34,156,487, forward strand.
CATATGCAGATAACACGAGATGTATATAACAAAAAGAGTAATGACAGGTACATAATCATATGAGTAAACAAAGTACACGATCTAGGCAGTTGAGCAGTAATAGCAGTTTAGAATCAGAAATGTAAAGTACACTAATCTAAATAGACAAGAAAGGGGCACATCCACACAAGCTAAATACACCGCGGGGTATTATGCCGCGGCCCTCCCGTATTGTAAACGTCCTATTCCATAAACAGTTTGCGGTGGGGAAAGGGTAATAACCATGTAAGGGATGATAGCCCTGATAAATATAACATACGATATACATAACACCGATCACACCCCTTTATCGCACCGATCACACCCCTTTATCTCACCGATCACACCCCTTTATCATATTAACCCGGACGCGGTATCATACCATCCGTCTAATCACAACACATCATGATAGCTTTAAGTAACCAGAACATAGCTCCTACCAGAGATGATCAGTCAACTGGCTAAGCTTAAAACAACTGAGTGAATGTTCAGTGCTGACTCGGGAACTAAGTACGGGTCTGTGTCTGTCTAGGCTTATCTTGCGTGAACAAAGTCCTACCCAAGTCTCTAAGAGGTTAAGGTACAACATGGAACACAGTCTAACAACAAGTCCAAGTCCAACAACATTGGATCCACTCCAAGGCTCACAACCGTGGCCTGACGTAACACAAGTACCATACTATGTCCATTCCATTAGCATCCATCCTATACTTATACACAATGAGCTAACCAACCATTAAAGAATAATCTCTCCAATCTAGGGTTCCATATTCCAAATCTTAGGCCGTATGAGGGCTCGCCTAGACACAGACACGGGTCATTTTATCTCCAAACACCATATAGGGTCACTTCTAAGTAATCCTAGGTTCAGGTCCTCCAATTTCCATTAATTTTAGGTTGAGACAATAACAAGGACAAGAGAGAAGAATAACCCAAGAATCCTTAAAAACAGAGAATCAAGTGGAAATAGGCAAAGGACCAGTCCGAGGTAGTGGTCCACTCTTGGTTCCAGCCTCATCACATGATTGGATCCCCTAACGGTAGCCTCAGGTGTCAAAAATGGTAAATCAGGTGCTCCTGAAGTTATGGACACCATGGGCTACAATTAAGGTTCGAGTCATTGATGATTCGAATCCTAAAACCTCAATTGGTGGACCCCACGAATCAAGGCTGAGACATGCCATTGACTCGTGTGTGGCACACTTAAGGGAAGGTCATTTGGATGGTCAATGGACCCCACATGTGATCAAATATAAAAAATATACAGAATTCTTAAATTCACTGTTTAAAGTTTGGAAGGTCGACATCACACCATGGGAAGTCGACCGGGTGAACTAGATGTGGACCTCCCAGGTCGACATCCTGCAGTGTCCCCGGTCGACATCCTAGCCGTGATGTCAACCGGGTCCACTGAGACCTGGTGTCAAGCACCTGGGGGGTTCTGCAAGAAATCCAGTGTATCCGGTCGACATCATGGCCGTGATGTCGACCGGGTACACTGCATTTCTGCTCCTTTCTGAAGATCCAGGTTTCAGCTGTCTCCTGCGTTTTCCTGTGTGCCCGGTCGACCGAGACAGGGTCCAGTTGACCGGGTACACTGTCTGTGCACAGTTTTAGCAAATAACTAAGACTTGTGTTTTCAGGCATTTTAGTGTGCCCGATCGACCGAGACATGGTCCGATCGACCGGGTAGACGTAAATTGCAGAATTCTAGATTTTTTGGGATTTCCCCTTTTCAATCAACTTTTCATCCAATCCCTTCCAAACCTTCTCCATTCATCACATGAACAAGAAGAAACATAAAAACACTTCTATAATCCATCCCTCCATCAATCCATCAATCCATCCGGGCCATTGATCTTCCAAATGGAGAAACCCATCCATCAATGTTCATTTTCCCATAAAAACAAGCTTAATAGAAGATCTAAACATGTATTAATGTCTAACAGAACTGAAATTACAGAAACAAGAAGGAGAAGCATGCATCTAATGAAATTGCATAAGGTACTTGCCTTAGTGAAGAAGAAAGGGAAATTGAAATGCAAGAAGAGATCCAATAGAGTGTTGATTGCAAAATGGGAGAGTCTCTAGCCTCCTTGTGCTGGGATTTGGGGGGAATTAGGGTTGCTTGGGGAAGAAGATAGGTTAATTGAGAGAGATGAGAGGCAATTAGGGTTTAGGCTATGTTTGCAATAGCTTAGGTTATATAGTTTAGGGTTTTAGGCTAATTACTTAAAGGGTATTTTGGTTTTAAATGGAAATAACATGGGGCCATGGGCATTTGGGTAATTTGGTGGGTTCTAGAATGTTCCACTCTCAAGCCCTTCCCATTAGTGCTAATTATAATTAAATTCTAATCTAATTCAATCTATCAAATGAAATAAAAGCTATATCTAAAACTTAGGAATATTAGAATCTATACCACTAATTCCTAATAATTAGCATATTAAAGTATAAAATATCTTATTAATTATTATTTAAATCAAACTGAAGGTCCACCAGGGGTGGGGCCTCATATCACTTCCTCCTTTTAAAACATTTGTCCCTAAATGTAAAAACAAAGTCAGGGCATACCTGAGGTAGAAGATGTAGACAGTCTCTCTCCACCTGGTCGTGTAGCTCTGACGTAGCCTCCTCTGGAGTGTGATGCTCTCACTGGACCTTCACCCAATGGATGGTTCGGGTCAGAAGCACCTGCTCCTTCATGTCGATGATGGCAACTGGCTTAGTGACGTACGATGCATCTGGCTGAATGTCGAGTGGCTGATAGTGTAGAATGTGAGTAGGATCCTCAACGTACTTCTTCAACATGGAAACATGGAAGACATCATGAACGCCTGATAACTCTGGGGGTAGCTGAAGCTTGTAAGTAACATCTCCGATCCTGGTCCTAATCTCGAATGGTCCAACATATCTCCGCGCTAGTTTACCCTTCTCGCGGAATCTGAGGGTACCTCCGGCTGGGGAAACCTTCAGAAACACTTTGTCTCCCTGCTAAAACTCGAGAAGTCTGCGTCGGTTGTCTGCATAGCTCTTCTGACAGCTGCGCCTGACTTTCAGATTCTTGACTATCTGTCGGATCTTCTCGCTAGTGTCGCCGACCAAGGATGGTCAGTGGAAACTCCTAACTCCAACCTCTTCCCAGCAAACTGGGGTCTTGCATCTCATGCCGTACAACTCCTCGAAAGGTGCCATCTTGATGCTCAAATGGTAGCTGTTGTTGTAGGCAAACTCGCAGAGTGGTAGGCAATCCTCCCAGTTTTCTTTGTAGTCCAAGACACAAGCTCTCAACATGTCCTCCAGTGTCTAGATGGTACGCTTGGTCTGCCCATCTGTCTGGGGGTGGTAAGTGGTGCTGAAACTCAACCTAGTACCCAAAGCCTGCTGTAAGCTCTCCCAAAAGTGTGAAGTGAAATGTGGGTCTCTGTTTGATACAATCGATGTTGGAACACCATGCAAAGAGATGATCTCATCCACGTACGGCTTAGCTAGGACATCAAGTCTTGCTCTCATCGAAATTGGCAAGAAGTGAGCCGACCTAGTCAGCCGGTCCACTATAACCCATATGCCGTCGCTACGCCTCTGGGTAGTCGGAAGTCCTGCGATGAAGTCCATAGTAATGTGCTCCCACTTCCACTGGGGTATGTCAAGCTGGTGTAGTAGTCTTGGTGGCTTCTGATGTTCGGCCTTGATCTGCTGGCACATCAAGCATCTGGATAAGTGGCCTGCGGTCTCCTTCTTCATGTTGTTCCACCAGTAGTAGCTCATCAGGTTCTGGTACATCTTGGTGCTGCCTGGGTGAATCGAGTATCTGCAATGATGCGCATCTGCTAGGATCTCGTCCTTCAGCTCTCGAACATCTGGCATGCACAATCAGTCCTGATAATAGAGCACTCCACCAATAAGTCTAAACTCTTGCCTCTGGTCAATCTGCTCGATCACTCTGACAAGGTCGGGATTGTTGCGTTGACTGTCCGTGACCTTTCCCAACAATTCTGGTTCCCATGCAGACATGGTAACAAGCATAACTCTGTCGTTGAGTGGCTGGAACTGAACATCTAAGCCTCTGAAGACATCTGTCCATACACCCTCTGCTGTTAGAAAACTAACTAGGGCGGCCTTCCTGCTCAAAGCATCTGCCACGACATTCGCCTTACCCGGATGGTATTTGATAGGGAAGTCGTAATCCTTGATGTACTCCATCCATCGCCTCTGTCAGTTGTTGAGGTCACTCTAGGTAAATGTTAACACCAAAAATGTCACTTTGCCTCATCAACATCAAAAGCTATATGGAGCCGCATCCTACTACAAACAAGCAAAGCTGCTTCAAGCATCAGATCTTGACAGAACCAGACAAAAACTGCAAGATCTTTCAAAGTAGCCAAAAGAAGGGTACACATGAAGTCTCGGGCCATTTCGACACCATCGGCCTAACTTCAATCCTCCAACAGCTGAGCGGGAGCACCCGACGGCGACAAAGTTAAATACATCAAGTCTTCGATCATAGTCTATGGATGGTCTCAAAATACCTCCAAAAGGCTCCATGTCGAATTTCAAGTCAAACCGACACCGTTTGACCCTCCATCAACTCTCGAACGGCAAAATCAAGCCTCCCAGCGGCGAGAACCTCTGATGCCGCCACTTATCAAACAAAACACATGAGTAGCTTCTGCAAGCTTCCAAAGGGCTGCACGTCAAATTTCAAGTCAAACTGACAACGTTTGACCCGGTTTTGATGCTCCGAAGCAAAATCAAGCCTACCGGCGGCGAAGCTCCCCGGGAGCATGGCACCCAAATTAGAGCTAATGGATCATCTCAAAATGACTCCAATAGGCTCCCCGTCAAATTTCAGGTCAATCGGACATCGGATGACCGTACATCCAAGCTCGACATCTTCCGCACGGTGAAATCAAGTCAAGCATCGACGGGACCCCAAACGGCTTCAAAACTCAAATAAAATCCCATGGTTGGTCCTATCTAATGCCCAAGAAGCTTCACCTCAAATGCCAGGTCATTCCGACATCGTTTGACCCAGTTTCAACTCTTGGCGGAAAATCGGCTACCGAGTCTTCGGCTTTTTCAAAAAAATAGGAAACTTTGTGCTCTGATTTGCACAGACTTTCGACGGGTTTTCTTAAAAGGAATCAAGCCAATAAATGAAGAGAAATGTCAAAGAAAAATACAAGAGAAAACAGAAGCGAAAAAGCCCGAGAAACGACCAAGAAACGGCGACCGGAAGGCGGCCGAAAAATGGACCAAAGTCCAAGGTCGCCAGCGACTTGGCCCATGGTCGTCGGCGACCATGGCCCAAGGTCGCCAGCCCCATGGTCGCCGGCGACCCTGGAAATCCGGGTCACCAGATTTCAGCCGAAACGTCCGTTTTTTCGATTCTTTTCGCGTTTCGCAATGATTGGCCCCTGTGATTTTCTTAAAATCTGATTTTTGAGGCATGATATCAGTCGATCTTCGTCAACATCACGGATCCGCTATCAAAATCATTTGATCATCATCGGACACTCCGAAACCGCCAACCGGCCGACAAAGAAAGCACACTTTTTGCACGACATATCAAGAAATCGACTGGACAGATGTTACCGGACCATTAGTGGCAACCAATGTCTGAATTTTCATCGTCATCCGACATCAAGCAATGTACGGATCCATCGATGATCATCGCAAGAAGAATTGCAAAAGATGCGGCGCGGCCCGCGACTCTTCAAGCGACTCGGCAGCCAATTAATGAAGTTAAATGACCCTTTTATGGCAATTTATTAGGGTCATTAACTCATTATTTTAAACGGCCCAATCAGAAGCCAAGAAATGGGAGTTACAAGTCCAATTAATCATGACAATTAACCATGTAACTCCTATCATTATGGAGATTACTCATGGTAATTAATCATGAAACTCCCATCATCATGGAGATTAAATGCCCATTACTCTCCATCGGCCAATCAAAATCCAAGAAAAAGGAGTTACAAAATTATGAAATTAAATCTTGTAACTCCTCCCATCATGGAGCATTAATATCATTAATGCCCATAAGACCTTCCTAATGGCCACCAAAAGGCTATAAATAGGCGGTCATTCCAAAGGGAAGGGGTCTTGAAAATCGGGTCCAGAAGAATTGTCTGAAAATCATCTGAAGAATTCTCTACACAAAAAGAAGCTCTCTTATCTTGAAGAAACTCTGCTGCAAGCACTACAAGGTGATCGAAGTCCCTTGGGGGGCCGCCCCCCCCCCCCCCCCCCAAGATCTCCTCTCTTCTTCTATCCAACATGGCCTAGATGCGGCTTTTCAACCCATCTACTTGGTTTTTTATTGGATATAAGACATTCTCTTAGTCTTTATCCTCTAAAAATCTGAGGTCCAAGCCAATCCATGTGAATCAAAGCATCAAGTGTTCTCATCCGAAGGACGATGGCGGAGCCCATACACGACTCGCGATCGTCGATCTGAACGAGTCCCCACAATCGCTTGAGAAGTCAGATTCCTTTTCTTACTTTTCTATTGTATTGTATTTTTTAAAAGAGACATAAGAATCACATTTCTTGTCTTTACATTTTTATGAGATTTGTAAACTGCCTTTTACGGCACAAAATCGCCTTCTACGGCACAAAATTGCCTTTCACGGCAAATTAAACAAAATCGCCTCTCACGGCATTTTAAAACCTTGTCTCTTTCTTTAAAATATATGTGCAATGGAAAGTTAGAAAAAAGTTGATTTCCTTTTCTACTTGTGAAGGTGAATCTCCGGATCACCACTTCAAATTCCAAGTAGAATAGAAAATCTTGCATACCCGTACAAAAAAAAAAAAAACCAAGTCTATCCTAAGACTTGGTCCCCGGATCTTCACCAAAACAAAGGATGTCCCGGACATCTGCAAAGCCGGAATACCTGGCTCCTCTCAAGGAAAATAGGTTCTATCCTCTTGCTTATATCAAAGGAGAGAAACCGACCCTCCACCGAACAACAAAAACTACTCAGCACGAGCCGGCTTGCTCATACAAGCACAAAATCAAATCGTGCATCACAAGGCCTCGACAAGAACTTGCTAGGGCCTACTCTCCTGCAACTCGACCCTTCATCTCAACAGGGGACGAGCTTGCAAAATTTTAAGCTTCGCTGCAACAGGCTAAGGACCACGTCCAAATCCTGTCCATGCCAGTCTTCAAGGAAGACAAGCTCGGTTGCTGCGCACAAGGGACCACGTCCTTCATTGCCAGAGCACAGCCCGAGCTAACCGAAGCTCAAATTGCTCGTCGCATACGTCGACGCATGGCATATCGACAAAAGAGATTAGAGAAGCAAAGAACCCAGCATTCTAAGCTTCAAATCTCCTAAAAATGGTCGAAAAAGAAAGACCCGACCAAGTCGCTCCTGTCCACATGGTTGGCAAAACCAAAAGACGCCAGAAGTCAGCGACAAAAATACATGTCAGATGACCGGTGACTCGCAGCGTCTCCCGTACGAGAAGACATCAGGAAGACTCTCCCACTCCTTCAAGCCAGGGACATCGGAGTGATCATTCCTCGGGCTCTTCATCTAAAAGAATGAGCTCCAGCTCAGTCACTAAGACAGTATCCTCTTTTAACTCACGAAGGATGAATGTCTTGGTCACAAACTCTGAGCAACCTCCACCACATGACGACATGGCTCTACGCATTCAGCAGCTAGAGCAAGGACAGCAGAGAATAGAGGTTCTGATGGAAAACCTCCTTCTCATTCTCCAGCGTCCACCAAACAATGACGAAGTTCCTCCACAAGATGAGGCAAATGGTGGAGAAGATGAGTCACGCGCCCTTACTAAAAAGGACGTGGACAATATCCTCGCCAAAGCAAAAGAAGAGGATACACAGAAGGAGCATGGGATCAAGCCACCATATCCTTTATGGATGGACTCGGTTCCGTTTCCTCAAAAGTTCAAACAACCTCTTCTCCAAACATATACGGGGAAAGGTTCAGCCAGACAGCATGTCATCCACTTCAAAATCCTGACAGGAACGATTCCGGATCAAGATGCTCTCAAGATCCGGCTCTTTGCAAGTACCCTAAAAAGTACGGCCTTTGATTGGTATTCCACTCTGCCAAAGGACTCCATTCAAAACTGGTCCATGCTAGAGACATGTTTCCTGACCCACTTCAAAGGTGAGGATCATCCTGTTACTATGGCTCAGCTCTGCAGCCTTAAACAGGGAGAGAATGAGTCGACATACGACTTCATTCACAAGTGGAAAGCAATGGCATACAAATGCTCAGATGTGCTGCCACAAGCGTCGCTAGTCGACATTTGCCGAAACAACATAAGAACAAGGATCCGCTCCATGATTATCGGCAACAAATCAAAGAACTTAGGAGAACTCCTAGAAGCGTCTATGGAGGCTGAAACGGTGATTAAAGACCTCAACAGTCAGAAGTCATCAAAGAAGGAGCAGACCGCCATTCCGACCTCCAAGCCAAAGAAAAAGGAGGTTCTCAATGTGGAAACCAAGTCAGCTGCTGAGCCACCAAAGAAAGCTGAAAATAAAGCTGCAGGTAAAAGACCTGAACTCTCTGATGCCTTCAAAGAATGAGTAGAAAAAAAATACCCAGTCGATGAAGATGTTGAAGAAATATTTGGGGCTCTCTTGGCAAATGGCAAACTCACCTTGCCTGACCCCAAAAGACCGGGAGATGTTGGCAAAACCAACGATCCCCGATATTGTCCATACCACCAAATGGTCTCGCATCCTCTCAACGAATGTTTCGTTGTGAGAGAGAAGGTCAAGGAGATGTGGAAAAACGGAGTCATCACCTTTGACAAAAACTATGGGTCTGCCTCCGTTAACATGGTGTCATATGGAAAAACATCCAAATCATCAAAGGAAAAAGTCACTACTTTCTTCAAGGTGATAAAAATGACCCAAACGTCCCAAGAGCTGGTGCCTTACCCAACACCAGAGGGACAACCCATATGGGTACATCCCGATCTCCTAGAAGATGAAAATTGGGAGATCGTCAAAACAAAGCCGACCGCTCAACAGTGAAGGCAAGCCAAGAGACAACTCCACAAGCTTAAACAGCAGGAGAAGGCTCAAACAAAACAAGAGATCCCTGAAAAAGCAGAAACCTCCTTTACCGCTTCACTGGGGGCAACAGAGGGGTCTCTCCCCAAAGTTCCTAGAGTGATAAGAAAATTTACTCTCAGTGATTTCATGCCACCACGGCTCAGAGATGAGACTACGCAGGGGGCATCATACTCTTGTAACTCGGTAGTTGGATTCTCCATGAATGGATACGAGTCCAGTGACACTGCCAGTGACACTGATGAGTGGGAGGAATCCCTTGAAACCGGAGAATATCTCTCCGACGAAGAATGGATCCCGGAATCCCACCTTATGCCAGTAATCTTGTATAACCCCTTCCAACCAGAAGGATCCTAGTCTGATGATGATGAAGACCAAGAGGCTTCCCAAAATGTTGTTAACACAGCACAAACAAATGCTCTAGTGGATCCCAACCAGGTCGAACCACAAGGGGTAGATGAAGAAGAAGATTTGGCTCCTATGCCCAATCTTGAAGAATATGCGAGGATCTTGCAGTGTCTAGCTATAGAGAAGGAGCAGGATCGCATCAACCAACTTCATCAAAATCCAGAATCGGAAGTCGCGGAAAATCTACAAGCATCTCCTCCAGTGACTCCGGAAAATGAAGAAAGTTGCTAGATTGATGATCCTCTTACATCGGAGGATGAGTCTGATTCCCAACGGTCCATTATGGAGGCATCCTCTATCAAAGTTGCCTGTAATGTGATAGTTCAGGATTATTGTGCCTCTGAAGCTCCATCTGTTGAGGCCACGACTCTCAAAATGCATCCGGTGGCATATCTTCTGGAGCTACATATTCTCGGGTGACTTCCACTGAGATAGCATTTTCTCAGCCTTCATCCCCTGAAACAGTGACATCAGAATTCAAGCCTCTTCTGACTGATCACCATGAAGAAGCTCTGGCTGACGAAGTCTTCAAAGAAAACCCAGTCAATTGGTCCCAAGTACCCAACCTCATTGGAGATGTCTGGACTGATAAAATATTGGACAAAGAAGAAAAGTTGTTGGAAGCTGTTCAGGACTTGTTCCCGGAAAAAGCTCCATGCAATGCAATAACTGAAGACGGCAATGCTGCTACAGAAGCGTTTTCAGCAAATCAGGAGGATCAGCCCCTTGAGCCCGAAGGGGGTCTTCCGAAAGAAGAACCACCTCTAGAAGCTTTTGAAGTTGGGAAAGGTACCCGCTCTGGCCGGGATTACCACAAAAACAACAACCAACCTTCTTCTTCTTCTTATGTAAATTCTTCGGGAAAACAAGCTGTAAATGGCCAAAGCAGCGATGATAATGAAAATGCAGGCCTAAAGGAGGCTTTCAAGTATGACTTGATCGAGCACTTCAAACACATACCTGCACTACTGGACATCCTAGACTTATTACGAATGTCACCACAAACTCGTGATAGTCTCATTTCAGAACTGCAAAGGCTGAATCTGGATGTCGACAAACATGCCTCGCAAGTCCTGCAAATTGAAATGGACTATAGGGTCACAAAATCAAAAACCTCCTCAAAGGGAGAAAAGAAAGAAGCTGGAGGACCTTGCACTGAATGCCTCTCGGTCCAAAAGGCCGCAAGTGCTACCATCGCCTTCAATAAGGAAGACCTCCTGCTAGGCGAGACGAACCACAACCGACCCTTGTACTTCACAGGGTACATCAAAGAGATGCCGATACATCAAGTTTGTTGGCGACGACGGCTTGATACATCGAGTGTTTGCAGACAAAAAGCCCTTCAAAGGCAAGGAAGTCCATTTTGCAGACTCTCAGATGTACAAGGATGAAAAAGAAGGAAAGGAGGAGAAAACAGCATCCTTTGCCGGCAATCTCCAAAAAGATAAAGGCAAGGCTCCTCAGCGATCATCGGAAGGAAACAAACCTTCCGGCAAACTCAAAGAGAGCAATTAGTCTCCCTTCATCATCTCCTTCAAATCTTCCAAACCTTTAGTAATCACTACTAAAGCAAAGAAGACAGAGCGAAAGACAGGGGGCAAGTTTGTTGTCTCCTTCGTGTCTATCATACAAGACACGGATTCGGATTCAGAGACTGAAGATGATACATCGTCAAGCCAAGCTGATACTCAACAAGTTCGACCTGCTCTCACTCCATTGGAGACCCCTGCTGACGTAGAAGATCCTGCGTCTGCTACCTTCGTTGTTCCGGAAACGTCGGCAGAGGAGAAACCAATCTTCTTCCATAGATCGAACGCTTCTTCATCAAACTGCCTGCTTGAGCCTTTCCAAAATAAAGGTATGCCTCAACTATCCTTGTGTAGTCCAATGGCACAAGCTATCATGAAGAAAATGGGCTATGACGCTCAAAATCCAATTGGTTTGGGAGGTGGTCGTGTTATTCTCACACCATTGGAACCCACCCTGACCAAAAGTCAGCTGGAAGATTGGAAACTCCACCGTCGCATAGACAAGTCTTCATATGGATTGGGGTATGATCCTGACACTCCAATGAGACAGCTGACACAAAGGCTGCAGAGTCGTTTTGCCGACCAAGCCTCAACATCTCATGTCGATGAAGACATCAATCTCCCTGGATATCTCTTTGAAGAGTTACCCGACAAGGACTCAGGAAGCTCATCAAATTGGTATGATTTCTCTAATGATGAAGAGGAATTGTCCGATGACACAGACGCACGGTTCTCTAATTCAGAAGAGCCATCGTCTCCAAAAGAAATGCCTTACTTCAACCCAGTTTCAGCTGGTGATTGGGATCATCTCATAGCAAGTCTTGAGAAGAATACCGATCAAGAAGATTTATGGACAGAAGCAGAGCCATGGTCTGAAAATGCCCTTGGAAATCCAGAAGGTCTTGTTGAGCTGGAAACCTCCGAAAATGTTGTGGAGGAACCACCTTCAAACCTTCCGACAGAAGATTATGTTCAAAAGACAGACTTGGGAACACCAGATAACCCACGTCCTGTATTCATAAGCAAGAATATAAAGGATGAGGAGTTACCCGAGTATGTCTCTTTTTTTCGTGAGTTTGTTGACTGTTTTGCATGGTCTTACGCTGAAATGCCTGGCTTAGATCCCAAAATAGCAGTCCACAAACTCAACCTGCAAGAAAATGTCAAGCCTGTCAAACAAGGCCAAAGAAGATTCCGTCCTGATGTGATTGACAAAATTGAACAAGAAGTTCAGAAACTCAAAAACGTTGGCTTCATCCGCGAGGAACAACATCCTTAATGGTTGGCCAACATCGTCCCTGTGACAAAGAAAAATGGGCAAATCAGAGTCTGTATTGACTATAGAGACCTGAATAATGCATGCCCCAAAGATGAATTCCCGCTCCCCATACCGGAGGTAATGATTGACAACACCTGCGTGTTTGAGCGAATGACTTTCATGGACGGCTTCTCTGGCTACAACCAGATAAAGATGCATCCCGAAGATGAAAGGCATACATCCTTTCGGACCCCATTTGGCATGTATTGCTACACTATCATGTCATTTGGTCTGAAAAATGCTGGTGCAACATATCAAAGGGCTATGATGAAGATATTCCAAGATATGCAGCACAAGCGGTCGAATGTTATGTTGATAACCTCGCCGTCAAAAGCAAAAGGAAAGAAGACCATCTCCAAGATCTTCGAGAAGTCTTCCTCCGGCTTCGCAAACACAAACTGCGAATGAATCCCCTCAAATGCTTCTTCGGTGTCTCATCAGGTAAGTTCCTCAGATTCATAGTTCGGAAAGCTGGAATAGAACTTGACCCCATCAAAGTCAAGGCAATTCTAGAAATGCCATCTCCAAGCACACTAAGGGAACTAAAAGGGCTTCAAGGAAGATTGGCATACATCCGACGGTTCATTTCCAATCTATCAGGAAAATGCCGTCCATTTTCCCGCCTGATGAAGAAAGGTGTAGACTTTTTTTGGGATGCTGAATGTGAAGCTGCATTTCAAGACATCAAGTCATACCTGACCAAGCCTCCGGTGTTGGCTGTTCCCACAACCGGAAAACCATTTATCTTGTACACAAGAGCTCTCGACTATTCTTTGGGCGCTCTACTTACACAAGAAAATGATGGAGGAAAAGAAACTGCTCTATACTACCTCAGTTGCATGTTGGTAGGTGCAGAACATCGCTACTCTCCAGTCGAAAAAGAATGCTTGGCAGTGATATTCGCCGTACAAAAGCTGCGTCACTATTTGCTGTCAAACACAATATACCTGATATCGAGGATCAATCTCTTAAAGGTCCTTGTCACAAAAGCAGGTTCTCTCAATGCCCGGCTGGCAAAATGGTCAATCCTTCTGTCACAATTTGATATTAGGTATGTACCACAGAAAGCAATCAAAGGTCAAGCTCTGGCAGACTTTCTCCCAGAGCATCCACTGCCTAAGGATTCTCCGCTCAGGGATGATCTCCCAGACGAACCTGTTTATAGCGTGGAGATTTTCTCACCAAATGCCTCCTGGAACATGTACTTCGATGGTGCAACCAGGACAAATGAAAAAGGAAAGCCGATATAGGGAATTGGCAGTCTCTTTATTAGCCCCGATAAATACATGATTCCACACGCATTTTCGCTACTAGAACCATGTTCAAATAATGCAGCTGAGTACCAAGCTCTGATTATAGGATTGGAACTCGCCCTCGAATCTGGCATCACCATGCTGGAAGCATTTGGGGATTCTCTACTGATCGTCAACCAGATGAATCAGGAATATGAAATCAGGAAGCCTGATCTGTTGCCTTACTACAACAAGGCGCAATCGCTTCGCCAAAACTTTGACATCTGTCACATCACCCACATCCGCAGAGGTGAAAACTTTCGTGCAGATGCCATGGCTGGACTTGTTGCCTCCATGGCAACCCAAGAAGGGGAAAACATACAAATTACAGTGTGTCAAAGAAGGATTCTCCCTCCTCTCAACACACACCAAGCAGTTGCTAAATGCCACCGGGTGGTCGGAGGTCGGATTTCCATCCTTAAACCTCCGATAGGCGACTGGAGGGATCCGTTCATTGATTATACTATGTTCGGAACCCTACCTGAAGATCCAAAAGAGCGGGTAAGTATCCAAAGACGAGCGCGAAACTTTCATTTGGAGATTCCCCCCAAAATGCTTTACATAAAATCCTTCAATGGAGTACTTCTACGCTGCTTGTCACAACAAGAGGCGGAAGAAACTCTAAAAGAAGTTCATGCTGGTCTTTGTGGAGTCCATCAGGCTGGTCCCAAGCTTTACGATCAGATAAAAAGGTTAGGTTATTATTGGCCTACCATGGTGGCTGACGTAATACAATTTGCTAAACGTTGCCAACAATGCCAAGTTCATGGAGATTATGTACACATGCCTCCAGAATGGCTACATCCTACAACGATCTGATGGCCCTTCGAAGCCTGGGGTATGGACATCATAGGTCCTATCTCTCCCCCGTCAAGCAAAGGTCATCGCTTCATCTTCGCCGCTACGGATTATTTCTCCAAGTGGTCAGAAGCATTTGCGTTCAGTGAAATGAATACCTCGTCAGTCCTTCAATTCTTACAAACCAATGTCATTTGTCGCTTCGGCATACCTAAAAGATTCGTCCATGATAACGGACCACAATTCCGGGATCACAGATTCTACAAGTTCTGCGACAAATACAAAATCCAAAGTTGTCCTTTAACTCCGTATAACCCGGCAGCGAATGGACTAGCAGAAGCCTTCAATAAGACACTCTGCAAAAATTCTCAAGAAAATGGTCTCTACTCACACAAGAGACTAAAGCGACAAACTGCCTGAAGCTTTATGGGCCTACCGGACTACCGTTCGAGGACCAACCCATAGCACACCATTCTCCTTGGTCTATGGATGTGAAGAAGTTGTCCCCCTAGAGGTACAAATTCCTTCTTTAAGGGTATCTCTACAAAATGAAATGACGCAAGAAAGAAACGTCAAATTGAGACTCCAAGAACTGGATAACCTCGATGAAAGACGACTCGAAGCTCTAGAAAGTGTTGAGCTTTACCAAGCACGCATGGCAGGATCTTTTGACAAAAGGGTCAGGCAACGCGCCCACAAAAAGGGTGACTTGGTTCTTGCGATGAAAAGGCCAATGGTTTTTGCCCACAAATCAAAAGGCAAATTCGAACCAAAATGGGAGGGACCCTTCGTCATCGACAAAAAAAAAAATTTCATTGTTCAAAAAAATTCAAACCCAAAATCCATGTTTCGGAACCTCTTCCCTAACTTGACCAAAACTTTCAATCCTTGAACCCAAAATTCGTGGTTTGAAACAAAAATCAGGACTTAGGAATTTCCACCCTAGTCGACCCTAACTTTTACCACCAAAAATGGTTTTGAGTCAAAATTTACGACCCTCGTGTCTTTAAACAAAAAATGGTTTTTCAAAAAACCGTGGGGAAGCGACATTTGGTCGATACTCACACAAAACCCAAAAATCGAAAGGATGCGAACCCCATTCGATATTTCCAAAACCTCAAAATCGCAAGAAAGCGACACCTCGTCGATACTTGCAAAATCTCAAAAAAAATCGTGGAGACACAACGTTTCAGTTGATATCCACAACCCAAGTTTCAAACAAAAAAAACAAAGGTTTGAAAAAACCTCAAATTTCAAAAATCGTGGGGAGGCGACATTCCATCGATACCGACAAAACCAAATTTTTGAGAAAAAAGCAAGGAGACGACATTCAGTCGATACTTGCACCCAAATCTGCGAGGAAGCGACATTCCATCGATACTCGCAACCAAATGAGCAAGGAAGCGACATTCCATCAATACTTGCAATACCATTCAGCAGGGAGGCGACTCTTAGTTGATACTTGCATTTTTGAAAACCAAAAACCGGTTCACGCCAAAACCCGGCTTTCACGCCAAAACCCGGCTTTTATGCCAAAAACCTGGCTTTCATGCCAAAAACCAAAATCTGGCTTCCATACCAACAAAACAAAAACCTGGCTTTCATGCCAAAAATCAAAAAATCTGGCTTCCATGCCAACAAAACAAAAACCTGGCTTTCATGCCAAAAATCAAAAAATCTGGCTTCCATGCCAACAAAACAAAACTTGGTTTTAAAAAAACTTGGCTTCTATGCCACAAAATCTGGCTTTCACGCCAAACAAACAAAAATCGGCTTCCATGCCACAAAACAAAATTTGGCTCTCATGCCACAAAATCTTTGGCTTCCATGCCACAAAACTAAAACTTGGCTTTCACGCCACTAAAATTGGCTTTCATGCCAAAAACCGGCTTTCATGCCAAACAAAATTTTGGCTTTCACGCCATCCAAAATTCGGCTTTCAAGCCATAAAAAAACCAGGCTTTTTGCCACAGAATCTGGCTTTCACGCCTAAAA
This sequence comes from Persea americana, assembly GCA_029852735.1. Taxonomy (NCBI): domain Eukaryota; kingdom Viridiplantae; phylum Streptophyta; class Magnoliopsida; order Laurales; family Lauraceae; genus Persea; species Persea americana. The sequence goes on from CM056813.1 coordinate 34,172,912, forward strand.
ACAGCCATTTGACAAAAGATTTTCACAAAATGACAACCTTTTGATCAAATTTTCAAACAAACCATTCCCATTCAATTTTTGCTTATATTTCATCGAAAGTGAATTTAAGTGAAATAAGGGATACAAAAAAAAAAAAAAAAGAGTGCCAAAAATGTTTATACATGGAGGTACCAAAAAAAAAAAGAGAAGAAAAAGTTTGTTACAAATCAGGAGGCTAGTCCGACATGGTTTTCAGCCATAGGCTTAACTCCTCAAGCAAACACTTGGCCTTAGCCTCCAAAGCTTCCAGGCCGCGTTTCTTCAGAATCTTCCCATAAAAAGCAGTAGGCCGTCGTGATCCATCCTCAGCACGAGGAAGCTCTTCCCAGAGAATCTGCCATTGTTCATATTCTTGAGTGTTCCTCCGGAGATTGCTTTCGACCTCCTCAACTTGGCGAATGAGAGCCCTCTCTCTATCGCGAGCTTTCAAAGTGGCAGTCCACTTGGCAGCGGCTTATTCTTCCAATAGCTCAAGGCGCTGTCTGGCTTCGGTGACCTCCCTATCAAGGCGGTGCTGGTCCTGTGTCAGCTCAATAATAGCCAACTCGGTGACGTTCCTCTCCCGAACAAGCAGCTTCCGAGTCCGCGAGATCTCATTCAAATCAGATTTGACCTCGCTGGAAGGCTTCAAAAACATCTCGTTGAAGAAATCAACATTCGGAAAGCTCTTGGTCTCAGCCCACTTGTTACCTAGAGCGATGACTTCATCAACAAAAGCCATGGCATCTGTAATGTCCAGACCAACTTCTTCGCTATCGGCAAGAATATCCTGTACATGCTTCACCATGCCAAAACCAGCCTCCAAATGGCCAGAAGAAAGAGTCTCGACCCATGAGCTCAAGACTCTCTTCAACACCTTCCTCGCAAACTGACGGGATGGCTCAGATGAAGACTCGCCATGCTCTGTTGGTCGACTACCTGTGTCAGGCACCGTGGGAAGTGTAATCAAGAAGCTCTTTCCAATCGGAGCCGCTCGGGAAGGAATATCAGTAGGCGGACTCGCCTCTGCCTCATCAAAATCGGTGGAAGAAGCCCCAACTCCTGGATCGGTCACAGGTACCCCCTGCTCTGGTTCTGAAAAAGATAGAGGAACTTCTTCTGTCACCTCACAACCTGCCAATGAAAAATGAAAAAGGTATGAATATAATCTTGTCAAAAATCAAAATATCAAGATTATCATTACAAAGTACCTTCTTCGACGACTGGTGGAATGCTTTCTGCCTCCATGAGCTCATCCGAAACATCATCAAAAGTTGTGTCCATGGATGGCTCAAAGTCGTCGGAATCCTCTGGCAAGTCAGCTGGCAAAAATATATATATATATGTCAGCAAGTGGCGGTAAAAAAAAAAAAAAAAACAGAGAAAAAATCATACCAGGAGGAGATTCTGGATCTACTTCAGAATCTCTGGGTTCTTCCTCAAATGCCATGATAGGATCCGTCACCGCCTCATCGGTCGAAACCTCGGGCATCACCAAACCATCATCGTCTGCCAAAACAAGGAAAGCAGTAGATCAAAACAAAAGCTCTCATGAAAGAAAAGAAACGGAAAGAGAAAAGGGAAAAGCATACCATCATCAATGGTCTCTTCCCCTCGGCTTCTCATCTCTGGAGGCTCGTCATCATCCCCTGATGCCTCCTCAACAATGGTGGAAGGAATTTCCATATCAGGAGAACTTTCCTGCAGCCTCTGACTTCGGCGGTGTCCCCGTCTCCTCTTGCCCCTACGGGACGAACTGCTGGAAGCACCCTCCCCACCATCAAAATCAGGCCTCTCGCCAGAGTCCTCACTGGACGGTCTGCTCTTGCCAGTAGACTCCATGGAAGCCTTTGCTCGCTCAGCTTGTATCCAAGGAGCAACCTCAGCCTCCTCCTCGGCAAGCTGTTCCAAGACCTCACCAGGTATCTCTTGTGCAGCTCCTAGTCTGATGACGTCCTGTTCTTCGAGGAAACCTGTTCTGTGCCTTTCTCCAGAAAGAAAAGCCAAAACTTCTTCTCGGCGGACGCCGTCTGACTTCCCAAGGCCCTTCCCGGAAGACTGCTTTACATCAAGCTCTTTCTTGGAAAGCCCCCAGTAAGCTGAAAAGCTCTCCACAAACCATTTTGTGAAGCCATCCGTCCGAAAAGTAGGCAACTCAGGATAAGAAATTAGGGCAGTAGTGTCTTCTGCGCTATAAAAGGCCCATGCATTTCTCCCATCCTGCAGACCTTCAAAACGCTTCAACTTGCTCGAAGGCGCTCCAACAATGCCTTGAGAGAAGCCCAACTGCATGGCAAAACGCGAGGGAACATACGGCTGGATGTCGACGAAAAGATGTCTGTGGTACACCATCGTGCCGACGCGTATGTTAAAAAGCCAACTCCTCTCGGCATTTGTCAAAGAATAGTGTCTCCCAGACCCTGCCCTGGTCGAATCACGGGAGACACCGAAATCAAAAGCCTTCTTCCTAAAACCCGGAGAAAGCTTCACTGAAGACTGCCCCATCTCGACGTCCCAGAATCGTCGGATCCTCAAGCAGGCAAATAAAAGAGATTCGGAAACAGGCTTCCCTCTAGCCAACCGAATCATAAACGGGTCATCGTCCTGAGCAGCACCCAATCGGTCGAAACTGGGACAGTGGTATACATACCACGAATAGAAAATGTGGGCTGAAAATACCCTGTTCATGGGAAGCCCAAGCCGAACCAGGAAAGCAGCAGCCTGCAGTTCGGTACACAAATAGGAGTAACGAGCAGGCACCAAAGCAAGCCGCTCTCCAAACGCTATCTGACAAGCCGGAAAAATGCAATGCGGCCTGATGTGCGTTCCATCTCCTCCAGCAAAAACAGCCTCACTCAGCCAATAAGTGAGGTAAACAGCGAGATCTCTCCTCAGCACAATGTCAGAATGAATGGCGTCTGTGCTTGCAAAGAATACCCTCAAATTCTCTCGCATGATGGAGATCTTCTTCGAATCCGGGTTCTTAGCTGTTGACACCAGAAATGTCACTTTGCCTCATCAACATCAAAAGCTATATGGAGCCGCATCCTACTACAAACAGGCAAAGCTGCTTCAAGCATCAGATCTTGACATAACCAGACAAAAACTATAAGATCTTTCAAAGTAGCCAAAAGAAGGGTACACATGAAGTCTCGGGCCATTTCGACACCATCTGGCCTAACTTCAATCCTCCAACAGCTGAGCGGGAGCTCCCGACGGCGACAATGTCAAATACATCAAATCTTCGATCAGAGTCTATGGATGGTCTCAAAATACCTCCAAAAGGCTGCATGTCGAATTTCAAGTCAAACCGACACCGTTTGACCCTCCATCAACTCTCGAACGGCAAAATCAAGCCTCCCGGCGGCGAGAACCTCTGATGCCGCCACTCATCAAACAAAACACATGAGTAGCTTCTGCATGCTTCCAAAGGGCTGCACGTCAAATTTCAGGTCATTCCGACAACGTTTGACCAGGTTTTGATGCTCCGAAGCAAAATCAAGCCTACCGGCGGCGAAGCTCCCCGGGACCATGGCACCCAAATCCGAGCTAATGGATCATCTCAAAATGACCCCAATAGGCTCCCCGTCAAATTTCAGGTCAATTGGACATCTGATGACCGTACATCCAAGCTCGACATCTTCCGCACGGTGAAATCAAGTCAAGCATCGACGGGAGCCCAAACGGCTTCAAAACTCAAATAAAAGCCCATGGTTGGTCCTATCTTTTGCCCAAGAAGCTTCACCTCAAATTTCAGGTCATTCCGACATCGTTTGACCCAGTTTCAACTCTTGGCGGAAAATCGGCTACAGAGTCTTCGGCTTTTCCAAGAAATAGGAAACTTTGTGCTCTGATTTGCACAGCCTTTCGATGGGTTTTCTTCAGAGGAATCAAGCCAATAAATGAGGAGAAATGTCAAAGAAAAATACAGGAGAAAACAGAAGCGAAAAAGCCCGAGAAACGACCAAGAAACGGCGACCGGAAGGCGGCCGAAAAATGGACCAAAGTCCAAGGTCGCTGGCGACCTTGGCCCATGGTCGCCGGCGACCATGGCCCAAGGTCGCCAGCCCCATGGTCGCCGGCGACCCCGGAAATCCGGGTCGCCGGATTTCCGCCAAAACGTCCGTTTGTTCGATTCTTTTCGGGTTTCGTGATGATTGGCCCCTGTGATTTTCTTAAAATCTGATTTTTGAGGCATGATATCCGTCGATCTACGTCAACATCACGGATCCGCTATCAAAATCATTTGATCATCATCGGACACTCCGAAACCGCCAACCGGCCGACCAAGAAAGCACACTTTCTGCCCAACCGATCAAGAAATCGACTGGACAGATGTTGCCGGACCATTAGTGGCAACCAATGTCTGAATTTTCATCGTCATCTGACATTAGGCAACGCACGGATCCATCCATGATCATCGCAAGAAGAATTCGAAAAGACGCAGCGCGGCCCGCGACTCTTCAAGCAACTCGGCAGCCAATTAACGAAGTTTAATGACCCTTTTATGGCAATTTATTAGGGTCATTAACTCATTATTTTGAACGGCCCAATCAGAAGCCAAGAAATGGGAGTTACAAGTCCAATTAATCATGACAATTAACCATGTAACTCCTATCATTATGGAGATTACTCATGATAATTAATCTTAAAACTCCCATCATCATGGAGATTAAATGCCCATTACTCTCCATCGGCCAATCAAAATCCAAGAAAAAGGAGTTACAAAATTATGAAATTAAATCTTGTAACTCCTCCCATCATGGAGCATTAATATCATTAATGCCCATAAGACCTTCCTAATGGCCACCAAAAGCCTATAAATAGGCGGTCATTCCAAAGGGAAGGGGTCTTGAAAATCGGGTCCTGAAGAATTGTCTGAAAATCATCTGAAGAATTCTTTACACAAAAAGAAGCTCTCTTATCTTGAAGAAACTCTGCTGCAAGCACTACAAGGTGATCGAAGTCCCTTGGGGGGCCACCCCCCCCCCCCCAAGATCTCCTCTCTTCTTCTATCCAACATGGCCTAGATGCGGCTTTTTAGCCCGTCTACTTGGTTTTTTATTGGATATAAGACATTCTCTTGGTCTTTATCCTCTAAAAATCTGAGGTCCAGGCCAAGCCAAGTGAATCAAAGCATCAAGTGTTCTCATCCGAAGGACGATGGCGGAGCCTATACACGACTCGCGACCGTCGATCTGAACGAGCCCCACAATCGCTTGAGAAGTCAGATTCCTTTTCTTACTTTTCTATTGTATTGTATTTTTTAAAAAAGACATAAAAAGCACATTTCTTGTCTTTAAATTTTGATGAGATTTGTAAACTGCCTTTTACGGCACAAAATCGCCTTCTACGGCACAAAACTGCCTTTCACGGCAAATTGAACAAAATCGCCTCTCACGGCATTTTAAAACCTTGTCTCTTTCTTTAAAATATATGTGCAATGGAAAGTTAGAAAAAAGTTAATTTCCTTTTCTACTTGTGAAGGTGAATCTCCGGATCACCACTTCAAATTCCAAGTAGAATAGAAAATCTGGCATACCCGTACAAAAAAATGTTGATGCTTGCTTCTTTTTTTCTCTTCGCCCCACCGGACCCCGCCGACCCGAGACGGAGGAAGGCGAGAAAGAAAAAGACGGGTCCATCAAGTTGGCATACCCGGTGGGACTTGTTCAAATGAGAACACGATGCTTAGAATCCTTGGCTCCCTTCTAGTTGGTGGCCTATGTTGGATCTTGTATCTAAAAAAAAAAACATGAGATGGGATTCTTTGGAAACTTCTTTCTTTGAACTTTTTTCCATTCTTTCTTTTCTCAACAAAAAAAAGGGGTTTTCTCTCTTTTGGATTCAAATTGGATAAAACTTTGGTTCTTTCCTTTTCATTTGTTTGCGCTCGCAGAAATGTTTGAGCCAACGTTCGGATTGGAAAGGACCATTTCCCTCTCTTTGACAGATCCATCGGAGATCTTTCAAAAAAAAAAAAAGTTAAAAAACAAAAACTTTTCAAATTTCTCTCTTTTGGACTCAAATTAGAGAAACTTTGGTTCTTTCCTTTCCGTTTGTTTGCGCTCGCAGAAATGTTTGAGCCAACGTTCGGATTGGAAAGGACCATTTCCCTCTCTTTGATGGATCCATCGGAGATCTTTCAAAAAAAAAAAAAAGTAAAAAAAAACAAAAAAACTTGAAATTTCTCTCTTTTGGACTCAAATTAGAGAAACTTTGGTTATTTCCTTTCCGTTTGTTTGCGCTCGCAGAAATGTTTGAGCCAACGTTCGGATTGGAAAGGACCATTTCCCTCTCTTTGATGGATCCATCGGAGAGCTTTCAAAAAAAAAAAAACTTTTCAAATTTCTCTCTTTTGGACTCAAATTAGAGAAACTTTGGTTCTTTCCTTTCCGTTTGTTTGCGCTCGCAGAAATGTTTAAGCCAACGTTCGGATTGGAAAGGACCATTTCCCTCTCTTTGATGGATCCATCGGAGATCTTTCAAAAAAAAAAAAAAGGGAAAAAGTTTAAAAAAAAAAAAAAACTTTTCAAATTTCTCTTTTGGATTCAAATTAGAGAAACTTTTGTCTTTTCCTTTTCGTGCAATGGCTCGCAGAAATGTTTGAGCCAACGTTCGGATTGGGAGGGACCATTTTCCTCTCTTTGATGAGTCCATCGGAGGTCTTTCAAAAAAAAGAGAGAGCGTTAAGGTTGCACCAATTGCATTCTTTGACCAAAGTGGTTCTAAGAAAAGCCTTGTCCAGAGTGTGGAGGCAGCTAGACTGTTCGAGGTAAGGGTCCTTCAAACGGGTTCATTAAGTAATCCTACCCTTACCTAGGGGCTAATCTATCCCCTAAGGTTTCATAAGACCGAATTGGAAGGCCTATGTGCACTCTTCAAAAAAAAAAAAAAAACTTCTGTCACTATTGTGTTCAAATTGGACGAATTTTGGTTCTTCCCTTTTCGGATTTAGGCTCGCAGAAATGTTTGAACCTGTATTCGGATTGGAATACCATTTGCCCTCTTTTATGAATTCAATCTTGACTTTTCAAAAAAAAAACTCTCGTCACCATTGGATTCAAATCTGAGAAATCCTGGTTCTTTTCTTTTTCGAATATAGGCTCGCAGAAATGTTTGAACCTGTATTCGGATTGGAATACCATTTGCTCTCTTTTGCGAATCCAATCTTGACATTTCAAAAAATCCCATCTCGTGTCCTTTAAGGGTGCGATTTACAACATTTGTGCCTAGCGGTGCTAGTAAGCCCTTTCGGGTCTACTGTATTCGCGACCGACACATTTGTATCTCTAACCTTATATCATTTTACCTCGAGTGAGCTTCGCTTCTCGGTAATTTGAATCAAGGTTTACAATTGCTTCTAGCGGTCCCTGGAACTCTCATTTCGAGCCGATCATACTTGCGCTTAGAACAATTGTACCAGCTATGGCTTTTTGGCCTTCTTCATTACGCTCAGAACGGGCCATGCCCCTAAGCGATTTGAAAAGACAAAACCATAGTATAGCCCATTTATGATCACCCTATCTTGTGATTACTAATGGATGTGGTCTTGTTTCAGAAAAGTTTTTTCAAAAACTAGCAATGGCAGCTTCGTTGACCATCACCTTCGATGAGAACAAGTACCAAGTCATGCTTCAAGAGAAGCAAAGCAAGGGCACTTTCAAGTGCCCTGTCAGCTGCCGAAGCATCACCTCCCTCGGCAACTCCCAAAACACCGGGTCGACCTCCACTCCCCGGACCATCGTCTTCAGGTCACTGGGACCATTCCCACTACCCGCAGAAGAGACGGTGCCTGCTAAGAAGCAGAAGACCCCCCCCCCCCAACGTGTCGCTACCCCGACACCAAAGGCGGTCACCAAGAAACCTGAGGCTCGTGGCAATCCCATGAGACCTCAACCTACAAAAAACCAAGTCTATCCCAAGACTTGGTCCCCGCGATCTTCACCAAAACAAAGAAGGTCCCGGACATCTGCAAAGCCAGAATACCTGGCTCCTCTCAAGGAGAATAGGTTTTATCCTCTTGCTTACATCAAAGGAGAGAAACCTACCCTCCACCGAACAACAAAAACTACTCAGCACGAGTCTGCTTGCTCATACAAGCCCAAAATCAAATCGTGCATCACAAGGCCTCGACAAGAACTTGCTAGGGCCTACTCTCCTGCAACTCATCTCAACAGGGGATGAGCTTGCAAAATTTAAAGCTTCACTGCGACAAGCTAAGGACCGCGTCCAAATCCTGTCCATGCCAGTCTTCAAGGAAGACAAGCTCGGTTGCTGCGCACGAGGGACCACGTCCTTCATTGCCAGAGCACAGCCCGAGCTAATCGAAGCTCAAATTGCTTGTCGCATACGTCGCCGCGCGGCATATCGACAAAAGAGATTAGAGAAGCAAAGAACCCAGCATTCTGAGCTTCAAATCTCCCAAAAATGGGTCGAAAAAGAAAGACCCGACCAAGTTGCTGCTGTCCACATGGTTGGCAAAACCAAAAGACGCCAGAAGTTAGCGACAAAAATACATGTCAGATAACCGGTGACTCGCAGCGTCTCCCGGACGAGAAGACATCAGGAAGACTCTCCCACTCCTTCAAGCCAGGGACATCGGAGTGATCATTCCTCGGGCTCTTCATCTAAAAGAATGAGCTCCAGCTCAGTCACTAAGACAGTATCCTCTTTTAACTCACGAAGGATGAATGTCTTGGTCACAAACTCTGAGCAACCTCCACCACATGACGACATGGCTCTACGCATTCAGCAGCTAGAGCAAGGACAGCAGAGAATAGAGGTTCTGATGGAAAACCTCCTTCTCACTCTCCAGCGTCCACCAAACAATGTCGAAGTTCCTCCACAAGATGAGGCAAACGGTGGAGAAGATGAGTCACGCGCCCTTACTAAAAAGGACGTGGACAATATCCTCGCCAAAGCAAAAGAAGAGGATACACTGAAGGAGCATGGGATCAAGCCACCATATCCTTTATGGATGGACTCGGTTCCGTTTCCCCAAAAGTTCAAACAATCTCTTCTCCAAACATATACAGGGAAAGGTTCAGCCAGACAGCATGTCATCCACTTCAAAATCCTGACAGGAACGATCGCGGATCAAGATGCTCTCAAGATCCGTCTCTTTGCAAGTACCCTAAAAAGTACAGCCTTTGATTGGTATTCCACTCTGCCAAAGGACTCCATTCAAAATTGGACCATGCTAGAGACACGTTTCCTGACCCACTTCAAAGGTGAGGATCATCCTATTACTATGGCTCAGCTCTGCAGCCTTAAACAGGGAGAGAATGAGTCGACATACGACTTCATTCACAAGTGGAAAGTAATGGCATACAAATGCTCAGATGTGCTGCCACAAGCGTCGTTAGTCGACATTTGCCGAAACAACATGAGAACAAGGATCCGCTCCATGATTATCGGCAACAAATCAAAGAACTTGGGAGAACTCCTAGAAGCGTCTATGGAGGCTGAAACGGTGATTAAAGACCTCAAGAGTCAGAAGTCATCAAAGAAGGAGCAGACCGCCATTCCAACCTCCAAGCCAAAGAAAAAGGAGGTTCTGAATGTGCAAACCAAGTCAGCTCCTCAGCCACCAAAGAAAGCTGAAAATAAAGCTGCAGGTAAGAGACCTGAACTCTCTGATGCCTTCAAAGAACGAGTAGAAAAGAAATACCCGTTCGATGAAGATGTTGAAGAAATATTTGGGGCTCTCTTGGCAAATGGCAAACTCATCCTGCCTTACCCCAAAAGACCGGGAGATGTTGGCAAAACCAACGATCCCCGATATTGTCCATACCACCAAATGGTCTCGCATCCTCTCAACCAATGTTTCATTGTGAGAGAGAAGATCAACGAGATGTGGAAAAACGGAGTCATCACCTTTGACAAAAACTATGGGTCTGCCTCCGTTAACATGGTGTCATATGGACAAACATCCAAATCATCAAAGGAAAACGTCACTACTTCCTTCAAGGTGATAAAAATGACCCAAACATCCCAAGAGCTTGTGCCTTACCCAACGCCAGAAGGACAACCCATATGGGTACATCCCGATGTCCTAGAAGATGAAAATTGGGAGATCGTCAAAACAAAGCCGACCGCTCAACAGCGAAGGCAAGCCAAGAAACAACTCCGCAAGCTCAAACAGCAGGAGAAGGCTCAAACAAAACAAGAGGTTCCTGAAAAAACAGAAACCTCCTTTACCGCTTCACTGGGGGCAACAGAGGGGTCTCTCCCTAAAGTTCCAAGAGTGATAAGAAAATTCACTCTCAGTGATTTCATGCCACCACGGCTCAAAGATGAGAATACGCAGGAGGCATCGTACTCTTGTAACTCGGTAGTTGGATTCTCCATGAATGGATACGAGTCCAGTGACACTGCCAGTGACAACGATGAGTGGGAGGAATCCCTTGAAACCGGAGAATATCTCTCCGACGAAGAATGGATCCCGGAATCCCACCTTATGCCAGTAATCTGGTATAACCCCTTCCAGCCGCAAGGATCCTGGTCTGATGATGATGAAGACCAAGAGGCTGCCCAAATTGCTGTTAAAACAACACAAACAAATGCTCTAGTGGATCCCAACCAGGTCGAACCACAAGGGGCAGATGAAGAAAAAGATTTGGCTCCTATGCCCAATCTTGAAGAATATGCGAGGATCTTGCAGCATCTAGCCATAGAGCAGGAGCAGGATCGCATCAACCAACTTCATCAAAATCCAGAACCGGAAGTCCCAAAAAATCTACGAGCATCTTCTCCAGGGACTCCGGAAAATGAAGAAAGTTGCTGGATTGATGATCCGCTTACATCGGAGGATGAGTCTGATTCCCAACGGTCCATTATGGAGGCATCTTCTATCCAAGTTGCCTATAATGTGATAGTTCAGGAAAAAAGTGCCTCTGAAGCTCCATCTGCTGAGGCCACGGACTCTCAAAATGTATCCAGTAGCATATCTTCTGGAGCTACATATTCTCGGGTGACTTCCACTGAGATAACACCTTCTCAGCCATCGTCTCCTAAAACGGTGACATCAGAATTCAAGCCTCTTCCGACTGGTCACCATGAAGAAGCTCTGACTGATGAAGTCTTCAAAGAAAACCCAGTCAATTGGTCCCAGGTACCCAACCTCATAGGAGATGTCTGGACCGATGAAATACTGGACAAAGAAGAAAAGTTATTGGAAGCTGTTCAGGACTTGTTCCCGGAAAATGCTCCATGCAACGCAATAACTGAAGACGGCAATGCTGCTGCAGAGGCGTTTTCAGCAAATGGGGAAGACCAGCCCCTTGAGCCCGAAGGGGGTCTTCCGAAAGAAGAACCACCTCTAGAAGCTTTTGAAGTTGGGAAAGGTACCCGCTCTGGCCGGGATTACCACAAAAACTATAACCAACCTTCTTCTTCTTCTTATGTAAATCCTTCGGGAAAACAAGCTGTAAATTTCCCAAGCGGCGGTGATAATGAAAATGCAGGCCTAAAGGAGGCTTTCAAGTATGACTTGATTGAGCACTTCAAACACATACCCGCACGACTGCACATCCTAGACTTATTACGAATGTCACCACAAACTCGTGATAGTCTCATTTCAGAACTGCAAAGGCTGAATCTGGATGTCAACAAACATGCCCCGCAAGTCCTGAAATTAAAATGGACTATAGGGTCACAAAATCAAAAACCTCCTCAAAAGGAGAAAAGAAAGAAGCTGGAGGACCTTGCACTGAATGCCTCTCGGTCCAAAAAGCCGCAAGTGCTACCATCGCCTTCAATAAGGAAGACCTCCTGCTTGGCAAGACGAAGCACAACCGACCCTTGTACTTCACAGGGTACATCAAAGAGATGCCGATACACAGAGTCCAGATCGACCCGGGTTCTGCACTCAACCTCATCTCTACTTCGGCACTCAAAGAACTGGGTATCCCACCTAGTAAACTAAGCCACACATCTGTGTCCATCTTTGGATACGATGGGAGTGCTCAAAGGCCCATTGGCAAAATCCGGTTCAGGTTGCAAATCGGCGATCTTATCTCTGAGGTCACCGTATATGCAATAAAAATCCCTTCATGCTATAACATCCTTCTTGGACGCCTTTGGATACACGAAAACGGTGTCGTTCCTTCGACTCTACATCAATGCATCAAGTTTGTTGGCGACGACGGCTTGATACATCGAGTGTTTGCAGACAAAAAGCCCTTCAAAGGCAAGGAAGTCCATTTTGCAGACTCTCAGATGTACAAGGATGAAAAAACAGAAAAGGAGGAGAAAACAACATCCTTTGCCGGCAATCTTCAAAAAGATAAAGGCAAGGCTCCTCAGCAATCATCGAAAGAAAACAAACCTTCCGGCAAACTCAAAGAGAGCAATCAGTCTCCCTTCGTCATCTCCTTCAAATCTTCCAAACCTTTGGTAATCACTACTAAAGCAAAGAAGACAAAGCAAAAGACAGGAGGGAAGCTTGCTGTCTCCTTCGTGTCTATCATACAAGACACGGATTCCGATTCAAGACTGAAGACGATACATCGTCAAGCCAAGCTGATACTCAGCAAGTTCGGCCTGCTCTCACTCCATTGGAGACCCCTGCTGACGTAGAAGATCCTGCGTCTGCTACCTTCGTCCTTCCGGAAACGTCGGGAGAAGATAAACCAATCTTCTTCCATAGCTCGAACGCTTCTTCATCAAACTGCCTGCTTGAGCCTTTCCAAAATGAAGGTATGCCTCAACTATCCCTGTATAGTCCCATGGCACAAGCTATCATGAAGAAAATGGGCTATGACGCTCAAAATCCAATTGGTTTGGGAGGTGGCCGTGGTATTCTCACACCATTGGAACCCACCTTGACCAAAGGCCAGCTGGAAGATTGGAAACTCCACCGTCGTATAGACAAGTCTTCATACAGATTGGGGTATGATCCTGACACTCCGATGAGACATCTGACACAAAGGCTGCAGAGTCGTTTTGCCGACCAAGCCTCAACATCTCATGTCGATGAAGACATCGATCTCCCTGGATATCTCTTTGAAGAGTTACCCGACAAGGACCCAGGAAGCTCATCAAATTGGCATGATTTCTCTGATGATGAAGAGGAATTGTCCGATCACACAGACGCACGGTTCTCTGATTCAGAAGAGCTGTCGTCTCCAAAAGGAATGCCTTACTTCGACCCAGTTTCAGCTGGTGATTGAGATCATCTCATAGTAAGTCTAGAGAAGAATACCGATCAAGAAGATTTATGGACAAAAGCGGAGCCATGGTCTGAAAATGCCCTTGGAAATCCAGAAGGTCTTGTTGAGCTGGAAACCTCCGAAAATGTTGTGGAGGAACCACCTTCAAACCTTCCGACAGAAGATTCTGTTCAAAAGATAGATTGGGAACACCAGATAACCCACGTCCTGTATTCATAAGCAAGAATATAAAGGATGAGGAGTTACCCGAGTATGTCTCTTTTCTTCGTGAGTTTGTTGATTGTTTTGCATGGTCTTACGCTGAAATGCCTGGCTTAGATCCCAAAATAGCAGTCCACAAACTCAACCTGCAAGAAAATGTCAAGCCTATCAAACAAGGCCAAAGAAGATTCCGTCCTGATGTGATGGACAAAATTAAACAAGAAGTTCAAAAACTCAAAAACGTTGGCTTCATCCGCGAGGAACAGCATCCTGAATGGTTGGCCAACATCGTCCCTGTGACAAAGAAAAATGGGCGAATCAGAGTCTGTATTGACTATAGAGACCTGAATAATGCATGCCCCAAAGATGAATTCCCGCTCCCCATACCGGAGGTAATGATTGACAACACCTGCGGGTTTGAGCGAATGACTTTCATGGACGGCTTCTCTGGCTACAACCAGATAAAGATGCATCCCGAAGATGAAAGGCATACATCCTTTCGGACCCTATTTGGCGTGTATTGCTACACTGTCGTGCCATTTGGTCTGAAAAATGCTGGTGCAACAAATCAAAGGGCTATGATGAAGATATTCCAATGTATGAAGCACAAGACGGTCGAATGTTATGTTGATGACCTCGCCGTCAAAAGCAAAAGGAAAGAAGACCATCTCCAAGATCTTGGAGAAGTCTTCCTTCGGCTTCGCAAACACAAACTGCGAATGAATCCCCTCAAATGCTTCTTCGGTGTCTCATCGGGTAAGTTCCTCGGATTCATAGTTCGGAAAGCTGGAATAGAACTTGACCCCATAAAAGTCAAGGCAATTCTAGAAATGCCATCTCCAAGGACCCTAAGAGAACTAAAACGGCTTCAAGGAAGATTGGCATACATCCGACGGTTCATTTCCAATCTATCAGGAAAATGCCTTCCATTTTCTCGCCTGATGAAGAAAGGTGTAGACTTTGTTTGGGATGCTGAATGTGAAGCTGCATTTCAAGACATCAAATCATACCTGACCAAGCCTCCGGTGTTCGCTGTTCCCACAACCGGAAAACCATTCATTTTGTACACAAGAGCTCTCGACTATTCTTTGGGCGCTCTACTTGCACAAGAAAATGATGGAGGAAAAGAAGCTGCTCTATACTACCTCAGTCGCATGTTGGTAGGTGCAGAGCATCACTACTCTCCAATCGAAAAAGAGTGCTTGGCAGTGATGTTTGCCGTACAAAAGCTGCGTCACTATTTGCGGTCAAACACAATATACCTGATATCGAGGATCAATCTCTTAAAGGTCCTTGTCACAAAAGCAGGTTCTCTCAATGCCCGGCTGGCAAAATGGTCCATCCTTCTGTCACAATTTGATAATAGGTATGTACCACAGAAAGCAATCAAAGGTCAAGCTCTAGCAGACTTTCTCGCAGAGCATCCACTGCCTAAGGATTCTCCGCTCAAGGATGATCTCCCAGACGAACCTGTCTACAGTGTAGAGATTTCCTCACCAAATGCCTCCTGGAACATGTACATCGATGGTGCAACCAGGATAAATGAAAAAGGAAAGCCAATATCGGGAATTGGCATTCTCTTTGTTAGCCCCGATAAATACATGATTCCACATGCATTTTCACTACTGGAACCATGTTCAAATAATGCAGCTGAGTACCAAGCTCTGATTATAGGATTGGAACTCGCCCTCGAATCTGGCATCACCATGCTGGAAGCATTTGGGGATTCTCAACTGATCGTCAAACAGATGAATCAGGAATATGAAATCAGGAAACCTGATCTGTTGCCTTACTACAACAGGGTGCAATCTCTTCGTCAAAACTTTGACATCTGTCACATCACCCACATCCGCAGAGGTGAAAACATCCGTGCAGATGCCCTAGCTGGACTTGCTGCATCCATGGCAACCCAAGAGGGGGAAAACATGCAAATTACAGTGTGTCAAAGAAAGATTCCACCTCCTCTCAACACACACCAAGCAGTTGCTGAATGCCATCGAGTGGTTGGAGGTCCGATTTCCATCCTTAAACCTCCGATAGGCGACTAGAGGGATCTGTTCATTGATTATATTATGTTCGGAATCTTACCTGAAGATCCAAAAGAACGGGTAAGTATCCAAAGACGAGCCCCAAACTTTCATTTGGATATTCCTTCCAAAATGCTTTACATAAAATCCTTCAATGGAGTACTTCTACGCTGCTTGTCACAACAAGAGGCGGAAGAAACTCTAAAAGAAGTTCATGCTGGTCTTTGTGGAGCCCATCAGGCTGGTCCGAAGCTCTACGATCAGATAAAAAGGTTAGGTTATTATTGGCCTACCATGGTGGCTGACGCAATACAATTTGCAAAACGTTGCCAACAATGCCAAGTTCATGGAGATTATGTACACATGCCTCCAGAATGGCTACATCTTACAGCGATCTCATGGCCCTTCGAAGCCTGGGGTATGGACATCATTGGTCCTATCTCTCCCCCGTCAAGCAAAGGTCATCGCTTCATCTTCGCCGCTACGGATGATTTCTCCAAGTGGTCAGAAGCATTTGCGTTCAGTGAAATGAAGACCTCGTCAGTCCTTCAATTCTTACGAACCAACATCATTTGTCGCTTCGGTATACCTAAAGGATTCGTCCATGATAACGGACCACAATTCCGGGATCACAGATTCTACAGGTTCTGCGACAAATACAAAATTCAAAGTTGTCCTTCGACTCTTTATAACCCGGCAGCGAATGGACTAGCAGAAGCCTTCAACAAGACACTTTGCAAAATCCTCAAGAAAATGGTCTCTACTCACAAAAGAGACTAGAGCGACAAACTGCCTGAAGCTTTATGGGCCTACCAGACTACCGTTCGAGGACCAACCCATAGCACACCATTCTCCTTAGTCTATGGATGTGAAGCAGTTGTCCCCCTAGAGGTACAAATTCCTTCTTTAAGGGTATCTCTACAAAATGAATTGACGCAAGAAAGCAACGTCAAATTGAGACTCCAAGAACTGGATAACCTCGATGAAAGACAACTCGAAGCTCTACAAAATGTTGAGCTTTACCAAGCACGCATCGCAGGATCTTTTGACAAAAGGGTCAGGCAACGTGCCCACAAAAAGGGTGACTTGGTTCTTGCGGTGAAAAGGCCAATGGTTTTTGCCCACAAATCCAAAGGCAAATTCGAACCAAAATGGGAGGGACCCTTCGTCATCGACAACGTCTTCTCCAATGGCGCATATGCTCTTCTAAACATGGAAGGTGACAGATGTATGCTGCCCATCAATGGCAAGTTCTTGAAGCGGTACTACCCTTGAAGACTTCCTACATCGGGTCAGAGTGATGCCTGCATGGCCAAAGCCTATTCTTAGGTACTTGCTCGTCAAACCCACCCCTTTTAGAGTTTTTATCCCTATGTTGAAATTTCTAAAAAGCCAAAAAACAATGCTTACTTTCAATGTTTCATTGTTAAAAAAAAAATCAAACCCAAAATCCAAGTTTCGGAACCTCTTCCCTAACTTGACCAAAACTTTCAATCCTTGAACCCAAAATTCATGGTTTGAAACAAAAATCAGGACTTAGGAATTTCCACCACTAGTCCACCCGGACTTTTACCACCAAAGATGGTTTTTAGTCAAAATTTACGACCCTCGTGTCTTTAAACAAAAAATGATTTTTCAAAAAACCGTGGGGAAGCGACATTTAGTCGATACTCACGGAAAACCCAAAAATCGGAAGGATGCGAACCCCATTCGATACTTCCAAAACCTCAAAATCGCAAGAAAGCGACACCTCGTTGATACTTGCAAAATCTCAAAAAAAATCGTGGAGACACAACGTTTCAGTTGATATCCACAACCCGAATTTCAAAACAAAAAAAAAAAAACAAAGGTTCGAAAAAACCACAAATTTCAAAAATCGTGGGGAAGCGACATTCCATCGATACCCATAAAACCAAAAATTTGAGAAAAAAGTAAGGAGGCGACATTCAGTCGATACTTGCACCCAAATCCGCGAGGAAGTGACATTCCATCGATACTCGCAACCGAATGAGCAAGGAAGCGACATTCCATCGATACTTGCAATACCATTCAGCAGGGAGGCGACTCTTAGTCGATACTTGCATTTTTGAAAACCAAAAACCTGGCTTTTACGCCAAAACCCGGCTTTCATGCCAAAACCCGGCTTTCATGCCAAAAACCAAAATCTGGCTTCCATGCCAACAAAACAAAAACCTGGCTTTCATGCCAAAAATCAAAAAATCTGGCTTCCTTGCCAACAAAACAAAACTTGGTTTTAAAAAAAAAAAAAAAAAAAACTTGGCTTCTATGCCACAAAATCTAGCTTTCACGCCAAACAAACAAAAATCGGCTTCCATGCCACAAAACAAAATTTGGCTCCCATGCCACAAAATCTTTGGCTTCCATGCCACAAAACCAAAACTTGGCTCTCACGCCACAAAAATCGGCTCTCATGCCAGAAACCGGCTTCCATGCCACAAAACAAAAACTTGGCTTTCACGCCACAAAAATCGGCTCTCACGCCAAAAAAATGGCTTTCAAGCCAAACAAAATTTTGGCTTTCACGCCATCCAAAATTCGGCCTTCAAGCCATCTCAAAAATCAGGCTTTTTGCCACAAAATTTGGCTTTCATGCCTAAAAACAACCAATTGATAAAAGATTTTCACAAAATGACAACCTTTTGATCAAATTTTCAAACAAACCATTCCCATTCAATTTTTGCTTATGTTATCATCAAAAAATGAATTTAAGTGAAATAAGGGGATACAAAAAAAAAGAAGTGCCAAAAATGTTTATACATGGAGGTACCAAAAGAAAAGAAGAAAAAGTTAATTACAAATCAGGAGGCTAGTCCGACATGGTCTTCAGCCATAGGCTTAACTCCTCACGCAAACAATTGGCCTTAGCCTCCAAAGCTTCCAGGCCGCGTTACTTCAGAATCTTCCCATAAAAAGTAGTAGGCCGTCGCGATCCATCCTCGGCACGAGGAAGCTCTTCCAAGGGAATCTGCCATTGTTCATATTCTTGAGTCTTCCTCCGGAGATTGCTTTCGACCTCCTCAACTTGGCGAATGAGAGCCCTCTCTCTATCACGAGCTTTCAAAGTGGCAGTCCACTTGGCAGCAGTTTGTTCTTCCAATAGCTCAAGGCGCTGTCTGGCTTCGGTGACCTCCCTATCAAGGCGGTGCTGGTCCTGTGTCAGCTCAATAATAGCCAACTCGGTGACGTTCCTCTCCCGAACGAGCAGCTTCCGAGTCCGCGAGATCTCATTCAAATCAGATTTGACCTCGCTGGAAGGCTTCAAAAACATCTCGTTGAATAAATCAACATTCGGAAAGCTCTTGGTCTCAGTCCACTTGTTGCCTAGTGCGATGACTTCATCAACAAAAGCCTTAGCATCTGTAATGTCCATACCAACTTCTTCGCTATCGGCAAGAATGTCCTGCACATGCTTCACCATGCCAAATCCAGCCTCCAAATGGCCAGCAGAAAGAGTCTCGACCCATGAGCTCAAGACTCTCTTCAACACCTTCCTCGCAAACTGACGGGATGGCTCAGATGAAGACTCGCCATGCTCGGTTGGTCGACTACCCGTGTCAGGCACCGTTGGAAGAGTAATCAAGAAGCTCTTTCCAATCAGACCCGCTGGGGAAGGAATATCCGTAGGTGGACTCGCCTCTGCCTCATCAAAATTGGTGGAAGAAGCCCCTACTCCTGGATCGGTCACAGGTACCCCCTGCTCTGGTTTTGAAAAAGATAGAGGAGCTTCTTCTGTCACCTCACAACCTGCCAATGAAAAATGAAAAAGGTATGAATATGATCTTGTCAAAATATCAAGATTATCATTACAAAGTACCTTCTTCGACGACTGGTGGAATGTTTTCTGCCTCCATGAGCTCATCCGAAACATCATCGAAAGTTGTGTCCATGGATGGCTCAAAGTCATCGGAATCCTCTGGCAAGTCAGCTGGCAAAAATATATATATATATATGTCAGCAAGTGGCGGTAAAAAAAAAAAGGAAGAAAAAAAAAATCATACCGGGAGGAGATTCTGGATCTACTTCAGAATCTCTGGGTTCTTCCTCAGATGCCACGATAGGATCCGTCACCGCCTCATCGGTCGGAACCTCGGGCATCATCAAACCATCATCTTCTGCTAAAAGAAGAAAGCAGTAGATCAAAACAAAAGCTCTCATGAAAGAAAAGAAACGGAAAGAGAAAAGGGAAAAGCATACCATCATCAATGGTCTCTTCCCCTCGGCTTCTCTTCTCTGGAGGCTCGTCATCATCCCCTGATGCCTCCTCAACAATGGTGGAAGGAATTTCCAGATCAGGAGAACTTTCGTGCCGCCTCTGACTTCGGCGGTGTCCCCTTCTCCTCTTGCCCCTACGGGACGAACTGCTGGAAGCACCCTCCCCACCATCAAAATCAGGCCTCTCGCCAGAGTCCTCACTGGACGGTCTGCTCTTGCCAGTAGACTCCATGGAAGCCTTTGCTCGCTCGGCTTGTATCCAAGCAGCAACCTCAGCCTCCTCTTCGGCAAGCTGTTCCAAGACCTCACCAGGTATCTCTTGTGCAGCTCCCGATCTGATGACGTCCTGTTCCTCGAGAAAACCTGTTCTGTGCCTTTCTCCAGAAAGGAAAGCCAGAACTTCTTCTCGGCGGACGCCGTCTGACTTCCCAAGGCCCATCCCGGAAGACTGCTTTACGTCAAGCTCTTTCTTGGAAAGCCCCCGGTATGCTGAAAAGCTCTCCACAAACCATTTTGTGAAGCCAGCAGTCCGGAAAGTAGGCAACTCAGGATAAGAAATCAAGGCAGTAGTGTCCTCCGCGCTATAAAAGGCCCATGCATTTCTCCCGTCCTGCAGACCTCCAAAACGCTTCAACTTGCTCGAAGGCGCTCCATCAACGCCTTGAGAGAAGCCCAACTGCATGGCAAAACGCGAGGGAACATACGGCTGGACGTCGACGAAAAGATGTCTGCGGTACACCATTGTGCCGACACGTATGTTAAAAAGCCAACTCCTCTCGGCATTTGTCAAAGAATAGTGTCTCCCAGACCCTGCCCTGGTCGAATCACGGGAGACACCGATATCAAAAGCCTTCTTCCTCAAACCCGGAGAAAGCTTCACTGAAGACTGCCCCATCTTGACGTCCCAGAATCGTCGGATCCTCAAGCGGGCAGATAAAAGAGATTCGGAAACAGGCTTCCCTCTAGCCAACCGAATCATAAATGGGTCATCGTCCTGAGCAGCACCCAATCGGTGGAAACTGGGACAGTGGTATACATACCACAAATAGAAAATGTGGGCTGAAAATACCCTGTTCATGGGAAGCCCAAGCCGAACCAGGAAAGCAGCAGCCTGCAGTTCGGTACACAAATAGGAGTAAAAAGCAGGCACCAAAGCAAGCCGCTCTCCAAACGCCATCTGACAAGCTGGAAAAATACAATGCGGCCTGATGTGCGTTCCATCTCCTCCAGCAAAAACAGCCTCACCCAGCCAATAAGTGAGGTAAACAGCGAGATCTCTCCTCAGCACTATGTCAGAATGAATGGCGTCTGTGCTTGCGAAGAATACCCTCAAATTCTCTCACATGACGGAGATCTTCTTCGAATCCGGGTTCTTAGCCCTGGCTTCCTGGGTCGTACTTTGAGAAGACTCCTCGCTATCAAAGAAGTTGGAAGACAAAAAGCTACCGCTCCTCCAACTGCTATACCGGACTTTCGAGCCTTCCTTCTCCTTCAAGAAAATCATAGAAGGCGACGAGCTGAAAGTACAAAAGCCTGAACTCCTCAGACTGCTCCTCAAGGACGCTGTCGATAGGTATAAACTCCTCATAGAGATTGCCGAGGATAGGCAGCCTAATGATGGCACTCAGTTCCTTTAAAGAAAAACCAATCTCACCATTCGTGACAACGAAGGTGTTGGTTTGTGGAAGGAACGACTCCAGCATAGCCATAAAGGCCTCATCGGAGAAAACCACGGTTTGCCGAAAAGCGCGGACCGCATAAAAAATGTCGGCCTCCTTCAGAATGGCACCGCCAACCTGCAGGATGTGATCAGTCCACGACTCCCAGCTCGAGTCAGCACTGAAACGGCCACGAAGTCGAAAAGGCTTCACCCAATTGCTGCCATCGCCCTTGAAAATGCCAAGGCCCACCGGTCTCAAATCGACCGAAGAATGGTCTGAACCTTGGTAGTCGCTGGCCGGCATCAAAATGTCCATACGGGCAGGCGACTTCTCTGCAAAACCAGAAGAGCCGCCAACAAAAACCCCGGTCTTGATCACATTTGTCCTCTTCACCCAGCTTGGAGGATCTTCCCTCTTCGAGCATGTGGAGGAAAGGCTCATGATCGAGATTGTCCGATCGAAGGACGACCGGGTAGAAACAGTTCTCTTCTCACCATCAACTGTGAAAGAGAACTGAAAAATCTCCTTTGGTATGCTGAATCGTAGGGGACGGCATCACCAAAGAAGAAGGTAGGCTTGGGCACAATGCTCTGATCGTCCGTGACCCATGGACGGTTGCTTACAATAATCTTATAATACTCCTCATCCTTGAGGGCAATCAAACGTTGCCTCATCTCATCTCGGTTGAGCGAGTCACACTCTTCCAAGTTCCTTTCAACATACTGAACCTCCTCCCAGGCCTGCTGTACGACCACATTAGAGGATCTGGTAGAACGGCGGGGCGCATCAGTGACCGGCTCCTTACCCTTGTTCGTTCTGGAGGAACTACCTGCAAAGGATGGAAAGAAAAAAAAATCAATCATCAAAATGACAGAATTTTGCTAAAAAAATTCTAGCGAAATTTTGGCATGGTTCCGGGGCAATTACGAAGAAAAGGAAAACACCTCGAAAGAAATAGGAGCTTGAAGATGGGCTCAACTTCGCTGCAAGCCCATAATCATGGAACTTTCTCGAAGAAGGCTCGAACTCAAACATTGCTGCGAGATCAAGCCAAAGCTTCTCAAATATCCGCAAGATCGGAAAAAGGCTCAACATTGCTGCGAGCTCTAGAATCCAAAACTTGCAAAGCTCCTCAGGAAATCCCCGCAAGACCAAGAAAGGGCTCAACATTGCTGCGAGCTCCAAATCCCAAGACTTGCGAAAAGATTGCCAGGTGTGCACTATCATACTTCCAAAAAAAAAAAAAATGCATAGAAGGAAAGTTGTCATGCATGTGCATCTCAAAAAAAAAAAAAAGAAGAAGAGAAAATCTCTTTTCAAAAAAAAGAGAAAGAAGGAAAAAAAAAAAAAAAAGAAAGAGAATAAAAGAAATTTTGCCCACAGGCCATGTGGCCGTACGGCCATGACCGTACGGTCTTGTCCGTACGGCCACAAAAAAAAAAGAGAGAAAAAAAAAGAGAAGAAAAAAACACACGGTAAAAATAAAAAAAAAAGGAAACCGTGAGAAAAAGAAAAGAAAAGAAAAGCCACGGTAAAAAAAAGAAAGATAGAGAGAAAACCGTGCAAGAAAAAGAAAAAAAAGAAAGAAAGAGAAAAAAACAAAAAAAAGGATGTGCAAAAAAAAAAAAAAGAAAGAGATGCACGTGGAAAAAAAAAAAGAAAAGAATGAAAACCTTTTTCGATTCCTACATGGGGATTTTTAAGAAAAAGAAGAAACTTACTTGAAGCCATTGATGGAGAAGAAGAAGAAAAAGCTTGAAGATCCTTGAAGAAGAAGAATTCTTGATCTTGGAGCACTCTTAAAAGTTCTTACAAAAAGAGAGCAATAGCAACAAGAGATCCAATCCCCTTGCTTTTATAGAAGAAAGCAAACCAAAAGAGGAAAGGAGGAGAAAAGAAAGGGAGTAAGTGCTACAAATTAGCAAACTTCCTAAAAGAAAGGAATTATGGGATATTCTTTCCCAATGAGGAGATCTTTTAAGAAATTCTCTCCAAAAAGAGAGGGATTATGAGAAACTTTCTCCCAAAGAAATATACTTTGAGAAAATCTCTCCCAAAATCAAGGAAACTTGAGAGATTCTCTCCAAGTAAGAATATTTTTAGATATTCTCTACCAAAAAGAGATATTTTTAGATATTCTTAACAAAAATGACACCAAATGAGATCTAAGCCATCTTTAAAGCTTAAGGTCCCATGGGTTAGCCCACATGAGCCAGGTTTGACCACCTAGGCACTAAAAGTGGCTTTTAGTCAAAATTCCTCCTACCAAGAGCATACAAAAATGGTTCCATGCCTCCTTTGAGTTGATTGAACCATACAAAAAATACAAGCCTCATGAGTTTCCAAAAGTCCAAACCATCCCACCTCATGAACCAAATTAAGCCAAAACCTTGAAATTGACATTCCAAAAAAACCCAAACCACTCCAACGGACCCAAAGTTGTCCCAAAGAGTGACAAAAATCCAAACCATGGTCTCCTAACTCGCCACATACAGCTTGTTGGGTCACAAGGCCAAAACCAAAACCAAATCCCGGTCCCCTAACTTGCCACATACCGCTTGTTAGGTCACAAGACCAAAATCAAAATTCAAAACCCGACCCCCTAACCTGCCACATACAGCTTGTTAGGTCACAAGGTCAAAAACCAAAAACCTTCTTGACCGCCTGATGCGCAACACAAAGCCTTTAGGTTCACAAGGTCGAAAAGAAAATCCAAAACCCAAAAACGCAACCCAAATGTCATTTTCAAGATTTTGCCTTGAGATGGTACGTGATGTCTCTCACTGCCATAAAATTCCCTTGGAAACTCAAAAGGCTACACTATCAAGAAAAATGCTCAGAGACTCTCGGTCAAGTCAGAAGTTCTCCTTCAAAGTTTTATTCGAGGCACATCGACTGCAAAGGCTATCCAATTCGTCGCTGTACCTCGAGGGGGCATTTGTTGACACCAAAAATGTCACTTTGCCTCATCAACATCAAAAGCTATATGGAGCCGCATCCTACTACAAACAGGCAAAGCTGCTTCAAGCATCAGATCTTGACAGAACCAAACAAAAACTACAAGATCTTTCAAAGTAGCCAAAAGAAGGGTACACATGAAGTCTCGGGCCATTTCGAAACCATCTGGCCTAACTTCAATCCTCCAACAGTTGAGTGGGAGCTCCCGACGGCGACAATGTCAAATACATCAAATCGTCAATCAGAGTCTATGGATGGTCTCAAAATACCTCCAAAAGGCTCCATGTCGAATTTCAAGTCAAACCGACACCGTTTGACCCTCCATCAACTCTCGAACGGTAAAATCAAGCTTCCCGGCGGCGAGAACCTCTGATGCCTCCACTTATCAAACAAAACACATGAGTAGCTTCTGCATGCTTTCAAAGGGCTGCACGTCAAATTTCAAGTCATTCCGACAACGTTTGACCAGGTTTTGATGCTCTGAAGCAAAATCAAGCCTACCGGAAGCGAAGCTCCCCGGGACCATGGCACCCAAATCGGAGCTAATGGATCATCTCAAAATGACCCCAGTAGGCTCCCCGTCAAATTTCAGGTCATTCGGACATTGGATGACCGTACATCAAAGCTCGACATCTTCCGCACGGTGAAATCAAGTCAAGCATCGACGGGACCCCAAACGGCTTCAAAACTCAAATAAAAGCCCGAGGGTGGTCCTATCTAATGCCCAAGAAGCTTCACCTCAAATTTCAGGTCATTCCGACATCGTTTGACCCAGTTTCAACTCTTGGCGGAAAATCGGCTACAGAGTCTCGGCTTTTCCAAAAATTAGGAAACTTTTTGCTCTGATTTGCACAGCCTTTCGACAGGTTTTCTTCAGAGGAATCAAGCCAATAAAAGAGGATAAATTTCAAAGAAAAATACAGGAGAAAACAGAAGCGAAAAAGCCCGAGAAACGACCAAGAAACGGCGACCGGAAGGCGGCCAAAAAATGGACCAAAATCCAAGGTCGCTGGCGACCATGGCCCAAGGTCGCCAACCCCATGGTCGCCGGCGACCATGGGTGCATGGTCTCCGGCGACCCTGGAAATCGGGGTCGCCGGATTTCCGCCGAAACTTCCGTTTTTCCGATTCTTTTCGCGTTTCGCGATGATTGTACCCTGTGATTTTCTTAAAATCTTATTTTCAAGGCATGATATCCGTCGATCTTCGTCAACATCACGGATCCGCCATCAAAATCATTTGATCATCATCGGACACTCCGAAATCGCCAACCGGCTGACCAAGAAAGCACACTTTCTGCCCAACCGATCAAGAAATCGACTGGACAGATGTTGCCGGACCATTAGTGGCAACCAATGTCTGAATTTTCATCGTCATCCGACATCAAGCAACGCACGGATCCATCCATGATTATCGCAAGAAGAATTCCAAAAGACGCGGCGCGGCCCGCGACTCTTCAAGTGACTCGGTAGCCAATTAATGAAGTTAAATGACCCTTTTATGGCAATTTATTAGGGTCATTAACTCATTATTTTGAACGGCCCAAACAGAAGCCAAGAAATGGGAGTTACAAGTCTAATTAATCATGACAATTAACCATGTAACTCCTCTCATTATAGAAATTAATCATGGTAATTAATCATGAAACTCCCATCATCATGGAGATTAAATGCCCATTACTCTCCATCGGCCAATCAAAATCCAAGAAAAAGGAGTTACAAAATTATGAAATTGAATCTTGTAACTCCTCCCATCATGGAGCATTAATATCATTAATGCCCGTAAGACCTTCCTAATGGCCACCAAAAGCCTATAAATAGGCGGTCATTCCAAAGGGAAGGGGTCTTGAAAATCAGGTCCAGAAGAATTGTCTGAAAATCATCTGAAGAATTCTCTACACAAAAAGAAGCTCTCTTATCTGGAAGAAACTATGCTGCAAGCACTACAAGGTGATCGAAGTCTCTTGAGGGGCCACCCCCCCCCCCCCCCCAAGATCTCCTCTCTTCTTCTATCCAACATGGCCTAGATGCGGCTTTTCAGCCTGTCTACTTGGTTTTTTATTGGATATAAGACATTCTCTTGGTCTTTATCCTCTAAAAATCTAAGGTCCAAGCCAAGCCAAGTGAATCAAAGCATCAAGTGTTCTCATCCGAAGGACGATGGCGGACCTCATACATGACTCGTGACCGTCGATCTGAACGAGTCCCCACAATCACTTGAGAAGTCAGATTCCTTTTCTTACTTTTCTATTGTATTGTATTTTTTAAAAGAGACATAAAAATCACATTTTTTGTCTTTAAATTTTGATGAGATTTGTAAACTGCCTTTTACGGCACAAAACCGCCTTCTACGGCACAAAACTGTCTTTCACGGCAAATTAAACAAAATCGCCTCTCACGGCATTTTAAAACCTTGTCTCTTTCTTTAAAATATATGTGCAATGGAAAGTTAGAAAAAAGTTGATTTCCTTTTTTACTTGTGAAGGTGAATCTCCGGATCACCACTTCAAATTCCAAGTAGAATAGAAAATCTGGCATACCCGTACGAAAAAATGTTGATGCTTGCTCTTTTTTTTCTCTTCGCCCAGCCGCACCCTGGCGAACCCAGGACGGAGGAAGGCAAGAAAGAAAAAGACGGATCCGTCATTAGCCCTGGCTTCCTGGGTCGTACTCTCAGAAGACTCCCCGTTGTCAAAAAAGTTGGAAGACAAAAAGCTACCACTCCTCCAACTGCTACACCGGACTCTCGAGCCCTCCTTCTCTTTCAAAAAATCATAGAAGGCGATGAGCTGAAAGTACAAAAGCCTGAATTCCTCAGACTGCTCCTCAAGGACGCTGTCGATAGGCATAAACCCCTCATAGAGATTGCCGAGGATAGGCAGCCCAGTGGCACTCAGTTCCTTTAAAGAAAACCCAATCTCACCATTCGTGACAACGAAGGTGTTGGTTTGTGGAAGGAACGACTCCAGCATCCATAAAAGCCTCATCGGAGAAAACCACGGTTTACCGAAAAGCGCGAACCGCATAAAAAATCTCGGCCTCCTTCAGAATGGCACCGCCAACCTGCAGGATGTGATCAGTCCACGACTCCCAGCTCGAGTCAGCACTGAAACGGCCACGAAGTTGAAAAGGCTTCACCCAATTGCTGCCATCGCCCTTGAAAATGCCGAGGCCCACCGGTGTCAAATCGACCGAAGAATGGTCTGAACCTTGGTAGTCGCTGGCCGGCATCAAAATGTCCATACGGGCAGGCGACTTCTCTGCAAAACCAGAAGGGCCGCCAACAAAAACCCCAGTCTTGATCACATTTGTCCTCTTCACCCAGCTTGGAGGATCTTCCCTCTTCGAGCATGTAGCGGAAAGGCTCATGATCGAGATTGTCCGATCGAAGGACGACCGGGTAGAAACAGTTCTCTTCTCACCATCAATTGTGAAGGAGAACTGAAAACATCTCCTTTGGTATGTTGAATCATCGGGGACGACATCACCAAAGAATAAGGTAGGCTTGGGCACAATGCTCTGATCGTCCGTGACCCAGGGACGGTTGCTTACAATAATCTTATAATACTCCTCATCCTTGAGGGCAGTCAAACGTTGCCTCATCTCATCTCGGTTGAGCGAGTCACACTCTTCCAAGTTCCTTTCAACATAATGAACCTCCTCCCAGGCCTGCTGTACGACCGCATTAGAGGATCTGGTAGAACGGCGAGGCGCATCAGTGACTGGCTTCTTACCCTTGTTCGTTCTGGAGGAACTACCTGCAAAGGATGGAAAGAAAAAAAAAATCAATCATCAAAATGACAGAATTTTGCTAAAAAATCTAGCGAAATTTTGGCATGATCCTGGGGCAATTCCGAAGAAAAGGGAAACACCCCGAAAGAAATAGGAGCTTGAAGATGGGCTCAACATCGCTGCACGACCATAATCATGGAAAATTCTCGAAGAAGGCTCGAACTCAAAAATTGCTGCGAGATCAAGCCAAAGCTTCTCAAATATCCGCAAGATCGGAAAAGGGCTCAACATTGCTGCGAGCTCTAGAATCTAAAACTTGCAAAACTCCTCAGAAAATCCCCGCAAGACCAAGAAAGGGCTCAACATTGCTGGGAGCTCCAAATCCCAAGACTAGCGAAAAGATTTCCTGGTGTGCACTATTATACTTCCAAGATTCCATTTTCTAAAAAAAAAAAAAAAATGCATAGAAAGAAAGTTGTCATGCATGAGCATCTCAGAACCCAAAAAAAAAAAAAAACAGAGAAAATCTCTTTTCAAAAAAAAAAAGAAAAAAAAAAAAATTTGCCCGTACGGCCACAAAAAAAAAGGAGATAAAAAAAAAGAAGAAAAAAAAACACACGGTAAAAAAAAAAGAAACCGTGAGAAAAAAAAAAGAAAAGAAAAGCCACGGTAAATAAAAAAAAAGAGAGAAAACCGTGCAAGAAAAAGAAAAAAAAATGACGCGCAAAAAAAAAAAAAAAAAGAAGAAGAAAGAGATACACGTGAAAAAAAAAAGAAGAGAAAAGAAAAGAAAAGAAAAGAAAAGGAAAGAATGAAAACCTTTTTCTATTCCTACATGGGGTTTCTTAAGAAAAAGAAGAAACTTACTTGAAGCCATTGATGGAGAAGAAGAAGAAAAAGCTTGAAGATCCTTGAAGAAGAAGAATTCTTGATCTTGGAGCACTATTGAAAGTTCTTGCAAAAAGAGAGCAATAGCAACAAGAGATCCAATCCCCTTGCTTTTATAGGAGAAAGCAAACCAAAAGAAAAAAAGGAGGAGAAAAGAAAGGAAGTAAGTGCTACAAGTTAGCAAACTTCCTAAAAGAAAGGAATTATGGGATATTCTTTCCCAATGAGGAGATATTTTTGAGAAATTCTCTCCAAAAAGAGAGGGATTTTGAGAAACTTTCTCCCAAAGAAAGATACTTTGAGAAAATCTCTCCCAAAATCAAGGAAACTTGAGAGATTCTCTCCAAGTAAGAATATTCTTAGATATTCTTAACAAAAATGACACCACATGAGATCTAAGCCATCTTTAAAGCTTAAGGTCCCATGGATTAGCCCACATGAGCCAGGTTTGACCACCTAGGCACTAAAAGTGACTTTTAGTCAAAATTCATCTTACCAAGAGCATACAAAAATGGTTCGATGCCTCCTTTGAGTTGATTGGACCATACAAAAAATCCAAGCCTCATGAGTTTCCAAAAGTCCAAACCATCCCACCTCATAACCAAATTAAGCCAAAACCTTGAAATTGACATTCCATAAAAACCCAAACCACTCCAATGGACCCAAAGTTGTCCCAAAGAGTGACAAAAATCCAAACCATGGTCTCCTAACTCGCCACATACAGCTTGTTGGGTCACACGGCCAAAACCAAAAGAAAATCCCAGTCCCCTAACTTGCCACATACCGCTTGTTAGGTCACAAGACCAAAATCAAAATTCAAAACCCGACCCCCTAACCTGCCACATACAGCTTGTTAGGTCACAAGGTCAAAAACCAAAAACCTTCTTGACCGCCTGATGCGCAACACAAAGCCTTTAGGTTCACAAGGTCAAAAAGAAAATCCAAAACCCAAAAACCCAACCCAAATGTCATTTTCAAAATTTTGCCTTGAGATGGTACGTGATGTCGCTCACTGCCATAAAATTCCCTTGGAAACTCAAAAGGCTACACTATCAAGAAAAATGCTTAGAAACTCTTCGTCAAGTCAGAAGTTCTCCTTCAAAGTTTTCTTCGAGGCACATCGACTGCAAAGGCTATCCAATTCGTCGCTGTACCTCGAGGGGGCATTTGTTGACACCAAAAATGTCACTTTGCCTCATCAACATCAAAAGCTATATGGAGCCGCATCCTACTACAAACAGGTAAAGCTGCTTCAAGCATCAGATCTTGACAGAACCAGACAAAAACTACAAGATCTTTCAAAGTAGCCAAAAGAAGGGTACACATGAAGTCTCGGGCCATTTCGAAACCATCTGGCCTAACTTCAATCCTCCAACAGTTGAGTGGGAGCTCCCGACGGCGACAATGTCAAATACATCAAATCGTCAATCAGAGTCTATGGATGGTCTCAAAATACCTCCAAAAGGCTCCATGTCGAATTTCAAGTCAAACCGACACCGTTTGACCCTCCATCAACTCTCGAACGGTAAAATCAAGCTTCCCGGCGGCGAGAACCTCTGATGCCTCCACTTATCAAACAAAACACATGAGTAGCTTCTGCATGCTTTCAAAGGGCTGCACGTCAAATTTCAAGTCATTCCGACAACGTTTGACCAGGTTTTGATGCTCTGAAGCAAAATCAAGCCTACCGGAAGCGAAGCTCCCCGGGACCATGGCACCCAAATCGGAGCTAATGGATCATCTCAAAATGACCCCAGTAGGCTCCCCGTCAAATTTCAGGTCAATCGGACATCGGATGACCGTACATCGAAGCTCGACATCTTCCGCACGGTGAAATCAAGTCAAGCATCGACGGGACCCCAAAGGGCTTCAAAACTCAAATAAAAGCCCATGGTTGGTCCTATCTAATGCCCAAGAAGCTTCACCTCAAATTTCAGGTCATTCCGACATCGTTTGACCCTGTTTCAACTCTTGGCGGAAAATCGGCTACAGAGTCTTCGGCTTTTCCAAAAAAATAGGAAACTTTGTGCTCTGATTTACACAGCCTTTTGACGGGTTTTCTTCAGAGGACTCAAGCCAATAAATGAAGAGAAATGTCAAAGAAAAATACATGAGAAAACCGAAGCGAAAAAGCCCGAGAAAAGACCAAGAAACGGCGACCGGAAGGCGGCAAAAAAATGGACCAAAGTCCAAGGTCGCCAGCCCCATGGTCGCCAGCGACCATGGCCCAAGGTCGCTAGCCCCATGGTCGCCGGCGACCATGGGTGAATGGTCGCCGGCGACCCTGGAAATCCAGGTCGCCGGATTTCCGCCGGAACGTCCGTTTTTCCGATTCTTTTCGCGTTTCGCATTGATTGGCCCCTGTGATTTTCTTAAAATCTGATTTTTGAGGCATGATATCCGTCGATCTTCGTCAACATCACGGATCCGCTATCAAAATCATTTGATCATCATCGGACACTCCGAAACCGCCAACCGGCCGACCAAGAAAGCACACTTTGGGCCTGACCGATCAAGAAATCGACTGGACAGATGTTGCCGGACCATTAGTGGCAACCAATGTCTGAATTTTCATCGTCATCCGACATCAAGCAACGTATGGATCCATCGATGATCATCGCAAGAAGAATTCCAAAAGACGCGGCGCGGCCCGCGACTCTTCAAGCGACTCGGCAACCAATTAATGAAGTTAAATGACCGTTTTATGGCAATTTATTAGGGTCATTAACTCATTATTTTAAACGGCCCAATCAGAAGCCAAGAAATGGGAGTTACAAGTCCAATTAATCATGACAATTAACCATGTAACTCCTATCATTATGGAGATTAATCATGGTAATTAATCATGAAACTCCCATCATCATGGAGATTAAATGCCCATTACTCTCCATCGGCCAATCAAAATCCAAGAAAAAGGAGTTACAAAATTATGAAATTAAATCTTGTAACTCCTCCCATCATGGAGCATTAATATCATTAATGCCCATAAGACCTTCCTAATGGCCACCAAAAGCCTATAAATTGGCGGTCATTCCAAAGGGAAGGAGTCTTGAAAATTGGGTCCAGAAAAAATTGTCTGAAAACTATCCTGAAGAATTCTCTGCAAAAAGAAGAAGCTCTCTCACTTTGAAGAAACTCTGCTGCAAATTCTACAAGGTGATCGAAGTCCCTTGGGGGGCCACCCCCCCCCCCCCCCCCAAGATCTCCTCTCTTCTTCTATCTAACATGGCCTAGATGCGGCTTTTCAGCCCGTCTACTTGGTTTTTTATTGGATATAAGACCTTCTTTTGGTCTTTATCCTCTAAAAATCTGAGGTCCAAGCCAAGCCAAGTGAATCAAAGCATCAAGTGTTCTCATCTGAAGGACGATGGCAGAGCCCATACATGACTCGCGACCGTCGATCTGAACGAGTCCCCACAATCGCTTGAGAAGTCAGATTCCTTTTCTTACTTTTCTATTGTATTGTATTTTTTTAAAAGAGACATAAAAATCACATTTCTTGTCTTTACATTTTGATGAGATTTGTAAACTGCCTTTTACGGCACAAAATCGCCTTCTACGGCACAAAACTGCCTTTCACGGCAAATTAAACAAAGTCGCCTCTCACGGCAGTTTAAAACCTTGTCTCTTTCTTTAAAATATATGTGCAGTGGAAAGTTAGAAAAAAGTTGATTTCCTTTTCTACTTGTGAAGGTGAATCTCCGGATCAGCACTTCAAATTCCAATTAGAATAGAAAATCTGGCATACCCGTACAAAAAATAAATAAATGTTGATGCTTGCTCTTTTTTTCTCTTGGCCCCGCCGCACCCTGGCGGACCCAGGACGGAGGAAGGCGAGAAAGAAAAAGACAGGTCCACCAGTAAACAAGTACTGCAAGCTACGGTGGTTGGAATGAACTTCGAACTGCTCACCGTAGAGATGGTGACGCCACGTCTTCAGTGCAAACACAACTACTGCTAGCTCCAAGTCGTGTGTAGCGTACTTCTTCTCATGTTCCTTCAACTGTCGTGATCCGTATGCAATAACCTTCCCGTGCTGCATCAAGACACATCCAAGGCCTGTCCCTGAAGCTTCTGTAAAGATAACGAATCCACTACTCCCGGATGGTAACGACAATATCGGCGCTGACGTCAGTCTCTCCTTCAGCTCCTGAAAGCTATCCTCACAAGTGTCAGACCATACAAATGGAACATCTTTCCTCGTCAACTTGGTCAATGGCGCTGAGACTGTAGAGAAACTCTTGACGAATCTGCGGTAGTAGCCTGCCAAACCAAGAAAACTCCGAATCTCGGTGACATTCTCCGGTCTCTTCTAACTCACCACTGCGTCGACCTTGGCTGGATCCACTGCCAATCCATCCCTGGAGATGATATGTCCGAGGAAAACCACTTTCTCCAACCAAAACTCACACTTGCTAAGCTTCGCATACAGCTGGTTGTCGCGCAACAACTATAGAGACGTCCTCAAATGCTGCCCATGCTCCTCTCTGGACTGTGAATAGAGTAACACGTCATCGATAAATACAACTGTGAAATTGTCGAGGTACGGTGCAAAGATCTTGTTCATCAGAGCCATGAACACTGCTGGCGCACTGGTCAATCCGAACGGCATCACTAAGAACTCATAGTGCGCATAGCGTCTACGAAACGTTATCTTCTGCACGTCCTGCTCTTTGACTTGCAGCTGATGGTATCCCGATCTCGAGTCTATCTTCGAAAAGTACTGAGCACCCTGAAGCTAGTCGAAGAGTTCGTTGATCTGCGGAAGAGGATATTTGTTCTTCACCGTCGCCTGGTTGAGCTGGCGGTAGTCGATGAACATCCCCATCAATCCACCCTTCTTCTTCATGAAGAGCACTGGCGCACCCCATGGTGACATGCTCGGCCGGATGAAACCCTTGTCCAGCAACTCCTCTAACTGGGTCTTCAACTCTCGCAGCTCTGCCGGAGCCATGCGATAAGGAGCCCTAGAGATAGGTGCTTTACCTGGTGCCAGCTCGATGGTGAAGTCGATCTCTCTGACTGGAGGTAATCCCCGGATCTCATCAGGAAATACATTTGGGAACTCGCACACCACGAGAATCTCCTCCACTCCCTTCGACTTCTTGTCCTCTGATATGAACGCGATGTAGCCCTCGCATTCTGCCTTCATCACCCTCTCAGTCATCAGTGTTGAGATCATCCTGGTGCTTGGTGGTCTCCTCTCGCCCACAAACTCTACCATGTCATCTGAACCGTCGATAACTAGTCTGACCGTCTTTTCGAAGAAATCCATCACTGCTCGGTATTTGGCCAACCAGTCCATCCCCAAAATGACGTCGAAGTCATGCATTGCTAACACGATCAGATCTGCAAACAAAATGCACTCCCCAATCTGTACTCGGCATCTGGGGTGGTAAGTCTGGCATACTACACTCCTATCCACGGGTGTAGAGACTACTAGCGTGCAAGGCATCTCCTCTCCTACTCTAACCAGAACTAAATGCGAACACTAAAGATACATATGAATGCGTCGCACTGGGGTCAAGAAGTACTCTAGCAAGCTGATCACAAATGGAAAGTGTACCTTCGACCATGTTCCCTGCGGCCTCGGCGTCCTCATGGGTGAGCGCGAAGACCTGCCCTGCTGCCTGGGGCCTGTGCTTCTAGCACAGCTGTCATTGGTGCCTCTGGTGACGCCCACGCTGATAGTGCTGCCCTTGGGGCTGCTGCTGTGGAGCGTGCCCCTGCTGCTACGCACGATACTGTTGCGGCGGTGGCTGGGATGCTGCGGGCAACCTGACGGATAGGCTGAGCAGCAACTGGAGCTGGGGCTCTCGAAGGTGCGGGAAGCTATAGCATAGGGGCCTGCTTTCGGCGGAGGAGGCAAAGCTGAGCAATATCCCGGGGACGCCTCAATCATAACAAGCGCTATGCGGGCGGTGTTGCTATCGCTGCGGGTATTGTGCCGCCTGGCCTGCTGGCCCATGTCTCAGATACTGCTGCTGCTGCTGCCGATGCACTGGGGGCTGCTGTCGAGGGGGACGATCCTGGCCCACTTCTGTTGGTGCATGGCCTCGACTCACTGCAGGTGCTCCTCGGCCCAAAAGGCCTTCCTCACAGCATCCTCATATGTAATGCCAGCGACACACGACATATGCAACTGAATATCAGCTCTTAGTCCCTCGGCGAACCGTCGGACTCCCTGCGACTCTAGCATGATGAGGGCCTCAGCAAATCTGGAGAGCTGGGTGAAGCGGAGCTCGTACTGGTAGACGGTCTTGTCCCCCTGGACAAGGTCCTGGAACTCCCTCATCTTCTGATCTCGGACGTGGACGGGAATGAACTTCCGGAGGAAATTTGTCCGGAAAGCTGTCCATGATGCCTCATCTCCAATCAGCTCTTAAGGATGCTGCACGGTCCTCCACCAATCCTCAGCCACGCTCCTGAACATGTAGGCTGCCAGCTGCACCCTCTGACGTCCTGAGCACTCGAAGACTCTGAAAATTTTCTCCATCCTCACTATCTAGTCATCAGCAACTAAGGGATCCTCTGTGCCTAAGAACTCTGGCGGTCCCCTCTTCAGGAACTTCTCGAAGATGACATTCGGGTCCACCTCCCAAATAGGAACTGCCTGCTCTGGGTGAGCTACCCTCGCCACAACATCTAAGACCTGCGCCTGGAACTGCGCAAAATCCTCCGTCTGTTGCTGATGTGCCAAAGCCTGTGTCTCCTGCGAGACAAGGAAGGCTTGGAGAAACTGCTGAAACCTCTCCTCGAAATCCGGTGGATCTCGGGCTGCTAGTGTCATCGGCGGTGGCTCGTCTCCTAACAGCTGTCAAGAGAATGTAATTGTATTACTTTAAGTATAACACTTAGAACTTACTGATTCTACCCAATCCATCGTCCTTACACATATCCCAACGCTAAAATCCTCACTACGTCCTAAAGTTTCTAGTGTATTTTATTTCCTATAGACTTTCCCGCTTTGATACCAAAAATTCAACGCCCCAATTCCGAATACCGAAGATAACACTAAGATACCTGAAGTGGGCGCGCTACTTCCCGGAAAAATCGAGAACTTCCAAGATCGTAGTCCGCAGTGAGGTCAAATTTTAAAACTTTTTAAACAACATCATAATCAACAGTTATATGCGGAAGCGTAACAAAAGACAGCAGAAGCAATAGTATCAAGTATATAAATCAGATGTAAAAGTGTGAAAGCCTGATAGTAAGTAATCTCAAAGTATAGTTATCAAAAGGTTTATACATATTAGTCAATCTACCCATGTCTCACTACAAAAATGCTCTCAAACCGAAAACAACAATCTGCACTCAACCCTCCTGTGCAGGCTCTCCATCCTCTGGCTCGACCACTTGGTCAGGCGGCCCCCATCCGTAGTCCCCAACTACGGGCGCCTCATAGATCGCGTCGCCTGCGGGATCATGGTTTGGACCTAAGCACCAAAGATGGGTCAGATCCAAGGATCTGGCAAGGCACCATACGCAGATAACACGAGATGTATACAACAAAGAAAGTAATGACGGGTACATAATCATATGAGTAAACAAAGTACAGGATCTAGGCAGTTGAGTAGTAATAGCAGTTTAGAATCAGAA
The DNA here is from genome assembly GCA_029852735.1 of Persea americana. NCBI lineage: Eukaryota > Viridiplantae > Streptophyta > Magnoliopsida > Laurales > Lauraceae > Persea > Persea americana. The sequence goes on from CM056813.1 coordinate 34,209,403, forward strand.
ATGTAAAGTATACTAATCTAAATAGACAAGAAAGGGGCACATCCACACAAGCTAAATACACCACGGGATATTATGTCGCGGCCCTCTCGAACTGTAAACATCCCATACCATAAACAGTTTGCGGTGGGGAAAGGGTAATAACCATGCAAGGGATGACAGCCCTGATAAATATAACATACAATATACATAACACCGATCACACCCCTTTAATGCACCGATCACACCCCTTTATCTCACCGATCACACCCCTTCATCAGATTAACCCGAACGCGGTATCACACCGTCCGTCTAATCACAGCTCATCATGATAGCTCTAAGTAACCAGAACATAGCTCCTACCAGAGATGATCAGTCAACTGGCTGAGCTTAGAACAACTGAGTGAATGTTCAGTGCCGACTCAGGAACTAAGTACGAGTCCGCATCTGTTTAGGCTTATCTTGCGTGGGCAAGGTCCTACCCAGGTCTCTAAGAGGTTAAGGTACAACATGGAACCCAGTCTAACAAGAAGTCCAAGTCCAACAACATTGGATATACTCCAAGGCTCACAACCATGGCCCAAGGTAACACAAGTACCATACTATGTCCATTCCACCAGCATCCATCATATACTCATATACAATGAGCTAACCAACCATTAAAGACTAATCTCTCCAATCTAGGGTTCCACATTCCCAATCTTAGGCCATATAAGGGCCCGCCTAGACACAGACACAAGTCATTTTATCTCCAAACACCACATAGAGTCACCTCTAAGTAATCCTAGGTTTAGGTCCTCCAATTTCCATTAATTATAGGTTGAGACAATAACAAGGACAAGAGAGAAGAATAACCCAAGAATCCTTAAAAACAGAGAATCAAGTGGAAATAGGCAAAGGACTAGTCCTAGGTAGTGGTTCACTCTTGGTTTAGGCCTCATCACATGATTGGATCCCTAGCTGTATCCTCAGGTGTTAAAAATGGTAAATTTGGTGCTCCTGAAGTTGTGGACACCATGGGCTACAATTTAGGTTTGGGTATTTGATGATTCGAATCCTAAAACCTCAATTGGTGGACCCCACGAATCAAGGCTGAGACATGCCATTGATTCGTGTGTGGCACACTTGATGGAAGGTCATTTGGATGGTCAATGGACCCCACATTTGATCAAACATCACAAATATACAGAATTCTGAAATTCACTGTTTACAGTTTGCCCGGTCGACATCACACCTTGGGATGTCGACCGGGTGAACTGGATGTTGACCTCGCAGGTCGACATCCTACAGTGTCCCCGGCCAACATCATGGCCGTGATAGCGATCGGGTGCACTGAGACCTGGTGTCAAGCACCTGGGGGTTCTGTAGGAAATCCAGTGTATCCAGTCGACATCATGGCCGTGTTGTCGACCGGGTACACTGCATTTCTGCTCTTTTCTGAAGATCAAGGTTTCAGCTATCTCCTGCGTTTTCCTGTGTGCCCGGTCAACCGAGACAGGGTCCGGTCGACCGGGTACACCGTCTGTACAAAGTTTCAGGAAATAACTGAGACTTGTGTTTTCAGGCATTTTAGTATGCCCAGTCGACCGAGACATGGTCCGGTCGATCGGGTACACGTAAATTGCAGAATTCCAAATTTTCTGGGAATTCCCCTTTTCAATCAACTTTTCATCCAATCACTTCCAAACCTTCTCAATTCATCACATGAACAAGAAGAAACTTAAAAACACTTCTATAATCCATCCCTCCATCAATCCATCAATTCATCCGGGCCATTGATCTTCCAAATGGAGAAACCCATCTATCAAAGGCCATCTTCCCATAAAAACAGGCTCAATAGAAGATCTAAACATGTATTAACATCTAACAGAACTGAAATTACAGAAACAAGAAGGAGAAGCATGCATCTAATGAAATTGTATAAGGTACTTGCCTTAGTGAAGAGGAAAGGGAAATTGAAATGCAAGAAGAGATCCAATAGAGTGTTGATTGCAAAATGGGAGAGTCTCTAGCCTCCTTGTGCTGGGATTTGGGGGAATTAGGGTTGCTTGGGGAAGAAGATAGGTTAATTGAGAGAGATGAGAGGCCATTAGGGTTTAGGCTATGTTTGCAATAGCTTAGGTTATATAGTTTAGGGTTTTAGGCTAATTACCTAAAGGGTATTTTTTTTAAATGGAAATAACATGGGGCCATGGGCATTTAGGTAATATGGTGGGTTCTGGAATGTTCCACTCTCAAGCCCTTCCCATTAGTGCTAATTATAATTAAATTCTAATCTAATCCAATCTATCAAATGAAATAAACGCTATATCTAAAACTTAGGAATATTAGAATCTATACCACTAATTCCTAATAATTAGCATATTAAAGTATAAAATATCTTATTAATTATTATTTAAATCAAACTGAGGGCCCACCAGGGGTGGGGCCTCACATGGTGTGTAAGACCCCGACTCCTAATTTTCGGGATTAGTGTGTTTTTAGCCGTGGTTTAGTTTTCTAAATAAGATTTGAGCCTAATTGAGTTAGATTGTGGTTTAGAATGGTTTTCCATAGCTTTGGGGAATTTTGAGAGCGGTTGGACCTGGTCTGACAGCCCGGGGATGCCTTGGGCTGTACGTGTCAGCGTGGGGATTGTTCTTGATTTTGAAAAATTACAATTTTGGTTTCTTTTGATAGGTCAAATCAGATCCAACAACTTTTGTGTTTAGACCTACCACATTCGAAACTCAGAAAATCAGTTTTTCAGCCCGAGGGGCAAAACAGTCTTTTCACATTTAAATCTAAGCCCAAATTTCGAAATTTCAGAACCATGCTAAAAATATACTTTTTGAAAACTAGATTTTATAAGGATCATTTTAGTCTTCTTCGTCGATTTCATCCGAGGCCCAGAAAGCCCAGTTCTAAGTGCATGAAGAGTTTTAAGTTGTGGGCCCCATGATTTATCACTTTATATAAGCCCCACCCTCCATCTCTTCTCTCCATTCTCTTCCCCAACGAGAGTGAGTTGCAGGGACTCCCAGCTGAGCCCTATTCCTCTCCTTCCTTGCTTCTCCCTCCACCAAATCAACCATGATTCATCACCGTTTGAAGATCCGATTTCGCCATTGTGTTCCCTACATTCCAAGCTCTCCCTAGACCTCATTTTCGTGTGAGGAGCAGCTGGACAGCCCCTTGTTTGAGCTGTTCCTTGCTGGTTGGAGATGCTACAGGTAAGACCTCCCTTTCATTTCTTTATATGAGGTAGGGCAGCCCCTAGGGAGCCTTGATTTCAACATGCAAGCTCTAACTCTAACTCTTTCCTAGATTCCAAGTTTTGAGCCACTTTTTTAGTATGTTTTGGGGGTCTTTGTTTCATAGGTGTGCTTGTGTCTAATTGGTGAGATTTCTAAGTAATCTTGGAGTGCTAGAGACAAAGGTAAGTGAATAATTAGTTTCTTTTGAATGCATGCAAATCTGAAACTGTTTTTATTGAAATTCTGATTTGAAATATGTTGTTTTCTTCACTGGTTTATTGCATTCAAATCTGCAATTTTTGTGTTCATTCGGTATGCAAATTTCTGTAGTTTTGTGTCCAATTCATGTGCTATTGTGTTCAGATTTTTGCAGGATTTTAATGTGCAATGGTGTTCAGATTTCTGCAGAATTTTAGTGTACATTTGTATTCAGATTTGGTGTAGATTTTTACAACTTTTAGTGTCCAAATTATGTGCAGATTTCTACTACTTTTAATGTTCAGATTTTGTGCAGATTTATACGACTTTTAGAGTTCAGTTCTTGTTTAGATTTCCATAACTTTTAATGTTCAGATCTTGTTTAGATTTCTGCAACATGTAGTGTTCAGTTTTATGTTCAGATTTCTGCAAATTATTTTAATGTCCAGCAAGCTCCAGGTTAGGCTTCTTTTCCTCCCTTTTAATGGAGTCTTTTGAGCCCATAAGGATTGAGTTTTTCAAACATGCAACACCCATTTCGAAATGGGTTCTTGTCTTCACATTTTTGGTGGGTTTTGAGGTTCTTTTTCCATTCTAATTTGAACAATGTATTGTTTCAAATATGTGTTATGGTTTGGATTTTTGTTTAGTTTGAAATGCATACGCTAGTGGTTTATCTTGATGGTTTTCATTCAATTGAAGTGGTTTTTGTCTTGCCTAAATGTTTTGCAAATGGATGAAAGAATGGAGGAGTATTTTGTGAAATGATTAGATGTGTTGGTTGTTAAAATTTAATGGAAATGGCCCTTGGAGAGCATGGAGGCTCAAGGGAGGTGCAGGGATTTGACAAAGGAATGGAAGGATGTAAAATGGGTGAAATGGTGTGAAAAATCTGAACTGAATTGAAGCTGCCGCAGATGGGCGGTCAGCAGTCGGCCAGCCGACGGCTAGCCCACTGTTGACCCACGGCTAGCCGCCCCTGTGTCGGTCAGAATAACAGCAACCAAGTTCTGCACAGGGTGTGGTCGGCCCGCGGTCGGTCAGTAGGCGGCTGGCCGACCTGCGCAGAAAAATGGAAAAGTAGTATTGTTCCTGAACAGTCGGTCAGTGGTCGGTCAGCCAGTCGGCTAGCCGACCACAACCGGCGGCTAGCCGCCAGGTAGCCGCATGGTGGCCGAGTGTACAGAAGGAGAATTTAGAAGGGTTTTCGATGGGAGAGAAAAACTAGACTATGTTAAGGGGTCTTTAGCTTGATGTTGTGCAATTGAAACATGAAATGTTATTTAGCTTCAGGGGCACCAATCCGCTTTTAATTCCAACATTTGGGTTTCAATTACACAAGAATCGAATGAAGGGCCTTAGCATATACTTGAAAGACTGTTTTCAGAAACTTAGTCTTGACATGAAGAATATTGTTTTGCACTTGTTTTGACTTACAAGCATTGGTTTTGTCTTGGATCTCGTTTTGCACTTGTTTTGACTTACAAGCATTGGTTTTGTCTTGGATCTCGTTTTGCACTTGTTTTGACTTACAAGCATTGGTTTCGTTCGGGTATTGTTTTGCACTTGTTTTGACTTGCAAGTATCAGTTTTGTTTCGGGTATTGTTTTGCACTTGTTTTGACTTGCAAGTATCAGTTTTGTTTCTGGTATTCCTTTGCACTTGTTTTAATATGAGAACTTGGTCCGGGCGGCACCCTTAACCACGGGGCGTAGCGTGTCAACCACGGGCCTCAAACGGCGAGTCTCCATTAGTTTGTGCATTCATGAATTCCGTTGAATACCACTGAGCTTGGACTGCCCTCTCAGTCTGATCCACTAGCTAGGGGGTCCTTAAACATAAGGACTATCTGCAGATAAGTCGTGTATTTATACACATTTTTGTTTTGTTCCGGTTCCGCGGCCGGTTTTCCCGCCCACCTTGTGTGGCTCGGGCTTTCGTTTCGTTTCGCCTGTCTTGCTTTGTCTTTGCTTGCTCTTGTCATCATGTATGACGGAGAAAGGATGAGCTCAATGTGGATTTACGAATCATGATGTTTCCTCGTAATCATGCTAGCTTTGTCTTGCATTTTGTTCATGTACTATTTGAAAATTTATTAAATGGTTTTAAACGCTAGACCACATGTACTCATGCTATTTTTGCCTCATATCTCGTTCGTGGACTTTTGTTTTCTTGAAGTGTATATCGTTCAAGCATCGTTTCAAGATTTGTAAACAGTTTTAAATTCAGTATATGGTTTCTTATAAATTTTAAATGATTCATACTCATGCTTAAATTGATCACCTGCCAGACCGTCGTGTCTGACCTTGTTTGTTTGGTGCCTTAGGTAGCAGGTTCTCGTCTTGAGCTAGTACGTGTGCGGATGGCTGTAGAGCCACGAGTTTTGCAGGTTGTTGTTTCAATGATGTCATACAGACGTCGTGCGTGACTCCGGAGATACATTATACACCTGGGTAGTATTTATTCTTAGCTTGTTATTTTGTAAGGCTTTTGTTAGCCTTTTCTTTGGGATTGTAATTAATGCACTTGTTAAATTATAACTTGAATATTCTTGGGTATTGATAAGCCTGTCACTGTCAGCTCTGTATATTTTGATATCATGTTTTGTTCCAGTCTGAGTATGATTATGCTATGACAGCTTTATGCTGACGGGTTGAGTGCGACACGAAACCCGATGGCCACGGGCTCCGGGTCGCAATGCCACGTAAGCTTCCGCGAAATGTTCTTGATGTGTTTGGAAATTTTGCCTTCCTCACACACGCGGATCCCGGGGAGAAATATATTTCTCACTTACTTCCCAATTCGCGTTCCCGAGGTCGAACCGCTGCAGGGATTCGGGTTCGGGGGCGCGACAGACTGGTATCAGAGCGGGCAGGTTTCTAGGAAATAAAACACTCTAGGAACCTTAAGACGTGTGGTGAGGACTCCTTAGACCGTGTAGATTTTGTTTTGGCTAGCCATATTTTTTGTAACTTCGGGTTTAGTTTTCTTCTAGTGGGGGAGACTATTTTTGCCTCGTCTTCTAGTCCTTGTGGTTAGGGAATTTGGGGGACCAAATTCCGTTCTAGTGGGGGAGAATTTAATGTCTCTGTACCCATATTTAGTATCCTTTGCTTGCTTTTGCGTTAGAAAGTCAGAGTTTTGTGGACTTAGCATGTGTCTCTCAAAGGACTTTGACAGAATTTTCAGCTTTTCGATGTCGCAAATGGAGTTAGGAAGGGAATATGTGAACAATTGTTAATTAGTAAGGAAGGTGAACAACATATCGAGATATAATTATAGTTGATTGTGGACCATTAGGTGGTGTGTTAGACAAGTAAGTGCAAAATTTTTGGATAAACTTGATTATTTTCCTAAGTCGGAGGACCTTTGAAGCCGGATTAGTGGTAGATTTTAAGAAGTTTGAGATGATTTTCAGTTGATAGAGCTTTAAGTGGATGCCAAAAGCTAGAAATTTCTCAAATTTGATGAACTTTTGTTAGAGAAGTGTTAGAAGATTTTCAATGATTCCAGAATGATGGTGAAGTTAACTCAGCAGGATGCGTCAGTAGGTGGTTAAAAGCATAGGAAGTCAGTTTTCGGCAGCCGTGTAGAGAGTTGCATGTGGAATTTATTGTTACCTGGTCACATGATAGAGTAGATATTGTGGATTTCACCAACTAGTAGAACATCGGTTTGACGGAGTACATATATGAAATGGAGGATCACAACCTATGGATAATTTCAGTTGAAAGATTTAGAAAAGAATGACACAGGAGTAAGACTTGAGGACAATGAACTTGAAATAAAGACAGAAGATTGGGCAACCAAGGCTTGATTGGAGCGGCTTCGAGGTATGAATGCAGAGTTGTAACCGTTTGAGGTGTGATGATGAGTAGACAATTATTGTACAGAGGACCAAGGACGATGAGCATAAAGAGTCAGAGTAACAAGAACTTTTGGAGTACTTTGAAGAAAGACTTCACTCTAGGATTGTGGACACAAATCAAACTTACAAGGTCAATTATGCATGCCAGGGATAGAAAACCAGACAAATGAGTTTTGATAGGGGTACATCCTATAGAGTTTGGACATGTGGAGTAGTATGATAGTTAGAGTGTTAGCGGGTCAAGTCAGGGCAGGGAACCTATAGCATTGCGAACCTTGTGATTTCAAAGAGCAGACGAAGTGGCAGTACACCGGGATGAATCAGAACTTTCTTATTTTTGGACCGACATTGATGGACAAGACACGTAGCAGATTCGAGACAATGCTAGGACAGTTGATAATCACTGGGTATTGATAGAAGGATTCTTTGAGCATTGATTGTGTCAGAGGAGCAAGTTGCCGGGTAAAAGTTTGGACATTTGAGATCTTCAACCGAATTAGAGACCTTGACCACATACTCATGTCACCGCCATGTTTGATCAGGAGGTATTGCAGTTGTGCAGGAGCAGGCAGATCATCAATGTTTAGAGACAGTGTTTCAGAAGAGGATGACCTAGTGAGTTCAGGCGATTCTGGTATAACCGTGAGCTTGAATAGACCTTTTGAGACTTTCACGATCTAGTGTGTGAGTAATGCCCTCGTTTTGTTTGAGTTGGTTTAGATCATTTGGATGACCAAATGTTCTAAGGGGGGGAGGATGTAAGACCCCGACTCCTAATTTTTGGGATTAGTGTGTTTTTAGCCGTGGTTTAGTTTTCTAAATAAGATTTGAGCCTAATTGAGTTAGATTGTGGTTTAGAATGGTTTTCCATAGCTTTGGGGAATTTTGAGAGCGGTTGGACCTGGTCTGACAGCCCGGGGATGCCTTGGGCTGTACGTGTCAGCGTGGGGGATTGTTCTTGATTTTGAAAAATTACAATTTTGGTTTCTTTTGATAGGTCAAATCAGATCCAACAACTTTTGTGTTTAGACCTACCCCATTCGAAACTCAGAAAATCAGTTTTTCAGCCCGAGGGGCAAAACAGTCTTTTCACATTTAAATCTGAGCCCAAATTTCGAAATTTCAGAACCATGCTAAAAATATACTTTTTGAAAACTAGATTTTATAAGGATCATTTTAGTCTTCTTCGTCGATTTCATCCGAGGCCCAGAAAGCCCAGTTCTAAGTCCATGAAGAGTTTTAAGTTGTGGGCCCCATGATTTATCACTTTATATAAGCCCCACCCTCCATCTCTTCTCTCCATTCTCTTCCCCAACGAGAGTGAGTTGCAGGGACTCCCAGCTGAGCCCTATTCCTCTCCTTCCTTGCTTCTCCCTCCACCAAATCAACCATGATTCATCACCATTTGAAGATCCGATTTCGCCATTGTGTTCCCTACATTCCAAGCTCTCCCTAGACCTCATTTTCGTGTGAGGAGCAGCTGGACAGCCCCTTGTTTGAGCTGTTCCTTGCTGGTTGGAGATGCTACAGGTAAGACCTCCCTTTCATTTCTTTATATGAGGTAGGGCAGCCCCTAGGGAGCCTTGATTTCAACATGCAAGCTCTAACTCTAACTCTTTCCTAGATTCCAAGTTTTGAGCCACTTTTTTAGTATGTTTTGGGGGTCTTTGTTTCATAGGTGTGCTTGTGTCTAATTGGTGAGATTTCTAAGTAATCTTGGAGTGCTAGAGACAAAGGTAAGTGAATAATTAGTTTCTTTTGAATGCATGCAAATCTGAAACTGTTTTTATTGAAATTCTGATTTGAAATATGTTGTTTTCTTCACTGGTTTATTGCATTCAAATCTGCAATTTTTGTGTTCATTCGGTATGCAAATTTCTGTAGTTTTGTGTCCAATTCATGTGCTATTGTGTTCAGATTTTTGCAGGATTTTAATGTGCAATGGTGTTCAGATTTCTGCAGAATTTTAGTGTACATTTGTATTCAGATTTGGTGTAGATTTTTACAACTTTTAGTGTCCAAATTATGTGCAGATTTCTACTACTTTTAATGTTCAGATTTTGTGCAGATTTATACGACTTTTAGAGTTCAGTTCTTGTTTAGATTTCCATAACTTTTAATGTTCAGATCTTGTTTAGATTTCTGCAACATGTAGTGTTCAGTTTTATGTTCAGATTTCTGCAAATTATTTTAATGTCCAGCAAGCTCCAGGTTAGGCTTCTTTTCCTCCCTTTTAATGGAGTCTTTTGAGCCCATAAGGATTGAGTTTTTCAAACATGCAACACCCATTTCGAAATGGGTTCTTGTCTTCACATTTTTGGTGGGTTTTGAGGTTCTTTTTCCATTCTAATTTGAACAATGTATTGTTTCAAATATGTGTTATGGTTTGGATTTTTGTTTAGTTTGAAATGCATACGCTAGTGGTTTATCTTGATGGTTTTCATTCAATTGAAGTGGTTTTTGTCTTGCCTAAATGTTTTGCAAATGGATGAAAGAATGGAGGAGTATTTTGTGAAATGATTAGATGTGTTGGTTGTTAAAATTTAATGGAAATGGCCCTTGGAGAGCATGGAGGCTCAAGGGAGGTGCAGGGATTTGACAAAGGAATGGAAGGATGTAAAATGGGTGAAATGGTGTGAAAAATCTGAACTGAATTGAAGCTGCCGCAGATGGGCGGTCAGCAGTCGGCCAGCCGACGGCTAGCCCACTGTTGACCCACGGCTAGCCGCCCCTGTGTCGGTCAGAATAACAGCAACCAAGTTCTGCACAGGGTGTGGTCGGCCCGCGGTCGGTCAGTAGGCGGCCGGCCGACCTGCGCAGAAAAATGGAAAAGTAGTATTGTTCCTGAACAGTCGGTCAGTGGTCGGTCAGCCAGTCGGCTAGCCGACCACAACCGGCGGCTAGCCGCCAGGTAGCCGCATGGTGGCCGAGTGTACAGAAGGAGAATTTAGAAGGGTTTTCGATGGGAGAGAAAAACTAGACTATGTTAAGGGGTCTTTAGCTTGATGTTGTGCAATTGAAACATGAAATGTTATTTAGCTTCAGGGGCACCAATCCGCTTTTAATTCCAACATTTGGGTTTCAATTACACAAGAATCGAATGAAGGGCCTTAGCATATACTTGAAAGACTGTTTTCAGAAACTTAGTCTTGACATGAAGAATATTGTTTTGCACTTGTTTTGACTTACAAGCATTGGTTTTGTCTTGGATCTCGTTTTGCACTTGTTTTGACTTACAAGCATTGGTTTTGTCTTGGATCTCGTTTTGCACTTGTTTTGACTTACAAGCATTGGTTTCGTTCGGGTATTGTTTTGCACTTGTTTTGACTTGCAAGTATCAGTTTTGTTTCGGGTATTGTTTTGCACTTGTTTTGACTTGCAAGTATCAGTTTTGTTTCTGGTATTCCTTTGCACTTGTTTTAATATGAGAACTTGGTCCGGGCGGCACCCTTAACCACGGGGCGTAGCGTGTCAACCACGGGCCTCAAACGGCGAGTCTCCATTAGTTTGTGCATTCATGAATTCCGTTGAATACCACTGAGCTTGGACTGCCCTCTCAGTCTGATCCACTAGCTAGGGGGTCCTTAAACATAAGGACTATCTGCAGATAAGTCGTGTATTTATACACATTTTTGTTTTGTTCCGGTTCCGCGGCCGGTTTTCCCGCCCACCTTGTGTGGCTCGGGCTTTCGTTTCGTTTCGCCTGTCTTGCTTTGTCTTTGCTTGCTCTTGTCATCATGTATGACGGAGAAAGGATGAGCTCAATGTGGATTTACGAATCATGATGTTTCCTCGTAATCATGCTAGCTTTGTCTTGCATTTTGTTCATGTACTATTTGAAAATTTATTAAATGGTTTTAAACGCTAGACCACATGTACTCATGCTATTTTTGCCTCATATCTCGTTCGTGGACTTTTGTTTTCTTGAAGTGTATATCGTTCAAGCATCGTTTCAAGATTTGTAAACAGTTTTAAATTCAGTATATGGTTTCTTATAAATTTTAAATGATTCATACTCATGCTTAAATTGATCACCTGCCAGACCGTCGTGTCTGACCTTGTTTGTTTGGTGCCTTAGGTAGCAGGTTCTCGTCTTGAGCTAGTACGTGTGCGGATGGCTGTAGAGCCACGAGTTTTGCAGGTTGTTGTTTCAATGATGTCATACAGACGTCGTGCGTGACTCCGGAGATACATTATACACCTGGGTAGTATTTATTCTTAGCTTGTTATTTTGTAAGGCTTTTGTTAGCCTTTTCTTTGGGATTGTAATTAATGCACTTGTTAAATTATAACTTGAATATTCTTGGGTATTGATAAGCCTGTCACTGTCAGCTCTGTATATTTTGATATCATGTTTTGTTCCAGTCTGAGTATGATTATGCTATGACAGCTTTATGCTGACGGGTTGAGTGCGACACGAAACCCGATGGCCACGGGCTCCGGGTCGCAATGCCACGTAAGCTTCCGCGAAATGTTCTTGATGTGTTTGGAAATTTTGCCTTCCTCACACACGCGGATCCCGGGGAGAAATATATTTATCACTTACTTCCCAATTCGCGTTCCCGAGGTCGAACCGCTGCAGGGATTCGGGTTCGGGGGCGCGACATGGTGGATGAATTTTCCATTTCTAGGGAAAAACACTATTATCCCCTATCAGAAAAATTCCCAGTTTCCATCACATAAAGTTCTTGTTTCGGCAATTCAAAAGTGGGAGAAGGCTTTTTACTAATGAATCAATATTCAAAATCATTCCATTTGGAATCCCTTGCTCTATCAACAATATTATGAATATCAATATCTGATCTATCAAATTGATTCATCGTCGAGAATTAAATAGTATATCATCGGAAGATCTTTTATCCATATTGAATCCAAAATTGGATTCCAGGTCCAATGAAGAATCCCATTGAATTTATCATTTTCACTCTTTATTTTTTTATAACCTGCCTTGGGTTTAAGTATTGTTCCTCCAATGATCGTAGTCCAAAGTACTTCCTGATGAGCTCTAATATGATCCGATTTATAAGTAAGCATCTCTTGTGAAATATGAGTAACACCAAATTCCTCTAGAGCCCAAACCTCCATTTCTCCTACTCGTTGTCCCCCTTGCTTGGCCCTTCCCATTTGTTAATTCACTTCACTAGTGAAGTAGGGTGAACGGTCATTTCAAGAGACAGTAATATAAAAGGGGTTAAATAAGAAAGTACCATATTTCAAAAGAACGTGTCTACTTTCAACCAAAAAAAGTTAAAAGGTTAGTTTTACATGCCACTAAATGACAAAAAACCATCTTATCTTAAAATAAAGTCAAAAAGTTAAATTCTCATTTCACTAAATGACAAAAAAACATCACTTTTTAATTTGACCCCTCTTATTTTTAATCTTTTAATTTCACACTTCACCTCAACTAATTTTAATAGTGAAGTTACCAAACTGGCCCTAGTAAGGGGTTGTTGTGTAACAAGTGCATAATGCCCACGGGAACGTCCTTGGATTTTATCATCAACTTGATGAATTAATTTCAGGATATAGGACTTTCCTATTATAACTGGTTGTTCAAAAGGATCTCCTATTATTCCATCAAATCTTCTGCTCCTTCCCGGATACTCGAGTTCAAATACCCACAGATTTGCTGTTTGCTTACTAGCTAAATATAATTTAGGAAACACTAGTCTTCTTGAAGCCCCTTGCTCATATGTCTCACCAAAAGGGTGCTATTCTATAATGTCTATCGAACAGGTACCCTGCTAAACCGAGTGAACATTCAAATATTTGTCCCACGTTTATTTGCGAAGGTACTGATAATACGTTGAAGTCCATATCGACCGGTGTTCCAACTTGCAAATAAGGCATATTGTGTCTAAGCAAGATTTTGGAAACCATACCTTTATTCCAATGTCTTCCAGCTATTTTATCACCTACTTTGGTTACATTCATTAGTTCATAAAGGATTCAATGCGGATTGATGGGGATCAAATGACTGTTCATGTACCTTTATCTTTGGAAGCGCAAGTGGAGGCTCGTTTACTTATGTTTTCTCACTTCAATCTCCTTTCTCCGGCTATTGGAGATCCCATTTCGGTACCAACCCAAGATACGCTTACTGGATTCTATGTATTAACGATCGGGAATCGTCGAGCTATTTGTGCTAGTAGGTATAATCCATGGAATTACAGAAACTATCAAAATGATTATAAGCATAAATATACTATGGAAGAGAGAGAGAGCCCTATTTTTTTAGTTCCTATGATGTACTTATAGTTTATTGGCAGAAAAAAATCAATTTAGATAGTCCGTGGCTTCCTATTCGAAGGGGGCGCTAATATAAATTATAGTACGGTTCACTAACAGGTTAACCTTTTGGTGTTACTGGTTATCAACAGTGCACATAGTATGCACACAATTAAAACATTTCCAACCTACCTGGGTTGCTTGGTCTGGCAAGATTGCTCATTGACAAATGGCAGTCGTACAATAAACCTGCTCCTTTATCCGACACTAGGACACTAATGCAGCATAGACCTCATGGCCAAATGTGTAGGGCCCATGTAGATTTAAGAATTTATTTTCACGTCATTAGTTCCTTTAAATATTGTAAGTAGGATTGGATTTTCTATATTATTTACTATCCTAGTTTAATTAGGTTTATTAGGGCTTAAGTCGTCTTTTACTCTTTATATGGCATTGTAGAGAATTATTTCTCATAGAGTTGATTAATGAAATTGGGTTTTCCCATTGAGGTGCGTCCTCGTTTATCATCTCCGTGGAGGTATATTGTGTCTTCGGACACGTGCTTCGGCACCCATTGTGTTTTGAGCACTTGCTACGCATGCCCTAACCCTAGGGCTTGCATCAATTGGTATCAGAGCGAAGATCTACATCGCTCTGATTCGTCTTTTCAATCACTGATCGGAACATATTCATTGTCCATCCCCATCCATCCATCGTCGACACACCCCACTGCCATCATGCCCAATCCTTACAAAAAGAAAAAAAAAACACTTCACTTACCAGAAAAAAACTTGCACCCAAACAGCAACCGATTCCCATTCCCAATCCGTCATCGTCCCAGCCCCTCCTTTTCCCAGATCTAGCATCTTCGCAACCCAAACTAGAGAAAAAAACAGGAAAAAAAAAAAACACCACAGCCCCCCAGCAGACCACTTCCTCACTGCCAATAAACCGACCCCACTTCGCTTCCATCACCTAGCCCTAAAGAAAAAAAAAGAAAAAAAATAGAAGTAGAAGAAGAAGAATAGTAAATAAAATAAAATAAAACAAACCTTTTGAAATCCCCATTCCACCAAGGCCAACCCAACCGTCACCTTCAAAATCCCATCAAGTGCAAAAAAAGAAGAAGTACAGAAAAATAGAAAAAAAACAGAACAGACAGAAAGAGCAGAAAAAGAAGTACGGGAAAAAAAAGAAAGAAAGAGCAGAAAAAGAAGACGTAGAGAAAGAAGAGAAGAGAGTAGAGAAAGCGTACCTTGCACCACATCACCACGGTCATCCCGCACTAGCAGCGTCTTTGCCAGGCTCCTCCATCGTTGAAAGTTGCCGTGCTCTCCAGTGCCACTGTAGCCATCTCCAGAGGCCAGCGATCATCTCCCCCTTTCTTTCCCTGAAGCACTTTGTTTCTGCTTGGACTTTTCAGCATGTGTCCCACTCACTTCTCATTGACACGTGTCACAGGAACTTTCAAGGCTTTTTGGTCATTGGGTTTTTTTCTTGTTCAGGCCAGTTCACATGGATTTGACCCATTGAAGAAGCCCATAAGCAGAATATACATACCAACTCATCACAAGAGTAGTCAAAAGAACGTTTGACCAAATCAATGGCTACAATTTATTCTTACGATATCTGGCTCATCCACCGTCAGGTTTCAGATCCGTCTTCGCCAACGTGATTGTAGAGAGCATATCTACACATCAAGTTTGTCATACTTTCATCCACGATGAAACTCCGTGATACCACAATCTTTAACATACTTCGAAGATACAAATATGCAGATAAATATGGCTCATGGTATTTTGAAAATGAAGTCTATTTTCAGTACTTTCTTGATTTGAAACAAGGAGAATTATCTGTTCTTGACTATGGTGACATGTTTGTATGGCTCCAAGACAAATGTGGATTAGAAGATGATGAGGAACACGACTTGATTAGTTTCGTCAGAGGCTAGAGACTTGAAATAGTAGATAAAATGAATGACAATAAAAATATTCATGAGGCATATTGGGACGCAATTCGTGTGGAGTTGATACTTAAAAGGTCGAGTCTAGTGGAAGTTACGCCTTAAGAAGAAAAGTCGCCACACATAACAGACCGTGTTGAGGAACTAGTGCCACCGGATATGCAGACCGATCAGCCAGAGCTAGACACAGAAGATTCCACATGTGTACGCCCCACCACGCTTCAACCGTCAAATCAAAGGATGTGTCATGTTCAGCATTTTCAAGATCTATGTACAAGCTCAAGATCAGCCAACTAATAGAAAGTTCATTTGATTGATTTTCGATCCAGGCGGACACTTACCGAACTCGAAGTTGGGTTCTTTCCAACCTGGGGAGAATGATGCAACATAGACCTCATGGCCACATGTGTAGGGTGCACGCAGATTTAGGAATTTAATTTCACGTCATTAGTTCTTAGTTCTTTAAATATTG
Source organism: Persea americana (assembly GCA_029852735.1). NCBI lineage: Eukaryota > Viridiplantae > Streptophyta > Magnoliopsida > Laurales > Lauraceae > Persea > Persea americana. The sequence goes on from CM056813.1 coordinate 34,225,347, forward strand.
TTATTAGGATTGGATTTTCTATATTATTTACTTTCTAGTTTAATTAGGTTTCTTAGGGCTTAAGTCTTCTCTTACTATTTATATGGCATTGAAGAGAATTATTTCTCAAAGAGTTGATTAATGAAATTTGGATTTCCCATTGAGGTCCGTCCTCGTTTATCGTCTCTGTGGAGATATATTGTGCCTTCGGACACGTGCTTCGGCACCTATTGCGCTCTGAGCACTTGCTACGCATGTCCTAACCCTAGGGCCTGCATCAGACACACTGAGGCACAACACATGGCAGATGGAAAAAACTAAAGCAGGAAGTAGAGTGGGTTGACAAAAATGGGATGTTGGGAGGGTCCATCAAAATGCTTGATGTGGTGTTACTTGAAGAAGGAACCACTACCAAGGGTGACTAAGGAAAATCATTGTTAGATATTCCTTATATCCATCAAAACTAAGATGCACGAAAAGTTCTGTTGCGACCCCGGACCGAGGTCCCCAAACCCGGGCCCGCGACATGTGAAGGTGCTGTCAAACAACTATCAATTACGATTAACCCACAGGTTTCCGCGGTGAGGATTCCTAAAACACACTTGGAATTTGTCTCACTCGAACTATGATTTGCGGAAGCGTGCAAGTAATCTTATCCTTTCCAATACATGTGACACAACCTCAACTTACATAAGTTGAATCATCTTCAAGACAATAGTCAGAGGAGGAAACATAGCATGGCATTCCCAAGGTTAGTTCAAGTTTCTAAATAACAAAAGTAAATTAGAGTTAAGTTTACATATTCCCAAAGTATCAATGGCCAACAAAGGCCTTGCAACCCAAAACAAAATGAACAACTATTCCCATCATGCATCGTGCTCAGGACCCCACCCGACGTCTAGAGCACGTCTTCGGGTTGCCACTCACGGGCTGGGGGTGGCTCAAAAGCGCTCCTCAGGGGCAACGGCTCCTGCATCTAAACACCAAAGCAAAAAGGTCAGACATGACGGTCTGGTAGGTGATCAATTTAGACATAAGACAAATCGATTAATATTTGGAATGATTAGTACTTAAAACTTGGCATGAGTTCTGAGCAAAATATAAGTACTGTACAAAGCAAAACTAACATTATTTCAAGAAAATATCATGATTCATAAATCCACATTGAGCTCATCCATTCTCTGTCATACTTGATGACAAGAGCAAGCAAAATGAAACAAATTGAAACGAAATGAAACAAAAGCCCAAGTCACACAAGGTGAGTGGGAAAAACCGGCCGCGGAACCGGACAAAACAAGAATGTGTACAATTATACGACTAGTCTGTAAATTGTCCTTATGTTTAAGGACCCCCTAACTAGTGGATCAGACTGAGAGGGCAGTCCAAGCTTAGCGGTATTCCATGATGTTCATGTATGCACAAAACATGTCGATACTTGTACAAAACTTATCAAGAATGGGAAAATACGCTTATCAAAGCAAAACGAAATAGAATTTGCAAAGATAGCATAAGTTATATCATCATGAACTAAAGAGGTGACTCCCATTTTCCTTATTTAAATAATTTGAAGCAAAACTAAACTTGCAAGGCAAAACTACTGTGAAATAATACTCATAGTGACAAAATTTGAGATTTTCAAACAAACTAATTCGAATCCATACTAAGAACCTTAATTTGATCTTCGTGCACTTGAAATTCCAATATCAGTGTTCAAAATAGTTTGGTGTCCTGATGTTATTAGATATTATGAGTTTCAATGGCACAACATCAAGTTTAAGCCACTTGACATGATCAAGTTTTCTTCCTTCTAACAATCCTCTCAATCCCTTCCTTTTTCTCATTCAAATTAAAAAAAAAATCAGACAGCATCAGGTTCGCTCGAGCGATGATAGGTTCGCTCGAGCGGACCCATCCAGAACTTTGTTCGCTCAAGCTCACCTAATATTCGCTCGAGCGGACTAGCTTCAGGAGCATTTTCTGCAAACAGAAGCTTACTCGCTCGAGCGACCATGAACTTCGCTCGAGCGGGCAGGTTTCTGGCAGCGATACTCACAGACAGAAGCTTGCTCGCTCGAGTGACCACGAACATCGCTCGAGCGGACAGGTTTCTACCCGAATTCGTGCAGTGCAGAAAACTGCATTCTCCTTGGACATTTCTGGCTCCTTCTCCTTAGCAATCCCTTACACATTTATAGAATTTTTTTTTCAATACTTCTCTTGCCATTTTGTACCTTCCAACTTCCCATTCAATCAATCAAAACTCCTTCAACAATTCACACCTTAACTCTTCCCATCATTCATCCATCCAAAAACATTTGAACAACAACCAATACTTAATTGAATGAGAATGTCTTAAGATAAATCAAACAACATATACATTTCAACTCAAATAACATTTCCAAAACATTCATCATGAGAAAGTCAATTCCTTTCAATTCTAAAACAAGAAAACAACCCATTTGTAGCTTAGAGAAATAAAACTATAGCATGCATTCAAAGAAGACTAGATTGATCACTTGCCTTCACCAAAGTGCTATCCAAGATCTCTCAAACTCCTATCCAAAGAAGAGCCACAAAATCTACACAAAAGCCCCAAGAAAACCATTCCAAAAATCACCATTTTGGGCAACCAAAACCCCTATTTCGAAAATGGGATTGCATGTATGAAAATTAGTGTCCTAAGGAGCTCAAAAGATCAAAATGAAAGGAAGAAGAAGATCCCATTACCTGGAGCTTGCTAAACAAGGAATATGAAGGAAGATGAAGGCTCAACACAGTAGGAAATTCCAAGAGGATGCTGTCAATAGAGAGCTTGGGAAAAGAGGAAGAGGAAGATGGTCTCAAATCTTAAGTTGGAGGTCTCTAGGTACGGCATACTAGGAGAGAAAGGAGAGAAGATGAAGGGCTCAGCTAGGTTGGAGGAGTTGCAGAAATGGGCTGGACGTGAGTGAAGTGAGGGAGAGGAAGATAGCTTAAGTCAATGGGTCCTTGTGGGCCCCACATGTTCAAAACTTGCGACAATTAAAACATCATTTTACGGGCCCCGAATGGAAACGACGAAGGAGACAAAAATGATCGTCGAAAAACCTAGTTTCCAAAAAGTATAATTTTGGCATAGTTTTGAGATTTCGAAATTTGGGTCCAGATTTGGTATGAAATGACTGTTTTACCCTCTTTTTTTAGCCAAAACTTGGGTTTCTGGGCCCCAAACATAGACAGGCTGAAAATAAAAGTTGAACAATAAAATAAAACCATTCAAAATAAATGAAAATCACAATAAAATCGAGAACTCTAGAATTTCCTCCCAAGCTTACATGTACACTCAAGGCACCTCTGGGTGTGGCTAAATAGCATAAAACGCTCTCAAAATTCCCCAAAGCTAATTCCAGACTAAATCGAACCAATTTCTAAATCCACGAACACTAAACCCATATTATAACTAAATATGTACTTCATTAACACTAATCGCGCTAATCTTGGTTTGGGGTTTGACATCCTCTACCCCATAGGTTATTTGGTCCTCCAAATAAAATAGTTATACCTCGGGTAATAAGTCAGGATACTTTCTCTGGACTTGCTCTCTTAGTTCCCATGTGCTTCTTCTAGCTCATGATTTTCCCACTGAACTTTGACCCAATGGATGGTCCGATTTCTCTATTCCTGTTCCTTGGTGTCCACAATTCTAATCGGTTTCTTTACATATGACGTGTAACGCCCTAATTCTGAATACCGAAGATAACACTAAGGTATCTAAAGTTGGCGCGCAAATTTCCGGAAATACCGAGAACTTCCAAGATCATAGTCCGTAGTGACGTCAAATTTTAAAACTTTTTAAACCACATCATAATCAACAGTTATATGCGGAAGCGAAATAAAGATAGCGGAGGCAATAGTATCAAGTATATATATATATCAGAGGTAAAAGTGCGGAAGCCTGATAATAATCTCAAAGTGTGAAAATCAAAGTGTTTATACAAAACCATGCTAACTACCCATCTCACTACAAATACTCTCAAACCCCAAAAATAACAATCTGCATTCAACCCTCCTGTGCAGGCTCTCCATCCTCCGGCTCGACCACTTGGTCAGCTGGTCCCCATCAGTAGTCCCCAACTACGGGCGCCTCTATGATCGCGTCACCCACGGGATCATAGTCTGGACCTAAGCACCAAAGATGGGTCAGATCTAAAGATCTGGCAAGGCACCATATGCAAATAACACAAGATGTATACACAAAGAGAGTAATGACAGGTACATAATCATGTGAGTAAACATGGTACATAATCTAGGCAGTTGAGTAGTAATAGCAGCAAGAATTAGAAACGTAAAGTATACTAATCTAAACAGACAACAAACGAGCACAATCACACAAGCTAAATACACCGTGGGATATTATGCCGTGGTCCTCCCGTACTGTAAACGTCCCATACTATAAACAGTTTGCGGTGGGGAAAGGATAATAACCATGCAAGGGATGACAGCCCTGATAAATATAACATACAATATACATAACACCGATCACACCCCTTTATCACACCGATCACACCACTTTATCTCACCGATCACACCCCTTTATCTGATTAATCTGGACGCGGTATCACACCGTCCGTCTAATCACAGCTCATCATGATAGCTCTAAGTAACCAGAACATAGCTTCTACCAGAAATGATCAGTCAACTCGCTGAGCTTAGAACAACTAAGTATGGGTCTATATCTATCTAGGCTTAACTTGCGTGAACAAGGTCCTACCCAGGTCTCTAAGAGGTTAAGGTACAACATGGAACACAGTCTAACAACAAGTCCAAGTCCAACAACATTGGATCCACTCTAAGGCTCACAACCGTGGCTTGAAGTAACACAAGTACCATTCCGTGTCCATTCCACAAACCTTCATCCTATACTCATACACAATGAGTTAACCAACCATTAAAGACTAACCTCTCCAATCTAGGGTTCCACATTCCTGATCTTAGGCTGTATGAAGGCCCGTCTAGACACAGACGCGGGTCATTTTATCTCCAAACATCACATAGGGTCAACTCTAAGAAATCCTAGGTTCATGTCCTCCAGTTTCCACTAATTAATAAGGTTAAGACAACAACAAGGATAAGAGAAAAGAATAACTAATGAAAAGCTTAGAAATAGGGAATCAAGTGGAAATAGGCAAAGGACCAGTCCTAGGTAGTGGTCCACTCCTGGTTCAGGCCGCATCACATGATTCGATCCCTAACGGTAGCCTAAGGTGTCAAAAATGATAATTCTGGTGCTCCTGAAGTTGTGGACACCATGGGCTATAATTAAGGTTTGATTCGAATCCTAAATCCACAATTGGTGGACCCCACGAATCAAGGCTGAGCCATGCCATTGATTCGTGTGTGGCACACTTGATGGAAGGTCATTTGGATGGTCGATGGGCCCCACATGTGATCAAACATCACAAGTGTTGAAGTCTGGAAATTTCATTGTTAGGCCCGGTCGACATCACACCCTGGGATGTCGACCGGGTGAACTGGATGTTGACCTCCCAGGTCGACATCCTGCAGTGTCCCCGGTCGACATCATGGCCGTGATGTCGACCAGGTCCACTGAGACCTGAAGCCAAACAGTTGGAGGGTCTTACAGAATTCTCTATGTATCCGGCTGACATCATGGCCGTGATGTCGACCGGGTACACACAAAATCTGGCCTTTTGAGAAATTACAGGTCTCAGCTACTCCTTGTGTTTTCATGTGTTCCCGGTCGACCGAGACAGGGTCCAGTCGACCAGGTACACTGTCTGTGCACAGTTACAGAAAATTAACTGGGACTTGGTTTTTCTCAGTTTTTAGTGTGCCCGATCGACCAGGACAGGGTCCGGTTGACAGGGTACACGCAGAAAGCTGAATTTCCAAATTTCTGTATTTCTCCTTCTCAATCCAATTTTCCTCCAATTCCTCCCAATTCACCTCCAAACATCACAAAAGCATCCAAACACATAGAAAACACTTCTATACTCCATCCCTCCATCATTCCATCAATCCATCCGGCCATTGATCTTCCAAATGGAGGAACCCAGCCATCAATGGCCATTAACATGAAAACAAAGCTCAAAATGGAGATCTAAACATGCATAAACATCTAATTGGAATGTAATTAGAGAAACAAGGAAGAAAGCATACATATAGTGTAATCATCATAGGGTACTTGCCTTAGTGAAGAAGAAATGGAAATTGAAGTGAGAGAGAAGATCCAATAAAGTGTTGATTGTGAAATGGGAGAGTCTCTAGCCTCCTTGTGCTGAGATTTGGTGGAATTAGGGTTGCTTGGGGAATAAGATAGGTTAATTGAGAGAGATGAGAGGCAATTAGGGTTTTAGGCTCTTGTGCAATAGCTTAGGTTTTATAACTTAGGGTTTTAGGCTAATTACCTAAAGGGTATTTTGGTTGTTAATGGGATTGTAATGGGGCCATGGGCATTTGGGTAATTAGGTGGGTTCTAGAAGGTTTCAACACTCAAGCCCTTCCCATTAGTGCTAATTATAATTAATTTCTAATCTAATCCAATCTATCCAATGAAATAAAAGTTATATTTAATACTTAGGAATATCAGACATCTACTCCACTAACTCTTAATAATTAGCTTAATAAAGATAGAAAATAACCTATTAATTATTATTTAAATTAAACTGAGGGCCCACCAGGGGTGGGGCCTCACATCACTCCCTCCTTTTAAGACATTTGTCCCCAAATGTAAAAACAAAGTCGGGGCATACCTGAGGTAGAAGATGTGGATAGTCTCTCTCCACCTGGTCGCGTAGCTCCCACGTAGCCTCCTCCGGAGTGTGATGCTCCCGCTGGACCTTCACCCAATGGATGGTTCGGGTCCGGAGGACCTGCTCTTTGGTGTCGATGATGGCAACTGGCTTGGCGACGTACGATGCATCTGGCTGAATGTCGAGTGGCTGATAGTGCAGAATGTGAGTAGGATCCTCAACGTATTTCTTCAACATGGAAACATGGAAGACATCATGAACTCTTGATAGCACTGGGGGTAGCTGAAGCTCTTACGCAACATCTCCAATCCTGGTCCGAATCTCGAATGGTCCAACATATCTCCGCGCTAGCTTACCCTTCTCGCAGAATCTGAGGGTACCTCCGGCTGGGGAAACCTTCAGAAACACTTTGTCTCCCTGCTGAAACTCGAGAGGTCTGCGTCGGTTATCTGCATAGCTCTTCTGGCGGCTGCAGCTGACTTCTAGATTCTCGACTATCTTTCAGATCTTTTCGTTGGTGTCGCCGACCAATGATGGTCCGTGGAAACTCCTAACTCCAACCTCTTCCCAGCAAAGTGGGGTCTTGCATCTCCTGCTGTACAACGCCTCGAAAGGTGCATCTTGATGCTCGAATAGTAGCTGTTGTTGTAGGCAAACTCAAAAAGTGGTAGGCAACCCTCCTAGTTCTCCTTGTAGTCCTAGACACAAGCTGTCAACATATCCTCAAGTGTCTAGTTGGTATGCACGGTCTGTCCGTCTGTCTGGGGGTTGCAAGCGGTGCTGAAACTCAACTTAGTACCCAAAGCCTGCTGCAAGCTCTCCTAGAAGTGTGAAGTGAAACGCGGATCTCTGTCCGATACGATCGATGCTGAAACTCCATGCAAAGAGACGATCTCATCAACGTACAACTTAGCTAGGACATCAAGTCCTGCTCTCATAGAGACTGGCAAGAAGTGAGCTGACTTAGTCAGCCGATCCACTATAACCCATATGCCATCACTATGCCTCCTAGTAGTCGGTAGTCTTGCGATGAAGTCCATGGTAATGTGCTCCCACTTCCACTGGGGTATGTCTAGCTGGTGTAGTAGTCCTGGTGGCTTCTGATGTTCGGCCTTGATCTACTGGCACGTCACGCATCTGGATACGTAGCCTGCGATCTCCTTCTTCATGTTGTTCCACCAGTAGTAGCTCCTCAGGTTCTGGTACATCTTGGTGGTACCTGGGTGAATCGAGTATCTGCTATGATGCGCGTCTGCTAGGATCTCATCCTTTAACTCTCAAACATCTGGCACGCACAATCGGTCCTGATAATAGAGCACTCCACCAATAAGTCTAAACTCTAGCCTCTGGTCAATCTGCTCGATCACTCTAACAAGGTTAGGATCGGTGCGTTGACTGTCCTTGACCTTTCCCAACAACTCTGGTTCCCATGCAGACATGGTAGCAAGCATAACTCTGTCACTAAGCGGTTGGAACTGAACATCTAAGTCTCTGAAGACATCAGTCCATACACTCTCTACTGCTAGAAAACTAACTAGGGTGGCCTTCCTGCTCAAAGCATCTGCCACGACATTCGCCTTACCCGGATGGTATTTGATAGGGAAGTCGTAATCCTTAATGTACTCCATCCATCGCCTCTGTCGGTTGTTGAGGTCACTCTAGGTAAACAAGTGCTGCAAGCTGCGGTGGTCGAAATGAACTTCGAACTGCTCACCGTAGAGATGGTGACGCTGATGAGTTCACGAAAGATACACTTTTATAGCATTATTTTATGAGTTTTCAAAGATAAAAGAACTCAAAACACTATTTTTAGCATAAAAATCATAAAGTTCATCCCCATCATCTTTGCTCATATCTTTCCATTATAGATGGTCATTTGTATGCATTTATATGAGTTCCAATGGCTTCCATGCTCTCAATTATATTAATTTCTCTTTGTAAGTGTTAATTGAAGATTAATTTGAAGATTAAAGTTGAGATTCAAGAATTAAAGGGAGTTAGGAAAAGTTTGGAAGGCAATTGGATGAAGAAATGACAAAGTTAGGCCAATAATAAGAAGGAACATGATAGACCTGGGTTGGTATTTTGACCATATCTTTTTACTCGGGTGTTCGATTGAGGTGATCTGAGAAGCATTGGAAAGCTTGTTTAAAGATCTACAAATCATATTTCACAACATTTTTCCCAATTCGGACGTTTCGGGGGTCAAAATCGTAATCAATCCAGAGACTGTTTTCTAATACGGGAATCACATACATATGTTCATATTTTCATTCTTGTGAAGTCCCACATTAGAAAGAAACCAAAAGAGAGCAAGACAAATGTTTCTATATAAAGAAGGGAGCTCTAGGCATTAGAGACACAAGCAAGGAGAGCCTCCTCCTCTTTACTTAAGCTATTCATGTAATTGAGAGCAAATTGTAGAGAGAAAGTGAGGAAAGCCTTGTAAAATTAAAGATTTGGAATGAAATTGAAAGCTTCTTCTCCAATGGGTGGCTAATTCCATTGATTGGATCTTCTAGGTGAAGCTAAGTTGATCCTATTCCTTTTGCTTATGCTCTTTCTTTTAAATTCCCTTGTTTATGTGCTTAATATGTTAGAGTAGATTTTTCTTCATTGCATTGTGCAACCTTCCATGCTTAGTTTCTTTATTAGCATTCTTTTTACTATCTATGCTTAGGTTTGATAAATCATGCTTAGGAGTTAATATCTTTTGATGGTTTATGCTTACTTTTGATAGATAGTCATTAGGAATCTTTTCTTTTATGAAGGGAAGAAAATCTTAGCTATAAGATTGTTAATTTCTATCTTAGAGCTTTAAAGTTATATTTTCCAAATCTAAGCATTGATTTGTAATTAGATTTGAGTATTGTTTTTTTTTTGGAAAATGAGAAGAGCATAAGTATTGGATTAGTGTCACTTAGTGGATTCTAGATAATTCAATCTATCCATTAGTATTGCTTGTTGTTTATTTTACTTACTTTAGTTTGATTCTATTCACACTCCCACACACTTATTCACTAGTTTTAATTTTCACACTCCATTTCTCTATTATTCACACCATCAATTCCACATTTGATTTTACACCACTTTAGCATATTTCTTTATCTCCATCCACTCATTTTCTATATTTCACTTGTTATTTTCACACACTTATTCATTTGATCTATCTAACATTTCTCCATTGTTTTTGTATTAACCTTGTTATTTTTCTTTTGTCATTAACCTTGTTACTAACATTGCTCTTGGTTTGTTCTCATTTTCTTTACTAACTTCTCTTTGTTATCTAGTTATAGATTTCTTTTAGTTTGCATTTTTTATTTTCCTTGTTATTATCTAGTTTCTTGTTTCCATTGTTATTTTCATTTGAATTTGTTAGCTATAATTGAGTTGATACTCCTTTTCATAGATCATTGTTATTTTCTTTGTAACGATCCTCGTGGGAACGATATTCAGACTTCCATAGTCTATATTACTTGAGACAACCGTATACTTACGGGAAAATACGCACCAAGTTTTTGGCGCCGTTGCCGGGGATCGGCGTACATAGGATTCCTTGATTTTAAGGATTTTCAACTCTCATATAGCTTGGTTGCATTTTTATTCTTTCTTTTAGTTTTCATTACGGATTCTACACATTTTCCTTGTTTGTATTTTCAGGGATTCCACGGTTGAAGCAAGGAAAGAAGAAAAGTGCAACCAAAGAACTCTAACTTAGGAATTTAATTTGCTTTCTTAGAAAATCTTGTATTAGGATTCATTTCAAGTTTGTAATAATTTTTTAGTTCATTTAAGTTTTCAAAGCATTGTAATAATTAAGGAAGGAAGATGGGTGGACGATACCGTCGCGGCCTGTTGACACCAAAAATGTCACTTTGCCTCATCAACATCAAAAGCTATATGGAGCCGCATCCTACTACAAACAGGCAAAGCTTCTTCAAGCATCAGATCTTGATAGAACCAGACAAAAACTACAAGATCTTTCAAAGTAGCCAAAAGAAGGGTACACATGAAGTCTCGGGCCATTTCGACACCATCTGGCCTAACTTCAATCCTCCAACAGCTGAGCGGGAGCTCCCGACGGCAACAATGTCAAATACATCAAATCTTCGATCAGAGTCTATGGATGGTCTCAAAATACCTCCAAAAGGCTCCATGTCGAATTTCAAGTCAAACCGACACCGTTTGACCCTCCATCAATTCTCGAACAGCAAAATCAAGCCTCCCGGCGGCGAGAACCTCTGATGCCGCCACTCATCAAACAAAACACATGAGTAGCTTCTGCATGCTTCTAAAGGGTTGCACGTCAAATTTCAGGTCATTCCGACAACGTTTGACCAGGTTTTGATGCTCCAAAGTAAAATCAAGCCTACCGGCGGCGAAGCTCCCTGGGACCATGGCACCCAAATCGGAGCTAATGGATCATCTCAAAATGACCCCAATAGGCTCCCCGTCAAATTTCAGGTCAATCGGACATGGGATGACCGTACATCAAAGCTTGACATCTTCCGCACGGTGAAATCAAGTCAAGCATCGACGGGACCCCAAACGGCTTCAAAACTCAAATAAAAGCCCATGGTTGGTCCTATCTAATGCCCAAGAAGCTTCACCTCAAATTTCAGGTCATTCCGACATCGTTTGACCCAGTTTCAACTCTTGGCGGAAAATCGGCTACAGAGTCTTCGGCTTTTCCAAAAAATAGGAAACTTTGTGCTCTGATTTGCACAGCCTTTCGACGGGTTTTCTTCAGAGGAATCAAGCCAATAAATGAGGAGAAATGTCAAAGAAAACTACAGGAGAAAACAGAAGCGAAAAAGCCCGAGAAACGACCAAGAAACGGTGACCGGAAGGCGGCCGAAAAATGGACCAAAGTCCAAGGTCGCCAGCCCCATGGTCGCCGGCGACCCTGGAAATCCGGGTCGCCGGATTTCCGCCTAAACGTCCGTTTGTCCGATTCTTTTCGCGTTTCGCGATGATTGGCCCCTGTGATTTTCTTAAAATCTGATTTTCGAGGCATGATATCCGTCGATCTTCGTCAACATCACGGATCCGCCATCAAAATCATTTGATCATCATCAGACACTACGAAATCGCCAACCGGCCGACCAAGAAAGCACACTTTCTACCCAACCGATCAAGAAATCGACTGGACAGATGTTGCCGGACCATTAGTGGCAACCAATGTCTGGATTTTCATCGTCATCCGACATCAAGCAACGCACGGATCCATCGATGATCATCGCAAGAAGAATTCCAAAAGATGCGGCGCGGCCCGCGACTTTTCTAGTGACTCGGCAGCCAATTAATGAAGTTAAATGACCCTTTTATGGCAATTTATTAGGGTCATTAACTCATTATTTTGAACGGCCCAATCAGAAGCCAAGAAATGGGAGTTACAAGTCCAATTAATCATGAAAATTAACCATGTAACTCCTATCATTATGGAGATTAATCATGGTAATTAATCATGAAACTCCCATCATCATGGAGATTAAATGCCCATTATTCTCCATCGGCCAATCAAAATCCAAGAAAAAGGAGTTACAAAATTATGGAATTAAATCTTGTAACTCCTCCCATCATGGAGCATTAATATCATTAATGCCCATAAGACCTTCCTAATGGCCACCAAAAGCCTATAAATAGGCGGTCATTCCAAAGGGAAGGGGTCATGAAAATCGGGTCCAGAAGAATTGTCTGAAAATCATCTGAAGAATTCTCCACACAAAAAGAAGCTCTCTTATCTTGAAGAAACTCTGCTGCAAGCACTACAAGGTGATCGAAGTCCCTTGGGGGGCCACCACCCCCCCCCCCCCCCAAGATCTCCTCTCTTCTTCTATCCAACATGGCCTAGATGCGGCTTTTCAGCCCGTCTACTTGGTTTTTTATTGGATATAAGACATTCTCTTGGTCTTTATCCTCTAAAAATCTGAGGTCCAAGCCAAGCCAAGTGAATCAAAGCATCAAGTGTTCTCATCCGAAGGACGATGGCGGAGCCCATACATGACTCGCGACCGTCGATCGGAACGAGTCCCCGCAATCGCTTGAGAAGTCAGATTCATTTTCTTACTTTTCTATTGTATTTTATTTTTTAAAAGAGACATAAAAATCACATTTCTTGTCTTTAAATTTTGATGAGATTTGTAAACTGCCTTTTACGGCACAAAATCGCCTTCTACGGCACAAAACTGCCTTTCACGGCTCTTTCTTTAAAATATATGTGCAATGGAAAGTTCGAAAAAAGTTGATTTCCTTTTCTACTTGTGAAGGTGAATCTTCGGGTCACCACTTCAAATTCCAAGTAGAATAGAAAATCTGGCATACCCGTACAAAAAAATGTTGATGCTTGCTCTTTTTTTTCTCTTCGCCCCACCGCACCCCGGCGGACCCGGGACGGAGGAAGGCGAGAAAGAAAAAGACGGGTCCATCAAGTTGGCACACCCGGTGGGACTTGTTAAAATGAGAACAAGATGCTTAGAATCCTTGGCTCCCTTCTTGTTGGTGGCCTATGTTGGATCTTATATATAAAAAAAAAAACATGAGATGGGATTCTTTGGAAACTTCTTTCTTTGAACTTGTTTCCATTCTTTCTTTTCTCAACAAAAAAAAAGGGGTTTTCCTCTCTTTTGGATTCAAATTAGAGAAACTTTGGTTCTTTCCTTTTCGTTTGTTTGCGCTCGCAGAAATGTTTGAGCCAACGTTCGGATTGGAAATGACCATTTTTTCTCTCTTTGACGGATCCATCGGAGATCTTTCAAAAAAAAAGAGAAAAGTTCAAAAAAAAAAACTTTTCAAATTTCTCTCTTTTGGATTCAAATTAGAGAAACTTTGGTTCTTTTCTTTTCGTTTGTTTGCGCTCGCACAAATGTTTGAGCCAACGTTCGGATTGGAAATGACCATTTCCCTCTCTTTGACGGATCCATCGGAGATCTTTAACAAAAAAACAGAAAGTTAAAAAAAAAAACTTTTCAAATTTCTCTCTTTTGGATTCAAATTAGAGAAACTTTGGTTCTTTCCTTTTCGTTTGTTTGAGCTCGCAGAAATGTTTGAGCCAACGTTCGGATTGGAAAGGACCATTTCCCTCTCTTTGACGAATCCATCGGAGATCTTTCAAAAAAAAAAGAGAAAAGTTCTAAAAAAAAAAAAACTTTTCAAATTTCTCTCTTTTGGATTCAAATTAGAGAAACTTTTGTCTTTTCCTTTTCGTGCAATGGCTCGCAGAAATGTTTGAGCCAACGTTCGGATTGGGAGGGACCATTTTCCTCTCTTTGATGAGTCCATCGGAGGTCTTTCAAAAAAAAAAGAGAGAGCGTTAAGGTTGCACCAATTGCGTTCTTTGACCAAAGTGGATCTAAGAAAAGCCTTGTCCAGAGTGTGGAGGCAGCTAGACTGTTCAAGGTAAGGGTCCTTCAAACGGGTTCATTAAGTAATCCTACCCTTACCTGGGGGCTAATCTATCCACTAAGGTTTCATAAGACCGAATTGGAAGACCTATGTGCACTCTTCAAAAAAAAAAAAAAAAACAAATTTAAAAAAAAAAAAAACTTTTGTCACTATTGTGTTCAAATTGGAGGAATTTTGGTTCTTTCTTTTTCGGATTTAGGCTCGCAGAAATGTTTGAACCTGTATTCGGATTGGAATACCATTTGCCCTCTTTTATGAATTCAATCTTGACTTTTCAAAAAAAAAAAAACTCTCGTCTCTATTGGATTCAAATCTGAGAAATCCTGGTTCTTTCCTTTTTCGGATATAGGCTCACAGAAATGTTTGAACCTGTATTCGGATTGGAATACAATTTGCTCTCTTTTGCGAATCCAATCTTGACATTTCAAAAAATCCCATCTCGAGTCCTTTAAGGGTGCGATTTACAACATTTGTGCCTAGCGGTGCTAGTACGCCCTTTCGGGTCTACTGTATTCGCGACCGACACATTTGTATCTCTAACCTTATATCATTTTACCTCGAGTGAGCTTCGCTTCTCTGTAATTTGAATTATGGTTTACAATTGCTTCTAGCGGTCCCTGGAACGCTCATTTCGAGCCGACCATACTTGCGTTTAGAACAATTGTACCATCTATGGCTTTTTGGCCTTCTTCATTACTCTCAGAACGGGCCATGCCCCTGAGCGATTTGAAAAGACAAAACCATAGTATAGCCCATTTATGATCACCCTATTCTTGTGATTACTAATGGATGTGGTCTTGTTTCATAAAAGTTTTTTCAAAAACTAACAATGGCAGCTTCGTTGACCATCACCTTCGATGAGAACAAGTACCAAGTCATGCTTCAAGAGAAGCAAAGCAAGGGCACTTTCAAGCGCCCCGTCAGCTGCCGAAGCATCACCTCCAAAAGACCAAGTCTATCCCAAGACTTGGTCCTAGCGATCTTCACCAAAACAAAGAAGGTCCCGGACATCTGCAAAGCCAGAATACCAGGCTCCTTTCAAGGAGAATAGGTTTTATCCTCTTGCTTATATCAAAGGAGAGAAACTTACCCTCCACCGAACAACAAAAACTACTCAGCACGAGCCGGCTTGCTCATACAAGCCCAAACTCAAATCGTGCATCACAAGGCCTCGACAAGAACTTGTGAGGGCCTACTCTCCTGCAACTTGACCCTTCATCTCAACAGGGGACGAGCTTGCAAAATTTAAAGCTTCGCTGCGACAGGCTAAGGACCGCGTCCAAATCCTGTCCATGCTAGTCTTCAAGGAAGACAAGCTCGGTTGCTGCGCACGAGGGACCACGTCCTTCATTGCCAGAGCACAGCCCGAGCTAACCGAAACTCAAATTGCTCGTCGCATACGTCGCCGCGCGGCATATCAACAAAAGAGATTAGAGAAGCAAAGAACCCAGCATTCTGAGCTTCAAATCTCCCAAAAATGGGTCGAAAAAGAAAGACCTGACCAAGTTGATGCTGTCCACATGGTTGGCAAAACCAAAAGACGCCAGAAGTCAGCGACGAAAGTACATGTCAGACAACCAGTGACTCGCAGCGTCTCCCGGACGAGAAGACATCAGGAAGACTCTCCCACTCCTTCAAGCTAGAGACATCGGAGTGATCATTCCTCGGGCTCTTCATCTAAAAGAATGAGCTCCAGCTCAGTCACTAAGACAGTATCCTCTTTCGACTCACGAAGGATGAATGTCTTGGTCACAAACTCTGAGCAACCTCCACCACATGACGACATGGCTCTACGCATTCAGCAGCTAGAGCAAGGACAGCAGAGGATAGAGGTTCTGATGGAAAACCTCCTTCTCACTCTCCAGCGTCCACCAAATAATGAGGAAGTTCCTCCACAAGATGAGGCAAACGGTGGAGAAGATGAGTCATGCGCCCTTACTAAAAAGGACGTGGACAATATCCTCGCCAAAGCAAAAGAAGAGGATACACTGAAGGAGCATGGGATCAAGCCACCATATCCTTTATGGATAGACTCGGTTCCATTTCCCCAAAAGTTCAAACAACCTCTTCTCCAAACATATACGGGGAAAGGTTCAGCCAGACAGCATGTCATCCACTTCAAAATCCTGACAGGAACGATTGCGAATCAAGATGCACTCAAGATCCGGCTCTTTGCAAGTACCCTAAAAGGTACGGCCTTTGATTGGTATTCCACTCTGCCAGAGGACTCCATTCAAAATTGGACCATGCTAGAGACACGTTTCCTAACCCACTTCAAAGGTGAGGATCATCCTGTTACTATGGCTCAGCTCTGCAGCCTTAAACAGGGAGAGAATGAGTCAACATACAACTTCATTCACAAGTGGAAAGCAATGGCATACAAATGCTCAGATGTGCTGCCACAAGCGTCGCTAGTCGACATTTGCCGAAACAACATGAGAGCAAGGATCCGCACCATGATCATCGGCAACAAATCAAAAAACTTGGGAGAACTCCTAGAAGCGTCTATGGAGGCTGAAACGGTGATCAAAGACCTCAACAGTCAGAAGTCATCAAAGAAAGAGCAAACCGCCATTCCAACCTCCAAGCCAAAGAAAAAGGAGGTTCTGAATGTGCAAACCAAGTCAGCTCCTCAGCCACCAAAGAAAGCTGAAAATAAAGCTGCAGGTAAGAGACCTGAACTCTCTGATGCCTTCAAAGAACGAGTAGAAAAGAAATACCTGTTCGATGAAGATGTTGAAGAAATATTTGGGGCTCTCTTGGCAAATGGCAAACTCACCCTGCCTGACCCCAAAAGACCGGGAGATGTTGGCAAAACCAACGATCCCCGATATTGTCCATACCACCAAATGGTCTCGCATCCTCTCAACCAATGTTTCGTTGTGAGAGAGAAGATCAACGAGATGTGGAAAAACGAAGTCATCACCTTTGACAAAAACTATGGGTCCGCCTCCGTTAACATGGTGTCATATGGACAAACATCCAAATCATCAAAGGAAAAAGTCACTACTTCCTTCAAGGTGATAAAAATGACCCAAACGTCCCAAGAGCAGGTGCCTTACCCAACGCCAGAAGGACAACCCATATGGGTACATCCCGATCTCTTAGAAGATGAAAATTGGGAGATCGTCAAAACAAAGCCGACCGCTCAACAGCGAAGGCAAGCCAAGAGACAACTCCGCAAGCTCAAACAGCAAGAGAAGGCTCAAACAAAACAAGAGGTTCCTGAAAAAGCAGAAACCTCCTCTACCACTTCACTGGGGGCAACAGAGGGGTCTCCCCCCAAAGTTCCAAGAGTGATAAGAAAATTCACTCTTAGTGATTTCATGCCACCACGGCTCAAAGATGAGACTACGCAGGAGGCATCATACTCTTGTAACTCGGTAGTTGGATTCTCCATGAATGGATACGAGTCCAGTGACACTGCCAGTGACACCGATGAGTGGGAGGAATCCCTTGAAACCGGAGAATATCTCTCCGACGAAGAATGGATCCCGGAATCCCGCCTTATGCCAGTAATTTGGTATAACCCCTTCCAGCCGCAAGGATCCTGGTCTGATGATGATGAAGACCAAGAGGCTGCCCAAATTGCTGTTAACACAACACAAACAAATGCTCTAATGGATCCCAACCAGGTCGAACCACAAGGGGCAGATGAAGAAAAAGATTTGGCTCCTATGCCCAATCTTGAAAAATATGCGAGGATCTTACAGCATCTAGCTATAGAGCAGGAGCAGGATCGCATCAACCAACTTCATCAAAATCCAGAACCGGAAGTCCCGAAAAATCTACGAGCATCTTCTCCAGGGACTCCGGAAAATGAAGAAAGTTGTTGGATTGATGATCTGCTTACATCGGAGGATGAGTTTGATTCCCAACGGTCCATTATGGAGGCATCTTCTATCGAAGTTGCCTGTAATGTGATAGTTCAGGATGATAGTGCCTCTGAAGCTCCATCTGCTGAGGCCACGGACTCTCAAAATGTATCCAGTAGCATATCTTCTGGAGCTACATATTCTCGGGTGACTTCCACTGAGATAACACCTTCTCAGCCATCGTCTCCTGAAATGGTGACATCAGAATTCAAGCCTCTTCCGACTGATCACCATGAAGAAGCTCTGACTGATGAAGTCTTCAAAGAAAACCCAGTCAATTGGTCCCAGGTACCCAACCTCATAGGAGATGTCTGGACTGATGAAATACTAGACAAAGAAGAAAAGTTGTTGGAAGCTGTTCAGGACTTGTTCCCGGAAAATGCTCCATACAACGCAATAACTGAAGACGGCAATGCTGCTGCAGAGGCGTTTTCAGCAAATGGGGAAGACCAGCCCCTTGAGCCCGAAGGGGGTCTTCCGAAAGAAGAACCACCTCTAGAAGCTTTTGAAGTTGGGAAAGTTACCCGCTCTGGCCGGGATTACCAAAAAAACTATAACCAACCTTTCTCTTCTTCTTATGTAAATCCTTCGGGAAAACAAGCTGTAAATGCCCCAAGCGGCGGTGATAATGAAAATGCAGGCCTAAAGGAGGCTTTCAAGTATGACTTGATTGAGCACTTCAAACACATACCCGCACGACTGCACATCCTAAACTTATTACGAATGTCACCACAAACTCGTGATAGAACTGCAAAGGCTGAATCTAGATGTCGACAAACATGCCCCGCAAGTCCTGCAAATTGAAATGGACTATAGGGTCACAAAATCAAAAACCTCCTCAAAGGGAGAAAAGAAAGAAGCTGGAGGACCTTGCACTGAATGCCTCTCGGTCCAAAAAGCCGCAAGTGCTACCATCGCCTTCAATAAGGAAGACCTCCTGCTAGGCGAGATGAAGCACAACCGACCCTTGTACTTCACAGGGTACATCAAAGAGATGCCGATACACAGAGTCCAGATCGACCTGGGTTCTGCACTCAACCTCATCTCTACTTCGGCACTCGAAGAACTGGGTATCCCACCTAGTAAACTAAGCCACACATCTGTGTCCATCTTTGGATACGATGGGAGTGCTCAAAGGCCCATTGGCAAAATCCGGTTCAGGTTGCAAATCGGCGATCTTATCTCTGAGGTCACCGTATATGCAATAAAAACCCCTTCAAAGGAAAGGAAGTCCATTTTGCAAACTCTCAGATGTACAAGGATGAAAAAGAAGGAAAGGAGGAGAAAACAACATCCTTTGCCGGCAATCTCCAAAAAGATAAAGGCAAGGCTCCTCAGCGATCATCGGAAGAAAACAAACCTTCCGGCAAACTCAAAGAGAACAATCAGTCTCCCTTCGTCATCTCCTTCAAATCTTCCAAACCTTTGGTAATCACTACTAAAGCAAAGAAGACAAAGCAAAAGACAGGAGGGAAGCTTGCTGTCTCCTTCGTGTCTATCATACAAGACACGGATTCCGATTCAGAGACTGAAGACGATACATCGTCAAGCCAAGTTGATACTCAGCAAGTTCGGCCTGCTCTCACTCCATTGGAGACCCCTGCTGACGTAGAAGATCCTGCGTCTGCTACCTTCGTCGTTCCAGAAACGTCGGCAGAAGATAAACCAATCTTCTTCCATAGATCGAACGCTTCTTCGTCAAACTGCCTGCTTGAGCCTTTCCAAAATGAAGGTATGCCTCAACTATCCCTGTATAGTCCAATGGCACAAGCTATCATGAAGAAAATGGGCTATGACGCTCAAAATCCAATTGGTTTGGGAGGTGGCCGTGGTATTCTCACACCATTGGAACCCACCCTAACCAAAGGCCAGCTGAAAGATTGGAAACTCCACCGTCGTATAGACAAGTCTTCATACGGATTGGGGTATGATCCTGACACTCCGATGAGACATCTGACACAAAGGCTGCAGAGTCGTTTTGCCGACCAAGCCTCAACATCTCATGTCGATGAAGACATCGATCTCCCTGGATATCTCTTTGAAGAGTTACCCGACAAGGACCCAGGAAGCTCATCAAATTGGCATGATTTCTCTGATGATGAAGAGGAATTGTCCAATCACACAGACGCACGGTTCTCTGATTCAGAAGAGCTGTCGTCTCCAAAAGGAGTGCCTTACTTCGACCCAGTTTCAGCTGGTGATTGGGATTATCTCATAGCAAGTCTTGAGAAGAATACCGATCAAGAAGATTTATGGACAGAAGCGGAGCCATGGTCTGAAAAAGCCCTTGGAAATCTAGAAGGTCTTATTAAGCTAGAAGCCTCCGAAAATGTTGTGGAGGAACCACCTTCAAACCTTCCGACAGAAGATTCTGTTCAAAAGATAGACTTGGGAACACCAGATAACCCACGTCCTGTATTCATAAGCAAGAATATAAAGGATGAGGAGTTACCCGAGTATGTCTCTTTTCTTCGTGAGTTTGTTGATTGTTTTGCATGGTCTTACGCTGAAATGCCTGGCTTAGCTCCCAAAATAGCAGTCCACAAACTCAACCTGCAAGAAAATGTCAAGCCTATCAAACAAGGTAAAAGAAGATTCCGTCCTAATGTGATGGACAAAATTGAACAAGAAGTTCAGAAACTCAAAAACGTTGGCTTCATCCACGAGGAACAGCATCCTGAATGGTTGGCCAACATCGTCCCTGTGACAAAGAAAAATGGGCAAATCAGAGTTTGTATTGACTATAGAGACCTGAATAATGCATGCCCCAAAGATGAATTCACGCTCCCCATACCGGAGGTAATGATTGACAACACCTGCGGGTTTGAGCGAATGACTTTCATGGACGGCTTCTCTGGCTACAACCAGATAAAGATGCATCCCGAAGATGAAAGGCATACATCCTTTCGGACCCCATTTGGCGTGTATTGCTACACTGTCATGCCATTTGATCTGAAAAATGCTGGTGCAACATATCAAAGGGCTATGATGAAGATATTCCAAGATATGCAGCACAAGACGGTCGAATGTTATGTTGATGACCTCGCCGTCAAAAGCAAAAGGAAAGAAGACCATCTCCAAGATCTTCGAGAAGTCTTCCTCCGGCTTCGCAAACACAAACTGCGAATGAATCCCCTCAAATGCTTCTTCGGTGTCTCATCAGGTAAGTTCCTCGGATTCATAGTTCAGAAAGTTGGAATAGAACTTGACCCCATAAAAGTCAAGACAATTCTAGAAATGCCGTCTCCTAGGACCCTAAGAGAACTAAAAGGGCTTCAAGGAAGATTGGCATACATCCGATGGTTCATTTCCAATCTGTCAGGAAAATGCCGTCCATTTTCTCGCCTGATGAAGAAAGGTGTAGACTTTGTTTGGGATGCTGAATGTGAAGCTGCATTTCAAGACATCAAGTCATACCTGACCAAGCCTCCAGTGTTGGCTGTTCCCACAACCGGAAAACCATTCATCTTGTACACAAGAGCTCTCGACTATTCTTTGGGCGCTCTACTTGCACAAGAAAATGATGGAGGAAAAGAAGCTGCTCTATACTACCTCAGTCGCATGTTGGTAGGTGCATAGCATCGCTACTCTCCAGTCGAAAAAGAATGCTTGGCAGTGATGTTCGCTGTACAAAAGCTGCGTCACTATTTGCTGTCAAACACAATATACCTGATATCGAGGATCAATCTCTTAAAGGTCCTTATCACAAAAGCAGGTTCTCTCAATGCCCGGCTGGCAAAATGGTCAATTCTTCTGTCACAATTTGATATTAGGTATGTACCACAGAAAGCAATCAAAGGTCAAGCTCTGGCAGACTTTCTCGCAGAGCATCCACTACCTAAGGATTCTCCGCTCAGGGATGATCTCCCAGACGAACCTGTCTACAGTGTGGAGATTTCCTCACCAAATGCCTCCTGGAACATGTACTTCGATGGTGCAACCAGGACAAATGAAAAAAGAAAGCCGATATCGGGAATTGGCATTCTCTTTGTTAGCCCCGATAAATACATGATTCCACATGCATTTTCACTACTGGAACCATGTTCAAATAATGCAGCTGAGTACCAAGCTCTGATTATAGGATTGGAACTCGCCCTCGAATCTAGCATCACCATGCTGGAAGCATTTGGGGATTCTCAACTGATCGTCAAACAGATGAATTAGGAATATGAAATCAGGAAACCTGATCTGTTGCCTTACTACAACAAGGAGCAATCACTTCGTCAAAACTTTGACATCTGTCACATCACCCACATCCGCAGAGGTGAAAACATCCGTGCAGATGCCCCAGCTGGACTTGCTGCATCCATGGCAACCCAAGAGGGGGAAAACATGCAAATTACAGTGTGTCAAAGAAAGATTCTCCCTCCTCTCAACACACACCAAGCAGTTGCTCATGGCCCTTCGAAGCCTGGGGTATGGACATCATAGGTCCTATCTCTCCCCCGTCAAGCAAAGGTCATCGCTTCATCTTCGCCGCTACGGATTATTTCTCCAAGTGGTCAGAAGCATTTGCGTTCAGTGAAATGAAGACCTCGTCAGTCCTTCAATTCTTACAAACCAACATCATTTGTCGCTTCGACATACCTAAAAGATTCGTCCATGATAACGGACCAGAATTCCGGGATCACAGATTCTACAGGTTCTGCGACAAATACAAAATTCAAAGTTGTCCTTCGACTCCGTATAACCCGACAGCAAATGGACTAGCAGAAGCCTTCAACAAGATACTCTGCAAAATCCTCAAGAAAATGGTCTCTACTCACAAAAGAGACTGGAGCGACAAACTGCCTGAAGCTTTATGGGCCTACCGGACTACCGTTCGAGGACCAACCCATAGCACACCATTCTCCTTGGTCTATGGATGCGAAGCAGTTGTCCCCCTAGAGGTACAAATTCCTTTTTTAAGGGTGTCTCTACAAAATGAAATGACGCAAGAAAGCAACGTCAAATTGAGACTCCAAGAACTGGATAACCTCGATGAAAGACGACTCGAAGCTCTACAAAGTGTTGAGCTTTACCAAGCACGCATGGCAGGATCTTTTGACAAAAGGGTCAGGCAACGCGCCCACAAAAAGGGTGACTTGGTTCTTGCGGTGAAAAGGCCAATGGTTTTTGCCCACAAATCCAAAGGCAAATTCGAACCAAAATGGGAGGGACCCTTCGTCATCGACAAAGTCTTCTCCAATGGCGCATATGCTCTTCTAAACATGGAAGGTGACAGATGTATGCTGCCCATCAATGGCAAGTTCTTGAAGCGGTACTACCCTTGAAGACTTCCTACATCGGGTCAGAGTGATGCCTGCATGGCCAAAGCCTATTCCTAGGTACTTGCTCGTCAAACCCACCCCTTTTAGAGTTTTCATCCCTATGTTGAAATTTCTAAAAAGCCAAAAAACAATGCTTACTTTCAATGTTTCATTGTTCAAACAAAAACCAAACCCAAAATCCAAGTTTCGGAGCCTCTTCCCTAACTTGACCAAAACTTTCAATCCTTGAACCCAAAATTCATGGTTTGAAACAAAAATCAGGACTTAGGAATTTCCACCACTAGTCCACCCCGACTTTTACCACCAAAGATGGTTTTTACTCAAAATTTACGACCCTCGTGTCTTTAAACAAAAAATGATTTTTCAAAAAACCGTGGGGAGGCGACATTCAATCGATACTTGCACCCAAATCCGCGAGGAAGCGACATTCCATCGATACTCGCAACCGAATGAGCAAGGAAGCGACATTCCATCGATACTTGCAACACCATTCAGCAGGAGAGGCGACTCTTAGTCGATACTTGCATTTTTTAAAACCAAAAACCTGGCTTTTACGCCAAAACCCGGCTTTTATGCCAAAAACCTGGCTTTCATGCCAAAAACCAAAATCTGGCTTCCATGCCAACAAAACAAAAACCTGGCTTTCATGCCAAAAATAAAAAAATCTGGCTTCCATGCCAACAAAACAAAACTTGGTTTTCAAAACAAAAAAACTTGGCTTCTATGCCACAAAATCTGGATTTCACGCCAAACAAACAAAAATCGGCTTCCATGCCACAAAACAAAATTTGGCTCCCATGCCATAAAATCTTTGGCTTCCATGCCACAAAACCAAAACTTGGCTTTCACGCCACAAAAATCGGCTCTCATGCCAAAAACCGGCTTCCATGCCACAAAACAAAAACTTGGCTTTCACGCCACAAAAATCGGCTCTCACGCCAAAAAAACGGCTTTCATGCCAAACAAAATTTTGGCTTTCACGCCATCCAAAATTCGGCCTTCAAGCCATCTAAAAAATCAGGCTTTTTGCCACAAAATTTGGCTTTCATGCCTAAAAACAACCATTTGACAAGATTTTCACAAAATGACAACCTTTTGATCAAATTTTCAAACAAACCATTCCCATTCAATTTTTGCTTATGTTTTCATCAAAAAATGAATTTAAGTAAAATAAGGGGATATAAAAAAAAGAAGTGCCAAAAATGTTTATACATGGAGGTACCAAAAGAAAAGAAGAAAAAGTTTGTCACAAATCAGGAGGCTAGTCCGACATGGTCTTCAGCCATGGGCTTAACTCCTCAAGCAAACACTTGGCCTTAGCCTCCAAAGCTTCCAGGCCGCGTTTATTCAAAATCTTCCCATAAAAAGCAGTAGGCCGTCGCGATCCATCCTCGGCACGCGGAAGCTCTTCCCAGAGAATCTGCCATTGTTCATATTCTTGAGTCTTCCTCCGGAGATTGCTTTCGACCTCCTCAACTTGGCGAATGAGAGCCCTCTCTCTATCGCGAGCTTTCAAAGTGGCAGTCCACTTGGCAGCAGCTTGTTCTTCCAATAGCTCAAGGCGCTGTCTGGCTTCGGTGACCTCCCTATCAAGGCGGTGCTGGTCCCATGTCAGCTCAATAATAGCCAACTCGGTGATGTTCCTCTCCCGAACGAGCTGCTTCCGAGTCCGCGAGATCTCATTCAGTTCAGATTTGACCTCGCTGGAAGGCTTCAAAAACATCTCGTTGAAGAAATCATCATTCGGAAAGCTCTTGGTCTCAGTCCACTTGTTGCCTAGTGCGATGACTTCATCAACAAAAGCCTTGGCATCTGTAATGTCCAAACCAACTTCTTCGCTATCGGCAAGAATGTCCTGCACATGCTTCACCATGCCAAAACCAGCCTCCAAATGGCCAGAAGAAAGAGTCTCGACCCATGAGCTCAAGACTCTCTTCAACACCTTCCTCGCAAACTGACGGGATGGCTCAGATGAAGACTCGCCATGCTCCGTTGGTCGACTACCCGTGTCAGGCACCGTTGGAAGAGTAATCAAGAAGCTCTTTCCAATCGGACCTGCTAAGGAAGGAATATCAGTAGGTGGACTCGCCTCTGCCTCATCAAAATTGGTGGAAGAAGCCCCTACTCCTGGATCTGTCACAGGTACCCCCTGCTCTGGTTCTGAAAAAGATAGAGGAACTTCTTCTGTCACCTCACAACCTGCCAATGGAAAAATGGAAAAGGTATGAATATGATCTTGTCAAAAATCAAAATATCAAGATTATCATTACAAAGTACCTTCTTCGACGACTGGTGGAATGCTTTCTGCCTCCATGAGCTCATCCAAAACATCATCAAAAGTTGTGTCCATGGATGGCTCAAAGTCGTCGGAATCCTCTGGCAAGTCAGCTGGCAAAATATATATATATATGTCAGCAAGTGGCGGCACACAAAAAAAGAAAAAAAAAAGATGAAAAAAATCATACCAGGAGGAGATTCTGGATCTACTTCAGAATCTCTGGGTTCTTCCTCAGATGCCACGATAGGATCCGTCACCGCCTCATCGGTCGGAACCTCAGGCATCATCAAACCATCATCTTCTGCCAAAAGAAAGAAAGCAGTAGATCAAAACAAAAGCTCTCATGAAAGAAAAGAAACGGAAAGAGAAAAGGGAAAAGCATACCATCATCAATGGTCTCTTCGCCTCGGCTTCTCTTCTCTGGAGGCTCGTCATCATCCCCTGATGCCTCCTCAACAATGGTGGAAGGAATTTTCAGATCAGGAGAACTTTCGTGCCGCCTCTGACTTCGGCGGTGTCCCCTTCTCCTCTTGCCCATACGGGACGAACTGCTGGAAGCACCCTCCCCACCATCAAAGTCAGGCCTCTCGCCAGAGTCCTCACTGGACGGTCTGCTCTTGCTGGTAGACTCCATGGAAGCCTTTGCTCGCTCGGCTTGTATCCAAGCAGCAACCTCAGCCTCCTCCTCGGCAAGCTGTTCCAAGACCTCACCAGGTATCTCTTGTGCAGCTCCCAGTCTGATGACGTCCTGTTCTTCGAGAAAACCTGTTCTGTGCCTTTCTCCAGAAAGAAAAGCCAGAACTTCTTCTCGGCGGACGCCGTTTGACTTCCTAAGGCCCTTCCCAGAAGACTGCTTTACATCAAGCTCTTTCTTGGAAAGCCCCCGGTATGCTGAAAAACTCTCCACAAACCATTTTGTGAAGCCAGCCGTCCGAAAAGTAGGCAACTCAGGATAAGAAATCAGGGCAGTAGTGTCTTCCGCGCTATAAAAGGCCCATGCATTTCTCCCGTCCTGCAGACCTCCAAAACGCTTCACCTTGCTCGAAGGCGCTCCAACAACGCCTTGAGAGAAGCCCAACTGCATGGCAAAACGCGAGGGAACATACGGCTGGATGTCGACGAAAAGATGTCTGCGGTACACCATCGTGCCGACACGTATGTTAAAAAGCCAACTCCTCTCTGCATTTGTCAAAGAATAGTGTCTCCCAGACCCTGCCCTGGTCGAATCACGGGAGACACCGAAATCAAAAGCCCTCTTCCTCAAACCCGGAGAAAGCTTCACTGAAGACTACCCCATCTCGACGTCCCAGAATCGTCGGATCCTCAAGTGGGCAGATAAAAGAGATTCGGAAACAGGCTTCCCTCTAGCCAACCGAATCATAAACGGGTCATCGTCCTGAGCAGCACCCAATCGGTGGAAACTGGGACAGTGGTATACATACCACGAAGAGAAAATGTGGGCTGAAAATACCCTGTTCATGGGAAGCCCAAGCCGAACCAGGAAAGCAGCAGCCTGCAGTTCGGTACACAAATAGGAGTAAAGAGCAGGCACCAAAGCAAGCCGCTTTCCAAACGCTATCTGACAAGCCGGAAAAATGCAATGCGGCCTGATGTGCGTTCCATCTCCTCCAGCAAAAACAGCCTCTCCCAGCCAATAAGTGAGGTAGACAGCGAGATCTCTCCTCAGCACATTGTCAGAATGAATGGCGTCTGTGCTTGCGTAGAATACCTTTAAATTCTCTCGCATGACGGAGATCTTCTTCGAATCCGGGTTCTTAGCCCTGGCTTCCTGGGTCGTACTCTCAGAAGACTCCCCGTTGTCAAAAAAGTTGGAAGACAAAAAGCTACCACTCCTCCAACTGCTACACCGGACTTTCGAGCCCTCCTTCTCCTTCAAAAAATCATAGAAGGCGACGAGCTGAAAGTACAAAAGCCTGAACTCCTCAGACTGCTCCTCAAGGACGCTGTCGATAGGCATAAACTCGTCATAGAGATTGCCGAGGATAGGCAGCCCAGTGATGGCACTCAGTTCCTTTAAAGAAAAACCAATCTCACCATTCGTGACAACGAAGGTGTTGGTTTGTGGAAGGAACGACTCCAGCATGGCCATAAAGGCCTTATTGGAGAAAACCACGGTTTGCCGAAAAACGCGAACCGCATCAAAAGTCTCGGCCTCCTTCAGAATGGCACCGCCAACCTACAGGATGTGATCAGTCCACGACTCCCAGCTCGAGTCAGCACTGAAACGGCCACGAAGTCGAAAAGGGCTTCACCCAATTGCCCTTGAAAATGCCAAGGCCCACCGGTCTCAAATCGACCGAAGAATGGTCTGAACCTTGGTAGCCGCTGGCCGGCATCAAAATGTCCATACGGGCAGGCGACTTCTCTGCAAAACCAGAAGGGCCACCAACAAAAAGCCCAGTCTTGATCACATTTGTCCTCTTCACCCAGCATGGAAGATCTTCCCTCTTCGAGCATGTGGAGGAAAGGCTCATGGTCGAGATTGTCCGATCGAAGGACGACCGGGTAGAAACAGTTCTCTTCTCACCATCAACTGTGAAGGAGAACTGAAAACATCTCCTTTGGTATGTTGAGTCGTCGGGGACGGCATCACCAAAGAAGAAGGTAGGCTTGGGCACAATGCTCTGATCGTCCGTGACCCAAGGATGGTTGCTTACCATAATTTTATAATACTCCTCATCCTTGAGGGCAATCAAACGTTGCCTCATCTCATCTCGGTTGAGCGAGTCACACTCTTCCAAGTTCCTTTCAACATACTGAACCTCCTTCTAGGCCTGCTGTACGGCCGCATTAGAGGATCTGGTAGAACGGCGAGGAGCATCGGTGACCTGCTCCTTACCCTTGTTCGTTCTAGAGGAACTACCTGCAAAGGATGAAAAAAAAAATTAATCATCAAAATGACAGAATTTTGCTAGCGAAATTTTGGCATGATCCTGGGGCAATTCCGAAGAAAACGGAAACACCCCGAAAGAAATAGGAGCTTGAAGATGGGCTCAACATCGCTGCAAGCCCATAATCATGGAAAATTCTCGAAGAAGGCTTGAACTCAAACATTGCTGCGAGATCAAGCCAAAGCTTCTCAAATATCCGCAAGATCGGAAAAGGGCTCAACATTGCTGCGAGCTCCAGAATCCAAAACTTGTAAAGCTCCTCAGGAAATCCCCGCAAAACCAAGAAAGGGCTCAACATTGCTGCGAGCTCCAAATCCCAAGACTCGCGAAAAGATTGCCAGGTGTGCACTATCATACTTCCAAAAAAAAAAAAATGCATAGAAGGAAAGTTGTCATGCATGCGCATCTCAAAAAAAAAAGAAGAAGAGAAAATCTCTTTTAAAAAAAAAAGAGAAATAAGAAAAAAAAAAGAGAGAATAAAAGAAATTTTGCCCACAGGCCACGTGGCCGTACGGTCTTGTCCGTACGGCCACAAAAAAAAAGAAAAGAAAAAAACACACGGTAAAAAAAAAATAATAGGAAACCGTGAGAAAACAAAAGAAAAGAAAAGCCACGGTAAAAAAAAAAAAACAGAGAGAAAACCGTGCAAGAAAAAGAAAAAAGAAAGAAAGAGAAAAAAAAAAAAAGGACGTGCAAAAAAAAAAAGAAAGAGATGCACGTGGAAAAAAAAAAAAGGAAGAGAAAGAAAAAAAAAAGAAAAGAAAAGAAAAGAAAAGAATGAAAACCTTTTTCTATTCCTACATGGGGTTTCTTAAGAAAAAGAAGAAACTTACTTGAAGCCATTGATGGAGAAGAAGAAAAAGCTTGAAGATCCTTGAAGAAGAAGAATTCTTGATCTTGGAGCACTCTTGAAAGTTCTTGCAAAAAGAGAGCAATAGCAACAAGAGATCCAATCCCCTTGCTTTTATAGAAGAAAGCAAACCAAAAGAGGAAAGGAGGAGAAAAGAAAGGAAGTAAGTGCTACAAATTAGCAAACTTCCTAAAAGAAAGGAATTATGGGATATTCTTTCCCAATGAGGAGATCTTTTGAGAAATTCTCTCCAAAAATAGAGGGATTATGAGAAACTTTCTCCCAAAGAAAGATACTTTGTGAAAATCTCTCCCAAAATCAAGGAAACTTGAGAGATTCTCTCCAAGTAAGAATATTTTTAGATATTCTCTACCAAAACGAGATATTTTTAGATATTCTTAATAAAAATAACACCACATGAGATCTAAGCCATCTTTAAAGCTTAAGGTCCCATGGGTTAGCCCGCATGAGCCAGGTTTGACCACCTAGGCACTAAAAGTGGCTTTTAGTCAAAATTCCTCCTACCAAGAGCATACAAAAATGTTTCCATGCCTCCTTTGAGTTGATTGGACCATACAAAAAGTCCAAGCCTCATGAGTTTCCAAAAATCCAAACCATCCCACCTCATGAACCAAATTAAGCCAAAACCTTGAAATTGACATTCCACAAAAACCCAAACCACTCCAACGGACCCAAAGTTGTCCCAAAGAGTGACAAAAATCCAAACCATGGTCTCCTAATCGCCACATACAGCTTGTTGGGTCACAAGGCCAAAACCAAAACCAAATCCCGGTCCCCAAACTTGCCACATACCACTTGTTAGGTCACAAGACCAAAATCAAAATTCAAAACCCGACCCCCTAACCTGCCATATACAGCTTGTTAGGTCACAAGGTCAAAAACCAAAAACCTTCTTGACCGCCTGATGCGCAACACAAAGCCTTTAGGTTCACAAGGTCAAAAAGAAAATCCAAAACCCAAAAACCCAACCCAAATGTCATTTTCAAAATTTTGCCTTGAGATGGTACGTGATGTCTCTCATTGCCATAAAATTCCCTTGGAAACTCAAAAGGCTACACTATCAAGAAAAATTCTCAAAAACTCTTGGTCAAGTTAGAAGTTCTCCTTCAAAGTTTTCTTCGAGGCACATCGACTGCAAAGGCTATCCAATTCGTCGCTGTACCTCGAGGGGGCATTTGTTGACACCAAAAATGTCACTTTGCCTCATCAACATCAAAAGCTATATGGAGCCGCATCCTACTACAAACAGGCAAAGCTGCTTCAAGCATCAGATCTTGACAGAACCAGACAAAAACTACAAGATCTTTCAAAGTAGCCAAAAGAAGGGTACACATGAAGTGTCGGGCCATTTCGACACCATCTGGCCTAACTTCAATCCTCTAACAGCTGAACGGGAGCTCCCGACGGCGACAATGTCAAATACATCAAATCTTCGATCAGAGTCTATGGATGGTCTCAAAATACCTCCAAAAGGCTCCACGTCGAATTTCAAGTCAAACAGACACCGTTTGACCCTCCATCAACTCTCGAACGGCAAAATCAAGCCTCCTGGCGGCGAGAACCTCTGATGCCGCCACTCATCAAACAAAACACATGAGTAGCTTCTGCATGCTTCCAAAGGGCTGCACGTCAAATTTCAGGTCATTCCGACAACGTTTGACCAGGTTTTGATGCTCCGAAGCAAATCAAGCCTACCGGCGGCGAAGCTCCCCGGGACCATGGCACCCAAATCGGAGCTAATGGATCGTCTCAAATTGACCCCAATAGGCTCCCCGTCAAATTTCAGGTCAATCGGACATGGGATGACCGTACATCAAAGCTCGACATCTTCCGCACGGTGAAATCAAGTCAAGCATCGACGGGACCCCAAACGTCTTCAAAACTCAAATAAAAGCACATAGTTGGTCCTATCTAATGCCCAAGAAGCTTCACCTCAAATTTCAGATCATTCCGACATCGTTTGACCCAGTTTCAACTCTTGGCGGAAAATCGGCTACAGAGTCTTCGGCTTTTCCAAAAAATAGGAAACTTTGTGCTCTGATTTGTACAGCCTTTCGACGGGTTTTCTTCAGAGGAATCAAGCCAATAAATGAGGAGAAATGTCAAAGAAAAATACAGGAGAAAACAGAAGCGAAAAAGCCCAAGAAACGACCAAGAAACGGCGACCGGAAGGCGGCCGAAAAATGGACAAAGTCCAAGGTCGCCGGCGACCTTGGCCCATGGTCGCCGGCGACTATGGGTGCATGGTCGCCTGCGACCCTGGAAATCCGGGTCGCCGAATTTCCGCCGAAACGTCCGTTTGTCCGATTCTTTTCGCGTTTCGCGATGATTGGCCCCTGTGATTTTCTTAAAATCTGATTCTCGAGGCATGATATCCGTCGATCTTCGTCAACATCACGGATCCGCCATCAAAATCATTTGATCATCATCAGACACTACGAAATCGCCAACCGGCCGACCAAGAAAGCACACTTTCTGCCCAACCGATCAAGAAATTGACTGGACAGATGTTGCCGGACCATTAGTGGCAACCAATGTCTGAATTTTCATCGTCATCCGACATCAAGCAACGCACGGATCCATCGATGATCATCGCAAGAAGAATTCCAAAAGACGCGGCGCGGCCCGCGACTCTTCAAGCGACTCGGCAGCCAATTAATGAAGTTAAATGACCCTTTTATGGCAATTTATTAGGGTCATTAACTCATTATTTTGAACGGCCCAATCAGAAGCCAAGAAATGGGAGTTACAAGTCCAATTAATCATGAAAATTAACCATGTAACTCCTATCATTATGGAGATTAATCATGGTAATTAATCATGAAACTCCCATCATCATGGAGATTAAATGCCCATTATTCTCCAGCGGCCAATCAAAATCCAAGAAAAAGGAGTTACAAAATTATGAAATTAAATCTTGTAACTCCTCCCATCATGGAGCATTAATATCATTAATGCCCATAAGACCTTCCTAGTGGCCACCAAAAGCCTATAAATAGGCGGTCATTCCAAAGGGAAGGGGTCTTGAAAATCGGGTCCAGAAGAATTGTCTGAAAATCATCTGAAGAATTCTCTACACAAAAAGAAGCTCTCTTATCTTGAAGAAACTCCGCTGCAAGCACTACAAGGTGATCGAAGTCCCTTGTGGGGCCGCCCCCCCCCCCCCCCCCAAGATCTCCTCTCTTCTTCTATCCAACATGGCCTAGATGCGGCTTTTCAGCCCGTCTACTTGGTTTTTTATTGGATATAAGACATTCTCTTGGTCTTTATCCTCTAAAAATCTGAGGTCCAAGCCAAGCCAAGTGAATCAAAGCATCAAGTGTTCTCATCCGAAGGACGATGGCGGAGCCCATACATGACTCGCGACCGTCGATCTGAACGAGTCCCCACAATCGCTTGATAAGTCAGATTCCTTTTCTTACTTTTCTATTGTATTGTATTTTTTAAAAGAGATATAAAAATCACATTTCTTGTCTTTAAATTTTGATGAGATTTGTAAACTGCCTTTTACGGCACAAAATTGCCTTCTACGGCACAAAACTTCCTTTCACGGCAAATTAAACAAAATCGCCTCTCACGGCATTTTAAAACCTTGTCTCTTTCTTTAAAATTTATGTGCAATGGAAAGTTAGAAAAAAGTTGATTTCCTTTTCTACTTGTGAAGGTGAATCTCCGGATCACCACTTCAAATTCCAAATAGAATAGAAAATCTGGCATACCCGTACAAAAAAATGTTGATGCTTGCTCTTTTTTTTCTCTTCGCCCCGCCGCACCCCGGTGGACCCGAGACGGAGGAAGGCGAGAAAGAAAAAGACGGGTCCATTACGGCCCCCCAAGTTCGTACACCGAAATTGGTGTTGGTGGCTTGGGTCGACTTCAACCGTTCTTCCCCCAATTTAGTTTGGGAGGTGCGTATTTCGATAACACCCACGCTTCCCTAGTTAGTGGGTTAATTTTGTTGGTTGTTTTATTGTTTAATTGCTTTGTAGTGCTTAATCATTTTAAAATACACAAAGTAATTTGGAAAGCACACACTTAGTAAGGGCAATCATACCCCCAACAAGATAAGGATTGGATTTCATCACCATTTCCTTGCCCATAGGAACTCATTTTCCTCACTACTTAGGCATCCTTAGCTTTTAATAAAATTTGAGTAGAAACGTGACCTTAAGACACGAGCTCATTAGGAGAAGACCATCAAAGGTTGCATCATTTGCGCTCCTTGACGGAAATCGGTGCCTAGAATAGCCTTGTCCTTTAAGGGAGACAGTTCATCTGTTCTAGGAGTTTGGTATTTAAGCGGAACCTTTGCCACGTGCATCGTGATCCCACCAATCCCCTGGGGGCTTGCCTGGCCGACTACGTTTCATAGGACCGGGGTGGAGGCCTAGGTGTACTCTTCACAGTTAGGAGCTGTCTAGTTTAATCTTAGGTAGCCGTAGTTAAGCAAAGTTTGGTTTGTTTTTCAAAATCATTTTGTTTTGTTTGTTTGCGTTTAAGCATTAATCCCCGTTCATCATCACTTGAGCGGACCATTACTTTTGAAGTTGAGTGGTAGTGTATGCACAATTGGTTACGTGTGCAGGGTCGTTTAGAGAGCTTCGATTTATTCGATATCCCTGTTGAGAACTTTGTGGACCCCATTACCATTAAGGAAATGGCTGACGGAAATCTACAAACCCAACCCATGACCCTTAGGGAGTACATGTACCCTACCCGATCTACCCAGCCCTCATGCATCGTCATACCCACCACAAATGCCTCATTTGAGCTGAAATCCGGCTTAATCCAGATGTTACCAATTTTCCGAGGGGTGGAAAATGAGAACCCATATCAGCATGTGAGAGAGTTTGAGGAAATCTGTGGGACCATGAAGTATAACCATATGTCTGAAGAGGCCCTCAAGCTTAGGTTATTCTCGTTCTCGCTGAAAGAGAAGGCGAAAGCATGGCTTTACGCCATACAGGCTAATTCCATAAACACATGGGAGGGACTAGTCGAGGCCTTTTATAAAAAGTTTTATTCAAAACAGAAAACAGCCTTCATTAGACATACCCTGAACAACTTCCACCAACTGGAGGGAGAAACCATGTATGAGTACATGGAAAGGTTCAAAGACTTACTGTTACAATGCCCGCATCACGGATTCGAAAAGATGCGGCTAGTCCAAATCCTTTATGAAGGACTGGACTATCCCACCAAGACCATGGTGGAGTCTTTCTGCAACGGAGTATTCACTCAAAAGACAGCTGACCAAGCCTGGGCATACCTTGAGGAGGTCACTGAGAACACTCTCCAATGGGAACCTATCAGAGAGGATCCCAAAAGACCCATTGTTGCAGAAAAAAGGGGCATGCATAGAGTGGAACCCAAATTCGAGGCCGAGGCCAAGTTGGCCACGCTGACAAAGAGATTAGAAGCCCTTGAAATGAACCAGACCTGTCAGCAGACCACCCCAAAGACCCTGGAATCATTAAAGATGAACCAAGCAGTTAGTGACCCTACTACCCCACCCTGCACCAATTGTGGAATTTTTACCCATCCTGGATCCCAATGTAGAGCGTTCTTTGGTCAGAGTCAGAGTGAGAGTATGGAGGAGGTGAGTGCAATTTATCAAAATACCAGATATGAGCGGCCGAAGTATGATCCGTATTCGAATACATACAATCCTGGTTGGAAGGATAATCCTAATTTTTCATGGACCAAAGGACAACACCAAGGAAACCTTTCTCAGCCAATGGCCCAGCATATGCCACCTCCTGGATACCAAAAGCCTCAAGTACCCCAAGTGTCACAGCGACCACCCATGGTCCAAGGTTATCAGAATCTTAATCCCTAGAATCAGCAGATAAGTTCTCTAGAGGACACAATGAAAATGTTGGCCCAAAATACCCTTCAATTCCAGCAAAGCACTACTCAGAATTTGAATGTCAATACCCAGTCCATTGCCAAGCTGGAATACACTGTCAGCCAGCTAGCCAGGTCAATAGCTCAAAGAGACAGTGGTAGCTTTCCAAGTCAGCCCGAAGCCAACCCCAAAGGCCAAACTTCAACTGGCCAATTTGTTGTACATGATGACAAGGGCAAAGTCCATGAGCAGGTCAATGCAGTTACCACCTGTAGAATGGCTGCAAGGAAGGCTGACACACCAGAAGAGGACCTTAGGCAATCTGAGCAAACCCAAGTGAGGAGGGAGCATGTAGTTTTGGAAGAAGAACCCGAGGAACCAAAGAAGGACCCAGAGCCTACTAAGGAACCTGAGAAACCAATAGGAGCTACCTCAGCGAGTGAGCCCCCTCCTAGAACCTTTGTTCCCAAGGCCCCATACCCTCAGAGGCTAGGTCAAATGAAAAATAATGTCCAGTTGGATAAGATCCTTAAAGTGTTCAAGCAAGTGAGAATTAACATCCCACTGTTAGAAGCCATCCAACAGATCCCGACTTATGCCAAAGTCCTCAAAGATTTGTGCACATTCAAAAGAACAACCAATGTACCTAAAAAAGCCTTTCTAGCCCAGCAATGCAGTTCCATCATTACCACTTCAACCCCAATAAAATACAAGGACCCTGGGTGTCCTACAATCTCTTGTCAAATAGGGGATCGTCACATAGAACAGGCTTTGTTGGACTTAGGTGCGAGTGTCAACCTGCTCCCGTATTCGATATACAAGGAGTTAGGTTTGGGGGAGTTGAAACCGACAAAGGTAACCTTATAACTAGCTGATGCTTCCGTTAGGTACCCCAAAGGTGTTGTTGAGGATGTTTTGATCAAGGTAGGTGAATTTGTTTTCTCGGTGGACTTTGTAGTCCTTGATACCCGACCACCAATCGGAAATGTTGTGAAGATCCCGGTAATTTTAGGGCTAACATTCTTTGCTACTTCTAATGCCCTAATTAATTGCCGAAATGGTGTGATGCACCTATCGTTTGGGAATATGACAGTCCAGATAAACATTTTCAACATTGGCAACAAACCCAGAGATGAGAGTGATTATGAAATTTGTGAGGTGAGTTACCTAGAAGAGCTTATTGAGAGTGTAGGATCACAGTTAGTTTGTGAGGACCCACTAGAGGCATGTCTTGCACATTTTGGAGGTAACATTGATGTTGAGAATAGCATTAAAGAAGTCAATGCGTTATTGGATTATGCCCCTGCTTTTGAGAGGAGTCAATGGCAACCCAAGCCAGAGATCTTGAGTCCATCGGCTGCCCCACCTGTTCCATCAATTGAGGAACCACCCAAGCTCGACCTAAAACCACTACCTGATACCCTCAAGTATGTGTTTTTAGGCCCAGCTGAGACCCTCCCTATCATTATAGCCTCAGACCTGGAAAAAGTCCAAGAACAGCAATTGATTGAGATCTTGAAGGATCACAAAGAGTGTCGCGACCCCGAACCGGAGGCCCCGGGACCGCGACGGGGTGTGGTGTTGATAATGATGATGAACCACACCCTTGATGATGTAATGATTATACGTTTCTTTAATTTCCCACAGGTTTCCGCGGTGAGGATTCCTCATACACTCATAGAACATTTAGATAGGTGTGGAAGCGTGTAGCAAATCAAACTCTCAATTCAGTCACGTCAAATAATACTGTTAATACACAAGTATAGCATGATGTCAGAGTGAGCAATGATCTCATTAGCATTCCCAAAACATTAGGTTAAAGTTTAACAAAAGAACAAGTTAAATAACATTCCCCAAAAATAAAGGCCAACAAAGGCCAATACAACCCAAAAGTAGAAATCAATAACAACCCAAAATGTTCGCAGCTCAAAGCTCAACCCAATGTCTACATGACATCGTCAGCTTGCCACTCCACTAAACGTTGCGGTTCACCGACCGCCTCCTCTGGCTCCTCCTCAAGGGCAAAGACGGGGACTGGACCTGAGTACCACAAAAATGGGTCAGACACGACGGTCTGGCAGGTGGGTGAATAGATAAACCAAGAAAGAAATCAAAGCATATCCTAGTTATAGCGAAAACTGTCATAAAACAGGATGCATAGTTCATTTAAAGTAAAGATGCAATACAAATCATGCGGGGTAATCAAGGTACAGGAACTGACTAGGTGGCAACCACACTAAAGCTACATCCTCTCTATCACTAAAGTGATGAGAGCACATTGAGTGCATTGGGCTCAATCACACGAAGTGACGAGAACCAATATTATAAACATATACATATACATATAGCTAGGCAAGACCACGGCCGCGGAACCGGGTAACGGGACAGTACGGGATCCAAGTTGCAACTGGCGGGAGCACAGGGGGAGACCCAAGTCAGTTGATCAGACTGACAAGGATGTCTAAGCTTAGTGGTGCCGACTCATAGGTTACATGATAAATCAAAACATATACAAAACTATATCAATATAAAACATACGGGCAGGCGGGGCATGGTGCTCGAAGGCACACATTTCATATCATTAACAGTTCATGCATAAACGGGCTGGCGGGACATATCCGGTGTATAAATCAGACTTTGAAATAAAACCAGTAGGATCGGGTAATTATACATATAAACTGAATAAAACAATGCAATGAGTCCTTATATCATTAGGGACTATGTATTGGGGCATCCATATTCAAACGACATGTATAAGGATCTTGTATGTCTAAATTACCCTTAGTATGGTACTCGAATGATAGAGGACATACTAAGTTTCCTTATGCACATTGATGAATCTAAAAGTCCCAATACCTTTTCCGAAATGATGTTTCTTTCTATGTCAATCTCCTTATGTCATCCCCTGGGTCTTTCCAAGGTGGTAGGGCATCAGAACAACCCATCCAAACCTTTAAATACCATAACTGAAACCAATAGAAAAGACTCAGGAATTCTGGGTTAAACTCGGTCACCTGTCGGTCGTCTGGCGGTTAGCCGCCGAGGTGATCGGCGGTTAGCCGCGGGCTGACCGCGGGGCTGACCGCGGTTCACCCTGCTAAAAAGTAGCATTCTGTGTTTCTAACCGCGCATCACGGCTACCTAGCGGTCACTGGGTTTCAGATTGGCGGTTAGCCGCGAGCTGACCGCGCGGTTGACCGCGGTTCGCCTGTCAAAATGCAGCATTCTGTGTTTCTAACCGCATCTGGGTCGGCTAGCCGCCGGTCACCTGTCGGCTAGCCGCCGGTCACCTGTCGGCTAGCCGCCGAGGTGACCGCCCGCTGACCGCCCAGCCGCGGGAACTTCACATCAGGTGCAGATTTCAGTCATTTCTCACCCAAACTATTTCTCATCATCTCCAACCCTTTCCTAACATGAAATAGATCCATTCCCTACCATTTAACATTTACTTCTTCCCCACCAACCACCATTCCACCAATGCATTAACTCACCTACCAATCCAAATTTCATTTAATGCAAGTACAATACCATTTAATAAGCCTATAATGACTCAAAATAAACTTTGATGAGGAATGCATTTATTATCATAAAGCTAACTAAGAGAAAAACCATGTCAATAAATACATTTCTAATCATTATGGAATCATGATAAATCAAATGACATATAAATAGTAAAAATCTACATTTTTGACAAAGTAAGAACTTATCCAAATTGAATCTATTCATCCACTTGCCTTGGTCTCCAAGAATGCTAATCAAGCTCTAATCCACTATCAAGCTCAAATCTACAATCTACACACAAAATCCCCAAAAATACCTTCATTACAAGCCCTAAAATGGCAAAACTATGAAATAGGAAGGGATAACTTCCAATAATGGAAATGAAGCATCCTCAAGACTAGAATATTCCAAATTTAAAAGATAAGAAGAAGAGCTTACATGGAAGTTCTTCAAATACACAAGGCTTGTTCAAAGAGGGTCCTTGAATGGTGGTTTCTCTCTAAAAATGGTACCAAGAAGGAGCTCTCATGGAGGGGAAGAAGATTGTAGCATCCACTTAGCCTTTAGCAAGAGATTGGGAGAGATTGAGAGAAGAGGAAGCAAGAAGCAATGGAAGAACTCTAGGGCTGGGCTGGGATTCCTCTTTTTCTCAAGAAGTTGCAAGAAGAGGAAGAAGAAGAAGACTTCCCCTTATATAGAAATCTGAATGGGTCCCACAACTTAAAAGTCCAAAATGGGCTAAAACATCAATCTACGGGCTTCGGATGGATTCGACGAAGAAGGAAGAATTGATCGTCGAAATTTCTACTTTCCAAAAAGTATATATTTTACGAGTTTTGGCGACATTGAAAATAGTGTCCAGATTTGGTACAAAAAGACTGTTTTACCCCTATCAATGGCAAAGTAGGGTTTAGAGGTCTCGAATGGAAACGGAACAAATACGAAAGTTGTCGGGAATCATAAAATACATTAAACGGAGCAAATTACCGATTTCCAGAATTACAACTAAATCCCCAAAACTAATCAAGACACAATAAAAAGGAACCCCCAAAGGGCCCCCACTAGATCAAAAAGGTTCCCAAAATATCCAAAGCTATGAAAAAGCTATTCTAATCCAATTTAACCAATTTCCACTAATCTCACTTATAACTAAAACACGTCTTAATTAACACTAATCGGAAACTCTCGGGGCGGGGTCTTACAAAGAGGCTATAGGTTGGACAATTGCAGATATAAAAGGAATAAGCCCATCTGTGGTTCAACATGGGATCCATTTGGAAGAAAATGCAAAAACTTCCAGAGAACCACAGAGGTGTCTTAATCCATCAATGAAGGATGTCGTAAGAGTGGAGGTTCTGAAATTGTTGGATTCAGGTATCATTTACCCAATTTTAGACAGCTCATGGGTCAGCCTAGTCCATGTTGTGCCAAAGAAGTCCGGGATAACTGTTGTGAAGAATGAGGGGAACGAGTTAGTGCCCACAAGGACCCAGACGGGCTGGCGAGTGTGCATTGACTATAGAAAGTTGAACTCGGCCACCCGTAAAGACCATTTTCCCCTCCCATTTATGGACCAGATGCTTGAGAGATTAGCCGGTCATGCATTTTATTGTTTCCTTGACGGATACTCCGGCTATAATCAGATACCCATAGCACCCGAAGACCAGGACAAGACAACTTTTACATGTCCTTTCGGAACATTCGCCTACCGGCGCATGCCTTTTGGGCTGTGCAATGCACCTGCGACATTTCAAAGGTGTATGATGAGCATATTTTCGGACATGGTCGAGCAATTTTTAGAGGTGTTCATGGACGATTTTTCGATCCACGGGAGTAGTTTCCAAGAATGTTTGCATCACCTGAACCTTGTTTTAATGAGACGTCAAGAGAATAATCTTGTTTTGAATTGGGAGAAGTGTCATTTCATGGTGAAAAGAGGAATTGTCCTGAGCCATGTTATTTCTGAGAACGGTATCGAGGTCGACAAGGCTAAAATTGATCTCATTTCCAACCTGCCACTGCCAAAAACAGTGAAGAATATCAGATCTTTCTTGGGTCATGAAGGTTTTTATAGACGGTTCATTAAGAATTTTAGCAAGATAGCTGCACCCTTATGC
This sequence comes from Persea americana, assembly GCA_029852735.1. Lineage (NCBI taxonomy): Eukaryota > Viridiplantae > Streptophyta > Magnoliopsida > Laurales > Lauraceae > Persea > Persea americana. Next base: position 34,266,154 of record CM056813.1, read on the forward strand.
AATTTGCTATCAAAGGATGTGCCTTTTGTCTTCAATGAACCTTGCCTACAAGCATTTGAACAATTGAAAAAGGAGTTGACCTCTACCCCAATAATAAAGCCACCTGATTGGACAATTCCCTTCGAACTCATGTGTGATGCTTCAGACCATGCTCTTGGGGCTGTGCTAGGACAGAGAGTGAACAAATTGCCCCATGTCATATATTATGCCAGTAGGACCTTGAATGACGCTCAGCTGAATTACACAACCACAAAGAAAGAGCTGTTAGCTGTCGTCTTTGCCTTGGAAAAGTTTAGACCCTACCTGATTTGGTCTAAGGTCATAGTTTACACCGATCATTCTGCCCTTAGGTACCTATTGATGAAAAAAGATGCAAAAGCCCGTCTGATTAGGTGGATTCTGTTGCTACAAGAGTTTGACCTTGAGATTCGAGACAAGAAAGGTTCTGAAAATGTTGTAGCTGACCATCTCTCCCGATTACCTACTGACCCCGAGCATGAGAGCATCCCATTGAGTGAGAGTTTTCCAGATGAACAGTTGCTGAGTGTCTCCCATTTCCCTTGGTTTGCGGATGTTGTTAACTATTTGGTTACTGGACAGATGCCCGATCACTGGTCCAAACAGGATAAGTCTAGGTTTTTGTCTGAGGTTAAGCATTTCTTCTTTGATGACCCATATCTGTTCAAGTACTGTCCAGACCAGATCATTAGGAGATGCATTCCGGAAGAGGACTATTTAAGTGTGATATCCTTCTGCCATGACCACGCCTGTGGTGGGCATTTTAGTTCTAAGAAGACCGCAGCAAAGGTGTTGCAGTGCGGATTTTACTGGCCCACCCTTTTCAAGGATTGTCACACCTTTTGTTTGCACTGTGAGCGTTATCAGAAATTAGGCAGAATTACACGGAGGAACATGATGCCTTTGAATCCGATGCTTATTGTGGAAATTTTTTATTGTGGAATTTTTTTATGTTTGGGGCATAGACATCATGGGTCCATTTCCCAGTTCCTTCGGCAACTTATATATTTTTCTTGCTGTAGATTATGTTTCCAAATGGATAGAGGTGATTCCAACCAGAACGAATGATCGTCACGTGGTTATCAAATTTATTAAAGAAAACATCTTCTCTAGATTTGGTACCCCCGGGGCAATTATCAGTGATGGTGGGAGTCATTTTTCGAATAGCACCTTCGAGAATCTCATGAAAAAATATTCTATCACTCATAAGGTTGCTACTCCGTATCACCCACAGACTAGCGGACAGGTGGAAGTATCCAATAGGCAAATAAAGCAAATTTTGGAAAAGACAGTCAATCCTACCCTGAAAGATTGGTCTTTAAGATTGACAGACGCTTTATGGGCTTATCGGACTGCCTATAAGACCCCAATTGAAACGTCTCCATATCGATTGGTCTTTGGGAAAGCTTGTCATTTGCCGGTAGAATTGGAGCATAATGCTTACTGGGCCATCAAAATGTTCAATTTTGATTTGCCTAAAGCTGGTAACCTACGCAAGTTGCATCTCAATGAGCTGGAGGAACTTAGAAATGATGCCTATGAGAATGCCAAGATTTATAAGGATCGGATGAAGAAAAACTATGATCAAACTATTTTGAGGAAATCCTTTGAACCAGGCATGAAAGTTCTTCTGTATAATTCTCGCCTACATCTCTTTCCAGGAAAACTGAGATCCCGTTGGACTGGACCCTTCATTGTGCGCACTGTCTATTTTCATGGGGCAGTTGAGATTGAGAATCCAAAGAATGGGGATGTTTTTAAAGTCAATGGCCAGAGGTTGAAACCTTTTCTGGAACTTAAGGGCAAGGATGTCGAAGAGACCCTTCTTCAGGACCCTATGTATGTTGCATAAGTAATTTTCAGGGTCACATCGGTGAAACTTAGTGCTGATTAGTAGGCATTCCAATATTCATTTTTGGTATCACCCCATGGTAAGGCATTCCGATTTATTTCCTTGTCCATTTATCATTTCACATTTCACATTGCATATCATTGAGGACAATGTTTGGTTTAGGTTTGGGGGTGTGGCACTACATTGCACACATGTATTTGCCTGTAAATATTTAGTTAAAAAAAATCAATCAGAAATTTTTCAAAAAAAAAAAAAAACCCAAAATAAAAAAAAATCCAAAATTTTCCATACGATTTTAGCTTGTTAATAAGTTTTGAAATCTTAGTTTAGCATACTATCCAAATCCTATAAAAAAAAAAAAAAAGTGTCACAAAGTCAAGTCTTGGACAAATTCTTGCACATTTAGCCACATGAGTATAGTCCAAGTGAAGAGTGGACACAGTTGAGTGACCCTGACAAATCACTAGTGGAGACTAAACCAATTGAGTGTAGAGCCTTTCTATTCCTCCAGGGTAAGGACTCTTCTGCGCTAATTCCGAGTAGAATGAAGAGCTACTGAAACTCGTAGTTTTCAACACATTTCTTTTATCTCATTAGTGCCTATTTTTTCCAACCATTGAGGGTATCATCAAAATTGCGAACTAACCTTGACTTGTAGCTTGTGAGCACCTTTCTGGACCTGGTAAAGTGATAATAGGCAATCTAAAATTAAAACCCCATGGCCATTAAAAAACCTACCCATAAAAATATTTCCATAGTAACCCTTTTTGAACCTTTATCTTTTATGCATTTTTCCTTAAAAATTCCCAAAGCCTTTACACCAAAATAAAAAGCCTTCATCCCATTGTTTTTGAGAAGTGTTAGGAAAAGATGAAGAAAGAAGGAAGTGTGTATTGTTGATACTTCACATGATCAATCCAAGGAAAAAGTTCTCCCAAAAAAAAAAAAAAACCAAAAAGAAAAAGAAAAAGAAAAAAAAAAAGGGGCTGAAGACGAATCAAAGAAAAATTCCTTCAAAGAAAACTTAAGACCTTACTTTCTCAGAAACCCTAAAACCTCATTTTCCATATTTTTATCAAACCCTTTCCCCTAACCCCATTACAACCAATAAAAGACCTATTGGATTTCAGGAAAAGTTAGGATGTTAAACAAGTGAGAAGTTGAGTGAGCATTTTCACCCTCAGTTAAATGGTTGTTCTTTCCATGAGATAAAATTTCCAAAAATTCTTCGTTCTCAAAAGATATGTGAGTGCTTTTGCCTTACCAATATTCACATATAAGAGTGATAAGTCATAAAATCTAAGCAATTTTATTTCCGAGAGTATGACTGTGAGGTTGAAGTCAAAACGAATGGATTGAGAAGGTGATCAAAGTTGTGTTTTCTCATAACCCAAAACTGTGCAAGTGTTGGCTAAACTCACTCAAATACACTCCGGGACTTGAGCATCATTGAAAGATTTTTAGCAATTGGATAGTGTTCTAAACTTGCTCTAATTTTTATTAGCTTGCTAAAAACCTGAGGATATCAATAAAAAGAATCTTGTGGGATTTATTCGCTGAAAACCCTCACGAGACAAAACTCGTCCACTAGGGGAAACGTAGGGGTTTAAATGGCTTGTTGCACGAGCTAAGTGCAGCCGTGATTCCTACGAAAGTGAGTTAGGACTTTTTATTATTTTCTGCATATAGTTAGTTTTCTTTTGTTTTGCTCGGGACTAGCAAAATTTAGGTTTGGGGGTGTGATGAGTTCACGAAAGATACACTTTTATAGCATTATTTTATGAGTTTTCAAAGATAAAAGAACTCAAAACACTATTTTTAGCATAAAAATCATAAAGTTCATCCCCATCATCTTTGCTCATATCTTTCCATTATAGATGGTCATTTGTATGCATTTATATGAGTTCCAATGACTTCCATACTCTCAATTATATTAATTTCTCTTTGTAGGTGTTAATTGAAGATTAATTTGAAGATTTAAGTTGAGATTCAAGAATTAAAGAGAGTTAGGAAAAGTTTGGAAGGCAATTGGATGAAGAAATGACAAAGTTAGGCCAATAATAAGAAGGAACATGATAGACCTGGGTTGGTATTTTGACCATATCTTTTTACTAGCGTGTCCGATTGAGGTGATCTCAGAAGCATTGGAAAGCTTGTTTAAAGATCTACAAATCATATTTCACAACATTTTTCCCAATTCGGATGTTTCGGGGGTCAAAATCGTACATCAATCCAGAGACTGTTTTCTAATACGGGAATCACATACATATGTTCATATTTCCATTCTTGTGAAGTCCCACATTGGAAAGAAACCAAAAGAGAGCAAGACAAATGTTTCTATATAAAGAAGGGAGCTCTAGGCATTAGAGACACAAGCAAGGAGAGCCTCCTCCTCTTTACTTAAGCTATTCATGTAATTGAGAGCAAATTGTAGAGAGAAAGTGAGGAAAGCCTTATAAAATTAAAGATTTGGAATGAAATTGAAAGCTTCTTCTCCAATGGGTGGCTAATTCCTTTGATTGGATCTTCTAGGTGAAGCTAAGTTGATCCTATTCCTTTTGCTTATGCTCTTTCTTTTAAATTCCCTTGTTTATGTGCTTAATATGTTAGAGTAGATTTTTCTTCATTGCATTGTGCAACCTTCCATGCTTAGTTTCTTTATTAGCATTCTTTTTACTATCTATGCTTAGGTTTGATAAATCATGCTTAGGAGTTAATATCTTTTGATGGTTTATGCTTACTTTTGATAGATAGTCATTAGGAATCTTTTCTTTTATGAAGGGAAGAAAATCTTAGCTATTAGATTGTTAATTTCTATCTTAGAGCTTTAAAGTTATATTTTCCAAATCTAAGCATTGATTAGTAATTAGATTTGAGTATTGTTTTTTTTTTGGGAAATGAGAAGAGCATAAGTATTGGATTAGTGTCACTTAGTGGATTCTAGATGATTCAATCTATCCATTAGTATTGCTTGTTGTTTATTTTACTTACTTTAGTTTGATTCTATTCACACTCCCACACACTTATTCACTAGTTTTAATTTTCACACTCCATTTCTCTATTATTCACACCATCAATTCCACATTTGATTTTACACCACTTTAGCATATTTCTTTATCTCCATCCACTCATTTTCTATATTTCACTTGTTATTTTCACACACTTATTCATTTGATCTATCTAACATTTCTCCATTGTTTTTGTATTAACCTTGTTATTTTTCTTTTGTCATTAACCTTGTTACTAATATTGCTCTTGGTTTGTTCTCATTTTCTTTACTAACTTCTCTTTGTTATCTAGTTATAGATTTCTTTTAGTTTGCATTTTTTTTCCTTGTTATTATCTAGTTTCTTGTTTCCATTGTTATTTTCATTTGAATTTGTTAGCTATATTTGAGTTGATACTCCTTTTCATAGATCATTGTTATTTTCTTTGTAACGATCCTCGTGGGAACGATATTCAGACTTCCATAGTCTATATTACTTGAGACAACCGTATACTTGTGGGAAAATACGCATCAGACGCCACGTCTTCAGTGCAAACACAGCTACTGCTAGCTCCAAGTCGTGTGTAGCGTACTTCTTCTCATGTTCCTTCAGCTGTCGTGATCCGTAGGCAATGAACTTCCCGTGTTGCATCAAGACACATCCAAGGCCTGTCCCTGAAGCATCTGTAAAGATAACAAATCCACCACTCCCGGATGGTAACGACAATATCGGCGCTGACGTCAGTCTCTCCTTCAGCTCCTGAAAGCTGTCCTTGCAAGCGTCAGACCATACAAATGGAACATCCTTCGTCGTCAACTTGGTCAATGGCGCTGAGACTGTAGAGAAAATCTTGATGAATCTGCAGTAGTAGCGTGCTTAACCAAGAAAACTCCGAATCTCAGTGACATTCTTCGGTCTCTTCCAACTCACCACTGCGTCGACCTTGGCTGGATCCACTGGCAATCCATCATTGGAGATGATATGTCTGAGGAAAACCACTTTCTCCAACCAAAACTTGCACTTGCTAAGCTTAGCGTATAGCTTGTTGTCGCGCAGCAACTGTAGAGACGTCCTCAAATGCTGCTCGTGCTCCTCTCTGGACTGTGAGTAGACTAGCACGTCGTTGATAAACACCACTTTGAAGCTGTCGAGGTACGGTGTGAAGATCTTGTTCATCAGAGCCATGAGCACTACTGGCGCATTCGTCAATCCTAACGGCATCACTAAGAATTGGTAATGCCCATAGCGTGTACGAAACGTTGTCTTCCGCACGTCCTGCTCTCTGACTTACAGCTAATGGTATCTTAATCTCAAGTCTATCTTCGAAAAGCTCGTCGATCCGCGGGAGAGGATATCTGTTCTTCACTGTCGCTTGGTTCAGCTCGCGGTAGTCGATGCACATCCTCATCGATCCATCCTTCTTCTTTACGAAAAGCACTGGCGCACCCCATGGTGACATGCTCGGCCTGATGAAACCCTTGTCCAGTAACTCCTCTATCTGGGTCTTCAACTCTCGCAGCTCTGCCGGAGCCATGCGATAAGGAGCCCTGAAGATAGGTGCTGTGCCTAGTGCTAGCTCAATGGTGAAGTCAATCGCTTTGACTGGAGGTATTCCCGGGATCTCGTCAGGAAATACATCTGGGAACTCTCACACTACGGGAATCTCCTCCACTCCCTTGGACTTCTTGTCCTCTGATATGAACGTGATGTAACCCTCGTATCCTGCCTTCATCACCCTCTCAGCCTTCAGTGCTGAGATCACCCTAGTGCTGGGTGGTCTCCTTTCGCCCACAAACTCTACTGTGTCATCTGAACCGTCGATAGCTAGTCTGACCGTCTTCTCGAAGCAATCCATGACTGCTCGATATCTGGCCAACCAGTCCATCCCCAAAATGACATCGAAGTCATGCATGGGTAACACAATCAGATCTGCAAACAGAAAGTACTCCCTAATCTGCACTCGGCATCTGGGGTGGTAAGTCTGGCATACTACACTCCTACCCACGGGTGTAGAGACTACTAGTGTGCAAGGCATCTCTTCTCTTACTCTACCCAGAACTAAAGCAAATGTTGAAGATACATATGAATGCATCACACTGGGGTCAAGAAGTACTCTAGCAAGTTGATCACAAATGGAAAGTGTACCTTCGACCCGTTCCCTATGGCCTCGCCTTCCTCATGGGTGAGCGCGAAGACCTGCCCTGCTGCCTAGGACCTCTGCTGCTAACGCTACTGTCCGTGGTGCCTCTGGTGACGCTCACGCTGATAGGGCTGCCCTCGGGCCTGCAGCTATGGAGCGCGCTCCTGCTGCTGGGCACGATACTGCTGCTATGGTGGCCGGGCTGCTGGGGCAACCTGACAGATAGGCTGAGCAGCAACTGGAGCTAGGGCTCTCGGAGGTGCGGGAAGCTGTAGCATAGGGGGATGCTCTCGGCGGAGGGGGCAAAGCCTGGCGGTGTGCCCGGGGTCGCCGCAATCATAGCACGCGCCGTGCAGGCGGTGCTACTGTCGCTGCTGGTACTGTGCCGCCTGGCCTGCCGGTCCATGTCTCCGATACGGCTGCTGCTGCTGCTGATGCACTAGGGGCTACTATTGATGGGGAGCGGTCCTAACCCGCTTCTGCTGCTGCATGGTCTCGACTCACTGCAGGTGTTCCTCGTCCCAAAAGGCCTTCCTCACAGCATCCTCATATGTAACGCCGTCGACACACGACATATGCAACTAGATATCAGCTCTAAGTCCCTCGGCGAACCGTCGGACTCTCTGCGACTCTGGCGTGATGAGGGCCTCAGCAAATCTGGAGAGCTGGGTGAAGTGGAGCTCGTAAAGGTAGATGGTCACGTCCCCCTGGACAAGGTCCTGGAACTCTCTCATCTTCTGGTCTCGGACATGGACGGGGATGAATTTTAGGAGGAAGTTTGTCCGGAAAGCTGTCCATGCTGCCTCATCTCTAATTAGCTCGTAAGGACGCTGCACGGTCCTCCACCAATCCTCAGCCACGGACCTGAACATGTAGGCTGCCAGCTGCACCCTCTGTCGTCCTGAGCACTCGAAGACACTAAAAATCTTCTCCATCCTCATTATCCAGTCATCAGCAACCAAGGGGTCCTCTGTGCCTAAGAACTCTGGCGGTCCCCTCTTCAGGAACTTCTCGTAGATGACATTCGGGTCCACCTCCCGAATAGGAACTGCCTACTCTGGGCGAGCTACCCTATCTACAACATCTAGGACCTGCGCTTGGAACTGCGCAAAATCCTCGGTCTGTTGCTGGTGTGCCTAAGCCTGTGTCTCATGCAAGACAAGGAAGGCCTAGAAGAATTGCTGAAACCTAGCCTCGTAATACGGTGGATCTCTAGCTGCTGGTGTCATCGGCGGTGGCTCGTCTCCCGACATCTGTCAAGAGAATGTAATTGTATTAGTTTAAGTATAACATGTAGGACTTAATGATTCTACCCAAATCCATCGTCCTTACACGTATCCCAACGCTAAAATCCTCACTACGTCCTAAAGTTTCTAGTGTATTTTATTTCCTAGAAACTTGCCCGCTCTGATACCAAAAAATGTAACGCCCTAATTCCGAATACTTAAGATAACGCTAAGGTACCCGAAGTTGACGCGCTACTTCCCGGAAATACCTAGAACTTCCAAGATAATAGTCCGCAGTGAGGTCAAATTTTAAAACTTTTTAAACCACATCATAATCAACAGTTATATGTAGAAGCGAAATAAAGATAGTGGAAGCAATAGTATCAAGTATATATATATCAGAGGTAAAAGTACGGAAGACTGATAATAATCTCAAAGTGTGAATATCAAAGTGTTTATACAAAGCCATGCTAACTACTCATCTCACTACAAATACTTTCAAACCCCAAAAATAACAATCTGCACTCAACCCTCCTGTGCAGGCTCTCCATCCTCCGGGTCGACCACTTGGTCAGCCAGTCCCCATCCGTAGTCCCCAACTACGGGTACCTCAATGATCGCGTCACCCGCGGGATCATAGTCTGGACCTAAGCACCAAAGATGGGTCAGATCTAAAGATCTGGCAAGGCACCATATGCAAATAACACAAGATGTATACACAAAGAGAGCAATGATAGGTACATAATCATGTGAGTAAACAAGGTACATAATTTAGGCAATTGAGCAATAATAGCAGTTTAGAATCAGAAACGTAAAGTACATTAATCTAAACAGACAACAAAGGGGCACATTCACACAAGCTAAATACACCGCAAGATATTATGCCGCGGCCCTCCCGTACTGTGAACGTCCCATACCATAAACAGTTTGCAGTGGGGAAAGGGTAATAACCATGCAAGGGATGACAGCCCATAAATATAACATACAATATACATAACACCGATCACAACCCTTTATCTCACTGATCACACCCCTTTATCAGATTAACCCGGACGCGGTATCACACCGTCCGTCTAATCACAGCTCATCATGATAGCTCTAAGTAACCATAACATAGCTCCTACCAGAGATGATCAGTCAATTGTCTGAGCTTAGAACAACTGAGTGGATGTTTAGTGCCGACTCGGGAAACTAAGTACGGGTTTGTGTCTGTCTAGGCTTAACTTGCGTGAGCAAGGTCCTACCCAGGTCTCTAAGAGGTTAAAGTACAACATGGAACACAGTTTAACAAAAAGTCCAACTCCAACAACATTGCATCCACTCCAAGGCTCACAACCGTGGCCTGAGGTAACACAAATACCATTCCATGTCCATTCCACAAACCTTAATCCTACACTCATACACAATGAGTTAACCAACCATTAAAGCCTAACCTCTCCAATCTAGGGTACCACATTCCCAATCCTAGGCCGTATGAGGGCCCGCCTAGACATAGACGCGGGTCATTTTATCTCCAAACATCACATAGGGTCACCTCTAAGAAATCCTAGGTTCAGGTCCTCCAGTTTCCACTAATTAATAAGGTTAAGACAACAGCAAGGATAAGAGAAAAGAGTAACTAATGAAAACCTTAGAAACAGGGAATCAAGTGGAAATAGGCAAAGGACCAGTCCTAGGTAGTGGTCCACTTCTGGTTCAGGCCTCATCACATGATTAGATCCCTAACAGTAGCCTAAGGTGTCAAAAATGATAATTCTGGTGCTCCTGAAGTTGTGGACACCATGGGCTACAATTAAGGTTCGAGTCAATGATTATTCGAATCCTAAATCCACAATTAGTGGACCCCACGAATCAAGGCTGAGCCACACCACTGATTCGTGTGTGGCACAATTGATGGAAGGTCATTTGGATGGTCAATGGGCCCCACATGTGATCAAACATCACAAGTGTTGAAGTCTGGAAATTTCATTGTTTACAGTTTGCCCGGTCGACATCACACCCTGGGATGTCGACCAGGTGAACTGGATGTTGACCTCCCAAGTCGACATCCTGCAATGTCCCCGGTCGACATCATGGCCATGATGTCAACCGGGTCCACTGAGACCTGAAGCCAAACAGCTGGGGGGCTTACAGAATTCTCTGTGTATTTGGTCGACATCATGGCCGTGATGTCGACCGGGTACACACAAAATCTGGCCTTCTGAGAAATTACAGGTCTCAGTTACTCCCTGTGTTTTCCTGAGTTCCCGGTCGACCGAGACAGGGTCCGGTCGATCGAGTACACTGTCTGTGCACAGTTACAAAAAATTAATTGGGACTTGGTTTTTCTCAGTTTTTAGTGTGCCCGGTCGACCGGGTACACGCAGAAAGATGAATTTCCAGATTTCTGGATTTTTCCTTCTGAATCCAATTTTCCTCCAATTCCTCCGAATTCACCTCCAAACATCACAGAAGCATCCAAACACAGAGAAAACACTTCTATACTCCATCCCTCCATCATTCCATCTATCCATCCGGCCATTGATCTTCCAAATGGAGAAACCCATCCATCATTGGTCATTACTATGAAAACAAAGCTCAAAATGGAGATCTAAATATGCATAAACATCTAATTGGAATGTAATTACAGAAACAAGGAAGAAAGCATACATATAGTGAAATTAGCATAGGGTACATGCCTTAGTGAAGAAGAAATGGAAATTGAAGTGAGAGAGAAGATCCAATAGAGTGTTGATTGTGAAATGGGAGAGTCTCTAGCCTCCTTGTGCTAGGATTTGGGGGAATTAGGGTTGCTTGGGGAAGAAGATAGGTTAATTGAGAGAGATGAGAGGCAATTAGGGTTTTAGGCTCTTGTGCAATAGCTTAGGTTTTATAACATAGGGTTTTAGGCTAATTACCTAAAGGGTGTGTTGGTTGTTAATGGGATTGTAATGGGGCCATGGGCATTTGGGTAATTAGGTGGGTTCTAGAAGGTTCCAACACTCAAGCCCTTCCCATGAGTGCTAATTATAATTAATTTCTAATCTAATCCAATCTACCCAATGAAATAAAAGGTATATCTAATACTTAGGAATATCAGACATCTACTCCACTAACTCTTAATAATTAGCTTAATAAAGATAGAAAATAACCTATTAATTATTTTTTAAATTAAGCTGAGGGCCCGCCAGGGGTGGGGCCTCACACGAGGCATCTTCTCGAATTTCCAGTGGTCCGTGCTGCAGTACATGTGAAGGATTTGAGACTTATTTCTTTAACATAGAGACGTGAAAAACATTGTGCACCCCGGAGAGTTCCGGCTGTAACGCAAGTCTGTAGGCAACGTCTCCAACCTTGCTTAAAATCTCATACGGTCCAATATATCTCCTCGCAAGCTTGCCCTTCTGACTAAATCTTAGTGTTCCTTTGACCGGAGACACTTTCAAAAATACCTTGTCCCCCTCCTTGAACTGTAAATCTCTCCTACGAGTATCAGCATAGCTTTTCTGTCTGCTTCTGGCAACCTTTAACCACTCTTGAATCAGCTTGATCTTATCACTTGTCTCTCCAACTATCGTCGGTCCATGGAAACTACAACCACCGACTTCTTCCCAGCAAACGGGAGTTCTACATCTCCTACCGTAGAGTGCCTCGAAAGGTGTCATACCAATGCTAGAATGGTAGCTGTTGTTGCATGCAAACTCACATAGGGGCAAGTACTCATCCCATTGAACCTTAAAGTCTAGCACACAAGCACGCAACATGTCTTCCAAAGTTTGTATCGTTCTTTCTGACTGGCCATCTGTCTGAGGATGGTATGCAGTGCTGAACCGTAACTTGGTGCCCATAGATTCGAATAGGGTCTTCCGAAACCTCGAAACAAATCTACTATCCCTGTCGGAGGTAATGGAGATAGGCTGTCCATGTCTGCTGACAATCTTGGTCACGAATAAATCTGCTAGTGGTGCCATATGCATCTTACTCCCGGTCTTCGTAGGAATGAAATGAGTAGACTTCGTGAGACGATCCACCATAACCCAAATCGCATTGTTCCCTTTCTTGGTAGTAGGCAAACCGGAGACAAAATCCATAGTGATGTGCTCCCATTTCAACTCCGGAATGTCCAATGGCTGTAGCAACCCTGGAGGCTTCCAATGTTCTGGCTTGATTTGTTAACATGTGAGGCACCGAGATACAAAAGCTGCAATCTCTCGTTTCATGTTATTCCACTAGAATCGGTTCTTCAAATTTTGATACATTTTGGTGCTCCCCGAATGCATGGAATATCTTGTACTGTGAGCTTCAGTCATAATCTCATTCTTCAAATCTTCGATGTTAGGCACACACAAACGGTCACAAAAATACAACACTCCATCTACTATCCTGAAGTTTGGACATTCGGAAATGTGTTCCACAACCTTGGCCAAGTCTGGGTCTTGCAATTGACTGTCTTTGATCTTTTGAATGAAGGTAGGCTCAAACGCTATCATACTTGCCAACATCACACCCTTCCTCAACGGTTGTACTTCTACTCCAAGTTCTTCAAACTGATGTAAAACACTGACTCCTTTCAAGCGGCCATAACTGCTGATTTTCTGCTCAACGCATCAGCCACTACGTTCACTTTGCCCGGATGATTCTTGATTGGAAAGTCATAATCTTTTATGTACTCCATCCACCGTCTCTGCCTCATGTTCAATTCTTTCTGTGAAAACAAATACTGTAGACTCCGGTGGTCTGAATGGACTTCAAATTTTTCTCCGTATAAATAGTGTCTCCACATCTTCAATGCAAATACCACCGCTACTAATTCCAAATCATGGGTGGCATAATTCATTTCGTGATCCTTCAACTGCCTCGAGCCATAAGTAATAACTTTATCATTCTGCATCAAAACACATCCCAATCCTATATTTGAAGCGTTTGTAAAAACAACGAATCCTCCACTTCCTGACAGTAAAGCAAGAATCGGAGCTGTAGGCAGTCTCTTTTTCAACTCTTTGAAGCTTTTTTCACACTGATCTGTCCAAACGAAAGGCACACTCTTCCTAGTTAACTTGGTCAAAGGTGCTGCAATAGATGAAAAGCCTTGAACAAACCTTCTATAGTATCCTGTTAATCCCAAAAAGCTTATGATCTCTGTCACGCTGCTTGGCCTTTTCCAACTAGCAACAGCATCAACTTTAGACGGATCCACTGCTAAGCCTTCTCTTGCAATAACATGGCCTAGAAAAGCCACTTGCTCTAGCCAAAATTCACATTTGCTAAGCTTTGCATAGAGCTGGTTGTCCCTCAAAAGCTGCAATGACATCCTCAAATGCTCTTCATGCTCCTCCTTACTCTTAGAATACACGAGCACGTCATCAATGAACACCACAGTAAAATGATCCAAGTACTCTGCAAAGACTTTGTTAATAAGAGCCATGAATACCGCAGGTGCATTAGTCAATCCAAACGGCATCACCAAAAATTCAAAGTGCCATTATCTGGTTCAGAAAGCTGTTTTAGGCACATCTGACTCTCTAACTCTCAACTGATAATACCCAGACCTCAAGTCTATCTTGGAAAAATACGCTGCTCCTTGCAATTGATCGAACAACTCATCTATTCTTGGTAACGGATACTTGTTCTTGACGGTCATATGATTTAATATACTGTAGTCTATGCACATTCTCAAGCTTCCATCCTTCTTTTTCACAAACAAAACTGGTGCTCCCCAAGGTGAAACGCTTGGTCTAATGAAACCTTTACTCAACAAATCTTGCAACTGGAGTTTTAGTTCACCTAGTTCTGATGGAGCCATCCTGTAAGGTGCAATAGAAATTGGAGCTGTCCCTGGAAGGAGCTCAATCGTGAACTCAACTTCTCAAATTGGTGGCAATCCCGGGATTTCTTCACGAAAAACATCCGGAAATTCGCACACAACGGGGATCTCCTCCACCGCTTGGGACCGTTTATCCTCCGTGATAAACGCTATAAAAGCTTCACAGCCATTTTGTACCATTCTGCCTGCTTTCAATGCTGAAACAATTCCCACTTGGTTTTTCTTTCTGCTTCCTTGAATCAACAAATTTGCCTGTTCCCCTTTCAACTTGAAAGTGATAGTTTTACTAAAGCAATCCATGGTTGCATGATACTTCTCTAACCAATCCATGCCTAAGATGACATCAAAGTCATGCATATCTAGGATAATAAGGTCTGCTGGAAGGTTGACCTCTCCTAATAAAACTGAACAACTGGGGTAATAGGTTCTACAAACAACCTATTTACCTACTGGCGTAGTAACAGTCAATATATAATCAAGTTTCTAAAAGGCATAGCAATCATCTTTGCAAACATTGGAGATAAAAATGAATGAGTGCTGCCATGATCAAATAAAATTTGAACTTCAATTCCACAGATGAGAAGTTTACCTTCTACAACATCACCCGCAACATCTGCATTAACACGATTAAGATGGTACGCACGTCCTTGTTGCCGTGGCCTATTCTGCCTCCCTTGTGCATTTCTGTTCTGCTGATGCTGTGGAGGACGAGCTTTCTGATTCTGAACTTGTTGCCTGCCTTGCTGCTATTGCTACTTCTGAGGTTGCCTGGCTTGGTTCTGAGCTGGTGCTTGATTCTGAGGAGCTACTTGCCTCTGTGGCTGACTTCTATTGGCTTGATTCTGTAATTGTGGGCAATCTCGAATGGCATAGTCCATAGCTCCACATCTAAAGCAAGCTCCCGTGGCCTTATGACATTGAGATGTGTCATGGTTTTTGCCACAGTGTACGCATGCACCTTGCCTCGGAGGGTTTTGTTATTGCCTTTGCTTCTTGTTCTGTTGCCTTTGGTTCTGCTGGTGGTATTGTTGCTTTCTATCCTTGATGATCTGGTTGTTGATGTCTTCAAACTTGTATGCTCTCTTGACAGCTTCATCGAATGTGGCTGGGGGAACTACCCCTGTAGCATCTCTCATAAGTATGGGGTTCAGCCCTTCTAAGAATTTTGTTATCTTCTTCTGCTCGGTATCAATGAGCTCTCTAGCATACCTGTCTAGCCTTTCGAATTTTGTGACATTCCAATACTGTCACACTACCCTGCTTAAGCTGCTGGAACTCTATAGCCTTCTGCCTCTTAATATGAGAAGGGACATACTTGTCGGTGAAATGGTTCTTAAAAGTGTCCCATGTAGTCTCATCTGCCATGGCTTGATACGGTTCTTTAACCGTTTGCCACCAAGTGTCCTCCAATCCGAAAAATAGAGAAGCGGTGAGGTTGACCTTCTGTATGCCCGTACAGGTGAATACATCAAAAATCTTCTCGGTGTTGACTAACCAATCATCAGCAGCCAAAGCGTCCTCTTGACCCGAGAACTCCTTGGGTCCTCCTTTCCTGAATCTCTCAAACAATATGTTAGGGTCTTGGTCCCTGTTGTTGATAATTATATTGGGAACTCCCAGTTGCCTAGGCTGAGGTTGAGGCCTGTTCTGCAAAACTTCTAATAACTGCCTTTGGACTTGTGTCATTTCTTCATCTTTCTTAGCTAACTGTTCTTGGAACCTAGCTTGGTTCTCATTAGCTTCTCTTTGCAATCTTGCTTCAACTTCATTTGCCTCTCTCTGTAGTCTAGTCAGACTCTCTCAGTTGCTTGCCTCTGCTGTTCCAACATTGCTTGCATAAGTGTAAGACCCCGCCCCGAGAGTTTCCGATTAGTGCTAATTAAGACGTGCTTTAGTAATTAGTATGATTAGTGAGTTTGGTTAAGTTTGGATTTGAATAGCTTTTTATAGCTTTGGATTATTTTGGGAACTCTTTTGATTTAGTGGGGCCCTTTGGGGGTTCCTTTATTGTGTTTTGACTAGCTTTGGGATTTATTTAGTAATTCTAGAAATCTGTAGTTTGCCCCGTTTAATGTATTTTATGATTCCCGACAACTTTCGTATTTGCCCCATTTCCGTTCAAGACCTCTAGACCTTACTTTGCTAATGATAGGGGTAAATCAGTGTTTTTGCACAAAATCTGGACACTATTTTTAATGTCTCCGAAACCCATAAAATATATACATTTTGGAAACTAGAAATTTCGACGAACATTTCTTCCTTTTTCGTCGAATCCATCCAAAGCCTGAAAAATTATGTTTTCAGCCCTAGAAGTTGAGTAAGTTGTGGGACCCATGGCTATTGTCTATAAAAGAAAAGCTTTCTTCCTTCTTTCCTTTTTCTTGCAACACTTCCATTAGAAGAGGAGAGAGTTTAGCTTTAGGGTTTCTTCAAGTTTTCTTGCTTCTCCATCTCTCAATCTCTCTAAAATCTATTGCTAAAGGAAGAATGGATGCTCCAACCTTCTTCCTCTCCTTCTAGGCTCTCTCTTGGTACCATTTTTAGAAGAAGCTCTCCACTCCAAGACCCATTTTGAACAAACTCTTGCCATTAGAGGACCTTCCATGTATGCTCTTCCTCTCATCTTTTAGATATGTGTTCTGCTCGCCCAAGAGAAGCCCCATCTCCATTATTGGGAGCTCTCTCACTCTATTTCTTGTTTTGCCATTCTAGGGTTTAAAATGAATGTTATTTTGGGGGTTTTTGTGTAGATCTTGATTTTGGCTTGAGAAAGGGTGATTAGAGCTCATTAGCTTAATTGGAGACCAAGGCAAGTGGATGAATGAGTTTGTTTTATGATTTGTTATTTTGTAGAGAAATATGGATTTTTATAATGTTGGCTCTTTCCTATGTTTATGTCTTTCATTGATTTTTGAAGCATGCATGTTAATGAGCTTTCTTCTCTCTTAATTACTCTCTTGAGATTTTGTACATTGAGTTGGTGTTTTGTCAATTTACACATTCTCATTTATGATGGCTATTCTTAGCATTGAATGAGGTTGGAAAACATTATGATTTTGATGGTTTTGGATGAATGGGTTTGGGAGAAGTAAATGGTGAATGGGGTAGATGAAAATTCCATAAATGTATTGCCAAGGGAGTGGCTTAAATGTGGTTCTGAAGAGTAGAAAAGTTGAGGTTCGGACTGCTGAAACGGAGTGTTTCTGAAGTAGTTCGCTCGAGCGAGACTCCATTCGCTCGAGCGAACCCTTCACAGAACCTCACTTGCTCGAGCCAACCACATACTTCGCTCGAGCTGTCCTGTTCCGGAGCAGTTCGCTCGAGCAACCTCTTAATCGCTCGAGCGAACCCCTCCCAGAACCTTGGTTGCTCGAGCCTCCACCTTTCTTCGCTCAACCCTTCCTGATTCGAAGTGGTTTGCTCGAGTGAACTCATATCCGCTCGAGCGAACCCCTTCCAGAGAGTTGTTCGCTTGAGCCATTCGAGCTGTTCGCTCGACCCTTCCTAACTCGGACCAGTTCGCTCGAGCGAACTTATACTCGCTCGAGCGAACCCCTCCCAGAATACTGTTCGCTTGAACGAACCTTTCAGTTCGCTCGAGTGAACTGTACAGATTTACTGGGTTGATTCCAAACATGTTTAAGAAGTTGTTTTAAGGTCCAGTGAGGTTAATTTAGAGCCCTAATATGACGAGGAGGAATAAGAGGTTATGTGGAGATTGATTTGGAATAGAACTCCAATTTCCGGACATTTATTGTGGATGATGGACTTACTAATTTGTATAGGGGATAGGGATGTCTCAAACCTTCCGGAGTACCATGCCGTAAACTCTAATCGACATACGAGGCCCTTATGCCCATTGTTTAAATCCTGAGACCTCAATGTATGGTCCGGAAATATGTGGGTGTCCATAGTGTTTGCTTTTATTAAAGCTTATACGTTTTCGACAGTTTTTGCATATTAGTACAAGTGGCATTTCAAAACCACTGAAATCCGTAATTTGAACATTTGATTAGCCTTATGCATTTTGATAAGATAGTATTGTGTCATATGCGCTTACGAGCCTTTTTGTTCAGTCTGTTTTGGGTGGTATTCACCTTTTTTAGATATGTATATGTTTTGAATGTGAGTCGGCACCACTAAGCTTGGACGACCTTGTCGGTTTGATCTACCGACTTGGGGTCCCCCTTTAGCTTCTGTCAGCTACAGTTTGAATTCTGTTCTGTCTTGTCACCCGGTTCCGCGGCAGTGGTTTTGCTCAGTTTATTATATATGTGTATAGTTGTTTCTCGTCGCCTCGCGTGCTCCAAGATCAACTCCTTTAGTGTGCTTTCATCACATTAGTGATGGAGGATTTAGCTTAAGTGTGATTGCCATCTTGTTAGTTCTTGTTCTTTGTTATCCCTCATGATTTATCCTACATTTGTACCTTTTTTCAAACAAGGCATCATGTTAATAACAACCATTGTTTCATTATGTTTTAAGTTATGTTTTATTTTACTAAACTATATTATCTATTCACCTACCTGCCAGACCGTCGTGTCTGGCCCATTTTTATGGTACTCAGGTCCAGTCCCCATTATTGCCTCTGAGGAGGAGCAGGAGGAGGCGGTTGGTGAGCCGCAACGTCTAGTCGAGTGGCAACCTGACAATGTCATGTAGACATTGGTTTGAGCTATGAGTTATGTAACCTTTTAGGAGAAAATTATAGAATGAATTGGATTTATACTTTTGGTTGTACTGGCCTCTGTTGGCCATTATTTTGGGGAATGTTAATTAACTAATCTTTTGTTAAACTTATAACTTCATAGTTTTGGGAATGCCAATGAGATCACTGCTCACTTTGACATCATGTCAGTTACATTTTTTTATCAGTATTATATTATGGAATGGATTACGAAATTAGTTTGCTACACACTTCTGCACCAATGTAAATGTTTTGTGAGTGTGTATGAAATCCTCACCGCGGAAACCTGTGGGAAATTAAGTAAATGTACGATCATTGTTAAAGGTTGTCAATCAATCCCTCCCTCCTTCACGGGCCCAGATCCCCGGTCCGGGGTCGTGACAATAAGTACCTGAAATTGTGTGACAGTAGGTGGTTGCTTATGATCTGTTTCACTGTTATTGTTGTAGGTATTGCTTCCGGAAGCATTTTGGTTCGGAGCTATTCTTAGAGGCATGATGCTGTAAAACAAATTGTTAGTACATAATAACAAGTTCGGGTTTGGTTTCTAAGTCCATACAAACGATCTAACGAACTTGCGGATCCTCACCACGTCCCTAAGAGTTTCTAGTTTCTTTTAAATGCCCGAAACATGTCCCGCTCTGATACCAGTCCTGTCAAGACCCCGGACCGAGGTCCCCGGACCCGGGCCCACAACATGTGAAGGTGTTGTCAACCAACTATCAATTACGATTAACCCACGGGTTTTCGCGGTGAGGATTCCCAAAACACACTTGGAATTTGTCTCACTCGAACTATGATTTGCGGAAGCGTGCAAGTAATCTTATCCTTTCCAATACATGTGACACAACCTCAACTTACATAAGTTAAATCATCTTCAAGAAGATAATCAGAGGAGGAAACATAGCATGGCATTCCCAAGGTTAGTTCAAGTTTCTAAATAACAAAAGTAAATTAGAGTTAAGTTTACATATTCCCAAAGTATCAACGGCCAACAAAGGCCTTACAACCCAAAACAAAATGAACAACTATTCCCATCATGCATCGTGCTCAGGACCCCACCCGACGTCTAGAGGACGTCGTCGGGTTGCCACTCATGGGCTGGGGGTGGCTCTAAAGCCTCCTCTGGGAGCTCCTCCTCAGGGGCAACGGGTCCTACATCTAAACACAAAAGCAAAAAGGTCAAACGCGACGGTCTGGCAGGTGATCAATTTAGACATAAGGCAAATCAATTAATATTTGGAATGATTAGTACTTAAAACTTGGCATGAGTTCTGAGCAAAACATATGTATTGTACAAAGCAAAACTAACATAATTTCAAGAAAATATCATGATTCATGAATCCACATTGAGCTCATCATTTCTTTGTCATACTTGATGACAAGAGCAAGCAAAACGAAACAAAACGAAACGAAACGAACCAAAAGCCCAAGTCACACAAGGTGAGTGGGAAAAACCGGCCGCGGAACCGGACAAAACAAGAATGTGTACAATTACAAGACTAATTTGCAGATTGTCCTTATGTTTAAAGACCCCCTAACTAGTGGATCAGACTGAGAGAGCAGTCCAAGCTCAGCGGTATTCCATGATGTTCATGTATGCACAAAACATGTCGATACTTTTATAAAACTTATTAAGAATGGGAAAATGCGCTTATCAAAGTAAAACAAAACAGAATTTGCAAAGATAGCATAAGTTATATCATCATGAACTAAAGAGGTGACTCCCATTTTCATTCTTTAAATAATTCGAAGCAAAACTAAACTTGCAAGGCAAAACTACTGTGAAATAATACTCATAGTGACAAAAATTGAGATTTTCAAACAAACTAATTCGAGTCCTTGCTAAGAACCTTAATTTGATCTTCGTGCACTTGAAATTCCAATATTAGCATTCAAAATAGTTTGGTGTCCTGATGTTAGTAGATATTATGAGTTTCAATGGCACAATATCAAGTTTAAGCTACTTGACATGATCAAGTTTTCTTCCTTCTAACAACCCTCTCAATCCCTTCCTTTTTCTCATTCAAATTAAAAAAAAATCGGACAGCATCAGGTTCGCTTGAGCGATGATAGGTTCGCTTGAGCGGACCCATCCAAAACTTTGTTCGCTCAAGCTCACCAAATATTTGCTCGAGTGGACTGGCTTCAGGAGCATTTTCTGCAAACAGAAGCTTGCTCGCTCAAGCGACCACGAACTTCGCTTGAGTGGGCAGGTTTCTGGCAGCGATACTCACAGACATAAGCTTGCTTGCTCGAGCGACCACGAACTTCGCTCGAGCGGACAGGTTTCTACCTGAATCCGTGCAGTGCAAAAAACTGCATTCTCCTTGGACATTTCTGGCTCCTTCTCCTTAGCAATCCCTTACACATTTACAGCATTTTTTTTCAATATTTCTCTTTCCATTTTGTACCTTCCAACTTCCCATTCAATCAATCAGAACTCCTTCAACAATTCACACCTCAACTCTTCCCATCATTCATCCATCCAAAAACATTTGAACAACAACCAATCACTACACCAAAAACGGGAATTTGGAACGCTTTGGGAACGGTTTAACGGATTAGGAACGGACGGATTAGGAACGGTAATGCGTTCCAATTTCACGTTTTCCGTTCCTAATCCGTTAATCCGTTCCAAAAATAGGAAATTGGAACGCTTTTGGAACGGTTTAACAGATTAGGAACGGGCGAATCAGGAACGGAAATCCGTTCCAATTTTCCGTTTTTGGTGTAGTGAATACTTAATTGAATGAGAATGTCTTAAGATAAATCAAACAACATATACATTTCAACTCAAATAACATTTCCAAAACATTCATCATGAGAAAGTCAATTCCTTTCAATTCTAAAACAAGAAAACAACCCATTTGTGGCTTAGAGAAATAAAACTATAGCATGCATTCAAAGAAGACTAGATTGATCACTTGCCTTCACCAATGTGCTATCCAAGATCTCTCAAACTCCTATCCAAAGAAGAGCCACGAAATCTACACAGAAGCCCCAAGAAAACCATTCCAAAAATCACCATTTTGGGCAATCAAAAACCCCCATTTTGAAAATGGGCTTGCATGTATGAAAATTAGTGTCCTAAGGAGCTCAAAAGATCAAAAGGAAAGGAAAAAGAAGATCCCATTACCTGGAGCTTGCTAAACAAGGACGAGGAAGGAAGATGAAGGCTCAATACAGCAGGAAATTCCAAGAGGATGGTGTCAATAGAGAGCTTAGGAAGAGAGGAAGAGGAAAATGGTCTCAGATCTTAAGTTGGAGGTCTCTAGGTAGGGCATGCAAGGAGAGAAAGGAGCGAAGATGAAGGTCTCAGCTGGGTTGGAGGAGTTGCAGAAATGGGCTGGACGTGAGTGAAGTGAGGAAGAGGAAGATAGCTTAAGTCAATGGGTCCTTGTGGGCCCCACATGTTCAAAACTTGCGACAATTAAAACATCATTTTACGGGCCCTTGATGGAAACGACGAAGGAGATAAAAATGATGGTCGAAAAATCTAGTTTCCAAAAAGTATAATTTTGGCATAGTTTTGAGATTTCGAAATTTGGGTCCAGATTTGGTGTGAAATGACTGTTTTACCCTTTTTTTTTTTAGCCAAAACTTGGGTTTCTGGGCCCCAAACACAGACAGGCTGAAAATAAAAGTTGAACAATAAAATAAAACCATTCAAAATAAATCAAAATCACAATAAAATCGAGAACTCTAGAATTTCCTCTCAAGCTTACACGTACACTCAAGGCACCCCTGGGTGTGGCTAAATAGCATAAAATGCTCTCAAAATTCCCCAAAGCTAATTCCAAACTAAATCGAACCAATTTCTAAACCCACGAACGCTAAACCCACATTATAACTAAACACGCACTTAATTAACACTAATCGTACTAATCCTGGTTTGGGGTTTGACAAGTTCAAGTGAAACCTTTCTTGGTGAAAGAATTATTGAGTGGATTGACTTTGATTTGACATGATGGTACTTTAATATGATGGATAAAAATGGAAACCACCTGCAGCACTACTGTGATCAAAATGCTGAATTTTAGTAACAGCGATCAGGCAACACTACACGCTGATCCGCCTGTTTGCCACTCTACTCAAAGGCCATATACACAAAGAACCAGCTCTATATGATATTTCTAACCTTCCAATCCAAGGAAATAATAGAGATCCTAAATTGTCCACGATTTTTTCTCTTGATGATCTATTTCAAAGCCTTGGATCTAATGGCTAAGAATGTTTGCTGAAGCTTAGATTTTGAGTATGTCTAGCCCACAACCCCCTTTTTATGTTTGTATTGTGTAACAACCTGGAACTCGAGGCCCTTCCAATCCTGCATTGAGACTTATAAAAGTATCATGTCCAGTCATGTGTCAAATCCACTTCCATCATAAAATTCTAGGCATTTAGCTAATTAATAAGAACTCTTTGGTTAAGCTTTAAAAATTCAAATAAGAATGTCAATTTGAACATAATTAAATAAAATGAAATCAAAATAACTATAAAGTCTTTGGAAGTCTAATTGTAACAAACTAAATAAAATAACAAAACTAGTTTTCCATCTCTATCTCTATGTGAATCCGTCGCTCAGGAGCACATGCCGCAACCTATCCTTTAATTATCATGGTAATCTTTAGATTCTAAACCCTGGTCAATTGGATTAGGGAAGCAAAATACAACAGTCAATAAAACTGACTGAACATAATTCTAATCTACATGCGTGCACAATTTCATGTTAAAAAGGAATAATAAAGTTGCAATAATAACAAGAATGCATTTATTAATTAAAATCAGGTCAAGGTTTCCTAAACCTCCAGACAATCCCCTAACCACTTGACAGCACCACCCCACAAATACCTCATGGATGCCTCATCATTTACATAGAGCTGACTTACCGTCAGTGAAAATAGCTGACTATAGTAAGGTGATTAACATAAACTTACCTGGGAGTAAGTACATCGGACCTACGAGTCAGGGAATAACATATCTGACCTATACGTTAGGGGATTGTGTATATCTGACCTGTGAGTCAGGGAATAACATATCTAAGCCATGGCCTCGGTATGTGCTAGTGGTCTAGGGGAGGCCCAATGGGTTGGTCCTGGTTAATAGACATTTTATTCCTGAAAATTATATAAACATGATTCATACTTGAACAAAGTTCTTTCCCATTCTCTAACACCTACGTCAAGGTAGATTGAAATCAACCCCTTACACAGTCCCGGATTTTTGTTATGCCCCGCACAGTTTCATTATTGGTATCCTGCTGTGCAAGAGCCATTACCTAACAATCCTTTTATAGGTAAGAGCTGTACTATGATTGTAAGACCCCGCCCTGAGAGTTTCCGATTAGAGTTAATTAAGACGTGCTTTAGTTATAAGTGAGATTAGCGGAAATGGGTTAAATCTGAATTGGAATAGCTTTTTATAGGTTTGAATTATTTTGGGAACTCTTTTGATTTAGTGGGGCCCTTTGGGGGTTCCTTTTATTGTGTTTTGATTAGTTTTGGGATTTATTTAAAAATTCTGAAAATCTGTAATTTGCTTCGTTTAATGTATTTTATTATTCCCGACAACTCTTGTATTTGCTCCGTTCTCGTTCGAGACCTCTAAACCCTACTTTGCTAATGATAGGGGTAAAACAGTCTTTTTACACAAAATCTGGACACTATTTTCAATGTCTCCGAAACTCGTAAAATATATACTTTTTGGAAAGTAGAAATTTCGACGATCGATTCTTCCTTCTTCGTCGAGTCCGTCCGAAGCCCGTAGAGCGATGTTTTAGCCCAATTTGGACTTTTAAGTTGTGGCACCCATTGCCATTGTCTATATAAGGAGCAGCCCTTTTTCCTCTTCCTCTTCTTGCAACTTTCTTTGAGGAAAAGGAATTCCAGCCCAGCCCTAGGGTTTTCTTCAAGCTACCTTGCTTCTTGCTTCCCCATCTCTCAATCTCTCTCAAATCTATTGCTAAAGGTAAAATGGAGGTGGTAATCTTCTTCCCCTCCATGAGAGCTTCATCTTGATACCATTTTTAGAGAGAGCCTTCCATTCCAAGCTACACTTTGAGCAAGCTCTTGCCAGTAGAGGACTTTCCATATAAGCTCTTCTTCTCATCTCTTGGTTGTGTGTTCTTCTAGTCCTTGAGATGCTCCATCTTGGTTATTGGAAGTTATCCCTTTCTATTTCATAGTTTTGCCATTTTAGGGCTTATAATGAATGTATTTTGGGGATTTTTGTGTAGATTGTGGATTTTGAGCTACAGAGTGTGCTTAGAGCTTGACTAGCATATTTGGAGACCAAGGCAAGTGAATGAATGGATTTGATTTGAATGAGTTCTTGTTTTATTAAAAATGTGGATTTTACTATTCATCTTCCTCTAGTTTCATATGTTTCATAATGCCTTTGGAAATGTAGTTATTGATAAGATTTTCTTTCAATTAATTTTATGACAATGTATGCATTCTTTTACTAAAGCTTGTTTTGCCATTATGGATTTTATAAATGAGATTTGTACTTGCATTGAATGGGGTTTGTGTTGGAAGGAGAATTAATGCCTTGATGGAAGGATGGTTGGAGGATAGGATTGATGTTGAATGGAAGGGAATAGACCCATTTCATGTTAGGAAATGGTTGAAGTTGAGGTGAAAGGGTTTGGGAAAGAAAGAGCTGAAATCTGCACCTGATGTGTAGTTCCCGCAGCTGGGCGGTCAGCGGGCGGTCACCTTGGCGGCTAGCCGACAGGTGACCGGCGGCTAGCCGACTCAGATTCGGTTACAAACACAGAATGCTGTGTTTTGACACGTGAACCGTGGTCAGCTCGCGGCTAACCGTCACCCAAAAGCCCTGTGACCGCCAGGTAGCCGAAATGCGCGGTCAGAAACACAGAATGCTATATTTTAGCAGGGTGAACCGCGGTCAGCCCTGCGGTCAGCCAGCGGCTAACCACCGAACACCTCGGCGGCTAACCACCGGCTAACCGACAGGTGACCGAATTTCACCCAGAATTCCTGAGTCTTTTCTATTGTTTTCAGATATGGTATTTAAAGGTTTCGATGGGTCGTTCTGATGCCCTACCACCTTGGAAAGACCCAGGGGATGACATAAGGAGATTGACTTAGAAAGAAACTCCATTTCGGAAAAGTATTGGGAATTTTGGATTCATCAACTTGTATAAGGAAACTTGATATGCCCTCTATCACTCGAGTACCATACTAAGGGCAATATTAGACATACAAGATCTTTATATATGTTGTCTGAACACAAAAGCCCCAATATATAGTCCGTAACTGTATAAGAATTTATTTCATGGTTTTAACTCTGATTTATGCACCTGACATGTCCTGCCAGCCCCGTCTATGAATGAAAAGATAATGATATGAAATGTGTGCCTATGAGCACCGTGCCCCGCCTGCCCGAGTGTTTTACACCGATATAGTTTTGTACATGTTTTGATTCCTCATGTAACCTATGAGTCGGCACCACTAAGCTTGGACGTCCTTATCAGTCTGATCAACTGACTTAGGCCTCCCCCTTGTGCTCCCACCAGTTGCAAGTTGGATCCTGTCCTGTCCCTTACCCAGTTCCGTGGCCGTGGTCTTGCCTAGCTATATGTATATGTATATAATGTTGGTTCTCGTCACTTCGTGTGCTCGAGCCCAACGCACTGAATGTGCTCTCATCACATTAGTGATAGGGAGGATTTAGCGTTAGTGTGGTTGCCATCTAGTCAGTTCCTGTACCTTGAATATCCTACATGATTTACATTGCATCTGTACTTTAAATGAGCCATGCATCCTGTTTTGAGACAGTTATTGTTTTAATAAGATTTCGTTATGTTAAGATGTGCTTTGATTTCTTTCTTGGTATTATATATTCATCCACCTGCCAGACCGTCGTGTCTGACCCAATTTTGTGGTACTCAGCTCCAGCCCCCGTTATTGCCTTCGAGGAGGAGCCAAAGGAGGCGGTCGGCGAACCGCAACGATTAATGGAGTGGCAAGCTGACAATGTCATTTAGACATTTCGTTTAGCTTTGAGCTACGTAACATTTTGGGGGAGTTTATAGAATGATACTTGATTTGCACTTTTGGTTGTACTGGCCTTTGTTGGCCATTATTTTTGGGGAATGTTAATTTAACTTAACTTTTTGTTTAAACTTTAACTTCATATTTTGGGAATGCTAATGAGATCATTGCTCACTCTAACATCATGTCATACTTATGAATTATCAGTCTTATATGATGATGATGGATCAAGAATTTGATTTGTTACACACTTCCGCACCAATGTAAATGTTCTATGAGTGTGCGTGAAATCCTCACCGCGGGAACCTTGAGAGATTAAATGTGTATATTCATATAATCATTCATCCACCTCGTCGCGGGCCCGGATCCCGGTCAGGGGTCGCGACAGACTGGTATCAGAGCGAGATGTGTTTCAGGCAATTAAAAGAAACTAGAAATCCTAAGGACGTGGTGTGGATCCGTCAGACTTTTCGTTAAGACTTTTCGTTAGTTAGACTCGTGTGAGCAATGTGTGACCCTTATATGATTTTATGTGCTAACAATTTGTTTTGCAGTGATATGCCACCTCGAAAAAGACCCGTAAACGACAATCCCACCGCAAGCAATAGTGAACACACCGGGCCACTAGGAAACGGTATTCCGGATCCAAACATGCAGAATCAGTTTCAACAGATGATGCAAGCCATGCTGGACCAGCAACGTTAAGCCAATGAAAATCAAGCCAGATTGCAAAAGCAAATGGCCAGGAAGGACGAAGAGCATGCTAGGGAGATGGTTATGATGCAAAGGCAGTTATTAGAAGTGTTAGAAAGGAGACCTGAACCGGCACCAGCGCAACCTCTAGGCCCTCAAATAGTCATTAGCAATAGGGAACATGACCCTAATGCGTTGTTTGAAAGGTTTAGGAAGAGGGGTCTTAAGGAGTTCACTGGGCATGAGGACCCATTAGCTGCAGATGACTGGTTAGAACATACGGAGGACATCTTTGAGATATTTAGATGTACAGGTAGGCAGCAAGTGCAACTCACCGCTTCCATGTTCACCGGTCTAGCGGATATATGGTGGAAAAGAGTCAGGGCTGAGTATAGGACCATAGCAGACGCAGAGGCTTGGACAAGTTTCAAGAGACAATTCAGTGACAAGTTTGTACCGACGCATGTGAAGAGGCAAAAAGCCATTGAATTTCAGCAGCTCGTGCAAGGTAGCACGACCGTCCAAGAGTACCTCACGAAATTCAAGAGACTGTCTCGATATGCCCCATAATTAATTGACACCGTGGAGAAAAAGATAGCGAAGTTCCTTGAAGGACTTAACCCGATCATTGAGAGGGATGCCACGGGTGTTGTACCACTTG
Organism: Persea americana; assembly: GCA_029852735.1. Taxonomy (NCBI): domain Eukaryota; kingdom Viridiplantae; phylum Streptophyta; class Magnoliopsida; order Laurales; family Lauraceae; genus Persea; species Persea americana. The sequence goes on from CM056813.1 coordinate 34,294,242, forward strand.
CCACTTTTGAAGAGGCTGTGAGAAGGGCCTATAAATTCGAGAACCTGAACAACAAGATTCTCAAGATCCAAGGAAGGACTCAGACTCATCAAGAAAACAACCAATAGAGGAACCATCAAAACAAGCGACCAGGCAAGAACAAAACGTGCAGAATGCTCTAGTTTGCATTCATTGTGGTAAAAACCAAGAGAGTGCTCAATGCCGTACGATTACGGGAGCATGTTTCAGATGTGGCTCCATGGCGCACCAGCTCAAGGACTGCCCAAGGCAAGTTGGACATGGTAACAACAGACAGAATCAGCAACAACAAGGAACACAACGCCAGGCACCACCCCAGAACACACTAGCTGTACAGAACCAGCCCAGGCCACTCCAGCAGCAGGCTCCGCAGCAACAGTATAGACCTCCACAACAGCAGCAAGCTCGTCAGCAAGGACATAATCAGAATCAGCGTCCTCCTCAGCAGAATAGGAATGCACAGCAAGGAAGGCAGCAACAAGCTCAGAACAGGCCTCAGCAGTGAGGACACGTGTATGCAATTAACCAAGCTGATGCAGAGGCGGCAGATAACGTGGTGGAAGGTACACTCCTAGTTTGTGGATTTGAAGCTAAGGTTTTGTTTGACCCTTGCTCTACGCACTCTTTCTTGTCTCCAAAATTTTCTAAGCTGATTGTTATGCCTGCTAAAGAACTTAAGTATGTGTTGACAGTATCCACCCCCGTAGGCAAACAAGTTGTGTGTAGGAAGTATTATCCTAGATGTGCTATTAAGATAGGAGATGTGGTGTTACCAGCGAATCTCATTTTGTTGGAGATGTACGACTTTGATGTCATCCTAGGGATGGATTGGTTAGTAGGTTACCATGCTACTGTGGTTTGTTTCCATAAGACCCTCACTTTTAAATTAGAAGAGACACCAGCGGGAGTGCTATTTCAAGGAGAGAGGAGGAATTCTTGTCCAAGATTTATTTCAGCGTTGAAGGCTGATAGACTTGTGAGAAGTGGATGTGAAGGCTATTTAGTGTTTATCACGGAGGATAAACAGTCCCAAGGGGTGGAGGAGATCCCAATTGTTTGTGAATTTCCAGATATTTTTCCAGAAGAGATCCCAGGTTTGCCACCTGTAAGAGAAATTGACTTCACCATCGAGTTATTACCGGGGACCGCTCTGATATCTATTGCACCATACAGAATGGCTCCAGTTGAATTAGGAGAGTTGAAGATTCAGTTGCAAGAATTGTTGGATAAAGGTTTTATTAGACCGAGCGTCTCACCTTAGGGAGCTCCAGTTTTATTCGTCAAGAAGAAAGATAGTTCCATGAGAATGTGTATTGACTATCGGAAATTGAACCAAGCTACCATCAAGAACAAGTATCCGTTGCCAAGGATAGATGAATTGTTTGACCAATTGCAAGGTACTGCTTACTTTTCGAAGATCGATCTAAGATCCGGTTACCATCAGCTGAGAGTTAGAGATTTAGATGTATCGAAGACGGCGTTCCGGACGAGATATGGACACTATGAGTTTCTAGTGATGCCATTTGGACTGATGAATGCACCGGCAGTATTCATGGCCTTGATGAACAAAATATTCGCGGAGTACTTAGACCAATTTACAGTGGTGTTTATTGATGACATTTTGGTGTACTCTAAGTCTAGAGAAGAACATGAAGAGCATTTGAGGATAGCATTGCAACTTCTAAGAGACAACCAATTGTATGCGAAGCTCGCCAAGTGCGAATTTTGGCTTAAAGAAGTCGCATTTTTAGGTCATATCATTTCCAAAGAAGGATTATCAGTGGACCCAGCCAAGATAGATGCAGCTGTGAAGTGGGAAAGGCCGAAGAATGCATCAGAAATCAGAAGTTTTCTTGGATTGGCGGGTTACTATCGAAGATTTGTGCAGGGATTTTCGTCGATCGCAGCTTCATTGACGAAGTTGACCAAGAAGAATGCACCTTATGTGTGGACAGACCAATGTGAGACCAGCTTCCAAGAGTTGAAAAAGAGATTAACTTCAGCACCTGTCCTCACTTTACCATCCGGGAGCAGCGGTTACACCATTTTTACAGATGCTTCGAATATTGGACTCGGTTGTGTGTTGATGCAAGATGGAAAAGTCGTTGCTTATGGATCCCGTCAGCTGAAGGACCACGAGAAGAACTATGCAACGCATGACCTTGAATTAGCAGCGGTCGTTTTTGTACTAAAGATGTGGAGACATTACCTCTACGGAGAGAAATTCGAAGTCCACTCTGATCACCGCAGCTTACAGTATTTGTTCTCTCAGAAGGAGTTGAATATGAGACAAAGAAGATGGATGGAATATATTAAAGATTATGATTTTCCGATCAAGTATCACCCGGGGAAAGCAAATGTAGTAGCCGATGCCTTGAGTAGGAAGCTAGGAAGTGTGGCAAGCCTAAGAGTTACTTGCTTCTTTCAGCAATTTGAAGAGTTAGGGGTAGATTTTCGGCCCCTAAGCGAGGGAGTGATATTAGCCAACATGTCCGTGTCTGAACCCTCGTTCATTCGGAAGATCAAGGATGACCAATTGCAAGATCCAAAGTTGGCCAAGATTTCAGAGCATATAGCAGAACGTCCTGATTTTCGTATTGTGGATGGAGTCTTATACTATCGTGATCGTCTATGCGTGCCCAATATTGAAGATTTGAAGAATGAAATTATGACAGAGGCACACAGTACGAAGTACTCTATGCATCCAGGTAGCACGAAGATGTATCAAAATTTGAAGGACAGATTTTGGTGGAACAACATGAAGAGGGAAATAGCAGCTTTCGTTTCCCGATGTATGACGTGTCAGTTGGTGAAGGCAGAGCATCAGAGACCTCCAGGGTTGTTGCAGCCATTAGAGATCCCGTAATGGAAGTGGGAACATATCACCATGGATTTCATCTCGGGATTGCCAAGAACCAGAAAAGTGAATAACGCCATACGGGTCATTGTGGACCGTCTTACCAAATCAGCTCATTTTATTCCTATGAAGACCGGAGAGAAAATGCATATGTTACCTCTCGCGGAGTTGTTTGTCAACGAGATTGTCAGCCGTCATGGGCAGCCAGTCTCCATTACTTCGGACAGAGATAGCAGATTCGTTTCGAGATTCTGGAAGACTTTGCATGAGTCTATGGGAACGAAGCTTCAGTTCAGCACAGCGTATCACCCTCAAACAGATGGTCAGTCAGAGAGAACAATTCAGACCCTTGAGGATATGCTTCGAGCGTGTGTACTAGATTTCAAGACTCAATGGGATGAGACCCTACCGCTTTGCGAGTTCGCCTACAACAACAGTTATCATTCGAGCATTGGGATGGCGCCTTTTGAGGCATTGTATGGTAGGAGGTGTAGAACTCCAGTCTGTTGGGAAGAAGTAGGTGTTCGCAGTTTCCATGGACCGACTATAGTGAGTGAGACCAGTGACAAAGTCAAGTTGATCCAAGAACGTCTGAAGGTAGATCGGAGTAGACAGAAGAGTTACGCAGACTCTTACCGAAGAGATTTGCATTTCAAAGAAGGAGATAAGGTATTCTTGAAGGTGTCCCCTACTAGAGGAACTTTGGGATTCGGGCAGAGAGGCAAATTATCTCGGAGATACATTGGACCCTATGATATCGTGAGCAAGATTGGTGACGTGGCTTATAGATTGGCCTTACCACCTGAGCTTTCCGGCATACACAATGTGTTCCATGTGTCTATGTTGAAGAAGTACGTCCCCGATCCGTCGCATGCACTCCGTCATTAACCGTTGGAGATCAGAGAAGATGCCACCGATGCCGAGAAGCCTATTCAGGTCATCGATACGAAAGAACAGGAACTGAGGACAAGGACTACTCAATGGGTGAAAGTGCTTTGGGAGAATCATGGATCGGAAGAGGCAACGGGGGAATTATGGGACCAAGTTCAAAAGAAGTATCCGCATCTACTACCCGAGGTTACTTATTTTATTTCATTTGGTGGACCAAATGCCCTAAGGGGTGGAGGATGTAAGACCCCGCCCCGAGAGTTTCCGATTAGAGTTAATTAAGACGTGCTTTAGCTATAAGTGAGATTAGCGGAAATGGGTTAAATCTGAATTAGAATAGCTTTTTATAGGTTTGAATTATTTTGGGAACTCTTTTGATTTAGTGGGGCCCTTTGGGGGTTCCTTTTATTGTGTTTTGATTAGTTTTGGGATTTATTTAAAAATTCTGAAAATCTGTAATTTGCTTCGTTTAATGTATTTTATTATTCCCGACAACTCTTGTATTTGCTCCGTTCTCGTTCGAAACCTCTAAACCCTACTTTGCTAATGATAGGGGTAAAACAGTCTTTTTACACAAAATCTGGACACTATTTTCAATGTCTCCGAAACTCGTAAAATATATACTTTTTCGAAAGTAGAAATTTCGACGATCGATTCTTCCTTCTTCGTCGAGTCCGTCCGAAGCCCGTAGAGCGATGTTTTAGCCCAATTTGGACTTTTAAGTTGTGGCACCCGTTGCCATTGTTTATATAAGGAGCAGCCCTTTTTCCTCTTCCTCTTCTTGCAACTTTCTTTGAGGAAAAGGAATTCCAGCCCAGCCCTAGGGTTTTCTTCAAGCTACCTTGCTTCTTGCTTCCCCATCTCTCAATCTCTCTCAAATCTATTGCTAAAGGTAAAATGGAGGTGGTAATCTTCTTCCCCTCCATGAGAGCTTCATCTTGATACCATTTTTAGAGAGAGCCTTCCATTCCAAGCTACACTTTGAGCAAGCTCTTGCCAGTAGAGGACTTTCCATATAAGCTCTTCTTCTCATCTCTTGGTTGTGTGTTCTTCTAGTCCTTGAGATGCTCCATCTTGGTTATTGGAAGTTATCCCTTTCTATTTCATAGTTTTGCCATTTTAGGGCTTATAATGAATGTATTTTGGGCATTTTTGTGTAGATTGTGGATTTTGAGCTACAGAGTGTGCTTAGAGCTTGACTAGCATATTTGGAGACCAAGGCAAGTGAATGAATGAATTTGATTTGAATGAGTTCTTGTTTTATTAAAAATGTGGATTTTACTATTCATCTTCCTCTAGTTTCCTATGTTTCATAATGCCTTTGGAAATGTAGTTATTGATAAGTTTTCCTTCCCATTAATTTTATGAGAATGTATGCATTCTTTTACTAAAGCTTGTTTTGCCATTATGGATTTTATAAATGAGATTTGTACTTGCATTGAATGGGGTTTGTGTTGGAAGGAGAATTAATGCCTTGATGGAAGGATGGTTGGAGGATAGGATTGATGTTGAATGGAAGGGAATAGACCCATTTCATGTTAGGAAATGGTTGAAGTTGAGGTGAAAGGGTATGGGAAAGAAAGAGCTGAAATCTGCACCTGATGTGTAGTTCCCGCAGATGGGCGGTCAGCGGGCGGTCACCTTGGCGGCTAGCCGACAGGTGACCGGCGGCTAGCCGACCCAGATTCAGTTACAAACACAGAATGCTGTGTTTTGACAGGTGAACCGCGGTCAGCCCCGCGGTCAGCTCGCGGCTAACCGTCACCCAAAAGCCCTGTGACCGCCAGGTAGCCGAAATGCGCGGTCAGAAACACAGAATGCTATCTTTTAGCAGGGTGAACCGCGGTCAGCCCTGCGGTCAGCCAGCGGCTAACCACCGAACACCTCGGCAGCTAACCGCCGGCTAACCGACAGGTGACCGAATTTCACCCAGAATTCCTGAGTCTTTTCTATTGTTTTCAGATATGGTATTTAAAGGTTTCGATGGGTCGTTCTGATGCCCTACCACCTTGGAAAGACCCAGGGGATGACATAAGGAGATTGACTTAGAAAGAAACTCCATTTCGGAAAAGTATTGGGAATTTTGGATTCATCAACTTGTATAAGGAAACTTGATATGTCCTCTATCACTCGAGTGCCATACTAAAGGCAATATTAGACATACAAGATCTTTATATATGTTGTCTGAATACAAAAGCCCCAATATATAGTCCGTAACTGTATAAGAACTTATTTCATGGTGTTAACTCTGATTTATGCACCTAACATGTCCTTCCAGCCCCGTCTATGCATGAAAAGATAATGATATGAAATGTGTGCCTATGAGCACCATGCCCCGCCTGCCCGAGTGTTTTACACCGATATAGTTTTGTACATGTTTTGATTCCTCATGTAACCTATGAGTCGGCACCACTAAACTTGGACGTCCTTGTCAATCTGATCAACTGACTTAGGCCTCCCCCTTGTGCTCCCGCCAGTTGCAACTTGGATCCTGTCCTGTCCCGTTACCCGGTTCCGTGGCCGTGGTCTTGCCTAGCTATATGTATATGTATATAATGTTGGTTCTCGTCACTTCGTGTGCGCGAGCCCAACTCACTGAATGTGCTCTCATCACATTAGTGATAGAGAGGATTTAGCTTTAGTGTGGTTGCCATCTAGTCAGTTCCTGTACCTTGAATATCCTACATGATTTACATTGCATCTGTACTTTAAATGAGCCATGCATCCTGTTTTACGACAGTTATTGTTTTAATAAGATTTCGTTATGTTAAGATGTGCTTTGATTTCTTTCTTGGTATTATATATTCATCCACCTGCCAGACCGTCGTGTCTGACCCAAGTTTGTGGTACTCAGCTCCAGCCCCCGTTATTGCCTTCGAGGAGGAGCCAGAGGAGGCGGTCGGCGAACCGCAACGATTAGTGGAGTGGCAAGCTGACAATGTCATTTAGACATTTGGTTTAGCTTTGAGCTACGTAACATTTTGGGGAAGTTTATAGAATGATACTTGATTTGCACTTTTGGTTGTACTGGCCTTTGTTGGCCATTATTTTTGGGGAATGTTAATTTAACTTAATCTTTTTTTTAAACTTTAACTTCATATTTTGGGAATGCTAATGAGATCATTGCTCACTCTAACATCATGTCATACTTATGAATTATCAGTCTTATATGATGATGATGGATCAAGAATTTGATTTGTTACACACTTCCGCACCAATGTAAATGTTCTATGAGTGTGTGTGAAATCCTCACCGCGGAAACCTGTGGGAGATTAAATGTGTATATTCATATAATCATTCATCCACCTTGTCGCTGGCCCGGATCCCAGTCCGGGGTCGCTACAGACTGGTATCAGAGCGAGACGTGTTTCAGGCAATTAATAGAAACTAGAAATCCTAAGGACGTGGTGAGGATCCGTTAGACTTTTCGTTAGTTACACTCGTGTGAGCAATGTGTGACCCTTATATGATTTTATGTGCTAACAATTTGTTTTGCAGTGATATGCCACCTCGAAAAAGACCCGTAAACGACAATCCCACCGCAAGCAATAGTGAACACACCGGGCCACTAGGAAACGGTATTTCGTATCCAAACATGCAGAATCAGTTTCAACAGATGATGCAAGCCATGTTGGACCAGCAACGTCAAGCCAATGAAAATCAAGCCAGATTGCAAAAGCAAATGGCCAGGAAGGTGTTGACACCAAAAATGTCACTTTGCCTCATCAACATCAAAAGCTATATAGAGCCGCATCCTACTACAAACAGGCAAAGCTACTTCAAGCATCAGATCTTGACAGAACCAGACAAAAACTACAAGATCTTTCAAAGTAGCCAAAAGAAGGGTACACATGAAGTGTCGGGCCATTTCGACACCATCTGGCCCAACTTCAATCCTCCAACAGCTGAGCGGGAGCTCCCGACGGCGACAATGTCAAATACATCAAATCTTCGATCAGAGTCTATGGATGGTCTCAAAATACCTCCAAAAGGCTCCATGTCGAATTTCAAGTCAAACCGACACCGTTTGACCCTCCATCAACTCTCGAACGGCGAAATCAAGCCTCCCGGCGGCGAGAACCTCTGATGCCGCCACTCATCAAACAAAACACATGAGTAGCTTCTGCATGCTTCGAAAGGGCTGCACGTCAAATTTCAGGTCATTCCGACAATGTTTGACCCGGTTTTGATGCTTCGAAGCAAAATCAAGCCTACTGGCGGCGAAGCTCCCCGGGACTATGGCACCCAAATCAGAGCAAATGGATCATCCCAAAATGACTCCAATAGGCTCCCTGTCAAATTTTAGGTCAATCGGACATCGGATGACCGTACATCAAAGCTCGACATCTTCCGCACGGTGAAATCAAGTCAAGCATCGACGGGACCCCAAACGGCTTCAAAACTCAAATAAAAGCCCATGGTTAGTCCTATATAATGCCCAAGAAGCTTCACCTCAAATTTCAGGTCATTCCGACATCGTTTGACCCAGTTTCAACTCTTAGCGGAAAATCGGCTACAGAGTCTTCGACTTTTCCAAAAAATAGGAAACTTTGTGCTCTGATTTGCACAGCCTTTCGACGGGTTTTCTTCAGAGGAATCAAGCCAATAAATGAAGAGAAATGTCAAAGAAAAATACAGGAGAAAACAGAAGCGAAAAAGCCCGAGAAACGACCAAGAAACGGCGACCGGAGGGCGACCGAAAAGTGGACCAAAGTCCAAGGCCGCCGGCAACCATGGCCCATGGTCGCCAGCCCCATGGTCGCCGGCGACCATGGGTGCATGGTTGCCGGTGACCCTGGAAATCCGGGTCGCCGGATTTCCGCCAAAAGTGTCGTTTTTCCGTTCTTTTTCGTGTTTCGCGATGTTTAGCCCCTCTGATTTTCTTAAAATCTGATTTTTGAAGCATGATATCCGTTGATCTTCGTCAACATCACGGATCCGCCATCGAAATCATTTGATCATCATCGGACACTCCGAAACTGCCAACTGGCAGACAAAGAAAGCACACTTTCTGCCCGACCGATCAAGAAATCGACTGGACAGATGCTGCCGGCCCATTAGTGGCAACCAATGTCTGAATTTTCATCGTCATCCGACATCAAACAACGTACGGATCCATCGATGATCATCGCAAGAAGAATTCCAAAAGACGCGGCGCGGCCCGTGACTCTTCAAGCGACTCGGCAGCCAATTAATGAAGTTAAATGACCCTTTTATGGCAATTTATTAGGGTCATTAACTCATTATTTTGAACAGCCCAATCAGAAGCCAAGAACTAGGAGTTACAAGTCCAATTAATCATGACAATTAACCATGTAACTCCTATCATTATGGAGATTAATCATGGTAATTAATCATGAAACTCCCATCATCATGGAGATTAAATGCCCATTATTCTCCATCGGCCAATCAAAATCCAAGAAAAAGGAGTTACAATATAAAGAATTAAATCTTGTAACTCCTCCCATCATGGAGCATTAATACCATTAATGCCCATAAAACCCTCCTAATGGCCACCAAAAGCCTATAAATAGGCGGTCATTCCAAGGAGAAAGGATCCTGAAAAATTGTCTGAAAACTATCCTGGAAAATTGTCTGAAAACTATCCTGAAAAAATTGTCTGAAAACTATCCTGAAGAATTCTCTGCAAAAAGAAGCTCTCTCACTTTGAAGAAACTCTGCTGCAAATTCTACAAGGTGATCGAAGTCCCTTGGGGGCCATCCCCCAAGATCTCATCTCTTCTTCTATCCAACATGGCCTAGATGCGGCTTTTCAGCCCGTCTACTTGGTTTTTTATTGGATATAAGACTTTCCCTTGGTCTTTGTCCTCTAAAAATCTGAGGTCCAAGCCAAGCCAAGTGAATCAAAGCATTAAGTGTTCTCATCTGAAGGACGATGGCGGAGCCCATACATGACTCGCGACCGTCGATCTGAACGAGTCCCCACGATCTCTTGAGAAGTCAGATTCCTTTTCTTACTTTTCTGTTGTATTGTGTATTTTTTTAAAGAGACATAAAAATCACATTTCTTGTCTTTACATTTTGATGAGATTTGTAAACTGCCTTCTACGGCACAAAATTGTCTTCTACGGCACAAAACTGCCTTTCACGGCAAATTAAACAAAATCGCCTCTCACGGCATTTTAAAACCCTGTCTCTTTCTTTAAAATATATGTGCAATGGAAAGTTAGAAAAAAGTTGATTTCCTTTTCTACTTGTGAAGGTGAATCTCCGGATCACCACTTCAAATTCCAAGTAGAATAGAAAATCTGGCATACCTGTACAAAAAAATGTTGATGCTTGCTCTTTTTTTTCTCTTCGCCCCGCCGCACCCCGACGGACCCGGGACGGAGGAAGGCGAGAAAGAAAAAGACGGGTCCATCAAGTTAGCATACTCGGTGGGACTTGTTCAATTGAGAACACGATGCTTAGAATCCTTGACTCCCTTCTAGTTGGTGGCCTATGTTAGATCTTGTATCTAAAAAAAAACATGAGATGGGATTCTTTGGAAACTTCTTTCTCTGAACTTGTTTCCATTCTTTATTTTCTCAACAAAAAAAAAAGGGTTTTCTCTCTTTTGGATTCAAATTAGAGAAACTTTGGTCTTTTCCTTTTCTTACAATGGCTCGCAGAAATGTTTGAGCCAACGTTCGGATGGGGAGGAGCCATTTCCCTCTCTTTGATGAGTCCATTGGAGATCTTTCAAAAAAAAAAAGTTTAAAAAAAAAAAAAACTTTTCAAATTTCTCTCTTTTGGATTCAAATTAGAGAAACTTTGGTTCTTTCCTTTTCGTAAAATGGCTCGCAGAAATGTTTGAGCCAACGTTTGGATTGGGAGGGGCCATTTTCCTCTCTTTGGTGGGTCCATTGGAGATCTTTCAAAAAAAAAAAAAAAAAGTTCAAAAAAAAAAAAAAAACTTTTCAAATTTCTCTCTTTTGGATTCAAATTAGAGAAACTTTGGTCTTTTGCTTTTCGTGCAATGGCTCGCAGAAATGTTTGAGCCAACATTCGGATTGGGACGGGCCATTTTCCTCTCTTTGATGGGTCCATTGGAGATCTTTCAAAAAAAAAAAAGAAAAGTTAAAAAAAAAAACTTTTCAAATTTCTCTCTTTTGGATTCAAATTAGAGAAACTTTTGTTCTTTCCTTTTCGTGCAATGGCTCGCAGAAATGTTTGAGCCAACGTTCGGATTGGGAGGGGCCGTTTCCCTCTCTTTGATGGGTCCATTGGAGATGTTTAAAAAAAAAAAAAAAAAAGTTAAAAAAAAAAAACTTTTCAAATTTCTCTCTTTTGGATTCAAATTAGAGAAACTTTGGTCTTTTCCTTTTCGTGCAATGGCTCGCAGAAATGTTTGAGCCAACGTTCGGATTAGGAGGGGCCATTTCCCTCTCTTTGATGGGTCCATTGGAGATCTTTAAAAAAAAAAAACAAAAGAAAAGAAAAGTTCAAAAAAAAAACTTTTCAAATTTCTGTCTTTTGGATTCAAATTAGAGAAACTTTGGTTCTTTTCCTTTTCGTACAATGGCTCACAGAAATGTTTGAGCCAACGTTCGGATTGGGAGGGGCCATTTTCCTCTCTTTGATGAGTCCATTGGAGGTCTTTAAAAAAAAAGAGAGAGCATTAAGGTTGCACCAATTGCTTTCTTTGACCAAAGTGGATCTAAGAAAAGCCTTGTCCAGAGTGTGGAAGCAGTTAGACTGTTCGAGGTAAGGGTCCTTCAAACGGGTTCATTAAGTAATCCTACCCTTACCTGGGGGCTAATCTATCCACTAAGGTTTCATAAGACCGAATTGGAAGGCCTATGTGCACTCTAAAAAAAAAAAAAAAAACCAAAAACTTAAAAAAAAACTTTTGTAACTATTGTGTTCAAATTGGAGGAATTTTGGTTCTTTCCTTTTCGAATTTAGGCTCGTAGAAATGTTTGAACCTGTATTCGGATTGGAATACCATTTGCCCTCTTTTATGAATTCAATCTTGACTTTTCAAAAAAAAAAACTCTCGTCACTATTGAATTCAAATCTGAGAAATCCTGGTTCTTATCTTTTTCGGATATAGGCTCGCAGAAATGTTTGAACCTGTATTCAGATTGGAATACCATTTTCTCCCTTTTGCGAATCCAATCTTGACATTTCAAAAAATCTCATCTTGTGTCCTTCAAGGATGCGATTTACAACATTTGTGTCTAGCGGTGCTAGTACGCCCTTTCGGGTCTACTGTATTCGCGACCGACACATTTGTATCTCTAACCTTATATCATTTTACCTCGAGTGAGCTTTGCTTCTCGGTAATTTGAATTAAGGTTTACAATTGCTTCTAGGGGTCCCTGGAACACTCATTTCGAGCCGACCATACTTGCGTTTAGAACAATTGTATCATCTATGGCTTTTGGCCTTCTTCATTACGCTCAAAACGGGCCATGCCCCTGAGTGATTTGAAAAGACAAAACCTTTGTATAGCCCATTTATGATCACCATATTCTTGTGATTACTAATGGATGTGATCTTGTTTCAGAAAAGTTTTTGAAAACTAACAGTGGCAGCTTCGTTGACCATCACCTTCGATGAGAACAAGTACCAAGTCATGCTTCAAAAGAAGCAAAGCAAGGGCACTTTCAAGCGCCCGGCCAGCTGCCGAAGCATCACCTCCCTCGGGAACTCCCAAAACACTGGGTCGACCTCCATCCCAGACCATCATCTTCGGGTCACTGGGACCATTCCCACTACCCGCAGAAGAGACGGTGCCTGCTAAGTGAGGGACCCGTCTTTTTCTTTCTCGCCTTCCTCCATCCCGGGTCTGCCGGGGTGCGGCGGGGCAAAAAAAAAAAGAGCAAGCATCAACATTTTTTTTTTGTACGGGTATGCCAGATTTTCTATTCTACTTGGAATTTGAAGTGGTGATCCGGAGATTCACCTTCACAAGTAGAAAAGGAAATCAACTTTCTTCTAACTTTCCATTGCACATATATTTTAAAGAAAGAGACAGGGTTTTAAAATGCCGTGAGAGACAATTTTGTTTAATTTGCCGTGAAAGGCAGTTTTGTGCCGTAGAAGGCGATTTTGTGCCGTAAAAGGCAGTTTACAACTCTCATCAAAATGTAAAGACAAGAAATGTGATTTTTATGCCTCTTTTTAAAAAATACAATACAATAGAAAAGTAAGAAAAGGAATCTGACTTCTCAAGCGATTGTGGAGACTCGTTCAGATCGACGGTCGCCAGTCATGTATGGGCTCCGCCATCGTCCTTCAGATGAGAACACTTGATGCTTTGATTCACTTGGCTTGGCTTGGACCTCTGATTTTTAGAGGATAAAGACCAAGAGAAGGTCTTATATCCAATAAAAAACCAAGTAGACCGGCTGAAAAGCCGCATCTAGGCCATGTTGGATAGAAGAAGAGAGGAGAACTTGGGGGGGTGGCCCCCCAAGGGACTTCGATCACCTTGTAGTGTTTGCAGCAGAGTTTCTTCAAGGCAATAGAGCTTCTTTTTGTGTAGAGATTTTCTAGGACAATTTTTTCAGAACTTTTCAGATGATTTTTTCGGACAATTTTCATGACCACCTCAGACAATTTTTATGGACCCAATTTTCGAGACCCCTTCCCTTTGGAATGACCGCCTATTTATAGGCTTTTGGTGGCCATTAGGAAGGTCTTATGGGCATTAATGATATTAATGCTCCATGATGGGAGGAGTTAAAAGATTTAATTTCATAATTTTCTAACTCCTTTTTCTTGGGTTTTGATTGGCCGATGGAGAGTAATGGGCATTTAATCTCCATGATGATGGGAGTTTCATGATTAATTACCATGATTAATCTCCATAATGATAGGAGTTACATGGTTAATTGTCATGATTAATTGGACTTGTAACTCCCATTTCTTGGCTTCTGATTAGGCCGTTTAAAATAATGAGTTAATGACCCTAATAAATTGCCATAAAAGGGTCATTTAACATCATTAATTGCCTGCCGAGTCGCTTGAAGAGTGGCGGGCCGCGCCGCGTCTTTTGGAATTCTTCTTGCGATGATCATCGATGGATCCGTACGTTGCTTGATTTCGGATGACGATGAAAATTCAGACATTGGTTGCCACTAATGGGCCGGCAACATCTGTCGAGTCGATTTCTTGATCGCTCGGGCAGAAAGTGTGCTTTCTTGGTCGGCCGGTTGGTGGTTTCGGAGCGTCCGATGATGATCAAATGATTTTGATAGCGGATCCGTGATGTTGACGAAGATCGACGGATATCATGCCTCAAAAATCAGATTTTAAGAAAATCACAGGGGCCAATCATTGCAAAACGCGAAAAGAATCGGAAAAACGGACGTTTCGGCTGAAATCCGGCGGCCCGGATTTCCAGGGTCGCCGGCGACCATGCACCCATGGTCGCCGGCGACCATGGGGCTGGCGACCTTGGACTTTGGTCCATTTTTCGGCCGCCTTCCGGTCGCCGTTTCTTGGTCGTTTCTCGGACTTTTTCACTTCTGTTTTCTCCTTTATTTTTCTTTGACATTTCTCTTCATTTATTGGCTTGATTCCTCTGAAGAAAACCCGTCGAAAGGCTGTGCAAATCAGAGCACAAAGTTTCCTATTTTTTGAAAAAACCGAAGACTCTGTAGCCGATTTTCCGCCAAGAGTTGAAACTGAGTCAAACGATGTCGGAATGACCTGAAATTTGAGGTGAAGCTTCTTGGGCATTAGATAGGACCAACCATGGGCTTTTATTTGAGTTTTGAAGCTGTTTGGGGCCCCGTCGATGCTTGACTTGATTTCACCGTGCGGAAGATGTCGAGCTTTGATCTATGGTCATCCGATGTCCGATTGACCTGAAATTTGACGGGGAGCCTATTGGAGTCATTTTGAGATGATCCATTAGCTCTGATTTGGGTGTCATAGTCCCGGGGAGCTTCGCTGCCGGTAGGCTTGATTTTGCTTCGAAGCATCAAAACCGGGTCAAACATTGTCGGAATGACCTGGAATTTGACGTGCAGCCCTTTGGAAGCATGCAGAAGCTACTCATGTGTTTTGTTTGATGAGTGGCGGCATCAGAGGTTCTCGCCGTCGGGAGGCTTGATTTCGCCGTTCGAGAGTTTATGGAGGGTCAAATGGTGTCGATTTGACTTGAAATTCGACATGGAGCCTTTTGGGGGTATTTTGAGACCATCCATAGACTCTGATCGAAGATTTGATGTATTTGACATTGTCGCCGTCGGGAGCTCCCGCTCAGCTGTTGGAGGATTGAAGTTAGGCCAGATGGTGTCGAAATGGCCCGACACTTCATGTGTACCCTTCTTTTGGCTACTTTGAAAGATCTTGTAGTTTTTGTCTGGTTCTGTCAAAATCTGATGCTTGAAGCAGCTTTGCCTGTTTGTAGTAGGATGCGGCTCCATATAGCTTTTGATGTTGATGAGGCAAAGTGACATTTTTGGTGTGAACAAATGGCCCCTCGAGGTACAGCGACAAATTGGATAGCCTTTGCAGTCGATGTGCCTCGAAGAAAACTTTGAAGGAGAACTTCTGACTTGACCAAGAGTTTCTGAGCATTTTTCTTGATAGTGTAGCCTTTTGAGTTTCCAAGGGAATTTTATGGCAGTGAGAGACATCACGTACCATCTCAAGGCAAAATTTTGAAAATGACATTTGGGTTGGGTTTTTGGGTTTTGGATTTTCTTTTTGACCTTGTGAACCTAAAGGCTTTGTGTTGCGGATCAGGCGGTCAAGAGGGTTTTTGGTTTTTGACCTTGTGACCTAACAAGCTGTATGTGGCAGGTTAGGGGGTCGGGTTTTGAATTTTGATTTTGGTCTTGTGACCTAACAAGCGGTATGTGGCAAGTTAGGGGACCGGGATTTGGTTTTGGTTTTGGCCTTGTGACCCAACAAGCCGTATGTGGCGAGTTAGGAGACCATGGTTTGGATTTTTGTCACTCTTTGGGACAACTTTGGGTCCGTTGGAGTGGTTTGGGTTTTTGTGGAATGTCAATTTCAAGGTTTTGGCTTAATTTGGTTCATGAGGTGGGATGGTTTGGACTTTTGGAAACTCATGAGACTTGGATTTTTTTGTATGGTCCAATCAACTCAGAGGAGGCATGGAACCATTTTTGTATGCTCTTGGTAAGAGGAATTTTGACTAAAAGCCACTTTTAGTGCCTAGGTGGTCAAACCTGGCTCATGTGGGCTAACCCATGGGACCTTAAGCTTTAAAGATGGCTTAGATCTCATGTGGTGTCATTTTTGTTAAGAATATCTAAGAATATTCTTACTTGGAGAGAATCTCTCAAGTTTCCTTGATTTTGGGAGAGATTTTCTCAAAGTATCTTTCTTTGGGAGAAAGTTTCTCATAATCCCTCTCTTTTTGGAGGGAATTTCTCAAAAATATCTCCTCATTGGGAAAGAATATCCCATAATTCCTTTCTTTTAGGAAATTTGCTAATTTGTAGCACTTACCTCCTTTCTTTTCTCCTCCTTTCCTCTTTTGGTTTGCTTTCTTCTATAAAAGCAAGGGGATTGGATCTCTTGTTGCTATTGCTCTCTTTTTGCAAGAACCTTCAAGAGTGCTCCAAGATCAAGAATTCTTCTTCTTCAAAGATCTTCAAGCTTTTTCTTCTTCTTCTCCATCAATGGCTTCAAGTAAGTTTCTTCTTTTTCTTAAGAAACCCCATGTAGGAATAGAAAAAGGTTTTCATTTTTCCTTTTCTTTTCTTTTCTTTTTCTTTCTCTTCTTTTTTTTTCCACGTGCATCTCTTTCTTTTTCTTTTGTTTTTTTTTTTTTTTTTTTGCACGTCTTTTTTTTCTTTCTTTCTTTCTTTTTCTTTTTTTCTTTTTCTTGCACGGTTTTCTCTCTGTTTTTTTTTTACCGTGGCTTTTCTTTTCTTTTTTTTTTTCTCACGGTTTTTTTTTTTTTACCGTGTGTTTTTTTTTTCTTCTTTTTTTTATCTCCTTTTTTTTTGTGGCCGTACGGACAAGATCGTACGGTCAGAGCCGTATGGCCACGTGGCCTGTGGGCAAATTTTTTTTATTTTTTATTTTTTGAAAAGAGATTTTCTCTTTTTTTTTTTTTTTTTTTGGGTTCTGAGATGCGCATGCATGACAACTTTCCTTCTATGCATTTTTTTTTTTTTTTTTTAGAATATGGAATTTTGGAAGTATGATAGTGCACACCTGGAAATCTTTTCGCAAGTCTTGGGATTTGGAGCTCGCAGCAATGTTGAGCCCTTTCTTGGTCTTACGGGGATTTTCTGAGGAGCTTTGCAAGTTTTGGATTCTGGAGCTCGCAGCAATGTTGAGCCCTTTTCCGATCTTGCGGATATTTGAGAAGCTTCGGCTTGATCTCGCAGCAATGTTTGAGTTCGAGCCTTCTTCGAGAATTTTCCATGATTATGGGCTTGCAGCGATGTTGAGCCCATCTTCAAGCTCCTATTTCTTTTGGGGTGTTTCCCTTTTCTTCGGGATTGCCCCGGAATCATGCCAAAATTTCGCTAGATTTTTTAGCAAAATTCTGTTATTTTGATGATTGATTTTTTTTCTTTCCATCCTTTGCAGGTAGTTCCTCCAGAACGAACAAGGGTAAGGAGCCGGTCACTGATGCGCCTCGCCGTTCTACCAGATCCTCTAATGCGGCCGTACAGCAGGCCTGGGAGGAGGTTCAGTATGTTGAAAGGAACTTGGAAGAGTGTGACTCGCTGAACCGAGATGAGATGAGGCAACGTTTGATTGCCTTCAAGGATGAGGAGTATTATAAAATTATGGTAAGCAACCGTCCGTGGGTCACGGACGATTAGAGCATTGTGCCCAAGCCTACCTTCTTCTTTGGTGATGCCGTCCCCGACGATTCAACATACCAAAGGAGATGTTTTCAGTTCTCCTTCACAGTTGATGGTGAGAAGAGAACTGTTTATACCCGGTCGTCCTTCGATCGGACAATCTCGATCATGAGCGTTTCCTCCACATGCTCGAAGAGGGAAGATCCTCCAAGCTGGGTGAAGAGGACAAATGTGATCAAGACCGGGGTTTTTGTTGGCGGCCCTTCTGGTTTTGCATAGAAGTCGCCTGCCCGTATGGACATTTTGATGCCGCCAGCGGCTACCAAGGTTCAGACCATTCTTCGGTCGATTTGAGACCGGTGGGCCTTGGCATTTTCAAGGGCGATGGCAGCAATTGGGTGAAGCCTTTTCTACTTCGTGGCCGTTTCAGTGCGGACTCGAGCTGGGAGTCGTGGACTGATCACATCCTGCAGGTTGGCAGTGCCATTCTAAAGGAGGCCGAGATTTTTGATGCTGTTTGCGCCTTTCGGCAAACCGTGGTTTTCTCCGATGAGGCTTTTATGGCCATGCTGGAGTTGTTCCATCCACAAACCAACACCTTCGTTGTCACAAATGGTGAGATTGGTTTTTCTTTAAAGGAACTGAGTGCCATCACTGGGCTGCCTATCCTCAGCAATCTCTATGAGGAGTTTATGCCTATCGACAGCGTCCTTGAGGAGCAAATTGAGGAGTTCAGGCTTTTGTACTTTCAGCTCGTCGCCTTCTATGATTTTTTGAAGGAGAAGGAGGGCTCGAAAGTCCGGTGTAGCAGTTGGAGGAGTGGTAGCTTTTTGTCTTCCAACTTCTTTGACAGCGGGTAGTCTTCTGAGAATACGACCCGGGAAGCCAGGGCTAAGAACCCGGATTCGAAGAAGATCTCCGCCATGCGAGAGAATTTGAGGGTCTTCTTCGCAAGCACAGACGCCATTCATTCTGACATTGCGCTGCGGAGAGATCTCGCTGTCTACCTCACTTATTGGCTGGGTGAGGCTATTTTTGCTGGAGGAGATGGAATGCACATCAGGTTGCATTGCATTTTTCTGGCTTGTCAAATGGCTTTCGGAGAGCGGCTTGCTTTGGTGCCTGCTCTTTACTCCTATTTGTGTACCGAACTGCAGGCTGCTGCTTTCCTGGTTCGGCTTGGGCTTCCCATGAATAGGGTACTTTCAGCCCACATTTCCCATTCGTGGTATGTATACCACAGTCCCAGTTTCCACCGAGTAGGTGCTGCTCAGGACGATAATCCATTTATGATTCAGTTCGCTAGAGGGAAGCCTGTTTCCGAATCTCTTTTATCTGCCCGCTTGAGGATCTGACGATTCTGGGACGTCGAGATGGGGCAGTCTTCAGTGAAGCTTTCTCCGGGTTTGAGGAAGAAGGCTTTTGATTTTGGTGTCTCCCGTGATTCGACCAGGGCGGGGTCTGGGAGACACTATTCTTTGACAAATGCAGAGAGGAGTTGGCTTTTTAACATACGTGTCGGCACGATGGTGTACCGCAGACATCTTTTTGTCGACATCCAGCCGTATGTTCCCTCGCGTTTTTCCATGCAGTTGGGCTTCTCTTAAGGCGTTGTTGGAGCGCCTTCGAGCAAGGTGAAGCGTTTTGGAGGTCTGTAGGACGGGAGAAATACATGGGCCTTTTATAGCGCGGAAGACACTACTGCCCTGATTTCTTATCCTGAGTTGCCTACTTTTCGGACGGCTGGCTTCACAAAATGGTTCGTGGAGAGCTTTTCGGCATACCGGGGGCTTTCCAAGAAAGAGCTTGATGTAAAGCAGTTTTTCAGGAAGGGCCTTGGGAAGTTAGATGGCGTTCGCCGAGAAGAAGTTTTCGCTTTTCTTTCTGGAGAAAGGCACAGAACAGGTTTTCTCGAAGAACAGGACGTCATCAGACTGGGAGCTGCACAAGAGATACCTGGTGAGGTCTTGGAACAGCTTGCCGAGGAGGAGGCTGAGGTTGCTGCTTGGATACAAGCCGAGCGAGCAAAGGCTTCCATGGAGTCTACTAGCAAGAGCAGACCGTCTAGTGAGGACTCTGGCGAGAGGCCCGATTTTGATGGTGGGGAGGGTGCTTCCAGCAGTTCGTCCCGTAGGGGCAAGAGGAGACGGGGACACCGCCGAAGTCAGAGGCGGCACGAAAGTTCTCCTGATCTGGAAATTCCTTCCACCATTGTTGAGGAGGCATCAGGGGATGATGACGAGCCTCCAGAGAAGAGAAGCCGAGGGGAAGAGACCATTGATGATGGTATGCTTTTCCCCTTTCTCTTTCCGTTTCTTTTCTTTCATGAGAGCTTTTGTTTTGATCTACTGCTTTCTTTCTTTTGGCAGAAGATGATGGTTTGATGATGCCCGAGGTTCCGACCGATGAGGCAGTGACGGATCCTATCGTGGCATCTGAGGAAGAACCCAGAGATTCTGAAGTAGATCCAGAATCTCCTCCTGGTATGATTTTTTCTCTGTTTTTTTTTTTTTTTTTTTTTTTTTTTTTTTTTTACAGCCACTTGCTGACATATATATATATATATATTTTTGCCAGCTGACTTGCCAGAGGATTCCGACGACTTTAAGCCATCCATGGACACAACTTCTGATGATGCTTCGGATGAGCTCATGGAGGCAGAAAGCATTCCACCAGTCGTCGAAGAAGGTACTTTGTAATGATAATCTTGATATTTTGATTTTTGAAAAGATTATATTCATACCTTTTTCATTTTTCATTGGCAGGTTGTGAGGTGACAGAAGAAGTTCCTCTATCTTTTTCAGAACCAGAGCAGGGGGTACCTGTGACCGATCCAGGAGTTGGGGCTTCTTCCACCGATTTTGATGAGGCAGAGGCGAGTCCGCCTACTGATATTCCTTCCCCAGCGGACCCGGTTGGAAAGAGCTTCTTGATTACTCTTCCAACGGTGCCTGACATGGGTAGTCGACCAACGGAGCATGGTGAGTCTTCATCTGAGCCATCCCGTCAGTTTGCGAGGAAGGTGTTGAAGAGAGTCTTGAGCTCATGGGTCGAGACTCTTTCTTCTGGCCATTTGGAGGCTGGTTTTGGCATGGTGAAGCATGTGCAGGACATTCTTGCCGATAGCGAAGAAGTTGGTCTGGACATTACAGATGCCAAGGCTTTTGTTGATGAAGTCATCGCTCTAGGTAACAAGTGGACTGAGACCAAGAGCTTTCCGAATGATGATTTCTTCAATGAGATGTTTTTGAAGCCTTCCAGCGAGGTCAAATCTGAACTGAATGAGATCTCGCGGACTAGGAAGCAGCTCGTTCGGGAGAGGAACGTCACCGAGTTGGCTATTATTGAGCTGACACAGGACCAGCACCGCCTTGATAGGGAGGTCAGTGAAGCCAGACAGCGCCTTGAGCTATTGGAAGAACAAGCCGCTGCCAAGTGGACTGCCACTTTGAAAGCTCGCGATAGAGAGAGGGCTTTCATTCGCCAAGTTGAGGAGGTCGAAAGCAATCTCTGGAGGAAGACTCAAGAATATGAACAATGGCAGATTCTCTGGGAAGAGCTTCCTCGTGCCGAGGATGGATCGCGACGGCCTGCTGCTTTTTATGGGAACATTCTGAAAAAACGCGGCCTGGAAGCTTTGGAGGCTAAGGCCAAGTGTTTGCTTGAGGAGTTAAGCCTATGGCTGAAAACCTTGTTGGACTAGCCTCCTGATTTGTAACAAACTTTTTCTTCTCTTTTTTTGGTACCTCCATGTATAAACATTTTTGGCACTTTTTTTTTGTATCCCCTTATTTCACTTAAATTCACTTTCGATGAAATATAAGCAAAAATTGAATGGGAATGGTTTGTTTGAAAATTTGATCAAAAGGTTGTCATTTTGTGAAAATCTTTTGTCAAATGGTTGTTTTTAGGCGTGAAAGCCAGATTTTGTGGCAAAAAGCCTGATTTTTTAGATGGCTTGAAAGCCGAATTTTGGATGGCGTGCAAGCCAAAATTTCGTTTGGCATGAAAGCCGGTTTTTGGCATGAGAGCCGATTTTTGTGGCGTGAAAGCCAAGTTTTTGTTTTGTGGCATGGAAGCCGGTTTTTGGCGTGAGAGCCGATTTTTGTGGCGTGAAAGCCAAGTTTTGGTTCTGTGGCATGGAAGCCGGTTTTTGGCGTGAGAGCCGATTTTTGTGGCGTGAAAGCCAGGTTTTGGTTTTGTGGCGTGGAAGCCAAAGATTTTGTGGCATGGGAGCCAATTTTTGTTTTGTGGCATGGAAGCAGATTTTTGTTTGTTTGGCGAGAAAGCCAGATTTTGTGGCATAGAAGCCAAGTTTTTTGAAAACCAAGTTTTGTTTTGTTGGCATGGAAGCCAGATTTTTTTTTTTTTTGGCATGAAAGCCAGGTTTTTGTTTTGTTGGCATGGAAGCCAGATTTTGGTTTTTGGCATGAAAGCCAGGTTTTTGGCATAAAAGCCGGGTTTTGGCGTGATAGCCGGTTTTTTATTTTCAAAAATGCAAGTATCGACTAAGAGTCACCTCCCTGCTGAATGGTATTGCAAGTATCGATGGAATGTCGCTTCCTTGCTCATTCGGTTGCGAGCATCGATGGAATGTCGCTTCCTCGCGGATTTGGGTGCAAGTATCGACTGAATGTCGCCTCCTTGCTTTTTTCTCAAAAATTTGGTTTTGTGGGTATCGATGGAATGTCGCCTCCCCACGATTTTTGAAATTTGAGGTTTTTTTTAACCTTTGTTTTTTTTTTTTGAAATTTGGTTTGTGGATATCAACTGAAACGTTGTGTCTCCACGATTTTTTTTTTTAGATTTTGCAAGTATCGAGAAGGTGTCGCTTTCTTGCGATTTTGAGGTTCTGGAAGTATCGAATGGGGTTCGCATCCTTCCGATTTTTGGGTTTTGCGTGAGTATTGACTAAACGTCGCTTCCCCATGGTTTTTTGAAAAATCATTTTTTGTTTAAAGACACGAGGGTCGTAAATTTTGACTCAAAACCATCTTTGGTGGTAAAAGTTAGGGTGGACTAAGGTGGAAATTCCTAAGTCCTGATTTTTGTTTCAAACCATGAATTTTGGGTTCAAGGGTTGAAAGTTTTGGTCAAGTTAGGGAAGAGGCTCCGAAACTTGGATTTTGGGTTTGATTTTTTTTTAACAATGAAACATTGAAAGTAAGCATTGTTTTTTGGCTTTTTAGAAATTTCAACATAGGGATGAAAACTCTAAAAGGGGTGGGTTTGACGAGCAAGTACCTAGGAATAGGCTTTGGCCATGCAGGCATCACTCTGACCCGATGTAGGAAGTCTTCAAGGGTAGTACCGCTTCAAGAACTTGCCATTGATGGGCAACATACATCTGTCACCTTCGATGTTTAGAAGAGCATATGCGCCATTGGAGAAGACTGTGTCGATGACGAAGGATCCCTCCCATTTTGGTTCGAATTTGCCTTTTGATTTGTGGGCAAAAACCATTGGCCTTTTCACCGCAAGAACCAAGTCACCCTTTTTGTGGGCGCGTTGCCTGACCCTTTTGTCAAAAGATCCTGCCATGCGTGCTTGGTAAAGCTCAACACTTTGTAGAGCTTCGAGTCGTCTTTCATCGAGGTTATCTAGTTCTTGGAGTCTCAATTTGACGTTGCTTTCTTGCGTCATTTCATTTTGTAGAGATACCCTTAAAGAAGGAATTTGTACCTCTAGGGGGACAACTGCTTCGCATCCATAGACCAAAGAGAATGGTGTGCTATGGGTTGGTCCTCGAACGATAGTCCGGTAGGCCCATAAAGCTTCAGGCAGTTTGTCGCTCAAGTCTCTTTTGTGAGTAGAGACCATTTTCTTGAGAATTTTGCAGAGTGTCTTGTTGAAGGCTTCTGCTAGTCCATTCGCTGCCGGGTTATACGGAGTCGAAGGACAACTTTGAATTTTGTATTTGTTGCAGAACCTGTAGAATCTGTGATCCCGAAATTGTGGTCCGTTATCATGGACGAATCTTTTAGGTATGCCGAAGCGACAAATGCTGTTGGTTCGTAAGAATTGAATGACCGACGAGGTCTTCATTTCACTGAACGCAAATGCTTCTGACCACTTGGAGAAATAATCCGTAGCGGCGAAGATGAAGCGATGACCTTTGCTTGACGGGGGAGAGATAGGACCTATGATGTCCATACCCCAGGCTTCGAAGGACCATGAGATCGCTGTAGGATGTAGCCATTCTGGAGGCATGTGTACATAATCTCCATGAACTTGGCATTGTCTGCAACGTTTAGCAAATTGTATTGCGTCAGCCACCATGGTAGGCCAATAATAACATAACCTTTTTATCTGATCGTAGAGCTTGGGACCAGCCTGATGGGCTCCACAAAGACCAGCATGAACTTCTTTTAGAGTTTATTCCGCCTCTTGTTGTGACAAGCAGCGTAGAAGTACTCCATTGAAGGATTTTCTGTAAAGCATTTTGGAGGGAATATCCAAATGAAAGTTTGGGGCTCGTCTTTGGATACTTACCCGCTCTTTTGGATCTTTAGGTAGGATTTCGAACATAATATAATCAATGAACGGATCCCTCCTGTCGCCTATCGGAGGTTTAAGGATGGAAATCCGACCTCCGACCACACGGTGGCATTCAGCAACTGCTTGGTGTCTGTTGAGAGGAGGGACAATCTTTCTTTGACACACTGTAATTTGCATGTTTTCCCCTTCTTGGGTTGCCATGGATGCAGCAAGTCCAGCCAGGGCATCTGCACGGATGTTTTAACCTCTGCGGATGTGGGTGATGTGACAGATGTCAAAGTTTTGACGAAGGGATTGCGCCTTGTTGTAGTGGGGCAACAGATCAGGCTTCCTGATCTCATATTCCTGATTCATCTGGTTGACGATCAGTTGAGAATCCCCAAATGCTTCCAACATGGTGATGCCAGATTCGAGGGCGAGTTCCAATCCTATAATCAGAGCTTGGTACTCAGCTGCATTATTTGAACATGGTTCCAGTAGTGAAAATGCATGTGGAATCATGTATTTATCGGGGCTAACAAAGAGAATGCCAATTCCCGATATCGGCTTTCCTTTTTCATTTGTCCTGGTTGCACCATCGAAGTACATGTTCCAGGAGGCATTTGGTGAGGAAGTCTCCACGTTGTAGACAGGTTCGTCTGAGAGATCATCCCTGATCGGAGAATCCTTAGGTAGTGGATGCTCTGCGAGAAAGTCTGCCAGAGCTTGACCTTTGATTGCTTTCTGTGGTACATACCTAATATCAAATTGTGACAGAAGGATTGACCATTTTGCCAGCCGGGCATTGAGAGAACTTGCTTTTGTGACAAGGACCTTTAAGAGATTGATCCTCGATATCAGGTATATTGTGTTTGACAGCAAATAGTGACGCAGCTTTTGTACAGCGAACATCACTACCAAGCATTCTTTTTCGACTGGAGAGTAGCGATGCTCTGCACCTACCAACATGCGACTGAGGTAGTATAGAGCAGCTTCTTTTCCTCCATCATTTTCTTGTGCAAGTAGAGCGCCCAAAGAATAATCGAGAGCTCTTGTGTACAAGATGAATGGTTTTCCGGTTGTGGGAACAGCCAACACCGGAGGCTTGGTCAGGTATGACTTGATGTCTTGAAATGCAGCTTCACATTCAGCATCCCAAACAAAGTCTACATCTTTCTTCATCAGGCGAGAAAATGGACGGCATTTTCTTGATAGATTGGAAATGAACCGTCGGATGTATGCCAATCTTCCTTGAAGCCCTTTTAGTTCCCTTAGGGTTCTTGGAGATGGCATTTCTAGAATTGCCTTGACTTTGATGGGGTTAAGTTCTATTCCAGCTTTCCGAACTATGAATCCGAGGAACTTACCCAATGAGACACCGAAGAAGCATTTGAGGGGATTCATTCGCAGTTTGTGTTTGCGAAGCCAGAGGAAGACTTCTCGAAGATCTTGGAGATGGTCTTCTTTCCTTTTGCTTTTGACGGCGAGGTCATCAACATAACATTCTACCGTCTTGTGCTGCATATCTTGGAATATCTTCATCATAGCCCTTTGATATGTTGCACCAGCATTTTTCAGACCAAATGGCATGACAGTGTAGTAATACACGCCAAATGGGGTCCGAAAGGATGTATGCCTTTCATCTTCGGGATGCATCTTTATCTGGTTGTAGCCAGAGAAGCCGTCCATGAAAGTCATTCGCTCAAACCCGCAGGTGTTGTCAATCATTACCTCCGGTATGGGGAGCGGGAATTCATCTTTGGGGCATGCATTATTCTGGTCTCTATAGTCAATACAGACTCTGATTTGCCCATTTTTCTTTGTCACAGGGATGATGTTGGCCAACCATTCAGGATGTTGTTCCTCGCGGATGAAGCTAACGTTTTTGAGTTTCTGAACTTCTTGTTCAATTTTGTCCATCACATCAGGACGGAATCTTCTTTGGCCTTGTTTGACAGGCTTGACATTTTCTTGCAGGTTGAGTTTGTGGACTGCTATTTTGGGATCTAAGCCAAGTATTTCAGCGTAAGCCATGCAAAACAATCAACAAACTCACGAAGAAAAGAGACATACTCGGGTAACTCCTCATCCTTTATATTCTTGCTTATGAATACAGGACGTGGGTTATCTGGTGTTCCCAAGTCTATCTTTTGAATAGAATCTTTTGTCGGAAGGTTTGAAGGTGGTTCCTCCACAATATTTTCGGAGGCTTCCAGCTCAACAAGACCTTCTGGATTTCCAAGGGCATTTTCAGACCATGGCCCCGTTTCTGTCCATAAATCTTCTTGATTAGTATTCTTCTCAAGTCTTGCTATGAGATGATCCCAATCACCAGCTGAAACTGGGTCGAAGTAAGGCACTTCTTTTGGAGACGACGGCTCTTCTAAATCAGAGAACCGTGCGTCTGTGTCATCGGACAATTCCTCTTCATCATCAGAGAAATCATACCAATTTGATGAGCTTCCTGGGTCCTTGTCGGGTAACTCATCAAAGAGATATCCAGGGAGATCGATGTCTTCATCGACATGAGATGTTGAGGCTTGGTCTACAAAACGACTCTGCAGCCTTTGTGTCAGCTGTCTCATCGGAGTGTCAGGATCATACCCCAATCCGTATGAAGACTTGTCTATACGACGGTGGAGTTTCCAATCTTCCAGCTGACTTTTGGTCAGGGTGGGTTCCAATGGTGTGAGAATACCACGGCCACCTCCCAAACCAATTGGATTTTGAGTGTCATAGCCCATTTTCTTCATGATAGCTTGTGCCATTGGACTATACAAGGATAGTTGAGGCATACCTTTATTTTGGAAAGGCTCAAGCAGGCAGTTTGATGAAGAAGCGTTCGATCTATGGAAGAAGATTGGTTTCTCTTCTGCCGACGTTTCCGGAACGACGAAGGTAGCAAACGCAGGATCTTTTACGTCAGCAGGGGTCTCCAATGGAGTGAGAGCAGGTCGAACTTGCTGAGTATTAGCTTGGCTTGACGATGTATCGTCTTCAGTCTCTGAATCCGAATCCATGTCTTGTATGATAGACACGAAGGAGACAGCAAACTTGCCCCCTGTCTTTTGCTCTGTCTTCTTTGCTTTAGTAGTGATTACCAAAGGTTTGGAAGATTTGAAGGAGATGACGAAGGGAGATTGATTGCTCTCTTTGAGTTTGCCGGAAGGTTTGTTTTCTTCCGATGATCGCTGAGGAGCCTTGCCTTTATCTTTTTGGAGATTACCGGCAAAGGATGTTGTTTTCTCCTCCTTTCCTTCTTTTTCATCCTTGTACATCTGAGAGTCTGCAAAATGGACTTCCTTGCCTTTGAAGGGCTTTTTGTCCGCAAACACTCGATGTATCAAGCCGTCGTCGCCAACAAACTTGATGCACTGATGTAGAGTCGAAGGAACGACACCGTTCTCGTGTATCCAAGGGCGTCCAAGAAGGATGTTGTAGCATGATGGGGTTTTTATTGCATATACGGTGACCTCAGAGATAAGATAGCCGATTTTCAACCTGAACTGGATTTTGCCAATGGGCCTTTAAGCACTCCCATCATATCCAAAGATGGACACAGATGTGTGGCTTAGTTTACTAGGTGGGATCCCAGTTCTTCGAGTGCCGAAGTAGAGATGAGGTTGAGTGCAGAACCCGGGTCGATCTGGACTCTGTGTATCGACATCTCTTTGATGTACCCTGTGAAGTACAAGGGTCGGTTGTGCTTCATCTCGCCTAGCAGGAGGTCTTCCTTATTGAAGGCGATGGTAGCACTTGCGGCTTTTTGGACCGAGAGGCATTCAGTGCAAGGTCCTCTAGCTTCTTTCTTTTCTCCCTTTGAGGAGGTTTTTGATTTTGTGACCCTATAGTCCATTTCAATTTGCAGGACTTACGGGGCATGTTTGTCGACATCCAGATTCAGCCTTTGCAGTTCTGAAATGAGACTATCACGAGTTTGTGGTGACATTCGTAATAAGTCTAGGATGTGCAGTCGTGCGGGTATGTGTTTGAAGTGCTCAATCAAGTCATACTTGAAAGCCTCCTTTAGGCCTGGATTTTCATTATCACCGCCGCTTGGGGCATTTACAGCTTGTTTTCCCGAAGGATTTACATAAGAAGAAGAAGAAGGTTGGTTATAGTTTTTGTGGTAATCCCGGCCAGAGCGGGTACCTTTCCCAACTTCAAAAGCTTCTAGAGGTGGTTCTTCTTTCGGAAGACCCCATTCGGGCTCAAGGGGTTGATCTTCCCCATTTGCTGAAAACGCCTCTGCAGCAGCATTGTCGTCTTCAGTTATTGCGTTGCTTGGAGCATTTTCCGGGAACAAGTCCTGAATAGCTTCCAAAAACTTTTCTTCTTTGTCCAGTATTTCATCGGTCTAGACATCTCCTATGAGGTTGGGTACTTGGGACCAATTGACTGGGTTTTCTTTGAAGACTTCATCAGTCAGAGCGTCTTCAGGTGATCAGTCGGAAGAGGCTTGAATTCTGATGTCACCGTTTCAGGAGACGATGGCTGAGAAGGTGTTATCTCAGTGGAAGTCACCCGAGAATATGTAGCTCCAGAAGATATGCTACTGGATACATTTTGAGAGTCCGTGGCCTCAGCAGATGGAGCTTCAGAGGCACTATCATCCTGAACTATCACATTACAGGCAACTTCGATAGAAGATGCCTCCATAATGGACCGTTGGGAATCAGACTCATCCTCCGATGTAAGCGGATCATCAATCCAGCAACTTTCTTCATTTTCCGGAGTCCCTGGAGAAGATGCTCGTAGATTTTCCGGGACTTCCGGTTCTGGATTTTGATGAAGTTGGTTGATGCGATCCTGCTCCTGCTCTATGGCTAGATGCTGCAAGATCCTTGCATATTCTTCAAGATCGGGCATAGGAGCCAAATCTTTTTCTTCATCTGCCCCTTGTGGTTCGACCTGGTTGGGATCCACTAGAGCATTTGCTTGTGCTGTGTTAACAGCAATTTGGGCAGCCTCTTGGTCTTCATCATCATCAGACCAGGATCCTTGTGGCTGGAAGGGGTCATACCAGATTACTGGCATAAGGTGGGATTCCGGGATCCATTCTTCGTCGGAGAGATATTCTCCGGTTTCAAGGGATTCCTCCCACTCATCGGTGTCACTGGCAGTGTCACTGGACTCGTATCCATTCATGGAGAATCCAACTACCGAATTACAAGAGTACGATGCCCCCTGCGTAGTCTCATCTCTGAGCCGTGGTGGCATGAAATCACTGAGAGTGAATTTTCTTATTACTCTCGGAACTTTAGGGAGAGACCCCTCTGTTGCCCCAGTGAAGCGGTAGAGGAGGTTTCTGCTTTTTCAGGAACCTCTTGTTTTGTTTGAGCCTTCTCCTGCTGTTTGAGCTTGCGGAGTTGTCTCTTGGCTTGCCTTCGCTGTTGAGCGGTCGGCTTTGTTTTGACGATCTCTCAATTTTCATCTTCTAGGAGATCGGGATGTACCCATATGGGTTGTCCTTCTAGGGTTGGGTAAGGCACCAGCTCTTGGGACGTTTGGGTCATTTTTATCACCTTGAAGGAAGTAGTGACTTTTTCCTTTGATGACTTGGATGTTTGTCCATATGACACCATGTTAACGGAGGCAGACCCATAGTTTTTGTCAAAGGTGATGACTCCGTTTTTCCACATCTCATTGATCTTCTCTCTCATAACGAAACATTGGTTGAGAGGATGCGAGACCATTTGGTGGTATGGACAATATCGGGGATCGTTAGTTTTGCCAACATCTCCCGGTCTTTTGGGGTCAGGCAAGGTGAGTTTGCCATTTGCCAAGAGAGCCCCAAATATTTCTTCGACATCTTCATCGAACGGATATTTCTTTTCAACTTGTTCTTTGAAGGCATCAGAGAGTTCAGGTCTCTTACCTGCAGCTTTATTTTCAGCTTTCTTTGGTGGCTGAGGAGCTGACTTGGTTTGCACATTGAGAACCTCCTTTTTCTTTGGCTTGAAGGTTGGAATGGCGGTCTGCTTTTTCTTTGATGACTTCTGACTGTTGAAGTCTTTGATCACCGTTTCAGCCTCCATAAACGCTTCTAGGAGTCCTCCCAAGTTTTTTGATTTGTTGCCGATGATAATGGAGTGAATCCTTGCTCTCATGTTGTTTCGGCAAATGTCGACTAGCGACGCTTGTGGCAGAACATCTGAGCATTTGTATGCCATTGCTTTCCACTTGTGAATGAAGTCGTATGTCGACTCATTCTCTCCCTATTTAAGGCTGCAGAGCTGAGCCATAGTAACAGGATGATCCTCACCTTTGAAGTGGGTCAGGAAACGTGTCTCTAGCATGGTCCAGTTTTGAATGGAGTCCTCTGGCAAGGTGGAATACCAATCAAAGGCCGTACCTTTTAGGGTACTTGCAAAGAGCCGGATCTTGAGTGCATCTTGATCCGCAATCGTTCCTGTCAGGATTTTGAAGTGGATGACATGCTGTCTGGCTGAACCTTTCCCCGTATATGTTTGGAGAAGAGGTTGTTTGAACTTTTGGGGAAACGGAACCGAGTCCATCCATAAAGGATATGGTGGCTTGATCCCACGCTCCTTCAGTGTATCCTCTTCTTTTGCTTTGGCTAGGATATTGTCCACGTCCTTTTTAGTAAGGGCGCGTGACTCATCTTCTCCACCGTTTGCCTCATCTTGTGGAGGAACTTCGTCATTGTTTGGTGGACGCTGGAGAGTGAGAAGGAGGTTTTCCATAAGAACCTCTATTCTCTGCTGTCCTTGCTCTAGCTGCTGAATGCGTAGAGCCATGTCGTCATGTGGTGGAGGTTGCTCAGAGTTTGTGACCAAGACATTCATCCTTCGTGAGTCGAAAGAGGATACTGTCTTAGTGACTGAGCTAGAGCTCATTCTTTTAGATGAAGAGCCCAAGGAATGATCACTCCGATGTCCCTGGCTTGAAGGAGTGGGAGAGTCTTCCTGATGTCTTTTCGTCCGGGAGACGCTGTGAGTCACCGGTCGTCTGACATGTATTTTTGTCACTGACTTCTGGCGTCTTTTGGTTTTGCCAACCATGTGGACAGCAGCAACTTGGTCGGGTCTTTCTTTTTCGACCCATTTTTAGGAGATTTGAAGCTCAGAATGATGGGTTCTTTGCTTCTCTAATATCTTTTGTCGATATGCCGCGCGGCGACGTATGCGACGAGCAATTTGAGCTTCGGTTAGCTCAGGCTGTGCTCTGGCAATGAAGGACGTGGTCCCTCGTGCGCAGCAACCGAGCTTGTCTTCCTTGAAGACTGGCATGGACAAGATTTGGACGCTGTCCTTAGCCTGTCGCAGCGAAGCTTTAAATTTTGCAAGCTCGTCCCCTGTTGAGATGAAGGGTCGAGTTGCAGGAGAGCAGGCCCTGGCAAGTTCCTGTCGAGGCCTTGTGATGCACGATTTGATTTTGGACTTGTATGAGCAAGCCGGCTCGTGCTGAGTAGTTTTTGTTGTTCGGTGGAGGGTAGGTTTCTCTCCTTTGATGTAAGCAAGAGGATAAAACCTATTCTCCTTGAGAGGAGCCAGGTATTCTGGCTTTGCAGATGTCCGGGACCTTCTTTGTTTTGGTGAAGATCGCGGGGACCAAGTCTTGGGATAGACTTGGTTTTTTGTAGGTTGAGGTCTCATGGGATTGCCACGAGCCTCAGGTTTCTTGGTGACCGCCTTTGGTGTCGGGGTAGCGACACGTTGGGGGGCGGTCTTCTTCTTTTTAGCAGGCACCGTCTCTTCTGCGGGTAGTGGGAATGGTCCCAGTGACCCGAAGACGATGGTCTGGGGAGTGGAGGTCGACCCGGTGTTTTGGGAGTTGCTGAGGGAGGTGATGCTTCGGCAACTGACGGGGCGCTTGAAAGTGCCCTTGCTTTGCTTCTCTTGAAGCATGACTTGGTACTTGTTCTCATCGAAGGTGATGGTCAACGAAGCTGCCATTGTTAGTTTTGGAAAACTTTTCTTGTAACAAGACCACATCAATTAGTAATCACAAGAATATGGTGATCATAAATGGGCTATACTGTGGTTTTGTCTTTTCAAATCGCTTAGGGGGATGGCCCTTTCTGAGCGTAATGACGAAGTCCAAAAAGCCATAGATGGTACAGTTGTTCTAAACGCAAGTATGGTCGGCTCGAAATGAGCATTCCAGGGACCGCTAGAAGCAATTGTAAACCTTAATTCAAATTACCGAGAAGCGAAGCTCACTCGAGGTAAAATGATATAAGGTTAGAGATACAAATGTGTCGGTCGCGAATACAGTAGACCCGAAAGGGCGTACTAGCACCGCTAGGCACAAATGTTGTAAATCGCATCCTTGAAGGACACGAGATGGGATTTTTTGAAATGTCAAGATTGGATTCGCAAAAGAGAGCAAATGGTATTCCAATCCGAATACAGGTGCAAACATTTCTGCGAGCCTATATCCGAAAAAGGAAAGAACCAAGATTTCTCAGATTTGAATCCAATAGTGACGAGAGTTTTTTTTTTTTTTTTTTTGAAAAGTCAAGATTGAATTCATAAAAGAGGGCAAATGGTATTCCAGTCCGAATACAGGTTCAAACATTTCTGCGAGCCTAAATCTGAAAAGGAAAGAACCAAAATTCCTCCAATTTGAACAGAATAGTGACAGAAGTTTTTTTTTTTTTTTTTAAATTTTTTTTTTTTAGAGTGCACATAGGTCTTCCAATTAGGTCTTATGAAACCTTAGTGGATAGATTAGCCCCCAGGTAAGGGTAGGATTACTTAATGAACCCGTTTGAAGGACCCTTACCTCGAACAGTCTAGCTGCCTCCACACTCTGGACAAGGCTTTTCTTAGATCCACTTTGGTCAAAGAACGCAACTGGTGCAACCTTAATGCTCTCTCTTTTTTTGAAAGACCTCCAATGGACTCATCAAAGAGAGGAAAATGGCCCCTCCTAATCCGAACGTTGGCTCAAACATTTCTGCGAGCCATTGCACGAAAAGGAAAAGAGAAAAGTTTCTCTAATTTGAATCCAAAAGAGAGAAATTTGAAAAGTTTTTTTTTTTGAACTTTTCTCTTTTTTTTTTGAAAGATCTCCGATGGATCCGTCAAAGAGAGGGAAATGGTCCTTCCCAATCCGAACGTTGGCTCAAACATTTTTGCGAGCGCAAACAAACGAAAAGGAAAGAACCAAAGTTTCTCTAATTTGAATCCAAAAGAGAGAAATTTGAAAAGTCTTTTTTTGAACTTTTCTCTTTTTTTTTTTTTTTGAAAGATCTCCGATGGATCCATCAAAGAGAGGGAAATGACCCCTCCCAATCCGAACGTTGGCTCAAACATTTCTGCAAACGCAAACAAACGAAAAGGAAAGAACCAAAGTTTTATCCAATTTGAATTCAAAAGAGAGAAATTTGAAAAGTTTTTTTTTTTAACTTTTTTTTTTTTAAAGATCTCCGATGGATCCATCAAAGAGAGGGAAATGGCCCCTCCCAATCCGAACGTTGGCTCAAACATTTCTGCGAGTACAAACAAACGAAAAGGAAAGAACCAAAGTTTTATCCAATTTGAATCCAAAAGAGAGAAAACCCCTTTTTTTTGTTGAGAAAAGAAAGAATGGAAACAAGTTCAAAGAAAGAAGTTTCCAAAGAATCCCATCTCATGTTTTTTTTTAGATACAAGATCCAACATAGGCCACCAACTAGAAGGGAGCCAAGGATTCTAAGCATCGTGTTCTCATTTGAACAAGTCCCACCGGGTGTGCCAACTTGATGGACCCGTCTTTTTCTTTCTCGCCTTCCTCCGTCCTGGGTCTGCCGGGGTGTGACGGGGCGAAGAAAAAAAAGAGCAAGCATCAACATTTTTTTTTTGTACGGGTATGCCAGATTTTCTATTCTACTTGGAATTTGAAGTGGTGATCCGGAGATTCACCTTCACAAGTAGAAAAGGAAATCAACTTTTTTCTAACTTTCCATTGCACATATATTTTAAAGAAAGAGACAAGGTTTTAAAATGCCGTGAGAGGCGATTTTGTTTAATTTGCCGTGAAAGGCAGTTTTGTGCCGTAGAAGGCGATTTTGTGCCGTAAAAGGCAGTTTACAAATCTCATCAAAATGTAAAGACAAGAAATGTGATTTTTATGTCTCTTTTTAAAAAATACAAGACAATAGAAAAGTAAGGAAAGGAATCTGACTTCTCAAGCGATTGTGGAGACTCGTTCAGATCGACGGTCGCCAGTCATGTATGGGCTCCGCCATCGTCCTTCAGATGAGAACACTTGATGCTTTGATTCACTTGGCTTGGCTTGGACCTCTGATTTTTAGAGGATAAAGACCAAGAGAAGGTCTTATATCCAATAAAAAACCAAGTAGACCGGCTGAAAAGCCGCATCTAGGCCATGTTGGATAGAAGAAGAGAGGAGAACTTGGGGGGGTGGCCCCCCAAGGGACTTCGATCACCTTGTAGTGTTTACAGCAGAGTTTCTTCAAGGCAATAGAGCTTCTTTTTGTGTAGAGATTTTCTAGGACAATTTTTTCAGAACTTTTCAGATGATTTTTTCGGACAATTTTCATGACCACCTCAGACAATTTTTATGGACCCAATTTTCGAGACCCCTTCCCTTTGGAATGACCGCCTATTTATAGGCTTTTGGTGGCCATTAGGAAGGTCTTATGGGCATTAATGATATTAATGCTCCATGATGGGAGGAGTTACAAGATTTAATTTCATAATTTTGTAACTCCTTTTTCTTGGATTTTGATTGGCCGATGGAGAATAATGGGCATTTAATCTCCATGATGATGGGAGTTTCATGATTAATTACCATGATTAATCTCCATAATGATAGGAGTTACATGGTTAATTGTCATGATTAATTGGACTTGTAACTCCCATTTCTTGGCTTCTGATTGGGCCGTTTAAAATAATGAGTTAATGACCCTAATAAATTGCCATAAAAGGGTCATTTAACTTCATTAATTGGCTGCCGAGTCGCTTGAAGAGTCGCGGGCCGCGCCGCGTCTTTTGGAATTCTTCTTGCGATGATCATCGATGGATCCGTACGTTGCTTGATGTCGGATGACGATGAAAATTCAGACATTGGTTGCCACTAATGGGCCGGCAACATCTGTCTAGTTGATTTCTTGAACGGTCGGGCAGAAAGTGTGCTTTCTTGGTCGGCCGGTTGGTGGTTTCGGAGCGTCCAATGATGATCAAATGATTTTGATAGCGGATCCGTGATGTTGATGAAGATCGACGGATATCAAGCCTCAAAAATCAGATTTTAAGAAAATCACAGGGGCTAATCATTGCGAAACGCGAAAAGAATCGGAAAAACGGACGTTTCGGCGGAAATCCAGCGACCCGGATTTCCAGGGTCGCTGGCGACCATGCACCCATGGTCGCCGGTGGCCATGGGGCTAGCGACCTTGGACTTTGGTCCATTTTTCGGCCGCCTTCCGGTCGCCGTTTCTTGGTCGTTTCTCGGCTTTTTCGCTCCTGTTTTCTCCTGTATTTTTCTTTGACAATTCTCTTCATTTATTGGCTGATTCCTCTGAAGAAAACCCGTCGAAAGGCTGTGCAAATCAGAGCACAAAGTTTCCTATTTTTTGGAAAAGTCGAAGACTCTGTAGCCGATTTTCCGCCAAGAGTTGAAACTGGGTCAAACGATGTCGGACTGACCTCAAATTTGAGGTGAAGCTTCTTGGGCATTAGATAGGACTAACCATGGGCTTTTATTTGAGTTTTGAAGCCGTTTGGGGTCCCGTCGATGCTTGACTTGATTTCATCGTGCGGAAGATGTCGAGCTTTGATGTACGGTCATCCGATGTCCGATTGACCTAAAGTTTGACGGGGAGCCTATTGGTGTCATTTTGAGATGATCCATTAGCTCTGATTTGGGTGCCATAGTCCCAGGGAGCTTCGCCGCCGGTAGGCTTGATTTTGCTTCGGAGCATCAAAACCGGGTCAAACGTTGTCGGAATGACCTGAAAATTGGCGTGCAGCCCTTTGGAAGCATGCAGAAGCTACTCATGTGTTTTGTTTGATGAGTGGCGGCATCAGAGGTTCTTGCCGCCGGGAGGCTTGATTTCGCCGTTCGAGAGTTGATGGAGGGTCAAACGGTGTCTGTTTGACTTGAAATTCGACATGGAGCCTTTTGGAGGTATTTTGAGACCATCCATAGACTCTGATCGAAGATTTGATGTATTTGACATTGTCGCCGTCGGGAGCTCCCGCTCAGCTGTTGGAGGAATGAAGTTAGGCCAGATGGTGTCGAAATGGCCCGAGACTTCATGTGTACCCTTCTTTTGGCTACTTTGAAAGATCTTGTAGTTTTTGTCTGGTTCTGTCAAGATCTGATGCTTGAAGCAGCTTTGCCTGTTTGTAGTAGGATGTGGCTCCATATAGCTTTTGATGTTGATGAGGCAAAGTGACATTTTTTGTGTCAACACTAAGAAGCAGAAGACCACCTCCAAACGTGTCACTACCCTAACACCAAAGGCGGTCACCAAGAAACCTGAGGCTCGTGGCAATCCCATGAGGCCTCAACCTACAAAAAACCAAGACTGTCCCAAGACTTGGTCCCCGCGATCTTCACCAAAACAAAGAAGGTCCCAGACATCTGCAAAGCCAGCATACCTGGCTCCTCTCAAGGAGAATAGGTTTTATCCTCTTGCTTACATCAAAGGAGAGAAACCTACCCTCCACCGAACTACAAAAACTACTCAGCACGAGTCGACTTGCTCATACAAGCCCAAAATCAAGTCGTGCATCACAAGGCCTCGACAAGAACTTGCCAGGGCCTGCTCTCTTGCAACTCGACCCTTCATCTCAACAGGGGACGATCTTGCAAAATTTAAAGCTTCGCTGCGACAGGCTAAGGACCGCGTCCAAATCCTGTCCATGCCAGTCTTCAAGGAAGACAAGCTCGGTTGCTGCGCACGACGGACCATGTCCTTCATTGCCAGAGCACAGAACGAGCAAACCGAAGCTCAAATTGCTCGTCGCATACGTCGCCGTGCGGCATATCGACAAAAGAGATTAGAGAAGCAAAGAACCCATCATTCTGAGCTTCAAATCTCCCAAAAATGGGTCGAAAAAGAAAGACCCGACCAAGTTGCTGCTGTCCACATGGTTGGCAAAACCAAAAGACGCCAGAAGTCAGGGACAAAAATACATGTCAGACGACCGGTGACTCACAGCGTCTCCCGGACGAGAAGACATCAGGAAGACTCTCCCACTCCTTCAAGCCAGGGACATCGGAGTGATCATTCCTCGGGCTCTTCATCTAAAAGAATGAGCTCCAGCTCAGTCACTAAGACAGTATCCTCTTTCGACTCACGAAGGATGAATGTCTTGATCACAAACTCTGAGCAACCTCCACCACATGATGACATGGCTCTACGCATTCAGCAGCTAGAGCAAGGACAATAGAGAATAGAGGTTCTGATGGAAAACCTCCTTCTCACTCTCCAGCGTCCACCAAACAATGAGGAAGTTCCTCCACAATAAGAGGCAAACGGTGGAGAAGATGAGTCACGCGCCCTTACTAAAAAGGACGTGGACAATATCCTAGCCAAAGCAAAAGAAGAGGATACACAGAAGGAGCATGGGATCAAGCCACCATATCCCTTATGGATGGACTCGGTTCCGTTTCCCCAAAAGTTCAAACAACCTCTTCTCCAAACATATACGGGGAAAGGTTCAGCCAGACAGCATGTCATCCACTTCAAGATCCTGACAGGAACGATTGCGGATCAAGATGCACTCAAGATCCGGCTCTTTGCAAGTACCCTAAAAGGTTCGGCCTTTGATTGGTATTCCACTCTTCCAGAGGACTCCATTCAAAATTGGACCATGCTAGAGACACGTTTCCTGACCCACTTCAAAGGTGAGGATCATCCTGTTACTATGGCTCAGCTCTGCAGCCTTAAATAGGGAGAGAATGAGTCAACATACGACTTCATTCACAAGTGGAAAGCAATGGCATACAAATGCTCAGATGTGCTGCCATAAGTGTCGCTAGTCGACATTTGCCGAAACAACATGAGTGCAAGGATCCGCTCCATGATCATCGGCAACAAATCAAAAAACTTGGGAGAACTCCTAGAAGCGTCTATGGAGGCTGAAATGGTGATCAAAGACCTCAACAGTCATAAGTCATCAAAAAAGGAGCAGACCGTCATTCTGACCTCCAAGCCAAAGAAAAGGAGGTTCTCAATGTGCAAACCAAGTCAGCTCCTCAGCCACCAAAGAAAGCTGAAAATAAAGCTGCAGGTAAGAGACCTGAACTCTCTGATGCCTTCAAAGAACGAGTAGAAAAGAAATACCCGTTAGATGAAGATGTTGAAGAAATATTTGGGGCACTCTTGGCAAATGGCAAACTCACCTTGCCTGACCCCAAAAGACCGGGAGATGTTGGCAAAACCAACGATCCCCGATATTGTCCATGCCACCAAATGGTCTCGCATCCTCTCAACCAATGTTTCGTTGTAAGAGAGAAGATTAACGAGATGTGGAAAAATGGAGTCATCACCTTTGACAAAAACTATGGGTCTGCCTCCATTAACATGGTGTCATATGGACAAACATCCAAATCACCAAAGGAAAATGTCACTACTTCCTTCAAGGTGATAAAAATGACCCAAACGTCCCAAGAGCTGGTGCCTTACCCAACACCAGAGGGACAACCCATATGGGTACATCCTGATCTCCTAGAAGATGAAGATTGGGAGATCGTAAAAACAAAGCCGACCGCTCAACAGCGAAGGCAAGCCAAGGGACAACTCCGCAAGCTCAAACAGCAGGAGAAGGCTCAAACAAAACAAGAGGTTCCTGAAAAAGCAGAAACCTCCTCTACCGCTTCACTGGGGGCAACAGAGGGGTCTCTCCCCAAAGTTCCAAGAGTGATAAGAAAATTCACTCTCAGTGATTTCATGCCACCACGGCTCATAAGATGAGACTACGCAGGGGGCATCATACTCTTGTAACTCGGTAGTTAGATTCTCCATGAATGGATACGAGTCCAGTGACACTGCCAGTGACACGGATGAGTGGGAGGAATCCCTTGGAACCGGAGAATATCTCTCCGACGAAGAATGGATCCCGGAATCCCACCTTATGCCAGTAATCTGGTATAACCCCTTCCAGCCACAAGGATCCTAGTCTGATGATGATGAAGACCAAGAGGCTGCCCAAATTACTGTTAACACAGCACAAACAAATGCTCTAGTGGATCCCAACCAGGTCGAACCACAAGGGACAAATGAAGAAAAAGATTTGGCTCTTATGCCCGATCTTGAAGAATATGCTAGGATCTTGCAGCGTCTAGCCATAGAGCAGGAGCAGGATCGCATCAACCAACTTCATCAAAATCCAGAACCGAAAGTCCCAGAAAATCTACAAGCATCTCCTCCAGTGACTCCGGAAAATGAAGAAGGTTGCTGGATTGATGATCCTCTTACATCGGAGGATGAGTCTGATTCCCAACGGTCCATTATGGAGGCATCTTCTATCGAAGTTGCTTGTAATGTGATAGTTCAGGATGATAGTGCCTCTGAAGCTCTATCTGCTGAGGCCACGGACTCTCAAAATGTATCCGGTAGCATATCTTCTGGAGCTACATATTCTCGGGTGACTTCCACTGAGATAGCACCTTCTCAGCCATCGTCTCCTGAAACAGTGACATCAGACTTCAAGCCTCTTCTGACTGATCACCATGAAGAAGCCCTGGCTGATGAAGTCTTCAAAGAAAACCCAGTCAATTGGTCCCAGGTACCCAACCTCATAAGAGATGTCTGGACCAATGAAATACTGGACAAAGAAGAAAAGTTGTTGGAAGCTGTCCAGGACTTGTTCCCGGAAAATGCTCCATGCAACGCAATAACTGAAAACGGCAATGCTGCTGCAAAGGCGTTTTCAGCAAGTGGGGAAGATCAGCCCCTTGAGCCCGAAGGGGGTCTTCTGAAAGAAGAACCACCTCTAGAAGCTTTTGAAGTTGGGAAAGGTACCCGCTCTGGCCGGGATTACCACAAAAACTATAACCAACCTTCTTCTTCTTCTTCTGTAAATCCTTCGGAAAAACAAGCTGTAAATGCCCCAAGCGGTGGTGATAATGAAAATGCAGGCCTAAAGGAGGCTTTCAAGTGTGACTTGATCGAGCACTTCAAACACATACCTGCACGACTACACATCCTAGACTTATTACGAATGTCACCACAAACTCGTGATAGTCTCATTTCAGAACTACAAAGGCTGAATCTGGATGTCGACAAACATGCCCCGTAAGTCCTGCAAATTGAAATGGACTATAGGGTCACAAAATCAAAAACCTCCTCAAAGGGAGAAAAGAAAGAAGCTAGAGGACCTTGCACCGAATGCCTCTCGGTCCAAAAAGCCGCAAGTGCTACCATCGCCTTCAATAAGGAAGACCTCCTGCTAGGCGAGGCGAAGCACAACCGACCCTTGTACTTCATAGGGTACATCAAAGAGATGCCGATACACCGAGTCCAGATCGACCCGGGTTCTGCACTCAACCTTATCTCTACTTCGGCACTCGAAGAGCTGGGTATCCCACCTAGCAAACTAAGCCACACATCTGTGTCCATCTTTGGATACGATGAGAGTGCTCAAAGGCCCATTGGCAAAATCCGGTTCAGGTTGCAAATCGGCGATCTTATCTCTGAGGTCACCATATATGCAATAAAAACCCCTTCATGCTACAACATCCTTCTTGGACGCCCTTGGATATACGAAAACGGTGTCGTTCCTTCGACTCTACATCAGTGCATCAAGTTTGTTGGCGACGACGGCTTGATACATCGAGTGTTTGCAGACAAAAATCCCTTCAAAGGCAAGGAAGTCCATTTTACAAACTCTCAGATGTACAAGGATGAAAAAGAAGAAAAGGAGGAGAAAATAGCATCATTTGCCGGCAATCTCCAAAAAGATAAAGGAAAGGCTCCTCAGCAATCATCGGAAGAAACCAAACCTTCCTTCAAACTCAAAGAGAGCAATCAGTCTCCCTTCGTCATCTCCTTCAAATCTTCCAAACCTTTGGTAATCACTACTAAAGCAAAAAAGAAAAAGCAAAAGACAAGGGGCAAGTTTGATGTCTCCTTCGTGTCTATCATACAAGACACGGATTCAGATTCAGAGACTGAAGACGATACATCATCAAGCCAAGCTGATACTCAGCAAGTTCGGCCTACTCTCACTCCATTGGAGACCCCTGCTGACGTAGAAGATCCTGCGTCTGCTACCTTCGTCGTTCCGGAAACGTCTGCAAAAGATAAACCAATCTTCTTCCATAGATCGGACACTTCTTCATTAAATTACCTGCTTGAGCCTTTCCAAAATGAAGGTATGCCTCAACTATCCTTGTATAGTCTAATGGCACAAGCTATCATGAAGAAAATGGGCTATGACGCTCAAAATCCAATTGGTTTAGGAGGTGGCCGTGGTATTCTCACACCATTGGAACCCACCCTGACCAAAAGTCAGCTGGAAGATTGGGAACTCCACCGTCGCATAGACAAGTCTTCATACGGATTAGGGTATGATCCTGACACTCCAATGAGACAGCTGACACAAAGGCTGCAGAGTCGTTTTGCCGACCAAGCCTCAACATCTCATGTCGATGAAGACATCCATCTCCCTGGATATCTCTTTGAAGAGTTACCCGACAAGGACCCAGGAAGCTCATCAAATTGGTATGATTTCTCTGATGATGAAGAGGAATAGTCCGATGACACAGACGCACGGTTCTCTGATTCAGAAGAGCCATCGTCTCCAAAAGAAGTGCCTTACTTCGACCCAGTTTCAGCTAGTGATTGGGATCATCTCATGGCAAGTCTTGAGAAGAATACCGATCAAGAAGATTTATGGACAGAAGCGGAGCCATGGTATGAAAACGCCCTTGGAAATCCACAAGGTCTTGTTGACTTAGAACCCTCCAAAAATGTTGTGGAGGAACCACCTTCAAACCTTCCGACAGAAGATTTTGTTCAAAAGATAGACTTGGGAACACCAAATAACCCACGTCCTGTATTCATAAGCAAGAATATAAAGGATGAGGAGTTACCCGAGTATGTCTATTTTCTTCGTGAGTTTGTTGATTGTTTTGCATGGTCTTACGCTGAAATGCCTGGCTTAGATCCCAAAATAGCAATCCACAAACTCAACCTGCAAGAAAATGTCAGGCCTGTAAAACAAGGCCAAAGAAGATTCCGTCCTGATGTGATGGACAAAATTGAACAAGAAGTCAAGAAACTCAAAAACGTTGGCTTTATCCGCGAGGAACAACATCCTGAATGGTTAGCCAACATCGTCCCTGTGACAAAGAAAAATGGGCAAATCAGAGTCTGTATTGACTATAGAGACCTGAATAAT
Source organism: Persea americana (assembly GCA_029852735.1). NCBI lineage: Eukaryota > Viridiplantae > Streptophyta > Magnoliopsida > Laurales > Lauraceae > Persea > Persea americana. Next base: position 34,336,565 of record CM056813.1, read on the forward strand.
GCATGCCCCAAAGATGAATTCTCGCTCCCCATACCGGAGGTAATGATTGACAACACCTGCGGGTTTGAGCGAATGACTTTCATGGACGGCTTCTCTGGCTACAACCAGATAATGATGCATCCTGAAGATGAAAGGCATACATCCTTTCGGACCCCATTTGGCGTGTATTGCTACACTGTCATGCCATTTGGTCTGAAAAATGCTGGTGCAACATATCAAAGGGCTATGATGAAGATATTCCAAGATATGCAGCACAAGACGGTCGAATGTATGTTGATGACCTCGCCGTCAAAAGCAAAAGGAAAGAAGACCATCTCCAAGATCTTCGAGAAGTCTTCCTCCGGCTTCGCAAACACAAACTGCGAATGAATCCCCTCAAATGCTTCTTTGGTGTTTCATCGGGTAAGTTCCTCGGATTCGTAGTTCGGAAAGGTGGAATAGAACTTGACCCCATCAAAGTCAAGGCAATTCTAGAAATGCCATCTCCAAGGACCCTAAGAGAACTAAAAGGGCTTCAAGGAAGATTGGCATATATCCGACGGTTCATTTCCAATCTATCAGGAAAATGCCGTCCATTTTCTCGCCTGATGAAGAAAGGTGTAGACTTTGTTTGGGATGCTGAATGTGAAGCTGCATTTCAAGACATCAAGTCATACCTGACCAAGCCTCCGGTGTTGGCTGTTCCCACAACCGGAAAACCATTCATCTTGTACACAAGAGCTCTCGACTATTCTTTGGGCGCTCTACTTGCACAAGAAAATGATGGAGGAAAATAAGCTGCTCTATACTACCTCAGTCGCATGTTGGTAGGTGCAGAGCATCGCTACTCTCCAGTCGAAAAAGAATGCTTGGCAGTGATGTTCGCCGTACAAAAGCTGCGTCACTATTTGCTGTCAAACACCATATACCTGATATCGAGGATCAATCTCTTAAAGGTCCTTGTCACAAAAGCAGGTTCTCTCAATGCCCGGCTGGCAAAATGGTCCATCCTTTTGTCACAATTTGATATTAGGTATGTACCACAGAAAGTAATCAAAGGTCAAGCTCTGGCAGACTTTCTCGCAGAGCATCCACTGCCTAAGGATTCTCCGCTCAGGGATGATCTCCCAGACGAACCTGTCTACAGCGTGGAGACTTCCTCACCAAATGCCTCCTGGAACATGTACTTCGATGGTGCAACCAGGACAAATGGAAAAGGAAAGCCGATATCGGGAATTGGCATTCTCTTTGTTAGCCCCGATAAATACATGATTCCACATGCATTTTCGCTACTGGAACCATGTTCAAATAATGCAGCTGAGTACCAAGCTCTGATTATAGGATTGGAACTCGCCCTCGAATCTGGCATCACCATGCTGGAAGCATTTGGGGATTCTCAACTGATCGTCAACCAGATAAATCAGGAATATGAAATCAGGAAGCCTGATCTGTTGCCTTATTACAACAAGGCGCAATCGCTTCGTCAAAACTTTGACATCTGTCACATCACCTACATCCGCAGAGGTGAAAACATTCGTGCAGATGCCCTGGCTGGACTTGCTGTGTAAGACCCCGCCCCGAGAGTTTCCGATTAGTGTTAATTAAGACGTGATTTAGTTATAAGTGAGATTAGTGGAAATTGGTTAAATCTGGATTGGAATAGCTTTTTATAGCTTTGAATAATTTTGGGGACTCTTTTGATCTAGTGGGGCCCTTTGGGGGTTCCTTTTTATTGTGTCTCGATTAGTTTTGGGATTTAGTTATAATTCTGGAAATCTGTAAATTACTCCGTTCAATGTATTTTATGATTCCCGACAACTTTTGTATTTGCTCCGTTTCCATTCGAGACCTCTAAACCCTACTTTGCCATTGATAGGGGTAAAACAGTCTTTTTACACAAAATCTGGACACTATTTTCAATATCTCCAAAACTCGTAAAATATATACTTTTTGGAAAGTAGAAATTTCGACGATCAATTCTTCCTTCTTCGCCGAATCCATCCGAAGCCCGTAGAGCGACGTTCTAGCCCATTTTGGACTTTTAAGTTGTGGGACCCATAGCCATTGTCTATATAAGGAGGAGTTCTTTTCCCTCCTCCTCTTCTTGCAACTTCTTGAGAAATAGAGAATTCCAGCCCAGCCTAGGGTTTTCTTCTTGCTCCTTGCTTCTCCATCTCTCAATCTCTTTCAAATCTATTGTTAAAGGCAAAATGGAGGTGGTGATCTTCTTCCCCTCCATGAGAGCTTCTTCTTGATACCATTTGTAGAGAGAGCCTCCCATTCCAAGCTACCTTTTGAGCAAACTCTTGCCATTAGAGGACTCTTCATGTAAGTTCTTCTTCTCATCTCTTGATTGTATGTTCATCTAGCCTAGGAGATGCTTCACCTTGATTATTGGAAGCTATCTCCATCTATTTCTTGGTTTTGACATTCTAGGGTTGTAATGATTGTATTTGGGGATTTTTGTGTAGATTGTAGATTTTGAGCTTGATAGAGTGATTAGAGCTTGATTAGCTTACTTGGAGACCAAGGCAAGTGGATGAATGGATTCGATTTGAATAAGTTCTTATTTTGGTTGAAATGTGGATTTTTACTATTCCTATTTCATTTGATTCATTATGTTTATAATGCTTTTGGAAATGTATTTATTGTCATGGGTTTCTCTTAGTTAGTTCTATGAGAATATATGCATGCATTCATGAAAGTTTATTTGGGTTAGTATGACTTCTTAAATGAGATTTGTATTTACATTGAATGAGATTTGCATTGGTAGAAGAAATAAATGCATTGATGAAAGGGTGGTTGGTGGAAAGAATTAAATGTTGAATGGAAGGGAATGGATCTATTTCATGTTAGGAAAGGGTTGGAGTTGAGGTGAAATAGTTTGGGAAAGAAAGCACTGAAATCTGCACCTGATGTGTAGTTCCCGCAGCTGGGCGGTCAGCAGGCGGTCACCTTGGCGGCTAGCCGACAGGTGACCGGCGGCTAGCCGACCCAGATGCGGTTAGAAACACAGAATGCTGCATTTTGACAGGCGAACCGCGGTCAGCTCGCGGCTAACCGCCACCCCAAAAACCCCAGTGGCCGCTAGGTAGCCGAGAGACGCGGTTAGAAACACAGAATGCTACATTTTAGCAGGGTGAACCGCGGTCAGCTCCGCGGTCAGACAGCGGCTAACCGCCGATCACCTCGGCGGCTAACCGCCAACTGACCGACAAGTGACCGAGTTTAACCCAGAATTCCTGAGTCTTTTCTATTGGTTTCAGTTATGGTATTTAATGGTTTGGATAGGTTGTTCTGATGCCCTACCACCTTGGAAAGACCCAGGGGATGACATAAGGAGATTGACATAGAAAGAAACATCATTTCGGAAAAGGTATTGAGACTTTTATATTCATCAACGTGCATAAGGAAACTTAGTATGTCCTCTATCATTCGAGTACCATACTAAGGGTAATTTAGACATACAAGATCCTTATACATGTCGTTTGAATATGGACGCCCCAATACATAGTCCCTAATGATATAAGGACTCATTGCATTGTTTTACTCCGATCACATGTATAATTACCCGACCCTACTAGTTTGATTTCAAATTCTGATTCATACTCTGAATATGTCCCGCCAGCCTCGTTTATGCATGAACTGTTAATGATATGAAATGTGTGCCTACGAGCACCATGCCCCGCCTGCCCGTATGTTTTATAATGATATAGTTTTGCATATGTTTTGATTTATCATGTAACCTAAGAGTCGGCACCACTAAGCTTGGACATCCTTGTCAGTCTGATCAACTGACTTGGGTCTCCCCCTGTGCTCCCGCCAGTTGCAACTTGGATCCCGTTCTGTCCCGTTACCCGGTTCCGCGGCCGTGGTCTTGCCTAGCTATATGTATATGTATATGTTTATAATGTTGGTTCTCGTCACTTCGTGTGTTCGAGCCCAATGCACTGAATGTGCTCTCATCACCTTAGTGATGGAGAGGATTTAGCTCTAGTGTGGTTGCCATCTAGTCAGTTCCTGTACCTTGAATACCCCGCATGATTTATATTGCATCCGTACTTTAAATGAACTATGCATCCTGTTTTATGACAGTTTTCGTTACGTCTAAGATATGCTTTGATTTCTTTATTGGTATTATCTATTCACCCACCTGCCGGACCGTCGTGTCTGACCCATTTTTGTGGTACTCAGGTCCAGCTCCCGTCTTTGCCCTTGAGGAGGAGCCAGAGGAGGCGGTCGGTGAACCGCAACGATTAGTAGAATGGCAAGCTGACGATGTCATGTAGACGTTCAGTTTTGCTTTGAGCTGCGAACATTTTGGGGAGTTCATAGAATGATACTGTTTTGTACTTTGGTTGTACTGGCCTTTGTTGGCCATTATTTTTGGGGAATGTTAATTAACTTGTTCTTTTGTTTAAACTTTAACTTAATATTTTGGGAATGCTAATGAGATCATTGCTCACTCTGACATCATGCTATACTTGTTTATTAACAGTCTTATTTGATGTGATTGGATTAAGAGTTTGATTTGCTACACACTTCCGCACCAATATAAATGTTCTATGAGTGTATGTGGAATCCTCACCGCGGAAACCTGTGGGAAATTAAGGAAATGTATAATAATCATTATCAACAAGGGGTGGTTCATTATCCACACCACCCCGTCGCGGTCCCGGGGCCCCCGGTTCGAGGTCGCGACATGCTGCATCCATGGCAACCCAAGAAGGGGAAAACATGCAAATTACAGTGTGTCAAAGAAGGATTCTCCCTCCTCTCAACACGCACCAAGCAGTTGCTGAATGCCACCGAGTGGTCGGAGGTCGGATTTCCATCCTTAAACCTCCGATAGGCGACTGGAGGGATCCGTTCATTGATTATATTATTTTCGGAATCCTACCTGAAGATCGAAAAGAGCGGGTAAGTATCCAAAGACGAGCCCCAAACTTTCATTTGGATATTCCCTCCAAAATGCTTTACAGAAAATCCTTCAATGGAGTACTTCCACGCTGCTTGTCACAACAAGAGGCGGAAGAAACTCTAAAAGAAGTTCATGCTGGTCTTTGTGGAGCCCATCAGGCTGGTCCCAAGCTCTACGATCAGATAAAAATGTTAGGTTATTATTGGCCTACCATGGTGGCTGACGCAATACAATTTGCTAAACGTTGCCAACAATGCCAACTTCATTGAGATTATGTACACATGCCTCCAGAATGGCTACATCCTACAGTGATCTCATGGCCCTTCGAAGCCTGGGGTATGGACATCATAGGTCCTATCTCTCCCACATCAAGCAAAGGTCATCGCTTCATCTTCGCCGCTACGGATTATTTCTCCAAGTGGTCAGAAGCATTTGCGTTCAGTGAAATGAAGACCTCGTCAGTCCTTCAATTCTTACGAACCAACATCATTTGTCGCTTCGGCATACCTAAAAGATTCGTCCATGATAACGGGCCACAATTCCGGGATCACAGATTCTACAGGTTCTGCGACAAATACAAAATCCAAAGTTGTCCTTCGACTCCGTATAACCCGGCAGCGAATGGACTAGCAGAAGCCTTCAACAAGACACTCTGCAAAATTCTCAAGAAAATGGTCTCTACTCACAAAAGAGACTGGAGCGACAAACTGCCTGAAGCTTTATGGGCCTACCGGACTACCGTTCGAGGACCAACCTATAGCACACCATTCTCCTCGGTCTATGGATGCGAAGCAATTGTCCCCCTAGAGGTACAAATTCCTTCTTTAAGGGTATCTCTACAAAATGAAATGACGCAAGAAAGCAACGTCAAATTGAGACTCCAAGAACTGGATAATCTCGATGAAAGACGACTCGAAGCTCTACAAAGCGTTGAGCTTTACCAAGCACGCATGGCAGGATCTTTTGACAAAAGGGTCAGGCAATGCACCCACAAAGAGGGTGACTTGGTTCTTGCGGTGAAAAGGCCAATGGTTTTTGCCCACAAATCCAAAGGCAAATTCAAACCAAAATGGGAGGGACCCTTCGTCATCGACAAAGTCTTCTCCAATGGTGCATATGCTCTTCTAAACATAAAAGGTGACAGTTGTATGCTGCCCATCAATGGCAAGTTCTTGAAGCGGTACTACCCTTGAAGACTTCCTACATCGGGTCAGAGTGATGCCTGCATGGCCAAAGCCTATTCCTAGGTACTTGCTCGTCAAACCCACCCCTTTTAGAGTTTTCATCCCTATGTTGAAATTTCTAAAAAAAGAAACCTCAAAACAATGCTTACTTTCAATGTTTCATTGTTCAAAAAAAAAAAAAAACAAAAAAAAATCAAACCCAAAATCCAAGTTTCGGAGCCTCTTGCCTAACTTGACCAAAACTTTCAATCCTTGAACCCAAAATTCGTGGTTTGAAACAAAAATCAGGACTTAGGAATTTCCACCCTAGTCCACCCTGACTTTTACCACCAAAGATGGTTTTGAGTCAAAATTTACGACCCTCGTGTCTTTAAACAAAAAATGGTTTTTCAAAAAACCGAGGGGAAGCGACGTTTAGTCGATACTCACACAAAACCCAAAAATCGGAAGGATGCGAACCCCATTCGATACTTCCAAAACCTCAAAATCGCACGAAACCGACACCTCGTCGATACTTGCAAAATTTAAAAAAAAAATTCGTGGAGACACAACGTTTCAATTGATATCCACAACCCAAATTTCAAAACAAAAAAAAACAAAGGTTTGAAAAAACCTCAAATTTCAAAAATCGTGGGGAGGCGACATTCCATCGATACCCACAAAACCAAGTTTTTGAGAAAAAAGGAAGGAGGCGACATTTAGTCGATACTTGCACCCAAATCCGCGAGGAAGCGACATTCCATCGATACTCGCAACCGAATGAGCAAGGAAGCGACATTCCATCGATACTTGCAATACCATTCAGCAGGGAGGCGACTCTTAGTCGATACTTGCATTTTTGAAAACCAAAAACCTGGCTTTCACGCCAAAACCCGGCTTTCACGCCAAAACTCGGCTTTTATGCCAAAAACCTGGCTTTCATGCGAAAAACAAAAATCCGGCTTCCATGCCAACAAAACAAAAACCTGGTTTTCATGCCAAAAATAAAAAAATCTGGCTTCCATGCCAACAAAACAAAACTTGGTTTTAAAAAAACTTGGCTTCTATGCCACAAAATCTGGCTTTCACGCCAAACAAACCAAAACTTGGCTTTCACGCCACAAAAATCGGCTCTCATGCCAAAAACCGACTTCCATGCCACAAAACAAAAACTTGACTTTCACACCACAAAAATCGGCTCTCATGCCAAAAACCGGCTTTCATGCCAAACAAAATTTTGGCTTTCACGCCATCCAAAATTCGGCCTTCAAGCCATCTCAAAAATCAGGCTTTTTGCCACAAAATCTGGCTTTCATGCCTAAAAACAACCATTTGACAAAAGATTTTCACAAAATGACAACCTTTTGATCAAATTTTCAAACAAACCATTCCCATTCAATTTTTGCTTATGTTTTCATCAAAAATGAACTTAAGTGAAATAAGGGGATACAAAAAAAGAAGTGCCAAAATGTTTATACATGGAGGTACCAAAAGAAAAGAAGAAAAAGTTTGTTACAAATCAAGAGGCTAGTCCGACATGGTCTTCAACCATAGGCTTAACTCCTCAAGTAAACACTTGGCCTTAGCCTCCAAAGCTTCCAAGCCGCGTTTCTTCAAAATCTTCCCATAAAAAGCAGTAGGCCGTAGCGATCCATCCTCAGCACGAGGAAGTTGTTCCCAAAGAATCTGCAATTGTTCATATTCTTGAGTCTTCCTCCGGAGAGTGCTTTCGACCTCCTCAACTTAGCGAATGAGAGTCCTCTCTCTATCGCGAGTTTTCAAAGTGGCAGTCCACTTGGCAGCGGCTTGTTCTTCCAATAGCTCAAGGCGCTGTCTAGCTTCGGTGACCTCCTTATCAAGGCGGTGCTGGTCCTGTGTCAGCTCAATAACAGCCAACTCGGTGACGTTCCTCTCCCGAATGAGCTGCTTCCGAGTCCGCGAGATCTCCTTCAAATCAGATTTGACCTCACTGGAAGGTTTCAAAAACATCTCGTTGAAGAAATCATCATTCGGAAAGCTCTTGGTCTCAGTCCACTTCTTGCCTAGAGCGATGACTTCATCAACAAAAGCCTTGGCATCTGTAATGTCCAGACCGACTTCTTCGCTATCAGCAAGAATGTCCGGCACATGCTTCACCATGCCAAAACCAGCCTCCAAATGGCCAGAAGAAAGAGTCTCGACCCATGAGCTCAAGACTCTCTTCAACACCTTCCTTGCAAACTGACGGGATGGCTCAGATGAAGACTCGCCATACTCAGTTAGTCGACTACCCGTGTCAGGCACCGTTGGAAGAGTAATCAAAAAGCTCTTTCCAACCGGATCCGCTGGGGAAGGAATATCAGTAGGCGGACTCGCCTCTGCCTCATCAAAACTGGTGGAAGAAGGCTCTACTCCTGGATCGGTCACAGGTACCCCCTGCTCCTGTTCTGAAAAAGATAGAGGAACTTCTTCTATCACCTCACAACCTGCCAATGAAAAATGAAAAAGGTATGAATATGATCTTGTCAAAAATCAAAATATCAAGATTATCATTACAAAGTACCTTCTTCGACGACTGGTGGAATGCTTTCTGTCTCCATGAGCTCATCCGGAACATCATCAAAAATTGTGTCCATGGATGGCTCAAAGTCGTTGGAATCCTCTGGCAAGTCAGCTGGCAAAAATATATATATATATATATATGTCAGCAAGTGGCGGTAAACAAAAAAAAAAAAAAAAAAAGAAAAAAAATCACACCAGGAGGAGATTCTGGATCTATTTCAGAATCTCTGGGTTCTTCTTCAGATGCCACGATAGGATCCGTCACCGCCTCATCAGTCGGAACCTTGGGCATCATCAAACCATCATCTTCTGCCAAAAGAAAGAAAGCAGTAGATCAAAATAAAAGCTCTCATGAAAGAAAAGAAATGGAAAGAGAAAAGGAAAAAGCATATCATCATCAATGGTATCTTCCCCTCGACTTCTCTTCTCTGGAGGCTCGTCATCATCCCCAGATGCCTCCTCAACAATGGTGGAAGGAATTTCCAGATCAGGAGAACTTTCGTGCCGCCTCTGACTTCGGCGGTGTCCCCTTCTTCTCTTGCCCCTACGGGGTGAACTGCTGGAAGCACCCTCCCCACCATCAAAATCAGGCCTCTCGCCAGAGTCCTCACTGGACGGTCTGCTCTTGCCAGTAGACTCCATGGAAGCCTTTGCTCGTTCTGCTTGTATCCAAGCAGCAACCTCAGCCTCCTCCTCGACAAGCTGTTCCAAGACCTCACCAGGTATCTCTTGTGCAGCTCCCGATCTGATGACGTCCTGTTCCTCAAGAAAACTTGTTCTGTGCCTATCTCCAGAAAGGAAAGCCAGAACTTCTTCTCGACGGACGCCGTCTGACTTCCCAAGGCCCTTCCCGGAAGACTGCTTTACATCAAGCTCTTTCTTGGAAAGCCCCCGGTATGCTGAAAAGCTCTCCACAAACCATTTTGTGAAGCCAGCCGTCCGGAAAGTAGGCAACTCAGGATAAGAAATCAGGGCAGTAGTGTCTTCCGCGCTATAAAAGGCCCATGCATTTCTCCCATCCTGCAGACCTCCAAAACACTTCACCTTGCTCGAAGGCGTTCCAACAACGCCTTGAGAGAAGCCCAACTACATGGCAAAACGCGAGGGAACATACGGCTGGATGTCGACGAAAAGATGTCTGCAGTACACCATCGTGCCGACACGTATGTTAAAAAGCCAACTCCTCTCTGCATTTGTCAAAGAATAGTGTCTCCCAGACCCTGCCCTGGTCGAATCACGGGAGACACCAAAATCAAAAGCCTTCTTCCTCAAGCCCGGAGAAAGCTTCACTGAAGACTGCCCCATCTCGACGTCCCAGAATCGTCGGATCCTCAAGCGGGCAGATAAAAGAGATTCGGAAACAGGCTTCCCTCTAGTCAACCGAATCATAACGGGTCATCGTCCTTAGCAGCACCCAATCAATGGAAACTGGGACAGTGGTATACATACCACGAATAGAAAATGTGGGCTGAAAATACCCTGTTCACGGGAAGCCCAAGCCGAACCAAGAAAGCAGCAGCCTACAGTTCGGTACACAAATAGGAGTAAAGAGCAGGCACCAAAGCAAGCCGCTCTCCGAAAGCCATCTGACAAGCCGGAAAAATGCAATGCGGCCTGATGTGCGTTCCATCTCCTCCAGCAAAAACAACCTCACCCAGCCAAAAAGTGAGGTAGACGGCAAGATCTCTCCGCAGCGCAATGTCAAAATGAATGGCGTCTGTGCTTGCGAAGAATACCCTCAAATTCTCTCGCATGACGGAGATCTTCTTCGAATCTGGGTTCTTAGCCCTGGCTTCCTGCGTCGTTCTCTCAGAAGACTCCCCGCTCTCAAAGAAGTTGGAAGACAAAAGGCTACCACTCCTCCAACTGCTACACCGGACTTTCGAGCCCTCCTTCTCCTTAAAAAAATCATAGAAGGCGACGAGCTGAAAGTACAAAAGCCTGAACTCCTCAGACTGCTCCTCAAGGACGCTGTCGATAGGCATAAACTCCTCAAAGAGATTGCCGATGACAGGCAGCCCAGTGATGGCACTCAATTCCTTTAAAGAAAAACCAATCTCACCATTCGTGACAACGAAGGTGTTGGTTTGTGGAAGGAACGACTCCAGCATGGCCATAAAGGCTTCATCGGAGAAAACCACGGTTTGCCGAAAAGCGCGAACCGCATCAAAAATCTCGGCCTCCTTCAGAATGGCACCGCCAACCTGCAGGATGTGATCAGTCCATGACTCCCAGCTCGAGTCAGCACTGAAACGGCCACGAAGTCGAAAAGGCTTCACCCAATTGCTATCATCGCCCTTGAAAATGCCAAGGCCCACCGGTCTCAAATCGACCGAAGAATGGTTTGAACCTTGGTAGCCGCTGGCTGGCATCAAAATGTCCATACGGACAGGCGACTTCTCTGCAAAACCAGAAGGGCCGCCAACAAAAACTCCGGTCTTGATCACGTTCGTCCTCTTCACCCAGCTTGGAGGATCTTCCCTCTTCGAGCATGTGGAGGAAAGGCTCATGATCAAGATTGTCCGATCGAAGGACGACCGGGTAGAAACAGTTCTCTTCTCACCATCAACTGTGAAAGAGAACTGAAAACATCTCCTTTGGTATGTTGAATCGTCGGGGACGGCATCACCAAAGAAGAAGGTAGGCTTGGGCACAATGCTCTGATCGTCCGTGACCCAGGGACGGTTGCTTACCATAATCTTATAATACTCCTCATCCTTGAGGGCAATCAAACGTTGCCTCATCTCATCGCGGTTGAGCGAGTCACACTCTTCCAAGTTCCTTTCAACATACTGAACCTCCTCCCAGACCTGCTGTACGGCCGCATTAGAGGATCTGGTAGAACGGCGAGGCGCATCAATGACCGGCTCCTTACCCTTGTTCGTTCTGGAGGAACTACCTGCAAAGGATGGAAAGAAAAAAAAATCAATAATCAAAATGACAGAATTTTGCTAAAAAATCTAGCGAAATTTTGGCATGATTCCGGGGCAATTCAGAAGAAAAGGAAAACACCCCAAAAGAAATAGGAGCTTGAAGATGGGCTCAACATCGCTGCAAGCCCATAATCATGGAAAATTCTCGAAGAAGGCTCGAACTCAAACATTGCTGCGAGATCAAGCCAAAGCTTCTCAGATATCCGCAAGATCGGAAAAGGGCTCAACATTGCTGCGAGCTTCAGAATCCAAAACTTGCAAAGCTCCTCAGAAAATCCCCGCAAGACCAAGAAAGGGCTCAACATTGCTGCGAGCTCCAAATCCCAAGACTTGCGAAAAGATTTCCAGGTGTGCACTATCATACTTCCAAATTCCATTTTCTAAAAAAAATGCATAGAAGGAAACTTGTCATGCATGCGCATCTCAGAATCCAAAAAAAAAAAAAGAAAATCTCTTTTCAAAAAAAAAAAAAAAAAATTTGCCCACATGCAACGTGGCCGTATGGCCATGATCGTACGGTCTTGTCCGTACGGCCACAAAAAAAAAGAGATAAAAAAAAAAAGAAAATAAAACACACACTAAAAAAAAAAAAAAAAGAGAAACCGTGAGATAAAAATGAAAAAAAAAAGCCACGGTAAAAAAACAGAGAGAGAGAAAATCGTGCAAGAAAAAGAAAAAAGAAAGAGAAGGAAAGAAAAAAAAAGACGTGCAAAAAAAATAAAAAAGAAAGAGATGCACGTGAAAAAAAAAGAAGAGAAAGAAAAAGAAAAGAAAAGAAAAGGAAAGAATGAAAACCATTTTCTATTCCTACATGGGGTTTCTTAAGAAAAAAAAGAAGAAACTTACTTGAAGCCATTGATGAAGAAGAAGAAGAAAAAGCTTGAAGATCCTTGAAGAAGAAGGAGAATTCTTGATCTTGAAGCACTCTTGAAGACTTTTGCAAAAAGAAGGCAATAGGAGCAAGAGATCCAACCTCCCCTTGCTTTTATAAGAAGAGAGCAAACCAAAAGAGGAAAGGAGGAGAAAAGAAAGGAGGTAAGTGCTACAAATTAGCAAACCTCCTAAAAGAAAGGAATTATGGGATATTCTTTCCCAATGAGGAGATCTTTTGAGAAATTCTCTCCAAAAAGAGAGGGATTATGAGAAACTTTCTCCCAAAGAAAGATACTTTGAGAAAATCTCTCCCAAAATCAAGGAAACTTGAGAGATTCTCTCCAAGTAAGAATATTTTTAGATATTCTCTACCAAAAGGAGATATTTTTAGATATCCTTAACAAAATGACACCACATGAGATCTAAGCCATCTTTAAAAGCTTAAGGTCCCATGGGTTAGCCCACAAGAGCCAGGTTTGACCACCTAGGCACTAAAAGTGGCTTTTAGTCAAAATTCCTCTTACCAAGAGCATACAAAAATGGTTTCATGCCTCCTTTGAGTTGATTGGACCATACAAAAAATCCAAGCCTCATGAGTTTCCAAAAATCCAAACCATCCCACCTCATGAGCCAAATTAAGCCAAAACCTTGAAATTGACATTCCACAAAAACCCAAACCACTCCAACGGACCCAAAATTGTCCCAAAGAGTGACCAAAATCCAAACCATGGTCTCCTAACTCGCCACATACAGCTTGTTGGGTCGCAAGGCCAAAACCAAAACCAAATCCCGGTCCCCTAACTTGCCACATACAGCTTGTTAGGTCACCAGACCAAAATCAAAATTCAAAACCCGACCCCCTAACCTGCCACATACAGCTTGTTTGGTCACAAGGTCAAAAAACAAAAACCTTCTTGACCGCCTAATGCGCAACACAAAGCCTTTAGGTTCACAAGGTAAAAAAGAAAATCCAAAACCCAAAAACCCAACCCAAATGTCATTTTCAAAATTTTGCCTTGAGATGGTACGTGATGTCTCTCACTGCCATAAAATTCCCTTGGAAACTCAAAAGGCTACACTATCAAGAGAAATGCTCAGAGACTCTTGGTCAAGTTAGAAGTTCTCCTTGAAAGTTTTCTTCGAGGCACATCGACTGCAAAGGCTATCCAATTGGTCGCTGTACCTCGAGGGGGCATTTGTTGACACCAAAAATGTCACTTTGCCTCATCAACATCAAAAGCTATATGGAGCCGCATCCTACTACAAATAGGCAAAGCTGCTTCAAGCATCAGATCTTGACAGAACCAAACAAAAACTACAAGATCTTTCAAAGTAGCCAAAAGAAGGGTACACATGAAGTTTCGGGCCATTTTGACACTATTTGGCCTAACTTCAATCCTCCAATAGCTGAGCCGGAGCTCCCCACGGCGACAGTGTCAAAAACATCAAATCTTCGATCAGAGCCTATGGATGGTCTCAAAATACCTCCAAAAGGCTCCATTTCAAATTTCAAGTCAAACCGACACTGTTTGACCCTCCATCAGCTCTCAAACGGCGAAATCAAGCCTCCCGGCGGCGAGAACTTCTAATGCCGCCACTCATCAAACAAAACACATGAGTAGCTTCTGCATGCTTCCAAAGGGTTGCAGGTCAAATTTCAGGTCATTCCGACAACATTTGACCAGGTTTTGATGCTCCGAAGCAAAATCAAGCCTACCGGCGGCGAAGCTCCCCGGGACCATGGCACCCAAATCGGAGCTTATGGATCATCTCAAAATGACTCCAATAGGCTCCCCGTCAAATTTCAGGTCAATCGGACATCGGATGACCGTACATCAAAGCTCGACATCTTCCGCACGGTGAAATCAAGTCAAGCATCGACGGGACCCCAAATGGCTTCAAAACTCAAATAAAAGCCATGGTTGGTCTTAGCTAATGCCCAAGAAGCTTCACCTCAAATTTCAGGTCATTCCGACATCGTTTGACCCAGTTTCAACTCTTGGCGGAAAATCGGCTACAGAGTCTTCGGCTTTTCCAAAAAATAGGAAACTTTGTGCTCTGATTTGGACAGCCTTTCAATAGGTCTTCTTTAGAGGAATTTAGCCAATAAATGAGGAGAAATGTCAAAGAAAAATACAGGAGAAAATAGAAGCGAAAAAGCCCGAGAAACGACCAAGAAACGGTGACCGGAAGGCGACCGAAAAGTGGACCAAAGTCCAAGGTCGCCGGCGACCATGGCCCAAGGTCGCCAGCCCCATGGTCGCCGGCGACCATGGGTGCATGGTCTCCGGATTTCCGCCAAAAGTGTCATTTTTCCGTTCTTTTTCGTGTTTCGCGATGTTTGGCCCCTGCGATTTTCTTAAAATCTGATTTTTGAAGCATGATATCCGTCGATCTTCGTCAACATCACGGATCCGCCATCGAAATCATTTGATCATCATCGGACACTCCGAAACTGCCAACTGGAAGACCAAGAAAGCACACTTTCTGCCCGACTGATCAAGAAATTGACTGGACAGCTGCTGCCGGCCCATTAGCGGCAACCAATGTCTGAATTTTCATCGTCATCCGACATCAAACAACGTACGGATCCATCGATGATCATCGCAAGAAGAATCCAAAAGATGCGGCGCGGCCCGCGACTCTTCAAGCGACTCGGCAGCCAATTAATGAAGTTAAATGACCCTTTTATGGCAATTTATTAGGGTCATTAACTCATTATTTTGAACGGCCCAATCAGAAGCCAAGAAATGGGAGTTACAAGTCCAATTAATCATGGCAATTAACAAGGTAACTCCTATCATTATGGAGATTAATCATGGTAATTAATCATGAAACTCCCATCATCATGGAGATTAAATGCCCATTATTCTCCATCGGCCAATCAAAATCCAAGAAAAAGGAGTTACAATATAAAGAATTAAATCTTGTAACTCCTCCCATCATGGAGCATTAATACCATTAATGCCCATAAAACCCTCCTAATGGCCACCAAAAGCCTATAAATAGGCGGTCATTCCAAGGAGAAAGGATCCTGAAAAATTGTCTGAAAACTATCCTGAAAAATTGTCTGAAAACTATCCTGAAAAAATTGTCTGAAAACTATCCTGAAGAATTCTCTGCAAAAAAAAGCTCTCTCACTTTGAAGAAACTCTGCTGCAAATTCTACAAGGTGATCGAAATCCCTTGGGGGGCCACCCCCCCAAGATCTCCTCTCTTCTTCTATCCAACATGGCCTAGATGCGGCTTTTCAGCCTGTCTACTTGGTTTTTTATTGGATATAAGACCTTCCCTTGGTCTTTGTCCTCTAAAAATCTGAGGTCCAAGCCATGCGAAGTGAATCAAAGCATTAAGTGTTCTCATCTGAAGGACGATGGCGGAGCCCATACATGACTCGCGACCGTTGAGCTGAACGAGTCCCCACAATCTCTTGAGAAGTCAGATTCATTTTCTTACTTTTCTGTTGTATTGTGTATTTTTTTAAAGAGACATAAAAATCATATTTCTTGTCTTTACATTTTGATGAGATTTGTAAACTGCCTTCTACGGCACAAAATCGCCTTCTACGGCACAAAACTGCCTTTCACGGCAAATTAAACAAAATCGCCTCTCACGGCATTTTAAAATCTTATCTCTTTCTTTAAAATATATGTGCAATGGAAAGTTAGAAAAAAGTTGATTTCCTTTTCTACTTGTGAAGGTGAATCTCCGGATCACCACTTCAAATTCCAAGTAGAATAGAAAATCTGGCATACCCGTATAAAAAAATGTTGATACTTGCTCTTTTTTTTCTCTTCGCCCCGCCGCACCCCGGCGGACCCGGGACGGAGGAAGGCAAGAAAGAAAAAGACGGGTCCATCAGAAGGACGAAGAACATGCTAGGGAGATGGCTATGATGCAAAGGCGGTTATTAGAAGTGTTAGAAAGGAGACCTGAACCGGCACCAGCGCAACCTCTAGGCCCTCAAATAGTCATTAACAATAGGGAACATGACCCTAATGTGTTGTTTGAAAGGTTTAGGAAGAGGGGTCCTAAGGAGTTCACTGGGCATGAGGACCCATTAGCTGTAGATGACTGGTTAGAGCATACGGAGAACATCTTTGAGATATTTAGATGTACAGGTAGGCAGCAAGTGCAACTCACCGCTTCCATGTTCACCGGTCTAGCGGATATATGGTGGAAAACAGTCAGGGCTGAGTATAGGACCATAGCAGACGCAGAGGCTTGGACAAGTTTCAAGAGACAATTCAGTGACAAGTTTGTACCGACGCATGTGAAGAGGCAAAAAGCCATTGAATTTTAGCAGCTCGTGTAAGGTAGCACGACCGTCCAAGAGTACCTCACGAAATTCGAGAGACTGTCTCGATATGCCCCAGAATTAATTGACACCGTGGAGAAAAAGATAGCAAAGTTCCTTGAAGGACTTAACCCGATCATTGAGAGGGATGCCACGGGTGTTGTACCACCTGCCACTTTTGAAGAGGCAGTGAGAAGGGCCTATAAATTCGAGAACCTGAACAACAAGATCCTCAAGATCCAAGGAAGGACTCAGACTCATCAACAAAACAACCAACAGAGGAACCATCAGAACAAGTGACCAAGGCAAGAACAAAACGTGCAGAATGCTCCAGTTTGCGTTCATTGTGGTAAAAACCATGAGAGTGCTCAATGCCGTACGATTACGGGAGCATGTTACAGATGTGGCTCCATGGCGCACCAGCTCAAGGACTGCCCAAGGCAAGTTCGACATGGTAACAACAGACAGAATCAGCAACAACAAGGAACACAATGCCAGGCACCACCGCAGAACGCACTAGCTGTACAGAACCAACCCAGGCCACTCCAGCAGCAGGCTCCGCAGCAACAGTATAGACCTCCACAACAGCAGCAAGCTCGTCAACAAGGACAGAATCAGAATCAGCGTCCTCCTCAGCAGAATAGGAATGCATAGCAAGGAAGGCAACAACAAGCTCATAACAGGCCTCAGCAGCGAGGACAAGTGTATGCAATTAACCAAGCTGATGCAGAGGCGGCAGATAACGTGGTGGAAGGTACACTCCTAGTTTGTGGATTTGAAGCTAAGATTTTGTTTGACCCTGGCTCTATGCACTCTTTCTTGTCTCCAAAATTTTCTAAGCTGATTGTTATGCCTGCTAGAGAACTTGAATATGTGTTGACAGTATCCACCCCCGTAGGCAAACAAGTTGTGTGTAGGAAGTATTATCCTAGATGTGCTATTAAGATAGGAGATGTGGTGTTACCGGCGAATCTCGTTTTGTTGGAGATGTACGACTTTAATGTCATCCTAGGGATGGATTGGTTAGCAGGTTACCATGCTACTATGGATTGTTTCCATAAGACCCTCACTTTTAAATTAGAAGAGACACCAGCGGGAGTGCTATTTCAAGGAGAGAGGAGGAATTCTTGTCCAAGATTTATTTCAGCGTTGAAGGCTGATAGACTTGTGAGAAGTGGATGTGAAGGCTATTTAGCGTTTATCACGGAGGATAAACGGTCCCAAGGGGTGGAGGAGATCCTAATTGTTTGTGAATTTCCAGATATTTTTCCCGAAGAGATCCCAGGTTTGCCACCTGTAAGAGAAATTGACTTCACCATCGAGTTATTACCGGGGACCGCTCCGATATCTATTGCACCATACAGAATGGCTCCAGCTGAATTAGGAGAGTTGAAGATTCAGTTGCAAGAATTGTTGGATAAAGGTTTTATTAGACCCAGCGTCTCACCTTAGGGAGCTCCAGTTTTATTCGTCAAAAAGAAAGATGGTTCCATGAGAATGTGTATTGACTATCGGAAATTGAACCAAGCTACCATCAAGAACAAGTATCCGTTGCCAAGGATAGATGAATTGTTTGACCAATTGCAAGGTGCTGCTTACTTTTCGAAGATCGATCTAAGATCCGGTTACCATCAGCTGAGAGTTAGAGATTTAGATGTATCGAAGACGGCGTTCC
This sequence comes from Persea americana, assembly GCA_029852735.1. NCBI lineage: Eukaryota > Viridiplantae > Streptophyta > Magnoliopsida > Laurales > Lauraceae > Persea > Persea americana. The sequence continues at coordinate 34,354,947 of CM056813.1, forward strand.
GGACGAGATATGGACACTATGAGTTTCTAGTGATGCCATTTGGACTAACGAATGCACCGGCAGTATTCATGGCCTTGATGAACAAAATATTCGCGGAGTACTTAGACCAATTTACAGTGGTGTTTATTGATGACATTTTGGTGTACTCTAAGTCTAGAGAAGAACATGAAGAGCATTTGAGGATAGCATTGCAATTTCTAAGAGACAACCAATTGTATGCAAAGCTCACCAAGTGCGAATTTTGGCTTAAAGAAGTCACATTTTTAGGTCATATCATTTCCAAAGAAGGATTATCAGTGGACCCAGCCAAGATAGATGCAGCTGTGAAGTGGGAAAGGCCGAAGAATGTGTCAGAAATCAGAAGTTTTCTTGGATTGGCGGGTTACTATTGAAGATTTGTGCAGGGATTTCGTCGATCGCAGCTTCATTGACGAAGTTGACCAAGAAGAATGCACCTTATGTGTGGACAGACCAATGTGAGACCAGCTTCCAAGAGTTGAAAAAGAGATTAACTTCAGCACCTGACCTCACGTTACCATCCGGGAGCAGCGGTTACACCATTTTTACAGATGCTTCGAATATTGGACTCGGTTGTGTGTTGATGCAAAATGGAAAAGTCGTTGCTTATGGATCCCGTCAGCTGAAGGACAACAAGAAGAACTATGCAACGCATGACCTTGAATTAGCAGCGGTCGTTTTTGCACTAAAGATGTGGAGACATTACCTCTACGGAGAGAAATTCGAAGTCCACTCCGATCACAGCAGCTTACAGTATTTGTTCTCTCAAAAGGAGTTGAATATGAGACAAAGAAGATGGATGGAATATATTAAAGATTATGATTTTCCGATCAAGTATCACCCGGGGAAGGCAAATGTAGTAGCCGATGCCTTGAGTAGGAAGTCAGCAAGTGTGGCAAGCCTAAGAGTTACTTGCTTCTTTCAGCAATTTGAAGAGTTAGGGGTAGATTTTCAGCCCCTAAGCGAGAGAGTGATATTAGCCAACATGTTCGTGTCTGAACCCTCGTTCATTCGGAAGATCAAGGATGACAAATTGCAAGATCCAAAGTTGGCCAAGATTTTAGAGCATATAGCAGAACGTCCTGATTTTCGTATTGTGGATGGAGTCTTATACTATTGTGATCGTCTATGCGTGCCCAATATTGAAGATTTGAAGAATGAGATTATGACAGAGGCACACAGTACGAAGTATTCTATGCATCCGGGTAGCACGAAGATGTATCAGAATTTGAAGGGCCGATTTTGGTGGAACAACATGAAGAGGGAAATAGCAGCTTTCGTTTCCCGATGTATGACGTGTCAGTTGGTGAAGGCAAAGCATCAGAGACCTCCAGGGTTGTTGCAGCCATTAAAGATCCCGGAATGGAAGTGGGAACATATCACCATGGATTTAATCTCGGGATTGCCAAGAACCACAAAAGGGAATAACGCTATACGGGTTGTTGTGGACCGTCTTACCAAATCAGCTCATTTTATTCCTATGAAGACCGGAGAGAAAATGCATATGTTACCTCTCGCGGAGTTGTTTGTTAACGAGATTCTCAGCCGTCATGGGCAGCCAGTCTCCATTACTTCAGACAGAGATAACAGATTCGTCTCGAGATTCTGGAAGACTTTGCATGAGTCTATGGGAACGAAGCTTCAGTTCAGCACAGCGTATCACCCTCAAACAGATGGTCAGTCAGAGAGAACAATTCAGACCCTTGAGGATATGCTTCGAGCGTGTGTACTAGACTTGAAGACTCAATGGGATGAAACCCTACCGCTTTAAGAGTTCGCCTACAACAACAGTTATCATTCGAGCATTGGGATGGCGCCTTTTGAGGCGTTGTATGGTAGGAGGTGTAAAACTCCAGTCTGTTGGGAAGAAGTAGGTGTTCGCAGTTTCCATGGACCGACTATAGTGAGTGAGACCAGTGACAAAGTCAAGTTGATCCAAGAACGCCTGAAGGTAGCCCGGAGTAGACAGAAGAGTTACGCAGACTCTTACCGAAGAGATTTGCATTTCAAAGAAGGAGATAAGGTATTCTTGAAGGTGTCCCCTACTAGAGGAACTTTGAGATTCGAGCAGAGAGGCAAATTATCTCGGAGATACATTTGACCCTATGATATCGTGAGCAAGATTGGTGACGTGGCTTATAGATTGGCCTTACCACCTGAGCTTTCCGGCATAAACAATGTGTTCCATGTGTCTATGTTGAAGAAGTACGTCCCCGATCCGTCGCATGTACTCCGTCATGAACCGTTGGAGATCAGAGAAGATGCCACCTATGCCGAAAAGCCTATTCAGGTCATCGATACGAAAGAACAGGAACTGAAGACAAGGACTATTCAATGGGTGAAAGTGCTTTGGGAGAATCATGGACCGGAAGAGGCAACGGGGGAATTACGGGACCAAGTTTAGAAGAAGTATCCGCATCTACTACCCGAGGTTAGTTATTTTATTTCATTTGGTGGACCAAATGCCCTAAGGGGTGGAGGATGTAAGACCCCGCCCCGAGAGTTTCCGATTAGAGTTAATTAAGACGTGCTTTAGCTATAAGTGAGATTAGTGGAAATGGGTTAAATCTGAATTAGAATAGCTTTTTATAGCTTTGAATTATTTTGGGAACTCTTTTGATTTAGTGGGGCCCTTTGGGGGTTCCTTTTATTGTGTTTTGATTAGTTTTGGGATTTATTTAATAATTCTGAAAATCTGTAATTTACTTCGTTTAATGTATTTTATTATTCCCGACAACTCTTGTATTTACTTCGTTCTCGTTCGAGACCTCTAAACCCTACTTTGCTAATGATAGGGGTAAAACAATCTTTTTACACAAAATATGGACACTATTTTTAATGTCTCCGAAACTCGTAAAATATATACTTTTTGGAAAGTAGAAATTTCGACGATCGATTCTTCCTTCTTCGTCGAGTCCGTCCGAAGCCCGTAGAGCGATGTTTTAGCCCAATTTGGACTTTTAAGTTATGGGACCCATTGCCATTGTCTATATAAGGAGGAGCCCTTTTTTCTCTTCCTCTTCTTGCAACTTTCTTTGAGGAAAAGGAATTCCAGCCCAGCCCTAGGGTTTTCTTCAAGCTACCTTGCTTCTTGCTTCCCCATCTCTCAATCTATTGCTAAAGGTAAAATGGAGGTGGTAATCTTCTTCCCCTCCATGAGAGCTTCATCTTGATACCATTTTTAGAGAGAGCCTTTCATTCCAAGCTACACTTTGAGCAAGCTCTTGCCATTAGAGGACTTTCCATATAAGCTCTTCTTCTCATCTCTTGGTTGTGTGTTCTTCTAGTCCTTGAGATGCTCCATCTTGGTTATTGGAAGTTATCCCTTTCTATTTCATAGTTTTGCCATTTTAGGGCTTATAATGAATGTATTTTGGGGATTTTTTTGTAGATTGTGGATTTTGAGCTAAAGAGTGTGCTTAGAGCTTGACTAGCATATTTGGAGACCAAGGCAAGTGAATGAATGGATTTGATTTGAATGAGTTCTTGTTTTATTAAAAATGTGGATTTTACTATTCATCTTCCCCTAGTTTCCTATGTTTCATAATGCCTTTGGAAATGTAATTATTGATAAGATTTCCTTTCAATTAATTTTATGAGAATGTATGCATTCTTTTACTAAAGCTTGTTTTGCCATTATGGATTTTATAAATGAGATTTGTACTTGCATTGAATGGGGTTTGTGTTGGAAGGAGAATTAATGCCTTGATGGAAGGATGGTTGGAGGATAGGATTGATGTTGAATGGAAGGGAATAGACCCATTTCATGTTAGGAAATGGTTGAAGTTGAGGTGAAAGGGTTTGGGAAAAAAAGAGCTGAAATCTGCACCTGTTGTGTAGTTCCCGCAGCTGGGCGGTCAGCGGGCGGTCACCTTGGCGGCTATCCGACAGGTGACCGGCGGCTAGCCGACCCAGATTCGGTTACAAACACAGAATGCTGTGTTTTGACAGGTGAACCGCGGTCAGCCCCGCGGTAAGCTCGCGGCTAACCGTCACCCAAAAGCCCTGTGACCGCCAGGTAGCCGAAATGCGCGGTCAGAAACACAGAATGCTATATTTTAGCAGGGTGAACTGCGGTCAGCCCCGCGGTCAGCCAGCGGCTAACCGCCAAACACCTCGACGGCTAACCGACAGGTGACCGAATTTCACCCAGAATTCTTGAGTCTTTTCTATTGTTTTCAGATATGGTATTTAAAGGTTTGGATGGGTTGTTCTGTTGCCCTACCACTTTGGAAAGACCCAGGGGATGGCATAAGGAGATTGACTTAGAAAGAAACTCCATTTCGAAAAAGTATTGGGAATTTTGGATTCATCAACTTGTATAAGGAAACTTGATATGTCCTCTATCACTCGAGTACCATACTAAGGGCAATATTAGACATACAAGATCTTTATACATGTTGTCTGAATACGGAAGCCCCAATATATAGTCCGTAACTGTATAAGAATTTATTTCATGGTTTTAACTCTGATTTATGCACCTGACATGTCCTGCGAGCCCCGTCTATGCATGAAAAGATAATGATATGAAATGTGTGCCTATGAGAACCATGCCCCGCCTGTCCGAGTGTTTTACACCGATATAGTTTTGTACATGTTTTCATTCCTTATGTAACCTATGAGTCGGCACCACTAAGCTTGGACGTCCTTGTCAGTCTTATCAACTGACTTAGGCCTCCCCCTTGTGCTCCCGCCAGTTGCAACTTGGATCCTGTCCTGTCCCGTTACCCGGTTCCGCGGCCGTGGTCTTGCCTAGCTATATGTATATGTATATAATGTTGGTTCTCGTCACTTCGTGTGCTCGAGCCCAACGCACTGAATGTGCTCTCATCACATTAGTGATAGAGAGGATTTAGCTTTAGTGTGGTTGCCATCAAGTCAGTTCCTATACCTTGAATATCCTACATGATTTACATTGCATCTGTACTTTAAATGAGCCATGCATCCTGTTTTGCGACAGTTATTGTTTTAATAAGATTTCGTTATGTTAAGATGTGCTTTGATTTCTTTCTTGGTATTATATATTCATCCACCTACCAGACCGTTGTGTCTGACCCAATTTTGTGGTACTCTGCTCCAGCCCCCGTTATTGCCTTTGAGGAGGAGCCAGAGGAGGCGGTCGGCGAACCGCAACGATTAGTGGAGTGGCAATCTGACAATGTCATTTAGACATTTGGTTTAGCTTTGAGCTACATAACATTTTGGGGGAGTTTATAGAATGATACTTGATTTGCACTTTTGGTTGTATTGGCCTTTGTTGGCCATTATTTTTGGGGAATGTTAATTTAACTTGATCTTTTGTTTAAACTTTAACTTCATATTTTGGGAATGCTAATGAGATCGTTGCTCACTCTGACATTATGTCATACTTATGAATTATCAGTCTTATATGATGATGATGGATCAAGAATTTGATTTGTTACACACTTCCGCACCAATGTAAATGTTCTATGAGTGTGTGTGAAATCCTCACCGCGGAAACCTGTAGGAGATTAAATGTGTATATTCATATAATCATTCATCCACCTCGTTGCGGGCCCGGATCCCGGTCCGGGGTCGCGACAATGATTACATAGAGTTTTGACAAATTCATCAAAAACAATATGCTACTCAAAAATCAGTTATCATATGTTGTCCAAACTAGAACCAGGAAGAACTCTTAAACAGTCAAGTGGCAACAGAAATTTGAGAACTCAGCATCACAACTATAGAATTTAGGTTTCATACACACAACATTACTATTCATAAAGAATCTGTTACGCGGAAATTGCTTAATAAGCATTTATCAAGGATAAACCATCACAGAACCTGTTAACCACAAGATATGGTATCAGTCAAGCCCCAAAATCAATTCCCAAGGCCATATGCGAACTCTGGTCATCATGGGAAAACTAACAGCGGCTTTGGTGTAAGTTTCCAGAATTGTAAAGACTCCAGACAGCTTTCAAATATGTAGAGTATTATACACTTGCAGGGTTTTTGGTCCAGCTGGATAATGCGCCAAACTAGGCTCACACTGCATGGGTCGAAGACTCCTAGGTTAGTCTACGGGTGCCCTTTGAGATGGCTGGATCTGATTTCCAATTAAGTGTGCTAGATGGGCCCCACAACCTAAAACGTGAAGGTGCACAAAAAGACTCTGATTCTGTAAAAATCCAATTTCAGAATTGGATTTCTCACGGATTTTTGGGTGATTAGAGTAGATTTCGGTCTCTAACAATCCTATCAACTGCATCAATCTGATCGACCAGATTTCCAAAGTGGTTTGCAGAGATTTCGAACTCCATAAGAACAATAACATGGTCGACAATTTGGACAAGTCACTGTAGCAGCAATATGAAATAAAAATAATTTATATATATATATATATCAATTCAAATCACCATCAACATCCATAAAACTGAATAGCAAAGAATCCAAAGGTGGAAAAATAAGAAATTAAGAACGACACACAAGCATATAAGAATTCTACTAACCTGGATTATACTATGAATTATTGCCGAGAGAAGCCCTTCTACCACTGGTTCTTCCTTCTCTACTTCAGATCTCCCTTAACTTGTTGATTTCTACTAATTCCTCACTAGCGGCTCTAGGGATTTGGGCTCCTTGATAAAGAGAACTGCTAAAGAGTGGTGGAGAGTGGAGAGGAGATTGGATGGAGGGATCTCAAGTGTCGACATGCATATATAGTGCTTGGTTTCCTTCTTCTAATTGAACTCTACTGCGTGAGTCTCTTCTTATTCTTGTTAAAAGTGCTTCTTTCTAATTCTCGTTTACGAGTCCCCAGGAAGTCTTGCACAAGTCTTTTATTTTGGGATATGAGCATTACATACAGAACTGGGTCTAAGGGTTGGGTCCCATCTCCTATTACTTAAAGTTTTATCCAAGGGTCCTATCCATGATCCTCCTAACTCTCTGACTATGTAGGGCCCACGACTAAAGCGATTACTATCTCGGAAAAATTAAATATGTAACATTAATTAGTAAGCCCACTAGACATGATTATAATATTCACACAAAATAATAATTCTGTATATGACCATAATATGTCTCATATGTATATTAAAAAAAATTAATATTCGAAATTGAAATTCAAGAAACTGATAAAATAAAATATACATTACTGTTCTAGTCCCTATATTAGGGTCTATATTAGGGTCTGGGGTATTACATATTGAGCCCATTGTCATGCCATTTGTCACCTAAATGACTAATGTTGCTTATTGCTCTTCCGTACTTGGAAAGCAGCACACTAAACATAGATGTATAACTTTGATATGCATACACACACATGCACATACATAGACATAGGGGTACCAAATTGGGTGTTACATAAATGGTTCAAAATTACAGTTAGCGATCATCGTGGAGCGAATTTTTATTTAACCAAAAAGAAAATCCAAAAAAATATCCAAAAAATTCAAAATATTATAAAATGATAGAAAACAATGTTTTTCCCCATTAGTGCACACTTTAAAGAAAAATAACGGTCCTCTTCAGTTATAACATCTTGTATCGTTGTATGTACTAAAATAAGCTGAAATAACATAAATTTTACAGAATGTAACCATAATTTTGTACAAACTAATAGTGTTAAACATTTAAAGTCTATAATCTAGCAATAATACTAATAGAGCAATAGTTCATGTGCAGTACCTAACTCAATAACTCAGTCATCAAGGTGTGCTCACTTTCAAGTTTCAAGTTTAAAGTAACATTCACCACATCAAAATGAATTAACTTGCTAACTTAAATTAGTGGAGTTTGGACAATTGTAACTTACCTTGGCTTGATTTTTAGGATGAGACATGAATGCCCAAGAGGCAGGGCTTGAGCCTAATGCCAGAACGAATGGTGTCCTGGATCGATATCATCATCATCATCATCATTATTTTTTAAGGGTAGAAATAGGCACCAAATTGTTGTGCTGCGCCTACACTCCCATAGTGCCCATAAGGTTGTTGTGCCTGTAGATGCGGTTGAGGAGCGAGGATTGCTTCATAATATGAGGCTGAGTCATTAGTGGACTGAAATGACCGAGGGCAGTCTTGGTACTTGTGATAAAATTCGCGGGGAAGGGTATGATGTAGAGGTGGTACATGGTAATCTCCATAATGACCGGACATGGCTTGTTGGAGGCCAATATCACCACCGCTAGTACCCTTTCCCCCGCCATATCCACTACCATTAGCACCTGCATGTGATGATTCGGTTGGTGGGATAATTATCTAATACCCCACAGCTCAGCTCATGTGGGGTGGTACCTCACTGTACCTCACCACCATCTCTACCACCATCACCAGCACCATCCCCATCAGATTCATGAGGCACATATGAAGATGTGCTACTACCACTGAGGCTAGTGTCATCATTATCATCAACCTCATCTCCAATCTCCTGAGGGTCAACCCCAAGCCTTCGTTGATGTATAAGATTTATCTCATGTAGGCGCTTGGTGGCTCTCATTCGCTATGTCCTTTCCCCAATCAAATCTTGGACTATATTACCAATCTCTTCATCATGATTTAGCACTAGGTCTTCTACCCCCTGATGGACCCGGCTTTTTCTTGCCTTCCTCCGCCCCGGGTCCGCCAGGGTGCGGCGGGGTGAAGAAAAAAGCGAGCATCAATATTTTGTACGGGTATGCCAGATTTTATATTCTACTTGGAATTTGAAATGGTGATCCGGAGATTCACCTTCACAAGTAGAAAGGAAATCAAACTTTTTTTCTAACTTTCCATTGCAAATATATTTTAAAGAAAGAGACAAGATTTTTAATGCCGTGAAAGGCGGCTTTGTTTAGTTTGCCGTAAAAGGCGGCTTTGTACCGTAAAAGGCAATTCTGCCATGAAAGACGATTTACAAATCTTATCAATAATGAAAGACAAGAATTGTGATTTTTTTTGTCTCTTTAAAAAAATACAAAATACATTAAAAGAGGAAGAAAGAGGGATCTGACTTCTCAGGAGATTGTGGGGACTCATTCAGATCAACGGTCGCGAGTCATGTATGGACTTCGCCATCGTCCTTCAAATGAGAACATTTGATGCTTTAGTTCACTTGGTTTGGCTTGGACCCCGGATTTTTAGAGGATAAGGATCAAGGGAAGGTCCTATATCAAAAAAAATGTGGGTAGATGGGCTAAAAAGCCACATCTATGCCATGTTGCATAGAAGGAAAGGGGAAACCTTGGGGGGTGCCCCCCCCCAAGGGACTTCAATCACCTTGTAGTGTTTACAGCAGAGTTTCTTTAGAGTGAGAGAGCTTCTTTATGCAGAGCCCTTTTAGGATAATTTTCCAGGACCCCTTCCCTTTGGAATGACCACCTATTTATAGGCTTTTGGTAGCCATTAGGAGGGTTTATGGGCATTGATTGCATTAATGCTCCATGATGGAAGGAGTTACAAGATTTAATTTCATAATTTTGTAACTCCTTTGTCCTTGAATCTGATTGGTTGATGGAGAATAATGGGCATTTAATCTCCATGATGATGGGGGTTTCATGATTAATTACCATGATTAAACTCCATAGTGATAGGAGTTACATGGTTAATTACCATGATTAATTGGACTTGTAACTCCCATTTGCTTGCTTCTGATTGAGCCGTCCAGAATAATGAGTTAATGACCGTAATAACTTGTCATAAACGGGTCAATTAACAGCATTAATTGGTCGCCAAGTTGCTTGAAGAGTCACGGACCGCGCTGCGTCTTTTGGAATTCTTCTTGCGATGATCATCGATGGATCTGCATGTTGTTTGATGTTGGATGACGATGCAAATTCAGACATTAGTTGTACCAATGGGCCAGCAACATCTGTCCAATCGATTTCACGGTTGGTTGGGCAGAAAGTGTGCTTTCTTGGTCGGCCGGTTGGCGATTTTGGAGTGTTCAATGATGATCGAATGATTTCGACGGTGGATCCGTAATGTGGACGAAGATCGACGGATATCATGCCTCAAAAATCATATTTTAAGAAAATCACCAGGGCCAAACATTGTGAAACAGGAAAAAGAACGGAAAAACGGTTGTTCCGGAGGAAATCCAGCGACTCAGATTTCCAAGGTCACCGGCGACCATGGGCCAAGGTCGCCAGCGACCATGGGGCTTTTGCCCCTTTTTCGGTCGCCGTTTCTCAGGCTTTTTTTTCTTCTTTTTTTCTCCTGTATTTTTCCTGACATTTCTCCTCATTTATTGGCTTGATTCCACTGAAGAAAACCTGTCAAGAAGCTATGCAAATCAGGGCACAAAGTTTCCTATTTTTGGAAAAGCCAAAGACTTTGTAGCCGATTTTCCGCCAACAGTTGAAACTAGGTCAAACGATGTCGGAATGACCTAAAATTTGAGGTGAAGCTTCCTGAGCAATAGATAGGACCAACCATGGGATTTTGTTTGAGTTTTGAAGCCGTTTGGGGTCCCGTTGATGCTAGACTTGATTTCACCGTGCGGAAGATGTCGAGCTTTAATGTGCGGTCAACCGATGTCCAATTGACCTGAAATTTGGTAGGGAGCCTATTGGAGTCATTTTGAGATGATCCATGAGCTCTGATTCGGGTGCCATGGTCCCGGGGAGCTCTCCCGCCAGTAGGCTTGATTTTGCTTCGGAGCGTCAAAGCTGGGTCAAACGTCGTCGGAATGACCTGAATTTGACGTACAGCCCTTTGGAAGCATGTAGAAGCCATCCATGTGCTTTGTTTAATGAGTGGAGGCATCGGTGGTTCTCGCCGCCGGGAGGCTTGATTTCGCCGTTTGAGAGTTGATGGAGGGTCAAACGGTGTCGGTTTGACTTGAAATTCGACGTGGAGCCTTTTGGAGGTATTTTGAGACCATCCATAGGCTTTGATCGAAGATTTGTTATCTTCAACACTGTCATCGTCGGGAGCTCCTGCTCAGCCATTGGAGGATTGAAGTTAGGCCAAACGATGTTGAAATGGCCTGAAACTTCATGTGTACCCTTCTTTTGACTATTTTGAGGGATCTTGCAATTTTTGTTTGATTCTAACAAGATCTAATGCTTGAAGCAGCTTTGCTTGTTTGTAGTAAGATGCGGCTCCATATAGGTTTTGATGTTGAGGAGGCAAAGTGACATTTTTTGTGTCAACAAATGCCCCTTCGAGATACAGTGACGAATTGCATAGCTTTTGCAGTCGATGTGCCTCGAAGAAAACTTTGAAGGAGAGCTTATGACTTGACCAAGAGTCTCTGAACGTTTTTTTTTCTTTTTCTTTTTCTTTTTTTTTTTTTTTTTGATAGAGTGGCCTTTTGAGTTTCCAAGGGAATTTTATGGCAAGGAGAGAGATCACGTACCATCTCAATGCAAAATTTTGAAAATGACATTTGGATTGGGTTTTTAGGTTTTGGATTTTTCTTTTTGACCTTGTGAACCTAAAGGCTTTATGTGGCGCATCAGGCGGTCAAGAAAGTTTTTGGTTTTTGACCTTGTGACCTAACAAGCTGTATGTGGCAGGTTAGGGGGTCGGATTTTGGATTTTGATTTTGGTCTTGTGACCTAACAAGCTGTATGTGGCAAGTTAGGGGACCGGGATTTGGTTTCTGGTTTTGACCTTGTGACCTAACAAGCTATATGTGGCAAGTTAGGGGACATGGTTTGGTTTTTGGTCACTCTTTAGGACAATTTTGGGTCCATTGGAGTGGTTTGGGTTTTTGTGGAATGTCAATTTCAAGGTTTTGGCATAATTTGGTTAATGAGGTGGGATGGTTTGGATTTTTGGAAACTCATGAGGCTTGGGAGAATTTTATATGGTCCAATCAACTCAAAAGAGGCATAGAACCATTTTTGTATGCTCTTGGTAAGAGGAGTTTTGACTCAAAGCCACTTTTAGTGCCTAGGTGGTCAAACCTGGCTCATGTGGGCTAGCCCATGGGACCTTAAGCTTTAAAGATGACTTAAATCTCATGTGGTGTCATTTTTGTGAAGAATATCTAAAAATATCTCTTTTTGGTAGAGAATATCTAAAAATATTTTTACTTGGAGAAAATCTCTCAAGTTTCCTTGATTTTGGGAGAGATTTTGTCAAAGTATCTTTCTTTGGGAGAAAGTCTCTCATAATCCCTCTCTTTTTAAAGAGAATTTCTCAAAAGATCTCCTCCTTGGGAAAGAATATCCCATGATCCCTTTCTTTTAGGAAGTTTGCTAATTTGTAGCACTTACCTTCTTTCTTTTTTCCTCATTTCCTCTTTTGGTTTGCTCTCTCTTATAAAAGCAAGGAGGTTGGATCTCTTGTTGCTATTGCTCTTTTTTTGCAAAAATCTTTCAAGAGTGCTCCAAGTTCAAGAACTCTCCTTCTTCTTCAAGGATTTTCAAGCTCCTTCTTCCTCTTCTCCATCAATGGCTTCAAGTAAGTTTTTTTTCTTCTTAATAAACCCCATGTAGAAATAGAAAAAAGTTTCCTTTCTTCCCTTTTCTTTTCTATTTCTTTCTCTCTGTTTTTTTTTCTTTTCTCTCCTTCACGTGCTGTCTTTTCTTTTGGTTTTTTTTTTGTTTCACACGTTTTTTCCTTCTTCTTTTTTTTTTCTTTCTTTTCTTCTTCTTTTTTTTTTCTTTCTCCTTTTTTTTTCTTTCGCGGTTTATCTTCTTATTTTTTTTACCGTGTTTTGTTTTCCTTTTTTTTTCTTCTTTTTTTTTTCTTTTTCTTTTTGTTTTCTTTTTTTCGTCTCTTTTTTCTTGTGTGACCGTACGGACAAGACCGTACGGCCACGTGGCCTACCCTCTTTTTTCTTCTTCTTCTTTTTTTTTATAAAGATTATTTTCTTCTCTCTGTTTTTTTTCTTTCTTTCCCGGATTTCGAGACGCGCATGCATGACAACTTTCCTTCTATGCATTTTTTTAGAGAATGGAATTGGAAGTATGATAGTGCACACCTGGAAATCTTTTGCAAGTCTTGGGATTTGGAGCTCGCAGCAATGTTGAGCCCTTTCTTGGTCTTGCGGGGATCTTCTGAGGAGCTTTGCAAGTTTTGGATTCTGGAGCTCGCAACAATGTTGAGCCCTTTTCCAATCTTGCGGATATTTGAGAAGATTTGGTTTGATCTCGCGACAATGTTTGAGTTCAAGCCTTCTTCGAGAATTTTCTATTGATTACGAGTTCGCAGCGATGGTGAGCCCATCTTCAAGCTCCTATTTCTTTCGCGGTGTTTCTTTTTTCTTCGGAATTCCCCAAAACCATGCCAAAATTTTGCTAGAATTTTTTAGCAAAAATTCTGTCATTTTGATGATTCATTTTCTCTTTTTCCATCCTTTGCAGGTAGTTCCTCCAGAACGAACAAGGGTAAGGAGCTTGCCACTGATGCGCCTCACCGCTCTACCAGATCTTCTAATGTGGCCATATAGCAGGCCTGGGAGGAGGTCCAGTATGTTGAAAGGAACTTGAAAGAATGTGACTCACTCAACCGAGATCAGATGAGGCAACGTTTGATCGCGCTCAAGGATGAAGAGTTTTATAAGATTATGGTAAGCAACCGTCCTTAGGTCACGGACGATCAGGGCATAGTGCCCAAGCCTACCTTCTTCTTTGGTGATGCAGTCCTTGATGATTCAACATACCAAAGGAGATGTTTTCAGTTCTCTTTCACAGTTGATGGCGAGAAAAGAACTATTTCTACCCGGTCGTCCTTCGATCGGACAATCTCGATCATGAGCCTTTCCTCCACATGCTCAAAGAGGGAAGATCCTCCAAGCTGGGTGAAGAGGACAAACGTGATCAAGACTGGGGTTTTCGTTGGCGGCCCTTCTGGTTTTACAGAGAAGTCGCCTGCCCATATGGACATTTTGATGCTGGCCAGCGGCTACCAAGGTTTAGATTATCCTTCGGTCGATTTGAGACCAGCGGGCCTTGGTATTTTCAAGGGCAATGGCAGCAATTGGGTGAAGCCTTTTCGACTTCGCGGCCGTTTCAGTGCTCACTCGAGCTGGGAGTCGTGGACTGATCACATCCTGCAGGTCGGCGGTGCCATTCTGAAGGAGGCCGAGATTTTTGACGCGGTTCGCGCTTTCCGGCAAACTATGGTTTTCTCCGATGAGGCCTTCATGGCCATGCTGGAGTCTTTCCATCAACAAACCAACACCGTTGAGAGTGGGTGGACCTCATGGATAGGTTTCGAAAACTTTTTACCAACTAGAAGTAGTGAACACCTATCCAAAGACCAATAAAACCCAATCTAGGATGCATGTCCAAAATCTCAGTGATCATGATCAGCAAACAAACCTATCAAGAAGATAGAAACAGCACTAAACATGCAACCACGAAATTCCACGACATACAAGGAGTATAAAATACCTATAGAGCTTGGTTGTGCTCTAAGGGAGAACTTGATTCAACTCTTTGATGAAGAGTTCTTCTAAGATCAGAATCTCCAATGCCCAATCTTCTTCCACGCTATGACCCGGTTCAGATCTCTTTTCTCAAGAGATATGGTGGAATCTCCAAGAGAAAGACTAACTAGAATCACTAAGGAAACTAGAAGGGAACTAGAAAAGAGAGGGGGAAAGGAGAAGGAGTGCAACTCTTGCACTTTAGGGTTGATGGGCGTAAACTCCTTTTGGAATAAGCGTGGACGTCCAAAGGCTCCCCTAGTCTCCTTTATATAGATTTTCAACTCTTCTTTTTGTGTATAATTAACAATCTAACTTCTTATTATACTTAGTAACCCTTTGTTCCACTATTACCACTATTAGAAGTCTTACTTCAAATAGAAATAGTAGCTTTCCTTTTGAGTTCAAATAGAATTAGTAAAGATCTAAATTTCGGCTAGCGTGGGGACCACTAGGGATTCTATAGAAAGATGGCTCCAACTGGGACAACCCAATCCCACATCTCATGTGCAATCCGGGCCCACAGTTAATTGCAAATAACTTCACTATATAAATGCAATTGAACTCCAATCTTAGGAATAAATTACATGAAGACCCTAAACTTCCCTATTTCTACAAGTGGGCCCCTCTATCAATATTTATGGATCAATTGATCAAACTGTCCCACCAATTTATATCTATGAGACCCAATTAATTATAGTAATCATTAGTACCATCCAATTAACTCTTAATTGAGATGGGTGTACACTTACCAATGATAGATCCATTAATTGGCATAAGGGGAAAAGATAGATTCCATCTTGACCATTAAATGTTCCCATGGTCCTCCTGTCACATACCCAAGACACCAAGGTGTTGACCTACAGATTGCCTCACTCATTGGTGACTCAAAGAAAATGAATAGATAGAAACTTGAGTTCATCAATGTCTCAGGGTTGAGGGTCCATTGCTAGGGAATTATGAGAGCAAACCTTTAAAGAAAAGACAGTATCCTTGAGGTGCTTCTCATGGTCCTTCAATATATCTAATATACCAGTATAATGATCTAGAATCTTACATTCCTATGATCGAAACAGATTATACTATTTCATAGTGATCATAGTACTGTAACCTTGTCAAATGAGACGCCCAATCTCATCACTGGTTGTGAATCAATTTAAGTATAAGATTTGTGACACATGTCTCCTGTATGTGGATCTCATCCATACTCATGTGTTATACTTACGGACTCCGGTTCATCTCATGAGCAAGTATGTCATTTGTATTGGTTATGTGCATTAAGGTAATAAAACACCATTCATCTTATGAAAGGAAAATATTAATATATTGATAAATAAAGAATGTAATCAATTTATTACATCAATCTTAATGGTTGAGACCATAAAACTAACAACACCTTCGTTGTCACGAATGGTGAGATTGGTTTTTCTTTGAAGGAACTGAGTGCCATCACCGGGCTGCCTATCCTCGGCAAACTCTATGAGGAGTTCATGCCTATCGATAGCGTCCTTAAGGAGCAGTCTGAGGAGCTCAGGCTTTTGTACTTTCAGCTCGTCGCCTTCTACGATTTTTTGAAGGAGAAGGAGGGCTCGAAAGTCCGGTGTAGCAGTTAGAAGAGCGGTAGCTCTTTGTCTTCCAGCTTCTTTGACAGTGGGGAGTCTTCTGAGAGTACGACCCAGGAAGCCAGGGCTAAGAACCTGGATTCGAAGAAGATCTCCGCCATGCAAGAAAATTTGAAGGAACTCTTCGCAAGCACAGACGCCATCCATTCTAACATTGCGCTGCGGAGAGATCTCACTGTTTACCTCACTTATTGGCTGGGTGAGGCTATTTTTGCTGGAGGAGATGGTACGCACATCAGGGTGCACTACATTTTTCCGGCTTGTCCGATGGCGTCTGGAGAGCGGCTTGCTCTGGTGCCTGCCCTTTACTCCTATCTGTGTACTGAACTGCAGGTTGCTGCTTTCCTGGTTCGGCTTGGGCTTCCATGAATAGGATATTTTCAGCCCACATTTTCTATTCGTGGTATGTATACCACTGTCCCAGTTTCCACCGATTGGGCGTTGCATAGGACGATGATCCTTTTATGATTCGGTTGGCTAGAGGGAAGCCTGTTTCCAAATCTCTTTTATCTGCCCGTTTGAGAATCCAACGATTTTGGGACGTCGAGATGGGGCAGTCCTCAGTGAAGCTTTCTCCGGGCTTACGGAAGAAGGCTTTTAACTTTGGTGTCTCCCGTGATTCGACCAGGGCAGGGTCAGGGAGACACTATTCTTTGACAAACGCGGAGAAAGCGTGGCTTTTCAGCATACGTGTCAGCACGATGGTGTACCATAGACATCTTTTCGTCGACATCCAGCCGTATGTTCCTTCGCGTTTTGCCTTGCAGTTGGGCTTCTCCCAAGGCATTGTTGGAGCTCCTTCGAGCAAGGTGAAGAGTTTTGGAGGTCTGCAGGATTGGAGAAATGCATGGGCCTTCTATAGTGCGGAAGATACTACTGCCATGATCTCTTATCCTGAGTTGCCCACTTTCCGGACTGTCGGCTTCACAAAATGGTTTTGTGGAGAGCTTTTCAGCATACCGGGGGCTTTCCAAGAAAGAGCTTGATGTAAAGTAGTCTTCTGGGAAGGGCCTTGGGAAATCAGATGGCGTCCGCCGAGAGGAAGTTTTGGCTTTCCTTTCAGGTGAAAAGCACGAAATAGGCTTTCTGAAGGATCAAGACGTCATCAGATCGGGAGTTGCACAAGAGATACCTAGTGAGGCCTTGGAATAGCTCGTAGAGGAGGAGGCTGAGGTTGCTGCTTGGATACAAGCAGAGGGAGCAAAGGCTTCTATGGAGTCTACTGGCAAGAGCAGACCATCTAGTGAGGACTCTGGCGAGAGGCCCGATTTTGATGGTGGGGCGGGTACTTCGTCTCATAGGAGCAAGAGGAGAAAAGGACATCGCCGAAGTAAGAGACGGCACGAAAACTCTCCTGATCTAGAAGTCCCTTCCACCATTGCTGAAGAAGCATCAGGGGACGACGATGAGCCTCCAAAGAAGAGGAGCCAAGGAGAAAAGATCAGTAGTGATGGTATGACCCTCCTTCTCTCTTTTTCCGCTTCTTTCTTTTATGAAGCTTTTGTTTTGATCTATTGCTTTCTTTCTTTTGGCAGAAGATGATGGTTTGGTGATGCCTGAGGCTCCGGCCGATGAGGTAGTGACGGATCCGGTCGTGGCATTTTAGGAAGAACCCAGAGAGTCTGAAGTAGATCCAGAATCTCCACTTAGTATGACTTCTTTTTTCTTTTTGTTTTTCTTTACCGCCACTTACTGACATGTATTTGTTTCTTGCCAGCTGACTTGCCAGAGGATTCTGACGACTTCGAGCCAACCATGGATGCAACTTTTGACGATGCTTCGGACGGGCTCATGGAGGCAGAAAGCTTTCCGCCGGTCGTCGAAGAAGGTATGTAATAATAGTCTTTATATTTGATTTTTGACAAGATCATATTCATACCTTTTTAATCTTTCATTGGCAGGTTGTGAAGTGACAAGAGAAGTTCCTCTATCCTTCTCAGAGCCAGAGCAGGGGGTGCCCATGGCTGATCTAGGAGTAAGGGCTTCTTCTACCAGTTTTACTGAGACAGAGGCGAGTCCGCATGCTAATATTCCTTCTCCAACGGCTCTGATTGGAAAGAGTTTCTTGATTAGTCTTCCAACGGTGCATGACATGGGCAGTCGACCAACGGAGCATGGCGAGTCTTCGTCTGAGCCATCCCGTCAGTTTGCGAGGAAGGTGTTAAGAGAGTCTTGAGCTCATGGGCCGAGACTCTTTCTTCTGGCCATTTGGAAGTTGGCTTCAACATGATTAAGCATGTGCAGGACATTCTTGCTGATAGCAAAGAGGTCGGTCTGGACGTGTAAGTGCCAAGGCTTTTGTTGATGAAGTCATTGCTCTAGGCAACAAGTGGAATGAGACCAAGAGCTTTCCAAATGATGACTTCTTCAATGAGATGTTTTTGAAGCCTTCTAGCGAGGTCAAATATGAACTAAATGGGATCTCGCAGGCTCGGAAGCAGCTCGTTTGGGAGAGGAATGTTACCGAGTTGTCTATTATTGAGTTAACACAGGACCAACACCGTCTTGACAGGGAGGTCACTGAGGCCAGACAGCGCCTTGAGTTATTGGAAGAATAAGCCGCTGCCAAGTGGGCTGCTACTTTGAAAGCTTGCGATAGAGAAAGGACTCTCATTCGCCAAGTTGAGAAGGTTAAAAGCAATCTTTGGAGGAAGACTCAAGAATATGAACAATGGCAAATTCTCTGGGAAGAGCTTCCTCGTGCTGAAGATGAATCGCGGCGGCCTACCACATTTTATGGGAAAATCCTGAAGAAACGCGGCCTAGAAGCTTTGGAGGCTAAGGCCAAGAGTCTGCTTTAGGAGCTAAGTCTTTGGCTGAAGACCATGTCGGACTAGTCTCTTGATTTTGTAACAAACTTTTCTTCTTTTGTTCTGCACCTTCATGTATAAACATTTTTCTGGCACCTTCTTTTTTTGTATTCCCTCGTTTCACTTAAATTCTTTTTTTTTTAATAAGTAAAAGTTGGAAAGGAATGTTTGTTTGAAAATTTGATCAAAAGGTTGTCATTTTATGAAAATCTTTTGCCAAAAGGTTGTTTTGGGCATGAACACCAGATTTTGTGGCAAAGAGCCTGGTTATTCGGTGGCTTGAAAGCCGAATTTTGGATGGTGTGAAAGCCGAATTTTGGTGGCATAGGAGCCAAAATTTTGTTTGTGGCATGGAAGCTGGTTTTTGGCATGAGAGCCGGTTTTTCTGGCATGAAAGCCAAGTTTTGATTTTGTGGCATGAGAGCCAAAAGTTTGTAGCATGGGAGCCAAAATTTTGTTTGTGGCATGGGAGCCAAATTTTGTTTGTTTGGCGTGAAAGCCAGATTTTGTGGCATGGAAGCCGATTTTTTTTAAAACCAAGTTTTGTTTTGTTGGCATGGAAGCCAGATTTTTTATTTTTGGCATAAAAGCCAGGTTTTCTTTTTTTGGTGTGGAAGCCAGATTTTTGGTTTTTGGCAAAAAAGCCAGGTTTTTTTTTGTTTTCAAAGTGCAAGTATCGACTAAGAGTCGCCTCCCCTGCTGAATGGTATTGCAAGTATCGATGGAATGTCGCTTCCTTGCTCATTCGATTACGAGTATCGATGGAATGTCGCCTCCTCGCGGATTTTGGTGCAAGTATGACTGAATGTCGCTTCCCTGCCTTTTTTCAAAAATTTTGTTTTGTGGGTATCGATGGAATGTCGCCTCTCCATGATTTTTAAAATTTGAGGTTTTTTCGAACCTTTGTTTTTGTTTTGAAATTTGGGTTGTGGATATCAACTGAAACGTTGTGTCTCCATGATTTTTTGAAATTTTGCAAGTATCGACGAGGTGTCGCTTTCTTGCGATTTCGAGGTTTTGGAAGTATCGAATGAGGTTCGCATCCTTCCAATTTTTGGGTTTGTGTGAGTATTGACTAAACGTCGCTTTCCCACGGTTTTTTTTTTTTTTTGAAAAACCATTTTTTGTTTAAAGACATGAGGGTCGTAAATTTTGACTCAAAACCATTTTTGGTGGTAAAAGTCGGGATGGACTAGGGTGGAAATCCCTGAGTCCTGATTTTTGTTTCAAACCATGAATTTTGGATTGAAGGATCAAAAGTTTTGGTCAAGTCAGGGAAGAGACTCCTAAACTTGGATTTTGGGTTTTTTTTTTTTTTTTTGGACAATGAAACATTGAAAGTAAGCATTGTTTTAAGGTTTTTTGGGAACTTCAACGTAAAGATGAAAATTCCAAAAGGAGTGGGTTTGAGGAGCAAGTACCTAGTAGTAGGCTTTGTCCATGCAAGCATCGCTCTGACCCGATAGAGGAAGTCTTCAAGGGTAGTACCGCTTCAAGAACTTGTCGTTCATGGGTAGCATACATCTGTCGCCATCCATGTTTAGAAGAGCATACGCGCCGTTGGAGAAGACTTTGTCGATGACGAAGGGTCCCTCCCATTTTGGTTCGAATTTGCCTTTGGACTTGTGGGCAAAAAACATTGGCCTTTTCACTGCAAGAACCAAGTCACCCTTTTTGTGGGCGCGTTTCCTGACCTTCTTGTCGAAAGATCCTGCCATGCGTGCTTGGTAAAGCTCAACACTTTGTAGAGCTTCGAGCCGTCTTTCATCGAGATTATCTAGTTCTTGGAGTCTCAATTTGACGTTGCTTTCTTGCGTCATTTCATTTTGTAGAGATACCCTTAAGGAAGGAATTTGTACCTCTAGAGGAACAACTGCTTCACATCCATAGACCAAGGAGAATGGTGTGTTATCGGTTGGTTCTCGAACGGTAGTCCGGTAGGCCCATAAAGCTTTAGGCAGTTTGTCGCTCCAGTCTCATTTGTGACTAGAGACCATTTTCTTGAGAATTTTGTAGAGTGTCTTGTTGAAGGCTTCTGCTAGTCCATTCCCTGCCGGGTTATACGGAGTCGAAGGACAACTTTGGATTTTGTATTTGTCGCAAAACCTGTAGAATATGTGATCCTGAAATTGTGGTCCGTTATCATGAACGAATCTTTTAAGTATGCCAAAGCGACAAATGATGTTGGTTCGCAAGAATTGAAGGACTAATGAGGTCTTCATTTCACTGAACACAAATGCTTCTGACCACTTGGAGAAATAATCTATAGCGGCAAAGATGAAGCGATGACCTTTGCTTGATGGGGGAGAGATAGGACCTATGATGTCCATACCCTAGGCTTCGAAGGGCCATGAGATCGCTGTAGGATGTAGCTATTCTGGAGGTATGTGTACATAATCTCCATGAATTTGGCATTGTTGGCAACATTTAGCAAATTGCATCGCGTCAGCTACCATGTTAGGCCAATAGTAACCTAACCTTTTTATCTGATCGTAGAGTTTAGGACTAGCCTGATGGGCTCCACAAAGACCAGCATGGACTTCTTTTAGAGTTTCTTCTGCCTCTTGTTGTGACAAGCAGCATAGAAGTACTCCATTGAAAGATTTTCTGTGAAGCATTTTGGAGGGAATATCCAAATGAAAATTTGGGGCTCGTCTTTGAATGCTTACCCGCTCTTTTGGATCTTCTGGTAGGATTCCGAACATAATGTAGTCGATGAACGGATCCCTCTAGTCACCGATCGGAGGTTTAAGGATGGAAATCCGACTTCCGATCACTCGGTGGCATTCAACGACTGCTTGGTGTGTGTTGAGAGGAGGGAGAATCCTCCTTTGACACACTGTAATTTTCATGTTTTCCCCTTTTCAAATCGCCATAGATGCATCGAGTCCAGCCAGGGCATCTGCACGAATATTTTCACCCCTGCGGATGTGGGTGATGTAACAGATGTCAAACCTTTGACGAAGCATTGCGCCTTGTTGCAGTAAGGCAACAGATTAGGCTTCCTGATTTCATATTTCTGATTCATCTAGTTGAGGATCAGTTGGGAGTCCCCAAATGCTTCCAGCATGATAATACCAGATTCGAGGGCGAGTTCCAATCCTATGATCAGGCCTTGGTACTCAGCTGCATTGTCTGAACATGGTTCAAGTAGCGAAAATGCGTGTGGAATCATGTATTTGTCGGGGCTAATAAAGAGAATGTCAATTCCCGATATCAGCTTTCCTCTTTCATTTGTCCTGGTTGCACCATCGAAGTACATATTCCAGGAGGCATTTGGTGAGGAAGTGTCCACGTTGTAGACAGGTTTGTCTGGGAGATCATCCCCGAGCGGAGAATCCTTAGGCAGTGGATGCTCTGTAAGAAAGTCAGCTAGAAGTTGGCCTTTGATTGCTTTCTGTGGTACATACCTAATATCAAATTGTGACAGAACGATGGACCATTTTGCCATCCAGGCATTGAGAGAACCTGCTTTTGTGACAAGGACCTTTAAGAGATTGATCATCGATATCAGGTATACTGTGTTGGACAATAAGTAGTGACGTAACTTTTTTACTGTAAACATCACTCCAAGGCATTCCTTTTCGACTGGAGAGTAGCGATGCTCTGCACCTACCAACATGCGACTGAGGTAGTATAGAGCAGCTTCTTTTCCTCCATCATTTTCTTATGCAAGTAGAGCACCCAAAGAATAGTCTAGAGCTCTTGTGTACAAGATGAAAGGTTTTCTGGTTGTGGGAGTAGCCAACACCGAAGGTTTGGCCAGGTATGACTTGATGTCTTGAAATGTAGCTTCATATTTTGTATCCCAAACAAAGTCTACACCTTTCTGTTAGGGTTTTCATTAGTTTGCAATTTGATTGGATGCATTCATTTTATTTAGCTTATACTCTCATGCACACATACTTTTTATAATCTTAGAATCTTCATACATTTTCAGTTTTTTAATCATTGCATCAAACGATTTTATAAAGGCTTGCTCAAACATGTCTTGATTTACATTTTAAAAACTCTTTTCTTCAAAACATGTTAGCCTCTAGTCAAGTCTAGCTCTCCAAGACGAAGTCTCCTCTTAAAAGTCATTTTTCAAGTCTTTAAAAATAGGGAAGGCTCGGTCAACCGAACTAGGTTCGGTCAGCTGTCGGTTTCGGATACAGAACGCAAAAATGTTTATCAAGGAAGTTCGGTTAGGATGTCGGTCGACCGAACTTATGTCGGTTCTGGATACAGAATGCAAAAATGTTTGTCAGGGTAGTTCGGTTAGGCTGTCGATCAACCGAACTTATGTCGGTTCCAATTCCAGAATGAAAAAGCAGTTCTTATCAGGGTAGCTTGGTCAGCTGTCGACTCAGTGTCGGTCAAGTCTCGGTCGACAGAACATTTGTTCGGTGAATCGACATGCGTCTTTCGGTACGCAAAATTTCAAAAATATGACCGTTGGAATATGACTGTTGGAAGTTTGGTCGACCGAACCCAAGGTGTCGGCTGACTGACAAGAGAGCCGATGGAGAGAGTTTTTCTTATAAAAACAACACTTCCTTGGGATTTGTACCAACACTTTTGACACATTTGAGGGCCAAGGAAGGTGGGACATCCATGCTAGGCTAGAGGGAGGCAAGGAGGGCGAATCGATTACTTCAAACCTTTGATTTCTTCAATGGGTTTGCCTTTCTTAACTTATTTTATTCATGCTTGTCTTTAATCTTTGATTTCTTAAATGATATGATTAAAAGTGTTCAAAATGTTCAAATGTTGATTGTTTAAACATGCTTTGATTTTAAAATATGTTTATCTCATAATCCTCATCATTTGAATAGTCTTTCACATGTTAAAACTTTTTGAAGTTAGTTTTCAAAAACATGTGTGAATATCTTCTACCTCACATTTGCATCATTTGTAAGCATTGATTTTCAAAAAGAGGTAGATGAAGTTTTTAAGGCATATGTATCTCACATTTATCTTTGGAGGAAGACTTCTCGAAGATCTTTGAAATGGTCTTCTTTTCTTTTGCTTTTGACGGCGAGGTCATCAACATAACATTCGATCATCTTGTGCTGCATATCTTGGAATATCTTCATCATAGCCCTTTGATATGTTGCACCAGGATTTTTCAGACCAAATGGCATGACAGTGTAGCAATACACGTCAAATGGGGTCCGAAATGATGTATGCCTTTCATCTTCGAGATGAATCTTTATCTAGTTGTAGCCAGAAAAGCCATCCATGAAAGTTTTTTGCTCAAATCTGCAGGTGTTGTCAATCATTACCTCCGGTATGAGGGGCGGGAATTCATCTTTGGGGCAAGCATTATTCAGGTCTCTATAGTCAATACAGACTCTGATTTGCCCGTTTTTCTTTGTCACGGGGACGATGTTGGCCAACCATTCAGGATGCTATTCGTCGCGGATGAAGCCAACGTTTTTGAGCTTCTGAACTTCTTGTTCAATTTTGTCCATCGCGTTAGGACAGAATCTTCTTTGGCCTTGTTTGACAGGCTTGATATTTTCTTGCAAGTTGAGTTTGTGAATTGCTATTTTGGAAACTAGGACAGGCATTTCAGCGTAAGACCATGCAAAACAATCAATGAACTCATGAAGAAAAGCGATATACTCGGGTAACTCATCATCCTTTATATTCTTACTTATGAATACAGGACGTGGGTTATCAGGTGTTCCCAAGTCTATCTTTTGAACATAATCCTCTGTTAGAAGGTTTGAAGGTGGTTTCTCCATAATATTTTCGGAGGCTTCCAACTTAACAAGACCATCTGTTGTTTCCATAAATCTTCTTGATCGGTACTCTTTTCAAGACTTGCTATGAGATGATCCTAATCACCTGCTGAAGCTGGGTCGAAGTAAGGCACTTCTTTTGGAGACGATGGCTCTTCTGAATCAGAGAACCATGCGTCTATGTCATCGGACAATTCCTCTTCATCATCAGAGAAATTGTACCAATTTGATGAGCTTCCTGGGTCTTTGTTGGGTAACTCTTCAAAGAGATATCCAGGGAGATTGATGTCTTCATCGACATGAGATGTTGAGGCCTGGTTGGCAAAACGACTTTGCGGCCTTTGTGTCAACTGCCTCATTGGAGTGTCAGGATCATACCCCAACCCGTATGAAGACTTGTCTATGCGACGGTGGAGTTTCCAATCTTCCAACTGACTTTTGGTCAGGGTCGGTTCCAATGGTGTAAGAATACCACGTCCACCTCCCAAACCAATTGGATTTTGAGTGTCATAGCCCATTTTCTTCATGATAGCTTGTGCCATTAGACTATACAAGGATAGTTGAGGCATACCTTCATTTTGGAAAGGTTCAAGCAAGGAATTTGATGAAGAAGTGTCCGATCTATGGAAGAAGATTGGTCTCTCTTTTGTCGAGGCTGCCGGAACGATGAAGGTAGCAAACGCAGGATCTTCTACGTCAGCAGGAGTCTCCAATGGAGTGAGAGCGGCTGAACTTGTTGAGTATCAGCTTGGCTTGACGATGTATCGTCTTCGGGCTCTGAATCCGAATCTGTGTCTTGCATGATAGACACAAAGGAAACAGCGAACCTGCCCCGGCCTTTTGCTTTGTCTTCTTTGCTTTGGTAGTGATTACCAAAGGTTTGGAAGATTTGAAGGAGATAACAAAGGAAGACCGATTGCTCTCATCAGATTTGCCGGAAGGTTTGTTTTCTTCCGATGATTGCTGAGGAGCCTTGCCTTTATCTTTTTGGAGATTACCGGCGAAGGATGTTATTTTCTCCTCCTTTTCTTATTTTTCGTCCCTGTACATCTAAGAGTCTGCGAAATGAACTTCTTTGCCTTTGAAGGGCATTTTGTCTACAAACACTCGATGTATCAAGCCGTCGTCGCCAACAAACTTAATGCACTGATGTAGAGTCGAAGAAACGACACCGTTCTCCTGTATCCAAGGGCGTCCGAAAAGGATGTTGTAGCATGAAGGGGTCTTTATTGCATACATGGTGACTTCAGAGATAAGATCACCGATTTGCAACCTGAACCTGATTTTGCCATTGGGCCTTTGAGCACTCCCATCGTATCAAAAGATGGACACAGATGTGTGACTCAGTTTGCTAGGTGGGATACCCAGCTCTTCGAGTGCTGAAGTAGAGATGAGGTTAAGTGCAGAACCTAGGTCGATCTAGACTCTGTATAGCGGCATCTCTTTGATGTACCCCGTGAAGTACAAGGGTCGGTTGTGCTTTGTCTCGCCTAGTAGGAGGTCTTCCTTATTAAAGGTGATGGTAGCACTTGTGGTTTTTTTGACCGAGAGGCATTCAGTGCAAGGTCCCTCAGTTTCTTTCTTTTCTCCCTTTAAGGAGGTTTTTGACTTTTTGACCCTATAGTCCATTTCAATTTATAGGAGTTGTGGGGCATGTTTGTTGACATCCACATTCAGCCTTTGCAGTTCTGAAATGAGACTATCACGAGTTTGTGGTGACATTCGTAATAAGTCTAGGATGTGCAATCGTGCAGGTATGTGTTCGAAGTTCTCGATCAAGTCATACTTGAAAGATTTCTTCAACATCTTCATCGAACGGGTATTTCTTTTCTACTCGTTCTTTAAATGCATCAGAGAGCTCAGGCCTTTTACCTGCAGCTTTGTTTTCAGCTTTCTTTGGTGGCTGAGGAGCTGACTTAGTTTGCACATTGAGAACCTCCTTTTTCTTTGGCTTGAAGGTCGGAATGGCGGTCGGTTCTTTCTTTGATGACTTCTAACTGTTGAGGTTTTTTATCACCGTTTCAGCCTCCATAGACGTTTCTAGGAGTTCTCCCAGATTCTTTGATTTGTTGCCAATGATCATGGAGCGGATCCTTGCTCTCATGTTGTTTCGGCAGATGTCAACCAATGACGCTTGTGGTAGCACATCTAAGCATTTGTACGCCATTGCTTTCCACTTGTGAATGAAGTCGTATGTTGATTCATTCTCCCCCTGTTTTAGGCTGCAAAGTTGAGCCATAGTAACAAGATGATCCTCACCTTTGAAATGGGTTAGGAAGCGTGTCTCTAGCATGTCCAGTTTTGAATGGAATCCTCTGGCAGAGTGGAGTACCAATCAAAGGCCGTACCTTTTAGGGTACTTGCAAAGAGACGGATCTTGAGGGCATCTTGATCCGCAATAGCTCTCGTCAGGATCTTGAAGTGGATGACGTATTGTCTAACTGAACCGTTCCCCGTATATGTTTGGAGAATAGGTTGTTTGAACTTTGGAGGGAACGGAACTGAGTCCATCCATAAGGGATATGGTGGCTTGATTCCATGCTCTTTCAATGCATCCTCTTCTTTTGCTTTGGCGAGGATATTGTCAACGTCCTTTTTAGTAAGGGCGCTTAAAGGACGTGTGACTCATCTTTTCCACCGTTTGCCTCATCTTGTGGAGGAACTTCATCATTTGGTGGGCGTTGGAGAGTGAGAAGGAGGTTTTCCAACAGAACTCTACTATCCTTGCTCCAGCTGCTGAATGCATAGAGCCTTGTCATCATGTGGTGTAGGCTACTTAGAGTTTGTGAACAAGACATTCACTCTTCGTGAGTCGAAAGAGGATATTGTCTTAGTAACTGAACTGGAGCTCATTTTTCTGGATGAAGAGCCTGAGGAATGATCACTCCGGTGTCCTTGGCTTGAAGGAGCGGGAGAGTGTTCCTGATGTCTTCATGTCCAGGAGACGTTGCGAGTCACCGGCTGTCTTCCATGTATTTTTGTTGCTGACTTCTGGCGTCTTTTGGTTCTGCCGACCATGTGGACAGCAGCAACTTGGTCGGGTGCTTCTTTTTCGACCCATTTTTGGGAGACTTGAAGCTCATAATGCTAGGTTCTTTGCTTTTCTAATCTCTTTTCTCGATATGCCGCACGGCGACGTATACGACAAGCAATTTGAGCTTCGGTTAGCTCGGGCTGTGCTCTGGCAATAAAGGACGTGGTCCCTCGTGCGCAGCAGCCGAGCTTGTCTTTCTTGAAGACTGACATGGACAGGATTTGGATGCGGTCCTTAGCCTGTCGCAGTGAAGCTTTAAATTTTGCAAGCTCGGCTCCTGTTGAGATGAAGGGTCGAGTTGCAAGAGAGCAGGTCCTGGCAGGTTCTTGTCGAGGCCTTGTGATGCACAACTTGATTTTGGGCTTGTATGAGCAAGCCAGCTTGTGCTGAGTAGTTTTTGTAGTTTGGTGGAGGGTAGGTTTCTCCCCTTTCATGTAAGTGAGAGGATAGAACCAGTTCTCCTTGAGAGGGGCCAGGTGTGCTGACTTTGCAAATGTCCAGGACCTTCTTTGTTTTGGTGAAGATCGTGGGGACCAAGTCTTGGGGATGACCTAGCTTTTTGCAGGTTGAGGCTTTGCGGGATTGCGATGAGCCTCAGGTTTCTTGTTGACCGCCTTTGGTGTTGGGGCAGCAACACGTTCAGGGGCGGTCTTCTGCTTCTTAGCAAGCGCCGTCTCTTCTATGGGTAGTGGGAATGGTCCCAGTGACCCGAAGACAATGGTCCGGGGAGTGGAGGTTGACCCTGTGTTTTAAGAGTTGCTGAGGGAGGTGACGCTTAGGCAGCTGGCAGGGCGCTTGTAAGTGTGCTTGCTTTGCTTCTCTTGAAGCATGAGCTAGTACTTGTTCTCGTCAAAGGTGATGGTTAATGAAGCTGCCATTGTTAGTTTGGAAAACTTCTGAAACAAGACCACATCCATTAGTAATCACAAGAATATGGTGATCAAAAATGGAAAATACTATGGTTTTGTCTTTTCAAATGGCTCAGCGGGCATGGCCCATTCTGAGCGTAATGAAGAAGGCAAAAAAGCCATAGAGGGTACAATTGTTCTGAACGCAAGTATGGTCGGCCCGAAATGAGCGTTCCAGTGACTATTAGAAGCAATTGTAAACCTTAATTCAGGTTACCGAGAAGTGAAGCTCACTCGAGGTAAAATGATATAAGGTTGGAGATACAAATATGTCGGTCGCGAATACATTAGACCCGAAAGGGCGTAGTAGCACCGCTAGGCACAAATGTTGTAAATTGCATCCTTGAAAAGGACACGAGATGGGATTTTTGAAAGGTCAAGATCGAATTCTCAAAATAGAGCAAATGGTATTCCAATCCGAATGTAGGCTCAATGCTTTCCACGAGCACTAAATCCGAAAAGGAAGGAACCAGGATTTCTCATTTTTGAATCCAATAATGACAGAAGTTTTTTTTTTTTTTTTTCGGAAAAGTCAAGATTGAATTCATAAAAGAGAGCAAACGGTATTCCAATCCGAATACAGACTCAAACATTTTTGCGAGCACTAAATCCAAAAAGGAAGAAACCAAAATTTCTCGAATCTGAACACAATAATGACAAAAGTCTTTTTTTTTTTGAAGATTTTTTTCCTGAAGGGTGCACATAGGTCTTCCAATTCGGTCTTATGAAACCTTAGTGGATAGATCGGCCCCCAGGTAAGGGTATGATTACTTAATGAACCCGTTTGAAGGACCCTTGCCTCGAACAGTCTAGCTGCCTCCATACTCTGGACAAGGCTTTTCTTATATTCACTTTGGTCAAAGAACGCAATTGGTGCAACCTTATGTGTTTTTTTTTTTTTTTTTGAAAGATTTTCTTTTTTTTTTTTGAAAGATCACTAATGGACCAATCAAAGAGAGGAAAATAGCCCCTCTCGATCCGGACTCTGGCTCAGCGATTTCCGCGAGCCATTGTACGAAAAGGGAAAAGACTAAAATTTCTCCTATTTGAATCCAAAAGAGAGAAATCTGAATTTTTTTCATTTTTTTATTAATTTTTTTTTTGAAAGATCACTAATGGACCCATCAAAGATAGGGAAATGGTCCCTCCTAATCCGAACGCTGGCTCGAAAATGAAAGAACCAGAGTTTCTCCAATTTGAATCCAAAAGAGAGAAATCTGAAATTTAAAAAAAAAAAAAGAGTTAAGATTGGATTCACGAAAGAGAAGAAATGCTATTCCAATCCGAACAAAGACTCAGCGATTTCCGCGAGCGCTAAATCCGAAAGGGAAGAAACCAAAATTTCTCAAATTTGAACCCAACGGAAAAAAAAACATTTTTTTTTTGTTTGAGAAGAGAAATAATGGAAACAAGTTCAAAGACAGAAATTTCCAGAGAATCCCATCTCATGGTTTTTTTTAGATGCAAAATCCAACATAGGCCACCAACTAGAAAGGAGCCAAGTAGCCTACGCTTCGTGTTCTCAAATGAACGAGTCCCATTGGGTGTGCCAACTTGATGGACCCGGCTTTTTTCTTGCCTTCCTCCGCCCCGGGTTTGCCGGGGTGCGGCGGGGCGAAGAAAAAAGCGAGCATCAACATTTTGTACTGGTATGCCAAATTTTCTATTCTACTTGGAATTTGAAATGGTGATCCGGAGATTGACCTTCACAGGTAGAAAGGAAATCAAACTTTTTTTCTAACTTTCCATTGCATATATATTTTAAAGAAAGCGACAAGATTTTTAATGCCGTGAAAGGCAGTTTTGTTTAGATTGCTGTGAAAGGCGGTTTTGTGCCGTAGAAGGCAATTTTGCCATGAAAGGCGATTTACAAATCTTAACAATAATGAAAGACAAGAATTGTGATTTTTTTGTCTCTTTAAAAAAATACAAAATACAATATAAGAGGAAGAAAGAGGGATCTAACTTCTCAGGAGATTGTGGGGACTTGTTCAGATCGACAGTTGCGAGTCATGTATGGACTCCACATTGTCCTTCAGATGAGAACATTTGATGCTTTAGTTCACTTGGTTTGGCTTGGACCCCGGATTTTTAGAGGACAAGGACCAAGAGAAAGTCCTATATCCAATAAAAATCTGGGTAGACGGGCTGAAAAGCCACATCTATGCCATGTTGCATAGAAGGAGAAGGGAAACCTTGGGGGGTGGCCCCCCAAGGGACTTCAATCACCTTGTAGTGTTTGCAGCAGAATTTCTTCAGAGTAAGAGAGCTTTTTTATGCGGAAACTTTTCAGGATAATTTTCCAGTACCCCTTCCCTTTGGAATGACCACCTATTTATAGGCTTTTGGTAACCATTAGGAGGGTTTATGGGCATTGATTGCATTAATGCTCCATGGTGGGAGGAGTTACAAGATTTAATTTCATAATTTTGTAACTCCTTTTTCCTTGAATCTGATTGGTCGATGGAGAATAATGGGCATTTAATCTCCATGATGATAGGGGTTTCATGATTAATTACCATGATTAAACTCCATAATGATAGGAGTTACATGGTTAATTACCATGATTAATTGGACTTGTAACTCCCATTTGCTTGCTTCTGATTGGGCCGTCCAGAATAATGAGTTAATGACCGTAATAACTTGTTATAAACGGGTCAATTAACAGCATTAATTGGTCGCCAAGTCGCTTGAAGAGTCGCGGGCCGCGCTATGTCTTTTGGATTTCTTCTTGCGATGATCATCGATGGATCCGCATATTGTTTGATGTTGGATGACGATGCAAATTCAGACATAGGTTGGTACCAATGGGCCAGCAACATCTATCCAGTCGATTTCACGGTCGGTCAGGCAGAAAGTGTGCTTTCTTAGTTGGCCAGTTGGCGATTTTGGAGTGTTCAATAATGATCGAATGATTTCGACGGCGGATCCGTGATGTTGACAAAGTTCAACGGATATCATGCCTCAAAAATCAGATTTTAAGAAAATCACAAGGACCAAACATCGCGAAACGTGAAAAACAACGGAAAAATGGTCATTTTGGTGGAAATCCTGCGACCCGGATTTCCAGGGTCGTCAGTGACCATGCACCCATGGTCGCCGGCGACCATGGGGCTTTTACCCCTTTTTCGGTCGCCATTTCTCGGGCTTTTTTTGCTTCTTTTATTCTCTTGTATTTTTCTTGACATTTCTCCTCATTTATTGGCTTGATTCCACTGAAGAAAACAAGCCGTGCAAATCAGGGCACAAAGTTTCTTATTTTTGGAAAAGCCGAAGACTTTGTAGTCGATTTTCCACCAAGAGTTGAAACTAGGTCAAATGATGTCGGAATGACCTGAAATTTGAGGTGAAGCTTCCTGAGCAATAGATAGTACCAACCGTGGGCTTTTGTTTGAGTTTTGAAGCCGTTTGGGGTCCCGTCAATGCTAGACTTGATTTCACCGTGCGGAAGATGTCGACCTTTGATGTGCGGTCAACCGATGTCCGATTGACCTGAAATTTGGTAGGGATACTATTGGAGCCATTTTGAGATAATCCATTAGCTCTGATTCAGGTGCCATGGTCCCGAGGAGCTCTCCTGCCGGTAGGCTTGATTTTGCTTCAATGCGTCAAAGCTGGGTTAAACGTCGTCGGAATTACCTAAAATTTGACGTGCAGCCCTTTAGAAGCATGTAGAAGCTATCCATGTGCTTTGTTTAATGAATGGCGGCATCGGTGGTTCTTGTCGCGACCCCAGACTGGGATCCGGGCCCGCGACGGTGGTGGATGAATGATTATATGAATATACACATTTAATCTCCCACAGGTTTCCGCGGTGAGGATTTCACACACACTCATAGAACATTTACATTGGTGCGGAAGCGTGTAGCAAATCAAACTCTTAATCCATTCTCCTTTTATAAGACTGATAATACACAAGTATGACATGATGTCAGAGTGAGCAATGATCTCATTAGCATTCCCAAAATATGAGGTTAAAGTTTAAACAGAAGATCAAGTTAAATTAACATTCCCCAAAAAATATAATGGCCAACAAGGGCCAGTACAACCAAAAGTGCAAATCAAGTATCATCCTATAATCTCCCCAAAATGTTACGTAGCTCAAAGCTAAACCAAATGTCTATATGACATTGTCAGCTTGCCACTCCACTAATCGTTGCGGTTCGCCGACCGCCTCCTCTGGCTCCTCCTCGAAGGCAATAACGGGGGCTGGACCTGAGTACCACAAAGATGGGTCAGACACAACGGTCTGGCAGGTGAATGAATAGATAATACCAAGAAAGAAATCATAGCACATCTTAAACATAACGAAATCTTATTAAAACAATAACTGTCTTAAAACAGGATGCATGGTTCATTTAAAGTACAAATGCAATATAAATCATGTAGGATATTCAAGGTACAGGAACTGACTAGATGGCAACTACACTAAAGCTAAATCCTCTCTATCACTAATGTGATGAGAGCACATTCAGTGCGTTGGGCTCGAGCACACGAAGTGACGAGAACCAACATTATATACATATACATATAGCTAGGCAAGACCACGGCCGCGGAACCGGGTAACGGGACAGGACAGGATCCAAGTTGCAACTGGCGGGAGCACAAGGGGGAGGCCCAAGTCAGTTGATCAAACTGACAAGGACGTCCAAGCTTAGTGGTGCCGACTCATAGGTTACATGAGAAATCAAAACATGTACAAAACTATATCGGTGTAAAACACTCGGGCAGGCGGGGCATGGTGCTCGTAGGCACACATTTCATATCATTAACTTTTCATGCATAGATGGGGCTGGCAGGACATGTCAAGTGCATAAATCAGAGTTAAAACCATGAAATAAATTCTTATACAGTTACGGACTGTATATTGGGGCTTCGGTATTCAGACAACAGGTATAAAGATCTTGTATGTCTATTATTGCCCTTAGTATGGTACTCGAATGATAGAGGACATATCATGTTTCCTTATACAAGTTGATGAATCCAAAATTCCCAATACTTTTCCGAAATGGAGCTTCTTTCTAAGTTAATCTCCTTATGTCATCCCCTGGGTCTTTCCAAGGTGGTAGGGCATCAGAACAATCCATCCAAACCTTTAAATACCATATCTGAAAACAATAGAAAAGACTCAGGAATTCTGGGTGAAATTCGGTCACCAGTCGGTTAGCTGGCGGTTAGCCGCCGAGGTGAAAGGTGGTTAGCCGCTGGCTGACCGCGGTTCACCCTGCTAAAATATAGCATTCTGTGTTTCTGACCGCGCATTTCGGCTACCTGGCGGTCACAGGGTTTTTGCGTAGCGGTTAGCCGCGAGCTGACCGCGGGGCTGACCACGGTTCACCTGTCAAAATACAGCATTCTGTGTTTGTAACCGAATCTGGGTCGGCTAGCCGCCGGTCACCTATCGGCTAGCCGCCACGGTGACCGCCCGCTGGCGCCCAGCTACGGGAACTACACATCGGGTGCAGATTTCAGCTCTTTCTTTCCCATACCCTTTCACCTCAACTTCATCCATTTCCTAACTTGAGATGGGTCTATTCCCTTCCATTCCACATCTAATCCTTTCCTCCAACCACCATTCCATCAATGCATTTAATTCTCCTTCCAACACAAATCCCATTTAATGCAAGTACAAATATCATTTAAGGAGTCCATAATGGCCAAAATAAGCTTTAATGAACGAATGCATACATTCTCATAAACTAACTAGGAGAAAAATCATATCAATAAGTACATTTCCAAAAGCATTATGAAACATAGTACCAAAGGAATATGAATAGTAAAATCCACATTTTGAATAAAACAAGAACTCATTCAAATCAAATCCATTCATTCACTTGCCTTGGTCTCCAAATAAGCTAATAAGCTCTAATCACTTCTCCCAAGCTCAAATCCCACAATCTACACAAAACCCCCAAAATAGCATACATATCAAGACCTAAAATAGCAAAGTTATGAAATAGAAAGGGATAACTTCCAATAACCAAGATGGAGTATCTCTAGGACTAGAAGAACACACAACCAAGAGATGAGAAGAAGAGCTTACATGGAAGGTCCTCTAATGGCAAGAGCTTGCTCAAAAAGTAGCTTAGAATGGAAGGCTCTCTCTAAAAACAGTATCAAGATGAAGCTCTCATGGAGGGGAAGAAGATTACCACCTCCATTTTACTTTTAGCAATAGATTTGAGAGAGATTGAGAGATGGAGAAGCAAGGAGCAAGGTAGCTTGAAGAAAACCCTAGGGCTGGGCTGGAATTCCTTTTTCTCAAAGAAAGTTGCAAGAAGAGGAAAAGGAAAAAGGGCTCCTCCTTATATAGACAATGGCAATGGGTCCTACAACTTAAAAGTCCAAATTGGGCTAAAACATCGCTCTACGGGCTTCGGACGGATTCGACGAAGAAGGAAGAATCGGTCGTCGAAATTTCTACTTTCCAAAAAGTATATATTTTACGAGTTTCGGAGACATTGAAATAGTGTCCAGATTTTGTGTAAAAAGACTGTTTTACCCTTATCATTAACAAAGTAGGGTTTAGAGGTCTCGAATGAGAACGGAGCAAATACAAAAGTTGTCGGGAATCATAAAATACATTAAACGAAGCAATTTATAGATTTCTGGAATTATTAAATAAATCCAAAAACTAATCAAAACACAATACAAGGAACCCCCAAAGGGCCCCACTAAATCAAAAGAGTTTCCAAAATAATTCAAAGCTATACACAGCTATTCTAATCCAGATTTAACCCATTTCCACTAATCTCACTTATAGCTAAAGCACGTCTTAATTAACACTAAAAGGAAACTCTCAGGGAGGGGGGTCTTACAGTTCTCGCCGC
Source organism: Persea americana (assembly GCA_029852735.1). NCBI lineage: Eukaryota > Viridiplantae > Streptophyta > Magnoliopsida > Laurales > Lauraceae > Persea > Persea americana. The sequence continues at coordinate 34,390,229 of CM056813.1, forward strand.
CGGGAGGCTTGATTTCGCCGTTTGAGAGTTGATGGAGGTCAAAAAGTGTCGGTTTGACTTGAAATTTGACGCGGAGCCTTTTGGAGGTATTTTGAGACCATCCATAGGCTCTGATCGAAGATTTGTTATCTTCAACACTGTCATCTCCGGGAGCTCCTGCTCAGCCGTTGGAGGATTGAAGTTAGGCCAAACGATATTGAAATGGCCGGAAACTTCATGTGTACCCTTCTTTTGGCTATTTTGAGGGATCTTGCAATTTTTGTTTGATTCTGACAAGATCTGATGCTTGAAACAGCTTTGCCTGTTTGTAGTAAGATGCGGCTCCATGTAGCTTTTGATGTTGAAGAGGCAAAGTGATATTTTTGGTGTCAACATCCCCTCTATTCACTGTGCCAACATATCATCATTCTCAGAAAAAATATAGTCCAAATTGATTGGACATAAGTAATCTATCTGGTCCTCAAACTATTTCCTTGTCTATGGCAGAGCTTAATGTTGTAATGTATATACACCGATTTATTCAGCTTTTGCATTGTCAACTGATTTCCCACTTTAGTGTGAATGAATGAAAAGGTGCTCCAATTCCTCTCACAATTTGATACTGTTGTTGTTTGACTAAGGACTTTCATTGCTATTTTCCTTAGTATTGGAGCACTTTCTCCATAGTTTAACCAGCACTCAGCTGAAAATAAAATGGAAGTATATTTATTAATTAAATCTTACATGATTCAACTTTTAAACTTACGTAAAATGAATGAAATTACCATGATCTTTACATGGAAATGACCTCACGTTAGCTTGTTTGGCGGTTGGTGTCCCAAAACTACCAAATGCTTCATTGTATATATCAATCTGAGATATGCCATAAATAAAATAAGGATGAACTACGTCTTTATGCTATTTCAACCAAAAAAAATAAAAAAATGTACACATTACACTTGGTTAATAGCTTCACATGCATCATCCTCATTTGTTGCAAGTTTTTCAATCACATTTTTCAGACCTACACGTATCTCATCTTTTAAGCTTCTGCCTTCATTTTCATTGTATTGATACTGTGGGTTAAAGAAATAACCTGCATAGTATATTAATTTAGAGAGAAAAAACCACAATTTAACAATACTTAATAGTTACGAGTTAGTGTGTGCTTTACCTACATCGTGCAAGTCATGATGGAGTTGGTTTTCCCAACGGTTGTCGATGATCTTCCAATATGCCTTATTGTATTTACAATTTGCTTGTATGGCTAACTTAGCTCGATCTATGGCCTTATACAAGAAGCCCATTGTTGGCTTGTCATCTCTATCAACCAACTAAATAACCTTTATCAAAGGCTCTAAAACCTTTAAGGTCTCACCAACAAATGGGCAGTATCTCTTAGACTGTACAATCTTTACAACTTGCTTTCCTTGGGGCATCGACCTCTTCCCCCACTTTGATTCTAACCAATCTTGGGATGTAAATAGTTGCTGTAGCCCTCCTCTCCATTTATAAAGGCTTTCTAAAGCTATAAAGTGGGTGGCAAATCTCATAATGCCGGGCCGTAGTAGCTCATGGTTGTCCATATACTTTTTTATCATCGCCATGAGTCTGTTCGATTGACTGATAAAATTAGTGATCTTTTTTGCCTTCAATATAACACTTTTTATCATTTTCCTCTTAGCAATGTCTTCAATCATCAAATCTAAGCATTGTGTCGCACATGGAGACCAAAAAAATATTGGGCCTTTGCTGCATGAGCATCATTCCTGCCTTTTTCCTGCTTGCATCACTGTTTGTGATTGTTGCGACCCCGGACCGGGATTCGGGCCCGCGACACGCGGTGATGCACATACATTTAACAATGGATATTATGAATATACATCACTTAGTTTCCCATAGGTTTCCGCGGTGAGGATTTCACACACACTCACAAAACATTTACATTGGTGCGGAAGCGTGTAGCAAACTAAATTCGTAATCCATTCTACAATGCAAGACTGATAATACAAAAGAATGACATGATGTCAGAGTGAGCAATAATCTTATTGGCATTCCCAAAATGTGAAGTTAGAAGTTCAAACAAAAGATCAGTTAAATTAACATTCCCTAAAAATAATGGCCAACAAAGGTCAGTACAACCAAAATGTAAATCAATGTCATTCTAAAATTTCCCAAAAATATTGTGTAACTCTTAGCTCGACCCAATGTCTAAACGAAATTGTCGGCTTGCCACTCTACTAAGCGCTGCAGTTCACCGACCGCCTCCTCTGGCTCTCCTCGTAGGCAATAACGGGGGCTGGACCTGAGTACTACAAAAATAAGTCAGACACGATGGTCTAGCAGGTGGGTGAATAGATATCACAATAAGAGAAATCGAATGATAAATTAAAAAGACATAGAAATATGTCCAAACATTTATTTCCATAAAACAAGATATATCATTTCTCAAAATGCATATATAAGATAAAACATGTAGGATATCAAAGAACAGGAAACTAGCAAGATGGCAACCACACTAAAGCTAAATCCTCTCTATCACTAATGTGATAAGAGCACATTCAGTGCATTGGGCTCAAACACGCGAAGTGACGAGAACCAACAATATATACATATACATATAGCTAGACAAGACCACGGCCGAGGAACCGGGTAACGGGGTAGGACATGATCCAAGTTGCAACTGGCGGGAGCACGAGGGGGAGGCTCAAGTTAGTTGATCAGACTGACAAGGACGTCCAAGCTTAGTAGTGCCGACTCATAGGTTACATGAGAAATCAAAACATATACAAAACTATATCGGTAAAGCGCTCAAGCAGGCGGGGCATGGTGCTCATAGGCACACATTTCACATCATTATCTTTTCATGCATGTACGGGGCTAGCAGGACATGTCCGGTGCATAAATCCATAGTTCGAGACAAAACTAATGATATGGAGTGAAATCGGGTCAAGACAAGTATAAACCGAGTGAAATAGTACAATAAATCCTTATACAATTCCGAATTCATACAATGTGTATAAAGGTCTTATATGTCTATTATTGCTCTTGACATGGTACTCGAATGATGGTAGACATCCCAAGTTTCCTTATACATTTTGATAATTTCACAATTCCCAATACATTTCCGAAGTGGGGTTTCTTTCCAAATCAATCTCTTTATGCCATCCCCTAAGTCTTTCCAAGGTGGTAAGGCATCAAAATAACCCATCCAAACCTTAAAATACCATATCTGAAAACAATAGAAAAGACCCAAGAATTCTGTACAGTTCGCTCGAGCGGACTGGTTCTAGTTAGGAGAGCTCAAGCGAAGAAAGAGGGAGGCTTAAGCGAATAAGGTTCTGTGAGGTGTTCGCTCGAGCGAGGTTGAGATCGCTCAAACGAACTGCTTCGGAACAGGAATGGTTGAGTGAAGAAGGAGGGAGGCTCGAGCAACCAAAGTTCTGTGAGGGGTTCACTCGAGCGAGGTTGAGATCGCTTGAGCGAACTGCTCCAGAACAAGAAGGGTTAAGCGAAGAAGGAGGTTAGCTCAAGCGATAGAAGTCCTGTGAAGGGTTCGCTCGAGCGAGTAAGGTTCGCTCGAGCGAATTGCTTCAGAAAACTCTCTGTTTCAACAGTCCACTTTTTTCTAAAAAAGATGATCAAAGACCATACCTGCGATATCTCTCTGATTTGATCTCGATCTTTCTGATATGATCTCGGTCTTGCAGCAGCCCAAAAATCTCAAGATCTTCTACCGTATTCCTTTATGCTCGAATTCGTACCAGGGAGTGGGCATCTTCTGCGAATTCTCTCTGCTCTCTAAAACAAGATTTTTCTTCTACATGACCTAGAGAGTAATAGTGCATATTTATAGGCTACAATAGGGACCTTAAGAAGTAAATAAGGATAGGCTCCTTATGGAAGTAGGAAACCCTAATTCAACCCAAATTAGAATCCTAGTTCCATAAATTACAATTCAGTCCACCAGAGAATTATAATTGCACTTCTGTCCTTATTCTCAAAATTAATATTTCGAGCTTCATGTCATTAAATGCTTATTAATCTCCCCACGTTAAGATTTCAGATATCCATCGATTAAATAATTACCGACATCTATATTTAATCGATATCTTTATAATTCCTGGAGACCTTACACTTAACTTATTTGATATGTCGGATACAAAGTCCACCTGTAAGGTTTGACATAATCAAAACTGAAAAGCTTCATCAAGAGGATATCATCAATCCCATTTATGGGATGTGGATTCCGTCAATAAACTAATATGCACCACACACGTAGTGTAGTCATCCAATTTACTGAGATTATTGACCCATAAAAGATCTCACTCCTTTATAAATCAAAATGGCAAACACTAAATGTATGTGTCTATTATTTATGTCAGGATTAAGAGTACAAGCACTCATAATAACCATTTAGATGTTAATCATCTTATATAGTCAGTATAAAGATAATAAGCCCAAAAGCGGTCATGTTCAATACACACAAAGCATACTAGCATGATGAGTTGAAACTATACCATTTCCCGCAGGCAAGACAAGCCTGCTGAAACATCATGCTACAATTGTACCGATGGTGTGTCCAAGTCCATCTAGACTGTGAACAAAAACTTATATTCTATAAGAACCGACAGATAAGTCCTCCGTGTATAAGTAGAACTCTATACACCAACTTGTCTACATCATAGAATAAAAGACACACACGCATAATCATAAATAATGCAACCATCTGCCCACACAAAATCTCATTTAGATGAAAAGACAAAATATACTAATTAGTCGAAGACAAATACATAAAAGTATGCTTTTAGTATAAATTTCCAACAGAGATTGCTCGAGCGAACTGCTTCGGAACAGGAAGGGTCAAGAAGAAGGAGGTTAGCTCAAGCGATAGAAGTTCTGTGAAAGGTTCGCTCGAGCGAATAGAGGTTCGCTCGAGCGAACTGCTTCAAAAAACTCTCTGTTTCAACAGTCTGAACCTCATCTCCCTTCTCCTCAAAACTTTATTTAAGCTAACATTTCACACAATAATTATGGTCCTCCTTCCACCTACTTCCACCCCATACAAGTCCTCCAACAACCATCCATTAAAACCCAAAATCACATTCATTCTCCTATCCAAATCTCATTCAATGCACAACCACCAAATGAGAGTCCATACATATCAAAGTACAAAATTTAAGAGAACTTTTGAAAGAGAAAGAAGCTCATAATCATATACATTTATAACAATCATTTTGGAGCATAAAACACATGCAAGATGAATAGTGAAAACAAATCTATAACTCCATTAAAACATAAAATCATATAAAGAAAACCAATTCATCCACTTGCCTTGGATCCAAATAGCTAAAGAGCTCCTAATCACCTCCTTCAAGCTCAAATTCCACAATCTACACAAAATCCCAAAAAAAACACCTATCACAAACCCTAGGATGTCAAAACCAAGAAATAGAAAGAGATAACTTCCAATAATAGAGATGGACTCTCTAGGGCTAGTAGAAGCATAATCTAGAAGATGGAAAGGATTACTTACATGGAAGGTCCTCAAATGGGAGAAGATAGTTCAAATTAAACTCTAGAGAATGTGGATTTTTCTGAAAATTGCATCAATGGAAGGCTCTCAAGGTGAGAAAGAAGATTGTAGTCTCCATTTTTCCTTTAGCAAGAGTTTGATGAGAGCTTGGAGATGTAGAAGCAAGAAGAAGCAAGAAGAACCCTAGGGCTGGACTCTCTATTCTCTCAAGGGAAAGTTGCAAGAAAAAGGAAGAAGAGAAGAAGACACTTCCTTATAAAGAAAGTGAGGATAGGTCCCACCACTTAAGAATCTAATTGGGCTAAAAACATCATTTTCCGGGCTTCGGATGGATTCGACGAAAAAGGTAGAATTGTTCGTCCAAGTTTATAGTTTCCAAAAAGTATATATTTCAAGGGTTTCGGAGATATAGAAAATAGTGTCCAGATTTTGTGCAAAAAGACTGTTTTACCCCTATCATTAGCAAAGTAAGGTCTAGAGGTCTCGAATGGAAACGGGGCAAATACGAAAGTTATCGGGAATAAACAAGGCAAAATACAAATTTTTCTCGAGTATCAAACAAATCCCAAAATCACACAAAACACGATAAAGGAACCCCCAAAGGGTCCCACTTAATCAAAAGAGTTCCCAAACTAAACCAAAGCTATATAAAAGCTATTCTAATCCACACTTAACCAAAACTCACTAATCTCAATTAAAACTAAAACACGTCTTAATTAGCACTAATCGGAAACTCTCGGGGCGGGGTCTTAAAGTGATGATCTAAACAAACATTCTGCCCCAACATTATCAATTACCTCATTGAAAAGCTTATTTAAGTACGTTGCATCTTTGACGTACTTGGTTGCATCAACCGATCTAATAAAAATAGTCCCTAAAGGTGAGTATACTAAAAAAACTCCATAGGGACAATCTAGTGATGGGTAGTCCACCCATCACACGAGTGTGCTGCCCCCTCTCTCTCCAAATCCTTTTGAAGGTATCCACCCAATCCACCGACTCTTTGTATTCCTCTTCAACACAATAGTGGCCAATATCATACAGTGCGGGTGGCTTTATATCCCGACCATGTTCTGCGGTAGCGTCCAACATGGTCTTCAAATAGGGTGAAGTTACCTTATTTTGTGCAATGGCTCCATCGAAGAAGAATTTTCCAACTGTTCTAACCAACTTGTTTCTTGCATAACCATCTTGCCACTGAAGGCTTTGGCTATAGAAGGTTGCTTTGTAGATGGAGACATATATACAGCAGGGTCCATTGGACACACGACCTTTGGTCTATGAGTCTGTTGTGTGGGAGGTTCATTTGACTCCAAAAAATCTAATTGTCGGCGAGTCTGTTTTTGACTAAACATCCAACACAGCATCCTCCACCACGACTACATGAAACCACCCCCCTCTTCATATTGGCCCCCTTTATAAGCATACTCATGCATCATTCTTCTCCTCTCTTCTTCCTCATTATATGATTTCCTGATGCTCTCTCTCCTTGCTCTCTCTACTGTTAGGGTGTCCTTATTTTTGCAATTTGATGTCAACTATACATATCATATTTAATCTCATACACATGCACAACCTTTTTGAAAATCATGAAAATCATGTTTCTAAAACATTCATTCTTAAGGTGTATTTATCATGTTTCATCTAAACATCTTTTAATTGTTTTCATCTTTATTTCAAACATGGTTTTATGGTTAAAACTCTGTGTTTTACTTGGTTGCATAAAAGAGTTTTAAGTTAAACCTTCAAATTTTCTGGATTCAGTTTTTACTGTCGGGCAGCCTGTCGGTCAGGTCTCGGTGAGCCGAAGTGAAACCAAGCTTAACCGAACTTCCTTCGGTTCCATTTCCATAATGGTGCTTTGTTTGTCAGTCAGTCTGTCGGTTGATGTTCTGTTAACTGAACCTGGATCAGATCTAGACTGAACTCTTGTCGGTTCGCAATCCAGAGAGCATATAATTGCACATATTTGTTCTGTCGGTTCCTATGTTGGTCACCTGTCGTTCGACCGAACGAGTTCAATGAACCGACAGTGGAAATGGTCAGGAAAAATATGACCGTTGGAAATATAGCCATTGAGTTCGGCTGACCGAACCCTATATGTCGGCTGACCGACAACAGTACTATTGAGATAAACTTGTATATAAATTGATCTCTTCCTTGGATTTTGAGTTGGGGCTTTTGGAGACCATTCTTGGGGTATTATTGAAAATCATTCAAACCCAATTTGGCGTCAATAAAGGAAGAAGATCTTGAGGGAAGCAAAGCTTGGGATTCTTGAGTTACAACTTTTAGTAAGCTTTGTTTTCTAAATCATATGTTACATGCTTCTCTTATATATATGACTTGTAAATCATTAATTGCATGCTAACTATGATGTGTAGAATCCTTTAACATATCTAATCTTGGATTTATTTGTTTTGGATTCCTCACCAAGATTTAAACCAAGTTATTGTTATTTTTATAAAACATGCTTGTTCAACATCTTTGATTTTATGCATGATCTTATCACTTGGTTTAATCTTCAACTAGTTGTTTTCTTTACATAAACTCATAGGAAAGCTTACATGTTTTGAAAACATCTTTGCCCTTGCATGACATGTTTAATCTTAAATAGTTTAATACAACTTATGAGTCTTTGATTTTCATATCATAAACAAGTTAGTTTCTAAACATGTGAGTTGCATTTTACACTTCAATCAAAACTTTTTTATATGCCTTAAACTTTGAAATGCTTTGAGCATATATTGTGTAAGACCCCGCCCCGATAGTTTCCGATTAGTGTTAATTAAGACGTGCTTTAGCTATAAGTGAGATTAGTGGAATTTGGTTAAATTTGGATTAGAATAGCTTTTTGTAGCTTTGACTTATTTTGGGAACTCTTTTGATTTAGTGGGGCCCCTTTGGGGGTTCCTTTATTGTGTTTTGATTAGTTTTGGGATTTATTTAGTAATTCTGGAAATCTGTAGTTTGCCCCGTTTAATGTATTTTATGATTCCCGAAAACTTTCGTATTTGCTTCATTTCCATTCGAGACCTCTAGACCTTCATTTGCTAATGATAGGGGTAAAATAGTCTTTTTGCAGAAAATCTGGGCACTAATTTCAATGTCTTCGAAACCTGTGAAACATATACTTTTTGGAAACTAGAAATTTCGACGAACAATTCTTCCTTCTTCATTGAATCCATATTGAAGCCCGGAAATCAAGGTTTTAAGCCCAAGTAGTTTGATAAGTTGTGGGACCCACCTTCATTTCCTATATAAGGAGCAGTTCCCTTTCTTCTTCCCCTTTCTTGTAACTTTCATTAGAAGAAGAGGAGTTCCAGCCCCTAGGGTTTTCTTGTTCTTTCATTGTTTCTTAATCTCTCAATCTCTCTCAAACTCTTGCTAAATGAGAAATGGAGGCTACAATCTTCTTCCTCACCTTGAGAGCCTTCCATTGATGCAATTTGTGAAGAAATCCACCTTCTCTAGAGTTGGTTTTGAGCTACCTTCTCTCATTTGAAAACCTCCATGTAAGCTTTCCTCCCCATCACTTATATATGTGTTCCTATAGTCTTAGAGAAGCTCTATCTTCATTATTGGGAGCTCTCTCACTCTATTTCTTATTTTGCCATTTTTAGGGTTTGAAATGAATGTCATTTTGGGGGTTTTTGTGTAGATCTTGATTTTGGGCTGAGAAAAGGTGATTAGGACCTTATTAGCTTAATTGGAGATCAAGGCAACTGGATGAATAAAGTATTTGATGATTTCATGCTTTATTTGAATCTCCTTTATTGTTTTCATTTATGTTCCATGGCTGATACAAGTATGCAAATGAGTGCTTTGATGGGCATCTCTTTTATTATGTATTTTGGAAATAAATGAATGCATAGCTTTTGGTTAGAGGTCTTTTTATTACCTTTTTGCATCTTCATTTATGTGGAGTGTCTCTTGCAATGAATGAAGTAGGTATTTTGAGGAATTAAATGGGGTTTTTTATTCTTATGTGGTTGGTTGTTGGATGATTTGATGTGGTTGAAGGGTGTAGAAGGATGGCCATAAATGTTGTATTAAAGGTTGGCTTAAATGGAGTTTTGAGTAGAACGGAAGTTGAGGTTCGGACTGCTGTAATGGAGTGTTTCTAAAGTAGTTCGCTCGAGCCAGCCGACCTCCATCCGCTCGAGCGAACCCTTCACAGAACTCCTGTCCCTTGAGCCAACCACATCTTCGCTCGAGCTTTCCTATTCCGGAGTCGCTCGAGCGAACCCCTCCCAGAACCCTGGTCGCTCGAGCCTCCACCTTTCTTCGTTAGACCTTTCATGATTTGAAGTAGTTCGCTCGAGCAACTCATATCCGCTCAAGCGAACCCCTTCCACAGAGTTGCTCGCTTGAGCCATTTGAGCTGTTCGCTCGACCCTTCCTGACTCGGACCAGTTCGCTCGAGTGAACTTATACTCGCTCGAGCAAACTCCTCCCAGAATACTGTTCGCTCGAACGAACCTTTCAGTCCGCTCGAGCGAACTGTACAGAATTACTGGGCTGACTCCAAACATGTTTAAAAAGTTGTTTTAAGGTCCAATGAGGTTGGTTTAGAGCCCTAATATGACGAGGAGGAATAAGAGGTTATGTGGAGATTGATTTGGAATAGAACTCCAATTTCCGGAGATTTATTGTGGACGATGGACTTACCAATTTGTATAGGGGATTCGGGATGTCTTAAACCTTCCGGAATACCATGTCGTAAACTCTAATCGACGTACGAGGCTCTTATACCCATTGTTTAAATCCTGAGACCTCAATGTATGGTCCGGAAATATGTGAGTGTTCATAGTGTTTACTTTTATTAAACCTTATACGTTCTCGACAGTTTTTGTATATTAGTATAAATGGCATTTCAAAACCACTGAAGTCTGTAATTGAGTAATTGATCAGCCTTATGCATTCTGATAAGATATTATTGTGTCATATGTGCTTACGAGCCTTTTCATTCAGTCTGTTTTTTGTGGTATTTACCTCTTTAGATATGTAAATGTTTTGAATGTGTTTTAACCTATGAGTCGGCACCACTAAGCTTGGACGACCTTGTCAGTTTGATCCACCGACTTGGGGTCCCCCTTTGCTTCTGTCAGCTGCAGTCTGAGTTCTATTCTGTCTTGTCACCCGGTTCAGCGGCTGTGGTTTTGCCCAGTATATTATATGTATATAGTTGTTTCTCGTCACCTCGTGTGCTCCGAGACCAATACCTTTAGTGTGCTCTCATCACATTAGGGATGGAGGATTTAGCTTAAGTGTGGTTGCCACCTTGTCAGTTCCTTTCCTTTAGTTACCTTAATGATTTATCTTGCATTCGTACTTTATTTCAAACAAGGCATCATGTTTATAACAATCATTGTTTCATTATGTTTTAAGTTATGTTTTATTTTCTTAAACTGTATTATCTATTCACCCACCTGCCAGACCGTCGTATCTGACCCATTTTTTGTGGTACTCAGGTCCCATCCCCGTTATTGCCTTTGAGAAGGAGCATGAGGAGGCGGTCGGTGAACCGCAACGATTAGTGGAATGGCAAGCTGACAATGTCATGTAGACATTGGTTTGAACTACGAGTTGCGCAACATTCTGGGGGAATTTATAAAATGTTTTGATTTATACTTTTGGGTTGTACTGGCCTTTGTTGGCCATTATTTTTGGGGAATGTTAACTTAAATGATCTTTTGTTTAAACTTCAAATGTGATATTTTGGGAATGCCAATGAGATCACTGTTCACTTTGACATCATGTCAGTTACATTTGTTTATCAATCTTATATTATGGAATGGATTACGACATTAGTTTGCTATACGATTCCGCACCAATGTAAATGTTTTCTGAGTGTGTGTGAAATCCTCACCGCGGAAACCTGTGGGAAATTAAGTGAATGTATAATCATTGTTATGGTATGATTACCTAAGCAAGCATCTTCGTTCACGGGCCCGGACCCCCGATCCGGGGTCGCGACAGACTGGTATCAGAGCGAGACGTGTTTCAGGCAATTAAAAGAAACTAGAAATCCTAAGGACGTGGCGAGGATTCGTTAGACTTTTCGTTAGTTAGACTCGTGTGAGCAATGTGTGACCCTTATTTGATTTTCATGTGTTAACAACTTGTTTTGCAGTGATATGCCACCTCGAAAAAGACCAGTACTCGACAACCCCACCGCAAGCAATAGTGAGCATACTCGGCCAATTGAGAATGGAGCTCTTGATCTAACCATGTAGGACCAATTTCAACAATTGATGCAAGCCATTCTAGACCGGCGTCAGGCCATTGAGAATCAAGCCAGACTACAAGAGCAAATGGCTAAGAAAGATGAAGACCATGCTAGGGAGATGACACAAATGCAAAGACAACTGTTAGAAGTCTTAGAGAGGAGACTTGAACCGGTAGCTCAACCTATAGGTGCTCAATTCGTCTTCAACAATAGAGGGCATGACCCTAATGATCTATATGAGAGGTTCCGGAAAAGAGGTCCAAAGGAATTTACTGGACAAGAGGACCCTCTAACTCCAGACAATTGGCTCGAGTACACGAAGAACATCTATGAAATATTTCAATGCACCGGTAAGCAGCGAGTGGATCTAGCAGCATCCATGTTCACCGGTTTGGCGGATATATGGTGGAAAACGGTTAAGGCAGAGTATAGAACCATGGCAGATGCAGAAGCATGGGGTAATTTCAAGACCCAGTTTAGCAACAAATACGTGCCTACTCATATCAAGAGGCAAAAGGCCATCGAGTTCCAGCAGCTTGTGCAAGGCAACATGACAGTCCAAAAGTACCTCACAAAGTTCGGGAGGTTGTCTCGATATGCCCTCGAGTTAGTCAATACCGTGGAGAAGAAAATAGCGAAGTTCCTTAAGGGCCTTAACCCAATCATCGAGAGGGATGCCATAGGTGTTGTGCCACCTATCACCTTTAAAGAGGCAGTAAGAAGGGCATACAAATTCGAGAACCTAAACAACAAGATCCTCAAGATTCAAGGAAGGACTCAGACTCACCAATAGAACAACCAACAGAGGAACCATTAGAACAAGGGGCAGAGGCATGACCAACAAGCTCAAAGGCAAGATCAGAATGCCCAAGGACAAGCGGTTTGTACGCATTGTGGCAAGAACCATGATGTTTCTCAGTGTCGAGCAGTGACAGGAGCATGCTTCAGATGTGGTTCCATGAACTACCAGCTCAAGGATTGCCCAAGGTTAGTTGGACAAAGCAACAAACAAAATCAGCAACAACAAGGAGCACCGCGTCAGGCACCGCCCCAGAACGCACTTGTTGTTCAAGACCAGCCAAGGACACTCCAGCAACAAGCTCCTCAGCAGCAGTATAGACCTCCACAGCAACAGCAAGCCCGTCAGCAAGGGCAAAACCACCCTCAACAGAATAGGAACGCACGGCAAGGAAGGTAGCAACAAGCTCCTAACAGGCCACAGCAGCGAGAACAAGTGTATGCCATCAACCAAGTGGATGCAGAGGCTACAGATAACGTGTTGGACGTTACACTCCTAGTTTGTGGATTTGAAGCTAAGATATTGTTTGACCCTGGCTCTACACACTCTTCCATGTCTCCAAAATTTTCTAAGTTGATTGATAGGCCTGGTAGTGAACTTGAGTATGTGTTGACAGTGTCCACCCAGTAGGCAAACAAGTTGTGTGTAGGAAATATTATCCTAGATGTGCTATTAAGATAGGAGATGTGGTGTTACCAGCGAATCTGATTTTGTTGGAGATGTGCAATTTTGACGTCGTCCTAGGGATGGATTGGTTAGCAGGATACCATGCTACGATGGACTGTTTCCTTAAGACCCTCACGTTCAAGTTAGAGGAGACACCAGCAGAAGTATTGTTTCAATGAGAGAGAATGAATTCTTATCCAAGGTTCATTTCAGCCTTGAAGGCTGATAGACTAGTGAGAAGTGGATGTGAAGGTTATTTGGCGTTTATCACGGAGGATAAATGGTCCCAAGGGGTGGAGGAGATCCCAATTGTTTACGAATTTCCAGACATTTTTCCAGAAGAAATCCCAGGTTTACCACCTGTTAGGGAGATTGACTTCACCATTGAGTTGTTACCGGGGACCGCTCCGATATCTATTGCACCATACCGAATGGCTTCGGCAGAATTAGGAGAATTGAAGATTCAATTGCAAGAATTGTTGGACAAGGGTTTTATTAGACCGAGCGTCTCACCATGGGGAGCTCCAATTTTATTCGTCAAGAAGAAAGATGGCTCGATGAGGATGTGTATTGATTATCGGAGATTGAACCAAGCTACCATCAAGAACAAATATCCGTTGCCAAGGATAGATGAATTATTTGACCAATTGCAAGGTGCTGCCTACTTTTCGAAGATTGATCTGAGATCCGGTTACCATCAGCTGAGAGTTAGAGATTCAGATGTATCGAAGACAGCTTTCCGGACAAGATATGGACATTATGAGTTCCTAGTGATGCCGTTTGGACTGATAAATGCACCGGCAGTATTCATGGCCATGATGAACAAAATATTCGCGGAGTACTTAGACCAATTTTACAGTGGTGTTTATTGATGACATTTTGGTGTACTCTAAGTTTAGAGAAGAGCATGAAGAGCATTTGAGGATAGCACTACAACTTCTAAAAGACAATCAATTGTACGCAAAGCTCAGCAAGTGCGAATTTTGTTTCGAAGAAGTCGCGTTTTTGGGACATATCATTTCCAAAGAAGGATTATCAGTGGATCCAGCTAAGATAGATGCAGTTGTGAAGTGGGAAAGACCGAAGAATGCGTCAGAAATCAGAAGTTTTCTTGGATTGACAAGGTATTATCGAAGGTTTGTGCAAGGATTTTCGTCGATTGCAGCGTCCTTGACGAAGTTGACCAAGAAGAATGCACCATTTGTGTGGACAGACCAATGTGAGGCAAGTTTCCAGGAGTTGAAAAAGAGATTGACTTTAGCACCAATCCTCACCTTACCATCCGGGAGCGGCGGTTACACCATTTTTACCGATGCTTCGAATATAGGACTCGGTTGCTTGTTGATGCAAAATGGAAAAGTAGCTGCGTATGGATCTAGGCAGTTGAAGGACCACGAGAAGAACTATGCAATGCATGACCTGAAGTTAGCAGCGGTCATTTTTGCTCTAAAGATGTGGAGACATTACCTCTACGAAGAGAAGTTCGAAGTCCACTCCGACCACCGCAGCTTACAGTACTTGTTCTCTCAGAAGGAGTTGAATATGAGGCAAAGAAGATGGATGGAATATATCAAAGACTACGATTTTCCGATCAAGTACCACCCGGGGAAGGCGAATGTAGTAGCCGATGCGTTGAGTAGGAAGTCAGCAAGTGTGGCAAGCCTAGAGTTACTTGCTTCTTTCAGCAATTTAAGGAGTTGGGTGTAGATTTTCAACCCCTAAGCAAGGGAGTGATGTTAGCCAACATGTCATTGTCTGAACCCTCGTTCATTTGGAAGATCAAGGATGACCAACTGCAAGATCCAGAGTTGGCCAAGATTTCAAAGCATATAGCAGAACGTTCTGAATTTCGTATTGTAGATGGAATCTTATATTATCATGATCGTCTATGCGTGCCAAACATTGAAGATTTGAAGAATGACATTGTCGCGACCCGGAACCGGGACCCGGGACCGCGACGGGTGGTGTGGATAATGAACTACTCCTTAATAATAATTATACATTTCCTTAATTTCCCACAGGTTTCCGCGGTGAGGATTCCACATACACTCATAGAACATTTATATTGGTGCGGAAGCGTGTAGCAAATCAAACTCTTAATCCATTCTCATCAAATAAGACTGATGATACACAAGTAAGACATGATGTCAGAGTAAGCAATGATCTCATTAGCATTCCCAAAATATGAAGTTAAAGTTTAAACAAAAGATCAAGTTAAATTAACATTCCCCAAAAATAATGGCCAACAAAGGCCAGTACAACCAAAAGTATAAATCAGTAATCAGTTTATAATCTCCCAAAATGCTCGCAGCTCAAAGCTAAACCGAATGTCTACATGACATCGTCAGCTTGCCACTCTACTAATCGTTGCGGTTCATCAACCGCCCCCTCTGGCTCCTCCTCAAAGGCAATAACGGGAGCTGGACTTGAGTACCACAAAAATGGGTCAGACACGACGGTCTGGCAGGTGGGTGAATAGATATACCAAGAAAGAAATCAAAGCATATCATAGACATAACGAAAACTGTCATAAAACAGGATGCATGGTTCATTTAAAGTACAGATGCAATATAAATCATGTGGGGTATTCAAGGTACAGGAACTGACTAGATGGCAACCACACTAAAGCTAAATCCTCTCCATCACTAAGGTGATGAGAGCACATTCAGTGCGTTGGGCTCGAGCACATGAAGTGACGAGAACCAACATTATATACATATACATATACATATAGCTAGGCAAGACCACGGCCGCGGAACTGGGTAACGGGACAGAACAGGATCCAAGTTGCAACTGGCGGGAGCACAAGGGGGAGGCCCAAGTCAGTTGATCAGACTGACAAGGACGTCCAAGCTTAGTGGTGCCGACTCATAGGTTACATGAGAAATCAAAACGTATACAAAACATATCAGTATAAAACATTCGGGAAGGCGGGGCATGGTGCTCATAGGCACACATTTCATATTATCATCTATTCATGCATAAACGGGGCTGGCAGGACATATCAGGCGTATAAATCAAAATTTGAGTAAAACAATGCAATGAATCCTTATATCATTAGGGATTATATATTGGGGCATCCATATTCAAACGACATGTATAAGGATCTCGTATGTCTATATTACCCTTAGTATGGTACTCGAATGATAGAGGACATACTAAGTTTCCTTATGCACGTTGATGAATCTAAAAGTCCCAATACCTTTTCCGAAATGGTGTTTCTTTCTATGTCAATCTCCTTATGTCATCCCCTGGGTCTTTCCAAGGTGGTAGGGCATCAGAACAACCCATCCAAGCCTTTAAATACCATATCTGAAACCAATAGAAAAGACTCAGGAATTCTGGGTAAAACTCGGTCACCTGTCGGTCAGCTGACGGTTAGCCGCCGATGTGATCGGCGGTTAGACGCTGTCTGACCGCGGGGCTGACCGCGGTTCACCCTGCTAAAATGTAGCATTCTGTGTTTCTAACCGCGCATCTCGGCTACCTAGCGGTCACAGGGTTTTCGATTGGCGGTTAGCCGCGAGCTGACCGCGAGGCTGACCGCGGTTCGCCTGACAAAACACAGCATTCTGTGTTTCTAACCGCATCTGGGTCGGGTAGCCGCCGGTCACCTGTCGGCTAGCCGCCAAGGTGACCGCCCGCTGACCGCCCCAGCTGCGGGAACTACACATCAGGTGCAGATTTCAGTCCTTTCTTTCCCAAACCATTTCACCTCAACTCCAACCATTTCCTAACATGAAATGGGTCTATTCCTTCCATTTAACATTTAATTCTTTCCACTAACCACCATTCCATCAATGCATTTAATTCTCCTACCAATACCAATCTCATTTAATGCAAGTACAAATATCATTTAAGAGGTTTGTAATGATCAAAATAAACTTTGATGATGAATGCATATATTCTCATAAAACTAACTAAGAGAAAAACCATGTCAATAAATACATTTCTAAAAGCATTATGAAACATAATGAACCAAATGAAATAGGAATAGTAAAAATTCCACATTTTCAATAAAATAAGAACTTATTCAAATCGAATCCATTCATCCACTTGCCTTGGTCTCCAAAGTATGCTAGTCAAGCTCTAATCCACTATCAAGCTCAAAATCTACAATCTACACAAAAATCCCCAAAATACAATCATTACAACCCTAGAATGTCAAAATCAAGAAATAGATGGAGATAGCTTCCAATAATCAAGGTGAAGCACCTCGATGGCTAGAAGACTACACAACCAAGAGATGAGAAGAGGAACTTACATGAAGAGTCCTCTAATGGCAAGAGTTCGCTCAAAAGATAGCTTGGAATGGAAGGTTCTCTCAAAAAAAGATATCAAGAGGAAGCTCTCATGGAGGGGAACAAGATTAATGCCTCCATTTTGCCTTAAGCAATAGATTTGAGAGAGGTTGAGAGATGGGGAAACAGGGAGCAAGATAGCTTGAAGAAACCCTAGGCTGGACTGGAATTCCCTCTTTTTCTCAAGAAGTTGCAAGAAGAGGAAGAAGAAAAGGACTCCTCCTTATATAGAAAATGGCAATGGGTCCCACAACTTAAGAATCCAATTGAGCTAAAACATCGCTCTACGGGCTTCGGACGGATTCGACGAAGAAGGAAGAATTGATCGTCGAAATTTCTACTTTCCAAAAAGTATATATTTTACGAGTTTCGGAGACATTGAAATTAGTGTCCAGATTTTGTGTAAAAAGACTGTTTTACCCCTATCAATGGCAAAGTAGGGTTTAGAGGTCTCGAATGGAAACGGAGCAAATACAAAAGTTGTCGGGAATCATAAAATACATTAAACGGAGTAAATTACTGATTTCCAGAATTATTAAATAAATCCCAAAACTAATCGAGACACAATAAAAGGAACCCCCAAAGGGCCCCACTAGATCAAAAGAGTTCCCAAAATTATTCAAAGCTATGAAAAGCTATTCTAATCCAGATTTAACCCATTTCCACTAATCTCACTTATAGCTCAAACGCGTCTTAATTAACACTAAAAGGAAACTCTCGGGGCGGGGTCTTACAGACATCATGACAGAGGCGCACAATACGAAGTACTCGATGCATCCGGGTAGCATGAAGATGTACCAGAACTTGAAGGGTAGATTTTGGTGGAACAACATAAAGAGGGAAATAGTAACATTCGTGTCCCATTGTATGACTTGTCAGTTGGTGAAGGCAGAGCATCAGAGACCTCCAGGGTTGTTGCAACCATTAGAGATCCCAGAGTGGAAGTGGGAACATATAACCATGGATTTCATCTCGGGATTACCAAGAACCAAAAAAGGGAATAACGCCATATGGGTCATTGTGGACCGCCTTACCAAATCAGTGCACTTTATCCCCATGAAGACCGGAGAGAAGATGAACATATTACCTCTCACGGAGTTATTTGTCAATGAGATTGTCAGCCGTCATGGATAGCCAGTATCCATTACTTCGGACAGAGATAGCATATTCGTCTCAAGATTTTGGAAGACACTTCATGAGTCGATGGGTAGGAAGCTTCAATTCAGCACAGCGTATCACCCACAAACAGATGGCCAATCAGAAAGGACAACTCAGACCCTTGGGGATATGCTCCGAGCTTGTGTGTTAGATTTCAAGACTCAATGGGATGAGACTCTACTGCTTTCTGAGTTCGCCTACAACAACAGTTATCATTCTAGCATTGGAATGGCGCCTTTTGAGGTATTGTATGGTAGGAGGTGCAGATCTCCAGTTTGTTGGGAAGAGGTAGGTGTTCGCAGTTTTCATGGACCGACTATAGTGAGTGAGACTAGTGACAAAGTCAAGTTGATCCAAGAACGTCTGAAGGTAGCCCGGAGTAGATAGAAGAGTTATGCAGACTCTCATCGAAGGGACTTACAGTTTAAGGAAGGAGATAAGGTTTTCCTAAAAGTGTCACCCACTAGAGGAACTTTGAGATTTGGGCAGAAAGGCAAGTTATCTTGGAGACACATTGGACCCTATGATATCGTGAGCACGATTGGTGACGTGGCTTATAGATTAGCCTTACCACCTGAGCTTTCTGGCGTACACAATGTGTTTCACGTGTCCATGTTGAAGAAGTATGTCCCCGATCCGTCGTATGTACTCCGTCATGAGCCATTGGATATTAGAGAAGATGCCACCTATATCGAAAGGCTGATCCAGATCATTGATACAAAGGAACAAGAGCTAAGAACAAGGACTATTCACTGGGTAAAAGTGCTTTGGGAGAATCATGGACCTGAAGAGGCAACATGGGAATTACGGGATCAAGTTCAGAAAAAGTATCCCCATCTACTACCCGAGGTTTGTTATTTTGTTTCATTTGGTGGACCAAATGCCCTAAAGGGTGGAGGATGTAAGACCCCACCACGAGAAATTTCGATTAGTGTTAATTAAGACATGCTTTAGCTATAAGTGAGATTAGTGGAATTTGGTTAAATTTGGATTAGAATAGCTTTTTGTAGTTTTGACTTATTTTGGGAACTCTTTTGATTTAATGGGGCCCCTTTGGGGGGTTCCTTTATTGTGTTTTGATTAGTTTTGGGATTTATTTAGCAATTTTGAAAATATATAGTTTGCCCCGTTTAATGTATTTTATGATTCCCGACAACTTTCGTATTTGCTCCGTTTCCATCCGAGACCTCTAGACCTTACTTTGATAATGATAGGGGTAAAACAGTCTTTTTGCACAAAATCTGGGCACTAATTTTAATATCTCCGAAACCCGTGAAATATATATTTTTTGGAAACTAGAAATTTCGACGAACAATTCTTCCTTCTTCGTCGAATCCATCCGAAGCCTAGAAATTGAGGTTTTAAGCCCAAGTAGTTAGATAAGTTGTGGGACCCACCTTCATTTCCAATATAAGGAGTTCCCTTTCTTCTTCCCCTTTCTTGCAACTTTCATTAGAAGAAAAGGAGTTCCAGCCCCTAGGGTTTTCTTGTTCTTTCCTTGTTTCTTCATCTCTCAATCTCTCTCAAACTCTTGCTAAAGGAGAAATGGAGGCTACAATCTGCTTCCTCACCTTAAGAGCCTTCCATTGATGTAATTTGTGAAGAAATCTACCTTCTCTAGAGTTGGTTTTGAGCTACCTTCTCTCATTTGAAAACCCTCCATGTAAGCTTTCCTCTCCATCTCTTAGATATGTGTTCCTGTAGTCTTAGAGAAGCTCCATCTTCGTTATTGGGAGCTCTCTCACTCTATTTCTTATTTTGCCATTTTTAGGGTTTGAAATGAATGTCATTTTGGGGGTTTTTGTGTAGATCTTGATTTTGGGCTGAGAAAAGGTGATTAGGCCCTTATTAGCTTAATTGGAGACCAAGGCAAGTGGATGAATAAAGTATGTGATGATTTCATTCTTTATTTGAATCTCCTTTATTTTTTTTATTTATGTTCCATGGTTGATATAAGTACGCAAATGAGTGTTTTGATGAGCATCTCTTTTATTATGTCTTTTGGAAATAAATGAATGCATAGCTTTTGGTTAGAGGTCATTTTATTACCTTTTTGCATCTTCATTTATGTGGAGTGTCTCTTGCATTGAATGAAGAAGGTGTTTTGAGGAATTAAATGGGGTTTTTGATTCTTATGTGGTTGGTTGTTGGAGGATTTGATGTGGTTGAAGGGTGTAGAAGGATAGCCATAAATGTTGTATTAAAGGTTGGCTTAAATTAGTTTTGAGTAGAAGGGAAGTTGAGATTCGAACCGCTGTAATGGAGTGTTTCTGAAGTAGTTCGCTCGAGCAGACCTCCATTCACTCGAGCGAACCCTTCACATAACTCCTGTCGCTTGAGCCAACCACATCTTCGCTCGAGCTTTCCTGTTCCAGAGCAGTTCGCTCGAGAGACCTCTTCATCGCTCAAGCGAAACCCTCCCAGAACCTTGGTCGCTCGAGCCTCCACCTTTCTTCGCTCGACCTTTCATGATTCGAAGTAGTTCGCTCGAGCGACTCATATCCTCTTTAGCAAACCCCTTCCAGAGAGTTGCTCGCTTGAGCCATTCGAGCTGTTCGCTCGACCCTTCCTGACTCGGACCAATTCGTTCGAGCGAACTTATACTCGCTCGAGCGAACTCCTGCCAGAATACTGTTCGCTAGAACGAACCTTTCAGTTCGCTCGAGCGAACTGTACAGAATTACTGGGCTGACTCCAAAAATGTTTAAAAAGTTGTTTTAAAGTCCAGTGAGGTTGGTTTAGAGCCCTAATATGACGAGGAGGAATAAGAGGTTATGTGGAGATTGATTTGGAATAGAACTCCAATTTCCGGAGATTTATTGTGGACGATGGACTTACCAATTTGTATAGGGGATTCGGGATGTCTTAAACCTTCCGGAATACCATGTCGTAAACTCTAATCGACGTACGAGGCTCTTATACCCATTGTTTAAATCCTGAGACCTCAATGTATGGTCCGGAAATATGTGAGTGTCCATAGTGTTTACTTTTATTAAACCTTATACGTTCTCGACAGTTTTTGTATATTAGTATAAGTGGCACTTCAAAACCACTGAAGTCTGTAATTGAGTAATTGATCAACCTTATGCATTCTGATAAGATATTATTGTGTCATATGTGCTTATGAGCCTTTCGTTCAGTCTGTTTTGGGTGGTATTCGCCTCTTTAGATATGTATATGTTTTGAATGTGTTTTAACCTATGAGTCGGCACCACTAAGTTTGGACGACCTTGTCGGTTTGATCCACCACTAAGCTTGGACGACCTTGTCGGTTTGATCCACCGACTTGGGGTCCCCTTTTAGCTTCTGTCAGCTGCAGTCTGAATTTTATTATGTCTTGTCACCCGGTTCCGCGGCCGTGGTTTTGCCCAGTATATTATATGTGTATAGTTATTTTTTGTCACCTCATGTGCTCTGAGACCAACACCTTTAGTGTGCTCTCATCACATTAGTGATGGAGGATTTAGCTTAAGTGTGGTTGCCACCTTGTCAGTTCCTTTCCTTTAGTTACCTTCATGATTTATCTTGCATTCGTACTTTATTTCAAACAAGGCATCATGTTTATAACAATCATTGTTTCATTATATTTTAAGTTATGTTTTATTTTCTTAAACGGTATTATCTATTCACCCACCTGCCAAACCGTCGTGTCTGACCCATTTTTGTGGTACTCAGGTCCCGTCCCTGTTATTGCTTTTGAGGAGGAGCATAAGGAGGCGGTCGGTGAACCATAGCAATTAGTGGAATGGCAAGCTGACAATGTCATGTAGACATTGATTTGAGCTACGAGTTGCGCAACATTCTGGGGGAATTTATAGAATGTTTTGATTTATACTTTTGGGTTGTACTGGCCTTGTTGTTGGCCATTATTTTTGGGGAATGTTAACTCAAATGATTTTTTGTTTAAACTTCAAATGTGATATTTTGGGAATGCCAATGAGATCACTGCTCACTTTGACATCATGTCAGTTACATTTGTTTATCAGTTTTATATTATGGAATGGATTACGGCATTAGTTTGCTACATGCTTCCGCACCAATGTAAATGTTTTATGAGTGTGTGTGAAATCCTCAACACGGAAACCTGTGGGAAATTAAGTGAATGTATAATCATTGTTAAGGTATGATCACCTACGCAAGCATCTTCGGGGTCGCAACATATTGATTGAGCTTACTTTTTAAACTTGATTGAAGTTATCACACACACACATCATGAGCATTCATCTTTGCATTTCTTAGAGTGTTGTGTGAGTTAGATTTTCAATTTTGGAGGCATTGTAATTGAGCTTAAATTGTATCTCTTTTAGTGTTTGTGTAAACACTACTTTGAGAGAAAATATTCTTCTTGTAAAGGTTATTGCTTTGCCTAAGAAAAGCATAGTGTAGAGGTTATTGCTTAGCCTTTGAAAAGCATCTTGTTAAGGTTATTGCTTAGCCTAGAAAAGCACATTGATAGTTTGTTGTTTAGCCTAGAACAACATCATTGTAAAGGTTATTGCTTAGCCTATTGAAAAGCATAGATAGTGGAAACCCGGTGGAGTGTTGGAACACAAGCCGGTAGTGGATGTAGGCATTGAGGCCGAACCACTATAAATCTTTGTGTTGTGGTGATTTTTATTGATATCGTCCGCATTGTGTTTTGTAATCACCATTAGGAACTAATTTAATTTAATGGATTTAAAATTGGTTAAAACTGGTCACTATATTAGAAGCTCACCCTATTCACCCCCCACCCCTCTAGGGTTCGGATCCCGGACTTTCATCTACATTTGAGTCCCCATCATCATCATCATCATCATCATCTGAGTCAAGCACCTCCCTAGGTCCAAGCACCTCCTCTCTACATGCTTCATACTCTGCCTCTCTCCTTTTCTCAGTTACAAATTTTTTTTCTTCCCTGCATTCAACAATGCTTACATTTCTTTCTTTAACTCTAGGGATACCTTGGTACACTTTGCCACATTTCCCAATTTATGTGCCAAGTATTCCTTCAATCTTGTGATTCCACCATGTCAAACCCCAACCCAGGATTAGCGCGATTAGTGTCAGTTAAGTGCGTGTTTAGTTATAAGGTAGGTTAGTGTTCGTGGGATTAGAAACTAGTTTGATGTAGTCCGGAATTAGCTTTGGGAAATTTAAGAGCGTTTATGCTATTCAGTCACACTCAGGGGTGCCTTGAGTGTACGCGTAAGCTTGGGAGGAAATTCTGGATTTCTTGACTTTATTATGATTTTGATCTATTTTGAATGGTTTTATTTTATTATTCGACTTTTGTTTTCAGCTTGTCTGTGTTTGAAGCACAGAAACCCAAGTTTTTTGCTCAAAAGGGTAAAATAGCCATTTCACACCAAATCAGGACCCAAATTTCGAAATCCCAAAACTGTGTCAAATTTATACTTTTTGAAAACTAGATTTTTTGACGATAATTTTTGTCTTCTTCGTCGTTTCCAGCCGGGGCCGGTAAAGTGATGTTTTAATCGTCGCAAGTTTTGAGTACTATGGGGCCCACTCATACACTTGACTTAAGTTTTCCTCTCCTCCCTCACTTTAGTCACATTCCAGCCACTTCTGCAACTCCTCCAACCCAATTGGGACTTTCTTCTTCTTCTCCTTCTTCTCTTCCCCACTTGCATGCCTCTCTTCTAGAGCCCCAAATGAAAATCTAAGACCATCTTCTTCTTCCTCTCAACTCAAGGATCCCATTGCTACCATTTTCTTGAGGAACCCAACTGGATAGCCCTTCCATCTTCTCCATTTCTTCTTGTTTGGCTAGCTAAAGGTAAGGGTGTCGCGACCCCGAACCGGGGCCTAGGACCGCGACGGTGATGTGGATGGGGTAATGAACTACCCTTAACAATGATTATTCATTTCCTTAATTTCCC
Organism: Persea americana; assembly: GCA_029852735.1. Lineage (NCBI taxonomy): Eukaryota > Viridiplantae > Streptophyta > Magnoliopsida > Laurales > Lauraceae > Persea > Persea americana. The sequence continues at coordinate 34,414,782 of CM056813.1, forward strand.
ACAGGTTTCCACGGTGAGGATTCCAAACACACTCATAGAACATTTACATTGGTGCGGAAGTGTGTAGCAAATCAAACTCTTAATCCATTCTCATTATATGAGACTGATAATACACAAGTATGACATGATGTCAGAGTGAGCAATGATCTCATTAGCATTCCCAAAATTTGAAGTTAGAGTTTAAACAAAAGATCAAGTTAGATTAACATTCCCCAAAAATAATGGCCAACAAAGGCCAGTACAACCAAAAGTATAAATCAAGTATCATTCTATAAACTCCCCAAAATGTTCGCAGCTCAAAGCTAAACCAAATGTCTACATGACATTGTCAGCTTGCCATTCCACTAATCGTTGCGGTTCATCGACCGCCTTCTCTGGCTCCTCCTCAAAGGCAATAACGGGAGCTGGACCTGAGTACCACAAAAATGGGTCAGACACGACGGTCTGGCAGGTGGGTGAATAGATGATACCAAGAAAGAAATCAAATCACATCTTAGACATAACGAAAACTTATTAAAACGATAACTGTCATAAAACAGGATGCATGGTTCATTTAAAGTACAGATGCAATATAAATCATGTGAGGTATTCAAGGTACAGGAACTGACTAGATGGCAGCCACACTAAAGCTAAATCCTCTCTATCACTAATGTGATGAGAGCACATTCGGTGCGTTGGGCTCGAGCACAAGAAGTGATGAGAACCAACATTATATACATATACATATACATATAGCTAGGCAAGACCACGGCCGCGGAACCGGGTAACGGGACAGGACAGGATCCAAGTTGCAACTGACGGGAGCACAAGGGGGAGGCCCAAGTCAGTTGATCAGACTGACAAGGACGTCCAAGCTTAGTGGTGCCGACTCATAGGTTACATGAGAAATCAAAACATATACAAACTATATCAGTATAAAACACTCGGGCAGGCGGGGCATGGTGCTCGTAAGCACACATTTCATATCATTATCTGTTCATGCATAAACGGGACTGGCAGGACATATCAGGTGTATAAATCAGAATTTGAGATAAAACCAGTAGGATCGGGTAATTATACATAAAATCTGAGTAAAACAATGCAATGAATCCTTATACCATTAGGGACTATATATTGGGGCATCCATATTCAAACAACATGTATAAGGATCTTGTATGTCTATTATGACCCTTAGTATGGTACTCGAATGATAGAGGACATACTAAGTTTCCTTATGCAAGTTGATGAATCCAAAAGTCCCAATACCTTTCCGAAATGGTGTTTCTTTCTAAGTCAATCTCCTCATGTCATCCCCTGGGTCTTTCCAAGGTGGTAGGGCATCAGAACAACCCATCCAAACCTTTAAATACCATATCTGAAAACAATAGAAAAGACTCAGGAATTCTGAGTGAAATTCGGTCACTAGTCGGTTAGTTGGCGGTTAGCCGCCGAGGTGATCGGCGGTTAGCCGCTGGCTGACCGCGGTTCACCCTGCTAAAATATAGCATTCTGTGTTTCTAACCGCGCATCTCGGCTACCTGGCGGTCACAGGGTTTTTGGTTAGTGGTTAGCCGCGAGCTGACCGCGGTTCGCCTGTCAAAATACATCATTCTGTGTTTCTAACCGAATCTGGGTTGGCTAGCCGCCGGTCACCTGTCGGCTAGCCGCCAAGGTGACCGCCCGCTGACCGCCCAGCTGCGGGAACTCTACATCAGGTGCAGATTTCAGTCCTTTCTTTCCCAAACCCTTTCACCTCAACTCCAACCATTTCCTAACATGAAATGGGTCTATTCCCTTCCATTTAAAATTTAGTCCTTTCCACCAACCACCATTCCATCAATGCATTTAATTCTCCTTCCAACACAAATCTCATTCAATGCAAGTACAAATATCATTTAAGAAGTCCATAATGATCAAAATAAACTTTAATGAAAGAATGCATATATTCTCATAAAACTAACTAAGAGAAAAATCATATCAATGAGTACATTTCCAAAAGCATTATGAAACATAATAAACTAAAGGAATAGGAATAGTAAAAATCCACATTTTCAATAGAATAAGGACTTATTCAAATCAAATCCATTCATCCACTTGCCTTGGTCTCCAAATATGCTAGTCAAGCTCTAATCACACTCTCAAGCTCAAAATCTACAATCTACACAAAAATCCCCAAAATACATTCATTACAACCCTAGAATGTTAAAATCAAGAAATAGATGGAGATAGCTTCCAATAATTAAGGTGAAGCACCTCCATGGCTAGAAGAACACACAACCAAGAGATGAGAAGAAGAGCTTACATGAAAAGTCCTCTAATGGCAAGAGCTTGTTCAAAATGTAGCTTGGAATGGAAGGCTCTCTCTAAAAATGTTATCAAGATGAGGCTCTCATGGAGGGGGAGAAGATTACCACCTCCATTTTACCTTTAGCAATAGATTTGAGAGAGATTGAGAGATGAAAAAGCAAGAAGCAAGGTAAGTTAAAGAGAACCCTAGGGCTGAGCTGGGATTCCTTTTTCTCAAAAAAGTTGCAAGAAGAGGAAGAGGGAAAAGGACTCCTCCTTATATAGACAATGGCAATGGGTCCCACAACTTAAAAATCCAATTGAGCTAAAACATCGTTCTACGGACTTCGGACGGATTCGACGAAGAAGGAAGAATTGATCGTCGAAATTTCTACTTTCCAAAAAGTATATATTTTACGAGTTTCGGAGACATTGAAATTAGTGTCCAGATTTTGTGTAAAAAGACTGTTTTACCCCTATCAATGGCAAAGTAGGGTTTAGAGGTCTCGAATGGAAACGGAGCAAATACAAAAGTTGTCGGGAATCATAAAATACATTAAACGGAGTAATTTACAGATTTCCAGAATTATAACTAAATCCCAAAACTAATCAAGACACAATAAAAGGAACCCCCAAAGGGCCCCACTAGATCAAAAGAGTTCTCAAAATTATTCAAAGCTATAAAAAGCTATTCTAATCCAGATTTAACCCATTTCCGCTAATCACCCTTATAGCTAAAACGCGTCTTAATTAACACTAAAAGGAAACTCTCGGGGCGGGGTCTTACATCCTCCACCCCTTAGGGCATTTGGTCCACCAAATGAAATAAAATAATTAACCTCGGGTAGTAGATGCGGATACTTCTTCTGAACTTGATCCCGTAATTCCCACGTTGCCTCTTCAGGTCCGTGATTTTCCCAGAGCACTTTCACCCATTGTATAGTCCTTGGCCTCAGTTCTTGTTCCTTCGTATCGATGATCTGAATAGGCTTCTCGACATAGGTGGCATCTTCTCTGATCTCTAATGGTTCATGACGGAGTACATGTGACGGGTCGGGGACGTACTTTTTCAACATAGACACATGGAACACATTGTGTATGCCGGAAAGCTCAGGTGGTAAGGCCAATCTGTAAGCCACGTCACCAATCTTGCTCATGATATCATAGGGTCCAATGTATCTCTGAGATAATTTGCCTCTCTGTCAGAATCTCAAAGTTCCTCTAGTAGGTGACACCTTCAAGAAAACCTTATCTCCTACCTTAAAATGTAAGTCCCTTCGATGAGAGTCTGCATAACTCTTCTGTCTACACCGGGCTACTTTCAGACGTTCTTGGATCAACTTGACTTTGTCACTGGTTTCACTCACCATAGTCGGTCCATGAAAACTGCGAATACCTACTTCTTCCCAACAGACTGGAGTTCTACACCTCCTACCATACAATGCCTCAAAAGGCGCCATCCCAATGCTCGAATGATAACTGTTGTTGTAGGCAAACTCGCAAAGCGGTAGGGTCTCATCCCATTGAGTCTTGAAATCTAGTACACACGCTCAAAGCATATCTTCAAGGGTCTGAATTGTTCTTTCCGACTGACCATCTGTTTGTGGGTGATACGCTGTGCTGAACTGAAGCTTTGTTCCCATAGACTCATGCAAAGTCTTCCAGAATCTCGAGACGAATCTGCTATCTCTGTCCGAAGTAATGGAGATTGGCTGCCCATGACAGCTGACAATCTCGTTGACAAACAACTCCGCGAGAGGTAGCATATGCATTTTCTCTCCGGTCTTCATAGGAATAAAATGAGCTGATTTGGTAAGACGGTCCACAATGACCCATATGGAGTTGTTCCCTTTTCTGGTCCTTGGCAATCCAGAGATGAAATCCATGGTGATATGTTCCCACTTCCATTCCGGGATCTCTAATGGCTGAAATAACCCTGGAGGTCTCTGATGCTCTGCTTTCACCAACTGACACGTTATACATCGGGAAACGAAAGCTGCTATTTCCCTCTTCATGTTGTTCCACCAAAATCTGCCCTTCAAGTTCTGATACATCTTCGTGCTACTCGGATGCATAGAGTACTTCGTACTGTGCGCCTCTGTCATAATATCGTTATTCAAATCTTCAATATTGGGCACGCATAGACAATCACGATAGAATAAGACTCCATCCACAGTACGAAAATCAGGACGTTCTGCTATATGCTCTGAAATCTTGGCCAACTCTGGATCTTGCAATTGGTCGTCCTTGATCTTTCGAATGAACGAGGGTTCAGACACTGACATGTTGGCTAACATCACTCCCTCGCTTAGGGGCTGAAAATCTACCCCCAACTCTTCAAATTGCTGAAAGAAGCACGTAACTCTTAGGCTTGCCACGCTTGCTGACTTCCTACTCAAGGCATCGGCTACTACATTTGCCTTTCCCGGGTGGTACTTGATCGGAAAATCATAATCTTTGATATATTCCATCCATCTTCTTTGTCTCATATTCAACTCCTTCTGAGAGAACAAATACTGTAAGCTGCGGTGATCGGAGTGGACTTCAAATTTCTCTCCGTAGAGGTAATGTCTCCACATCTTTAGTGCAAATACGACCGCTGCTAACTCCAGGTCATGCGTTGCATAGTTCTTCTCGTGGTCCTTCAACTGACGGGATCCATAAGCAACGACTTTTCCATCTTGCATCAACACACAACCGAGTCCTATATTCGAAGCATCTGTAAAAATGGTGTAACCGCCGCTCCCGGATGGTAAAGTGAGGACGAGTGCTGATGTTAATCTCTTTTTCAACTCTTGGAAGCTGGCCTCGCATTGGTCTGTCCACACATAAGGTGCATTCTTCTTGGTCAACTTCGTCAATGAAGCTGCAGTCGACGAAAATCCCTGCACAAATCTTCGATAGTAACCCGCCAATCCAAGAAAACTTCTGATTTCTGACGCGTTCTTCGGTCTTTCCCACTTCACAACTGCATCTATCTTGGCTGAGTCCACTGATAATCCTTCTTTGGAAATGGTATGACCTAAAAATGCGACTTCTTCAAGCCAAAATTCGCACTTAGTGAGCTTCGCATACAATTGATTGTCTCTTAGGAGTTGCAATGCTATCCTCAAATGCTCTTCATGTTCTTCTCTAGACTTAGAGTACACCAAAATGTCATCAATAAACACCACTGTGAATTGGTCTAAGTACTCAGCGAATAATTTGTTCATCAAAGCCATGAATACTGCTGGTGCATTCGTCAGTCCAAATGGCATCACTAGAAACTCATAGTGTCCATATCTCGTCCGGAACGCCGTCTTCGATACATCTGAACTCTAACTCTCAGCTGATGATAACCGGATCTTAGATCGATCTCCGAAAAGTAAGCAGCACCTTGCAATTGGTCAAACAATTCATCTATCCTTGGCAATGGATACTTGTTCTTGATGGTAGCTTGGTTCAAGTTCCGATAATCAATACACATTCTCATGGAACCGTCTTTCTTCTTGACGAATAAAACTGGAGCTCCCCAAGGTGAGACGCTCGGTCTAATAAAACCTTTATCCAACAATTCTTGCAACTGAATCTTTAACTCTCCTAATTCCGCTGGAGCCATTCTGTATGGTGCGATAGATATCGGAGCGGTCCCCGGTAACAATTCGATGGTGAAGTCAATCTCCCTAACAGGTGGTAAACCTGGGATTTCTTCTGGAAAAATGTCTGGGAATTCGCAAACAATTGGGATCTCCTCCACCCCTTGGGACCGTTTATCCTCCGTGATAAACGATAAATAGCATTCACATCCACTTCTCACTAGTCTATCAGCCTTCAATGCTGAGACGAATCTTGGACAAGAGTTCCTCCTCTCCCCATGGAACAATACGCCTGCTGGGGTCTCCTCTAGTTTGAACGTGAGGGTCTTATGGAAACAGTCCATCGTAGCATGGTATCATGCTAACCAATCCATTCCTAGAATGACATCAAAATCATACATCTCCAACAAAATAAGATTCGCCGGTAACACCACATCTCCTATCTTAATAGCACATCTAGGATAATATTTCCTACACACAACTTGTTTGCCTACGGGGGTGGACACCATCAATACATACTCAAGTTCTCTAGCAGGCATATCAATCAACTTAGAAAATTTTGGAGACAAGAAGGAGTGCGTAGAGCCAGGGTCAAACAAAATCTTAGCTTCAAATCCACAAACTAGGAGTGTACCTTCCACCACGTTATCTGCCGCCTCTGCATCAGCTTGGTTAGTTGCATACACTTGTCCTCGCTGCTGGGGCCTGTTCTGAGCCTGTTGCTGCCTTCCTTGTTGTGCATTCCTATTCTGCTGAGGAGGACGCTGATTCTGATTCTGTCCTTGCTGACGAGCTTGATGCTGCGGTGGAGGTCTATATTGTTGCTGTGGAGCCTGCTGCTGGAGTGGCCTGGGCTGGTTCTGTACGGCTAGTGCATTCTGAGGTGGTGCCTGGCGCTGTGTTCCTTGTTGTTGCTGATTCTGTCTGTTGTTACCTTGTCCAACTTGCCTTAGGCAGTCCTTGAGCTGGTGTGCCATGGATCCACATCTGAAACATGCTCCCGTAATCGTACGGCATTGAGCACTCTCATGGTTTTTACCACAATGAACGCAAACTAGAGCATTCTGCACGTTTTGTTCATGCCTCGGTCGTTTGTTCTGATGGTTCCTTGGTTGGTGATTCTGTTGATGAGCTGGTACCTTTCCTTGGATCTTGAGGATCTTGTTGTTCAGGTTCTCGAATTTATAGGCCCTTCTCACAGCTTCTTCAAAAGTGATAGGTGGTACAACACCCGTGGCATCCCTCTCAATGATCGGGTTAAGTCCTTCAAGGAACTTCGCTATCTTTTTTCTCCACAGTGTCAATTAACTCGGGGGCATATCGAGACAACCTCTCGAACTTTGTGAGGTACTCTTGCACGGTCGTGTTACCTTGTGTGAGCTGCTGGAATTCAATGGCCTTTTGCCTCTTCACATGTGTCGGTACATACTTGTCACTGAATTGTCTCTTGAAACTTGTCCAAGCCTCTGCGTCTGCTATGGTCCTATACTCAGCCTTTATTGTTTTCCACCATATATCCGCTAGGCCGGTGAACATGGAAGCGGTGAGTTGCACTTGCTGTCTACCGGTACATCTAAATATCTCGAAGATGTTCTCTGTATGCTCCAACCAGTCATCTGCAGCTAATGGGTCCTCATGCCCAGTGAACTCCTTGGGACCCCTCTTCCTAAACTTTTCATACAACGCATTGGGATCATGTTCCCTATTGTTAATGACAATTTGAGTGCCTAGAGGTTGCGCTGGTGCCGGTTCAGGTCTCCTTTCTAACACTTCTAACAACTGCCTTTGCATCGTAGCCATCTCCCTAGCATGCTCTTCATCCTTCCTGGCCATTTGCTCTTGCAATCTGGCTTGATTTTCATTGGCTTGATGTTGCTGGTCAAGCATGGCTTGCATCATCTGTTGAAATTGATTCTGCATGTTGGGATCCGGAGTACCGTTTCCTAGTGGCCCGGTGTGTTCACTATTGCTTGCGGTGGGGTTGTCGGTTACGGGTCTTTTTTGAGGTGGCATATCACTGTAAAAGAAATTGTTAGCACATAAAGTCATATAAGGGTTACACATTGCTCACACGAGTCTAACTAACGAAAAGTCTAACGGATCCTCGCCACGTCCTTAGGATTTCTAGTTTCTTTTAATTGCCTAAAACACGTCTCGCTCTGATACCAGTTTGTCGCGACCCCAGACCGAGACCCGGGACCACGACGGGTGGTGTGGATAATGAACTACTCCTTAATAATAATTATACATTTCCTTAATTTCCCACAGGTTTTCGCGGTGAGGATTCCACATACACTCATAGAACATTTATATTGGTGCGGAAGCGTGTAGCAAATCAAACTCTTAATCCATTCTCATCAAATAAGACTGATGATACACAAGTATGACATGATGTAAGAGTGAGCAATGATCTCATTAGCATTCCCAAAATATGAAGTTAAAGTTTAAGCAAAAGATCAAGTTAAATTAACATTCCCCAAAATAATGGCCAACAAAGGCCAGTACAACCAAAAGTATAAATCATGAGTCAGTCTATGATCTCCCCAAAATATTCGCAGCTCAAAGCTAAACCGAATGTCTACATGACATCGTCAGCTTGCCACTCCACTAATCGATGCGGTTCATTAACCGCCCCCTCTGGCTCCTCCTCAAAGGCAATAACGGGAGCTGGACCTGAGTACCACAAAAATGGGTCAGACACGACGGTCTGGCAGGTGGGTGAATAGATAATAGCAAGAAAGAAATCAAAGCACATCTTAGACATAACGAAAACTTATTAAAACGATAGCTGTCATAAAACAAGTGCATGGTTCATTTAAAGTACAGATGCAATATAAATCATGTGGGTATTCAAGGTACAGAAACTGACTAGATGGCAACCACACTAAAGCTACATCCTCTCTATCACCAAGGTGATGAGAGCACATTCAGTGCGTTGGGCTCGAGCACACGAAGTGACGAGAACCAACATTATATACATATACATATACATATAGCTAGGCAAGACCACGGCCGCGGAACCGGGTAACGGGACAGGACAGGATCCAAGTTGCAACTGGCGGGAGCACAAGGGGGAGGCCCAAGTCAGTTGATCAGACTGACAAGGACGTCCAAGCTTAGTGGTGCCGACTCATAGGTTACATGAGAAATCAAAACGTATACAAAACATATCAGTATAAAACATTCGGGTAGGCGGGGCAGGGTGCTCGTAGGCACACCTTTCATATTATTATCTGTTCATGCATAAACGGGGCTGGCAGGACATATCAGGTGTATAAATCAGAATTTGAGATAAAAACCAGTAGGATCGGGTAATTATACATATAATCTGAGTAAAACAATGCAATGAATCCTTATATCATTAGGGACTATATATTGGGGCATCCATATTCAAGCAACATGTATAAGGATCTTGTATGTCTATTATTACCCTTAGTATGGTACTCGAATGATAGAGGACATACTAAGTTTCCTTATGCACGTTGATGAATCCAAAAGTCCCAATACCTTTCCGAAATGGTGTCTCTTTCTATGTCAATCTCCTTATGTCATCCCCTGGGTCTTTCCAAGGTGGTAGGGCATCAGAACAACCCATCCAAACCTTTAAATACCATATCTGAAAACAATGGAAAAGACTCAGGAATTCTGGGTGAAACTCGGTCACCTGTCGGTCATCTGGCGGTTAGCCGCCGAGGTGATCGGCGGTTAGCCGCTGGCTGACCGCGGGGCTGACCGCGGTTCACCCTGCTAAAATATAGCATTCTGTGTTTCTAACCGCGCATCTCGGCTACCTAGCGGTCACAGGGTTTTTGATTAGCGGTTAGCCGCGAGCTGACCGCGCGGCTGACCGCGGTTCGCCTGTCAACACACAGCATTCTGTGTTTCTAACCGCATCTGGGTCGGCTGGCCGCCGGTCACCTGTCGGCTAGCCGCCGAGGTGACCGCCCGCTGACCGCCCAGCTGCGGAAACTACACATCAGGTGCAGATTTCAGTCCTTTCTTTCCCAAACCATTTCACCTCAACTCCAACCATCTCCTAACGTGGAATGGGTCTATTCCCTTCCATTTAACATTTAATTCTTTCCACCAACCACCATTCCATCAATGCATTAATTCTCCTACCAATACAAATCTCATTCAATGCAAGTACAATTATCATTTAAGAAGTTTATAATGACCAAATAAACTTTAATGAATGAATGCATGTATTCTCATAAAACTAACTAAGAGAAAATCATATCAATAAGTACATTTCCAAAAGCATTATGAAACATAATGAACCAAAGGAAATAGGAATAGTAAAAATTCCACATTTTCAATAAAATAAGGACTTATTCAAATCAAATCCATTCATCCACTTGACCAAGTATGCTAGTCAAGCTCTAATCCCACTATCAAGCTCAAGCTCAAAATCTACAATCTACACAAAAATCCCCAAAATACATTCATTACAAGCCCTAAAGTGGCAAAACTATGAAATAGCAAGGGATAACTTCCAATACCTAAGATGGGCATCTCAAGGACTAGAAGAACACCCAACTAAGAGATGAGAAGAAGAACTTACATGAAAAGTCCTCTAATGGCAAGAGTTTGCTCAAAAGGTAGCTTGGAATGGAAGGCTCTCTCTACAAATGGTATCAAGATGAAGCTCTCATGGAGGGGAAGAAGATTACTACCTCCATTTTACATTTAGCAATAGATTTGAGAGAGATTGAGAGATGGAGAAGCAAGGAGCAAGAAGGAAAACCCTAGGGCTGGGCTGGAATTCCTTTTTCTCAAGAAAGTTGCGAGAAGAGGAAGAGGAAAAAGGACTCCTCCTTATATAGATAATGGCAATGGGTCCCACAACTTAAAACTCCAATTGGGCTAAAACATCGTTCTACGGGCTTCGGACGGATTCGACGAAGAAGGAAGAATTGATCGTCGAAATTTCTACTTTCCAAAAAGTATATATTTTACGAGTTTCGGAGACATTGAAATTAGTGTCCAGATTTTGTGTAAAAAGACTGTTTTACCCCTATCAATGGCAAAGTAGGGTTTAGAGGTCTCGAATGGAAACGGAGCAAATACAAAAGTTGTCGGGAATCATAAAATACATTAAACGGAGTAATTTACAGATTTCCAGAATTATAACTAAATCCCAAAACTAATCAAGACACAATAAAAGGAACCCCCAAAGGGCCCCACTAGATCAAAAAAGTTCCCTAAATTATTCAAAGCTATAAAAAGCTATTCTAATCCAGATTTAACCCATTTCTGCTAATCACCCTTATAGCTAAAACGCGTCTTAATTAACACTAAAAGGAAACTCTCGGGGCGGGGTCTTACAAGGGCTGTCTGACAACAGGTGGGTTTTTTAATGTGACCTTTCTTGCCTTCTGCTTAAATATCCTATACGTTTTTGGTTCACCTTTTCGTCCGTTCTTTTTTCCTAATTGCTTGAATTCTGCTGCAGGGATTTTGTGACTGAAATTGCAGTATTCAAAGGTGCCAAATTGGTTGCTGAGAGTCTTGCGGTAAGGTCAATTACATTTTATATCAGCGTGTGAGTGTGTGTGTGTCTCTTATACATATTTGTCTATTTCTTTTTTTGGCAAAGACAGAAAACCAGCACGCAGTCCTGACAAACTCGATCCAAGGATCTTATCCCTAGTGGAGCGAGATGTTACTAATCATTGCTCATTTTGTACCATATTTACTTATATTTTACTGCAAGGTTGCAGCCTTGTTTGAGGGATACCGATAAGGATTGTAAGGACCAGTTTGTTTGGAGGATATATGAGAATTCCAGTCTGGGGGATATATGAGAATTCCAATTGCTCTTCTCCAGCTGGATTAACAAATGCTCGAGGTTCTTGAGTATTTTTGAAAGCTGAATATCCGTGAATTGGAGAACCACAAAGAAGCATGGACATGGACACAGGACACGGACACGACAAGACACGGGCACTTCGACATGATATTTCTCAAAAAGTAGGATACGGACACATTGGGGACACTTTAATATTTAATATTTAATAATAATAATATATCTAATCTATGCTAAAAGATAATATCATTTTAACTTTGTAATCAATTTAGCAATCAAATAAATAAAAATTCAAGTACCAGTGTACCAACTAACAAATATATCAAATTATCAAGTAGCAATAACAAACATATCAAATTGCATTTAGGCCCTTTCCTTTTTTCTTTTTCTAATTTAAAGCCCTAGCGTCTACCTTATCTTCCTTCTTTTTTCTTCCAACCAAAGAGATTTTTTAACTGCCCCCTTATTTTTTCTTTATTTTAATTTTAATACTTTTCTCCAACTAAACCAGCCAGCGTGTCCCCAATGTGTCCCAGTGTATCCGGGAAATAAAATATAAAAAAGTAAGCAAAACACTAATTTTGGCGTGTCGAACACATGTCCAGGCATTGTCTAGTGTGTGTCAGTGTCCAACACGTGTTTGGGAAATAAAATATAAAAAAATAAACAGGATACCATTTTTGGCGTGTCGGACATGTATTCGGGGCGTGTCCGGGACCGACACGTGTCGGACATTGACATGCCGGCCCCGGAGAGGTGTCCGTGCTTCCTAAGAGAACCATATAAGACAAAAAAGCTAGCCCGAAAGGCTAGTTCTTTTAAAACTCACAAATCAAACATGGATATCCAAATGCTAGGGGACAGCTACTAACACGCTATTAGAAATTCCCACAAGTAAGAAATCCCATCAGGAATTCTTGCAAACAAACAAACACCCCCTTAATGAAATTACCTTTTATTTAAATCGTAAATGAACTAGCAGGCTGGGACGTAGGGTTGCAACCAGACTGCTGAAGTCATTTCTAGGATCAGGGTTGCAACTAGGAAAGCTGAGGTATAGTTTTCAAAATCGGAATTACATTGCGAATCGGCTTAGGCGGGCCCATTTTTGATATCGAAAACGGCCCCATGTATTGATGAAAATAGATGTGGAATCTCAAAATCCAAACAGGCCCCACCCAGCCATTAAATCGAAACATCTGTCAAAGCTGGGCTCTTTCTTTGGATGAAAGAGGTTGCAGCAGTGGGGCCCATAGCTGGCAGATGCTAAATCTCAGGTGGGCACCTCATAGATGAAAACGGGGTTCAGAGAAAAGCTGCTGCTGCAGTGGGGCCAGTGATATGGAAATCATTTTGGTTCGGCTGAATTTTATGAACAATTTCGGTTTAGACATGAAACCGAACGAAACTACCCTGTTGAACAAATTCGTTCCAAAATTCAGACCATTTTGGCCGAAATTCGAAAATTCGGTCTAAAATCCCAGGTTTCACCCGAAATATCCAAAATCTGTAGTTCTTCGAATTGTTTTTTAGGGGAAAAAAAGACCTTGGGGAGGGGAGGGGAGGGGAGGGGAGGGGTGGGGGTGTACCTGAACTGGAAATCCTATCTGTCTCTGCTGCCTTAACCGTCGCCGCTGCCCAAGCCATTGCCGCTACTGCTCACAGTGGCCAAAAGGGGTTGTTGCTCCTCTCTCCTCTTTCTCTCTCGCGCTCTCTCTCTCTTTCTCTCTCCATTCTCCTTCGTCTTCTTATTTTCACATGTGCAGGAAGTCTTGGGAAAAATGAGTCGAAAGGGCGGAGGGGGACGAAAAGACTTTTCCCAAGACTCGTTTTTACTGCTCTTTATTAAGGAATGCTGGAAGTACTTTATTAAGGAGTGGAACCAACGTTAGGCCCGCCTCATTGAAAATCTGAGCCATTAAATTTAATGGGCACAGTTCCCACGCGGTGGTTTGATTTATTAGTAAGGGATGCAAGTGGCTTGGGTTAAAAGTCTCAGATGTTGAATAAAAAAAAATAAGTATCTCACAAAAAAATTACATGGCCCTTTGTCACATAAATTAAGATAAGTTAAATGTCTTACTAATAATTACATGGGCCCAAGCCACATTTGAGCCCTAAATTGAAATAAGTTAAATGCCCTACTAATAATCACATGGGTCCCTGCCCACATCTGAGATCTAAATTGAAATAAATTAAATTTTCCACTAATAATTGCATGGCCCTAGCGACATTTGAGCCTTGAATTAAGATAAATTAAATGTTTCACTAATAATTGCATGGGTACTATCCAAATCTAATTTTGATGTTTTATTTACACACACTTATATATTTTCGAAATATAACTCTGAAACGTTTCGCCGAAATTCCGAATCAATCCAAATATTTCAGTTTGTTTGCCAAACCGAAACACAACACTGTCCGAAATGAATTTCTCAGCTACGAGTGGGGCCCACCACTGATTGATGAGAAACCGAGGAGAAGAATGGCCTGAAAGTAATAAAATAAAAAAACTCAAAAGCGTACCTGGAAACTTCGACTCTTCGTCTTCTTGTCTGGAACCTTTTTACCAAAGCTGAGAGCTCACAGCAAGCAGCAGGCAGGTAGCAATCAGCAGCCGGACCCTTCATCTTCTTCGCTAGAGCTCCGTCGCGGGATGCTGGACGCTTCATCTTCCTCACTAGAGCTTGGGCTTGGGATGCCAAGAGCTTGCAGCGAAGGAAAGTATTGTTGGTCAGAATTTTCCCTCTATAACCATGAGCTGACTTGTGTCCAAGCTAGCAGGACAAGAAGAATTGTTGGTCAGTGCAACCTGATATCAATTTTATTCCAGGCCTGCCTTGCTTGCTAATCTGATCTTGGATCCAATGGTTTTTCTTGAAACCAGGCTGAGAAATGCGGAGGTTGGGTGTTTTAAGAAGAACAGGGCTTGGCAGCTTCGCCCCGAGTTCCGAAAGTATGGCCTAGGGCGACCTCTTATAGCTATAGACTGTGTCCAAATTTATTCGAACTGCGGATGCACTTGGGATGCTTGAAACTATGATATCTAGATACTTCACAATAGGTAATTCATTGTGTCGTATCGTGTTTGATAGTTTAACTTTTCTGTGTAGAATCCATGTATCTGATACTTTAACTTTGGTGTGTAGAATCCATGTCCTTGGCATATCTGTGGCGTGTGTAGAATCCACGTATCTGATACTTTAGGTTTGGTGTATAGAATCCACGTCCTTGGTATATCCATTGCGTGTCCTTGCTGAATTGCTTGTTGTTTTGGATTCTTTATTTACACTACAACAAATGGGATTTTCAGCGACGAAACTATTTGTGACACGACCAAAAGTGTCGCAAAAAAAAAAAAAAAGAGGACTTTTTGCAATGTAAAACTAGACCCGTCGCAACAAGTTAAGTATTTGCAACACAAGACTCAATGTGTCGCAAATAGATACTTTCAGCAATGAATATTGTGTGTCACAAACAAATGCGTCGCAAAATCGTTGGCGCCAAATGGCGGTAAAATTATTCACGACGCTAGATACACATTTGCGACACAATCATGTCGTAAATAAGTATCTCTATCTGCGACGCAATCCCCGCGTTGCAAATAGTTTTATGTCGTAGAAAAGTTAAGGTTATTTGCAACAGTTTCCTTTTTGTGTCACACATGATGTCTTTGTGTCGCAGATAATTATTATTACCGACCTCCATTATATGGTGTCATAAAAAATTTAAGCTAAAAAAGTCGCTAATTTCTTCCCTCCGCTGCCATTATGAAAAAAAAATTATACATTTATTTGGGACGTAATTTTGATGTCACAAATAATATTTAGTTGCGACAGTATACCTGATGCGTCACAAATATTGAGCTTATTCGCGATGTGGATTTAAATGCGTTGTAGATAATTTTTTATTAGCGACATTATTTTATAGCGTTGCAAAAAAAATTAAGTCTAATTTTCCCACTTTGTTCCATCTCCTGCCTTTTGTTCTTTTTTTTTTTAATCGATCCTTCACCTTTTATTAATAGTGTTTTGTAAACTCAAGTCTCTATGCCCACTACAAGAAAATACATTTTTAGCGTCGAATTTGTAATGGTGGTCAGTCAAACTCGTCGCTATAAGACGCTTATAGCGGCGGCCAAAGCTGACCCCCACTGTAGCACAATTTTTAAGTTACTTTTACCGGCGGCCTTTGCTATGACCGTTGTTAAAAACATTTATCTAATGGCACAAATGACTTGTGGGAAAAATTTTTGTTTTTACCGTCAAATAATTAGCGGCAGCCAATACTTTCAAGGGTCAAAGGAGTTTGTAGCGTCCATTATAAGTTGGGTGCCGCTAAAAATTATTTGTTGCGGCGGCCACTAAAAGTTTTATTACAATAGCACCTTTCTGCCCTAATCTCCCCTCTCGTTCTAATATCCCTCTTTGTCACAACACCAAATCCCTAATCTGGATTAAGGGACTTTGATTGGGGAATTACTGAAGCATAATATTTCTTTTTTCCCAGGATTTGCATTTGGTGAGAATTTCAAGTTCCATCACCGTTATGGAAAATTTAGTGGAAGCTTGTATTGCGGTGCAACTCGAAGTCCGGAGCTCATCGAATCCCATGTTACACCACTAATGACTTACTAGCAGAATTATATTATCCCATACATTATCAGACTAGTACAACATAAACAAAATACAGACAGAGCTAGATAAGTAACAAGAGATTTCATTCCCATATTCAAGTTATAAATTAGAAAAGATGTATTAATTGCATTCCCAAAGTAAAAGGCCAATAGAGACCAGAAAAACAAAATATAACCCTACATAAAACTTCCCCTTGATATTTTTCATCTCAGGTGCAAGGTGTAGGGCTACATGACAATCTCTACACTTCAATCACACGTCACTTGCGGCTTAGCAACCACCTCCTCAGAAACTGTCCCAGGTACAAGTTGGGAAATCATACCTACAGCATCAAGTGTAGATCAGACAAATATGCCTGGCAAGTATCCAAGATAAAGAGCATAGTTTACAGGTAATCGAGCAAAATCGCAGTATCAGTAAATCAAGCAGAGTAGTGTGTAAGAATATAGTTAACAGAAACATAAACAATGATTCGTCGGACTATCGATTAATTGTTAACATATTCGGACGGATATTCAAAAGGGGAAAATCCATTGTTACCGAACAGTTAAACAAATAGTACCATAGGACTCGTCTTGGAGTCGTTAACCCTGCCACGGGGAAACCTGTATCAAGCCCTGGGCAATGTCCTATCACGGGGAATCCTTTATCAAGCTCAGATAGGTGGGTATTCTAGTAATGGCCCTTGTTATGGGGAATCATGTATCAAGCGTAGACAAGGTCCTGCCACGGGGTAACCTATATCAAGCTTGGGCACTGTTAACACCGGTCACTTACAAAATATCTCAGAGGGGAACAATATGTAGTAATACAGAAATAATAATAACAGAATGACGTCAACTCACAAGCAATACAGAAAGCGGGATTCGATTCTTAAACCAGGAATTAATGAGTAATTTGGTTACTAGCAAGAGACAATTGCAAATACAAGGTTTAACAATAAATCAAAATGCTTCAAGAACATAAGCAATGCCAATTCAGCTTTTAAAACGGCAAGGCTGGTAAAACAGGCTTTAAGGCAATATTTTTCCAAGTCAAGTTCAAAATAATAAAATAGGTAAAAGCAAGTTTCCATATAATATATGTCTAAGTTAGGCCGATAACAATAAAACGGGTTAAAACAGGCTCCAAGACGGTATTCTTTTCAACTCCGGCCGAAAACAGTAAATGGGTCCAAGCAGGTTTCAAAACAATATTGTCCGATTCAGGTTTAAATCAACAAAACAGACTAAAGCAGATTTCAAGATAGTATTTTTCCCAATTCATGTTTTAAAACAATAAAACAGACCGAAGCAGGTTTCAAGACAATATTTATCTAAGTCCGGGGATTTTACGGAAAATCGGGCAGCATTTCGGTTAGAAATATGGAAACCCAAAATGGGTGACAGAGAGGCAAGGTGATCCGGTTATCTCGGAAGGGCATGGCAACCAAATGCTCGCGTACAAACCGAGAAAACCTTTGAGGATCCAGGTACATCCAATGGTCAAGTAGGGCAAAAATTGTGCTAAGAGCTTCGAAGTCCCATGTGGCAATATGATTAAGTCAAGTTTACGAAATGCATGATAAAGATACAAAAGTTTGTTTAAAATAATTCTAAATGTGTTAGTACGGTGATTTCCAAGATTGCACACTCAAAGGGATGGATATTAGTGTATTTTCATACACGTGATGCATTCAGAAGGTGAGAATATCTACTCCCTAGAGGCCTGTTTGGATGCACAAGAAAACACAAGAAAATAATATTTTATAAAATATAATCTTTCATTTTTAAAAGAAGAAAATCTTGTGCGTTTAGTAACTCAAGAAAAATTTGAAGAAAAGATTATTTTCTTTCAAAAAGCTCAATATTATCTCTTACAGCTCTCCCTTGTAGAAAACTTTGTACAAGATAAGAATATTTAAAAATGACTATTACAAAGTGGTAAAGTAAAGATTTTAGTTCACCAAATCCATTATAATGTGTATGATTACATATATGGTAAAGTAAAGTAAAAGTAAATCTCATAGGATGGTAAAGGTGTGGTAAAGTAAAGGTGAGATAAAGTACATGGTGAAGTAAAGTGGGAAGGAATGGTAAAGTAGTTTCTTTTCTTTACTTTACTCTATCATATTTTATCGTAGTTTTATATGGTAAATAAAAAATTGATTTGTTTACGGGTGTGGTAAAGTAAAATAAAGATTGATGTCTTATCGTGGTTAAAGGTGAGGTAAAGTAAGGTCAGATGGAGTATGTGGTAAAGTAAACTGGGAGAGAGAGAGTTATAAAGTAGTTATTTTTTTATTGACTTCACTTTACTATACTTTATCATGATTTTATGTGATACTTATGATAAAAACATGAAAGTTAAACTTTACTTTACCGCATTACTTTTTTATCTAGATGTGATAAATTACATATAAATTAAATAATCTAATAAAAAATATTCTTATAATGTAATTTACTTTAATCATAACACCTTCCAAACTGTTCAATTTAAAATCTATAATATTCTTCAAAAATTACCAAATAGTAAAAATATTATATTGTTATAATATTGCATTATTGTATTCTATACTATTTTAATCTTGCAATATTTAAATTTGTAAATATTTTATTCTGTAGACATCTAAACGGGCCCTAAGTTCGGGTAAAATTACAAGTCACCATGCTTTACATGGGTTCATAAATATCCGGGTTCAATTTTGAATTAAAAATTAATAACGAGCAAGGATAAGGTACATGGTTCATCTAGGTCTTGGTCTCTTTTCCAACGAGGAGAATATTTACCGTGTCCGGGGTCTTTAAGTCCTGAGTCCCATTTTTGGGGTGAATGAACCATTTTAAACCATGGTTGAAACAACACAACTTGGGTTCAAAATTCAGAATTTTTGATGGAGTTAAAACCGGGTTTAAATGAGGCCAAAAACCCATTTTAAAATCAGGTTTTTCGGGTCCCAAGGAGGAGCAGCTGGCTGGCCGGGGCACTGCGTGCCATAGATGGCCACCGCGCGCAGTGGACTGGCCGCCGCACTGCAGCAGCTGGCCGGTCATCACAGCAGTTGGCTACTGCATCTTGTGATGTAGGCCGCTGAGCATGGGGTGGGGGTAGCCATTGGTCCCAGCTCAATTTGGCCGCTGGGCATGTGTATTGGACTGGCCATTGTATGTGGAGGGGGAATGGCCGCTGAAGTGAAGAAGGCAGGGGCCTACTTGCTGGCAGCTGTGGCTGCCCCAAGGAAAGACAGGTGGCAGCGCAGGGGAAGGAAAATGCTGGAAAACAGGTGGGAAAAGAATCCTGCTGGCCGCTGAAGCAAGGGGAGAAAAGCCACCTGGCTGCTGAGACGAAAGAGAGTGGCCGGTGGGGATTTAGGGAGACAGCAGCTGCTGGTCACCACTGCTTTGACGAAGGGAAAGAAAAGGAGGGTGGGTAGGAGGAAAACTAGACTAGCCGCTGGGCAGCACCAGCTGCGTGGCCGCTGGGCGTGCTGCCTAGCTGGTCCAAATCCCAAGAGGGCAGGGGGGGTTCCCAACAGGGACTTATCAGGTGGGGTCCACTAAAATGGGTGTAATTAACTGATTGATAAAATAGCCAAAGAACTGATTTAACAAATTAATTAATAAACCCATTCAAATCCAAGATGAAGCTCAGAGATTCTAATTAATGAATAATATGAAACCATTTGAAAGCTCATGGCTGAAACCCCTCATTTGCCTCTAAGATTTGTAGAACAGCATGGTCGTTAAAAATCTAATGACAGGAAACATTCATTAACAGAAATCAAACAGTAAAACCATTGTGTTTAACATGAATCCCTACTAATATAAGCTTGATTAATTTTAATTAAGGCTAACCAGAACAAAGTATGCAATTTAAATTCGGTACTTGCCTAAAAAACTAAGAGCAAAACTAAACCTCAAGTACATTCAAGCCAAGCTCTAACCAAGAGCTTTCTCTTCCAAAAACCCACCAAAATCTCCCTAAAAACAAAACCCATAAACTGTCAAAAACTACCCCGAAGCAGAATATACAGAGGAAGAAGAAGATGACTCCTAGCCAAGAAGAAATAGGGCCTACCTCTCTGAAAATCAAGGAAGAAGAAGGTAGTTGCATGAAATGGCTGCCACCATCGGATTCAAACCAAAACAAAGTATGTCGCGAAGAAGACAATGGGGAGTTGATTGGCCGGGTTGGATCAAGCAAGAAAAGCCTCCAAAGGAAAGTTCTCCAACAAGCCATGGAAGGAGAGGAGAGGAGAAGAAGAAGAGAAGAGAGAAAACTCTCTCATGTTTAGTGTGACCGGTTGCAAATGAGCAAGGAATGAGAAGTAGTAGTAGTTAGTGGGGTAGGTGGCATTAAATGCAAGTAGTGGTGGTAAGTGCGATATTTTACAAAACTTACATTTGTGAGTTTGCCACCATCTTAGCCAAACTTGGAGCGAGTTAACGAAGGTCTTTAGGACCTCGGACGGATTAGGTCAAAGAAAGAGAATTGTAGGTCTAAAGAAGGGCTTTCCAACAAGCGAAGAATCATAATTTTCTGAGATCGGGGACCGGAACTGATATTTTCCAAACTGTGATATTTATCTCGAAAAGTGTGTCAGGGGTCAAATTGAGCTTTTTGAGCCTCGGAAGATTTTGGGCTAAACATGAAAATTGTGAGGCAGGTCAAGTTCTAATTTTTGAATCCAAGAATGGTATGTTTCAGGGCTCGGAGGAAAAGTCCGATATCCGGTCAAAGTCTATAAATTTATGACAGAAATTGTCAATTGAGGGGTTTCAGGATTTCAAATTGATTCGAGTTGAATAAAAAAGTTTTCTTGGATGATAATCTCGATCAAATGAGTCCAGAATAACAATTTAGCAAAATTTACGAATAACCTCCCAGTCTCACTCAAAATCACAGATAGGCTCCAAAACGGGGTCAAACTAGACTTGTTGGTTCTCAAAGCTTCCCAAAGTTGCTCAAAGATTATTCTAACACAAGAAACACCACGATTGGCCTCTAATCCCCACTTAACAATCATAACCATAGAATTACTAATGCTAATGCTAGGGTTAAGAGGTCGGGTTCTTACACTCTTTCCCCATCTCGCTCATCTCCCTCACGGCCCATCACCTTCATCTCTCCTTCCCACCTCTCTTCCCTGCGCAAGCCATCCCCCACTTCCAAGCGCACAAACCTTTTCTAATTAAAAAGAAGCAACACTTTTCATTGTGAAAAATGTTCCCTCACCAAATTTTCTCTCGACACCATTTCTTCCATAAACGTGCACTGCCCACAGTCTTCCACGCCTTCCCCTCTTCTCTTCTTGCGCCTTTGGTTCTTCTCTTGCAGTAG
This sequence comes from Persea americana, assembly GCA_029852735.1. NCBI lineage: Eukaryota > Viridiplantae > Streptophyta > Magnoliopsida > Laurales > Lauraceae > Persea > Persea americana. Next base: position 34,436,387 of record CM056813.1, read on the forward strand.
CGATTGGGGGCATCTACTGAAATCCGACAATGTCTTCCTCTCATGGATGCTATTGACACCAAAAATATCACTTTGCCTCCTCAACATCAAAAGCTACATGGAGCCGCATCCTACTACAAACAGGCAAAGCTGCTTCAAACATCAAATCTTGTCAAAATCAAACAAAAACTACAAGATCCTTCAAAATGGCCAAAAGAAAGGTACACATGAAGTTTCAGGCTATTTTGACACCATTTGGCCTAACTTCAATCCTCCAACAACTGAGCAAGAGCTCTCGGCGGCGACAGTGCCGAAGACATCAAATGTTTGATCAGAGCCTATGGATGGTCTCAAAATACCTCAAAAGGCTCCACGCTAAATTTTAAGTCAAACCGACACCGTTTGACCCTCCATCAACTCTCGAAAGGCGAAATCAAGCATCTCAGCGGTGAGAACCTCCGATGCCGCCACTCATCAAACAAAGCACATGAGTAGCTTCTACATGCTTTCAAAGGGTTGCACACCAAATTTCAGGTCATTCCGACAACGTTCGACCCAGCTTTGACGCTTCAAAGTAAAATCAAGCCTACCAGCAACGAAGCTCCCCGGGACCATGGAATCCAAATCGGAGCTAATGGATCATCTCAAAATGACTCCAATAGGCTCTGTGTCACATTTCAGGTCAATCGGACATCGGATGACCGTACATCAAAGCTCGACATCTTCCCCACGGTGAAATCAAGTCTAGCACCGACGGGACCCCAAACGGCTTCAAAACTCAAATAAAAGCCCATGGTTGGTCCTATCTAATGCTCAGAAAGCTTCACCTCAAATGTCAAGTCATTCCGACATCGTTTGACCTAGTTTCAACTCTTGGCGGAAAATCGGCTACAGAGTCTTCGGCTTTTCCAAAAATAGGAAACTTTGTGCTCTGATTTGTATGACTTCTCGACGGGTTTTCTTCAATGGAATCAAATAAATAAGGAGAAATGTCAAAGAAAAATACAGGAGAAAACAGAAGCGAAAAATCCCGAGAAACGGCCAAGAAACGGAGATCGGACGACGGCTGAAAAAGGGGCAAAAGGCCCATGGTCGCCGACGACCATAGGGATCCGGGCCGCCAAAGTTCGCCCGGAAACCCACTTTTTCGGGTATTTTTTACGTTTCGCGATGTTTGGCCCTTGTGATTTTCTCAAATGCTGATTTTTGAGGCATGATATCCGTCTATCTTCGTCAACATCACGAATCCACCATCGAAATCATTTGATCATCATCGGACACTCCAAAACCGCCAACCCGCCGATCAAGAAAGCACACTTTCTGCCCGACCGATAGTGAAATCGACTGGACATATGTTGCTGGCCCATTGGTGTCAACCAATGTTTGAATTTGCATCGTCATTTGACATTAAATAACATACAGATCCATCGATGATCATTGCAAGAACAATTACAAAAGACGCGGTGAGGCCCGTAACTCTTCAAACGACTCAGTGACCAATTAATGAAGTTAAATGACCTTTTTATGACAACTTCTTAGGGTCATTAACTCATTATTTTGGACAGCCCAATCACAAGCAAGCAAATGGGAGTTACAAGTCCAATTAATCATGGCAATTAACCATATAACTCCTATCATTATGGAGATTAATCATGGTAATTAATCATAAAACTCCCATCATCGTGGAGATTAAATGTCCATTATTTTCCATCGGCCAATCAAAATCCAAGAAAAAGAAATTACAAAATTATGAAATTAAATCTTGTAACTCCTCCCATCAAGGAGCATTAATGCCATTAATGCCCATAAACCTTCCTAATGGCTACCAAAAGCTTATAAATAGGCGGTCATTCCAGAGGGAAAGGGTCCTGAAAAATCGTTTTGAAAATTATCCTGAAGAATTCTCTGCGCAAAAAAAGCTCTCTTGTCTTGAAGAAACTCTACAAGGTGATCGAAGTCCCTTGGGGGCCCACCCCCCTAAGGTTTCCCCTCTTCTTCTATCCAACATGGCCTAGATGCGGCTTTTCAGCTCGTCTACTTGGTTTTTTATTAGATATAGGACCTTTCCTTGGTCTTTGTGCTCTAAAAATCCGAGGTCCAAACCAAGCCAAGTGAACTAAAGCATCAAGTGTTCTCATATGAAGGACGATAGCGGAGTCCATACATGATTCGCGACCATCGATCTGAACGAGTCCCCACAATCTCTTGAGAAGTCAGATCCCTCTTTCTTTCTTTTCTATTGTATTTTGTATTTTTTTAAAAAGACAAAAAAAATTCACAACTCTTGTCTTTCACTATTGACGAGATTTGTAAAACCGCCTTCTACGGCACAAAACTGCTTTTCACGGCAAACTAAACAAAATTGCCTCTCATGGCATTTTAAAATCTTGTCTCTTTCTTTAAATATATGTGCAATAGAAAGTTAGAAAAAAAGCTTGATTTCCTTTCTACTTGTAAAGGTGAATCTCCTGATCACCATTTCAAATTTCAAGTAGAATAGAAAATCTAGCATACCCGTACAAAAATGTTGATGCTTGCTCTTTTTTTCTCTTCGCCCCGTCGCACCCCAGCGGACCCAGGATGGAGGAAGGTAAGAAGAAAAAGACGGGTCCATCAAGTTAGCATACCCGGTGGGACTCTTTCATTTGAGAGCACGGTGCTTAGAATCTTTGGCTCCTTTCTAGTTGGTGGCCTATATTGGATCTTGTATCTAAAAAAAAAATATGAGATGAGATTCTTTGGAAACTTCTTTCTTTTCACCTGTTTCCATTCTTTCTTTTCTCTAACAAATTTTTTTTTTCAAATTTTCATCTTTTGGATCAAATTGGAGAAACTTTGGTTCTTTCCTTTTCGTACAATGGCTCGTAGAAATGTTTGAGCCAACGTTCGGAGTAGGTGGGGCCATTTTCTTCTCTTTGATGGGTCCATTGGAGATCTTTCAAAAAAAAATTTAATTTTTTTCAAATTTCTCTCTTTTGGATTCAAATTGGAGAAACTTTGATTATTTCCTTTTCGTACAATGGCTCGTAGAAATGTTTGAGCCAACGTTCGGATTGGGAGGAACCATTTCCTTCTCTTTGATGGGTGCATGGGTGATCTTTCAAAAAAAGAAAAAAGAAAAAAAAAAAAGGCTTTTCAAATTTCTTTCTTTTGGATTCAAATTGGAGAAACTTTGGTTCTTTCCTTTTCATACAATGGCTCGCAGAAATGTTTGAGCCAACATTCGGACTAGGAGGGGCCACTTTCCTCTCTTTGATGGGTCCATTGGAGATCTTTCAAAAAAGAAAAAATAAAAATATTAAGGTTGCACCAATTGCATTCTTTAACCAAGGTGAATTTAAGAAAAGCCTTATCCAAAGTGTGGAGGCAGCTAGACTGTTCGAGGTAAGGGTCCTTTAAACGAGTTCATTAAGTAATCCTACCCTTACCTGAGGGCTAATCTATCCACTAAGGTTTTATAAGACCGAATTGGAAGACCTATGTGCACTCCTAAAAAAAAAGATCTTTTCAAAAAAAAAAATAATAATAATAAATCTTTCAAAGAAAAAAAAAAAAAAACTTCTATCATTATTGTGTTCAAATTCGAGAAATTTTGGTTCATTCCTTTCCGGATTTAGTGCTCGCAGAAATGTTTGAGCCTGTATTCGGATTGGAATACCATTTGCTCTCTTTTATGAATTCAATCTTGGCTTAAAAAAAAAAAAAACTCCCGTCATTACTGGATTCAAATCTGAGAAATCCTGGTTCCTTCCACTTTGGACTTAGGGCTCGCGGAAATCGCTGAGCCTCTGTTCGGATTGGAATATCATTTGCTCTCTTTTGTGAATTCGATCTTGATCTTTCAAAAAATCTCATCTTGTGTCCTTTTTAAGGATGCGATTTACAACATTTGTGCCTAGCGGTGCTAGTACGCCCTTTCGGGTCTACTGTATTCGCGATCGACACATTTGTATTCCAACTTTATATAATTTTACCTTGAGTGAGCTTCGCTTCTCGGTAACTTGAATTAAGGTTTACAATTGCTTGTAGCAGTCACTGGAACGCTCATTTCGAGACGACCATACTTGCGTTCAGAACAATTGTACCCTTTATGGCCTTCGCCATCTTCATTACGCTTAGAATGGGCCATGCCCGCTGAGCGATTTGAAAAGACAAATCCATGGTGTTTTCCATTTATGATCACCATATTCTTGTGATTATTAATGGATGTGGTCTTGTTTCAGAAGTTTTCCAAAACTAACAATGGCAGCTTCGCTGACCATCACCTTCGATGAGAACAAGTACCAAGTCATGCTTCAAGAGAAGCAAAGCAAGCGCACTTTCAAGCGCCCCGCCAGCTGCCGAAGCGTCACCTCCCTCGGCAACTCCCAAAACACAGGGTTGACCTCCACTCCCCCGACCATCGTCTTCGGGTCACTAAGACCATTCCCATTACCCGTAGAAGAGACGGCACCTGCTAAAAAGCAGAAGACCGCCCCTCAACGTGTCGCTGCCCCGACACCAAAGGCGGTCACCAAGAAGCTTGAGGCTCGTGGCAATCCCTCAAGGCCTTAACCTGTAAAAAACTAGGTCTGCCCCAAGACTTGGTCCCAGCGATCTTCATCAAAACAAAGAAGATCCCCGACATCTGCAAAGCCAGGATGCCTGGCTCCTCTCAAGGAAAATCGGTTCTATCATCTCGTTTACATCAAAGGGGAGAAACCTACCCTCCACCGAACCACAAAACCAACCTAGCAAGAGTCGTCTTGTTCATACAGGCCCAAAATCAAGTCGTGCATCACAAAGCTTCGACAAGAATCTGCCAAGGCCTGCTCTCCTGCAACTCGACCCTTCATCTCAACAGGAGCCGAGCTTGTGAAATTTAAAGCTTCGCTGTGACAGGCTAAGGACCGCGTCTAGATCCTGTCCATGCCAGTCTTCAAGGAAGATAAGCTCGGCTGCTACGCACGAGGGACCACGTCCTTCATTGCCAGAGCACAGCCCGAGCTAACCGAAGCTCAAATTGCTCGTCGTATACGTCGTCGTGCGGCATATCGACAGAAGAGATTAGAGAAGCAAAGAACCCAGTATTCTGAGCTTCAAATCTCCATAAAATGGGTCGAGAAAGAAAGACCCGACCAAGTTGTTACTGTCCACATGGTTGGCAAAACCAAGAGATGCCAGAAATCAACAACAAAAATACATGTCAGACGACCGGTGACTCGCAGCGTCTCCCGGACAAGATGGCATCAGGAAGACTCTCCCACTCCTTCAAGCCAAGGACATCGGAGTGATCATTCCTCAGGCTCTTCATCTAGAAGAATGAGCTCCAGCTCAATCACTGTTGACACCAAAAATGTCACTTTGCCTCATCAACATCAAAACTTATATGGAGTCGCATCATACTACAAACAGGCAAAGCTGCTTCAAGCATCAGATCTTGACAAAAGCAAACAAAAACTACAAGATCTTTCAAAGTAGCCAAAAGAAGAGTACGCATGAAGTTTCGGGCCATTTCGACACCATTTGGTCCAACTTCAAACCTCCAACAGCTGAGCGAGAGCTCCCGACGGCGACAGAGTAAAAAACATCAAATCTTCGATCAAAGTCTGTGGATGGTCTCAAAATACCTCCAAAAGGCTCCATGTCGAATTTCAAGTCAAATCGACACCGTTTGACCCCCCATCAACTCTCGAACGGCGAAATCAAGTCTCCCGGCGGCGAGAACCTCTGATGCTGCCACTCATCAAACAAAACACATGAGTAGCTTCTGCATGCTTTCAAAGGCCTGCACGTCAAATTTAAGGTCATTCTGATAACGTTTGACCCGGTTTTGATGCTCCGAAGCAAAATCAAGCCTACCGGCGGCGAAGCTCCCCTGGACTATGGCACCCAAATTGGATCTAATGGATCATCTTAAAATGACTCCAATAGGCTCCCTGTCAAATTTCAGGTCAATCGGACATCGGATGACTGTACATCAAACCTCAACATCTTCTGCACGGTGAAATCAAGTCAAGCATCGACGGGACCCCAAACGGCTTCAAAACTCAAATAAAAGCCCATGGTTGGTCCTATCTAATGTCCAAGAAGCTTCACCTCAAATTTCAGGTCATTCCGACATCGTTTGACCCAGTTTCAACTCTTGGCGGAAAATCGGCTACGGAGTCTTCGACTTTTCCAAAAATAGGAAACTTTGTGCTCTGATTTGCACAGCCTTTCGACAGGTTTTCTTCAAAGGAATTAAGCCAATAAATGAGGAGAAATGTCAAAGAAAAATACAGGAGAAAACGGAACGAAAAAGCCCGAGAAACGGCGACCGGAAGGCGATCGGAAAGTGGAGCAAAGTCCAAGGTCGCCGGCGACCTTGGCCCATGGTCGCCGGCGACCCTGGAAATCCGGTTCGCCGGATTTCCACCAAAAGCGCCATTTTTCCGTTCTTTTTTTAGTTTCGCGATGTTTGGCCCCTGTGATTTTCTTAAAATCTGATTTTTGAGCCATGATATCCGTCGATCTTCGTCAGCATCACGGATCCACCATCGAAAACATTTGATCATCATCGGACACTCCAAAACTGCCAACTGGCCGACCAAGAAAGCACACTTTCTACCCGACCGATCAAGAAATCGACTGGACAGATGTTGCCGGCCCATTGGTGGCAATCAATATCTAAATTTTCATCGTCATCCGACATCAAGCAACGTACGGATCCATCGATAATCATTGCAAGAAGAATTCCAAAAGACGCGGCGCGGCCCGCGACTCTTCGAGCGACTCGGCGGCCAATTAATGAAGTTAAATGACCATTTTATGGAAATTTATTAGGGTCATTAACTCGTTATTTTGAACGGCCCAATCAGAAGCCAAGAAATGGGAGTTACAAGTCCAATTAATCATGACAATTAACCATGTAACTCCTATCATTATGGAGATTAATCATGGTAATTAATCATAAAACTCCCATCATCATGGAGATTAAATGCCCATTATTCTCCATCGGCCAATCAAAATCAAAGAAAAAGGAGTTACAATATAAAGAATTAAATACTTGTAACTCCTCCCATCATGGAGCATTAATACCATTAATGCCCATAAAACCCTCCTAATGGCCACCAAAAGCCTATAAATAGGCGGTCATTCCAAAGGGAAAGGCCCGAAGAAAAAATCATCTGAAGGATCCTGAAAAATTGTCTGAAAACTATTCTGAAGAATTCTCTGCAAAAAAGAAGCTCTCTCACTTTAAAAAAACTCTGCTGCAAATTCTACAAGGTGATCGAAGTCCCTTAGGGGGCCGCCACCCCCCAAGACCTCCTCTCTTTTTCTATCCAACATGGCCTAGATGCGGCTTTTCAGCCCGTCCACTTGTTTTTTTATTGGATATAAGACCTTCCCTTGGTCTTTGTCCTCTAAAAATCTGAGGTCCAAGCCAAGCCAAGTGAACTAAAGCATCAAGTGTTCTCATCTGAAGGACGATGGCAGAGTCCATACATGACTCGCGACCGTCGATCTGAACGAGTCCCCACAATCGCTTGAGAAGTCAGATCCCTTTTTCTTTCTTCTCTATTGTATTTTATATTTTTAAAAGAGACAAAAATCAAAATTCTTGTCTTTCATCATTGATAAGATTTGTAAATCACCTTCCATGGCAAAATCGCCTTCTACGGCACAAAACTGCCTTTCACGGCAAACTAAACAAAATCGCCTCTCACGGCATTTTAAAATCTTGTCTCTTTCTTTAAATATGTATGCAATAGAAAGTTAGAAAAAAAAGTTTGATTTCCTTTCTACTTGTGAAGGTGAATCTTCGGATCACCACTTCAGATTCCAAATAGAATAGAAAATCTGGCATACCTGTACGTAAAGAAAAAAAATGTTGATGCTCGTCTTTTTTTTTTCTTCACCCCGCCGCACCCCGGCGGACCTGAGACGGAGGAAGGCAGAGAGTGAAAAAGATGGGTCCATCAGTCACTAAGACAATAGCCTCTTTCGACTCACGAAGAGTGAATGTCCTAGTCACAAACTCTGAGCAACCTCCATCAGATGATAACATGGCTCTACGCATTCAACAACTAGAGCAAGGACAGCAGAGAATAGAGGTCCTGATGGAAAACCTCCTTCTCACTCTCCAACGTCCACCAAACAATGATGAAGTTCCTCCACAAGATGAGGCAAATGGTGGAGAAGATGAGTCACGCGCCCTTACTAAAAAGGACGTTGACAATATCCTCGCCAAAGCAAAAGAAGAGGATACACTGAAGGAGTATGGGATCAAGCCACCATATCCCTTATGGATGGACTCGGTTCCGTTCCCTCCAAAGTTCAAACAACCTCTTCTCCGAACATATACAGGGAAAGGTTTAGCTAGACAGCACGTCATCCACTTCAAGATCCTGATGGGAGCTATTACGGATCAAAATGCTCTCAAGATCCATCTCTTTGCAAGTATCCTAAAAGGTACGGCTTTTGATTGGTACTCCACTCTGCCAGAGGACTCCATTCAAAACCGGACCATGCTACAGACACGCTTCCTGACCCACTTCAAAGGTGAGGATCATCATGTTACTATGGCTCAACTTTGTAGCCTTAAACAGGGAGAGAATGAGTCGACATACGACTTCATTCACAAGTGGAAAGTAATGGCATACAAGTGCTCAGATGTGCTGCACAAGCGTCGCTGGTCGACATCTGCCAAAACAACATGAGAGCAAGGATCCACTCCATGATCATTGGCAACAAATCGAAGAATCTTGGAGAACTCCTGGAAGCGTCTATGGAGGCTGAAACGGTGATCAAAGACCTTAATAGTCAGAAGTCATCAAAGAATGAGCCGACCGCCATTCCGACCTCCAAACCAAAGAAAAGGAGGTTCTCAATGTGCAAACCAAGTCAGCCCCTCAGCCGCCAAAGAAAGCTGAAAACAAAGCTCCAGGCAAGAGACTTGAACTCTCTAATGCCTTCAAAGAACGAGTAGAGAAGAAATACCCGTTCAATGAAGATGTTGAAGAAATATTTGGGGCTCTCTTGGCAAATGGGAAACTCACCTTGCCTGACCCTAAAAGACCGGGAGATGTTGGCAAAACCAATGATCCCCGATATTGTTCATACCACCAAATGGTCTCGCATCCTCTCAACCAATGTTTCGTTGTGAGAGAGAAGATCAACGAGATGTGGAAAAACGGAGTCATTACCTTTGACAAAAACTATGGGTCCGCCTCCGCTAACATGGTGTCATATGGACAAACATCCAAATCACCAAAGGAAAGAGTCACTACTTCCTTCAAGGTGATAAAAATGACACAGACGTCCCAAGAGCCGGTGCCTTACCCAACACTAGAAGGACACCCCATATGGGTACATTCCGATCTCCTAGAAGATGAAAATTGGGAGATCGTCAAAACAAAGCCGACCGCTCAACAGTGAAGGTAAGCCAATAGATAGCTCCACAAGCTCAAACAGCAGGAGAAGGTTTAAACAAAACAAGAGGTCCCTGAAAAAGCAGAAACCTCCTTTACCGCTTCACTGGGGGCAACAGAGGAGTCTCTTCCCAAAGCTTCAAGAGTGGTAAGAAAGTTCACCCTCGGTGATTTCATGCCACCACGTGTCGCGACCCCGGACCGAGACCCGGGACCGCGACGGGGTGGTGTGGATAATGAACCACCCCTTGTTAATAATTATACATTTCCTTAATTTCCCACAGGTTTCCGCGGTGAGGATTCCTCATACACTCATAGAACATTTATATTGGTGCGGAAGCGTGTAGCAAATCAAACTCTTAATCCATTCTCATCAAGTAAGACTGATGATACACAAGTATGACATGATGTCAGAGTGAGCAATGATCTCATTAGCCTTCCCAAAATATGAAGTTAAAGTTTAAACAAAAGATCAAGTTAAATTAACATTCCCCAAAAAAATGGCCAACAAAGGCCAGTACAACCAAAAGTGTAAAAATCAATATCATTCTATAAACTCCCCAAAATGTTCGCAGCTCAAAGCTAAACCAAATGTCTACAAGACATTGTCAGCTTGCCACTCCACTAAACGCTGCGGTTCATTGACCGCCTCCTCTGGCCCCTCCTCAAAGGCAACAACGGGAGCTGGACCTGAGTACCACAAAAATGGGTCAGACACGACGGTCTGGCAGGTGGGTGAATAGATATACCAAGAAAGAAATCAAAGCATATCATAGACATAACGAGAACTGTCATAAAACAGGATGCATAGTTCATTTAAAGTACAGATGCAATATAAATCATGCGGGGTATTCAAGGTACAGGAACTGACTAGATGGCAACCACACTAGAGCTAAATCCTCTCCATCACTAATGTGATGAGAGCACATTCAGTGCGTTGGGCTCGAGCACACGAAGTGACGAGAACCAACATTATATACATATACATATACATATAACTAGGCAAGACCACGGCCGCGGAACCGGGTAACGGGACAGAACAGGATCCAAGTTGCAACTGGCGGGAGCACAGGGGGAGACCCAAGTCAGTTGATCAGACTGACAAGGATGTCCAAGCTTAGTGGTGCCGACTCTTAGGTTACATGATAAATCAAAACATATACAAAACTATATCAATATAAAACATACGGGCAGGCGGGGCATGGTGCTCGAAGGCACACATTTCATATTATTTTCGGTTCATGCATAACGAGGCTGGCGGGACATATCCGGGATATAATCAGAATTTGAAAGAAAACCAGTAGAATCGGGAAATTATACATATAACTGAATAAAACAATGCAATGAGTCCTTATGTCATTAGGGACTATGTATTGGGGCATCCATATTCAAACGACCTGTATAAGGATCTTGTATGTCTAAATTACCCTTAGTATGGTACTCAAATGATAGAGGACATACTAAGTTTCCTTATGCACGTTGATGAATTTAAAGGTCCCAATACCTTTTCCCAAATGGTGTTTCTTTCTACGTCAATCTCCTTATGTCATCCCCTGGGTCTTTCCAAGGTGGTAGGGCATCAGAAAAACCCATCCAAACCTTTAAATACCATAACTGAAACCAATAGGAAAGACTCAGGAATTCTGGGTTAAACTCGGTCACCTGTCGGTCAGCTGGCGGTTAGCCGCCGAGGTGATCGGCGGTTAGCCGCTGGCTGACCGCGGAGCTGACCGCGGTTCACCCTGCTAAAATGTAGCATTCTGTGTTTCTAACCGCGCCTCTCGGCTACCTAGCGGTCACTGGGGTTTTTGGTTGGCGGTTAGCCGCGAGCTGACCGCGAGGCTGACCGCGGTTCGCCTGTCAAAATGCAGCATTCTGTGTTTCTAACCGCATCTGGGTCGGCTAGCCGCCGGTCACCTGTCGGCTAGCCGCCAAGGTGACCGCCCGCTGACCGCCCAGCTGCGGGAACTACACATCAGGTGCAGATTTCTGTGCTTTCTTTCCCAAACCATTTCACCTCAATTCCAACCCTTTCCTAACATGAAATGGGTCTATTCCCTTCCATTTAACATTTAATTCTCTCCACCAACTACCATTCCATCAATACATTTATTTCTCCTACCAATGCAAATCTCATTCAATGTAAATACAAATCTCATTTAAGAAGCCATACTAACCCAAAATAAACTTTCATGAATGCATGCATATATTCTCATAAAACTAACTAAGAGAAAAACCATGTCAATAAATACATTTCCAAAAGCATTATGAAACATAATGAACCAAATGAAATATGAATAGTAAAATCCACATTTTCAACAAAATAAGAACTTATTCAAATCGAATCCATTCATCCACTTGCCTTGGTCTCCAAAGTATGCTAGTCAAGCTCTAATCCACTATCAAGCTCAAAATCTACAATCTACACAAAATTCCCAAAATACATTCATTACAACCCTAGAATGTCAAAATCAAGAAATAGATGGAGATAGCTTCCAATAATCAAGGTGAAGCACCTCCTAGGCTAGATGAACACACAATCAAGAGATGAGAAGAAGAACTTACATGAAAAGTCCTCTAATGGCAAGAGCTTGCTCAAAATGTAGCTTGGAATGGAAGGCTCTCTCTACAAATGGTATCAAGATGAAGCTCTCATGGAGGGGAAGAAGATCACCACCTCCATTTTGCCTTTAGCACTAGATTTGAGAGAGATTGAGAGATGGAGAAGCAAGGAGCAAGGAGAAAACCCTAGGGCTGGGCTGGGACTTCTCTTTGTTCTCAAGAAATTGCAAGAAGAGGAAGAGAGGGAAAAGGACTCCTCTTTATATAGACAATGGCAATGGGTCCCACAACTTAAAACTCCAATTGGGCTAAAACATCGTTCTACGGGCTTCGGACGGATTCGACGAAGAAGGAAGAATTGATCGTCGAAATTTCTACTTTCCAAAAAGTATATATTTTACGAGTTTCGGAGACATTGAAAATAGTGTCCAGATTTTGTGCAAAAAGACTGTTTTACCCCTATCAGTGGCAAAGTAGGGTTTAGGGGTCTCGAATGGAAACGGAACAAATACGAAAGTTGTCGGGAATCATAAAATACATTAAACGGAGCAAATTACCGATTTCCAGAATTATTAAATAAATCCCAAAACTAATCAAGACACAATAAAAGGAACCCCCAAAGGGCCCCACTAGATCAAAAGAGTTCCCAAAATTATTCAAAGCTATAAAAAGCTATTCTAATCCAGATTTAACCAATTTTCACTAATCTCACTTATAGCTAAAACGCGTCTTAATTAACACTAAAAGGAAACTCTCGGGGCGGGGTCTTACACCACGGCTCAGAGATGAGACTACGCAGGGGGTATCATGCTCTTGTAACTCGGTAGTTGGATTCTCCATGAATGGATACGAGTCCAGTGACACTGCCAGTGATACAAATGAATGGGAGGAATCCCTTGAAACGGGAGAATATCTCTCCGATGAAGAAGGATCCCAGAATCCCACCTTATGCCAGTAATCTGGTATAACCCCTTGCAGCAATAAGGATCCTGGTCTGATGATGATGAAGACCAAGAGGCTGTTCAAGAAAGTGTTGTCAACCCAGCGCAAACAAATGCTCTAGTGGATCCCAACCAGGTCGAACCACAAGGAGCAGATCAAGAAGAAGACTTAGCTCCTATGCCAGATCTTGAAGAATATGCAAGGATCTTGCAGCATCTTGCCTAGAACAAGAGCAGGACCGCATCAATCAGCTTCATCAAAATCCAGAGCCGGAAGTCTCGGAGAATCTACAACCATCTCCTCCAGTAACTCCGGAAAATGAAGAAAGTTGTTGGATTGATGATCCTCTTACATCGGAGGATGAGTCTAATTCCCAACAGTCTATTGTGGAGGCATTTTCTATCGAAGTTGCCTACAATGTGATAGTTCAGGATGATAGTGCCTCTGAAGCTTCATCTGCTGAGGCCACGGACTCTCAAAATGCATCCGGCAACATATTTTCTAGAGCTACATATTCTCAGGTGACTTCCACTGTGATAGCATCTTCTCAGCTGTCGTCTCCTGAAACGGTTACATCAGAATCCAAGCCTCTTCCGACTGATCACCATGAAGAAGCTCTGGCTGATGAAGTCTTCAAAGGAAACCCAGTCAATTGGTCCCATGTACCCGATCTCATAGGAGATGTCTAGACCGATGAAATACTGAACAAAGAAGAGAAGTTGTTGGAAGCTGTTCAGGACTTGTTCCTGGAAAATGCTCCATGCAATGCAATAACTGAAGATGGCAATGCTACTGCAGAAGCATTTTTACCAAATGGGGATGATCGGCCCCTTGAGCCCGAAGGGGGTCTTCCGAAAGAAGAGCCACCTCTAGAAGCTTTTGAAGTTGGGAAAGGTACCCGCTCTGGCCGGGATTGAAAGTCCTGGATCTAACCCTAGAAGGGGGGTGAATAGGGTGAGCTCAAAGAACTAGACCAATTTTAAAAGTCTATAACCAATTATGCTTTGGTAAATGTCATTTAATTTGAATACATGTGATGACTCTAAGAAGTACATAAGCATGTGATCTAAACATCAAGCATGTGAACCATAAGCATAGATTATGAGCACCAACCATACACATGTGATCATCATTCACAGACATAAACATCAACCATAACACAAGATTTTATAGTGGTTCGGCCAACGTGCCTACATCTACTCCCGGCTTTCCCTACCGGATTTTCCACTATCTCAATATGAGGTTTGGGTTCACCTCCAACCTTACAAAACACCACTATGCTTTTCTAGGCTTAGCATTAACCTTTACAACCACTCTTTATGCTTTTAAGGCTAAGCAATAACCTTTACAACATGAAATTTGTTTCTCTCAAATTTATGCCTAAGTATGCATTTGGAAGAGAATAATTAAGTACAATTAAATGCCTCAAATTAGGCTGATTTGAAAAAGAAATCTCAACTTCTATGTAAGTGCATGATGATTGAAAATTCCTAAGAATGATGCATATACATAAAACTTTCTATCTTTTAAAAATGAATGCACATAAATGATGCTAAGATGAAAAGTATGTATGTGAGATAGAAGTTAATGAGCCACACATGTTTTTCAAGATTAACAAATTAGTTTTTGAAAGTTGTTAATTAATAACTAGCTATCTTGTTTTAGAAAACATGAAACTAAACATGTGGAACTCAAACAAATGTTGAAGACATAAAGCTAATCATGTTTAAAGTTCTAAGCATGTTTTGAAGACAACATTTGAACAAGTTAAACAAACATTTGATCATGATATTAAATGAAACACTGATTTTAAAACAAAGCATGAATTAATTTTGGGACAAAGGAAGCACACCCATTTGAAGAATCAAAGGTTGAAATAATGGATTAGCCCTCCTAATCTCCCATTAGCCTAGCTTGGATTGCTCCTCCTTCCTTGGTCTTCAAAGGACTCAAAAGTCACTTTAAAAAGCCAAAGGAAGCACTATATATAAAGAAAAAGAAGACTCCAACGGCTAGTTAACGGTCATATTTATTTTTGAAAAACAACTTTTAGCGGGGGCCAGGGCCTCCGATAAAAGTGGTATGCTGGCCGCCGGTAAAAGTCTATTTTCCCCAAAATATATTTTTCAAAGAATTTTTCTTGTGGGGACTTTGGGCCATGGAATCATACCTGATTTCATGTTTTAAATCATTCTAAAGGAGTTTTAAAAACATGAGCCTAAAATGCTTAAAATGATTTGAAACTTTTAAAACCATTGGCTTACATGATTCAAAAATTTTCTTTTAAAAAATTAATACATCCAAGATTAAGAACAAAACATGCATGATACAAAAATTCTGAAAGATTTAAAACAATGCATATTGCAATTTAAAACTTAAGATATGAATGAATGAGAGATCAAGCAACGATGAAAATGAATGTGTCCAATCAAATTGCAACAACTGAAAATCCTAACAGGGATTACCACAAAAACTACAACCAACCTTCTTCTTCTTCTTATGTAAATCCTTCGGGAAAACAAGCTGTAAATGCCCCAAGGGGTAACAATAATGAAAATGCAGGCCCTAAGGAGGCTTTCAAGCATGACTTGATTGAGCACTTCAAACACATACCTGCAGGACTGCACATCCTAGACTTATTACGAATGTCACCACAAAATCGTGATAGTTTCATTTCGGAACTGCAAAGGCTGGATCTGGATGTCGACAAACATGCCCCACAAGTCCTACAACTTGAAATGGACTATAGGGTCAAAAAGTTAAAAACCTCCTCAAAGGGAGAAAAGAAAGAAGCTGGAGGACCTTGCACTGAATGCCTCTCGGTCTAAAAAGTTGCAAGTGCTATCATTGCCTTTAATAAGGAAGACCTCCCGCTAGGCGAGACGAAGCATAACTGACCCTTGTACTTCACGGGGTACATCAAAGAGATGCCGATACATAGAGTCCAGATCGACCTGGGGTTTGCACTCAACCTCATCTCTACTACGGGTATCCCACCTAGCAAACTGAGCCACACATCTGTGTCCATCTTTGGATATGATGGGAGTGCTCAAAGGCCCATTGGCAAAATAAGGTTCAAGTTGTAAATCGGCAATTTTATCTCTGAGGTCACCGTGTATGCAATAAAAACCCCTTTATGCTACAATATCCTTCTCGGACACCCTTGGATACACAAGAACGGTGTCATCCCTTCAACTCTACATCAGTGCATCAAGTTTGTTGGCGACGACGGCTTGATATGTGAGGCGCCACCCCTGGTGGGCCCTCGGTTTGATTTAGATAATAATTAATAAGGTATTTTATACTTTAATATGCTATTTAATAGGAAATTAGTAGTATAGTTCTAATATTCCTAAGTTTTAGATACAATTTTTATTTAATTTGTATTAGATTTGGATTAGATTAGGATTTGGCTTTCATTAGCACTCATAGGAGGGCATGAGAGTTAGAACATTCTAGAACCCTACCTAATTACCCAAATGCCCATGGCCCCATTTCATTTCCATTTAAAACCAAAATACCCTTTAGGTAATTAAGCCTAAAACCCTAAGTTATAAAACCCAAACTATTGCAACATTACCCCAAACCCTAAGTGCCTCTCATTTCTCTCAATTAACCTATCTTCTTCCCCAAGCAACCCTAATTTCCCCCAAATCCCAGTACAAGGAGGCTAGAGAACACCCCCCCCCCCCCCCCGCCCCCGCCAATTTCAACTATAACACACATAGGAGCTTGGATTCTCTTCTCTCACTCTCTACCCTATCACCAATTCTAAAACTAAGGCAAGTACCTTATGCAATTTCATTAAATGCATGCTTCTCTTTCTTGTTTTTGTAATTTCAATTCTGTTAGATGTTATTACATGTTTAGATCTTCTATTGAGCTTGTTTCATGGAAAAATGGCCATTGATGGATGAGTTTCTCCATTTCGAAGATCAATGGCCTGGATGGATTGATGGATTGATGGTGGATGGTGATAATTGAAGTGTTTTTATGTTTATTCTTGTCTATGTGATGTATGGAGGAGGTTTGGAATGATTTTGATGAAAATTGGATTGAATTAGAGAAGATACCAGAAATCTGGATTTCAGCTTTCTACGTGTACCCGGTCGACCGGACCATGTCTCGGTCGACCGGGCATACTAAAATGCCAGAAAAATAGGTCTCAGTTAATTTTTGCTGAAATACACACAGACAGTGTACCCGGTCGACCGGGCACACAGGAACCTGTAGAGAATAACTAGAACATGTATTTCTCATTCATAGCAAAAATGTAGTGTACCCGGTCGACATCACGGCCATGATGTCGACCGGATACACTGGAATTCCTGCAGAACCCCACAAGTGCTTGACACTAGGTCGCAGTGGACCCAGTCGACATCACGACCATGATGTTGACCGGGGACACTGCAGGATGTCGACCTGAGAGGTCAACATCCAGTTCACCCGGTCGACATCCCAGGGTGTGATGTCGACCGGACAAGCTGTGAACAGGCAGATTTCCATACTTCAATATTGTGATGTTTGATCACATGGGGGGTCCATTGATCATCCAAATGACCTTCCATCAAGTGTGCTATACACGAATCAATGGCATGGCTCGGCCTTGATTCGTGAAGTCCACCAATTGTGGATTTAGGAATCGAATCATCATGACTCGAATCTCAACTGTAGCCCATGGTGTCCACAACTTCAAGAGCACCAGGCTTACCACTTTGGACACCTGAGGCTACAGTTGGGGATCCAATCATGTGATGAGGCCTGAACCAAGAGTGGACCACTACCTAGGACTAGTCCTTTGCCTATTTCCCTTTGATTCATGTTTTGAGGTCTTTTTGGGTTATTCTTCTTTCTTATCCTTGTTGTTGTCTTAAACATATTAATTAATGGAAATTGGAGGACCTGAGCCTATGATTTACTTAGTGGTGACTGGTGACCCTATGTGGTGTTTGGAGATAAATGACTCGTGTTTGTGGTTAGGCAGGCCCTCATACGGCCTAAAGTTAGGGATGTGAAACCATAGTATGAAGAGGTTTAGGATAAATGGTCAGTTAGCTCATTGTGTATGAGCATAGGGTGATTACTTGTGGAATGGACATGGTATGGTACTTGTGTTGCCTCAGGCCACGGTTGTGAGCCTTGGAGTGGATCCAATGATGTTGGACTTGGACTTGGATATTAGACTGTGTTCTATGATTGTATCTTAACCTTTTAGAGATTTGGTTAGGACCTTGCTCACGCAAGATAAGCCTAGACAGATACAGACCCGTACTTCGTTCCCGAGTCGGTACTAAACATTCACTCAGTTGTTCTAAGCTCAGCCAGTTAACTGATCATCTCTGGTAGGAGCTATGTTCTGGTTACTTAGAGCTATTATGATGAGCTGTGGTTGGACGGACGGTGTGATACCAAGTCCGGGCTAATCTAATAAAGGGGTGTGATCGGTGCAATAAAGGGGTGTGATCGGTACGAAAAAGGGGTGTGATCGGTATTATGTATATTGTATGTTATGATTATTATCAGGGCTGTCATCCCTTGCATGGTTATTACCCTTTCCCCACCGCAAACTGTGTATGGTATGGGACGTTTACAGTACAGGAGGGCCGCGGCATAATATCCCGTGGTGTATCTAGCTTGTGTAAATGTGTCTCTTGTTGTCTGTTTAGATTAGACACTTTACCTTTCTGTCTCTAAACTGCTTATTACTGCTCGACTGCCTAGATCATGTTTTCTTGTTACTCTTATGATTATGTACCTATCATTACTCTCTTTTGTTGTGTACATCTGGTGTTATCTGCATATGGTGTCTTGCCAGATCCTTGGATCTGACCGATCTTTGGTGCTTAGGTCCAGACCACGATCCCGAGGGTGACGCGATCCACGAGGTGACCGCAGTTGGTGACTACGGATGGGGGCCGGCTGACCAAGTGGTCGAGCTGGAGGATGGAGAGCCTGCACAGGAGGGTTGACTGCAAATTATTTTGGGTTTGAGAGCACTTTTGTAGTGAGGCATGGGTAAATAGTTGATATGTATAAACACTTTGATATTTACACTTTGAGATCACTAACAAGCTTCCACACTTTTACATCTGATATATATACATGATACTATTAGTACCGCTATTTTTATTCCGCTTCCGCATTTCAACTGTTGATTATGATGTTGTTTAAAAAGGTTTAAAATTCGACCTCACTGCGGACTGCGATCTTGGAAGTTCTTGGTTTCTCCGGGAAGTAGTGCGCCAACTTCGGGTACTGTAGCGTTATCTTCGGTATTCGGAATTGGGGCGTTACATGATACATCAAGTGTTTGCAGACAAAAAGCCCTTCAAAGGCAAAGAATTCCATTTTGCAGATTCTCAGATGTATAAGGATGAAAAAGAAGAAAAGGAGGAGAAAATAACATCCTTTGCTGGCAATCTCCAAAAAGATAAAGGCAAGTGTAAGACCCCGCCCCGAGAGTTCCGATTAGTGTTAATTAAGACGTGTTTTAGCTAT
Source organism: Persea americana (assembly GCA_029852735.1). Lineage (NCBI taxonomy): Eukaryota > Viridiplantae > Streptophyta > Magnoliopsida > Laurales > Lauraceae > Persea > Persea americana. The sequence goes on from CM056813.1 coordinate 34,455,760, forward strand.
AAGTGTGATTAGTGGAAATTGAGTAAATCTGGATTAGAATAGCTTTTTATAGCTTTGAATAATTTTGGGAACTCTTTTGATCTAGTGGGGCCCTTTGGGGGTTCCTTTTTATTGAGTCTCGATTTGTTTTGGGATTTAGTTATAATTCTGGAAATCGGTAATTTGCTCCGTTGAATGTATTTTGTGATTCCCGACAACTTTCGTATTTGCTCCGTTTCCATTCGAGACCTCTAAACCCTACTTTGCCATTGATAGGGGTAAAACAGTCTTTTTACACCAAAATCTGGACACTATTTTCAATGTCTCCGAAACTTGTAAAATATATACTTTTTGGAAAGTAGAAATTTCGACGATCAATTCTTCCTTCTTCGTCGAATCCGTCCGAAGCCCGTAGAACGATGTTTTAGCTCGATTGGACTTTTAAGTTGTGGGACCCATTGCCATTCTCTATATAAGGAGGAGTCTTTTCCCTCTCTTCCTCTTCTTGCAATTCCTTGAGAACCAGAAATCCCAGCCCAGCCCTAGAGTTTTTCTTCTTCTTCTTTGCTCATTGCTCCTCCATCTCTCAATCTCTCTCAAATCTCTTGCTAAAGGAAGAATGGATGCTTCAATCTTCTTCCCCTCCATGAGAGCTCCTTCTTGGTACCATTTTTAGAGAGAAACCACCATTCTAGGACCCTTTTTGAGCAAGCTTTGTGTATTTGGAGAACTTCCATGTAAGCTCTCCTTCTCGTCTTTTAGATTTGGATTCTTCTAGTCTTGAAGATGCTTCATTTCCATTATTGGAAGTTATTCCTTTCTATTTCATAGTTTTGCCATTTTAGGGCTTGTAATGAATGTATTTTTGGGGATTTTGTGTAGATTGTAGATTTTGAGCTTGATAGTGGATTAGAGCTTGTCTAGCATACTTTGGAGACCAAGGCAAGTGGATGAATGGATTCGATTGATTTAGTTCTTTCTTTGTTGAAAATGTGAATTTTTACTATTCCTATTTCACTTGGTTCATTATGTTGCATAAGGCTTTTGGAAATGTATTTATTGCATGGTTTATCTCTTAGTTAGTTTTATGTGAATATATGCATTCATCATCAAAGTGTATTTTGGTTATTATAAGCTTCTTAAATGTTATGGTACATGCATTGAATGAGAAGTGTATTGGTAGAAGAATTAATGCATTGATGAAATGGTGGTTGGTGGAAAGGATTAAATGTTAGATGGAAGGGAATAGACCCATTCCACATCAGAAAATGGTTGGAATGGAGGTGAAATGGTTTGGGAAAGAATTGACTGAAATCTGCACCTGATGTGTAATTCCCGCAGCTGGGCGGTCAGCGGGCGGTCACCTCGGCGGCTAGCCGACAGGTGACCGGCGGCTAGCCGACCCAGATGCGGTTAGAAACACAGAATGCTGCATTTTGACAGGCGAACCGCGGTCAGCTCGCGGCTAACCGCCAATCCAAAAACCCCAGTGACCGCTAGGTAGCCGAGAGGCGCAGTTAGAAACACAGAATGCTACATTTTAGCAGGGTGAACCGCGGTCAGCCCCGCGGTCAGCAAGCGGCTAACCGCCACCTGACCGACAGGTGACCGAGTTTAACCCAGAATTCCTGAGTCTTTTCTATTGGTTTCAGTTATGGTATTTAAAGGTTTGGATGGGTTGTTCTGATGCCCTACCACCTTGGAAAGACCCAGGGGATGACATAAGGAGATTGACATAGAAAGAAACATCATTTCGGAAAAGGTATTGAGACTTTTATATTCATCAACGTGCATAAGGAAACTTAGTATGTCCTCTATCATTCGAGTACCATACTAAGGGTAATTTAGACATACAAGATCCTTATACATGTCGTTTGAATATGGACGCCCCAATACATAGTCCCTAATGACATAAGGATTCATTGCATTGTTTTATTTAGTTTATATGTATCATTACTCGATTCTACTGGTTTTCTCTCAAATTCCGATTTGTACACCCGATATGTCCTGCCAGTCCGTGTATACTTGAACTGTTAATGATATGAAATGTGTGCCTTCGAGCACCATGCCCCGCCTGCCCGTATGTTTTATATTGATATAGTTTTGTATATGTTTTGATTTATCATGTAACCTATGAGTCGGCACCACTAAGCTTGGACATCCTTGTCAGTCTGATCAACTGACTTGGGTCTCCCCCCTGTGCTCCCGCCAGTTGCAACTTGGATCCCGTACTGTCCCGTTACCCGGTTCCGCGGCCGTGGTCTTGCCTAGCTATATGTATATATATATATATGTTTATAATGTTGGTTCTCGTCACTTCGTGTGTTCGAGCCCAATGCACTGAATGTGCTCTCATCACCTTAGTGATGGAGAGGATTTAGCTCTAGTGTGGTTGCCATCTAGTCAGTTCCTGTACCTTGAATACCCCGCATGATTTATATTGCATCTGTACTTTAAATGAACTATGCATCTTGTTTTATGACAGTTTTCGTTACGACTAAGATATGCTTTGATTTCTTTATTGGTATTATCTATTCACCCACCTGCCAGACCGTCGTGTCTGACCCATTTTTGTGGTACTCAGGTCCAGCTCCCGTCTTTGCCCTTGAGGAGGAGCCAGAGGAGGCGGTCGGTGAACCGCAACGATTAGTAGAGTGGCAAGCTGACGATGTCATGTAGACATTGGGTTTAGCTTCGAGCTGCGAACATTTTGGGATGTCATTGATTTTATACTTTGGTTGTACTGGCCTCTGTTGGCCATTATTTTTGGGGAATATTAACTTAACTTGATCTTTTGTATAAACTTTAATTTCATATTTTGGGAATGCTAATGAGATCATTGCTCACTCTGACATCATGTCATACCTGTGTATTAACAGTCTTATTTGATGTGATTGGATTTAGAGTTTGATTTGCTACACGCTTCCGCACCAATATAAATGTTCTACGAGTGAATGTGGATTCCTCACCGCGGAAACCTGTGGGAAATAAATAAATGTACAATCAATAATCTTCACCAAGGGGTGGTTCTTTATCCACAACACCACCCCGTCGCGGTCCCGGGGCCCCCGGTCCGGGGTCGCGACAGACTGGTATCAGAGCGAGACGTGTTTCAGGCAATTAAAAGAAACTAGAAATCCTAAGGACGTGGCGAGGATCCGTTAGACTTTTCGTTAGACTTTTCGCTAGTTAGAATCGTGTGAGCAATGTGTAACCCTTATATGACTTTATGTGCTAACAATTTGTTTTACAGTGATATGCCACCTCGAAAAAGACCCGTAACCGACAATCCCACTGCAAGCAATAGTGAACACACCGGGCCACTAGGAAACGGTACTCCGGATCCCAATATGCAGAATCAATTCCAACAGATGATGCAAGCCATGCTTGACCAGCAACGTCAAGCCAACGAAAATCAAGCGAGAATGCAAGAACAAATGGCCAGAAAGGATGAAGAGCATGCTAGAGAGATGGCTACGATGCAAAGGCAGTTGCTAGAAGTGTTGGAAAGGAGACCTGAACCACCACCAGCGCAACCTCTAGGCACTCAGATCGTCATTAACAATAGGGAACATGAACCCAATGCGCTATACGAAAAGTTTAGGAAGAGGGGTCCCAAGGAGTTCACTGGGCATGAGGACCCACTAGCTGCAGACGACTGGTTGGAGCAGACAGAGAACATCTTCGAGATATTCAGATGTACCGGTAGACAGCAAGTGCAACTCACCGCTTCCATGTTCACTGGCCTAGCGGACATATGGTGGAAGACAATCAAGGCTGAGTATAGGACCATAGCAGACGCAGAGGCTTGGACAAGTTTCAAGAGACAATTCGGTGACAAGTATGTACCGACACATGTGAAGAGGCAGAAGGCCATCGAATTCCAACAGCTCGTACAAGGTAACACAACCGTGCAAGAGTACCTCACGAAGTTTGAGAGGTTGTCTCGATATGCCTCCGAGTTGATTGACACCGTGGAGAAGAAGATAACAAAGTTCCTTGAAGGACTTAACCCGATCATTGAGAGGGATGCCACGGGTGTTGTACCACCTATCACTTTTGAAGAGGCTGTGAGGAGAGCCTACAAATTCGAGAACCTGAACAACAAGATCGTCAAGATCCAAGGAAAGGCACCAGCTCACCAACAGAATCACCAGCCAAGGAACCATCAGAACAAACGACAGAGGCAAGAACAAAACGTGCAGAATGCTCTAGTTTGCGTCCATTGTGGTAAAAACCACGAGAGTGCTCAATGCCGTACGATTACGGGAGCATGTTTCAGATGTGGATCCATGGCACACCAGCTCAAAGACTGCCCAAGGCAAGCTGGGCAAGGTAACAACAGACAGCAACAGCAACATCAGGGAACACAGCGCCAGGCACCACCTCAGAATGCATTAGCTGTGCAGAACCAGCCCAGGCCACTCCAGCAGCAGGCTCCACAGCAACAATATAGACCTCCACAGCAGCATCCAGCTCGTCAGCAAGGACAGAATCAGAATCAGCGTCCTCCTCAGCAGAATAGGAATGCACAGCAAGGAAGGCAGCAACAGGCTCAGAACAGGCCTCAGCAGCGAGGACAAGTGTATGCAATTAACCAAGCTGATGCAGAGGCAGCAGATAACGTGGTGGAAGGTACACTCCTAGTTTGTGGATTTGAAGCTAAGATTTTGTTTGACCCTGGCTCTACGTACTCCTTCTTGTCTCCAAAATTTTCTAAGTTGATTGATATGCCTGCTAGAGAACTTGAGTATGTGTTGACAGTGTCCACTCCCGTAGGCAAACAAGTTGTGTGTAGGAAGTTTTATCCTAGATGTGCTATTAAGATAGGAGATGTGGTGTTACCGGCGAATCTTATTTTGTTGGAGATGTATGATTTTGATGTCATTCTAGGAATGGATTGGTTAGCAGGGTACCATGCTACGATGGACTGTTTCCATAAGACCCTCACGTTCAAATTAGAGGAGACCCCAGCAGGCGTTTTGTTCCATGGGGAGAGGAAGAATTCTTTTCCAAGATTCGTCTCAGCATTGAAGGCTGATAGACTAGTGAGAAGTGGATGTGAATGCTATTTAGCGTTTATCACGGAGGATAAACGGTCCCAAGGGGTGGAGGAGATCTCAATTGTTTGCGAATTCCCAGACATTTTTCCAGAAGAAATCCCAGGTTTACCACCTGTTAGGGAGATTGACTTCACCATCGAATTGTTACCGGGGACCGCTCCGATATCTATTGCACCATACAGAATGGCTCCAGCGGAATTAGGAGAGTTGAAGATTCAGTTGCAAGAATTGTTGGATAAAGGTTTTATTAGACCGAGCGTCTCACCTTGGGGAGCTCCAGTGTTGTTCGTCAAGAAGAAAGACGGTTCCATGAGAATGTGTATTGATTACCGGAAATTGAACCAAGCTACCATCAAGAACAAGTATCCATTGCCAAGGATAGATGAATTGTTTGACCAATTGCAAGGTGCTGCTTACTTTTCGAAGATCGATCTAAGATCCGGTTATCATCAGCTGAGAGTTAGAGATTCAGATGTATCGAAGACGGCGTTCCGGACGAGATATGGACACTATGAGTTTCTAGTGATGCCATTTGGACTGACGAATGCACCAGCAGTATTCATGGCTTTGATGAACAAAATATTCGCTGAGTACTTAGACCAATTCACAGTGGTGTTTATTGATGACATTTTGGTGTACTCTAAGTCTAGAGAAGAACATGAAGAGCATTTGAGGATAGCATTGCAACTCCTAAGAGACAATCAATTGTATGCGAAGCTCTCTAAGTGCGATTTTTGGCTTGAAGAAGTAGCATTTTTAGGTCATATCATTTCCAAAGAAGGATTATCAGTGGACCCAGCCAAGATAGATGCAGTTGTGAAGTGGGAAAGACCGAAGAACGCGTCAGAAATCAGAAGTTTTCTTGGATTGGCGGGTTACTATCGAAGATTTGTGCAAGGATTTTCGTCGATTGCAGCTTCATTGACAAAGTTGACCAAGAAGAATGCACCTTATGTGTGGACAGACCAATGTGAGACCAGCTTCCAAGAGTTGAAAAAGAGATTAACATCAGCACCCGTCCTCACTTTACCTTCCGGGAGCGGCGGTTACACCATTTTTACAGATGCTTCGAATATAGGACTCGGTTGTGTGTTGATGCAGGATAGAAAAGTCGTTGCTTATGGATCACGTCAGTTGAAGGACCACGAGAAGAACTATGCAACGCATGATCTGGAATTAGCAGCAGTCGTTTTTGCGCTAAAGATGTGGAGACATTACCTCTACGGAGAGAAATTCGAAGTCCACTCCGATCACCGCAGCTTACAGTATTTGTTCTCTCAGAAGGAGTTGAATATGAGACAAAGAAGATGGATGGAATACATCAAAGATTACGATTTTCCGATCAAGTACCACCCGGGAAAGGCAAATGTAGTAGCCGATGCCTTGAGTAGGAAGTCAGCAAGTGTGGCAAGCCTAAGAGTTACGTGCTTCTTTCAGCAATTTGAAGAATTGGGGGTAGATTTTCAGCCCCTAAGCGAGGGAGTGATGTTAGCCAACATGTCAGTGTCTGAACCCTCGTTCATTCGGAAGATCAAGGACAACCAATTGCAAGATCCAGAGTTGGCCAAGATTTCAGAGCATATAGCAGAACGTCCTGATTTTCGTTTTGTAGATGGAGTCTTATTCTATCGTGATCGTCTATGCGTGCCCAACATTGAAGATTTGAAGAACGACATTATGACAGAGGCGCACAGTACGAAGTACTCCATGCATCCGGGTAGCACGAAGATGTATCAGAACTTGAAAGGCAGATTTTGGTGGAACAACATGAAGAGGGAAATAGCAGCTTTCGTTTCACGATGTATGACGTGTCAGTTGGTGAAGGCAGAGCATCAGAGACCTCCAGGGTTATTGCAGCCATTAGAGATCCCAGAGTGGAAATGGGAACATATCACCATGGATTTCATCTCGGGATTGCCAAGGACCAGAAAAGGGAACAACTCCATATGGGTCATTGTGGACCGTCTCACCAAATCAGCTCATTTCATTCCTATGAAGACCGGAGAGAAAATGCATATGTTACCTCTCGCAGAGTTGTTTGTCAACGAGATTGTCAGTCGTCATGGGCAGCCAGTCTCCATTACTTCGGACAGAGATAGCAGATTCGTTTCGAGATTTTGGAAGACTTTGCATGAGTCTATGGGGACAAAGCTTCAGTTCAGCACAGCGTATCACCCACAAACAGATGGTCAGTCGGAAAGGACAATTCAGACCCTTGAAGATATGCTTCGAGCGTGTGTACTAGATTTCAAGACCCAATGGGATGAGACCTTGCCGCTTTGCGAATTCGCCTACAACAACAGTTATCATTCGAGCATCGGGATGGCGCCTTTTGAGGCATTGTATGGTAGGAGGTGTAGAACTCCAGTTTGTTGGGAAGAAGTAGGTATCCGCAGTTTTCATGGACCGACTATGGTGAGTGAAACCAGCGACAAAGTCAAGTTGATCCAAGAACGTCTGAAGGTAGCCCGGAGTAGACAGAAGAGTTATGCAGACTCTCATCGCAGGGACTTACATTTTAAGGAAGGAGATAAGGTTTTCTTGAAGGTGTCACCTACTAGAGGAACTTTGAGATTTGGACAGAGAGGCAAATTATCTCGGCGATACATTGGACCCTATGATATCGTGAGCAAGATTGGTGACGTGGCCTACAGATTGGCCTTACCACCTGAGCTTTCCGGCGTACACAATGTGTTCCATGTGTCTATGTTGAAAAAGTACGTCCCCGACCCATCACATGTACTCCGTCATGAACCATTAGAGATCAGAGAAGATGCCACTTATGTCGAGAAGCCTATTCAGATCATCGATACGAAGGAACAAGAACTGAGGACAAGGACTATTCAATGGGTGAAAGTGCTTTGGGAAAATCACGGACCTGAAGAGGCAACGTGGGAATTACGGGATCAAGTTCAGAAGAAGTATCCGCATCTACTACCCGAGGTTAGTTATTTTATTTCATTTGGTGGACCAAATGCCCTAAGGGGTGGAGGATGTAAGACCCCGCCCCGAGAGTTCCGATTAGTGTTAATTAAGACGTGTTTTAGCTATAAGTGTGATTAGTGGAAATTGAGTAAATCTGGATTAGAATAGCTTTTTATAGCTTTGAATAATTTTGGGAACTCTTTTGATCTAGTGGGGCCCTTTGGGGGTTCCTTTTTATTGAGTCTCGATTTGTTTTGGGATTTAGTTATAATTCTGGAAATCGGTAATTTGCTCCGTTGAATGTATTTTGTGATTCCCGACAACTTTCGTATTTGCTCCGTTTCCATTCGAGACCTCTAAACCCTACTTTGCCATTGATAGGGGTAAAACAGTCTTTTTACACCAAAATCTGGACACTATTTTCAATGTCTCCGAAACTTGTAAAATATATACTTTTTGGAAAGTAGAAATTTCGACGATCAATTCTTCCTTCTTCGTCGAATCCGTCCGAAGCCCGTAGAACGATGTTTTAGCTCGATTGGACTTTTAAGTTGTGGGACCCATTGCCATTCTCTATATAAGGAGGAGTCTTTTCCCTCTCTTCCTCTTCTTGCAATTCCTTGAGAACCAGAAATCCCAGCCCAGCCCTAGAGTTTTTCTTCTTCTTCTTTGCTCATTGCTCCTCCATCTCTCAATCTCTCTCAAATCTCTTGCTAAAGGAAGAATGGATGCTTCAATCTTCTTCCCCTCCATGAGAGCTCCTTCTTGGTACCATTTTTAGAGAGAAACCACCATTCTAGGACCCTTTTTGAGCAAGCTTTGTGTATTTGGAGAACTTCCATGTAAGCTCTCCTTCTCGTCTTTTAGATTTGGATTCTTCTAGTCTTGAAGATGCTTCATTTCCATTATTGGAAGTTATTCCTTTCTATTTCATAGTTTTGCCATTTTAGGGCTTGTAATGAATGTATTTTTGGGGATTTTGTGTAGATTGTAGATTTTGAGCTTGATAGTGGATTAGAGCTTGTCTAGCATACTTTGGAGACCAAGGCAAGTGGATGAATGGATTCGATTGATTTAGTTCTTTCTTTGTTGAAAATGTGAATTTTTACTATTCCTATTTCACTTGGTTCATTATGTTGCATAAGGCTTTTGGAAATGTATTTATTGCATGGTTTATCTCTTAGTTAGTTTTATGTGAATATATGCATTCATCATCAAAGTGTATTTTGGTTATTATAAGCTTCTTAAATGTTATGGTACATGCATTGAATGAGAAGTGTATTGGTAGAAGAATTAATGCATTGATGAAATGGTGGTTGGTGGAAAGGATTAAATGTTAGATGGAAGGGAATAGACCCATTCCACATCAGAAAATGGTTGGAATGGAGGTGAAATGGTTTGGGAAAGAATTGACTGAAATCTGCACCTGATGTGTAATTCCCGCAGCTGGGCGGTCAGCGGGCGGTCACCTCGGCGGCTAGCCGACAGGTGACCGGCGGCTAGCCGACCCAGATGCGGTTAGAAACACAGAATGCTGCATTTTGACAGGCGAACCGCGGTCAGCTCGCGGCTAACCGCCAATCCAAAAACCCCAGTGACCGCTAGGTAGCCGAGAGGCGCAGTTAGAAACACAGAATGCTACATTTTAGCAGGGTGAACCGCGGTCAGCCCCGCGGTCAGCAAGCGGCTAACCGCCACCTGACCGACAGGTGACCGAGTTTAACCCAGAATTCCTGAGTCTTTTCTATTGGTTTCAGTTATGGTATTTAAAGGTTTGGATGGGTTGTTCTGATGCCCTACCACCTTGGAAAGACCCAGGGGATGACATAAGGAGATTGACATAGAAAGAAACATCATTTCGGAAAAGGTATTGAGACTTTTATATTCATCAACGTGCATAAGGAAACTTAGTATGTCCTCTATCATTCGAGTACCATACTAAGGGTAATTTAGACATACAAGATCCTTATACATGTCGTTTGAATATGGACGCCCCAATACATAGTCCCTAATGACATAAGGATTCATTGCATTGTTTTATTTAGTTTATATGTATCATTACTCGATTCTACTGGTTTTCTCTCAAATTCCGATTTGTACACCCGATATGTCCTGCCAGTCCGTGTATACTTGAACTGTTAATGATATGAAATGTGTGCCTTCGAGCACCATGCCCCGCCTGCCCGTATGTTTTATATTGATATAGTTTTGTATATGTTTTGATTTATCATGTAACCTATGAGTCGGCACCACTAAGCTTGGACATCCTTGTCAGTCTGATCAACTGACTTGGGTCTCCCCCTGTGCTCCCGCCAGTTGCAACTTGGATCCCGTACTGTCCCGTTACCCGGTTCCGCGGCCGTGGTCTTGCCTAGCTATATGTATATATATATATATATGTTTATAATGTTGGTTCTCGTCACTTCGTGTGTTCGAGCCCAATGCACTGAATGTGCTCTCATCACCTTAGTGATGGAGAGGATTTAGCTCTAGTGTGGTTGCCATCTAGTCAGTTCCTGTACCTTGAATACCCCGCATGATTTATATTGCATCTGTACTTTAAATGAACTATGCATCCTGTTTTATGACAGTTTTCGTTACGACTAAGATATGCTTTGATTTCTTTATTGGTATTATCTATTCACCCACCTGCCAGACCGTCGTGTCTTACCCATTTTTGTGGTACTCAGGTCCAGCTCCCGTCTTTGCCCTTGAGGAGGAGCCAGAGGAGGCGGTCGGTGAACCGCAACGATTAGTAGAGTGGCAAGCTGACGATGTCATGTAGACATTGGGTTTAGCTTCGAGCTGCGAACATTTTGGGATGTCATTGATTTTATACTTTGGTTGTACTGGCCTCTGTTGGCCATTATTTTTGGGGAATATTAACTTAACTTGATCATTTGTATAAACTTTAATTTCATATTTTGGGAATGCTAATGAGATCATTGCTCACTCTGACATCATGTCATACCTGTGTATTAACAGTCTTATTTGATGTGATTGGATTTAGAGTTTGATTTGCTACACGCTTCCGCACCAATATAAATGTTCTACGAGTGAATGTGGATTCCTCACCGCGGAAACCTGTGGGAAATAAATAAATGTACAATCAATAATCTTCACCAAGGGGTGGTTCTTTATCCACAACACCACCCCGTCGCGGTCCCGGGGCCCCCGGTCCGGGGTCGCGACAGACTGGTATCAGAGCGAGACGTGTTTCAGGCAATTAAAAGAAACTAGAAATCCTAAGGACGTGGCGAGGATCCGTTAGACTTTTCGTTAGACTTTTCGCTAGTTAGACTCGTGTGAGCAATGTGTAACCCTTATATGACTTTATGTGCTAACAATTTGTTTTACAGTGATATGCCACCTCGAAAAAGACCCGTAACCGACAATCCCACCGCAAGCAATAGTGAACACACCGGGCCACTAGGAAACGGTACTCCGGATCCCAATATGCAGAATCAATTCCAACAGATGATGCAAGCCATGCTTGACCAGCAACGTCAAGCCAACGAAAATCAAGCCAGAATGCAAGAACAAATGGCCAGAAAGGATGAAGAGCATGCTAGAGAGATGGCTACGATGCAAAGGCAGTTGCTAGAAGTGTTGGAAAGGAGACCTGAACCACCACCAGCGCAACCTCTAGGCACTCAGATCGTCATTAACAATAGGGAACATGAACCCAATGCGCTATACGAAAAGTTTAGGAAGAGGGGTCCCAAGGAGTTCACTGGGCATGAGGACCCACTAGCTGCAGACGACTGGTTGGAGCAGACAGAGAACATCTTCGAGATATTCAGATGTACCGGTAGACAGCAAGTGCAACTCACCGCTTCCATGTTCACTGGCCTAGCGGACATATGGTGGAAGACAATCAAGGCTGAGTATAGGACAATAGCAGACGCAGAGGCTTGGACAAGTTTCAAGAGACAATTCGGTGACAAGTATGTACCGACACATGTGAAGAGGCAGAAGGCCATCGAATTCCAACAGCTCGTACAAGGTAACACAACCGTGCAAGAGTACCTCACGAAGTTTGAGAGGTTGTCTCGATATGCCTCCGAGTTGATTGACACCGTGGAGAAGAAGATAACAAAGTTCCTTGAAGGACTTAACCCGATCATTGAGAGGGATGCCACGGGTGTTGTACCACCTATCACTTTTGAAGAGGCTGTGAGGAGAGCCTACAAATTCGAGAACCTGAACAACAAGATCGTCAAGATCCAAGGAAAGGCACCAGCTCACCAACAGAATCACCAGCCAAGGAACCATCAGAACAAACGACAGAGGCAAGAACAAAACGTGCAGAATGCTCTAGTTTGCGTCCATTGTGGTAAAAACCACGAGAGTGCTCAATGCCGTACGATTACGGGAGCATGTTTCAGATGTGGATCCATGGCACACCAGCTCAAAGACTGCCCAAGGCAAGCTGGGCAAGGTAACAACAGACAGCAACAGCAACATCAGGGAACACAGCGCCAGGCACCACCTCAGAATGCATTAGCTGTGCAGAACCAGCCCAGGCCACTCCAGCAGCAGGCTCCACAGCAACAATATAGACCTCCACAGCAGCATCCAGCTCGTCAGCAAGGACAGAATCAGAATCAGCGTCCTCCTCAGCAGAATAGGAATGCACAGCAAGGAAGGCAGCAACAGGCTCAGAACAGGCCTCAGCAGCGAGGACAAGTGTATGCAATTAACCAAGCTGATGCAGAGGCAGCAGATAACGTGGTGGAAGGTACACTCCTAGTTTGTGGATTTGAAGCTAAGATTTTGTTTGACCCTGGCTCTACGCACTCCTTCTTGTCTCCAAAATTTTCTAAGTTGATTGATATGCCTGCTAGAGAACTTGAGTATGTGTTGACAGTGTCCACTCCCGTAGGCAAACAAGTTGTGTGTAGGAAGTTTTATCCTAGATGTGCTATTAAGATAGGAGATGTGGTGTTACCGGCGAATCTTATTTTGTTGGAGATGTATGATTTTGATGTCATTCTAGGAATGGATTGGTTAGCAGGGTACCATGCTACGATGGACTGTTTCCATAAGACCCTCACGTTCAAATTAGAGGAGACCCCAGCAGGCGTTTTGTTCCATGGGGAGAGGAAGAATTCTTTTCCAAGATTCGTCTCAGCATTGAAGGCTGATAGACTAGTGAGAAGTGGATGTGAATGCTATTTAGCGTTTATCACGGAGGATAAACGGTCCCAAGGGGTGGAGGAGATCCCAATTGTTTGCGAATTCCCAGACATTTTTCCAGAAGAAATCCCAGGTTTACCACCTGTTAGGGAGATTGACTTCACCATCGAATTGTTACCGGGGACCGCTCCGATATCTATTGCACCATACAGAATGGCTCCAGCGGAATTAGGAGAGTTGAAGATTCAGTTGCAAGAATTGTTGGATAAAGGTTTTATTAGACCGAGCGTCTCACCTTGGGGAGCTCCAGTGTTGTTCGTCAAGAAGAAAGACGGTTCCATGAGAATGTGTATTGATTACCGGAAATTGAACCAAGCTACCATCAAGAACAAGTATCCATTGCCAAGGATAGATGAATTGTTTGACCAATTGCAAGGTGCTGCTTACTTTTCGAAGATCGATCTAAGATCCGGTTATCATCAGCTGAGAGTTAGAGATTCAGATGTATCGAAGACGGCGTTCCGGACGAGATATGGACACTATGAGTTTCTAGTGATGCCATTTGGACTGACGAATGCACCAGCAGTATTCATGGCTTTGATGAACAAAATATTCGCTGAGTACTTAGACCAATTCACAGTGGTGTTTATTGATGACATTTTGGTGTACTCTAAGTCTAGAGAAGAACATGAAGAGCATTTGAGGATAGCATTGCAACTCCTAAGAGACAATCAATTGTATGCGAAGCTCTCTAAGTGCGATTTTTGGCTTGAAGAAGTAGCATTTTTAGGTCATATCATTTCCAAAGAAGGATTATCAGTGGACCCAGCCAAGATAGATGCAGTTGTGAAGTGGGAAAGACCGAAGAACGCGTCAGAAATCAGAAGTTTTCTTGGATTGGCGGGTTACTATCGAAGATTTGTGCAAGGATTTTCGTCGATTGCAGCTTCATTGACAAAGTTGACCAAGAAGAATGCACCTTATGTGTGGACAGACCAATGTGAGACCAGCTTCCAAGATTTGAAAAAGAGATTAACATCAGCACCCGTCCTCACTTTACCTTCCGGGAGCGGCGGTTACACCATTTTTACAGATGCTTCGAATATAGGACTCGGTTGTGTGTTGATGCAGGATAGAAAAGTCGTTGCTTATGGATCACGTCAGTTGAAGGACCACGAGAAGAACTATGCAACGCATGATCTGGAATTAGCAGCGGTCGTTTTTGCGCTAAAGATGTGGAGACATTACCTCTACGGAGAGAAATTCGAAGTCCACTCCGATCACCGCAGCTTACAGTATTTGTTCTCTCAGAAGGAGTTGAATATGAGACAAAGAAGATGGATGGAATACATCAAAGATTACGATTTTCCGATCAAGTACCACCCGGGAAAGGCAAATGTAGTAGCCGATGCCTTGAGTAGGAAGTCAGCAAGTGTGGCAAGCCTAAGAGTTACGTGCTTCTTTCAGCAATTTGAAGAATTGGGGGTAGATTTTCAGCCCCTAAGCGAGGGAGTGATGTTAGCCAACATGTCAGTGTCTGAACCCTCGTTCATTCGGAAGATCAAGGACAACCAATTGCAAGATCCAGAGTTGGCCAAGATTTCAGAGCATATAGCAGAACGTCCTGATTTTCGTTTTGTAGATGGAGTCTTATTCTATCGTGATCGTCTATGCGTGCCCAACATTGAAGATTTGAAGAACGACATTATGACAGAGGCGCACAGTACGAAGTACTCCATGCATCCGGGTAGCACGAAGATGTATCAGAACTTGAAAGGCAGATTTTGGTGGAACAACATGAAGAGGGAAATAGCAGCTTTCGTTTCACGATGTATGACGTGTCAGTTGGTGAAGGCAGAGCATCAGAGACCTCCAGGGTTATTGCAGCCATTAGAGATCCCAGAGTGGAAATGGGAACATATCACCATGGATTTCATCTCGGGATTGCCAAGGACCAGAAAAGGGAACAACTCCATATGGGTCATTGTGGACCGTCTCACCAAATCAGCTCATTTCATTCCTATGAAGACCGGAGAGAAAATGCATATGTTACCTCTCGCAGAGTTGTTTGTCAACGAGATTGTCAGTCGTCATGGGCAGCCAGTCTCCATTACTTCGGACAGAGATAGCAGATTCGTTTCGAGATTTTGGAAGACTTTGCATGAGTCTATGGGGACAAAGCTTCAGTTCAGCACAGCGTATCACCCACAAACAGATGGTCAGTCGGAAAGGACAATTCAGACCCTTGAAGATATGCTTCGAGCGTGTGTACTAGATTTCAAGACCCAATGGGATGAGACCTTGCCGCTTTGCGAATTCGCCTATAACAACAGTTATCATTCGAGCATCGGGATGGCGCCTTTTGAGGCATTGTATGGTAGGAGGTGTAGAACTCCAGTTTGTTGGGAAGAAGTAGGTATCCGCAGTTTTCATGGACCGACTATGGTGAGTGAAACCAGCGACAAAGTCAAGTTGATCCAAGAACGTCTGAAGGTAGCCCGGAGTAGACAGAAGAGTTATGCAGACTCTCATCGCAGGGACTTACATTTTAAGGAAGGAGATAAGGTTTTCTTGAAGGTGTCACCTACTAGAGGAACTTTGAGATTTGGACAGAGAGGCAAATTATCTCGGCGATACATTGGACCCTATGATATCGTGAGCAAGATTGGTGACGTGGCCTACAGATTGGCCTTACCACCTGAGCTTTCCGGCGTACACAATGTGTTCCATGTGTCTATGTTGAAAAAGTACGTCCCCGACCCATCACATGTACTCCGTCATGAACCATTAGAGATCAGAGAAGATGCCACTTATGTCGAGAAGCCTATTCAGATCATCGATACGAAGGAACAAGAACTGAGGACAAGGACTATTCAATGGGTGAAAGTGCTTTGGGAAAATCACGGACCTGAAGAGGCAACGTGAGAATTACGGGATCAAGTTCAGAAGAAGTATCCGCATCTACTACCCGAGGTTAGTTATTTTATTTCATTTGGTGGACCAAATGCCCTAAGGGGTGGAGGATGTAAGACCCCGCCCCGAGAGTTCCGATTAGTGTTAATTAAGACGTGTTTTAGCTATAAGTGTGATTAGTGGAAATTGAGTAAATCTGGATTAGAATAGCTTTTTATAGCTTTGAATAATTTTGGGAACTCTTTTGATCTAGTGGGGCCCTTTGGGGGTTCCTTTTTATTGAGTCTCGATTTGTTTTGGGATTTAGTTATAATTCTGGAAATCGGTAATTTGCTCCGTTGAATGTATTTTGTGATTCCCGACAACTTTCGTATTTGCTCCGTTTCCATTCGAGACCTCTAAACCCTACTTTGCCATTGATAGGGGTAAAACAGTCTTTTTACACCAAAATCTGGACACTATTTTCAATGTCTCCGAAACTTGTAAAATATATACTTTTTGGAAAGTAGAAATTTCGACGATCAATTCTTCCTTCTTCGTCGAATCCGTCCGAAGCCCGTAGAACGATGTTTTAGCTCGATTGGACTTTTAAGTTGTGGGACCCATTGCCATTCTCTATATAAGGAGGAGTCTTTTCCCTCTCTTCCTCTTCTTGCAATTCCTTGAGAACCAGAAATCCCAGCCCAGCCCTAGAGTTTTTCTTCTTCTTCTTTGCTCATTGCTCCTCCATCTCTCAATCTCTCTCAAATCTCTTGCTAAAGGAAGAATGGATGCTTCAATCTTCTTCCCCTCCATGAGAGCTCCTTCTTGGTACCATTTTTAGAGAGAAACCACCATTCTAGGACCCTTTTTGAGCAAGCTTTGTGTATTTGGAGAACTTCCATGTAAGCTCTCCTTCTCGTCTTTTAGATTTGGATTCTTCTAGTCTTGAAGATGCTTCATTTCCATTATTGGAAGTTATTCCTTTCTATTTCATAGTTTTGCCATTTTAGGGCTTGTAATGAATGTATTTTTGGGGATTTTGTGTAGATTGTAGATTTTGAGCTTGATAGTGGATTAGAGCTTGTCTAGCATACTTTGGAGACCAAGGCAAGTGGATGAATGGATTCGATTGATTTAGTTCTTTCTTTGTTGAAAATGTGAATTTTTACTATTCCTATTTCACTTGGTTCATTATGTTGCATAAGGCTTTTGGAAATGTATTTATTGCATGGTTTATCTCTTAGTTAGTTTTATGTGAATATATGCATTCATCATCAAAGTGTATTTTGGTTATTATAAGCTTCTTAAATGTTATGGTACATGCATTGAATGAGAAGTGTATTGGTAGAAGAATTAATGCATTGATGAAATGGTGGTTGGTGGAAAGGATTAAATGTTAGATGGAAGGGAATAGACCCATTCCACATCAGAAAATGGTTGGAATGGAGGTGAAATGGTTTGGGAAAGAATTGACTGAAATCTGCACCTGATGTGTAATTCCCGCAGTTGGGCGGACAGCGGGCGGTCACCTCGGCGGCTAGCCGACAGGTGACCGGCGGCTAGCCGACCCAGATGCGGTTAGAAACACAGAATGCTGCATTTTGACAGGCGAACCGCGGTCAGCCGCGCGGTCAGCTCGCGGCTAACCGCCAATCGAAAAACCCCAGTGACCGCTAGGTAGCCGAGAGGCGCAGTTAGAAACACAGAATGCTACATTTTAGCAGGGTGAACCGCGGTCAGCCCCGCGGTCAGCAAGCGGCTAACCGCCGATCACATCAGCGGCTAACCGCCACCTGACCGACAGGTGACCGAGTTTAACCCATAATTCCTGAGTCTTTTCTATTGGTTTCAGTTATGGTATTTAAAGGTTTGGATGGGTTGTTCTGATGCCCTACCACCTTGGAAAGACCCAGGGGATGACATAAGGAGATTGACATAGAAAGAAACATCATTTCGGAAAAGGTATTGAGACTTTTATATTCATCAACGTGCATAAGGAAACTTAGTATGTCCTCTATCATTCGAGTACCATACTAAGGGTAATTTAGACATACAAGATCCTTATACATGTCGTTTGAATATGGACGCCCCAATACATAGTCCCTAATGACATAAGGATTCATTGCATTGTTTTATTTAGTTTATATGTATCATTACTCGATTCTACTGGTTTTCTCTCAAATTCCGATTTGTACACCCGATATGTCCTGCCAGTCCGTGTATACTTGAACTGTTAATGATATGAAATGTGTGCCTTCGAGCACCATGCCCCGCCTGCCCGTATGTTTTATATTGATATAGTTTTGTATATGTTTTGATTTATCATGTAACCTATGAGTCGGCACCACTAAGCTTGGACATCCTTGTCAGTCTGATCAACTGACTTGGGTCTCCCCCCTGTGCTCCCGCCAGTTGCAACTTGGATCCCGTACTGTCCCGTTACCCGGTTCCGCGGCCGTGGTCTTGCCTAGCTATATGTATATATATATATGTTTATAATGTTGGTTCTCGTCACTTCGTGTGTTCGAGCCCAATGCACTGAATGTGCTCTCATAACCTTAGTGATGGAGAGGATTTAGCTCTAGTGTGGTTGCCATCTAGTCAGTTCCTGTACCTTGAATACCCCGCATGATTTATATTGCATCTGTACTTTAAATGAACTATGCATCCTGTTTTATGACAGTTTTCGTTACGACTAAGATATGCTTTGATTTCTTTATTGGTATTATCTATTCACCCACCTGCCAGACCGTCGTGTCTGACCCATTTTTGTGGTACTCAGGTCCAGCTCCCGTCTTTGCCCTTGAGGAGGAGCCAGAGGAGGCGGTCGGTGAACCGCAACGATTAGTAGAGTGGCAAGCTGACGATGTCATGTACACATTGGGTTTAGCTTCGAGCTGCGAACATTTTGGGATGTCATTGATTTTATACTTTGGTTGTACTGGCCTCTGTTGGCCATTATTTTTGGGGAATATTAACTTAACTTGATCTTTTGTATAAACTTTAATTTCATATTTTGGGAATGCTAATGAGATCATTGCTCACTCTGACATCATGTCATACCTGTGTATTAACAGTCTTATTTGATGTGATTGGATTTAGAGTTTGATTTGCTACACGCTTCCGCACCAATATAAATGTTCTACGAGTGAATGTGGATTCCTCACCGCGGAAACCTGTGGGAAATAAATAAATGTACAATCAATAATCTTCACCAAGGGGTGGTTCTTTATCCACAACACCACCCCGTCGCGGTCCCGGGGCCCCCGGTCCGGGGTCGCGACAGCAAGGCTCCTCAGCAATCATCGGAAGAAAACAAACCTTCCAGCAAATCTGAAGAGAGCAATCCGTCTCCCTTCGTTGTCTCCTTCAAATCTTCCAAACCTTTGGTAATCACTACCAAAGCAAAGAAGACAAAGCAAAAGACTGGCGGCAAGTTCGCTGTTTCCTTCGTGTCTATCATACAAGACACGGATTCAGATTCAGAGACAGAAGACGATGCATCGTCAAGCGAAGCTGATACTCCGCAAGTTCAGCCTGCCCCCACTCCATTAGAGACTCCTGCTGACATAGAAAATCCTGCGTCTGCTACCTTCATCGTTCCTGTAACGACGGCAGAAGAGAAGCCAATTTTTTTCCATAGATCGGACGCTTCTTCATCAAACTCCTTGCTTGAGCCTTTCCAAAATGAAGGTATGCCTAAACTATCCTTGTATAGTCCAATGGCACAAGCTATCATGAAGAAAATGGGCTATGACGCTCAGAATCCAATTGGTTTGGGAGGTGGCCGTGGTATCCTTATACCATTGGAACCCACCATGACCAAAAGTCAG
Source organism: Persea americana (assembly GCA_029852735.1). Lineage (NCBI taxonomy): Eukaryota > Viridiplantae > Streptophyta > Magnoliopsida > Laurales > Lauraceae > Persea > Persea americana. Next base: position 34,475,594 of record CM056813.1, read on the forward strand.
CTGGAAGATTGGAAACTCCACCGTCGCATAGACAATTCTTCATACGGATTGGGGTATGATCCTGACACTCCGATGAGACAATTGACACAAAGGCTGCAAAGTCGTTTTGCCGACCAGGCCTCAACCTCTCGTGTCAATGAAGACATCGATCTCCCCGAATATCTCATTGAAAAGTTACCCGACAAAGACCCGGGAAGCTCATCAAATTGGTACGATTTCTCTGATGATGAAGAGGAATTGTCCGATGATACAAATGCAAGGTTCTCTGATTCAGAAGAGCCATCGTCTCCAAAAGAAGTGCCTTACTTCGACCCAGTTTCAGCAGGTGATTGAGATTATCTCATAGCAAGTCTTGAGAAGAGTACCGATCAAGAAGATTTATGGGTAGAAGCGGAGCCATGGTCTGAAAATGCCCTTGGAAATCCAGAAGGTCTTGTTGAGTTGGAAGCCTTCGAAAATATTGTGGAGGAACCACTTTCAAACCTTCCAATAGAAGATTCTGTTCAAAAGATAGACTTGGGAACACCTGATACCCCATGCCTGTATTCATAAGTAAGAATATAAAGGATGATGAGTTACCCGAGTATGTCTCTTTTCTTCGTGAGTTTGTTGATTGTTTTATATGGTCTTACGCTGAAATGCCTGGCTTAGATCCCAAAATAGCAGTTCACAAACTCAACATGGAAGAAAATATCATGCCTGTAAAAAAAGCTAAAGAAGATTCCGTCCTGATGTGATGGACAAAATTGAACAAGAAGTTCAGAAATTCAAAAACGTTGACTTCATCCATGAAGAACAGCATCCCGAATGGTTGGCCAACATCGTCCCCGTGACAAAGAAAAATGGGCAAGTCAGAGTCTGTATTGACTGTAGAGACTTGGATAATGCATGCTCCAAAGATGAGTTCCCGCTCCCCATACCGGAGGTAATGATTGACAACACCTACGGGTTTGAGTGAATGACTTTCATGGATGGCTTCTCTGGCTACAACCAGATAAAGATGCATCCCGAAGATGAAAGGCATACATCATTTCGGACCCCATTTGGCGTGTATTGCTACACTGTCATGCCATTTGGTCTGAAAAATGCCGGTGCAACATATCAGAGGGCTATGATGAAGATATTCCAAGATATGCTGCACAAGACGGTTGAATGTTATGTTGATAACCTTGCCGTCAAAAGCAAAAGAAAAGAAGACCATCTCAAAGAACTTCGAGAAGTCTTCCTTTGGCTCCATAAACACAAACTGCGAATGAATCCCCTCAAATGCTTCTTCGGTGTCTCATCGGGTATGTTCCTCGGATTCATAGTTCGGAAAGCTATAATAGAGCTTGACCCCATCAAAGTCAAGGCTATCCTAGAAATGCCATCTCCAAGAACCCTGAGAGAACTAAAAGGGCTTCAAGGAATATTAGCATACATCCGACGGTTTATTTCCAACCTATCAGGGACATGCCGTCCATTTTCTCGCCCAATGAAGAAAGGTGTAGACTTTGTTTGGGATGCTGAATGTGAAGCTGCATTTCAAGACATTGATGTGATCAATATCAATCATAAAATACCGCAAGTGCACGGGTGTCTAGATGAGACAATGGCAAGAACGGGTCGAACCCACAAGGAGCTAATTAAAGAAACTTTTAGATTAAAAAAACTAATTACCTACAATCAAGGAAAGTTTTTGGTATTTAGATTTAAAATCAAGCAACTAATTTAGAAAGATGAAAAACTATAAATTAAAGAAAGTGATTAGAGCATAGGAATCTAATAAGCATCCGCAAATTATTTATCAAGTAATCCTAATTTGTTCCAATTTTTACTTCAAATCAAAGACAAATGAATGTTTTTAATTTGGAAATTCTAACTTCTAAAATCCTTTTCAATCATAAAAATTCAAAACTCAAGACTTTCTTCATCTCATAAAAGAAAAAAAATAATTAGGAACTACCCATCAAAAGTAAGCATAAACCATCAAAAAATCTAAACCCTAAGCATTGCCTATCAAACTTAAGCATGAATAGTCAAAAATCAATTTTTATTTTTAGAATTTAAGAATAGAGATTTACCTAGGGCACGAAGACAAGCCTATTAATCATTAAGCACAAAATCGTGGAACACAAATTAGAATTACTAAATAAATAAAAAGAAGTTACTTACCTTCATCCATAGCTCTAATCAAGAAAATTAGCCCGCCATTGCAAAGAATGCTTCCTGATTTGTCATTAAAAATTGCATCTTTACAACTTCTCCTTCACAAAAGTTCTCCTTCAAAATAAATCCTTGGACATGGCTCAAGGCTACCAAAATAAAAAAAATAAAGAAAATACCTAATGGAAAACAAGAAAGGAAGAAAAGTAAGAAGGCAATTGGAGAAGGGCTAGATGTGTCATCTTGCAACCCCTTGTGGGTTGGTTTTATAGATGTTGATGCCTCCTTTTTAGAAAAGAATCTCCTCTCTTTTAGGACTTGTTTCCTTATTTGGAGAGATTTCTTGCTTAGGACTCAAGTTAGGCTTCACACTTAGAAAGACTTTGAATTGGAGATGATTTGTTGCTAAGTGTGGTCTCTTGCGCTCCAAGTCTTGCCAAATTGAACTTCTCAAACATCTTTTATGTTGCCAATTTTGAAAACTTCTTGTAATTTCCGCATATAATTATAACAGATAATTTTCCGAGGTCATATCTCCCTCAATATAGCTTCGATTTATGCAATCTTTGGCTCCACAGATATCTACTCGAAAAGAGCTTTCCAACGATAGGTAGATTGCACCAATCAGACACACAATTTGAGAGTTATGGCCATTTCAATTTGCTGCCCCTGAAAAATCCGGGAATAATTGTGCAATTAAGGAAACTTCTATGTTTGGCATGCAATGGAGTGTGTGGGACCGATGTTGGACGTCCAAGGCATGTTTGGACTCTTTCTTTGTTTGCTTATTTGATTCCCTTTCATTTTTGAGATTTTCCAATCTTTCCAAGTCCATTAAGATGTCAAGATATGTGGGCCCACCATGAAGCATGTCCCGCCTTTGATCTCTCTCAAATTTCACTAATGTAGGTCCCACTCTTGATTTATCCTACAAAAATAAAATTAAATGATGTCAATAATAATCAAGTATGAGGAATCTAGATGGACTTTGCATGGGACCCTACATGCCTACTTAATGCACAAAAAATACCCAACTATCCAAAAATAGCACATGGTGTCAAAATTAGAAGGTATGCATTAGTGAAGCCAAAAGAACTAATTTTTGGGTGATGAATGAGATGAAAATCCCTAATTTCACAAAAGTCATGCAATGTAATGAATTTTGACTAAATTTGACTAAGATTCCAACTTTGATGTTCAAATGCATTAAATCATGAAATTAAGTGTAAGTCTATGCAATTAACCTAATTAAGTCCACAATTGCATTTGACATGATAAATGAAAACTACAATTTTGTGGACTTATCACACCCCCAAACCAGCTTTTTGCTAGTCCTCGAGCAAAATAAGTGAAAAAGGAGAAGTTTACTATCCTAATAAATGCAGAAAAATAAAAAGAAAAATGCCACTTTTGCTGGCCCTCTCGACTGCATTTAGTATATGCTGTAAGCCCTTAAACCCCTAGGTTCCCCCTAGTGGACGAGTTGTGCCTCGTGAGGGTTTGCAGTGAATCTACGTACAAAATTCATTTATCCTAAAAAAAAATAAAAGAAATTTCCCAAAAGGACATCAACTCATCTCAGATGCCACTTGTATAACCTGGAATAATCAAAATCTCCGACTTTTCAAAACTTAGTTCACCTTTCAAGTTTAAAGATTTCTTTTTTCTATTCAAAACTTTGTGTGCTTTGTGTAGGTGTACACATCAAATCAATCCTTCAAATGTTCTGCTATGGTTCTATGAAAACTAAATTCTCTTTCAAATGCTTTGATCTTTCCTAGATTCAGTGGCCCATAAGTTTCCCTCTCAAGGCTACTATGACGGCTTTCGCACTACTATTTTTTCCAAGGCCGCAATTCTTTTTTCAAACACACACATGTGACTGTGCAATGCCTAAGTCCCTTAAGCTTTCTAATTAACCCACGTAACGCACATTAGGCCAATGACTCCCAAACCAGATGGCTTTAGGGCACTAGGTATGTAAATACCCCTACGGGCTTACTGGCTTGGGTTAAAAAGGCTGTGAACCCAAACTAGTCACAAACTTTTTATTCTTTTCAAGACTTCTAACTAAACACTTTTTTTTTCTTTTTTTTCTTTTTTTTTTGGAAACCCCAACAATAGGCAACCCTTTTCAATTCTCCCGAACTAATCCACTGGTTTTGGTTGGCCTAACCATCCCGATGAATCAAGTAGACTTACGAGGCTAAACTTCATAAAGTCATCCTATATTTCTTGAGAAATCCTGAATTCGACACTAAAGCTTCTTATCCAAAATCTTAATAGATGTATACGTGTTTCAGTGAAAAATAAAGTTTGAAATATTCTAGAAAAGTCTTGAACTTTCATTTTACTTCCTTCCAAGGATTTTGAAATTCCGGGTTTCCGAGCATCATTGAATTTTATCAATTCCTTTGAAAACTTCCATTTTAAAAAATAAAATAAAATAAAATTGTGCAAACGAAAAGTTTTCCTGAAATTAAAAAAAAAATTAAAAGCTTGCCTAAAATTGAAAAAATCACCTAAAATTGGACAAGTGTGCTTGTTCCCACCCCCAAACCTAAACTAGACAACGTCCTCGATGTTATGCATGTAATGCAGAAATTGATAATGTAACATGAGGAAAAATAAATAGCAGGAGGTAAAGGAAAGAAGTTACCTGATGATTTGCATGGCGCTCCCTATCCAAAGTTAGTCAAAACAGTGACAAAAGATAACCTAAACTAAAAATAATATATATAAAAACAAAGAAAAAGAAACTTCCATATCTGACACCTAACATGGAATCCACCTGAATCCCAAACAAACCTACCTTCCAAAATTGAGGTCAAGATCTCTCGCTCAGGTAGCCACCTATTATTTTTCATGAATGGAGTTGAAGCTAGCTGTGCATTCACCTCTTCAATGTAGCCATCTACATCAAAGTCACTGCCAAAGTGGACCAGACAAGCCTCTAGTGGATCTTCAAGTTTAAAATGGGTAAGTGATTTTCCACCAATTCATGAATGTAACTAACTTAAAAAACCCCTTCATCCTCATCAGGAGGTTGCTTATTGACATTAAAAATGTTCACTTGAACTATCATGGTCCCAAAAGATACTTGCATCACTCCATTCCTACAATTGATCAAGGCATTTGAGGTGGCTAGGAATGGTCCCCAAGATTATTGGAACTTTGGGTTCAACCCCTGATGTGTGCTTGGTATCCAAGACAACAAAATCGACAGGAAATACAAAGTCTCCGACTTTGATCAGAACGTCTTCGACTAGCCCATTGGGGTATCGAATTGTTGCATCAGCCAATTGCAAGGTCACATGTGTCCTTTTCAACTCTCCCAAACATAATCCTTCATAAACAAAGTATGGAAGAAGGTTCACACTTGCACCCAAATCTAGCAAAGCTTTCTCTATGTGATGGTCACCTATTTGGCAAGAAATGGTAGGACACCCTTGGTCCTTATATTTGATTAGGGTTGGACAGGAAATGATCGAGCTAACTTGTTGGGCTAGAAAAGCTTTCTTGGACACATTAGTAGTCCGTTTGAAGGTGTAAAGGTCTTTCAGAAATTTTGCATAGGCCGGAATCTGTTGGATAGCATCAAGTAGTGGGATATTGATCCTCACTTGTTTCAATACTTCTAGCATTTTATCTAGCTGAACATTTGATTCTGCTGGGCCTACCTCTGTGGGTATGGTGCCTTAGGAACATAAGTCCTTGGAGATGGCTCACTAGGTGATGGACCAGTTATGATTGGGCTTTCTTTGACTGGCTCAGGTTTTACCATAGGTCCGACATTTATAATTTGTTCCTCACTTTTCACATCCTCACTTGGTGTTTTCTTAGATTCTTTGGGTAGTTCAACATTGTTATCCATTTGTGTACCCGACCTAAGAGTAATGATGGACTTAACTTGTTCTGGGCCTTTTCCTTTTATATCATGAACGACTTGGCCCTTGGGATTGGGTTCAGGTTGACTTGGAAATGTTCCGTTGTCTCTAGCACTAAATGACTTGGCCAGTTGGCCCATTTGATATTCCAATTTTGCAAGGGTTTGAGTGTGGCCATTCAAAATTTGAGTAGTGGTTTGTTGGAATTGAGTAGTATTCTAAGACAATTGGGCCGTGGTTTGAGACATGAGTTTCATGGCCTCTTCTAAAGAATCTACCCTTTAGGTCAATGGGCTAGGATTGAAGTTGGGTTTTTGGAAACCGGGTGGGGCATTGACTTGAGATTGAATGGGCTGAAGTTGATGGGCCTGGGTGTTAGTTTTATGGTCTCAATCCATTAAGATTGATGTAATAAATTGATTAATTTTTTTATTTATCAATATATTCATGTTTTCCTTTCATGAGATGAATGGTGTTTTATTACTTTAATGCACATAACCAATACAAATGACATACTGGCTCATGAGATGAACCAGAGTCCACAAGTATATTAGATGTAACACATGTGTGTTGATGAGATCCACATACAGGAGACATGTGTTGCAAATCTTATACTTAAATTGATTCACAACCGGTGATGAGATTGGGCATCTCATCTGACAAGGTTGCAGTATTATGATCACTATGAGATAGTGTGATCTGTCTTAATCATCAAAATGTAAGATTCTAGATCATCATACTGGTACATTGGATGCATTGAAAGGACCATGAGAAGCACCTTAGAAACACTGTCTCTACTTTACAGTGTGCTCTCATAATTCCCTAGCAATAGGCTCTCAACCCTGAGACATTGATGAACTCAAGTTTCTATCTATTCATTTGCTTTGAGTCACCAATGAGTGAGGCTAACTGTAGGTCAACACCTCGGTGTCTTGGGTACGTGGTAGTAGGACTGTGGGAACATTTAATGGTCAAGATGAAATCTATCTCTATTATCCCCTTGTGCCAATTAATGGATTTATCATTGGTAAGTATACACCCATCTCAATTAAGAGTTAATTGGATGGTACTGATGATTACTATAATTAATTGGGTCTCAAGGATAATAAGATATGGATAAAAAATTGGTGGGACAGTCTATCCAATTGATCCATGGATAATGATAAGGGGCCCACTTGTAGTGATAGGGAAGTTTAGGGTCTTCATGTAATTTATTTCTAAGACTGGAGTTCAATTGCTTTTATATAGTGGAGTTATTTGCAATTAACTGTTGGCCCGGATTGCACATGAGATGTGGGGTCGCGGTGTCCTAGTTGGAGCCAGCTTTCTATGGAATCCCTAGTGGTCCCCACGCTAGCCTAAGATTTGATCTTTACTAATTCTATTTGAACTCAAAAGGGAAGCCTACTATTTCTATCTGAAGTGAGACTTCTAATAGTGGTAATAGTGGAACAAAGGGTTACTAAGTATAATGGAAGTTGAATTTCTAATAATATACAAAGAGAAGAGTTGAAAATCTATATAAAGGAGACTAGGGGTGGCTTTGGACGTCCATGCTTGGTCTATCAAGAGGAGTTCATGCCCATCAACCCCAAAGTGCATGAGTTGCATTCTTCTCCTTCCCCTTTCTCTCTTCTAGTTCCCTTCTAGTTTCTTTGGAGATTCTAGATAGTCTTTCTCTTAGAGATTCGACCATCTCTCTTGTGGAAAGAGATCTGAAGCAGGTCATAGCGTGGAAGACGATTGGGCATTGGAGATTCTGATCTTAGAAGAGCTCTTCATCAAAAAGTTGAATCAAGTTCTCCATTAGAGCACAACCAAGCTCCATAGGTATTTTCTACTCCTTATATGTTGTGGAATTTCGTGGTTGCATGTTTAGTGCTGTTTCTATCCTTTCAATAGGTTTGTTTGCTGATCATGATGGCTGAGTTTGAGGACATGCATCCTGGATTGGGTTTTGATGGCTTTTGGATAGGTGTTCATCAATTCTAGTTGGTAAAAGTTTTTGAAACCTATCCAAGAGGTCCACCCACTTCCAACACTGGGATGGGCCACCTTGAGTTGGACCCTTGGTCCAAGAAAAGTTCAGATTATCCCTCCAACCTGGATTGTATGTGTTGGAGTATGGGTCATACCTCTGATAATTATCAAAATGAGTGTTTTGATAAAGCGCATTCACTTCCTCAACAGACTCGGTCTGACCCAAAGGTGTTGGCTCAATCCCTCCATTCATGGCTTGATTATATTTCAATGACTCTAAAGTGTTTGGAGTGGGCTTTTGGTTCAGTTGTAAGGCCTCTATTCTCCTCACCAGTGTGGCTAATTTGGCCTCTGCCTCAATTTTGGGTTCAACCTTAAACATTCCCCCGTTTTCAAGAATGTTGGGTGTGATGGGCTCCCTCTTGATAGGAGCCCACTGTAGTGTGTTTTTAGCGGTTTCTTCCAAAAATGTCCATGCTTCATCCGCTGTTTTCTGTGTAAACTTTCCACTATAGAAAGATTCCACCAACTGCTTAGTGGGGTAATCCAAACCCTTATACACAATCTGGACCAATCGGATTTTCTCAAATCCATGGTGGGGACACTGGATTAAGAGGTCCTTGAACCGTTCCAAATAACCGTAAAGTGTTTCCCCTTCCATTTGATGGAATCCATTGATGGCCTGTCTAATCGAAACGGTTTTCTGCTTGGAGTAGAATTTTTTGTAGAATTCTTTGACTAGCTTGGCCCATGTAGTGATGGACCCGGCCTCTAAGGCATAAAGCCAAGCTTTAGCCTTTTCTTTTAGGGAGAAAGGAAATAATCTAAGTTTAAGGGCCTCCTCAGTCATGTGATTTATTCTCATGGTCCCATAAATGTCCTCAAATTCTCTAACATGTTGATATGGATTTTCTTGGTCTAGCCCACGATATACCGGGAGCATCTGGATTATGCCAGATTTCAACTCAAATGTGGCATTGGTCTGAGGCAAGGTGATGCAGGAAGGTTGAGTTGTCCTGGTGGGGTACATGTAGTCCTTCAAAGTCATGGGTGGGTCCACATGATCAGTCATTTTTTCTTCGAAAATTGATGAACTTCCTATGATGGTCAATGCTAACTCAGGCTCTATTCGAGTCAACCTTCAATTTTTGCGTTCCCATTATTTTTTTCTTTCAGGTTTGGATTGCATGTACCGGGCCTAACAAACAAATGTTAGCTTAATCTATATGCAGGGCCCTACTAGTTCTAATATGATGCATAAACAAATCAAGCAGTCACGCACAAGGATTGAGCGCAAGAAAAGTCCTAGGGTTGGCCTAACTCACTAGACAGCTCCTAACTGGTTTGAAGAGTGCACTAAGACCTCTAATCCGGTCTTATGAAGCCAAATCGACCAGGTAAGTCCCCAGGATGAGTGGTGGGGTCACAAGGATTGAGCGCAAGAAAAGTCCTAGGGTTGGCCTAACTCACTAGACAACTCTTAACTGGTTTGAAGAGTGCACTAAGGCCTCCAATCCGGTCTTACGAAGCCAAATCGACTAGGTAAGTCCCCAGGATGAGTGGTGGGGTCACAATGCACTTGGCAAGGGTCCCGCTTAAGAACCAAACTCCTAGAACAGAGACTGCCACCCTTTGGAGGGACAAGACTTACTTAAACATCGACTTGACCAAAGAGCGCAATTGGTGCAACCTTTTGTGGTTTTCGTCCTAATGAGCTCGAGCCCTATGGTCTCATTTCTACTTGATTTTAATTAATGGTTAGGTTACTATGTGAGAGGTGCTTAAACCTAATTGGGCAAGGATCTGGTGATGAAATCCAGTCATTATCTTATTGGGGTCAATTGCCCCTAACTAAGTGTGTGGGTCCAATTAATTGGTGTGTCAAGTAAGCATTCACACTTTGCAAAAATTAAATCACCCAAGCCCCACTTGCAAGTAAAAGATTCGTGGGGTAAAGTTTAGAAACTCATACAATGGGTCCACGCAAATCTTTAAACTGTGCAAGCTTAACCTATATTTTTTTATACCAATTTTCCAATTTTGAGAGCAATTTTAGCAATTCTGAGAGCAACTTGTTTGCTTCAAACCAATCCCCACAATTTCCTTCTTTTTAGAGTCCTTCAAAATTCAGATTGTAACCTCACAGGAAACAACTAAAATGTTAAATCTAAATAATATACTAAAAATAACAGAAAAATTGTTAATAAAATTCCTAAATTGAAAAAATCAACCTAATCTAAATTTCACAATCCTAAACTACTGCAATTCGAATGAAAGATGCACTTCTAAAACTCCTAATGCAATCCTAAGTTAAATGGAGAACATGCTGCCAAGTGTTGAAAAAAATTGTAAGTGTTGGAACCTGTTGCGCAGGCCCAAGTTTACAAATCTGTACGATCTACTCTTATTAATCAAAATCAGAAAACAATGAATGGAATGTAATCTCCTAATATGCAAGAATCAAACAAAAAAAAAATAGTGACCAAAAAGGATAAAAGACGAAGAAGTTATGCTATCATGAAGTTGGCTACTTGAACAAGTTTTTCTGCTGATTGCATAACCTGCCTGACTGACTGGCCCTATTCGCGGCACTAAAAGTTGGACTTCCAAAACTTATTTCAGTCTGAAATTTTGATGGTTCAAAGTCAATTTATCAAAGTCCAATCCAGCAAAATTTCAAGACCAAAGGAGTTCGTTTGACTGGTTTTAATAGTGTGAACTTTTAAGGGAAAAATAAGCCAAATCTGTCAAAAAATTAGTGCTGAAATTTGTGTTCCATGTAACCACTAGCAATCAGTCCGAAAATTAAATAATAATTAGCAACAAAAACTTGAAAAATAGTAACCACAAATATTAAGAAACACAAAAACTAAATCTAATGCAAGCTATGAATGCAACTAACTACAAAAATATGCTATGATATGAACAATTAATGCTAGAAATCCTAACTAAAAGGTTCTTTTGAATTGGCTCCCCGGCAACGGCGCCGAAAACTTGAAGTGATTAATATCAATCATAAAATACCGCAAGTGCACGGGTGTCTAGGTGAGACAATGGCAAGAACGGGTCCAAGCCACAAGGAGCTAATTAAAGAAACTTTTAGATTAAGAAAACTAATTAACCACAATCAAGGAAAGTTTTGAGTATTTAGATTTAAAATCAAGCAACTAATTTAGAAAGATGAAAAACTATAAATTAATGAAAGTGATTAGAGCATAGGAATCCAATAAGCATCCGCAAATTATTTATCAAATAATTCTAATTTTTTCCAATTTTTAGTTCAAATCAAAGACAAATCAATGTTTTTAATTTGGAAAATCTAACTTCTAAAATCCTTTTCAATCATAAAAATTCAAAACTCAAGACTTCCTTCATCTCATAAAAGAATAAAAATAATTTTAGAACTACCCATCAAAAGTAAGCATAAACCATCAAAAGATCTAAATCCTAAGCATGGCCTATCAAACCTAAACATGAATAGTCAAAAACCAATTTTTATTTTTAGAATTTAAGAATGGAGATTTAGCTAGGGCACGAAGACAGGCCTACTAATCATTAAGCACAAAATCGTGGAACACAAATTAGAATTACTAAATAAATAAAAAGAAGTTATTTACCTTCATCCATAGCTCTAATCAAGAAAATTAGCCGCCCAATACAAAGAATGCTTCTTGATTTGTCATTAAAAATTGCATCTTTGCAACTTCTCCTTCACAAAAATTCTCCTTCAAAATAAATCCTAGGACATGGCCCAAGGCTACCAAAATAAAAAAAAAAAAAAAAAATACCTAATGGAAAACAAGAAAGGAAGAAAAGTAAGAAGGCAATTGGAGAGAGGGCTAGATGTGTCATCTTGCAACCCCTTGTTGGTTGGTTTTATAGATCTTGATGCCTCCTTTTTAGAAAAGAATCTCCTCTCTTTTAGGACTTGTTTCCTTATTTGGAGAGATTTCTTGCTTAGGACTTAAGTTAGGCTTCACACTTAGAAAAAATTTGAATTGGAGATGATTTATTGCTAAGTGTGGTCTCTTGGGCTCCAAGTCTTGCCGAATTGAACTTCTCAAACATCTCTTATGTTGTCAATTTTGAAAACTTCTTGTAATTTTCTCATAGAATTATAACAGGTAACTTCCCAAGGTCATATCTCCCTCAATATAGCTTCAATTTATGCAATCTTACAGATATCTACTCGAAAAGAGCTTTCCAACGATAGGTAGATTGCACCAATCGGACACACCGGTTGAGAGTTATGGCCATTTCAATTTGCTGCCCTTGAAAAATCCGGGAATAATTGTGCAATTAAGGAAACTTCTATGTTTGGCATGCAATGGAGTGTGTGGGACCCATGTTGGACGTCCAAGGCATGCTTGGACTTTTCTTTGCTTGCTTATTTGATTCTCTTTCCATCTTTGAGATTTTCCAATCTTTCCAACTCCACCAAGATGTCAAGATATGTGGGCCCACCATGAAGCATATCCCGCCTTTGATCTCTCTCAAATTTCACCAATGTAGGTCCCACTCTTGATTTATCCAACAAAATAAAATTAAATGATGTCAATAATAATCAAGTATAAGGAATTTAGATGGACTATGCATGGGACCCTACATGCCTACTTAACGCACCAAAAATACCCAACTCTCCAAAAATAGCACATGGCGTCAAAATTAGAAGGTATGCATTAGTGATGCCAAAAGAACTAATTTTTGGGTGATAAATGAGATGAAAATCCCTAATTTCACAAAAGTCATGCAATGTAATGAATTTTGACTAAATTTGACTAAGATTCCAACTTTGATGCTCTAATGCATTAAATCATGAAATTAAGTGTAAGTCTATGCAATTAACCTAATTAAGTCCACAAATGCATATGAAATGATAAATGAAAACTACAATTTTGTGGACTTATCCGATATCAAGTCATACTTGACCAAACCTCCAGTGTTGGCTGCTCCCACAACCGGAAAACCCTTCATCTTGTACACAAGAGCTTTCAACTATTCTTTGGGCGCTCTACTTGCACAAGAAAATGATGGAGGAAAAGAAGGTGCTTTATACTACCTCAGTCGCATGTTGGTAGGTGCAGAGCATCGCTACTCTCCAGTCGAAAAAGAATGCCTGGCAGTGATGTTCGCCGTACAAAAGCTACGTCACTATCTGTTGTCAAATACAGTATACCTGATATCGAGGATCAATCTCTTAAAGGTCCTTGTCACAAAAGCAGGTTATTTCAATGCCCGGCTAGCAAAATGGTCCATCCTTCTGTCACAATTTGATATTAGGTATATACCACAGAAAGCAATCAAAGGCCAAGCTCTGGCGGATTTTCTTGCAGAGCATCCGCTGCCTAAAGATTCTCCGCTCAGGAATGATCTCCCAAACGAGCCTGTCTACAGCATAGAAACCTCCTTATTAAATGCCTCCTGGGACATGTACTTCGATGGTGCAACTAGGACAAATGAAAAAGGAAAGCTGATATCGGGAATTGGCATTCTCTTTGTTAGTCCCTACAAATACATGATTCCACACGCATTCTCGCTACTGGAACCGTGTTCAAATAATGCAGCTGAGTACCAAGCTCTGATCATGGGATTGGAACTCGCCCTCGAATCCGGCATCACTATGCTGGAAGCATTTGGGGACTCCCAACTTACGTCAACCAGATGAATCAGAAATATGAAATCAGGAAGCCTGATCTGTTGCCTTACTACAACAAGGCACAGTCACTTCGACAAAAGTTTGATGTCTGTCACATCACCCACATCCGCAGAGGTGAAAACATCCATGCAGATGCCCTGGCTGGACTTGCTGCATCTATGGCAATACAAGAAGGGGAAAACATGAAAATTATAGTGCGTCAAAGAAGGATTCTCCCTCCTCTCAACACACACCAAGCAATCGCTGAATGCCACCGAGTGGTTGGAAGTCAGATTTCCATCCTTAAACCTCTAATTGGCGTCTGGAGGGATCCGTTCATTGATTATATTATGTTCGGAATCCTACCTAAAGATCCAAAAGAGCGGGTAAGTATTCAAAGACGAGCCCCAAATTTTCATTTGGATATTCCCTCCAAAATGCTTTACAGAAAATTCTTCAATGGAGTACTTCTACGCTGCTTGTCACAACAACAGGCGGAAGAAACTCTAAAAGAAGTTCATGCTGATCTTTGTGGAGCCCATCAGGCTGGTCCTAAGCTCTACGATCAGATAGAAAGGTTAGGTTACTATTGGCCTACAATGGTGGCTGATGCAATGCAATTTGCTAAACGTTGCCAACAATGCCAAGTTCATGGAGATTGTGTGCACATGCCTCCAGAATGACTACATCTTACAGCGATCTCATGGCCCTTCAAAGCCTGGGGTATGGACATCATAGGTCCTATCTCTCCCCCGTCCAGCAAAGGTCATCGCTTCATCTTCGCCGCTACGGATTATTTCTCCAAGTGGTCAGAAGCATTTGCGTTCAGTGAAATGAAGACCTCATCAGTCCTTCAATTCTTGCGAACCAATATCATTTGTCGCTTCAGCATACCTAAAAGATTCATCCACAATAACGGACCACAATCCCGGGATCACAGATTCTACAGGTTTTGCGACAAATACAAAATCCAAAGTTGTCCTTCGACTTCGTATAACCTGGCAAAGAATGGACTAGCAGAAGCCTTCAACAGGACACCCTGCAAAATTCTCAAGAAAATGGTCTTTAGTCACAAAAGAGATTAGAGCGATAAATTGCCTGAAGCTTTATGAGCCTATCGAACTACTGTTCGAGGACCAACCCATAGCATGCCATTCTCCTTGGTCTATGGATGTGAAGTAGTTGTTCCTCTAGAGATACAAATTCATTCTTTAAAGGTATCTCCACAAAATGAAATGACGCAAGAAAGCAATGTCAAATTGAGACTCCAAGAACTGGATAATCTCGATGAAAGATGGCTCGAAGCTCTACAAAGCGTTGAACTTTACCAAGCACGCATGGCAGGATCTTTTTACAAGAAGGTCATGCAACGGGCCCACAAAAAGGGTGACTTGGTTCTTCCGGTGAAAGACCAATGGTTTTTGCCCACAAATCCAAAGGCAAATTTGAACCAAAATGAGAGGGACCCTTCGTCATCGACAAAGTCTTCTCTAATGGCGCATATGCTCTTCTAAACATGGAGGGTGACAGATGTATGCTGCCCATCAATGGCAAGTTCTTCAGGCGGTACTACCCTTGAAGACTTCCTACAACGGGTTAGAGCGATGCCTGCATGGACAAAGCCTATTCCTAGGTACTTGCTTGTCAAACCCACCCCTTTTAGAGTTTTCATCCTTATGTTGAAATTTCTAAAAAAACCTCAAAATAATGCTTACTTTCAATGTTTCATTGTACAAAAAAAAAAAAAAAAAAAAAACCCAAAATCCAAGTTTAGGAGCCTTTCCCTAACTTGACCAAAATTTTCGATCCTTGAACCCAAAAATTGATGGTTTGAAACAAAAATCAGGACTCAGGAATTTCCACCCTCGTCCACCCTGACTTTTACCACCAAAAATGGTTTTGAGTCAAAATTTACGACCCTCGTGTCTTTAAACAAAAAAATGGTTTTTCAAAAAACCGTGGGGAAGCGACGTTTAGTCGATACTCACACAAAACCCAAAAATCGGAAGGATGTGAACCCCATTCAATACTTCCAAAACCTCAAAATCGCAAGAAAGCGACACCTCGTGGAGACACAATGTTTCAGTTGATATCGAAAGGTTCGAAGAAACCTCAAACTTCAAAAATCATGAGGAGGCGACATTCAATCGATACCCACAAAACAAAATTTTTGAGAAAAAAACAAGGAAGCGACAGTCAGTCGATACTTGCACGCAAAACCCGTGAGGAGGCAACATTCCATCGATACTCGCAACTGAATGAGCAAGGAAGCGACATTCCATCGATACTTGCAATACCATTCAGCAGGGAGGCGACTCTTTGTCTATACTTGCACTTTGAGAACCAAAAAACCCGGCTTTTATGCCAAAAACTTGGCTTTCATTCCAAAAACAAAAAATCTGGCTTCCACGCCAACAAAACAAAAATCTGGCTTTCATGCCAAAACTAAAAAATCTGGCTTCCATGCCAACAAAACAAAACTTGGTTTTTAAAAAACTTGGCTTTTATGCCACAAAATTTGGCTTTCACGCCAAACAAAAAATCGGCTTCTATGCCACAAAACTTGGCTCCCATGCCACAAACAAAACCTGGTTCCCATGCCACAAAACTTTTGGCTCTCATGCCCCAAAACCAGAACTTGGCTTTCACGCTACAAAAATCGGCTCTCATGTCAAAAACCGGCTTCCATGCGACAAACAAAGTTTTGGCTTGCATGCCACCAAAATTTGGCTTTCATGCCATCTCAAAAATCAGGCTTTTCGCCAAAAATCTGGCTTTCATGCCTAAAACAACCATTTGACAAAAGATTTTCACAAAATGATAACCTTTTGATCAAATTTTCAAATAAACCATTCCCATTCAATTTTTGCTTATATTTTGATCAAAAGTGAATTTAAGTGAAATAAGGGGATACAAAAAAAAGGTGCCGAAAAAAATGTTTATACATGGAGGTACCAAAACAAAAGGGGAAAAGTTTGCTACAAAGTCAGGAGACTAGTCCGACATGGTCTTCAGCCAAAGGCTTAACTCCTCAAGCAAACTCTTGGCCTTAGCCTCCAAAGCTTCCAGGCCGCGCTTCTTCAGAATTTTCCCATAAAAAGCAGTAGACCGTTGCAATCCATCCTCAACACGAGGAAGCTTTTCTTAGAGAATCTGCCATTGTTCATATTCCTGAGTCTTCCTCTGGAGATTGCTTTCGACCTCCTCAACTTGGCGAATGAGAGTCCTCTCTCTATCACGAGCTTTCAAAGTAGTAGCCCACTTGGCAGCAGCCTATTCTTCCAATAGCTCGAGGTGCTGTCTGGCCTCAGTGACCTCCCTATCAAGACGGTACTGGTCCTGTGTCAGCTCAATAATAGCCAACTCGGTGACGTTCTTCTCCCGAACGAGCTGCTTCTGAGTCCGTGAGATCTCATTCAGTTCAAATTTGACCTCACTGGAAGGCTTCAAAAATATCTCGTTGAAGAAGTCATCATTTGGAAAGCTCTTGGTCTCATTCCACTTGTTGCCTAGAGTGATGACTTCATCAATAAAAGCCTTGGCATCTGTAATATCCAGACCCACTTCTTCGCAATCGGCAAGAATGCCCTGCACATGCTTAACCATGCCGAAACCAGCCTACAAATGGCCAGAAGAAAGAGTCTCGACCCATGAGCTCAAGGCTCTCTTCAACACCTTCCTCGCAAACTGACGGGATGGCTCAAAAGAAGACTCGCCATGCTCCATTGGTCTTCTGCCCATGTCAGGCACCGTTGGAAGAGTAATCAAAAAGCTCTTTCCAATCGGAGCCGCTGGGGAAGGAATATCAGTATGCGGACTCTCCTCTGCCTCATCGAAACTAGTAGAAGAAGCCCCTACTCCTGGATCAGCCACGGGCACCCCCTGCTTTGGCTCTAAAAAGGATAGGGGAACTTCTCCTGTCACCTCACATCCTGCCAATGAAAGATGAAAAAGGTATGAATATGATCTTGTTAAAAATCAAAATATCAAGATTATCACTACAAAGTACCTTCTTCAACGACTGGCGGAATGTTTTCTGCCTCCATGAGCTCATCCGAAGCATCATCAAAAGTTACATCCACGGATGGCTCAAAGTCGTTGGAATCTTCTGGCAAATCAGCCGGCAAGAAATAAAAAATATATGTCAGCAAGTGGCGATAAAAAAAAAAAACAAAAAGAAAAAAGAAGTCATACCAGGAGGAGATTCTGGATCTACTTCAGAATCTCTGGGTTCTTCCTCAGATGCCACAATCGGATCTATCACCGCCTTATCGGCCGGAACCTCAAGCATCATCAAATCATCTTCTGCCAAAAGAAAGAAAAGCAGTAGATAAAAAACAAAAGCCTCATAAAAAGAAACAAGTGGAAAAAGAGAGAAGAAGGGACTACTGATCTTTTCTTCCTGGCTTCTCTTCTTTGGAGGCTCGTCATCATCCCCTGATGCCTCCTCAACAATGGTGGAAGGAATTTCCAGATCAGGAGAGCTTTCGTGCCGCCTTTGATTTCGGCGCTGTCCTCTTCTTCTCTTGCTCCTACGGGACGAATTGCTGGAAGTACCTGCCCCACCATCGAAATAGGGCCTCTCGCTAGAGTCCTCACTGAATGGTCTGCTCTTGCCGGTGGACTCCATGGAAGCCTTTGCTCGCTCTGCTTGAATCTAAGCAACGACCTCAGCCTCCTCCTCTACGAACTGTTCCAAGACCTTGCCAGGTATCTCTTGCACAGCTCCCGATCTGATGACGTCATGGTCCTCGAGAAAGCCTGTTTTGTACTTTTCTCCAGAAAGGAAGGCCAGAACTTCCTCTCGGTAGACGCCATCAGACTTCCCAAGGCTCATCCCAGAAGATTACTTTACATCGAGCTCTTTCTTGGAAAGTCCCCAGTACACTAAAAGGCTCTCCACGAACCATTTCGTTAAGCCAGCAACTCGGAAAGTGGGCAACTCAGGATAAGAGATCATGACAGTAGTGTCTTCCGCACTATAGAAGGCCCATGCATTTCTCCCGTCCTGCAGACCTCCAAAACGCTTCACCTTGCTCGAAGGCGCTATAACAACGCCTTGAGAGAAGCCCAACTGCATGGAAAAACGCGAGGGAACGTACGGCTGGATGTTGACGAAAAGATGTCTACGGTACACTATCGTGCCGACACGTATGTTAAAAAGCCAACTCCTCTCCACATTTGTCAAAGAATAGTGTCTCCCCGACCCTGCCCTGGTCAAATCACGGAGACACCAAAATCAAAAGCCTTCTTCTACAAACCCAGAGAAAGCTTCACTGAAGATTGCCCCATCTCGACATCCCAGAATCGTCGGATCCTCAAACGGGCAGATAAAAGAGATTCGGAAATAGGCTTCCCTCTAGCCAACCGAATCATGAACAGGTCATCGTCCTGTGTAGCACCCAATCGGTGGAAACTGGGACAGTGGTATACATACGATGAATAGAAAATGTGGGCTGAAAATACCCTATTCATGGGAAGCCCAAGCCGAACCAGGAAAGCAGCAGTCTGCAGTTCGGTGCATAAATAGGAGTAAAGAGCAGGCACCAAAGCAAGCTGCTCTCCAAACGCCATTTGACAAGCCGGAAAAATACAGTGCGGCCTGATATGCGTACCATCTCCTCCAGCAAAAATAGCCTCACCCAGCCAATAAGTGAGGTAAACAGTGAGATCTCTCCGTAGCGCAATATCATAATGAATGGCGTCTGTGTCTGCGAAGAATTCCTTCAAATTCTCTCACATGGCGGAGATCTTCTTTGAATCTGGGTTCTTAGCCTTGACTTCCTGGGTCGCACTCTCAGAAGACTCCCCGTTGTCAAAGAAGTTGGAAGACAAAAGGCTACCACTCCTCCAATTGCTACACCGGACTTTCGAGCCCTCCTTCTCCTTCAAAAAATCGTAGAAGGCGATGAGCTGAAAGTACAAAAGCCTAAACTCCTCAGACTGCTCCTCAAGGACGCTGTCGATAGGCATAAGCTCCTCATAGAGATTGCCGAGGATAGGCAGCCCAGTGATGGCGCTCAGTTCCTTTAAAGAATAACCAATCCCACCATTCGTGACAACGAAGGTGTTGGTTTGTGGAAGGAACGACTCCAGCATGGCCATTAAGGCCTCATCGGAGAAAACCACGGTTTGCTGAAAAACGCGAACCACGTCAAAAATCTCAGCCTCCTTCAGAATGGCACTGTTGACCTGCAGGATGTGATCAGTCCACGACTCCCAACTCGAGTCAGCGCTGAAACGGCCGTGAAGTCGAAAAGGCTTCAACTAATTGCTGCCATCGCCCTTGAAATGGCCAAGGCCCACCGAACTCAAATCAACCGAAGGATGGTCTAAACCTTGGTAGCCATTGGCCGGCATCAAAATGTCTATACGGGCAGGCGACTTCTCTACAAAACCAGAGGGGCCGCCAACAAAAACCCCGGTCTTGATCACATTTGTCCTCTTCACCCAGCTTGGAGGATCTTCCCTCTTGGAGCATGTGGAGGAAAGGCTCATGATCGTGATAGTCTGGTCGAAGGTCGACCGGGTAGAAACAGTTCTTTTCTCACCACCAACTGTGAAAGAGAACTGAAAACATCTCCTTTGATATGTTGAATCGTCGGGAACAGCATCACCAAAGAAGAAGGTAGGCTTGGGCACAGTGCTCTGATCGTCCCTGACCCAAGGACGGTTGCTCACCATGATTTTATAATACTCCTCATCCTTAAGGGCAATCAAACGTTGCCTCATCTCATCTCAGTTGAGCGAGTCACACTCTTCCAAGTTCCTTTCAACATACTGAACCTCTTCCCAGGCCTGCTGTACGGCCACATTAGAGGATCTGGTAGAACAACGAAGCGCATCAGTGACGGGCTCCTTACCCCTGTTCATTCTGGAGGAACTACCTGCAAAGGATGGAATGAAAGAAAATCAATCATCAAAATGACAGAGTTTTGCTAAAAAAAAAAAATTCTAGCAAAATTTTGGCATGGTTCCGGGGCAATTCCGAAGAAAAGGAAAACACCCGGAAAGAAATAGGAGCTTGAAGATAGGCTCAACATCGCTACAAGCTCATAATCAATGGAAAATTCTCGAAGAAGGCTTGAACTCAAAACATTGCCTGCGAGATCAAACCAAATTTTCTCAAATATCCGCAAGACTGGAAAAGGGCTCAACATTGCTCCGAGCTCCAGAATCCAAAACTTGCAAAGCTCCTCAGAAAATCCCCGCAAGACCAAGAAATGGCTCAACATTGCTGCGAGCTCCAAATCAGAAGACTTGCGAAAAGATTTCCAAGTGTGCACTATCATCCTTCCAATTTCAGAAAAAAAAATGCATAGAAGGAAAGTTATCATGCATGAGCATCTCAAAATCCAGGAAAGAAATAAAAAAAAAAAAGAGAAGAAAATAATCTCTTCCAAAAAAAAAAAGAAAAAAAAAAGTCCACGTGGCCGTACGGCCATGACCGTATGGTCTTGTCCGTACGATCGCAAAAAAAAAAAAAAGAGAAAAAAAAAGAACAAAACACGGTAAAAAGAAAAACAGAGAGAAAACCGTGAAAGAAAAAGAAAAAAAAAAGTAGAAGAAAGAGAGAAATAGAAGAAAAAAAAAAGAACAAAACATGGTAAAAAAAAAAATAGAGAGAAAACCGTGAAAGAAAAAGAAAAAAAAAGTAGAAGAAAGAGAGAAAGAGAAGAAAAAAAGAAAGAAAAAACGTGTAAAAAAAAAAAAGAAAACACATGGAAAAGGAAAAAAAAAAGAGAAAAGAATGAAAACCTTTTTCTATTACTACATGGGGTTTCTTAAAGAAGAAACTTACTTGAAGCCATGGAGAAAGAGGAAGAACTAAAAGATCCTTGAAGAAGAAGAAGAATTCTTGATCTTGGAGCACTCTTGAAGACTTTTGCAAAAAGAAGGCAATAGGAGCAAGAGATCCAACCTCCCCTTGCTTTTATAGAAGAGAGCAAACCAAAAGAGGAAGGGAGGATAAAAGAAAGGAGGTAAGTGCTAGAAATTAGCAAACTTCCTAAAAGAAAGGGATCATGGGATATTCTTTCCCAATGAGGAGATCTTTTGAGAAATTCCCTCCAAAAAGAGAGGGATTATGAGAAACTTTCTTCCAAAGAAAGATACTTTGAGAAAATCTCTCCCAAAATCAAGGAAACTTGAGAGATTCTCTCCATGTAAGAATATTTTTAGATATTCTCTACCTAAAAGAGATATTTTTAGATATTCTTTTAAAACATGACACCACAAGAGATCTAAGCCATCTTTAAAGCTTAAGGTCCCATGGGCTAGCCCACATGAGCCATGTTTGACCACCTAGGCACTAAAAGTCGCTTTTAGTCAAAATCTCTCTTACTAAGAGCATACAAAAATGGTTCCATGCCTCCTTTGAGTTGATTGGACCATACAAAAATAAAATAAAATAAATCCAAGCCTCATGAGTTTCCAAAAATCCAAACCATCTCACCTTATGAACAAAATTAAGCCAAAACCTTGAAATTGACATTCCACAAAAACCCAAACCACTCCAATGGACCCAAAATTGTCCCAAAGAGTGACCAAAATCCAAACCATGGTTCCCTAACTCGCCACATACAGCTTGTTGGGTCACAAGGCCAAAACCAAAAAGCAAATCCCGGTCCCCTAACTTGGCACATACAGCTTGTTGGGTCACAGGACCAAAATCAAAATTCAAAACCAGACCCCCCAACCTGCCACATACAGCTTGTTAGGTCACAAGGTCAAAAGGCCAAAAGCGTTCTTGACCGCCTGATGCGCCACACAAAGCCTTTATGTTCACAAGGTCAAAAAGAAAATCCAAACCAAAAAACTCAATACAAATGTCATTTTCAAAATTTTGCCTTGAGATGGTACGTGATCTCTCTCATTGCCATAAAATCCCTTTGGAAACTCAAAAGGCTACTCTATCAAGAGAAAAATGCTCAGAGAATCTTGGTCAAGTAAGAAGTTCTTCTTCAAAGTTTTCTTCGAGGCACATCGACTGCAAAAGCTATCCAATTCGTCGTTGTACTTCGAGGGGGCATTTGTTGACACAAAAAATGTCACTTTGTCTCCTCAATATCAAAAGCTACATGGAGCCGCATCCTACTACAAACATGCAAAGCTGCTTCAAGCATCAGATCTTGTCAAAATCAAACAAAAACTACAAGATCCTTCAAAATGGCCAAAAGAAGGGTACACATGAAGTTTCAGGCCATTTCGACACCATTTGGCC
Organism: Persea americana; assembly: GCA_029852735.1. Taxonomy (NCBI): domain Eukaryota; kingdom Viridiplantae; phylum Streptophyta; class Magnoliopsida; order Laurales; family Lauraceae; genus Persea; species Persea americana. Next base: position 34,498,464 of record CM056813.1, read on the forward strand.
TAACTTCAATCCTCCAACAACTGAACAGGAGCTCTCGGCGGTGACAGTGTCGAAGACATGAAATCTTTGATTAGAGCCTATGGATGGTCTCAAAATACCTCCAAAAGGCTCAACGCCAAATTTCAAGTCAAACCGACACCGTTTGACCCCTCCATCAACCCTCGAAAGGCGAAATCAAGCCTCTCGGCGGTGAAAACCTTTGATGCCACCACTCATCAAACAAAGCACATGAGTAGCTTCTACATGCTTCCAAAGGGCTGCACATCAAATTTCAGGTCATTCCGACAACGTTTGACCCGGCTTTGATGCTCTTGAAGCAAAATCAAGCCTACCAGCAGCGAAGCTCCCCGGGACCATGGCATCCAAATCGGAGCCAATGGATTATCTCAAAATGACTCCAATAGGCTCCCTGTCAAATTTCAGGTCAATCGGACATCGGATGACCATACATCAAAGCTCGACATCTTCCGCATGGTGAAATCAAGTCTAGCATCGACGGGACCCCAAACGGCTTCAAAACTCAAATAAAAGCCCATGGTTGGTCCTATCTAATGCTCAGGAAGCTTCACCTCAAATTTCAGGTCATTCCAACATCGTTTGACCTAGTGTCAACTCTTGGCGGAAAATCGACTACAAAGTCTTCAGCTTTTCCAAAAATAGGAAACTTTGTGCTCTGATTTTCACGATTTCTCGATGGGTTTTCTTCAGTGGAATCAAGCCAATAAATGAGGAAAAATGTCAAAGAAAAATACAGGAGAAAACAGAAGTGAAAAAGCCCAAGAAACGGCCAAGAAACGGCGACCGGACGGCGGCCGAAAAAGAGGCAAAAGCCCCATGGTCGCCGGCGGCCTTGGCCCATGGTCGCCTGCGACCATGGCCTAAGGTCCCTTGCGACCATGGCCCAAGGTCGCCGGCCCCATGGTCGTCGGCGACCATAGGGATCCGGGCCGCCAAAGTTCGCCCAGAAACCCACTTTTTTTGCTATTTTTCGCATTTCGCGATGTTTGGCCCCTGTGATTTTCTCAAATTTTGATTTTGGAGACATGATATCTGTCGATCTTCGTCAACATCATGGATCCGCCATCGAAATCATTTGATCATCATCGGATACTCCAAAACCGCCAACCGGCCGATAAAGAAAGCACACTTTCTGCCCAACCGATCGGGAAATCGGCTAGACAGATGTTGCAGGCCCATTGGTGTCAACCAATGTCTGAATTTGCATCGTCATCCGACATCAAATAACATGCAGATCCATCGATGATCATCGTAAGAAGAATTCTAAAAGACGCGGCGCGGCCCGCGACTCTTCAAACGACTCGACTACCAATTAATGAAGTTAAATGACCTTTTTATGACAACTTATTAGGGTCATTAACTCATTATTTTGAACGGCCCAATTAGAAGCAAGCAAATGGGAGTTACAAGTCCAATTAATCATGGCAATTAACCATGTAACTCCTATCATTATGGAGATTAATCATGTAAATTAATCATGAAACTCCCATCATCATGGAGATTAAATGTCCATTATTCTCCATCGGCCAATCAAAATCCAAGAAAAAGGAGTTACAAAATTATGAAATTAAATCTTGTAACTCCTCTCATCATGGAGCATTAATGCCATTAATGCCATAAACCTTCCTAATGGCCACCAAAAGCCTATAAATAGGCGGTCATTCCAATGGGAAAGGGTCCTGAAAAATCGTCTTGAAAATTATCCTGAAGAATTCTCTGCACAAAAAAGGCTCTCTTGCCTTGAAGAAACTCTACAAGGTGATCGAAGTCCCTTGGGGGGCCGCCCCCCCCAAGGTTTCCCCTCTTCTTCTATCCAACATGGCCTAGATGCGGATTTTCAGCCCGTCTACTTAGTTTTTTTATTGGATATAGGACCTTTCCTTGGTCTTTGTCCTCTAAAAATCTGAGGTCCAAGCCAAGCCAAGTGAACTAAAGCATCAAGTGTTCTCATTTGAAGGACGATTTGAAGGACGACGGCGGAGTCCATACATGATTCGCGACCGTCGATCTGAACGAGTCCCCACAATCTCCTGAGAAGTCAGATCCCTCTTTCTTTCTTTTCTATTGTATTTTGTATTTTTTTAAAGAGATAAAAAAAATCATTACTCTTTTCTTTCACTATTGATGAGATTTGTAAAACCGCCTTCTACGGCTCAAAACCGTCTTTCACGGCAAACTAAACAAAACTGCCTCTCACGACATTTTAAAATCTTGTATTTTTTTTTTAAATATATGTGCAATGGAAAGTTAGAAAAGAAGTTTGATTTCCTTTCTACTTGTGAAGGCGAATCTCCTGATCACTATTTCAAATTCTAAATAGAATAGAAAATCTGGCATACCCGTACAAAAATGTTGATGCCTGCTCTTTTTTTCTCTTCGCCCCGCCGCACCCCGACGGACCCGGGACGAAGGAAGGCAAGAAGAAAAAAAGGGGTCCATCATATGCGAGCAGAGGATTTGCTGATCTTCTTACTCACTTCTCTCATTTTGTCAAAGAAAATCAAGAACTTTTTTCTTGTTTTCGTTTCGTGCAACACCGAAAGCTTCTTCAACTTGCAGGGCAGTAATGACTGGGTCGTTGATCTGATGTCCGGTGGTTGAGGCATGGTGGATCAGGACTCAACACTTGTCCATGATCTTGGTGGTCGTGGCCTCTCTGCTTCCTGTTTGTAGGATCTGTATCAGATTCATCTCTTCTCTGCTGGTCCAAATCCGATCTCCACCAAACAAAAGGGTTTCAACTTTGGACCCTTCTTCCTGCCCGTAGATCTGCATGAATGAAGATCTGAGGCCCACTTCTTTTCTTGATTAGTTCTCTGCATGTCTTCGAATGTGCTCGACGATTTACACAACCAAAAAATGAGACCCCTTATCATCGAAACCAAACATGAAGGAAAAAACTCCTTATCAAGACAATAAGGGCGTCCTCAAGATCCGCTGATCGTAAATCAAGCCTGAGCGATCTCCATCGCCAGTTCCCTCATTGCCATTGTAGACCTGTAGCTCATGTCATTGCAAAGCCGTTTGCCATTTTCAAGTTTCATTTTCATAAATCTGAATGCTTCATCTATGCAGCATCCATCTTACAATGATTGTAGGAATTCATAAATCCATAAATTCGACTTTATTATTACTTAATCTCCATCTAATTTGGCAGAAAAATTACTTAAAAAATATATTTTCTTCTTCAACACTATTAGTCTAAATGAAGGGTTTTCCATGGATACTATTTGCATAGATGAATTGGATCAAACCTTTATTTCTTTATGGGTTTTATCATAATATCAAAGAAATCATAAGAGAAACCAGATACAGCAAGTTGGAGATGCTTTGCCTGTGTAAATGGTTCTAGCATTGCAGGTGTTTGATAAAATTCTTGAAAGTCCCCTTCTATCTAATTTTATGCCTCTTTTCCATTTTCACAGTGTGGCCCATCTATGATCAATCTATCACTTCACACCGACCTACCCAACACTGATCCAACTATTTTCCACCAGTTGAGTGTGAATGCCATTTACCCATTGGCCATCACATGAACTAATTGTTCCTGCTTGTGTGCTTGGTGGGGAAGTCTAGGAACTTTAGGGAGAAGTCAATCTTGTTTATAAGTTTATTTTTACTAAGCCTTTGAAAGTCAATTGATATTTTAATTCATTGTTTCAGGGTGCTAGTGGAGTTGTTTGGTACTTAGGTTACACGCCTGGACTTTTTATAGCTGTTTGGGATTTTTCTTATGTGGATGTATGGCAAGTTTTAAGTAACAGGGATGTTTCTGATAGTCAGAGGTATGGTATCATACTAGCCCTTAATGAGTCTTCTTTTATGGATTGACTATGTTAGTTAGGCTTAACTAAACTATTTATTTAGGGATTCATTATGTACTTTTATTTGATTAGGTGCATTTATTGGGTCTCAAGCTTGGCACACACTCTCTGCTATTGTAAAATCCTCTATGCACCATCTCAGTCTAGATCACAAATCTGTAGGTACCAACTTTACAATATAGTGCTACAAGCAGACCCATGTTGCCTCTTTAAAAGACTCATTACCTTTTATTAGTTATTAATGTGGACCACTAAAGACTATTGTATTCATGTTCCATGCAATAGTAACATTATTGAGACACAATTGATCATCTTCACAAATGCTTCATCTAAAGCATAAATTTGAGTTCAAAAGTTTAAGATGTTCTTTCTGGACGCAATTGATAATCTTGTTTGAGTCCAGGTCCACTATGGTCCATTCTAAAATTTCTGATTACCTGAGTGAAATGCATAGCTACAAAAAAGAACAGTGAGAAACTTCCAAAATCATTGTTCAACTGACAAGTTACATGGCAGCTAATATGTATGTATATAAATTAAATCCTTTCTCGAACACAATACAAATGGAACCTATCAAATACATCCACATATAAAATAAAGTTGTACGCAAGCTTCCAGTCAAGGTTATATTCGGATTAAGAAGCTAAGGTGTTAACAACAACAAACTCTATACAAGATCTAATCTCAAGCAATCGGTAAAATGTATGCATCTTTCAATCAATCAACCCCATTAACAAATATGACCTATCTGTATTTTGTACCTATATGGATATAGGGTCTCTCTTTGAGTGTTATCTTCCAAATGTTTGGAGTAGTAAAAAAAGAAAAAATATGATACTACTGATATTATATTATATTAGTCTAAAGTCTTAGTTTTGATGGAGTTCATGCTCTTTTGGAGAATCGTATATGTGGTTGTAAAGTCTTATTTCTGATTGTGTTGCTTATAAAGACAGATTTGTAATGAACTTTTAGTATTTGCAATATGGGCTATTTGTTAAATTTCTATATTTTGTATATATTTTTGTGGTGTTTGTATATTTGAAATAGATACTTAAATGAAAAATTGGATGACTAGAGATAAGCATTTATGTTTATCATTTGCCAATTGACTCCAATTTTATTTGTACCATGTGTTTAATACTTCAATAGAACCTAAATGTTTACATGCACGCATTTTACACTTTCATACTAATAAATCTTACAATTCCGCTTTGACTCCTACAATCCAATGCTTGCATCAAATCACATGGTCTAGGCTAGGCGAGAATAGCGACAGCTGAGTGAACTATTTCTAATTGTTGTTTTCTTTCTTTTTTGTTTTTTGGTGTTTCCTTATCACCATATATGGGGCAAGACACATTGTTCAGTTGGTTTTTCCTTCACATGGTACTTAGAAATGATCTCATCACTTCCACATCTAGTGTTAGCAAGTTCACTTGCTTCTCATCCTAGGTGATGCTAAATATGACTAGTTATAATGGTAAATATAGTTGTGTTTTTCGGAAGTGATGAACCAGACAGTGCATTCAAACTCAGCATAAAGTGCTAGCCTCCTCCATAGGGACATCAGATTTAGTGGCGGATTGGGAACAAAACCATTGTTCTAGATAATCTCCACAACCGATCAATTGTGGAGCAAAACCAATTCTTGAAGTCCCAATTTTAGTTGACCAGGCAAAGGATAACATGAGTACATGTTACTACTGTTAATCACTTAACAGTGGGATGTTGCTGCTAGACACATGTAGCTTTGGATTATGTTTAGATATTATTGCTACTTTTATATATTTAGAGTTGTGATTTGGATTTATTATTTTTGTTCCCACTTCCTGCTTCTACATATTTTATTTTATTTTTTTTGTGAATTTCTGCTTCTATAGTTGTTCAATATTTGGTGCAATTAAAACTCAGATATTAGTTGATTTAGTATACCATAAAAAAAAGTGCAACCATCACCTTGGTGCAATGTCTAACGTATGTAAAAAGGAGTTCTACCGTTCAATTTCAAACAAACTCAATGGTCTTGATTTTTTTTATAGATTTTAACTTCTATCTTGTTTTATTTATTACATATCGAAATGGGAGATGAAGAGAAAATAAGAACAAGCAACATTTTTTTGACCCGTTTGGATGGTGCAGATCAATTTGAGGATGTTACATTTTATCGTGGAAATTGTTCGTTGTCTCTCCATGATGCATATCGAAGACCTTCTTTCAGGCACTGTTTCTATGTTATATTAAAACCAACTCTTATATAGATTTATCTTCAAAATGAGTTTGTGATGAGGAAATATATTAGAAAATATATTAGTATCCATAGAAGCATTGCAAAAAAGATTATTTGTAATTTTATAAGAGTGTCGCCATTATTGATTTATTAACGACTTTTTTGAATAGCAGCAAATAAAAATTATTGGCGATGCAATTTTGTTGTTGAAAATAAATCATTATCTGCGACACTTAGAAAACGTCGCAAATGATATGTATTAGCGACTCTTTTAAACCATTGTGAATATCCTCTCCTACTGCCATGGTGCAGTCTTTAGTGTAGCTGATCTTTTTGCGACCCCATTATTTGCGACCCCTTTGCGATGCTCAGCCTTTTGCGTCGCAGTTACTTATTGGACACTTTTTATATTATCAGCTACGTTTTTTCGGCGTCGCAAAAAAACTAAATTGTAGTAGTGAATTAGATTCAAACCAAGTTTTTTTTAACTTTCATATCATAAGGGTTTCTCACTTTGTTAAAACTTTGATTTCTCTTATAGCATGAATCTCATACTTGGTTGAATCTCTAGTTTGTTGTTTTCATTCCATAAACACATAGGCAAACTAATTTTTCTTTAAAACAACTATGCTCATGCATCGCATGTTTTAGACTTGAAATTTCAATACAACTTGCATAACTTGATGAGTCATATCTTTACAAGTCGTTTATTTAAAGAACTTGTGATTAGCATTTTCACTTCAATCAAAACATTTGGGTTTTAAACCTTCAAAAGCTTTAATCTTACATTCATTGAACTATCATTTTAAAACTTGATTGAAGTTCTCATGCATACGCATAGAGCATTCAACTTTGCATTCATATAGTGTATGTGTTGAATTAGATTTTTACTTTCATATCCGCCTAATTAAGTGGTGTAAGACCCCACCCCGAGAGTTTTCTTTTTAGTGCTAATTAAGACGTGCCTTAGTTATAAGTGAGATTAGTAGAATTTGGTTAAATCTGGATTAGAATAGTTTTTATAGCTTTGAATTATTTTGGGACCTCTTTTGATTTAGTGGGGCCCTTTGGGGGTTCCTTTATTGGGTTTTGCATGGTTTTGGAATTTATCTAATAATTTTGGAAATCTGTAATTTGTTTCGTTTAATGTATTTTAGTATTCCCGACAACTTTTGTATTTGCTCCGTTCCCGTTCGAGACCTCTAAACCCTACTTTGCTAATGATAGGGGTAAAACAGTCTTTTTACACAAAATCTGGACACTATTTTCAATGTCTCCGAAACTCGTAAAATATATACTTTTTGGAAAGTAGAGATTTCGACGATCAATTCTTCCTTCTTAGTCGAATCCGTCCGAAGCCCGTAGAGTGATGCTTTCAGCCCTAGAAGTTGAGTAAGTTATGGGACCCATGGCCATTGTCTATATAAAGAAGAGTCTTCTTCTCTTCTCCCTTTTTCTTGCAACTCTCATTGAGAAAAGAGAGGTTCCAGCCCTAGGGTTTTTCTACCTTGTTTCTTGCTTCTTCATTTCTCAATCACTCTCAAACTCTTGCTAAAGAAGAAATGGAGGTTGCAATCTTCTTCCTCTCCCTCTAGGTTCTTTATTAGTATCATTTTCAAAAGAAGACCTCCATTCCAAGACCTACTTTGAGCAACTTCTTGTCATTTGAAGGTCTTCCATGTAAGCTTTCCTTTCCATCTCTTAGATGTGTATTCTTATAGCCCTAGAGAAGCTCCATCTCCATTGTTGGAAGCTTTCTCTTCCTATTCCTTGTTTTACCATTTTTAGGGCTTGATATGTATGCTATTTTGGGGATTTTGTGTAGATTGTGGATTTTGAGCTAGAGAGTGTGCTTAGAGCTTGACTAGCATATTTGGAGACCAAGGCAAGTGAATGAATGGGTTTGATTTGAATGAGTTCTTGTTTTATTGAAAATGTAGATTTTACTATTCATCTTCCTCTAGTTTCCTATGTTTCGTAATGCCTTTTGGAAATATACTTATTGATAAGATTTCCTCTTAGTTAGTTTATGAGAATGTGTGCATTCATTTACTAAAGCTTGTTTTGCCATTATGGATTTTATAAATGAGATTTGTACTTGCATTGAATGGGGTTTGTATTGGAAGGAGAATTAATGCATTGATGGAATGGTGGTTGGAGGAAAGGATTAGATGTGGAATGGAAGGGAATAGACCCATTTCATGTCAGGAGATGGATGAAGTCGAAGTGGAATGGTTTGGGAAAAAAAGAGCATAAATCTGCACCTGATATGTAGTTCCCGCAGCTAGGCGGTCAGTGGGCGGTCACCTTGGCTGCTAGCTGACAGGTGACCGGCGGCTAGCCGACCCAAATTTGGTCACAAACACAGAGTGCTGTATTTTAACAGGCGAACCGCGGTCAGCCTCGCGGTCAGAGAGCGGCTAACCGCCACCCAAATGCCCTGTGACCGTCAAGTAGCCGAAATGCGCGGTCAGAAACACAAAATGCTGTATTTTAGCAGGGTAAACCGCGGTCAGCCCCGCGGTTAGCCAGCGGGTAACCGCCGAACACCTCGGCGGCTAACCGCCAGCTAACCGACAGGTGACCGAATTTCACCTAGAATTCCTGAGTCTTTTCTATTGTTTTCAGATATGGTATTTAAAGGTTTGGATGGGTTGTTCTGATGCCCTACCACCTTGGAAAGACCCAGGAGATGACATAAGGAGATCGACTTAGAAAGAAACTCCATTTCGGAAATGTATTGGGAATTTTGGATTCATCAACTTGCATAAGGAAACTTGATATGTCTTCTATCATTTGAGTACCATACTATGGGCAATAATAGACATACAAGATCTTTATACATGTTGTCTGAATATGGATGCCCCAATATATAGTCCCTAATGGTATAAGGATTCATGGCATTGTTTTACTCAGATTATATGTATCCTTACCCGATACTACTGGTTTTATCTCAAACTCTGATTTATACACCCAACATGTCCTGCCAGCCCCATTTATATATGAAAAGCTAATGATATGAAATGTGTGCCTATGAGCACCATGCCCCGCCTGCCCGAGTGTTTTATACTGATATAGTTTTGTACATGTTTTGATTTCTCATATAACCTATGAGTCGGCACCACTAAGCTTAGACGTCCTTGTCAGTCTGATCAACTAACTTGGGCCTCCCCCTTGTGCTCCCGCCAGTTGTAACTTGGATCCTGTCCTGCCCCATTACCCGGTTCCGCGGCCGTGGTCTTGTCTAGCTATATGTATATGTATATAATGTTGGTTATCGTCACTTCGTGTGATCGAGCCCAACGCACTGAATGTGCTTTCATTACATTACTGATAGAGAGGATTTAGCTTTACTGTGGTTGCCATCTAGTTAGTTCCTGTACCTTGAATATCCTACATGATTTATATTGCATCTGTACTTTAAATGAACCATGCATCCTGTTTTATGACAGTTATTGTTTTAATAAGATTTCGTTATGTTTAAAATGTGCTTTGATTTCTTTCTTGGTATTATCTATTCACCCACCTGCCAGACCGTCGTGTCTGACCTAATTTTGTTGTACTCAGGTCCAGCCACCGTTATTGCCTTCGAGGAGGAGCCAGAGGAGGCGGTCGGCCAACCGCAACGATTGGTGGAGTGGCAAGCTGACAATGTCATTTAGACATTTGGTTTAGCTTTGAGCTACGTAACATTTTGGGGAGATTATAGAATGATACATGATTTACACTTTTGGTTGTACTGACCTTTGTTGGCCATTATTTTTGGGGAATGTTAATTTAACTTGATCTTTTGTTTAAACTCTAACTTCATATTTTGGGAATGCTAATGAGATCGTTGCTCACTCTGACATCATTTCATACTTATGTATTATCAGTCTTATATAATGAGAATGGATTAAGAGTTTGATATGCTACACGCTTCCGCACCAAAGTAAATGTTTGTGAGTGTGTGTGAAATTCTCACCGTGGAAACCTGTGGGAGATTAAATGTGTATATTCATATAATCATCATTATCATTCATCCACCTCGTCGCGGGCCCGGATCCCGGTCCGGGGTCGCGACAAGTGGGATTACAATTGAGCTTAAATTGTATATCCATCAAGTGTTCTCTAGACACTACTTAGAGAGAAAACATTTTGGTTGCATAGGTTATCACTTAGCCTTAGAAAAGCATAAGTGTAAAGGCTATGGGTGAACCTTAAAATCCAAGAGGCTATTTCTTAGCCTTGGAAAGTATATTATAAGGTTATTTCTTAGCCTTGAAAAACATTTTATAAAGGTTATTGCTTAGCATCAGAACTCTTGCGTGTGACCCACTCACAAATACAAAAGATCAAAATCTAGGCCTTGCAATGAAGATGGAAGCTGGAAATGAAGAAAAATGAAGACAGGACCCCACAGACATACCCAAGTGGGAGCCCACACATGTGCATACCCAAGACGGGATCCACACTTCTCTCGTTGCATTCATATTATTCTACAGATTATGGTAAGAAATTCCTAAGAAATTGCCAAAGACAATCCTGATATTAGAAGAACTTTTGCATAAAGGGAGAGATGTCCTCAAAATCTGAGATGTAAGAGGGACCCAGCTTATTGTGGATGTCCCACTCTCTTATTCTCATCATAAAGGATTCCAGAAGTTTCCAAGAAAAACATCATCTCTCAGAGTACGAAGCACAACAGAGTCTTGTACAAGAAAAAGAGATGAAAATAAATTTTCAAAAGAAATACAAGAGGGTCCAACGCTCCCTTGTACTTCCAAACGGGGGAGTCTTCTCTCCATGGGAAGGTTGCCCATGGTGGGTCCACACACAGTTGTAAAAGTTCACAGAAGTTTTATCATTTATGTGTTGTGGACATGTGGAAGACTAAGAGGTTCAAAAATTCTAAATTCAAGGAGTCCTGAACGAAAGAAAGAAAGGGAATTCAAAAAAGTTGACAAGACCCATGGACGTCCAGGTCTTTTCCCGTCCATGTGATCCACGAACATGGGCCTAGTTCCACTGTATTATGCCACAATTTAAATTGTTCTTTATACAAGTGAGCGATACTTTGAAGAATTTTCAAATTAGAGGCGACTGTACATAGAACTTTTACAATGCTAGAAGGTTCCAGAATTCTCTCAAGTTATCTCAATTGCGTTCAATTTGAAACAAACTCTAGCAATTGCAATCAAAGAAGAAGTCCAAGAAAGAGAAGGACGGTGGTGGAAAAAACTATAAAAGCAACCCCCAGCCGGGGGGGAGGTGGGGTAGGGGGTGTGCTTCCAACCCATGAAGAAACTAAACCCCCTCTCTCTAGTCCTTCCTCCATTCTACATGCCTGGGTTGGAGGAAACTAAATCCCCTCTCTCTAGTCCTTCCTCCATTCCACATGCCCACTCCCTTTCTCGCTTCCATTCCCTCCACTTCTCCGTGTTCATATTCAAGAAGGATGGTTCCAAGTTGAAGATTGCGTAGGCTAGAGAATGCTTCTTCATCCTAGCATTATGTATGTTTATTTTTTATTTTATTTTTTTCTTTTGGTGTACAGTTTCTTTTATCATATGTATTAAGAACATTCAATGCTAGTAAAATCCATATTCTTTTGATGATCTTTGTCTTTTAGTTTGTGTTCTTGGATTATTATATTACTTATCTTTTCAAAAGGACAAGTTGGATGTTCTTAGGGTAAGGGTAGTAGAAGGTACCCTTATTACGAATGGCTTGGCTAAGTAACCTACAACGGATGGTCTAGGGGATGGATCCTTGGTCATGAACGGGAGGCAATGCAAGTTAAGTGACAAAAGCGAATTGCTATGTGCCAAATAATGATTATGAGGTGTAACTTGAAACCCCATGAAATCATCACACCAATTTATACTTCACAATTGGATTGGAGGCCCAAGTTGTAGAACAAGTCCTATATGGTAATCTTAGCAATTTTTTGCCCAAGTTGGAGAAAAGTAGAAAGAATTTCGGGTTCACCGCATCTATTTTTCAGTATGATTAACCGCATTTACATTCTTATATGCTTGACTACATTTATATTCTTGCAACTTTGACACTAATATCAGTTTTTTTGTGTTTTAATGCATCTTAGTTTAGGATTTGTGCATGATTTTGTTGGCACACAAAAATTCATTTGCCCATACATAACATTCCCCAAGGCAAAATACTCATTTTTCATAAGAAAAGGTCACATTTGATGACCACTGGAGTCTGGCCGGCTACAACAAAGGAATTCTCCAATGGCTATTGTCTACAAAACACCACTGGCTGCTGTAGTCTTCAATATGCTAGCTGCCCAGCACAATGAAGCGGCCGCTGACCTCCATTCAAAAGGGGACCGCGCGACAATGCAAGGTTGGCTGCTAGATGCTGCAAGATTCTAAACACTAGTCCCCGCACTTCCTCTCTCCTGGCTGCCCGTAGCCCACGATCTCCCACGAACTGGCCAGTTACCTCTCTGGATGGCCGCTGAACCTGAAAAAGGGGAATAGTGACGTTCCCATTGAAGACAGTTTTGAAACCACCTCCACTCCTCCATGATCTCCGACAGTTAGAGCTCCTCAAAGCCTATAAAAGAAAGACTTGGGAGAGCAGGAAACCCCCCCCCCCCGATCCAGCACAAGAAGAAGCCCAAAAACTCTGCAATTTTCAAAACTCTCTCATCCTTCATCTACAACGTGAGAATTATGTAGTGGTGCAGACTTCTCCTCGGACTTAGACAATAGCTTTGGAAGCTAGTCTTTGTTGCTTTCACTATGGAGGAAGAACATAGATTGTTTCTGCTATTTTGAAGCAAACCTCTCCGATGAATCCTTCTTCCTACACAATGGTGATGAATTGCAAAGACTGGTAGAACATACCAAATTGCGAACTTCTCCAACTTCGTCTCCAGCAAACTCTCGAAGACAACATATTTCTTTTCTATTCTTTCAGCACAAATTCCCATTGTTCTGATCTCCTAAGCCTGACGAGGGGGTTGTAAAAGAAAAATTGTAAACAACCCGCCCTCAAAAGCTGAAGCAAAGAAGAACCCATGTAAATAAAAGTGAAGATGACTCTTTTCAATGTAATAAAGTCATTTTCGTGTCTTTTTATAATGTTTAAAGGATGACATGAGACATAGAAAGCTTCTGTTCTAGACCTTTTTATCCTGCACCCCTTTTTTCATCTTTTGGGCGAAACAAATTTTATGGTTGGATTGTAAACATGGCAAGCATTAGGATTAGGACTTTTTATTTAATCATGTTTTTGTTAGTGGAATATGATGATTTATGGACTGATTATGAAAAAGAAATTCGGACTAGTTACACGTAATGAAATTGCAAAGTTGGAAAAGCTGCACTGTTTCAGCAGTTTTAGTTTAGTTTTCTCTCAAAAGTTCATGATTTAAAAACCAGTCTAGAGATGTTATTGAAGAATCTCATAACTAAAATATGGTAACATGAATTTGAAACACCAGAACTTTAGAGAGAAGTAAATTTTGGAAGTAAATTTTGAAATGGCTAAAATATGGTACTCAGCAAGATTGTATTAGATTTCTGCAACATGACATAATTATTTAGGCATTTTTTAGCATGCATATTTCACTCGTTTTAAATCCTTTTTCAGCTTTGTTTGGCTTTTTTTTTTTTTTTTGGGGGGGGGGGGGAATCATGCATCATTAGAGTTCAAAACACATCCATAAAACTTAGGATTAGATCATCGTTGGTTAGTTGTTCAGGTTTGAAAAGCTAGGCCTGTTACAAGGATTTTTCAAACTTAGAAAATTTTCTACATTCACTTCAGAGTTTATGTTATCTAGGATTGCATAATTCATTCAATTTTGCATAAAAATAGGTTTTAGGATTAATTCTTCATTAATTAGGAATTTAGGGTAATTACTTAATAATTTAGTATAATTAATTAGAATTTAGGTTAAAAGTAGGATACTAACATGTATAGTTCTAGTCTATTAGGGAACTTGCTTTTAGGAGTCTTAGTTTTTATTCTTACTAATTTTTAGGAGAGTTCCCGAGGTTTAGATAATTGTAATTGTGTCGAATGATGAAATCTAATTGAATTGAATGTCCTTAAGAAGTGGGAATCTTAGGATAGAAGTAGTTAAGATTAGCTAGAAGTCTAACTAATTCAGAGTTTCTCTCAATTTGAGTTGTTTTGAAATATCTTGAATAAGTGGGAAAGTTCTAGAATTAGAGAGTGCTAGTTTATTTAAAGTCTTAGTAGATTCTTACTTTATTTTATATTTTTCCTAGGCACAATTCCAAGTTGGAAAAAGAGCATTTGAATTTGAAACCGCTCCTTGAGGATCAACCCTGTACTCATTGGGTTACTAAACTACAATCGAGGCTTTTCACTTGGAGCTCACGAATCGTATCACCTCCCCCCCTCCATCTCCAGGGTTCGGATCCCGGACTTTCAGGTATCACTCAAGTACCCACTCTGCCAAGGATAAGAAGATACACGTGGTAGAGCCAATCATGTTGACGGCCATATACTCCAGGCGAGTGAGCCGTACTTCTTGCCTGCCTGCTTGCTATGAGAAAAGCAGATGCACTCATACTAAGGATTTTTCTATGCAGATGCCATTTAGATAGATATAGCATGTAGTTTGTTAATTATGGTTATTATCATGTTTAATTTAATACTGCACTGATCTGCATAGGTGTAAGACCACGCCTCAAGAGATTGCGATTAGTACTAATTAACTCGTGTATTAGTCTTTGTGAGATTAGTGAATTTTTGGTTAAGTTTGGGATCAGAATAGCTTTTTCATAGCTTTGGAATACTTTGGGAACCTTGTTTCGTTAGTGGGACCTTTTGGGGGTTCTTTTGTAGTTTTTTGTGTGACCATGGGATATTTTCTGTTATTCTGAAAATTCGTGCTTTAAGCTCTCTATTCAATTTGTTTTATCATACCCTACAACTTTTGTATTTGCTCCGTCCCCGTTCGAGATCTCGAAACCCCACTTTGCTAATGTTAGGGGCAAAACAATCTTTTTGCACAAAATCTGGACACTATTTTCACTGTCTCCGAAACCCATGAAATATGTACTTTTTAGAAACTAGAAATTTTGATGAACAATTCTTCCTTTTTCATCAAACTCATCAGAGGCTCGGAAGACCTTGTTCTAAACCAATTAAGAGTGTCAAGTTGTGGGACCCATCCCCACTCTCTATATATAGTGAACCCATTGCTACTTTCCCTTCTTCTTGCTACTTTTCATTGAGGAAGAGAGAGTTCCAGCCACCTAGGATTTCTTCCCTTTCCTTCTTGTTCTTCATCTTCAATCCATCACCAAGCCATTGCTAAAAGAGAAATGAAGATCACCACTTTCTTCCTCTTCTTGAAAGCTTCCCTTTAATGCAATTTGTAGAGGAATCCAACCATTCTAGGGTTCTTGTTGATCAAGCTCTCTCCGTTTGAGGGCCTTCCAAGTAAGCTTTTATCCTAATCTTCTAGATTAATGTTCTTCTAGCTCTAAAGGAGCTTCACCTCCATTATTGGAAGTTCCCTCTTCCTATTTCATGGTTTTGGTTATGTTAGGGTTTGTAATGAGTTCATTTTGGGGATTATTGGTTTATACATTTTGATTCTTTTGGATGTATTGGCCTTTGTTGGCTATTATTTTTGGGGAAATGTTTAATTAACTTACATTTTGCATAAACCTTTAACTCTATACTTTGGGAATGCTAATGGAATATTGCTCACTCTGACGTCATGTCATCAATGCTCACTTTGACATCATGTTACTATTATTGTGATAATAGTCGTACATGTATGGAATGAGATCTTAACTTTGGTTTGCTACACGCTTTCACAACAATGTGAATGACTTGTGATATCCTCACCGCGGAAACCTGTGGGAAATTAAAAAGTGTGTGTGTATCTTTTGATTATTGTGGTAATCATTACTATACACTCATGAACCAAACACCGCGATCCTAGTCCGGGGTCGCGACAAACTGGTATCAGAGCGAGACGTGTTTCAGGCAATGGAAAAGAAACTAGAAATCCTAAGGACGTGGCGAGAATTCGTTAGACTTTTCGTTAGCTAGAATCGTGTGAGCAATGTGTGACCTTATACTTGATTATTAGGTGCTAACATCTTGTTTGGAGTGATATGCCACCTCGAAAGAGAGCCATAAACGACAATCCCACCGCGAACAATAGTGAACATACGGGACCACTTAAGAACCATACTCCTGATCCAACCATGCAGAACTAGCTCCAGCAGATGATGCAAGCTCTACTTGATCAACAGCTTCTGGCCAATGAGAACCAAGCTAGGCTACAGGAGCAAATGGCTAGGAAGGATGAGGATCATGCTAGGGAGATGGCCCAAGTTCAAAGACAATTGTTAGAAGTCTTGGAAAGAAGACCCCCACGGGTACAAGCTCAACCACCGGGCACTCAAATTGTCTTCAACAACAGAGGAAAGGATCCCAATGACTTATTTGAGTGGTTTCGGAAGAGAGGTCGTAAAGAATTTATTGGACAAGAGGACCCGTTAGTGGTAGATGATTGGCTTGAACATATGGATAATATCATTGAAATATCCCGGTGTACGGGGAAATAACAAGTAGCACTTACAGCATTCATGTTCACTGGGCTAGCTAATATATGGTGGTAGACGGCCAGGGAAGAATATAGGACTATGGCAGATGCTGAGGCTTGGGGGAACTTCAAGAAACAGTTTGGTGAAAAGTATGTACTGGCACAAGTCAGGAGGCAAAAGGCCATCAAGTTCCAGCTATCGTACAAGGAAATATGTCTGTTCTAGAGTACCTCACCAAGTTTGAGAGGTTGTCCCTATTAGTTTTATGGTCTCAATCCATTAAGATTGATGAAATAAATTGATTAATTTCTTTATTTATCAATATATTCATGCTTTCCTTTCATGAGATGAATGGTATTTTATTACTTATTTGCACATAACCAATATGAATGACATGATGGTTCATGACATGAACTAGAGTCTATAAGTATACAAGATGCAATACATCTGTATGGATGAGATCCACATACGGGAGACATGTATAGCAAATCTTATACTTGAATATCTTTACAACAAGTGATGGCACTGGACATCTCATCTGACAAGGTTGCAGTACTTTGATTACTATGAGATAGTGTGATTTGTCTCGATCATCAGAATGTAAGATTCTGGATCATAGTGTTAGTACATTGGATGTATTGAAAGACCATGAGAAGCACCTTATGAACACTGTCTTTACTTTAAGGTCTACTCTCATAATTCCCTAGCAATAGGCTCTCAATCTTACATTCTCGATCATCAGAATGTAAGATTCTGGATCATAGTGTTAGTACATTGGATGTATTGAAGGACCATGAGAAGCACCTTATGAACACTGTCTTTACTTTAAGGTCTACTCTCATAATTCCCTAGCAATAGGCTCTCAATCCTGAGACATTGATGAACTCAAGTTTCTATCTATTCATTTGCTTTCAGTTACCAATGAGTGAGGCCAATTGTAGGTCAATACCTCGGTGATTTGGGTACGTGGTAGTAGAGCCGTGGGAACATTCAATGGTCAAGATGGAATCTATCTTTAATATCCCCTTGTGCCAATTAATGGATTTATCATTGGTAAGTGTGCACCCATTTCGATTAAGAGTTAATTGGATCGGTACCAAATGATCATTATAATTAATTGGGGCGTAAGGATAATAAGATATGGATCTAGTTTGGAAGACATGTCCAATTGATCCATGGATGTTGACGGAAGGGCCTACTTGTGGACATAGGGAAGTTTAGGGTCTTCATGTGATTTATTCCTAAGATTGGAGTTCAACTGCATTTATATAGTGGAGTTATTTGCAATTAACTGTGGGCCCAGATTGCACATGAGATGTGGGGTCGCGGTGTCCCAGTTGGAGCCAGCTTTCTAAGGAATCCCTAGTGGTCTCCACGCTAGCCCAAGTTATTGAAAACATACTAATTATAGTAGAACTCTAAAAGGAAATAGAGAGTTACTATTTATATTTGAAGAGGGACTTCTAATAGTGGTCATAGTAAGTTACTAATTATAATGGAACCGAGACTTCTATTTAAATTAGTAAAGAGAAAAGGTTGCTAATTATTATGGAAGTAGGACTTCTAATAACAAACCAAGAGGAGGTGGCTTTAAGCTATAAATAGAGAAAGAAAAGGCTTTGGACGTCGATACTCATATCCCATGTAGGGATTCACGCCTGTCGCGACCCCGGACCGAAGTTCCCCCAAGTCCGGGCCCCGCGAAGGTTATGTCCATCCAACTATGATTAACCCACAGGTTTCCGCGGTGAGGATTCCCAAAAAAAAAACGAACATGTAAAAATCTCACACGAGCAATGATTTGCGGAAGCGTGCAAGTAATCTCATCACAATTTAATAACATAAACCTTATGATTCCGAATTGCATAAGTTAAGTCATCATTAAGACAATAATTAGAGGAGAAAATGTAAGCATAGCATTACCAAATTCAGTTCAAGTTTCAAGGTAACCAAAAAGCGTTAAGTTACATAACCCCAAAAGTGTGAAAAGGCCAACAAAGGCCATACATTCCAAAATAACAAAATAATCTCATCTATGTGTATCGTACTCAAGACCCCGCCCAACGTCTAGAGGACGTCGTCGGGTTGCCACTCACGGGCTGGGGGTGGCTCAAAAGCCTCCTCCGGGCGCTCCTCCGCAATAGCAACGACGCCTGCATCTAAACACCAAAACAAAAGGGTCAGACACGACGGTCTGGCAGGTGAACAGCTTAGACATAATACAAGTCAGTTAATATGAAAGTAATCAGCACTTAAAACATGGCATGAGTTCTAAACAAAACATGTTTAAGGTGTAATTCAAAACTAATATGCTTTTCAATAAAATAACACGATTCACGGATCCACATTGAGCTCATCCTTTCTCCGTCATACGTAATGACAAGAGCAAGCGAAACGAAACAAAACGAGACGAAACGAAACAAAAGTCCGAGCCACACAAGGTGGGCGGAAAACCGGCCGCGGAACCGGACAAAACAAAGATGTGTATAAATACACGACAAATCTGCAGATTGCCCTTATGTTTAAGGACCCCCTAACTAGTGGATCAGACTGAGAGGGCAGTCTAAGCTCAGCGGTATTCTATGATATCCATGTATGCATAAAACGTATCAATACTTGTACAAAACTTAGCGAAAAATGGGGAAAAACACTTATCAAAACATTGCAAGACGAGACTAAACAAGAATAGCATAAGCTATGACATGAAGGCTGGAAAAGTGTCCCCAATATAGTTCTTGAAACAAATCAAAAGCTAAACACCTGCTTGTAAATCAAAACAGGTACGAGACGGTATTCTTCATGTCAAAATTCAAGATTTCGAAACAATTATGTCAAGTATATGCTAAGACTCTTTATTTGATTCTCGTGTAGTTGAAACCCAAATGTTGGAGTTTAAAATGAATTGGTGTCCCCGAAGCTAGACAACATTTCATGTTTCAACTGCACAGCATCAAGCTAAAGACCCCTTAACATATTCTAGTTTTTCTCTCCCATCGAAGCCCCTTCAAAGTTCTCCTTCTGTGCACTCGGTCACCACGCGGCTACCTGGCGGCTAGCCGCCGGTTGTTGGTCGGCTGACCGACCAACTGACTGACCGCTGACCGACTGATCAGGAGAAATACTACTTTTCAGATTTCTTGCGTAGGTCGGTTAGCCGCCTACTGACCGCCCGCGGGCCGACCACGCCCTGTGCAGAAACTGAGTTACTGTTATTTTGACCGACACAGGGGCGGTTAGCCGTGGGTCAACAGTCGGCTAGCCAACTGCTGGCCGACTGCTGACCGTCGATCTGCGACAGCTTCAGTTTGATACAGATTTTACACCTCTTTTCACCATTTCATTCCTTTGTCAAATCCCTGCATATCCCCTGAGCCTCCATGCTCTCCAAGGGGCAATTTCCATTCAAATTCTAGCAATCCACACTTCCAATCACCTCACAACATTTCCTCCATTCTTGCATCCATTTATAACACATTTTGGCAAGATAAAAACAACTTCAAATGAATGAAAACCAATAATACCAACCATTAGCATATGCATTTCAATTAAAACAAGATTTCAGACTATAACACATCTTTGAAACAACACATTGCCCAAATTAGCATGGAAAAGAAATCAAACCATGAAAGCTAAAATAATCAAATATTGCATGCATCATGAAGCTAAGTTGATCACTTGCCTTTACAAAAATCCAAGCCTAACAATCTCAGAAAAAAATCCTACCAATTGTACTCCACGAAATCTACAAGAAAACCCATGAAAAGAACTTCAAAAATCCACCAAAAAGAGAAGACAATGACCCATTTCGAAATGGGTGTTGCATGCTTGAAAAATGGGCTCCTAAGGAACTCAAAAGACTACATTGAAGAGGAGAAAGAGATCCATTACCTGAAGCTTGCTAAACAAGAAGAGGAGAAGAAAATGGAGTGGAAACACAGCTGGGATCTCCAAGAAAATGGTAGCAATGGATTCCTTGAGTTGAGAGGAAGAAGATGGTATGATTGGTTTTTTATTTGAAGCTTTCTAGCTTAGGCATGCAAAGAGAAGAAGGGAGGGGAAGAAGAAGAAGTCACAGCTGAGTTGAAGAGAGTTGCAGGAAGAACCGAAGTGAACAATGAAGGAGGGGAATGCTCATTTCAAATGGGTTCTTGTGGGCCCCATTGCTCAAAGCTTGCAATGGTTACAACACTGACTTGGGGGCCCCGGATGAAAACGACGAAGAAGACTAAAATGATCGCCGAAAAATCTAGTTTCCAAAAAGTATAAATTTGGCATAGTTTTGAGATTTCGAAATTTGAGTCCAGATTTGGTGTGAAAAGACTGATTTACCCCTTTGGGCCAAAACTTGGGTTTCTGGGCCTAAAACACAGACAAGCTGAACACAAAAGTTTATCAATAAATAAAATCATTCAAAAGAGATCGAAATCACGATTAAAAATCAGAAAACTGGAATTTCCTCCCAAGCTTACACGTACACTCAAGGCACCCTTAAGTGTGACCAAATAGCACAAAACGCTCTCAAAATTCCCCAAAGCTAATTCTAGACTAAATCGGACCAATTTCTAATCCCACGTACACTAAACTCACATTACAACTAAACCCGCACTTACTTAACACTAATCGCGCTAAATCCTGGGTCGGGGTTTGACAACACCCAACCTTGTTTTGTGCAAGAATTGCACATGCTCTTCCTCTCTTCCGTGTTCTAGTTCTCTTCTAGTTTCCTTAAGAGCTTTCTCTTGGAGATCCCACCCATTTTCTTGAGAAAAGAGAATCTGATACGGGTTATAGCGTGGAAGACGATTGGGTCTTGGAGATTCTTATTTGATTTGTGAAAGAGTTTCAACATCAAAGAAAGTAACAACTTCTCCATTAGAGCACAACCGAGCTCCAAAGGTATAATCTACATCCTTGTATGTTGTAGAATTTCGTGGTTGCTTGTTAGGTGTTGTTTCTATCTTCTAGATAGATGCTATTGCTGATTATGGTTGATGAGATTGAGGACATGGATCTTGGATTGGGTTTTGTAGCCTTTTGGATAGTTGATCCCTGAGTCAAGTGGGTCAAAAAGTTTTGAAAACCTATCCTAGAGGCCCACCTATTTCCAACAGTCCCGTTATGCTCCAGACTTGATCAACACTGTTGACACAAAAAATGTCACTTTGCCTCTTCGACATCAAAAGCTACATGGAGCTGCATCCTACAACAAATAGGCAGAGCCGCTTCTAGCATTAAATCTTGTTAGAATCAAACAAAAACTGCAAGATCCTTCAAAATAGCCAAAATAAGGGTACACATGAAGTTTTGGGCCATTTATACACCATCTGGCCTAACTTCAATCCTCCAACGGCTGAGCAGGAGTACCCGGCGGCAACAGTGCTGAAAATATCAAATCTTCGATCAGAGCCTATGGATGGTCTCAAAATACCTCCAAAAGTCTCCACGTCAAATCTCAAGTCAAACCGACACCGTTTGACCCACCATCAACTCTCGAACGGAGAAATCAAGCCTCCCGGCGGCGAGAACCACCGAGGCTGCCACTCATTAAACAAAGCACATGGGTAGCTTCTACATGCTTTCAAAAGGCTGCACGTCAAATTTCAGGTCATTCCGACAACGCTTGACCTAACTTTGATGCTCGGAAACAAAATCAAGCCTACGGCGGGGGCGCTCCTCGGGACCATGGCATCCAAATCAGAGTTAATGGATCGTCTCAAAATGATTCCAATAGGCTTCCTGTCAAAATTCAGTTCAATCGGACATCGGTTGACCGTACATCAAAACTCGACATCTTCCGCACAGTGAAATCAAGTCTAGCATTGACGGGAACCCATATGGCTTCAAAACTCAAACAAAAGCCCATGGTTGGTCCTATCTATTGCTCAAGAAGCTTCACATCAAATTTCAGGTCATTCCAACATCGTTTGGCCTAGTTTTAACTCTTGGCGGAAAATCAGCTACAAAGCCTTCGACTTTTCCAAAAATAGGAAACTTTGCGCTCTGATTTGCACAGTTTCTTGACAGGTTTTATTCAGAGGAATCAAGCCAATAAATGAGGAGAAATGTCAAGAAAAATACAGGAGAAAAAAGAAGCAAAAAAGCCCGAAAAAGGGCTGGGAAACGACGACCGAAGAAGGGACCAAAGTCCCATGGTCGCTGGCGACCTTGGCCTATGGTAAGGTTGCAGGCCCCATGATCACCGGCGACCATGGGTGCATGGTCGCCGGCAACCCTTGAAATCTGGGTCGCCGGATTTTCGCCGAAATGACCGTTTTTCCGATTCTTTTCGTGTTTTGCGATGTTTGGCCCCTGTGATTTTCTTAAATTCTGATTTTGAGGCATAATATCCGTCGATCTTCGTCAACATCACGAATCCGCCATCGAAATCATTCGATCATCATTGGACACTCCGAAATCGCCAACCGGCCGACGAAGAAAACACACTTTCTGCCTGACCGATCGTGAGATCGACTCGACAAATGTTGCTAGCCCATTGGTACCAGTCAATGTCTGAAATTTCATGATCATCCGATGTTGATCAACATGGAAATCCATCAATGATCATCACCAGAAGAATTCCAAGAGAAGCAGCGTGGCCCGCGGCTCTTCAAGCGACTTGGCGACCAATTAATGCTGTTAATTGACCCGTTTATGACAAGTTAATGTGGTCATTAACTCATTCATTTGGATGGCCCAATCAGAAGCAAGTAAATGGGAGTTACAAGTCCAATTAATCATTGTAATTAACCATGCAACTCCTATCATTATGGAGTTTAGTCATGGTAATTAATTATGAAACCCTCATCATCATGGAGATTAAATGCCCATTATTCTCCATCAGCCAATCAGATTCAAGAAAAAAGGAGTTACAAAATTACAAAATTAAATCATGTAACTCCTCCCATCATGGAGCATCAATGCCATTAATGCCTATAAACCTTCCTAATGGCTATCAAAAGCATATAAATAGGCGGTCATTCCAAAGGGAAAGGGTCCTGGAAAAATCCTTGAAAAATCTCTAGAAAACTCTCGGAGAAATCTCTATGCTAAGAAGCTCGGTTACTCTGAAGAAACTCTACCACAACAAAACACCACAAGGTGATTGAAGTCCCTTGGGGGGCCACTGTCACGCCCCCAAACCCGGACCCCACAGCGGCCCGACCTCGGGGGGCGTGAAAAATTGTGATTTAAGTAATAATTATATTCCTCCCAGGATCCGCGTGAGTGAGGATGACAATACCAACTCATTCTGAATATTTTGCGGAAGCTTACGTGGCGTTGCGACTCGGATTCCGTGGCCATCGGATTCCGCTTCGCACACAACCGCTAGCATATAGCTATTGTATCAAGAATCATATCAGACTGGAACAAACCATCACATTAAAAATACAGAGCTGACAGTAACAGGATATTTCATTCCCACATATGTTCAAGTTACAAATATCAATGTGCATTAATTAAAAATCCCGGAGAACAGGCTAATAAAAGCCATACAAATAACAAGCTAAATAGACACTACCCCACAGGTGACTTAACTCAGATGTCGAGCTAAATGTCTACATGACATAGTCGACACTACAAATCTGCAACTCATGGCTCCACAGCCAACACGTGCACTCAGCTCGGAGCAAAGAAATCTGGACCTGAGTACCAAAAGAGTGGGTCAGACACGACGGTCTGGCAGGTGGATGAAAAGATATAAACGATAATATGAATAATAAACATATGGTAAATCATGGTATTCGATCAAGAGTTGCATAGATTTAAAACCAGTGTAAACATGTATATCTGACAAAACATGTATTCATTTTAAAGCATGAGTAAAAGCATAAATATCTGGTAAAACATGCATTCCTTTAAAACAACTGTAAATCATGTATTCCTTTAAAACGACTGTAAAACATGTATTCCTCACATTGCAAACCCAGTCCATAGGCGGACCCTGCAAATTGCCCTTCTTCAGGGGAGCCACAATCGTGGGGAACAGATTGGCAACCACACTAAAGCTAAGTCCTCTCTATCACTAATGTGACGAGAGCAGGATCGGGCGTTGGTCTCTAACACGCGAAGTGACAAGAACCAACATTATACATACATATACATATAGCTAGACAAGACCACGGCCGCGGAACCGGGTAATCGGGACAGGATCCAAGCTGCAGCTGGCGGGAGCACGAGGGGGAGGCCCAAGTCAGTTGATCAGACTGACAAGGACGTCCAAGCTTAGTGGTGCCGACTCAAAGGTGACATGAGAAATCAAAACATGTACAAAACTATATCGGTATAAAACACTCGGGCAGGCGGGGTACGGTGCTCGTAGGCACGTATTTCATATCACTATCTTTTCATGCATAAACGGGGCTGGCAGAACATATCAGGCGTATAAATCAGAATTCGAGATAAAACCAGTCGGATCGGGTAATTATACCTATAATCTGAGTAAAACAATGCAATGAACCCATATACCATTAGGGACTATATATTGGGGCATCCATATTCAAACGACATGTATAAGGATCTTGTATGTCTATATTACCCTTAGTATGGTACTCAAATGATAGAGGACATACTAAGTTTCCTTATGCACGTTGATGAATCCAAAAGTCCCAATACATTTCCTAAATGGTGTTTCTTTCTAAGTCAATCTCCTTATGTCATCCCCTGGGTCTTTCCAAGGTGGTAGGGCATCAGAACAACCCATCCAAACCTTTAAATACCATATTTGAAAACTATAGAAAAGACTCAGGAATTCTGGGTGAAATTCGGTCAGCTGGCGGTTAGCCACCGAGGTGATCGGCGGTTAGCCGCTGGCTGACCGCGGGGCTGACCGCGGTTCACCCTGCTAAAATATAGCATTCTGTGTTTCTAACCGCGCATTTCGGCTACCTGGCGGTCGCAGGGTTTTGGGGTGGCGGTTAGCCGCTATCTGACCGCGGGGCTGACCGCGGTTCACCTGTCAAGACACAGCATTCTGTGTTTGTAACCGAATCTGGGTCGGCTCGCCGCCGGTCACCTGTCGGCTAGCCGCCAAGGTGACCGCCCGCTGACCGCCCAGCTGCGGGAACTCTGCATCAGGTGCAGATTTCGGCTCTTTCCTTCCCATCCCTTTACACCTCAACTTCACCCATTTCCTAACATGAAATGGGTCTATTCCTCCCATTCCACATCTCATTCTTTTCTCCAACCACCATTCCATCAATGCATTAATTCTCCTTCCAAAACAAACCTCATTCAATACAAGTACAAATCTCAATCATGAAATCCATAATGGAAAAACAAGCTTTGGTAGATGAATGCATAAATTCTCATGAAACTTGACTAAGCGAAAATCTTATCAATAAGCATATTTCAAGAGCATGATGAAACATAGGAAAACTAGAGGAAAATGAATAGTAAAATTCACATTTTCAATAAAACAAAACTCATTCAAATCAAATCCATTCATTCACTTGCCTTGGTTTCCAAAGTAGCTAATCAATCTCTAATCACCCTCTCCAGCCACAAATCTCCAATCTATACAAAAACCCCAAAATAAACCCATCTTAGAACCCTAAAATGGCAAACCAAAGAACAAGAAGAAGAGAGCTCCCAATAGAGAAGGTGGAGACTCTCTAGAGCTAGGAAAACACAAATCTAGGAGATTGAAAGGATTGCTTACTTGGAAGTGCTTCAAATGAAGAAGACTAGCTCAAGGAGAACCTCAATGTGGCTGGATTTCTCTTCTAATGGTATCCATAGAGAGCTTGAGATGAGGGGAAGAAGGAGATGGGCACAAATCTCTCATTTTGGCAAGCTTGGAGGTGGGTCTTGTGAGAAAACAAGAAGAAGAAGAGGAAAAGGGGAAAACCCTAGGCAGAGGCTCCTCTCACCCTCTCATACTGCTGGAAACGAATGGGGAAGAAGGGGATGGGCTGGCCATTTGTAAAAAGGGTGGGTGTGGGTCCCACTATCACTTAAACTTGTCGGGATTAAAACATCGGTTTCTGGGCTCCGGATGCGATCGATGAAGAAGAGAAAAATGTTCCTCATAAAATCTACTTTTCAAAAAGTATAGTTTTGGCATGGTTTCGAGATCTCGGAATTTGGGTCCAGATTTTTGTGTAAAAAGACTGTTTTACCCCTATCATTAGCAAAGTAGGGTTTAGAGGTCTCGAACGGAAACGGAGCAAATACAAAAGTTGTCGGGAATAATAAAATACATTAAACGAAACCAATTACCGATATCCGGAATTATTGCACAAATCCCAAAGCTAATCAAAACATAATAAACGAACCCCCAAAATCACACAAAACTCACAAGGGAAACTCCCAACGGTTCCACTCAATCAAAAGAGTTCTCAAAATCATTCAAAGCTATAAAAATCTATTCTAATCCAGATTTAACCAAATTCCACTAATCCCACTTAAGAAAACTAGTCCAAAATTAAGAAGACACTAATCCCAGAAATTAGGGGTCGGGTTCTCACAGCCACCCCCCAAGGTTTCCCCCCTTCTTCTATGCAACATGGCCTAGATGTGGCTTTTCAGCCCGTCTACCCAGATTTCCATTGGATATAGGACCATCCCTTAGTCTTTGTCCTCTAAAAATCTGAGGTCCAAGCCAAACCAAGTGAATCAAAACCATCAAGTGTTCTCATTTGAAGGACGATGGTGGAGTCCATACATGACTCGCGACCATCGATCTGAACGAGTCCCCACAATCTTTTGAGAAGTTAGATTCCTCTTTCTTACTTTTCTATTGTATTATGTATTTTTTAAGAGACAAAAAAAATCACAATTCTTGTCTTTCGTTATTGATAAGATTTGTAAATCGCCTTTCATGGCACAAAACCGCCTTCAACGACAAACAAAAGAAAATCGCCTCTCACGGCATTCAAAATCTTTTCTCTTTCTTTAAAATATATGTGCAATGGAAAGTTAGAAAAAAAGTTTGATTTCCTTTCTACTTGTGAAGGTAAATCTCCGGATCACCATTTCAAATTCCAAGTAGGATAGAAAATCTGGCATACCCGTACAAAAAAAATGTTGATGCTCATTTTTCTTTCTTTTTTCGCCTCGCCGCACCCCGGCGAACCTAGGGCGGAGGTAGGCGAGAGAGAGAGAGAGAGAGAAAGGCCGGGTCCATCAAACACTGTGGAGAAGAAAATAACAAAGTTCCTTGAGGGACTTAACCCCATCATGGAAAGGGATGCTACGGGAGTTGTGCCACCAGCTACTTTTGAAGAGGCTGCCAGAAGGGCCTACAAGTTTGAGAACTTGAACCACAAGATTCTCCGAACTCAAGGAAAGGCACAAACACACCAACAAAACAACCCATAAAGGAACCAACATAACAAGAGACCGAGACAAGACCAATATGTTCAAAACCCGTTGGTTTGTATTTACTATGGCAAGAACCACAAGAGTGCTCAATGCCGTACCATAATGAGAGCACTTTTCCGATGTGGTTCTATGGCACACCAGCTCAAGGATTGTCCAAGACTTGTTGGACAAGGCAATAGGCAGAATCAACAGCACCAAGGAGCACAACGTCCAGCACCAACTCAGAATGCATTAGTTGTTCAAAACCAACCTAGGCCACTACAGCAACAGGCCCCACAACAACAATATAGACCCCAGCAGCAACAGCAGTAGGCCCGATAGGAAGTGCAGAATCAGAATCAGCGTCCTCCTCAACATAATAGGAATGCACTACAAGGAAGACAACAGCAAGCCCAAAACAAGCCACAACAGTGAGGACAAGTATATGCAGTCAATCGAGCTGATGCAGAGGCTGCAGGCAACGTGGTGGAAGGTACACTCCTTCTCTGTGGAATTAAAGCTAAGATTTTGTTTGACCCTGGCTCTACACACTCTTTTCTATCCCCAAAATTTTCTATGTTGATTGATGTACCTACTAGAGAACTTGATTTTATTTTGACTATGTCCACCCCAGTAGGCAAACAAGTTGTGTGTAGTACTTTTTATCCTAGATGTTTAGTCACTATATGAGATGTGGTGTTACCAGCGAATTTCATTTTGTTGGAGATGTGTGATTTGGATATCATCCTAAGGATGGACTGGTTAGCAGGGTACCATTCTACAATGGATTGTTTCCATAAGACCCTCACATTTAAATTAGAGGAGACACACCAGCAGGAGTGTTGTTCCAAGGAGAGAGGAGGAATCCTCGTTCAGAGTTTATTTCAGCATTGGAGGCTGATAGACTTTTGAGAAATGGATGTGAAAGCTATTTGGCATTTATCATGGAGGATAAATGGTCTCAAGGGGTGGAGGAGATCCCAATTGTTGATGAATTCCAAGATGTTTTTCTAGAAGAGATCCCAAGATTACCACATGTTAGGGAAATTGACTTCACCATCGAGTTGTTACCAGGGACCGTTCCCATTTCTATAGCACCATACAGAATGACTCCGACAGAATTGGGGGAATTGAAAACACAATTGCAAGAATTATTAGACAAAGGTTTTGTGAGACCTGCATTTCGCCATGGGGAGCTCCGGTTTTGTTTGTAAAAAAGAAAGATGGCTCGATGAGGATGTGCATTGATTACCGGAGATTGAATCAAGCGACCATCAAGAACAAATACCCACTGGCAAAGATAGATGAACTGTTTGATCAGTTACAGGTGCTGAGAGTTACCATCAGCTGAGAGTTAGAGATTCAGATGTACCAAAGACAGCTTTCCGGACAAGATATGGACACTATGAATTCTTAGTGATGCCATTTGGACCGACTATTGCAACGGTAGTATTCATGGCCTTGATGGACAAGATATTTGCACGGTATTTGGATCAGTTCACAGTAGAATTCATTGATGACATCTTGGTGTACTCCACGTCTAGAGAAGAACATGAAGAACACTTGAGGATAGCACTGCAACTTTTGAAAGACAATAAGTTGTATGCAAAGCTCAGCAAATGCGAATTTTGGCTTGAACAAGTCGCATTTTTGGGACACATCATCTCCAAAGAAGGATTGCCAGTGGACCCGGCCAAGATTGAGGCAGTTGTGAATTGGGAAAGACCGAAGAATGCGTCAGAGATAAGAAATTTTCTTGGATTTGCAGGTTATTACCGGAGGTTTGTGCAAGGATTTTCGTCGATTGTGGCATCATTGATGAAGTTGACCAAGAAGAATGCAACATATGTATGGACAGATCAGTGTAAGGCTGATGGACCCGGCTTCTCGCCTTCCTCCGCCCTAGGTCCGCCGGGGTGCGGTCCGGTGGAAAAGTGGGCATCAACATTTTTTTGTACGGGTATGCTAAATTTTCTATTCTACTTGGAATTTAGAATGGTGATCCGGAGATCCACCTTCACAACTAGAAAGGAAATCAATCTTTTTTCTAGCTTTTCATTATACATATATTTTTAAGAAAAGAGACAGATTTTGAGTGCCGTGAAAGGCGATTTTCTTTTGTTTGCCATGAAAGGCGATTTTGTGCCGTAGAAGGCGATTTACAAATCTCATCAATGAAGAAAGACAAGAGTTGTGATTTTTTTTGTCTCCCTAAAAATACAAAATACAATAGAAAAAGTGAGAAAAGGGATCTAACTTCCCAGGAGATTGTGGGGACTCGTTCAGATCGATGGTCGCGAGTCATATATGGACTCCGCCATGGTCCTTTAGATGATAACACTTGATGCTTTGATTCAATTGGCTTGGCTTGGACCTCAGATTTTTAGAGGACAAAGACCAAGGGAAGGTCTTATATCCAATGAAAAGCTGAGTAGACGGGTTGAAAAGCCACATCTAGCCATGTTGGATAGAAGGAGAGGGGACCTTGGGGGGCCCCCCAAGGGACTTTGATCACCTTGTGGTGTTTTCTTGCAACAGAGTTTCTTCAGAGTAGCCGAGCTTCTTTGCGTAGAGATTTCTCTGAGAATTTTCTGTACAATTTTTCTAGCAATTTTTTCGGGACCTTTCTCCTTGGAATGATTGCCTTTTATAGGCTTTTGGTGGTCATTAGATGAGTTTATGAGCATTGATTACATTAATGCTCTAGGATGGGAGGCCTTTTTGTAATTCCATTTTCAATATTTTATTCTTGATTTTGTAACTCCTTTTTCTTGGCTTCTGATTGGCCGAAGGAGAATGATGGGCATTTAATCGCTTTTAATCTCCATGATGAGGGGAGTTACATGGTTTAATGCCATGATTACTTAGATTTGTAACTCCTTTTTCCTTGCTTCTGATTGGGCCGTCCAAAATAATGAGTTAATGACCACATTAACTTGTCATAAATGGGTTAATTAACAACATTAATTGGTCGCCAAGTCACTTGAAGAGTCGCGGGCCGCGCCGCGTCTTTTGGAGTTCTTCTTACGATGATTGCCGATGGATCCACATTTTGTTTAATGTCGGATGGCGATGCAATTTCAGACAATCGTTGACACCAATGGGCCAGCGACATCTGTCTAATCAATTTCTCGATCGATCGGGCAGAAAGTGTGCTTTCTTGGTTGGCCGGTTGGCGATTCTGAAGCGTCAGATGATGATTTCATGATTTTGATGGCGGATCCGTGATGTTGACCAAGATTGACGGATTTCATGCTCCAAAAATCAGATTTCGGAAAAATCACAGGGGCCAATCATCTCGAAAAGCGAAAAATACCCGAAAAAGTGGATTTCTGGGCGAAATCCGGCGACCCGGATCCCTATGGTTGCCGGCGACCATGCACCCATGGTCGCCGGCGACCTTAGGACTTTTGTCCCTTTTCGGTCACCGTTCGGTTGCAGTTTTTCCATTTTTTTCATTTCTTCTTTCTCCTATACTTTTCTTGACATCTTTCCTCATTTATTGACTTGATTTTCTTGAGGAAAACCTGACGAGAAGCCACACAAATCAGAACACAAAGTTTCCTATTTTTTGAAAAGCCAAAGACTTTGCAGCCGATTTTCCGTCAAGAGTCGAAACTAGGTCAAATGATGTTAGAATGACCCGAAATTTGAGGTGAAGCTTCCTGAGCAATAGATAGGACCAACCATGGGCTTTTATTTGAGTTTTGAAGCCATTTGGGGTCCCGTCGATGCTAGACTTGATTTCATCCGTGGAAGATGTTGAGCTTTGATATACGGTCAACCGATGTCCGATTGACCTGAAATTTGGCAGGGAGCCTATTAGAGTCATTTTTGAGACAATCCATTAGCTCCAATTTGGATGCCATGGTCCCGGGGAGCTTCGCCGCCAGTAGGCTTGATTTTGTTTCCGAGTGTCGAAGCCGAGTCAAACGTCGTCGGAATGACTTGAAATTTGATGTGCAGCCCTTTGGAAGCATGTATAAGCTACCCATGTGCTTTATTCGATGAGCGGTGGCATCGGTGGTTCTCGCCACCGAGAGGCTTGATTTCGCCATTCAAGAGTTGATGGAGGGTCAAACAGTGTCGGTTTGACTTGAAATTTGACGTCGAGCCTTTTGGAGGTATTTTGAGACCATCCATAGGCTCTAATTGAAGATTTTATATCTTCGACACTATCGCCGCCGGAAGCTCCTGCTTAGTCGTTGGAGGATTGAAGTTAGGCCAAATGGTGTCGAAATGGCCCGAAACTTCATGTGTACCCTTCTTTTGGCTATTTTAAAGGATCTTGCAGTTTTTGTTTGATTTTGACAAGATCTGATGCTTGAAGCGGTTCTGCATGTTTGTTGTAGGATGCGGCTCCATGTAGCTTTTGATGTTGAAGAGGCAAAGTGACATTTTTGGTGTCAACAAATGCTCCCTCGAGGTACAATGACGAATTGCATAGCTTTTGCAGTCGATGTGCCTCGAAGAAAACTTTGAAGCAGAGCTTCTCACTTGACCAAGAGTCTCTGAGCATTTTTCTTTTGATAGAGTAGCCTTTTGAGTTTCCAAGGGGATTTTATGGCAGTGATAGAGGTCACGTACTATCTCAAGGCAAAATCTTGAAAATGACATTTGGATTGGGTTTTTGGGTTTTGGATTTTTCTTTTTGCCCTTGTAAACCTAAAGGCTTTATGTGGCGCATCAGGCGGTCAAAAAGGTTTTTGGATTTTGACCTTGTGACCTAACAAGCTATATGTGGTAGGTTAGGGGGTCGGTTTTTGGATTTTGATTTTGGTCTTGTGACCTAACAAGCTATATGTGGCGAGTTAGGGGACCAGGATTTGGTTTTTGGTTTTGGCCTTGTGACCTAATAAGCTGTATGTGGCAAGTTAGGGGACCATGATTTGGTTTTTGGTCACTCTTTGGAATAATTTTGGGTCCATTGGAGTGGTTTGGGCTTTTGTGGAATGTCAATTTCAAGGTTTTGGCTTAATTTGGCTCATGAGGTGGGACGGTTTGGTTTTTTGGAAACTCATGAGGCTTGGATTTTTCTTTGTCGTGGTCTAATCGACTCAAAAGAGGCATGAAACCATTTTTGTATGCTCTTGGTAAGAGGGATTTTGACTAAAAGCCACTTTTAGTGCCTTGGTGGTCTAACCTGGCTCATGTGGGCTAGCCCATGGGACCTTAAGCTTTAAAGATGGCTTAGATCTCATGTGGTGTCATTTTTGTGAAGAATATCTAAAAATATCTCTTTCTTGGTAGAGAATATCTAAAAATATCCTTACTTGGAGAGGATCTCTCAAGTTTCCTTGATTTTTGGAGAGATTTTCTCAAAGCATCTTTCTTTGGGAGAAAGTTTCTCACATTCCCTCTCTTTTTGGAGAGAATTTCTCAAAGGATCTCCTCTTTGGGAGATAATATCTCAAGAGCCCTTTCTTGTAGGAAGGTTGCTAATTTGTAGCACTTACCTTCCTACTTTTTTCCTTCTTTCCTCTTTTTGTTTGCTTTCTTCTATAAAAGCAAGGGGAGGCTGGATCTCTTGCTCTTATTGCTCTCTTTTTGCAAAAAAGTCTTTAAGAGTGCTCCAAGATCAAGAACCCTTCTTCTTCAAGGATCTTTAAGTTCTTCTTCTTCCTCCATGGCTTCAAGTAAGTTTTCTTCTTCCTTAAGAAACTCCATGTAGAAGTAGGGAAAAAAAGTTTCTTTCTTTTCTTTTCATTTCTTTTCCTTTTCTGTTTTTTCTTCTTGGTTTTTTTTTTCTTCCTTCTTCATGTGTTTTCTCTTTTTTTTTTTTTTTTTTACATGCCCTTTTTTCTTCTTTTTTTTTTCTCTCATTTTTTCTTTCTTTTCTTTTTTGTTTCCTCACGGTTTTCTATTTTCACCGTTTTTTTTTTCTTCTCTTTTTTTTTCTTCTTCTTTTTTTCTTTTTTCTTTTTTTTCTTGGCTATACAGATAGGTTCGTACAAACCTGGCCGTACTGCCACGTGGCAGTGGGCCACGGCATATGGGCCAATTCAGAATTTTTTTTTAAAGAGGTAATCTTCTTCTTTCTTTTCTTTTTCCCTTTCCCCCCTTTTTTTGCTCATAATGATAATGAAGTTTATGGATTTCAGGATGCCCATGCATGACAACTTTCCTTCTACACATTTTGTTTTTTGTAAATGGAATTGGAAGTATGATAATGCACACTTGGAAATCTTTTGCAAGTCTTGGGATTTGGAGCTTGTAGAAATGTTGAGCCCTTTCTTAGTCTTGTGGGGATTTTGAGGAGCTTTGCAAGTTTTGGAGTCTGGAGGTCGCAGCAATGTTGAGCCCTTTTTCCAATTTTGCGGAGGTTTGAGAATATTGGTTTGATCTCACAGCAATGTTTGAGCTCTAACCTTCTTTGAGAATCCTCCATTGATTATGAGCTCGCATCAATGTTGAGCTCATCTTCAAGCTTCCTATCTTTTTCGGGGTGTTTCCTTTTTCTTCGGAATTACATCGGAACCATGCCAAAATTTTGTTAGGATTTTTTTAGCAAAATTCTATTATTTTGATGACTGATTTTTCTTTTCCATCCTTTACAGGTAGTTCCTCTAGAGCGAACAAGGGTAAGGGCCCTGTTACCGATGCGCCTCGTCGGTCTGCTAGATCTTCCAATGCGGCCGTACAACAGGCTTGGGAGAAGGTCCAATATGTGGAGAGGAACTTGGAAGAGTGTGACTCGCTTAACTGAGATGAGATGAGGCAAGGTTTGATTGCCCTTAAGGATGAGGAGTTTTACAGGATTGTGGTAAGAAATCGTCCTTGGGTCACGGACGATCAAAGCATTGTGCTCAAGCCTACCTTTTTCTTTGGTGATGCAGCCCCTGACTACTTAACATATTAAAGGAGATGTTTTCAGTTCTCCTACACAGTTGATGGTGAGGAGAGAACTGTTTCTACCTGGTCAACCTTTGATCGCACTGTCCCGTTCATGAGTCTTTCTCCCACATGCTCTAAGAGAGAAGATCCTCCAAGCTGGGTGAAGAGGACCAATGTGATCAAGACTGGGGTTTTTTTTGGTGGCGCTTCTGGTTATGTAGAGAAGTTGCATGTCCGTATGGACATGTTGATGCCGGCCAGCAGCTACCAAGGTTCAGATAATCCGTCGGTCGATTTGAGACCGGTGGGCCTTGGCATCAATTGGGTGAAACCTTTTCGACTTCGTGGCCGTTTCAGTGCTGACTCAAGCTGGGAGTCATGGACTGATCACATCCTTCAAGTTGCCGGAGCCATTCTTAAGGAGGCCGAGATCTTTGATGCGGTCCGCGCTTTTCGGCAAACCGTGGTTTTCTCCGATGAAGCCTTCATGGCCATGTTAGAGTCATTCCTTCCACAAACCAATACATTCGTTGTCACGAATGGTGAGATTGGTTTTTCTTTGAAGGAACTGAGTACCATAACTGGGCTGCCTATCCTCGGCAAACTCTATGAGGAGTTTATGCCTATTGACAGTGCCCTTGAGCAGCAGTCTGAGGAGTTCAGGCTATTGTATTTTCAGCTCGTCGCCTTCTACGATTTTTTGAAGGAGAAGGAGGGCTAGAAAGTCAAGTGCAGCAGCTGGAAGAATTTTAGCTCTTTGTCTCCCAACTTCTTTAATCGCGGAGAGTCTTCTGAGAGTATTGTCGCGACCCCGAACCGGGACCCGGGACCGCGACGGGTGGTGTGGATAATGAACTACTCCTTAATAATAATTATACATTTCCTTAATTTCCCACAGGTTTCCGCGGTGAGGATTCCACATACACTCATAGAACATTTATATTGGTGCGGAAGCGTGTAGCAAATCAAACTCTTAATCCATTCTCATCAAATACGACTGATGATACACAAGTATGACATGATGTCAGAGTGAGCAATGATCTCATTAGCATTCCCAAAATATGAAGTTAAAGTTTAAGCAAAAGATCAAGTTAAATTAACATTCCCCAAAAATAATGGCCAACAAAGGCCAGTACAACCAAAAGTATAAATCAAGTGTCAGTTTATGATCTCCCCAAAATATTCGCAGCTCAAAGCTAAACCGAATGTCTACATGACATCGTCAGCTTGCCACTCCACTAATCGTTGCGGTTCATCAACCGCCCCCTCTGGCTCCTCCTCAAAGGCAATAACGGGAGCTGGACCTGAGTACCACAAAAATGGGTCAGACACGACGGTCTGGCAGGTGGGTGAATAGATAATAGCAAGAAAGAAATCAAAGCGCATCTTAGACATAACGAAAACTTATTAAAACGATAGCTGTCATAAAACAAGATGCATGGTTCATTTAAAGTACAGATGCAATATAAATCATGTGGGTTATTCAAGGTACAGGAACTGACTAGATGGCAACCACACTAGAGCTAAATCCTCTCCATCACTAAGGTGATGAGAGCACATTCAGTGCGTTGGGCTCGAGCACGCGAAGTGACGAGAGCCAACATTATATACATATACATATACATATAACTAGGCAAGACCACGGCCGCGGAACCGGGTAACGGGACAGGACAGGATCCAAGTTGCAACTGGCGGGAGCACAAGGGGGAGGCCCAAGTCAGTTGATCAGACTGACAAGGACGTCCAAGCTTAGTGGTGCCGACTCATAGGTTACATGAGAAATCAAAACGTATACAAAACATATCAGTATAAAACATTCGGGTGGGCGGGGCATGGTGCTCGTAGGCACACATTTCATATTATTATCTGTTCATGCATAAACGGGGCTGGCAGGACATATCAGGCGTATAAATCAGAATTTGAGATAAAACCAGTAGGATCGGGTAATTATACATATAATCTGAGTAAAACAATGCAATGAATCCTTATATCATTAGGGACTATATATTGGGGCATCCATATTCAAACGACATGTATAAGGATCTTGTATGTCTATATTACCCTTAGTATGGTACTCGAATGATTGAGGACATACTAAGTTTCCTTATGCACGTTGATGAATCTAAAAGTCCCAATACCTTTCTGAAATGGTGTCTCTTTCTATGTCAATCTCCTTATGTCATCCCCTGGGTCTTTCCAAGGTGGTAGGGCATCAGAACAACCCATCCAAACCTTTAAATACCATATCTGAAACCAATAGAAAAGACTCAGGAATTCTGGGTGAAACTCGGTCAGCTGGCGGTTAGCCGCCGATGTGATCGGCGGTTAGCCGCTGGCTGACCGCGGGGCTGGCCGCGGTTCACCCTGCTAAAATATAGCATTCTGTGTTTCTAACCGCGCATCTCGGCTACCTAGCGGTCACAGGGTTTTTGATTGGCGGTTAGCCGCGAGCTGACCGCGCGGCTGACCGCGGTTCGCCTGTCAAAACACAGCATTCTGTGTTTCTAACCGCATCTGGGTCGGCTAGCCGCCGGTCACCTGTCGGCTAGCCGCCAAGGTGACCGCCCAGCTGCGGGAACTACACATCAGGTGCAGATTTCAGTTCTTTCTTTCCCAAACCCTTTCACCTCAACTCCAACCATTTTCTAGCATGAAATGGGTCTATTCCCTTCCATTTTAACATTTAATTCTTTCCACCAACCACCATTCCATCAATGCATTAATTCTCCTACCAATACAAATCTCATTCAATGCAAGTACAAATATCATTTAAGAAGTTTATAATGACCAAAATAAACTTTAATGAATGAATGCATATATTCTCATAAAACTAACTAAGAGAAAATCATATCAATAAGTACATTTCCAAAAGCATTATGAAACATAATGAACCAAAGGAATATGAATAGTAAAAATTCCACATTTTCAATAAATCAAGAACTTATTCAAATCAAATCCATTCATTCACTTGCCTTGGTCTCCAAATATGCTAGTGAAGCTCTAATCCTTCTATCAAGCTCAAAATCTACAATCTACACAAAAATCCCCAAAATACATTCATTACTACCCTAGAATGTCAAAATCAAGAAATAGATGGAGATAGCTTCCAATGATCAAGGTGAAGCACCTCCATGGCTAGAAGAATACACAACCAAGAGATGAGAAGAGGAACTTACATGAAAAGTCCTCTAATGGCAAGAGTTTGCTCAAAAGGTAGCTTGGAATGGAAGGCTCTCCCTACAAATGGTATCAAGATGAAGCTCTCATGGAGGGGAAGAAGGTTACCACCTCCATTATACCTTTAGCAATAGATTTGAGAGAGATTGAGAGATGGAGAAGCAAGGAGCAAGAAGGAAAAACCCTAGGGCTGGGCTGGAACTTCTCTTAGTTCTCAAGGGAAAGTTGCAAGAAAAGGGGAAGAAGAAAAGGACTCCTCCTTATATAGACAATGGCAATGGGTCCCACAACTTAAAAATTCAATTGGGCTAAAACATCGTTCTACGGGCTTCGGACGGATTCGACGAAGAAGGAAGAATTGATCGTTGAAATTTCTACTTTCCAAAAAGTATATATTTTACGAGTTTCGGAGACATTGAAAATAGTGTCCAGATTTTGTGTAAAAAGACTGTTTTACCCCTATCAATGGCAAAGTAGGGTTTAGAGGTCTCGAATGGAAACGGAACAAATACGAAAGTTGTTGGGAATCATAAAATACATTAAACGGAGCAGTTTACAGATTTCCAGAATTATAAATAAATCCCAAAACTAATCAAGACACAATAAAAGGAACCCCCAAAGGGCCCCACTAGATCAAAAGAGTCCCCAAAATTATTCAAAGCTATAAAAAGCTATTCTAATCCAGATTTAACCAATTTCCACTAATCTCACTTATAGCTCAAACGCGTCTTAATTAACACTAAAAGGAAACTCTCGGGGCGGGGTCTTACAAGTATGACCCTGGATGCCAGGGCTAAAACTCCGAGTTCGAAGAAGATGTTCGTCATGCGAGAAAATTTGAAGGAATTCTTCGTAAGCACAAACACCATTTATTATGACATTATGCTGCGGAGAGATCTCGCTGTTTACCTCACTTATTGGCTAGGTGAGGCTGTTTTTGCTGGAGGAGATGGAACGCACATCAGGCCGAATTGCATTTTTCCGGCTTGTCAAAAGGCATTTGGAGAGAAGTTTGCTGCGGTGCCTGCTCTTTAATCCTATTTGTGCACCGAACTACAGGTTGCTGCTTTCCTGGTTCGGCTTAGGCTTCCCATGAATAGGGTATTTTAAGCCCATATCTTCTATTCGTGGTATGTATACCACTGTCCTGGTTTCCACCGATTAGGCGCTGCACAAGATGATGACCCTTTTATGATTCGGTTGGCTAGAGGGACAGCCTATGCCGAATCTCTTTTATTTGCTCGTTTGAGGATTCGGTGGTTCAGGGACGTCGAGAATGGGCAGTCTTCGGTGAAGCTTTCTCTGGATTTGCGGAAGAAGGCTTTTGATTTTGGTGTCTCCCTTAATTCGACCAGGCCAGGGTCAGGGAGACATTATTCTTTGACCATCGCAGAGAAGGTGTAGCTTTTCAACATACGTGTTGGTACGATGGTGTACCATAGACATCTTTTCATCGACATCCAACCGTATGTTCCATCGCGTTTTGCCTTGCAGTTGGGCTTCCCTCGGGACATCATTGGAGTGCCTTCAAGTAAAGTGAAGCGCTTTGGAGGTCTGCAGGATGGGAGGAATGCATGGGCTTTTTATAGCACGGAGGACACTACCGCCATGATTTCCTATCTTGAGTTGCCCACTTTCCGAACTGCTAGCTTCACGAAGTGGTTCGTGGAGAGCTTTTCAGTGTACTAGGGGCTTTCTAAGAAGGAGCTTGATATAAAGCACTCTCCTGGGAAGGGTCTTGGCAGATCGGATGGCGTCCGACGAGATGAAGTTTTGGCTTCCCCTTCAGGAGAGAAGCAAAAGATAGGCTTTCTCGGTGAACAAGACATCATCAGATTAGGAGCTGTGCAAGAGGTACCTAGTGAGGTCTTGAAGCAGCCGGAGGAACAGGAAGCCAAGATCGATGCTTGGAAGCAAGCAGACCGAACAAAGGCCTCCATGGAGTCTACTAGCAATAGCACACCATCCAGTGAGGACTCTAACGAGAGGCCTGACTTTGACAGTGGGGCAGGTACTTCAAGCAAACCGTCCCATAGAAGTAAGAGGAAAAGAGGACAGCGCCAAAATAAGAGACGGCACGAAGACTCTCCAGATCTACAAGTCCCTCTCACCATTGCTGAGGAGCTGTTAGGGGATGCTGATGGACCTCCAGAAAAGAGGAGCTGAGAGAAAGAGACCAGTGATAATGGTATGCTTTTCCCTTTTCTCTTTCCGTTTCTTTTATTTCGTGAGAGATTTTTTGTTCTGATCCACTGCTTTCTTTCTTTTTTGTAGAAGATGATGATTTGGTGACTCTCGAGGTTCCGACCAATGAGGCGGTGACGGATCCGATCGTGGCATCTGAGGAGGAACCAAGGGACTCTGGAGTGGTTCCAAAATCTTCACATGGTATATTTCCTTTGCTTTTTCATCTTTTTGTTTTTCTTTGCCACCACTTGGTCACAGTTTTTTTTTTCTTGCCAGAGGATTCCGACGATTTTGAACCATCCATGTGTCGGATGTGAATTTTGATCCCCCCCTGAGAGGGGAATCGCCATTCAAAAGTGTGAGATAAAAAAATACATCGAAAATGAGGATTCCGATTACCCTCAAAATCGACGGATCACGATCGCCAGTTACGGATTCGGCCGTAACATCGTCCTTCGACGAAAGCTGAAAGAATGCGGGAGGAAAATGGGTGGGTTCTTCTCTCGTCTAATGTGCCGCCGGCGACACACCACGGTTGTCATGTCACTTAATTTGGGTCTTTCAATTCGGGTCGAACTTGGGTCAAGGGTCAAATTATGGGCTTCAAGATGGGACCATAATGAACTAGGCAGGGGAAATCAACATCCAGGGTTGAATAGATTAATTAAAGTTAAATCCAAGTATTCTACGGGATAAGCGAATTAAAATGAAAATAAACTAAGAAAATAAGGGGAAAGGTGCCAAATATTTAGAAAAGGATCAACCCCATTCCTGGGTACCCCCTTCAATGTCCTTTGACGACCTAGGGTTTAAAGGTTGATTCTTCGAATCGAAAGAATGATGTAGATGAAACTTCGAGTTGTGATTTCTGTGGGTTTGCGTGCGATACGCAGGTGATAAAAGTGCATGGCCGATGATGGGCCAGAAATAAGATAAAAATGGCCGATCTTGGGCCGGGATTGATTGAGGGTGGCCGATGATGGGCCGGTAGTAAATAAACTGATATTGGGGTGTGTGAAATCACTCCTCTCGTTTCGTCATTCTCATTCATTCAGGCTCTCGGAATCAACCTCTATTCCCTTTAATCATTGAGTTCAGATAAATATTTTTGGGTTTTTTAATATCTTTTACTTTGTTTTTGGTATTTTGGATTTTTATTATTTTTTATTATTTTTATGTTTATTCATAGGGCCTAAAATCCTAATTGATCTATCCTAATGAAATGGGAAGGGGAAAGAGAATGAATTTCTAATTTTTAATTTAATTAATTATCCCAAATAATCTTGAGTTCCCTAGATAGGTTCCCTAACCCTAGTGAGAGGGGAGGAGAAAAAAAAATTCTATATAGCCTAATTATTTTTAGTTAAAAGGAGAGTTAAAACTCTATTTTTAATTTTCACTTTTCACTTTATTATTTGGTTTTGTTTTTGTTTTATTTTTTATTCTTTTATTTTCTTATTAAATTATGCAGTCCTAAATTGCACCTAAAAGAATATGAAATAAAAATGCAACTAAGTAATAATGCATGGGCAGGTTAAAGTGCATGGGCATATTAGAATATGCTAGAAATAAATTTAAAATAAATAACAGCCTAAGATATTATTCAGATGCATGAACATGTTGGGGTGCATGAGCATATTAGATGTATGCAATATCATAAAAAGAAACAATAAACAAATATGGATCTAAATTCAATGCAAGAAAATGAAATAGGGATGCGTGGGTTCAGTTTAGATGAGTGGGCTAGTCCGGTGGGTGCAACAGGTGGGTTTAAGTGCAATGGTGAAGTAGGTACAGTAGTGAAGTGATGTGGTGGGGGAAGAGAAGGAGGAAAAAAGAAAGGAGGAGAAC
This sequence comes from Persea americana, assembly GCA_029852735.1. Classification (NCBI taxonomy): domain Eukaryota; kingdom Viridiplantae; phylum Streptophyta; class Magnoliopsida; order Laurales; family Lauraceae; genus Persea; species Persea americana. The sequence continues at coordinate 34,540,436 of CM056813.1, forward strand.
AAAAAGGGAAAAGAAAGAAAGAGTGGGGGCGTGTGTGGGCTGGATGTGGCGGACGGATGGGTTGATGACTGACTAGGCTTGGGTGCAAATTTGGGCTCAGGTGGGTACTTGGTTGGTGTGTGATGCAGGTTTGAGTTAGGCTCGATGCGATACAAGTTGAAGTGGCTAATGCTGTTTGTGGGTTTGGAGTTGAGAGACTGGGCTTGGTGTCAAGAACAGAGTTGTGTGTGCCTGGTGTGAGGATGACAGAGCTAGGGTCTTCGAATGGCACGGGAGATTAATAAAGTGGGGGTGGGAGTCGTTTGGTTCAATGATGTTCGTAATAGAAAAGGAAAATGGGTGCTCGGTTGGCGGTTTTGGTGGGTGACGATGGTGCAGATGAGGGTGAAGTGCAGGTATTGGTGCAGGTGCAGGTGCAGCAGTGAAGTGGCGTGATGGGGGAGGAGAAGAAGGAAAAGAGAGAAAAAGAAGATGGGGGCGTGTGTAGGCTGCTGGTGGAGTAGGTGGAGAAGAGGGAGGAAGAGAGTGCAGTATGGGTGACGTGGAGGAGTGCTCAGGTGAGGTGGGTGTGGTGCCAATAGGGTGCAGCGGAGGTGGGGAGGACGGACTGAGAGGTAGAGGGAGAGCAGAGAGAGAGAGTGGAGAGGGAGAGGGGAACGGCAGAGAGGGAGGAAGTGCAAAAGAGAACAGGGGTGGAGAGATGGTGAGAGAGTGAGGAGAGTAGAGAAGGAGAGAGGGTGCAGAGATGGAGAGAGAGTGACAGAGAGTAGAGAGGCGGGGAGAGAGGGAATGGAGAGAAGGAGAGAGGAAGGTGAAACAAGAGGGGAAGAGAGAATGAGAGGTGGAGTGGGGTGATGGCAGGGAGGTGGCTGCGCGGGTGGCAGAAGAGTGGAAGAAGAGGAAGGAGAGGGAGATAGGAGAACAGGGAAGAGGGAGAGAGGAAAACCAGGAAATGAGGGGGACAGGGTGGTGCGCTCGAAGAGGGTGAAGGAGAGAGGGTAGAGAGAGAGCAGGGGCTGGCGCTGGGAAGAGTGGAAGAAGGAGCAGGGGAGACAGAGAGGATGAGTAGCTGGGTGCAGGGGAGAGACAGAGAGGGAGAGGAGAGTGTTGAGTTGCAGGTGGCGGGACGCGCGGGGGAGAGGTAGAGAAGAAAGAGTGAGGAGAGAGAGTGTGGAGTTGCAGGTGGGCGGCACGGAGGAGGATGATGGCAGGGGGAAAGGAGGGTGAGTTGCAGAGAGGCGGAGCGGAGAAAAAGAAAGGGTGATGTGGTGCTGCGTGCAGCAGATGGGTGTAGTGGAGTGGGCAGAGAGAAGAAGAAAAGGTGAGGAAGAAGAAAGGGAAAGAGGAGGAAAGATTAGAAAGAAAGAAAAGGAAGAGAAGAAGAAACGGGTGATGATGCAGATGCAATGGGCACGAGGAGAGGAGGAGGGCCTACCTGGTTCCGGAGTCCAGCGGCGAAAGATGGCGAAGGAACGTGCTGCTGTGGCTGGCGGTGCTGCTATGGGCGGGCGTACTGCTGCGGCGAGATCGGGCTTCCATGGGGTTGCTGCTACGTGCGAGGGAGACGAGCGGTGGAGGGAAATGGAGAGGTGGGGCCTGGCGCAGGGGAAGAGGGAGAGGCGCTGTGGAAGCCAGAGATAAGTGCTGGCATGGCGGTGCTACTGTATGCGTCTGCATAGGGGAAGAGGGAGAGACGCTGTGGAAGACGAAGATGGAAGACAAAGGGCTGCTGTAGCTGCGAGGGGGTTGCTGCGCCCGTCTGGCAGGGAGTGTTGCGTGAGATGGGTTGCAGGCGGACGTGCTGCTGCAACTGGGAGAAGGAGAGGTGGAGAGAGCGAGGAAAGGGAGAAAAAGAGAGGAGACAGAGGGCGAGGAAGACCGGGGAGAGAGACAGAGAGAGAGAACTGAGGTGCGTGAGATGGAGAGTCCCGGATCTGGAATGGGTGGGCATGCTGCTGCGGCGAGATAGGGCTTTCGTGGGGTTGCTGCTGCGTGCATCTGGCGGATTGAGATGGTGGGAGATGATGAGCGTGGAGATGGAGCGAGGGGCGTTGCTGCTGGTGGAAAGGAGGGATCTTAGAGGGAGATACGTGAGGCGGAGCTGCAGATGACGAGTTCTGGAGCCGTGGGTTAGGGAGCAGAAGATGATGATGGGGAAGGGAGTTCCGTCTGGGTGAAGGAGATGGACGTGTGATCTGCGCCTGTGTTTGGGAGAGATGGAGGGCGAGATGGTGAGATAGAGAAGATGCGTGAGATGAGTTCTGTGATGATGAAGGGCAGAGATGATGGGATGGAGTCGAAGATGGATTGTGGCCAGAGAGAGGTAGATGGAGGGAAGAAGGTGATGGTGGTCTGGAGAGGAAATGAGTGCAGAGATGGAGGGGGTTGATGGAGATAATCAGGCACAGGGTTCTGGGAGGTGGAAAGCGATGATGGAGATGGAGTGATGGGTTCTACGTGAGAGGATCCTTAGAGATCTAGGATGCGTGGGTTTTTTCTTCATCAAGAACTGGGAGAGAGGGGATAAAGCCTGGAGTTTGAAATTGAGAGGGATAAGGCCTCGGAGTTTATGATTGAGAGGGAAACAAAGATATCAGGGGGGAAGGAGATGGATGTGAGCCTGAGATGGGCCCTATGGGGAGATATGTGTCTAGGATGAGAGCCCTAGGGGGATAGAGATTGGCTCGAGGGAGTTGGAGATGACGAGGGAGAGAGAGATCCCAGGAGGGAGGGGAGAGTTTCTTGGATCTGGGACATGTCCTCTCCCATGCAGCTCATGGGCCGAGTCGGGTCAAGTCAAGTTCACGTATGGGTTGGGTTTGGTGAACTGGGTTTGGTGGGTTTGGATCCGGGTTTAATGGGCCGGATTAGAACAGGTTCAGCCTGGGTTGAAATTCATTAGGTCAGGCCTGCTGGGCTTGGATTTAACAGGAACTAATTCGGGTCTAGAAGGTGGGGTCCGTTGGAGATTGGTCGGGTTATCATTACTGGGGCCCAGGTTTCATAGATTTCAATCCGCTCGTTGGATTTCGACATTCTACATATCGACGGAAAGCTCTCGGCGAGTAGGTCATGATGAACCAATTTTTAGGGAAATCAGAGGTCCAGAAATTATAGGTGATTTTTCATGCGGGCGCCGCGAGGGTGTGGGACCCGTTGTCACGATTTTTGATCCGCCCGTCAGATCTTGGAGTTCTATATATGGGCGGAAATCTCCCGATGAGTAGATCATGATGTGCCAATTCCCTGGGTGAACAGAGGCCAGAAACGACGGGTGACTTTTGACTCGGGACCTAATCAGGACATCATTAAATACGGTGGACTAAATTGCCCCTCATAGGGTGCCAAAACGAGGTGTCTACACCATGGACACAACTTTTGATGATGCTCTGGATGAGTTCATGGAGGTAGAGAGTTCTCCGTCGGTCGTCGAAGAAGGTACTTCATAGTAATAATCTTGACATTAATTTTTTTGACAAAATCATATTCATACCTTTTCAACTTTCATTGGCAGGTTATGAAGCAACAGGAGAAGTCCCTCCGTCTTCTTTGGGTCTAGAGCAGGGGGTGCCCGCGGTTGATCCGAAAGTAGGAGCTACTTCTAGTTTTAGTGCGGCAAAGATGAAATCTCATGATGAGATTCCTTCGTCAGCATCTTCGATCGGGTAGAGTTTGTTGACCATCCCTCCAATGAAGCATGACAGAGACAGCCGGCCGATGGAGCGGGGTGAGACTTCATCCGGACCGTCTCTTCAATATGCGTAGAGAGTGCTGAAAAGCGTCTTGAGTTCTTGGATTGAGACCCTCTGTTCTGACCAATTGGAAGCAGGCTTCGGCATGATCAACCATGTATAGGACATTCTTACTGACAACGAACAGGTCAGTCTGGATGTTGCAAGTGCCAAGGCTTTTGTTGACGAAGTCATCACTCTAGGCAACAAGTGGACTGTGACCAAGAGTCTTCCAAACGGTGACTTCTTCAACGAGATGTTTGTCAAGCCTTCCAGCGATGTCAAACCTGAAGTGGATGAGATTTCGCGGACTCGGAAGCTGTTAGCTTGGGAGAGGAATGTCATCGAGCTGGTTATCATTGAGTTGACACAGGACCTACATTGTCTTGATAGGGAGGTTGTCGAGGCCAAGCAGCGTCTTAAGCTTTTGAAGGAACAAGCTGCTGCTAAATAGGCTACCATTACGGAAGCTCGCGATAGAGAGGGGGCTCTCATTCGCCAGGTTGAGGAAGCTGATAGCAACCTCTGGAGGAAGACTCTGGAATATGAGCGATGGTAAATTCTCTGGGAAGAGCTTCCTGGTGCTGAAGATGGGTCGCGGCGTTCTGCGGCATTTTATGGCAAAGTTTTGAAGAAGCATGGCCTGGAAGCTTTAGAGGCTAAGGCCAAAAGTTTGCTTGAGGAGCTGAATCTTTGGTTGAAGACTATGTCAGACTGAGCTCCTGATTTGTAACAAATTATTTTTTTCTTCTTTTGTTCGGTACCTCCATGTATAAATATTTTTTGGCACCGCTTTTTTGTATTCCCTCGTTTCACTTAAATCCTTTTTTTGATGAAAAATAAGAAAAAATTGAATAGGAATGCTTGTTTGAAAATTTAATCTAAAGGTTGTCATTTTTGTGAAAATCTTTTGTCAAATGGCTATTTTGGGCATGAAAGCCAGATTTTGTGGCAAAAAGCCTGGTTATTTGATGGCTTGAAAGCCAAATTTTGAGATGGCGCAAGAGCCGAATTTTGGAAAGGCATAGGAGCCAGAATTTTGTGGCATGAGAGCCGATTTCTTGTTTGTGGCATGGGAGCCAAAATTTTGTTTGTGGCACGGAAGCTGGTTTTTGGCATAAAAGCCGGTTTTTGTGGAGTGAAAGACAAGTTTTGGTTTTATGGCATGAGAGCCAAAAAAAATTTTTTGGCATGTAAGCAAGATTTTGTGGTATGTGAGCCAAATTTTTTTGTTTGTGGCATGGGAGTTAGATTTTGTGGCATGAAAGCCGATTTTTTGTTTGTGGCATGGGAGCCAGATTTTGTGGCATGAAAGCCAAGTTTTGGTTTTATGGCATGAGAGCCAAAATTTTGTTTTTGGCATGAAAACCAGATTTTGTGGCATGAAAGCAAAAAAATTTTTTTGTTTATTTGGCATGAAAGCTAGATTTTGCAGCATGAAAGACAAGTTTTTTTTAAAACCAAATTTTGTTTTCTTGGAATGGAAGCCGGTTTTTTTTTAATTTTTGGCATGAAAACCAGGTTTTTGGCATAAAAGCCAGTTTTTGGCCTTTGGTGTGAAAGCCAGGTTTTTGGCATAAAAGTCGGGTTTTTGGTTTTCAAATTGTAAGTATCGATTAAAAGTCGCTTCCCTGTTGATTGGTATTGCAAGTATCGATGGAATGTCACCTCCTTGCTCATTCAGTTGCGAGTATCGATGGAATGTCGCCTCCTCACGGATTTAGGTGCAAGTATCGACTAAGCGTCACCTCCCTGCTTTTTCAAAATGCTTTGTTTTGCAGGTATCGATGAAATGTCGCTTTCCCACAATTTTTGAAATTTTAGATTTTTTCGATCCTTTGTTTTTGTTTTGAAGTTTGAGTTGTAGATATTAACTGAAACGTTGCGTCTCCACGTTGTTTTTAAATTTTGCAAGTATCGATGAGGTGTCGCTTCCTTGTGATTTGAGGTTTTGGAAGTATCAAATGGGGTTCGTGTCCTTCCGATTTTTGGGTTTTCTGTGAGTATCAACTGAACGTCACTTCCCCACGATTTTTTGAAAAAACCATTTTGTTTAAAGACACGAGGGTCGTAAATTTTGACTCAAAACCATTTTTGGTGGTAAAAGTTGGGGTGGACTAGGGTGGAAATCCCTGGGCCCTGATTTTTGTTCCAAACCATGAATTTTGGGTTCGAGGATCGAAAATTTTGGTTAAGTTGGGGAAGAGGCTCCTAAACTTGGATTTTTGGGATTTGATTTTTTTTAACAAAGAAACATTAAAAGTAAGCATTGTTTTGAGGTTTTTTAGGAACTTCAACGTAAAGATGAAAATTCTAAAAAGGAGTGGGTTTGACGAGGAAGTGCCTAGGAATAGGTTTTGGCCATGCAGGCATCGCTCTGACCTGATAGAGGAAGTCTTCAAGGGTAATACTACTTCATGAACTTGCCGTTGATGGGCAGCATACATCTATCGCCTTCCATATTTAGAAGAGCGTATGCACCATTGGAGAAGACTTTGTCAATGACGAAGGGTCCCTCCTATTTTGGTTCGAATTTTCCCATGGATCTGTGGGAAAAAACCATTAGCCTTTTTACCGCAAGAATCGAGTCACCCTTTTCGTGGGTACGTTGCCTGACCTTCTTGTCGAAAGACTCTACCATGCGTACTTAGTAAAGCTCAAAGCTTTGTAGGGCTTGGAGCCGTCTTTCATCGAGGTTATCCAGTTCTTGGAGTCTCAATTTGACATTGCTTTTTTGCGTCATTTCATTTTGTAGAGATACCCTTTAGGAAGGAATTTATACCTCTAGAGGGACAACTGCTTCACATCCGTAGACTAAGGAGAATGGTGTGCTATAGGTTGCTCCTCGAACGGTGGTTCGATAAGCCTATAAAGCGTCAGGCAGTTTGTCACTCCAGTCCCTTTTGTGACTAGAGACCATTTTCTTGAGAATTTTGCAGAGTGTCATGTTGAAGGCTTCTGTTAGCCCATTCGCTGCCGGGTTATACGGAGTCGAATGACAACTTTGGATTTTGTATTTATCGCAGAACCTGTAGAATCTATGATCCCAGAATTGTGGTCCGTTATCATGGATGAATCTTTTCGGTATGCCAAAGCGACAAATAATGTTGGTGCCCAAGAATTGAAGGACTGATGAGGTATTCATTTCACTGAATGCAAATGCTTCTAACCACTTGGAGAAATAATCCGTATCGGCGAAGATGAAACGATGGCCCTTGCTTGATGGGAGAGAGATAGGACCTATGATGTCCATACCCTAGGCTTCGAAAGGCCACGAGATTCCTGTAGGGTGTAGCCATTCTGGAGGCATATGAACATAGTCTCCGTGAACTTGGCATTGTTGGTAGCTCTTAGCAAATTGTATTGCATCAGTTACCATGGTAGGCCAATAATAACCTAACCTTTTTATCTGATCGTAGAGCTTTGGACCAGCCTGATGGGCTCCACAAAGACCAGCATGCACTTCTTTGAGTGTTTCTACAGCCTCTTGTTGCGACAAGCAGCGTAGGAGTACTCCACTGAAGGATTTTCTGTAAGGCATTTTTGAAGGAATATCCAAATGAAAGTTTGGGGCTCGTCTTTGAATGCTTACCCGCTCTTTTGGATCTTCAGGTAGGATTCCGAATGTAATATAATCAATGAACGGATCCCTCCAGTCGCCAATTGTAGTTTTAAGGATGGAAATCCGACTTCCGACCACTCGGTGGCATTCAGCAATTGCTGGGTGCGTGTTGAGAGGAGGAGAATCCTTCTTTGACACACTGTAATTTGCATGTTTTTCCCTTCTTGGATTGCCATAGATGCGCAAGTCCAGCTAGGGCATCTGCACAAATGTTTTCACCTCTGCGGATGTAGGTGATGTGACAGATGTCAAACTTTTGATGAAGCGATTGCGCCTTGTTGTAGCAAGGCAACAAATCAGGCTTCCTGATTTCATATTTTTGATTCATCTGATTGACGATCAGTTGAGAATTCCCAAATGCTTCCAATATGGTGATGCCAGATTCGAGAGCGAGTTCCAATCCTATGATCAGAGCTTGGTACTCAGCTGCATTGCTTGAACATGGTTCCAGTAGCGAGAATGCGTGTGGAATCATGTATTTGTCGGGGCTAACAAAAAGAATGCCAATTCCTAATATCAGCTTTTCCCTTTTAATTTGTCCTAGTTGCACCGTTGAAGTACATGTCCCAAGAAGCATCTGATGAGGAAGTGTCCATGTTGTAGACAAGCTCGTCTGGGAGATCATCCCTAAGTGGAGAATCTTTAGGCAGTGGATGCTCTGCGAGAAAGTCTGCTAGAGCTTGGCCTTTGATCACTTTTTGTGCTATATATCTAATGTCAAACTGTGACAGAAGGATAGACAATTTTCCCAGTCGGGCATTGAGGGAACCTACTTTTGTGACAAGGACTTTTAAGAGATTGATCCTCGAAATCAGGTAGGCTCAGTTGGTAGGAAGGTAGTGATGTCACGACCCCATACCGAGTCCCGGGCCCGCGACGTGTGGTGTCAACCAAACAACGAATTATCAATTACGATTAACCCACAGGTTTCCACGGTGAGGATTCCCAAAACACACTTGGAATTTGTCTCACTCAAACTATGATTTACGGAAGCATGCAAGTAATCTTATCGTGTCCAATACATGTGGTACAACTTCAACTTACATAAGTTAAATCATCTCCAAGACAATAATCAGAGGAGGAAACATAACATGGCATTACCATCATTTAACTTTCAAGTTTCAAAAGAACAAAAGTAAGTTAAGTGAAATTTACACATTCCCAAAGTATGAAAAGGGCCAACAAAGGCCATACAACCCAAAATACCAAACAAAACATTCCCATCCACATGTGTCGTACTCAAGACCTCACCTGACGTTTAGAGGACATTGTCGGGTTGCCACTCTTGGGCTGGGGGTGGCTCAAAAGCCTCCTCCGGGCGCTCCTCCTCAAGGGCAACGACGCCTGCATCTAAAACACCAAAGCAAAAGGATCAGACACGACGGTCTGGCAGGCGATCAATTTAGATATATTATAATTCAATTAAAATATGAAATAACATTGCTGAAAACATGACATGAGATCTGAACAAAACATATTTAAAGTATAAAGCAAAACTAGCATGATTTCAGGAAAACAATATGATTCATTAACCCACATTGAGCTCAACCTTTCTCCGTCATACTTGATGACAAGTGCAAGCAAAACGAGAGAAAACCAAACAAAACGAAACAAAAGCCCGAGTCACATAAGGTGAGTGGGGAAAACCGGCCGCGGAACTAGACAAAACAAGAATGTGTACAATTACACGACTAATCTGCAGATTGTCCTTATGCTTAAGGACCCCCTAACTAGTGGATTAGACTGAGAGGGCAGTCCAAGCTCAGCGGTATTCAATGATATTCATGTATGCACAAAACATGTCGATACTTGTACAAAACTTATCGAAAACAAGGGAAAACACTTTTCCAAACAATGCAAAACTAAACAAGAGTAGATTGTAAAGTGTTCCCCAACTTCGTTCTTAAACACTTCAAAACAAAACTTATATTTGTACAAAACAAAGCAAGTACTAGAAGACGAAATTCGATGTATCAAATCACGACCCCAAACGAAACTTGTCAAGCATACGACAGGACCTTTCATTTGAACTTCATGTGGTTGAGACCCGAATGACTTAATGAGACAGAGATTGGTGTTTCAGAAGGTAAAAGGACATTTCAAGCATCAAGCACACGATCTCCAACTTGAAACTTCCTAATCATATTTAGGTTTTCAGTCCCAAGAAACTCCCACAAAATAAATCAATTTTGAAAACTCGGTCAGCTCTAGTTACCTGTCGGCTAACCGAGTAGCGGGTTGTCGGTTAGCCGCCAGCTAACTGACGGCTGACCGTCAGATTTCTTGACAAAAAATCACTATTCTGGAAATGGATTCGAACTCTCCTCGGTTAGCTGTCGGTCGACTGAGATTGAGCTCGTCGTTTGGCCGACGGCTGACCGACAATTCCCTGTCACAAAACACGTTTCTGTAAATGGAACCGAACTGAACTCAGCTGGCTATCGGTTGACTGAAGTGAACCTATCGGCTAACCGACAGCTGACCACCAGCTGACTGATTGTGCGCGACCGCCCAGTTCAAGTCAGAATCCCAGTTCTTCTTCCAACACACTTCTTTCCATTTCACTTCCTTTCTCTCTTAGTCAAATCCCTGCATATCCCTTGAGCCTTCATGCTCTCCTAGGGCCATTTCCATTCCAAATTCAACAACCAATGTATCCATTCAATTCACAATACATTTCACCATTCTTTCATCCATTCGCAAAACATTTAAACAAGATAAAAGTTACTTGAATTGAATGAAAACCATTAAGATAAAACACTAGCATATGCATTTCAATCTAAAAAAAAATTCCAAACCATATCACATATTTGAACAACATAATGCTCAACTAATCATGAGAAACAAACAAACCATTGAAGCTAAATCTTTCAAATATTGAATGCAAAAGAAAAAAAGGACTAAAATGATCACTTGCCTTCGCCAATAGCTATCTAAAGATCTCTCAAACTCCTACCCAAAAGGAAGCCACGAAATCTACACAAAACCCCAAGAAAACCATTCCAGAGATCATCATTTTAGGCAAACAAAACCCCCATTTCTAAAATGGGTTTGCATGTTCGAGGAATGAGTTTCTAAGGAGCTCAAAAGACCACATTGAAAGAAAGAAGAAGATCCTTATACCTAGAACTTGCTAAATGAGGAGAATAGGAGAAAATGGAGTGCAACCTCAGCTGGAAACTTCAAGAAAATGGTAGCAATGGAATCCTTGAGTTAAGAGGAAGAAGAGGATGGTTTCAGATTTTCATTTGGAACATCCTAGCTTAGGCATGCAAGGAAGAAACTGAAGGGGAAGGAGAGTCTCTCAGCTGGTTCTTGAGAAGGAGAGTTGCAGGCAATGAGTTTTTGAATGTGAGTGAGTGAAAGGGAGGAAGACAACCCACTTAAGTCAAATGGGTTGTGGGTCCCATTGACTTCAAATTTTGCGACAGATAAAACACTGACTTAAGGGCCCCAGATGAAAACGACAAAGAAGACAAAATCAATCACCGAAAAATCTAGTTTCCAAAAAGTATAAATTTGGCATAATTTTGAGATTTCGAAATTCGGGTCCAGATTTGGTGTAAAATGAGTGTTTTATGATGTGATCAATATTAATCATAAAATACCGCAAGTGCACGGGTGTCTAGATGAGACAATGGCAAGAATGAGTCGAACCCACAAGGAGCTAATTAAAGAAACTTTTAGATTAAGAAAACTAATTCAAGGAAAGTTTTGAGTATTTAGAAATAAAATCAAGCAACTAATTTATAAAGATGAAAAACTACAAATTAATGAAAGTGATTAGAGCATAGGAATCCAATAAGCATCCGCAAATTATTTATCAAGTAATCCTAATTTGTTCCGATTTTTACTTCAAATCAAAGACAAATTAATGTTTTTAATTTGGAAAATTTAACTTTTAAAATCCCTTTTCAATTATAAAGATTCAAAACTCAAGACTTCCTTCATCTCATAAAAGAATAAAAATACTTTAAGAACTACCCATCAGAAGTAAGCATAAGCCATCAAAAGATCTAAATCCATGGCCTACTAAACCTAAGCATGAATAGTCAAAAACCAAATTTTATTTTCAGAATTTAAGAATGGAGATTTACCTAGGGCACGAAGACGAGCCTATTAATCATTAAGCACATAATCATGGAACACAAATTAGAATTACTAAAGAAATAAAAAGAAGTTACTTACCTTCATCCATAGCTCTAATCAAGAAAATTAGCCCGCCATTGCAAAAAATGCTTCTTGATTTGTCATTAAAAATTGCATATTTACAACTTCTCCTTCACAAAAATTCTCCTTCAAAATAAATCCTTGGACATGGCCCAAGGCTACCAAAATAAATAAAGAAATTACTAATGGAAAACAAGAAAGGAAGAAAAGAAAGAAGGGAATTGGAGAGAGGGCTGGATGTGTGATCTTGCATCCCTTTTTGGGTTGGTTTTATAGATGTTGATGCCTCCTTTTTAGAAAAGAATCTCCTCTCTTTTAGGACTTGTTTCCTTATTTGGAGAGATCTCTTGCTTAGGACTCAAGTTAGGCTTCACACTTAGAAAGAATTTGAATTGGAGATAATTTGTTGCTAAGTGTGGTCTCTTGAGCTCCAAGTCTTACCAAATTGAACTTCTCAAACATCTCTCATGTTGCCAATTTTGAAAACTTTTTGCAATTCCCACATAAAACGGCCAACTTCCCGAGGTCATATCTCCCTCAATATAGCTCTGATTTATGCAATCTTGGGCTCCACGGATATCTACTCGAAAAGAGCTTCCCAAGGATAGGTAGATTACACCAATCCGATATTGAGTTTGAGAGTTATGGCCCTTTCAATTTGCTGCCTCTGAAAAATCCTGGAATAATTGTGCAATTAAGGAAACTTTTATGTTTGGCATGCTATGGGATGTGTGGGACCCATGTTGGACGTCGAAGGCGTGCTTGGACTCTTTCTTTGCTTGCTTATTTGATTCCCTTTCCATCTTTGAGATTTTTCAATCTTTCCAACTCCACCAAGATGTCAAGACATGTGGGCCCACCATGAAGCATGTCTCGCCTTTGATCTCTCTCAAATTTCACCAATGTAGGTCCCACTCTTGATTTATCCTACAAAAATAAAATTAAATGATGTGAATAATAATCAAGTGTGAGGAATCTAGATAGACTATGTGTGGGACCCTATATGCCTACTTAATGCACCAAAAATACCCAACTCTCCAAAAATAGCATATGGCGTCAAAATTAGAAGGTATGCACTAGTGAAGCCAAAAGAACTAATTTTTGGGTGATGAATGAGATGAAAATCCCTAATTTCACAAAAGTCATGCAATGTAATGAATTTTAACCAAATTTGACTAAGATTCCAACTTTGATGCGCAGATGCATTAAATCATGAAATTAACTATAGTTCTATGCAATTAACCTAATTATGAAGACCACAAATGCATATGAAATGATAAATGAAAACTACAATTTTGTGGACTTATCATTTTACCCCCTTGGCCAAAACTTGGATTTTTGGGTCTTAACAAAACAGGTTGAACCCAAAAGTTAAACAATAAAATAAAACTCTTAAATGAGGTCGAAATCATGATTAAGATCAGAAAACATGAATTTCCTCCCAAGCTTATACGTACACTCAAGGCACCTGTAAGTGCGATCAAATAGCATAAAACACTCTCAAAATTCCCCAAAACTAATTCCAGACTAAATCGGACCAATTTCTAACCCACGAACACTAAACCCACATTATAACTAAACACACACTTAATTAACACTAATCGCACTAATCCTGGGTTGGGGTTTGACAAGTGACGCAGCTTTAAGAACAACGTCGGAGAAATCTGTTATGCAACATAAACCTGTCTCCTTCGAAATTGAAGAAAGCGTATGCTCCATTGGAGAAGGCTTTGTCAATGATATAGGGACCTTCCCATCTTGATTCATCACTAGTTTAGATGTATGAACGAGAATCAATGGCATTTTAACCGCAAACACAAGGTCACATTTCTTGAATGACTTTGTGGGGTTTGGATCATCAAGAGCGATGTTGAGATCCGGTATGTGGTTGATACTCTCCATCAAGGAAGACTCAATGTCGCCACCTTCTTGTTTGATGGGTTTACCCACCATGTTGTCAAGAGAGACATTTAAGTCTAGTATAAGATACCTTCCTTCAAAAGGTTGAAGTGCTGAACGTGATGAAGATGCTTCAAAATTGTGGAAGATGGAAGACGTGGTATCTTCTTCTTCTTCTGTTTCTGAATCAGAGTCAGTGTCTTGTATGATCGACACCAATGAGACAGTGAACTTGCCCCGAGTCTTATCTTTTGTCTTCTTTGCTTTGGTTGTGGTGACCATGGACTTCAATGTTTCGAGAGAGATCACGAAGGGAGCTCGATTGCTTACTTCGAGTGCTTCTTGAGAAGGGTCTTCATTTGGAAGATCACCTTCGGAATCAGGGAGTTGATCATTCTCATTCGCTAAAGACGTCTCTACAGCAGCATTGCCATCTTCAGTGATTGCATTGCATGGAGCATTTTCTGGGAACATGTCCTGAACAACTTCTTGCAACTTTTCTTCTTTGTTGAGTATTTCATCGATCCAGACATCACCTATGAGATTGGGTATCTAAGACCAATTGACCGGGTTTTCATTAAAGAAGACTTCATTGGCCAAAGCTTCTTCATGGTGATCAGTCGGAAGAGGCTTGAGTTTCGATGTCACGGTTTCAGGAGACGAAGGCTGAGAAGATGATATCTCAGTGGAAGTCACCCCAGAAGATGTAGCTGATGGACCCGTCTTTTTCTTTCTCGCCTTCCTCCGTCCCGGGTCCGCCGGGGTGCGGCGGGGCGAAGAAAAAAAAAGAGCAAGCATCAACATTTTTTTTTGTACGGGTATGCCAGATTTTCTATTCTACTTGGAATTTGAAGTAGTGATCCGGAGATTCACCTTCACAAGTAGAAAAGGAAATCAACTTTTTTCTAACTTTCCATTGCACATATATTTTTAAAGAAAGAGACAAGGTTTTAAAATGCCGTGAGAGGCGATTTTGTTTAATTTGCCGTGAAAGGCAGTTTTGTGCCGTAGAAGGCGATTTTGTGCTGTAAAAGGCAGTTTACAAATCTCATCAAAATGTAAAGATAAGAAATGTGATTTTTATGTCTCTTTTAAAAAATACAATACAATAGAAAAGTAAGAAAAGGAATCTGACTTCTCAAGCGATTGTGGGAACTTGTTCAAATCGACGGTCGCGAGTCATGTATGGGCTCCGCCATCGTCCTTCAGATGAGAACACTTGATGCTTTGATTCACTTGGCTTGGCTTGGACTTCCGATTTTTAGAGGATAAAGACCAAGAGAAGGTCTTATATCCAATAAAAAACCAAGTAGACGAGCTGAAAAGCAGCATCTAGGCCATGTTGGATAAAAGAAGAGAGGAGATCTTGGGGGGGTGGCCCCCCAAGGGACTTCGATCACCTTGTAGTGTTTGCAGCAGAGTTTCTTCAAGGCAAGAGAGTTTCTTTTTGTGCAGAGATTTTCTAGGACAATTTCTTCAGAACTTTTCAGATGATTTTTTCGGACAATTTTCAGGACCACCTCAGACAATTTTTCTGGACCCAATTTTTCAAGACCCCTTCCCTTTGGAATGACCGCCTATTTATAGGCTTTTGGTGGCCATTAGGAAGGTCTTATGGGCATTAATGATATTAAAGCTCCATGATGGGAGGAGTTACAAGATTTAATTTCATAATTTTGTAACTCCTTTTTCTTGGATTTTGATTGGCCGATGGAGAATAATGGGCATTTAATCTCCATGATGATGGGAGTTTCATGATTAATTACCATGATTAATCTCCATGATGATAGGAGTTACATGGTTAATTGTTATGATTAATTGGACTTGTAACTCCCATTTCTTGGCTTCTGATTGGGCCGTTTAAAATAATGAGTTAATGACCCTAATAAATTGCCATAAAAGGGTCATTTAACTTCATTAATTGGCTGCTGAGTCGCTTGAAGAGTCGCGGGCCGCGCCACGTCTTTTGGAATTCTTCTTGCGATGATCATCGATGGATCCATACGTTGCTTGATGTCGGATGACGATGAAAATTCAGACATTGGTTGCCACTAATGGTCCGGCAACATCTGTCCAGTCGATTTTTTGATCGGTCAGGCAGAAAGTGTGCTTTCTTGGTCGGCCGGTTAGCGGTTTCGGAGTGTCCGATGATAATCAAATGATTTTGATAGCGAATCCGTGATGTTGACGAAGATCGAAGGATATCATGCCTCAAAAATCAGATTTTAAGAAAATCACAGGGGCCAATCATTACGAAACGCGAAAAGGATCGGAAAAACGGATGTTTCGCCGGAAATCCGGCAACCCGGATTTCCAGGGTCGCCGGCGACCATGCACCCATGGTCGCCGGCGACCATGGGGCTGGTGACCTTGGACTTTGGTCCATTTTTCGGCCGCCTTCTGGTCGCCGTTTCTTGGTCGTTTCTCGGGCTTTTTCGCTTCTGTTTTCTCCTGTATTTTTCTTTGACATTTCTCTTCATTTATTTGATTCCTTTGAAGAAAGCCCGTTGAAAGGCTGTGCAAATCAGAGCACAAAGTTTCCTATTTTTTGGAAAAGCCAAAGACTCTGTAGCCGATTTTCCGCCAAGAGTTGAAACAGGGTCAAACGATGTCGGAATGACCTGAAATTTGAGGTGGAACTTCTTTGGCATTAGATAGGACCAACCATGGGCTTTTATTTGAGTTTTGAAGCCGTTTGGGGGTCCCGTCGATGCTTGACTTGATTTCACTGTGCGGAAGATGCCAAGCTTTGATGTACGGTCATCCGATGTCCGATTGACCTGAAATTTGACAGGGAGCCTATTGGAGTCATTTTGAGATGATCCATTGGCTCCGATTTGGGTGCCATGGTCCTGGGGAGCTTCACCGCCGGTAGGCTTGATTTCGCTTCGGAGCATCAAAACCGGGTCAAACGTTGTCGGAATGACCTGAAATTTGATGTGCAGCCCTTTGAAAGCATGCAGAAGCTACTCATGTGTTTTTTTTATGAGTGGCGGTATTAGAGGTTCTCGCAGTCGGGAGGCTTGATTTCGCCGTTCGAGAGTTGATGGAGGGTCAAACGGTGTCGGTTTGACTTGAAATTCGACATGGAGCCTTTTGGAGGTATTTTGAGACCATCCATAGACTCTGATCGAAGATTTGATGTATTTGACATTGTCTCCGTCGGGAGCTCCCGCTCAGCTGTTAGAGGATTGAAGTTAGGCCAGATGGTGTCGAAATGGCCCGGGACTTCATGTGTACCCTTCTTTTGGCTACTTTGAAAGATTTTGTAGTTTTTGTCTGGTTCTGTCAAGATCTGATGCTTGAAACAGCTTTTCCTGTTTGTAGTAGGATGCGGGCTCCATATCGCTTTTGATGTTGATGAGGCAAAGTGACATTTTTGGTGTCAACAGTAGCTTCAGAAGATATGCTACTAGACGTAGTCTAAGAGTTTGTAGCTTCTGCAGATGGAGCTTCAGAGGCACTATCATCCCGAGCTATCGCATTGTAAGAAAGTTCGATAGAAGATGCCTCTAAAATGCATTGTCGAGATTCAGACTCGTCCTCAGATGTAAGAGGATCATCGACCCATCAAGTTTATTCACTTTCCGGGGTTGTCGAAGGAGATGTTTGCAGAAATTTTTCGGGATTTTCGGTTCTGGATTAAGACGAAGTTGATTGATGCGATCCTGTTCTTGTTCTATGGTAAGATGTTGCAAGATCCTCGCATATTCTTCAAGATCGGGCATAGGAGCCAAATCTTCTTCTTCGTCTGCCCCTTGTGGTTCAACATTATTAGGTTCCACTGGGGCATTGGCGGGTGTTGGATTGACAGCATTTTCTTGAACAGCCTCTTGGTCTTCTTCATCATCAGACCAGGATCCTTGTGGCTGTACGAGATTATACCAGATTACTGGCATAAGGTGAGATTCGGGAATCCATTCTTAATCGGAGAGGTACTCTCCTATTTCAAAGGATTCTTCCCCCTCATCGGTGTCACTGGCGGTGTCACTGGACTCGTATCCATTCATGGAGATTCTAATTACTGAGTTGTAAGAGTATGATGCCCCTTGCGTAGTCTCATTTCTTAGCTGTGGTGGCATGAAATCACCGAGGGTGAATTTTCTTACCACTTTTGAAGTCTTTGGAACGGATTCTTCTATTGCCCCTAGTGAGGCGGTAGAGGGAGTCTCTGCCTTTTCAATGACTTCTTGTTTTGGTCGAGCTTCCTCCTGCTGTTTGATCTTTCGGAGTTGTCTCCTAGCTTGCCTTTGCTATTGAGTAGTCGACTTTGTTTTGATGGCCTCCTAATTTTCATCTTCAAGGAGATCGGGATGTACCCATATGGGTTGTCCATCCTGTGTTGGGTAAGGAACCAACTCTGGGGATGTTTGGGTCATTTTTATCACCTTAAAGGAAGTAGTGATTTTCTTCTTTAGTGATTTGGATGTTTGTCCATATGACACCTTGTTGACGGAGGCAGGCCCATAATTTCTGTCAAAGGTGATGACTCCATTTTTCCACATCTCGTTAATCTTCTCTCACAACGAAGCATTGATTAAGAGGATGCGAGACCATCTGGTGGTATGGGCAATACTGAGGATTGTTGGTTTTGCCAATAGCTCCCGGTCTTTTGGGGTCAAGCAAGGTGAGTTTTCCATTTGCCAAGAGAGCCTCAAATATTTCTTCAACATCTTCATCGATCGGGTATTTCTTCTCTACTCGTTCTTTGAATGCATCAGAGAGTTCAGGTATTTTACCTGCAGCTTTGTTTTCAGCTTTCTTTGGCGGCTGAGGAGCTAACTTGGTTTGCACGTTGAGAACCTCCTTTTTCTTTGGCTTTGAGGTTGCAATGGCCGTTGGCTCTTTCTTTGATGATTCCTGACTGTTGAGGTCTTTGATCACCGTTTCAGTCTTCATGGATGCTTCTAGGAGTTCTCCTAGGTTCTTTGATTTGTTGCTGATGATCATGGAGCGGATCCTTGCTCTCATGTTGTTTCGGCATATGTCAACCAGCGACGCTTGTGGCAGCACATCTGAGCCTTTGTACGCCATTGCCTTCCACTTGTGAATGAAGTCGTAGGTTGACTCATTCTCTCCCTGTTTCAGGCTGCAAAGCTGAGCCATAGTAATAGGATGATCCTCACCTTTGAAGTGGGTAAGGAAGCGTGTCTCTAGCATGGTCCAGTTTTGAATGGAATCTTTCGGTAGAGTGGAGTACCAATCAAAGGTTGTACCTTTTAGGGAACTTGCAAAGAGACGGATCTTGAGAGCATCTTGATCCACAATAGCTCCCGTCGGAATTTTGAAGTGGATGACGTGCTGTCTAGCTGAACCTTTCCCCGTATATGTTTGGAGAGTAGGTTGCTTGGATTTTGCAGGGAACGGAACCGAGTCCATCCATAAGGGATATGGTGGCTTGAATCCATGTTCCTTTAGTGTATCCTCTTCTTTTGCTTTAGCGAGGATATTGTCAATGTCCTTTTTGGTAAGGGCGCGGGACTCCTTTTCTCCACCATTTGCCTCATCATTTAGAGGAGCTTCATTGTTTGGCGGAAGTTGGAAAGTGAGAGGGAGGTTTTCCATTCAAACTTCTATTCTCTGCTGTCCTTGCTCTAGTTACTAGATTCGTAGAGCCACGTCATCGTGCTGCGGAGGTTGCTCAGAGTTTGTGACCAGGACATTCACCCTTTGAGAATCGAATGAGGATATCATCTTGGAGCTAGAGCCCATTCTTTTGGATGAAGAGCCCGAGGAATGGTCACTCTGGTGTCCTTGACTTGAAGTAGTAGGAGAGTCCTCCTGATGTCTTCGTGTTCAAAAGACACTTCGAGTCACCGGTCGTCTGACATGAATTTTGGTTGCTACCTTCTGGTGTCTTTTGGTTTTGCCAACCATATGGATAGCAGCAACTTGGTCGGGTCATTCTTTTTCGACCCATTTTTGAGAGACTTGAAGGGCGGAATGCTGGATTCTTTGCTTCCCTAGTCTCTTTTGTTGATATGCTGCGCGGCGACGTATGAGATGAGCAATTTGAGCTTCAGTTAACTCTGGTTGTGCTTTAGCAATAAAGGACATAGTCCCTCATGCGCAGCAGCCGATCTTTTCTTCTTTGAAGACTGGCATGGACAGGATCTGGACATGGTCCTTTGCCTGTCGCAATGAAGCTTTAAAATTTTCAAGCCCGGTCCCTGTCGAGATGAAGGGTCGACTTGCAGGAGAGCAGGCCCTGGCAGGTTCTTATCGAGACCTGGTGATGCATGATTTGATTTTGGGCTTGTAAGAGCAAGCTGGCTCATGCCGAGTTGATTTTGTTTGACAGAGGGTAGGTTTCTCCTCTTTCATGTAAGAGAAAGGGTAGTACCGGTTCTCCCTGAGATGGGCCAAGTATGCTGGCTTTGTAGATGCTTCGTACCTTCTTTGTTTTGGTGAAGGTCTCGGTGACTAAGTCTTGGAGCAGACCTGGTTTCTTACAGGCTGAGGTTTCGTAGGGTTGCCACGGGCTTCAGGTTTTTTGGTGATCCCTTGGTGTCATGGCAATGACACATTTAGGGGCGGTCTTCTGCTTCTTGGCAGGTGCAGTTTCTTCTACGGGGAGTGGGAATGGTCCCAGCGACTCGAAGAGTATGGTCCGGGAAGTTGATGTCGACCCGGTGTTTTGAGAGTTGCCGAGAGAGGTGATTCTTCGGCAGCTGGCAGGGCGCTTATGAGTGTGCTTGTTTTGCTTCTCTTGAAGCATGAGTTGGTACTTGTTCTCGTCAAAGGTAAATGGCCAATGAAGCTGCCATTGTTAGTTTGGAAAACTTCTGAAACAAGACTACATCCATTAACAATCACAAGAACATGGTGATCATAAAATGGAGAATACTATGGTTTTGTCTTTTCAAATTGTTCAGGGGGCATGGCCTGTCCCGAACGTAATGGAAAAGGCAAAAAGCCATAGAGGGTACAATTGTTCTAAACGCAAGTATGGTTGGCTCAGAATGAGCGTTCCAGTGACTTTTAGAAGCAATTGTAACCCTTAATTCAAATTACCGAGAAGCGAGGTTCACTTGAGGTAAAATGATATAAGTTTGGAGTTATAAATGTGTCGGTCGCGAATACAGTAGACCCGAAAGGGCGTACTAGCACCGCTAGGCACAAATGTTGCAAATCGCATCCTTGGAATGTACATGAGATGGGATTTTTTGAAAGGCCAAGATTGGATTCATAAAAGAGATAAAGTGGTATTCCAATCCGAATATAGGCTCAAATATTTCTGCGAGTGCTAGATCTGAAAGGGAAGGAACCAAAATTTCTCAAATGTGAACCCAAAACTGACGGAAGTTTTTTTTTTTAAAGTGTCAAAATCAAGTTCATCAAAGAGAGCAAATGGTATTCCAATCCGAATACAGGCTCCAACATTTCTGCGAGCACTAGATCCGAAAAGGAAGGAGTCAGGATTTCTCAAATCTGAACTTAAAAATGACATAATCCTTTTTTTTTTGTTTGTTTTGAAGAAATTTTTTTGAAGATTCTTTTTTTTTTTTGTACACGTGGGTCTCCAATTCGGTCTTATGAAACCTTAGTAGATAGATCAGCCCTCAGGTAATGGCAAGATTACTCAATGAACCCATTTTTTTATTTTTTTTTAGCCCCCGCTTTTTTTTAAAGATCACTAATGAGTCCATCAAAGAGAAGAAATGGCCCTTCCCAATCTGAACGTCAGCTCGGCGATTTCCGCAAGCTATTGCCCGAAATGGAAAGAACTAAAGCTTCTCCAACATGAATCCAAAAGAGAAATCTTTTTTTTTTTGTTTCAAAATCTGAAAAGTTTGAAATCAGATTTTTTTTTTAAGATCCCTATTGGACTTGTCAAAGATAAAAGATGGCCCTTCTCCTAATATGAACAATAGTTACAAACATTTCTGTGAGCTATAAAGTTCAAAGGGGAAAGGATCAAAGTTTCTCAAAGTTGAATCCAAAAATGAGAAATCTAAAAAAAATAAAATTGAAAGATTGCTAATGGACCCATCAAAGAGTGAAAATGGTCCCTCCCAATCCGAATGTCAGCTCAGCAATTTCCGCGAGCTATTGTCCGAAATGGAAAGATCCAAAGTTTCTCCAATTTGAATCCAAAAGAGAAAAATCATTATTTTTTCAAAATCTGAAAAGTTTGAAATCAGATTTTATTTTTAAGACCCCTGTTGGACTCATTAAAGAGAAAAGATGGCCCATCCCTCAATATGAACAATAGCTACAAACATTTTTGCGAGCTATCAAGTTCGAAGAAGAAATGATCAAAATTTCTCAAAGATGAATCCAAAAAAGAGAAAACTGAAATTTTTTATTTTTTATTTTTTTTTAACGAGAAAGACTGTAAATAAACTCAAAGAAAGAAATTTCCAAAAAATCCCCATCTCATATTCTTTTAGATGCAATGATCCAACATAGGCCACTAACTAAAAAGGAGCCAAAGAATCCAAAGCATCAACTTCTCAAATGAACGAGTCCCATCGGGTATGCCAACTTCTCGCCTTCCTCCGCCCCGGGTCCGTCGGGGTGCGGCGGGGTGGAAAAGCGGGCATCAACTTTTTTTTGTACGGGTATGCCAGATTTTCTATTCTACTTGGAATTTAGAAATGGTGATATGGAGATCCACCTTCACAAGTAGAAAGGAAATCAATATTTTTTCTAACTTTCCATTGCACATATATTTTTAAGAAAAGAGACAGATTTTGAGTGCCGTGAAAGGCAATTTTCTTTTATTTGCCGTGAAAGGCGGTTTTGGGCCACAGAAGGTGATTTACAAATCTCATCAACAAAGAAAGACAAGAGTTGTGATTTTTATGTCTCTTTAAAAATACAAAATACAATACAAAAAGTAAGAAAAGGGATCTAACTTCTCAGGAGATTGTGGGGACTCGTTCAGATCGATGGTCGCGAGTCATGTATGGACTCCGCCGTCGTCCTTCGATGAGAACACATGATGCTTTGATTCACTTGGCTTGGCTCGGACCTCAGATTTTTAGAGGATAAAGACCAAGGGAAGGTCCTATATCCAATAAAAAACCGAGTAGACGGGCTGAAGAGCCACATCTAGCCATGTTAGATAGAAGGAAAGGAGACCTTGGGGGGTGATGGACCAGGCTTCTAACCTTCCTTCGCCCACGGTCCGCCGGGGTGCAGCAGGGCAAAAAAGCGGGCATCAACTTTTTTTGTATGGGTATGCCAGATTTTCTATTCTATTTGGAATTTAGAAATGGCGATCCGGGGATCCACCTTCACAAGTAGAAAGGAAATCAATCTTTTTACTAACTTTCCATTGCACATATATTTTTAAGAAAATAGACAGATTTTGAGTGCCGTGAAAGGCGATTTACAAATCTCATCAATATTGAAAGACAAGAACTGCGATTTTTTGTCTCTTCATAAAATACAAAATACAACAGAAGAAGTAAGAAAAGAGATTTAACTTCTCAGGAGATTGTGGGGACTCATTCTGATCAACGGCCGCGAGTCATGTATGGACTCCGCCATTGTCCTTCAGATGAGAACATATGATGCTTTGATCCATTTGGCTTGGCTTTGACCTCAGATTTTTAGAGGATAAAGACCAAGGGAAGGTCCTATATCCAATAAAAAACCGAGTAAACGGGCTGAAGAGCCATCTAGCCATGTAGGATTGTTAGAAAAGAGTTTCAGCCAGGAACCCTAGATGTTGTGTACAGATCAATGCGGAAATAACTTTAAACGGAGATGATCAAAGACCATACTTGCGAGATCTCTCCGAATTGATCTCGGTCTTTCTGATCTGATCTCGGTCTAACAGCAGCCCGAAAATCTCAAGATCTTCTACTGTATTCCTCTATGCTCGAATTCGCACCAGGGAGTGGGTCTCTTCTGCAAATTCTCTCTGCTCTCTAAAACGAGATTTTTCCTCTTTTTTTTCTAGACAGCAATAGTGCATATTTATAGGCTACAATAGGGACCTTAAGAAGTAAATGAGGATAGGCTCCTTAAAGAAGCATGAAACCCTAATTCGAACCAAATTAGAATCCTAGTTCCATAAATTACAATTCAGTCCACTAGAGAATTATAATTGCACTCTTGTCCTTATTCTCAAAACTAATATTTCGAGCTTCATGTCATTAAATGCTTATTAATCTCCCACGTTAAGATTTCATATATCCATCAATTAAATAATTTCCGACATCTATATTTAATCGATATCTTTATAATTCCTTGAGACCTTACACTTAACTTATTTGATATGTCGGACACAAAGTCCACCTGCAGGGTTTGACATAATCAAGACTTAAAAGCTTTATCAAGGGGATATCATCAATCCCAATTATGGGACGTGGATTCCGTCAATAAACTAATATGCACCATACACGTAGTGTAGTCATCCAATTTACTGAGATTATTGACCCATAAAAGATCTCACTCCTTTGTAAATCAAAATGGCAAACACTAAATGTATGTGTTTATTATTTATGTCAGGATTAAGAGTACAAGCACTCATAATAACCATTTGGACGTTAATCATCTTATATAGTCAGTATAAAGATAATTAAAACCCAAAAGCGGTCCTGTTCAATACAAAAAAAAACGTACTAGCATGATGTGTCGAAACTATATTGTTTCCCGCAGCCAAGACAAGCCTGCAGAAACATCATGATACAATCGTACTGATGGTGTGTCCAAGTCCATCTAGATTGTGAACAAAAACTTATATTTTATAAGAATCGACAGATAAGTCCTCCGTGTATAAGTAGAACTCTATACACCAACTTGTCTACTTCATAGAATAAAAGACACACAGACGCATAATCATAAATAATGCAACCATTTGCCCATACAAAATCTTATTTAGATGAAAAGACAAAATATACTAATTAGTCAAAGACAAATACATAAAAGTATGCTTTTAGTATAAATTTCCAACAATCTCCCACTTAGACTCAAAGCCATGCTGACATGTATTCCAACCCCATGCCTTCCACATGTCTATCAAAGCTCTTTGCTGGTAAGCTCTTTGTAAAAGGATCTGCCAGGTTGTCTGCCGACGCAATCTTGGTCACAATTATATCACCCCTCTGTACGATTTCGCGTATGAGTTGATACTTATGCTGGATGTGCTTACCCTTCTTATGCATCCTGGGCTCCCTTGCATTAGCAACCGTACCGGTATTATCACAATAAAGTATTATAGGCGATTTTACCAAATGTACCACTTCTAACTCCATCAAGAAGTTTCTGAACCAAACTGCCTCCTTGGCTGCTTCAAAAGTTGCCACATATTCGACTTCCATGGTAGAGTCAGCAGTACATGATTGCTTGACACTCCTCCAACTTATAGCTCCACCTCCCAATGTGAATACAAATCCTGAGGTCGACTTTTTGGCATCATTATTTGACTGGAAGTCCGAGTCTATGTACCCATTGAGTATCAAATTCTCTGCCTGGTAAATCAGCATATAATTTCTAGTCCTCTTAAGGTACTTAAGTATATGCTTAACTGCAGTCCAATGTTCTCTCCCTGGATTAGACTGGTATCTGCTAACCATGCCAACGGCAAAACAAATATCAGGTCTAGTACATAGCATTGCATACATGAGGCTTCCCATGCCGAAGCATAAGGTACTTCCTTCATTTTTTTCTATCTCATCAGGTATCTCAGGACACTGGTCCTTGGATAAAGTAATTCCATGCCTGAAAGGAAGAAATCCTTTCTTGGAATCTAGCATGCTAAAACGAGCAAGAATCGCATCAATATAAACCGCTTGAGACAAGCCTAACATTCTTTGTTTCCGATCTCGCAAGAGCTTAATCCCTAGAATGTGACTAGCTTCTCATAAGTCCTTCATATCGAACTGACTGCTCAACCATACTTTGACCGAAGACAACACCCCGACATCATTTCCAATAAGTAGGATGTCATGTACATCAAGTACTAAGAAAATCACCACTTTGCCGTTGCACCTCTTATACACACAAGATTCATCTGGGTTCTGCTCGAAACCATAAGATTTAATGGCTTGATCAAAACGAATGTTCCAAGATCTAGATGCTTGCTTAAGTCCATAAATGGACTTCTTAAGCTTGCATAACATGTGCTGACGACCTTCAGCTATAAATCCATCTGGTTGTACCATATAGATACATTCATTAAGATTTCCATTAAGGAATGCTGTCTTGACATCCATTTGCCAAATTTCGTAATCAAAATAAGCCGCAATGGATAAAAGAATCTGAATGGATTTCTGCATGGCTACTGGCGAGAAAGTCTCCTCATAATTGATACCTTCTTTCTGAGTAAACCCTTTCGCAACAAGCCTAGCTTTGAAGGTTTCAACCTTTCCATCCACCCCTCTTTTCTTCTTGTATACCCACTTACAACCAATAGGTTTTATCCCTTCTAGTGGTTCTACAAGATTCCAGACTTGATTATGGTACATAGAATCCATTTTTTATTGCATAGCTTGTTGCCATAGTTCTGCATATTTGTCTTGGATTGCTTCATTATAGTTACAAGGTTCGGTATCTAGCTTATCAGGGGCTTTGTCGAATGACTCTCCCAAGAACATATACCTCTCGGGTGGACGACCAACCCTCCCTCTCGTGAGTAGTGTCACGTTGTACCGAAACTAATCCCGGTGTGCCATCATCGACATGTTGATCCGGGTCATCACCCATCATGTTGATGGTTTCACCTGGAATATCATTAGCTGAAGACTTAGCAATCCTCCCACTAAGACATGGTAATGGAACGCCTAGTTCTCCATCTTTTGGTGCCTCTTCCTATGCTATTGGCGATGGAAAAGTTTGGGTAGGTCTTTCTCCTCTCAACTCCTCTAGAACAATTTTGCTTTTGGGTTTGTGGTTCATATATAGTCCTCTTCTAAGAATCGAGCATTGGTGCTAACAATGACCTTTCGATCTTGAGGGTTATAGAACAAACCACCTTTTGTTCCTCTTGGATAGCCAACGAAAATGCAAACTTCTGTTCTTGGTTCCAACTTATCTGTCATCCCTTTCAGCACATGTGCTGGACTACCCCAAATCCGAACATGCTTTAAACTGGGTTTGCGCCCAGTCCATAGTTCTGTGGGTGTAGTAGGTACTGACTTAGATGGAACTAAGTTTAGAATATATGCAGCCGTTTCTAGAGCATGCCCCTAGAACGAATTAGGTAAATCCGAATAACTCATCATTGACCTTACCATATCCATAAGAGTCCTATTTCTTCTTTCTGCGACACCATTTTGTTGAGGTGTACCTGGTGCAGACAGCTGGGATGTTATCCCCTCTTCTGCTAAGTAATCCCTAAATTCTCCAAAGAGGTACTCGCCACCACGATCAGATCGTAATGTCTTGATACTCTTACTTAAACACTTCTCCGTTTCCGCCCTATACTCCTTGAATTTCTCAAAGCATTTGGACTTATGGCGCATTAAGTAAATGTACCCATACCTTGAATAGTCATCATTGAAAGTAATGAAATACTCAAAGCCACCTCTTGCCTGGACATTCATGGCCCCACATAGGTCAGAGTGAACCAAGTCCAACGGTTCTTTGGCCCTATAGCCTTTTGCCAAAAAAGGGCGCTTGGTCATTTTCCCCTCTAAACAAGATTCGCAGACTGGAAGGGCCTCGACTGCCAATGACCGTAATGGTCCATTTGCAACCGGTCTTGATATTCGGTGTATATTAATATGACCCAGGCATAAATGCCGAAGATACGTTTGGTTCATTTGCGATGGTTCCTTTCTCTTACATGGTAGGGTAATTGTATTATTCAATTCAGTCAGTTGCAGTTTAGGAAAGATATGATTAATAATATAAAGATCATCCACCAATAAACCAGAACAGATAAAACGCTTATTGTATTTAATAACCATAAATTTATTAAAATAAACGGAATAGTTGTCTTTAACCAATTTGGAAACAGAAATTAAATTCCTCCTAATGGAGGGAACATAAAGACAATCTCTTAAAATTATAGTCCTATCTCTACTAAAACTTAGACTAACATCTCCTACTGCAACTGCTGCCACTCTTGTAGCATCACCCATAAGCAAATAAATCTCCCTATCACTTAGCTGCCTGGTTTCCTCGAACCTCTGCAAAGAATTGTAAACATGATTAGTGGCTCCCGTATCTACACACCAGGTACTGGTAGATATAACCGCCAAACATGATTTAATAACTAGTGAATGCAATTTACCTTTATTGTTCACTTTATTGAGATAAGTTGGACATTGCTTTTTCCAGTGCCCTGCTTCCTTGCGATGAAAACACTTGCCCTTGGGCTTTTTCACTCCTCCCTGTGGTCTGTTGCCCCCTTTAGCAACTGCATTACGATTCTGACCCTTTTTCTGTTTCTTCTTGCCGTTCGGCTTAGAAACATAACCTTTTTCAGCAACGTGAACACTAGGTGGTTTTTTTAGAAGGCCCTCAGCAGCCTGAAGTTCCTTGAGTAATTCAGCTAGGGAAAAATTCAGCTTGTTCATGTTGTAATTTAGGTGAAAATTCTCAAAGGAATCAGTCAATGATTGGAGAATGATATCGATCTGGGTCTCCCCATCAATTTCAGCTCCAATGACTTGAGGTTCATTAAGGTGTCCCATCATTTTCAAAACATGATCCCTCACAGGGGTACGTTCAGCCATCTTAGTGTTAAACAGTTCTTTCATAGCAACCTGTCTAGTTGCTCAATCTTGATCACCAAACATCTCCTTGAGACTGTACATGATGTCGTAGGCAGTGCAATAAGGCCGATGTTGCTGTTGCAAAACATTTGACATGGATGCCAAAATGTAACATCGCGCCATCTCATTAGCCTTGTTCCATTTTTTGTATGTCTCGATGGCTACCTCATCGGTACATCCATCCACAGGTTTCTCTGGGCACACCTCAGTGAGCATATATTTGTACTCTTCAGCAGTTAGCACAATATCCAAATTTCTTTTCCAGTCAATGTAATTAGGTCCAGTGAGTTTGTGTTCTTCGAGAATAACAGCAAGTGGATTGAAAGCACCCATCTTAAAACCTGAGATTTACATAATTAACAAATTATGATGGGCAAAATTAAATATTTGGATTCAAATAAAAGGAAAATTGGCTCCTTCTGCTGATGGACCCAGCCTTTCTCTCTCTCTCTCACCTACCTCCGCACTCGGGTCCGCCTGGGTGTGGCGGGGCGAATAAAGAAAGAAAAGTGAGCATCAACATTTTTTTATACGGGTATGCCAGATTTTCTATCATACTTGAAATTTGAAATGGTGATCCGGAGATTCACCTTCACAAGTAGAAAGGAAATCAAACTTTTTTTCTAACTTTCCATTGCACATATATTTTAAAGAAAGAGACAAGATTTAGAATGCCGTGAGAGGTGATTTTCTTTAGTTTGTCGTGGAAGGCGGTTTTGTGCCTTAGAAGGCAATTTTGCCATAAAAGTCAATTTACAAATCTTATCAATAATGAAAGACAAGAATTGTGATTTTTTTTTCTCTTATAGAAAAAACATAATACAATAGAAAAGTAAGAAAGAGGAATCTGACTTTTCAGTAGATTGTGGGGACTCGTTCAGATCGACGGTCGCGAGTCATGTATGGACTCCGCGATCGTCCTTCAGATGAGAACACTTAATGCTTTTATTCACCTGGCTTGGCTTGGACCTTAGATTTTTAGAGGACAAAGACCAAGGGAAGGTCCTATATGCAATAAAAAACCAAGTAGACGGGCTAAAGAGCCACGTCTAGGCCATGTTGCATAGAAGAAGGGGGAAAAACCTTGGGGGGTGGCTCCCTAAGGGTCTTCAATCACCTTGTGGTGTTTTCAGCAGAGTCTCTTCAGAGTTGGAGAGCTTCTTTGCGCTGAGTTTTTCAAGACAATTTTTCAGGACCCCTTTCCTTTGTAATGACCGCCTATTTATAGGCTTTTGGTAGCCATTAGGAAGGTTTATGGACATTAATGGCATTGATGCTCCATGATGGGAGGAGTTACAAGATTAATTTCATAATTTTGTAACTCCTTTTTCCTTGAATTTGATTGGCCGATGGAGAATAATGGGCTTTTAATCTCCATGATGATGGGGGTTTCATGATTAATTATCATGATTAAACTCCATAATGATAGGAGTTACATGGTTAATTACCATGATTAATTGGACTTGTAACTCCCATTTGCTTGAATCTGATTAGGCCGTCCAAAATAATGGGTTAATGACCGCATTAACTTGCCATAAAAAGGGTCATTTAACTTCATTAATTGGTTGCCCAGTCGCTTGAAGAGTCACGGGCCGCGCTGCGCCTCTTGGAATTCTTTTGGCGATAATCATCGATGGATTATCATGTTGATCAACATCGGATGACCATGCAATTTCAGGCATTGATTGGTATCAATGGGCCAGCATCATCTGTTCAGTCGATTTCACGATTGGTCGGACAGAAAGCGTGCTTTCTCGGTCGACCGGTTGGCGATTTTGGAGTGTCCGATGATGATTGAATGATTTTGAAGGCTGATCCGTGATGTTGACGAAGATCGATGGATATCATGCCTCAAAAATCAGAATTTGAGAAAATTACAGGGGCCAAACAACTCAGAATGCGAAAAATACCCGGAAAAGCGGGTTTTCGGACGAGATCCGGCGACTTGGATCCCGATGGTCGCCCGCGACCATGCACCCATGGTCTCCATGGTCGCCGGTGACCTTGGGCCATGGTCGCCAACGACCATGGGCCTTTGGCCCCATTTCGATAGCCGTTTTTCGTGCATTTTTTTTTTGCTTCTTTTTTTCTCCTGCATTTTTCTTGACATTTCTCCTCATTTATCAGCTCGATTCCTCTGAAGAAAACCTGTCGAGAAGCCGTGCAAAAAAGAGCACAAAGTTTCCTATTTTTGGAAATGCTAAAGACTTTACAGCCGATTTTCCACCAAGAGTTGAAACTAGGTTAAACGATGTTGGAATGAATTGAAATTTAAATGTGAAGCTTCTTGAGCAATAGATAGGACCGACCATAGGCTTTTATTTTAGTTTTGAAGCCATTTGGGGTCCCGTCAATGCTAGATTTGATTTCATCGCGTGGAAGATATAGAGCTTTGATGTACGGTCAACCAATGTCCAATTGACCTGAAATAAGGAGCCTATTGGAGTCATTTTGAGACAATCCATTAGCTCCGATTTGGATGCCATGGTCCAGGGGAGGTTCGCAGCCGGTAGGCTTGATTTTTTTTCCAAGCGTCAATGCCGGGTCAAACTTCGTTGGAATGACCTAAAATTTGACGTGCAGCCCTTTGAAAGCATGTAGAAGCTACCCATGTGTTTTGTTTGTTGAGTGGTAGCATCGGTGGCTCTCACCGCCGAGAGGCTTGATTTCGCTGTTCAAGAGTTGATGGAGGGTCAAACGGTGTCGGTTTGACTTGAAATTTGACATGGAGCCTATTGGAGGTATTTTGAGAGCATCCATAGGCCCTGATCGAAGATTTGTTATCTTCGACACTGTCGTCGCCGGGAGGTCCTACTACCCCATTGGAGGATTGAAGTTAGGCCAAATGGTGTTGAAATGGCCCGAAACTTCATGTGTACCCTTCTTTTGGCTATTTTGTAGAATCTTGCAGTTTTTGTTTGACTCTGACAAGATCTGATGCTTAAAGCGGCTCTACCTGTTTGTCGTAGGATGCGGCTCTATGTTGCTTTTGATGTTGAAGAGGCAAAGTGACATTTTTGGTGTCAACAAATGTCCCCTCGAGGTACAGCGACGAATTGCGTAGCTTTTGCAGTCGATGTGCCTCGAAGTGAACTTTGAAGGAGTGCTTCTGACTTGACCAAGAGTCTCTGAGCATTTTTCTTTTGATAGAGTAGCCTTTTGTGTTTCCAAGGGGCCTTTATGGCAGTGAGAGAGATCACGTACCATCTTAAGGCAAAATTTTGAAAATGCCATTTGGATTGTTTTTTTGGGTTTTGGATTTTCTTTTTGACCTTGTGAACCTAAAGGCTTTATGTGGTGCATCAGGCGGTCAAGAGGGTTTTTTGGTTTTTGACCTTGTGACCTAACAAGCTGTATGTGGCAGGTTAGGGGGTCTGGTTTTGGATTTTGATTTTGGCCTTGTGACCTAACAAGTTGTATGTGGCAAGTTAGGGGACCAAGATATGGTTTTTGGTTTTGGTCTTGTGACCTAACAAGCTGTATGTGGCAAGTTAGGGGACCATGGTTTGGTTTTTTGTCACTCTTTGGGACAATTTTGGGTCCACTGGAGTGGTTTGGGTTTTTGTGGAATGTCAATTTCAAGGTTTTGACTTAATTTGGTTCATGAGGTGGGGATGTTTGGATTTTTGGAAACTCAGGAGGCTTGGATTTTTTTTATATGGTCTAATCAACTCAAAGGAGGCATGGAATCATTTTTGTATGCTCTTGGTAAGAGCAATTTTGACTAAAAGCCACTTTTAGTGCCTAGGCGGTCAAACTTGGCTCATGTGGGCTAACCCATGGGACCTTAAGCTTTAAAGATGGCTTAGATCTCATGTGGTGTCATTTTTGTGAAGAATATCTAAAAATATCTCTTTTTGGTAGAGAATACCTAAGAATATCCTTACTTGGAGTGGATCTCTCAAGTTTCCATGATTTTGGGAGAGATTTTCTCAAAGTATCTTTCTTTGGGAGAAAGTTTCTCACATTTCCTCTCTTTTTGGAGAGAATTTCTCAAAGAATCTTCTCTTTATGAGAGAATATCTCAAATTCCTCTTCTTTTGGGAAGGTTGCTAATTTTTTAGCAGTTACCTCCTTTCGTTTCTCCTTCTTTCCTTTTTTGGTTTGCTCTCACTTATAAAAGCAAGGAGGTTGGATCTCTTGTTGCTATTGCTCTCTTTTTGCAAAAAATCTTCAAGAGTGCTCCAAGTTCAAGAACTTTTCTTCTTCTCCAAGGATCTTCAAGCTTTTCTTCTTCCTCCATGGCTTCAAGTAAGTTTCCTTCTTCCTTAAGAAACTCCATGTACAAATAGAAAAAAAGGTTTCTTCCTTTTCTTTTCTTTTCTTTTCTTTTTCTTTTTCTTTTCTTTTCTCTTTTTTCTTTTCACGTGTTTTCTTCTTTTCTTTTTTTTCACACGTTTTTTCTTTCTTCCTTTTTCTTCTTTGTTTCTTTTTACTTTCTTTCTATTTTCTTTTTTTTTTCTCTCTTTTCTTCAAGGTTTCTCTCTGTTTTTTTTTACTGTGTTTTTTTTTCTTTTTTCTCTCTCTTTTTTTTTGTGTGACCGTACGGAGAAGATCGTACAGTCATGGCCGTACGGCCACGTGGCCTGCTTTCTTTTTTTTTTTTTAAAGAGGTTCTTTTCTTTTCTTTTTTTCTTCTTTCTCGGAATTCTAGATGCTCATGCATGACAACCTTCCTTCTACGCATTTTTTTCTTTTTTTTTGTAAATGGAATTGGAAGCATGATAGTGCACACCTGGAAATCTTTTGCAAGTCTTGGGATTTGGAGTTTGAAACAATGTTGAGCCCTTTCTTGGTCTTGCGAGGATTTCTGAGGAGCTTTGCAAGTTTTGGATTCTGGAGCTCGCAGCAATGTTGAGCCATTTTCCAATTTTGCGGCGGTTTGATATGGTTGGCTTGATCTCCCAGCAATGTTTGAGTTCGAGCCCTTCTTTGAGAATTCTCCATTGATTATGAGCTCGCAGCGATGTTGAGCTCATCTTCAAACTCCCTATTTCTTTTGGGGTGTTTCCCTTTTCTTTGGAATTGCCCCGGAACCATGTCAAAATTTTGCTAAGATTTTTTTTTAGAAAAATTCTGTCATTTTGATGATTGATTTTCTCTTTTTCCATCTTAGCAGGTAGTTCCTCCAGAACGAACAATGGTAAGGAGCCGGTCACTGATGCGCCTCGCCGTTCTACTAGATCTTCTAATGTGGCCGTATAGCAGGCCTGGGAGAAGGTCCAGTATGTTGAAAGGAACTTGGAAGAGTGTGACTCGCTCAACCGAGATGAGATGAGGCAACGCTTGATCGCCCTCGAGGATGAGAAGTTTTATAGGATTATGGTAAGCAACCGTTCTTGAGTTACGGACGATCAGAGCATTGTGCCCAAGCCTAACTTTTTCTTCGGTGATGTAGTCCCTGACGATTCAACATACCAAAGGAGATGTTTTCAGTTCTCTTACACAGCTGATGGTGAGGAGAGAACTGTTTCTACCCGGTCGACCTTTGATCGGACTGTCTTGATCATGAGCCTTTCCCCCACATGCTCAAAGAGGGAAGATCCTCCAAGCTGGGTAAAGAGGACCAACGTGATCAAGACTGGGATTTTTGTCGGTGGCCCTTCTGGTTTCGGAAAGAAGTCGCCTACCCATATAGACATTTTGATGGTGGCAAGCGGCTACCAAGGTTCAGACCATCCTTCGGTCGATTTGAGACTGGTGGGCCTTGGCATTTTCAAGGGCGATGGCAGCAATTGGGTGAAGCCTTTTCGACTTCATGGCTGTTTCAGCGCTGACTCGAGCTAGGAGTCGTGGACTGATCACATCTTGCAGGTCGGGGATGCCATTTTGAAGGAGGCCTAGATTTTTGACGCGGTTCGCGCTTTTTGACAAACCGTGGTTTTCTTCGATGAAGCCTTCATGGCCATGTTGGAGTCGTTCCTTCCTCAAACCAACACCTTCATTGTTACGAATGGTGAGATAGGTTTTTCCTTAAAGGAACTAAGCGCCATCACCGAGCTGCCTATCCTCGGCAAACTCTATGAGGAGTTCATGCCTATTGACAGCGTCCTTGAGAAGCAGTCTGAGGAATTTAGGCTTTTATACTTTCAGCTCGTCGCCTTCTATGATTTCTTGAAAGAAAAGGAGGGCGTGAAAGTTCGGTGTAGCAGTTGAAAGAGTGGTAGCTCTTTGTCTTCCAAGTTTTTTGACAGCGGGGAGTCTTCTGAGAGTACGACCCAGGAAGCCAGGGCTAAGAACCTGAGTTGGAAGAAGATCTCCGCCATGTGAGAAAATTTGAAGGAACACTTTGCAAACGCGGACGCCATTCATTATGACATTGTGCTGCGGAGAGATCTCGCTGTTTACCTCACTTATTGGTTGGGTGAGGCTATTTTTGCTAGAGGAGATGGGACGCACATCAGGCTGCACTACATTTTTTCGGCTTGTCAAATGGCGTTTAGAGAGCGGCTTTCTTTTGTGTCGGCTCTTTACTCCTATTTGAATACCGAACTGCAGGCTGCAGCTTTCCTGGTTCAGCTTGGGCTTCCCATGAATAGGGTATTTTTAGCCCACATCTTTTATTCGTGGTATGTGTACCGCTGTCTTGGTTTCCACCGATTGGGTGTGCACAGGATGATGATCCATTTATGATTCGGTTGGCCAAAGGGAAGTCTGTTTCCAAATCTCTTTTATCTGCCCTTTTGAGGATCCGATGATTCAAGGACTTCGAGATGGGCAACCTTCAGTAAAGCTTTCGCCGGGCTTGCGGAAGAAGGCTTTTGATTTTGGTGTCCCCCGAGATTCCACCAAGGCAGGGTCGGGGAGACACTATTCTTCGACAAATGCAGAGAAGAGCTGGCTTTTTAACATATGTGTCGGCACGATGGTGTACCGTAGACATCTTTTCATCGACATCCAGCCGTATGTTCCTTCACGTTTTGCCCTGTAGTCGGGCTTTTCCCAAGGTTTTGTTGGAGCACCTTCAGGTAAAGTGAAGCGCTTTGGAGGTTTGCAAGATGGGAGGAATGCATGGGCCTTTTATAGTGCAAAGGACACTACTGACATGATCTTCTATCCTGAGTTGCCCACTTTCCGGACTGCTAGCTTCACAAAATGGTTTGTGGAGAGCTTTTCTGTGCACATGGGGCTTTCCAAGAAGGAGCTCGATGTAAAGTAGTCTTCTGGGAAGGGTATTGGAAAACTAGATGGCGTCCGCCAAGAGGAAGTCCTGGCTTTCCTTTCCGGAGAAAAGCACAAAATAGGCTTTCTTGATGATCGGGACGTCATCAGATCGGGAGCTGCACAAGAGATACCTAGTGAGGTCTTAGAACAGCTCGCGGAGGAGGAAGCTGAGGTTGCTGCTTGGATACAAGCAGAGCGAGCAAAGGCTTCCATAGGGTCTACAGGAGAGAGCAGACCATCCAGTGAGGACTCTGGCGAGAGGCCCGATTTCGATGGTGGGGTGGGTACATCCAGCAAATCGTCCCATAAGAGCAAGAAGAGAAGAGGACAATGCCGAAATAAGAGACAGCATGAAGACTCTCCTGATCTGGAAGTCCCTCTCACCATTGTCGAGGAGGCATCAGAGGATGACGACGAGCCTTCAGAGAAGAGGAGCCGAGGAGAAAAGATCAGCAATGATGGTATGACCGTCCTTCTCCCTTTTCTCGCTTTTTCTTTTTATGAGGCCTTTGTTTTGATCCACTGCTTTCTTTCTTCTGGCAGAAGATGATGATTTGCTGATGCCTAAGGTTCTGACCGATGAAGCGGTGACAGATCCGGTTGTGGCGTTTGAGTAAGAACCCAAGGACTCTGGTGTAGATCCAGAATCTTCACCTGGTATGATTTCTTTGCCCCCCCCCCCCCTTTTTCACCTTTTTGTTTTTCTTTGCCGCTACTTGCTGACATATATTTTTTGTTTTCCTGCCAGCTGACTTGCCAAAGGATTCTGACTACTTTGAACCATCCATGGATGTAACTTTTGACGATGCTTCAGATAAGTTAATGGAGGTAGAAAGCATTTCGCCGGTCGTCGAAGAAGGTATATAGTAATAGTCTTAATATTTGATTTTCGACAAGATCATATTCATACCTTTTCATCTTTCATTGGCGGGTTGTGAGGTGACAGGAGAAGTTCCTCTACTCTTCTTAGAGCCAAAGCAGGGGGTGCCCGCGGTTGATCCAGGAGTAGGGGCTTTTTCTACCAGTTTTGATGCCGCAGCGGCGAGTCTGCATGTTGATGTTCCCCCTCTAGCGGCTCCGATTGGAAAGATCTTTTTGATTACTCTTCTGATGGTGCATGACAAGGGCGGTCGACCAACAGAGCGTGGCGAATCTTCATCTGAGCCATCCTGTCAGTTTGCAAGGAAGGTGCTGAAGAGAGTCTTGAGCTCATGGGTCGAGACTCTCTCTTCTGGCCATT
The DNA here is from genome assembly GCA_029852735.1 of Persea americana. NCBI lineage: Eukaryota > Viridiplantae > Streptophyta > Magnoliopsida > Laurales > Lauraceae > Persea > Persea americana. The sequence goes on from CM056813.1 coordinate 34,576,937, forward strand.
TGGAAGCTGGCTTCGGCATGGTTAAGCATGTATAGGACATTCTTGCCGATAGCTAAGAGGACGGTCTGGACATTGCAAGTGCCAAGGCTTTCGTTGATGAAGTCATCGCTCTAGGCAACAAGTGGATTGAGACCAAGAGCTTTCCAAATGGTGACTTCTTTAACGAGATGTTTTTGAAGCCTTCTGGCGAGGTCAAATCCAAACTGGATGAGATCTCGCTGACTCGGAAGAAGTTCATTTGGGAGAGGAACGTCACTGAGCTGGCTATTATTGAGCTGCACAGGACCAACACCGTCTCGATAAGGAGGTCATTGAGGCCAAACAACACCTTGAGTTGTTGGAAGAACAAGCCGCTGCCAAGTGGACTGCTATTTTGAAAGCTCACGATAGAGAGAGGACTCTCATTCGCCAAGTTGAGGGGGCTGAAAGCAATCTCCAGAGGAAAACTCAGGAAATTGAACAATGGCAAATTCTCTAGGAAGAGCTTCCTCGTGCTGAAGATGGGTCACGACAGCTTACCGCATTTTATGGAAAAATTCTGAAGAAACGCGGCCTGGAAGCTTTCGAGGCTAATGCCAAGAGTCTGCTTGAGGAGTTAAGTCTTTGGCTGAAGACCATGTCGGACTAGTCTCTTGATTTGTAACAAACCTTTTCTTCTCTTCTTTTGGTACCTCCATATATAAACATTTTTTGGCACCTTTTTTTTTTTTTTTTTTGTATTCCCTCGTTTCACTTAAATTCCTTTTTTATGGAAATAAGTAAAAGTTGGATGGGAAAGTTTGTTTGAAAATTTGGTCAAAAGGTTGTCATTTTGCGAAAATCTTTTCTCAAATTGTTGTTTTGGGCACGAAAGCCAAATTTTGTGGCGAAAAGCCTGATTTTCGAGATGGCATGATAGCCGAATTTTGGATGGTATGAAAGCCGAATTTTGGTGGCATAGGAGCCAAAATCTTGTGGCATGGGAGCCAAAATTTTGTTTGTGGCATGAAAGCCAAAATTTTGTTTGTGGCATGGAAGCCGGTTTTTGGCATAAAAGCCGGTTTTTGTGGCGTGAAAGCCAAATTTTCGTTTTGTGGCATGAGAGCCAAAATTTTGTTTTTTTTTTTTTGGAATGAAAGCTAGATTTTGTGGCATGAAAGCTGAGTTTGGTTTTCTGGCATGAGAGCCAAAATCTTGTTTTTGGCATGAAAGTCAGGTTTTTTTGTGCCATGAAAGACGAATTTTGTGGCATGAAAGCCAGATTTTATGGCATGAAAGCCGAGTTTGGTTTTGTGGCGTGAGAGCCAAAATCTAGTTTTTGGCATGAAAGCTAGGTTTTTTTATGGCATGGAAGCCGAATTTTTTTTTCAAGAAATCCATATATATATATTTTTTTGAAAACCAAGTTTTATTTTGTTAGCGTGGAAGCCAGATTTTGATTTTTTGGCGTGAAAGCCGGGTTTTTTGGCATGAAAGCCAAGTTTTGGCGTGAAAGTCGGGTTTTGGCGTGAAAGCCGAGTTTTTGGTTTTCAAAATGCAAGTATCGACTAAGAGTCGCCACCCTGCTGAATGGTATTGCAAGTATCGATGAAATATCACTTCCTTGCTCTTTTGGTTGAGAGTATCAATGGAATGTCGCCTCCTCCCGGATTTTGGTGGAAGTATCGACTAAGCATTGCTTCCCTACTTTTTTTTTCAAAAATTTTGTTTGTTGGGTATCGGTGGAATGTCGCTTCCCCACGATTTTTGAAATTTGAGGTTTTTTAGAACCTTTGTTTTTGTTTTGAAATTTGAGTTGTGGATATCGACTGAAACGTTGCGTCTCCCTTGGTTTTTTTTTTTTTTAAATTTACAAGTATCGACATGGTGTCGCTTCCTTGCGATTTGAGGTTTTGAAAGTATCGAATGGGGTTCGCCTCCTTCCGATTTTTTGATTTTGTGTGAGAATCGACTGAACGTTGCTTCCCCACGGTTTTTTTTTTTTTTTTTTTTAAAAAACCATTTTTGTTTAAAGACATGAGGGTCATAAATTTTGACTCAAAACCATTTTTGGTGGTAAAAGTCGGGGTGGAATAGGGTGGAAATCCCTGGGTACTAATTTTTGTTTGAAACCATGAATTTTGGGTCCAAGGATCGAAAGTTTTGGTCAAGTTAGAAAAAGGGCTCCTAAACTTGGATTTTGATTTTTTTTTTTTTTTTAACAATGAAACATTGAAAGTAAGCATTGTTTTGAGGTTTTTTTTTTTTTTTTTTTTAGGAACTTCAAGGTAAAGATGAAAATTCCAAAAGTAGTGGGTTTGACGAGCAAGTAACTAGGAATAGGCTTTGGCCATGCAAGCATCACTCTGACCCAATGTAGGAAGTCTTCAAGGGTAGTATCGCTTCAAGAACATGCCATTGATGGGCAGCATACATCTGTCGCCTTCCATATTTAGAAGAGCGTATGCACCGTTGGAGAAGACTTTGTCGATGACGAAGGGTCCCTCCCATTTTGGTTCAAATTTGCCTTTGGATTTGTGGGTAAAAACCATTGGCCTTTTTTCCACAAGAACCAAGTCACCCTTTTTGTGGGCGCGTTGCCTAACCTTCTTGTCGAAAGATACTGCCATACGTGCTCGGTAAAGCTAAACGCTTTGAAAGGCTTCGAGCCGTCTTTCATCGAGATTATCCAGTTCTTAGAGTCTCAATTTGATGTTACTTTCTTGCGTCATTTCATTTTGTAGAGATACCCTTAAGGAAGGAGTTTGTACCTCTAGAGGGACAACTGCTTCACATCCATAGACCAAGGAGAATGACGTGCTATGGGTTGGTCCTCGAACGGTAGTCCGATAGGCCCATAAAGCTTCAGGCAGTTTATCGCTCCATTCTCTTTTGTGACTAGAGACCATTTTCTTGAGAATTTTGCAGAGTGTCTTGTTGAAGGCTTCTGCTAGTCCATTTGCTGCCGGGTTATACAGAGTCGAAGGACAGCTTTGGATTTTGTATTTGTCGCAGAACTTGTAGAATCTGTGATCCCGAAATTGTGGTCCGTTATCATGGACAAATCTTTTAGGCATGCTAAAGCGACAAATGATGTTGATGCACAAGAATTGAAGGACTGATGAGGTCTTCATTTCACTGAACGCAAATGCTTCTAACCACTTAGAGAAATAATCCTTAGCGACGAAGATGAAGCGATGACGTTTGCTTGATGGGAGAGAGATAGGACCTATGATGTCCATACCCCAGGCTTCGAAGGGCCATGAGATCATTGTAGGGTGTAGCCATTCTGGAGGTATGTGTACATAATCTCCATGAACTTGGCATTGTTGGCAACGTTTAGCAAGTTGCATTGCGTCAGCTACCATGGTAGGCTAATAGTAACCTAACCTTTTTATTTGATCGTAGAGTTTAGGACCAGCCTGATGGGCTCCAAAAGACCAGCATGAACTTCTTTTAGAGTTTCTTCCACCTCTTGCTGTGACAAGCAGCGTAGGAGTACTCCGTTGAAGGATTTTCTATAAAGCATTTTAGAGGGAATATCCAAATGAAAATTTGGGGCTCGTCTTTGGATACTTACCCGCTCTTTTGGATCTTTTGGCAGAATTTCGAACATAATATAATCAATGAACAGATCCCTCCAGTCGCTGATTGGAGTTTTAAGGATGGAAATCCGACTTCCAACCACTTGGTGGCATTCAGTAACTGCTTGGTGTGTGTTGAGAGGAGGGAGAATCCTTCTTTGACACACTGTAATTTGCATGTTTTCTCCTTCTTGGATTGCCATAGATGCAGCAAGTCCTGCCAGGGCATCTGCACGGATGTTTTCACCTCTGCGGATGTGAGTGATGTGACAGACATCAAACTTTTGTCGAAGTGATTGTGCCTTATTGTAGTAAGGCAACAGATCAGGCTTCCTGATTTCATATTTCTGATTCATCTGATTGATGATCAGTTGAGAATCCCCAAATGCTTCTAGCATGGTGATGCCGGATTCGAGGGCGAGTTCCAATCCTATGATCAGAGCTTGGTACTTAGCTGCATTGTTTGAACATGGCTCCAGTAGCGAAAATGCGTGTGGAATCATGTATTTGTCGGGGCTAACAAAAAGAATGCCAATTCATGATATTAGCTTTCCTTTTTCATTTGTCTTGGTTGCACCATCGAAGTACATGTCTGAGGAGGCATTTGATAAGGAAGTCTCCACACTGTAGAAAGGCTCGTCTAGGAGATCATCCCTACGTGGAGAATCCTTAGGTAGTGGATGCTTTGCGAGAAAGTCTGCCAAAGCTTGGCCTTTGATTGGTTTCTGTGGTACGTATCTAATATCAAATTATGACTGAAGGATGGACCATTTTACCAATCGAGCGTTGAGGGAACCCGCTTTTGTGACAAGGACCTTTAAGAGATTGATCCTCAAAATCAGGTATACTGTGTTTGACGGCAAATAGTGACGTAGCTTTTGTACGGCGAACATCACTGCCAGGCATTCCTTTTCGACTGGAGAGTAGCGATGCTCTGCTCCTACCAACATGCGACTAAGGTCGTATAGAGCAGCTTCTTTTCCTCCGTCATTTTCTTATACAAGTAGAGCTCCCAAAGAATGCTCGAGGGCTCTTGTGTACAAGATGAACGGTTTTCCAGTTGTGGGAGCAGCCAATACCGGAGGTTTGGTCAGGTATGACTTAATGTCTTTAAATACAACTTCACATTCAGCATCCCAAACAAAGTCTACACCTTTCTTCATCAGGCGAGAGAATGGACGGCATTTTCCTGATAGGTTGGAAATGAACCGTCGGATGTATGCCAATCTTCCTTAAAGCCCTTTTAGTTCTCTCATGGTTTTTGGAGATGGCATTTCTAGAATTGCCTTGACTTTGATGGGGTCAAGTTCTATTCCAGCTTTCCTAGCTATGAATCCGAGGATCACACCCGAAGAAACACCGAAGAAGCATTTAAGGGGATTCATTGGCAGTTTGTGTTTGCGAAGTCGGAGGAAGACTTCTAGAAGATCTTTGAGATGGTCTTCTTTCCTTTTGCTTTTGACGGTGAGGTCATTAACATAACATTCGACCGTCTTGTGCAGCATATCTTGGAATATCTTCATTATAGCCCTCTGATATGTCGCACCGGCATTCTTCAGACCATATGGCATGACAGTGTAGCAATACACTCCAAATGTAGTCCGAAATGATGTATGTTTTTCGTCTTCAGGATGCATTTTTATCTGATTGTAACAAGAGAAGCCATCCATGAATGTCATTCACTCAAATCCGCAGGTGTTGTCAATCATTACCTCCGGTATGGGGAGCGGGAATTCATCTTTGGGGCAAGCACCGTTCAGGTCTCTGTAGTCAATACAGACCCTGATTTGCCCATTTTTCTTTGTCACGGGGACAATGTTGACCAACCATTCAAGATGCTGTTCCTCACGGATGAAGCCAACGCTTTTGAGTTTCTGAACTTCTTGTTCAATTTTGTCCATCACGTCAGGACGGAATCTTCTTTGGCCTTGTTTGACAGGCTTGGTACTTTCTTGCAGATTGACTTTATGGACTGCTATTTTGGGGTCTAAACCAGGCATTTCAGCGTAAGACCATGCAAAACAATCAACGAACTCACGAAGAAAAGAGACATACTCGGGTAACTCATCATCCTTTATATTCTTACTTATGAATACAGGACATGGGTTATCTGGTGTTCCCAAGTCTATCTTTTGAATAAAATCTTCTGTTGAAAGGTTTGAAGGTGGTTCCTCCACAATATTTTCGGAGGCTTCCAACATAACAACACCTTCTGGAGTTTCAGAAGCATTTTTAGACCATGGCTCTGCTTCTTTCCATAAATCTTCTTGATCGGTACCCTTTTCAAGACTTGTTATGAGATGATCCCAATCATCGGCTGAAACTGAGTCGAAGTAAGGTACTTCTCTGGGAGACGATGGCTCTTATGAACAAAAGAACCATGTGTCTGTGTCATCGGACAATTCCTCTTCATCATCAGAGAAATCGTACCAATTTGATGAGCTTCCTAGGTCTTTGTCGGGTAACTCTTCAAAGAGATATCCAGGGAGATCGATGTTGTAAGACCCCGCCCCGAGAGTTTCCTTTTAGTGTTAATTAAGACGCGTTTGAGCTATAAGTGAGATTAGTGGAAATTGGTTAAATCTGGATTAGAATAGCTTTTTATAGCTTTGAATGATTTTGGGAACTCTTTTGATCTAGTGGGGCCCTTTGGGGGTTTCTTTTTATTGTGTCTTGATTAGTTTTGGGATTTATTTAATAATTCTGGAAATCTGTAATTTACTCCGTTTAATGTATTTCATGATTCTCGACAACTTTTGTATTTGTTCCGTTTCCATTTGAGACCTCTAAACCCTACTTTGCCATCGATAGGGGTAAAACAGTCTTTTTACACAAAATCTGGACACTATTTTCAATGTCTCCGAAACTCGTAAAATATATACTTTTTGGAAAGTAGAAATTTCGACGATCGATTCTTCCTTCTTCGTTGAATCTATCCGAAGCCCGTAGAGCGATGTTTTAGCCCGATTGGATTTTTAAGTTGTGGGACCCATTCAGATTTTCTATATAAGGAGGAGTTCATTCCTTCCTCCCCCTTTTCCTGCAACTTTCCCTTGAGAGCATAGAGAGCTCCAGCCCTAGGGTTTTTCTTCTTGCTTCTTGCTTCTTCATCTCTCAATCTCTCTCAAATCTATTGCTAAAGGTAAAATGGAGGTGGTAATCTTTTTCCCCTCCATGAGAGCTTCATCTTGATATCATTTTTAGAGAGAACCTTCCATTCCAAGCTACATATTGAGCAAGCTCTTGCCATTAGAGGACTTTTCATGTAAGCTCTTCTTCTCATCTATTGGTTGTGTGTTCTTCTAGCCATGGAGGTGCTTCACCTTGATTATTGGAAGCTATCTCCATCTATTTCTTGATTTTGACATTCTAGGGAAGTAATGAATGTATTTTGGGGATTTTTGTGTAGATTGTAGATTTTGAGCTTGATAGAGGGATTAGAGCTTGACTAGCATATTTGGAGACCAAGGCAAGTGGATGAATGGATTTGATTTGAATAAGTCCTTATTCAATTGAAAATGTGGATTTTTATTATTCCTATTCCTTTAGTTTATTATGTTTCATAATGCTTTTCGAAATGTACTTATTGATATGATTTTTCTCTTAGTTAGTTTCATGAGAATATATGCATTCTTTCATTAAAGTTTATTTTGATCATTATGGACTTCTTAAATGATATTTGTACTTGCATTGAATGAGATTTGTATTGGTAGGAGAATTGATGCATTGATGGAATGGTGGTTGGTGGAAAGGATTAAATGTTAAATAGAAGGGAATAGACCCATTTCATGTTAGGAAATGGTTGGAGTTGAGGTGAAAGGGTTTGGGAAAGAAAGAACTGAAATCTGCACCTGATGTGTAGTTCCCGCAGCTGGGCCGTCAGCGGGCGGTCACCTTGGCGGCTAGCCGACAGGTGACCGGCGGCTAGCCGACCCAGATGCGGTTAGAAACACAGAATGCTGTGTTTTGACAGGCGAACCGCGGTCAGCCACGCGGTCAGCTAGCGGTTAACCGCTAACCAAAAACCCTGTGACCGCCAGGTAGCCAAGATACGCGGTTAGAAACACAGAATGCTATATTTTAGCAGGGTGTACCGCAGTCAGCCCCGCGGTCAGTCAGCGGCTAACCGCCGATCACCTCGGCGGCTAACCGCCATCCGACCGACAGGTGACCGAGTTTCACCCAGAATTCCTGAGTCTTTTCTATTGTTTTCAGATATAGTATTTAAAGGTTCGGATGGGTTGTTCTGATACCCTACCACCTTGGAAAGACCCAGGGGATGACATAAGGAGATTGACATAGAAAGAAACACCATTTCGGAAAGGTATTGGGACTTTTGGATTCATCAACTTGCATAAGGAAACTTGGTATGTCCTCTATCATTCGAGTACCATACTAAGGGTAATAATAGACATACAAGATCCTTATACATGTTGTTTGAATATGGATGCCCCAATATATAGTCCCTAATGGTATAAGGATTCATTGCATTGTTTTATTCAAATTATATGTATAATTACCCGATCCTACTAGTTTTATCTCAAATTCCGATTTATACACCTGATAGGTCCTGCCAGCCCCGTTTATGCATGAACAGATAATGATACGAATTGTGTGCTGACGAGCACCATGCCCCGCTTGCCCGAGTGTTTTATACTGATATGTTTTGTATACGTTTTGATTTCTCATGTAACCTATGAGTCGGCACCACTAAGCTTGGACGTCCTTGTCAGTCTGATCAACTGACTTGGGCCTCCCCCTTGTGCTCCCGCCAGTTGCAACTTGGATCCTGTCCTGTCCCGCTACCCGGTTCCACGGCCGTGGTCTTGTCTAGCTATATGTATATGTATATAATGTTGGTTCTCGTCACTTCTTATGCTCGAGCCCAACGCACTGAATGTGCTCTCATCACCTTAGTGATAGAGAGGATTTAGCTTTAGTGTGGTTGCCATCTAGTCAGTTCCTGTACCTTGAATACCCCACATGATTTATATTGCATCTGTACTATAAATGAAACATGAATCATGTTTTATGACAGTTATCGTTTTAATAAGTTTTCGTCATGTCTAAGATGTGATTTGATTTCTTTCTTGGTATTATCTATTCACCTACCTGCCAGACCGTCGTGTTTGACCCATCTTTGTGGTACTCAGGTCCAGCTCCCGTTGTTGCCTTTGAGGAGGAGCCAGAGGAGGCGGTCGACGAACCGCAACGATTAGTGGAGTGGCATGCTGACAATGTTATATAGACATTTGGTTTAGCTTTGAGCTGCGAACATTTTGAGGAGATTATAGAATGATACATGATTTATACTTTTGGTTGTACTGGCCTTTGTTGGCCATTATTTTTGGAGAATTTTTAATTTAACTTGATCTTTTGTTTAAACTCTAACTTCAAATTTTGGGAATGCTAATGAGATCATTGCTCACTCTGACATCATGTCATACTTGTGTATTATCAGTCTCATATAATGAGAATGGATTAAGAGCTTGATTTGCTACACGCTTCCGCACCAATGTAGATGTTCCATGTGTGTATGTGGAATCCTCACCGCGGAAACCTGTGGGAAATTAAGGAAATGTACAATCATTATCAAGGGTAGTTCATTACCCAATCCACACCACCCGTCGCGGTCCCGGGTCCCGGTCCGAGGTCGCGACAGACTGGTATCAGAGCGAGACGTGTTTTAGGTAATTAAAAGAAACTAGAAATCCTAAGGACGTGATGCGGAGGCTACAGATAACGTGGTGGAAGGTACACTCCTAGTTTGTGGATTTGAAGCTAAGATTTTGTTTGACCCTGGCTCTACGCACTCCTTCTTGTCTCCAAAATTTTCTAAGTTGATTGATATGCCTGCTAGAGAACTTGTGTATGTATTGACGGTGTCCACCCCCGTAGGCAAACAAGTTGTGTGTAGGAAATATTATCCTAGATGTGCTATTAAGATAGGGATGTGGTGTTACCAGCGGATCTTATTTTGTTGGAGATGTATGATTTTGATGTCATTCTAGAAATGGATTGGTTAGCAGGATACCATGCTACGATGGACTGTTTCCATAAGACCCTCACGTTCAAATTAGAGGAGACCCTAGCAGGAGTATTGTTCCATGGGGAGAGGAGGAATTCTTGTCCAAGATTCATCTCAGCATTGAAGGCTGATAGACTAGTGAGAAGTGGATGTGAATGCTATTTAGCGTTTATCACGGAGGATAAACGGTCCCAAGGGGTGGAGGAGATCCCAATTGTTTGCGAATTCCCAGACATTTTTCCAGAAGAAATCCCAGGTTTACCACCTGTTAGGGAGATTGACTTCACCATCGAATTGTTACCAGGGACCGCTCCGATATCTATTGCACCATACAGAATGGCTCCAGCTGAATTAGGAGAGTTGAAGATTCAGTTGCAAGAATTGTTGGATAAAAGTTTTATTAGACCGAGCATCTCACCTTGGGGAGCTCCAGTTTTATTCGTCAAGAAGAAAGATGGTTCCATGAGAATGTGTATTGATTACCGGAAATTGAACCAAGCTACCATCAAGAACAAGTATCCATTGCCGAGGATAGATGAATTGTTTGACCAATTGCAAGGTGCTGCTTACTTTTCGAAGATCGATCTAAGATCCGGTTACCATCAGTTGAGAGTTAGAGATTCAGATGTATCGAAGACGGCGTTCCGGACGAGATATGGACACTATGAACTTCTAGTAATGTCGTTTGGACTAACGAATGCACCGGCAGTATTCATGGCCTTGATGAACAAAATATTCGCTGAGTACTTAGACCAATTCACAGTGGTGTTTATTGATGGCATTTTGGTGTACTCTAAGTCTAGAGAAGAGCATGAAGAGCATTTAAGGATAGCATTGCAACTTCTAAGAGACAACCAATTATATGCGAAGCTCACCAAGTGCGAATTTTGGCTTGAAGAAGTCGCATTTTTTGGTCATATCATTTCCAAAGAAGGATTATCAGTGGACCCAGCCAAGATAGATGCAGTTCTAAAGTGGGAAAGACCGAAGAACGCGTCAGAAATCAGAAGTTTGCTTGGATTGGCGGGTTACTATCGAAGATTTGTGCAGGGATTTTCGTCGATCGCGGCCTCATTGACGAAGTTGACCAAGAAGAATGCACCTTATGTGTGGACAGACCAATGTGAGACCAGCTTCCAAGAGTTGAAAAAGAGATTAACTTCAGCACCCGTCTTCACTTTACCATCCGGGAGCGGCGGTTACACTATTTTTACAGATGCGTCGAATATAGGACTCAGTTGTGTATTGATGCAAGATGGAAAAGTCGTTGCTTATGGATCCCATCAGTTGAAGGACCACGAGAAGAACTATGCAACGCATGACCTGGAATTAGCAGCGGTCGTTTTTGCACTAAGGATGTGGAGACATTACCTCTATGGAGAGAAGTTCGAAGTCCACTTCGATCACCGCAGCTTACAGTATTTGTTCTCTCAGAAGGAGTTGAATATGAGACAAAGAAGATGGATGGAATATATCAAAGATTATGATTTTCCGATCAAGTATCACCCGGGAAAGGCAAATGTAGTAGACGATGCCTTGAGTAGGAAGTCAGCAAGTGTGGCAAGCCTAAGAGTTACTTGTTTCTTTCAGCAATTTGAAGAGTTGGGCGTAGATTTTCAGCCCCTAAGCGAGGGAGTGATGTTAGCCAACATGTCAGTGTCTGAACCCTCGTTCATTCGAAAGATCAAGGATGACCAATTGCAAGATCCAGAGTTGGTCAAGATTTCAGAGCATATAGCAGAACGTCCTGATTTTCGTATTGTGGATGGAGTCTTATTCTATCGTGATCGTCTATGCGTGCCCAATATTGAAAATTTGAAGAATGACATTATGACAAAGGCGCACAGTACGAAGTACTCTATGCATCCGGGTAGCACGAAGATGTATCAGAACTTGAAGGGCAGATTTTGGTGGAACAACATGAAGAGGGAAATAGCAGCTTTCGTTTCCCGATGTATGACGTGTTAGTTGGTGACGGCAGAGCATCAGAGACCTCCAGGATTGTTGCAGCCATTAGAGATCACGGAATGGAAGTGGGAACATATCACCAGGGATTTCATCTCGGGATTGCCAAGGACCAGAAAAGGGAATAACTCCATATGAGTCATTGTGGACCGTCTTACCAAATCAGCTCATTTTATTCCTATGAAGACCGGAGAGAAAATGCATATGTTACCTCTCGCGGAATTGTTTGTCAACGAGATTGTCAGCCGTCATGGGCAGCCAGTCTCCATTACTTCAGATAGAGATAGCAGATTCGTCTCGAGATTCTGGAAGACTTTGCATGAGTCTATGGGAACGAAGCTTCAGTTCAGCACAGCGTATCACCCACAAACAGATGGTCAGTAGGAAAGAACAATTCAGACCCTTGAAGATATGCTTCGAGCGTGTGTGCTAGATTTCAAGACTCAATGGGACGAGACCCTACCGCTTTGCGAATTCGCCTACAACAACAGTTATCATTCGAGCATTGGGATGGCGCCTTTTGAGGCATTGTATGGTAGGAGATGTAGAACTCCAATCTGTTGGGAAGAAGTAGGTATTCGCAGTTTTCATGGACCGACTATGGTGAGTGAAACCAGTGACAAAGTCAAGTTGATCCAAGAACGTCTGAAGGTAGCCCGGAGTAGACAAAAGAGTTACGCAGACTCTCACCGAAGAGATTTGCATTTCAAGGAAGGAGATAAGGTTTTCTTGAAGGTGTCCCCTACTAGAGGAACTTTGAGATTCGGGCAGAGAGGCAAATTATCTCGGAGATACATTGGACCCTATGATATCGTGAGCAAGATTGGTGACCTGGCTTATAGATTGGCCTTACCACCTGAGCTTTCCGGCGTACACAATGTGTTCCATGTGTCTATGTTGAAGAAGTACGTCCCCGACCCATCACATGTACTCCGTCATGAACCATTAAAGATCAGAGAAGATGCCACCTATGTCGAGAAGCCTATTCAGATCATCGATACGAAGGAACAAGAACTGAGGACGAGGACTATACAATGGGTGAAAGTGCTTTGGGAAAATCACGGACCTGAAGAGGCAACGTGGGAATTACGGGATCAAGTTCAGAAGAAGTATCTGCATCTACTACCCGAGGTTAGTTATTTTATTTCATTTGGTAAACCAAATGCCCTAAGGGGTGGAGGATGTAAGACCCCGCCCCGAGAGTTTCCTTTTAGTGTTAATTAAGACGCGTTTGAGCTGTAAGTGAGATTAGTGGAAATTGGTTAAATCTGGATTAGAATAGCTTTCTATAGCTTTGAATGATTTTGGGAACTCTTTTCATCTAGTGGGGCCCTTTGGGGGTTCCTTTTTATTGTGTCTTGATTAGTTTTGGGATCTATTTAATAATCCTGGAAATCTGTAATTTAATCCGTTTAATGTATTTCATGATTCCCGACAACTTTTGTATTTGTTCCGTTCCAATTCGAGACCTCTAAACCCTACTTTGCCATCGATAGGGGTAAAACAGTCTTTTTACACAAAATCTGGACACTATTTTCAATGTCTCCGAAACTCGTAAAATATATACTTTTTGGAAAGTAGAAATTTCGACGATCGATTCTTCCTTCTTCGTCGAATCTATCCGAAGCCCGTAGAGCGATGTTTTAGCCCGATTGGTTTTTTAAGTTGTGGGACCCATTCAGATTTTCTATATAAGGAGGAGTTCATTCCTTCTTCCCCCTTTTCCTGCAACTTTCCCTTGAGAGCATAGAGAGCTCCAGCCCTAGGGTTTTTCTTCTTGCTTCTTGCTTCTTCATCTCTCAATCTCTCTCAAATCTATTGCTAAAGGTAAAATGGAGGTGGTAATCTTTTTCCCCTCCATGAGAGCTTCATCTTGATATCGTTTTTAGAGAGAACCTTCCATTCCAAGCTACATATTGAGCAAGCTCTTGCCATTAGAGGACTTTTCATGTAAGCTCTTCTTCTCATCTATTGGTTGTGTGTTCTTCTAGCCATGGAGGTGCTTCACCTTGATTATTGGAAGCTATCTCCATCTATTTCTTGATTTTGACATTCTAGGGATGTAATGAATGTATTTTGGGGATTTTTGTGTAGATTGTAGATTTTGAGCTTGATAGAGGGATTAGAGCTTGACTAGCATATTTGGAGACCAAGGCAAGTGGATGAATGGATTTGATTTGAATAAGTCCTTATTCAATTGAAAATGTGGATTTTTACTATTCCTATTCCTTTAGTTTATTATGTTTCATAATGCTTTTCGAAATGTACTTATTGATATGATTTTTCTCTTAGTTAGTTTCATGAGAATATATGCATTCTTTCATTAAAGTTTATTTTGATCATTATGGACTTCTTAAATGATATTTGTACTTGCATTGAATGAGATTTGTATTGGTAGGAGAATTGATGCATTGATGGAATGGTGGTTGGTGGAAATGATTAAATGTTAAATAGAAGGGAATAGACCCATTTCATGTTAGGAAATGGTTGGAGTTGAGGTGAAAGGGTTTGGGAAAGAAAGAACTTAAATCTGCACATGATGTGTAGTTCCCGCAGCTGGGCGGTCAGCGGGCGGTCACCTTGGCGGCTAGCCGACAGGTGACCGGCGGCTAGCCGACCCAGATGCGGTTAGAAACACAGAATGCTGTGTTTTGACAGGCAAACCGCGGTCAGCCACGCGGTCAGCTAGCGGCTAACCGCTAACCAAAAACCCTGTGACCGCCAGGTAGCCAAGATACGCGGTTAGAAACACAGAATGCTATATTTTAGCAGGGTGTACCGCAGTCAGCCCCGCGGTCAGTCAGCGGCTAACCGCCGATCACCTCGGCGGCTAACCGCCATCCGACCGACAGGTGACCGAGTTTCACCCAGAATTCCTGAGTCTTTTCTATTGTTTTCAGATATAGTATTTAAAGGTTCGGATGGGTCGTTCTGATACCCTACCACCTTGGAAAGACCCAGGGGATGACATAAGGAGATTGACATAGAAAGAAACACCATTTCGGAAAGGTATTGGGACTTTTGGATTCATCAACTTGCATAAGGAAACTTGGTATGTCCTCTATCATTCGAGTACCATACTAAGGGTAATAATAGACATACAAGATCCTTATACATGTTGTTTGAATATGGATGCCCCAATATATAGTCCCTAATGGTATAAGGATTCATTGCATTGTTTTATTCAGATTATATGTATAATTGTCCGATCCTACTAGTTTTATCTCAAGTTCCGATTTATACACCTGATAGGTCCTGCCAGCCCCGTTTATGCATGAACAGATAATGATACGAATTGTGTGCTTACGAACACCATGCCCCGCTTGCCCGAGTGTTTTATACTGATATGTTTTGTATACGTTTTGATTTCTCATGTAACCTATGAGTCGGCACCACTAAGCTTGGACGTCCTTGTCAGTCTGATCAACTGACTTGGGCCTCCCCCTTGTGCTCCCGCCAGTTGCAACTTGGATCCTGTCCTGTCCCGCTACCCGGTTCCGCGGCCGTGGTCTTGTCTAGCTATATGTATATGTATATAATGTTGGTTCTCGTCACTTCGTGTGCTCGAGCCCAACGCACTGAATGTGCTCTCATCACCTTAGTGATAGAGAGGATTTAGCTTTAGTGTGGTTGCCATCTAGTCAGTTCCTATACCTTGAATACCCCACATGATTTATATTGCATCTGTACTTTAAATGAAACATGCATCCTGTTTTATGACAGTTATCGTTTTAGTAAGTTTTCGTCATGTCTAAGATGTGATTTGATTTCTTTCTTGGTATTATCTATTCACCTACCTGCCAGACCGTCGTGTCTGACCCATCTTTGTGGTACTCAGGTCCAGCTCCCGTTGTTGCCTTTGAGGAGGAGCCAAAGGAGGCGGTCGACGAACTGCAACGATTAGTGGAGTGGCATGCTGACAATGTCATATAGACATTTGGTTTAGCTTTGAGCTGCGAACATTTTGAGGAGATTATAGAATGATACATGATTTATACTTTTGGTTGTACTGACCTTTGTTGGCCATTATTTTTGGGGAATGTTAATTTAACTTGATCTTTTGTTTAAACTCTAGCTTCAAATTTTAGGAATGCTAATGAGATCATTGCTCACTCTGACATCATGTTATACTTGTGTATTATCAGTCTCATATAATGAGAATGGATTAAGAGCTTGATTTGCTACACGCTTCCGCACAAATGTAAATGTTCCATGGGTGTATGTGGAATCCTCACCGCGGAAACCTGTGGGAAATTAAGGAAATGTACAATCATTATTAAGGGTAGTTCATTACCCCATCCACACCACCCGTCGCGGTCCCGGGTCCCGGTCCGGGGTCGCGACAGATGTCTTCATCGACACGAGATGTTGAGGCCTGGATGGCAAAATGAGTTTGCAGCCTTTGTGTCAATTGTCTTATCGGAGTGTCGGGATCGTACCCCAACCCGTATTAAGACTTGTCTATGCGACGGTGAAGTTTCCAATCTTCCAGCTAACTTTTGGTCAGGGTGGGTTCCAGTGGTATAAGAATACCACGGCCACCTCCCAAACCAATTGGATGTTGAGCGTCATAGCTCTTTGTAGTTCTAAAATGAGACTTTCACGAGTTTGTGGTGACATTCGTAATAAGTCTAGGATGTGCAGTCGTGCAGGTATGTGTCTGAAGTGCTCGATCAAGTCATACTTGAAAGCCTCCTTGGGGCCTGCATTTTCATTATTGTTGCCACTTGGGGCATTTACAACTTGCTTTCCCGAAGGATTTACATAAGAAGAAAAAGAAGGTTGGTTGTAGTTTTTGTGGTAATCCCGGCCAGAGCGGGTACCTTTCCCAACTTCAAAAGCTTCTAGAGAAGGTTCTTCATTTGGAAGACCCTCTTCGGGATCAAGGAATCGATCCTTCTCATTTGCTGAAAACGCTTCTGCAGCGGCATTGCCATCTTCAGTGATTGCGTTGCATGGAGCATTTTCTGGGAACAAGTCCTGAACAACATCCAGCAACTTTTCTTCTTTATCCAAGATTTCATCGGTCCAGACATCTCCTATGAGGTTGGGTATCTGAGACCAATTGACCGGGTTTTCTTAAAAGACTTCATTAGCCAGAGCCTCTTCATGGTGATCAATCGGAAGAAGCTTGAATTCTGATGTCATAGTTTCAGGAGACAACGGCTGAGAAGATGCTATCTCAGTGGAAGTCACCCGAGAAGATGCAGCTCTAGAAGATATGCTACTAGAGGCATTCTGAGAGTCTGCTGCCTCAGCAAACGAAGCTTCGGAGGCACTGTCATCCTGAGCTATTGCATTGCAAGCAACTTCGTCAGAAGATGCCTTTATAATGCACTGCTGGGATTCAGACTCGTCTTCAGATGTGAGAGGATCATTGATCCGGCAACCTTCTTTATTTTCTGGGGTTGCCGAAGGAGATGCTTGTAGATTCTCCGGGAGTTCCGGTTCTAGATTTTGACGAAGCTGATTAATGCGATCCTGCTCTTGCTCTATAACCAGACGTTGCAAGATCATTGCATATTCTGTGAGATCGGGCATAGGAGAGAAATCTTCCGCTTCGTCTGCCCCTTGTGGTTCAACATCGTTGGGTTCCACTAGAGCATTCGCTTGTGCTGGGTCAACAACAGTTTGTCGAGCAGCCTCTTGGTCTTTTTCGTCATCAAACCAGGATCCTTGTGGCTGGAAAGGGTTATACCAGATTACTGGCATAAGTTGAGATTCTGTGATCCATTTTTCATTGGAGAGATATTCTCTGGTTTCAAGGGATTCCTCCCACTCATTGGTATCACTGGTAGTGTTACTGGACTCGTATCCATCCATGGAGAATCCAACTGCCGAGTTGCAAGAGTATGATGCCCCCTGTGTAGTCTCAGTTCTGAGCTGTGGTGGCATGAAATCACCGAGGGTGAATTTCCCTACCACTCTTGAAGTCTTGGGAAGGGACTCTCTGTTGCCCCCAGTGAAGCGGTAGAGGAGGTTTCTGCCTTTTCAGGGACTTCTTGCTTGGGTTGAGCATTCTCCTGCTGTTTGAGCTTACGAAGTTGTCTCTTGGCTTGCCTGCGCTGTTGAGCGGTTGGCTTTGTTTTGACGATCTCCCAATTTTCATCCTCTAGGAGATCGGGATGCACCCATATGGGCTATCAAAGGTGATGACTCTGTTTTTCCACATTTCGTTGATCTTCTCTCTCACAACGAAACATTAATTGAGAGAATGCGAGACCATTTGGTGGTATGGACAATATCGGGATCGTTCGTTTTGCCAACATCTCCTGGTCTTTTGGGGTCAGGAACAGTGAGTTTGCCATTTGCTAAAAGAGCCCAAAAGATTTCTTCAACATCTTCATCGAACGGGTATTTCTTCTCTACTCATTCTTTGAAGGCATCAGAGAGTTCATGTCTTTTACCTGCAGTTTTGTTTTCAGCTTTCTTTGGTGGCTAAGGAGCTGACTTGGTTTGCACATTGAGAACCTCCTTTTTCTTTGGCTTGGAGGTTGGAATGGCGGTCAGCTCTTTCTTTGATGACTTATGACTGTTGAGGTCTTTAATCACCGTTTCAACCTCCATAGACGCTTCTAGGAGTTCTCCCAGATTCTTTGATTTGTTGACGATGATCATGGAGCGGATCCTTGCTCTCATGTTGTTTCGGCAGATGTTGACCAGCGACGCTTGTGGCAGCACATCTGAGCATTTGTACGCCATTGCTTTCCACTTGTGAATGAAATCATATGTCGACTCATTCTCTCCCTGCTTTAGGCTACAGAGCTGAGCCATAGTAACAAGATGATCCTCACCTTTGAAGTGGGTCAGGATGCGTGTCTCTAGCATGGTCCATTTTTTAATGGTACCAATCAAAAGATATATCTTTCAGGGTGCTTGCAAAGAGACGGATCTTGAGGGCATCTTGATCCGCAATAGCTCTCGTCAGTATCTTTCCCCGTATATGTTTGGAGAACAGGTTGTTTGAACTTTGCAGGGAATGGAACCGAGTCCATCCATAAGGGATATGGTGGCTTGATTCCATGCTCCTTCATTGTATCCTCCTCTTTCGCTTTAGCGAGGATATCGTCAACGTCCTTTTTGGTAAGGTCGTGTGACTCGTCTTCTCCGACATTTGCCTCGTCATTTGGAGGGACTCCATTGTTTGGCGGACGTTGGAAAGTGAGAAGGAGGTTTTCCATCAGAACCTCTGTTCTCCGCTATCCTTGCTCCAGCTGCTGGATACGTAGAGCCATGTCATCATGTGGCGGAGGTTGCTCAGAGTTTGTGACCAGGACATTCACACTTCGATAGTTGAATGAAGATACCGTCTTGGTGACTGAGCTGGAGCTCATTCTTCTAGATGAAGAGCCTGAGGAATGATCACTCCGATGTCCTTGGCTTGAAGGACTGGGAGAATCTTCCTGATGTCTCCGTGTCCGGGAGACACGTCTGACATGTATTTTAGGTTGTTGACTTCTGGCGTCTTTTGGTTTTCCAACCATATAGACAGTAGCAACTTGGTCGGGTCTTTCTTTTTCAACCCATCTTTTAGAGACCTAAAGCTCAGAATGCTGGATTCTTTGCTTCTCTAGTCTCTTTTGTCGATATTCCGCACGGCGACGTATACGACAAGCAATTTGAGCTTTAGTTAGCTCGGGCTGTGCTCTGGCAATGAAGGATGTGGTCCCTCGTGTGCAGCAGCTGCGCTTGTCTTCTTTGGAGACGGGCATGGACAGGATCTAGACGTGGTCCTTAGCCTATCGCAACGAGGCTTTAAATTTTACAAGTCGGCCCCTGTTGAGATAAAGGGTCGAGTTGCATGAGAGCAGGCCCTGGCAGGTTCTTGTCGAGGCCTGGTGATGCATGATCTGATTTTGGGCTTGTAGGAGCAAGCGAGCTCATGCTGAGTAGTTTTCGTTGTTTGGTGGAGGGTAGGTTTCTCCTCTTTTTATGTAGGCGAGAGGATAGAACCGGTTCTCTCTGAGAGGGGCCAGGTATGCTGGCTTTGCAGATGTTTGGGACCTTCTTTGTTTTGGAGAGGGTCTTGGTGACCAAGTCTTGGGGCAGACCTGGTTTCTTGCAGGTTGAGGCTTCGTGGGATTGCCACGGACCTCAGGTTTCTTGGTGACCACCTTTAGTGTCGGGGCAGCAACACGTTCAGGGGTAGTCTTTTGCTTCTTGGCAGGCGCAGTCTCATCTACGGGGAGTGGGAATGGTCCCTGTGACCCGAAGACGATGGTCCGAGGAGTTGAGGTCGACCCGGTATTTTCAGAGTTGCCGAGGGAGGTGATGCTTCGTAAGCTAGCAGTGCGCTTGCAAGTGCGCTTGTTTTGCTTCTCTTGAAGCATGAGTTGGTACTTGTTCTCGTCGAAGGTGATGGTCAATGAAGCTGCCATTGTTAGTTTTAGAAAACTTATGAAACAAGGCCACATCCATTAGTAATCACAAGAATATAGTGATCTTAAATGGAAAATACTATGGCTTTGTCTTTTCAAATCGCTCAAGGGGCATGGCCCATCCTGAACGTAATGAAGAAGGAAAAAAGCCATAGAGGGTACAATTGTTCTAAACGCGAGTATGGTCGGCTCGGAATGAGCGTCCCAGTGACTGCTAAAAGCAATTGTAAACCTTAATTCAAATTACCGAGAAGCGAAGCTCACTCGAGGTAAAATGATATAAGGTTGGAGTTACAAATGTGTCGGTCACGAATACAGTAGACCCATAAGGGCGTACTAGCACCGCTAGGCACAAATGTTGCAAATCATATCCTTGGGAAGGACACGAGATGGGACTTTTTTGAAAAGTTAGGATCGAATTCACAAAAGGAGAGCAAATGGTATTCCAATCCGAATACAAGCTCAGCGATTTCCGCGAGCACTAAATCCGAAAAGGAAGGAACCAAGATTTCTCAGATTTAAATCCAATAATGACGGAAGTTTTTTTTTTTTTTTTTTTTTAAGAGAAAAGTTTTTGAAGATTTTTTTTGAAGAGTACACATAGGTCTTCCAATTCGGTCTAATGAAACCTTAGTGGATAGATCGGCCCCCAGATAAGGGTAGGATTACTTAATGAACCCGTTTGAACGACCCTTGCCTCGAACAGTCTAGCTGCCTCCACACTCTGGACAAGGCTTTTCTTAGATTCACTTCGGTCAAAGAACGCAATTGGTGCGACCTTAATGTAATTTTTTTTTAAAGATCACTAATGGACCCATCAAAGAAAGGGAAATGGCCCCTCCTAATCTGAACGCTGGCTCAGCAATTTCTGCGAGCCATTTTACGAAAAGGAAAAAACCAAAGTTTCTCCAATTTGAATCCAAAAGAGAAAGAATTTTTTTTTTCGGAAGATCACTAATGGACCCATCAAAGAGAGAGAAATGGCCCCTCCCAATCCGAACGCTGGCTCAACGATTTCAGTGAGCCATTGTACGAAATGGAAAGAACCAAAGTTTCTCCAATTTGAATCCAAAAGAGAAAGATTTTTTTCCTTTTTTTTGAAAGATCACTAATGGACCCATCAAAGAGAGGGAAATGGCCCCTTCCAATCCGAACGCTGGCTTAGCGATTTCCGCGAGCCATTGTACGAAAAAGAAAGAACCAAAGTTTCTCCAATTTAAATCCAAAAGAGAAAATTTGAGAAATTAAAAAAAAAAGGTCAAGGTTGGATTCACAAAAGAGAGCAAATGGTATTCCAATCCGAACAATGGCTCAGCGATTTCCGCAAGTACTAAGTCCGAAAGGGAAGAAACCAAAATTTCTCAAATCTGAACCCAACGATAAAAAAAACTTTTTTTTTTTGTTTTCAAAGATCGAAATTTCCAAAGAATCCCATCCCATGTTTTTTTTTATGATGCAAGATGCAACGTAGGCCACCAACTAGAAAGGAGCCAAGGAGTCTAAGCATCGTGTTCGCAAATGAACGGGTCCCATCGGGTATGCCAACTTGATGGACCCGGCCTTTCTCTCTCTCTCTCTCTCGCCTACCTCCGCACCCGGGTACACCGGGGTGCGGCGGGGTGAAAAGGAAAAAGAAAAGCGAGCATCAACATTTTTTTTGTACGGGTATGCCAGATTTTCTATCCTACTTGGAATTTGAAATGGTGATCCGGAGATTTACCTTCAGAAGTAAAAAGGAAATCAAACTTTTTTTCTAACTTTCCATTGCACATATATTTTAAAGAAAGAGACAAGATTTAGAATGCCCTGAGAGGCGATTTTCTTTAATTTGTCGTGGAAGGCGGTTTTGTGCCATAGAAGGCAATTTTTCCATGAAAGGCGATTTACAAATCTTATCAGTAATGAAAGACAAGAATTGTGATTTTTTTTGTCTCCTAAAAAAATATACAGAATACAATAGAAAAGTAAGAAAGAGGAATCTCACTTCGCAAGAGATTGTGGGGACTCGTTCAGATCAACGGTCGCGAGTCATGTATGGACTCCGCCATCGTCCTTCAGATGAGAATACTTGATGCTTTTGATTCACTTGGCTTGGCTTGGACCTTAGATTTTTAGAGGACAAAGACCAAGGGAAGGACCTATATCCAATAAAAAACCAAGTAGACGGGTTGAAGAGCCACGTCTAGGCCATGTTGCATAGAAGAAGGGGGAAAAACCTTGGGGGGTGGCCCCCCAAGGGACTTCAATCACCTTGTGGTGTTTTCAGCAGAGTTTCTTCAGAGTCAGAGAGCTTCTTTGCGCAGAGTTTTTCAAGACAATTTTTCAGAACCCCATTCCTTTGGAATGACCACCTATTTGTAGGCTTTTGGTAGCCATTAGGAAGGTTTATGGACATTAATGGCATTGATGCTCCATGATGGGAGGAGTTACAAGATTAATTTCATAATTTTGTAACTCCTTTTTCCTTGAATTTGATTGGCCGATGGGGCATAATAGGCTTTTAATCTCCATGATGATGGGGGTTTCATGATTAATTACTATGATTAAACTCCATATGATAGTAGTTACATAGTTAATTACCATGATTAATTGGACTTGTAACTCCCATTTGCTTGAATCTGATTGAGCCGTCCAAAATAATGGGTTAATGATCGCATTAACTTGTCATAAAAAGGGTCATTTAACTTCATTAATTGGTTGCCAAGTCGCATGAAGAGTTGCGGGCCGCGCTGCGCCTTTGGAATTCTTCTGGTGATGATCATCGATGGATTTTCATGTTGATCAACATCGGATGACCATGCAATTTCAGACATTGATTGGTATCAATGTGCCAGCAGCATCTATTCAGTCGATTTCATGATCGGTCGGATAGAAAGTGTGTTTTCTCGGTTTGCCGGTTGGCGATTTCAGAGTGTCCGATGATGATCGAATGATTTTGACGGCTGATTCGTGATGTTGACGAAGAACGACGAATATCATGCCTCAAAAATAAAAAAATTTAAGAAAATCACAGGGGCCAAACAACTCGGAATGCGAAAAATACCCGGAAAAGAGGGTTTTCGGGCGAGATCCGGCAACCCAGATCCCTATGGTCACCCGCAACCATGCACCCATGGTCGCCGGCGACCATGGGCCTTTGGCCCCATTTCGGTCGCCCTTTTTCGAGCTTTTTTTTTTTTGCTTCTTTTTTTCTCTTGTATTTTTCTTGACATTTCTCCTCATTTATCGGCTCGAGAAAAGTTGTCGAGAAGCTGTACAAATCAGAGCACAAAGTTTCCTATTTTTGGAAAAGCGGAAGACTTTGCAGCCGATTTTCCGCCAAGAGTTGAAACTAGGTCAAATGATGTTGGAATGACCTGAAATTTGATGTGAAGCTTCTTGAGCAATAGATAGGACCAACCATAGGTTTTTATTTGAGTTTTGAAGCCATTTGGGGTCTCGTCAATGCTAGACTTGATTTCACTGCGCGGAAGATGTCGAGCTTTGATGTATGGTCAACCGATGTCTGATTGACCTGAAATTTGACAGGGAGCCTATTGGAGTCATTCTGAGACGATCCATTAGCTCCAATTTGGATGCCATAGTCCCGGGGAGCTTTGCCGCCGGTAGGCTTGATTTTGTTTCTGAGTGTTAATGTCGGGTCAAACGTCATCGGAATGACCTAAAATTTGACGTGCAGCCCTTTGGAAGCATGTAGAAGTGACCATGTGTTTTGTTTGATGAGTGGCAGCATCGGTGGTTCTCGCCGCCGATGGGCTTGATTTCGCCGTTCAAGAGTTGATGGAGGGTCAAATGGTTTTGGTTTGACTTAAAATTTGGCGTGGAGCCTTTTGGAGGCATTTTGAGACCATCCATAGGCTCTGATCGAAGATTTGATATCTTTAACACTATTACCGCTGAGAGCTCCTGCTCAGCCGTTGGAGGATTGAAGTCAGGCCAAATGGTGTTGAAATGGTCCGAAACTTCATGTGTACCCTTCTTTTGGCTATTTTGAAGGATCTTGCAGTTTTTGTTTGATTCTGACAAAATCTGTTGCTTGAAGTGGCTCTGCCTGTTTGTCGTTGGATGTGGCTCCATGTAGCTTTTGATGTTGAAGAGGCAAAGTGACATTTTTGGTGTCAACATCTGCTAATAACAAAAGAATCTAACAGCAATCTAAAACACAAATGCATAGTATGCCTTGATGTGAGGACAAGTACCATACTTATATTGCTCAGATAGGACATAACCTTTTAGTTCTACTGTCAAGGCAACAACCATCCCAAGTAAAACTAAACAGCTGCCATGACTTTGGTCCTAAAAATAATAGAAGATGCTCAGATGGAGAGCATACTGTTATTTATAGCTAAGTGTATACCATCATTTAAGTCAGGGTCTATTATTTTGTATTCAATCCCATCAGATGGAGAAGAGACCTATACTAATAATTACTCTAAATCATCCATATGGGAGTTTGTACTGGAGATTCCATAATCAACTTATCCGATTAGGAGGAAGACTCCAAGGTCAACACATAAATCAATTACATCTCCTACAAAACTTTGATAGAGACGTGGGAGCTAATGAAGTTCCCTCTCCCACTTAGTTATTAAACAATGAGGGTTCTTATAAAACAGTTTAATTAAGACCAGTTTAAAATCTAGTAGTAATGGGTAACCATATCTATACTACTATACCATTTCAAACATAATTAAACAGGTATAATATCATATGTAGCAAGTTATGATAATAATAGACATCCAAGCACATAAAAGGAAACACAACCAGCATAAGGAGCCCAGCTATCATGGTCAAGTAGGATGCTTTTGTCTTCATGATTGCCACTTCTTTAAAATACGCACTTCGTAGAGGGGGTCCAGGGGTGTCCCCCGATAGTGATCGAGCTGCCCGGTCAGATCATGGGGGCTCAGGGGGCAGCGCCCCCAGACTAGAAACTTTTTATCAAGTTCTTCCTTCGAAATCAAATTTCTGCCTTCAGAACCTATGCCTCTCCATGAAAAATTATATTGAATCCTAAGCCTCCTTACGAATGAAATTCACATGCTATCTCAATATAATTACATTTCCATGAAAAATTGCATTGAACCCTAAGTCTCCCGACGAGCGGAGTTCACACGCTATGTCAATATAATTACATCACCATAAAACTTGTAAAATACGTAAAACAGTAACAACGAATCTGATTCATATGACACTTTCACATAACATACACACATGGTGACCATGATAGCCAGATCAATCGCTGCAAAACAGAGGTTAAATAGTTCGCTGCAAAACAAGGGTTACAGATAGGAAAGGTAAACCATATCTTTTACAGCAACCTATAATCTTTCTATGTTTTCTTCAATCCATACGCAATATTAGGATTGGCTCTGATACCGTTGTTAGAAAAGAGTTTCTGCCAGGAACCCTAGATGTTGTGTACAGATCAATGCGGAAATAACTTTAAACGAAGATGATCAAAGACCATACCTGCGAGATCTCTCTGATTTGATCTCTGTCTTTCTGATCTGATCTCGGTCTTGCAGCAGCCCGAAAATCTCAAGATCTTCTACTATATTCCTCTATACTCGAATTCGCACCAAGGTATGGGCCTCTTCTTCAGATTCTCTCTGCTATCTAAAACGAGATTTTTCTTCCTTTTTTTTTTTTTTTGCTAGAGAGCAATAGTGCATATTTATAGGCTACAATAGGGACCTTAAGAAGTAAATAAGGATAGGCTCCTTATGGAAGCAGGAAACCCTAATTCGACCCAAATTAGAATCCCAGTTCCATAAATTACAATTCAGTTTACTAAAGAATTATAATTGCACTCCTATCCTTATTCTCAAAATTAATATTTCGAGCTTCATGTCATTAAATGCTTATTAATCTCCCCACATTTAGATTTCAGATATCCATCGATTAAATAATTACCGACATCTATATTTAATCGATATCTTTATAATTCCTTGAGACCTTACACTTAACTTATTTGATATGTCGGACACAAAGTCCACCTGCAGAGTTTGACATAATCAAAACTTAGAAGCGTCATCAAGGGGATATCATCAATCCCAATTATGGGACGTGGATTCCGTCCATAAACTAATATGCACCATACACGTAGTGTAGTCATCCAATTTCCTGAGATTATTGACCCATAAAAGATCTCACTCCTTTGTGAATCGAAATGGCAAACACTAAATGTATGTATCTAATATTTATGTCAGGATTAAGAGTACAAGCACTCATAATAAACATTTAGTTGCTAATCATCTTATATAGCCAGTATAAAGATAACCAACCCAAAAGCGGTATTGTTCAATACACAAAAAGCCTACTAGCATGATCAGTCAAAACTATACCGTTTCCCGCAGCCAAGACAAGCCGGCTGAAACATCATGCTACAATCATACCGATGGTGTGTCTAAGTCCATCTAGATTGTGAACAAAAACTTATATTCTATAAGAACTGACAGATAAGTCCTCCGTGTATAAGTAGAACTCTATACACCAACTTGTCTACTTTACAGAATAAAAGACACACACATGCATAATCTCATAAATAATTCAACCATTTGCCCATTCAAAATCTCATTTAGATGAAAAGACAAAATATACTAATTAGTCGAAGACAAATACATAAAAGTATGCTTTTAGTATAAATTTCCTACAGTTGGATAGAAGGAGAGGGGACCTTGGGGGGCTGGCCCCCCCAAGGGACTTTGATCACCTTGTGGTGTTTTCTTGCAATAGAGTTTCTTCAGAGTAGCCGAGCTTCTTTGTGCAGAGATTTCTCTGAGAATTTTCTAGCAATTTTTCCAGGGGCTTTCTCCTTGGAATGATCGCCTTTTATAGGCTTTTGGTGGCCAGTAGAAGAGTTTATGAGCATTGATTACATTAATGCTCCATGATAGGAGGAGTTACAAGTATTTAATTTTTTATTTTTTAACTCCTTTTTCTTAGCTTTTGATTGGCCAAAGGAGAATGATGGGCATTTAATCGCTTTTAGTCTCTATGATGAGGGGAGTTACATGGTTTAATTCCATGATTACTTAGATTTGTAACTCCTTTTTCCTTGCTTCTGATTGGGCCGTCCAAAATAATGAGTTAATGACCGCAGTAACTTGTCATAAACAGGTCAATTTACAACATTAATTGGTTGCCAAGTCGCTTGAAGAGTTGCGGGCCGCCCGCGTCTTTTGGAATTCTTCTTACGATGATCGCCAATGGATCCACATATTGTTTGATGCAGGATGGTGATGCAATTTGAGATATTGGTTGACACCAATGGGCCGGCGACATCTGTTCAGTCAATTTCTCAATCGATCGGGCAGAAAAGTGTGCTTTCTTGGTTGGCCAGTTAGCGATTCCGAAGCGTCGGATGATGATTTCATGATTTTGACGGCGGATCCGTGATGTTGACAAAGATCGACGAATTTCATGCTCCAAAAATCAGATTTCGGAAAAATGACAAAGGCCAATCATCTCGAAACGCGAAAAATACCAGAGAAAGTGGGTTTCCGGGCGAAATCCGGCGACCATGGGACTTTTATCCCTTTTCGGTTGCCGTTCGGTCGCCGTTTTTTCGTCTTTTTCGTTTCTTTTTTCTCATGTGCTTTTGTTGACATCTATCCTCACTTATTGAATTGATTTTCTTAAGGAAATCCTGATGAGAAGCTGCGCAAATAAGAACACAAAGTTTCATATCTTTTGAAAAGCCAAAGACTTTGCAGCCGATTTTCTGTCAAGGGTCGAAAGTAGGTCAAATGATGTCGGAATGACCTGAAATTTGAGGTGAAGCTACTTGAGCAATAGATAGGACCAACCATGGGCTTTTATTTGAGTTTTGAAGGCGTTCGGTGTCCCGTCGATGCTAGACTTGATTTCACCGCGTGGAAGATGTCGAGCTTTGGTATACGGTCAACCGATGTCTGATTGACCTGAAATTTGACAGGGAGCCTGTTGGAGTCATTTTGAGATGATCCAATAGCTCCGATTTGGATGCCATGGTCCCGGGAAGCTCGGCAGCTGGTAGACTTGATTTTGTTTCCGAGCATCAAAGCCGAGTCAAACGTAGTCAGAATGACCTGAGATTTGATGTGCAGCCCTTTGGAAGCATGTAGAAGCCACCCATGTGTTGTATTTGATGAGTGACGGCATCAGTGGTTCTCGTCGCCACAAGGCTTGATTTCGCCATTCGAGAGTTGATGGACGGTCAAACAGTGTCAGTTTGACTTGAAATTTGATGTGGAGCCTTTTGGAGGCATTTTGAGACCATCCACAGGCTCTTATCGAAGATTTGATATCTCCGACACTGTCACCGCCAGGAGCTTTTGCCCAGCTGTTGGAGGATTGAAGTTAGGCCAAATGGTGTCGAAATGGCCCGAAACTTCATGTGTACCCTTTTTTTGACTATTTTGAAGGATCTTGCAGTTTTTTTTTTTATTCTAATAAGATCTGATGCTTAAAGCGGCTCTGCCTGTTTATTGTAGGATGCGGCTCCATGTGGCTTTTGATGTTGAAGAGGCAAAGTGACATTTTTGGTGTCAACAAATGTCCCCTCGAGGTACAGCGACAAATTACGTGGCTTTTGCAGTTGATGCGCCTCGGAGAAAACTTCGAAGGAGAGCTTCTGACTTGACCAAGAGTCTCTGAGCATTTTTCTTTTGATATAGTAGCCGTTTGAGTTTCCAAGGGGATTTTATGGCAGTGAGAGGTCACGTACCATTGCAAGGCAAAATTTTGAAAATGACATTTGGTTTGCGTTTTTGGGTTTTGGATTTTTCTTTTTGACCCTGTGAACGTAAAGGCTTTATGTGGCGCATCAGACGGTCAAGAAGATTTTTTGTTTTTGACCTTGTGACCTAATAAGCTGTATGTGGCAGGTTAGGAGGTCGGTTCTTGGATTTTGATTTTGGCCTTGTGACCTAACAAATAGTATGTGCCAAGTTAGTGGACAAGGATTTGGTTTTTGGTTTGGCCTTGTGACCTAACAAGTTGTATATGGCGAGTTAGGGGACAATGGTTTGGTTTTTGGTCACTCTTTAGGACAAATTTGGGTCCATTGGAGTGGTTTGGGTTATTGTAGAATGTCAATTTCAAGGTTTTGGCTTAATTTGGTTCATGAGGTGGGATGGTTTGGATTTTTTGAAACTCATGAGGCTTGGATTTTTCTTTGTATTGGTCCAATCGACTCAAAAGAGGCATGGAACCATTTTTGTATGCTCTTGGTAAGAGGGATTTTGGCTAAAAGCCACTTTTAGTGCCTAGGTGGTCAAACCTGGCTCATGTGGGTTAGCCCATGGGACCTTAAGCTTTAAAGATGGCTTAGATCTCATGTGGGGTCATTTTTGTGAAGAATATCTAAAAATGTCTCTTTTTTGGTAGAGAATATCTAAAGATATCCTTACTTAGAGAGGATCTCTCAAGTTTCCTTGATTTTGGGAGAGATTTTCTCAAAGCATCTTTCTTTGGGAGAAAGTTCCTCACATTCCCTCTCTTTTTGGAGAGAATTTCTCAAAGGATCTCCTCCTCGGGAGAGAATATCTCAAGAGCCCTTTCTTTTAGGAAGGTTGCTAATTTGTAGCACTTACCTTCTTACTTTTTTCCTTCTTTCCTCTTTTGGTTTGCACTCTTATATAAAAGCAAGGGGAGGTTGGATCTTTTGCTATTTTGCTCTCTTTTTGCAAAAAATTCTTCAAGAGTGATCCAAGATCAAGAACCCTTCTTCTTCAAGGATCTTCAAGTTCTTCTTCTTCCTCCATGGCTTCAAGTAAGTGTTCTTCTTCCTTAAGAAACTCCATGTAGAAGTAGGGAAAAAAAAGTTTCTCCATGTAGAAGTAGGGAAAAAAAAGTTTCTTTCTTTTCTTTTCTTTTCTTTTTCTTTTTCTTTTTTTTTCTTCTCTTTTTTTTTTCTTCCTTTTTCATGTGTTTTCTCTTCTTTTTTTTATTTTTTACACGCCCTTTTTTCTTCTTTTTTTTTTTCTCTCTTTTTTTCTTTCTTTTTTTTTTTACGGTTTTCTATTTTCACCATTTTTTTTCTTCTCTCTTTTTTTTTCTTGGCTGTACGGATAGGTCTGTACAGACCTAGCCATACTGCCACGTGGTAGTGGGCCACGGCCTGTGGGCCAATTCATAATTTTTTTTTTTTTTTAAAGAGGTTATCTTCTTCTTTCTTTTTTTTTTTCTCCCCCCCCCCTTTTTTGCTCATAATGATAATGAAGTTTATGGATTTCAAGATGCCCATGCATGACAACTTTCCTTCTACGCATTTCTTTTTGTAAATGGAATTGGAAGTATGATAATGCACACCTGAAATCTTTTGCAGGTCTTGGGATTTGGAGCTCGCAGCAATGTTGAGCTCTTTCTTAGTCTTGTGGGGATTTTGAGGAGCTTTGCAAGTTTTGGAGTTTGGAGCTCGCAGCGATGTTGAGCCTTTTTCCCATTTTGCTGAGGTTTGAGAAGACTAGCTTGATCTCGCAGCATTGTTTGAGCTCGAGCCTTCTTTGAGAATCCTCCATTGATTATGAGCACGCAGCAATGTTGAGCTCATCTTCAAGCTTCCTATCTTTTTTAGGGTGTTTCCTTTTTCTTCGGAATTACCATGGAACCATTCCAAAATTTCGCTAGGATTTTTATAGCAAAATTCTGTCATTTTGATGATTGATTTTTCTTTTCGATCCTTTGCAAGTAGTTCCTCCAGAGCGAACAAGGGTAAGGGCCCTGTTACTGATGCGCCTCGTTGGTCTGCTAGATCTTCCAATACGGCTGTACAGCAGGCATGGGATAAGGTCCAGTATTTGGAGAGGAACTTGGAAGAGTGTGACTCGCTCAATCGAGATGAGATGAGGCAATGTTTGATTGCCATCAACGATGAGGAGTTTTAAAGACTTATGGTAACCAATCGCCCTTGGGTCACGGACGATCAAAGCATTGTGCCCAAGCCAACCTTTTTCTTTGGTGATCAGCCCCTGACGACTTAACATACCAAAGGAGATGTTTTCAGTTCTCTTACACTGCTGATGGTGAGGAGAGAACTATTTCTACCCGGTCGACCTTCGATCGTACTGTCTCGATCATGAGCCTTTCTCCCACATGCTCTAAGGGAGAAGATCCACCAAGCTGGGTGAATAGGACCAATGTGATCAAGACCGGGGTTTTTGTTGGCGGCGCTTCTGGTTATGCAGAAAGTCACCTGTTCGTATGGACATGTTGATGCCGGCCAACGGCTACCAAGGTTTAGATCATCCGTCGGTCGATTTGAGACCTGTGGGCCTTGGCATTTTCGAGGGTGACGGCAGCAACTAGGTGAAGCCTTTTCGACTTTGTGGCCGTTTCAGTGCTGACTCAAGCTGGGAGTCATGGACTGATAACATCCTGTAGGTTGGCGGAGCCATTCTGAAGGAGGCGTAGATCTTTGATGCAGTCTGCGCTTTTCAGTAAACTGTGGTTTTCTCCGATGAAGCCTTCATGGACATGTTGGAGTCATTCCTTCCACAAATCAATACCTTCGTTGTCACAAATGGTGAGATTGGTTTTTCTTTGAAGGAACTAAGTGCCATCACCGGGCTGCCTATTCTCGGCAAACTCTATGAGGAGTTTATGCCTATTGATAGTGTCCTTGAGTAGCAGTCTGAGGAGTTAAGGCTATTGTACTTTCAGCTCGTCGCCTTCTATGAATTTTTGAAGGAGAAGGAGGGCTCGAATGTTAGGTGCAGCAGCTGGAAGAATTTTAGCTCTTTGTCTCCCAACTTCTTTAATGGCGAAGAGTCTTCTGAGAGTTTGTCCCAAGAAGCTAGGGCAAAAAGTCCAGGTTCAAAGAAGATCTCCGTCATGCGAGAAAATTTGAAGGAATTCTTCGCAAGCACGAACTCCATTTATTTTGACATTGCGCTATGGAGAGATCTCGCAGTTTACCTCAATTATTGGCTAGGTGAGGCTGTTTTTACTGGAGGAGATGGAACGCACATCAGGCCGCATTGCATTTTTCCTGCTTGTCAGATGGCGTTTGGAGAGCGGCTTGCTTTGGCGTCTGCTCTTTACTCCTATTTGTGCACCGAAATGCAGGTTGCTACTTTCCCGGTTCGGCTTGGGCTTCCCATGAATAGGGTATTTTCAGCCCATATCTTCTATTCGTGGTATGTATACCACGGTCCTGGTTTCCACCGATTGGGCGCTGCACAGGATGATGACCTTTTTATGATTCGGTTGGCTAGAGGGACAGCCGTTTCTGAATCTCTTTTATCTACCCGTTTAAGGATCCAATGGTTTAGGGACATCGAGATTGGGCAGTCTTCGGTGAAGCTTTCTCCTGATTTGAGGAAGAAGGCTTTTGATTTTGGTGTCTCCCGTGATTCGATCAAGGCAGGGTCTGGGAGACATTATTCTTTGACCAACGCAGAGAAGGCCTGGCTTTTCAACGTACGTGTAGGTATGATGGTGTACCATAGACATCTTTTCATCAACATCCAGCCGAATGTTCCCTCGCATTTTGCAATAGAGAGGATGCCATTACGGAAGCTCGCGATAGAGAGGGGGCTCTCATTTGCCAGGTTGAGGAAGCTGATAGCAACCTCCAGAGAAAGACTCAGGAATATTAGCGATGGAAAATTCTCTGGGAAGAGCTTCCTCTTGCTGAAGATGGGTCGCGGCGTTCTGCCACATTTTATGGCAAAGTTTTGAAGAAGCATAGCCTGGAAGGTTTAGAGGCTAAAGCCAAAAGTCTGCTTGAGGAGCTGAATCTTTGGTTGAAGACCATGTCAGACTGAGCTCCTGATTTGTAACAAACTCTTTTTTTCTTCTTCTCTTCGATACCTCCATGTATAAACATTTTTGGTACCTCTTTTTTTTTTCTTTTTTTTTTTTGTATTCCCACATTTCACTTAAATCCTTTTTTGATGAAAAATAAGCAAAAATTGAATGGGAATGTTTGTTTGAAAATTTGATCAAAAGCTTGTCATTTTTGTGAAAATCTTTTGTCAAATGGTTGCTTTGGGCATGAAAGCCAGATTTTGTGGCAAAAAGCCTGGTTATTTGATGGCTTGAAAGCCAAATTTGAGATGGTGTGAGAGCCAAATCTTGAGATGGCATAGGAGCCAAAATTTTGTGGCATGGAAGCCGTTTTTGTTTGTGGCATGGGAGCCGAAATATTATGTGTGGCATGGAAGCCGATCTTTGGCATAAAAGCCGGTTTTTTGTGGCGCGAAAGCCAAGTTTTAGTTTTATGGTAATAGAGCCAAAAAAAAAATTTTGGCATGAAAGCCAAATTTTATGGCATGAAAGCCAAAAAAAATTTTTGTTTGTTTGTCGTGAAAGCCAGATTTTGCGGCATGAAAGCCAATTTTTTTTTTCTTGAAAACCAAGTTTTGTTTTGTTGGCATGGAAGCCGGAATTTTTTTAATTTTTGGCTTGAAAGCCAGGTTTTTGGCATAAAAGCCAATTTTTGGCTTTTGGCATAAAAACTAGGTTTTTGGTAGAAAAGTCGGGTTTTTGGTTTTCAAAAATGCAAGTATCGACTAAAAGTTGCCTCCCTGCTGAATGGTATTGTAAGTATCAACGGAATGTCGCCTCCTTGCTCATTTGGTTGCGAGTATCGTTGGAATGTCGCCTCCTCGTGGATTTGGGTGCAAGTATTGACTAAGCATCACCTCCTTGTTTTTTCAAAAAACTTTGTTTTGTGGGTATCGATGAAATGTCGCTTCCCCATGATTTTTTGAAATTTTAGGTTTTTTTGAACCTTTGTTTTCGTTTTTGAAATTTGAGCTGTGGATATCAACTGAAACGTTCCGTCTCCACGTTTTTTTAGAAAATTTGCAAGTATTGACGAGGTGTCGCTTCCCTGTGATTTGAGGTTTTGGAAGTATCGAATGGGGTTCGCATCCTTCCGATTTTTGAGTTTTGTGTGAGTATCGATTGAACGTCACTTCCCCATGGTTTTTTGAAAAGACCATTTTGTTTAATGACGCGAGGGTTGTAAATTTTGACAAAAAACCATTTTTGGTGGTAAAAGTCAAGGTGGACTAGGGTGGAAATCCCTAGGTCCTGATTTTTGTTTAGAACCATGAATTTTTTGGGTTCAAGGATTGAAAATTTTGGTCAAGTTGGGGAAGAGGCTCCTAAACTTGGATTTTTGGGATTTGATTTTTTTTTTTGAACAATGAAACATTGAAAGTAAGCATTGTTTTGAGGTTTTTTAGGAACTTCAACGTAAAGATGAAAATTCTAAAAGGAGTGGGTTTGACGAGCAAGTACCTAGGAATAGGCTTTGGCAATGCAGGCATCGCTCTGACCCGATAGAGGAAGTCTTCAAGGATAGTACCGCTTCAAGAACTTGCCGTTGATGGGTAGCATACATCTGTCGCCCTCCATATTTAGAAAAGCGTATGCGCCATTGGAGAAGACTTTGTCGATGATGAAGGGTCCCTCCCATTTTGGTTCAAATTTGCCCTTGGATTTGTGGGCAAAAACCATTGGCCTTTTTACCGCAAGAACCAAGTCACCCTTTTTGTGGGCGCTTTGCCTGACCTTCTCGTCGAAAGATCCTGCCATGCGTGCTCAGTAAAGCTCAATGCTTTGTAGGGCTTCGAGCTATCTTTCATTAAGATTATCCAGTTCTTGGAGCCTCAATTTGACATTGCTTTCTTGCGTCATTTCATTTTGTAGAGATACCTTTAAGGAAGGAATTTGTACTTCTAGAGGGACAACTGCTTCACATCCATAAACCAAGGAGAATGGTGTGCTATGGGTTGGTCATCAAACGGTGGTTCGATAGGCCTATAAAGCTTCAGGCAGTTTGTCGCTCCAGTCCCTTTTGTGACTAGAGACCATTTTCTTGAGAATTTCGCAGAGTGTCTTGTTGAAGGCTTCTGCTAGTCTATTCGCTGCAGGGTTATACGGAGTCAAAGGACAACTTTTGATTTTGCATTGATCGCAGAACCTGTAGAATCTATGATCCCGGAATATTGGTCCGTTTTTATGGACGAATCTTTTAGGTATGCTAAAGCGCAAATGATGTTGGTGCGTAAGCATTGAAGGACTGATGAAGTCTTCATTTCACTGAACACAAATGCTTCTGACTACTTGGAGAAATAATCCGTAGCGGCGAAGATGAAGCGATGACCTTTGCTTGATGGGGAGAGATAGGAGCTATAATGTCCATACCCCAGTCTTCAAAAGGCCACGAGATTGCTGTAAGGTGTAGCTATTCTGGAGGCATGTAGACCTAGTCTCTATGAACTTGGCATTGTTGGCAGCGCTTAGCAAGTTGCATTGCGTCAGCTACCATGGTAAGCCAATAATAACCTAACCTTTTTATCTGATCGTAGAGCTTAGGACCAGCCTGATGGGCTCGACAAAGACCAGCATGCACTTCTTTGAGTGTTTCTACAGCCTCTTGTTGCGACAAGCAGTGTAGAAGTACTCCATTGAAGGATTTTTTGTAAAGCAGTTTTTGAAGGAATATCCAAATGAAAGTTTGGGACTTGTCTTTGAATGCTTATCTGCTCTTTTGGATCTTCAGGTAGGATTCCGAACATAATATAATCAATGAACTAATCCCTCCAGTCGCCGATTGGAGTTTTAAGGATGGAAATCCGACTTCCGACCACTAGGTGGCATTCAGCAACTGCTTGGTGTGTATTGAGAGGAGGGAGAATCCTTCTTTAACACACTGTAATTTGCAAGCTTTCCCCTTCTTGGATTGCCATAGATGCAGCAAGTTTAGCTAGGGCATCTACACGAATGTTTTCACCTCTGCGAATGTGGGTGATGTGACAGATGTCAAACTTTTGACGAAGTGATTGCGACTTGTTGTAGTAAGGCAACAGATCAGGGTTCCTAATTTCATATTTCTGATTCATTTGATTGACAATCAGTTGAGAATCCCCAAATGCTTCCAGCATGGTGATGCCGGATTCGAGGGCGAGTTCCAATCCTATGATCAGAGCTTGGTACTTAGCTGCATTGTTTGAACATGATTCCAGTAGCGAGAATGCGTGTGGAATCATGTATTTGTCGGGGCTAACAAAAAGAATGCCAATTCCCGATATCAGCTTTCCTCTTTCATTTGTCCTGGTTGCACCATCAAAGTACATGTTCCAGGAGGCATTTGACGAGGAAGTCTCCACGTTATAGACAGGTTCGTCTGGGAGATCATCCCTGAACGGAGAATCCTTAGGCAGTGGATGCTCTTCAAGAAAGTTTGCTAGAGGTTGGCCTTTGATCGCTTTTTGTGGCACATATCTAATGTCAAACGGTGACAGAAGAATAGACCATTTTGCCAGTCGGGCATTGAGGGAACCTGCTTTTGTGTCAAGGACCTTTAAGAGATTGATCCTCGAAATCAGGTAGACTCAACTGGTAAGAAGGTAGTGAAGCAGCTTCAAGAACAACGTCGGAGAAATTTGTTATGCAGCATAAACCTATCTCCTTTTATATTAAAGAAAGCATATGCTCCATTGGAGAAGGCTTTGTCAATGATAGAAGGCCCTTTCCATCTTGATTGATCGTTGATGTTAGATATATTAACGAGAATCAATGGCTTTTTAACCGCGAACACAAGGTCACCTTTCTTAAATGACTCTGTGGGGTTTGGATCATCAAGAGTGATGTTGAGATCTGGTATGTGGTTGATACTCTCTATCAAGGAAGACTCAACGCCGTCACCTTCTTTTTCGATGGGATGACCCACCACGTTGTCAAGAGAGATATTTAAGTCCGGTACATGTTACCTTCTTTCAAAAGGTTCAAGTGCTGGACGTGATGAAGATGCTTCATAATTGTGGAAGACGGAAGACACGGTATCTTCTTCTTCTGTTTCTGAATCAGAGTCAGTGTCTTGCATGATTGGCACCAAGGAGACAATGAACCTGGCCCCAGTCTTTTCTTTTGCACTCTTTGCTTTGGTTGTGGTGACCAAAGGCTTTGTTGTTTTGAAAGAGATAGCGAAGGGAGCTTGATTGCTTACTTCGAGTGCTTCTTGAGAAGGGTCTTCCTTTGGAGGATCACCCTTGGGATCACGGGGTTGATCTTTCTCATTTACTGAAAACGTTTCCGCAGCAGCATTGCCGTCTTCAGTGATTGAATTGCATGGAGAATTTTCCAGGAACAAGTCCTGAACAGCATCCAGCAACTTTTCTTCTTTGTTGAATATTCCATTTATCCATACATCTCCTATGAGATTGGGTATCTGAGACCACTTGATCGGGTTTTCATTGCACAAGACTTGATCGGCCAAAGCTTCTTCATGGTGATCAGTTGGAAGAGGCTTGAATTCCGATATCACAGTTTCAGCAGATGGAGGCTGAGAAGATGATATCTCAGTGGAAGTCACCTGAGAAGAAGTAGCTTTGGAAGATATGCTACCAAATGTAGTCTGAGAGTTTGCATTTTTGGCAGATGGAGCTTCAGAGGCACTATCATCCTGAG
Source organism: Persea americana (assembly GCA_029852735.1). Taxonomy (NCBI): domain Eukaryota; kingdom Viridiplantae; phylum Streptophyta; class Magnoliopsida; order Laurales; family Lauraceae; genus Persea; species Persea americana. The sequence goes on from CM056813.1 coordinate 34,614,259, forward strand.
CTGTCGCATTGCAAGCAACTCCGATAGAAGATACCTTTAGAATACACTACCGGGATTCAGACTTGTCTTCAGATGTGAGAGGATCATCGATCCAACAACTTTCTTCATTTTACAGGGTTACCGGAGGAGATTCTTGTAGGTTTTCCCGGGTTTCTGGTTCTGGACTGCGACGAAGTTGATTGATGCGATCATGCTCTTGTTCTATGGAAAGATGTTGCAAGATCCTCGCATATTATTCGAGATCCGGCATGAGATCCAAATCTTCTTCTTCCTCTGCCCCTTGTGGTTCAATATTATTCGGCTCCACTGGGGCGTTGGAGGGTGCTGGATTGACAGCTTTTTCTTGAACAGCCTCTTGGTCTTCTTCATCATCCGACCAGGACCCATGTGGCTGTAAAGGGTTATACCAGATTACTGGCATAAGAAGAGATTCGGGAATCCATTCTTCATCGGAGAGGTACTTTCTATTTCAAGGGATTCCTCCCACTCATCGGTGTCACTGGCGATGTCATTGGACTTATATCCATTCACGGAGAATCCAATTAACGAGTTACAAGAGTATGATGCCCCCTGCGTAGTCTCATTTCTGAGCTGTTGTGGCATGAAATCATTGAGGGTGAATTTTCTTACCACTTTTGAAGTCTTTGGAACGGACTCTTTTGTTGCCCCTAGTGAGCCGGTAGAGGAAGTCACTGCCTTTTCAATGACTTCTTGTTTTGGTTGAGCTTTCTCCTATTGTTTGAGCCGTCGGAGTTGTCTTCTAGCTTGCCTTCGCTGTGGAGCAGTCGGCTTTGTTTTGACGACCTCCGATTTTCATCTTCAAAGAGATCGGGATGCACCTATATGGGCTGTCCATCCGATGTTGGGTAAGGAACCAACTCTAGGTATGTTTAGGTCATTTTTATCACCTTAAAGGAAGTAGTGATCTTCTTCTTTGGTGATTTGGATGTTTGTCCGTATGACACCATGTTGACAGAGGCAAGCCCATAATTTTTGTCAAAGGTGATGACTCCATTTTTCCACATCTCATTAATCTACTCTCTCACAACGAAGTATTGACTGAGAGGATGCGAGACCATTTGGTGGTATGGGCAATACCGAGGATCGTTGGTTTTGCCAACATCTCCCGATCTTTTGGGGTCAGGCAAGGTGAGTTTACCATTTGCAAAGAGAGCCCCAAATATTTCTTCAACATCTTCATCAAACGGGTATTTCTTCTCTACTCGTTCTTTGAATGCATCAGAGAGTTCAGGTCTCTTACTTGCAGCTTTGTTTTCAGCTTTCTTTGGCGGCTAAGGAGCTTACTTGGTTTGCACATTGAGAACCTCCCTTTTCCTTGGCTTTGAGCTTGCAACGGCTATCGGCTCTTTCTTTAATGATTTCTAACTGTTGAGGTCTTTGATCACCATTTCATCCTCCATGGATGCTTCTAGGAGTTCTCCTAGATTCTTTGATTTGTTGCCGATGATCATGGAGCGGATCCTTGCCCTCATGTTGTTTCGGCATATGTCGACCAACGACGCTTGTGGCAGCACATCTGAGCATTTGTACGCCATTGCCTTCCACTTGTGAATGAAGTCATAGGTTGACTCACTCTCTCCCTGTTTTAGGCTGCAGAGCTGAGCCATAGTAACAGGATGATCCTCACCTTTGAAGTGGGTCAGGAAGCGTGTCTCTAGCATGGTCAAGTTTTGAATGGAATATTCCGGAAGAGTGGAATACCAATCAAAGGCTATACCTTTTAGGGTACTTGCAAAGAGATGAATCTTGAGAGCATCTTGATCCGCAATAGCTCCCATCAGGATTTTGAAGTGGATGACGTGCTGTCTAGCTGAACCTTTCCCCATATATGTTTGGAAAGTGGGTTGTTTGAATTTTGTAGGGAACAGAACTGAGTCCATCCATAAGGGATATGGTGGCTTGATTCCATGTTTCTTCAGTGTATCCTCTTCTTTTGCTTTAGCGAGGATATCGTCAACGTCCCTTTTGGTAAGGGCGCGGGACTCGTCTTCTCCACCATTTGCCTCATCATTTAGAGGGACTTCATTGTTTGGCTGACGTTGGAAAGTGAGAAGGAGGTTTTCCATTAGAACCTCTATTCTCTGCTGTCCTTGCTCCAGCTGCTGGATGCGTAGAGCCACGTCATCGTGCGGCGGAGGTTGCTCAGAGTTTGTGACCAGGACATTCACCATTAGTGAATGGAGTGAGGATACCGTCTTGGTGGCTGAGCTGGAGCTCATTCTTTTGGATGAAAAGCCCGAGGAATGGTCACTCCAGTGTCCTTGACTTGATGGAGTAGGAGAGTCCACCTGAAGTCTTCATGTCCAGGAGACACTACGAGTCACCAGCCGTCTGACATGAATTTTAGTTGCTGACTTCTGGTGTCTTTTGGTTTTGCCAACCATATGGACAGCAGCAACTTGGTTAGGTCTTTCTTTTTCGACCCATTTTTGATAGACTTGAAGGGCGAAATGCTGGATTCTTTGCTTCTCTAGTCTCTTTTGTCAATATGCCGCGCGGCGACGTATGCGGCGAGCAATTTGACTTCAGTTAGCTCTGGCCGTGCTTTAGCAATAAAGGGCGTAGTCCCTCCTACGCAGCTGTCGGATGTGAATTTTGATCACCCCGCCCCCCGCCCCCCGAGAGGGGAATCGCCATTCAACAGTGTGAGATAAAAAAAATACATCGAAAATGAGGATTCCGACTACCCTCAAAATCAACGGATCACGATCGCTAGTTACGAATTCGGCCGTAACATCGTCCTTTGACGAAAGCCGAAAAAATGCGGGAGGAAAATGGGGTGGGTTCTTCTCTCGTCTAATGTGCTGCCGGCGACACATGACGATTGTCTCGTCACTTAATTTGGGTCTTTCAATTCGGGTCGAACTTGGGTCAAGGGTTAAATTACGGGCTCCAAGATTGGATCGTAGTGAACTAGATAGGGGAAATCAACATCCAGGGGGTACAGACTAGTTAAAGTTAAATCCAAGTACTTTAGAGTTAAATGCAGTAAAACGGAAATAAACTAAGAAAATAAAGGGAAAGGTGCCAAATATTTAGAAGTGGATCAACCCCATTCTTGGGTACCCCCTTCAATGTCCTTTCACGACCTAGGGTTTAAAGGCTGATTCTTCGAATCGAAAGAATGATGCAGACGAAACTTTGAGTTGTGATTTCTGTGGGTTTGCGTGCGATACGCAGGTGACAAAAGTGCATGGCCGTTGATGGGCCGAAAGTAAGATAAAAATGGCCGATGTTGGGCCGGGATTGATTGAGGGTGGCCGATGATGGGCCGGTAGTAAATAAACCGATATTGGGGTGTGTGAAATCACTCGTCTCGTTTCATCATTCTCATTAATTCAGGTTCTCGGAATCAACCTCTATTCCCTTTAATGATTGAGTTCAGATAAATATTTGGCACCGAAGGTGGAGGAAAAGAGAAGAAAATATTTTTTGTGATTAGTTTTGTTGGTTTTATAGTTTTTTTGGATTTTAATAATTGGGGCTAGAAGGGCCTAACTAGGGGAGTTCCTACTTTGATTCAATCTAACTGCTCCATTTCCCTAATGGACCTCTACCCTATCCTAAGGTCCTAACCGCCCACATCCGCTTTCCCGGTCCCTTAGCGGGGCCCAGAGAGAGATTGGGGCCTAATCAGTTGAAGTTTAAGAAATTAGGGTAGTCTAAGCTGGCTAGGGGAAGACCTAGATCTAGGTCCAGGGTCTGACCTAATCAGTCCAGGCTACTGTATAATTTCTATCTCCAATTTATTAATATTTTTGGTTTCTTTTTTTAATATCTTTTACTTTGTTTTTGGTCTTTTTTTATTTTTATTGTTTTTATTTTGGTTTTTGAGTTTATTTATAGGGCCTGAGATCCTAAATTAATTTATCCTAATGAAATGGGAAGAAGAGAGGAGTGAATTTCTAATAATTTTTTTATTAAGAATTTATTTGAAATTTCCCAATCCTAATGAGAGGAGGGATGAGAAAAAGAAGTCAATTATTGGATTTAGCTTAATTATTTCTAATTAGTAGGGTAGCTAAAATTCTATTTTTAATCTTTACTTTTTATTTTATTATTTGGTTTTGTTTTTTTTGTTTTGGGGTTTTTTGTTTTTTTTATTTTTTTATTTTTAATAAATTATGCAGTCCTAAATTGCATCTAAAGAATATGAAATAAAAATGTAGCTAAGTTGTAATGCGTAGGCACGTTGGATGCACGAGCACGTTTTAATGCATGAATCAGGAACAAATTAAAACAAGCCATGACAAAAGGAAACAAAAATGCCTATTTAAATGAATGAACATATTAGATGCATGGGCACAATTTATACATGAATAATGAGGTATAAGATAAATGGAGAATTAAGCCTAATAGAATAACATAGTCTCAAGCATGCATGTATGGGTTCAGTTTGGAAGAGTGGGTTCTGAAATGGGTTTATGAAAGTGGGTATAACAGTAAGGTGTGTGCGTGAGTATGCAGCAGTGAAATGAACGGTGTAGTGAAGTGGACTCGGGCGTGAGTGCAGCATGAGGGTGCAGTTGCTGGTGGGGTCAAGAGAAAGAGGAGGAAGATGAAAGGAAAAGAAAGAAAGAGGTGCAGTGGGTGCAGGTGGGTGCGTGCAGCCACAAGGGTGAATGCAGTGGGGAGGAGAAGAAAGGAAAAAAGAAAGAAAGAAAGAAAGAAGAGGAGGAGAAGGTGTGCAGGCGAGAGAGTGCAGTGTGTGCGCAAGGGAGGAGAAGAATAAGAGAATGAAAGAAAAAGAGAGAAAGAAAGGGGGTTAGTTCAGGGGGTGTACAAGTGGAGAAAGAGGAAGATGGACAAGAAGGGAAGAAAGAAAAATGAGGGGGGTGCAATAGTGATGCACAGCAACAGGGAAAGAAGAAGTGGGGAAAGGAAGGAGGGAGGAAGAAGAATGAGAAAGGAGATGGGCAGGCAGCGCTGCTGCTCGTGGGCATAGGGCGGAAACAGAGGGGAGAGAGCGAGGGAGCTAGCGAGAGGGAGAGAGTGGTCGGAGCAGAGAGAGATAGAGAGAGACCGACCAGGAAAGGAGAGGGCTGAGAGTGAGAGCGCAGAAAAGAGAGAGTGGTAGAGAGAAAGAGCGTACGAACAAAGAGAGAGTGGGAGCAGGAGAGAGGAGAGATAGAGAGAGGAAAGGAAGAAAAAAAGAAAGGAAAAGGAGAGAGGAGGGGTGCGTGCAAGTGTAGGTGCAGGTGCAGGTGTGTGTAGAGGGCGGTGAAGGTGTGTGGTGGGTGGCAGTGGTGCGTGTGGCAAAGGGACGAGGAAGAAGAACAAGAGGAAGAGAGAGAGGGAGAAAACAGAGGAAGAGAGGAAGAAGAAGGAGAGAGAGGAGTGAGGTGTGAGTGAGCGGGTGTAAGTGGCAGAGAAGGGGAGGAAGGGCGTACCTGGCAAGGAAGGAGGAGGCGGCGTCCAGAGGATGGAGAAGGTGTTGCAGAGGATGTTGCGTGGGTGGCGTCTGGAGGAGGAAGAAGATGCTATGTTGGCATTGCAGGGGTTGCTGCGGAGGTGCGAGGTGCTTCTGCAGTGTGCGTCAGGCTTGCATCTGGGGGCTGCATGTGAGGGAGAAGGAGAGGTGGGCCTGCGCGGAGATGGAGAGGGTGGTGGTGATGAAGAAAGGAGGTGGTGGTTTGGGAGATGGGCGTCGTCTGAGATGGGCCACGTGCAGGAGAGTGGTGGCGACTGCTGCTTACGAGGGAGATGAGAGATGGAAGGAGATGGATAGTTGGGTCCGGCGCAAGGGAAGGGGGAGAGGCGCTGTGGAAACTGGAGATGAGTGTGGCGTGGCGGTGCTGCGTGCGAAGAAGAAGAAGATGGGGAGTCCGGGTCTGCGCGAGAATCCTGATATGGAAGGTGATAGGTGCTGCGAGAGATCTGGAATGGAGGGGAAGATGAGAGAGATCTAAGGAGGAAACGGGCGCAGAGTTGGAGATGGGGAACGAGAAAGGAGAGGGAGAGGTGGGCCTGCGTGAAGATGGAGATGAGAGGTGTGATGGATGATGAAGAGATGGGTTCTGCGCAAGATAGGAGATGGACGTGCGTGAAGGGATGGAGTGATGGGTTCTGCCTCTGCGTGAGATGTAGAGATCGGATCCAGGGGCTTCTGCGAGCGTGGAAAGCGATGATGGAGATGGAGTGATGGGTTTCGGTGGAGATGGGTTTGCTGCGTGTGTAGAGGAAGATGATGAGAGGGAATGATGGGTGAGAGAGAGCGGTTCAGGGAGTCTAAGGTCTGCGCGTGAAGAGGATCCTCCCAGATCTGGGATGCGTGGGTCTTTTTTGAACGAAAACTGGGAGAGAGGGGATAAAGATTGGCTTGAGGGTTAGAGATTGGGACAAGGGCGTAGGAGATAGAGAGGGCAAGACGAGATTCAAGGGGGGTTTTTGAGTTTCCCGGATCTGGGACACTCCATCCCTTATCCAAGGTGACGGGTCGGGTCGCCGGGTCAGGTTGGGCTTGACCTGAGCCTGGTCTGGTTGAAGCAGGTTTGGCCCAGAAGGTGGGGTCCTGGTGGAGGATGGTCGGGTTGTCTTCGCCGGGGCCCAGGTTTCGTAGATTTCAATCCGCTCGTTGAATTTCGACGTTCTACATATCGACGGAAAAGCTCTCGGTGAACAGATCACGATGAACCAATTTTTTGGGTAATGAGAGGTCTAGAAATGGTAGGTGATTTTTCACGCAGGCCCCGCAGGGGTGTGGGACCCGCTGTCTTGATTTTTGATCTGCCCGTCATATCTTGGAGTTCTATATATGGGCGGAAAGCTCTCGATGAGTAGATCACGATGAGCCAACTCCCGAGGCGATCAGAGGCCTAGAGACGACATGTGACTTTTGACTCGGGACCTAATCAGGACATCATTAAATAGGGTGGACTGAATTGCCCCTCATAGGGTGCCAAAACGAGATGTCTACAGTATGCCCCTCTTTGGAGGACAGCACATACATAGTTGTTCTCCAAAGACACGGAGACACGCACTCATGCCTCCGTTTGAGCCTTTGGGCTTGAGGGAGTGGCAGCTATGAGGGTGAGTTCTAACTGGCTCGAGGGAGTCGAGATGAGGTTCTTCTAGGCCGCTTAGTTAATTATGTCTCATTTAGGATCAAGCCTGATCAAGTAATATGAGGATGCTCAGGGGATGTCATCTAGTGCCATTTCACTGTCTACCCAAAATTAAATCCTTACAAAGTGGATCATCCTACTCGGGCCGGGGGTGTACAAAGTGTCAAAGCAAGATTCTGAAAGCGCATGCTATGGTAATGATATTAAATGTAAGAGCACAAGTTTGGAAGATTAAGTTCGGGTTTTTCAGTTCAGCGACACTTACCTCATAGATCTTGTTCCTTTCGGTGTGGTGGTCCTCGCCTTCTCACCTGTAATAGAGCCTGTCTGGAAAGAAAGAAGGGAGCAACGCCCCAACTTGCGGCGAGATTAATACATAAATGTGCCAAGTGTGTGTTATGCATGTGATGATGTTAAGAAGGCTTATAAGTGTGATGTAGACTAAATTTAAAATACTAGTGCTAGTGCAAGGCGCGTCCTCGACATCATCCTGGAGTCATGACATCAATCAACCACTACCATGATAGTCAATAGAGATAAAAGAAAATAACAGAAATGCATCCACCACATGCAAGGAAACAAGAATAAATGATAAACAACGGGGGCCCATCCTTCGGATGTAGGTAGATCGAGTAGGAAATTAAGGTCGAAAGATATCTACAACATATCCGTAACACACACATAGCATGAAACAGTACACATCCAATACCGAGACTACAGGCAAATTGTTGTTGGCTAATCCAAAACAAAGGGATGATCACTTTCCGACTGATAGTATATCTCATTTCGAGAGGAGTCGTGCACAAAACATGGTATCCGCGTGGGGTTTTGGATCAAGGGTTAACCAGGGAGGTCTGAGGCATGTTTACGTAGGTTCATATATAAAAAAAAAATGCCCTAGCATATGGGGTGACATATGAGAACAATCCCTGAAACAAAACAATGTATAACCTATCCTGCATTCAACCATAAGGCATTAGTAATGAAAGCATGCATGACATGAGAGTGTGTAGATTGGTGAGTGTTTGGGACAACTGTGCATGTGACGGGACCTGAATTGGGAAACCGTGCAGAACAAGTAAGTACTCATATGTGTGTGCGTGTACGCATGTACATATATGTATATATAAAAATGCCCCAGTGTGAAGCTGGTGTGTTTTCTGGCTGGGAGTGAGAGAGCGAAGGTGGTCTAGCTCTCTGATCCATGGCTACTAGTTTGATGATGATGTGACATTCCCCAACTATCTTTTGGAGATCAATCCCTCATGATTCTTTTCTGGCCATTTTGGACCTTTTAGTTAAACTTTGGAGAGCGCTAGGTTACCCCTGGAATTCATGTGTGAGCACGAGTTTCGTGTGTGGGAGATAGTGAGTCGTCGTGTTTCCTCAGTATTGTGGTTATCAGCCACTCTCCGCTTGGTTCATTAGGCAAGGGCCCATGTCATTCGAGCGGGCTTGGGTTTTATGAATGCTTTTCCATTACTTTGGCCTTTTGGCCTTTTGCTCTCTCTTTTTTTTGTCTTTTTTTTCATTTTTTTTTTCGATTTGTCACTGCGCAATGCCTGGGTCCCTTAGGCTTTCTAATTAACCCATATAACGAGCGTTACGCCAATGACTCCCAAACCAAATGGCTTTAGGGCACTAGGTATGTAAATACCCCTACGGGCTTACTGACTCGGGTTAAAAAGGCTACGAACCCAAACTAGTCACAAAACTTTTATTCTTTTCAGGACTTCTAACTAAACTCCCTTTTTTTTTTTTTTTTTGGGACTGGTTTGGGAGAGGGGAGCCTGGGGTTTTGGCTTCTAAAGCATCAGGCATGGGGAGCATACCCACATCTCATGCAACTCCACCGTGGTGTCTCTTTTCTCTCTTTTGTGAGTGATAAGGGGAAGCTTTCATGACATGGGCAAGCTTGCCTATAAACTTTTGCGTTGAATGGTTTCAACCGTGCAGCACATTGTGTGGGGGCAGACTCACTATTCTAGTGTTTTCCTCCTGTTTTTTTCTCTTTTTTTTTTTTCCTTTGCTTTTTTGTGCCAGTGTGTGTTTGACTTCCAAGTTTGGCTGTTGCAGCTCTCCTCGGTCTTCCCTACGGGATTTATATAGCCATATCAAGAGACAAAGGGTCATACTCCGCAAGAAGTGGAGAGGGATCATGTGGTGTACTTTTTCAAGTACATAGCATTCCATGGATCGGGGAGCTCTTCCCCTTCTGCATTTACTAATCTATATGCATTGACAGAATATACTTCTTTAACTACATATGGGCCTTCCCAATTAGGTCGCAATTTGCCTTTAATGTGTGGGAGTTGTGATTGAGTGATGCGTTTCGATACAAGGTCACCTGTTTTGAATTTCCTCTCTATGACTTGCTTATCGTAGGCTCTTGCGATTCGCTTCTTGTACACCTGAGCGTGCTCTGCTGCTTTCATCCTTTTCTCATTAAGGAGGTCCAGCTGTATTTGTAATGCTTCTCGTCTTTGGCCTTCTGTCATCTCTTCATCTAATTGGATCCGTAAAGATGGGTGCAGGAGCTCGAATAGAAGGACTGCTTCCATCCCGTAAGTCAATGCATATGGGGTCCCACCTGTCGGAGTCCTAATGGAGGTTCGATATGCCCACAGTGCCTCAACCAAACGGTCTGGCCAATCACTGCCCTTGGTTGTTTCCACTATCTTCTTGATGATCTTGAGTAGTGTCTTGTTTGTAGCTTCAGCCTGTCCGTTTGCTTGGGGGTAGTAACGGGTTGAATGATGTAGTTCTATACCATATTTTGTGCACAAATTCTCCATTACCTAAGATATGAATTAGGGGCCATTCTCAGTTATGAACACTTTCAGAACGCCAAACCGGGCTATTATGTTCTTATGAATGAACTTGACCGCCGTGGATGCTTTGATATGGATAAATGCCTCAGCTTCTGCCCATTTGGTGTAGTATTCTGTCGCCGTTAATATAAAAGCTTTGTTCTAGGTGTTTTCCATGGTCGGGACCAGAGGTCCTATGATATCGAACACCCAAGTCGAAAAAGGCCACGGAGCGGTAGTGGGATGCAGCGAAGATGCAGGAGCGTGAATCAAGTCGGCGTGCAGCTGACATTTCTTGCACTTTCTGACGTAGTCCACGGAGTCTGATTCCAATGACGACCAGTAATATCCTAACCGGATGATTTTCTTGGAGAGCATCAGGTCGTTTACGTGTCCTCCGCATACACCGGAATGAGCTTCTTCGATTATTTCTCGTCCTTCCTCGACCGTCACACATCACAGGAGGACTCCACTGAATGATCGGCGGTATAACAGTCCTCCGACAACGACATATCTTTGAATCATTCCTTTTGAGTGCCCTTTTGTCGGATTTGGTGGCGTATTCAGGGATGTGTCCATCGCGTAGGTAGTTCCAGATATCGAAGTACCACAGATGGTCGTCTGTGAGTTCTTCGTCATGCTGTAGGGGGGCCAGTATCCGCTCTCGATTAAGTTCTTCTGCCTCTGTCTCTTTCCCTTTCGTTTTCCTTCCTTTCGGTCCTTCATCTTTGGATGGAATCTCATCTAGATCTCCGAGGGCCAAGTCTTTTAGTTCAACCGAGGGAGTGTCTATCCTTTGGATGTGAAAGGTCTCGGATCCCTTGTCGAGGGGGACTTCCATGATGGCCAAGGTGGCCAACGAGTCGGCCAGCCGGTTTAAAGCTCACGGGATATAAAGAAAGGAAATTTTCTTGAACTGGGACATATCTTTCTTGCCCTTGTCATGATAATGAGCGAGCTTAGGGGCATTCACCTTCCATTCACCTGCCACTTGGGATATCACCACCTTTGAATCCCCGAGAACTCGGAGTTTCTTAACTCCCAACTTCACAGCCTCTCTTAAACCTGCTAGGAGTGCTTCGTACTCCATTTCATTATTGGTGGATAGGAATCCGACTTTGAAGGCGTTCGATATCGCCACTCCTTCTGGGGACAAAAGCACTATCCCGATCCCTTTACCATTCTGATTCAAGGCACCATCGAAGAACATCGTCCACGACTCGAGGTCCTTTATCTCCTCTATGTCTACACATAGCACGTCTTCATCTGGAAAGTCGGTTTTGACCGGTTCATACTGTGGTAGGGGGAGATGTGCAAGGGGGTCAATGATGGCTTGCCCTTTTATTGACTTCTGAGTTACGTATGTTATCTCGAATTCTGCCAAGAGCATCTGCCATCGCGCCAATCGTCCTGAAGTGACAGGTTTCTCAAAGATATATTTCAAGGGATCCATTCTGGCCAAGAGTTTGACTGAGTAGGCTAAGAAGTAGTGTCTGAGTTTCTGGGCAGCCCAAACCACCGCTAAGCACGTTTTTTCTATCGAGGAGTATTTCCGCTCATATGGTAGGAGAGATTTGCTCAAGTGATAAATTGCATTCTCTTTCCGGCTAGTCTCATCATGTTGACCCAGGACTATGCCTATCGCGGATTCCGCCATTGACACATAAAATGAGGGGCTTATCTTTAGCAGGGGGCTTCAAAACGAGGGGACTTAATAAATATTTCTTCAAATCCTCAAATGCCTTCTGGCAGTCGTCGTCCTAGTGGTATTCCACGCCTCCTTTTAGCAATTTGTAGAACGGTTCACATGTTTGCGGGTGCTATGAAATGAATCTTCTAATGAACTCTAGTCACCCTATGAGGCCTCTTAATTCTTTGAGGTTCTTCGGGGGCGGCATTTCAAGGATAGCTTTCACCTTCGAAGGGTCGACTTCGATTCCCCGATTGCTGACCATGAACCCTAAAAGTTTTCCTAACGACACCCCGAAGACAAACTTCTTCGGATTCATTCTCAACTTTGTCTCCCTTGACCTTTGGAGGACCCTCTTCAGAGCTGCGGCGTGGTCTACACAAGTTTGGGATTTAATTAAGATGTCGTCGACATATACTTCCATACAATCGTGCATCATGTCGTGGAATATCTCCATCATGGCTCTTTGATAGGTTGCACCCGCATTCTTCAATCCAAAAGGCATGACAACGTAGCAATAAGTCCCCCAAGGGGTAGTAAATGAGGTCTTTTCTTGATCCTTTTCTGAAAGCTTTATCTGGTTGTACCCCGAGTATCCATCCATGAATGAGAGCATTGCATGCCCAGTGGTGTAGTCAACGAGCACGTCTGTGTGGTAAGGGAAAGTCGTCCTTAGGTGAGGCCTTGTTTAGGTTCCGGAAGTTGATGCAAACCCTAATATGTCCGTCTTTCTTATTGACTGGGACAATGTTGGCAATCCATTGAGGAAACAACACTACCCTGATGAATTTGGCCTGGAGAAGTTTGTCAACTTCCCTTTTCACCTTCACCGCGACGTCAGGGAGCATTCTTCTCAGCTTCTGTTTAACTGGTCTCGCACTCTCTTCCAATGGAATTTGATGTTCTACCAGAAGCAGGTCTAGTCCTGGCATGTCATGGTAGTTCGACGCAAATACGTCCTGATATTCATCCAGGACTCTAAGGGTGTCTTCTTCTTCGCCGAGTTCCAAGCATGCACTAATCTGGACTAGGTTGGGCCTTTCCTCAATCCCCAAGTTGATCTTCTTTGTCTTTTCGGCCGTCGACTAAGTTTGCTCGTCAAACCTCTTGATGACCCTTTGGAACTCTTCCAAGACTTCATCATCTTCTCCTTCGGCATCTACTAATTCGTAAACGCCCATCTCGTCCTTTAAGTTCTCGGTTCCCGGAGATGATTTTGGCTCTGAAATAATGGGCATAGACTCATACCCTATCTTCCTAATTTGGCTCATGATTTCCTCTAGCCGTGATTGCTCTGCCGGGTGAATTTTCCATCGCTCAGGTCTTCTTATGGCCCTACAATAGTCAAAGGTCTCTACTCCTAAACTACTTACATTTTTGGGTTTTTGGTATTTTACTTTTTCGGGGATTTTGGGGTTTTGTGATTTCTTTGGGTTTTTGGAACGATATGGTACAAGTTGGGTTGAGGAGGGGCTATCTAAGGAGGAAGATCCTTGCCCCGGCCAATGCCGAACTGTGGGGCGATACACCACTTCGTCGCCTTTGGGATTTTCAATCTCGCAGGTTTTTCTATCTTCTTCCGAACGTCCTGCTCTCCAGTGCCGCCACGCGGCTGACCAGTATACCACTTCTTGGCTATCAGGGTCTTTGACTTCCCAGGTTTCATAGTCATTTCTTTTTTCGGAAATCGGCGTTTTTTTTTTTTGGGCAATTTCACCGAATCACTAGTACCAATCATGTTACAAGACAACATTCGGAAACTTTCCTCCAAGGGGAAACTTGAACCTCTAATCTCCTCAGATTCGTGGAATTCTTCCCAGGTACCAAAGATGTCTTCGTAAGTTTCGACCTCCTCGTCATTAGACGACGAATCGGTTATACCTTCTATCAAAAGTTCTTTCCCTTTTTCCGGGGGGTGGATCTGATGGCATCCTTCTCCGTTGGGACGTTCATTGGGGTCCAATAGCTTGTTATGCCTGACGAAGTGTTTCCTTAGTTTCCAATCCTTTCTGGAGAGTGTTACCTAATCATACGGGTCGAATCCCAGTCCTTCTATTCCCATCCTTGCTTCCAGGATAACGGGGTCAATAATCCCATCCTCATTCCTACCTAGCCCCAATCCGGGCTGATATTCAAGTTTTCTCATAAGGTTCCAGCCATGCATGCACTCTTTTCTTAATTGTGGTTCAGGTAGAGGGACCGGATCTGGTATCACACTCCGGACGGGATCGATGTCATGGGTTTTGGTTCCAGGCAAGATAGGGGCCGGTCAAAAGGTGGGAAGTATCTGAAGTCCTTCTGGTTCGATCACAGGCAGGTCCCCCATTAGCTTCATGATTTTTCCTAAGTGGGGAAACTTAATACATTGGTGCCTAGTGGACATGACCGCCTTCATGTGATTCAGCCAGCGATGCCCTAATATCAAGTTGAAGGTCGCTAGGATATCCATGACGTAGAATTCTTCGAGTACTGAGATTGGGCCTGCTTGCACCAATAACATGATCTTCCCACAAATGTTCTTCCTATTCCGTCATATCCTATCACCACCAACGGGGCTGGGGTTAGGTCTTTGGCTGTTAGATCCAGCGTCTTGTATATTTTCAGTAGACAGATGTTTAGGGATGCCACTGTGTCTACCAAAGCGCCGGATATCTCCTTCTCGGCCACCCTAACTATGAGATGTAGGGGTGAGGTCCTCGCTTCAGGTGGTATTTCTTTTAGTTCCTCATCGGTAAAGTTGAGGATTGGCAAGGATGTCTCAGACGACAAGGATGCAATGGACGCCCGTAGTTGCTCTGGGGTTATATTTTCCAGAACGTGTAAGTGGGTGACGGCGTCCATCAGCTGTTTTTGATGCATCGGGGAAGTCTTAATCAGATCGAGGATTGACACCTTGGCTAGTATCTTCGTTAGATGCCCTAGGAGATCATACTCTATCCCAGTCTCCAGCTGAACATTAGGTCTCTCTTTGACAACCTCTTCGGTCTCCGCATTGGGGATTTGTAAGCCCAGATCCGACGCACTGGCTATCGGAGGTAACGGCGGTGGGTGGATCCGTCCTGATCGGAGGTGTGCTTGTGACGGCCCAACATCCTGGGGGTGATTAAATTGGGAGTAAGTGCTGGTCTGAGACCCCTCGTACGCGATATCATCGTCAAAGAACACCTTGTGGAGGTCCAGGGAGTCGATTACCATGCCGGTTTTGATGTTATCTAGTCTGAATTTAGTTTTTCCATCCCGATTGACGTATTTCCAATAGTCATCATGTTCAAAAAAGTCATCATAGTAGGGTTGATTCTAACTAATGGCTGGCTGGATCGGGAAATTAGTTGATTGATGTGACATGGTGGCGACATTGGCTGACGGTCCCTGCAACGGTTGTGTCGAGGTTGACGCAGCGTGTTGTGGCATCGGGTTTGTGTAGATTTGCATGTTCGGCACTCGCTGCGTCGTACCGGTAAGTGGACCTTGGGCTTGTGGCATTTTCTGTGGACCGTAGACTCCCATGGTTTTGATGCCATTCCACTCAATCGCCCCTTCATCACTGAGGTCGTAGATCAGGTCTCTGGCTGTATAGCAATGGGTTAGGTCATGTCCTGGCATCCTGTGGTATGCACAGAATCTCGTCCAATCAAGGTGGTCCGGCCATTGCTATTGTCTTTCTGGTGGAAGCTGGATAGCGTTTCGTTCTATGAGCGACCAGAAAACGATGATCCAAGGTTGAGGGAGGGGCAGGTAGTTAGCCCTTTTTGGTCCAGGCCTTCTCTTGTTCCCGTCATTGTTTTGGCCTGAATTGTCGTTATAATTGAACGAGACTGCGTTATAATTCGGCCGAGGATTAGTACCCTGATTTGGGTCTTGAGGCATCACCGACTGATTCACAGGTTGTCGTGCCGGATTTATGTTTTGCCTTGGATGAACGGGTCCCCTTTGGTCATGTGGTTGTTGGTTATATCTTTGATCATTCCGAGGAAGATCCCGGTAGCTCTGATTGTTCTGGAAGCCTTGCGTGTTCCCTTGGAAATTAACATCCCGGTTTTGTCCTCGATTCCGCTGTTGGTTGAAATTCATTTCCTGACCAAGATTATATGGGCGATAAACCACCTCTTGGGTAGAGTTTACTTCCGGGGTCGCGCGATTATCCACTTGATTAGTCACGCGATGGACAATCCTTTTTTGATCGGAGATGCCTAGGTTATTCAATATTCCATCGTCTAGGTTCTGTTTCATTCTCGACAATCGATGGTGTAGGCCGCTCCAATTCATGACTTCCCCAATCGTCATCAATGTCCTCATCGGTTCTTTCATGTTCGAAATGACCATCCTGACTTTTCCTCCTCCTTCATATTGCAGTCAGACCTCGTGAATTGACTAAGCCATCTCGCGGCGAATTCTTCATAATCCTCATTGTTCTTTTGCTTTAAGTTGGCTAAGTCATGCCACGGGGGTTTGTTCTTAGTTAGGTGTTGGTATCGCACCAGAAATTTTTCTATCACAACCTCGAAGGTATTGATCTTGTGTGAGGGCACAGATGTGTACCAAGTTAGCGCATCTCCGACTAGCGATTCTTGAAAGTAATTAATAAGGTGGGTATCGTCGTCAGCGATTATACGACATTTACTACAAAAGGACACCAAATGGTGTTGAGGGTCTGTAGTCCCATCATACGCTACGAACTTTGGGGCTTTAGCTGGGAAGGGTGATTTCTTGGTCTCTTCTTTCTTCGTGAAGTCATAGAACCCTAACCTTTTGCTTTGTCGTGATGGCGACTTCTTTCTAATTTCACTCTTCAGCCCTTCTATTTCCTTCCGCATTTCTCTAATTGCCTGGGAATCAGAGTTTTGATCTTCATGCGCCTGGCCACGTCTCGGGGCCTCAACTGGGGTTCCATAATAAATTGGTTCTACAAGATCGTGTTGAGGGTCGGTTGGGGTTCCAAAGGCGCATATTGGTAGCTTTCCTTGGCCCGTGTTCTCCTAGGGGCCTGAATTTGAGTTTGGTTCCGAGTTCTATCCAAGTCATGAGCTAATCCTGATCATCGACCCACGTAAGTCAATTGGCGGGAGAGCTCGTGGGCTGGATGGTCCGGCCGACGTTCCTCGTGAAGCTCATGAGGGTCTACATTGTCCGCAACTTCATCATAATAGAGTGGGGGATCCTGCTCCTTGTCTAACATTTTGTAAGCCGGAGTCAATTGATCTTGATACGTTAGAGGTGATCTTTCGTATCCTATCGGTTGATGATAGGTTAGCTTAAGGCCATATGAGTTTGGGATCAATCGGCTTACGGAGACAGTCGGAGGAGTCATTGCTTGAAGTTGGGGTTGGACTACCTCATGCTGGTATTGATGGTGGATTATGGGTGCGTTCTATGCGCTGGTGTAAACAGCAGGGCTTCTCCGCGGGACCCTTGGCGTGAGTGATCGAGCCGGGCCCACCTGTTCTTGGCCTATATGGAGGCGTGTACTTGCATATGGGATCGGGGCTGGTTGCTGACTTGCTTGTCTAGCGGTGGTCACAGTGAAAGTATCAAAAGGCATTCTATATTGGGGGACCATAGAGGTAATCGGTTCAATTCGGGTAACCGTAGCTAAATGATGGATGATTTGTGAAGTGACCGGTTGAAGCACACGACAAGCCCGTGTTGTGATGTTGGCATAGGTCTTATGCTCTACCGTCTGTCTGCTTGATCCGACCAGATCCTTATACATGACTCGAGAGTCGGCAGAGTATGAGTCCCTCCTTATTGGAGTTGGAGGACTAGAGTGACTTTTTCTCGATACTACTGCATTCATGGGAGAAGGGACCCGTTCGACAATCGGAGGGCCCGATATGTGCGGGGAATAGTGCAGTTCAGATCATGGGGTAGAAAGAGATCTAGAGATCTCAGTATCTAATGGGGGAAATAAGCCTCACTGATGGCTCGAGTTGCTCCCGGGCCTGAAATAGGAGGAATGTCAGGCATTCCCCATGGGTGATTCGCCATTTGTAAGAAAGTGGGGGTGAGAAGAGAAAGACTTTAGAAAAGATGAGAATGAAAAGAACTTAGGAAAGAAGTGAATGTTTGATGGAATTAATGTGGGAAAGAGGAAAGACTAATAGGGTTGCGCTCTTATGTTGTAAAGGGGAAAGCTTCAGCGGGCGGTTATGCGGACGCCAGTTCACATTTGATTTGTACCCATAATGACCCTTAAATAAAAGAGACACGAACATTCGGTCATTGATCGAAGGTTCGTGTTCCATAATAAAGCTTCTAAAAGACCCAAGTAAACGATAAGACAACGAAAGATGTCCTATCACAATCGCCTGGTTGTTGGCATAGAGATCGTGGGACCTGTAAAAGACCCAAATTCGTGACGAGACAATAGTGGATGTCCCATCACAATCGCCAGGCTGTCGGATGTGAATTTTGATCCCCCCCCCCCCGAGAGGGGAATCGCCATTCAACAGTGTGAGATAAAAAAATACATCGAAAATGAGGATTCCGACTACCCTCAAAATTGACGGATCACGATCGCCAATTACGGATTCGGCCGTAACACCGTCCTTCGACGAAAGCCGAAAGAATGCGGGAGGAAAATGGGGTGGGTTCTTCTCTTGTCTAATGTGCTGCCGGCGACACACGACGATTGTCTCGTCACTTAATTTGGGTCTTTCAATTCGGGTCGAACTTGGGTCAAGGGTCAAATTACGGGCTCCAAGATTGGATCGTAGTGAACTAGATAGGGGAAATCAACATCCAGGGGTTACAGACTAGTTAAAGTTAAATCCAAGTACTTTAGAGTTAAATGCAACAAAACGGAAATAAACTAAGAAAATAAGGGGAAAGGTGCCAAATATTTAGAAGAGGATCAACCCCATTCTTGGGTACCCCTTCAATGTCCTTTAACGACATAGGGTTTAAAGGTTGATTCTTTGAATCGAAAGAATGATGCAGACGAAACTTCGAGTTGTGATTTCTGTAGGTTTGCGTGCGATACGCAGGTGATAAAAGTGCATGGCCAATGATGGGCCGAAAGTAAGATAAAAATGGCCAATGTTGGGCCGAGATTGATTGACGGTGGCCGATGATGGGCCGGTAGTAAATAAACTGATATTGGGGAGCGTGAAATCACTCGTCTCGTTTTGTCATTCTCATTAATTCAGGTTCTCGGAATCAGCCTCTATTCCCTTTAATTATTGAGTTCAGATAAATATTTGGCACCGGAGGTGGAGGAAAAGAGAAGAAAATATTTTTGTGATTGGTTTTGTCGGTTTTATAGTTTTTTTGGATTTTAATAATTGGGGCTAGAAGGGCCTAACTAGGGGAGTTCCTACTTGGAATTAATCTAACTGTTCCATTCCCTAATGGACCTCTACCCTATCCTAAGGTCCTAACTGCCCACATCCGCTCTCGCAGTCCCTTAGCGGGGCTCGGAGAGAGAGTGGGGCCTAATCAGTTGAAGTTTAAGAAATTAGGGTTGTCTAAGCTGGCAAGGGGGAGACCTAGATCTAGGTCCGGGGTCTGACCTAATCAGTTTAGGCTACTGTATAATTTCTAACTCCAATTTATTAATATTTTTGGTTTCTTTTTTTAATATCTTTTACTTTGTTTTTGGTCTTTCTGATTTTTAATGTTTTTATTTTTGTTTTTGAGTTTATTTATAGGTCCAAAGATCCTAAATTAATTTATCCTAATGAAATGGGAAGAAGAGGGGAGTGAATTTCTAATAATTATTTTTATTAAGAATTTATTTGAAATTTCCTAAATAATATTTCCTAATCCTAATGAGAGGAGGGATGAGAAAAAGAAGTCAATTATTGGATTTAGCCTAATTATTTCTAATTAGTAGGGTAGCTAAAATTCTATTTTTAATATTTACTTTTTGTTTTATTATTTGGTTTTGTTTTTTTTTTTGTTTTGGGGTTTTTTGTTTGTTTTTATTTTTTATTATTTTTAATAAATTATGCAGTCCTAAATTGCATCTAAAGAATATGAATTAAAATTGTAGCTAAGTTATAATGCATAGGCAGGTTGGATGCATGAGCATGTTTTAATGCATGAATCAGGACAAATTAAAACAAGCCATGACAAAAGGAAATAAAAATGCCTATTTAAATGAATGAACATATTAAATGCATGGGCACAATTTATACATGAATAATGAGGTATAAGATAAATGGAGAATTAAGCCTAATAGAATAACATAGTTTCAGGCATGTATGTATGGGTTCGGTTTGGAAGAGTGGGTTTTGAAATGGGTTTGTGAAAGTGGGTATAACAGTAAGGGGTGTGCGTGAGTATGCAGTAGTGAAATGAATGGTGTAGTGAAGTGGACTCGGGCGTGAGTGCAGCAGGAGGGTACAGTTGCAGGTGGGGTCAAGAGAAAGAGGAGGAAGATGAAAGGAAAAGGAAGAAAAAAGTGAAGTGGGTGCAGGTGGGTGTGTGCAGCCGCAAGGGAGAATGCAGTGGGGAGGAGAAGAGAGGAAAAAAGAAAGAAAGAAAGAAGAGGAGGACAAGGTGTGCAGGCGAGAGAGTGCAGTGTGTGCGCAGGGGAGGAGAAGAAGATGAGAATGAAAGAAAAAGAGAGAAAGAAAGGGGGTTAGTTCAAGGGGTGTACAGGCGGAGAAAGAGGAAGATGGAGAAGAAGGGAAGAAAGGAAAAGGAGTGGGGTGCGATAGTGATGGACAGCAGCGGGGAAAGAAGAAGTGGGGAAAGGAAGGAGGGAGGAAGAAAAAAGAGAAAGGAGATGGGGAGGCAGCGCTGCCGCTTTTGGGCACAGGACGGAAACAGAGGGGAGAGAGCAAGGGAGTGAGCGAGAGGGAGAGAATGGTCGGAGCAGAGAGAGATAGAGAGAGACCGACCAGGAAGGGAGAGGGGTGAGAGTGAGAGCGCAGAAGAGAGAGAGTGGTAGGAGATGGAGAGGGGTGAGACTGCTACTTGCGAGGGAGATGAGCGATGGAAGGAGATGGAGAGGTGGGTCTGGCGCAAGGGAAGAGGGAAATGCGCTATGGAAACCGGAGATGAGTGCTGGCGTGGCAGTGTTGCGTGCGAGGGAGAAGAAGATGGGGAGTCCGGGTCTGCGCGAGAATCCTGAGATGGAAGGTGATGGGTGCTGCAAGAGATCTTGAATGGAGGGGAAGATGAGAGAGATCTGAGGAGGAAACGGGCGCAGAGTTGGAGATGGGGAGCGAGGAGGGAGAGGGAGAGGTGGGCCTGCATGAAGATGGAGATGAGAGGTGTGATGGATGATGAAGAGATGGGTTCTGCGTGAGATAAGAGATGGACGTGCGTGAAGGGATGGAGTGATGGGTTTTGCCTCTGCGTGAGATGGAGAGATTGGATCCAGGGGCTTCTGCGAGCGTGGAAAGCGATGATGGAGATGGAGTGATGGGTTTCAGTGGAGATGGGTTCGCGGAGGATGATGAGAGGGAATGATGGGTGAGAGAGAGTGATTTAGGGAGTCTAAGGTCTGCGCATGAAGAGGATCCTCCCAGATCTGGGATGCGTGGGTCTTTTTTGATCGAAAACTGGGAGAGAGGGGATAAAGCCTGGAGTTTGAAATTAAGAGGGATAAGGCCTGGGAGTTTGTGATTAAGAGGGAAACAGAGATATTAGGGGCGATGGAAATGGATGTGCGCCTGAGATGGGCCCTGGGGGGAGATATGCATCTAGGATGAGAGCCCTGGGGGATAGAGATTGGCTTGAGGGTTAGAGATTGGGACAAGGGCGTGGGAGATAGAGAGGGGAAGACGAGATTCAAGGGGGGTTTTTGAGTTTCCTGGATCTGGGACACTCCATCCCTTATCCAAGGTGGTGGGTCAAGTTGCTGGGTCAGGTTGGGCTTGACCTGAGCCTGGTCTGGTTGAAGCAGGTGTCGCGACCCCGGACCGGGACCCGGGACCGCGACGGGTGGTGTGGATGGGGTAATGAACTACCCTTAACAATGCTTATTCATTTCCTTAACTTCCCACAGGTTTCCGCGGTGAGGATTCCAAACACACTCATAGAACATTTACATAGGTGCGGAAGCGTGTAGCAAATCAAGCTCTTAATCCATTCTCATTATATGAGACTGATAATACACAAGTATGACATGATGTCAGAGTGAGCAATGATCTCATTAGCATTCCCAAAATTTGAAGTTAGAGTTTAAACAAAAGATCAAGTTAAATTAACATTCCCCAAAAATAATGGCCAACAAAGGCCAGTACAACCAAAAGTATAAATCATGTATCATTCTATAATTTCCCCAAAATGTTCGCAACTCAAAGCCAAACCAAATGTCTACATGACATTGTCAGCTTGCCACTCCACTAATCGTTGCGGTTCATCGACCGCCTCCTCTGGCTCCTCCTCAAAGGCAATAACGGGAGTTGGACCTGAGTACCACAAAAATGGGTCAGACACGATGGTCTAGCAGGTGGGTGAATAGATAATACCAAGAAACAAATCAAAGCACATCTTAGACATAACGAAAACTTATTAAAACGATAACTGTCATAAAACAGGATGCATGTTTCATTTAAAGTACAGATGCAATATAAATCATGGGGGTATTCAAGGTACAGGAACTGACTAGATGGCAACCACACTAAAGCTAAATCCTCTTTATCACTAAGGTGATGAGAGCACATTCAGTGCGTTGGGCTCGAACACACGAAGTGTCGAGAACCAACATTATATACATATACATATAGCTAAACAAGACCACGGCCGCGGAACCGGGTAGCGGGACAAGACAAGATCCAAGTTGCAACTGGCGGGAGCACAAGGGGGAGGCCCAAGTCAGTTGATCAGACTGACAAGGACGTCCAAGCTTAGCGGTGCCGACTCATAGGTTACATGAGAAATCAAAACATATACAAAACATATCAGTATAAAACATTCGGGTAGGCGGGGCATGGTGCTCGCAGGCACACATTTCATATTATTACCTGTTCATGCATAAACGGGGCTGGCAGGACATATCAGGTGTATAAATCGGAATTTGAGATAAAACTAGTAGGATCGGGTAATTATACATAAAATCTGAGTAAAACAATGCAATGAATCATTATACCATTAGGGACTATATATTGGGGCATCCATATTCAAACAACATGTATAAGGATCTTGTATGTCTATTATTACCCTTAGTATGGTACTCGAATGATAGAGGACATACCAAGTTTCTTTATGCAAGTTGATGAATCCAAAAGTCCCAATACCTTTCCGAAATGGTGTTTCTTTCTAAGTCAATCTCCTTATGTCATCCCCTGGGTCTTTCCAAGGTGGTAGGGCATCAGAACAACCCATCCAAACCTTTAAATACTATATCTGAAAACAATAGAAAAGACTCAGGAATTCTGGGTGAAATTCGGTCACTAGTCGGTTAGCTGGCGGTTAGCCGCCGAGGTTATCGGCGGTTAGCCGCTGGCTGACCGCGGTTCACCCTGCTAAAATATAGCATTCTGTGTTTCTAACCGCGCATCTCGGCTACCTGGCAGTCACAGGGTTTTCGGTTAGCGGTTAACCGCTAGCTGACCGCGTGGCTGACCGCGGTTCGCCTGTCAAAACACAGCATTCTGTGTTTCTAACGGCATCTGGGTCGGCTAGCCGCCGGTCACCTGTCGGCTAGCCGTCAAGGTGACCACCCGCTGACCGCCCAGCTGCGGGAACTACACATCAGGTGCAGATTTCAGTTCTTTCTTTCCCAAACCCTTCCACCTCAACTCCAACCATTTCCTAACATGAAAAGGGTCTATTCCCTTCCATTTAACATTTAATCCTTTCCACCAACCACCATTCCATCAATGCATTTAATTCTCATAAAACTAACTAAGAGAAAAATCATATCAATAAGTACATTTCCAAGAGTATTATGAAACATAATAAACCAAAGGAATAAGAATAGTAAAAATCCACATTTCCAGTAAAACAAGAACTTATTCAAATCAAATCCATTCATTCACTTGCCTTGGTCTCCAAATATGCTAGTCAAGCTCTAATCCCTCTATCAAGCTCAAAATCTACAATCTACACAAAAATCCCCAAAATACATTCATTTCAACCCTAGAATGTCAAAATCAAGAAATAGATGGAGATAGCTTCCAATAATCAAGGTGAAGCACCTCCATGGCTAGAAGAATACACAACCAAGAGATGAGAAGAAGAGCTTACATGAAAAGTCCTCTAATGGCAAGAGCTTGCTCAAAATGTAGCTTGGAATGGAAGGTTCCCTCTAAAAATGATATCAAGATGAAGCTCTCATGGAGGGGAAGAAGATTACCACCTCCATTTTACCTTTAGCAATAGATTTGAGAGAGATTGAGAGATGGAGAAGCAAGGAGCAAGAAGAAAAACCCTAGGGCTGGAGCTCTCTATGCTCTCAAGGGAAAGTTGCAGGAAAAGGGGGAAGAAGGAGTGAACTCGTCTTTAAATAGAAAATGGCAATGGGTCCCACAACTTAAAAATCCAATTGGGCTAAAACATCATTCTATGGGCTTCGGACGGATCCGACCAAGAAGGAAGAATTGATCGTTGAAATTTCTACTTTCCAAAAAGTATATATTTTACGAGTTTCAGAGACAGTGAAAATAGTGTCCAGATTTTGTGTAAAAAGACTGTTTTACCCCTATCAATGGCAAAGTAGGGTTTAGAGGTCTCGAATGGAAACGGAACAAATACGAAAGTTGTCAGGAATCATAAAATACATTAAACGGAGTAAATTACAGATTTCCAGAATTAATAAATAAATCCCAAAACTAATCAAGACACAATAAAAAGGAACCCCCAAAGGGCCCCACTAGATCAAAAGAGTTCCTAAAATTATTCAAAGCTATAAAAAGTTATTCTAATCCAGATTTAACCAATTTCCACTAATCTCACTTATAGCTAAAACGCGTCTTAATTAACACTAAAAGGAAACTCTCGGGGCGGGGTCTTACAGCAGGTTTGGCCTAGAAGGTGGGATCCTGGTGGAGGATGGTCGGTGTCTTCGTCGGGGCCCAGGTTTCGTAGATTTCAATCCGCTCGTTGGATTTTGACGTTCTACATATCGACAGAAAGCTCTCGGCGAGCAGATCACGATGAACCAATTTTTAGGGCAATCAGAGGTCCATAAATGATAGGTGATTTTTCACATGGGCGCCATGGGGGTGTGGGACCCGCTGTCATGATTTTTTATCCGCCCGTCAGATCTTGGAGTTCTATATATGGGCGGAAAGATCTCGACGAGTAGATCACGATGAGCCAACTCCCGAGGTGATCAGAGGCCTAGAGACGACAGTGACTTTTGACTCAGGACCTAATCAGGACATCATTAAATAAGGTGGACTGAATTGCCCCTCATAGGGTGCCAAAACGAGGTGTCTACAGCAGTAGCCGAGCTTATCTTCTTTGAAGACTGGCATGGACAGGATCTGGACACGTTCCTTTGCCTGTCATAGTGAAGCTTTGAATTTTTCAAGCTTGGCCCCTGTCGAGATGAAGGGTTAAGTTGTAGGAGAGTAGGCCCTGGCAGGTTCTTGTTGAGTCCTGGTGATGCATGATTTGATTTTGGGTTTGTAGGAGCAAGCCGGCTCATGCTAAGTTGATTTTGTTTGGTGGAGGGTAGGTTTCTCCTATTTCATGTAAGAGAGAGGGTATAACCAGTTCTCCCTGAGAGGGGCCCGTTATGCTGGCTTTGTTGATGCTCGGGACCTTCTTTGTTTTGATGAAGGTCTCGGTGGCCAAGTCTTGGGGTAGACCTGGTTTCTTGCAGGCTAGGGCTTCGTGGGGTTGCCATGGGCTTCAGGTTTTTTGGTGAGTGCCCTTGGTGTCATGGTAGTGACATGTTCAAGAGTGGTCTTCTGCTTCTTAGCGGGTGAAATTTCTTCTACGAGGAGTGGGAACAGTCTCAGCGACCAATAGACGATAGTCCGGGGAGTTGAGGTCGACCCGGCATTTTAAGAGTTGCCGAGAGAGGTGACACTTTGGTAGCTGGCAGGGCGCTTGTGAGTGCGCTTGTTTTGCTTCTCTTGAAGCATGAGTTGGTACTTGTTCTCGTCATAGGTAATGGTCAATGAAGCTGCCATTGTTAGTTTGGAAAACTTCTGAAACAAGACCACATCCATTAGTAATCACAAGAATATGTTGATCATAAATGGAAATACTATGGTTTTGTCTTTTCAAATCGTTCAGGGGGTATGGCCCGTCCTGAGCGTAATGAAGAAGGTTAAAAGCCTTAGAGGGTACAATTGTTCTAAACGCAAGTATGGTCGGCTCAGAATGAGCGTTCCAGTGACTGCTAGAAGCAATTGTAAACCTTAATTCAAATTACCGAGAAGCGAGGCTCACTCGAGGTAAAATGATATAAAGTTGGAGTTATAAATGTGTCGGTCGCGAATACAATAGACCTGAAAGGGAAGGAACCAAAATTTCTCGAATGTGAACCCAAAACTGACAAAAGTTTTTTTTTTTTTTTTTTTGAAAGGGTCAAAATCAAGTTCATTGAAGAGAGCAAATGGTATTCCAATCCGAATATAGGCTCAAACATTTCTGCGAGCACTAGATCCGAAAGAGAATGACCTAGGATTTCTCAAATCTGAACTAAAAAATGACAGAAGTTTTAATTTTTTTTTGTTTGTTTTGAGGAAAAAAATATTTAAAGATTCTTTTTTGTTTTTTTTTTGTACACGTAGGTCTCCAATTCGGTCTTATGAAACCTTAGTGGGTAGATCAGCCCCCAGGTAAGGGTAGGATTACTTAATGAACCCTTTTGAAGGACCCTTGCCTCGAATAGTCTAGCTGCATCCACACTTTGGACAAGGCTTTTCATAGATCCACTTTGGTCAAAGAATACAATTGGTGCAACCTTAGTGTTAAAAAACCCCCACTTTTTTTTGAAAGATCACTAATGAATCCATCAAAGAGAAGAAATTGCCCCACCGAATCTGAATGTCAGCTCAGCGATTTCCGTGCGCTATTGTCTGAAATGGAAAGAACCAAAGTTACTCCAATTTGAATCCAAAAAAGAGAAATCTTTTTTTTTCAAAAATCTGAAAAGTTTGACATCAGATTTTTTTTTAAAAGATCCTTATTGGACACTTCAAAGAGAAAAGATGGCCCATCTCCCAATATGAACAATAGCTACAAACATTTCTGCGAGCTAGCAAGTTCAAAGGAAAAAGGATCAAAGTCTCTCAAAGTTGAATCCAAAAATGAGAAATCTAAAATTTTTGTTTTTCTTTTTTGAAAGATTACTAATGGACCCATCAAAGAGTGAAAATGGCCCCTTCCCAATCCAAACGTCAGCTCAACGATTTCCGCGAGCTATTGTTTGAAATGGAAAGAACCAAAGTTTCTCCAATTTGAATCCAAAAGAGAGAAATCTTCTTTCCTTTTTCAAAAATCTGAAAAGTTTGAAATCATATTTTTTTTTAATGATCCTTATTGGACACATCAAAGAGAAAAGACGGCCCATCTCCCAATATGAACAATAGCTACAAACATTTCTGCGAGCTATCAAGTTCAAAGGGGAAAGGAACAAAGTTTCTCAAAGTTGAATCCAAAAATGAGAAATCTGAAAAAAAATAAAATTTTTTGAATGAGAAAGACTGGAAATAAACATAAAGAAAGAAATTTCCAAAATATCCCCATCTCATGTTCTTTTAGATGCAATGATCCAACATAGGCCACCAACTAGAAAGGAGCCAAAGAATCCAAAGCATCAAGTTCTCAAATGAACGAGTCCCACCGGGTGTGCCAACTTGATGGACTCGGCTTCTCACCTTCCTCCGCCCCGGGACCGCCGAGGTGTGGCGGGGCGGAAAAGCGGGCATCAACATTTTTTTGTACGGGTATGCCAGATTTTCTTTTCTACTTGGAATTTAGAAATGGCGATCCGGAAATCCACCTTCACAAGTAGAAAAGAAATCAATCTTTTTTCTAACTTTCCATTGCACATATAGTTTTAAGAAAAGAGTCAGATTTTCAGTGTCGTGAAAGGCGATTTTCTTTTGTTTGCCGTGAAAGGCGATTTTGTGCCGTAGAAGGCGATTTACAAATCTCATCAATAATGAAAGACAAGAATTGTGATTTTTTTTGTCTCTTCAAAAAATACAAAATGCAACAAAGAAGTAAGAAAATGGATCTAACTTCTCAAGAGATTGTGGGGACTCCTTCAGATCGACGGTTGTGAGTCATGTCTGGACTCCGCCATCGTCCTTCAGATGAGAACACATGATGCTTGATCCATTTGGCTTGGCTTGGACCTCAGATTTTTAGAGGGTAAAGACCAAGGGAAGGTCCTATATCTAATAAAAAACCCAGTAGACGGGCTGAAGAGCCACATCTAGCCATGTTGGATAGAAGGAAAGGGGACCTTGGGGGGGGGGGGGGGTGGCCCCCCAAGATACTTTGATCACCTTGTGGTGTTTTCTTGCAGCAGATTTCCTTCAAAGTAGCCGAGCTTCTATGCACAGAGATTTCTCAGAGAATTTTCTGGACAATTTTTCTAGCAATTTTTCTGGGGGCTTTCTCCTTGGAATGACCGTCTTTTATAGGCTTTTGGTGGCCATTAGAAGAGTTTATGAGCATTGATTATATTAATGCTCCATGATGGGAGGAGTTATAAGTATTTAATTCTTGATTTTGTAACTCCTTTTTCTTGGCTTCTGATTGGCCGATGGAGAATGATGGGCATTTAATCGCTTTTAATCTCCATGATGAGGGGAGTTACATGGTTTAATGCCATGATTACTTAGATTTGTAACTCCTTTTTCCTTGCTTCTGATTGAGTCGTCCAAAATAATGAGTTAATGACTGTTAGGGCCA
This sequence comes from Persea americana, assembly GCA_029852735.1. Classification (NCBI taxonomy): domain Eukaryota; kingdom Viridiplantae; phylum Streptophyta; class Magnoliopsida; order Laurales; family Lauraceae; genus Persea; species Persea americana. The sequence goes on from CM056813.1 coordinate 34,642,620, forward strand.
TATTTCCATGAGCACTCATACCGTCGATTCCATGTCAAAGAATCCAAGACCTTGCCTCTCAGAGTTTCACAAGGAAGATCAAGTTTGAAGTCAGTGTTAGTTTTATGGTCTCAATCCATTAAAATTAATGAAATAAATTGATTAATTTCTTTATTTATCAATATATTCATGCTTTCCTTTCATAAGATGAATGGTGTTTTATTATTTGTTTGCACATAACTAATACAAATGACATGATGGTTCATTAGATGAATTGGAGTCCATAAGTATACTGATGCTATACATGTGTTTGGATGAGATCCACATACGGGAGACATGTATAGCAAATCTTATACTCGAATATCTTCACAACCAGTGATGATGACTGGACATCTCATCTGATAAGGTTGCAGTACTTTGATTACTATGAAATAGTGTGATTTGTCTCGATCATCAAAATGTAAGATTTTGATCATAGGGCTGATACATTGGATGTATTGAAGGACCATGAGAAGCACCTTATGAACACTGTCTTTACTTTAGGGTCTGCTCTCATAATTCCCTAGCAATAGGCTCTCAATCCTGAGAAATGAACTCAAGTTTTTATCTATTCATTTGCTTTGAGTCACCAACGAGTGAGGCCAATTGTAGGTCAACACCTCGGTGATTTGGGTACGTGGTAGTAGAGCTGTGGGAACATTCGATGGTCAAGATGGAATCTATCTTTAATATCCCCTTGTGCCAATTAATGGATTTATCATTAGTAAGTGCGCACCCATTCCAATTAAGAGTTAATTGGATCGGTACCAAATGATCGTTATAATTAATAATAATAAGATATGGATCTAAGTTTGGAAGACAGGTTCAATTGATCCATGGATATTGATGGAGGGGCCTACTTGTGGACATTGGGAAGTTTAGGGTCTTCATGTAATTTATTCCTAAGACTGGAGTTCAATTGCATTTATTTAGTGGAGTTATTTGCAACTAACTGCGGGCCCGTATTGCACATGAGATGTGGGGTCGCGGTGTTCTAGTTGGAGCCAGCTTTTTAAGGAATCCATAGTGGTCCCCACGCTAGCCTAAGTTATTGGAAAGATACTAATTCTAGTAGAACTCTAAAAGGAAATAGAAAGTTACTATTTCTATTTGAAGTGAGACTTCTAATAGTGGTAATAGTAAGTTACTAATTATAATGGAAGTGAGACTTCTATTGAAATTAGCAAAGAGAGAAGGTCGCTAATTATTATGGAAGTAGGACTTCTAATAATAAACCAAGAGGAGGTGGCTAAAAGCTATATATATAAGAGCAGCTAGGGTTGGACGTCCTCGTATGAATATCCCCCTAGGGATTCACGCCCAAGGCCCTTATTGTGCAAGAGTTGCACATGCATCTTCTCCTCTTCCTCTTCTAGTTCTCTTCTAGTTTCCTTAAGAGCTTTCTCTTGGAGATCCCACCCATCTTCTTGAGAAAAGAGAATCTGATACGGGTCATAGCGTGGAAGACGATTGGGTCTTAGAGATTCCTATTTGATACGTGAAAGAGTTTCATCATCAAAGAAATGAACAACTGCTCCATTAGAGCACAACCGAGCTCCAAAGGTTTAATCTACTTCCTTGTATATTGTGGATTTTGTGGCTGCATGTTTGTTGCTATTTCTATCTTCTAGATAGGGTTTTCTACTGTACATGATCATGAGAAAGAGGACATGGATCCTGGATTTGGTTTTGTAGCCTTCTGGATAGTTGATCCCTGAGTCAAGTGGGTCAAAAGCTTTGAAAACCTATCCTAGAGGCGGCCCACATATTTCCAACAGTCAGAAGATCAAGTCTTGGAAGGCTTGAATTCATCAAGGAAGACCTCCATATGAGTGACAACCTATTCAGGTAAATGGGACTCCAAACAAACCAAGAGATGGCCCTAAAAACCCTTAGTTTAATGGCTTATTTAATAGCTTTTTAGAAAATGTTTTTGAGCTTTCTCAAGACTCAAAATTGGTCCCAGAGGTCGGCTAACCACCATGTCTCACGGTCACCTCGCGGTCACTTTTCCAGAAGCTATTTTTCATTTAAAATCAGAGGGGCAGCCACCAGGCGGTCAGCAGTCGGCCAGTTGTCGGTCGACCGCCCGCTGACCGACAGCTAGCCGACTGTCGTGACCCCAGACCAAGGTCCTTAACCCGGGCCCACAACTGGGTGTGTCCAACTATGATAATCCCACAGGTTTCCACGATGAGGATTCCTAAAAAAAATGGAATTATCTCACACAAACGATGATTTGCGGAAGCATGCAAGTAATCTCAATCACGATACGAAACCGGAGAGTCCAAGATGCATAAGTTAAATAAATCAAAGGACATAAACGTTCAGAGAAAGAATGTGTAACATAGCATTTCCATAAATTAGACTTCAAGTTTCAAGTGACCAAAAGTAAGTTAAGTTTAAGTTACATTTCCCCAAAGTATGAAAGGGCCAACAAAGGCCATACAACCCAAAATAACAAAACCAAACATTCCCATCCAAGTGTCGTACTCGAGACCTCACCCGACGTCTAGAGGACGTCGTCGGGTTGTCACTAACAGGCTGGGGGTGGCTCAATAACCTCCTTCGGGCGCTCCTCCTCATGGGCAACGGCTCTTACATCTGAACACCAAAGCAAAAGGATCAGACATGACGGTCTGGGAGGTGATCAATTCAAGCATAATATAAATCAATTGAAATCTGAAATAATTAGTGCTTAAAGCATGACATGAGTTCTGAACAAAACATGTGTAGTGTACAAAGCAAAACTGGCATGATTTCAAGAAAACATCATGATTCATTAATCCACATTGAGCTCATCCTTTCTCCATCATACGTGATGACAAGAGCAAGCAAAAATGAAACAAAATGAAACGAAACGAAATGAAAGCCCGAACCACACAAGGTGGGCTGGAAAAACCGGCCACGGAACCGGACAAAACAAAGATATGTATAAATACAAGACTAATCTGCAAATTGTCCTTATGTTTAAGGACCCCCTAACTAGTGGATCAGACTGAGAGGGCAGTCCAAGCTTAGCGGTATTCAATGATATTCATGTATGCACAAAACTTATCGAAAATAGGGGGGATACACTTATCAAGGCAAAGCTAATCGAAGCTAAACGAGAGTGGCATAAGCCATAACAAAATGAAGCTGAAACGTGTTACCCAATATAGTTCTTGAACAATTCGAAGCGAAACTTATACTTGTAAAACAAAGCAAGTACTAAAACGATATTCATTGTATCGAATCACGATCCCAAAGCAAAATTGTCAAGCAAACGTTAAGACCTTTCATTTGATCTTCATGTGGTTGAGAACCAAATGTCTTAATGAAAAAGAGATTGGTGTTCCGGAAGTTAAAAAACATTTTAAGGCCTCAAGCACACAAACTCAAGTTAAAAGTTCCTAATCATACTTAGGTTTTCAGTCCCAAGAAAATCCCACAAAACAAATCTATTTAGAAAAATCGATCAGCTCTTGATCACCTGTCGGCTAGCCGAGTAGGTGGTTGTCGGCTAGCTGCCAGCTGAACGACGGCTGACCGCCAGGTCTCCGAATAGAAAAATCACCATTCTGGAAATGGGACCGAACTGGGGCTCGGTTGGCTGTTGGCTGACCAAAGTGAACATGTCGGCTAACCGACAACTGACCGCCACCTGACCGAAAATCTCCTGTTGAAAAACCGGCTTCTGGAAGTGGAACCGAACTGAATTCGGTTGGCTATCGGCTGACCGAAGTGGACATGTCGGCTAGCCGCCAACTGAGTGACTGTGCACGGCAGCCCAATTCAAGTCAAAATTCCAGTTCTTCCTTCCTCTATTCTCTTCCCATTCCACTTCGTTTCCTTCTTTGTCAAATCCCTGCACATACCCTCAACCTCCATGCTCTCCAAGGGGCCATTTCCATTCAATTTTAACAACCAACACATTCATTCATTTCACAACATCTTCCTCAATTCTTTCATCCATCCATAAAACATTTAAACAAAATAAAAATTACTTAAATTGAATAAAAACCATCAAGATAAAACCACAAGCATATGCCTTTCAAACTAAGACAAGATTTCAAACCACAAACATATTTGAATCAATGCATTGCTCAAGCAAAAATGGAAAAAGAACCAAACCATTAAAGCTAAAACATTCAAAGATTACATGCATCAAGAAGAGCTAAGTTGATCACTTGCCTTGACAATAGCTAATCCAAAGATCTCTAAAAAATCCTACCCAAAGCTGAGCCATGAAATCTACACAAAAGGCCCCAAGAAAACATTCAAAAATCACCATTTTTGGTCAACCAAAACCCCCACTTCGAAAATGGGTTTGCATGTTAGAGAAATGGGTTCCTAAGGAGCTCAGAAGACTACATTAAATAGGAGAGAAAGAAGCCTCACCTGAAGCTTGCTAATCAAGGACCAAAGACGAAAATGTTGGTTCCTTCCAACAAGAATCTCGAAGAAAAAGGTACCAATAAAGATCTTGGGTTGAGAGGAAGAAGAGGGTATCTTCAGATTTCGATTTTGAGATTTCTAGCCTTGACATGCAAAGAGAGAAAGTGAGAGGAAGAAGAAGCTTTTCTCAGCTGGTCTTGAAGAAGTGGCAGGAACGAGAGGAGGTTCTGAATGTGAGTGAGTTGGGAGAGGAGGTAGCTTAAGTTAAATAGGTTTTCGTGGGCCGCATGTGCTCAAAACTTGTGATGGTTAAAACGCTGATTTGTGGGACCCAGATGAAATCGACGAAGAAGACAAAATTGGTTGTCGAAAAATCTAGTTTCCAAAAAGTATAAATTTGGCATAGTTTTGAGATTTTGAAATTTGGGTCCAGATTTGGTGTGAAAGGACTGTTTTACCCTTTTGGGCCAAAACGTGGGTTTCTGGGCCTCAAACACTGACGGGCTGAAAAAAAAAGTTGAACGATAAAGTAAAACCATTCAAAAGAGATTGAAATCAAGATTAACATCGAAAAACTAAGATTTCCTCCCAATCTTACACGTACACTCAGGGCACCCCTGAGCATGTCTGAATAACACAATGCGCTCTCAAAATTTCCCAAAGCCAATTCCAAACTAAATTGAACTAAATTCTAACCCACGAACACTAAACCCATGTTATGACTAAACACGCACTTAAGTGGTACTAATCCTGCTAATCCAAACCCTGACCATTCAGAAAATTTGAAATATCTGACCTTGGAAGTATCCGTTAGGGTAGCGGTTAACCCTGTATTTTGAAGGAGGCTAGCCACCAAGTGCCGTTAGAGAGCCATTTGAGGGTTGTTTATAAATAGAAAAGGCCACAAATCATCCCAACCCCCTCTAAGATTATGAGAGCTCATGTCCTAAACATGGTGCATCATATTAGAGCTCTCATAGATCATTCCACACACACTATGAGCTTGTATTGGAAAATCTAAGAGTTTCATTACCTCTAGGAAAGTGGGATGTGTGAAAACCATATTATCTAGGAAAGAACTTGAGCCATCAAAAGTTAAAATCTATATCCCTAGATCAAAGACCTCTTCCCTTGATTGAGCACAACATTGGAGCATCATCATCAACATCAAGGACGCATTGCAAGAGGCATCAAAGCTTGGAGCTAAGGTGACAAGCTTCGAAGAGCATCCTCTGCACTTCATCAAAGGGGCAAGTGACAACCTCCATATTTTGTCAAAAGAGGCAAGTGTTCTTCTCCCTCACTTCATTCAATTCAGAGCATTGTAAGAGTGGCTTATTTCTTTGTGATTTAACCACTATAAAAATTGTAGAGGGGAGTAGATCTTTGTAATCAAACCTTGGTAACAAAATCGATGTAGAATCAGTACTTGTGTAGTTTGATTCTTCATAGTAGAACCAAGGGACTGTGTGGCCCTTGAGAGTGGATGTAGGTCTGTGTGACCGAACCTCTATAAATCTCTTGTGTCAATTTCTCTATCTCTATCTCTTGTACATGATTTCCATATCTATATGTTGTGGAGATTGATATGGATGCTATTTCATCATTGAGTTTAATTGACACACATGCACTTGTACGAAAATAACATTGAACATATTGGTAAATCATATATTGTTCAGCACACACTCTTTTACATATATTCACTTGAGCACCTTGGTTACATAGTTATATTTACATTAATGTAAATCACAAGTGAATTTTTGAAGAGTGTCCTACACACGCTTGTGCTTATTAACATGAAACTAATTGTCATATCTTTGATTGTTTAAGCATTCACAGATTGAACACATATTCCGCATAAGTTCTATTCTTAAATGTGTTCATTGTGTTCTTTGTCCTAGTTGGGATTAAAATCGGACTAAGATGTTTTAATTGGCAAAATAATTCCATTAGTCCTATTCACCCCCCCCCCTCTAGGACTTATACGTTGGCCCTAGGCGTACTTTCAAATGACCGCATTAACTTGTCATAAACGGGTCAATTAATAGCATTAATTGGTAGCCAAGTCGCTTGAAGAGTCGCGGGCCAAGCCGCGTCTTTAGGAATTCTTCTTACGATGATCGCCGAAGGATCCACATGTTGTTTGATGTCGGATAACGATGCAATTACAGACATTGGTTGACACCAATGGGTTGGCGACATCTGTCCAGTCAGTTTCTCGATCGATTGGGCATAAAGTGTGCTTTCTTGGTCGGCCGGTTGGGGATTCCGAAGTGTCGGATGATGATGTCATGATTTTGATGGCGGATCCGTGATGTTGACGAAGATTGACAGATTTCATGGTCCAAAAATCAGATTTCGGAAAAATCACAGGGGCCAACCATCTCGAAATGCGAAAAATACCCAAAAAAGTGGGTTTCTGGGCGAAATCCGGCGACCCGGATCCCTATGGTCACCGGCGACCATGGGGCTAGCGACCTTGGGCCATGGTCTCTGGCGACCATGGGACTTTTGTCCCTTTTCAGTCCCCGTTCGGTCGCCGTTTTCTGTCTTTTTTGTTTCTTCTTTCTCCTGTATTTTTCTTGATATCTTTCCTCACTTATTGACTTAATTTTCTTGAGGAAAGCTTGACCAGAAGTTGCGCAAATCAGAACACAAGGTTTCCTATTTTTTGAAAAGCCAAAACTTTGCAGCCGATTTTCCGTCGAGAGTCGAAACTAGGTCAAATGATGTCGGAATGACCTGAAATTTGAGGTGAAGCTTCCTGAGCAGTAGATAGGACCAGCCATGGGCTTTTATTTGAATTTTGAAGCCGTTTTGGGTCCCGTCAATGCTAGACTTGATTTCAACGTGTGGAAGATGTCGAGCTTTGATGTATGGTCAACCGATGTGCGATTGACCTGAAATTTGACAAGGAGCCTATTGGAGTCGTTTTGAGACGATCCATTAGCTTTGATTTGGATGCCATGGTCCCAGGGAGTTTCGTCGCCAGTAGGCTTGATTTTGTTTCCGAGCGTCAATGCCAAGTCAAACGTCGTCGGAATGACCTGAAATTTGACCTGCAACCCTTTGGAAGCATGTAGAAGCTACCCATGTGCCTTATTTGATGAGTGGTGGCATCGGTGGTTCTCGCTGCTGAGAGGCTTGATTTCGTCGTTTGAGAGTTGATGGAGGGTCAAACGGTGTCGGTTTGACTTGAAATTTGACGTGGAGCCGTTTGGAGGTATTTTGAGACCATCCATAGGCTCTGATCAAGGATTTGATATCTTCAACACTGTCGTAACCGGGAGCTCCTCCTCAGCCGTTGGAGGATTGAAGTTAGGCTAAATGGTGTCGAAATGGCCCGAAACTTCATGTGTACCCTTCTTTTGGCTATTTTAAAGGATCTTGCAGTTTTTGTTTGATTCTGACAAGATCGGATGCTTGAAGCGGCTCTGCCTGTTTGTTGTAGGATGGGGCTCCATTTAGCTTTTGATGTTGAAGAGCCAAAGTGACATTTTTTATGTCAACAGAGGCTAGTTTCCAAGAGCTGAAAACGAGATTGACTACAGCACCTATCCTTACTTTGCCATCCTGAAGTTTTGGTTTCACTATTTTTACCAATGCTTCGAACGTAGGACTTGGATGTGTGTTGACTCAAGATGGAAAAGTCGTTGCTTATGGATCCCGACAGTTGAAAGATCATGAGAAGAACTATACAATGCATGACATTGAGTTAGCGGCGGTAGCTTTTGCACTAAAGATGTGGAGACATTATCTCTATGGAGAGAAGTTTGAAGTCCACTCCGATCACCGCAGCCTACAGTACTTGTTTTCTCAAAAGGAGTTGAATATGAGGCAGAGAAGATGGATGGAATATATCAAGGATTATGACTTTTCGATCAAGTAACACCCTGGTAAGGCGAATGTAGTTTCCGATGCATTGAGTAGAAAATCAGCAAGCTTGGCATGTCTAAGAGTTACTTGTATTTTCCAGCAGTTTTAAGAGTTGGGTGTAGACTTGCAGCCACTAAGGAAGGGTGTAATGTTAGCTAACATATCAGTGTCTGAGCCCTCCTTCATTCAGAAGATTAAAGATAACCAATTGCAAGATCCAGAGTTGGTCATAATTTCAGAGCCTATAGCAGAACGTCCAGACTTTTGTATTGTGGATGGAGTCTTGTACTATCGTGATCATCTATGCGTGCATAACATTGAAGATTTGTGGAATGACATCATGGCAGAGGCTCACAGTATGAAGTATTCCATGCATCCGGGTAGCACGAAGATGTATCAAAACCTGAAGGGCATATTTTGGTGGAACAACATGAATAGAGAAATAGCTGCATTTGTTTCTCGTTGTATGACATGTTAGTTGATAAAGGCAGAGCATCAGAAGCCTCCAGGGCTATTGCAACCGTTGGAGATCCCGCAATGGAAGTGGGAACATATTGCCATAGATTTTATTTCAGGACTACCGGGACCAGAAGAGGCAAAACACCATATGGGTCATTGTGGATTGACTCACCAAGTCAGCCCATTTTATTCCCATGAAGACCGAAGAGAAGATACACATGATACCTCTTGCGGAGTTGTTTGTCAATGAGATTGTCAGTCGTCATGGATAACCGATTTCCATCATATCGAATAGAGACAGCAGAATTCTCTTGAAATTTTGGAAGACGCTTCTTGAGGCTATGGGTACGAAGCTGCAGTTCTGCATGTCTTATCACCCGCAAATAGATGGTCAGCCAGAAATGACAATTCAAACAATTGAAGATATGCTTCGGGCTTGTGTGTTAGACTTCAAGACTAAATGAGATGAGACCATACCGCTTTGCGAGTTCGCCTACAACAACAGTTACCATTCGAGCATTGAAATGACGCCCTTTGAGGCATCGTATGGCAGAAGGTGTAGAACTCCAGTTTGTTGGGAAGAAGTAGGTGTTCGTAGTTTCCATGGACCGACTATAATGAGTGAGACCAGCGACAAAGTCAAGATGATCCAAGAATGTCCGAAGGTAGCCCGGAGTAGACAGAAGAGCTATGCGGACTCTCACCGAAGAGACTTACAGTTCAAGGAATGAGATAAGGTTTCTTTGAAGGTATCACCTACTGGTGGAACATTGAGATTTAGGCAGAAAGGCAAGCTATCACGGAGGTACATTGGACTGTATGACATTGTGGGCAAGATTGGTGATCTGGCTTATTGACTAGCTTTACTTCCAAAACTCTTCGACGTACACAATGCTTTCCATGTGTTTATGTTGAGGAAATACGTCCCCGATCCATTGCATGTACTCCGTCATGAACCGTTGGAAATCAGAGAAGATGCCACCTATGTAGAAAAACCTGTTCAAATCATTGATACAAAGGAACAAGAGTTGAGGACACGGACAATTCAATGAGTGAAAGTGCTTTGGGAGAATCGTGGACCTGAAGAGGCAACGTGGGAATTACGGGATCAAGACCAGAAGAAGTACCCGCATCCACTATCCGAGGTTAGTTGTTGTATTTCATTTGGAGGACTAAACCCATTAAGTATGTCAAGTTATGGGACCCATCCCCACTCTCTATATATAGTGAACCCATTGCTACTTTCCCTTCTTCTTGCTACTTTTCATTGAGGAAGGAGTTCCAGCTGCCTAGGTTTTCTTCCCTTTCCTTCTTGTTCTTCATCTTCAATCCATCACCAAGCCATTGCTAAAAGAGAAATGGAGATCACCACTTTCTTCCTCTTCTTGAAAGCTTTCCTTTGATGCAATTTGTAGAGGAATGCAACCATTCTAGGGTTCTTGTTGATCAAGTTCTCTCCGTTTGAGGACCTTCCAAGTAAGCTCTCATCCTAATCTTCTAGATTATTGTTCTTATAGTTGTAGAGGAGCTTCAACTCCATTATCGGAAGCTCCCTCTTCCTATTTCTTGGTTTTGGTTATGTTAGGGTTTGTAATGAGTTCATTTTGGAGATTATTGATTTATACATTTTGATTCTTTTGGATGTACTGGCCTTTGTTGGCCATTATTTTTGGGAAAATGTTTAATTAACTTACATTTTGTATAAACCTTTAACTCTATATTTTGGGAATGCCAAAGGTCCATTGCTCACTTTGACATCATGTTACTATCATTCTAATAAGAGTCTTGCATGTATGGAATGAAATCTTAACTTTGATTTGCTACATGCTTCCGCAACAATGTGAATGACTTGTGAGTGTGTGTGATATCCTCACCGCGGATACCTGTGGGAGAGTAAAAAATGTGTGTATCTTTTGATTAATGTGGTAATTATTACTATACACTCACCAACCAAACACCGCGATCCCGATCCGGGGTTGCGACAATAGGGGTACTCATAATTGAGTTTCTAAAACTAAGCATATTTATTATTCTATTTTGATTTATATATTATGTCATATTATTAACTATCTTTCTAGGCAATTTGTGTGATCTACACTTGGTGCTATGTAGGTATCGAACCCTTTGCCAATGAGCAGAATGTTGAGGTGGTCTCAGCGGATCCGCCAATTGTACGAGAATGGACTAATGATGATGTGAAGTAGAGCATCGGAAGCAATGGAATTGGATCCACTGACATCTTTTGGGTTTACATTGGCATTTATTTTGGTAAGATTTTCTACATCTTTTGGTTATCTATGGCTATTTTTACAGGCCAGTACCCTGGGTTGTAATTAAACTTATCTTTTGTTGTAAATATTTCAACTTATATTTGAATGAGTGGAAATGTTGTTTCTTTCTGCAATCCAGTCTATGAGATGCCATATTGTAATTTTATTTATGCTACCTTTTTCGTAAATGGCCCGTACAAGCTTCCGCCATGAATCCTTCAGGGTCCAAAGGGTTGTGTATCCTCACATAGAGGAATCTTGTAGGTGGAGCGCATGGGAAGAATATTTATCAACTTTCACGCGCATCGGGGTCCCCTAATCAAATTCGAGCCGTGACATCTTTCCACCCTTGTAAGGACCCAACCTCTTAACCCTAGAATTACCCCTAGTTAATTCTGTGGTTAGGTTTCTAAGTGGGTATTAGAGGCCAATTGTGATATTGTCTATGTTAGATTAGTCTTTGATCAACTTTGAGGAGTTTTGAGTCTCTAAGTCTAGTTTGACCCTCTTTTTGAACCCGTCTGTTTTTTTATTGAGACTGAGAGATTATTTTTGAATTATGACAAAATATTATCCTGAGCTCATTTGAATTGAAATTATCATTCCGGGCAACTTTCGTATTCAACATGAATTTATTTGAGACCCTGAAACCCTTCGGTTGACCAATCCCATTAGAAATTGATAGACTTTCACTGGATAGTTGACTTTTTTCCTTAGAATCCGGAATTGAGTAACTCCTGAGCTCAAAATTTATATCTTGACCTGCCTAACAACTTTCTTGTTCAGCCTGAAATTATCCAAGGACCATAAAGCCAAATTTGACTCCCGACACTCTTTTCGAGGCAAATACCACAGCTTGGAAAATTACAGATTATGTCCCCGATCTCAGAGAATTATGATTCTTGGCTAGTTGGAAAGCTCTCCTTTAAACCTGTAATTCTACTTCCTTGACCTAATCTATCCAAGGTCCCGAAGACCTTCGTTAACGCACCTCAAGTTTGGCTTAGATGGTAGCAAACTCACACAGTTAGTCCTTGCAAAATATCTCACCTACCTATCATTTCTCATTGAATGCTCCCACCTACCCCCACTAACCATTAGAACTCTTACTCCCAGCTCATTTGCAACTGGCCATTGTAACAAGAGAGCTTTCTGCCTTTTATCTTTTCTTTCTTTAGGTGGTAGCAAAGTCACACACCTTGCAATCTCCATGGCTTGTTGAAGAACTCCTCCGTGGACGCACCCTTGCAAGATCCGACTGGCCAATCAACTACCTGTTGTCTCCTTCGCATCATACTCCATTTTGGTATGAATCCGACGGTGGGAGCCCCCTCATGCAATCACCTTCTTCTTCCTTGATCTACTATGAGGTAGGCCCTCTTTTTTCTTGGCTAGAACCCATCTCCTTATTTCTCTATGTTTTCTGTTTGGAGTGGGTTTTGACACAGTGAGTGGGTTTTTCTTGTTAGGTTGGGTTTTTTGGGGCTTTGTTGGTAGAGCGATAGCTTCCGGTTGGAGCTTGGCTTGACTGAGATTTAAGGTTGGATTAACTTTCTGATTAAAGGTAAGTATTTAATTTCAATGGTATATTTTGAATGGTTTATCTTTATTTCACTTGATCTTGGAATGTTAATCCAATTTATGGAAAGAAATCTATTTTGTTACCCCCTTCCATGGTTGGATTTGTTTGGGGAAATATTGAATTTTTAGTGGTTTAAATTTAACCTGTATGAGCCCTAATGATGGGAAAAATGATTCCCTTGGTTCTGTGAAGCCAGCCCCTTTCTCGCAGTCTTTGTTGACACCAAAAATGTCACTTTGCCTCTTCAACATCAAAAGCTACACGGAGCCACATCCTACTACAAACAGGCAATGGTGCTTCAAGCATCAGATCTTGTCAGAATCAAACAAAAACTGCAAGATCCTTCAAAATAGCCAAAAAAAGGGTACACATGAAATTTTGGGCCTTTTCAACACCATTTGGCCAAACTTCACTCCAGCGGCTTAGTATGAGCTCCTGGCGGTGACAGTGTTGAAGATATCAAATCTTTAATCAGAGCCTATGGATCGTCTCAAAATACCTCCAAAAGGCTCCATGTTAAATTTCAAGTCAAGCCGACACCGTTTGACCCTCCATTAACTCTCGAGCAGCAAAATCAAGCCTCTCAGGGACAAGAACCACCAAGGCCATCACTCATCAAACAAAGCACATGGGTGGCTTCTACATGCCTCCAAAGGGTTACACGTCAAATTTCAGGTCATTCCGACAACGTTTGACCCAACTTTTATGCTCAGAAGCAAAATCAGGCCTCCCGGCGGCAGAGCTCCCCAGGACCATTGCATCCAAATCGGAGCTAATGGATCGTCTCAAAATGACTCCAATAGGCTCCTTGTCAAATTTCAGGTCAATCGCACATCGGTTGACCGTACATCTAAGCTCGACATCTTTCTCGCGGTGAAATCAAGTCTAGCATCGACGGGACCCGAAACGGCTTCAAAACTCGAACAAAAGCCCATAGTCGGTCCTATCTATTGCTCAGGAAGCTTCACCTCAAATTTTGAGGTCATTCCAACATCGTTTGACCTAGTCTCGACTCTTAATGGAAAATTGGCTACAAAGTCTTCGGCTTTTCCAAAAAATAGGAAACTTTGTGTTCTAATTTGCACGGCTTCTCATTAGGTTTTCTTCAGGAGAATCAAGTCAATAAGTGATGAAAAATGTCAAGAAAAATACAATAAAAAGAAAAAAAAAACCGAAAAACGACTGAGAAACGGCGACCAAAAAAGGGAAAACTCCCCATGGTCGCCGGTGGCGACTGTCAAACATCGACCCAGGATTAGCGAGATTAGTGCAAATTAAGTGCGTGTTTAGAATTAAGCGGGTTTTGTATTTGTTGGGTAAAAATATGGTTTGATTTAATCTTGGAATTAGCTTTGGGGAACTTTGAGAACGCTTTGTGTTAGTCAGACACGCTCAGGGGTGCCCTGAGTGTACGTGTAAGCTTGGGTGGAAATTCTAGTTTTCCGATTTTAATTGCGACTTTGATCTCATTTGAATGATTTTATTTTATTTTACAACTTTCGTTTTCAGCCCATCTGTGTTCGAGGCCTAGAAACCCAAGTTTTGGCCCAAAAGGGGTAAAAATGTCTTTTCACACCAAATCTGGACCCAAATTTCGAAATTTCAAAACTATGTCAAATTTATACTTTTGGAAACTAGATTTTTCGGTGATCATTTTTATCTTCTTCATTGATTTCATCCGAGACCCGCAAGATCATCGTTTAGCCATTCCAAGTTTTGAACTCAATGGGATCCACAAACCCCTGTAACTTTAGTAGACCATCTCCCTCTTCATTCTCACATTTTAGAATTTCCTGCAACTTCTTGAAGGAGAGCTGAGAAAGCGTCCTCTTCCACCTTTTTCTTCACCTTTGCATGCCATAGCTAGGATCTTCCAAATCAAAATCTAAGCATACCCTCTTATTCCCCTCACCTCAAGCTTCCTTTTGGTATAATTCTCTTGAAGTTTCCAGTAGGGCTACCTCTTCTTTTTCCCTATTTCTTCTTGTCTAACTAGCTTCAGGTGAGATATCTTCTTTTCCTCTTTAATGGAGTCTTTTGAGCTCCTTAGGAAGCTTTTCTACTAACATGCAAACCCATTTTCGAAATGGGGGTTTTGTTAACCAAAAATGATGATTTTTGAATGGATTTCTTGGGGCTTCTTGTGTAGATTTCATGGCTCACTCTTAGGTAGTACTTGGAGAAGATTTTTCGGATTAGTATTGGTTGAGGCAAGTGATCATTTTAGCTCTTCTTGATGCATGCAATATTTGAATATCTTTAGCTTCAATGGTTTCGGTTTTCTCTTATTTTAGTTTGAGCAATGTATTGGTTGAAATATGTGAAATAGTTTGAAGTCTTGTCTTAGTTTGAAATGCATATGTTGATGGTTTTATCTTGATAGTTTTCCCTTTAATTAAGTGATCCTCACTTTGTTCAAATGCTTTGTGGATGGATGGAAGATTTAAGGAGTTTGAAAATGGATTGCTTGGAGAATGGAGTAGTTGTAATGGAATCAAAGTAAAAATGTTGTCCTTGGGAGAGTATGTAGGCTCTGAAAAATGTAGGAGTATTGACAAGGATGAAAGGAAGTGGAATGGGAAAGGAATGGAGGAAGAAAAAATGAAAATCTGAACTCGAACTGGGCTGCCGCACAGAGCCGGTCAACTGGCAGTCAGCTGTCGGCCAGCCAATAGGTGACCGACAGCCAACGAACCAGTTCGGTTCGAATTCTAGTAGCTTGTTTTGGCAATAGGGGAGCGTCGGTCAACTGTCGGCGAGCCGACATGCATCACTTCAGTCAGCCGACAGCTAACCGAGCCCTAGTTCTGTTCCATTTCCAAAATGGTGATTCTCCTGACCTGAGACCAAGTGGTTAGCCGTTGGTCAGCTGGCGGCTAGCTGACAGTCACTACTCGGCTAACCGACAGGTGACCGAGAGCTGACCGAGTTTTAAACCAGTCTTGTTTTGTGAGATTTTATTGGCGAATGAAAACCTAAATATGATTAGGAACTTTTAGCTTGAAATTGTGCGCTTGAAACCTTAAAATGTCCTTTAACTTCCGGAGCATGAACCCCTTTTACATTGCGACATTTGGGTTTCAAACACATGAAGATCAAATGAAAGGTCTCAACGTATACTTAACTAATTTTGCTTTGAGATCATGATTTTGATACGATGAATATCATCTAGCACTTGTTTTGTCTTGCAAGTATAGGTTTCACTTTGAATTCTTCCGGGTCCATTACCCTTTGCACATGAGACGCGAAATATCTTGGAGTATTATTTTAGGGTTTATATTTTGTTTTACTTGCCTCTGTTGGCCTTTTATTTTAGGGAATGTAATTATTACATCTTTTATATTAAACTTGAATATGCAATGAAATCTTATGTTACTTGTTTAGCTCTGTTTGTCAGTTGTATGGTCTCAATCCATTAAGATTGATGTAATAAATTGATTAATTTCTTTATTTATCAATATATTCATATTTTCTTTTCATGAGATGAATGGTGTTTTATTACTTAAATGCACATAACCAATACAAATGACATACTGGCTCATGAGATGAACCGGAGTCCACAAGTGTATTAGATGCAACACATGTGTGTGGATGAGATCCACATACATGAGACATTTGTTACAAAATCTTATACTTAAATTGATTCACAATCGGTGATGAGATTGGGCATCTCATTTGACAAGGTTGTAGTATTATGATCACTATTAGATAGTATGATCTGTCTCGATCATCGGAATGTAAGATTCTGGATCATCATACTAGTACATTGGGAAGCACCTTAGGAACACTGTCTTTACTTTAAGATCTGCTCTCATAATTCCCTAGCAATAGGCTCTCAATCTTGAGACATTGATGGACTCAAGTTTCTATCGATTCATTTGCTTTGAGTCACCAATGAGTGAGGCCAACTGTAGGTCAACACCTCGGTGTCTTGGGTATGTGGTAGTAGGACTGTGGGAGCATTTAATGGTCAAGATGGAATCTATCTCTATTATCCTCTTGTGCCAATTAATGGATTTATCATTGGTAAGTGTACACCTATCTCAATTAAGAGTTAATCGGATGGTACTAATGATACTATGATTAATTGGGTCTTAAGGATAACAAGATATGGATCTAAATTGGTGGAACAGTTTATTCAATTGATCCATGGATATTGATGGAGGGGACTACTTGTAATGATAGGGAAGTTTAGGGTCTTCATGTAATTTATTCCTAAGACTGGAGTTCAATTGCATTTATGTAGTAGAGTTATTTGCAATTAACTGTGGGCCCGGATTGCACATGAGATGTGGGGTGGCGGTGTCCTAGTTGCATCATGAAGCTAAGTTGATCACTTGCTTTTACCAAAAATCCAAGTCCAACAATCTCAGAAAAATCCTACCAGTTGTAATCCACGAAATCTACAAGAAAACCCATGAAAAGAACTTCAAAAATCCACCAAAAAGTGAAGACAATGACCCATTTCGAAATGGGTGTTGCATGCTTGAAAAATGGGCTCCTAAGGAACTCAAAAGACCACATGGAAGAGGAGAAAGAGATCCATTACCTGAAGCTTGCTAAACAAGAAGAGGAGAAGAAAATGGAGTGGAAACACAGCTGGGATCTCCAAGAAAATGGTAGCAATGGATTCCTTGATTTGAGAGGAAAAAGAAGGTATGATCAGTTTTTGATTTGAGGCTTTCTAGCTTAGGCATGCAAGGAGAAGAAGGGAGGGGAAGAAGAAGAAGTCTCAGCTGAGTTGAAGAGAGTTGCAGGGAATGAGTTTAGAATCGTGAGTGAAAAATGAGGGAGAAGAAGACTTAATTCAAATGGGTTCTTGTGGGCCCCATTGCTCAAAACTTGCAATGGTTAAAACACTGACTTGTGGGCCCCGGATGAAAACGACGAAGAAGACTAAAATGATCGCCAAAAAATCTGGTTTCCAAAAAGTATAAATTTAGCATAGTTTTGAGATTTCGAAATTTGAGTCCCGATTTGGTGTGAAATGACTGATTTACCCCTTTGGGCCAAAACTTGGGTTTCTGGGCTTCAGACACAGACGAGCTGAACACAAAAGTTAATCAATAAAATAAAACCATTCAAAAGAGATCAAAATCACGATTAAAATCAGAAAACTGGAATTTCCTCCCAAGCTTACACGCACACTCAAGGCACCCTTAAGTGTGACCAAATAGCACAAAACGCTCTCAAAATTCCCCAAAGCTAATTCTAGACTAAATCGGACTAATTTCTAATCCCACGAACACTAAACTTCACATTACAACTAAACACACACTTAGTTGACACTAATCGCGCTAATCCTGGGTCGGGGTTTGACATTTTGTAGGGCTTTTTGTCTACAAACACTCGATGTATCAAGCCGTCGTCTCCAACAAACTTGATGCACTGATGTAGAGTTGAAGGGACGACACCGTTCTCGTGTATCCAAGGGCGTCCGAGAATGATGTTGTAGCATGAAGGGGTTTTTATTGCATACACAGTGACCTCAGAGATAAGATCACCGATTTGCAACCTGAACCTGATTTTGCCAATGGGCCTTTGAACACTCCCATTGTATCCAAAGATGGACACAGATGTGTGGCTTAGTTTGCTAGGCGTGATACCCAGCTCTTTGAGTGCCGAAGTAGAGATGAGGTTGAGTACAGAACCCGGGTCGATCTAGACTCTGTGTATCGGCATCTCTTTGATGTACCCTGTGAAGTACAAGGGTCGGTTGTGCTTCGTCTCGCCCAGCAGGAGGTCTTCCTTATTGAAGGCGATGGTAGCACTTGCGGCTTTTTGGACCGAGAGGCATTCAGTGCAAGGTCCTCCAGCTTCTTTCTTTTCTCCCTTTGAGGAGGTTTTTTATTTTGTGACCCTATAGTCCATTTCAATTTGCAGGACTTGCGGGGCATGTTTGTCGACATCCAGATTCAGCCTTTGCAGTTCTGAAATGAGACTATCACGAGTTTGTGGTGACATTCGTAATAAGTCTAGGATGTGCAGTCGTGCAGGTATGTGTTTGAAGTGCTCGATCAAGTCATACTGGAAAGCCTCCTTTAGGCCTGTATTTTCATTATCACCGCCGCTTGGGGCATTTACAGCTTGTTTTCTTGAAGGATTTACATAAGAAAAAGAAGAAGGTTGCTTATAGTTTTTGTGGTAATCCCGGCCAGAGCGGGTACCTTTCCCAACTTCAAAAGCTTTTAGAGGTGGTTCTTCTTTCGGAAGACCCCCTTGGGGCTCAAGGGGCTGATTTTCCCCATTTGCTGAAAACTCCTCTGCAGCAGCATTGCCGCCTTCAGTTATTGCGTTGCATGGAGCATTTTCCGGGAACAAGTCCTGAACAGCTTCCAACAACTTTTCTTCTTTTTCCAGTATTTCATCGGTCCAGACATCTCCTATGAGGTTGGGTACCTGGGACCAATTGACTGGGTTTTCTTTGAAGACTTCATCAGCAAGAGCTTCTTCCTGGTGATCAGTCGGAAGAGGCTTGAATTCTGATGTCACCGTTTCAGGAGACGATGGCTGAGAAGGTGCTATCTCAGTGGAAGTCACCCGAGAATATGTAGCTCCAGAAGATATGCTACCGGATACATTTTGAGAGTCCGTGGCCTCAGCAGATGGAGCTTCAAAGGCACTATCATCCTGAACTATCACATTACAGGCAACTTCGATAGAAGATGCCTCCATAATGGACCGTTGGGAATCAAACTCATCCTCCGATGTAAGAGGATCATCAATCCAGCAACTTTCTTCATTTTCTGGAGTCACTGGAGGAGATGCTTGTAGATTTTCCGGGACTTCCGGTTCTGGATTTTGATGAAGTTGGTTGATGCAATCCTGCTCCTGCTCTATGGCTAGATGCTGCAAGATCCTCGCATATTCTTCAAGATCAGGCATAGGAGCCAAATATTCTTCTTCATCTGCCCCTTGTGGTTCGACCTGGATGGGATCCACTAGAGCATTTGTTTGTACTGTGTTAACAGCATTTTGAGCAGCCTCTTGGTCTTCATCATCATCAGACCAGGATCCTTGTGGCTGGAAGGGGTTATACCAGATTACTGGCATAAGGTCGGATTCCGGGATCCATTCTTCGTCGGAGAGATATTCTCCGGTTTCAAGGGATTCCTCCCACTCATCGGTGTCACTGGCAGTGTCACTGGACTCGTATCCATTCATGGAGAATCCAACTACTGAGTTACAAGAGTATGATGCCCCCTGCGTAGTCTCATCTCTGAGCCGTGGTGGCATGAAATCACTGAGAGTGAATTTTCTTGTCACTCTTAGAACTTTGGGGAGAGACCCCTCTGTTGCCCCCAGTGAAGCGGTAGAGGAGGTTTCTGCTTTTTCAGGGACCTCTTGTTTTGTTTGAGCCTTCTCCTGCTCTTTGAGCATGCGGAGTTGTCTCTTGGCTTGCCTTTGCTGTTGAGCGGTCGGCTTTGTTTTGAAGATCTCCCAATTTTCATCTTCTAGGAGATCGGGATGTACCCATATGGGTTGTCCCTCTGGTGTTGGGTAAGGCACCAGCTCTTGGGACATTTGGGTCATTTTTATCACCTTGAAGGAAGTAGTGACTTTTTCCTTTGATGATTTGGATGTTTTTCCATATGACACCATGTTAACGAAGGCAGACCCATAGTTTTTATCAAAGGTGATGACTCCGTTTTTCCACATCTAGTTAATCTTCTCTCTCACAACGAAAAATTGGTTGACAGGATGCGAGACCATTTGGTGGTATGGACAATATCGGGGATCGTTGGTTTTGCCAACATCTCCCGGTCTTTTGGGGTCAGGCAAGGTGAGTTTGCCATTTTCCAAGAGAGCCCCAGATATTTCTTCAACATCTTCATCGAACGGGTATTTCTTTTCCACTCGTTCTTAGAAGGCATCAGAGAGTTCAGGTCTCTTACCTGCAGCTTTATTTTCAGCTTTCTTTGGTGGCTGAGGAGCTGACTTGGTTTGCACATTGAGAACCTCCTCTTTCTTTGGCTTGGAGGTCGGAATGGCAGTCTGCTCCTTCTTTGATGACTTCTGACTGTTGAGGTCTTTGATCACCGTTTCAGCCTCCATAGACACTTCTAGGAGTTCTCCCAAGTTTTTTGATTTGTTGCCGATGATCATGGAGCGGATCCTTGTTCTCATGTTGTTTCGGCAAATGTCGACTAGCGACGCTTGTGGCAGCACATCTGAGCATTTGTATGCCATTGCTTTCCACTTGTGAATGAAGTCGTATGTTGACTCATTGTTGACTCATTCTCTCCCTGTTTAAGGCTGCAGAGCTGAGCCATAGTAACAGGATGATCCTCACCTTTGAAGTGGGTTAGGAAACGTGTCTCTAGCATGGTCCAATTTTGAAGGGAGTCCTCTGGCAGAGTAGAATACCTATCAAAGGCCGTACCTTTTAGGGTACTTGCAAAGAGCCGGATGTTGAGTGCATCTTGATCCGCAATCGTTCCTGTCAGGATCTTGAAGTGGATGACATGCAGTCTAACTGAACCTTTCCCCGTGTATGTTTGGAGAAGAGGTTGTTTGAACTTTGGGGGAAACGGAACCGAGTCCATCCATAAGGGATATGGTGGCTTGATCGCATGCTCCTTCAGTGTATCCTCTTCTTTTGCTTTGGTGAGGATATTGTCCATGTCCTTTTTAGAAAGGGCGCGTGACTCATCTTCTCCACCGTTTGCCTTATCTTGTGGAAGAACTTCCTCATTGTTTGGTGGACGTTGGAGAGTGAGAAGGAGGTTTTCCATCAGAACCTCTATTCTCTGCTGTCCTTGCTCTAGCTACTAAATGCATAGAGCCATGTCGTCATGTGGTGGAGGTTGCTCAGAGTTTGTGACCAAGACATTCATCCTTCGTGAGTCGAAAGAGGATACTGTCTTAGTGACTGAGCTGGAGCTCATTCTTTTAGATGAAGAGCCCGAGGAATGATCACTCCGATGTCCCTGGCTTGAAGGAGTGGGAGAGTCTTCCTGATGTCTTCTCGTCCGGGAGACGCAGCGAGTCACCGGTCGTCTGACATGTATTTTCGTCGCTAACTTCTGGCGTCTTTTGGTTTTGCCAACCATGTGGACAGCAGCAACTTGGTCGGGTCTTTCTTTTTCGACCCATTGTTAGGAGATTTGAAGCTCAGAATGCTGGGTTCTTTGCTTCTCTAATCTCTTTTGTCAATATGCTGCGCGGCGATGTATGTGACGAGTAATTTGAGCTTCGGTTAGCTCGGGCTGTGCTCTGGCAATGAAGGATGTGGTCCCTCATGCGCAGCAACCGAGCTTGTCTTCCTTGAAGACTGGCATGGACAGGATTTGGACGCGGTCCTTAGCCTGTCGCAGCGAAGCTTTAAATTTTGCAAGCTCGTCCCCTGTTGAGATGAAGGGTCAGTTGCAGGAGAGCAGGCCCTAACAAGTTCTTGTCGAGGCCTTGTGATGCACGACTTGATTTTGGGCTTGTATGAGCAAGCCGGCTCGCGCTGAGTAGTTTTTGTAGTTCGGTGGAGGGTAGGTTTCTCTCCTTTGATGTAAGCAAGAGGATAAAACCGGTTCTCCTTGAGAGGAGCCAGGTATGCTGGCTTTGCAAATGTTCGGGACCTTCTTTGTTTTGGTGAAGATCGCAGGGACCAAGTCTTGGGACAAACTTGGTTTTTTGTAGGTTGAGGCCTCATGGGATTGCCACGAGCCTCATGTTTCTTGGTGACCGCCTTTGGTGTCGGGGTAGTAACACGTTGGGGGGTGGTCTTCTGCTTCTTAGCAGGCACCGTCTATTCTACGGGTAGTGGGAATGGTCCCAGTAACCCGAAGACGATGGTCCAGGGAGTGGAGGTCGACCCAGTGTTTTGGGAGTTGCCGAGGGAGGTGATGCTTCGGCAGCTGGCGGGGCGCTTGAAAGTGCCTTTGCTTTGCTTTTCTTGAAGCATGACTTGGTACTTGTTCTCATCGAAGGTGATGGTCAACGAAGCTGCCATTGTTAGTTTTGAAAAACTTTTATGAAACAAGACCACATCCATTAGTAATCACAAGAATATGGTGATCATAAATGTTGGCAAAACCAACGAACCCCGATATTGTCCATACCACCAAATTGTCTCGCATCCTCTTAACCAATGTTTCAATGTGAGAGAGAAGATCAACGAGATGTGGAAAAACGGAGTCATCACCTTTGACAAAAACTATGGGTCTGCCTCCGTTAACATGGTGTAATATGGACAAACATCCAAATCATCAAAGGAAAAAGTCACTACTTCCTTCAAGGTAATAAAAATGACCTAAACGTCCCAAGAGCTGGTGCCTTACCCAACACCAGAGGGACAGCCCATATGGGTACATCCCGATCTCCTAGAAGATGAAAATTGGGAGATCGTCAAAACAAAGCCGACCGCTCAACAGCGAAGGCAAGCCAAGAGACAACTCCGCAAGCTCAAACAGCAGGAGAAGGCTCAAACAAAACAAGAGGTTCCTGAAAAAGCAGAAACCTCCTCTATCGCTTCATTGGGGGCAACAGAGGAGTCTCTCCCCAAAGTTCCAAGAGTGATAAGAAAATTCACTCTCAGTGATTTCATTCCACCACGGCTCAGAGATGAGACTACGCAGGGGGCATCATACTCTTGTAACTCGGTAGTTGGATTCCCAATGAATGAATACGAGTCCAGTGACACCAATGAGTGGGAGGAATCCCTTGAAACCGGAGAATATCTCTTCGACGAAGAATAGATCCCGGAATCCCACCTTATGCCAGTAATCTGGTATAACCCCTTCCAACCACAAGGATCCTGGTCTGATGATGATGAAGACCAAGAGGCTGTTCAAGAAAGTGCTGTCAACCCAGGGCAAACAAATGCTCTAGTGGATCCCAACCAGGTCGAACCACAAGGGGCAGATAAAGAAGAAGATTTGGCTCCTATGCCCGATCTTGAAGAATATCCGAGGATCTTGCAGCGTCTAGCCATAGAGCAGGAGCAAGATCGCATCAACCAACTTCATCAAAATCTAGAACCGGAAGTCCCGGAAAATCTACAAGCATCTCCTCCAGTGACTCTGAAAAATGAAGAAAGTTGCTGGATTGATGATCCTCTTACGTCGGAGGATGAGTCTGATTCCCAACGGTCCATTATGGAGGCATCTTCAATCGAAGTTGCATGTAATGTGATAGTTTAGGATGATGGTGCCTCTGAAGCTCCATCTGCTGAGGCCACGGACTCTCAAAATGTATCCAGTAGCATATCTTCTGGAGCTACATATTCTCAGGTGACTTCCACTGAGATTGCACCTTCTCAGCCATCGTCTCCCGAAACGGTGACATCAGAATTCAAGCCTCTTCCGACTGATCACCATGAAGAAGCTCTAGCTGATGAAGTCTTCAAAGAAAACCCATTCAATTGGTCCCAGGTACCCAACCTCATAGGAGATGTCTGGACTGATGAAATACTGGACAAAGAAGAAAAGTTGTTGGAAGCTGTTCAGGACTTGTTCCCGGAAAATGCTCCATGCAAAGCAATAACTGAAGACGGCAATGCTGCTACAAAGGCGTTTTCAGCAAATGGGGAAGATCAGCCCCTTGAGCCCGAAGGGGGTCTTCCAAAAGAAGAACCACCTCTAGAAGTTTTTGAAGTTGGGAAAGGTACCCGCTCTGGCCGGGATTACCACAAAAACTATAACCAACCTTCTTCTTCTTCTTATGTAAATCCTTCGGGAAAACAAGCTGTAAATGCCCCAAGCGGCGGTGATAATGAAAATGCAGGCCTAAAGGAGGCTTTCAAGTATGACTTGATCAAGCACTTCAAACACATACCTGCACGACTGCACATCCTAGACTTATTACGAATGTCACCACAAACTTGTGATAGTCTCATTTCAGAACTGCAAAGGCTGAATCTGGATGTCGACAAACATGCCCCGCAAGTCCTGCAAATTGAAATGGACTATAGGGTCACAAAATCAAAAACCTCCTCAAAGGGAGAAATGAAAGAAGCTGAACGACTTTGCACTGAATGCCTCTCGGTCTAAAAAGCCGCAAGTGCTACCATCGCCTTAAAAAAGGAAGACCTCCTACTAGGCGAGACGAAGCACAACCGACCCTTGTACTTCACAGGGTACATCAAAGAGATGCCGATACACAGAGTCCAGATCGACCCGGGTTCTACACTCAACCTCATTTCTACTTCGGCACTCGAAGAGCTGGGTATCCCCCCTAACAAACTAAGCCACACATTTGTGTTCATCTTTGGATACGGTCGGAGTGCTCAAAGGCCCATTGGCAAAATCCGGTTCAGGTTGCAAATCGGCGATCTTATCTCTGAGGTCACCGTATATGTAATAAAACCCCCTTCATGCTACAACATCCTTCTTGGACGCCCTTGGATACACGAGAACGGTGTCGTTCCTTCGACTCTACATTAGTGCATCAAGTTTGTTGGCGACGACGGCTTGATACATCGAGTGTTTGCAGACAAAAAGCCCTTCAAAGGCAAGGAAGTCCATTTTGCAGACTCTCAGATGTACAAGGATGAAAAAGAAGAAAAGGAGGAGAAAACAGCATCCTTCGCCGGCAATCTCCAAAAAGATAAAGGCAAGGCTCCTCAGCAATCATCGGAAGAAAACAAACCTTCCGGCAAACTTAAAGAGAGCAATCAGTCTCCCTTCGTCATCTCCTTCAAATCTTCCAAACCTTTGGTAATCACTACTAAAGTAAAGAAGACAAAGAAAAAGACAGGGGGCAAGTTTGCTGTCTCCTTCGTGTCTATTATACAAGACACGGATTCGGATTCAAAGACTGAAGACGATACATCGTCAAGCCAAGCTGATATTCAGCAAGTTCGGCCTGCTCTCACTCCATTGAAGACCCCTGCTGACGTAGAAGATCCTGTGTCTGTTACCTTCGTCGTTCCGGAAACGTCGGCAGAAGATAAACCAATCTTCTTCCATAGATCGGACGCTTCTTCATCAAACTGCCTGCTTGAGCCTTTCCGAAATGAAGCTATGCCTCAACTATCCTTGTATAGTCCAATAGCACAAGCTATCATGAAGAAAATGGGCTATGACGCTCAAAATCCAATTTGTTTGGGAGGTGGCCGTGGTATTCTCACACCATTGGAACCCACCCTGACCAAAAGTCAGCTGGAAGATTGGAAACTCCACCGTCGCATAGACAAGTCTTCATACGGATTGGGGTATGATCCTGACAGTCCAATGAGACAGCTGACACAAAGGCTGCAGAGTCGTTTTGCGGACCAAGCCTCAACATCTCATGTCGATGAAGACATCGATCTCCCTGGATATCTCTTTGAAGAGTTACCCGACAAGGACCCAGGAAGCTCATCAAATTGGTATGATTTCTCTGATGATGAAGAGGAATTGTCCGATGACACAGACACACGTTTCTCTGATTCAGAAGAGTCATTGTCTCCAAAAGAAGTGCCTTACTTCGACCCAGTTTCAGCTGGTGATTGGGATCATCTCATAGCAAGTCTTGAGAAGAATACCGATCAAGAAGATTTATGGACAGAAGCGGAGCCATGGTTTGAAAACGCCCTTGGAAATCCGCAAGGTCTTGTTGACTTGGAAACCTCCGAAAATGTTGTGGAGGAACCACCTTGAAACCTCCCGACAGAAGATTCTGTACAAAAGATAGACTTAGGAACACCAGATAACCCACGTCTTATATTATAAAGGAAGAGGAGTTACCCGAGTATGTCTATTTTCTTCGTGAGTTTGTTGATTGTTTTGCATGGTCTTACGTTGAAATGCCTGGCTTAAATCCCAAAATAGCAATTCACAAACTCAACCTGCAAGAAAATGTCAGGCCTGTAAAACAAGGCCAAAGAAGATTCCGTCCTGATGTGATGGACAAAATTGAACAAGAAGTTCAGAAACTCAAAAACGTTGGCTTCATCCGTGAGGAACAACATCCTGAATGGTTGGCCAACATCGTCCCTGTGACAAAGAAAAATGGGCAAATCAGAGTCTGTATTGACTATAGAGACCTGAATAATGCATGCCCCAAAGATGAATTCCCACTCCCCATACCGGAGGTAATGATTGACAACACCTACGGGTTTGAGCGAATGACTTTCATGGACGGCTTCTCTGGCTACAACCAGATAAAAATGCATCCCGAAGATGAAAGGCATACATCCTTTCGGACCCCATTTGGCGTGTATTGCTACACTGTCATGTCATTTGGTCTGAAAAATGCTTGTGCAACATATCAAAGGGCTATGATGAAGATATTCCAAGATTTGCAGAACAAGACGGTCGGCTGTTATGTTAATGACCTCGCCATCAAAAGCAAAAGGAAAGAAGACCATCTCCCAGATCTTCAAGAAGTCTTCCTCCGGCTTCGTAAACACAAACTGCGAATGAATCCCCTCAAATGCTTCTTCGGTGTCTCATCGGGTAAGTTCCTCGGATTCATAGTTCGGAAAGCTAGAATAGAACCTGACCACATCAAAGTCAAGGCAATTCTAGAAATGCCATCTCCAAGGACCCTAAGAGAACTAAAAGGGTTTCAAGGAAGATTGGCATACATTCGACGGTTCATTTCCAATCTAGCAGGAAAATGCCGTCCATTTTCTCGCCTGATGAAGAAAGGTGTAGACTTTGTTTGGGATGCTGAATGTGAAGCTGCATTTCAAGACATCAAGTCATACCTGACCAAGCCTCCGGTGTTGGTTGTTCCCACAACCGGAAAACCATTCATCTTGTACACAAGAGCTCTCGACTATTCTTTGGGCGCTCTACTTGCACAAGAAAATGATGGAGGAAAAGAAGCTGCTTTATACTACCTCAGTCGCATGTTGGTAGGTGCAGAGCATCGCTACTCTCCAGTCGAAAAAGAATGCTTGGCAGTGATGTTCGCCATACAAAAGTTGCTTCACTATTTGCTGTCAAACACAATATACCTGATATCGAGGATCAATCTCTTAAAGGTCCTTGTCACAAAAGCAGGTTGTCTCAATGCTCGGCCGGCAAAATGGTCCATCCTTCTGTCACAATTTGATATTAGGTATGTACCACAGAAAGCAATCAAAGGTCAAGCTCTGGCGAACTTCCTCGCAGAGCATCCACTGCTTAAGGATTCTCCAGTCAGGGATGATCTCCCAGACGAACCTGTCTACAGCATGGAGACTTCCTCACCAAATGCCTCCTGGAACATGTACTTCAATGGTGCAACCAGGACAAATGAAAAAGGAAAGCTGATATCGGGAATTGGCATTCTCTTTGTTAGCCCCGATAAATACATGATTCCACACGGATTTTCGCTACTAAAACCATGTTCAAATAATGCAACTGAGTACCAAGCTCTGATTATAGGATTGGAACTCGCCCTCGAATCTGGCATCACCATGCTGGAAGCATTTGAGGATTCTCAACTGATCATCAACCAGATGAATCAGGAATATGAAATCAGGAAGCCTGAATTGTTGCCTTACTACAACAAGGCGCAATCACTTCGTCAGAACTTTGACATCTGTCACATCACCCACATCCGCAGAGGTGAAAACATTCGTGCAGATGCCCTGGCTGGACTTGCTGCATCCATGGCAACCAAAGAAGGGGAAAACATGCAAATTACAGTGTGTCAAAGAAGGATTCTCCCTCCTCCCAACACACACCAAGCAGTTGCTGAATGCCACCAAGTGGTCGGAGGTCGGATTTCCATCCTTAAACCTCCAATAGGCGACTGGAGGGATCCGTTCATTGATTATATTATGTTCGGAATCCTACCTGAATATCCAAAAGAGCAGGTAAGTATCCAAAGACGAACCCCAAACTTTCATTTGGATATTCCCTCCAAAATGCTTTACAGAAAATCCTTCAATGGAGTACTTCTACGCTGCTTTTCACAACAAGAGGCGGAAGAAACTCTAAAAGAAGTTCATGCTGGTCTTTGTGGAGCCCATCAGGTTGATCCCTAGCTCTACGATCAGATAAAAAGGTTAGGTTATTATTGGCCTACCCTGGTGGCTGACGCAATACATTTTGCTAAACATTGCCAACAATGCCAAGTTCATGGAGATTATGTACACATGCCTCCAGAATGGCTACATCCTACAGCGATCTCATGGCCCTTCGAAGCCTGGGGTATGGACATCATAGGTCTTATCTCTCCCCCGTCAAGCAAAGGTCATCGCTTCATCTTCGCCGCTACGGATTATTTCTCCAAGTGATCAGAAGCATTTGCGTTCAGTGAAATGAAGACTCGTCAGTCCTTCAATTCTTACGAACCAACATCATTTGTCGCTTCAGCATACCTAAAAGATTCGTCCATGATAAGGGACCTGATTCCGGGATCACAGATTCTACAGGTTCTGCGACAAATACAAAATCCAAAGTTCTCCTTCGACTCCGTATAACCCGGCAGCGAATGGACTAGCAGAAGCCTTCAACAAGACACTCTGCAAAATTCTCAAGAAAATGGTCTCTGCTCACAAAAGAGACTGGAGCGACAAACTGCCTGAAGCTTTATGGGCCTACCGGACTACCGTTCGAGGACCAATCCATAGCACACCATTCTCCTTGGTCTATGGATGTGAAGCAGTTGTCCCCCTAGAGGTACAAATTCCTTCTTTAAGGGTATCTCTACAAAATGAAATGACGCAAGAAAGCAACGTCAAATTGAGACTCCAAGAACTGGATAATCTCGATGAAAGACGACTCGAAGCTCTACAAAGCGTTGAGCTTTACCAAGCACGTATGGCAGGATCTTTTGACAAAAGGGTCAGGCAACGTGCCCACAAAAAGGGTGACTTGGTTCTTGCAGTGAAAAGGCCAATGGTTTTTGCCCACAAATCCAAAGGCAAATTCGAACCAAAATGGGAGGGACCCTTCGTCATCGACAAAGTCTTCTCCAATGGCGCATATGCTCTTCTAAACATGGAAGGTGACAGATGTATGCTCCCATCAATGGCAAGTTCTTGAAGCGGTACTACCCTTGAAGACTTCCTACATCGGGTCAGAGTGA
The DNA here is from genome assembly GCA_029852735.1 of Persea americana. Lineage (NCBI taxonomy): Eukaryota > Viridiplantae > Streptophyta > Magnoliopsida > Laurales > Lauraceae > Persea > Persea americana. Next base: position 34,672,143 of record CM056813.1, read on the forward strand.
TGCCTACATGGCCAAAGCCTATTCCTAGGTACTTGCTCATCAAACCCACCCCTTTTAGAGTTTTCATCCCTATGTTGAAATTTCTAAAAAGCCAAAAACAATGCTTATTTTCAATGTTTCATTGTTCAAAAAAAAAAAAAAAAATCAAACCCGAAATCCAAGTTTAGGAGCCTCTTCCCTAACTTGACCAAAACTTTCAATCCTTGAACCCAAAATTCATGGTTTGAAACAAAAATCAGGACTTAGGAATTTCCACCCTAGTCCACCCTGACTTTTACCACCAAAGATGGTTTTGAGTCAAAATTTACGACCCTCGTGTCTTTAAACAAAAAATGGTTTTTCAAAAAACCGTGGGGAAGCGACATTTAGTCGATACTCACACAAAACCCAAAAATCGAAAGGATGCGAACCCCATTCGATACTTCCAAAACCTCAAAATCGCAAGAAAGCAACACCTCATTGATACTTGCAAAATTTCAAAAAAATCATGGATACACAATGTTTCAGTTGATATCCACAACCCAAATTTCAAAACAAAAAACAAAGGTTCGAAAAAACCTCAAATTTCAAAAATCGTGGGGAGGCGACATTCCATCGATACCCACAAAACCAAATTTTTGAGAAAAAAGCAAGGAGGCGACATTCAGTCGATACTTGCACCCAAATCCGCGAGGAAGCAACATTCCATCGATACTCGCAACCGAATGAGCAAGGAAGCGACATTCCATCGATACTTGCAATACCATTCAACAGGGAGGCGACTCTTAGTCGATACTTGCATTTTTGAAAACCAAAAACCTGGCTTTCATGCAAAAAACCAAAATTTGGCTTCCATGCCAACAAAACAAAAACCTGGCTTTCATGCCAAAAATCAAAAAATCTGGCTTCCATGCCAACAAAACAAAACTTGGTTTTAAAAAAAAAACTTGGCTTCTATGCCACAAAATCTGGCTTTCACACCAAACAAACAAAAATCGGCTTCTATGCCACAAATTTTGGCTCCCATGCCACAAAATCTTTGGCTTCCATGCCACAAAACCAAAACTTGGCTTTCACGCCACAAAAATCGGCTCTCATGCCATCCAAAATTCGGCTTTCAAGCCATCAAAACTTGGCTTCCAAGCCACAAAAATCAACTCCCATGCCAAAAATCGGCTTCCATGCCACAAACAAAATTTTGGCTTTCACGCCATCCAAAATTTGGCTTTCAAGTCATCAAAAAACCATGCTTTTTGCCACAAAATCTAGCTTTCATGCCTAAAAAACCATTTGACAAACGATTTTCACAAAATGACAACCGTTTGATCAAATTTTCAAACAAACCATTCCCATTCAAGTTTTGCTTATATTTCATCAAAAGTGAATTTAAGTGAAATAAGGGGATACAAAAAAAAAAAGTGCCAAAAATGTTTATACATGGAGGTACCAAAAGAAAAGAAGAAAAAGTTTGTTACAAATCAGGAGGCTCGTCCGACATGGTCTTCAGCCATAGGCTTAACTCCTCAAGCAAACACTTGGCCTTAGCCTCCAAAGCTTCCAGGCCGCGTTTCTTTAGAATCCTCCCAAAAAATGCGGTAGGCCGTCGCGACCATCCTCAGCACGAGGAAGCTCTTCCCAGAGAATCTGCCATTATTCATATTCTTGAGTCTTCCTCCGGAGATTGCTTTCGACCTCCTCAACTTGGCGAATGAGAGTCCTTTCTCTATCGTGAGCTTTCAAAGTGGCAGTCCACTTGGCAGCGGCTTGTTCTTCCAATAGCTCAAGGCGCTGTCTGGCTTCGGTGACCTCCCTATCAAGACGATGTTGGTCCTGTGTCAGCTCAATAATAGCCAACTTGGTGATGTTCCTTTACCGAACGAGCTGCTTCCGAGTCCGCGAGATCTCATTCAGTTCAGATTTGACCTCGCTGGAAGGCTTCAAAAACATCTCGTTGAAGAAGTCATCATTTGGAAAGCTCTTGGTCTCAATCCACTTGTTGGCTAGAGCGATAGCTTCATCAACAAAAGCCTTGGCATATGTAATGTCCAGACCAACTTCTTCACTATCGGCAAGAATGTCCTGCACATGCTTCACCATGCCAAAACCAGCCTCCAAATGGCTAAAAGAAAGAGTCTCGACCCTTGAGCTCAAGACTCTCTTCAACACCTTCCTCGCAAACTGACGGGATGGCTCAGATGAAGACTCGCCATGCTCCGTTGGTCGAATACCCATGTCAGGCACCGTTGGAAGAGTAATCAAGAAACTCTTTCCAATCGGAGCCGCTGGGGAAGGAATATCAGTAGGCGGACTCGCCTCTGCCTCATCAAAACTGGTGGAAGAAGCCCCTGCTCCTGGATCGGTCACAGGTACCCCTGCTCTGATTCTGAAAAAGATAGAGGAACTTCTTCTGTCACCTCACAACCTACCAATGAAAGATGAAAAAGGTATGAATATGATCTTGTCAAAAATCAAAATATCAAGATTATCATTACAAAGTACCTTTTTCGACGACTGGTGGAATGCTTTTTGCCTCCATGAGCTCATCCGAAGCATCATCAAAAGTTGTGTCCATGGATGGCTCAAAGTCGTCGGAATCCTCTGGCAAGTCAGCTGGCAAAGAAATATATATATATATGTCAGCAAGTGGCGGTAAAGAAAAAAAAAAGTCATACCAGGAGGCGATTCTGGATCTACTTCAGAATCTCTGGGTTCTTCCTCAGATGCCATGATAGGATCCGTCACCGCCTCATTGGTCGGAACCTCGGGCATCATCAAACCATCATCTTCTGCCAAAAGAAAGAAAGCAATAGATCAAAACAAAAGCTCTCATGAAAGAAAAGAAACGGAAAGAGAAAAGGGAAAAACATACCATCATCAATGGTCTCTTCCCCTCGGCTTCTCTTCTCTGGAGGCTCGTCATCATCGCCTGATGCCTCCTTAACAATGGTGGAAGGAATTTCCAGATCAGGAGAACTTCCGTGCCGCCTCTGACTTTGGCGGTGTCCCCTTCTCCTCTTGCTCCTACGGGACGAACTGCTGGAAGCACCCTCCCCACCATCAAAATGAGGCCTCTCGCCAGAGTCCTCACTGGACGGTCTGCTCTTGCCAGTAGACTCCATGGAAGCTTTTGCTCGCTCGGCTTGTATCCAAGCAGCAACCTCAGCCTCCTCCTCGGCAAGCTGTTCCAAGACCTCACCAGGTATCTCTTGTGCAGCTCCCAGTCTGATGATGTCCTGTTCTTCGAGAAAACCTGTTATGTGCCTTTCTCCAGCAAGGAAAGCCAAAACTTCTTCTCGGCGGACGCCGTCTGACTTCCCAAGGCCCTTCCCGGAAGACTGCTTTACATCAAGTTCTTTCTTGGAAAGCCCCCGGTATGCTGAAAAGCTCTCCACAAACCATTTTGTGAAGCCAGTAGTCCGGAAAGTAGGCAACTCGGGATAAGATATCAGGCCAGTAGTGTCTTCCGCGCTATAAAAGGCCCATGCATTTCTCCCGTCCTGCAGACCTCCAAAACGCTTCACCTTGCTCGAAGGCGCTCCAACAACGCATTGAGAGAAGCCCGATTGCATGGCAAAACACGAGGGAACATACGGCTGGATGTCGACGAAAAGATGTTTGCGGTACACCATCGTGCCGACACGTATGTTAAAAAGCCAACTCCTCTATGCATTTGTCAAAGAATAGTGTCTCCCAGACCCTTTCCTGGTTGAATCACGGGAGACACCAAAATCAAAAGCCTTCTTCCTCGAACCCGGAGAAAGCTTCACTGAAGACTGCCCCATCTCGACGTCCCAGAATCGTCGGATCTTCAAGCGGGCAGATAAAAGAGATTCGGAAACAGGCTTCCCTCTAGCCAACCGAATCATAAACAGGTCATCGTCCTGAGCAGCACTCAATCGATGGAAACTGGGACAGTGGTATAGATACCACGATTAGAAAATGTGGGCTGAAAATACCCTGTTCATGGGAAGCCCAAGCCGAACCAGGAAAGCAGCAGCCTGCAGTTCGGTACACAAATAGGAGTAAAGAGTAGGCACCAAGCAAGCCGCTCTCCAAACGCCATCTGACAAGCCGAAAAAATGCAATGCAGCCTGATGTGCGTTCCATCTCCTCCAGCAAAAACAGCCTCACCCAGCCAATAAGTGAGGTAGACAGCAAGATCTCTCCGCAGCACAATGTCAAGATGAATGGCGTCTGTGCTTGCGAAGAATACCCTCAAATTCTCTCACATGACGGAGATCTTCTTCTAATCCGGGTTCTTAGCCCTGGCTTCCTGGGTCGTACTCTCAGGAGACTCCCCGCTGTCAAAGAAGTTGGAAGATAAAAAGCTACCACTCCTTCAACTGCTACACCAGACTTTCGAGCCCTCCTTCTCCTTCAAAAAATCATAGAAGGAGACGAGCTAAAAGTACAAAAGCCTGAACTCCTCAGACTTCTCCTCAAGGACACTGTCGATAGGCATAAACTCCTCATAGAGATTGCCGAGGATAGGCAGCCCAGTGATGGCACTCAATTCCTTTAAAGAAAAACCAATTTCACCGTTCGTGACAACGAAGGTGTTGGTTTGTGGAAGGAATGACTCCAGCATGGCCATAAAGGCCTCATCGGAGAAAACCACGGTTTGCAAAAAAGCGCGAACCGTATCGAAAATCTCGGCCTCCTTCAGAATGGCACCGCCAACCTGCACGATGTGATCAGTCCACGACTCCCAGCTCGAGTCAGCACTAAAATGGCCACGAAGTCGAAAAGGCTTCACCCAATTGCTGCCATCGTCCTTGAAAATGCCAAGGCCCACCGCTCTTAAATCGACCGAAGAATGGTCTGAACCTTGGTAGCCGCTGGCCGGCATCAAAATGTCCATACGGGCAGGTGACTTCTCTGCAAAACCAGAAGGGCCGCCAACAAAAACCCCGGTCTTGATCACATTTGTCCTCTTCACCCAGCTTGGAGGATCTTCCCTCTTCGAGCATCTGGAGGAAAGGCTCATGATCGAGATTGTCGGATCGAAGGACGACCGGGTAGAAATAGTTCTCTTCTCACCATCAACTGTGAAAGAGAACTGAAAACATCTCCTTTGGTATATTGAATCATCAGGGACGGCATCACCAAAGAAGAAGGTAGGCTTGGCCACAATGCTCTGATCGTCTGTGACCCAGGGATGGTTGCTTACCATAATCTTATAATACTCCTCATCCTTGAGGGCAATCAAACGTTGCCTCATCTCATCTCGGTTGAGCGAGTCACACTCTTCCAAGTTCCTTTCAACATACTGAACCTCCTCTCAGGCCTGCTGTACGGCCGCATTAGAGGATCTGGTAGAACGGCGAGGCGCATCAGTGACCGGCTCCTTACCCTTGTTCGTTCTGGAGGAACTACCTGCAAAGGATGAAAAAAAGAATCAATCATCAAAATGACAGAATTTTGCTAAAAAAAAATTCTAGCGAAATTTTGGCATGCTTCCAGGGCAATTCTAAAGAAAAGGGAAACACCCCGAAAGAAATAGGAGCTTGAAGATGGGCTCAACATCGCTGCAAGCCCATAATCATGGAAAATTCTCGAAGAAGGCTCGAACTCAAACATTGCTGCGAGATCAAGCCAAAGCTTCTCAAATATCCACAAGATCAGAAAAGGGCTCAACATTGCTGCAAGCTCCAGAATCCAAAACTTACAAAGCTCCTCAGAAAATCCCCGCAAGACCAAGAAAGGGCTCAACATTGCAGCGAGCTCCAAATCCCAAGACTTGCGAAAAGATTTCCAGGTGTGCACTACCATACTTCCAATTCCATTTTCTAAAAAAAAAAATGCATAGAAGGAAAGTTGTCATGCATGCGCATCTCAGAATTCAAAAAAAAAAAAAGGAAAGAAAAATTCTTGTCCGTACGGCCACACAAAAAAAAAAGAGATAAAAAAAAAAACACGGTAAAAAAAAAACAAGAGAAACTGTGAGAAAAAAAAATAAAGAAAAAGAGCCACGGTAAAAAAAAACAGAGAGAGAGAAAACCGTGCAAGAAAAAGAAAAAAAAAGAAAAAAGAAGAAAGAAAAAAAAAAACGTGTAAAAAAAAAGATACACGTGAAAAAGAAAAAAAAAGAAGAGAAAGAAAAAGAAAAGAAAAGAAAAGGAAAGAATGAAAACCTTTTTTCTATTCCTACATGGGGTTTCTTAAGAAAAAAAGAAACTTACTTGAAGCCATTGATGGAGAAGAAGAAGAAAAAGCTTGAAGACCTTTGAAGAAGAAGGAGAATTATTGATCTTGGAGCACTCTTGAAGACTTTTGCAAAAAAGAAGGCAATAGGAGCAAGAGATCCAACCTCCTCTTGCTTTTATTGAAGAGAGCAAACCAAAAGAGGAATGGAGGAGAAAAGAAAGGAGGTAAGTGCTACAAATTAGCAAACTTCCTAAAAGAAAGGAATTATGGGATATTCTTTCCCCAATGAGGAGATCTTTTGAGAAATTCTCTCCAAAAAGAGAGGGATTATGAGAAACTTTCTCCCAAAGAAAGATACTTTAAGAAAATCTCTCCCAAAATTAAGAAAACTTGAGAGATTCTCTCCAAGTAAGAATATTTTTAGATATTCTCTACCAAAAAGAGATATTTTTAAATATTCTTAACAAAAATGACACCACATGAGATCTAAGCCATCTTTAAAGCTTAAGGTCCCATGGGTTAGCCGAGATGAGCCAGGTTTGACCGCCTAGGCACTAAAAGTGGCTTTTAGTCAAAATTCCTCTTACCAAGAGCATACAAAAATGGGTTCCACGCCTCCTTTGAGTTGATTGGACCATACAAAAAAATCCATGCCTCATGAGTGACCAAAATCCAAACCATGGTCTCCTAACTCGCCACATACAGCTTGTTGGGTCACAAGGCCAAAACCAAAACTAAATCCCGGTCCCCTAACTTGCCACATACAGCTTGTTAGGTCACAAGACCAAAATCAAAATTCAAAACCCGACCCCTTAACCTGCCACATACAGCTTGTTAGGTCACAAGGTCAAAAACCAAAAACCTTCTTGGCCGCTTGATGCGCAACACAAAGCCATTAGGTTCACAAGGTCAAAAAGAAAATCCAAAACCCAAAAACCCAATCCAAATGTCATTTTCAAAAATTTTCTTTGAGATGGTACGTGATGTCTCTCACTGCCATAAAATTCCCTTGGAAACTCAAAAAGCTACACTATCAAGAAAAATGCTAAGAGACTCTTGGTCAAGTCAGAAGTTCTCCTTCAAAGTTTTCTTCGAGGCACATTGACTGCAAAGGCTATCCAGTTCGTCATTGTACCTCGAGGGGGCATTTGTTGACACCACAAATGTCACTTTGCCTCATCAACATCAAAAGCTATATGGAGCCGCATCCTACTACAAACACGCAAAGCTGCTTCAAGCATCAGATCTTGACAAAACGAAACAAAAACTACAAGATCTTTCAAAGTAGCCAAAAGAAGGGTACACATGAAATTTCGGGCCATTTCGACACCATTTGGTCCAACTTCAAACCTCCAACAGCTGAGCGAGAGCTACAGACGGCGATAGGGTCAAAAACATCAAATCTTTGATCAAAGCCTATGGATGGTCTCAAAATACCTCCAAAAGGCTCCATGTCGAATTTCAAGTCAAACCGACACCGTTTGACCCTCCATAAACTCTCAAACGGCGAAATCAAGCCTCCTGGCGGCGAGAACCTCTGATGCTGCCACTCATCAAACAAAATACATGAGTAGCTTCTGCATGCTTCCAAAGGGCTGCACGTCAAATTTTAGGTCATTCCGACAACGTTTGACCCGGTTTTGATGCTCCGAAGCAAAATCAAGCCTACCGGCGGCGAAGCTCCCCCGGACCATGGCACCCAATCGGAGCTAATGGATCATCTCAAAATGACTCCAATAGGCTTCCTGTCAAATTTCAGGTCAATCGAACATCGGATGACCGTACATCGAGGCTAGACATCTTCCGCACAGTGAAATCAAGTCAAGCATCGACGGGACCCCAAACGGCTTCAAAACTCAAATAAAAGCCCATGGTTGGTCCTATATAATGCCTAAGAAGCTCCATGTCAAATTTCAGGTCATTCCGACATCGTTTGACCCAGTTTCAACTCTTTGTGGAAAATCAGCTACAGAGTCTTCGACTTTTCCAAAAATAGGAAAGTTTGTGCTCTGATTTGCACAGCCTTTCGACAAGTTTTCTTCAGAGGAATTAAGCCAACAAATGAGGAGAAATGTCAAAGAAAAATACAGGAGAAAATAGAAGCGAAAAAGCCAGAGAAACGACCAAGAAACTGTGACCGGAAGGCGATCGGAAAGTGGACCAAAGTCCAAGGTCGCCGGCCCCATGGTCGCCGGCGACCATGGGTGCATGGTCGCTGGCGACCCTGGAAATCTGGGTCCCAGGGTCGCCGGATTTCCGCCAAAAGCGCCGTTTTTTCCGTTCTTTTTCACATTTCGCGATGTTTGGCCCCTGTGATTTTCTTAAAATCTTATTTTTGAGGCATGATATCCGTCGATCTTCGTCAACATCACGGATCCACCATCGAAATCATTTGATCATCATCGGACACTCCGAAACTGCCAACTGACCGACCAAGAAAGCACACTTTCTGCCCGACCGATCAAGAAATCGATTGGACAGATGTTGCCGGCCCATTGGTGGCAACCAATGTCTGAATTTTCATCGTCATCCGACATCAAGCAACGTACAGATCCATCGATGATCATCGCAAGAAGAATTCCAAAAGACGCGGCGTGGCCCGCGACTCTTCAAGTGACTCGGTGGCCAATTAATGAAGTTAAATGACCCTTTTATGGCAATTTATTAGGGTCATTAACTCGTTATTTTGAACGGCCCAATCAGAAGCCAAGAAATGGGAGTTACAAGTCCAATTAATCATGATAATTAACCATGTAACTCCTATCATTATGGAGATTAATCATGGTAATTAATCATGAAACTCCCATCATCATGGAGATTAAATGCCCATTATTCTCCATCGGCCAATCAAAATCCAAGAAAAAGGAGTTACAATATAAAGAATTAAATACTTGTAACTCCTCCCATCATGGAGCATTAATACCATTAATGCCCATAAAACCCTCCTAATGGCCACCAAAAGCCTATTAATAGGCGGTCATTCCAAAGGGAAAGGCCCGAAGAAAAAATCATCTGAAGGATCCTGAAAAATTGTCTGAAAACTATCCTGAAGAATTCTCTGCAAAAAAGAAGCTCTCTCACTTTGAAGAAACTCTGCTGCAAATTCTACAAGGTGATCGAAGTCCCTTGGGGGACCACCCCCCCCCCCCCCCCCGCCCCCAAGATCTCCTCTCTTCTTCTATCCAACATGGCCTAGATGCGGCTTTTCAGCCCGTCTACTTGGTTTTTTATTGGATATAAGACATTCCCTTGGTCTTTGTCCTCTAAAAATCCGAGGTCCAAGCCAAGCCAAGTGAACTAAAGCATCAAGTGTTCTCATCTGAAGGACGATGGCGGAGTCCATACATGACTCGCGACCGTCGATCTGAACGAGTCCCCACAATCGCTTGAGAAGTCAGATCCCTTTTTCTTTCTTCTGTATTGTATTTTATATTTTTAAAAGAGATAAAAATCACAATTCTTGTCTTTCATCATTGATAAGATTTGTAAATCGCCTTCCATGGCAAAATCGCCTTCTACGGCACAAAACGGCCTTTCACGGCAAACTAAACAAAATCGCTTCTCACGGTATTTTAAAATCTTGTCTCTTTCTTTAAATATGTATGCAATAGAAAGTTAGAAAAAAAGTTTGATTTCCTTTCTACTTGTGAAGGTGAATCTCTGGATCACCACTTCAGATTCCAAGTAGAATGGAAAATCTGGCATACCCGTACGAAAAGAAAAAAAAATGTTGATGCTCGCCTCTTTTTTTTCTTCACCCCGCCACACCTCGGCGGACCCGGGACGGAGGAAGGCAGAGAGAGAAAAAGACGGGTCCATCAAGTATGCCAAATTTTCTATTCTACTTGGAATTTGAAATGGTGATCCGGAGATTCACCTTCACAAGTAGAAAGGAAATCAAACTTTTTTTCTAACTTTCCATTCCACATATATTTTAAAGAAAGCGACAGATTTAGAATGCCGTGAAAGGCGATTTTTTTTTACCTTGCCGTGAAAGGCAGTTTTGTGCCGTAGAAGGCGATTTTGCCGTGAAAAGCGATTTACAAATCTTATCAATAGTGAAAGACAAGAATTGTGATTTTTTGTCTCTTTTAAAAATACAAAATACAATAGAAAAGAAAGAAAGAGGGATCTGACTTCTCAGGAGATTGTGGGGACTCGTTCAGATCGACGGTTGCGAGTTATGTATGGACTCCGCCATCGTCCTTCAGATGAGAACACTTGATGCTTTAGTTCACTTGGCTTGGCTTGGACCTCGGATTTTTAGAGGACAAAGAACAAGAGAAGGTCTTATGTCCAATAAAAAACCAAGTAGACGGGCTGAAAAGCCCCATCTAGGCCATGTTGGATAGAAGAAGATAAACCTTGGGGGGGTGGCCACCCAAGGGACTTCAATCACCTTGTAGAATTTGCAATAGAGTTTCTTCAGAGTGAGAGAGCTTCTTTTTGTAGAGAAATCTTCAGGATAATTTTTAGACAATTTTTCAGGACCCCTTCCCTTTGGAATGACCGCCTATTTATAGGCTTTTGGTGGCCATTAGGAGGGTTTTATGGGCATTAATGATATTAATGCTCCATGATGGGAGGAGTTACAAGTATTAATTTCATAATTTTGTAACTCCTTTTTCTTGGATTCTGATTGGCCGATGGAGAATAATGGGTATTTAATCTCCATGATAATGGGAGTTTCATGATTAATTACCATCATTAATCTCCATAATGATAGGAGTTACATGGCTAATTTCCATGATTAATTGGACTTGTAACTCCCATTTGCTTGCTTCTGATTGGGCCGTCCAAAATAATGAGTTAATGACCCTAATAAGTTGTCATAAAAAGGTCAATTAACAGCATTAATTGGTCGTCGAGTCGCTTGAAGAGTCGCGGGCCGCGCCTTGTCTTTTGGATTTCTTCTTGCGATGATCATCAATGGATCCACACGTTCTTTGATGTCGGATGATGATGTAAATTCAGACATTGGTTGACACCAATGGGCCGGCAACATCTGTCCAGTCAATTTCACGATCGGTCGGGTAGAAAGTCTAATTTCTTGGTTGGCCGGTTGGCGATTTTGGAGTGTCCGATGCTGATCAAATGATTTCGATGGCGGATCCGTGATGTTGACGAAGATCGACGGATATCATTCCACAAAAATCAGATTTTAAGAAAATCACAGGGGCCAAACATTGCGAAATGAGAAAAAGAACTGAAAAACGATGCTTTTGGCAGAAATCCGACGACCCAGACTTCCAGAGTCGCCGGCGACCATGAAGCGGGCGACTTTGGGCCATGGTAGCCGGCGACAAAAGTCTAAGGTCGCCGGCAACCTTTGACTTTGGTCCACTTTCCGGTAGCCTTTCAGTCGCCGTTTCTCTGGCTTTTTCGCTTCTGTTTTCTCCTGTATTTTTCTTGACATTTCTCTTCATTTATTGTCTTAATGCCTCCAAAGAAAACCTGTCAAAAGGCTGTGCAAATCAGAGCACAAAGTTTCCTATTTTTGGAAAAGCCGAAGACTCCGTAGCCGATTTTCCACCAAGAGTTGAAACCAGGTCAAACGATGTTGGGATGACCTAAAATTTGAGGTGAAGCTTCTTGAGCATTAGATAGGACCAATCATGGGCTTTTTTTGAGTTTTGAAGCCGTTTGGGGTCCCGTCAATGCTAGACTTGATTTCACCGTGCGGAAGTTGTTGAGCTTTCATGTGTGGTCATCCGATGTCCGATTGACCTGAAATTTGACAGGGAGCCTACTGGAGTCATTTTGAGATGGTCCATTAGCTCCGATTTCGATGCCATGGTCCCAGGGAGCATCGCCGCCGGTAGGCTTGATTTTGCTTCAGAGTTTCAAAACCGGGTCAAACGTTGTCGGAATGACCTGAAATTTGACGTGCAGCCCTTTGGAAGCATGTAGAAGCTACTCATGTATTTTGTTTGATGAGTGGCGGCATCGAAGGTTTTCGCCACCGAGAGGCTTGATTTCGCCGTTCGAGAGTTGGAGGGTCAAACGGTGTCGGTTTGACTTGAAATTCGACGTGGAATCTTTTGGAGGTATTTTGAGACCATCCATAGGCTCTGATAAAAAATTTGATGTAGTTGACACTGTCGCCGCCGGGAGCTCCCGCTCAGCTGTTGGAGGATTGAAGTTAGGCCAAATGGTGTCGAAATGGCCCGAAACTTCATGTGTACCTCTTTTTTGGCTATTTTGAAAGATCTTGTAGTTTTTGTTTGATTTTGACAAGATTTGATGCTTGTAGCAGCTTTGCCTATTTGTAGTAGGATGCGGCTCCATGTAGCTTTTGATGTTGCGGAGGCAAAGTGACATTTTTGGTGTCAACAATGACCTACCCAAACTTATAGTAGCCCATAAAGAATACGTAGGCTTGGGCCAGAAAATAAGACCAGCTATAGCTCTGGGCCAGAAAATAAGACCAACTATAGCTCACAGGCCAAAAACACAATCCAAATTTATCCAACATAAGTCGCGCTATGACGGGTACTAGCTAGGCTCAACCCTAACTCTGAAACATTATGGGACTCGTCATTTAAAAACTTTAGGCTGCACAAAGATCTGCCATTGCTAGTTATCAAGAGGTTTGATTTATAAGATTTTTACCTTGATTGTAAACCCTAAGGAATAAGTAAATGATGAAGAAACTGATGGTCCTGGTCGATTTTGGAATGGTATATTTGAGAATTGCTCTTTACTCAGTCCTTGACCATTCAAGGGTAGCAAGCTTCCAGCTAGATATGCAAAATTATTTCCACTGGTGCTGAACCCCGTACCAAGCCTCTCTGAGATCTTTAGTCCCCTTCTTTCTGATTGGAACAATATTTGTGCTCTACCCAAAACTCCAGCTGCAGTCAAACAAAAACTCTGATTAACGAAGATATAAAATTGTGATTGTGTTTTATATTGTAAAGACATTTAGTTGAGAGCATACATACCCGAAAGAACTACAAAATCAGCCCAAACATATTCAAGATTGTCAAGAAAAACACGTCATGTTTGCGGTTTTTGTCCACGAGTAACATCATCTCTGACCCAATCCTCATCGACGTCTTTTACTATATACTGAACTTGGCATTGTGTTATCACTTTACAACCAGCCTATAACAATCAATATAGTTCTAAATTAGATAGTGATTTCCACCTTTGATTGAGAGATCTTCTTATGCAAATATCATATAACTACTTGTCTACATTTATGTTTTATAGTGGTTTTCACCTTTATTTAAAGCACATGTGAATTACCTAACTAACCTTAATAACTTTGGTTTTCCAATAGTGTAAAGATATATGATCAATCCAATAGTGAATGTCATTCAAATTAAAAGAACAAAAAAGAGGTGGATAGAAGAAACACATGCCTCAATGGCCAAAGCAATATTGTTCTTGTCATTAGAGTTCTTAGCGTTGTAAGGGCATGCAGACATACAATTTCCACACGCAACACATTGCTCCAACTATGTAGTTCCCTTCACATTACCCAGATCATTTATGGAATTGAAATTGATGGTCTGTTTGATTGGAGTGGGGCTACTTTCTTCAATTTCTTCAGCTACTACCTTCAGGGCTTTAGCAGTGGCGAACTCTTCAGGAGGATCTTGTGGGTTCAAGATTGGCAATGAAAATGTCTCATGGGCTTCCCAATCCTTTTGCCAATCCTTTGGCCGTCTTGGGTCTTTCTTGGTTCGCGCTGGAGTGGATACCATCTAACCCATATTAGCCAATGAGCCCCCACCTAGGCCACATATAACTCCTACAACCGAGTTGCCCTGCTTGTATAGCTGCGCATTCATTCAGAGTCATTTTTTTTTAGATTTTTCATAAATCAGACTTGCCTCCACAGTGGTGGCGGCAAAGTTTGGGTCTAAGTCAAACATTAAAATGCTGTAATAATCATGCAACAAATGAGTTAAGTAAGAAAAGAAAAATGGAGCTTGAATTATCTGAGGATAGGTCTTAAGAGAATTCTTCGAGTCCCTTGTAATTGTGCCGATGGACCCAAATTTGAAATCCATACCTCTCGAAACCATTGTACGCTCCTTTCTCTGTTCGGCCCATAGTTCTATATTGGTGGATCACAACATTAGATTATCAGTACTAAAAATGAAAGACGTAATAAAAAACCGGGAGATAAAATCATGTTCGCACATTTGTTTTGTGTTTGTTGTCCCTTTGATAGACCACATGCATTTACACAGTCAACTTCACAGTGGGACCAATTCATATTTTAAGTAAAACTTACATCAAAGCCGGAACAAAAGGGAATATATATATAGATAGCGACATAAACCAGTTAGTCCCGGCTGGAACCATACTTTTTTTTTTCCTTAAAATAAGGATATCATTCAACTTATAACAGTGTCTCAAGTCTATTACCTCCAAAGCTAAATAAAACATAATTAATCAAAATTGATTTTGAGCTACAATTTAAAATTTTAGGGACTCAACCAATGAGTGGTGGCTCAGTTGGCCAAGGACCCTGTGCCTCAAGAAACGAAGAGGTCTTGTTTTCAACAACTACCTTCGTTAGCCACCGCCCATAATTTTACCTGGTTCATGTAGATATGAGGGTTTGTATGTACCCTTAGGGATTAGTTCTCTGTTGTCCAGAATTGAGTGTCCCTCAAGCTCTAGGCCATGTTGGAAATAGGTGGGCCTCTATGATAGGTTTTCAAAACTTTTGACTCGCTTAACTCAGGGATCAACTATCCAGAAGGCTACAAAACCCAATCCAAGATCCATGGCCTCTTTCTCATGATCATGTACCGTAGAAAACTCTATTTAGAAGATAGAAATAGTAGCATACAAGCAACCACGAAATCCACAGCATACAAGAAAGTAGATCATACCTATGGAGCTCGGTTGTGCTCTAATGGAGTGTAAGACCCCGCCCCGAGAGTTTCCTTTTAGTGCTAATTAAGACCTATTTTAGCTATAAGTGAGATTAGTGGAAATGGGTTAAATCTGGATTTAGAATAGCTTGTTATAGCTTTGAATTATTTTGGGAACTCTTTTGATTTAGTGGAGCCCTTTGGGGGTTCCTTTATTGTGTCTTTATTAGTTTTGGAATTTATTTAATAATTCTGGGAATCTGTAACTTGTTTCGTTTAAGGTATTTTATTATTCCCGACAACTTTTGTATTTGCTCCGTCCTCGTTCGAGACCTCTAAACCCTACTTTGCTAATGATAGGGGTAAAACAGTCCTTTTACACAAAATCTGGACACTATTTTCAATGTCTCCGAAACTCGTAAAATATATACTTTTTGAAAAGTAGAAATTTTGACGATCGATTCTTCCTTCTTCGTCGAGTCCGTCCGAAGCCCGTAGAGCGATGTTTTAGCCCAATTTGGACTTTTAAGTTGTGGGACCCATTGCCATTGTCTATATAAAGAAGAGTCTTCTTCTCTTCTCCCCTTTTCTTGTGACTTTCATTGAGAAAAGAGAGGTTCCAGCCCTAGGGTTTTTCTACCTTGCTTCTTGCTTCCCCATCTCTCAATCTCTCTCAAATCTATTGCTAAAGGTAAAATGGAGGTGGTAATCTTCTTCCCCTCCATGAGAGCTTCATCTTGATACCATTTTTAGAGAGAGCCTTCCATTTCAAGCTACACTTTGATCAAGCTCTTGCCATTAGAGGACTTTCCATGTAAGCTCTTCTTCTCATCTCTTGGTTATGTGTTCTTCTAGTCCTTGAGATGCTCTATCTTGGTTATTGGAAGTTATGCCTTTCTATTTCATAGTGTTGCCATTTTAGGGCTTGTAATGAATGTATTTTGGGGATTTTTGTGTAGATTGTAGATTTTGAGCTAGAGAGTGTGCTTAGAACTTGACTAGCATATTTGGAGACCAAGGCAAGTGAATGAATGGATTTGATTTGAATGAGTTATTGATTTATTGAAAATGTGGATTTTACTATTCATCTTCCTCTAGTTTCCTATGTTCCATAATGCCTTTGGAAATGTAATTATTGATAAGATTTCCTTTCAATTAATTTTATGAGAATGTATGCATTCTTTTACTAAAGCTTGTTTTGCCATTATGGATTTTATAAATGAGATTTGTACTTGCATTGAATGGGGTTTGTGTTCAAAGGAGAATTAATGCCTTGATGGAAGGATGGTTGGAGGATAGGATTGATGTTGAATGGAAGGTGTCGCGACCCCGGACCGGGGGCCCCGGGACCGCGACGGGGTGGTGGTGTGGATAAAGAACCACCCCTTGGTGATGATTATTGATTGTACATAATCTCCCACAGGTTTCCGCGGTGAGGAATCCACATTCACTCATAGAACATTTATATTGGTGCGGAAGCGTGTAGCAAATCAAACTCTTAATCCAATCACATCAAATAAGACTGTTAATAAACAAGTATAGCATGATGTCAGAGTGAGCAATGATCTCATTAGCATTCCCAAAATATGAAGTTAAAGTTTAAACAAAAACTCAAGTTAAATTTAACATTCCCCAAAAATAAAGGCCAACAAAGGCCAGTACAACCCAAAAGTATAAAACAGTATCATTCTCAAAATTCCCAAAATGTTCGCAGCTCCGAGCTAAACCGAATGTCTATATGACATCGTCAGCTTGCCATTCTACTAATCGTTGCGGTTCACCGACCGCCTCCTCTGGCTCCTCCTCAAAGGCACTAACGGGAGCTGGACCTGAGTACCACAAAAATGGGTCAGACACGACGGTCTGGCAGGTGGGTGAATAGATAATAACACGAAAGAAATCAAAGCATATCATAGATATAACAAAAACTGTCATAAAACAGGATGCATAGTTCATTTGAAGTAAAGATGCAATACAAATCATGCGGGGTAATCAAGGTACAGGAACTGACTAGGTGGCAACCACACTAAAGCTACATCCCCTCTATCACTAAAGTGATGAGAGCACATTGAGTGCATTGGGCTCAATCACACGAAGTGACGAGAACCAATATTATAAACATATACATATACATATAGCTAGGCAAGACCACGGCCGCGGAACCGGGTAACGGGACAGTACGGGATCCAAGTTGCAACTGGCGGGAGCACAGGGGGAGACCCAAGTCAGTTGATCAGACTGACAAGGATGTCCAAGCTTAGTGGTGCCGACTCATAGGTTACATGATAAATCAAAACATATACAAAACTATATCAATATAAAACATACGGGCAGGCGGGGCATGGTGCTCGAAGGCACACATTTCATATCATTAACAGTTCATGCATAAACGAGGCTGGCGGGACATATTCAGAGTATGAATCAGAATTTGAAATCAAACTAGTAGGGTCGGGTAATTATACATGTGATCGGAGTAAAACAATGCAATGAGTCCTTATATCATTAGGGACTATGTATTGGGGCGTCCATATTCAAACGACATGTATAAGGATCTTGTATGTCTAAATTACCCTTAGTATGGTACTCGAATGATAGAGGACATACTAAGTTTCCTTATGCACGTTGATGAATATAAAAGTCTCAATACCTTCTCCGAAATGATGTTTCTTTCTATGTCAATCTCCTTATGTCATCCCCTGGGTCTTTCCAAGGTGGTAGGGCATCAGAACAACCCATCCAAACCTTTAAATACCATAACTGAAACCAATAGAAAAGACTCAGGAATTCTGGGTAAAACTCGGTCACCTGTCGGTCAGGTGGCGGTTAGCCGCTGATGTGATCAGCGGTTAGCCGCTTGCTGACCGCGGGGCTGACCGCGGTTCACCCTGCTAAAATGTAGCATTCTGTGTTTCTAACCGCGCCTCGCGGCTACCTAGCGGTCACTGGAGTTTTTGGGGGTGGCGGTTAGCCGCGAGCTGACCGCGAGGCTAACCGCGGTTCGCCTGTCAAAATGCAGCATTCTGTGTTTCTAACCGCATCTGGGTCGGCTAGCCGCCGGTCACCTGTCGGCTAGCCGCCGAGGTGACCGCCCGCTGACCGCCCAGCTGCGGGAACTACACATCAGGTGCAGATTTCAGTGCTTTCTTTCCCAACCATTTCACCACAACTCCAAATCATATCCCAACGTGGAGTGGGTCTATTCCCTTCCATTTAACATTGAATTCATTCCACCAACCACCCTTCTCATCAATGTATTTATTTCTTCTACCCATGCAAATCTCATTCAATGCAAATACAAATCTCATTTAAGAGGTCATACCAACCCAAAATAAACTTTCATGAATGCATGCATATATTCTCCTAGAATTAACTAAGAGAAAACCATAACAATAAATACATTTCCAAAAGCATTATAAACATACTAAATCAAATGAAATAGGAATTGTAAAAATTCACATTTTCAACAAACTAGGAACTTAATCAATCGAATCCATTCATCCACTTGCCTTGGTCTCCAAGAATGCTAAACAAGCTCTAATCCACTATCAAGCTCACAATCTACAATCTACACAAAATCCCCAAAATACAACATTACAAGCCCTAAAATGGCAAAACTATGAAATAGAAAGGGATAACTTCCAATAATGGAAATGAAGCATCCTCAAGACTAGAATAATCCAAATCTAAGAGATGAGAAGAAGAGCTTACATGGAAGTTCTCCAAATACACAAGGCTTGTTCAAAGAGGGTCCTTGAATGGTGGTTTCTCTCTAAAAATGGTACCAAGAAGGAGCTCTCATGGAGGGGAAGAAGATTGTAGCATCCACTTAGCCTTTAGCAAGAGATTCGAGAGAGATTGAGAGAAGAAGAAGCAAGAAGCAAGAAGAAGAACCCTAGGCTGGGCTGGAATCCTCTATTTCTCAAGAAGTTGCAAGAAGAGGAAGAGAGGGAAAAGACTCCTCCTGATATAGAGAATGGCAATGGGTCCCACAACTTAAAAGTCCAATCGAGCTAAAACATCGTTCTACGGGCTTCGGACGGATTCGACGAAGAAGGAAGAATTGATCGTCGAAATTTCTACTTTCCAAAAAGTATATATTTTACAAATTTCGGAGACATTGAAAATAGAGTCCAGATTTTGGTGTAAAAAGACTGTTTTACCCCTATCAATGGAAAAGTAGGGTTTAGAGGTCTCGAATGGAAACGGAGCAAATACAAAAGTTGTCGGGAATCATAAAATACATTGAACGGGGCAAATTACCGATTTCCAGAATTATAACTAAATCACAAAACAAATCGAGACTCAATAAAAAGGAACCCCCAAAGGGCCCCACTACATCAAAAGAGTTCCCAAAATTATTCAAAGCTATAAAAAAAGCTATTCTAATCCAGATTTACTCAATTTCCACTAATCACACTTATAGCTAAAACACGTCTTAATTAACACTAATCGGAAACTCTCGGGGCGGGGTCTTACATCCTCCACCCCTTAGGGCATTTGGTCCACCAAATGAAATAAAATAACTAACCTCGGGTAGTAGATGCGGATACTTCTTCTGAACTTGATCCCGTAATTCCCACGTT
Organism: Persea americana; assembly: GCA_029852735.1. NCBI lineage: Eukaryota > Viridiplantae > Streptophyta > Magnoliopsida > Laurales > Lauraceae > Persea > Persea americana. The sequence continues at coordinate 34,691,689 of CM056813.1, forward strand.
GCCTCTTCAGGTCCGTGATTCTCCCAAAGCACTTTCACCCATTGAATAGTCCTTGTCCTCAGTTCCTGTTCTTTCGTATCGATGATCTGAATAGGCTTCTCGACATAGGTGGCATCTTCTCTGATCACTGATGGTTCATGACGGAGTACATGTGACGGATCGGGGACGTACTTTTTCAACATAGACACATGGAACACATTGTGTACGCCGGAAAGCTCAGGTGGTAAGGCCAATCTGTAGGCCACGTCACCAATCTTGCTCACGATATCATAGGGTCCAATGTATCGCCGAGATAATTTGCCTCTCTGTCCGAATCTCAAAGTTCCTCTAGTAGGTGACACCTTCAAGAAAACCTTATCTCCTTCCTTAAAATGTAAGTCCCTTCGATGAGAATCTGCCTAACTCTTCTGTCTACTCCGGGCTACTTTCAAACGTTCTTGGATCAACTTGACTTTGTCACTGGTTTCACTCACCATAGTCGGTCCATGAAAACTGCGAATACCTACTTCTTCCCAACAAACTGGAGTTCTACACCTCCTACCGTACAATGCCTCAAAAGGCGCCATCCCGATGCTCGAATGATAACTGTTGTTGTAGGCGAATTCGCAAAGCGGTAAGGTCTCATCCCATTGGGTCTTGAAATCTAGTACACATGCTCGAAGCATATCTTCAAGGGTCTGAATTGTCCTTTCCGACTGACCATCTGTTTGTGGGTGATACGCTGTGCTGAACTGAAGCTTTGTCCCCATAGACTCATGCAAAGTCTTCCAGAATCTCGAGACGAATCTGCTATCTCTGTCCGAAGTAATGGAGACTGGCTGCCCATGACGGCTGACAATCTCGTTGACAAATAACTCCGCGAGAGGTAACATATGCATTTTCTCTCCGGTCTTCATAGGAATGAAATGAGCTGATTTGGTGAGACGGACCACAATGACCCATATGGAGTTGTTCCCTTTTCTGGTCCTTGGCAATCCCGAGATGAAATCCATGGTAATATGTTCCCACTTCCATTCTGGGATCTCTAATGGCTGCAATAACCCTGGAGGTCTCTGATGCTCTGCCTTCACCAACTGACACGTCATACATCGTGACACGAAAGCTGCTATTTCCCTCTTCATGTTGTTCCACCAAAATCTGCCTTTCAGGTTCTGATACATCTTCGTGCTACCCGGATGCATGGAGTACTTCGTACTGTGCGCCTCTGTCATAATGTCATTCTTCAAATCTTCAATGTTGGGCACGCATAGACGATCACGATAGAATAAGACTCCATCTACAATACGGAAATCAGGACGTTCTGCTATATGCTCTGAAATCTTGGCCAACTCTGGATCTTGCAATTGGTTGTCCTTGATCTTCCGAATGAACGAGGGTTCAGACACTGACATGTTGGCTAACATCACTCCCTCGGTTAGGGGCTGAAAATCTACCCCCAACTCTTCAAATTGCTGAAAGAAGCACGTAACTCTTAGGCTTGCCACACTGGCCGACTTCCTACTCAAGGCATCGGCTACTACATTTGCCTTTCCCGGGTGGTACTTGATCGGAAAATCGTAACCTTTGATGTATTCCATCCATCTTCTTTGTCTCATATTCAACTCCTTCTGAGAGAACAAATACTGTAAGCTGCGGTGATCGGAGTGGACTTCGAATTTCTCTCCGTAGAGGTAATGTCTCCACATCTTTAGCGCAAAAACGACTGCTGCTAACTCCAGATCATGCGTGGCATAGTTCTTCTCGTGGTCCTTCAACTGACGGGATCCATAAGCAACGACTTTCCTATCCTGCATCAACACACAACCGAGTCCTATATTCGAAGCATCTGTAAAAATGGTGTAACCGCCGCTCCCGGATGGTAAAGTGAGGACGGGTGCTGATGTTAATCTCTTCTTCAACTCTTGGAAGCTGGTCTCGCATTGGTCTGTCCACACATAAGTTGCATTCTTCTTGGTCAACTTTGTCAATGAAGCTGCAATCGACGAAAATCCTTGCACAAATCTTCGATAGTAACCCGCCAATCCAAGAAAACTTCTGATTTCTGACGCGTTCTTCGGCCTTTCCCACTTCACAACTGCATCTATCTTGGCTGGGTCCACTGATAATCCTTCTTTGGAAATGATATGACCTAAAAATGCGACTTCTTCAAGCCAAAAATCGCACTTAGAGAGCTTCGCATACAATTGATTGTCTCTTAGGAGTTGCAATGCTATCCTCAAATGCTCTTCATGTTCTTCTCTAGACTTAGAGTACACCAAAATGTCATCAATAAACACCACTGTGAATTGGTCTAAGTACTCAGCGAATATTTTGTTCATCAAAGCCATGAATACTGCTGGTGCATTCGTCAGTCCAAATGGCATCACTAGAAACTCATAGTGTCCATATCTCGTCCGGAACGCCGTCTTCGATACATCTGAATCTCTAACTCTCAGCTGATGATAACCTGATCTTAGATCGATCTTCGAAAAGTAAGCAGCACCTTGCAATTGGTCAAACAATTCATCTATCCTTGGCAATGGATACTTGTTCTTGATGGTAGCTTGGTTCAATTTCCGGTAATCAATACACATTCTCATGGAACCGTCTTTCTTCTTGACGAACAACACTGGAGCTCCCCAAGGTGAGACGCTCGGTCTAATAAAACCTTTATCCAACAATTCTTGCAACTGAATCTTCAACTCTCCTAATTCCGCTGGAGCCATTCTGTATGGTGCAATAGATATCGGAGCGGTCCCCGGTAACAATTCGATGGTGAAGTCAATCTCCCTAACAGGTGGTAAACCTGGGATTTCTTCTGGAAAAATGTCTGGGAATTCGCAAACAATTGGGATCTCCTCCACCCCTTGGGACCGTTTATCCTCCGTGATAAACGCTAAATAGCATTCACATCCACTTCTCACTAGTCTATCAGCCTTCAATGCTGAGACGAATCTTGGACAAGAATTCTTCTTCTCCCCATGGAACAAAACGCCTGCTGGGGTTTCCTCTAATTTGAACGTGAGGGTCTTATGGAAACAGTCCATCGTAGCATGGTATCCTGCTAACCAATCCATTCCTAGAATGACATCAAAATCAAACATCTCCAACAAAATAAGATTCGCCGGTAACACCATATCTCCTATCTTAATAGCACATCTAGGATAAAACTTCCTACACACAACTTGTTTGCCTACGGGAGTGGACACTGTCAACACATACTCAAGTTCTCTAGCAGGCATATCAATCAACTTAGAAAATTTTGGAGACAAGAAGGAGTGCGTAGAGCCAGGGTCAAACAAAATCTTAGCTTCAAATCCACAAACTAGGAGTGTACCTTCCACCACGTTATCTGCTGCCTCTGCATCAGCTTGGTTAATTGCATACACTTGTCCTCGCTGCTGAGGCCTGTTCTGAGCCTGTTGCTGCCTTCCTTGCTGTGCATTCCTATTCTGCTGAGGAGGACGCTGATTCTGATTCTGTCCTTGCTGACGAGCTGGATGCTGCTGTGGAGGTCTATATTGTTGCTGTGGAGCCTGCTGCTGGAGTGGCCTGGGCTGGTTCTGCACAGCTAATGCATTATGAGGTGGTGCCTGGCGCTGTGTTCCCTGATGTTGCTGTTGCTGTCTGTTGTTACCTTGCCCAGCTTGCCTTGGGCAGTCTTTGAGCTGGTGTGCCATGGATCCACATCTGAAACATGCTCCCGTAATCGTACGGCATTGAGCACTCTCGTGGTTTTTACCACAATGGACGCAAACTAGAGCATTCTGCACGTTTTGTTCTTGCCTCTGTCGCTTGTTCTGATGGTTCCTTGGTTGGTGATTCTGTTGGTGAGCTGGTGCCTTTCCTTGGATCTTGAGGATCTTGTTGTTCAGGTTCTCGAATTTGTAGGCTCTCCTCACAGCCTCTTCAAAAGTGATAGGTGGTACAACGCCCGTGGCATCCCTTTCAATGATCGGGTTAAGTCCTTCAAGGAACTTTGTTATCTTCTTCTCCACGGTGTCAATCAACTCGGAGGCATATCGAGACAACCTCTCAAACTTCGTGAGGTACTCTTGCACGGTTGTGTTACCTTGTACGAGCTGCTGGAATTCGATTGCCTTTTGCCTCTTCACATGTGTCGGTACATACTTGTCACCGAATTGTCTCTTGAAACTTGTCCAAGCCTCTGCGTCTGCTATGGTCCTATACTCAGCCTTGATTGTTTTCCACCATATATCCGCTAGGCCGGTGAACATGGAAGCGGTGAGTTGCACTTGCTGTCTACCGGTACATCTGAATATCTCAAAGATGTTCTCTGTCTGCTCCAACCAGTCGTCTGCAGCTAGTGGGTCCTCATGCCCAGTGAACTCCTTGGGACCCCTCTTCCTAAACTTTTCGTATAGCGCATTGGGATCATGTTCCCTATTGTTAATGACGATCTGAGTGCCTAGAGGTTGCGCTGGTGGTGGTTCAGGTCTCCTTTCCAACACTTCTAGCAACTGCCTTTGCATCGTAGCCATCTCCCTAGCATGCTTTTCATCCTTTCTGGCCATTTGTTCTTGCATTCTGGCTTGATTTTCGTTGGCTTGACGTTGCTGGTCAAGCATGGCTTGCATCATCTGTTGGAATTGATTCTGCATATTTGGATCTGGAGTACCGTTTCCTAGTGGCCCGGTGTGTTCACTATTGCTTGCGGTGGGATTGTCGGTTACGGGTCTTTTTCGAGGTGGCATATCACTGTAAAACAAATTGTTAGCACATAAAATCATATAAGGGTTACACATTGCTCACACGAGTCTAACTAGCGAAAAGTCTAACAAAAAAGTCTAACGGATCCTCGCCACGTCCTTAGGATTTCTAGTTTCTTTTAATTGCCTGAAACACGTCTCGCTCTGATACCAGTCTGTCGCGACCCCGGACCGGGGGCCCCGGGACCGCGACGGGGTGGTGGTGTGGATAAAGAACCACCCCTTGGTGATGATTATTGATTGTACATAATCTCCCACAGGTTTCCGCGGTGAGGAATCCACATTCACTCATAGAACATTTATATTGGTGCGGAAGCGTGTAGCAAATCAAACTCTTAATCCAATCACATCAAATAAGACTGTTAATAAACAAGTATAGCATGATGTCAGAGTGAGCAATGATCTCATTAGCATTCCCAAAATATGAAGTTAAAGTTTAAACAAAAACTCAAGTTAAATTTAACATTCCCCAAAAATAAAGGCCAACAAAGGCCAGTACAACCCAAAAGTATAAAACAGTATCATTCTCAAAATTCCCAAAATGTTCGCAGCTCCGAGCTAAACCGAATGTCTATATGACATCGTCAGCTTGCCATTCTACTAATCGTTGCGGTTCACCGACCGCCTCCTCTGGCTCCTCCTCAAAGGCACTAACGGGAGCTGGACCTGAGTACCACAAAAATGGGTCAGACACGACGGTCTGGCAGGTGGGTGAATAGATAATAACACGAAAGAAATCAAAGCATATCATAGATATAACGAAAACTGTCATAAAACAGGATGCATAGTTCATTTGAAGTAAAGATGCAATACAAATCATGCGGGGTAATCAAGGTACAGGAACTGACTAGGTGGCAACCACACTAAAGCTACATCCTCTCTATCACTAAAGTGATGAGAGCACATTGAGTGCATTGGGCTCAATCACACGAAGTGACGAGAACCAATATTATAAACATATACATATACATATACATATACATATAGCTAGGCAAGACCACGGCCGCGGAACCGGGTAACGGGACAGTACGGGATCCAAGTTGCAACTGGCGGGAGCACAGGGGGAGACCCAAGTCAGTTGATCAGACTGACAAGGATGTCCAAGCTTAGTGGTGCCGACTCATAGGTTACATGATAAATCAAAACATATACAAAACTATATCAATATAAAACATACGGGCAGGCGGGGCATGGTGCTCGAAGGCACACATTTCATATCATTAACAGTTCATGCATAAACGAGGCTGGCGGGACATATTCAGAGTATGAATCAGAATTTGAAATCAAACTAGTAGGGTCGGGTAATTATACATGTGATCGGAGTAAAACAATGCAATGAGTCCTTATATCATTAGGGACTATGTATTGGGGCGTCCATATTCAAACGACATGTATAAGGATCTTGTATGTCTAAATTACCCTTAGTATGGTACTCGAATGATAGAGGACATACTAAGTTTCCTTATGCACGTTGATGAATATAAAAGTCTCAATACCTTCTCCGAAATGATGTTTCTTTCTATGTCAATCTCCTTATGTCATCCCCTGGGTCTTTCCAAGGTGGTAGGGCATCAGAACAACCCATCCAAACCTTTAAATACCATAACTGAAACCAATAGAAAAGACTCAGGAATTCTGGGTAAAACTCGGTCACCTGTCGGTCAGGTGGCGGTTAGCCGCTGATGTGATCGGCGGTTAGCCGCTTGCTGACCGCGGGGCTGACCGCGGTTCACCCTGCTAAAATGTAGCATTCTGTGTTTCTAACCGCGCCTCGCGGCTACCTAGCGGTCACTGGAGTTTTTGGGGTGGCGGTTAGCCGCGAGCTGACCGCGAGGCTAACCGCGGTTCGCCTGTCAAAATGCAGCATTCTGTGTTTCTAACCGCATCTGGGTCGGCTAGCCGCCGGTCACCTGTCGGCTAGCCGCCGAGGTGACCGCCCGCTGACCGCCCAGCTGCGGGAACTACACATCAGGTGCAGATTTCAGTGCTTTCTTTCCCAACCATTTCACCACAACTCCAAATCATATCCCAACGTGGAGTGGGTCTATTCCCTTCCATTTAACATTGAATTCATTCCACCAACCACCCTTCTCATCAATGTATTTATTTCTTCTACCCATGCAAATCTCATTCAATGCAAATACAAATCTCATTTAAGAGGTCATACCAACCCAAAATAAACTTTCATGAATGCATGCATATATTCTCCTAGAATTAACTAAGAGAAAACCATAACAATAAATACATTTCCAAAAGCATTATAAACATACTAAATCAAATGAAATAGGAATAGTAAAAATTCACATTTTCAACAAACTAGGAACTTAATCAATCGAATCCATTCATCCACTTGCCTTGGTCTCCAAGAATGCTAAACAAGCTCTAATCCACTATCAAGCTCACAATCTACAATCTACACAAAATCCCCAAAATACAACATTACAAGCCCTAAAATGGCAAAACTATGAAATAGAAAGGGATAACTTCCAATAATGGAAATGAAGCATCCTCAAGACTAGAATAATCCAAATCTAAGAGATGAGAAGAAGAGCTTACATGGAAGTTCTCCAAATACACAAGGCTTGTTCAAAGAGGGTCCTTGAATGGTGGTTTCTCTCTAAAAATGGTACCAAGAAGGAGCTCTCATGGAGGGGAAGAAGATTGTAGCATCCACTTAGCCTTTAGCAAGAGATTCGAGAGAGATTGAGAGAAGAAGAAGCAAGAAGCAAGAAGAAGAACCCTAGGCTGGGCTGGAATCCTCTATTTCTCAAGAAGTTGCAAGAAGAGGAAGAGAGGGAAAAGACTCCTCCTGATATAGAGAATGGCAATGGGTCCCACAACTTAAAAGTCCAATCGAGCTAAAACATCGTTCTACGGGCTTCGGACGGATTCGACGAAGAAGGAAGAATTGATCGTCGAAATTTCTACTTTCCAAAAAGTATATATTTTACAAATTTCGGAGACATTGAAAATAGTGTCCAGATTTTGGTGTAAAAAGACTGTTTTACCCCTATCAATGGCAAAGTAGGGTTTAGAGGTCTCGAATGGAAACGGAGCAAATACAAAAGTTGTCGGGAATCATAAGATACATTCAACGGGGCAAATTACCGATTTCCAGAATTATAACTAAATCCCAAAACAAATCGAGACTCAATAAAAAGGAACCCCCAAAGGGCCCCACTAGATCAAAAGAGTTCCCAAAATTATTCAAAGCTATAAAAAAAGCTATTCTAATCCAGATTTACTCAATTTCCACTAATCACACTTATAGCTAAAACACGTCTTAATTAACATTAATCGGAAACTCTCGGGGCGGGGTCTTACAGAAGGGAATAGACCTATTTCATGTTAGGAAATGGATGAAGTTGAGGTAAAAGGGTTTGGGAAAGAAAGAGCTGAAATCTGCACCTGATGTGTAGTTCCCGCAACTGGGCGGTCAGCGGGCGGTCCCCTTGGCGGCTAGGCAACAGGTGACCGGCGGCTAGCCGACCCAAATTCGGTTACAAAAACAGAATGCTGTGTTTTGACAGGTGAACCGCGGTCAGCCCCGCGGACAGCTCGCGGGTAACTGCCACCCAAAAGCCCTGTGACTACCAGGTAGCCGAAATACGTGGTAAGAAACACAGAATGCTATATTTTAGCAGGGTGAGCCGCGGTCAGCCCCGCGGTCAGCCAGCGGCTAACTGCCGATCACCTTGGCGGCTAACTGCCAGCTAACCGACAGGTGACCGAATTTCACCCAGAATTCCTAAGTCTTTTCTATTATTTGCAGATATGGTAATTAAAGGTTTTGATAGGTTGTTCTGATGCCCTACCACCTTGGAAAGACCTAGGGGATGACATAAGGAGATCGACTTAAAAAGAAACTCCATTTCGGAAATGTATTGGGAATTTTGGATTCATCAACTTGTATAAGGAAACTTGATATGTCCTCTATCATTCGAGTACCATACTAAGGGCAATAATAGACATACAAGATCTTTACACATGTTGTTTGAATACGGAAGCCCCAATATATAGTCCGTGACTGTATAAGGATTCATTTCATTGTTTTAACTCTAATTTATGAACCCGACATGCCCTGCTAGCCCCGTTTATTCATGAAAAGATAATGATATGAAATGTATGCCTACGAGCACCATGCCCCGCCTGCCTGAGTGTTTTGCACTGATATAGTTATGTACCTGTTTTGATTTCTCATGTAACCTATGAGTCGACACCACTAAGCTTGGACGTCCTTGTCAGTCTGATCAACTGACTTGGGTCTCCCCCTTGTGCTCCCGCGAGTTGCAACTTGGATCCTATCCTGTCTCGTTACCCGGTTCCACGGCCGTGGTCTTGCCTAGCTGTATGTATATGTATATAATGTTGGTTCTCGTCACTTTGTGTGCTCGAGCCCAACGCACTGAATGTGCTCTCATCACATTAGTGATATAGAGGATTTAGCTTTAGTGTGGTTGCCATTTAGTCAGTTCCTGTACCTTGAATATCCTACATGATTTACATTGCATCTGTACTTTAAATGAACCATGCATCTTGTTTTAAGACAGTTATTGTTTTGATAAGATTTCGTTATGTTTAAGATGTGTTTTGATTTCTTTCTTGGTATTATCTATTCATCCACCTGCCAGACCGTCGTGTCTGACCCAATTTTGTGGTACTCAGGTCCAGCCCCCGTTATTGCCTTCGAGGAGGAGCCAGAGGAGGCGGTCGGTGAACCGCAACGATTAGTAGAGTGGCAAGCTGACAATGTCATATAGACATTTGGTTTAGCTTTGAGCTACGTAACATTCTGGGGAGATTATAGGATGATACTTGATTTACACTTTTGGTTGTACTGGCCTTTGTTGGCCATTATTTTGGGGAATGTTAATTTCACTTGATCTTTTGTTTAAACTCTAACTCTATTCTGGGAAAGCTGATGAGATCATTGCTCACTCTGACATCATGTCATACTTAAGTATTATCAGTCTTATATGATGATGATGGATCAAGAATTTGATTTGTTACACGCTTCCGCACCAATGTAAATGTTCTATGAGTGTGTGTGAAATCCTCACCGCGGAAACCTGTGGGAGATTAAATGTGTATATTCATATAATCATTCATCCACCCCGTCATGGGCCCGGATCCCGGTCCGGGGTCGCGACATGGAGGAATTGATTTCTTTCTTTAATGATGAAATACTTTCACAAACCAAATCAGAATCTCCAAGACCTAATCGTCTTCCACGCTATGTCCCGTCTCATATCTCTTTTCTCAAAAGGATGGTGGAATCTCCAAGAGAAAAACTAACTAGAACCTCAAAGGGAAACTAGAAGGGAAATAGAAGAGAGAGTGAGAGAGGAGGAGAGAGGTTCAACTCTTGCACTAAAGGAGAGGTGGGCTTGAATCCCTAGGGCATTCTATGCATGGGATGTCCAAGCCTCTCTCTGCTCTTATTTATAGCTTTAAGCAACTCCTCTCTTTGTTTATTATTAGAAGCCAACCTCTATAATAATTAGTAACTCACTATTCTCACTATTACCATTATTAGAAGTCTCACTTCAAATAGAAATAGTAACTTTCCTTTTGAGTTTAAATAGAATTAGTGATGATCCAATCTTGGGCTAGCGTGCAGACCACTAGGGATTCCATAGAAAGCTAGCTCCAACTGGGACACCGCGACGCCACATCTCATGTGCAATCTAGGCCAGTAGTTAATTGCAAATAACTGCACTAAATAAATGCAATTGAACTCCAGTCTTAGGAATAAATTCAATTAAGACCCTAAACTTCCCTATCACCACAAGTAGGTCCCTCCATCAATATCCATGGATTAATTGGACATGTCTTCCAAACTTAGATCCATATCTAATTATCCTTGAGCCCCAATTATAATGATCATAGGTACATTTCCAATTAACTCTTAATCGGAATGGGTGCGCACTTACCAATGATAAATCCATTAATTGGCACAGGGGGATATTAAAGATAGATTCCATCTTGACCATTGAAATTTCACACAGCTCTACTACCATGTACCCAAATCACCGAGGTGTTGACCTACAATTGGCCTCACTCATTGGTGACTCAAAGTAAATGAATAGATAGAAACTTGAGTTCATTAATGTCTTAGGATTGATAGCCTATTGCTAGGGAATTATGTGAGCAAACCTTAAAGTAAAGACAATGTTTCATAAGGTGCTTCTCATGGACCTTCAATACATCCAATGTACCAGTATTGTGATCCAGAATCTTTCATTCTGATGATTGAGATAGATCATACTATCTCATGGTGATCATAATACTGCAACCTTGTCAGATGAGATGCCCAATCTTATCACCTGTTGCGAATCAATTTAAGTATAACATTTGTGACACATGTCTCCTGTATGTGAATCTCATCGACACACATGTGTTACATCTAATACACTTGTTGACTCCGGTTCATCTCATGAACCATCATGTCATTCGTATTAGTTATGTGCAAAGAAGTAATAAAACACAATTCATCTCATGAAAGGAAAGCATGGATATATTGATAAATAAAGAAATTAATCAATTTATTACATCAATTTTAATGGATTGAGACCATAAAACTAACAATCTCCCACTTGGGCTCAATGCCATTCAGGGTTGCATCTCATGCCAATCCTGTTTACATTCCTCACAAAGACTTTTGTAGTCAAAGGCTTAGTAAAGGGATCTCCCAGATTGTCTGCAAAGTCTATCTTGATGATAGTAGTGTCACCTCTCTGCACAATCTCTTTGACCAAGTGTTACTACTTCTGTAGATGCTTTTGGCTCCTGGGTTCCCTAGACTTATCGACTGCCCTGCTGTTATCACAGTAAACTGTGAGCGGCTGTCCTGCCAAAAATACCACTCCAAGTTCCATAAGGAATCTTTTGAGCCAATCTGCTTCTTTAACTACTTCTCAAGTGGTTACAGCATACACATACCTAGTAGCTGATTTCTTGGAATCCTTATCTGACATGAAGTCAGTATTTGTGTTACTGACTGGAATCAACTCATCACTGCTGCAAATCAACATGTGATACCTAATCCTTCTCAAGTATTAGAGAACACATCTTACAGCAGTCTAATGGTAAGGGCCTTGGTTAGACTGATATATGCTGACTAAGCCCACTGCGTGACAGATATCCGGTCTAGTACAAAGCATATTATACATGAGGCTGCCGACATCCGAGGCATATGGCACTTCTCTCATTTGCTCCTTTTCCTAAGGTGTCTTAGGACACTGATCCATGGAAAGGTGCACTCCATGCCTAAAAGGTGTAATACTTTTCTTGGAGTCTTGCATTGCAAACTGCTCTAGCACCTTATCTTTGTACGCAGCGTGAGATAAGCTAATCATCCTATTTTTCCGGTCTCGATGGAGTTTGATCCCTAGGATGTGGCTAGCTTCTCCCAAGTTTTTCATATAAAAAGTCTTAGCCAACCAACCTTTTACCGTTGACAACATTCCTATATTTCTTCTAGCTTGGGGATGCCTGCTTCAATCCATAAATGGACTTTTGCAGCTTGCAAACTCTTTGCTCTTAGTTATTGGCCACAAAACCATCTGGCTGCATCGTATAGATGTCTTCCTCAAGATGGCCATTGAGAAACGCCGTCTTGACATCCATTTGCCAAATCTCATAATCAAGATGAGCTGCAATGGATAAGAGTATCCGAATAGACTTAAGCATGGCTACCAGCGAGAAGGTTTTCTCATAGTCAATACCGTTTTTCTCAGTATATCCATTTGCAACAAGCCTGGCCTTAAAGGTCTCAACTCGTCCATCCAGTCCTATCTTTCTCTTGTAGACCCACTTGCACCCAATCGGTTTAATATTGGCAGGCAAGTCCACAAGTGTCCAGACCTGATTAGAGTACATAGACTCCATCTGAACTTTCATAGTTTCTTGCCAACATTCCGAATCTATGTCATTTATTGCTTCATCATAGTTACAGGGATCTTGTTCCAGTTCTTCCGAGATTGCCTTGTAAGACTCTCCCAAAAACGAGAACCTGTCAAGGGGCCTGACAATCCTCCCAGTACGACGAGGCACTGGTGTAACTACTGGGTCAGATATGGGCGGATTTTCTTCAAGTTCGGTCATACTAGGATTTGGAATTGATCGCTCTTGAATTTCTTCAAAGATAACCTTTTCTAAAGATTTTCGGTCAATCATATAATCTTCCTTCAGAAAAACTGCATAGGTGCTGATAAACACTTTCTGCTCTCTCTGGGATTATAGAATAACCAACCTTTAGCTCCTGTGGGATATTCTATAAAAGTGTATACTTCCGACTTCGATTCCAATTTATCTGTCTTAACCTTCAGCACGAGTGCTGGACAACCCTTATGTTGTAGACTAAGCTTTCGCCCGGACCACAACTCCCGGGGAGTCTTAGGTACAGACTTAAAAGGAACGATGTTTAGTATGTACTTTGCAGTTTCCAAAACATATCCCTATAGGTAACCCTAAGAAACTCAACATAGACCTGATCGTATCTAAAAGAGTACGAATCCTTTTATTGCTACTCCGTCCTGTAGAGGCAAACCAGGAGTAGACAACTAGGGTAGAATCTCATTTTCTGATAAGTATCCCATAAAATCAGTTGGGAGATATTCTCCTCCACGATCTCATCGAAGAGTATTTATACTTTTATCTAATTGCTTTTCCGCTTCCGCTCGAAACTCTTTAAAAGCAGTGCATAAGGTATATGTAAGAATATCTTGAGTAATCATCGGTTAAAGTGATGAAATACTCATATCCTTCTCTCGCTCTGAATTTATGGATCCATACGTATTAGTGTACACTAACTCCAATAAATCTTTGGCCATACTGCCTTTAGATGAAAAGGGTCTTTTGGTCATTATGCCTTCTAGACAGGATTCGCAGACATGCATTGGTTCTACCACCAATGAAGGCAAGATACCATCTTTCACTAGCCTGTCAATCCTGTTTAGGTTTATATGACCTAGCCTCTGGTGCCAAAGTTTTGTTGGATTAGATGAAGGTGACTGTCAAACCCCAGCCCACAATTAGCCCGATTAGTGTTAAATAAGAGCGTGTTTAGTTATAATGTGGGTTTAGTGTTCGTGGGTTAGAAATTGTTTCGTTTTAGCTTGGAATTAGCTGTGGGGAATTTCGAGAGTGTTTTATGCTATTTAGTCACACTCCGGGGTGCCTTGAGTGTACGTATAAGCTCGGAAGGAAATTTTAGTTTTCTCAATTTTATCGTGATTTGGATTTATTTTGAATAGATTTAATTTATTGTTCAACTTTTCTTTTCAGCCTATCTGTGTTTGAGACCCATAAATCCAAGTTTTGGCCAAAAGGGTAAAACAGTCATTTCACACCAAATCTGGACCCAAATTTCGAAATTTCAAAACCATGTCAAATTTATACTTTTTGGAAACTAGATTTTTCGATGATCATTTGTGTCTTCTTCGTCGATTTCATTAGCGATCCGTAAGTCATCATTTTACCCATCTCAAATTTTGAAGTCAATAGGACCCACAACCCATTTGAATTAAGTGGGTTGTCTTCCTCCTTTCATTCTCCCACGTTCAAGACTCGTTCCCTGCAACTTTTCTCTTGACCCAGCTGAAGAGAAAAGCTCTTCTCCTTCTTCACTTCCTCTCTTGCATGCCTACGCTAGAAAGTCCCAAATCAAAATCTGAGACCATCATTTTCTTCCTCTCAACTCAAGGATTCCATTACTACCATTTTCTCAAAGTTTCTAGCTGAGATTACACTCCATTTTCGTTCTTGACCCTTGTTTAGCAAGCTTCAGGTGAGGCTTCCTCTTTTCCCTTTCTATGTGGTCTTTTGAGCTCATTAGGACTCCATTTCTCTAACATGCAAACCCATTTTCGAAATGGGGTTTTTGACGACCCAAAATGATGATTTTTGGAATGTTTTTCATGGGGTTTCTTGTAGATTTCTTGGCTTTCATTGGTAGGGATCTTGAGAGATTTTGAGCTTAGCTATTGTTAAGGCAAGTGATTAACTTAGCTTCTCTTGATGCATGCAATGTTGAATGGTTTGACTTCAATGTTTGGATATTTTCTCCATGGTAGATGAACATTGTATTCATTCAAATATATGCTATGGTTTGGAACTTTGCTTTAGTTGAAATGCATGTACTAGTATTTTTATTTTGATGGTTTTCATTCCAATTAAGTGATTCTTTTTACCTTGTTTAAATGTTTTGCAAATGGATTGGAAATTGGTGGAATGTGTTGTAAAATGAATTATTTGTTGAATTGGAATGGAAATGGCCCTTGGAGAGCATGGAGGCTCAAGGGCAATGCAGGGATTTGATTAGGAAGGAAAGGAAACGGAATGGGAAAAGGAATGTAGGGATAGGAACTAAAAAATCTGATTTGAACTGGGATGCCGAGTTCAGTCAGTCAACTGGCGGTTAACCGACATGTCCATTTCGGTCGACTGACAGCCAACCGAATCCAGTTAGGTTCCAATTTCAGTAATGTGTTTTGCGACAGGAAATCGTCGGTCAGCTGTCGGCCAACCGACGTGCTCTAATTCGGTCGACCGATAGCCAACCGAGGGAAGTTCGGTTCCATTTCCAGAATGGTGATTTTCTGCCAGGAAATCTGACGGTCAGCCGTCGGTCAGCTGTCGGTCGGCCGACACTTACCTATTCGGCTAGCCGACAGGTAACAGAGAGCTGACCGAGTTTTCAAAATTGATTTGTTTTGTGGGATTTTTGTGGGAGTAAAACCTGAATATGATTAGTAACTTTCAAGCTTGAGTTTGTGCGCTTGAGGCCTCAAAATGTCCTTTTACCATCTGAAGCGCCAATCTTTCTTTCATTGCGATATTTAAGTCTCAACCACTTGAAGTTCAAATGAAAGGTCTTATCGTATGGTTGTCAAGTTCGTTTAAGTCTCAACCACAGAAGGAGGTCGACCTGCTTCTTGCAGGTTGACAGGGATACTGTGTAGGCGGTCGACCGGCCAGGGGCGTGGTTGATCGGGTAGACTGTGTACGCGATCGACCAGCCCAGGACCGGGTCGACCGGGTCAACTGTAGAAACCCTGTTTCAGGGGTTCTTTTCCCTTTGTTTTGAGGACTTTATGTGGAACTTTGGCTACCCTATTTAGGACTCATTTGACTATATGTGAGGACGTTTTGAGCTAACGTTCTTCACGTTATTCCGGTTGTATCGGGAATCAATTTCACTCAATCTTGAACGGTACGGGATAATGGGATACCTTTTCAATATCTATGCACGAAGATCATATATCCAGGTATTGCGAACCCTAAGCCCTTTCGTTGACTGAGTAGGATTGTACGATGCTTCGGGTTTAACAATTGACTTAGGATTGGATTGCTTATTGCCTTGGATTCTGGATTGTACCATCTGCTACTGTTTACATGAAACGTTCATGTTCATTGGCTTCGTTTATTTGCTTTGTTTTGGGATCACTTTGGAGAACTTAGATTGATGGATTTAGGATCCCCTTTGATGTTTCATTGTTTCGAAGTTTGATGGGAGTCTTGAGGCTAGACGGCTTTGATTGGAAAGCTTGTTTGAGAACTACCGGTATTGATGGGTTTTGACTTTGATTTGATGATGGAAAGGTAGTTTCACTTTGCTTAATGAATCTTGTTCACACAAGAAAGTCTAGCTCTTCACTATCGGTTGTTTAGGACTCTTTGTGTCAGGCACCACTCGAGTGTTAATGCCCAACATAGATGGGGCACCATTCTATGTGAGGACTTTGGATTGAACGTCTGCGCAGTACTATTTTTTATATTTTGTTGGATGTACACTATCAGATACATATTGAGCGATTGACTTTGATGACGCATGGCCTTTTGGTATCCATTTTGATTGCTTGCTTGCCGGGGTTCATCTCGTGCCACTCTACCACAGCTCAAATGTTGAGTCAGGAGGGTCATGTGAAACTATCCCGTGGTGTATTAGTTTATGTGGGTTGCCTCTTTGTTAGATGTTTATGTTAGTTGGTTTTGATTCGAATGCTATGCACTTTATACGATCAGGATGCTATGCATTTCATATGATTTTGTTTATTGTTTACTCTGATTCGTTCTACATATCTGGATGATTTATATATATATTGCTTGCCGACGTTCGTGTCTGATGATGCTACTCTTGGTGCATAGGTACCGAGCTCTACCTTAACGAGGAGGAGGTGACGGAAGAAGTTCAGGCGGATCAGCCTGATGACTTCCTAGAGTACAGTACGGACGACATTGTATAGCCGTAATGTTCCCGTACATGAGCGCCTTCGCATTATTTTGTGTAGCTCCATCTTTTGGTTTCTTCATCTTTTGATTAGGCCCGAGTTTTGGATGTGGCCTATTTTTGTAAATAATACTTTTATTTAATTGTTTTAAACTTGAACTCTAGTTAATATATATGATCAGTCTTTGCTCTTAACTATATACTTCAAGATACCATTTGTACTATGAAGCTTCCGCTATACGTTTTATGTATTTGAGGAAATGTTTATACCTCACAGCGATCTTCGATCCATATTGGGACATGATTGGGGCCCAGTGTTGTTATTAATGCTGAAAATTTTTAATTGGCCCTAATCTCACGCATAAACCCCAGCTTCACGATCGGGGGCATGACAAGTTGGTATCAAAGTTGATTGGTTACTTAGGTTAAAAATAAGTAGAAACTTAAGACGTGTGAGAATTTGGTTCGTTTCTTTTGGGGTATCTAGCTTTTGTAGAGTGTATGGTTTGTTTGTTAGATCGAGTCCCACAGGACTAACGTTTCTTATGTTTCAGGATGGCTGGTCGTAACAGGCGTGCTTATAGTGGTAATCCCGAGAGTAGTAATGCTAATGCCAATGCTCCGGATAGTGACTCCATAGAAGGCAGATGTAACCAGCTAATGCAAGCATTCGTGCACTCTCAAGAAGCACAGACCCAGAACCGGACTAAGCAACGGGAGAATCAAGTTGTGTTTCAGACTCAAATGGTGGAAGTACTACAGAGACCAACCCAACCAGCACAAGTGATTATGCCAGCGAAAGTGGTTGACCCGAATGACATGTTTGATAAATTCAAGAAAAGGGCACCACCAGAGTTTATGGTAATAAGGACCCTCTCGATGCTGATGAATGGGTAGTTTAGATTGAGAAAATATTTGAGGTCTTCAAGTGCTCAGGCAAGGAATGGGTTCAATTGGCACCTTATATGTTGAGGGGTACGGCTGAGATGTGGTGGAAATCAGTCAAGACACCATATGAGACTATTGTGGATGACACGACATGGGATTCGTTCAGTAAGTTGTTTCGTACGAAGTTTATACCACCCCACATCACCGCCCTTAAGGTTGCTGTGTTTGAGCTACTCCAGCAGGGAGAGAACTCAATCCAGGAGTATGAGCAGCATTTTACTAACTTGTCTCGGTTTGCACCATCTCTAGTGAAGACTGAAGTTGACAAGGTTATGAGGTTCATTCGGGGGTTGAATCCCCATATCAAGAAAAAGGTGACCAACGTTACCTTGGATACTTTTGAGGAGAACCTCAGACGGGCTTATTGGGCTGAATAGTCCATTAGAGAAAAGGCTCTCTACAAGCAGGAACTTCAGCAGACTCAGACTCAGAATAAGAGTACCGGATCATATTAGCAGCAACAGTATCATCAGTAGGCCAAGAAGCCTAGGACAGATCAGGGGCAGAGAGCTGGTTGTCAGCATTGTCACAAAAACCACCCGACATCTGAGTGTCGGTGGAGGACAGGAGCATGTTTTGAGTGTGGTCTACAGGGCCACCTGGTTAAAGATCGCCCTAAGAAGCAAGGGCAAGGTGTGAGAAACACAGCCCCATGACCACCAGTGGCAGCGCAACCTTTGAGGCAACAACAGCCAAATCAACAACAGCCTCGGGTACAGCAGCAGCAGTAGCCACTTCGACTTACGGGACCCAACAGAACCGAGGACAACAGAGGAACAGTATCGACCACAGCAGAGACAACAACAGAGACCTCAACAGGAGGGCGGAGTGTATGCTTTGGATCATCAGGAGGCTAATGAAGCTGGTGGAGTCGTGGAACGTACACTCTCTATTTCAGATGTACATGCTAGAGTTTTATTTGATTCTGGTTCCACGCATTCTTTTGTTTCCCCTATGTTTGCTACATGCTTGGTGGGAGACGTAGCTCCATTGCATTGTATTTTGCTTGTTAGTACCCCGATAGGGAAGACAGTACAGTGTGAATCCTTTTATCCCGATTGCAAAATGCATGTGGGGGAGTACATCTTTGTTGCTAACCGTATCGTTCTCGACATGAAAGACTTTGATGCTATTTTGGGGATGGACTGGTTATCCACTTACAGAGCTGTGATGGATTGCTTCAACAAGACTATCTGATTGCACGTGTTAGACGCCAATGTTGAGATTGTTGGAGAGAGGAAGCGTATGACCACTAGTGTCATTTCCGCTTTGCGGGCAGACCAGATGAGCAAGAGTGATTGCGCCGGTTATTTGGCATTTATCAAGGTGGACAACTTGTCCAAAGCGGTGGAGGATATTCTAGTTGTATGTGAGTTCCCGGATGTTTTTCCGGAGGAGATACCTGGATTGCCACCAGTTAGAGAGATAGACTTTACGATTGAGCTTGTGCCAGGGACAGCACCGATATCGAGAGCACCTTACCGCATGGCTCCAGCAAAGTTAAGGGAGTTGAAAGCTCAGCTACAGGATCTCTTGGATAGAGGATTTGTGAGATCGAGTGTATCTCCATGGGGTGCACTAGTTTTGTTCATGAAAAAGAAGGATGGTTCGATGCGTATGTGCATAGATTACAGACAGCTGAATCAAGTTACAATCAAGAACAAGTATCCTTTACCCAAGATAGATGAGTTGTTCAATCAGCTGCAAGGAGCACAACATTTTTCAAAAATTGATTTGAGATTAGGCTACCATCAGTTGAGAGTCAGAGACCAACATGTTCAGAAGACAGCCTTTAGGACCAGATATGGCCATTATGAATTTCTGGTTATGCCATTTGGGCTGACCAATGCACCGAGTGTCTTCATGGCTTTGATGAATAAGATCTTTGCACCATGCTTAGATCAATTCACACTAGTATTCATAGACGATGTTTTAGTCTATTCGAGGTCCAGAGATGATCATGCAGAACATTTGAGGGCTTCATTGTAGATTTTGAGAGAAAATCAACTCTATGCCAAACTTAGCAAATGTGAGTTTTGGCTGGAACAAGTGTCTTTTCTTGGACACATCATCTCTAAGGAAGGTTTAGCATAGACCCAGCAAAGATTGATGCAATAACCAGTTGGGAACATCCGAAGACAGTGGCACAAATCAGGAGTTTTCTGGGTTTAGCTGGGTATTACAGAAGATTTGTGAAGGGATTCTCCAGTATAGCAGCTCCGTTGACCAAATTGACGAGGAAAGATGTTCCTTTTGTATGGACCGCACAGTGTGAAGCGAATTTTGAAGAGTTAAAGACCAGATTGACCACAGCCCCTATCCTTACCTTACCTTCGGGGACATGAGGGTTTGTGATTTTTACAGATGCTTCAGGAGTTGGCTTGGGATGCGTACTCATGTAGGAGGGAAAAGTAGTGGCTTACGGGTCTAGACAGTTGAAAGAACAGGAAAAGAGATACGCTACCTATGATTTGGAGCTTGCAGCGGTAGTTGTGGCGCTGAAGATGTGGAGACATTACCTGTATGGAGAGAAATTTGAAGTTCATTCAGATCACAGGAGTCTTTAGTACCTATTCGGACAGAAGGATTTGAACATGAGGCAAACCAGATGGATGGAATACATCAAAGACTATGACTTTCCGATAAAGTATCATCCCGGGAAAGCGATTGTAGTAGCAGATGCACTGAGTAGAAAAACAGC
The DNA here is from genome assembly GCA_029852735.1 of Persea americana. Taxonomy (NCBI): domain Eukaryota; kingdom Viridiplantae; phylum Streptophyta; class Magnoliopsida; order Laurales; family Lauraceae; genus Persea; species Persea americana. The sequence continues at coordinate 34,712,279 of CM056813.1, forward strand.
GAATACCGGATGTTTACAGACAGAGTGGTCTTTGACGGAGATATTCAGGGCTTTAGCTATAGAGTTTCATCCTCAGAGTGAAAGAATCATGATTGCAAATATGCATACGTGGGAACCAGAGATTTTGGGCAGAATCAAGAGTAATCAGAGAGAAGATCCAGAATTAGTCAGGTTGATTGAAAACTGTAAGACCCCGCCCCGAGAGTTTCCTTTTAGTGTTAATTAAGACGCGTTTTAGCTATAAGTGAGATTAGTGGAAATTGGTTAAACCTGGATTAGAATAGCTTTTTATAGCTTTGAATAATTTTAGGAACTCTTTTGATCTAGTGGGGCCCTTTGGGGGTTCCTTTTATTGTGTCTTGATTAGTTTTGGGATTTATTTATTAATTCTGGAAATCTGTAATTTACTCCGTTTAATGTATTTTATGATTCCTGACAACTTTCGTATTTGTTCCGTTTCCATTCGAGACCTCTAAACCCTACTTTGCCATTGATAGGGGTAAAACAATCTTTTTACACAAAATCTGGACACTATTTTCAATGTCTCCGAAACTCGTAAAATATATACTTTTTGGAAAGTAGAAATTTCGACGATCAATTCTTCCTTCTTCGTCGAATCCGTCCGAAGCCCGTAGAACGATGTTTTAACCCAATTGGATTTTTAAGTTGTGGGACCCATTGCCATTGTCTATATAAGGAGGAGTCCTTTTCCCTTTTCCTTTTCTTGCAACTTTCCCTTGAGAACAAAGAGAAGTTCCAGCCCAGCCCAAGGGTTTTTCTTCTTGCTCCTTGCTTCTCCATCTCTCAATCTCTCTCAAATCTATTGCTAAAGGTAAAATGGAGGTGGTAATCTTCTTCCCCTCCATGAGAACTTCATCTTGATATCATTTCTAAAGAGAGCCTTCTATTCCAAGCTACATTTTGAGCAAGCTCTTGCCATTAGAGGACTTTTCATGTAAGCTCTTCTTCTCATCTCTTGGTTGTGTGTTCTTCTAGCCATGGAGGTACTTCACCTTGATTATTGGGAGCTATCCCCATCTATTTCTTAATTTTGACATTCTAGGGTTGTAATGAATGTATTTTGGGGATTTTTGTGTAGATTGTAGATTTTGAGCTTGATAGAGGGATTAGAGCTTGACTAGCATATTTGGAGATCAAGGCAAGTGGATAAATGGATTTGATTTGAATAAGTCCTTATTCTATTGAAAGTGTGGATTTTTACTATTCCTATTCCTTTAGTTTATTATGTTCATAATGCTTTTGGAAATGTACTTATTGATATGATTTTCCTCTTAGTTAGTTTTATGAGAATATATGCATTCTTTCATTAAAGTTTATTTTGATCATTATGGACTTCTTAAATGATATTTGTACTTGCATTGAATGAGAATTGTGATGGAAGGAGAATTAAATGCATTGATGGAATGGTGGTTGGTGGAAAGGATTAAATGTTAAATGGAAGGGAATACACCCATTTCATGTTAGGAAATGGTTGGAGTTGAGGTGAAAGGGTTTGGGAAAGAAAGAACTGAAATCTGCACCTGATGTGTAGTTCCCGCAGCTGGGCGGTCAGCGGGCGGTCACCTTGACGGCTAGCCGACAGGTGACCGGCGGCTAGCCGACCCAGATGCGGTTAGAAACACAGAATGCTGTGTTTTGACAGACGAACCGCGGTCAGCCCCGCGGTCAGCTAGCGGCTAACCGCTAACAAAAACCCTGTGACCGCCAGGTAGCCGAGATGCGCGGTTAGAAACGCAGAATGCTATATTTTAGCAGGGTGAACCGCGGTCATCCTCGCGGTCAGCCAGCGGCTAACCGCCGATCACCTCGGCGGCTAACCGCCAGCTAACCGACTAGTGACCGAATTTCACCCAGAATTCCTGAGTCTTTTCTATTGTTTTCAGATATGGTATTTAAAGGTTTGGATGTGTAGTTTTGATGCCCTACCACCTTGGAAAGACGCAGGGGATGACATAAGGAGATTGATTTAGAAAGAAACACCATTTCGGAAAGGTATTGGGACTTTTGGATTCAGCAACTTGCATAAGGAAACTTGGTATGTCCTCTATCATTCGAGTACCATACTAAGGGTAATAATAGACATATAAGATCCTTATACATGTTGTTTGAATATGGATGCCCCAATATATAGTCCCTAATGGTATAAGGATTCATTACATTGTTTTACTCAGATTATATGTATAATTACCCGATCCTACTGGTTTTATCTCAAATTCTGATTTATACACCTGATATGTCCTGCCATCCCCGTTTATGCATGAACAGATAATGATACGAAATGCGTGCTTACGAGCACCATGCCCCGCCTGCCCGAGTGTTTTATACTGATATAGTTTTGCATATGTTTTGATTTCTCATGTAACCTATGAGTCGGCACCACTAAGCTTGGACGCCCTTGTCAGTCTGATCAACTGACTTGGGTCTCCCCCTTGTGCTCCCGCCAGTTGCAACTTGGATCCTGTCCTGTCCCGTTACCCGGTTCCGCGGCCGTGGTCTTGCCTAGCTATATGTATATGTATATAATGTTGGTTCTCGTCACTTCGTGTGCTTGAGCCCAACGCACTGAATGTGCTCTCATCACCTTAGTGATAGAGAGGATGTAGCGTTAGTGTGGTTGCCATCTAGTCAATTCCTGTACCTTGAATACCCTACATGATTTATATTGCATCTGTACTTTAAATGAAACATGCATCCTGTTTTATGACAGTTATCGTTTTAATATGTTTTCGTTATGTCTAAGATGTGATTTGATTTCTTTCTTGGTATTATCTATTCATCCACCTGCCAGACCGTCGTGTCTGACCCATCTTTGTGGTACTCAGGTCCAGCCCCCGTTATTGCCTTTGAGGAGAAGCCAGAGGAGGCGGTCGATGAACCGCAACGATTAGTGGAGTGGCAAGCTGACAATGTCATGTAGACATTTGGTTAGCTTTGAGCTGCGAACCTTTTTGGGGAGATTTTAGAATGATACATGATTTATACTTTTGGATGTACTGGCCTTTGTTGGCCATTATTTTTGGGGAATGTTAATTTAACTTGATCTTTTGTTTAAACTCTAACTTCAAATTTTGGGAATGCTAATGAGATCATTGCTCACTCTGACATCATGTCATACTTGTGTATTATCAGTCTCATATAATGAGAATGGATTAAGAGTTTTATTTGCTACACGCTTCCGCACCAATGTAAATGTTCTATGAGTGTGTTTGGAATCCTCACCGCGGAAACCTGTGAGAAATTAAGGAAATGTATAATCATTATTAAGGGTAGTTCATTACCCCATCCACACCACCGTCGCGGTCCCGGGCACCGGTCTGGGGTCGCGACAAAAACATAGCAGATAGACCAGAGTTCAGACTCATTGATGGAGTGTTGTATTGCCAGGACAGATTGTGTGTTCCAGATGTGCGTGACTTGAAGAACGAGATTATGGTGGAAGCACACCACTCTCGTTATGCTATCAACCCAGGGAGCACCAAGATGTACCAGAACTTGAAGAGCTTTTATTGGTGGAGGAACATGAAGAAGGACATTGCTGGTTTTGTTTCGAGATGTTTAGTGTGCCAACAAGTGAAGGTTAAACATCAGAAGCCTCCAGGGTTAGTCCAACCTTTGAAAACACTGGAGTGGAAGTGGGAACACATCACCATGGACTTCGTGGCAGGAATTAATGACAGTATTTGGGTGATCGTGGACAGACTCACCAAGTCAGCACACTTCATTCCGATGAAGATGAAGGGTTCCATGGATATCTTGGCACACAAGTAAGTCAAATTACATGGGATTCCAGACTCTATTATTTCTGACAGAGATATGAGGTTTGTGGGAAGATTTTGGGTCAGTTTGCAAGCAGCTTTAGGGACTACATTGAACTTCAGTACTGCGTATCACCCTCAGACCGATGGACAGACTGAGAGGACGAGCCAGACTATGGAGGATATGTTTCGGGCATGTGTTTTAGACTTTGGGAAAGACTGGGAGAAGAGTATTCCTTTATGCGAATTTACCTACAACAACAGTTATCACTCCAGTATCGGGATGGCACCGTTCGAGGCGTTGTACGGACGGAAGTGCAATACCCCTATTTGTTGGGAAGAGATTGGTGTCCGGAGTTTTCATGGACCTTCAGTCATCAGCGATACCAGTGAGAAGGTGAAGCAGATCATTGACCGGCTGAAGATTTCAAGAGACCGTCAGAAGAGCTATGCAGATCCCAAGAGGAGAGATTTGGAGTTTCAAGTCGGAGATAAGGTTTTCCTTAAGGTCTCACCGGCTAGAGGAACCATGAGGTTTGGTCAGAAAGGGAAATTAGGTCGGAGATACATCGGGCCGTTCGAGATTGATATGCGCGTGGGTGAAGTGGCGTATCGGTTGATACTACCACCAGAGTTAGCAGGAGTTCACAGAGTTTTTCATGTCTCCATGCTGCGAAAGTACATTTTAGACCCTTCACACGTGCTACATCATGAGCCACTAGATGTTCAACCAGATGTTACTTTTGTGGAGAGGCCGAAGAAGATCATCGATACCAAAGAACAGGTTTTGAGGACCAGGACCATTCATTGGGTCAAGGTATAGTGGGAGCATCGCAGTCCGAGAGAAGCTACGTGGGAGCTCAGGGATCAGGTCAAGGAAAAGAATCCAGAGCTACTACCAGAGGTGTGTTAAGGATTTGGAGGACCAAATAGTCCAAGGGGGGGAGAATGTAACACCCCGTACCTTAACCCCGTATTAATGATAATTAATTGCTTGGTTAGTTAGTAGGTTAGTTAGTAGGTGTGTTTATAGTCTTAGCGAGTCGGGTTTGGTGTGTGGATCGCGCGTGCGAAGTCTTGTGCGAGTCCGAGTGCGTTTGGATAGAGTAGGGGCTGGTTTGCAATTTTGGAAAGTTTTTAGGGTTTTTAATGAGATTATGAGTTTTGTGAGTTTGGGTGCATCGGATAGGTCTCGTCATTTCATTAACTTTAGTCTTCTTTCGCGTTTCGATTCGACGCGCTGAAGAGGCCCAAATAATCACATTTATCAAACCAAGGACTTAACCCAAATTTCACCTAAATATCCCCTTAATATCAAGTCATCAACCGGATGACTCATTCCTCTCTTATCTTCATTCATCTTCGTCTCTTCTTTCATTTCTCTGTGTCATCTCCAAGCCTCTTCTTCTCCTCACTGCTGCCTAGCCAACGACAACCACCGGAGCTCATCTTTGACGGCCAATCCACTCATCTTCTTCCTCAAGACTCCAAGAACTCAACCATCTAATTTTCCAAGCTTTTCATCAACAAACCACTACATGGTAGGCCCTCCAAGCTACTAGACTTAGTTAATCTTCTTCCTTTGGATTAGAAATGGATTAGGGAGACTCATAGCAACCCTTTGCATTCATTTTTGTAGTGAGGTTTTGGTTTGGAAACCTTCTTCTTCCCCTTTGAGCTCTAGAGGAGTTTTCTTCAAAATTCTTCTTGAATTCCTTAAGCTCTTCATCAAGGCAAGTTAATATACATGTTTATGATTTGATATGTTTTGTCTATCCTTTGATTGATGATTGATGATGTTTAGATGACCAATTGCTCTTCGGATTTGTTTTAGATTGAAAACATGATAATTGATTGTAATTGCTTGATGAAATGGATTAGGACTTTAATGACTTGATTAGATGATAGGATTGGAATTTTAGGGACTTGTTACATCTACATATGTGTTGATTCATCAGGTTCAGGAAACAAGAAAAGGAAAGGTCCCAGGTTCACTTCAGTTATAGAACCTGTGTTCTGTAACTGTAGTGTACCCGGTCAACCAGCCAGGGGCCCGGTCAACCGGTGACACTGCGTCAGGTTCTCTGGAACCTGATGAGAACACTATTCTGCCTTTTTCACTTACAACTGCCGGTCGACCGGCACAGGGCTCGGTCGACCGGACACACAGGAGGAGGTCGACCTGCTTCTTGCAGGTTGACAGGGATACTGTGTAGGCGGTCGACCGGCCAGGGGTGCGGTCGATAGGGTAGACTGTGTAAGCGATCGACCGGCCCAGGACCGGGTCGACCGGGTCAACTGTAGAAACCCTGTTTCAGGGGTTCTTTTCCCTTTGTTTTGAGGACTTTACGTGGAACTTTGGCTACCCTTTTTAGGACTCATTTGACTATATGTGAGGACGTTTTGAGCTAACGTTCTTCACGTTATTCCGGTTGTATCGGGAATCAATTTCACTCAATCTTGAACGGTACGGGTTAACGGGATACCTTTTCAATATCTATGGACGAAGATCATATATCCAGGTATTGCGAACCCTAAACCCTTTTGTTGACTGAGTAGGATTGTACGATGCTTCGGGTTTAACAATTGACTTAGGATTGGATTGCTTATGCCTTGGATTCTGGATTGTACCGTCTGTTACTGTTTACATGAAACGTTCATGTTCATTGGCTTTGTTTATTTGCTTTGTTTTGGGAACACTTTGGAGAACTTAGATTGATGGATTTAGGATCCCCTTTGATCTTTCGTTGTTTCGAAGTTTGATGGGAGTGTTGAGGCTAGACGGCTTTGATTGGAAAGCTTGTTTGAGAACTACCGGTATTGATGGTTTTGACTTTGATTTGATGATGGAAAGGTAGTTTCTCCTTGCTTAATGAATCTTGTTCACACAAGAAAGTCTAGCTCTTCACTATCGGTTGTTTATGACTCTTTATGTCAGGCACCACTCGACTGTTAACGCCCAACACAGATGGGGCACCATTCTGTGTGAGGACTTTGGATTAAACGTCTGCGCAGTACGACTTTTTACATTTTGATGGATGTACACTATCGGATACATATTGAACGATTGACTTTGATGACGCATGGCCTTTTGGTATCCATTTTAATTGCTTGCTTGCCGGGGTTCATCCCGTGCCACTCTACCACAGCTCAAATGTTGAGTCAGGAGGGTCATGTGAAACTATCCCGTGGTGTATTAGTTTATGTGGGTTGCCTCTTTGTTAGATGTTTATGTTAGTTGATTTTTATTCGAATGCTATGAACTTTCTATGATCAGGATGCTATGCATTTCATATGAATTTGTTTATCGTTTACTCTGATTCGTTCTACATATCTGGATGATTTATATATAAATATATTGCTTGCCGACCTTCGTGTCTGATGATGCTACTCTTGGTGCATAGGTACCGAGCTCTACCTTACAGAGGAGGAGGTGATGAAAGAAGTTCAGGCGGATAAGCCTGATGACTTCCTAGAGTACAGTACGGACGGCATTGTATAGCCATAATGTTCCAATACATGAGCGCCTTCACATTATTTTGTGTAGCTTCATCTTTTGATTAGGCCCGAGTTTTGGATGTGGCCTATTTTTGTAAATAATACTTTTATTTAATTGTTTTAAACTTGAACTCTAGTTAATATATATGATTAGTCTTTGCTCTTAACTATATACTTCAAGATACAATTTGTACTATGAAGCTTCCGCTATACGTTTAATGTATTTGAGGAAATGTTTATACCTCACAGCGATCTTCGATCCTTATTGGGAAATGATTGGGGCCCAGTGTTGTTATTAATGCTGAAAATTTTTAATTGGCCCTAATCTCACGCGTAAACCCCGGTTTCACAATCGAGGGGCGTGACAGGGATTCTTAATTACCAGTTGCAAAACTAACTTCAGAAACAAGTGACTCAATCATACCTGAGGTCTTCTTCTTAGACAGAAAATCTAGACAATTCCTCTTCCAATGTCCTGTCTTACCACAGTGGAAACACTTTCCCTTGGTCCCTGAACCGTTAGCCTTGGCCACACCGGTGGGACCATTCTCCGCCTTAGGACCCTTAGGGACTGATTTCTTTTTGCCTTTCCAGCCTTTGTCTTTCAGCTTCGACCTGGCAACTGACTTTTCTGTCATCAGGACAGTTGGCTTTTTCTTCATAATCCCCTCAGTTGCTACGAGCTGGCTGGATAGCTCAGCTAGGGTCAAGTCCATTTTATTCATATTGTAATTGATCTTAAAATGGTTGAATGAATCTGATAGTGACTCGAGGATTATGTCGATTTGCATCAATCGCAAAACCCGGTACATCTAACTCATTCAATGAGTCCATCATCTTGAGCATGTGGTCATGTACTGGTGTACCTTCAACTATCTTAGTGCTTATAAGCACCCTCATAGCAGCCTGCCTAACAGGCCTGCCCTGGTCCGCAAACATCTCCTTTAAGCTCGATATAATATTGTATGCAGTCTTATAGGATTGATGTTGGTGTTGCAAAACACTAGACATGGATGCCTGGATGTAACATCTGGCCATCTCATCGTCTTTGGTCCATTTGGCATAATTTTCTTTCTCATCCTGTGGTGCATCTGGCCCAGGCTCATCAAGGCCGGGGGGGGGGGGGGGTGTATGGTAAGGACATATTTATATCCTGATGCAGCCAGGACAATGTCCAGGTTCTGTTTCCAGTCCACATAGTTGGATCCCACCAACTTATTCTGGTTGAGAATGATTGCAAGTAGGTTGAAAGTATTTGAATTCATGCTGAATAAACTGTAGCACATATCCATACATTCAATTAAAGAATATTAATGACATTAGGGTTTAGTATTCTACCAATTTTATGTGGGAATCCTCATAACCACTAAATTCATAATACATCGGAATTCCAATCCCTTGGGATATGCCTCCTTGGGGAGTGCGAATACTAACTAGATTGGTACGGATCAAAGTGAGTCAAAATTAGGATTAAGACTAACTATCCATGATCCTCATCATTCATTATTATCTAGGTGTTTCATGCCAAATAATGTATGACTCCTAATTAACTTTGGTTTCTAAAATATATGAGGCAAATCCTTAGGGATACTACATCACTATTTTAGTTAAGTGTGACCCACCAATTAACATTGCATGACAACCATTGTGGGCAGCTCCTCCTTGGGGAGTGAACCTGTCAAACCCCGACCCAGGATTAGCGCGATTAGTACCATTTAAGCGCGTGTTTAGTATTCGTGGATTGGATTTTAGTCTGATTTAGTTCTGGAATTAAGTTTGGGGAATTTTTTAGAGCGCTTTGTGTTGTTCAAACACACTCAGGGGTGCCCTGAGTATACGTGTAAGCATGGGAGGAAATTTTAGTTTTTTCGATTTTAATCGCGATTTCAATCTCTTTTGAATGGTTTTATTTTATTGTTCAACTTTTGTGTTCAGCATGTCTGTGTTTGAAGCCTAGAAACCCAAGTTTTGGCCCAAAAGGGTAAAACAGTCCTTTCACACCAAATCTGGACCCAAATTTTGAAATCTCAAAACTATGCCAAATTTATGCTTTTTGGAAACTAGATTTTTCGATGATCGATTTTGTCTTCTTCGTTGTTTTCATTTGAGGCCCGCAAGTCAGTGTTTTAACCATCGCAAGTTTTTAAGTCAATGGGGCCCACAAACCCATTTGACTTAAGTCCATCCTCCTCCTTCACTTATCCCACGTTTCAGAAATTGAACTCATTTCCTGCAACTTTTCTTCAACCCAGCTAAGAGGAACACCTTCTTCTTCTTCTCTTCCTCATCTTGCATGCCCCACTTCTAGACCTCCAAATGGAAATCTGAAACCACCTTCTTCTTCCTCTCAGCTCAAGCTCTCCATTTCTACCCTTTTCTTGAAGATCCCAGTTGGATAATCCCTTCATCTTCTTCCTTGCTTCTTGTTTGACTAGCTTAAGGTAAGAGCTTCCTTCCTTGTTGTTAATGAAGTGTTCCTAGCTCCTAAGGGTGGTGTATTTCATACATGCAACACCCGTTTCGAAATGGGTCTTTGTTTTCACATTTTGGTGGATTTTGAGATTCTTTTCATAGGGTGCTTGTAGAAATTCGGGGCTCAACTTCGGGTAGGATTTTTTAGAGAAGTTGGGCTTAGCTATTGTCAAGGCAAGTGATCAACTTAGCTCTTCTTGATGCATGCAATGTTCGAATGTTTTAGCTTCAATGGTTTGGCTCTTTTTGCATTTCTGTTTGAGCAAGGTTTCGTTTCAAATATGTGTTATGGTTTGAAACCTTGTTTAGTTTGAAATACATGTGTTAATGGTTTAATTTCTGATGGTTTCCATTCAATTTAGATGATTTTACCATGTTTAAATGTCTTGGAAATGGATGAAAGATTGAGGAGCATGTTGTCGAATGCATGAATGTTTGATTATTGAAATGGTATGGAAATGGCCCTTGGTGAGCATGGAGGCTCAAGGGATGTGCAGGTATTTGACAAAGAAGGAAAGGAAATAGAATGGGAAGAGGATGGAGGAAGAAGGAATGGAAAAATCTGACTTGAACTGGCAGCCGAGCACAGTCGGTCAGCTGTCGGCTAATCGACCGGTTCACTTCGGTCAGCCAATAGCCAACCGAGTCCAGTTTGGTTCTATTTCCTGTAGCCTGTTTTCCAATAGGGAATTTTTGGTCAGCTGGCGACTAACCGACAGGTTCACTTTGGTTAGCCGACAGCCAACCGAGTCTAGTTCGGTTCCATTTCCAGAATGTGGTTTTTCCTGGCTGGAGACATGGCGGTCAGCCGTTGGTCAACTAAATTTCATGAAGGACATGAAAGTTCAAATCATGCTTAATTGAAAGACAATAATTAGGAAAACATAGCATGCATCACATTTGCATTTTTCAAACACAATATACCAAATTAAATTGCATGGGTGAAAGGGCTAAAAAGATCACTTACCTTGACCAAAAGCTAATCCCAAATGCTCTAAAAAATCCTACCAAATGCAAGCCATGAAATCTATAAGAAATCCCATGGAAAAAAGCTCAAATCCACCAATATAAGAAGACAAGGACCCATTTCGAAATGGGTGTTGCATGTGTGGAAAATAGGCTCCTAAGGTACTCAAAAGACTCCACAAAAGAGGGGAAAGAAAAGCCTCACCTGAAGCTTGCTAAACCAGGAGCAACGATGAAAATGGGGGTTTTTCACAACGAGAATCTCCAAGAAAACGATACCAGTAGAGAGCTTAGGTGCAGAGGAAGAAGGGTAAGATCAGATTTCGATTTGGGGCTTTCTAGCTTAGACATGCAATGAGAAGAAGTGAAGGGGAAGAAGAAGTTCCTCTCAGCTGTGTTGAAGAAGAGTTGCAGAATGATTCTGAAACGTGAGTTAAGTGAGGGAGGAAGGGAGGACTTAAGTCAAATAAGTTCGTGGGTCCCACCCAACTCAAAACTTGTGACCATTAAAACATCAACTTACGGCCCCCGGATAACAACGATAAAGAAGACAAAATCGATCCCCGAAAAATCTAGTTTCCAAAAAGTATAAATTTGACATGGTTTTGAGATTTCGAAATTTGGGTCCAGATTTGGGGTGAAATGACTGATTTACCCCTTTCGGGCCGAAACTTGGGTTTTTAGGCCTCAAACACGAACAAGCTGAACACAAAAGTTGAACCGTAAAATAAAACCATTCAAAATAGATCGAATTCACAATAAAAATCGAGAAAACTAGAATTTCCTCCCAAGCTTACACGTACACTCAAGGCACCCCTGAGTGTGATTGAATAACATAAAACGCTCTCAAAATTTTCCAAAGCTAATTCCACACTAAATTGAACCGATTCTAACCCATGAACACTAAACCCACATTATAACTAAACACGTACTTAATAAGTACTAATCGTGCTAATCTTGGGTTGGGGTTTGACAATAATCAAGTTTGGGATCTTGTAGAACCACTAGAAGGGATAAAACCTATCGGTTGTAAGTGGGTCTACAAGAAGAAAAGAGGGGTGGATGGAAATGTTGAAACCTTTAAAGCTAGGCTTGTTGCAAAAGGGTTTACTCAGAAAGAAGGTATCGATTATGAGGAGACTTTCTCGCCAGTAGCCATGCTGAAATCCATCCGGATTCTTTTATCCATTGCAGCTTATTTTGATTACGAAATTTGGCAAATGGATGTCAAGACAGCATTCCTCAATGGAAATCTTGATGAATGTATCTATATGGTGCAACCAGATGGATTCATAGCTGAAGGTCATGAGTACATGTTGTGCAAGCTTAAGAAGTCCATTTATGGACTTAAGCAAGCATCTAGATCTTGGAACATTCATTTTGATCAAGCCATTAAATCTTATGGTTTCGAGCAGAACCCAGATGAATCTTGTGTGTGGAAGAGGTGCAACGGCAATGTGGTGATTTTCCTAGTTCTTTATGTAGATGACATCCTACTCATTGGAAACGATGTCGGAGTGTTGTCTTCGGTCAAAGTATAGTTGAGTAGTCAGTTCGATATGAAGGACTTTGGAGAAGCTAGTCACATTCTAGGGATTAAGCTCTTGCGAGATCGGAAACAAAGAATGTTGGGCTTGTCTCAAGCAGTTTATATTGATGCGATTCTTGCCCGTTTTAGCATGCTAGATTCCAAGAAAGGATTTCTTCCTTTCAGGCATGGAATCACTTTCTCCAAGGATCAATGTCCTAATAAACCTGATAAGATAGAAAAAATGAAGGAAGTACCTTATGCTTCGGCGGTGGGAAGCCTCATGTATGCAATGCTATGTACTAGACCTGATATTTTTTTTGCCGTTGGCATGGTTAGCAGATACCAGTTTAATCCAGGAAGAGAAGATTGGACTGCGGTTAAGCATATACTTAAGTACCTTAAGAGGACTAGAAATTATATGCTGATTTACCAGGTAGAGAGTTTGATACCCATTAGGTACACAGTCTCAGACTTCCAGTCAGATAATGATGCTAGAAAGTCGACCTCAAGATTTGTATTTACATTGGGAGGTGGAGCTATAAGTTGGAGGAGTGTCAAGCAATCACGTACTGTTGACTCTACCATGGAAGCTGAATATGTGGTAGCTTCTGAAGCAGCCAAGGAGGCAGTTTGGCAGAAACTTCTTGATGGAGCTAGAAGTGGTACATTCGGTAAAATCACCTATAATACTTTATTGTGATAATACCGGTGCGGTTGCTAATGCAAAGGAGCCCAGGATGCATAAGAAGGGTGAGCACATCCAGCATAAGTATCATCTCATACGAGAAATCGTACAGAGGGGTGATATAATTGTGACCAAGATTGCATCAGCAGACAGCCTGGCAGATCCTTTTACAAAGAGCTTACCAGCAAAGAGCTTTGATAGACATGTGGAAGGCATGGGGTTGAAATATATGTCAGCATGACTTTGAGTCTAAGTGGGATATTGATGGAAATTTATACTAAAAGCATACTTTTATGTATTTGTCTTTGACTAATTAGTATATTTTGTCTTTTCATCTAAATGAGATTTTGTATGGGCAATGGTTGCATTATTTATGATTATGCATGTGTGTCTTTCATTCTGTAAAGTAGACAAGTTGGTGTATAGAGTTCTACTTATACACGGAGGACTTATCTATCGGTTCTTATAGAATATAAGTTTTTGTTCACAATCTAGATGAACTTGGATACACCATCGGTATGATTGTAGCATGATGTTTCAGCAGGCTTGTCTTGGTTGCGGGAAATAGTATAGTTTCAACTCATTATGCTAGTACGCTTTGTGTGTATTGAATAGGACCGCTTTTGGGTTTATTATCTTAATTCTGACTATATAAGATGATTAACATCCAAATGGTTATTATGAGTGCTTATACTCTTAATCCTGACATAAATAATAGACACATACGTTTAGTGTTTGTCATTTTGATTTACAAAGGAGTGAGATCTTTTATGGGTCAATAATCTGAGTAAATTGGATGACTACACTACGTGCATGGTGCAAATTAGTTTATTAATGGAATCCACGTCCCATAATTGGGATTGATGATATCCCCTTGATGAAGCTTTTAAGTTTTGATTATGTCAAACCCTGTAGGTGGACTTTGTGTCCGACATATCAAATAAGTTAAGTGTAAGGTCTCAAGAAATTATCAAGATATCGATTAAATATAGATGTCAGTAATTATTTAATCAATGGATATCTGAAATCTTAACGTGGGGAGATTAATAAGCATTTAATGACATGAAGCTCAAAATATTAATTTTGAGAATAAGGACAGGAGTGCAATTATAATTCTCTAGTGGACTGAATTGTAATTTATGGAACTAGGATTCTAATTTGGGTCGAATTAGGGTTTCTTGCTTCCATAAGGATCCTATCCTTATTTACTTCTAAAGGTCCCTATTGTAGCCTATAAATATGCGCTATTACTCTCTAGGTCAATATGAAGAAAAATCTCGTTTTAGAGAGCAGAGAGAATTCGTAGAAGAGGCCCACTCCCTGGTGCGAATTCGAGCATAGAGGAATACGGTAGAAGACCTTGAGATTTTTAGGTTGCTGGAAGAGCAAGATCAGATATGAAAGACCGATATCAAATCAGAGAGATCTCGCAGGTATGGTCTTTGATCATCTTCGTTTAAAGCTATTTCCGCATTGATCTGTACGCAATATCTAGGGTTCCTGGCAGAAACTCTTTTCTAACAAGTACAACCAAGAAGAGCTTAACCCAGCTTGAACTTGGTAGCAAGCTCAACTCTAGATGAACTCGCTTATCCCAAACTTAAATCTGGCCTGAATATCAAGAGGTTACACCGTCAGGCACTTAGGGAAACCGTACGTCTTTCTCCAAGTATTAAACATGGGCATGGAAAGATACAAAAACGAATACCAACTTCCAAAAGAGTGTTTCTACAAAAAAAAAACTTCCAGAAGAGTGTGCATGGGAACTTGCAGCTTCCTACAGTTGGTCAACCACCTAGAGTTTTTGCGGATTTGATGCATCAAAACAATAACAATCTGGATCCTGTGAGGCCTAAACCTAGATAAGTACTGGGGTTAAAGAAGTGAAATTCAATAGTTGGGCCTACCTATTTCATCATGTCCCAAAGTCTTTCTGTATTGGAATGATTGTTTGATTATAAAAAAATCACAATATTTTGCATATTTATTATCATGGTTTTCATCAAACTATCAATCCAATGGGTGGGAAAACTTTGAGTTGACATGAAATTCGAGAATACTCAATTTAAGGGGACTCATTTATTTTAAAGAGTTCTGAATTTCAATAGGTGGGCTCCACTATAGAGTTCCACTCTTTTGTCATTTATCTAAGTTAATGCCACAAGAGAGCTAAATCACGATTCTCTTTTGTTGGCACGATATCTAGAAGCAAAGACCAAACGATTTCTATCAAAACCATCGAAAAAGGGTACAGATCGGTGGATCACCATAAGGATTCTCTAGGGTTGACCTCAAAGAGTAGTTTGAGTCCATCCAAATAATTTCATCAACCAGGTTTACATTTCAAATCCAAACAGTTGATAATCTATATTTAGGGATGAAAAACGGATCGGGTTCTCTGATTACTTGGAGGTTTTGATCTATAAGAAATTCAATTTTGAACATATTTTAGGTTCCGATTCATATATTGGCTCGAGCCCATAACCCAATTTAGGTTTTGGTTATAAATGGCTCCAGTTCCAAATCCATACAGGTCCCCACCTATACACCCTGGACCCGACGTATGAGTCCCTAAAATTATTATTATTATTATTATTTTGATAACCTAGGGTATCCCCCACCCAGCTGAGGAACCTTTGGCCCGGACCTTGAGGGACACTCGATTCTGGACAACCGAGAACTAATCCCTAAGGGCACATGCAAACCCTCATATCCACATGAACCGGGTAAAATTATGGGCGGTGGCCAACGAAGGTAGTTGTTGAAAACAAGACCTCTTCATTTCTCGAGGCCAACTGAGCCACCACTCAATGGTTGAGTCCCTAAAATTTTAAATTGTAGCTCAAAATCAATTTTGATTAATTATGTTTTATTTAATTTTGGAGGTAAAAGACTTGATACATTGTTATAAGTTGAATAATATCCTTATTTTAAGAAAAAAAATATAAGTATGGTTCCAGCCGGGACTAACTACTTTACATCGCTATCTATATATATATTCCCTCTTGTTCCGGCATTGATGTAAGTTTTATCTAAAATCAGAATTGGTCCCACTGTGAAGTTGACTGTGTAAATGCATGTGGTCTATCAAAGGGACAACAAACACAAAACAAAAGTGCGAACATGATTTTATCTCCTGGTTTTTTATTACGTCTTTCACTTTTAGTACTGATAATCTAATGCTGGGATCCACCAATATAAAACTATGGGCCGAACTGAGAAAGGAGCGTACAATGATTTCGAGAGGTATGGATTTCAAATTTGGGTCCACCGGTGCAATTACAGGAGACTTGCAGAATTCTCTTAGGACATATCCTCAGATAATTCAGGCTCCATTTTTCTTTTCTTACTTAACTCATTTGTTGCATGATTATTACAGCATATTAATGTTTAACTTGGACCCAAACTTAGCTGCCACCACTGTGGAGGCAGGTCTGATTTATGAAAAATCTAATAAAAAATGACTCTGAATGAATGCGCAGTTATACGAGGAGGGCAACTTGGTTGCAGGAGTTGTATGTGGCCTAGGTGGGGGCTCATTGGCTAATATGGGTCAGATGGTATCCACTCCAGTGCGAACCAAGAAGGACCCAAGATGGCCAAACGATTAGCAAAAGGATTGGGAAGCCCATGAGACACTTGCATTGAAAATGTTGAACCCACAAGATCCTCCTGTAGAGTTCGCTAGTACGAAAGCCCTAAAGGCAGTAGCAGAAGAAATTGAAGAAAGCAGCCCCACTCCAATCAAGCAGGCCATCAATTTCAATTCCATAAATGATCCGGGTAATGTGAAGGGATCTACACAGTTGGAGCAATGTGTTGCCGGTGGAAATTGTATGTCTGGATGCCCTTACAACGCTAAGAACTCTAATGACAAGAACTATATCACTTTGGCCATTGAGGCATGTGTTTCTTCTATCCACCTCTTTTTTTGTCCTTTTAATTTGAATGATATTCACTATTGGATTGATCATATATCTTTACATTGTTGGCAAACCAAAGTTATTAGGGTTAGTTAGGTAATTCACATGTGCTTTAAATAAAGGTGAAAACCACTATAAAACATAAATGTAGACAAGTAGTTGTATGATATTTGCATAAGAAGATCTCTCAATCAAAGGTGGAAATCACTGTCTAATTTAGAACTATATTGATTGTTATAGTCTGGTTGTAAAGTGATAACACAATGCCAAGTTCAGTATAAAGTAAAAGACATCGATGAGGATTGGGTCGGAGGTGATGTTACTCGTGGACAAGAACCGCTTACATGGCGTGTTTTTCTTGACCATCTTGAACATGTTTGCACTGATTTTGTAGTTCTCTCTTGTATGTATGCTATCAACAAAATGTCTTTACGATATAAAACACAATCACAATCTTATATCTTCGTTAATAAGAATTTTTGTTTGACTGCAGCTGGAGTTTTGGGTAGAGCACAAATATTGTTCCAATCAGAAAGAAGGGGACTAAAGATCTCAGATAGGCTTGGTATGGGGTTCAGCACCAATGGAAATAATTTTGCATATCTGGCTAGAAGCTTGCTACCCTTGAATGGTCAAGGACTGAGTAAAGAGCAATTCTCAAATATACCATTCCAAAATCGACCAGCACCGTTAGTGTCTTCATCATTTACTTCTTCCTTAGGGTTTACAATCGAGGTAAAAATCTTATAAATCAAACCTCTTGGTAACTAGCAATGGCAGATCTTTGTGTAGCCTAAAGTTTTTAAATGACGAGTCCCATAATGGATCAGAGTGAGGGTTGAGCCTAGCTAGTACCCGTCATAACGCAACTTACATTGGATAAATTTGGATTGTGTTTTTGGCCTGTGAGCTATAATTGGTCTTATTTTCTGGCCTAGAGCTATAGCCGGTCTTATTTTCTAGCCCAGGCCTATGTATTCCTTGTGGGCTACTATAACTTTAGGTAGGTCATTTTTTGTAAAAACACATTATTTGAAAATGGTCCAAGCCCAAGACAAATTTCAAGCTTGAAGGCTTAATATGCACATGAATATTAGTTGTGATAAATTTAAATTATTGTTCAAAAAGTATTTCTATTGCCTCTATTAACATCTTATGGTTTTGGTAGGATCATAAGTGGAGAAGATTTAATATGGTATTTGAGCCAACAGACACTAGTTTGAATCCAAAGAGGAACAACTTGACACTAAAATGTGTGCCTCAAAGTGTATGACAACAGGATTCTGCCCCAGAGGGAGTGTTGAAATGTGTTTTCTCTACATCTACTAATGCCTCAAGCTGTTGGTAGGATTGATTAGCGGAGGAAATTTAATAAAAATGTGTTTGGCATGACCAAACTTTAGGCTGCTTGAACTAGACCCCTGCCTCTACCTTGTTTGATTTAGCTGAAAGAAACTACCTCGGTAAAGAATTGATAATTATTTTGAATCATATGACCCATGGAAGAGATAACCAACAGTATGCATTCAACTCGAGAATGATAAACTTAAATAATGGATTGGACCTGGGCTTTATCACTCAAACATGGGACCTCAATCTGAACAATTTAGATCACGAATGACCACCTTTAATAAATGATTAACTTAAATCGTATTACATAATATGGCCAGGCATTCTATAATGCCCCATATAACTTGTTTGAAAGAAAAGTGTCAAACTTTTGTGGAAATATTGAGAGGGTAAGCAGGAGGTTTATAGTCCTTGACAATGTGCCAAGGCCAATTTGTTTACATAGAATTAAATATATAGGAGTTCATGGTAAAATGAGTTCTGTCGAAGGATTATTAAAGAAGTGAGGGAGCAAGGATTTAAGGTGGAGAAGTAGATGGGACCTTGACTTCCCTAAGATCTAAATTACTACGTACGGAGATTGTAGGGTGTTAGTTTATCATCTTCCCTCAATGAATTTTTCATTAAAGGAGAGATTATTTGATGGCCATTTTTGCATCTCGACCTTTTTTCCTTTAATTTTAACCTCTTTTAGAAATAAGATTCTTAGAATTCAAAAAAATCATTTCCATGAAGTAGACAAGCCCATTGCTCACTGTCATCAAACAATATAGGAAACTTACCTTTTACGTAAATACTAAATCGTGTTTTCCATAAATATGATATATATGTGTATATATATTAATACTAATACTTATTAAAACAGAATGATACATATACAAGCCGACCAAAATAGGGATAATTTACTTATTAAAACAGGGCAAGGCAGAACATATCAGAGATAATGTGTTCTATAACATGATAAAACATAAATAGTAATCGCCATTTTGGTTCTTGAAACAATTTGTAACAAAGCTGATACTTGTAAGTCAAAACAAGTGCAAAACGATACCCGAAACAAAACCCAATGCTTGTAAGTCAAAACAAGTGCAAAATAAGAAACGAGACAAAACCAATGCTTATCAGTCAAAACAAGTGAAAAACGATAAATCATTTAAAGTACAATGGGCAGTATTTAAAACCATTCATGAGTGTAGAACAGTGCTTAAAAATTATACAAGACATGTCAAACCCTGAATGTAAAATACATATATCATGATTAGTAGAAAAACCACCGTGAGCCCATCCTTTCTCTACCATTCATGATGAGCAGAGCAAGCAGAACATAATAGGATATAACAGGATAGAACAAAATAGAATCCCATGCTACACTAGGTAGGTGGGGTCCGGCCGCGGAACCGGAAATAGGACAAAGGTATATATATGAATATACGACTAATCTGCAGATAGGCCAGGTTTTAAGGACCTCCCAAACAGTGGATCAGACTGAAAGGGTAGTCCAAGCTCAGTGGTATTTGCCTAAAATCATGAATGCACGAAAACAGAATAATACATATACAAAGCCGACCAAATTAGGGGGATTTACTCATCAAGACAGAACAAGGCAGAACATATCAGGGATAGCATATGCTATAGCAAAATAAGGCAGGAGTAGTAATCCCCATTGGAAATTTCTTGAAACACTTCAAAATTAGGCTAATACTTACAAAACAAAATAAGTCTTACGATATTCATCGCATCAGAAATCGAGTCTCAAAACAAGCTAATCAGTACACATTAAGAACTTGTATTGACTTCTGTGTATTTGAAACCCAATTGTCGGAATTAATCTATTTTTGGTGCCCCTGAAGCTAATGGACAATTCAGGTTCCAAATACACCACCTCAAGCTAGAAGCTCTTAATTGCATTCTGGTTTTCAGTTCCCGGGAAAATCTCATCAAATAGGTCTGGTTCAAAAACTCGGTCAGGTCTCAATCACTTGTCATGATTCTCTCTCTCTCTACTTCAGAAATTCTGTTTTGATTTGAATGGATATGCCTCGTTGTGATTGGAATGGTTGTGTGAAATGGAGAAGAGTTGATGAAGGGAGAGGTTGTTGAGTGAATTAGTAAATGGAAATGGCCCTTGGAGAGCATGGAGGCTCAGGGGATATGCAGGGATTTGACTAAGAAGGAAAGGAAGTGGAATCAGAAGGAAGTTGGAAGAAGGTAGAACTTGAATTCTGACTTGAACTGGGCCGTCGTGCACAGTCGGTCAGCTGCCGGTCAACCGTCGGTTAGCCGAAATGGCCACTTCGGTCGACCGACAGCTAGCCGAGTTCAGTTCGGTTCTCCTTCCAGAATCGTGTTTTGTGATAGGGGATCGTCGGTCAGCGGTCGGCCAACCGACTTGCACTACCTCGGTCGACCGACAGCCAATCGAGCGAACTTCGGTTCCATTTCCAATAACCTGTTTTTCAATAGAGAATTGTCCGTCAGGTGGCGTTTAGCCGTCGGCTAACCGACATGTCCAGTTTGGTCAGCTGACAGCCAACCGTGTTCAAGTTCGGTTCCAATTACAGAATGGTATTTTCCTGTCAGGAGACCTGGCGGTCAGCCGTCGGTCAACTGGCGGTTGACCGACAGTCACCTACTCGGTTAGCCGATAGGTGATCGAGAGCTGACCGAGTATGAAAACCAAACTTGTTTTGAGGATTTTCTTGGGAATTGAAAACCAGAATACTACTAAGGGCTTTTAGCTTGAGATTGTGCATTTGATACTTGAATTGTCCATTAGCTTCAAGGACACCAATGTATCTTAAAATCGACAATCGGGTTTCAAATGCACAAGTATCAACAAAAGGCCTTAGTGTGTACTGATTAGTCTGTTTTGAGACCCTGATTTTTGATATGATGTATATTATAGGACTTGTTTCGTTTTGCAAGTACTAGCTTGATTTTGAAGTGATTCAAGAAACTATAGTGGGGATTTTTAATTTCGTTTTATCTTGCTATAGCGCATGCTATCACTGATATGCTTGTCTTGTCCTATTTTGATGAGTAAATTTCCCCTATTTTGGTCTGTTTGTATATATATTATCTGTTTTCGTACATACATGATTTTAGGTGATTACCACTGAGCTTGGACTACCCTCTCGGTCTGATCCACTATTTGCGAGGTCCTAAAACCCTGGGCAATCTGCAGATTAGTCGTGTATTCATATACACCCCTTCATGTCCTGCTTCCGGTTCCGCGGCCGGACCCCACCTACCTAGTGTAGTTTGGGATTTTGTTCTGTCCTGTTTTATATATATATATGTATATTCTATTCTGCTTGCTCTACTTGCTCTGCTCATCATGCATGGTAGAGAAAGGATGGGCTCACGGTGGTTTTCTCATTAGTTATGATATATTTCTACATGCTTACTCGAATTGTTTTGTACATTGTTTCAGCATTGCTTCGTATTCATGCATGGTTTTAAATACTGAACTATTTTTTATTTAAATGATTTATATCTTTATCTAAATTGATCACCTGCCAGACCGTCGTGCTTTACCCTTTTATTTTGGTGACCAGGTGCAGGTGACGCTGCCTTTGAGGAGGAGCGTCAAGAGGAGGCTGTTGAGCCGCCCCCAGCCTGTGAATGGTAGTGTTGACACCAAAAATGTCACTTTGTCTCATCAACATCAAAAGCTATATGGAGCCGCATCCTATTACAAACAGGCAAAGTTGCTTCAAGCATCAGATCTTGACAGAACCAAACAAAAACTACAAGATCTTTCAAAATAGCCAAAAGAAGGGTACACATGAAGTCCCGGGCCATTTCGACACCATCTGGCCTAACTTCAATCCTCCAACAGCTGAGCGGGAGCTCCCGACGGCGACAATGTCAAATACATCAAATCTTTGATTAGAGTCTATGTATGGTCTCAAAATACCTCCAAAAGGCTTCATGTCGAATTTCAAGTCAAACCGACAACGTTTGGCCCGGTTTTGATGCTCCGAAGCAAAATCAAGCCTACCGGCGACGAAGCTCCCCGGGACCATGGCACCCAAATCAGAGCTAATGGATCATCTCAAAATGACTCCAATAGGCTCCCCGTCAAATTTCAGGTCAATCGGACATCGGATGACCGTACATCAAAGCTCGACATCTTCCGCACGGTGAAATCAAGTCAAGCATCGACGGGACCCCAAACGGCTTCAAAACTCAAATAAAAGCCCATGGTTGGTCCTATCTAATGCCCAAGAAGCTTCACCTCAAATTTCAGGTCATTCCGACATCATTTCACCAGTTTCAACTCTTGGCGAAAAATCGGCTACAGAGTCTTCGACTTTTCCAAAAAATAGGAAACTTTGTGCTCTGATTTGCATAGCCTTTTGACGGGTTTTGTTCAGAGGAATCAAGCCAATAAATGAAGAGAAATGTCAAAGAAAAATACAGGAGGAAACAGAAGCGAAAAAGCCCGAGAAACGACCAAGAAACGACGACTGGAAGGCGGCCGAAAAATGGACCAAAGTCCAAGGTCACCAGCCCCATGGTCGCTGGCGACCATGGGTGCATGGTCGCCGGCGACCCCGGAAATCCGGGTCGCCGGATTTCCGCCAAAACGTCCATTTTTCCGATTCTTTTCGCGTTTCGCAATGATTGGCCCCTGTGATTTTCTTAAAATATGATTTTTGAGGCATGATATCCGTCGATCTTCGTCAACATCACGGATCCGCTATCAAAATCATTTCATCATCATCGGACACTCCGAAACCGCCAACCGGCCGACCAAGAAGCACACTTTCTGCCCGACCGATCAAGAAATCGACTGGACAGATGTTGCCGGACCATTAGTGGCAACCAATGTCTGAATTTTCATCGTCATCCGACATCAAGCAACGTACGGATCCATCGATGATCATCGCAAGAAGAATTCCAAAAGACGCGGCGCGGCCCGCGACTCTTCAAGCGACTCGGCAGCCAATTAATGAAGTTAAATGATCCTTTTATGGCAATTTATTAGGGTCATTAACTCATTATTTTGAACCGCCCAATCAGAAGCCAAGAAATGGGAGTTACAAGTCCAATTAATCATGACAATTAACCATGTAACTCCTATCATTATGGAGATTAATCATGGTAATTAATCATGAAACTCCCATCATCATGGAGATTAAATGCCCATTACTCTCCATCGGCCAATCAAAATCCAAGAAAAAGGAGTTACAAAATTATGAAATTAAATCTTGTAACTCCTCCCATCATGGAGCATTAATATCATTAATGCCCATAAGACCTTCCTAATGGCCACCAAAAGCCTATAAATAGGCAGTCATTCCAAAGGGAAGGGGTCTTGAATATTGGGTCCAGAAAAATTGTCTGAGGTGGTCCTGAAAATTGTCCGAAAAAATCATCTGAAAAGTTCTGAAGAAATTGTCCTGGAAAATCTCTACACAAAAAGAAGCTCTCTTGCCTTGAAAAAACTCTGTTGCAAACACTACAAGGTGATCAAAGTCCCTTGGGGGGCCACCCCACCCCAAAATCTCCTCTCTTCTTCTATCCAACATGGGTTAGATGCGGCTTTCCAGCCCGTCTACTTGGTTTTTTATTGGATATAAGACCTTCTCTTGGTCTTTATCCTCTAAAAATCTGAGGTCCAAGACAAGCCAAGTGAATCATAGCATCAAGTGTTCTCATTTGAAGGACAATGGCGGAGCCCATACACGACTCGCGACCGTCGATCTGAACGAGTCCCCACAATCGCTTGAGAAGTCAGATTCCTTTTCTCACTTTTCTATTGTATTGTATTTTTTTAAAAGAGACATAAAAATCACATTTCTTGTCTTTACATTTTGATGAGATTTGTAAACTGCCTTTTACGGCACAAAATCGCCTTCTACGGCACAAAACTACCTTTCACGGTAAATTAAACAAAATCGCCTCTCATGGCATTTTAAAACCATGTCTCTTTCTTTAAAAATATATGTGCAATGGAAAGTTAGAAAAAAGTTGATTTCCTTTTCTACTTGTGAAGGTGAATCTCCGGATCACCACTTCAAATTCCAAGTAGAATAGAAAATCTGGCATACCCGTAAAAAAAAAAAAAAAAATGTTGATGCTTGCTCTTTTTTTTTGTTCGCCCCGCCGCACCCCAGCGGACCCGGGACAGAGGAAGGCGAGAAAGAAAAAGACGGGTCCATCAGGCAGCCCGACGAAGTCCTCTAGACGTCGGGTGGGGTCATGAGTTGCGTGCACTTGGTTGGGTTTAGCATTTTGTGGGCTTGGGATTGTAAAGCCATTGTTGGCTCTTTTGTTTTATGGGATATGTAAACTTAACTTACCTTGTTCTTTTGAAAATTGAAAGTCAACTGTTGATAATGCCATGCTTATGTTTCCTTCTCTGAATATTTGTCTTGAAGATGATTTAAACTTTACAAGTGGATATTGTATATCATATATGGTATGGACAAGATTACTTGCACGCTTCCGCAAACCATTGTTCATGTGAGATAAATTCTAAATTTGGTTTTGGGAATCCTCAGCGCGGAAACCTATGGGTTCATCATAATTTGTTGATTGGTTGACAGCACACCTCATCATGTCGCGGGCTCGGGTCCGGAGGCATCGGTTCGGGGTCGCGACAGGCCTGGTATCAGAGCCGAACATGTTTTAGGCATATAAAAGAATCTAGAAACTCTTAGGGACGTGGCGAGGATTCGTTAGTTCGTTAGATCGTTAGTAAGGACCTAAAAATCAAACCCGAATTTGTTATTATGTACTAACAATTTGTTTTACAGCATCATGCCTCCAAGAAAAGCTCTGAATCAGAACACTTCCGGAAGCAATACCAATAACAATGCCAGTGAAACAGATCACGAGCAGCCACCCACAGTGACACAATTTCAGGCACTGATGCAAGCAATGTTAGAACAATAGAGGCAAGCCAATGCGAATCAGACAAGACTACAGAGAGAGGTAAATGAAGTTCAAGCTAGGCTACAAAGAGAAGCCAATGATAACCAAGCTAGGTTCCAAGAGCAGCTAGCTAAGAAAGATGAAGAAATGGCTCAAGTCTAAAGGCAACTTTTGGAAGTTTTGCAGAATAGGCCTCAACCTCAGCCTAGGCAACCAGGAGGCCCCAATATAATCATCAACAATAGGGACCAAGACCCTAACATATTGTTTGAAAAGTTTAGGAAGAGAGCACCTAAGGAGTTCTCGGGTCAAGATAACCCTTTGGTTGCAGACGATTGGCTAGTTAACACGGAGAAGATTTTTGACATATTCACTTGTACGGGCATACAAAAGGTCAACCTCACAGCATCGTTATTTTAAGGATTGGCTGACACTTGGTGGCAAATGATTAAGGAACCCTATCAGACCATGGCAGATGAAACTGCTTGGGACACTTTCAAGAACCACTTTACCGACAAGTATGTCCTTTCACATATCAAGAGGCAGAAGGCTATAGAATTCCAGCAGCTGAAGCAGGGTAGTATGACGGTTTTGGAGTATGTTACAAAGTTCGAAAGGTTAGGCTGGTATGCTAGAGAGCTCATTGATACCGAGCAGAAAAAGATAACAAAATCCTTAGAAGGGTTTAACAAAATCCTTAGAAGGGCTGAACCCCATCCTCATGGGAGATGCTACCGGGGTAGTCCCACCAGCCACATCCAATGAAGCTGTCAAAAGAGCATACAAGTTTGAAGACATCAACAATTAGATCAAACAGGATAGGAAGCAATACTACTAGCAGAATCAGAGACAACAGAGTAACAAGAAGCCAAGACAGGAAAACAACAACAAGTAAGACCAGGTTGTGGTCATTGTGGCAAGAACCATGACACCGCTGTATGTCATAAGGCTACAGGTGCTTGTTTCAGGTGTGGGGCACTAGACCATGCAGTTAGGGATTGCCCCCAGTTACAAAATCAAGGCAATAAAAACCAGCAACAGAGGCAAGCAGCCCCTCAGGCACCAGCTCAGAACCAAGCCAGACCACATCAGCAGCAACAGCAGCAAGGCAGGCAACTAGTTTAGAATTAGAATGCTCGTCCTCCACAGCAGCAACAGAACAGAAATGCATAAGGGAGGCAGAATAGACCACAACAATAAGGGAGAGCATACCATGTTAATTGTGTTGATGATGTTAGTTTTATGGTCTCAATTTATTAAGGTTGATGTAATAAATTGATTGAATTCTTTATTTATTAATATATTCAGGTTTTCCTTTCATGAGATGAATGGTGTTTTATTACTTAAATGCACATAACCAATACAAACGACATACTGGCTCATGAGATGAACCGGAGTCCATAAGTGTATTAGATGTAACACATGTGTATGGATGAGATCCACATACAGGAGATATGTGTCACAAATCTTATACTTAAATTCATTCACAACGGGTGATGAGATTGGGCATCTCATCTGACAAGGTTGTAGTATTATGATCACAATGAAATAATATGATCTGTCTCGATCATAGGAATGTAAGATTCTAGATCATTATACTGGCACATTAGATGTATTGAAGGACCATGAGAAGCACCTCAAGGATACTGTCTTTTCTTTAAAGGTTTGCTTTCATAATTCCCTAGCAATGGGCCATCAACCCTGAGACATTGATGAACTCAGGTTTCTATCTATTCATTTGCTTTGAGTCACCAATGAGTGAGGCCAACTGTAGGTCAACACCTCGGTGTGTTGGGTACGTGGTAGTAGGATTGTGTGAACATTTAATGGTCAAGATGGAATCTATCTTTTCCCCTTATGCCAATTAATGGATCTATCATTGGTAAGTGTACACCCATCTCAATGAAGAGTTAATTGGAAGGTACTGATGATTACTATAATTAATTGGGTCTCAAGGATAAAAAGATATGGATCTAAATTGGTGGGACAGTTTGACCAATTGATCCATGGATATTGATAGAGGGGCTTACTTATAGTGATAGAGAAGTTTAGGGTCTTCATGTAATTTATTCCTAAGACTGGAGTTCAATTGCATTTATATAGTGGAGTTATTTACAATTAACTGTGGGCCCGGATTGCACATGAGATGTGGGGTCGGGTGGTCCTAATTGGAGCCAGCTTTCTGTGGAACCCCTAGTGGTCCCCACGCGAGCCCAAGATTTGATCTTTACTAATTCTATTTGAACTCAAAAAGGAAATCTACTATTTCTATTTGAAGTGAGACTTCTAATAGTGGTAATAGTAGAACAAAGGGTTACTAAGTATAATGGAAGTTGGACTTCTAATAATACACAAAGAGAAGAGTTGAAAAACTATATAAGTAAGAGGAGGGAACCCCTTGGACATCCATGCCCTATTCCAAGGAGTGATTCACGCCCATCACTCTAGTTTGCAAGAAGTTGCATTCTTCTCCTTCCTTTCTCTCTCTTCTAGTTCCCTTCTAGTTTCCTTAGAGATTCTAGATAGTTTTTCTCTTGGAGATTGCACCATCTCTCTTGAGGAAAGAGATCTGAAGTGGGTCATAGCGTGGAAGACAATTGGGCATTAGAGATTCTGATCTTAGAAGAGCTCTTCATCAAAGAGTTGAATCAAGTTCTCCATTAGAGCACAACCGAGTTCCATAGGTATTTTCTACTCCTAGTATGTTGTGGAATTTCGTGGTTGCATGTTTAGTGCTATTTCTATCTTCTTGATAGGTTTGTTTTGTTGATCATGATGGCTGAGATTGAGGACATGCATACTGGATTGGGTTTCATTGGTTTTTTGGATAGGTTTTCTCTATTTCTAGTTGGTGAAAAGTTTCGAAACCTATCCATGAGGTCCACCCACTTCCAACAATTGGTGTCAGAGCCATACCTCATCTCTAATCATGATGATACAGCAAGCTTGCTCTGTTCTTTGCATGAGATGCAAAGAAGATAGAGGAAGGGCTATGTTTTTTGTTAGGTTCTATGGCTTTACTTGGTTTTATGGTGAATCCATGTTTGGACAGTCACAAAAGGGTTTAATAATGATGGAAGGATGACAGGAACCCATTGGAACACTTCAAAAAAGTTTTGGAGTTGAATGGACACGAAAAAGAAAAACCCAAATTCTGATGCTCGTCTATCCCGTCGACCGGGACTCGTGTCCGGTCGACAGGGTACTTGCAGTCCGATCAACCGGGGACACTGTGACAGAAGTTGCAGAATTTTGGATTTTTTAGTTTCGGGTCTTCTTTGTGAATCCTATTTTTCCAGCATTATTTGGCAGCCTATTTGTGTGTTTTCTGTGGTTGTATGAGATACTGACATGCAGGTTATCTTGTCCTCTCCATATGGCCCACAAGTCTTTTACTTTCTTTTATGGTTGATTGATTTTTAAGGCTAAGTGTAAAGGGTATCATGGTTTCCTTGGTTTCCCATGAAAGGGCAAGGCATGATGGTTTCCCAATAGCTATTCTTATTTCAATTTTAGATTACCATGTAAGTCTCATCATAGAGACATAGGGATTTATGTAATTTTCTAAATTTGTAAATTCTAGCGATGTCCGAGACGAAGAAAGAAAGTGAAGTTGGACTCCTAATCAAAGAGTTTGAAGATTCCCAGAAGGTGTTTTGGAGTTGCCCAAAGAGTTTGAGGAATTCCAAAGTTTTGGAAAGTCTAGAAGTCCAAGAAGTCTATTCCGCTTGGGCCATGTGGAGGAGAGGACTAGTTACTAATTTTAGCTTTTTTTCTATTTATGGATGAATGCTTAATTTAGAATGTTTCCAAATCTGATCCAAACATAGCAAGTTTCTAAAATTGGTCAAATCAAATTAATTTTTGGAAAGATTTCTAATTAGTGTTGATGACCCATGAGATGGGCACATTGGTAACTCTAATTTACGAAACTAGACTTTCCTTAAAATAACTTGACTTGGAATCAATATTTGATCATGTCATGAGATGAATTGATGTTCATATGTGTATATGTGGGCCCTAATACCTTAAAAGGAAAATCCTTAATCCTAAAATATTAAGTGGGAGCGGGGCATTAAATTGAGAAATCCCCATGGTTTTCCACCATATGTCCATTGTAAGGAAAGTATTAACCCCGCACCATCTTGAGAATGGCCGTTCCCCACGGAGGGCTTTTATTTGTCTGGTTACTAGAAATGGATCTCCCAAAAGGATAGTGTTGGTGAGACGGGGCGGGGGTTCACTCCCAAAGGAGGGGCTGCCCACGACGGTTGTCATTCAATGTTACTTGGTGGGTCACACTTAATTAAAATAGTGATGTAGTATCCCCAAGGATTTGCCTCATGTATTTTAGAAACCAAAGAAAATTTGAAGTCATACATTATTTGGTATGAGATACCTAGATAATAGTGAATGATAGGGGATCATTAGTCTTAATTTTGACTTTGATCCGTACCAATCTAGGTGATATTTGCACTCCCTAAGGAGGCATATCCTAGGGATTGGAATTCCGATGTATTCTAAATTTTAGTGGTCATGAGGATTACCACATAAATTTGGTAGAACGCTAAACTCTAATGTCATTAATATTCATTAATTGAATGTATGGTTATGTGTTACAGTTTTTCAACATGAATTTGAATACTTTCAATCCACTTGCAGCCATTCTCAACCAGAATAAGTAGGTGGGATCCAACTATGTAGACCGGAAACGAAACCTGGATATTGTCCTGACTGCATCAGGATATAAATATGTCCTTACCATGTCCCCCCTTGCTGAACCTGTGTCGGATGCACCACAGGAAGAGAAAGACCATTTTGCCAAATGGACAAATGACAATGAGATGGCCAAATGTTACATTCAGGCATCCATGTCTAGTGTTTTGCAACACCAACATCAATCCTACAAGAATGCATACGATATAATATCAAACTTGAAGGAGATGTTTGCGGACCAGGGCAGGCCTGCTAGGTAGGCTGCTATGAGGGTGCTCATAAGCACCAAGATGGCTGAAGGTACACCAGTACAAGACCACATGTTAAAAATGATGGACTCATTGAATGAGTTGGATATACTGGGTACCGCGATTGATGCAGAATCGCAGATTGACATAATCCTCGAGTCGCTACCAGATTCATTCAACCATTTTAAGATCAATTACAATATGAATAAAATGAATCTGACCCTAGCTGAGCTATCCTGCCAACTGGTAGCAACCGAAGGAATTATGAAGAAAAGGCCAACTGCCCTAATGACAGAAAAGTCAGATGCCAGGCCCAAGCCAAAAGGCAAAGGCCGTAAAGGCAAAAAGAAATCGGTCCCCAAGGGTCCTAAGGCGGAAAATGGTCCTAATGGTGCTGTGGCAAAGGTTAAGGGTTCAGGGACTAAGGGAAAGTGTTTCCACTGTGGTAAGACAGGACATTGGAAGAGGAATTGTCCAAATTTTCTGTCCAAGAAAAAGACCTCAGGTATGATTGAGTCACTTGTTTCTGAAGTTAGTTTTGCAACTGGTACTTCAGAATTCTGGTGTGTTGACTCCGGTGCAACTAATCACATTTATAACTCGTTACAGGGGTTCAGGGAAACCAGGAGGCTTACTGATGGAGAAATCATTGTCAACCTAAGATCTGAAGCTAAGGCAAATGCGGTTTCAGTGGGAGTTATTACTTTATGTTTTTCAGATAATAAATTGATTTTGTCAGACACTCTATATGTACCGTCTTTAAGGCGGAATTTAATTTCAGTTTCTAGTTTGGTGAATAAAAGTTATTCTATTACTTTTGGTACTGAAGTTGTCATAAAGAGGAATGGTACTTTCATATGTTCTGGCAAGGTAATCAATGGACTTTATTTGTTAACTCCCACAATGTATGAGATACATGATACCGAGATAAATAATA
The DNA here is from genome assembly GCA_029852735.1 of Persea americana. Lineage (NCBI taxonomy): Eukaryota > Viridiplantae > Streptophyta > Magnoliopsida > Laurales > Lauraceae > Persea > Persea americana. The sequence goes on from CM056813.1 coordinate 34,743,266, forward strand.
GACCATCATTAAAGAGAAAATCACCTTCATCTAATCCAACAAAGCTTTGGCACCTGAGGCTAGGTCACATTAACCTAAACAAGATTGATAGGTTAGTGAAAGATGGTATCTTGCCTTCACTGGTGGTAGAACGAATGCCTGTTTGCGAATCTTGTCTGGAAGGTAAAATGACCAAAACACCCTTTTTAGCTAAGGGCAATAGGGCCAAAGATTTATTGAAATTAGTGCATACTGATGTGTGTGGACCCATAAATATTAGAGCGAGAGGAGGATATGAGTACTTCATCACTTTCACAGATGATTACTCAAGATATGGATACATATACCTTATGCACCACAAGTCCGAGGCTTTTGAAAAGTTCAAAGATTTTCGAGCAGAAGCGGAAAAGCAATTAGGTAAAAGTATCAAGACTCTTCGATCAGATCGAGGAGGGGAATATCTCTAAGCTGATTTTTTGGGATACTTATCAGAAAATGGGATTATATCCGAGTTGTCTGCTCATGGTATGCCTCAACAGAATGGAGTAGCAGAAAAAAGGAACCGAACTCTTTTAGATATGACCAGGTCTATGATGAGTTTCTTAGGTTTACATATATCCTTTTGGGGATATACTTTAGATATTGCAATGTACATACTAAACCTCGTACCATCTAAATCTGTACCGAAGACTCCTCGGGAGTTGTGGTCTGGGCGAAAACCTAGTCTGCAACATTTATATATTTGGGGTTGTCCAGCACATGTGCTAAAGGTAAAGATGGATAAGTTGCAATCAAAGTCGGAAGTGTGCACCTTTGTAGGATATCCTAAAGGAACTAAAGGTTCGATATTCTATAAACCCAGAGAGCAAAAAGTGCTTGTCACCACCAATGTGGTTTTTCTGGAGGAAGATTATATGACTGACCGGAAATCTTTAGAAAAGGTTATCTTAGAAGAGATTCAAGAAAATTCAATTCCAAATCCTAGTATGACCGAACTTGAAGAGAATCCACCCATACCTAACCTAGTAGTTACACCAGTGCCTCGTCGTAGTGGGAGGATTGTCAGGCCCCCTGACAGGTTCTCGTTTTTGGGAGAGTTTTACGAGATAATCTTGGAAGAACTGGAACAAGATCCCTGCAACTATAATAAAGCAATCAATGATATAGATTCAGGACGTTGGCAAGAAGCTATGAAAGCTGAAATGGAGTCAATGTACTCCAATCAGGTCTGGACACTTATGGACTTGCCTGCCAATATTAAACCTATTGGGTGCAAGTGGGTCTACAAGAGGAAGAGAGGACCGGACAGAAGAGTTGAGACCTTTAAGGCCAGCCTTGTTGCGAAAGGATATACTCAGAAAGAAGGTATCGACTATAAGGAAACCTTCTAGCCGGTAGCCATGCTCAAGTCTATCCGGATACTCTTATCCATTGCAGCTCATCTCGATTACGAGATTTGGCAAATGGATGTCAAGACGGCGTTTCTCAACAGCCATCTTGAAGAAGACATCTATATGATGCAACCAGACAGTTTTGTGGCTAAAAACCTTGAGCAAAGAGTTTGCAAATTACAGAAATCCATTTATAGATTAAAGTAGGCATCCCGAAGCTGGAACATCAGTTTTGACCAGGCAATCAAAGCATTTGGTTTTTGTCAAAATCCGGATGAGTCATGTGTGTATATGAAAAGTGAAGGAGATAGGGTAGTTTTTCTGGTATTATATGTCGATGACATTCTTCTTCTCGGAAGAGACATAGGAATGCTGTATATAGTAAAAGTTTGGTTGGCTAAAATTTTTGATGTGAAAGACTTGGGAGAAGCCAATTACATCCTAGGGATCAAACTCCGTCAAGACCGAAAAAATAGGATGATTGACTTATCTCAAGCTGCGTACATAGATAAGGTACTAGTGTGGTTTGCAATGCAAGACTCCAGGAAGGGTATCACACCTTTCAGGCATGGAGTGCACCTTTCCAAGGATCAGTGTCCTAGGACACCTCAGGAAAAGGAGCAGATGAGAGAAGTGTCATACGCCTCAGCTATTGGCGGCCTCATGTATGCTATGCTTTGTACTAGACCGGATATCTGTCATGCAGTGGGCTTGGTCAGCAGATATCAGTCTAACCCAGGTCCTGACCATTAGACTGCTGTGAAGTGTATTCTCAAATACTTGAGAAGGACTAGAGATTACATGTTAATTTATGGCAGTGATGAGTTGATTCCAGTCGGTTACACAGATTCTGACTTCATGTCAGATAAGGATTCCAGGAAACCAACCTCTAGATATGTGTTTATGCTTAGTAGCGGAGCTATCATCTGGAGGAATATTAAAAAGGAATGTACCGCTGATTCCACCTCAGAAGCTAAATATGTGGCAGCTTGTGAAGCATCTAAGGAAGCAGTTTGGCTCAAAAGATTCCTTATGGAACTTGAAGTGGTACCTTTGGCGTGACAGCTGCTCACGATTTACTGTGACAGCAGCGGAGCAGTCACATAGTCCAAGGAACCTAGAAGCCATAAAAGCGAAAAACATGTATAGAGGAAATATCATTTTGTCAGAAAGATTATGCAGAGAGGCGACTTTGCCATCACCGAGATAGCATCTGCGGATAATCTCGTAGATCCTTTTATTATGCGTTTGACTACCAAAGTCTTTGAGCAGCATGTGAATCGGATGGGCATGAGATGCAACCCTGAGTGGCATTGAGCCCAAGTGGGAGATTGTTAGTTTTATGGTCTCAATCCATTAAGGTTGATGTAATAAATTGACTAAATTCTTTATTTATTAATATATTCATGCTTTCCTCTCATGAAATGAATGGTGTTTTATTACTTAAATGCACATACCCAATACAAATGACATACTGGCTCATGAGATGAACCGGAGTCCATAAGTGTATAAGATGTAATACATGTGTATGGATGAGATTCACATACAGGAGACATGTGTCACAAATCTTATACTTAAATTCATTCACAACCGGTGATGAGATTAGGTATCTCATTTGACAAGGTTGCAGTATTATGATCACTATGAAATAGTATGATCTGTCTCGATCATAGGAATGTAAGATTCTAGATCATTATACTGGCACATTAGATGTATTGAAGGATCATGAGAAGCACCTCAAGGATACTGTCTTTTCTTTAAAGGTTTGCTCTCATAATTCCCTAGCAATGGGCCCTCAACCCTGAGACATTGATGAACTCAGGTTTCTATCTATTCATTTGCTTTGAGTCACCAATGAGTGAGGCCAACTGTAGGTCAACACCTCAGTGTCTTGGGTACGTGGTAGTAGGACCGTGAGAACATTTAATGGTCAAGATGGAATCTATCTTTTCCCCTTATGCCAATTAATGGATCTATCATTGGTAAATGTACATCCGTCTCAATTAAGAGTTAATTGGAAGGTACTGATGATTACTATAATTAATTGGGTCTCAAGGATAAAAAGATATGGATCTAAATTGGTGGGACAGTTTGACCAATTGATCCATGGATATTGATAGAGGGGCCTACTTGTAGTGATAGGGAAGTTTAGGGTCTTCGTGTAATTCATTCCTAAGACTAGAGTTCAATTGCATTTATATAGTGGAGTTATTTACAATTAACTGTGGGCCCGGATTGCACATGAGATGTGGGGTCGGGGTGTCCTAGATGGAGCCAGCTTTCTACGGAATCCCTAGTGGTCCCCACACTAGCCCAAGATTTGATCTTTACTAATTCTATTTGAACTCAAAAAGGAAATCTACTATTTCTATTTGAAGTGAGACTTCTAATAGTGGTAATAGTAGAACAAAGGGTTACTAAATATAATGGAAGTTGGACTTCTAGTAATATACAAAGAGAAGAGTTAAAAAACTATATAAGCAAGCGGAGGAAACCCCTTGGACGTCCATGCCCTATTCCAAGGAGTGATTCACGCCCATCACCCTAGTTTGCAAGAAGTTGCATTCTCCTCCTTCCCTTCGCTCTCTTCTAGTTCCCTTCTAGTTTCCTTAGAGATTCTAGATAGTTTTTCTCCTGGAGATTCCACCATCTCTCTTGAGGAAAGAGATCTGAAGTGGGTCATAGCGTGGAAGACAATTGGGCATTGGTGATTCTGATCTTAGAAGAGCTCTTCATCAAAGAGTTGAATCAAGTTCTCCATTAGAGCACAACCGAGCTCCATAGGTATTTTCTACTCCTTGTATGTTGTGGAATTTCGTGGTTGCATGTTTAGTGCTATTTCTATCTTCTTGATAGGTTTGTTTTGTTGATCATGATGGCTGAGATTGAGGACATGCATCCTGGATTGGGTTTCATTGGTTTTTTGGATAGGTTTTCTCTACTTCTAGTTGGTGAAAAGTTTCGAGACCTATCCATGAGGTCCACCCACTTCCAACAAATGCAGCAGCTGCGGGTGATGTTGTGGAAGGTAAACTCCTCATCTGTGAAATTTAAGCTCAAATTTTATTTGATCCTAGCAGTACTCATTCATTTTTATCTCCTATGTTTGCAAAGATGATTGCTATGCCGTTTAGGGACGTTGATTATATTTTGACTGTCACTATGCCAATAGGAAAACAAGTTGTTTATAGAACGTACTACCCCCGTCGTTCAATTTTATTAGGAGAGGTCAACCTTCCAGCCGACCTTATTATTCTAGATATGCATGATTTTGATGTCATCTTAGGCATGGATTGGTTAGAAAAGTATCATGCCAACATGGATTGCTTTAGTAAGACTATCACTTTTAAGTTGAAAAGAGATCAGGCAGATTTGTTGATTCAGGGGAACAGAAGGAAAAACCAAGTGGGGATTGTTTCACCACTAGAGGCGAGCAGAATGGTAAACAATGGGTGTAAAGCTTTTATAGCGTTTATCACGGAGGATAAACGGTCCCAAGGGATGGAGGAAATCCTCGCTGTGTGCGAATTTCTGGATGTTTTTCCTGAAGAAATCCCTGGATTGCCACCAATTCGAGAAGTTGAGTTCACCATTGAGCTTCTTCCAGAGACAGCTCCAATTTCTAGTGCACCTTACAAGATGGCTCCAGCAGAATTAGGTGAATTAAAACTCCAGTTGCAAGATTTGTTTGAGTAAAGGTTTCATTAGACCAAGCGTTTCACCTTAGGGAGCACCAGTTTTGTTTGTGAAGAAGAAGGACGGAAGCTTGAGAATGTGTATAGACTATAAGAGATTGAACCATATGACCTTCAAGAACAAGTATCCGTTGCCAAGAATAGATGAATTATTTAATCAATTGCAGGGAGCAGCGTATTTTTCCAAGATAGACTTGAGGTCTGGATATTATCAGCTGCGGGTTAGAGAGTCAGATGTGCCTAAAACAGCGTTCTAAACGAGATATGGGCACTACGAATTTTTGGTGATGCCATTCGGATTGACAAATGCACCCGCGGTGTTTATGGCCCTCATGAACAAAGTTTTTGCAGAGCACTTGGATCACTTTACTGTGGTGTTTATTGATGACGTGCTTGTGTATTCTAAGAGTAAGGAGGAGCATGAAGAGCATTTGAGGACGTCATTGCAGCTTTTCAGGGACAACCAACTCTATGCCAAGCTAAGTAAATGTGAATTTTGGCTAGAGCAAGTGGCTTTTCTAGGCCATGTTATATCAATAGAAGGTTTAGCAGTGGATCCGTCCAAAGTTGAAGCAGTTATCAGTTGGAAAAGACCAAGCAGTCTGATAGAAATCAGAAGCTTTTTGGGATTAGCAGGGTATTACAGAAGGTTTGTCCAAGGATTTTCATCCATTGCAGCACCTTTGACAAAGTTAACTAGGAAGAGTGTGCCTTTCGTATGGATAGACCAGTGTGAAGAAAGTTTCAAAGAGTTGAAAAAGAGATTGATTACAGTCCCGATTCTTACTCTACCATCAGGAAGTGGAGAATTCGTTTTTTTTACAGACGCTTCAAATATAGGATTGGGTTGTGTATTGATGCAGAATGGCAAGGTAATTGCTTATGGCTCGAGGCAGTTGAAGGATCACAAAAAGAATTATGCCACCCATGATTTTGAGTTAGCAACGGTAGTATTTGATTTGAAGATGTGGAGACACTATTTATACGGAGAAAAATTTGAAGTTCATTCAAACCACCGGAGCTTACAATATTTGTTTTCATAGAAAGAGTTGAACATGAGGCAGAGACGGTGGATGGAGTACATTAAAGACTGTGACTTTCCGATCAAGTATCATCCGGGCAAAGTGAACATAGTGGCTAATGTGTTGAGCAGAAAATCAGTAGTTATGGCAAGCTTGAGAGGAGTCAGTGTTTTACATCAGTTTGAAGAACTCGGAGTGGAAGTGCAACCGTTAAGGAAGGGTGTGATGTTGGCAAGTACGATAGTGTCCGAGCCTACCTTCATCCAGAAGATCAAAGACAATCAGTTGCAGGACCCGGATTTAGCTAAGATTGTAGAGCACATTGCTGAACGTCCAGATTTCGGAGTAGTGGATGGAGTGCTGTATTTTCGTGATCGGTTGTGTGTGCCTAACATCGAAGATTTGAAGAATGAGATTATGACTGAAGCTCACAGTACAAGATATTCCATGCATCCGGGGAGCACCAAAATGTACCAAAACTTGAAGAACCGGTTCTGGTGGAATAACATGAAACGAGAGATAGCAGTGTTTGTATCCCGATGCCTCACCTGTCAGCAGATCAAGGCAAAACATCAAAAGCCTCCTAGATTGTTGCAGCCATTGGACATTCCGGAGTGGAAATGGGAGCACATCACTATGGATGTTGTCTCCGGTTTTCCTACAACCAAGAAAGGGAACAATGCAATTTGGGTTATTATAGACCATCTAACGAAGTTGGCTCACTTCGTTCCTATAAAGACCAGGAGTAAAATGCATATGGCCCCGCTAGCAAATTTATTCATGACCGAGATTGTCAACAGACATGGACAGCCCGTCTCCATTACTTCCGATAGGGATAGCAGATTTGTTTCGAGGTTTCGAAAGACCCTATTCGAATCTATGGGCACCAAGTTGCAATTCAGTACTACATACCATCCCCAGACAAATGGCCAGTCAGAGAGAACGATTCAGACTTTGGAGGACATGTTGCGTGCTTGTGTGCTAGACTTTAAGGTTCAATGGGATGAGTACTTGCCCCTATGTGAGTTCGCGTATAACAACAGCTACCATTTTAGCATTGGTATGGCACCTTTCAAGGCACTCTATGGTAGGAGATGCAGAACTCCCGTTTGCTGGGAAGAAGTCGGTGTTCGTAGTTTCCATGGACCGACGATAGTTGGACAGACAAGTGACAAGATCAAGCTGATCCAGGAACGGTTAAAGGTCGCCAGAAGCAGACAGAAAAGCTATGCGGATACTCGTAGCAGAGATTTACAGTTCAAGGAGGGGGATAAAGTATTTTTGAAAGTGTCTCCGGTCATAGGAACATTAAGATTTGGTTAGAAGGGCAAGCTAGCAAGGAGGTACATTGGACTGTATGAGATTTTGAGCAAGATTGGAGACATGGCCTATAGACTTGCATTACCGTCGGGGCTCTCTGGGGTGCACAATGTTTTTTACATCTCTATGTTGAAGAGATACGTCCCAAATCCTTCGCATGTGTTGCAGCATGAACCATTAGAAATTCGAGATGATGCGTCATATGTGGAGAAGCCGGTTAGAATTGTGGACACCGAAGGGCAAGAACTGAGAAACTGGACCATCCATTGGGTCAATGTACAGTGGGAAAATCATGAACCAGAGGAAGCTACATGGGAACTAAGAGAGCAAGTCCAAAGAAAGTACCTGCATTTGTTGCTCGAGGTATAACCATTTTTATTTGGACGACCAAATAACCTAAGGGGTGGAGGATGTCAAACCCCAACCCAAGATTAGCACGATTAGTACTTATTAAGTGCGTGTTTAGTTATAATGTGGGTTCAGTGGTCGTGGGTTAGAATTGGTTCAATTTAGTTTGGAATTAGCTTTGGAAAATTTTGAGAGCATCTTATGTTATTCAGTCACACTCAGGGGTGCCTTCAGTGTACGTGTAAGCTTGGGAGGAAATTCTAGTTTTCTCTATTTTATCGTGAATTCGATCTATTTTGAATGGTTTTATTTTATGGTTCAACTTTTGTGTTCAGCCTGTTCGTGTTTGAGACCCAAAAACACAAGTTTCGGCCCGAAAGGGGTAAATCAGTCATTTCACCCCAAATCTGGACCCAAATTTCGAAATCTCAAAACCATGTCAAATTTATACTTTTTGGAAACTAGATTTTTCGGGGATCGATTTTGTTTTCTTTATCATTGTTATCCAGGGGCCATAAGTTGATGTTTTAATGGTCACAAGTTTTGAGTTGGGTGGGACCCACAAACTTATTTGACTTAAGTCCTTCCTTCCTCCCTCACTTAACTCACGTTTCAGAATCATTCTGCAACTCTTCTTCAACACAGCTGAGAGGAACTTCTTCTTCCCCTTCACTTCTTCTCATTGCATGTCTAACCTAGAAAGCCCCAAATCGATATCCGATCTTACCCTTCTCTTCCTCTCCACCTAAGCTCTCTACTGGTATCCTTTTCTTGGAGATTCTCGTTGTGAAGAACCCCCATTTTCATCCTTGCTCGTGGTTTAGCAAGCTTCATGTGAGGCTTTTCTTTCCCCTCTTTTGTGGAGTTTTTTGAGTACCTTAGGAGCCTATTTTCCACACATGCAACACCCATTTCGAAATGCGTCCTTGTCTTCTTATATTGGAGGATTTTGAGGTTCTTTCCATGGGATTTTTTGTAGATTTCGTGGCTTGCAATTGGCAGGATTTTTGAGAGCATTTGGGATTAGCTTTTGGTCAAGGCAAGTGATCTCTTTAGCCATTTCACGCATGCGATTTGATTTCGTATATTGTGTTTGAAAAATGCAAATGTGATGCATGCTATGTTTTCCTAATTATCGTCTTTCAATTAAGCATGATTCGAACTTTCATTTCCTTCATGAAATTTATGAAATGATTCTCTCTCTCTCTCTACTTCAGAAATTCTGTTTTGATTTGAATGGATATGCCTCGTTGTGATTGGAATGGTTGTGTGAAATGGAGAAGAGTTGATGAAGGGAGAGGTTGTGGAGTGAATTAGTAAATGGAAATGGCCCTTGGAGAGCATGGAGGCTCAGGGGATATGCAGGGATTTGACTAAGAAGGAAAGGAAGTGGAATGGGAAGGAAGTTGGAAGAAGGTAGAACTGGAATTCCGACTTGAATTGGGTCGTCGTGCACAGTCGGTCAGCTGCCAATCAACCGTCGGTTAGCGGAAATGTCCACTTCGGTCGACCGACTGCCAGCCGAGTTCAGTTCGGCTCCCCTTCCAGAATCATGTTTTGTGACAGGGGATCGTCAGTCAGCTGTTGGCCAACCAACTTGCACTACCTCGCTCGACCGCCAGCCAACCAAGCGAACTTCGGTTCCATTTCCAGTAACCTGTTTTTCAACAGATAATTGACGGTCAGGTGGCGGTCAACTTTCGCCTAACGGACATGTCCAATTCGGTGAGCCGACAGCCAACCGTGTTCAAGTTTGGTTCCAATTACAGAATGGCGTTTTCCTATCAGGAGACCTGGCGGTCAGCCTTCGGTCAGCTGGCTGCTGACCGATAGTCACCTACTCGGTTAGCCGACAGGTGACCGAGAGCTGACCGAGTATGAAAACCAGATCTGTTTTGAGGATTTTCTTGGGAACTGAAAACCGTAATACTACTAAGGGCTTCTAGTTTGAGATTGTGCATTTGATACTTGAATTGTCCATTAGCTTCAAGGACACCAATGTATCTTAAATTTGACAATCGGGTTTCAAATACACAAGTATCAACAAAAGGCCTTAGTGTGTACTGATTAGTCTGTTTTGTGACCCTGATTTTTGATACGATGTATATCGTAGGACTTGTTTCGTTTTGCAAGTACTAGCCTGATTTTGAAGTGATTCAAGAAACTATAATAGGGCCTTTTAATTTCGTTTTATCTTGCTGTAGCTCACGCTATCACTAATATGCTTGTCTTGGCCTGTTTCAATGAGTAAATTTCCCTTATTTTGGTCGGCTTGTATATATATTACTCTGTTTTCGTACATACATGAGTTTAGGTGAGTACCACTGAGCTTGGACTACCCTCTAGGTCTGATCCACTGTTTCGGAGGTCCTTAAACCCTGGACAATTTGCAGATTAGTCGTGTATTCATATACACCCCTTCCTGTCTTGCTTTCGATTTCGCAGCCGGACCCCACCTACCTAGTGGAGTTCGGGATTCTGTTCTGTCCTTGTCGCGACCCCGGACCGGGACCCGGGACCGCGACGGTGGTGGATGAATGATTATATAAATATACACATTTAATTTCCCACAGGTTTCCACGGTGAGGATTCCACACACACTCATAGAACATTTACATTGGTGCGGAAGCGTGTAGCAAATCAAACTCTTAATCCATTCTCATGATATAAGACTGTTAATGCATAAGTATGACATGACGTCAGGGTGAGCAATAATCTCATTAGCATTCCCACAATATGAAGTTAAAGTTTAAACAGAAGATCAAGTTAAATTGACATTCCCCTAAAAATAATGGCCAACAAAGGCCAGTACAACCAAAAGTATAAATCAAGTATCATTCTATAAACTCCCCCCCTCCCCCCCAAATGTTACGTAGCTCAAAGCTAAACCAAATGTCTAAATGATATTGTCAGCTTGCCACTCCACTAATCGATGCGGTTCGCCGACCGCCTCCTCTGGCTCCTCCTCGTAGGCAATAACAGGGGCTGGACCTGAGTACCACAAAGATGGGTCAGACACGACGGTCTGGCAGGTGGATGAATAGATAATACCAAGAAAGAAATCAAAGCACTTTTTAACCATAATGAAATCTTATTAAAACAATAACTGTCTTAAAACAGGATGCATGGTTCATTTAAAGTTCAGATGCAATGTAAATCATGTAGGATATTCAAGGTACAGGAACTGACTAGATGGCAACCACACTAAAGCTAAATCCTCTCTATCACTAATGTGGTGAGAGCACATTCAGTGCGTTGGGCTCGAGCACACGAAGTGACGAGAACCAACATTATATACATATACATATAGCTAGGCAAGACGACGGCCGTGGAACCAGGTAACGGGACATGACAGGATCCAAGTTGCAACTGGCGGGAGCACAAGGGGGAGGCCCAAGTCAAATGATCAGACTGACAAGGACGTCCAAGCTTAGTGGTGCCGACTCATAGGTTACATGAGAAATCAAAACATGCACATAACTATATCAGTATAAAGCACTTGGGCAGGCGGGGCATGGTGCTCGTAGGCACACATTTCATATCACTATCTTTTCATGTATAAACGGGGCTGGCAGGACATGTCAGGTGCATAAATCAGAGTTACAACAATGAAATAAATTCTTATACAGTTACGGACTATATATTGGGGCTTCCATATTCGGACAACATGTATAAAGATCTTGTATGTCTATTATTGCCCTTAGTATGGTACTCGAATGATAGAGGACACATCAAGTTTCCTTATACAAGTCGATGAATCCAAAATTCCCAATACCTTTCCGAAATGGAGTTTCTTTCTAAGTCAGTCTCCTTATGTCATCCCCTGAGTCTTTTTAAGGTAGTAGGGCATCAGAACAACCCATCCAAACCTTTAAATACCATATCTGAAAACACTAGAAAGACTCTGGAATTCTGGGTGAAATTTGGTCACGAGTCAGTTAGCAAGCGGTTAGCCGCCGAGGTGATCGGCGGTTAGCCGCTGGCTGGCCGCGGGGCTGATTGCGGTTCACCCTGCTAGAATATAGCGTTCTGTGTTTCTAACCGCGCATCTCGGCTACCTGGCGGTCAAAGGATTTTTTGTCAGCGGTTAGCCGCGAGATGACCGCGAGGCTGACCGCGGCTCACCTGTCAAAGCACAGCATTCTGTGTTTGTAACCGAATCTGGGTCGGCTAGCCACCGGTCACCTGTCGGCTAGCCGCCATGGTGACCGCCAGCTGACCACCCAGTTGCGGAAACTCTACATCAGGTGCAGATTTCAGCTCTTTCTTTCCCAAACCCTTTCACCTCAACTCCAACCATTTCCTAACATGAAATGGGTCTATTCCCTTCCATTCAACATCTAATCCTTTCCTCCAACCACCATTCCATCAATGCATTGAATTCTCCTCTCAACACCAATCTCATTCAATGCAAGTACAAATATCATTTAAGAAGTCCATAATGACCAAAATAAGCTTTAATGAATGAATGCATACATTCTCATAAACTAACTAGGAGAAAAAATCATATCAATAAGTACATTTCCAAAAGCATTATGAAACATAGTAAACTAAAGGAATATGAATAGTAAAATCCACATTTTCAATCAAACAAGAACTCATTCCAAATCAAATCCATTCATTCGCTTGCCTTGGTCTCCAAATATGCTAGTGAGCTCTAATCACACTCGCAAGCTCAAAATCTACAATCTACACAAAAATCCCCAAAATACATTCATTACAATCCTAGAATGTCAAAATCAAGAAATAGATGGAGATAGCTTCCAATAATCAAGGTGAAGCATCTCCATGGCTAGAAGAACACACAACCAAGAGATGAGAAGAAGAGCTTACATGGAAAGTCCTCTCATGGAAAGAGCTTGCTCAAAACGTAGCTTGGAATGGAAGGCTCTCTCTAAAAATGGTATCAAGATGAAGCTCTCATGGAGGGGAAGAAGATTACCACCTCCATTTTACCTTTAGCAATAGATTTGAGAGAGATTGAGAGATAGAGAAGCAAGAAGCAAGGTAAGTTAAAGAGAACCCTAGGGCTGGGCTGGGATTCCTTTTTCTCAAGAAAGTTGCAAGAAGAAGAAGAGGAAAAGGGCTCCTCCTTATATAGACAATGGCAATGGGTCCCACAGCTTAAAAGTCCAAATTGGGCTAAAACATCGCTCTACGGGCTTTGGACAGATTCGACGAAGAAGGAAGAATTGATCGTCGAAATTTCTACTTTCCAAAAAATATATATTTTACGAGTTTCGGATATATTGAAAATAGTGTCCAGATTTTGTGTAAAAAGACTGTTTTACCCCTACCATTGGCAAAGTAGGGTTTAGAGGTTTCGAACGAGAACGGAGCAAGTACAAAAGTTGTCGGGAATCATAAAATACATTAAACGGAGCAAATTACAGATTTCCAGAATTATTAAATAATCCCAAAACTAATCAAGACACAATAAAAGGAACTCCCAAAGGGCCCCACTAAATCAAAAGAGTTCTCAAAATAATTCGAAGCTATAAAAAGCTATTCCAATCCAGATTTAACCCATTTCCACTAACCTCACTTATAGCTAAAACACGACTTTATTAACACTAAAAGGAAACTCTCGGGGCGGGGTCTTACAGTCTTGTTTTATATATATATATATCCTGTTCTGTTCTGCTTGCTCTGCTCATCATGCATGGTAGAGAAAGGATGGGCTCATGGTGGTTTTCTCATTAGTTATGATATATTTCTACATGCTTACTCGAATTGTTTTGTACATTGTTTCAGCATTGCTTCGTATTCATGCATGGTTTTAAATACTGAACTATTTTTTACTTAAATGATTTATATCTTTATCTAAATTGATCACCTGCCAGACCGTCGTGTTTGACCCGTTTATTTTGGTGACCAGGTGCAGGTGACGTTGCCTTTGAGGAGGAGCGTCAGGAGGAGGCTGTTGAGCCGCCCCCAGCCCGTGAGTGGCAGGCCGACGACGTCCTCTAGACGTCGGGCAGGGTCATGAGTTGCGTACACTTGGTTGGGTTTAGCATTTTTTGGGCTTGGGATTGTAAAGCCATTGTTGGCTCTTTTGTTTTATGGGATATGTAAACTTAACTTAACTTGCCTTGTTCTTTTGAAACTTGAAAGTCAACTTTTGATAATGCCATGCTTATGTTTCCTTCTCTGAATATTTGTCTTAAAGATGATTTAAACTTTACAAGTGGATGTTCTATATCATATATGGTATGGACAAGATTACTTGCACGCCTCCGCAAACCATTGTTCATGTGAGATAAATTCTATGTTTTGTTTTGGGAATCCTCACCGCAGAAACCTGTGGGTTCATCATAATTGGTTGATTGGTTGATAGCACACCTCATCATGTCGCGGGCCTGGGTCCGGAGGCATCGGTCCGGGGTCGCGACAATTATGGTACATAGAATCCATTTCTGATTGCATAACTTGTTGCCATAGTTTTGCATATTTATCTTGGATTGCTTCATTATAGTTACAGGGTTCGGCATCTAGCTCATCAGGGACTCTGTCGTATGGCTGTCCCAAGAACATATACCTCTCAGGTGGACGAGCAACCCTCCCACTACGACGAGGCACATCCTGTGTCTATGTATGAGTAATGTCACGTTGTGCCAAAACTAATCCTGGCGTGCCATCATCGACATGCCGATCCAGCTCATCACCCATCATGTTGATGGTTTCACCTGGAATATAATTAGCTGAAGACTCGGCAGTCCTCACACTACGACATGGTAATGGAACACCGAGTTCTCCATCTTGTGGTGCCTCTTCCTGTGCTATTGGCGATGGAAAAGTTTGGGTAGGTCTTTCTCCTCTCAACTCCTCTAGAACAATTTTGTTTTTGGGTTTGTGGTTCATGATATAGTCCTCTTCTAAGAATCAAGCACTGGTGCTAACAATGACCTTTCGATCTTGAGGTTTATAGAACAAACCACCTTTTGTTCCTCTGGGAAAGCCAACGAAAATGCAAACTTCTGTTCTTGGTTCCAACTTATCTGTGTTCCCTTTCAGTACATGTGCTGGACTACGCCAAATCCGAACTTGCTTTAAACTAGGTTAGCGCCTAGTCCATAGTTCTGTGGTGTAGTAGGTACTGACTTAGATGGAACTAAGTTTAGATTATATGTAGCCGTTTCTAAAGCATGCCCCCATAGCGAATTAGGTAAATCCAAATAACTCATCATTGACCTTACCATATCCATAAGAGTCCTATTTCTTCTTTCTGCAACACCATTTTGTTGAGGTGTACCCGGTACAGACAGCTAGGATGTTATCCCCTCTTGTGCTAAGTAATCCCTGAATTCTCCAAAGAGGTACTCGCCACCACGATCAGATCGTAGTGTCTTGATACTCTTACTTCAACGCTTCTCCGTTTCCGCCCTATACTCCTTGAATTTCTCAAAGCATTCGGACTTCAAGGTAAATGTACCCATACCTTGAATAGTCATCAATGAAAGTAATGAAATACTCAAAGCTACCTATTGCCTAGACATTCATGGGCCCACATAGGTCAGAGTGAACCAATTACAACGGTTCTTTGGCCCTATAGCCTTTTGCCGAAAAAGGGCGCTTAGTCATTTTCCCCTCTAAACAAGATTCCAAGATTCGCAGACTGGAAGGGCCTCGACTGCCAATGATTGTAATGGTCCATTTGCATCCAGTCTTGATATCCGGTGTAGATTAATATGACCTAGACGTAAATGCCAAAGATACGTTTGGTTCATTTGCGATGGTTCCTTTCTCTTACATGGTAGGGTAATTGTGTTATTGAATTCAGTCAGTTGTAGTTTAGGAGAGATGAGATTAATAGTATAAAGATCATCCACCAATGAACCAGAACAGATAAAACGCTTATTGTACTTAATAACCACAAATTTATTAAAATAAACGCAATAGCTATCTTTAACCAATTTGGAAATAGAAATTAAATTCCTCCTAATGGAGGGAACATAAAGACAATCTCTTAAAATTAAAGTCCTATCTCGACTAAAACTTAGACTAACATCTCCTACTGCAACTACTGTCACTCTCGTAGCATCATCCATAAGCAAATAAATCTCCCCATCACTTAACTTAGCTGCCTGGTTTCCTGGAACCTCTGCAAAGAATTGCAAACATGATTGGTGGCTCCCGTATTTACACACTAGGTACCGGTCGATATAACCGCCAAACATGATTCAACAACTAGTGAATAAAATTTACCTTTATTGTTCACTTTGTTGAGATAAGTTGGACATTGCTTTTTCCATTGCCCTGCTTCCTTGCAACGAAAACACTTGCCCTTGGGCTTTTTCACTCCTCCCTGTGCTCCGTTGCCTCCTTTAGGAACTGCATTATGATTCTGACCCTTTTTCTATTTCTTATTGCATTTCGGCTTAGAAACAGAGCATTTTTCAGCAACGTGAACACTAGGTGGCTTTTTTAGAAGGCCCTCAGCAGCCTGAAGTTCCTTGAGTACTTCCGCCAGGGAAAACTTCAGCTTGTTCATATTGTAATTTTGGAGAAAATTCTCAAAAGAATCAATCAAGGATTGGAGAATGATATCAATTTGGGTCTCCCCATCAATTTCAGCTCCAAGGATTTGAAGTTCATTGAGGTGTCCCATCATTTTCAGAACATGATCCCTCACAGGGGTACCTTCAACCATCTTAGTGTTAAACAGTTCTTTCATAGCAACCTGTTTAGCTGCCTGATCCTGATCACCAAACATCTCCTTGAGATTGTACATGATGTCGTAAGCAGTAGCATAAGGTTAATGTTGCTGTTGCAAAACATTTGACATGGATGCCAAAATGTAACATTGCACCATCTCATCAGCCCTGTTCCATTTTCTGTATGCCTCGATGGCTACCGCATCGGTACATCCATCCACAGGTTTCTCTCGGCGTACCTCAGTGAGCACATATTTGTACTCTTCAGCAGTTAGCACAATATCCAAATTTCTTTTCCAGTCAATGTAATTAGGTCCAGTGAGTTTGTGTTCTTTAATAATAACAGCAAGTGGATCGAAAGCACCCATCTTAAAACCTAAGATTTACAAAATTAACAAATTATGATGGGCAAAATTAAAATTTTGGATTCAAATAAAAGGAAAATTGGCTCCCTCTGCCAATTAACAAAAGAATCCGACAGCAATCTAAAACACCAATGCATAGTATGCCTCGATGTGAGGACATGTACCATACTTATATTGTTCAGATAGGACATAACCTTTTAGTTCTATTGTCAAGGCAACAACCTGTTGGAAATAGGTGGGCCTCTAGGATATGTTTCAAAAACTTTTGACCAACTTGATGTAGTGATCATCTATCCAGAAGGTTACAAAACCAAATCCAGGATCCATGTCCTCTTTCTCATGATCATGTACAGTAGAAAACTCTATCTAGAAGATAGAAATAGCAGCATACAGGCAACTGCGAAATCCACAACATACAAAGAAGTATATCATACCTATGGAGCTCGGTTGTGCTCTAAGGGAGGAGTTGATTTCTTTCTTTGATGATGAAACACTATCACAAACAAATCAGAATCTCCAAGACCCAATCGTCTTTCACGCTATGACCCGTATCAGATTCTCTTTTCTCAAGAAGATGGGTGGGATCTCCAAGAGAAAGCTCTTAAGGAAAATAGAAGAGAACTAGAAGACGAATTGGAGAAGATGCATGTGCAACTCTTGCACAACAAAGGCCTTAGGCGTGAATCCCTAGGGGGATATTCATTGGGGACGTCCAGCCTTAGCTCCTCTTATATATATATAGCTTTTAGTCACCTCCTCTTGGTTTATTATTAGAAGTCCTACTTCCATAATAATTAGCAACCTTCTCTCTTTACTAATTTAAATAGAAGCCTCACTTCCATTATAATTAGTAACTTACTATTACCACTATTAGAAGTCTCACTTCAAATAGAAATAGTAACTTTCTATTTCCTTTTAAAGTTCTACTATAATTAGTATCTTTGCAATAACTTGGGCTCGCATGGGGACCACTAGGGATTCCTTAGAAAGCTGGCTCCAACTAGGACACCATGACCCCACATCTCATGTGCAATCCGGGCCCACAGTTAATTGCAAATAACTCTACTAAATAAATGCAATTGAACTTCAGTCTTAGGAATAAATTACATGAAGACCATAAACTTCCCAATGTCCACAAGTAGGCTGTCACGAACCCAAACCCGGACCCTATAGCGGTGCGACCTCGGGAAACGTGAAATTGGGATTTAAGTAACACTTATATTTCTCCCAGGATCAGCGTGAGTGAGGATGACAATTCTAACACATTCTGAATATTTTGCGGAAGCTTACGCGGCGTTGCGACTCGGATTCCGTGGCCATCGGATTCCACATTGCACTCAACCGCTAGCATATAGCTATCGTATCAAGAATCATATCAGACTGGGACAAACCATCACATTAAAATACAGAGCTGACAGTAACAGGATATTTCATTCCTACATATGTTCAAGTTACAAGTATCAATGTCCATTAATTAAGAATCCCGGAGAACAGGCGAACAAAAGCCATACAAATACAAGCTAAATAAACACTACCCCACATGTGACGTAACTCAGATGTCGAGCTAAATGTCTACATGACATAGCCGACGCAACAAATCTGCAACTGATGGCTCCACAGCCAACACGTGCACTCAGCTCGGAGCGAAGAAATCTGTACCTGAGTACCAAAAGAGTGGGTCAGACACGACGGTCTGGCAGGTGGGTGAAAAGATATAAACGATAATCTGAATAATAAAACATATGATAAATCATGGTATTTGATCAAGAGTTGCATAGATTTAAAACCAGTGTAAAACTTGTAAACTTGACAAAACATGTATTCATTTTGAAGCATATGTAAAACATATATATCTGGTAAAGCAGGTATTCATTTGGAACAAATATAAAACATGGATATCTGGCAAAACAGGTATTCCTCACATTGCAAACCTAGTCCAAAGGCGGACCTTGCAAATTGCCCTTCTTCAGGGGAGCCACAATCGTGGGGAACAGATTGGCAACCACACTTAAGCTAAATCCTCCATCACTAATGTGATGGGAGCACGATCGGGGCATTGGTCTCTAATACGTGAAGTGACGAGAACCAACATTATATACATATACATATAGCTAGACAAGACCACGGCCGCGGAACCGGGTAACGGGACAGGATCCAAGCTGCAGCTGGCGAGAGCAAGAGGGGGAGGCCCAAGTCAATTGATCAGACTGAAAAGGGCGTCCAAGCTTAGTGGTGCCAACACATGGGTCACATGAAAATCAAAACATGTACATAACTATGTCAGTGTAAAACACTCGGGCAGGCGGGGTTCGGTGCTCGTAGGCACACATTTCATATCATTATCTTTTCATGCATAAACGGGGCTGGCAGGACATGTCAGGTGCATAAATCAGAGTTTGAGATAAAATCAGTAATGTCGGGTAAGGGTACATATAATCTGAGTAAAACAATGAAATGAGTCCTTATACAGTTACGGACTATATATTGGGGCTTCCGTATTTAGACAATATGTATAAAGATCTTGTATGTCTATTATTGCCCTTAGTATGGTACTCGAATGATGGAGGACATACCAAGTTTCCTTATGCAAGTTGACGAATCCAAAATTCCCAATACATTTCCGAAATGGAGTTTCTTTTTAGGTCGATCTCCTTATGTCATCCCCTAGTCTTTCCAAGGTGGTAGGGCATCAGAACAACCCATCCAAACCTTTAAATACCATCTCTGAAAACTATAGAAAAGACTCAGGAATTCTGGGTGAAATTCGGTCACCTGTCGGTTAGCTGGCGGTTAGCCACCGAGGTGTTCGACGGTTAGCCGCTGGCTGACCGCGGTTCACCCTGCCAAAATATAGCACCCTGTGTTTCTGACCGCGCATTTCGGCTACCTGGCAGTCACAGGGTTTTTGGGTGGCAATTAGCCGTTAGCTGACTGCGGGGCTGACCGTGGTTCACCTGTCAAAACACAGCATTCTTTGTTTGTAACCGAATCTGGGTTAGCTAGCCGCCGGTCACCTGTCGGCTAGCCGCCAAGGTGACCGCCCGCTGACCGCCCAGCTGCGGGAACTACACATCAGGTGCAGATTTCAGCTCTTTCTTTCCTAAACCCTTTCACCTCAACTTCAACCATTTCCTAACATGAAATGGGTCTATTCCCTTCCATTCAACATCACTCCTATCCACTAACCATCCTTCCATCATGGCATTTATTCTCCTTCCAATTCCAACCTCATTCAATGCAAGAGACTCATCATCCATGGAAATCCATATGTATACAAAAAAAGACAAGATTTACAAAATAGCAATGCATGTGTTTTCAAGAGATTAAATAAGAGGGAAAAGCTCATCAATATGTCATTTCAAAGCCCATAAAAGTCATAGTAATTAGCAAGTATTAAATCATCAAAATCATTGATAAAATCAAGCTTTTCTCACAAAATATGCCAATATTCAAAACAATCTAATCATCCACTTGCCTTGGCCTCCAAAGAAACTAATCAACCTCTAATCACTTCTCCCAAGCTCAAATCCTACAATCTACACGAAACCCCCAAAATAGCATACATATCAAGCCCTAAAAATGGTAAAACAAGGAATAGGAAGAGAAAACTTCCAATAATCAAGGTGGAGTTTCTTTAAGGCCATAAGAACACACATCTAAGAGATGGAAAGGAAAGCTAACTTGGAAGATCCTGAAATGGCAAGAAGTTGCACAAAGTAGGTCTTGGAGTGGAGGTCTTCTTTTGAAAATGATACCAATAGAGAGCCTAGAAGGAAAGGAAGAAGATTGCACCCTCCATTTCTTCTTTAGCAAGAGTTTGAGAGAGATTGAGAGATGGAGGAGTAAGGAGGCTTGAAGAAAACCCTAGGGCTGGGCTGGAACACCCTCCTCCTCCATGAGAGTTGCAAGAAAGGGGAAGAAGGAATGGGCTCTTCCTTATATAGGCAATGGCCATGGGTCCCACTACTTAGACAATTACTTGGGCTTAAAACACAAACTTCTGGGCCTCGGATGGATTCGACGAAGAAGGAAGAATTGATCGTCGAAATTTCTAGTTTCCAAAAAGTATATATTTCACTGGTTTCGAAGACATCAAAATTAGTGTCCAGATTTTATGCAAAAAGACTGTTTTACCCCTATAACTAGCAAAGTAGGGTTTAGAGGTCTTGGATGGAAACGGAGCAAATATGAAAGTTGTCGGGAACAGTAAAATAAGTTAAATGGGGCAAAATACAGATTTTTCCAAATACCATACGAATCCCAAAATCACACAAAACTCAACAAGGGAAACCCCCAAAAGGTTCCACTAAGTCAAAAGAGTTCCCAAAATAATTCAAAGCTATAAAAGATATTCTAATCCAATCTTAACCAAAACTCACTAATCTCACTTTAGAAAACTAGTCCAAAATTAAGAAAACATTAATCCCAGAAATTAGGGGTCGGGATCTCACAAAGGCCCCTCCATCAATATCGATGGATCATTTGGACCTGTCTTCCAATCTTAGATCCATATCTTATTATCCTTGTGCTCCAATTATAATGATCATTTTGTACCAATCCAATTAACTCTTAATTGGAATGGGTGAGCACTTACCAATGATAAATCCATTAATCGGCACAAGGGGATATTAAAGATAGATTCCATCTCGACCATCGAATGTTCCCACAGCTCTACTACCACGTACCCAAATCATCGAGGTATAGACCTACAATTGGCCTCACTCATTGGTGACTCAAAGCAAATGAATAGATAGAAACTTGAGTTCATTAATGTCTCAGGATTGAGAGCCTATTGCTAGGGAATTATGAGAGCAGACATTTAAAGTAAAGACAGTGTTCATAAGGTGCTTCTCATGGTCCTTCAATACATCTAATGTACCAGCACTATGATCCAGAATCTTACATTCTGATGAACGAGACAAATCGTACGATCTCATAGTAATCAAAGTACTGCAACCTTGTTAGATGAGATGTCCAGTCTCATCACTGGTTGTGAAGATATTCAAGTATAAGATTTTCTATACATGTCTCCCATAAGTGGATCTTATCCATACACATGTATTGCATCTGGTATACTTATGGACTCAGGTTCATCTCATGAACCATCATGTCATTCGTATTAGTTATGTGCAAACAAATAATAAAACACCATTCATCTTATGAAAGGAAAGCATGAATATATTGATAAATAAAGAAATTAATCAATTTATTACATCAATCTTAATGGATTGAGACCATAAAACTAACACAACCAAGCCAAGTAAAACCAAACAGCTGCCATGACTTTGGTCCTATAAATAATAGAAGAGGCTCAGATGGAGATCATAATGTTATTTATAGCCAAGTGTATACCATTATTTAAGTCAAGGTCTATTATTCTGTATTCAGTCCCATCAGATGCAGAAGAGACCTATACTAATAATTACCCTAAATCAACCACATGGGAGTTTGTACTGGAGACTCCATAATTAACTCATCCGATTAGGAGGAAGACTCCAAGGTCAACACATAAATTAATTACATCTCCTACAAAACTATGATGGAGATCGTGTGTAAGACCCTGCCCCGAGAGTTTCCAATTAGTGCTAATTAAGTTTTGTTTTAGTTTAAGTAAGATTAGCGGATTTTGGTTAGTTTGGATTAGAATAGCTTTTATTTAGCTTTGGATTATTTTGGGAACTCTTTTGAATTAGTGGGAACCTTTGGGGGTTCCTTTATCGTGCTTTGTGTGATTTTATGATTTGTTTGATACTCGAAAAAATCTATATCTTGCCTCGTTTAATTTATTTTTTTATTCCCGACAACTTTCATGTTTGCCCCGTTTCCAATCGAGACCTCTAGACCCTACTTTGCTAATGATAGGGGTAAAACAGTCTTTTGCACAAAAATCTAGACACCATTTTCAATGTCTCCAAAACCCACAACATATATACTTTTTGGAAACTAGAAATTTTGGCAAAAAATTCTTCCTTCTTCATCGAATCCATCTGAGGCCCGGAAGTCGAGGTTTTAAGCCCAATTAGTTTGTTAAGTGGTGGGACCCACCTTCATTCTCTATATAAGGAGGAGTCCTCTTCCTTCTTCCCTTTCTTGCAATTTCCACTGAGTTAGAAAAGGAGTTCCTGTCCGAGGGTTCTTGCCCTTTTTCCTTGCTTTCTTCATCTCCAAGCTCTCACCAAACCATTTGTCGCGACCCCGGACCAGGACCCGGGACTGCGACGGTGGTGGATGAATGATTATATGAATATACACATTTAATTTCCCACAAGTTTCCGCGGTGAGGATTCCACACACACTCAGAACATTTACATTGGTGCGGAAGCGTGTAGCAAATCAAACTCCTAATCCATTCTCATGATATAAGACTGTCAATGCATAAGTATGACATGATGTCAGGGTGAGCAATAATCTCATTAGCATTCCCACAATATGAAGTTAAAGTTTAAACAGAAGATCAAGTTAAATTAACATTCCCCAAAAATAATGGCCAACAAAGGCCAGTACAACCAAAGGTATAAATCAAGTATCATTCTATAAACTCCCCCCCCCCCCCCACAAAATCTTACGTAGCTCAAAGCTAAACCAAATGTCTAAATGACATTGTCAGCTTGCCACTCCACTAATCGTTACGGTTCGCCGACCGCCTCCTCTGGCTCCTCCTCATAGGCAATAACGGGGGCTAGAGTTGAGTACTACAAAATTGGGTCAGACACGACGGACTGGCAGGTGGATGAATAGATAATACCAAGAAAGAAATCAAAGCACTTTTTAAACATAATGAAATATTATTAAAACAATAACTGTCTTAAAACAGGATGCATGGTTCATTTAAAGTTCAGATGCAATGTAAATCATGTAGGATACTCAAAGTACAGGAACTGACTAGATGGCAACCACACTAAAGCTAAATCCTCTCTATCACTAATGTGGTGAGAGCACATTCAGTGCGTTGGGCTCGAGCACACGAAGTGACCAGAACCAACATTATATACATATGCATATAGCTAGGCAAGACCACGGCCGCGGAACCGGGTAACGGAACAGGATAGGATCCAAGTTGCAACTGGCGGCAGCACAAGGGGGAGGCCCAAGTCAGTTGATCAGACTGACAAGGACGTCCAAGCTTAGTGGTGCCGACTCATAGGTTACATGAGAAATCAAAACATGTACATAACTATATCAGTATAAAGCACTTGGGCACGCGGGGCATGGTGCTCGTAGGCACACATTTCATATCACTATCTTTTCATGTATAAACGGGGCTGGCAGGACATGTCAGGTGCATAAATCAGAGTTACAACAATGAAATAAATTCTTATACAGTTACGGACTATATATTGGGGCTTCCGTATTCAGACAACATGTATAAAGATCTCGTATGTCTATTATTGCCCTTAGTATGGTACTCGAATGATAGAGGACATATCAAGTTTCCTTATACAAGTCGATGAATCCAAAATTCCCAATACCTTTCCGAAATGGAGTTTCTTTCTAGGTCAGTCTCCTTATGTCATCCCTTGGGTCTTTCCAAGGTAGTAGGGCATCAGAACAACCCATCCAAACCTTTAAATACCATATCTGAAAACACTAGAAAGACTCAGGAATTCTGGGTGAAATTCGGTCACCAGTCGGTTAGCAGGTGGTTAGTCGCCGAGGTGATCGGCGGTTAGCCGCTGGCTAGCCGCGGGACTGACCGCGGTCCACCCTGCTAAAATATAACATTCTGTGTTTCTAACCGTGCATCTCGGCTACCTGGCGGTCACAAGATTTTTGGTTTGCGGTTAGCCGCGAGATGACCGCGAGGCTGACCGCGGTTCACCTGTCAAAACACAGCATTCTGTGTTTGTAACCGAATCTGGGTCGGCTAGCCGCCGGTCACCTGTCGGCTAGCCGCCAAGGTGACTGCCCGCTGACCGCCCAGCTGCGGAAACTCTACATCAGGTGCAGATTTCAGCTCTTTCTTTCCCAAACCCTTTCACCTCAACTCCAACCATTTCCTAACATGAAATGGGTCTATTCCCTTCCATTCAACATCTAATCCTTTCCTCCAACCACCATTCCATCAATGGATTTAATTCTCCTTCCAACACCAATCCCATTCAATGCAAGTACAAATATCATTTAAGAAGTCCATAATGACCAAAATAAGCTTTAATGAATGAATGCATACATTCTCATAAACTAACTAGGAGAAAAAATCATATCAATAAGTACATTTCCAAAAGCATTATGAAACATAGTAAACTAAAGGAATATGAATAGTAAAATCCACATTTTCAATCAAACAAGAACTCATTCCAAATCAAATCCATTCATTCACTTGCCTTGGTCTCCAAATATGCTAGTGAGCTCTAATCACACTCTCAAGCTCAAAATCTACAATCTACACAAAAATCTCCAAAATACATTCATTACAACCCTATAATGTCAAAATCAAGAACTAGATGGAGATAGCTTCCAATAATCAAGGTGAAGCATCTCCATGGCTAGAAGAACACACAACCAAGAGATGAGAAGAAGAGCTTACATGGAAAGTCCTCTAATGGCAAGAGCTTGCTCAAAATGTAGCTTGGAATGGAAGGCTCTCTCTAAAAATGGTATCAAGATGAAGCTCTCATGGAGGGGAAGAAGATTACCACCTCCATTTTACCTTTAGCAATAGATTTGAGAGAGATTGAGAGATAGAGAAGCAATAAGCAAGGTAAGTTGAAGAGAACCCTAGGGCTGGGCTGGGATTTCTTTTTCTCAAGAAAGTTGCAAGAAGAGGAAGAGTAAAAGGGCTCCTCCTTATATAGACAATGGCAATGGGTCCCACAACTTAAAAGTCCAAATTGGGCTAAAACATCGCTCTACGGGCTTCGGACGGATTCGACGAAGAAGGAAGAATTGATCGTCGAAATTTCTACTTTCCAAAAAGTATATATTTTACGAGTTTCGGATATATTGAAAATAGTGTCCAAATTTTGTGTAAAAAGACTGTTTTACCCCTACCATTGGCAAAGTAGGGTTTAGAGGTTTCGAACGAGAACGGAGCAAATACAAAAGTTGTCGGGAATCATAAAATACATTAAACGGAGCAAATTACAGATTTTCAGAGTTATTAAATAATCCCAAAACTAATCAAGACACAATAAAAGGAACCCCCAAAGGGCCCCACTAAATCAAAAAAGTTCCCAAAATAATTGAAAGCTATAAAAAGCTATTCTAATCCAGATTTAACCCATTTCCACTAACCTCACTTATAGCTAAAACACGACTTAATTAACACTAAAAGGAAACTCTCGGGGCGGGGTCTTACACCATTGCTAAAGGTAAAATGGAGGTTGCCATCTTCTTCCTCTCTATGAAGAGTCTCCATTGATGCTATTTTTTATAGAAACTGCCCACTCCAAAGCCCATTTTGAGCAAGTTTAGTGTGTTTGAGAACTTTCCAAGTAAGCTTTTCTTTCAATCTCTTAGTTATGTGTTCCTATGGCCATAGAGAAGCTCCATTTCCATTATTGGAAGCTCTTTCTTCCTATTCCTTGATTTGCCATTTTAGGGTTTGTAATGGATGTTATTTTGGGGGTTTTTGTGTAATTGTGGATTTTGAGCTTGGAGAGTGTGCTTAGAGCTTGATTAGCTTTTTTGGAGCCAAGGCAAGCAGATGAATGGGTTAATTTCATGATTTCTTGTTTTATGGAGAAATGTGGATTTGCATGATTTTCTTCCTCGTATATTTCTATGGTTTATAATGTTTTAGAAATGTACATATTGATGAATGCTTCCCTCTTAGTTACTCTCTTAAGATTTGTACATTAAGTTAGTATTTTGTCAATCTTTGCATCCTCATTTATGGTGATTGTTCTTTGCATTGAATGAGGTTGGAAATAAATGTGATTTGAGAGTTTAGGTCGAACGTTATTGGAGGATTTTAAATGGTGATTTGGGTAAATGGAAAGGCCATAAATGTTTTTCCAAGGGAATGACTTAAATGGGATTTTGAAGAGAAGAGAAGATGAGTCTGGACTGCTGAAATGGAGTGTTTCTGAAGCAGTTCGCTCGAGCGAACCTACCTTCGCTCGAGCGAATCCTCACAGAACATGGTTAGCTCGAGCAAACTTTCAGTTCGCTCAAGCCAACCCCTCCCAGAATTTAGTTCGCTTGAGCAAACCCCTTCCAGAGACTTGTTCGCTTGAGCCACTCTCCCAGTTTGCTCGACCCTTCCTGACTTGGACCAGTTCGCTCGAGTGAACTTGTATTTACTGGAGCGAACCCTCCTAGAATGTTATTCGCTCGAACAAACCCTTCAGTTCGCTCGAGCGAACTGTACAGAATTACTGGGCTGTTTCCAAACATGATCAAAAGGTTGTTTTAAGGTCCAGTGAGGTTGGTTTGGAGCCCCAATTTGATGTGGAGGAATAAGAGGTGTTATATGGAAATTGATTTAGAAAAGAACCCCAATTCCGGAAATTTGTTGAGGATAATGGGCTTATCAATTTGTACTGGGAACTCGGGATGTCTCGAAACTTCCGGAGTACCAAGCCATGAGCTTTAACAGACATACGAGACCATTATACCTATTTTTTAAATCCTGAAACCTCAATGTATGGTCTGGAATTATGCGGGAGTCCATAGTGTCCGCTTTTATCGAATTTCATACGTTTTCGACAGTTTTCGTGTATTAGTACAAGTGGCATTTCAAAACCATTGAAATCTGTAAGTTGAATATTTGATCAGCCTTATGCATTTTGATAAGATACTAGTGTGATAAATGTGCTCACAAGGCCTTTCGTTCAATCTGTTTTGGGTGGTATTCACATTGTTAGTTTTATGGTCTCAATCCATTAAGATTGATGTAATAAATTGATTAATTTCTTTATTTATCAATATATTCATGCTTTCCTTTCATGAGATGAATGGTGTCTATTACTTAAATACACATAACCAATACGAATGACATGATGGTTCATGAGATGAACTGGAGTCCATAAGTATACTAGATACAATACATGTGTATGGATGAGATCCACATACGGGAGACATGTATAGAAAATCTTATATTTGAATATCTTCACAACCAGTGATGAGACTGGACATCTCATCTGACAAGGTTGCAGTACTTTGATTACTATGAGATAGTGTGATTTGTCTCGATCATCAGAATGTAAGATTCTGGATCATAGTGCTGGTACATTGGATGTATTCAAGGACCATGAGAAGCACCTCAAGAACACTGTCTTTACTTTAAGGTCTGCTCTCATAATTCCGTAGCAATAGGCTCTACATCCTGAGACATTTATGAACTCAAGTTTCTATCTATTCATTTGCTTTGAGTCACCAATGAGTGAGGCCAATTGTAGGTTAATACCTCGGTGTCTTAGGTACGTGGAGTAGTACTGTGGGAACATTTAATGGTCAAGATGGAATCTATCTCTATTATTCCCTTGTGCCAATTAATGGATTTATCATTGGTAAGTGTACACCCATCTCAATTAAGAGTTAATTGGGTGGTACTAATGATTACTATAATTAATTGGGTCTCAAGGATAATAAGATATGGGTCAAAATTGGTGGGACGGTCTGTCCAATTGATCCATGGATAATGATAGAGGGGCCAACTTGTAGTGATGGGGAAGTGTAAGGTCTTCATGTAATTTATTCCTAAGACTGGAGTTCAATTGCATTTATATAGTGGAGTTATTTGCAATTAACTGTGGCCCCGGATTGCACATGAGATGTGGGGTCACGGTGTCCCAGTTGGAGCCAGCTTTCTATGGAATCCCTAGTGGTCCCCACGCTAACCCAAGATTGGATCTTTACTAATTCTATTTGAACTCAAAAGGGAAGCATACTATTTCTATTTGAAGTGAGACTTCTAATAGTGGTAATAGTGGAACAAAGGGTTACTAAGTATAATGGAAGTTGGACTTCTAATAATATACAAAGAGAAGAGTTGAAAATCTATATAAAGGAGACTAGGGGTGGCTTTGGACGTTCATGCTTGGTCTATCAAGAGGAGTTCACGCCCATCAACCCTAAAGTGCAAGAGTTGCATTCTTCTCCTTCCCTTCTCTCTCTTCTAGTTCCCTTCTAGTTTCCTTGGAGATTCTAGATAGTTTTTCTCTTGGAGATTCCATCATCTCTCCTGTGGAAAGAGATCTGAAGCGGGTCATAGCGTGGAAGACGTTTGGGCATTAGAGATTTTGATCTTAGAAGAGTTCTTCATCAAATAGTTGAATCAAGTTCTCCATTAGAACAACCAAGCTCCATAGGTATTTTCTACTCCTTGTATGTTGTGGAATTTCGTGGTTGCATGTTTAGTGTTGTTTCTATCCTTTTAATAGGTTTGTTTGCTGATCATGATGGCTGAGTTTGAGGCATGCATCCTGGATTGGGTATTGATGGCTTTTGGATAGGTGTTCATCACTTCTAGTTGGTGAAAAGTTTTTGAAACCTATCCAAGAGGTCCACCCACTTCCAACAATTCACCCCTTTAGATATGTATATGTTTTAAATGTGTTTTGACCTACGAGTCGGCACCACTAAGCTTGGATTACCTTATCGGCTTGATCCACCGACTTAGGGTCCCCCTTTAGCTTCTGTCAGCTGCAGTCTGAATTCTGTTCTGTCTTGTCACCCTGTTCCGCGGCCGTGGTTTTGCTCAATATATTTATATATGTATATAGCTGTTTCTCGCTACTTCGTGTGCTCCGAGACCAACGCCTTTAGTGTGCTCTCATCACATTAGTGATGGAGGATTTAGCTTAAGTGTCGTTGCCATCTTGTCAGTTCCTGGTCCTTGTTACCCTACATGATTTATATTGCATCTGCATTTTTAATGAACCATGTATCCTGTTTTATGACAGTTATTGTCTTAATGAGATTTCATTACGTTTTAAGATATGCTTTGATTTCTTTAATCGTATTATCTATTCACCCACCTGCCAGACCGTCGTGTCTGACCCATTCTTGTGGTACTCAGGTCCAGTCCTCGTTATTGCCTTTGAGGAGGAGTGGGAAGAGGCGGTCAATGGGCCGCAATGTTTAGTGGAGTGGCAAGCTGACAATGTCATTTAGACATTGGGTCGAGCTATGAGATGCGAATCATGTTGGGAATTGGAATTTACATTTTGAGATATTCATTTTGGTTGTACTGGCCTTTCTTGGCCATTATTTTGGGAAATGTTTAAATTAACTCATGTTTGTGTTTAAACTTCTAACTTTATATTTTAGGGAAAAGCCAATGAAATCATTGCTCACTCTGACATCATATCAGTTACATGTATTGATCAGTTTTGTGTTAGGAATGGATTAAGAATTTGATTTGCTACACGCTTCCGCACCAATATAAATGTTTTGTGAGTATGTGTGAAATCCTCACTGCGGAAACCTGTGGGAAATTAAATGAGTATGTATTCATATGTTTATCGTTGTAACCGCACATTGACACTATTTAAGTATGTGATCATCACCATTCGCGGGCCTGGGTCCCGATCCGGGATCACGACACCGTGGGAGTTAACGAAGTTCCCTCTCCCACTTAGTTATTTAATAATGAGGGTTCTTAGAAAACAGTTTAATTAAGACCAGTTTAAAATCTAGTAGTAATGGGTCACTATATCTATACTACTATACCATTCCAAACATAATTAAACAGGTATAATATCATATGTAGCAAGTTATGATAATAATAGCTATCCAAGCACATAAAAGGAAAGACAACCAGCATAAGGAGCCTAGCTATCATGGTCAAGTAGGATCCTTTTATCTTCATGATTACCACTTCTTTAAAACATGCGCTTCGCAGAGGGGGTCCAAGGGTGTCCCCCGGCGGGGATCGAGCTATCTTAATATAATTATATCTCCATGAAAAATTACATTGAACGCTAAGCCTCCTGATGAACGGAGTTCACACGCTATGTCAATATAATTACATCACCATAAAACTTGTAAAATACGTAAAATAGTAACCACAAATATGATTCATGGGATCCATTCACATAACATACACACATGGTGACAATGATAGCCAGATCAATCGCTGCAAAATAGAGTTAGATAGTTCGCTGCAAAATAAGGGTTACAGACAGCAAAGGAAAACCATCTCTTTTACAGCAATCTATAATCTTACTATGTTTTATTCAATCCATGCGCAGTATCAGGATTGGCTCTGATACCATTGTTAGAAAAGAGTTTCCGCCAGGAACCCTTGATATTGCATACAGATCAATGCGGAAATAGCTTTAAACGAAGATGATCAAAGACCATACCTGCGAGATCTCTTCGATTTGATCTCGGTCTTTCTTATCTGATCTCTGTCTTGCAGTAGCCCGAAAATCTCAAGGTCTTCTACTGTATTCCTCTATGCTCGAATTCGCACCAGGGAGTGGGCCTCTTCTGCGAATTCTCTCTGCTCTCTAAAATGAGATTTTTCTTCTTATTGACCTAGAGAGCAATAGCGCATATTTATAGGCTACAATAGGGACCTTTAGAAGTAAATAAGGATAGGCTCCTTATGGAAGCAGGAAACCCTAATTCGACCCAAATTAGAATCCAAGTTCTATAAATTACAATTCAATCCACTGGAGAATTATATTTGTACTCCTGTCCTTATTCTTAAAATTAATATTTCGAGCTTCAAGTCATTAAGTTCTTATTAATCTCCTCTTGTTAAGATTTCATATATCCATCGATTAAATAATTACTGACATCTATATTTAATCGATATCTTGATAATTCCTTGAGACCTTTGTAACACCCTGTCCCGAGTTAATCAAAATTAACTCTAATTAACTGGGATTAATGCTAATTGAATGTATTTTAAGGAATTAATGTGGCTTAAGGGCCAAATTGAATTGAAATTGTCTCAAACGAGCAATTTGAGTTTAATGATGAGGTAATGAATGCATTGAAGTGATTTTAGGCATAGATTGAGGGATACGAGGACTTTTTCGTAAATACGAATTTCCGCGTATTTCGCCGAATACGGAAACTCTTGATACCCGCACCTGTATCTCGAGGAGTACGTTAAATTCCGTAGCAACAGCGATTCCATTCAGCGTGAATTGGATCAAATGACCCTTCATTTGACTCAAATTGTAATTAGTGGAAATGAGAGGGGCTAAAATGCAAATGAGGGCTTATAAGATTGAGATGAACTCCTTCGAGTTCATTTTCATTCCCAGCACAGCTCTCTCTTCCTCTCTTTCTCATTTTCTTCTCTCTTCCAAGTTCTCTCCATTAAGTGGTGGTTTGGAAGCTTAACAAGTGATTGAAGAGGCACTCCACCTTCGCCATCATCTTCTCCATCTTCTTCTTTGATTTCTTGAAGTTTATAGCTTGAGAAAATCTCAAGAAATTCTTCAAGAGACTACAAGTAAGTGGTTTAGATTGCTTATAGAGTTTCTCAACTCTTTCTAGCGATTTGGAATGGTTTCTAGTGCAAAGAACTCATTGGAGTTCCATTTGTGGGTTGAATTGATTCTAGGTGCAAAAGAGGGTTTCAATTGAGGTTTTCATCTCAAATTCAAGTTGAGCAAGGAGGTTCTTGTGGATTAATCTCCAAACAAGGCAAGTATACTCAATTCTCATGATTTAACATGTAAATGAACTTGTTGGAACTCAAAGAGTTCAATTCCAGAAAATTCAGTTCAAAGAATTCTGAACTTCTGGGAACAACTCGGTCAGCCGATAGACTGACCGACAGCCTGACCGACGTTTCTGGATTGAATCTCGCTGGAGATTTCAGTTTTTGTAAAGCTGACCTAACTGGATTCGGTCAGCCGACAGAGAAGGCTTGGTCGACCGACAGTCGACCGAACCACCTAACCGAGTGGTCTGAGAGATCATCTGATGCTCTCTGGAATTGGAACCGAGAGGTGTTTGAACAAAACTCGGTTAACCGACACTGTAGGTTCAGTCAACCGACGTCTGACCGAAGGGGTGACCGAATTCCTTTGGGAGATGTCAGGAGATTAGTATCAGTGAACTGAGCTTCTGGAAAGCTGACCGACAGAGTTC
Organism: Persea americana; assembly: GCA_029852735.1. Classification (NCBI taxonomy): domain Eukaryota; kingdom Viridiplantae; phylum Streptophyta; class Magnoliopsida; order Laurales; family Lauraceae; genus Persea; species Persea americana. Next base: position 34,776,042 of record CM056813.1, read on the forward strand.
GGTCAGCTGAATTCCAGAGTTCGGTCAGCCGACAGGTGATCGAGAAGGTGACCGACATTGTTGAGGTTTCAGAATTTATTTCCGAAATTTTCCTAAACCTTCATGGGTGTTAGCTAAACTTATGTGAATGTAAATTTCACTAAAAAGTGATGTCATCTAGAATAACACATACATTGCATAATAAACATTTCACCTGAATGTTGTTTTAGTAAAATTTAATTATTTCGGACTTGAGTTGGCTTGTCCTCTCTCGTCTAATACTGTTATGTTCCTTGTTGTCGCGACCCCGAACCGGGGCCCGGGACCGCGACGGGGTGGTGTGGATAATGAACCACCCCTTAATAATAATTAAACATTTCCTTAATTTCCCACAGGTTTCCGCGGTGAGGATTCCACATACACTCATAGGACATTTACATTGGTGCGGAAGCGTGTAGCAAATCAAACTCTTAATCTAATCACATCAAATAAGACTGTTAATACACAGGTATGACATGATGTCAGAGTGAGCAATGATCTCATTAGCATTCCCAAAATGTGAAGTTGAAGTTTAAACAAAAGATCAAGTTAATTAACATTCCCCAAAAAAAAATGGCCAACAAAGGCCAGTACAACCAAAAGTATAAAACAGTATCATTCTATGAACTCCCCAAAATGTTCGTAGCTCAAAGCTAAACTGAGTGTCTACATGACATCGTCAGCTTGCCACTCTACTAATCCTTGCGGTTCATCAACCGCCCCCTCTGGCTCCTCCTCAAAGGCAAAAACGGGAGCTGGACCTGAGTACCACAAAAATGGGTCAGACACGACCGTCTGGCAGGTGGGTGAATAGATAATAGCAAGAAAGAAATCAAAGCATATCATAGATGTAACGAAAAACTGTCATAAAACAGGATGCATAGTTCATTTAAAGTACAGATGCAATATAAATCATGTGGGGTATTCAAGGTACAGGAACTGACTAGATGGCAACCACACTAGAGCTAAACCCTCTCCATCACTAAGGTGATGAGAGCACATTCAGTGCGTTGGGCTCGAGCACACGAAGTGACGAGAGCCAACATTATAAACATATACATATACATATAGCTAGGCAAGACCACGGCCGCGGAACCGGGTAACGGGACAGGACAGGATCCAAGTTGCAACTGGCGGGAGCACAAGGGGGAGGCCCAAGTCAGTTGATCAGACTGACAAGGACGTCCAAGCTTAGTGGTGCCGACTCATAGGTTACATGAGAAATCAAAACGTATACAAAACATATCAGTGTAAAACATTCGGGTAAGCGGGGCATGGTGCTCGTAGGCACACATTTCATATTATTATCTGTTCATGCATAAACGGGCTGGCAGGACATATCCAGTATATAAATCGAAATTTGAGATAAAACAATGCAATGAATCCTTATATCATTAGGGATTATATATTGGGGCATCCATATTCAAACGACATGTACAAGGATCTTGTATGTCTATATTACCCTTAGTATGGTACTCGAATGATAGAGGACATACTAAGTTTCCTTATGCACGTTGATGAATCTAAAAGTCCCAATACCTTTTCCGAAATGGTTTTTCTTTCTATGTCAATCTCCTTATGTCATCCCCTGGGTCTTTCCAAGGTGGTAGGGCATCAGAACAACCCATCCAAACCTTTAAATACCATATCTGAAACCAACAGAAAAGACTCAGGAATTCTGGGTAAAACTCGGTCACCTGTCGGTCAGCTGGCGGTTAGCCGCCGATGTGATCGGCGGTTAGCCGCTGGCTGGCCGCGGGGCTGACCGCGGTTCACCCTGCTAAAATGTAGCATTCTGTGTTTCTAACCGCGCCTCTCGGCTACCTTGCGGTCACATGGTTTTTGGATTGGCGGTTAGCCGCGAGCTGACCGCGGTTCGCCTGTCAAAATACAGCATTCTGTGTTTCTAACCGCATCTGGGTCGGCTAGCCGCCGGTCACCTGTCGGCTAGCTGCCAAGGTGACCGCCCGCTGACCGCCCAGCTGCGGGAACTACACATCAGGTGCAGATTTCAGTCCTTTCTTTCCCAAACCATTTCACCTCAACTCCAACCATTTCCTAACATGAAATAGGTCTATTCCTTCCATTTAACATTTAATTCTTTCCACCAACCACCATTCCATCAATGTATTTAATTCTCCTACCAATACCAATCTCATTTAATGCAAGTACAAATATCATTTAAGAAGTTTCATAATGACCAAGATAACTTTGATGATGAATGCATATATTCTCATAAAACTAACTAAGGGAAAAACCATGTCAATAAATACATTTCCAAAAGCATTATGAAACATAATGAACCAAATGAAATAGGAATAGTAAAAATCCACATTTCAACAAAATAAGAACTTATTCAAATCGAATCCATTCATCCACTTGCCTTGGTCTCCAAGTATGCTAGTCAAGCTCTAATCCTTCTATCAAGCTCAAAATCTACAATCTACACAAAAATCCCCAAAATACATTCATTACTACCCTAGAATGTCAAAATCAAGAAATAGATGGAGATAGCTTCCAATAATCAAGGTGAAGCACCTCCATGGCTAGAAGAATACACAACCAAGAGATGAGAAGAGGAACTTACATGAAGAGTCCTCTAATGGCAAGAGTTTGCTCAAAAGGTAGCTTGGAATGGGAGGTTCTCTCAAAAAAAGATATCAAGAGGAAGCTCTCATGGAGGGGAAGAAGATCAATGCCTCCATTTTGCCTTTAGCAATAGATTTGAGAGAGGTTGAGAGATGGGGAAGCAAGGAGCAAGAAGAAAACCCTAGACTGGGCTGGAATTCTCTATATCTCAAGAAGTTGCAAGAAGAGGAAGAGAGGGAAAAGACTCCTCCTTATATAGATAATGGCAATGGGTCCCACAACTTAAAAGTCCAATCGAGCTAAAACATCGTTCTACGGGCTTCGGACGGATTCGACGAAGAAGGAAGAATTGATCGTCGAAATTTCTACTTTCCAAAAAGTATATATTTTACGAGTTTCGGAGACATTGAAATTAGTGTCCAGATTTTGTGTAAAAAGACTGTTTTACCCCTATCAATGGCAAAGTAGGGTTTAGAGGTCTCGAATGGAAACGGAGCAAATACAAAAGTTGTCGGGAATCATAAAATACATTCAACGGAGCAAATTACCGATTTCCAGAATTATAACTAAATCCCAAAACTAATCAAGACACACTAAAAGGAACCCCCAAAGGGCCCCACTAGATCAAAAGAATTCCCAAAATTATTCAAAGCTATAAAAAGCTATTCTAATCCAGATTTAACCCATTTCCACTAATCTCACTTATAGCTCAAACACGTCTTAATTAACACTAAAAGGAAACTCTCGGGGCGGGGTCTTACACTTGTTGAGGTACCTTGAATAATGTATTGAATTAATGAAATGAAATACATGAAATGAAAGGAAAGGAACTGAAATGAATGAACCACTATAATGAATTAAAGAATAAGTCTGCTGCTGTAGATGGAGTGTTCCAGAGCTCCATGGTGATGCCGGTCATCTCTAATCAAGACACTGGTAAATCCCACACATTTGAAAAACCACTTAATAAAGTGTGTACTATGAAATGAAATGAGTCCATCTGAAGGCTGGGTCATGAATGGTGTGCCCTTCCGCCCATGCCATGGAGGACAATGAAAAGTCACTTGTTAAAGTGTACATAATGATATTGAATGCTTCCTTCAGGGGAAAACAACATGAATGAGCAAATGAATTTGTAATGATTTATTGATTTGATTTGAATTGTTTAGAAATGCTAAACAAGTGTATTATCATAGAATTGTGTATACATTGTTGAACCGTCGTGTTCACAGTGTTATTAATGACATTACAGGCCAACTTGCCCATTCCGATAATGCAGAGGCCGCGCCGCCAGCGGAGGAGGCCAATCCGGTTCTTGCAGGAGGATTAAACGAGCGGACGTAACTCGGAGGGCATTATTTCGAACATTTTGAAATGTTTTGGATATAGATTCATTTTGGTGTGAATAACAGTCACCTGCATTGTATTTGAATATGCATGGTTGACTTGAATTAGATAGGCAATGAGATGTGTAATTAAACTTTACTCTTGTGTAAAGAACTGGTATTGATTGTCAATGTATATATATATTTCCGCAAAAATGTACATTTGACAGGTATGTGTAAGATCCCTTGTGAATCTCGTGTTGACTTCGGTGATGCGAGGTTTATGGGAGTAAGTATGCAGTCGCGACTCGGGGTTTGGCCATGGTAACCCTATTCTCGGGCCCGGGTTGTGACATACTTATTGTATGGTATCAGAGCTAAGTTAATAAATTAAAAGACTTAGGAAATGATAGGAACGAAGTGAGGAACATGACGTTTCGTACCAAATCCAATTTTGGATTTGTGATTTAAATGCTTTCACTATATGTGATATATATGTGATGGAAGTGTGGAGATCTATGTATCTTACCTTCCTTATTGTTTACAACATGGTTGCATCTGGATCAAATCCAGGAAGTGATGACTTTATTGAGGTTGTCACACCTTCTCCTATATCCGATGTGGATGCAAGGATGACTGCCATTCTTGAGCAGTTAGTCAAGAGTAATGAAGCTCAAATCACTATGCAAGCACAGCATAGGGAGGCTCAATTAGCTATGCAAGAGCAGCATAGAGAGCAATTAGCCAAGAGCCATGAAGCACAGATGGGTATGCAAGCCCAGATCACTTCTCTGTTACAAGCACAGAGCCAATTGCAGGCTCAAGTACAGGCACCACCATTGTCACCAGTTCAACCACCTACTCATGTTGGAATGCAAGTGGTGATACAGCCCAAGGAGAAAGACCCTAATGTCCTGTACGAACAGTTCAGGAAAAGAGGAGACACTGAGTTTCGGGATACTGAGGACGTACTAAAGGCTGATGAGTGGCTAGAACACATCAAGGATGTGTTTTGTACAGTCACCTGTACGCGGAAGTAGAAGGTTTCTCTCATTTCCTCCATGTTACGAGAGGTAGCAAAGGCATGGTGGAGGAGTGTGAGTGAGACAATTTCCAAAATGCCAGATGCAACTATTTGGGAGACTTTCAAACGTCAATTCCAAAGAAAGTTTGTCCCAGAGCACGTAAGGCAGAAGAAGGAGTCAGAATTTCTGCATCTGAAACAAGGTCAACTGACCGTAGCTGCATATGTCCACACTTTTCTACAACTATCTAAGTATGCTACCGATCGGTAGATACGGAAGACAACGTAAGACCCTGACCCCTAATTTTCGGAATTAGTGTGTTTTTAGCCGTGGTTTAGTTTTCTAAGTAAGATTTGAGCCTAATTGAGTTAGATTGTGGTTTAGAATGGTTTTCCATAGCTTTGGGGGATTTTGAGAGCGGTTGGACCCGGTCTGACAGCCCGGGAATGCCTTGGGTTGTACATGTAAGCGTAAGGGATTGTTCTTGATTTTGAAAAATTACAATTTTGGTTTCTTTTGATAGGTCAAATTAGATCCAACAACTTTTGTGTTTAGACCTACCCCATTCGAAACTCAGAAAATCAGTTTTTCAGCCCGAGGGGCAAAAAAGTCTTTTCACATTTAAATCTGAGCCCAGATTTCGAAATTTCAGAACCATGCCAAAAATATACTTTTTGAAAACTAGATTTTATAAGGATCATTTTAGTCTTCTTCATTGATTTCATCCGAGGCCTGGAAAGCCCAGTTCTAAGTCCATGAAGAGTTTTAAGTTGTGGGCCCCATAATTATCACTTTATATAAGCCCCACCTTCCATCTCTTCTCTCCATTCTCTTGCCCAACGAGAGTGAGTTGCAGGAGCTCCCAGCTGAGCCTTATTCCTCTCCTTCCTTGCTTTTCCCTCCACCAAATCAACCATGATTCATCACCGTTTGAAAATCCGATTTCGCCATTGTGTTCCCCACCTTCCAAGCTCTCCCTAGACCCCATTTTCGTGTGAGGGGCAGCTGGAAAACCCTTTGTTTGAGCTGTTCCTTGCTGGTTGGAGATGCTACAGGTAAGACCTCCCTTTCATTTCTTTATATGAGGTAGGGCAGCCCCTAGGGAGCCTTGATTTCAACATGCAAGCTCTAACTCTAACTCTTTTCTAGATTCCAAATTTTGAGCCACTTTTTGAGTATGTTTTGGGGGTCTTTGTTTCACAGGTGTGCTTGTGTCTAATTGGTGAGATTTCTGAGTAATCTTGGAGTGCTAGAGACAAAGGCAAGTGAATAATCAGTTTCTTTTGAATGCATGCAAATCTGAAACTGTTTTTATTGAAATTCTGATTTGAAATATGTTGTTTTCTTCACTGGTTGATTGCATTCAAATCTGCAATTTTTGTGTTCATTCGGTATGCAAATTTCTGCAGTTTTGTGTCCAATTCATGTGCAATTGTGTTCAGATTTTTGCAGGATTTTAGTGTGCAATGGTGTTCAGATTTCTGCAGAATTTTAGTGTACAATTGTATTCAGATTAGGTGCAGATTTTTACAACTTTTAATGTTCAAATTATGTGCAGATTTCTACTACTTTTAATGTTCAGATTTTGTGCAGATTTATACGACTTTTAGAGTTCAGTTCTTGTTCAGATTTCCGTAACTTTTAATGTTCAGATCTTGTTTAGATTTCTGCAACATGTAGTGTTCAGTTTTATGTTCAGATTTCTGCAAATTATTTTAATGTTCAGCTAGGTTCAGATTTATGCAAATGTTTTAATGTTTCAGCTAGACTCAGATTTCTGGAGTTGATTTAATGTTTCAGCTATGTGAAAAATTCTGCACTGCTGAAATTCAGAATTCTGCACTGCTTAGATTCAGAATTCTACACTGCTGAAATTCAGAACCCTGCACTGCTGAAATTCAGAAATTCTGCACTGCTGAAATTAGTTGAACCTGTTTTCAAAAAATTCTGGTTTCAAATATGTTGTTTCCTGCAATTGCATTCAAATCTGAAATTGTTTTCTTGAAATTCTGATTTGAGATATGTTGTTTCTAGCATTGTTTTATTTGGTTATGAAAGTATGAATTCGAATTATTTTTTAAATTCTATATTTTTCACTGGTGTTGAGTCTTAGATGTTATTTGTTAATGGATATTGGGGTGGAATTGGAGCAGTGGAGTTCACTGTTGGTACCAAGGAGGTTCTGTGACCAGTTCGCTCGAGCCAACTTTTGTTCGCTCGAGCTAACTGTTCCGGGCTCGGAATGACCATCTTCCAGAAGCCATAACTTTTGAATTGTTTGTCAGAATTTGGAGTTCTATATACCGTTGGAAAGCTCTCGAAGCGAGGAATCCAATGGTATACTATGCTTAGTGATCTAAGGCTGGCAAAAAAAGTGGATATTTTGATTAACGAAAAACTAGAATATGTTGAGGGGCTTTTCTCTTGATATTGTGTACTTGGAAATCTGAAATGTTGTTTACCTTCAGGGGCACCAATCCGCTTTTAATTCCAACATTTGGGTTTCAATTACACAAGAATCAAATGAAGGGCCTTAGCATATACTTGAAAGTCTGTTTTCAGAAACTTAGTCTTGACATGGAGAATATTACTTTGCACTTGTTTTGACTTACAAGCGTTGGTTTTGTCTTGGATCTCGTTTTGTACTTGCTTTGACTTACAAGCATTGGTTTCGTTCGGGTATTGTTTTGCACTTGTTTTGACTTACAAGTATCAGTTTTGTTTCGGGTATTGCTTGGCACTTGTTTTGAGTTACAAGTATTAGCTTTGTTTCAAATTGTTTTAAGAACCCAAAAAGGGGACTACTTATTGTGCTTCGACATGCTTATAGCTTATGCTCACTTGTTTTGTCTTACGTGCACCGTCCACCCCGTGTGGTCGATGAGGGAAATGTGAGAACTTGGTCCGGGTTGCACCCTTAACCACGGGGCGTAGCGTGTCAACCACGGGCCTCAAACGGCGAGTCTCCATTAATTTTGAGCATTCAAATATAAGAACTTGGTCCGGGCGGTACCCTTAACCACGGGGCGTAGTGTGTCAACCACGGGCCTCAAACGGCGAGTCTCCATTAGTTTTGTGCATTCATGAATTCCGTTGAATACCACTAAGCTTGGACTGCCCTCTCAGTCTGATCCACTAGTTAGGGGGTCCTTAAACATAAGGACTGTCTGCAGATAAGTCGTGTATTTTTACACATTTTTGTTTTGTTCCGGTTCCGCGGCCGGTTTTCCCGCCCACCTTGTGTGGCTCGGGCTTTCGTTTCGTTTCGCCTGTCTTGCTTTGTCTTTGCTTGCTCTTGTCATCATGTATGACGGAGAAAGGATGAGCTTGACTCCAGAGATACATTATACACCTGGGTAGTAGTTGTTCTTAGCTTGTTATTTTGTAAGGCTTTTGTTAGCCTTTTCTTTTGGGATTGTAATTAATGCACTTGTTAAATTATAACTTGAATATTCTTGGGTATTGATAAGCCTGTCACTGTCAGCTCTGTATATTTTGGTATCATGTTTTGTTCCAGTCTGAGTATGATTATGCTATGACAGCTTTATACTGACGGGTTGAGTGCGACACGGAACCCGATGGCCACGGGCTCCGGGTCGCAATGCCACGTAAGCTTCCGCGAAATGTTCTTGATGTGTTTGGAAATTTTGTGTAAGACCCCGCCCCGAGAGTTTCCGCTTAGTGTTAATTAAGACGTGTTTTAGTTATAAGTGAGATTAGTGAGAATTGGTTAAATCTGGATTAGAATAGCTTTTTATAGCTTTCAATGATTTTGGGAACTCTTTTGATCTAGTGGGGCCCTTTGGGGGTTCCTTTTCTTGTGTCTTGATTAGTTTGGGGATTTAGATATAATTCTGGAAATCGGTGATTTGCTCCGTTGAATGTATGTTATGATTCCCTACAACTTTCGTATTTGCTCCGTCCCCATTCGAGACCTCTAAACCCTACTTTGCCATTGATAGGGGTAAAACAGTCTTTTTACACAAAATCTGGACACAATTTTCAATGTCTCCGAAACTAGTAAAATATATACTTTTTGGAAAGTAGAAATTTCGACGAGTAATTCTTCCTTCTTCGTCGAATCCGTCCGAAGCCCGTAGAACGATGTTCTAGCCCATTTTAGACTTTTAAGTTGTGGGACCCTTACCACTATCTATATAAGGAGGAGTTCTTTTCTCTTCTCCTCTTCTTGCAATTTCTTGAGAAAGAGGGATCCCAGCCCAGCCCTAGAGTTCTTCCATTGCTTCTTGCTTCTTCTTCTCTCAATCTCTCCCAATCTCTTGCTAAAGGCTAAGTGGATGCTACAACCTTCTTCCCCTCCATGAGAGCTTCCTCTTAATATCTTTTTTTGAGAGAACCTCCCATTCCAAGCTACCTCTTGAGCCAACTCTTGCCATTAGAGGACTCTTCATGTAAGTTCTTCTTCCCATCTCTTGATTGTGTGTTCATCTAGCCTAGGAGGTGCTTCACCTTGATTATTGGAAGTTACCTCCATCTATTTCTTGATTTTGATTTTTTTAGGGCTTGTAATGATTGTATTTGGGGATTTTTGTGTAGATTGTAGATTGTGAGCTTGATAGTGGATTAGAGCTTGATTAGCATACCTTGGAGACCAAGGCAAGTGGATGAATGGATTTAATTTGAACAAGTTCTTATTTTTGTTGAAAATGTGGATTTCTACTATTTCCATTTCATCTGACTCATTATGTTTTATAATGCTTTTAGAAGTGTATTGATTGACATGGTTTTCCTCTTAGTTAGTTTTATGAGAATAAATGCATTCATCATCAAGTTTATTTTGATCATTTCAAACTTCTTAAATGCTATTTGTAATCGCATTGAATGAGATTTGGATTGGTAGGTGAATTAATGCATTGATGGAATGGTTGTTGGTGGAAAGGATTAAATGTTAGAGGGAAGGAATAGTCCCATTTCATGTTAGGGAATGGTTGGAGTTGAAATGAAATGGGTTGGGAGGCAAAGAACTGAAATCTGCACCTGATGTGAAGTTCCCGCAGCTGGGCGGTCAGCGGGCGGTCACCTCGGCGGCTAGCCGACAGGTGACCGGCGGCTAGCCGACCCAGATACGGTTAGAAACACAGAATGCTGCATTTTGACAGGCGAACCGCGGTCAGCCGAGCGGTCACCTCGCGGCTAACCGCCAATCTGAAACCCAGTGACCGCTAGGTAGCCGTGATGCGCGGTTAGAAACACAGAATGCTACTTTTTAGCAGGGTGAACCGCGGTCAGCTCCGCGGTCAGCCAGCGGCTAACCGCCGATCACCTCGGCGGCTAACCGCCATCTGACCGACAGGTGACCGAGTTTAACCCAGAATTCCTGAGTCTTTTCCATTGGTTTCAGATATGGTAATTAAAGGTTTGGATGGGTTGTTCTAATGCCCTACCACCTTGGAAAGACCCAGGGGATGACATAAGGAGATTGACATAGATAGAAACACCATTTCGGAAAAGGTATTGGGACTTTTAGATTCATCAACGCGCATAAGGAAACTTAGTATGTCCTCTATCATTCGAGTACCATATTTGGGGTAATATGGACATACAAGATCCTTATACATGTTGCTTGAATATGGAAGCCTCAATATTTAGTCCCTAATGATATTAGAAACTATTGCTTTGTTTTACTCAAATTATATATGTAATTACCCGATCGTAATGGTTTTATCTCAAATTCCGATTTATACACCGATATGTTTCCCCAGCCCCGTTTATGCATGTACGGAAAATAATATGAAATGTGTGCCTTCGAGCACCATGTCCCGCCTGCCCGTATGTTTTATATTGATGTAGTTTTGTATATGTTCTGATTTATCATGTAACCTAAGAGTCGGCACCACTAAGCTTGGACATCCTTGTCAGTCTGATCAACTGACTTGGGTCTCCCCCTGTGCTCCCGCCAGTTGCAACTTGGATCCCGTTCTGTCCCGTTACCCGGTTCCGCGGCCGTGGTCTTGCCTAGCTATATGTATATGTATATGTATATGTTTATAATATTGGTTCTCGTCACTTCGTGTGATTGAGCCCAATGCACGCAATGTGCTCTCATCACCTTAGTGATGGAGAGGATTTAGCTTTAGTGTGGTTGCCACCTAGTCAGTTCCTGTACCTTGAATACCCCGCATAATTTGTATTGCATCTGTACTTTAAATGAACTATGCATCCTGTTTTATGACAGTTTTCGTTACAACTATGTTATGCTTTGATTTCTTTCGTGTTATTATCTATTCACCCACCTGCCAGACCGTCGTGTCTGACCCATTTTTGTGGTACTCAGGTCCAGCCCCCGTCTTTGCCCTTGAGGAGGAGCCAGAGGAGGCGGTCGGTGAACCGCAACGATTAGTAGAGTGGCAAGCTGACGATGTCATGTAGACATTGGGTTTAGCTTCGAGCTGCGAACATTTTGGGAGATTGTAGATTGATACTGTTTTATACTTTTGGGTTGTATTGGCCTTTGTTGGCCTTTATTTTGGGGGAATGTTAATTAACTTGTTCTTTTGTTAAACTTTAACTTAATATTTTGGGAATGCTAATGAGATCATTGCTCACTCTGACATCATGTCATACCTGTGTATTAACAGTCTTATTCTATGTGAATGGACTAGGAGTTTGATTTGCTACACGCTTCCGCACCAATATAAATGTTCTATGAGTGCATGAGGAATCCTCACCGCGGAAACCTGTGGGAAATTAAATAAATAAATGTACAATAATCATCATCAAGGGGTGGTTCTTTATTCGCACCACACCACCCCCGTCGCGGTCCCGGGGCCCCCGGTCCGGGGTCGCGACAGACTGGTATCAGAGCGAGACGTGTTTCAGGCAATTAAAAGAAACTAGAAATCCTAAGGACGTGGCGAGGATCCGTTAGACTTCTTGTTAGACTTTTCGTTAGTTAGACTCGTGTGAGCAATGTGTGACCCTTATATGACTTTATGTGCTAACAATTTGTTTTACAGTGATATGCCACCTCGAAAAAGACCCGTAACCGACAATCCCACCGCAAGCAATAGTGAACACACCGGGCCACTAGGAAACGGTATTCCGGATCCAAACATGCAGAACCAATTCCAACAGATGATGCAAGCCATGCTTGACCAGCAACGTCAAGCCAATGAAAATCAAGCCAGATTGCAAGAGCAAATGGCCAGGAAGGATGAAGAGCATGCTAAGGAGATGGCTATGATGCAAAGGCAGTTGTTAGAAGTGCTAGAAAGGAGACCTGAACCGGCACCAGCGCAACCTCCAGGCACTCAGATTGTCATCAACAATAGGGAACATGATCCCAATGCGCTGTACGAAAAGTTTAGGAAGAGGGGTCCCAAGGAGTTCACGGGGCATGAGGACCCACTAGCTGCAGATGACTGGTTGGAGCAGACAGAGAACATCTTCGAGATATTCAGATGTACCGGTAGAGAGCAAGTGCAACTTACCGCTTCCATGTTCACCGGCCTAGCGGACATATGGTGGAAGACAATCAAGGCTGAGTATAGGACCATAGCAGATGTAGACGCGTGGACAAGTTTCAAGAGACAATTCAGTGACAAGTATGTACCGACACATGTGAAGAGGCAGAAGGCCATTGAATTCCAGCAGCTCGTACAAGGTAGCACGACCGTTCAAGAGTACCTCACGAAGTTTGAGAGGTTGTCTCGATATGCCCCCGAGTTAATTGACACTGTGGAGAAGAAGATAACGCGGTTCCTCGAAGGACTCAACCCGATCATTGAAAGGGATGCCACGGGTGTTGTACCACCTATCACTTTTGAAGAGGCTGTGAGAAGAGCCTACAAATTCGAGAACCTGAACAACAAGATCCTCAAGATCCAAGGAAAGGCACCAGCTCACCAACAGAATCACCAACCAAAGAACCATCAGAACAAGCGACCGAGGCATGAACAAAACGTGCAGAATGCTCTAGTTTGCGTTCACTGTGGTAAGAACCACGAGAGTGCTCAATGCCGTACGATTACGGGAGCATGTTTCAGATGTGGATCCATGGCACACCAACTCAAAGACTGCCCAAGGCAAGCTGGGCAAGGCAACAACAGACAGCAACAGCAACAACAAGGAACTCAGCGCCAGGCACCACCTCAGAATGCATTAGCTGTACAGAATCAGCCCAGGCCACTCCAGCAACAGGCTCCACAGCAACAATATAGACCTCCACAGCAACATCAAGCTCGTCAGCAAGGACAGAATCAGAATCAGCGTCCTCCTCAGCAGTATTGGAATGCACAGCAAGGAAGGCAGCAACAGGCTCAGAACAGGCCTCAACAGCGAGGACAAGTGTATGCAATTAACCAAGCTGATGCAGAGGCGGCAGATAACGTGGTGGAAGGTACACTCCTAGTTTGTGGATTCGAAGCTAAGATTTTGTTTGACCCTGGCTCTACGCACTCCTTCTTGTCTCCAAAATTTTCTAAGTTGATTGATATGCCTGCTAGAGAACTTGAGTATGTGTTGACAGTATCCACTCCCGTAGGCAAACAAGTCGTGTGTAGAAAGTATTATCCTAGTTGTGCTATTAAGATAGGAGATGTGGTGTTACCGGCGAATCTCATTTTGTTGGAGATGTTTGATTTCGATGTTATTCTAGGAATGGATTGGTTAGCAGGGTACCATGCTACGATGGACTGTTTCCATAAGACCCTCACGTTCAAATTAGAGGAGACCCCAGCAGGCGTTTTGTTTCATGGGGAGAGGAGAAATTCTTGTCCAAGATTCGTCTCGGCATTGAAGGCTGATAGACTAGTGAGAAGTGGATGTGAATGCTATTTAGCGTTTATCACGGAGGATAAACGGTCCCAAGGGGTGGAGGAGATTCCAATTGTTTGCGAATTCCCAGACATTTTTCCAGAAGAAATCCCAGGTTTACCACCTGTTAGGGAGATTGACTTCACCATCGAGTTGTTACCAGGGACCGCTCCGATATCTATCGCACCATACAGAATGGCTCCAGCTGAATTAGGAGAGTTGAAGATTCAGTTGCAAGAATTGTTGGATAAAGGTTTTATTAGACCGAGCGTCTCACCTTGGGGAGCTCCAGTGTTATTCGTCAAGAAGAAAGACGGTTCCATGAGAATGTGTATTGATTACCGGAAATTGAACCAAGCTACCATCAAGAACAAGTATCCGTTGCCAAGGATAGATGAATTGTTTGACCAATTGCAAGGTGCTGCTTACTTTTCGAAGATCGATCTAAGATCCGGTTATCATCAGCTGAGAGTTAGAGATTCAGATGTATCGAAGACGGCGTTCCGGACGAGATATGGACACTATGAGTTCTAGTGATGCCATTTGGATTGACGAATGCACCAGCAGCATTCATGGCTTTGATGAACAAAATATTCGCTGAGTACTTAGACCAATTCACAGTGGTGTTTATTGATGACATTTTGGTGTACTCGAAGTCTAGAGAAGAACATGAAGAGCATTTGAGGATAGCATTGCAACTTCTAAGAGATAACCAATTGTATGCGAAGCTCACTAAGTGCGATTTTTGGCTTGAGGAAGTCGCATTTTTAGGCCATATCATTTCCAAAGAAGGATTATCAGTGGACCCAGCCAAGATAGATGCAGTTGTGAAGTGGGAAAGACCGAAGAACGCGTCAGAAATCAGAAGTTTTCTTGGATTGGCGGGTTACTATCGAAGATTTGTGCAAGGATTTTCGTCGATTGCAGCTTCATTGACAAAGTTGACCAAGAAGAATGCACCTTATGTGTGGACAGACCAATGCGAGGCCAGCTTCCAAGAGTTGAAAAGGAGATTAACATCAGCACCCGTCCTCACTTTACCATCCGGGAGCGGTGGTTACACCATCTTTACAGATGCTTCGAATATAGGACTCGGTTGTGTGTTGATGCAAGATAGAAAAGTCGTCGCTTATGGATCCCGGCAGTTGAAGGACCACGAGAAGAACTATGCAACGCATGATCTGGAATTAGCAGCGGTCGTTTTTGCACTAAAGATGTGGAGACATTACCTCTACGGAGAGAAATTCGAAGTCCACTCCGATCACCGCAGCTTACAGTATTTGTTCTCTCAGAAAGAGTTGAATATGAGACAAAGAAGATGGATGGAATACATCAAAGATTACGACTTTCCGATCAAATACCACCCGGGAAAGGCAAATGTAGTAGCCGATGCCTTGAGTAGGAAGTCAGCTAGTGTGGCAAGCCTAAGGGTTACGTGCTTCTTTCAGCAATTTGAAGAGTTGGGGGTAGATTTTCAGCCCCTAAGCGAGGGAGTGATGTTAGCCAACATGTCAGTGTCTGAACCCTCGTTCATTCGGAAGATCAAGGACGACCAATTGCAAGATCCAGAGTTGGCCAAGATTTCAGAGCATATAGCAGAACGTCCTGATTTCCGTATTGTGGATGGAGTCTTATTCTACCGTGATCGTCTATGCGTGCCCAACATTGAAGATTTGAAGAACGATATTATGACAGAGGCGCACAGCACGAAATACTCTATGCATCCGGGTAGCACGAAGATGTATCAGAACCTGAAAGGCAGATTTTGGTGGAACAACATGAAGAGAGAAATAGCAGCTTTCGTTTCACGATGTATGACGTGCCAGTTGGTGAAGGCAGAACATCAGAGACCTCCAGGGTTATTGCAGCCATTAGAGATCCCAGAATGGAAGTGGGAACATATCACCATGGATTTCATCTCGGGATTGCCAAGGACCAGAAAAGGGAACAACTCCATATGGGTCATTGTGGACCGTCTCACCAAATCAGCTCATTTCATTCCTATGAAGACCGGAGAGAAAATGCATATGTTACCTCTCGCAGAGTTATTTGTCAACGAGATTGTCAGCCGTCATGGGCAACCAGTCTCCATTACTTCAGATAGAGATAGCAGATTCGTCTCGAGATTCTGGAAGACTTTGCATGAGTCTATGGGAACAAAGCTTCAGTTCAGCACAGCGTATCACCCACAAACAGATGGTCAGTCGGAAAGAACTATTCAGACCCTTGAAGATATGCTTCGAGCGTGTGTACTAGATTTCAAGACTTAATGGGACGAGACCCTACCGCTTTGCGAATTTGCCTACAACAACAGTTATCATTCGAGCATCGGGATGGCGCCTTTTCAGGCATTGTATGGTAGGAGGTGTAGAACTCCAGTTTGTTGGGAAGAAGTAGGTATTCGCAGTTTTCATGGACCGACTATGGTGAGTGAAACCAGCGACAAAGTCAAGTTGATCCAAGAACGTCTGAAAGTAGCCCGGAGTAGACAGAAGAGTTATGCAGACTCTCATCGAAGGGACTTACATTTTAAGGAAGGAGATAAGGTTTTCTTGAAGGTGTCACCTACTAGAGGAACTCTGAGATTCGGTCAGAAAGGCAAATTATCTCGGAGATACATTGGACCCTATGATATTGTGAGCAAGATTGGTGACGTGGCTTACAGATTAGCCTTACCACCCGAGCTTTCCGGCGTACACAATGTGTTCCATGTGTCTATGTTGAAAAAGTACGTCCCCGACCCGTCACATGTACTCCGTCATGAACCATTAGAGATCAGAGAAGATGCCACCTATGTCGAGAAGCCTATTCAGATCATCGATACGAAGGAACAAGAACTGAGAACGAGGACTATACCATGGGTGAAAGTGCTCTGGGAAAATCACGGACCTGAAGAGGCAACGTGGGAATTACGGGATCAAGTTCAGAAGAAGTATCCGCATCTACTACCCGAGGTTAGTTATTTTATTTCATTTGGTGGACCAAATGCCCTAAGGGGTGGAGGATGTAAGACCCCGCCCCGAGAGTTTCCGCTTAGTGTTAATTAAGACGTGTTTTAGTTATAAGTGAGATTAGTGAGAATTGGTTAAATCTGGATTAGAATAGCTTTTTATAGCTTTCAATGATTTTGGGAACTCTTTTGATCTAGTGGGGCCCTTTGGGGGTTCCTTTTCTTGTGTCTTGATTAGTTTGGGGATTTAGATATAATTCTGGAAATCGGTGATTTGCTCCGTTGAATGTATGTTATGATTCCCTACAACTTTCGTATTTGCTCCGTCCCCATTCGAGACCTCTAAACCCTACTTTGCCATTGATAGGGGTAAAACAGTCTTTTTACACAAAATCTGGACACAATTTTCAATGTCTCCGAAACTAGTAAAATATATACTTTTTGGAAAGTAGAAATTTCGACGAGTAATTCTTCCTTCTTCGTCGAATCCGTCCGAAGCCCGTAGAACGATGTTCTAGCCCATTTTAGACTTTTAAGTTGTGGGACCCTTACCACTATCTATATAAGGAGGAGTTCTTTTCTCTTCTCCTCTTCTTGCAATTTCTTGAGAAAGAGGGATCCCAGCCCAGCCCTAGAGTTCTTCCATTGCTTCTTGCTTCTTCTTCTCTCAATCTCTCCCAATCTCTTGCTAAAGGCTAAGTGGATGCTACAACCTTCTTCCCCTCCATGAGAGCTTCCTCTTAATATCTTTTTTTGAGAGAACCTCCCATTCCAAGCTACCTCTTGAGCCAACTCTTGCCATTAGAGGACTCTTCATGTAAGTTCTTCTTTCATCTCTTGATTGTGTGTTCATCTAGCCTAGGAGGTGCTTCACCTTGATTATTGGAAGTTACCTCCATCTATTTCTTGATTTTGATTTTTTTAGGGCTTGTAATGATTGTATTTGGGGATTTTTGTGTAGATTGTAGATTGTGAGCTTGATAGTGGATTAGAGCTTGATTAGCATACCTTGGAGACCAAGGCAAGTGGATGAATGGATTTAATTTGAACAAGTTCTTATTTTTGTTGAAAATGTGGATTTCTACTATTTCCATTTCATCTGACTCATTATGTTTTATAATGCTTTTAGAAGTGTATTGATTGACATGGTTTTCCTCTTAGTTAGTTTTATTTGAATAAATGCATTCATCATCAAGTTTATTTTGATCATTTCAAACTTCTTAAATGCTATTTGTAATCGCATTGAATGAGATTTGGATTGGTAGGTGAATTAATGCATTGATGGAATGGTTGTTGGTGGAAAGGATTAAATGTTAGAGGGAAGGAATAGTCCCATTTCATGTTAGGGAATGGTTGGAGTTGAAGTGAAATGGGTTGGGAGGCAAAGAACTGAAATCTGCACCTGATGTGAAGTTCCCGCAGCTGGGCGGTCAGCGGGCGGTCACCTCGGCGGCTAGCCGACAGGTGACCGGCGGCTAGCCGACCCAGATACGGTTAGAAACACAGAATGCTGCATTTTGACAGGCGAACCGCGGTCAGCCGAGCGGTCACCTCGCGGCTAACCGCCAATCTGAAACCCAGTGACCGCTAGGTAGCCGTGTTGCGCGGTTAGAAACACAGAATGCTACTTTTTAGCAGGGTGAACCGCGGTCAGCTCCGCGGTCAGCCAGCGGCTAACCGCCGATCACCTCGGCGGCTAACCGCCATCTGACCGACAGGTGACCGAGTTTAACCCAGAATTCCTGAGTCTTTTCCATTGGTTTCAGATATGGTAATTAAAGGTTTGGATGGGTTGTTCTGATGCCCTACCACCTTGGAAAGACCCAGGGGATGACATAAGGAGATTGACATAGATAGAAACACCATTTCGGAAAAGGTATTGGGACTTTTAGATTCATCAACGCGCATAAGGAAACTTAGTATGTCCTCTATCATTCGAGTACCATATTTGGGGTAATATGGACATACAAGATCCTTATACATGTTGCTTGAATATGGAAGCCTCAATATTTAGTCCCTAATGATATTAGAAACTATTGCTTTGTTTTACTCAAATTATATATGTAATTACCCGATCGTAATGGTTTTATCTCAAATTCCGATTTATACACCGATATGTTTCCCCAGCCCCGTTTATGCATGTACGGAAAATAATATGAAATGTGTGCCTTCGAGCACCATGTCCCGCCTGCCCGTATGTTTTATATTGATGTAGTTTTGTATATGTTCTGATTTATCATGTAACCTAAGAGTCGGCACCACTAAGCTTAGACATCCTTGTCAGTCTGATCAACTGACTTGGGTCTCCCCCTGTGCTCCCGCCAGTTGCAACTTGGATCCCGTTCTGTCCCGTTACCCGGTTCCGCGGCCGTGGTCTTGCCTAGCTATATGTATATGTATATGTATATGTTTATAATATTGGTTCTCGTCACTTCGTGTGATTGAGCCCAATGCACGCAATGTGCTCTCATCACCTTAGTGATGGAGAGGATTTAGCTTTAGTGTGGTTGCCACCTAGTCAGTTCCTGTACCTTGAATACCCCGCATGATTTGTATTGCATCTGTACTTTAAATGAACTATGCATCCTGTTTTATGACAGTTTTCGTTACAACTATGTTATGCTTTGATTTCTTTCATGTTATTATCTATTCACCCACCTGCCAGACCGTCGTGTCTGACCCATTTTTGTGGTACTCAGGTCCAGCCCCCGTCTTTGCCCTTGAGGAGGAGCCAGAGGAGGCGGTCGGTGAACCGCAACAATTAGTAGAGTGGCAAGCTGACGATGTCATGTAGACATTGGGTTTAGCTTCGAGCTGCGAACATTTTGGGAGATTGTAGATTGATACTGTTTTATACTTTTGGGTTGTATTGGCCTTTGTTGGCCTTTATTTTGGGGGAATGTTAATTAACTTGTTCTTTTGTTAAACTTTAACTTAATATTTTGGGAATGCTAATGAGATCATTGCTCACTCTGACATCATGTCATACCTGTGTATTAACAGTCTTATTCTATGTGAATGGACTAGGAGTTTGATTTGCTACACGCTTCCGCACCAATATAAATGTTCTATGAGTGCATGAGGAATCCTCACCGCGGAAACCTGTGGGAAATTAAATAAATAAATGTACAATAATCATCATCAAGGGGTGGTTCTTTATTCGCACCACACCACCCCCGTCGCGGTCCCGGGGCCCCCGGTCCGGGGTCGCGACATTTTGCCTTCCTCACACACGCGGATCCCGGGGAGAAATATATTTATCACTTACTTCCCAATTCGCGTTCCCGAGGTCGGACCGCTGCAGGGATCCGGGTTTGGGGACGCGACAGACAAGAAAGTGAAGAGGTTTCTCAATGGCTTGAATCCCGCATATAAGAAGATGGTGTTGGCAAATAAGCCTACCACCTTCGATGATGCCGTTGATAGTGTTAGTTTTATGGTCTCAGTGCATTAAGATTGATGTAATAAATTGATTAATTTCTTTATTTATCAATATATTCATGTTATCATTTCATGAAATGAATGGTGTTTATTACTCAAATGAATATAACCAATACGAATGACATGATGGTTCATAAGATGAACCGAAGTCCATAAGTTTACTAGATGCAATACATGTGTATGGATGAGATCCACATACGGGAGACATGTATAGCAAATCTTATACTTGAATCTCTTCACAACCAGTGATGAGACCGGACATCTCATCTGAAAAGGTTACGGTACTTTGATTACTATGAGATAGTGTAATTTGTCTCGATCATCAGAATGTAAGATTCTAGATCATAGTGCTGGTACATTGGATGTATTGAAGGACCATGAGAAGCACCTTATGAACACTGTCTTTACTTTAAGGACTGCTCTCATAATTCCCTAGCAATAGGCTCTTAATCCCGAGACATTAATGAACTCCAGTTTCTATCTATTCATTTGCTTTGAGTCACCAATGAGTGAGGTCAATTGTAGGTCAACACCTCGGTGATTTGGGTACGTGGTAGTAGAGCTGTGGGAACATTCGATGGTCAAGATGAAATCTAACTTTAATATCCCCTTGTGCCAATTAATGGATTTATCATTGGTAAGTGCGCACCCATTCCAATTAAGAGTTAATTGGATCGGTACCAAATGATCATTATAATTAATTAGGGCACAAGGATAATAAGATATGGATCTAAGTTTGGAAGATAGGTCCAATTGATCCATGGATATTGATGGAGGGGCGTACTTGTGGACATTGAGAAGTTTAGGGTCTTCATGTAATTTATTCCTAAGACTGGAGTTCAATTGCATTTATTTAGTGGAGTTATTTGCAATTAACTGTGGGCCCGGATTGCACATGAGATGTGAGGTCGCGGTGTCCCAGTTGGAGCCAGCTTTCTAAGGAATCCCTAGTGGTCCCCATGCTAGCCCAAGTTATTGGAAAGATACTAATTACAGTAGAACTCTAAAAAGAAATAGAAAGTTACTATTTCTATTTGAAGTGAGACTTCTAATAGTGGTAATACTAAGTTACTAATTATAATGGAAGTGAGACTTCTATTTAAATTAGTAAAGAGAGAATGTTGCTAATTATTATGGAAGTAAGACTTCTAATAATAAACCAAGAGGAGGTGGCTAAAAGCTATATATATAAGAGGAGCTAGGGCTGGACGTCCCCAATGAATATCCCCCTAAGGATTCATGCCCAAGGCCCTTATTGTGCAAGAGTTGCACATGCATCTTCTCCTCTTCCTCTTCTAATTCTCTTCTATTTTCCTTAAGAGCTTTCTCTTGGAGATCCCACCCATCTTTTTGAGAAAAGAGAATCTGATACGGGTCATAGCGTGAAAGACGATTGGGTCTTGGAGATTCTGATTTGTTTGTAAAAGTGTTTCATCATCAAAGAAAGAAATCAACTCCTCCCTTAGAGCACAACCGAGCTCCATAGTTACGATCTACTTCCTTGTATGTTGTGGATTTCGTGGATGCTTGTATGCTACTATTTCTATATTCTAGATAGAGTTTTCTACTGTACATGATCATGAGAAAGAGGACATGGATCCTGGATTGGGTTTTGTAGCCTTCTGGATAGATGATCACTGCATCAAGTTGGTCAAAAGTTTTTGAAACCTATCCTAGAGGCCCAACTATTTCCAACAGATAGAACCTACACAGCAGAAGAAGTTCATAGAGAAGAAATGGCTGAGAATGATAGTGCAAAAAGGAGTAGTAGTGAAAGATCTACCGGCTCCTGGTGTAAGAAAGGAGGATAGTTCAAGGGCAAGAATAAGAAACAGAGATTCAATGCCAGGACTGAGAATAAGCCAATCTGTGAGACATGTGGAAAGGCTCACAAGACTGAGTTGTGTTGAAGGACCACTGGTGCTTGTCTTGTTTGTGGTTCTATGGAACACAAGATGGTCCAATGTCCAAGAGCAAGGAGAGATGACAGAGCTCCAAATCAATAGCTTGCTCAAGGACAAGCAGCACTTCCTGCTCCTCCACAACGATTGGCTTTGCCAGCTCCTCCTAGGCAACAGCAACAACAAGGCCAGCAACGTCAGTTGCAAAGCCAGCAGCCTGGACAGCAACAGCAAAGGCCACAGATAGCTGGAAGGGCTTATGCTCTTAATCGAGAGCAAGCAGATGTTGCAACTAATGTAGTTGAAGGTACAATCTTTATAGATAATAAGCCTGCGGTTGCATCATTTGATCGCTGTTCTATGCATTCATTTGTCGCGCCTGTATTTGTATGTAATATGCGAGACCGGATAATGCAATTGCCATATGACTTTGCTGTATCTACTCCTTTAAGGAGAAACGTAGTATGTGAATTATATGTTCCCCAATGTGACGTTAAAGTCGGGGAAGTGGCAATGCCAGCTGATCTAGTTATATTAGCCATGAATGATTTCGATGTAATCTTTGGCATGGATTGGCTTGCAAAGTATAGGGCTTGTTTAGACTGTTTCTGCAAAATCATCACCTTTAAGGTTGATGAGGCCAATGCCAGTGTGCTCTTTGAAGGCACTCAAAAGAGATTCGATACAAGGCTTATTTCAGCACTCAAGGCTGAACAAATGATGCATAGTGGTTGTCAAGGCTACATTGCTTTCATTTCTGAAAAGAAGCCAGAACAGAGATTAGAAAATATCCATATCATCTGTGAATTTCCAGACGTGTTTCCCGATGAAGTGCCAGGTCTACCTCCAGCAAGGGAAGTGGACTTTACTATCGAACTTGTGCCCGGTACTGCACCGATATCCAATGCACCATATCGAATGGCACCATCAAAATTGTATGAGTTGAAGAAACAAATACAGGATTTGCTAGACAGAGGTTTTATTGGACCGAGTGTCTCACAATGGGGAGCACCTGTACTGTTTGTGAAGAAGAAAGATGGCACCTTTAGAATGTATATTGATTATAGGCAGATAAATCAAGTGACAATAAAAAACAAATATCCACTGCCTAGAATCGATGAGTTGTTTGATCAACTCCAAGGTGCAGCATATTTTTCTAAGATTGATCTTCAATCTGGATATCACCAGATACGAGTTAGAGATCAAGATGTACAGAAGACTGCATTCAGGACTCGTTATGGACACTATGAATTTTTAGTGATGCCTTTTGGTTTAACCAATGCACCTGTAGTTTTTATGGCTCTAATGAACAGAATGTTTGCCTTGTACCTAGACCAGTTTATTGTAATCTTTATTGATGACATCCTGGTATACTCAAGGTCAGAGAGGGATCATTCACATCATCTAAGAACAGCCTTGCAGATACTGAGAGAAAATCAGTTGTATGCAAAGCTCATGAAGTGCGACTTTTGGTTGCAGCAGGTTGCATGTCCGAGTCATATCATTACCAGAGATGGACTAGCTATTGATTCAGCTAAGATTGACGCAGTTGACAAGTGGCAGAGTCCGAAGAATGTGCCATTATGTTCAGAGTTTCTTAGGGTTGGCGGGCTACTATAGAAGGTTCGTAAAGGATTTCTCCAAGATAGCAGCTCCATTGACGAAACTGACTCGGAAGGACATTCCATTTCAATGGAATGATGTGTGTGAGTCTCGTTTCTAAACTCTGAAGCAAAAATTGATATCAGCCCTAATCTTGACTTTACTTGAAGGGAGAGGAGGATTTGAGATATATTCAAATGCCTCAGGTATTGGATTGGGATGTGTGTTGATGCAGAGAGGTAGGGTAATTGCCTACGGCTCATGTCAATTGAAAGAGCATGAGAAGAACTATGCTGCACATGATTTAGAGCTCGCGGCTGTTGTATTCTCATTGAAGCAATGGAGACATTATCTTTATGGGGAGACCTTTGAAGTCTATTGTGATCACAGAAGTCTCCAATACTTATTCACTCAGAAGGATATTAATTTGAGGCAACGTCGTTGGTTAGATCTCATCAAAGACTATGATTTTCCATTCACATACGTACTTGGAAAGGGTAACGTTGTAGCTGATGCTTTGAGTCGCAAATCAGCTGACTTGGCGTCATTGGTGGGTGAATGAACTCTAGTTGAAGAATTCAAAGATTCGGATGTATCCATTGAATTCATGGACAATCGCGTAATGATTGCAGCGATGTCAGTGTTCGAACCACTGTTAATACAACAGATAAAATATTGGCAGTTCGATGATCCTGAATTAGTTAGAATTCGGGATAACATCGGGGCAAGGCCAGATTTCGTGTTGGTAGTAGGAGTTCTCTACTTCAGAGACAGATTGTGTGTACCAGCACAAGAGGATTTGAAGCAGGCAGTGATGTTTGAAGCTCACCACACCAGATATTCTGTGCATCCAGGAAGTACGAAGATGTATAGATATCTTAAGGGCCAATTTTGGTGGAATAACATGAAGCGGGAGATAGCCAGTTATGTGTCTTCCTGCTTAACTTGCCAGCGTGTGAAATTTGAGCATAAGAAGCCGCCAAGATTGCTTCATCCATTGTACATTCCTAAATGGAAGTGGGAACATCTCACGATGGGCTTTGTGTCCGGCTTACCGAGGACGCGGAGACAACATAACACCGTTTGGGTGTTTGTGGACCATCTTACGAAGTCTGCGCACTTCCTTCTATTTTGAAAGGATATGGGATTCGGTGACATGTCCAAATTGTTTGTCAAGGAGATTGTTAGATTGCATGGAGTACTGGTCTCGATTGTTTTCGATCGAGATAGTCGGTTTGTCTCTACATTTTAGCAAACACACCAGAATTCTATGGGTACAAGACTTCGGTTTAGTACCGCATATCATCCGCAGACAGAGGGACAGTCAGAAAGAACAATTCAAACTCTCGAAGACTTGCTTCGTGCCAGCGTTGCAGATTTTGGGAGTCATTGGGATGACCACTTAGCGTTGTACGAATTTGCGTAAAACAATAGCTATCACTCAAGCATTGAAATGACACCATTTGAAGCATTGTATGGTCGGAGACGCAAGACTTCAGTTAGCTGGGAAGAGGTTGGGACTCGAAGTTTCTACGGTCCTACGATCATTGCAAAAACAACAAACAAAGTGCAGAAGGTACAAGAACGGTTGAAAATTACTAGATCAAGGCAGAAAAGCTATGCTGACAATCGTCGGCTTGATCTGGAATTCGCCGTTGGTGATTTAGTTCTTTTAAAGACTTCTCCAATGAAAGGCACCATCAGATTTGGACAAAAGGGTAAGCTTTCTCTGAGATTCATCGGCCCCTTTAAGATCCAAAGTAGAATTGGAAATGTGGCTTATCGCTTAGACCTTCCAGCAGAACTCTCTAGTATCCACAATGTCTTTCATGTTTCTATGCTTCGAAAGTATGTGTCAGATCTTTCACATGTCATTCGTCATAAAGAGATCCAAGTGTTGCTAGACATCGCATACGTTGAGAAGCCAATTTGGATCATTGATACCAAGGAGGTAGCTCTGCGTACAAAGACAATCAAATGGATCAAAGTGCTTTGGGCACATCATGGACCGAGCGAAGCTACATGGGAGCTTGAAGAGAAAATGGCTCGAAAGTATCCAGAGCTTTTCGTTCAGGTAACTATCATTTTGAATTGTTTAATTGATTTATATTGTATTCGGAGGACCGAATAGTTCTAAAAGTTTAGGGGAATGTAACACCCTGTCCCGAGTTAATCAAGATTAACTCTAATTAATTGGGATTAGTGCTAATTGAATGTGCTTTAAGGAATTAATGTGGCTTAAGGGCCAAATTGAATTGAAATTGTCTCAAATGACCAATTTGAGTTTAATGATAAGGTAATGAATGCATTGAAGTGATTTTAGGCATAGATTGAGGGATACGAGGACTTTTTCGTAAATATGAATTTCCGCGTATTTCGTCGAATAAGGAAACTCTTGATACCCGCACCTGTATCTCGAGGAGTACGTTAAATTCCGTAGCAGCGGCGATTCCATTCGGCTTGAATTGGATCAAATGACCCTTCATTTGACTCAAATTGTAATTAGTGGAAATGAGAGGGGCTAAAATGCAAATGAGGGCTTATAAGATTGAGATGGACTCCTTGGAGTTCATTCTCATTCCCAGCACAGCTCTCTCTTCCTCTCTTTCTCATTTTCTTCTTTCTTCCAAGTTCTCTCCATTAAGTGGTGGTTTGGAAGCTTAACAAGTGATTGAAGAGGCACTCCACCTTCGCCATCATCTTCTCCATCTTCTTCTTTGATTTCTTGAAGTTTATAGCTTGAGAAAATCTCAAGAAATTCTTCAAGAGACTACAAGTAAGTGGTTTAGATTGCTTATAGAGTTTCCCAACTTTTCTTAGTGATTTGGAATGGTTTCTAGTTCAAAGAACTCATTGGAGCTCCATTTGTGGGTTGAATTGATTCTAGGTGCAAAAGAGGGTTTCAATTGAGGTTTTCATCTCAAATTCAAGTTGAGCAAGGAGGTTCTTGTGGATTAATCTCCAAACAAGGCAAGTATACTCAATTCTCATGATTTAACATGTAAATAAACTTGTTGGAACTCAAAGAGTTCAATTCTAGAAAATTCAGTGCAGAGAATTCTGAACTTCTAGGAACAACTCAGTTGGCCTGTCGGCTGACCGACAACCAGACCGACGTTTTTGGGCTGAATCTCGCAAGAGATTTTAATTTGTGTAAAGCTGACCGAACTGGGTTCGGTCAGCCGACAGAGAAGGCTCGGTCGATCGACAGTCGACCGAACCACCTAACTGAGTGGTCTGAGAGATCATCTGATATTCTCTGGAATTGGAACCGAGGGGTGTCTGAACCGAACTTGGCTAGCCGACACTGTAGGTTCGGTCAACCGATGTCTGACCGAAGGGGTGAGTGAATTCCTTTGGGAGATATCAGGAGATTGGTATCAGTGAACTGAGCTTTTAGAAAGCTGACCGACAAAGTTCGGTCAGCCGAATTCTAGAGTTCGGTCAGCCGACAGGTGATCGACATTGTTGAGGTTTTAGAATTTATTTCCGACATTTTCCTAAACCTTCATGGGTGTTAACTAAACTTATGTGAATGTAAATTTTACTAAAAAGTGATGTCATATACAATAACACATACATTTCATAATGAACGTTTCACCCGAATGTTGTTTTGAAAATTTTAATTGTTTCAGACTTGAGTTGGCTTGTCGTCTCTCGTCTAATACTGTTATGCTCCTTTTTGAGCTACATTGAATAATGTATCGAATTCATGAAATGAAATACATGAAATGAACGGAAAGGAACTGAAATGAATGAACCACTGTAATGAATTAAAGAATAAGTCTGCTGCAGTAGATGGAGTGTTCTGGAGCTCCGTGGTGATGCCGGTGATCTCTGATCAAGACACTGGTAAATCCCACACATTTGAAAAGCCACTTAATAAAGTGTGTACTATGAAATGAAATGAGTCCATCTAAAGGCTGGGTCATGAATGGTGTGCCCTTCCGCCCATGCCATGGAGGACAATGAAAAGTCACTTGTTAAAGTGTACATAATGATATTGATTGCTTCCTTTAGGGGAAAACTACATGAATCAACAAATGAATTTGTAATGATTTATTGATTTGATTTGAATTGTTTAGAAATGCTAAACAAGTGTATTATCATAGAATTATGTATACATTGTTGAACCGTTGTGTTCACAGTGTTATTGATGACATTACATGCCAACTTGCCCGTTCCGATAATGCAGAGGCCGCGCCGCCAGCGGAGGAGGTCAATCCGGTTCTTCCAGAAGGATTAAACGTGTAGACGTAACTTGGAGGGCATTATTTAGAACATTTTGAAATGTTTTAGATATAGATTCATTTCGGTGTGAATAGTAGTCACTTGCATTGTATTTGAATATGCATGGTTGACTTGAACTTGATAGGAAATGAGATGTGTAACTAACCTTTACTCTTGTGTAAAGAACTGGTATTGATTATCAATGTATATATATATTTCCGCAAAAATGTACATTTGACAGGTATGTGTAAGATCCCTTGTGAATCTCGTGTTGACTTAGGTGATGCGAGGTTTACGGGAGTAAGTATGCAGTCGCGACTCAGGGTTTGGCCATGGTAACCTTAATCTCGGGCCTGGATCGTGACAACCTTACACTTAACTTATTTGATATGTCGGACACAAAGTCCACCTACAGGTTTGATATAATCAAAACTTAAAAGCTTCATCAAGAGGATATCATCAATCCCAATTATGGGACGTGGATTCTGTCAATAAACTAATATGCACCATGCATGTAGTTGAGTCATCTAATTTATTGAGATTATTGACCCATAAAAGATCTCACTCCTTTGTAAATCAAAATGGCAAACACTAAATAATGTGTCTATTATTTATGTCAGGATTAAGAGTACAAGCACTTATAATAACCATTTGGATGTTAATAATCTTATATAGTAAGAATAAAGATAATAAACCCAAAAGCGGTCATATTCAATACACGCAAAGCGTACTGGCATAATGAGTCGAAACTATACCGTTTCCTGCAGCCATGACAAGCCTTCTGAAACATCATGTTACAATCATACCGATGGTGTGTCCAAGTCCATCTCGATTGTGAACAAAAACTTATATTCTATAAGTACTGACAGATAAGTCCTCCATGTATATAAATAGAACTCTATACACCAACTTGTTTACTTTATAGAATAAAAGACATACATGCATAATCATAAATAATGCAACCATTTGCCCACACAAAATCTCATTTAGATGAAAAGACAAAACATACTAATTAGTGGAAGGCAAATACATAAAAGTATGCTTTTAGTATAAATTTCCAACGGTACTCATTTACAACGGTATATAAAAGCATGAATCTTCCATCTATCATTGCACTTAGGAAGTTCACCTGAGACAAGGCGTCTTTGGGCCCAAAACTGAAGCCAAGAAGAGTATCGGACTCCAGCCTCCCCTTAGACCACATGATAATTGCTGGTCGGGAAATCTTTTGCTTCCCATCTCTTGCCCTTCTCGATTAAACACACCTTAATGTCGGCCATCGCCAACCGACACGCAGCAACCGAGCCACCATATCCAGACCCCACCACCACGGCATCGTTACCAGCTTAATCAAAATATCCATCTGCGGCTCCTCTTTGGGCCATTTCCGTCACCAAAGTCCACTAGTTCAGCGGAGGGTGCAAATGACCAGGATCAGGCCCCATTTCTTCATTGGGTTTAATTCAGGGTCAAACCTAGCCCAATGTTCAGAAAGATGGCCATATCCTAGCCTGTCTGTAAACTAGAAATGCACCTCTTAAGTATACAAAATCTTAGGCCCAGGCAAGTGAGCTCTTGGGGTCTTAAAATGAGGCCCTAGGAAAGACGAGGGCATAAATGCAGCGCCTAACACTAGTCAATTGTGGGCAAGAAACAGGTTCGGATCCGAATGAGATGGCCCATGAATGACCCCAGGTAAAATTCTTGGCCAATATTCGGCCCGATGGGAGCTGGCGGTTTTAGACCAAGTGCCTTGGTTTGAGCACGAGTGCCTTAACGGGGGCCAATTTTGTGCCTCATTTACCCAAATGGGATGGGCCTTGAACTATGTTTGGCAAAAGGCTTTACGAACTTAACAAAAAAGTTTCATGCAACTTTACAATTGGACTGTGCCCTGGCCTAGCTTTCAGGCCCAACCGCTAGATAAAGTCATAAATATCAACCCCATTGCTCAGCGTGCTGGGCTTTAGACAAGCTAAGCCTGATGTAGTCCATGACCAGCCATCTATGGATTCGGACCAGTCTCTTAGAAGCAGGACCGGACCCTTTACATTGGACCTGCTCTACTTCTAAATCCCAAACGTCCCATGTCTAAAAATTGACAAAACTGACGGGATCAGTAGAACCTACATGCACTAATTCCCACAATCTCAATTGCAATGGATGCAGATGAGACAAAAAACCCAACCCTAACCCAATCGAACCTGACTTACTAAACACTAACCGGCCAACTTAACCAATGTGCATTTGTGCAATGAGAGGAATATGCAGTAGACAGAAAAATTGTTCTGATTGTCTCTTTCCATGAAAGGAGCCGGTTATCCTTAATGGAGTGGATCTCTATTTCCTATATGGGGTAGGAATGTAAGATTCATCTCTCTTGAATAAAATGAAAATTCGCAGAGAGCGAATCCTCTCATTGTACAAAGAAACCCTAAACCTACTTGCACATATGTGGTCCAGGTTGCAGTTCCAACGAACCAATAAATGGGCCATATTTTGAGAAACAAGATACCCAGGTGGCGAAGGGTAGTCTCATCACGCAGTTGCCCAGATATGGATCCTTGGGCGTGTAGGTCACGGGAGGACTGCACCACTGACCTAACTAGCATAAAAGGGGCCAAGTTTGGGTGGCGCACATACTCAAGGCCCTAAAGAGATCGACCCAACCTGAAAGAAATAAATGGAGCTTGGTATAATACCAGATATGCTTTGATCTATTCTTCTTGGCACAAGCTCAGACCACTCTCCCACCCAAGGATACAGAGAGCAGTTCCCTTGCATTCCTATTTATAGTGGCAAGCAAGGAAGCCAATGACGAGAAATCTGCTGAAAAATATATACTTTCTTTACCTACAAGTGAATCAAAGTTGATTTACCAATAAGTTACGAAATGCTATGGTTCTTACATATGATTTCTTAATTTATTCAGAAGTAATTCGTGGAGATCGTGCACATTTCTTTCCTTTTTATAACTTTCCCATTCAAAAAAAAAAAAAGAAAAGAAAGTGCAATCGGTTGGATCCAGCCTATTCTTGAAATACACAACTCGCACACACTCCATTATATTTGGTTTCATTACAATTTTGAGTGCAGCCTCTCACTTTAATGGTATCAAAACTCTCTCTTAATAAACATTATCTTTTGGCAGTTAGGAGTGTTTGGCCTCTAGATATAGTTTCTCTCGTCAAACTAGTTCCATGCCCTAGCTTTTTAAATAAAAAATAATAATTTTGAACAGTGGCGGCATGGAACAAGAAATAGAAACAATGCGTATGGAATACGTGTTGTTATGCAAGAAATTCGTGCACTCTTTCAAATCATTACTTGTGCTGTCTTTCTTTTTAAATTTTTAGGATGCTCTTGGTCTTTCCCCTTAAAAACGCTTTAGGGTGTACGCTTTATTTGTGCTGTAAAAACACTTTGCGGGTACCTTGAAACCGAAGTTGGAAAACTAGTGAGTCACACTGAACTCGCCCATCTCTAAAAGGTTGACTTGGATAATCAACGTGATGACTTGAGAATAGTCATAAAACAAATAAAAATAGATCAAATACTTATAAAATTTAAATATATATTTATTTACACATGCAAGTAAAAATACTAAAATATAAAACTTGCATATTTTATAACTTTTAAGTCCAGTTTCGGCTGGGTTTACAACCACTAGTTAAATCTCATGATTCTTACAATTAGTAAGAAAACTTCTTGATTTACCTAATGCCTTGGTTTCAGCACCTGCCAACTCAGATAAGAAGTAAAAATCGAAGAAAACGACCATCACATGATTTAACATGGTCAGGTCTGAAAACCAGGGGTACAGTTATGGCAAAAATTTTAGGATGCTTTTCTAAAAAGGCCCCTATATTTTCTTCTAATTTGAAATTCCCCTAAAATAATTGATGGTGTAATCTTTAAATTGGAAGATAGTTCTAGATAGATCCTTTAACAAATTGTCATTTGCGGAAGCAGGTAAAACTGCAGAAAGTGGTCATTTGGCTCTTATACAAAGATACAATTAGCTAAGCTTCCTTTCTATGTTTTTCTCATACATGTAGTAATTTTTAATATGAAGGTACATTGAGTAATCAGTTTATTTGAAAATTTACTAGTATAGTTAAAGTAAACCAAAGCCTCCATTATCTAGGTAAGAAAAGACCAAAGGGTCCATTACAAAAGTACACAAATTCAAGATTTCCTCCTTTTTTATAACAAAGGTAAAAACGCAACCTCATTTCTCCACCAAATAACAAGAATACATCTTCTTTTTACACAAAAAGTCAAAAACATTCTCTATGAAGCCACTAAAAGCAAAAGACCATCATAACCCCCTATATTTTATTCTCTCTTAATTTGATACTTTACCTCACTTCACATCAATTCACCATCTAAAGTAAAGT
This sequence comes from Persea americana, assembly GCA_029852735.1. Lineage (NCBI taxonomy): Eukaryota > Viridiplantae > Streptophyta > Magnoliopsida > Laurales > Lauraceae > Persea > Persea americana. The sequence continues at coordinate 34,808,298 of CM056813.1, forward strand.
GAGGTAGAGCCTCCATTATCCAGACAAGAAAACACAAGGGATAATATCAAAAGTTCACAAATTCAAAATCCCCTTATTCTTTCAAAAAAAAAAAAAAAAGTAAAAAAGCAACATTGACCGGTTGAAGGTGAAACAGATCATTGCCCGGTTGAAGATTGCAAGAGACCGTCAGAAGAGCTACGCAGACCCCAAGAGGAGGGATTTGGAGTTTCAAGTCGGAGACAAGGTGTTTCTTAAAGTCTCACCGACTAGAGGAACAGTGAGATTCGGTCAAAAAGGAAAATTAGCTCGGAGATACGTTGGACCGTTTGGGATTGATATGCGCATGGGTGAAGTGGCATACCGATTGATACTACCAGCAGAGTTGGCTGGAGTTCATAGGGTTTTTCATATTTCCATGCCGAGGAAATACATTCCAAACCCTACACACGTGCTACACCACGAGCCTTTAGATGTTCAGCCAAATGTAACTTTTGTGGAGAGACCAAAGAAGATAATTGATACTAAAGAACAGGTTTTGAGGACAAGGACTAATCATTGGGTTAAAGTTTAGTGGGAACATCATAGTCTGAGAGAAGCAACGTGGGAGCTTAGGGATCAGGTTAAGGAAAAGTATCCAGGGTTATTGCTAGAAGTGTGTTAAGGATTTGGAGGACCAAATAGTCCAAGAGGGGGAGGATGTAACACCCCATACCTTAACCTCGTATTAATTATAATTAATTGTTTGATTAGTTAGTAAGTATGTTTAAAGTCTTAGCGAGTCGTGTTTGGCGTGTGGATTGCGTGTGCGAAGTCTCGCACGAGTCTGAGTACGTTTGGGTAGAGTAGGGGGTTGATTTGCAATTTCGGGAAGTTTTCAGGGGTTTTTATGAGATTATGAGTTTTGTGAGTTTGGGTGCATTGGATAGGTCTCGTCTTTTCATGAACTTTAGTCTTCTACCGCATTTTGATTCGACGCGTTGAAGAGGCCCGAATATCCACATTTAGCAAACCAAGGACTTAACCCAAATTTCCAATTAATCTAACCTAAATATAACCTCATCCGGATGACTCATTTCCTCACTCCATCTCTTCTTCATTTCACTACTATTCACTCTCTCATCTCCTCTCACTGCCTCCTTGCCAACGAAGACCACTGGAGCTCCAACGTTGCCGACCAAGCTTCTCATGTTCTTCCCCAAGCTTCCAAGATCACTCCCATACCCTTTTCCAAGTTTTTCATCCACTAATCACTTCTAGGTAAGCTCCTAAAGCTTGTAAGCTTAGTAGATCTTCTTCTCTTTGCTTTTCAATGGATTAGGGTAGCTCATTGGAACCTATTACTTTCATGTGTAGATTGATTTTGGGTGTTGTTTTCCTCCTACATTGAGCTCAAAAGAGAGATTTCCCCAAAATTTCTCTTGGATTTTACTTAACCTCTTCATCAAAGGAAAGTTTATATATATGTTTATGATTTGATATGTTTGCTTCTTCCTTGATTTGATGATTGATGATGATTAGAAGCCCATATGCTCAATGGTTTTGGTTTTGGATGAAAACATGATAATTATGCTTGATTTGATTAATGAATGGATTATGTTTAGATAGTTTGATTAGATGAATGATTAGGACCACAATAGACTTGATTTTATCCTTGAATTGTTATGATACAGGTCTAGAGAATTGTGTAAATGGAAAGGATCCATTACACAACAGTTACAGAATTGGAGTTTTGTTTCTGTTGTGTTGGTTGTCGACCGACCTGGGTCATGCGGTCGACCGACCGGACAGAATCAGGTTTCCACACCGGACGAGAACACTATGTACCCATTTCACTTACAACTCACGGTCGACCGACCAGGGGTGCGATCAACCGGCTGCACAGAACCAGGTGCTGGGCGCCTGGTGAGGATATTGTTCACCATTCACACGGTCAACAGACCTGGGTCACGCGGTCGACCGCCCACTTAGAACTTGGTGATTTTTCACCTCTTTTTATTTTGAAAAATGTGCGTCACCTTTTTGAAAGGGACTTTTATACCCTATTTTAGATGAACTTAGGTAGGACTTTGGCTACTCTATTTGGACTCATTTGACTATGTGTGAAGATGTTTTGAGCCAACGTTCTTCACGTTATTCCGGTTGTATCGGGTATCAAGTCCTCTCAATCTTGAACGAAACGGGACAACATGATACTTTCTCTATATCTATGCATGAAGATTATATATTCAGGTATCGCGAACCCCTAAACCCTTTCGTTGACTGGGTAGGGTTGTACGATGCTTCGGGTTTAACAATCGACTTAGGATTTGATTGTTTATTGCCTTGGATTCTGAATTATACCGTATACCGTCTGGTACTGTTTACATGTAATGTTCATTTTCATTAGCTCCGTTTACTTTGCTTTGGTTTGGGATTACTTTGAGAGCTTAGATGATGGACTTAGGACCCCCTTTGATGTTCCGTTTGTTTCGAAGTTTGATGATGTGTTGAGGCTAGGTGGCAAGGCGGCTTCGATTGTAGAAGCTTGTTGAGAACTACCTATGATGAGGTTCTTGAAGATGTTTGATGTTTGTTGTTAGCTTTGATTTAATGATAGAAAGGTAGTTTCTCTTTGACTGATAAATCTTGTTCACACAAGAAAGTCTAGCCTTTCACTATTGTTTGTTTATGACTCTTTGTGTCAGGCACCACTTAACTGTTAACGCCCAACACAGATGGAGCGCCATTCTGTGTGGGGACTTTGGATTGAACTTCTGCACAGTATGACTTTTTACATTTTGATGGATATACACCATCGGATACATATTGAACGCTTGAGTTTGATGACTGTTGGCCTTTTGGTATCCATTTAGCTTGCTTGCTTGCCGGGTTTCATCCCGTGCCACTCTACCACAGCTCTTATGTTGAGCCAGGAGGGTCATGTGAAACAATCCCGTGGTGTATTAGCTTATGTGGATTGCCTAATTATTAGATGTTCATGTTAGATCAATTTTGATTCGAATGCTATGCATTTCTTACGATCAAGATGTTATGCATGTGCTAAAATCTTGTCTATCACCTACTCTGATTCGTTCTACGTATATGAATGATTTATATATATATATATATTGCTTGCCGACCTTCGTATCTGATAATGCTACTCTTAGTGCATAGGTACCGAGCTCTTCTTTACCAAGGAGGAGTCGATAGAAGAAGTTCAAGCGGATGAGCCTGATGACTTTCTAGATTATAGTATGGATGACGTTGTATAGCTGTATCGACCCCGTACATGAGAGCCTTCATGTTATATTTGATTAGCTTCAACTTTTGGTTTCTTTCTCTTTTGATTAGGCCCGAGTTTCGGTGTGGCCGATTACTGTAAATAATACTTTTGTTTAATTATTTCAAACTTAAACTCTAGTTAATATATACTTCAGTCCTTACTCTTAACTATACATCAGGATACCATTTGTATTATGAAGCTTCCGCTTGTTATTATTTTATTCAAGGAAATGTTTCCACCTCACAGTGATCTTCGATCTATATTGGGACACGATTGGGGCCAAGTGTTGTTATTAATGTTGATAAATTTTAATTGGCCCTAATCTCACGCATAACCCTGGTTTCACGATCGGGGGCATGACACAACCTGAACCCCCACATGTTTTTAGCATGAACCTCCACTTGTTTTCACTTGCAAATCTACCTGAGTTCAGCCCCCTTTGTGTAAACTAGGACCAATGGGTCCCACCCCAGGACCCATAGAACCCAATCCTTAGGCCCTGTTTTATGACCCGTTTTAAACTAAATTTTTAATCGGATCTTAGGCTAATTTGAACCTATTTCGGACCAGATTAACCTTATGATGATTTTTGAATTTTGAACTAAAACTTGGATGATTTGACCACTATTTAAAAAGGAAATTATAATTGATTGTTTTCATAAATAGTGGCTTTTAACTTAAAACACGGGCAATGAAGAGAGACTGTCTTTGATATACCCAGTTTCCCTGACTTGCCTGTTGTTAATTTCAACTCCGTACTTAGACCCGGACATTTATGGATTTATGTGGAGCAAGGTGACTCGTATTTTTATCCGAACTTAGTGGTTAGATATTCCCACCTTTAGAATGCATCAAGTGTATAAAAATACATAAATATCCATCCCTTTGAGCGTATAACTTTGAGAATCACCGTACTTGCAACTTGTAAAACTAGACATTATTTAACTAGACATTTTTTATTTTTATCTTGCATCTTGTAAAACCGATTTTTAGCATCTTGCCCTATGGGACTCCGAAGGTCTGAGTGCACAGTTCTCGCCTTGGTTGACCATTGGATGTACCTGGATCCATAAATGGCCTCTCGGTTTGTACACGAGCATTTATTGTACTGCCCTTCCGAGTTACCTAAATCACTTTGTTTTTCGCCGCCCGTTTTGAGTTCCCTTATTTCTACCCAAAATACTGCCCGATTTTCTCTAAAAGTCCTGGACTAAAAAAAATATTGTCTTGAAACCCGTTTTTACTTGTTTATTGTTTTAGCTTGAATTGAAGAAATATTATCTCGAAATCTATTCTGACCCTTTTCACTGTTTTCAGCTTGAATTGAACGAATACTATCTTGAAACCTGCTTTAGTCCATTTTATTGTTTTAAAACCTGAATTGGGAAAAATATAGTCTCAAAACCTGCTATTTTGCCCAAAATGGAGAGAATAATTGAGAGGTGAAAAAGCTGTTGACACAAAAACTGTCACTTTGCCTCTTCAACATCAAAAGCTACATGGACCCACATCCTACTACAAACAAGCAAAGCCGCTTCAAGCATCAGATCTTGTCAGAATCAAACAAAAACTGCAAGATCCTTCAAAATAGCCAAACGAAGGGTACACATGAAGTTTCGGGCCATTTCAACACCGTTTAGCCTAACTTCATTCCTCTAGCGGCTGAGCAGTAGCTCCCGGCGGCGACAGTGTTGAAGATATCAAATCTTCGATTAGAGCCTATGGATGGTCTCAAAATACTTCCAAAAGGCTCCACGTCAAATTTCAAGTCAAACCGATACCGTTTGACCCTCCATTAACTCTCGAGCAGCAAAATCAAGCCTCTCGGTGGCGAGAACCACCGAGATCACCACTTATCAAACAAAGAACATGGGTAGCTTTTACATGCTTCCAAAGGGATGCACGTCAAATTTAAGGTCATTCCGACGGCGTTTGACTCGGCTTTGACACTCGGAACCAAAATCAGGCCTCTTAGCGACGGAACTCCCCATGACCATGGCATCCTAATCGGAGCTAATGGATCGTCTCAAAATGACTTCAATAGGCTCCCTGTCAAATTTCAGGTCAATCAAACATCGGTTGACCGTACATCAAAGCTCGACATCTTTCTCGCGGTGAAATCAAGTCTAGCGTCGACGGGACCCCAAACGGCTTCAAAACTCAAACAAAAGCCCATGGTTGGTCCTATCTATTGCTTCGGGAAGCTTCATCTCAAATTTCAAGTTATTCCGACATCATTTGACCTAGTTTCGACTCTTGACGGAAAATCGGATACAAAGTGTTAAGCTTTTCAAAAAAATAAGAAACTTTGTGTTTTGATTTTCACGGCTTCTCATCAGGTTTTCTTGAGGAGTGTCAAGTCAATAAGTGAGGGAAAATGTCAAGAAAAATACAAGATAAAGAAGGACCAAAAAAGGCTGAAAAACGGCCGAGAAACGGTAACCGAAAGGGGAAAAACCCCCATGGTCGGCGGCGACCCTGGAAATCTGGGTCGCCTGATTTCCGCTGAATGGGCACTTTTTCGGTCCCTTTTTGTGTTTCAAGTTGATTAGCCCTTGTGATTTTTCCAGAATATGATTTTTGAAGCATGATATCCGTTGATCTTCGTCAATATCACGGATCTACCATCGAAATCATGAAATCATCATCCGATGCTTTGGAATCGTCAACTGACGGACCAAGAAAGCGCACTTTCTACCCGATCGATCGAGAAATCGACTGGACAGGTGTTGCCGGGCCATTGATGTCAACCAATATCTGAAATTGGCATCCATCATCAAACAACATGCGGATCCATCAGCGATCATTGTAAGAAGAATTCCAAAAGAAGCGGCGTGGCCCGCGACTCTTCAAGTTACTTGGCGACCACTTAATGCTGTTAATTGAACCGTTCATGACAAGTTAATGCGGTTATTAACTCATTATTTTGGATGGCCCAATCAAAAGCAAGGAAAAAGGAGTTACAAATCCAAGCAATCATGGCATTAAATGATGTAACTCCCCTCATCATGGAGATTAAAGGCAATTAAATGCCCATCATTCTCTATCGGCCAATCAAAAGCCAAGAAAAAGGAGTTACAAAATCAAGAATTAAATACTTGTAACTCCTCCCATCATGGACCATTAATGTAATCAATGCTCATAAACCCTTCAAGTGGCCACCAAAAGCCTATAAAAGGCGGTCATTCTAAGGAGAAAATTGTCCTGACAATTCCCCCGGAAAAATTGCTAGAAAAACTGTCTAGAAAATTTTTGGAGAAATCTCTATGCAAAGAAGCTCGGCTACTCTGAAGAAACTCTGCTACAAGAAAACACCATAAGGTGATCGAAGTCCCTTGGGGGGCCACCCCCCAAGGTCCCCTCTCCTTCTATCCAACATGGCTAGATATGGCTCTTTTGCCCATTTACTCGGTTTTTTATTGGATATAGGACCTTCCCTTGGTCTTTATCCTCTAAAAATCTGAGGTCCAAGCCAAGCCAAGTGAATCAAAGCATCAAGCATTCTCATCTGAAGGACGATGGCGGAGTCCATACATGACTCGCGACCATCAATCTGAACGGGTCCCCACAATTTCTTGAGAAGTTAATCCATTTTCTTACTTTTCTATTGTATTTTGTATTTTTAAAGAGACAAAATAAAATCACAATTCTTGTCTTTCAATATTGATGATATTTGTAAATCGCCTTTCACGGAAAAATCACCTCCTACGGTACAAAACCGCCTTTCATGGCAAACAAAAAAAATCGTCTTTCACGGCATTCAAAAATCTGTCTATTTTCTTAAAAATATATGTACAATGGAAAGTTAGAAAAAAGATTGATTTCCTTTCTACTTGTGAAGGTGGATCTCCGGATCACCATTTCCAAATTCCAAGTAGAATAGAAAATCTGGCATACCCGTACAAAAAAATGTTGATGCCCGCTTTTTGCCCCGCCTTACCCCGGCATACCCGGGGCGGAGGAAGCCAAGAGCCGGGTCGATTAAGTTGGCATACCCGGTGGGACTCGTTCATTTGAGAACTTGATGCTTTGGATTCTTTGGCTCCTTTCTAGTTGGTAGCCTATGTTGGATCTTGCATCTAAAAAAACATGAGATGGGATTTTTTGGAAATTTCTTTCTTTAAGTATATTTCCAGTCCTTCTCGTTTAAAAAAAAAAAAAAAAAACAAAAATTTCGGATTTATCGTTTTTGGATTCAATTTTGAGAAACTTTGATCCTTTCCTCTTGGAATTTGATAGCTCGCAGAAATGTTTGTAGCTGTTGTTCATATCGGGGGATGGGCCATCTTTTCCCTTTGATGTGTCCGATAGGGATCTAAAAAAAATCTGATTTCAAACTTTTCAGATTTTGAAAAAAGGGGATTTTTCTCTTTTGGATTCAAATTGGAGAAACTTTGGTTCTTTCCTTTTCGAACAATAGCTCGCGGAAATCGCTGAGCTGACGCTCGGATTAGGAGGGGTCATTTTCACTCTTTGATGGGTCCATTAGTGATCTTTCAAAAAAAAAAAAAAAAAAAACCAAAAATTTCAGGTTTCTCATTTTTGGATTCAACTTTGAGAAACTTTGATCCTTTTCTCTTTGAACTTGATAGCTCGCAAAAATGTTTATAGCTATTGTTTATATCGGGGGATGGGCCATCTTTTCTCTTTGACGAGTCCGATAGGGATCTAAAAAAAAATGATTTCAAACTTTTTAGATTTTGAAAAAAAGGGATTTCTCTCTTTTGGATTCAAATTGGAGAAACTTAGGTTTTTTCCTTTTCGGACAATAGCTCATGGAAATCGTTGAGCTGACGTTCGGATTGGGAGGGGTCATTTCTTCTGTTTGATGGGTTCATTAGAAATCTTTCAAGAAAAAAAAAACTTTTCAAAAAAAAAAAAAAAAACACTAAGGTTTCACCAATTGCGTTCTTTGACCAAAGTGGATCTAAGAAAAGCCTTGTCTAGAGTGTGGAGCCAGCTAGACTGTTCGAGGCAAGGGTCCTTCAAAAGGGTTCATTAAGTAATCCTACCCTCACCTGGGGGCTGATCTATCTACTTTTTCATAAGACCGAATTGGAGACCTATGTGTACAAAAAAAATCTTCAAACTTTTTCTTCAAAACAAAAAAAAAAAAAAAAAAAAAACTTCTATCATTTTTGAGTTTAGATTCGAGAAATCCTGGTTCCTTCCCTTTTGGATCTAGTGCTCGCAGAAATGTTTGAGCCTGTATTCGGATTAGAATACCATTTGCTCTCTTCGATGGACTTGATTTTGACCTTTTCAAAAAAAAAAAAAAAAAAAAAACTTCCGTCAGTTTTGGGTTCACATTCAAGAATTTCTGGTTCCTTCCCTTTCGGATCTAGCGCTAGCAGAAATGTTTGAGCCTATATTCGGATTGGAATACCATTTGCTCTCTTTTATGAATCCAATCATGGCCTTTCAAAAAAAAAAATCCCATCTTGTGTCCATTCCAAGGATGCGATTTGCAACATTTGTGCCTAGCGGTGCTAGTACACTTTTTCGGGTCTACTGTATTAGCGACCGACACATTTGTAACTCCAACCTTATGTCATTTTACCTCGAGTGAGCCTCGCTTCTCAGTAATTTGAATTAAGGTTTACAATTGCTTCTAACAGTCACTGAAACGCTCATTCTGAGCTAACCATACTTGCGTTTAGAACGATTGTACCCTCTATGGCTTTTTGCCTTTTTTCATTACGCTGAGGACGGGCCATGCCCACTTAGAGATTTGAAAAGACAAAACCATAGTATTTTCCATTTATGATCACCATATTCTTGTGATTATTAATGGATGTTGTCCTGTTTCAGAAGTTTTCTAAACTAACAATGGCAGCTTCATTGACCATCACTTTTGATAAGAACAAGTACCAACTCATGCTTCAAGAGAAGCAAAACAAACTCAATCACAAGCGCCCTACTAGTTGCCAAAGCGTCACCTCTCTCGGCAACTCTCAAAATACTGGGCCAACCTCCACTCCCCGGACTATTGTCTTTGGGTCGCTAGGACTGTTCCCACTCCCCGTAGAAGAAACTGCACATGCCAAGAAGCCAGAGACCGCCCCTGAACGTGTCACTGCCATGACACCAAGGGTAATCATCAAGAAGTCTGAAGCCTGGGGCAACCCCACAAAGCCTCAGCTTGCAAGAAACCAGGTTTGCCCCAAGACTTTGGTCACTAAGACCTTCACCAAACCAAAGGAGGTCCCGAATATCTACAAAGCCAGCATACCTGGCCCCTCTCAAGGAGAACCAGTTCTACCCTCTCTCTTACATGAAAGAGGAGAAACCTACCCTCCGTCAAACAAAAACATCAACTTAGCATGAGCCGGCTTGCTCCTACAAGCTCAAAATCAGATCATGCATCACCAGGCCTCCACAAGAACTTGCAAGGGCCTGCTCTCCCGCAACTCGACCCTTCATCTCAACAGGGGCCGAGCTTGCAAAATTTAAAGCTTCACTGTGATAGGCAAAGGACCGCATCCAGATCCTGTCCATGCCAGTCTTCAGAGAAGATAAGCTCGGCTGCTGCGCATGAGGGACTACGTCCTTTATTGCTAGAGCACATCCAGAGCCGACTGAAGCTCAAATTGCTCGTCGCTTTCGTCGCCGCGCAGCATACTGACAAAAGAGACTAAAGAAGCAAAGAATCCAGCATTCCGCCCTTCAAGTCTCTCAAAAATGGGTCAAAAAATAAAGACTTGACCAAGTTGTTGCTGTCCATATGATTGGCAAAACCAAAAGAAGCCAGAAGTCAGCAACCAAAATTCATGTCAGACGGCCTATGACTCGCAGCGTCTCCCAGACACGAAGACATCAGGAGGACTCTCCCACTCCTTCAAGTCAAGGACACCGGAGTGATCATTCCTCGGGTTCTTCATCCAAAAGAATGAGCTCCATCTCAGTCACAAAGACGGTATCCTCATTCGACTCTAGAAGGGTGAATGTTCTAGTCACATACTCTGAGCAACCTATGCCGCATGATTACGTGGTTCTATGCATCCAGCAGCTGGAGCAAGGACAGCAAAGAATAGAGGTTCTGATGGAAAACCTCCTTCTCACTTTCCAACGTCCGCCAAATAATGAAGTCCCTTTAAATGATGAGGCAAATGGCGAAGAAGACGAGTCACGTGCCCTTATCAAAAAGGACGTTGACGATATCCTCGTTAAAGCAAAGGAAGAGGATACACTAAAGGAGCATGGAATCAAGCCACCCCATCCCTTATGGATGGTGTCGCGAGCCTGGACCGAGGTCCCTAGCTCGGGCCCGAGACTTGGGCGTGTTGGTCCAACCAACTACGATTAATCCAAAGGATTTCATGGTGAGGATTCCCAAAACCAACAAGGAATTCATCCCATTTATCCATAGGATTAACTACAAAAGTATGTTATGTTCAAGTTTACAATTCCCATGTACAAAAAGAGCCAACAAAGGCTTTACATCCCAAAACAACAAAATGCTACACCCAATAATGTAAACGTAACTCATGACCCCACCCGACGTCTAGAGGACGTCGTCGGGTTGCCACTCACGGGCTAGGGGTGGCTTAACAGCCTCCTCCTGACGCTCCTCCTCAAAGGCAACGTCACCTGCACCTGGTCACCAAAAGAAACGGGTCAGACATGACGGCTAGCAGGTGATCAATTTAGACAAAAATATAAATCATTTAGATCATGAAAAAGTTCAGTATTTAAAACCATGCATGAGTACGAAACAATGCTTAAAAGTATACGAGGCAAATCAAACAAGCATATAGAAATATATCATGATTAGTGAGAAGAACCACCTTGAGCTCATCCTTTCTCTACCGTACAAGATGAGCAGAGTTGGCAGAACAGAACAGGATATACAAAATAGGACAGAACAGAATCCCATGCTACGCAAGGTAGGTGGGGTCCGGCCGCGGAACCGGAAGCAGGACAGGGGTGTATGTGCATGAATATACGACTAATCAGCAGATTGTCAAGGGTTTAAGGACCTCCCAAACAGTAGATCAGACTGAGAGAGTAGTCCAAGCTCAGTGGTAATCACCTAAAATCATGTATGCGCGAAAATAGGGTAATACATATACAAGCCGACCAAATTAGGGGGATTTACTTATCAAAACAGGACAAGAAAGAACATATCAGGGATAGCATGTGCTACAGCATGATAAAACAAAAATAGTAATCCCCATATAGTTTCTTGAAACACTTCAAAAATAAGCCCAATATTTGCAAAACGTAAATCCGGGTTTCAAAAGAGGTTAATCAGTACACACTAAGGCCTTTCATTGATCCTTGTGTATTTGAAACCCAATTGTCGGATTTAAGATACATTGGTGTCCCTGAAGCTAATGGACAATTCAAGTTTCAAATGCACAATCTCAAGGTAGAAGCCCTGGTTTTCAGTTCCATGAAGAATCCACAGAACAGGTCTGATTTACAAACTCGGTCAACTCTCGGTCACCTGTTGGCTAGCCGAGTGGGTGACTGTCGGTTAGCCGCTAGCTGACCGATGGCTGACTGCTAGGTCTCCTGACAGAAAATTCACCATTCTGGAAATGGAACCGAACTGGAGCTCGGTTGGCGTTCGGTTGACCGAGGTAGTGTATGTCGGTTGGCCGACAGCTGGCCAACGATTCCCTGTCACAAAACACGCTTCTGGAAGAGAAAACAAACTGAACTCGGTTGGCTGTCGGCTGGCCGAGGTAAGCATGTTGGCTAGGCAACAACCGACCGCTAGTTGACCGACCGAGCGTGGCAGCTCAATTCCGGTCAGACTTTGCAATTCTTTCCTCCTCCATTCTTACCCCATTCCACCTCATTCCTTCCTTTGTCAAATTCATGCATTTCCATCGAGCCTCCACGCTCTCCAGGGGGCATTTCAACACAACTTCAACAATCCAATTCTTTCAACATTTTACAATTCTTTCCTCCATTCTTACCCCATTCCACCTCATTCCTTCCTTTGTCAAATTCATGCATTTCCCTCGAGCCTCCATGCTCTCCGAGGGGCATTTCAACACAACTTCAACAATCCAATTCTTTCAACGTTTTACAACCACTTCCTCAATTTTTCATCCATTCCCAAGACATTAAACATGATAAAATCATCTGAAATTAGGGGAACCCATTAGAAATTAAACCATTAACACATGAATTTCAATCTAAACAATATTTCAAACCATCATATGTATTTGAGATAATACATTGCTCAAACCAAAACTGAAAAAGATTCAAACATTGAAGCAAAACTTTCAAACGATGCATGCATTAAGAATAGCTAAGTTGATCACTTGCCTTGGCAGTAGCAAAACCCAACTTCTCTCAAAATCCTACCCCATAGCTGAGCCACGAATTTCTACAAGAACCCCCAAGAAAACATTCAAAAATCACTATTATTAATCAACCAAAACCCCCATTTCAAAAATGGGTTTGCATGTTAGAGAAAAGGGTTCCTAATGAGTTCAAAAGACTCTATAGAAAGGGAGAAGAGGAGGCATAACCTGGAGCTTGCTGAACAAGAAGCAAGGATGAAAATGGTGGTCTGTCACAGTGAAAATCTCCAGGAAAATGGTACCAATAGAGAGCTTAGGTTGAGAGGAAGAAGATGGTGGTCTTAGATTTTCATTTGGAATTCTAGAAGTGGGGCATGCAAAAGGAAATGAAGAGGAAAAATGGTTCTTTCCCAGCTGGTTTGAAGGTGAAGCCGCAGGAAACGATTTTTCTGAAACGTGAAACAAGTGAGGAAGAAAGAGAGACTTAAGTCAATGGGTTCTTGTGGGTCCCATGTGTGCAAAACTTGTGATGGTTAAAACGCTGATTTGTGGGCCTCGGATGAAATTGACGAAGAAGACAAAATCGATCACCAAAAGATCTAGTTTCCAAAGAGTATAATTTTCGCATAGTTTTAAGATTTCAAAATCTGGATCCATATTTGGAGTGAAATGACTGGTTTACCCTTTTGGGCCAACACTTGGGTTTCTGAGCCTCAAACCAAGACAGGCTGAACACAAAAGCTGAAAGGCAAAATAAAACCATTCAAAATAAATCGAAATCATGATAAAAGTCGAAAAATTAAAATTTCCTCCCACTCTTACCCGTACACTCAAGGCACCCCTGAATGTAACTAAATAGCACCAAACGCTCTCAAAATTCCCCAAAACTAGTTAAAGACTAAATCGAACCAATTTCTAACCCATGAACACTAAACTCACATTATAACTAAGCACGCATATACTAGGCACTAATTGCACTAATCTTGGGTTGGGGTTCGACATCCTCCACCCCTTAGATTATTTCGTTCTCCAAATAAAAATGGTTATACCTCGGGCAATAGATTTGGATACTTTCTCTGGACTTGCTCTCTTAGTTCCCATGTAGCATCTTCAGGTTCGTGATTTTCCCACTGTACTTCGACCCAGTGAATTGTCCGATTTCTCAGTTCTTGTTCTTTTGTGTCCACAATTCAGATCGGCTTTTCCACATACGAAGCATCTTCTCAAATTTCCAGTGGTTCATGCTGTAGTACATGTGAAGGATTTGGAATGTATTTCTTCAACATAGAGACGTGAAAAACATTGTGCACCCCGAAAAGTTCCAGTGGTAACGCAAGTCTATAGGCAACGTCTCTAATCTTGCTCAAAATCTCATACGGTCTGATATATCTTCTCGGAGCTTGCCTTTCTGTCCAAATCTTAGAGTTCCTCTAACCGGAGATACTTTCAAAAATACCTTGTCACCTTCTTTTAACTGCACATCTCTTCTACGAGTATCAGCATAACTCTTCTATTTGTTTCAGGCGACCTTTAACCGTTCCTGAATCAACTTGATTTATCACTCGTCTCTCCAACTATCGTTGGTCTGTGGAAGCTCCGAACACCGACTTCTTCCCAGCAAACGGGAGTTCTACATCTCCTGCCGGAGAGTTCTTCGAAAGGTGCCATAGCAATACTAGAATGGTAGCTATTATTGTACGCGAACTCACATAGTAGCAAGTAGTCATCCCATTGAACCTTGAAATCTGGCACATAAACAAGTAACATGTCCTCTAAAGTTTGTATAGTCCGTTCTGACTGGCCATCTGTTTGAGGATGGTATGCAGTGCTGAATTGCAACTTGGTGCCCATGGATTTAAATAGGGTCTTCCAAAACCTCGAAACAAATCTGCTATCTCTGTCGAAAGTGATGGAGACAGGCTGTCCATGTCTGCTGACAATCTCTTTTACAAATAAATCTGCAAGTGGTGCCATGTGCGTCTTACTTCTTGTCTTCGTGGGAATGAAGTGAGAAGACTTCATGAGACGATCCACTATAACCCAAATAGTATTTTCCCCCTCTTGGTAGTAGGCAAACCGGAGACGAAATCAATAGTGATGTGCTCCCATTTCCACTCCGGAATTTCCAATGGTTGTAACAACCCTGGAGGCTTCTGATGTTCTGCCTTAATTTGCTGACAAGTGAGGCACCGAGATACAAAAGCTGCAATCTCTCATTTCATGTTATTCCACCAGAATCGGTTCTTCAAGTTTTGATACATTTTCGTGCTACCCGGATGCATAGAGTATCTCGTGCTATGGGCTTCAGTCATTATCTCATTCTTCAAGTCTCCATTGTTAGGTACACACAAACGATCACGAAAATACAACACTCCATCTACAACCCTGAATCTGGATGTTTGAAAATGTGCTCCACGATCTTGGCCAAGTCTGGGTCTTGCGACTGACTGTTTTTAATCTTCTGGATGAAGGTAGGTTCAGACACTATCATACTTGCCAACATCACGCCCTTCCTTAACGGTTGCACTTCTACTCCAAGTTCTTCAAATTGATGTAAGACACTGACTCCTCTCAAGCTAGCCATGACCATTGATTTTCTACTCAATTCATCAGCCACTACATTCACTTTGGTCGGATGATACTTGATTGGAAAGTCATAATCTTTTATATACTCCATCCACCGTCTCTGTCTCATGTTCAATTCTTTCTGCGAAAATAGATACTGCAAACTCTGGTGATCTAAGTGGACTTCAAATTTCTCTCCATATAGATAGTGTCTCCACATCTTCATGGCAAACACAACCACTGCCAACTCCAAATCATTAGTGGCATAATTCTTTTCATGATCCTTTTACTGTCTTAAGCCATAAGTAATAACTTTGTCATTCTGCATCAATACACAACCCAATCCTACATTTGAAGCATCCGTATAAACAATGAATCCTCCACTTCCCGACGGTAAAGTGAGGATCGGAGCTGTAGTCAGTCTTCTTTTCAGTTCTTTGAAGCTTTCTTCACACTGGTTTGTCCATACAAAAGGGACACTCTTCCTAGTTAATTTTGTCAATGGTGCTGTAGTGGATGAGAATCCTCGGACAAACCTCCTATAATATCCTGCTAATCCCAAGAAGCTTCTGATCTCTGTCACTCTGCTTGGCCTTTTCCAACTAACAACTGCTTCGACTTTGGACGGATCCACTGCCAAGCCTTCTCTTGATATAACATGGCCTAGAAAAGCTATTTGCTCTAGCCAAAATTCACATTTACTAAGCTTTGCATAGAGCTGGTTGTCCCTCAAAAGTTGCAATGACGTCCTCAAGTGCTCTTCATGCTCTTCCTTACTCTTAGAATACACGAGAATGTCATCAATAAATACCTCTGTAAAATGATCTAAGTACTTTGCAAAGACCTTATTCATGAGAGCCATAAACACCACAGGTGCATTAGTCAGTCCAAACGGCATCACCAAAAACTCATAGTGCTCATATCTTGTTCGAAAAGCTGTTTTAGGCACATTTGACTCTCTAACCTGCAGCTGATAATACCCAGATCTCAGGTCTATCTTGGAAAAATACGCTGCTCCTTGTAATTGATCGAACAATTCATCTATTCTTGGTAACGGATACATGTTCTAAACGGTCATGTGGTTCAATCTTCTGTAGTCTATGCACATTCTCAAGCTTCCATCTTTCTTTTTCACAAATAACAGTGGTGCACCCCAAGGTGAAATGCTTGGTCTAATGAAACCTTTGCTTAACAAATCTTGCAATTGGAGTTTTAATTCCCCTAATTCTGCTAGAGCCATCCTGTAAGGTGCAATAGAAATTGGAGCTGTCCCTAGAAGGAGCTCAATTGTGAACTCAACTTCTCGAATTGGTGGCAATCCCTGGATTTCTTCAAGAAAAATCTCCGGAAATTCGCACACAACGGGGATTTCCTCCTCCCTTTGGGACCATTTATCCTCCGTGATAAAAGCTATAAAAGCTTCACAACCACTGTGCACCATTCTACCTGCTTTTAGTGCTGAAACAACTCCCACTTGGCTTTTCTTCATGTTCCCCTGAATCAACAAATCTGCCTATTCCCCTTTTAACTTGAAAGTGATGGTCTTACTAAAACAATCCATGGTTGCATGGTACTTCTCTAACCAATCATTGCCTAAGATGACATCAAAATCATGCATGTCCAAAATAATAAGATCTGCTGGAAGGTTGACCTCCCCTAATAGGACCAAACAACTTGGGTAATAGGTTCTACAGACAAACTGTTTACCTACTGGTGTAGTGACAGTCAATACATAATCAAGTTCTCTAAACGGCATAGCAATCATCTTTGCAAACATAGGAGATCAAAATGAATGAGTACTGCTAGGATCAAATAAAATTTGAGCTTCTATTCCACAGATGAGGAGTTTCCCTTCCACAACATCACCCGCAAAATCTGCATCGACACGATTTAGATGGTATGCCCGCCCTTGCTGCTGTGGCCTATTCTGCCTCCCTTGTGCATTTCTGTTTTGTTGCTGCTGTTGTGGACGAGCATTCTAGTTCTGTGCTTGTTGTCTGCCTTGCTGTTGCTGAGGTTGTCTAGCTTGGTTCTGAGCTGGTGCTTGAGGAGTTGCTTGCCTCTATTGCTGATTTCTATTGCCTTGGTTTTGTAACCATGGGCAATCCCTAACTGCATGGTCCATTGCCCCACACTAGAAACAAGCACCTGTAGCCTCACGACATACGGCGGTTTCATGGTTCTTGCCACAGTGACCACAACCTGGTCTTGCTTGTTGTTGTTCCTGTCTTGGCTTCTTGTTACTCTGCTGTCTCTGATTCTGCTGGCAGTGTTGTTTCCTATCCCGTATGATCTAATTGTTGATGTCCTCAAACTTGTATGCCCTCTTAACTGCTTCATCAAAGGTGGCTGGTGGGACTACTCTTGTGGCATCTCTCATAATGATGGGGTTTAGACCTTCCAAGAATTTTGTTATCTTCTTTTGCTCCGTGTCAATCAACTCCATGTCAATCAACTCTCTAGCATACCTAGCTAGTCTTCCAAATTTTGTGACATATTCCAAGACGGTCATGCTACCCTGCTTGAGTTGCTGAAACTCTATGGCCTTCTGCCTCTTGATATGTGAAGGAACATATTTATTCGTAAACTGTGTCTTGAAGGTCTCCCAAGCAGTCTCATCTGCCATCATCTGATACGGTTCTTTAACCGTTTGCCACCATGTGTTTGCTAATCCATAAAACAAGGAAGCGGTGAGGTTGACCTTCTGTATGCCTGTACAAGTGAATACATAAAAAATCTTCTCTGTATTTACTAGCCAGTCATCTGCAGCTAGTGAGTCTTCTTGACCTGAGAACTCCTTGGGTCCTCTCTTCCTGAACCTCTCAAACAAAATATTAGGGTCTTGCTTCCTATTGTTGATGATGATATTCGGGCCCCCAGGTTGCCTAGGCTGGGGTTGAGGCCTGTTCTGTAAAACTTCTAATAATTGTTTCTGTACCTGGGCCATTTCTTCATCTTTCTTTGCTAACTGTTCTTGGAACCTAGCTTGGTTCCCATTGGCCTCTCTCTGTAGGTTAGCTTGAACTTCATTGGCTTCCCTTTGCAATCTAGTCTGGTTCTCATTAGCTTGCCTCTGTTGTTCTAACATTGCCTGCATGAGTACCTGAAACTGTGTCACTGTGGGTGGCTGCTCGTGGTTTGTTTCACTGTTATTGTTATTGGTGTTTCTCCCGGAAGCATTCTGATTCAGAGCTTTTCCTGGAGGCATGATGCTGTAAAAGAAAATGTTAGTACATAATAACAAGTTTGGGTTTGGTTTCTAGGTCCGTACTAGCGATCTAACGAACACACGGATCCTCGCATGTCCCTAAGAGTTTCTTGTTTCTTTTAAATGCCTGAAACATGTCCCGCTGTGACACCAGTCCTATCGTGACCCCGGACCGAGGTCCCCGGCCCGGGCCTGCGATTTGGGCGTGTTGGTCCAACCAACTACGATTAACCCACAGGATTCCGGGGTGAGGATTCCCAAAACCAACAAGGAATTTATCCCACACGAACAATGATTTGCGGAAGCATGCAAGTAATCTCATCTATCCAATGCATGTGATATAACATCGCCTTATCATAAGTTAAATCATCATGAAGACAAATATTCAGAGAAGGAAATAGAGCATAGCATTTCCAAGATTAGTTCAAGTTTCAAGACTACAAAAGTATGTTAAGTTCAAGTTTACAATTGCCATGTACAAAAAGAGCCAACAAAGGCATTACATCCCAAAACAACAAAATGCTACACCCAACGATGTAAACGCAACTCATGACCCCACCCGAAATCTAGAGGACGTTGTCAGGTTGCCACTCACTGGCTGCGGGTGAGAGGACGTCGTCGGGTTGCCATTCACAGGCTGGGGGTGGCTCAACAGCCTCATCCTGACGCTCCTCCTCAAAGGCAACGTCACCTACACCTGGTCACCAAAATAAATGGGTCAGACACGACGGTCTAGCAGGTGATCAATTTAGACAAAATATAAATCATTTAGATCATGAAAAAGTTCAGTATTAAAAACCATGCATGAGTACGAAACAATGCTTAAAAGTATACGAGGAAAATGGAACAAGCATATAGAAATATATCATGATTAGTGAGAAAAACCACCTTGAGCTCATCCTTTCTCCACCATACAAGATGAGTAGAGTAAGCAGAACAAAACAGGATATACAAAACATGACAGAACAGAATCCCATGCTACGTAACGTAGGTGGGGTCCGGCCGCGGAACCGGAAGCAGGACAGGGGTGTATGTGCATGAATATACGACTAATCAGCAGATTGTCAAGGGTTTAAGGACCTCCCAAACAGTAGATCAGACTGAGAGAGTAGTCCAAGCTCAGTGGTAATCACCTAAAATCATGTATGCGCGAAAATAGGGTAATACATATACAAGCCGACCAAATTAGGGGGATTTACTTATCAAAACAAGACAAGACAGAACATATCAGGGATAGCATGTGCTAGCATGATAAAACGGAAATAGTAATCCCCATATAGTTTCTTGAAACACTTCAAAAATAAGGCCAATATTTGCAAAACGTAACAAGTCCTATGATAAACATTGCATCAAAAATCCAGTTTCAAAACAGGCTAATCAGTACACATTAAGGCCTTTCATTGATCCTTGTGTATTTGAAACCCAATTGTTGGATTTAAGATACATTGGTGTCCCTGAAGCTAATGGACAATTCAAGTTTCAAATGCACAATCTCAAGCTAGAAGCCCTTAGTAGCATTCTGGTTTTCAGTTCCCAAGAAGAATCCACAGAACAGGTCTGATTTACAAACTCGGTCAGCTCTCGGACACCGGTCGGCTAGCCGAATGGGTGACTGCCGGTTAGCCGCCAGCTGACCGACAGTTGGCCGCTAGGTCTCTTGACAGAAAATTCACCATTCTGGAAATGGAACCAAACTGCAGCTCGGTTGGCGTTCGATCAACCGAGGTGGTGTATGTCAGTTGGCCGACAGCGGACCGACGATTCCCTGTCACAAAACACTCTTCTAGAAGAGGAAACGAACTGAACTCGGTTGGTTGTCGGCTGGCCGAGGTGAGCATGTCGGCTAGCCGACAGGTGACCGCCAGCTGACCGACCGAGCGTGGCAGCTCAATTCCGGTCAGACTTTGCAATTCTTTCCTCCTCCATTCTTACCCCATTCCACCTCATTCCTTCCTTTGTCAAATTCATGCATTTCCCTCCAGCCTCCATGCTCTCCAAGGGGCATTTCAACACAACTTCAACAATCCAATTCTTTCAACATTTTACAATTCTTTCCTCCTCCATTCTTACCCCATTCCACCTCATTCGTTCCTTTGTCAAATTCATGCATTTCCCTCGAGCCTCCATGCTCTCCAAGGTGCATTTCAACACAACTTTAACAATCCAATTCTTTCAACATTTTACAACCACTTCCTCAATTTTTTCATCCATTTTCAAGACATTAAACATGGTAAAATCATCTAAAATGAGGGGAACCCATCAGAAATTAAACCATTAACACATGAATTTCAATCTAAACAAGATTTCAAACCATCATATGTATTTGAGCTAATACATTGCTCAAACCAAAATGGAAAAAGATTCAAACAATGAAGCAAAACTTTCAAACGATGCATCCATTAAGAATATCTAAGTTGATCACTTGCCTTTGCAGTAGCTAAGCCCAACTTCTCTCAAAATCCTACCCCACAGCTGAGCCACGAATTTCTACAAGAACCCCCCAGGAAGACAGTCAAAAATCACTATTATTGGTCAACCAAAACCCCCATTTTGAAAATGGGCTTGCATGTTAGAGAAAGGGGTTCCTAATGAGTTCAAAAGACTCTATAGAAAGGGAGAAGAAGAGGCATAACCTGGAGCTTGCTGAACAAGAAGCAAGGACGAAAATGGTGGTCCCTCACAACGAAAATCTCCAAGTAAACGGTACCAATAGAGAGCTTAGGTTGAGAGGAAGAAGATGATGGTCTCAGCTTTTCATTTGGAAGTCTAGAAGTGGGGCATACAAAGAGGAAATGAAGAGGAAAAATGGTTCGAAGTGGGGCATACAAAGAGGAAATGAAGAGGAAAAATGGTTCTTTCTCAGCTGGTGTGAAGGTGAAGCTACAAGAAATGATTTTTCTGAAACGTGGAACAAGTGAGGGAGAAGGAGAGACTTAAGTCAATGGGTTCTTGTGGATCCCATGTGTTCAAAACCTGTGATGGTTAAAACGCTGATTTGTGGGCCCTAGATCAAATCAACGAAGAAGACAAAATCGATCACCAAAAAATCTAGTTTCCAAAGAGTATAATTTTGGCATAGTTTTGAGATTTCGAAATTTGGGTCCAGATTTGGGGTGAAATGACTGGTTTACCCTTTTGGGGCAAAACTTGGGTTTCTGGGCCTCAAACCAAGACAGGCTGAACAAAAAAGTTGAAAGGAAAAATAAAACCATTCAAAATAGATCGAAATCACGATAAAAATTGGAAAACTAAGATTTCCTCCCACGCTTACCCGTACACTCAAGGCACCCCTGAGTGTGACTGAATAGCACCAAACGCTCTCAAAATTCGCCAAAACTAGTTCCAGACTAAATCGAATCAATTTCTAACCCACGAACACTAAACCAACATTATAACTAAGCACGCATATACTAGGCACTAATCGCGCTAATCTTGGGTTGGGGTTTGACAGATGGACTCGGTTCCGTTCCCTACAAAATTCAAGCAACCTACTCTCTAAACATGTACATAGAAAGGTTCAGCTAGACAGCACGTCATCCACTTTAAGATCCTGACGGGAGCTATTGTGGATCAAGATGCTCTCAAGATCAGTCTCTTTGCAAGTACGCTAAAAGGTACAACCTTTGATTGGTACTTCACTATGCCGGAAGATTCCATTCAAAACCGGACCATGCTAGAGACACGCTTCCTGACCCACTTCAAAGGTGAGGATCATCCTGTTATTATGGCTCAGCTTTGCATTCTCAAATAGGGAGAAAATGAGTCAACGTACGACTTCATTCACAAGTGGAAGGCAATGGCGTACAAATGCTCAGATGTGCTGCCAGAAGCATCGTTGGTCGACATATGCTGAAACAACATGAGAGCAGGGATCCACTCCATGATCATCGGTAACAAATCAAAGAACGAAGGAGAACTCCTAGAAGCATCCATGGAGGCTGAAACGGTAATCAAAGACCTCAACAGCCAGAAATCATCAAAGAAAGAGCCGATAGTCATTGCAACCTCAAAACCAAAGAAAAAGGAAGTTCTCAATGTGCAAACCAAGTCCACTCCTCAGCCGCCAAAGAAAGCTGAAAACAAAGCTGCAGGTAAGAGACCTGAACTCTCTGATGCCTTCAAATAACGAGTAGAGAAGAAATACCCATTCAATGAAGATGTTGAAGAAATATTTGGGGCTCTCCTAGCAAATGAGAAACTCACCTTGCTTGATCCCAAAAGACCGAGAGATGTTGGCAAAACCAACGATCCTCGGTATTGCCCATACCACCAGATGGTCTCGCATCCTCTCAATCAATGCTTCGTTGTGAGAGAGAAGAACAACGAGATGTGGAAAAACGGAGTCATCACCTTTGACAAAATTATGGGTCTGCCTTCGTCAACATGGTGTCATACGGACAAACATCCAAATCACTAAAGAAGAAGATCACTACTTCCTTTAAGGTGATAAAAATGACCCAAACGTCCCAAGAGTTGGTTCCTTGCCCAACACTAGATGGACAACCCATATGGGTGCATCCCAATCTCCTTGAAGATGGAAATTGGGAGGTCGTAAAAAAAAGTCGACTGCTCAACAGCAAAGGCAAGCCAGGAGACAACTCCGAAATCTCAAACAACAGGAGAAAGCTTAACCAAAACAAGAAGTCATTGAAAGAGCAGAGACTTCCTCTACTGCCTCACTAGGGGCAACAAAAGAGTCCGTTCCCAAGACTTCAAAAGTGGTAAGAAAATTCACCCTCAGTGATTTCATGCCACCACAACACAGAAATGAGACTACGCAGGGGGCATCATACTCTTACAAGTTAGTAATTTGATTCTCTATGAATGGATATGAGTCCAGTGATACCGCCTGTGACAACAATGAGTGGGAGTAATCCCTTGAAACAGGAGAGTACCTCTCCGATGAAGAATGGATTCCCGAATCTCACCTTATACCAGTAATCTGGTATAATCCCTTACAACCGCAAGGATCCTGGTCTGATGATGAAAAAGACCATGAGGCTGTTCAAGAAAATGCTGTCAATCCAGCACCCGCCAATGCCCCAGTGGAACCCAATAATGTTGAACCACAAAGGGCAGATGAAGAAGAAGATTTGGCTCCTATGCCTGATCTCAAAGAACATGCGAGGACCTTGCAACATCTTTCCATAAAGCAAGAGCAGGATCGCATCAATCAACTTTGTCACAATCCAGAACCGGAGGTGCTGGAAAACCTACACGAATCTCCTCCGGTAACTTTGGAAAATGAAGAATGTTGCTTGACCGATGTTCCTCTTACATCTGAAGACGAGTCTTAGTCCTAGCAGTGCGCTCTGGAGGCATCTTCTATCGAAGTTGTTTGCAATGCAATAGCTCAGGATGATAGTGCCTCTGAAGCTCCATCTGCCGAAGCTGCAAACTCTCAGACTACGTCTGGTAACATATCTTCTGAAGCTACATTTTTTTGGATGACTTCCACTAAGATATCATCTTCTTAACCTTTGTCTCCTGAAACTGTGACATCGGAATTCAAGCCTTTTCCGACTTATCACCATGAAGAAGCTCTGGCCGATGAAGTCTCCTTCAATGAAAACCCGATCAACTGGTCTTAGATACCCAACCTCATAGGAGATGTCTGGACCGATGAAATACTCAACAAAAGAAGAAAGGTTGCTGGATGCTGTTTTAGACTTGTTCCTGGAAAATTCTCCATGCAACGTAGTTACTAAGGACGGCAATGCTGCTACAGAGACGTCTTTAGCAAATTAGAAGGATCAACTCCCTGATTCCAAGGGTGATCTTCCAAATGAAGACCCTTCCCAAGAAGCACTCGAAGTAAGCAATCAAGCTCCTTTTGTGATCTCTCTCGAAACATTGAAGTCTTTGGTCACCACAACCAAAGCAAAGAAGACAAAAGAAAAGACTGGGGGCAAGTTCACTGTCTCCTTGGTGTTGATCATGCAAGACACTGAATCTGATTCAGAAATAGAAGAAGAAGATACAGCGTTTTCCATCTTCCACAATTCTGAAGCATCTTCTTCACGTCCACCACTTGAACTTTTTGAAGGAAGGTATCCTGTACCGGACTTAAATGTCTCTCTTGACAACATGGTAGGTGAACCCATCGAACAAGAAGGTGACGATGTTGAGTCTTCCTTGATAGAGAGTATCCACCACATACCGGATCTCAACATCGTTCTTGATGATCCAAACCCCACAGAGTCATTCAAGAAAGGTGAGCATGTGTTTGCAGTTAAAAAGCCATTGATTCTCGTTCATACAGCTAAAGCCAGCGATGAATCAAGATGGGAAGGTCCCTATATCATTGACAAAGCCTTCTCCAATGGAGCATACGCTTTCTTCAATTTCGAATGAGACAGGTTTATGCTGCAAAACAAATTTCTCCGACGTTGTTCTTAAAGCTGCGTCACTACCTTCCTGCCAGTTGAGTCTACCTGATTTGAGGATCAACTACATAAAGGTCCTTGTCACAAAAGCAGGTTCACTCAATGCTCGACCGGAAAACGGTCTATCCTTCTGTCATAGTTTGACATTAGATATGTACCATTAAAGGCAATCAAAGGCCAAGCTCTAGCAGACTTTCTCGCAGAGCATCCACTGTCTAAAGATTCTCCACTTAGGGATGTTCTACCAGACGAGCTTGTCTACAACGTGGAGACTTCCTCATCAAATGCGTCCTGGAACATGTACTTCGATGGTGCAACCAGGACAAATGAAAAGGGAAAGCTCATATCGGGAATTGGCATTCTCTTTGTTAGCCCTGACAAATACATGATTCCACACGCTTTCTTACTACTGGAACCATCTGTCACATCACCCACATCCGCATAGGTGAAAACATCCACGCAAATGCCCTGGCTGGACTTGCTGCATCGATGGCAATCCAAGAAGGGGAAAACATGCAAATTACAGTGTGTCAAAGAAGGATTCTCCCTCCTCTCAACACACACCAAGCAGTCGCTGAAAGCCACCAAGTGGTTGGAAGTTGGATTTCCATCCTTAAAACTCCAATCGGCGACTGGAGGGATTTGTTCATTGATTATATTATGTTTGGAATCCTACCTGAAGATCCAAAAGAGCGGGTAAGCATTCAAAGACGAGCCCCAAACTTTCATTTGGATATTCCTTCAAAAATGCTTTACAAAAAATCCTTTAGTTGAGTACTTCTATGCTACTTGTCACAACAAGAGGCTGTAGAAACACTCAAAGAAGTGCATGCTGGTCTTTGTGGAGCCCATCAGGCTAGTCCTAAGCTCTACGATCAGAAAAAAAGGTTAGGTTATTATTGGCCTACCATGGTAGCTAACGCAATACAATTTGCTAAGGACTGCCAACAATGCCAAGTTCACGGAGATTATGTCCACGTGGCTCCAGAATGGCTAGACCCTACAGCAATCTCGTGGCCTTTTGAAGCCTGGGGTATGAACATCATAGGTCCTATCTCTCCCCCATCAAGAAAAGGTCATCGCTTCATCTTCGCCGCTATGGATTATTTCTCCAAGTGGTCAGAAGCATTTGTGTTCAGTGAAATGAAGACCCCATCAGTCCTTCAATTCTTGCACACCAACATCATTTGTTGCTTCGGCATACCTAAAAGATTCATCCATGATAACGGACCACAATTCCGGGATCATAGATTCTACAGGTTTTGCGATAAATACAAAATCTAAAGTTGTCCTTCGACTCCGTATAACCCGGCAGCGAATGGACTAGCAGAAGCTTTCAATAAGACACTCTGCAAAATCCTTAAGAAAATGTTCTCTAGTCACAAAAGAAACTGGAACGACAGACTGCTTGAAGCTTTATGGGCCCATCGAACCACCGTTCGAGGACCAACCCATAGCATACCATTCTGCCTGGTCTATGGATGTGAAGCAATTGTCCCTTTAGAGGTACAAATTCCTTCCTTAAGAGTATCTCTACAAAATGACATGACGCAAGAAAGTAATGTCAGATTAAGACTCTAGGAACTGGATAATCTCGATGTAAGACGGCTCGAAGCTCTACAAAGCGTTGAGCTTTACTAAGAATGCATGGCATGATCTTTTGATAAGAAGGTCAGGCAACACGCCCACAAAAAGGGCGACTTGGTTCTTGCAGTAAAAAGGCCGTTGGTTTTTGCTCACAAATCCAAAGGCAAATTCGAACCAAAATGGGAGGGACCCTTCGTCATCGACAAAGTCTTCTCTAATGGCGCATATGCTCTTCCAAATATGGAGGGCGACAGATGTATGTTGCCCATCAACGGCAAGTTCTTGAAGCGGTACTACCCTTGAAGACTTCCTCTATCGGGTCAGAGCGATGCCTACATGGCCAAAGCCTATTCCTAGGTACTTGCTCGTCAAACCCACTCCTTTTGGAATTTTTATCTTTACGTTGAAGTTACTAAAAAACCTCAAAACAATGCTTAATTTCAATGTCTCATTGTTAAAAAAGAAATCAAATCTCAAAATTCCAAGTTTAGGAGTCTCTTCCCCAACTTGACCAAAATTTTCAATCCTTGAACCCAAAATTCATGGTTTGAAACAAAAATCAGGACCTAAGGATTTCCACCCTAGTCCACCCCAACTTTTACCACCAAAAATGGTTTTGAGACAAAATTTACGACCCTCGAGTCTTTAAACAAAGATCGTTTTTCAAAAAACCATAGGGAAGTGACGTTCAGTCAATACTAGCAAAACCCAAAAATCAGAAGGATGTGAACCCCATTTGATACTTCCAAAACCTCAAAATCGCAAGGAAGCGACATCTCGTCGATACTTGCAAATTTTCAAAAAAAAAAAACCTTGGAGACGGAACGTTTTAGTTGATATCCATAACTCAAATTTCAAAACAAAAACAAAGGTTCGAAAAAACCTGAAATTTCAAAAATTGTGGGGAAGCGATATTCATCTATACCCACAAAACAAAGTTTTTTGAAAAAAGCAGGGAGGCGACGCTAAGTTGATACTTGCACCCAAACCGTGAGGAAGCGACATTCCATTGATACTCGCAACAGAATGAGCAAGGAAACGACATTCCATTGATACTCACAACAGAAAGCAAGGAAGTGACATTCCATCAATACTTGCAATACCGTTTAGTAAGGAGGCGACGTTCAGTAGATACTTGCACCCAAATCCACGAGGATGCGACATTCCATTGATACTCGTAACCGAATAAGCAAGGAGGCGATGTTCCATCGATACTTGGAATACCATTCAGCAGGGAGGCGACTGTTAGTCGATACTTGCATTTTTGAAAACCAAGAACTCGACTTTTATGCCAAAAACTTGACTTTCACGCCAAAAACCAAAAACCCGCTTTCATGCCAAAAATAAAAAGAACTGACTTCCACACCAACAAAACACTTGGTTTTAAAAAAACTCGGCTTTCATGCCACAAAATCTGGCTTTCACGGCAAACAAAAAACAAAATTTTGGCTCCCATGCCACCAACAAAAAATCGGCTTTCATGCCACAAAATCTGGCTCCCATGCCACAAATAAATAATCAGCTCTTATGCCACAAAATCTTGGCTCCCATGCCACAAACAAAAACGGCTTCCATGCCACAAAATTTTGGCTCCTATGCCACCAAAATTCGGCTTTCATGCCATTCAAAATTCGGCTTTCAAGCCATCAAATAACCAAGCTTTTTTGCCACAAAATCTGGCTTTCATGCCCAAAACAACCATTTGACAAAAGATTTTCACAAAATGACAACCTTTTGATCAAATTTTCAAACAAACCATTCCCAATCAATTTTTGCTTATTTTTCATCAAAAAAGTATTTAAGTGAAACGATGGAATACAAAAAAAGAGGGTTCCAAAAAATGCTTATACACGCAGGTACCGAAGAAAAGAAGAAAAAAGAGTTTGTTAAAAATCAGGAGCTCAGTCTGACGTAGTCTTCAACCAAAGATTTAGCTCCTCAAGCAGACCTTTAGCCTTGGCCTCTAAAGCTTTCAGGCCACGCTTCTTCAAAACTTTACCATAAAATGCGGCAGAACGCCGCGACCCATCTTTAGCACAAGGAGGCTCTTCCCAGAGCATTTGCCATCGCTTATATTCCTAAGTCTTCCTCTGAAGGTTGCTATCAGCTTCCTCAACCTGGCGAATGAGAGCCCCCTCTCCATCACGAGCTTCCGTAATGGCAGCCCATTTAGCAGCAGCTTGTTCCTCCAAAAGCTCTAGACGCTGCCTGGCCTCGATGACCTCCCTATTAAGACGGTGTAGGTCCTGTGTCAGCTCAATGATAGCGAACTTGCTGACGTTCTTCTCCCGAACGAATTGCTTCCGAGTCCGCGAAATCTCATCCACTTCAGAATTGACTTCGCTGAAAGGCTTGACAAACATCTCATTGAAGAAGTCGCCACTTGGAAAGCTCTTGGTCTTAGTCCACTTGTTGCCAAAGCAATGACTTTGTCTACAAAAGCCTTGGCACTTGCAACATCTAGACCGACCTCTTCGCTGTCAGCGAGAATGTCCTGTACATGCCTGATCATGCCACAGCCAGCTTCCAAATGGCCAGAAGAGAAAGTCTCGATCCAAGAACTCAAGACACTCTTCGGTACTTTTTTCGCATATTGAAGAGACGGTTTGGATGAAGTCTCACCCTGCTCCATCAGCCGGCTGCCTCTGTCATGCTTCATTGGAGGGATGGTCAACAAATTCTGTCCAATCGAAGATGCTGACGAAGGAATCTCATCATGAGGTTTCATCTCTGCCACGCCAGAATTAGAAGCAGCCCCTACTTCTGGATCAACAGCGGGCACCCCCTGCTCTGGACCCGAAGAAGACGGAGGGACTTCCCCTGTTGCTTCACAGCCTACTAATGAAAGACGAAAATGTATGAATATGATCTTGTCAAAAATCAATATCAAGATTATTACTACAAAGTACCTTCTTCGACTACCGGTGGAGAACTCTCTGCCTCCATGAACTCATCCGGAGCATCATCGAAAGTTGCATCCATGGATAGTTCAAAATCATCGGAATCCTCTGGCAAGTCAGCTGGCAAGCAAACAAAAATGTGTCAGTAAGTGGTGGCAAAGAAAAACAAAAAGGTGAAAAAGAAAAGGAAATCATACCATGCGAAGATTTTGGAACCAGTCCAGAATCCCTTGGTTCTTCCTCAGATGCCACGATGTGATCCGTCACCGCTTTATCGGCCAGAACCTCAGGCGTCATCAAATCATCAACTTCCACTAAAAAGAAAGTAGCGGATCAAAACAAAAAAATCTCTCACAGAAGAAAAGAAACGCAAAGAGAAAAGGGGAAAGCATAGCATCATTAATGGTCCCTTCCTCTCGGCTCCTCTTTTCCAGAGGTTCATCAGCATCCCCTAACACCTCCTCAGCAATGGTGAGAGGGACTTCCAGATCAGGAGAGTCTTCGTTCCGTCTCTTATTTCGGTGCTGTCCTCTTTTCCTCTTGCTTCTATGGGACGATTTGCTTGAAGTACCCGCTGTCGGATGTGAATTTCGACCCCCCCAATTTTCGTCTCCAAGAGAGGCATGGTTTGGGGAAATCTCCATTCATCTATATATATGCTATTTAAATTTTACATCGAAAATGAGGATTCCGACTACCCTCAAAATCGATGGATCACGATCGCCAGCTACGGTACGGCCGTAACACCGTTCTTTGACAAAAGTCGAAGAAATATGGGGAGAAAAGTAATAAGGTGGGTTCTTCCTCTCGTCTAATGTGCTGCCGGCAACACACGACGGTTGTCCTGTCACATTAATTTGGGTCTCTTTGGGTCTCTTTAATTTTGGGTCAATTCAGGGTCATGAGTTAAAGTCCGAATAAAGGTTAATCCTCACATAGCATAATCGTAGTATATCCAAGTAAGACAAAATAACTAAAATAAAGAAAATAAAAAGGGGGGAGGTGCCAAATATTTAAGAAGAGGATCGGGCCCGTTCCCGGGTACCCCCTTCTGATCCCTTGGCAAAATAGGGTTTAAAGGCTGGTTTTTCAATCCAAAATGATGATGCAAATGAGACTTTGACTTGTGATTTCTGTGTTTTTTGTATGCGATACACGAGTGATAAAAGTAAAAGGCCGATGGGCCATAATTGATTAAAGATGGCCGATGGGCCAGGATTGATTGAAAATGGCCGATGGGCAAATGTTTGTTTTAGGATGGCCGATGGGCCGTGATTGATAAAGGTGTGTGCGAAATCACTCATCTCATCTCGTTATTCTCATTTATTCAATTTTAGAAATCAATTCTTTATTCCCTTTATCATTAAGTTCGATTAAATATCTGGCACCTGAGGTGGAGGAAGAAATAAAAGGAAAATCTTTTTGGGTTTATTTTGTTGGTTTTATAGTTTTTATGGCTTTCCAATATGGGGGCTAGAAGGGCCTAACTAGGGGATTTTACTTGGATTTACGTGATTAGTGCTTTATTACTGATCATCGGATTAACCCTAACCTAAGGTCCTAGACCACCCACATCAGCTCTCCCAGTCCCCTAACGGAACAGGAAAAGTGATGGGGTGAACCTAATGCGCTAAGCTACCTAACGGGGAAATCCGATCTAATCCTACTAGGGTATGAATAGCCTGAGTTTGATGGTTCAACGCCTAAGCAACTTATTAATTGTGATTTTTAATTGGTTCGGTTTGTTTTGAGTTGAAGATTGATTAAGAGGTGGATTAAATGTATTTTGGGGTTCTGTTTAAGTTGTTTAAGGTTCTGGAATTTATGGTTTTAATTTAAAACGTGAAATGATGTCGAAATCCGTGAAACGGGGTTGGCAGAAGACTTGGGCGCCAAGGGGGTGGTAGCAGTGAGCTGAGTGGAGAAAGAGGAGAGGAGAAAGGGAAGAGCAGCAGCGCACAAGTTTGCCGTTGCCCAGGTAAGTGGGTCTCAACCCATTTTCCATTTCTTCTTCTCTCTATTTTTTTTTTCACTTCGTTATGGCTGCTGTGGTAGCTTCAGGTGAAGTTACAGTGAGCAGCAGTGGAGAAGAGGGAAGAGAGAGAAGGCCAGGTATGTGGTTTTCTATCTTTTCATTTTCCATTCTTTTTTCTCTCTTTCGTCTCTTTTTTTTTTTTTCTTACTAACTCGTTTCTGCTAGTTACAGGTGGAGACCGACTAAGTTAAAGAGAAAGAGAGGAGAGAGAGATTCAGGTATGAGGCTTCATCTTCCTTCTTCTTTTTTTTTTTCATTCTTTTTCTTTTCTCTTCTCTCTGTTTTTTTTTTTTTTTAGAATCTGTTTATGGCAGCTACAGGTGAAGACCGAATGCAATGAGGAGAAAAGGAGGAGAGAGAGATTCAGGTATATGGTTTTTTATTCTCTTCCCATTTTCCAGTCTTTCTCTTCTCTTTCTTTTATCTTCTTTCTTTTTTTTTTTTTTTAGAATCTGTTTATGTTTGCTGCTGCAGGTGAAGACCAAATGCATTGAGGAGAAAGGGAGGAGAGAAAGATTCAGGTATGTGAGTTCCATCCTCCTTCTTCTTCTTTCTATTCTCTTTCTTTTCTCTTCTCTCTTTTTTTTTTTTTTTTTTTTTTTTTATGTTTGCTGCTGCCGTTTCAGGTTGTGTTTGACTGGGCTGAACAAGGAGATCAGCAACAGAGTGAGGGGACGAGGAAGGAAAGCGAGAAGAGGGAAGGGGCATTTGCAGAGCTTGGTAACCCAGGTATGTGGGTCTCATTCTTCCTTCTTCTTTTTTTTTTCTTTCATTCTCTTTCTTTTCTCTTCTCTCTGTTTTTTTTTTTTTAGAATCTGTTTATGTTTGCTGCTGCCGTTTCAGGTTGTGTTTGACTGGCCTGAACAAGGAGACCAGCAACAGAGTGAGGGGAAGAAGAAGGAAAGGGAGAAGAGAAAAAAGGGGTGTTTGACAACTTGGTGGCCCAGATATGTGGGTCCCATCCTCTTTCATTCATTTCTTCTTTCTCTCTTTTATTTATTATCATTATTATTGTCATTTTGGACGATGGCTGCAACATGGGGTTTTGGGGCTCGGTTTTGGCTATTGGCAGCCATGGGTGTGGTGGATTTTGGTGAGGGAAGAAGGAATGGAGCTGTCCTAGCTACGATGTTGGCCATCCTAGCCCCCTTGACTAAAATTTGAAAGATTGCATAGTGGGGGTTCCTTGGCAGAATCAGTTTGGATGGAAAATGGGCATTTTCTGTGGCTAGTTAGGATTGGTGGGATGATGAGGAGTGAGGTTTGGTGTGATCCATGGAGGCTAACTAGTGTATTGGAGATTGTTAAGTTCATTGAGCATTTCCATTGGCTTTAAATGAGAGTGTGGTGAACATGATTTGGACTCCTAACATAGATCTCAGTCATTATGGGGAAGTGGTTTGGGCTTTCTTCTTCTTTTATTTATTTATTTTTATTTTCTTATGTTATTCAGGAACTTGTTTAAATTTGTGGTGCACTGGTTTTGACTTGTTTCTTACACCATGGTGTGTTTTATGCTCACTTCCATATTTGTAATTATGTCGGGAACCTTCTGCTCTTTTGTCTCTATCTTGTATTTTTTTTCTTTTTTATTTGTTTATTTTATTATGTAGAAGAGTAAGCTTGGTAATTGAGGGGTGTGGTGGTGATGGCTAGGGTGAATTGGTTATGATGTGATGGGACAAAGGTTATGGGTGTTGTTTTAGTTTAAATTGTGATTCGGTTATTCATTTTTCATTTTTATATTTTTATATATTTCTCGTTGTTGTGGTTGTCATTGTTTCCCTTCCTCCCTTTTTCTTATTTGTATGATGTGACTGTGGGACGGGATGTGATTCAGCCTAATGTGTATGTCGAAATGATATAGTGGTGATGAGGTGGAATGAGAGGTGTGAAGTTTGGGCTAAGTTGGAAGAGTTGGGTTGGAATGAATGTGTTTTCATTTCTTTTCAGGCTTGTAAAATGTGTTTTAATGAGGGTAGCTCAATAAATGGGATTCGTTTTGTCTTAATTTTTGGTTAGATCAATGGTCATGGTCTCTTATGCTTATGTGGACTAACATTATGCCCTCATGCTCAACTTCTCATTTTGGCTTTGGGTACAGGTTTGTCAGATGGCTAGGACTAAGGAGACTTGTAAGCGCACTCCTCTGTCATCGGACACTGTGGAAAGGGCCGGGGTAGATCAAATCATTGCTCCCCCGAAAAAGAAACAGAAGTGTGAGGATAAATCGGAGAAGAAACCTCACCTTTCAGACGAGAGACGAGCTGGCCGGGTAAACTCTTAGCTGTCTTTATAAATCTCATACTTTGTTGGCTTTCATTATTGTTGACATCCTTTCTTGTGATGTTTATGTTGTAGCCTGTCCCTTTTGCCCGGGCTAGGGTGAGTTGGTTACAGATGAGGGACTGGTGGACCGAGCTCCCTGATCACTTAAAAGATCGGGTTCGAGCGATGGGGTTCGGGGATTTCATGTCTATTGTCGCCTTCCGCACCGACCGTGCTCTCATTTGTGCTCTTTCAGAGAGATGGAGGGATGAGACGCACACTTTCCATTTCCCGCCCGGGGAAATGACGAATACACTTGAGGACATTGCGCGTTGCTGGGGGCTGAGGGTGACAGGCCTCCCTGTTTTCTCTAGGGCGAATGATGCCAAGGCTTCTATCACTCGATTACGTCTGCATAGGATGTTCGGGGCTCGTCCCCAGTCCGGTGTGGGTCAGATTGACTCCGTGTGGCTGAGGGAGGCGTACAGCCCAGAGAGGAAGAGAATCTTAAATAGTAAGTATTCCATTGTTGCCTTTGTAGCATCATATCTTTCTCTTCTGCTATTCCTACTAATCATTCCTCCCTGCTTCATTTTAGAGTGGGCTCGGAACCAGGCGGACTTTCTCTCCAAGTTGAGGGCAAGGGTACCAGACTTCGAAGGCTTGCCGGTTAGAGGATGTGAGGGAGGTCCTGTCTCCACAAAGGTCGGGCTCGGGCCGATGCTGGTAACATTTTGTCCCCTCTCCTTTAGATTGATTCAGAGTAGAAAAATACCCGTGAGACCTGCATATTCGATATTTATCCTTTATTAACAGTGTTCATAATTCCTTTGACAGGTGAGGGCCCTTCTTCTGGTGGATCCCGATCTGCGGCCGGCCCTGCTGATGACGATATAGCAGTGGTGGATGCGATTGAGAGTGATGATGAGGTGGACGGGAGTTATGATGAGGATGCAGATTATGATGAGTTGGAGGGTGAGTTTATCGCATCTGATGATGGAGACGACGAGATTGATGATGGGGACAGTGAGGATGAGGGGGTGAGGCCTCGCCGAGTTGTTTCTGTTGACTTTGATGAGAGGAGAGATGGAGGTGCGGGTAGAGGTGACGAGGGCGACGACGTCGGACCCTCTGAGCGTAAACACTCGATCTAGTTTCTTTTAAGTGATCTCTAGTGTCTTGTATCCTTCTCATCCTTGTTTCTTACGTTCTTTCTCCCTTGCTGCAGGGTATGAATGGCGGGAAGTGCCTGTTGATGGGTACGCTCGCCGAAAGAGGGTAGGGATACCTTGTGAGGTTTTCCCGGTCACGAGTGAGTACCGAAGCGTTTGGTAGCTACTTTGTTCCTTATTCTGATTATATAATGAATTTCTTATGTCAATTTGGTATTGTACAGAGAAAAAACAAGGGAGGCAGTCTGAGGTTCGTTTGAGGAGACCCAGGCTGATTTTGGCACGATTGGGTGATGATGAGCATCTCCGGGCTTTCCTTCTGTTCTTTTTGGGGAGGTGTCTCTTTGCCAACGCGACTGGCAATAGAGCGTCCGGTACTCTCATTCGATTTGTGCAGGACCTGGATAAGGTCGGCGACTATGCTTGGGGCGCGGCCACCCTTGCCTTTCTTTTCCATAGTCTAGACTCGAGGTGCCGCCTTCAGCCGGATGCAAGAGCCTTCGAGGGTTCGTGCTGATCCTACAGGTTTAAACCCTATCCCCAAATTTGGTGACCTATTGTAGTCCACCCTTTCTTATCATGGGTCATTTTTCGTCTTTTGTACTAACTAAGCTTTGGTTGTGTATAGATATGGGTTTGGGAGCATATCATCCAGTGTCGGCCTGAGCGCTTGCCTGCGAGGTTGAGTTGTACTCCCCGGGCTTCGCAGTGGTATCCTAATGCCAATTTGCGGAGTTTTGCCTACATTCTGCCTCCTGAGATGGCGGAGCGTATTAAGGCTCTAGGAATGAGACTGGGCGAGCAAGGTTACCGATTCATCTTAAATGAGTTGAAAAATCACGAGATATGCTCCTTTTCTCTGTTTGTTTGTCATGTTAAATGTTTGCCTCTCTCTGTTCTCATTTGCTACACATCACGACTTGTTAGGTGATCTGGCAGCCCTACCGGGGTGGTCCGGATGATGAGATGGCCGTTGTGCAGGAGGGGCGTACTCTATTTGAGAGGGACATTTGGCTCCACGCTCCCCAGGTGGCGGTCAGGTTGGTTGTCAGCCGAGTTGCGCGCCAACTGGGACACCATCAAGTTGTCCCTGCAGAAAAGTCTATCATGCATCGGTCGTATCTAGGGTCGGGTTTGAAAGCATTCAAACGCCGCCATCCGTGTCGGAAAGAGATAAAAAATTGGAGAAGGAAAGGGAGGAAGGCCACCTTCGGTGTAGATGCTAGTGCCTGGAGTGACTATGAGGTATATTGGAGGACAGCTTTGCATCGGTATATACTCCCAGAGTCGTATTCTTGTGGGGCTTCGTATTCTATTAGTAATTGCGCGGAAGCGGCTGAGGCCTCGTCATTGGCTCGGGTGAACATTGAGATTTTGTTTGCTCTAATGTTGTCTTCCTTTTTATCATTGCTAATATCGTTTCTTCTTTTACTTTTCAGGAGGAGATACCGGCTGTAGCAAGGGATTGGCAGGCACGTCCATCATCCGAAGGACGGGGCGAGGTGAGGGCTTATGAGGTTTCCAACTTCAATTATGAGCCTTACAATCTCAACGATTCATGCTCTTCCCATCCTCTAACCGTGGCTCTCATGTGTGACAGGGGACGTCTGGGTGTGTACCGTCCGATGCGGAGTCCATCCTTAGGGGAGAAACACTTCGACTGTCTCATCTAGTGGAGAAGAAGGTATGACTTCTTGATTTAGTGTTTGAATCCAATGGTGCTTATCTCCATAGTAATGTTGATCATTCTCGATGTAACGGCATGGTTTATATTTCATAGTATACGGAGATCGTGAGACTGAGGGCACTATTGACAGCTGAGAGGGTACGAAAATTGTTAAACCTAATTAGCCACGTGCTACCTTATTTATACTTTCCTTACTAAAAAAAGCTTTGGTAACAGGAGCGCCGCCGGGAAAATGAAGCGATCATCGAAGCGTTGGCGGATTCTCGCGAGGTATGAGGTCATGGAGTTATTTGTTCATTTTGAATTTGTGTTTATGACCTTTGGTTACCATGCAGAGCAACAGAGAGCAGGACATGTCCGAGGTCACGAGAATTCGATTGGAGAGCGATCTTCTCACTCTACAGGCGGAGGTGGACCGACTGCGGACTAGCGAGGTTTGCGTTTCGTTTTATCGTTCTTGTGGTCAAGACATATAATGACAACTCTTAACCCTTTCTATTTGTGATCCTCAGGCAGAGGCTCGTGGCGAGCGCGATGGAGCGTTTGCAAAGAGAGCTGCTTCTATGGCACAGGTATGAGCGCTTCTTATGTGATATTTCAATCTTGATTCCTCATCCATTGTTGATGTTGTTTATAATTTTGCTGTGTACAGGTTGACGAGTTACGTGCCAGGCTTAGGAGCTTTGAGGCCCCTGTGCAGGTGAAGGTCTTTTCTTCTTTTAAAATTCCATGTTTGATGCTACAAGGTTTGTTGAACGTAATGTTTCTATAAACGCTGTCCTGTAGAGCGGTGCTATCGTTGCTTCTATTCCTCCACCTCCTAGCTGGGGCGAGGAGAAGGCCATTATTCATGATCATTACGCTCGGCGCATGGATCGCATGGAGCGACAACATGATGAAGTGGTTACTGATTTGCGGGGGCGTCTCGCTAGACTTCATCGGAGGGCAGAGGAGAGAGGTTATGCATTCTCGGACTCGACCCGCACTCCTTTTCAGCGTGCTCCTGGTCCGACCTCATTTGCTTCGTCGGCTCGCCGTGATGGAGCCGCTCCGTAGAGTCATCTTTCTTTGATCGATCTCCTCAGGCTGCATCATTAGTGTATCCTTGTTCCATGTATCCATATTTGCTAGTCATGTATTTATGTTGTTTCGCCCCATCTTTGGCTTATGGTGAGAGCTAATATGTATTTGATGTATGTTGTGCATACGTGTATTATGTATGTGTAGTTGAGATAGTGTGCTTGATGCTTTAGAAGTGCCATGGGAATGTGTTTGATTGATAAGGAGTTGTTGTGGGGTACCGGGGAATATATGAAGTGTTTTTCTTTCGCAGGTAACAGGTTCTGTGTATCCGGAAATTTTCCGGGGTCCAAAAAACAAGGGGAAGTGGTGCCGAAATTTTTCTAAAATTTCTCGAATTTCGTGCCTCAGCAAAGAAATCTCATGGAATAAGAATAATAGCAATCCGGGATAGACAAGATGAGATATAATAAACCAAATGAATGCAATCCCATGCCAATTTTGACATGAAGAGGCAACATGGCCACAAGGTTCTCAAACAGTGAGGAGTGCCTGAGTGTGTGACATTTGTGGCCTAAGCAATTCTATGTTTTTAAAGGCATTCACATCGTCAGCAACAAGCATTAAGGCAAAAGATCAAAATATTTGTATTTTCAAATCAAATATGATATCATAAAGGGTGTGCATAGCATACATCTATAATCAAATTCATCATTATATATCATAACAACCATAATTCATACTTCCCAAGTTTGGTCATCAGCATTTTGACCTTTTCTAGTTATGAGGAGTTGTGTGCAAAATAATACCCGTAAATAATATATAAAAAAATGCCCCAGCTTGTGGGATGTTATGAACGTAATCGGGGTTGGTTTCCCTGCAAGGTCTCAAAGCAAATTTGTTGGTTTAATATTTTTAGGCCCCCTGCATAATTTAGCTAAGGTGGCATCTTTCTTTCTCTGTAAAAATGTCAGGGGGCCATTTTGGCATTCAAGCTTTGGGAAAAGAGATGGAATTAGCACCTTAGTGTATGTGTTCTTTCCTGCATTCACTCGGAAATGGTTAGCAACAAAAGCATGCATGAGGTGAGGGTGTGTGCAGTCTAGTGAGTGTTCGTGGCAATCGTGTATGCGATGAGGGCCCATATTGGGAAGCCGTGCAAGATAGATAGAAAGATATATACATATATATAAAAAATGCCCCAGCATAAGACTAGTGTTCATTTTGGCGGTGGGCAAGAAA
Source organism: Persea americana (assembly GCA_029852735.1). Taxonomy (NCBI): domain Eukaryota; kingdom Viridiplantae; phylum Streptophyta; class Magnoliopsida; order Laurales; family Lauraceae; genus Persea; species Persea americana. The sequence continues at coordinate 34,846,872 of CM056813.1, forward strand.
GTATCCTCGTTCCATGATTGTCACCTTGGCGGTAATGTGATACTCCCTAACCATCATTTGGAGGTCGAGCCCTCATAAGCCCTCCCCTTGTAGCTGCTCAGTCTTTTCGGTTGAACTTCAGAAAGCACTTGACTGTCCTTGGGGCTCGTTCGTGAGTTATGTTTGTGTGTGGGGTGGTAAGTCACCGTGCCTCCTTAGTGCTGTGGCTTTCGACCACCTTCTGCTCAGTTCATGCAATGAGTACCCATGTCACTCCAGCGGGCCTAATTCTAATAGAGATATATATATATATATTTTTTAACATGTAACTGTGCAGTGTCTAGGTCCTTTAAGCTTTCTAATTAACCCATGTAACGAGCATTAGGCCAATGACTCCCAAACCAGACGGCTTTAGGGCACTAGGTACATAAATACCCCTGCGGGCTTACTGGCTCGAGTTAAAAAGGCTACGACCCAAACTAATCAAGTTTTTTTTTTTTTTTTTTTTTAACATGTAACTGCGCAATGTCTAGGATCTTTAAACTTTCTAATTAACCCATGTAACGAGCTTTAGGCCAGTGACTCCCAAACCAGACGGCTTTAGGGCACTAGGTACATAAATACCCCTGCGGGCTTACTGGCTCGGGTTAAAAAGGCTACGAACCCAAACTAATCACGTTTTTTTTTTTTTTTTAACATGTAACTGCGCAATGTCTAGGTTCTTTAAACTTTCTAATTAACCCATGTAACGAGCTTTAGGCCTGTGACTCCCAAACCAGACGGCTTTAGGGCACTAGGTACGTAAATACCCCTGCGGGCTTACTGGCTCGGGTTAAAAAGGCTACGAACCCAAACTAATCACGTTTTTTTTTTTTTAAACATGTAACTGCGCAATGTCTAGGTTCTTTAAACTTTCTAATTAACCCATGTAACGAGCTTTAGGCCAGTGACTCCCAAACCAGACGGCTTTAGGGCACTAGGTACATAAATACCCCTGCGGGCTTACTGGCTCGGGTTAAAAAGGCTACGAACCCAAACTAGTTACGAATATATATATATTTAACTCTTTTTTTTTTTTTTTGCAAATGGTTGAAAAGCTTTCATGACATGGGCAAACTCACCTTCAAACCTTCACATCGAATGGCTTTAGCCGTGCCGAATTTGTGCGGAGCAGACTCACCTATTTGTATATTTTTAAGTGTTAGTGTGTGTCCGAGTTCCAAATTTGATCAGAGTGCATTTCTTCGGTCTTCCTATGAGATTTCTACAACTACACAAAAGGGCAAGGAGGGTCATATTCTACAAGAAGTGAGGAAGGGTCATACTGTGTACCTTTTCAGGTACATAGCGTTCCATGGATCGTAAAGATCTTCCCCTTCTGCATTTACTAGTCTGTATGCATTTCTAGGATATACTTCTTTAACTACATAAGGGCCTTCCCAATTGGGTCGTAACTTACCTCGGGGATGCGGAAGCTGAGAAGGAGCGATGCGTTTCAGCACGAAATCGCCAACTTTGATTTTTCTTTCTTTGACATGTTTGTCGTAGGCTCTAGCAATCCGCTTCCGGTATACCTGTGCGTGCTCTGCTGCTTTCATTCTCCTTTCGTCAAGTAGGTCCAGCTGAAGTAGCAATGCTTCTCTCCTTTGGTCCTCTGTCATGTCTTCATCTAGCTGGATGCGCAGCGACGGGTGAAGGACTTCAAGGGGAAGGACTGCTTCCATTCCGTAAGTCAAAGAGTATGGGGTTTCTCCGGTGGGAGTTCTTATTGAGGTTCGATACGCCCACAACGCTTCGACCAAACGGTCTGGCCAATCACTACCTTTGGTGGTTTGCACAGTCTTCTTGATGATCTTTAGTAGGGTCTTGTTGGTTGCTTCGGCTTGACCATTTGCTTGGGGATAGTATGTGGTTGAATGATGCAGTTCTATGTTATATTTTGTGCACAACTCGTTCATTTGTTGGGATATGAATTGTGGACCATTGTCTGTTATGAATGCCTTAGGGATGCCAAACCTAGCTATTATATTCTTTTTAATGAATTTGACTACGGAGGTTGCCTTAATATTAACATATGCTTCTGCTTCTGCCCATTTAGTGTAATATTCTGTTGCTGTTAATATGAATGCCTTATTTTGTGTGTTCTCTACAGTAGAGGTCAGGGGTCCTATGATATCAAAAGCCCAAGTCGAGAAAGGCCATGGAGCGGTGGTAGGGTGAAGGGATGATGCGGGGGCATGAATTAGGTCAGCATGCAGCTGACATTCTTTGCATCTTTTGACATAATTGACTGAATCTGATTCTAGGGACGGCCAATAGTAACCTAAATGGATGATTTTCTTAGCTAACATCTGGCCGTTGACATGTCCTCCGCACTCTCCTGAATGTGCCTCTTTAACTATCTCTTGCCCTTCTTCTATGGTCATGCATCGTAAGAGAACTCCACTAAATGATCTACGGTACATGTAAGACCCCGCCCCGAGAGTTTCCTTTTAGTGTTAATTAAGACGCGTTTGAGCTATAAGTGAGATTAGTGGAAATTGGTTAAATCTGGATTAGAATAGCTTTTTATAGCTTTGAATAATTTTGGGGACTCTTTTGATCTAGTGGGGCCCTTTGGGGGTTCCTTTTATTGTGTCTCGATTAGTTTTGGGATTTATTTAACAATTCTGGAAATCGGTAATTTTCTCCGTTTAATGTATTTTATGATTCCTGACAACTTTCGTATTTGTTCCGTTTCCATTCGAGACCTCTAAACCCTACTTTGCCATTGATAGGGGTAAAACAGTCTTTTTACACAAAATCTGGACACTGTTTTCAATGTCTCCGAAACTCGTAAAATATATACTTTTTAGAAAGTAGAAATTTCGACGATCAATTCATCCTTCTTCATCGAATCCGTCCGAAGCCCGTAGAACGATATTTTAGCTCAATTGGATTTTTAAGTTGTGGGAACCATTGCCATTGTCTATATAAGGAGGAGTCCTTTTCTTCTTCCCCTTTTCTTGCAACTTTCCCTTGAGAACTCCAGCCCAGCCCTAGGGTTTTTCCTTCTTGCTCCTTGCTTCTCCATCTCTCAATCTCTCTCAAATCCATTGCTAAAGGTATAATGGAGGTGGTAACCTTCTTCCCCTCCATGAGAGCTTCATCTTGATACCATTTGTAGGGAAAGCCTTCCATTCCAAGCTACCTTTTGAGCAAACTCTTGCCATTAGAGGACTTTTCATGTAAGTTCTTCTTCTCATCTTTTAGTTGGGTGTTCTTCTAGTCCTTGAGATGCCCATCTTAGGTATTGGAAGTTATCCCTTTCTATTTCATAGTTTTGCCACTTTAGGGCTTGTAATGAATGTATTTTGGGGGATTCTTGTGTAGATTGTAGATTTTGAGCTTGATAGAGGGATTAGAGCTTGACTAGCATACTTGGAGACCAAGGCAAGTGGATGAATGGATTTGATTTGAATAAGTTCTTGTTTTATTGAAAATGTGGAATTTTTACTATTCCTATTCCTTTGGTTCATTATGTTTCATAATGCTTTTGGAAATGTACTTATTGATATGATTTCCTCTTAGTTAGTTTTATGAGAATATATGCATTCATTCATTAAAGTTTACTTTGGTCATTATAAACTTCTTAAATGATATTTGTACTTGCATTGAATGAGATTTGTATTGGTAGGAGAGTTAATGCATTGATGGAATGGTGGTTGGTGGAAAGAATTAAATGTTAAATGGAAGGGAATAGACCCATTTCATACTAGGAAATGGTTGGAGCTGAGGTGAAAGGGTTTGGAAAAGAAAGAACTGAAATCTGCACCTGATGTGTAGTTCCCGCAGCTGGGCGGTCAGCAGGCGGTCATCTTGGCGGCTAGCCGACAGGTGACCGGCGGCCAGCCGACCCAGATGCGGTTAGAAACACAGAATGCTGTGTTTTGACAGGCGAACCGCGGTCAGCCGCGCGGTCAGCTCGCGGCTAACCGCCAATCAAAAACCCTGTGACCGCTAGGTAGCCGAGATGCGCGGTTAGAAACACAGAATGCTATATTTTAGCAGGGTGAACCGTGGTCAGCCCCGCGGTCAGCCAGCGGCTAACCGCTGATCACCTCGGCGGCTAACCGCTAGATGACCGACAGGTGACCGAGTTTCACCCAGAATTCCTGAGTCTTTTCTATTGGTTTCAGATATGGTATTTAAAGGTTTGGATGGGTTGTTCTGATGCACTACCACCTTGGAAAGACCCAGGGGATGACATAAGGAGATTGACATAGAAAGAGACACCATTTCGGAAAGGTATTGGGACTTTTAGATTCATCAACGTGCATAAGGAAACTTAGTATGTCCTCTATCATTCGAGTACCATACTAAGGGTAATATAGACATACAAGATCCTTATACATGTCGTTTGAATATGGATGCCCCAATATATAGTCCCTAAAGATATAAAGATTCATTGCATTGTTTTACTCAGATTATATGTATAATTACCGATCCTACTGGTTTTATCTCAAATTCTGATTTATACGCCTGATATGTCCTGCCAGCCCCGTTTATGCATGAACAGATAATAATATGAAATGTGTGCCTACGAGCACCATGCCCCGCCTACCCGAATGTTTTATACTGATATGTTTTGTATACGTTTTGATTTCTCATGTAACCTATGAGTCGGCACCACTAAGCTTGGACGTCCTTGTCAGTCTGATCAAATGACTTGGGCCTCCCCCTTGTGCTCCCGCCAATTGCAACTTGGATCCTGTCCTGTCCCGTTACCCGGTTCCGCGGCCGTGGTCTTGCCTAGTTATATGTATATGTATATGTATATAATGTTGGCTCTCGTCACTTCGCGTGCTCGAGCCCAACGCACTGAATGTGCTCTCATCACCTTAGTGATGGAGAGGATTTAGCTCTAGTGTGGTTGCCATCTAGTCAGTTCCTGTACCTTGAATACCCCACATGATTTATATTGCATCTGTTTTAAATGAACCATGCATCTTGTTTTATGACAGCTATCGTTTTAATAAGTTTTCGTTATGTCTAAGATGTGCTTTGATTTCTTTCTGGCTATTATCTATTCACCCACCTGCCAGACCGTCGTGTCTGACCCATTTTTTGTGGTACTCAGGTCCAGCTCCCGTTATTGTCTTTGAGGAGGAGCCAGAGGGGGGCGGTTGATGAACCGCAACGATTAGTGGAGTGGCAAGCTGACGATGTCATGTAGACATTCGGTTTAGCTTTGAGCTGCGAATATTTTGGGGAGATCATAGACTGACACTTGATTTATACTTTTGGTTGTACTGGCCTTTGTTGGCCATTATTTTTGGGGAATGTTAATTTAACTTGATCTTTTGCTTAAACTTTAACTTCATATTTTGGGAATGCTAATGAGATCATTGCTCACTCTGACATCATGTCATACTTGTGTATCATCAGTCGTATTTGATGAGAATGGATTAAGAGTTTGATTTGCTACACGCTTCCGCACCAATATAAATGTTCTATGAGTGTATGTGGAATCCTCACCACGGAAACCTGTGGGAAATTAAGGAAATGTATAAGTATTATTAAGGAGTAGTTCATTATCCACACCACCCGTCGCGGTCCCGGGTCCCGGTTCGGGGTCGTGACAGTACAGTAGCCCTGCGACTATGACATATCTTTGAACCATCTCTCTTAATGCTCTTTTATCCGATCGGGTGGCGTAGTCAGGGATGTAGCCATCATGTAGGTAATTCCAAATATCATAGTACCACGGGTGGTCATCTTCCAGGTCATCATCATGTTGTATGCGAGCTAAGATTCCTTCTTTAGGTTTAGAATCTTCTTCCTGATCGGACTCTTCGGTCTTAACTTTCTTACTCCTATTTTTCGAAACTTTCCGCAGGATTTCGGCGGGGTTCCCCTTGGTCAGGTCTATTGGTTTGACGGACGGAGAATCTAGCCTTCTAATCAGAAATTCTTTGGAATCCTTATCATTAGGCATCTCTATGATTGAGGCTAAAATCGCTAATGAGTCAGCCAATCGGTTCAAGGCGCGGGGGATGTAGAGAAATGAAATCTTCTTGAATTTTGACATCAGTTCTTTGGCTTTCTCGTGGTAGTGCGCAAGCTTAAGGGCGCTAACCTTCCATTCTCCAGCTATTTGGGAAATAACGACTTTAGAATCACCGAAGACTCTTAGCTTATCAACACCTAGGGCCTGGGCTTCCCTCAACCCTGCTAATAAGGCTTCGTACTCCATCGTATTATTGGTTGCTGGAAATCCGATTTTATAGGCCATTGGGATGACAACTCCTTCCGGGGATAATAACACTACACCAACTCCTTTTCCATTCTGATTCAAAGCTCCATCAAAGTACATGGTCCATAAATCATCATCCTTTGCTTCTTCAATATCCGCAAATAAGATACTTTCATCGGGGAAATCAGTTCTAACCGGCTCATACCGTGGCAGAGGGAGGTGTGCCAGATGGTCGACGATTGCTTGTCCCTTTATAGACTTCTGGGTAACATAGGTTATGTCAAACTCTGCCAAGAGCATTTGCCATCGCGCGACTCTTCCCGAAGTAACGGGTTTCTCGAAGATGTATTTTAAGGGGTCCATTCTGGCTAAGAGTTTGACCTGGTGAGCTAGAAAGTAGTGTCTCAGTTTCTAGGCGGCCCAAACTACAGCTAAGCAAGTTCTCTCCATTGGGGAGTATTTCCTTTCGTAGGGTAGGAGAGATTTACTCAGGTAATAAACCGCGTTCTCTTTCCTCCCAGTCTCATCATGTTGACCTAGGACCATGCCTATTGCAGACTCTGTTGCCGACACATACAAAATGAGGGGCCTATGTTTAGCAGGGGGCTTCAGGACAGGAGGACTCAATAGATATTTCTTTAGATCTTCAAATGCCTTTTGGCAGTCGTCATCCCAATGATATTCCACGCCTCCTTTTAACAATTTATAGAACGGCTCACACCTTTGTGAATGCTGCGAAATGAATCTTCTGATGAATTGTAGTCGCCCTATTAGGCCTCTCAACTCTTTAAGGTTCTTTGGAGGCGGCATTTCAAGAATGGCCTTTACCTTAGAAGGATCGACTTCGATTCCTTGATTACTTACCATAAAGCCTAGGAGTTTTCCAGAGTATACTCCGAAAACACATTTCTTCGGATTCATCTTTAGTTGGGTGTCCCCGGATCGCTGAAGAACTCTCCTGAGAGCCGTGACATGTGTTTCACGTGTTCTAGATTTGAGCAGAATATCATCTACGTAAACCTCCACACAGTCGTGTATCATATCATGAAATATTGCCATCATGGCCCTCTGATAGGTAGCACCGGCATTCTTCAAGCCGAAGGGCATAACAATGTAACAGTAAGTCCCCCAGGGTGTGGTGAACGAGGTTTTCTCCTGATCCTCCGGTGATAGTCTGATTTGGTTGTACCCTGAGTAACCATCCATGAATGATAGCATAGCGTGCCCTGCGGTATTATCAATAAGCACGTCGATGTGAGGTAAAGGGAAATCATCTTTGGGAGATGCCTTGTTCAAATTTCGGAAATCAATACAGACTCGGACGCGTCCGTCTTTCTTCTTCACCGGGACTATATTGGCAACCCATTGAGGAAACAACACAACCCTGATGAACTTCGCCTGGTGGAGTTTGTCAACCTCCTCTTTTACTTTCAGTGCAACATCAGGGAGCATTCTTCTCAATTTCTGTTTAACCGGTCTAGCATTTTCCTCCAATGGGATCCTGTGTTCCACTAGGTCTGGCGCGAGTCTGGGCATGTCATTATAATCCGATGCGAACACGTCTTGATATTCTCTTAAAACCTCAAGGATCTCATTCTCTTCGTCAGGTTCTAGGCATGCACTGATTTGGACTTGCTTGGGTCTTTCGTCCGTTCCCAGATTTATCTCTTTTGTCTTTTCGGCAGCCGCTTGTGTTTCTTTGTCAAACTTCTTAATTACTCTCCTAAATTCATCTGAAACTTCATCATCCCCTTCTTCAGTGTCTACTAATTCGTAAACACCCATTCCATCATTGACGTTCACATGTTGCACGGAAGGTTCGGGTTCTGGAATGACAGGCAGAGATTCGCAGCCTAACTTCTCGATGTTTGTCATAATTTCTTTTAGTCGAGACTGCTCCACTGTGGGTATCTTCCATCGCCTTAGGTTGCCCATATTTGGATGATGATCACAGTCTTCTACTCCTACGGTTCCTATGTTTTTGGGTTTTCTATTTTCTAATTTTTTTGGGTTTTTGGGGTTTTCTAATTTTTTTGGATTTTCGGGGTTTTCTAATTTTTTGGGATTTTTGGGATTTTCTAATTTTTTAGGATTTTCGGGGTTTTCTAATTTTTTGGGATGTTTGGGATTTTGTAATTTTTTGGGATTTTTGGAATGATATGGTACAGGTGAGGTTGAAGATGGGCTATCTACTGAGGAGGATCCTCCCCGCTGGCGTGGCCAGGCAGTGGGGCGGTATACCATTTCGTAATCATTGAGGTCATCAGTTTCCAAAATTTCATGGTTCTCTCGAGAGGAGTCTTCTTGCCAATGGCGCCAGGCAACGGGCCAATATACCACTTCTTCGCTGGTAGGGTTTTCGATTTCCCACGTCCCGCGACTTTCTCGGATTTCGGCGATCGGCGTTTTTTTTTTGGGTAGATGAGTTAATTCACTCGCATTCAGCATGTTACAAGATAGGGTCTGGAATCTCGGATCGATAGTGTGGTCTATATTGTTCACTCCTTTTGGTGAATGGAGCTCTTTCCAAGTGCCGAAGATTTCCTCGTGAGTCTCACTTTCAGATGAAGTCGAATCTTCCCAATCTTCTACTAAAACGGTCTTGCCTTTATCATTTGGATCCAAATTGTAGCATCCCCTTCCGAATGGAGGTGTGTTGGGGTCCAAGGTTTTGTCATGCTTCATGAAATGTTCATTTAAGGTCCAGTCCTCTTGTTTATACCTTATGTCATTGTATGTGTCGTACCCTAATCCTTCTGCTCTCGCCCTAGGATCCGGTATGTAAGGGTCGGTAATGCCTTCTCCATTCTTTCCTAGCCCAAATCCGGGTTGATACCCCATCTTCTTCATTAGAGTCCATCCTCGAGCTTGACCTTCGTTGTCAAACATCGGATTTTGCGGGGAGGATAATTCGGAAAACATATTTTGCACAGGGTCCATATCCATCAAAGAAATGAGAGGATCGACCTTGTACCCATGAATCTTGACCTCTGGTGTAATGGGAGCAGGTTGTAAGGTCGGGAATATTTGAAGTTCTTCCGGTTCAATGACAGGTGGGTCTCCCATCAATTTCATGATCTTACCCAAGTGGGGGAATTTGACGCATTGGTGTCAGCTTGGCATAATGGCATTCATGTGGTTCAACCATCGGCGTCCCAAGATCAAATTAAAAGTGGCAGGGATGTCCATAATATAAAATTCTTCTGGCATTGAAATTGGACCCGCTTGGACTAATAACATTATTTTTCCACAAACAGTTTTCTTATTCCCGTCATAACCAGTTACGACCATAGGGGCTGGAATTAAGTCCTTTATTATGAGCCCTAAGGCTTTGTAGGTTTTCAACGGACAAATATTCAGTGATGCACCAGTGTCAACCAAAGCTCCTGACATTTCCTTCCCTGCTATCTTGACTGTTAGATGTAGGGGAGAGTCAGGTGGTATTTCCTTTAATTCTTCCTTAGTAAAAGTAATGGCAGGGAACGAAGCTCCCGGGGCCAAGGCTGGAATAGACGTTCTCAATTCTTCTGGAGTTATGCCTACCGGGACTTGTAAGCGTGTAATAGCCTCAAGTAATTGTTGCTGATGTTTGGGGGATGTTTTAATCAGATCAAGGACAGATACTTTAGCTGGGATCTTTGTGAGGTGTCCTAAAAGGTCATATTCTATCTCTATTTCTATCGAACTATAAGCTCTTTCATCAACTATCTCCTCAACCTGAATATTGGGATTTTGCGAATCCAAGTTCTGAGAAACAGGGTGAGGGGGTAGTCGAGGAGGACGGATCCGTCCAGATCGTAAGTGGGCCTGAGACGCATTTGTGTCTGGGTAAGGATCTAGTTGGGAATTCGTGATGATCGGCGATTCTCGGTCGTTTGGCTCATCAAAATCTACCTTGTAAAGGTCAGGGGAGTCAACGATCGTATCCATCCCTAAATTAAAGATTTTGAATTTGGTCTTCCCATCCCATGGCGTGATGTATTTTCGATAATCCTCTTCTTCAAAGAAATCACGATGACATGATTGGCTATGGTTTACACTCCCTTGGGCCGGGGCATCAATGTGTTGGTGCTCTATTACGGCGATGTTTATTAATTGGGTCTGTGGGCCCTGTCCAGAGGTTGACGCTCCATGCTGAGGTAGAGGGTTTGTATAAATCTGCATGTTGGGAATATTTTGTGCGGGATTTGTGGTTGGATTTTGATTGGGAGGGGTATTCCGTGGATCATTCCCACCTATTGGCCTAATGTTACTCCAATCAATTCTACCTTCATCATTGAGATCATAGATCAAATCTCTAACCGTATAGCATTGGGTGAGGTCATGACCTGGCATCCTATGGTAGGCGCAAAACTTAGTCTTGTCTAGGTGTTCGGACCATGCCTGCGGTCGTTCTGGCGGAAGTTGGAGGGCATTCTGATTTAAGAGAGACCAGAAGATAGCAGTCCATGGTTGAGGAAGGGATGGGTAGTTTGCCCTTTTAGGTCCGAATCTTCTTCTATTTCCATTGTTCGGGTTATTCTGGTTGCCATTGTTGTCTCTATTGTAATTTAAGGGGACTGTGCTATAGTTGGGTTGAGGATTCGGGTTCTGGTTTTGCGGAGGAGCTATCGGGTTTGAGACTGGCTGTATGGGATTAGGATTCTGGTTTTGATTCACTGGAGGCCCTTGGTTTCTTGGTGGTTGGTCATAACTTTGATTATTTCTCGGAGGGTTTCGGTAGTTCTAATTGTTCCGCTGATAGTTTTGATTATTTCTCTGATAATTCGGGTTACCACCTTGGAAGTTGGGATTGCCATTTTGCCCTGAGTTTTGGTGTTGGTTAAAGCTAACGCTGGTACGCTCCTGATACGGTCGGTAGACCTCTTCCTGATTCAAGCTAACTTCAGGGGTCGTGCAGATCTCTGGTTGGGTGGTTGTGCCTACCCTACGCGTGTTCTTTTTATGGTCAATGATGGTGTTCAATACCCCTTCATCTAGATTTTGCTTCATCCTAGATAACCTACGGTACAGGCCACTCCAACTAACGACCTCCCCAATTGTCATCAGGGCTCTCATGGGATCCTTCATGTTCGATATGGCCATTCTTACTTGTTCTTCCTCTTGCATGTTGCAATCTGACTGTGCGAATTGGTTTTGCCATCTCACTGCAAATTCCTCATAGTCTTCATTGTTCTTTTGTTTGAGATTAGCTAAGTCATGCCACAAGGGTTTGTTTTTAGTTAGATGCTGGTATCGCGCTAGAAACTTCTCTACTACATCCTCGAAGGTATTGATTTCATGGGAAGGCACGGATGTATACCAAGTCAATGCATCTCCAGTTAACGATTCCTGAAAATAATTTATGAGCATGGAGTCATTGTCTGCGATGGCACGACACTTGTTGCAAAACGAGACTAGGTGATGCTGAGGATCAGTAGTCCCATCATAAGGTACGAACTTAGGGGCTCTAACAGGGAAAGGTGACCTCTCTTTTTCCTCCTTTTTGGTAAAGTCATAGAATCCTAGTTTCTTGCCAGTTGAGCTCGAGGATTTCTTTTTAATTTCATTCTTGAGCTCCTCCACATTTTTCTGCAACTCCTTGAATGCTAGAGGATCTAGATATTGAATTGTCTGTGGTTGACATTCTCTTTGTGGTTCTAACGAAGTAGGGGCGTAGGCCGGTTCTTGGCATTGGCCTTGGAAATACGGTTGCGAGATAGGCTGATAGCTTTGGTTCAACTAAATTCCCCCATGTGTAATCGGTTGTCTCCTATATGGGTCAACTATTGGGCTTAATGTGGGTGGTTGATATGCTTGCTGATAGCGCGACTCATTCGCTTGGTGTGTTTGATAAGGATTTCCAATGCTCGTGGGGTTAGTAACTTGCACGTTCTGGATTGGGAGGTTCTGGTTCGCATTGGGCATTTGATAGATCGGGACTGTTTGATTTTGATAAGTGAGAGGCCCCCTCTCGTATTGAGCTGATTGGGGATATAACATAACAGCGCCAACCGTCACAGGATTGTAACGAACTTGATCCGTTGGTGGAGGAATCATTGCTTGGAATTGGGGCCGAGCCATCTCGTGTTGCCTGTAGGCATCTAGCACTCCTATATGTGTCGAAGGGTTTTGGTGCGAGATGCTGGATGTCGCCAATCGACCCATGTTCATTGGACTATGACTTGTCTGGTGATATGCGTTTTCATTTATCACAAGAGTCTGGGAAGGTGTGATGGCCTTAACCGGGGTTATGATAGGTGCGTCAGTAGGCATCCCATACTGCGGGATAGAAGACGTGATTGGCTCGGTTTGGCTGATCATGGAAGAATAGGGTATAACCTGTGAGACAACAGGATCACTTGCGCGAAGAGGGTAGTCTGTTGATGAAACGTTATCATGGACCCTATATCTCATAACTTGGCCGGTAGGACTGACCAGATCTGTGTAAGTCACCCCTGAATGCGAGGAGAAATGATTCTCTCTCGATGAAGGAGATGGGGTGGATGTATTGGAGTGATTCCTTCCCATTGTTATGGTATTGACTGGTAACGGGCCTCCTTCGAAAAGGGACCGTCTTATCTGTTGTGGGTCATGGCTTGAAGCTGCCAAGGATCCATCTAATACTCTAGAGGGTTCTATATTTTGCGTGGTTTGGTGTGACTCGCCAGTGGTGCGGATCAATAGTGGGGGTGAGAGGGGTTGAAAGTCGGACATTCCGAACATCTGACCCTCCATTTGTAAAGAAATGCTTAGATGAGAAGAGAGAGAATGAGAGGAAGAGAAAAGCACTTGTTATGTAGCTTTGTTGGTGAAGGTTTGTTTCTTATGGTGTAATGGGGGAAAGCTTAGTAGACGGTGGATTCGGACCTTTGGTTTAATTTTCAGACTGCTCATAACAACCCTAAGCTGAATGGGACACGGACATCAAATCATTGATTGGATGTTCGTGTCTTAGAATATTACTCTAGGAAGACCCAAATAGGTGACAGGAAAACGTAAGATGTCCCATCACGATCGCCAGGCTGTCGGATGTGAATTTCGACCCCCCCAATTTTCGTCTCCAAGAGAGGCATGGTTTGGGGAAATCTCCATTCATCTATATATATGCTATTTAAATTTTACATCGAAAATGAGGATTCCGACTACCCTCAAAATCGATGGATCACGATCGCCAGTTACGGTACGGCCGTAACACCGTTCTTTGACAAAAGTCGAAGAAATATGGGGAGAAAAGTAATAAGGTGGGTTCTTCCTCTCGTCTAATGTGCTGCCGGCAACACACGACGGTTGTCCTGTCACATTAATTTGGGTCTCTTTGGGTCTCTTTAATTTTGGGTCAATTCAGGGTCATGAGTTAAAGTCCGAATAAAGGTCAATCCTCATATAGCATAATCGTAGTATATCCAAGTAAGACAAAATAACTAAAATAAAGATAATAAAAAGGGGGGAGGTGCCAAATATTTAAGAAGAGGATCGGCCCCGTTCCCGGGTACCCCCTTCTGATCCCTTGGCAAAATAGGGTTTAAAGGCTGGTTTTTCAAACCAAAATGATGATGCAAATGAGAATTTGACTTGTGATTTCTGTGTTTTTTGTGTGCGATACACGAGTGATAAAAGTAAAAGGCTGATGGGCCATAATTGATTAAAGGTGGCCGATGGGCCAGGATTGATTGAAAATGGCCGATGGGCCAGTGTTTGTTTTAGGATGGCCGATGGGCCGTGATTGATAAAGGTGTGAGCGAAATCACTCATCTCATCTCGTTATTCTCATTTATTCAATTTTAGAAATCAATTCTTTATTCCCTTTATCATTAAGTTCGATTAAATATCTGGCACCTGAGGTGGAGGAAGAAATAAAAGGAAAATCTTTTTGGGTTTATTTTGTCGGTTTTATAGTGTTTATGGCTTTTCAATATGGGAGCTAGAAGGGCCTAACTAGGGGATTTTACTTGGATTTACGTGATTAGTGCTTTATTACTGATCATCGGATTAACCCTAACCTAAGGTCCTACACCGCCCACATCAGCTCTCCCAGTCCCCTAACGGAACAGGAAAAGTGATGGGGTGAACCTAATGCGCTAAGCTACCTAACGGGGAAATCCGATCTAATCCTACTAGGGTATGAATAGCCTGAGTTTGATGGTTCGGCGCCTAAGCAACTTATTAATTGTGATTTTTAATTGGTTCGGTTTGTTTTGAGTTGAAGATTGATTAAGAGGTGGATTAAATGTATTTTGGGGTTCCGTTTAAGTTGTTTAAGGTTCTGGAATTTATGGTTTTAATTTAAAACGTGAAATGATGTCGAAATCCGTGAAACGGGGTTGGCAGAAGACTTGGGCGCCAGGGGGGTGGCGCCTAAGTTATTCTGGTGACTTGGGCGCCCAGACAGCGGCGCCTAAGTGGCTATTTCTGGGTGGTTTGGCTAGCGACGATGGTATCGATGTTATTTTCGGAATCCAAGGAATTCTTACTTGGTGAATTCTAATGTTTCAAATTGTTCTAATTCTCTGATGTTTAAATGTCAAAGGGATTCGCATCCGGATTTTTGAAACAAAATTTAGAATTCGGGTTTTAGTGCAAATGAGAGGATGGGCGCCAAGGGGGTGGTGCCCAGGTGGATGGCTTGAGATTTTCAGGTATTCCGGGTGGGATTTGATATTGGTTTTCGGGTTTAGAGACTATTTTAGGTTCTGGTTTTAGTTAATTTAAGTGGTAATGTGTTTAGCTATTCGTTTTAAATTGAAGTTGTGAACCAAGGTTAGAGTGTAGGATAGGCGCCACAGGGGTGGTGCCTAGGTGGTTGTTTGTTGGTTCGTAAGGGCTTTGGGTGCTACGTCTAAGTCGATTAAAGTTTCAAACGTTTTAAGTTAAAAGTGTTTTAATATGTTGATTCGGATTGATTTAAATGTTAATTAATTATGTTAAGTTGTTGGTTGGGGTTTTTATGAAAACGGGTAGGCTGGGCGCCCAGGGAGTGGCGCCTAGGTTGATTTAGCAGGATGGGCGCCCAAGGGGGTGGCGCCTAGGTGAACTATCCTGTGGTTCGGGTCGGTTCCGTATTTTTTAGGTTGATTTGCGGTTGAGCTTTTACGGTTTGATGTATTTTAAATTAAAAATGTTCTGTTGCGATGATTAAGATTAAATTCCGTTTCAATTAATTTGGCTTTAGTGACGGGAGAGGCTGGGCGCCAAGAGAGTGGTGCCAAGGTGGAGGTGACAGGATGGGCGCCCAGGGGGTGGCGCCCAAGTGTCTGCCTTGTGCGTCCGAGTTGGTTCGATGTTTTAAGTCTATTCGGGTTTATGGTTCCGATTGTTTTAGATTTCAAGGATGTTCCGGTGTGTTGATCGCGATTGACTTCGAATTTAATTTCAAGTAGGGTTTCCTAGTAATTGGGTAGGATGGGCGCCAGGAGGGTGATGCCCAAGTGGATGCGGAAGGATAGGCACCAAGGGGGTGCCGCCCAAGTGGATGCGGCAAGATAGGCACCAAGGAGGTGGCACCCAAGTGGATGCGGCAGGATAGGCACCAAGGAGGTGGCGCCCAAGTGGATGTGGAAGGATAGGCACCAAGGGGGTGGCGCCCAAGTGGATGCGGAAGGATAGGCACCAAGTGGGTGGCGCCCAAGTGGATGCGGCAGGATAGGCACCAAGGAGGTGGCGCCCAAGTGGATGCGGAAGGATAGGCACCAAGGGGGTGGCGCCCAAGTGGATGCGGCAGGATAGGCACCAAGGAGGTGGCGCCCAAGTGGGTGCGGCAGGATAGGCACCAAGGAGGTGGCGCCCAAGTGGATGTTTTATGGTTTATTCGTTTTGTATTTTCTAAGTTGGTTTGAGTCCGAATTGATTAAGGTTTTGAGTCTTTTAGATTAATAGTGTTTTAAGGTGTTAATTCGGGTTTGATCAATTAAGTTTAATTAAGTGGTGGTTTCTAAGGGAATGGAATAAGATAGGCGCCAGGAGGGTGGTGCCCAAGTGTAAAGGCAGGCTGGGCGCCCAGGGGGTGGCGCCCAGGTGTCTGTTTTGTGGTTTCGGGTTGCTTTTGCGTTTTTAGGTTGGTTCAAGTCTAAGTTGATTGAGGTTTTAGGTTTCTTAAATTTAAAAATGTTTTGTTATGTTAACTAGGATTAAATTTGGGTTTTGATTAATTAGAAGTTTTAATTAGGGGTTCTTTAGAGACGGGATAGGATGGGCGCCAAGGGGGTGGTGCCCAGGTGGCAGTGCAGGCTGGGCACCCAGAGGGTGGCGCCCAGGTGGACTTTTTAAAGTTTATGTTGGCTTTGAGTTTTTGAGTTAATTAGATATTAAGTTGATTAAGGTTTCAATTATTTCAGGTTTAAAATGTTTTACTGTGTTGATTCAAATTGGTTTAAGGTCTTAACCAATTATCTTAAGCTTTAATCGGGGTGTTTTGGAGAATGAATAGGCTAGGCGCCCAGAGGGTGGCGCCCAGGTGGCTGTGGAAGGATGGGCGCCCAGGGGGTGGCGCCCAGGTGGCTGTTTTTTGGGGTTTTGGTTTTTGTGTTTTTAAAGTTCTTAATTACTTCTAAATCCGAATTAATTAGGGTCTTATGGTTTTAGGGTTCTTAATGATTTGATGTTTCTTAAGTTAGCTAATTATGATGTTTTAATTAATCTTATGGTTTATCCTACTTAGGCGCTAAACTCAATAACTTAGACCATCTAATTATTATTTTTGGGTTTTCTGGATATCTTTTAATTTGTTTTTGGTTTCTCCTCTAATTTGCTAGAGAGTAAGGAAAGAGAAGAAGGGATTTTATGTTTTATGATTTTTTTTTTGGATTTTCTATGGTTATGCGATTCAAATGATATGATGTGAAGTGTGACAAAGACGGTAATTCAAAGTTCAGAACAGATCATACAACCAAACATATCATCATCATGCAGCTTCTAAATGAACTAAATGCGGAAGATTTGAAGTTGTGCACAAAAGTGGAGAAATCCACTTGGGCGCCACCCCTGTGGCGCCTACCCTGCTCAGTCAGGGTTTTCAACGGAACACAACGAACGCACAAGAATCTTAGTGTTTTCAACACAACTTCCAATATTCAGCGACTGATGCGAATGTATTAATTCGAACTACTAGCGATGCAACTAACGAAATTATAAGCAAACGATGCAACGGGCGAAGATCTAGAATCCGGACCCTGTCTCAGAAGGGGAGGCGCCCAGTGGGTGGCGTCCAGGTGATTCTGGAAAGGGCAGGCGCCCAGTGGGTGGCGCCCAGGTGATTCTGGAAAGGGCAGGCGCCCAGTGGGTGGCGCCCAGGTGATTCTGGAAAGGACAGGCGCCCAGTGGGTGGCGCCCAGCCTTTCTGCCAAAGGCTGTTCGGGATCTTTTCAATATAAACGATGAGGGTGATGATGCTAATGCGAGATCTGATCTAACTATGCAATTAGAACTACAAAATCAAGACGAATCTACTCTATTAGAATGAACCTAAACATATTACTAACATGATGATGCACTAATACTATTTTTATCACAAGCTAATGTAGATCTATGATGCTCAAATGGTCCTAAGCATATTTCTAAGAATGAATGGTAATGAAATATAGAAAAAAAAAGAAGAGATCTAGGAATACCGGTATATGACGCGTTCCTCAAGTTCCTAAAATGAAGCTTTTGCAAAGATCCATAGCTCCCGTTGAAGATATGGAAGCCTCCTCCTCTCTTTCTCCTTCCTCTACTATAGATCTGAAGTTCTTCTCTAATGGTGGCTACCTTTCTTCTTCATTTTCTATTCTCTCCTTTTGCCTATTTTCTTAGGGTTTTTGGGTAGCCTCCTTTGTAAATGAAGTTAAGAGGGATTATATAGGTTTGGGACGAGTTTTAGAAGGGCTAGGGCTTCACTATTTCGGGTTTCTAGAAGGTCTCACGCATCCCTAGGCGGCTTAAGTTGTTTTAGGGTGAGTTAGGGTTTGGTGGGAGGATGGGCGCCCATGGGGTGGCGCCCACATGGCCTGCGCAGGCTGGGCGCCCACAGG
This sequence comes from Persea americana, assembly GCA_029852735.1. Taxonomy (NCBI): domain Eukaryota; kingdom Viridiplantae; phylum Streptophyta; class Magnoliopsida; order Laurales; family Lauraceae; genus Persea; species Persea americana. The sequence goes on from CM056813.1 coordinate 34,865,073, forward strand.
GTGGCGCCCAGGTGATCCTGGAGAGAGTGGGCGCTCACAAGGTAGTGCCCAGTTGGTTCGTGCTTCGCTTTTGATCCTTGGTCCCATTTGGAGTCGAGACTGAACGGATATGTCTTCACCTGGGGGGGGACCTACATTAGCACTTAATAGGCTGGGCGCCACATGGGTGGTACCCAGATGGATTTCAAGGCTAGGCTCCACATGGGTGGTGCCCAGATGGATTTAAAGGCTGGGCGCCACATGGGTGGTGCCTAGGTGGTTCGGTTCGTCTTCGATGCTTGGTCCTACGTATGAGTGGTCCCGGTCTAATCTCGAACCAAACAAATAAATTTTAAGGTGGGCACCCACAATGGGGTGCCTAGGTGATTCTAGGAAGTGTGGGCGCCACAGGGTTGGTGCCTATGTGGAACTTAGGAGGGTAGGCACCACCCAGGTGGAGTCGGTTCATTTTCGGAGTTCGGCCCCTACGTTGAGTGGTCCCGGGCTACTTTTAGGCTAACTAGTGAAATTTGGAGGCTGGGCGCCCACCATGGGGCGCCTAGGTGGTCCCGAGCTATGTGGGCGTCCAGCATGGGGCGCCTAGGTGAAATTTAGTGGGATGGGCGCCACATGGGTGGTGCCCAGATGATCTCTTCTTAGGACAAACTTCGGAAGCTCATAACTTTTGACTCGCTTATCGGGTTTGGACGCTCTACATACCGCCGGAAAGCTCTCGAAGTGAGGAATTCAATGGTATAAATGTCTTGACAAATAGGTGCTGAAAAATATGGGGGATCTCTAGACCAATGAATTCGATTTCCTAACTTAGGCTAATCGGGTGACATTTTGGCAAACTAAGTATGGTCTTTAGAGGGATTGGCCTAAGCATGTCTTAAGTGGTCCAAAAAGGGTTTGAGTGGTGTCATGGTTCACTTCTTGTGTGAGTAGTGAATTGGGCTCGAGATCTCGACGCGACTTGGCTTTTCTCTCACGAATTTCTAGAAATCGTCGAACTAAGTCTAAAATTAGCAACAAGCATCTTCATCGTCGTTAATTAATCTGAATTATGTCTTTAATCATTCAATTATGGATGAAATGGGGGCATCGCTATATATGATAGGTATTTAAGGCTATCATAAGGGCCAAATGAGGTGTCTACACCCGCCCCGCCATCAAAATCAGGCCTCTCGCTAGAGTCCTCACCGGATGGTCTGCTTTTGCCAGTAGACTCCATGGAAGCCTTTGTTCGCTCTACTTGCATCCAAGCATTGATCTCGGCCTCCTCTTCCTCCAGCTGTTTCAAGATCTCACCAGGTACATCTGTTAGTTTTATGGTCTCAATCCATTAAGATTGATGTAATAAATTGATTATTTTCTTTATTTATCAATACATTCATGTTTTCCTTTCATGAGATGAAGGGTGTTTTATTACTTAAATGCACATAACCAATACGAATGACATGATGGTTCATGAGATGAACCGGAGTCCATAAGTATACTAGATGTAATACATGTGTATGGATAAGATCCACATACGGGAGACTTGTATAGCATATCCTATACTTGAATATTTTCATAACCAGTGATGAGACTAGACATCTCATCTGACAAGGTTCCAGTACTTCGATTACTATGAGATAGTGTGATTTCTCTTGATCATTAGAATGTAAGATTCTGGATCATTGTGCTGGTACATTGGATGCATTGAAGGACCATGAGAAGCACCTTATGAACAATATCTTTACTTTAAAGGTCTGCTCTCATAATTCCCTAGCAATAGGCTGTCAATCCTGAGTCATTGATGAACTCGGGTTTTTATCTATTCATTTGCTTTGAGTCATCAATGAGTGAGGCCAATTGTAGGTCAACACTTCGGTGATTTGGGTACGTTGTAGTGGAGCTATGGGAACATTCAATGGTCATGATGGAATCTATCTTTAATATCCCTTTGTGCCAATTAATGGATTTATCATTGGCAAGTGCGCACCCATTCCAATTAAAAGTTAATTGGATTGGTACCAAATGATCATTCTAATTGGGGCCCAAGGATAATAAGATATGGATCTAAGTTTGAAAGACAGGTCCAATTGATCAATGGATATTGAAAAATGGGCCTACTTATGGACATAGAGAAGTTTAGGGTCTTCATGTAATTTATTCCTAAGACTGGAGTTCAATTGCACTTATTTAGTAGAGTTATTTGCAATTAACTGCGGGCCTGGATTGCACATGAGATGTGGGGTCGCGGTGTTCCAGTTGGAGCCAGCTTTCTATGGAATCCTTAGTGGTACCCACGCTAGCCCAAGATTGGATCTTTACTAATCCTATTTGAACTCAAAAGGAAAGCTACTATTTCTATTTGAAGTGAGACTTCTAATAGTGGTAATAGTGGGAATAGTGAGTTACTAATTATTATGGAAGTTGAACTTCTAATAAAAAACAAAGAGGAGGTTGCTTAGGCTATAAATAAGAGAGGAAAGGAGGGTTGGACGTCCATGTTGGTTTTCCACATTGGAATTCACACCCAACCTTCTCCATTGTGCAAGAGTTGCACATCTCTCTCTACTTCTCTCTTCTAGTTTCTCTTCTAGTTTCCGTTTGAGGTTCTAGTTAGTTTTTCTCTTGGAAATTCCACCATTTTCTTTGAGAAAAGAGATCCGAGACGGGTCATAACGTGGAAGACGATTGGGTCTTGGAGATTCTGATTTGGTTTGCAAAAGAGTTTCTCAAAGAAAGAAATCAACTCCTCCATTAGAGCACAACCGAGCTCCATAGGTATATTCTACTCCTTGTATGTTATAGAATTTCGTGGCTGCTTGTTAGGTGCTGTTTCTATCTTCTTGATAGGTTTATTTATTGATCATGATGGCTGAGATTGAGGACATGGATCCTGGATTAGGTTTTGTAGCCTTTTAGATAGTTGATCCCTGAGTCAAGTGGGTCAAAAGTTTTGAAAACCTATCCTAGAGGCCCACCTACCCGGTCGACCGGGTGACTGAAGACGCGGTCGACCGAGCCTTCTACCCGGTCGACCGGGTACACTGACACAGAACTGGCCAGTTTCAATTTCGAGTCTACTCTGTTTTTGTTTTTCGGAGGCGCTGCCCCCTAAGCCCCTATGAGCTGACTGGGCAGCTCGACCCTCGCCGGGGGACAGCCCCGGACCCCGTTTACGAAGTGCATGATTTAAACAAAAGTGGCAATTTTTGGCATCTTGTTTTTCCATTGTTGTTTGGTAACCTGGTATTGTGAGTTGTTTAGTTGTATAAGATACTAACTTGCATGTCATATTGTCCTCTCCATATGGCCCACAAGTCTTTTACTTTCTTTATATAGTTGTTGGTTTATTTAAGGCTAAGTGTAAAAGGCATCATGATTTCCTTGGTTTCCCATGAAAGGGCAAGGCATGGTGGTTTACCTATAGCCCTTTTATTTCCATGTTTAGATTACCATCTAAGTCTCATTGTAGAGACAGGAATTTATGTAATTTTCAAAATTTGTAAATTCTGACGATGTCTGAGACAAAGAAGGAGAGTGAAGTTGGACTCCTAATCAAAGAGTTTGAAGATTACCAAAAGGTGTTTTGGAGTTGCCTAAGGAGTTTGAGGAATCCCAAAGTTTTGGAAAGTCTAGAAGTCCAAGAAGTCTATTTCGCTAGGGCCATGTGGAGGAGAGGGCTAGTTACTAATTTTTACATTTTCTATTTATGGATGAATGCTTGATTCAGAATGTTTTGCAAATCTGATCCAACTATAGCAAGTTACTAAAATTGGTCAAATCAAATTAATTTTTGGAAAGAGTTCTATTTAGTGTTGATGACCCATGAGATGGACACATTGGTAACACTAATTTAAGAAACTTGACTTTCCTTAAAATAACTTAACTTGGAACCAATCTTTAATCATATCATGAGATGATTTGATGTTCATATATTAATATATATGTGGGCCCTAATGCCTTAAAAGGAAAATCCTCAAATCTAAAATATTAAGTGGGAGCGGGGCATTTAAAATTGAAAATCCCCATGGTTTTCCACCATAGGTCCATTGTAAGGAAAGTATTAGCCTTGCACCGTCTTGAAAATGGTTGTTCCCCACGGAGGGCTTTTATTTGTCTGGTTACTAGATATGGATCTCCCAAAAAGATAGTGTTGGTGAGACGGGGTGGGGGTTCATTGCCCAAGGAGGAGCTGCTCACAACGGTTGTCATGCAATGCTAGTTGGTGGGTCACATTTAACTAAAATAGCGATGTAGTATCCCCAAGGATTTGCCGCATCTATTTTAGAAACCAAAGCTAATCTATTTTAGAAACCAAAGCTAATCGGGAGTCATACATTATTTAGCATTAGATACCCAAATAATAATGAATGATAGGGGATCATGGATAGTTAGTCTTGATCCTAATTTTGACTTACTTTGATCCGCACCAATCTAGGTGGTATTCACACTCCCCAAGGAGGCATATCGCAGGAACTGGAATTTTGATGTATTCTAAATTTTATGGTTATGAGGATTCCCACATAAATTTGGTAAAATACTAAACCCTAATGTCATTAATATTCTTTAATTGAATGTATGGTTATGTGCTACAGTTTAATCAACATGAATTCAAATACTTTCAATCCACTTGCGACCATCCACAACCAGAATAAGTTGATGGAATCCAACTTTATAGGCTGGCAAAGGACCTTGGATATTGTCCTGATATCTTCAGGATGTAGATATGTCCTTACCATACCCTCCCTTCCTGAACCAGAGCTTGATGCACCACAGTTTGAGAAGGACCTTTACACCAAGTGAACCAAAGACAATGAGATGGCCAGATGTTTTATACAGGCATCCATGTCTAGTGTTTTACAACATCAACATCAATATTATAAGTCAGCATACGATATTATATCGAACTTAAAGGAGATGTTTGCGGACCAGGTTAGACCTGCTAGGCAAGCTGTTATGAAGGTGTCGATAAACTTTAAGATGGTTGAGGGAACCCCAGTACAAAAACATTTGTTGAAAATAAGTTTCGCACTGAATTAGTTAGATGTACTGGGTGTTACGATTGATACAGAATCGCAGATCGACATGATCCTTCAATCACTACTGAATTCTTTTAATCATTTCGAGATCAATTATAATAAATTGGAAATGACTATAGCTGAATTGTCTCGTCAGCTGATAAAGACTAAGGAAATCATGAAGAAAGAGAAAAATCCCCTCATGACAGAAAAGTCATTTGCCAGGATCAAGCCAAAAGGCAAGGACTGAGATAGCAAGAAGAAATCAGTCATCAAGGGTCCTAAGGTGGAAAATGGTTCTGCTTGAGGTATGGCCAAGGCTAAGGGTACGGAAGTAAAGGGAAAATGTTTCCACTATGGTATGACAGGACATTGGAAAAGGAGTTTTCCAGATCTTCTGTCTAAGAAAAGGACCTCAGGTATGATTGAGTCACTTGTTTCTAAAGTTAGTTTTGCAACTGGTACTTCAGAATCCTGGTGTGTAGACTCCGGTGCAACTAATCACATATGTAATACGTTGCAGGAGTTACAGGTAACCAGAATGATTTGTGGCGGTGAAATCATTGCTAACCGGGATTGAAAGCCAAGGCATATGCAGTGACGGTGGGAGTAGTAACTTCGTTATTTTCAGATATTAAGTTGATTTTGTCATATACATTATATGTACCGTTTTAAGATGAAATTTGAATTTCAGTTTCTAGTATGGTGGATAAGAGTTATTCTATTACTTTTGGTACTGAAATTTTCTTAGAAAGATACTATACTTTTATAAATTCTGACAAGGTAATCAATGGCTTTTATTTGTTAACTCCCACAATGTATGAGAAATATGACACTGAAATCAATAACAGACCATCTTTAAAGAGGTAGTCACCTTCATCTAATCCAACAAAACTTTGGCACCAGAGGCTAAACCTAAACAGGATTGACAGGCTAGTGAAAGATGGTATCTTACCTTTATTAGTGGTAGAACTAATGCTTGTCTGGGAGTCCTGTCTGGAAGGCATAATGACCAAAATACCCTTTTCCTCTAAAGGCAGTAGGGCCAAAGATTTATTGGAATTAGTGTATATTGATGTGTTTGGACCCAGAAATATTAGAGCGAGAGATTGATATGAGTACTTCATCACTTTCACTGATGATGACTCAAGACATGAATAGATATACCTTATGCACTGCAAGTCTGAGACTTATGAAAAGTTTAAAGAGTTTCGAGCGGAAGTGGAAAGGCATTTAGGTAAAAGTATCAATACTCTTCAATGAGATCAAGGAGGAGAATATCTCTCCGCTGATTTTATGGGATACCAATCAGAAAATGGGATTCTATCCCACTTGTCTGCTCTTGATATGCCTCAACAGAACGGAGTAGCAGAAGGAAGGAATCGGACTCTTTTAGATATGATCAGGTCTATGTTGAGTTTCTCAGGGTTACCTATAGGGATATGTTTTTGGAAACTGCAAAGTATATACTAAACCTCGTTCCATTTAAGTCTGTACCTAAGACTCCTCGGGAGTTGTGGTCCGAGCGAAAGCCTGGTCTATAGCATAAGGGTTGTCTAGCACTCGTGCTGAAGGTTAAGACTGATAATTTGGAATTGAAGTCAAAAGTATAAACTTTTATAGAATATCCCAAAGGAACTAAAAGTTAGTTATTCTATAATCCCAGAGAGAGCAGAAAGTGCTTATCGGCACCAATGTGGTTTTTCTGGAGGAAGATTATATGATTGACCGAAAATATTTAGAAAAGGTTATCTTGGAAGAAATTCAAATAGAGATCAATTCCAAATCCAAATATGACCGAACTTGAAGAAAATTCACCCATACCTAACCCAATAATTACACCAGTGCCTCGTTATAGTGGGAGCATTGTCACGACGCCTGACAGGTTCTCATTTTTTTTTTTGGGAAAGTCTTACAAGGCAATCCCTGAAGAACCAGAACAAGATCCCTGTAACTATGATGAAGCAATCAATGACATAGTTTCAGGATGTTGGTTAGATGCTATGTAAGCTGAGATGGAGTCTATGTACTCCAATCAGGTCTGGACACTTGTGGACTTGCCTGCCAATATTAGACCTATTGGGTGCAAGTGAGTCTACAAGAGAAAGAGAGGATAAAATGGAAGAGTTGAGACCTTTAAGGTTAGGCTTGTTGCAAAAGGATATACTTAGAAAGAAGATATTGATTATGAGGAAACCTTCTCGCCGGTAGCCATGCTTAAGTCCATCCAGATACTCTCATCCATTGCAGTTCATCTCGTTTGCGAGATTTGGCAAATGGATGTCAAGACAGTGTTTTCTCAACAGCCATCTTGAGGAAAACATCTATACGATGCAGCTAGACATTTTTATGGCTAACAACCAAGAGCAAAGAGTTTGCAAGTTGTAGAAGTCCATTTATGGACTGAAGTATGCATCCCGAGCTTCGAACATCTGTTTTCGCTAGGCAATCAAGTCAATTGATTTTTGTCAAAATCTGGATGAGTCATGAGTGTACATGAAAACTGGAGGAGGTAGGGTAGTCTTTCTGGTATTATATGTCGATGACATCCTTCTCCTAGGGAGTGCTATAGGGATGTTGTCAATAGTAAAAGTTTAATTGGCCAAGACTTTTGATATAAAGGACTTGGGAGAAGCTAGATGCATCCTAGGGATCAATTACCATTGAGACCGGAAAAGTGGGATGATAGGCTCATCCCATGATGCATACATAGATAAGGTGCTGGTACGGTTAGCTATGCTTAGTACTACACCAGATATCTGTCACGCAGTGGGCCTAGTCAATAGATATCAGTCTAAACCAGGTCCTAACCATTGGACTGCTGCAAAATGTGTTCTCTAATACTTGAGAAGCACTAGAGATCACATGTTGATTTGCACCAGAGATGAGTTGGTTGCAGTCGGTAACACAGATATTGACTTCATGTCAGATAATAATTCCAAGAAATCCACTACTGGGTATATGTTTATGCTGTAACCGCTTGAGAAGCAATTGGGGAAGCAGTTTGGCTTAAAAGATTCCTTATGGAACTTCGAGTGGTACTTTAGGCAGGACAGCCGCTCACAGTTTACTGTGATAACAACAGAGCAGTCAATAAGTCCAAGGAACTCAAAAGCTAAAAACACATATAGAGGCAAATACACATGGTCAAAGAGATTGTGCAGAAAAGTGATACTACATTCATCAAGATAAACTCTGCAGACAATCTGGGAGATCACTTTACTAAGCCTTTGACTACCAAAGTTTTCGTGCAGTATGTAATGCGACGAGCATGAGATGCAACCCTAAATGGCATTTGAGCCCAAGTGGGAGATTGTTAGTTTTATGGTCTCAATCCATTAAGAATGATGTAATAAATTGATTATCTTCTTTATTTATCAATACATTCATGTTTTCCTTTCATGAGGTGAATGGTGTTTTATTACTTAAATGCACACAACCAATACGAACAACATGATGGTTCATGAGATGAATCGGAGTCCATAAGTATACTAGATGCAATACATGTGTACGGATGAGATCCACATACGGGAGACATGTATAGGAAATCTTATACTTGAATATCTTCACAACCAGTGATGAGACTAGACATCTCATCTGACAAGGTTGCAGTACTTTGATTACTATAAGATAGTGTGATTTGTCTTGATCATCAGAATGTAAGATTCTGGATCATAGTGCTGGTACATTGGATGTATTGAAGGACCATGAGAAGCACCTTATGAACGTTGTCTTTACTTTAAAGGTCCGCTCTCATAATTCCCTAGCAATAGGCTCTCAATCTTGAGACATTGATGAACTCAAGTTTCTATCTATTCATTTGATTTGAGTCATCAATGAGTGAGGCCAATTGTAGGTGGACACCTCAGTGATTTGGGTAAGTGGTAGTAGAGCTGTGGGAACATTCAATGGTCATGATGGAATCTATCTTTAATATCCCTTTGTGCCGATTAATGGATTGATCATTGGTAAGTGTGCACTCATTCCAATTAAGAGTTAATTGGATCGGTACCAAATGATCATTATAATTAATTGGGGTTCAAGGATAATAACATATGGATCTAAGTTTGGAAGACATGTCCAATTGATCCAAGGATATTAATGGAGGGGCCTACTTGTGGACATTGGGAAGTTTAGGGTCTTCATGTAATTTATTCCTAAGACTGGAGTTCAATTGCACTTATTTAGTGGAGTTATTTGCAATTAATTGCAGGCCCGGATTGCACATGAGATGTGGGGTCGCGGTGTCCCAGTTGGAGCCAGCTTTATATGGAATCCCCAGTGGTTCCCACGCAAGCTCAATATTGGATCTTTACTAATCCTATTTGAACTCAAAAGGAAAGCTACTATTTCGATTTGAAGTGAGACTTCTAATAGTGGTAATAGTGGGAATAGTGAGTTACTAATTATTATGGAAGTTGGACTTTTAATAATAAAAAAGAGGAGGTTGCTTAGGCTATAAATAAGAGAGGAAAGGAGGGTTGGACGTCCATGCTTGTTTTTCACATTGGAATTCACGCCCAACCTTCTCCATTGTGCAAGAGTTGAACATCTCTCTCTGTTTCTCTCTTCTAGTTTCTCTTCTAGTTTCCCTTTGAGGTTCTAGTTAGTTTTTCTCTTGGAGATTCCACCATCTTCTTTGAGAAAAGAGATCTGAGACGGGTTATAGCGTGGAAGACGATTGGGTCTTGGAGATTCTGATTTGGTTTGCAAAAGAGTTTCTCAAAGAAAGAAATCAACTCCTCCATTAGAGCATAACCGAGTTCCATAGGTATATTCTACTCCTTGTATGTTGTAGAATTTCGTGGTTGCTTGTTAGGTACTGTTTCTATCTTCTTGATAGGTTTATTTATTGATTATGATGGCTGAGATTGAGGATATAGATCTTGGATTGGGTTTTGTAGCCTTTTAGATAGTCGATCCCTGAGTCAAGTGGGTCAAAAGTTTTGAAAACCTATCCTAGAGGCCCACCTTTTTCCAACAACCTCTTGTACAGCTCCTGATCTGATGATGTCCTGTTCACCAAGAAAACCTATCTTATGCTTCTCTTTCGAAAGGAAAGCCAAAACTTCCTCTCGTCGGACGTCGTCCGATCTGCCAAGAGCCTTCCCAGGAGACTAAGCCCCCGGTACAATGAAAAGCTCTCCACGAACCACTTTGTGAAGCCAACAGTCTGGAAGGTGGGCAACTCAGGATTGGAAATCACGGCGGTAGTGTCCTCTGCACTATAACAAGCCCATGCATTCCTCCCGTCCTGCAAACCTCCAAAGTGCTTCACCATACTTGAAGGCGCTCCAACGATGCCCTGAGAGAAGCCAAATTGCAAGGCAAAGCACAAAGGAACATTGTTGGAAGTGGGTGGACCTCTTGGATAGGTTTCAAAAACCTTTCACCAATTAGAAGTGATGAGCACCTATCCAAAAGCCATCAAAACTCAATTTAGGATGCTTATCCTCAAACTCAGCCATCATGATCAGCAAACAAACCTATCAAAAGGATACAATCAACCACGAAATTCCACAACATACAAGGAGTAGAAAATACCTATGGAGCTTGGTTGTGCTCTAATGGAGAACTTGATTCAACTCTTTGATGAAGAGCTCTTCTAAGATCAGAATCTCCAATGCCCAATCGTCTTCCACGCTATGACCCACTTCAGATCTCTCTCCACAAGAGAGATGGTGGAATCTCCAAGAGAAAGACTATCTAAAATCTCCAAGGAAACTAGAAGGGAACTAGAAGAGAGAGAGGGGAAAAAGAATGCAACTCTTGCAAACTCAAGAGGAGGTGGGCGTGCATAACTCCTTGGAATAGGGCATGGACGTCCAAGGGTGCTCCCTCCTCTTCCTTTTATAGCTTTTCAACCTTCTCTCTTAGTATATAATTAGAAGTCCAACTTCCATTACACTTAGTAACCTTTTGCTCTACTATTACCACTATTAGAAGTCTCACTTCAAATAGAAATAGTAGCTTTCCTTTTTGAGTTCAAATAGAATTAGTGCTCCCTCCTCTTCCTTTTATAGCTTTTCAACCTTCTCTCTTAGTGTATAATTAGAAGTCTAACTTCCATTACACTTAGTAACCTTTTGCTCTACTATTACCACTATTAGAAGTCTCACTTCAAATAGAAATAGTAGCTTTCCTTTTTTAGTTCAAATAGAATTAGTAAAGATCCAATCTTGGGCTAGAGTGGGGACCACTAGGGATTCCATAGAAAGCTGGCTCCAAGTGGGACACTGTGACCCCACATCTCATGAACAATCCATGCCCACAGTTAATTGCAAATAACTCCACTATATAAATGCAATTGAACACCAGTCTTAGGAATAAATTACATGAAGACCCTAAACTTCCAAATGTCCACAAGTAGGCCCCTCCATCAATATCCTTGGATCAATTGGATCTTTCTTCCAAACTTAGATCCATATCTTATTATCCTTGAGCCCAATTAATTATAATGATCATTTGGTACCGATCCAATTAACTCTTAATCGGAATGGGTGCGCACTTACCAATGCTAAATCCATTAATTGGCACAAGGGGATATTAGAGATAGATTCCATCTTGACCATCGAATGTTCCCATAGCTCTACTACCACGTACCCAAATCACCGAGGTGTTGACCTACAATTGGCCTCACTCATTGGTGACTCAAAGCAAATGAATAGATAGAAACTTGAGTTCATTAATGTCTCAGGATTGAGAGCCTATTGCTAGGAAATTATGACAGCAGGCCTTAAAGTAAAGACAGTGTTCATAAGGTGCTTTTCATGGTTCTTCAATACATCCAATCTACCAGCACTATGATCCAGAATCTTACATTCTGATGATCGAGACAAATCACACTATCTCATAGTAATCAAAGTACTGCAACCTTGTCAGATGAGATGTCCAGTCTCATCACTGGTTGTGAAGATATTCAAGTATAAGATTAGCTATACATGTCTCCCATATGTGGATCTCATCCATACACATGTATTGCATCTAGTATACTTATGGACTCCGGTTCATCTCATGAACCATCATGTCATTCGTATTGGTTATGTGCATTTAAGTAATAAACACCATTCATCTCATGAAAGGAAAGCATGAATATATTGATAAATAAAGAAATTAATCAATTTATTACATCAATCTTAATTGATTGAGACCATAAAACTAACAAACATATGGCTGGATATCGATGAAAAGATGTCTACGGTACACCATCGTACCAACACGTATATTGAAAAGCCACGCTTTCTCTGCGTTGGTCAAAGAATAGTGTCTCCCCGACTCTGCCCTAGTCAAATCATCGGAGACACCAGAATCAAAAGCCTTCTTCCGTAAATCCGGAGAAAGCTTCACCGAAGATTGCCCAATCTCGACGTCCCTGAACAGCTGGATCCTCGAACGGGTAGACAAAAGAGATTCAGAAATGACTCTTCCTTTAGCCAACTGAATCATAAAAGGGTCATCATCCTGTGCAGCACCCAATCGATGGAAACCAGGACAGTGGTATACATACCAAGAATAAAAGATATGGGCTGAAAATACCCTATTCATGGGAAGCCCAAGTCGAACTAGGAAAGCAACAGCCTGCAGTTCGGTGCACAAATAGGGGTAAAGAGCAGGCACGAAAGCAACCCGCTATCCAAACGCCATTTGACAAGCCAGAAAAATGCAATGCGGCCCGATGTGCGTTCCATCTCCTCCAACAAAAACAACCTCACCTAACCAATAAGTGAGGTAAACAGCGAGATCTCTCCACAGTGCAATGTCAGAATAAATGGCAATTGTGATTGCAAAGAATTCCTTCAAATTTTCTCACATAACAGAGATTTTCTTCGAACCCGGAGTTTTAGCCCTGGCTTCATGGGTCATACTCTCAGAAGACTCTTCACCATTAAAGAAGTTGGGGAACAAAGAGCTGAAATTCTTCTAGCTGCTGCACCTGACTTTCGAGCCCTCCTTCTCCTTCAAAAAATCGTAGAAGGCGACGAGCTGAAAGTAGAAAAGCCTAAACTCCTCAGACTGCTCCTTAAGGACACTGTCAGTAGGCATAAACTCCTCATAGAGTTTGCCGAGAATAGGCAGCCCGGTGATGGTGCTTAGTTCCTTCAAAGGAAGACCGATTTCATCGTTCGTGACAACGAAGGTATTGGTTTGTGGAAGGAATGACTCCAACATGGCCATGAAGGCCTCATCGGAGAAAACCAAGGTTTACTAAAAAGCGTGGATCGCATCAAAGATCTCTACCTCCTTCAGAATGGCTCCGCCAACCTGCAGGATCTGATTAGTTCATGACTCCCATCTTGAGTCAGCACTGAAACGACCTCGAACTCGAAAAGGCTTCACCCAATTGTTGTCGTCACCCTTGAAAATGCCAAGGCCCACTAGTCTTAATCGACCGACGAATGATTTGAACCATCGCAACCGCTGGCCGGCATCAACATGTCCATTCGAACAGGTGACTTCTCTGCATAACCAGAAGAACCGCCAACAAAAACCCCAGTCTTGATCACATTGGTCCTCTTCACCCAGCCTGGAGGATCTTCTCTTTTAGAGCATGTGGGAGAAAGGCTTATGATCGAGACAGTGCGATCAATGGTAGACTGGGTAAAAATAGTTCTCTCCTTTCCATCAGCTGTGTAAGAGAATTGAAAACATCTCCTTTGGTATGTTAAGTCGTTAGTGGCTGCATCACAAAAAAAAAAGGTAGGCTTGGGCACAATGTTTTGGTCGCCCGTGACCGAAGGACGGTTGCTTACCACAATCCTATAAAACTCCTCATCGTTCAGGGAGATCAAACGTTGCCTCATCTCATCTCGGTTGAGCGAGCCACACTCTTCCAAGTTCCTCTCCACATACTGGACCTTCTCCTAGGCCTGCTGTACGGCCGCATTGGAAGATCTAGCAGACTGACGAGGCGCATCGATAACAGGGTCCTTACTCTTGTTCATTATGGAGGAACTACCTGCAAAGGATGGAAAAGAAAAATCAATCATCAAAATGACAGAATTTTGCTAAAAAATCCTAGCGAATTTTTGGCATAGTTCCAGGGTAATTCCGAAGAAAAGGAAAACACCCTGAAAAAGATAGGAAGCTTGAAGATGAGCTCAATATTGCTACGAGCTCATAATCAATGGAGGATTCTCAAAGAAAGCTCGTACTCAAACATTGCTGCGAGATCAAGCCAGTCTTCTCAAACCTCCGCAAAATTGGAAAAGGGCTCAACATTGCTGCGAGCTCCAGACTCCAAAACTTGCAAAGCTCCTCAAAATCCCCGCAAGACTAAGAAAGGGCTCAACATTGCTGCAAGCTCCAAATCCCAAGACTTGTAAAAAGATTTCCGAGTGTGCATCATCATCATGCTCCCAAATCAATTTACTAAAAATTATGCATAAAAGAAAATCATCATGCATTAGATGCTAGGAAAACCTTGACAAAAGTTTGACCAATTCCAACCCAACTTGGTCGAAACCAATCAAACTTTGTCCAAGTCAAAATTCATGTTGACTTGACCTAAAAACTCTAGCCTTTTATCTTAATGCATAAAAAAAAAAAAAGAAAAAAAAATGCATGAACATCTTGGATTGCATAAACCTCATTATCAAGGTGACCAAAAACAGGGGGGGTGGGTTGTGGGGCAGAAACAAAAAAAAAAGAAGAGAGAAAATCTTTAAAAAAAAAATCTGGGCTAGCCCACAGGCCTCATGGTTGTACGGCCATGACCGTACGATCCTGTCCGTAGGTCACAAAAAAAAAGAAAAAAAGAAAAAAGAAAAAAAAAGAGAGGAGAGAAGCACGTGAAAAAAAAGGATAGAAAAAAAAAACATGTGAAAAAAAACAAAGAAAACACATGAAAAAGAATGGAAGAAAGAAAAAAAAAGGAGAAGAAAAAAAAAAGAAAAGGAAAAGAAAAGAAAAGAAAAAAAAGAAACCCTTTTCCTACTTCTACATGGAGTTTCTTGAGGAAGAAAACTTACTTGAAGCCATGGAGGCAGAAGAAGAACTTGAAAATCCTTGAAGAATAAGGGTTCTTGATCTTGGAGAACTCTTGAAGACTTTTACAAAAAGAAAGCAATAAAAGCAAAAGATTCAACCTCCCCTTGCTTTTATAGAAGAGAGCAAACCAAAAGCAAAAAGAAGGAAAGAAGTAAGAAGGTAAGTGCTACAAATTAGCAACCTTCCTAAAAGAAAGGGATCTTGAGATATTCTCTCCCAAGGAGGAGATCCTTTGAAAAATTCTCTCCAAAAAAAAAAAAAAAAAGGGAATGTGAGAAACTTTCTCCCAAAGAAAGATGCTTTGAGAAAATCTCTCCCAAAATCAAGGAAACTTGAGAGATCCTCTCCAAGTAAGGATATTTTTAGATATTCTCTACCAAAAAGAGATATTTTTAGATATTCTTCACAAAAATGACACCACGAGATCTAAGCCATCTTTAAAGCTTAAGGTCCTACGGGTTAGCCCACATGAGCCAGGTTTGACTACCTAGTGACTAAAAGTGGCTTTTAGTCAAAATCCCTCTTACCAAGAGCATATAAAAATGGTTCCATGCCTCTTTTGAGTCGATTGGACCAATACAAAAAAAAGAAAAAAAAACCCAAGCCTCATGAGTTTCCAAAAATCCAAACCATCCTACCTTATGAACCAAATTAAGCCAAAACCTTGAAATTGACATTCCACAAACACCTAAACCACTCCAATGGACCCAAAATTGTCCCAAGGAGTGATCAAAAACCAAACCATAGTCCCCTAACTTGCCACATACAACTTGTTTGGTTACAAGGCCAAAACCAAAAACCAAATCCTGGTCCCCTAACTTGCCACATACAGCTTGCTAGGTCACAAGGCCAAAATCAAAATCCAAAACCCGACCCCCTAACCTGCCACAAACAGCTTGTTAGGTCACAAGGTAAAAAAACAAAAAAAAACCCTTCTTAATCGCCTAACGCGCCACATAAAGCCTTTAGGTTCACAAAGTCAAAAAGAAAAATCCAAAACCCAAAAACCAAATCCAAATGTCATTTTCAAAATTTTGCCTTGAGATGGTACGTGATCTCTCTCACTGCCATAAAATCCCCTTGGAAACTCAAAAGGCTATTCTATCAAAAGAAAAATGCTCAGAGAATCTTGCCAAAGTCAGAAGCGCTTTTTTAAAGTTTCTTCGAGGCACGGCGACTGTAAAAGCTATGTAATCCGCCGCTGTACCTTGAGGGGGCATTTGTTGACACCAAAAATGTCACTTGCCTCTTCAACATCAAAAGCTACATAGAGCCGCATCCTACTACAAATAGGCAAAGCCGCTTCAAGTATCAGATCTTCTCAGAATCAAACAAAAACTGCAAGATCCTTCAAAATAGCCAAAAGAAGGGTACACATGAAGTTTTGGCTCATTTTAACACCGTTTGACCTAACATCATTCCTCCAGCGGCTGAGCAGGAGCTCCCGGCGGCGACAGTGTCAAAGCTATCAAATCTTCGATCAGAGCCTATGGATGGTCTTAAAATACCTCCAAAAGGCTCCACGCCAAATTTCAAATCTTCAATCAAAGCCTATGGACGGAAAATCGGCTACAAAGTCTTCGGCTTTTCCAAAAAATAGAAAACTTTGTGTTCTGATTTTCACGGCTTCTCATCAGGTTTTCTTCAGGAGAATCAAGTCAATAAGTGAGGAAAAATGTCAAGAAAAATACAAGAGAAAGAACGACCAAAAAAGCCCGAAAAACAACCGAGAAACGGCGACCGAAAAGGGAAAAGCCCCCATGGTCGCCGGCGACAATGGAAATCCGGGTCGCCGAATTTCCACCGAATGGGCACTTTTTCGGTCCCTTTTTGTGTTTCGAGTTGATTGGCCCCTGGGATTTTTCTAGAATCTGATTTTTGGAGCATGGTATCCGTCGATCTTCATCAACATCACGGATCTGCCGTCGAAATCATGAAATCATCATCCTACGCTTCATAATCGCCAACCGACCGACCAAAAAAGCACACTTTCTGCCCAATCGATAGAGAAATCGGCTGGACAGATGTTATCGGCCCATTAATGTCAACCAATGTTTGAAATTGCATTGCTATCCGACATCAAACAACATATGGATCCATCGGCGATCATCGCAAGAAAATTTCCAAAAGACACGGCGCGGCCCACGGCTCTTCAAGTGACTTGGCGACCACTTAATGATATTATTTGACCCATTTATGACAAGTTAATCCGTTCATTAACTCATTATTTTGGACGGCCCAATCAGGAGCAAGGAAAAAGGAGTTACAAATCCAAGCAATCATGGCTTTAAACCATGTAACTCCCCTCATCATGGAGATTAAAGGCAATTAAGTGCCCATCATTCTCCATCGGCCAATCAGAAGCCAAGAAAAAGGAGTTACAAAATCAAGAATTAAATACTTGTAATTCCTCCCAACATGGAGCATTAATGTAATCAATGCTCATGAACCCATCTAATGGCCACCAAAAGCCTATAAAAGGCGATCATTCCAAGGGGAAAATCATCCTGAAAATTGTCCTAAAAATTCCCCCGGAAAAATTGCTAGAAAAATTGTCCAGAAAATTCTTGGAGAAATCTCTGCGCAAAGAAGCTCGGCTACTCCGAAGAAACTCTGCTGCAAGAAAACACCACAAGGTGATCGAAGTCCCTTGGGGGGCCACCTCTCAAGGTCCCCTCTCCTTCTATCCAACATGGCTAGATGTGGCTCTTCAGCCCGTCTATTCGGTTTTTTATTGGATATAGGACCTTCCCTTTGTCTTTATCCTCTAAAAATCTGAGGTCCACGCCAAGCCTAGTGAATCAAAGCATCAAGCGTTCTCATCTGAAGGACGATGGTGGAGTCCATAAATGACTTGCGACCGTCGATCTAAACGAGTCCCCATAATCTTCTGAGAAGTTAGATCCATTTTCTTACTTTTCTGTTGTATTTTGTATTTTTAAAGAGACAAAAAGGTCACAATTCTTGTCTTTCATTATTGATGAGATTTGTAAATCGCTTTTCATGGCAAAATCGCCTCCTATGGCACAAAACCACCTTTCATAGCAAACAAAAAAATCACCTTTTACGGCATTAAAAAATCTGTCTCTTTTCTTAAAAATATATGTGCAATGGAAAGTTAGAAAAAAGATTGATTTCCTTTCTACTTGTGAAGGTGGATCTCCGGATCACCATTTTCAAATTCCAAGTAGAATAGAAAATCTGGCATACCCGTACAAAGAAATGTTGATGCCCGCTTTTCGCCCCGCCGTACACCAGCAGACCCGAGGCGGAGGAAGGCAAAAGCCGGGTTCATTAAAAAGTCTTTTGTAAAAACTTTTATTTCTTATTTCATCCTTTGAGCTTTACAGAAAGACATGAAGAGAACCTGATTATACAAAAAGGATCATCTCCACTTTTATTTTGCATGGGTTCTTCATTGCTTCACCTTCTGAGTGAAGGTTGTTTATAATTTTTTAATACAACCCCCTCATCAGGCTTAGGAGATCAAAATAATGGAAAACTTGGGTGGAAGGAAGGGAGGAGATAGTTGTTGTCTTCGAGGATTTGTTAGAGACGGGATTGGAGATGTCTGCAATTCAGCTTCTTCAGTCAGTCTTTGTAATTTATCCACATTGATGGGGAGGAAGGATTAATCAGAAAAGTCTGCTTCAGAATAGTAAAGGCAATCTTTGTCTTTCCTCCTTAGGGAGAACAACAAAGGCTGGCCTTCAAAGGCTATCGCCCAGGTCTCGGATGAAACGCCTATTACCGCCTGATTCTCACCTAATAGATGAAGGAGAGAGTTTAAAAAATCGCAGAGTTTCTAGGCTTCTTGATGCAAGATCCGAGAGACGATGGTATGTTTGTGGAAAAGTAATTGTCTAAACTCCTTCCCTGTTCTTATGAGTCTTCACTTTATAGCCTCTTGGGGGCTATAATTGCCGGAGATCATGGAGGAGTGAAGGTAGTTTTGAAATTGCCATCGATGGGCACGTAACAATTCCTTTTTTTCAAGTCCAACGGCTACTATAAGAAGTAATGACCATGAACCATAGGCGACGTGCAGCCGAGGAAAAGGGAGTTCGGCAGCCAATATGTGGAGTCGTATAGGTCTAGCGTCCAGTCTTGCATCCTTGAACGGCTAGTTTTTGAACGGAAATCTGAGGCCACTTCATTGTGCTGGGCAGACTGTATTTTGAAGATTGCAGCAATCAGTGACATTTTGCAAACAGTAACCGTTAGAGAATTCTTTTGTTGTAGCCAGCCAGATTCCAGTAGTGACCAAATGTCATCATTTTTTATTAAAAAAATTTGTATTTTGCCTTAGAGAATGTTATGTATGGCCAGATGAATTTTTGTGTGCCAACACCTACTTTAGTCTGTTTTGTTGATTTAAACCCGAATTGGAAAATATTGTTTTGAAACCTGCTTTGACTTGTTTTATTGTTTTCAGCTAGAGTTAAAAAGAATATTGTCTTGAAGCCTATTTTGACCCATTTTATTGTTTTCAGCCTGACTTAAAAAAATATTGTCTAGAAACCTGCTATTACCTGTTTTATTATTTTGAACTTGACTTGGAAAAATATTGTCTTAAAGCCCGCTTTACCTGTTTCACTGTTTTAAGCTTGAATTACTTGGTTTACTGTTTTAAAAGCCAAATTGGCATTGTTTATGTTTTTGAAGAATTCTGATTTACTATTAAACCCTGTATTTGTAATTGTGTCTTGCGAGTAATCGATTTACTCATTTATTCAGATTTAAGCATTGAAACCTATTTTTTACATCGATTGTCGAACAGGCACCACCAAGCTATTTATCTAGTCATGTATTGTGGTTTGAGTCCAGTATCTGCTATATATATATATGTACATATATTGCTTACTGGAATTTGAGTTCTGTTGTGATGGGTGTCACTATAGTACCTTCCCTAACCGGTTTAGACCATTAGGTCCCTCGTAGCAGGGCCTCTGATTTCTGAAAGGTCGTAACTCCAATGTGAGTTTTTGGGTACTCTCAGTTCTGCTCAGTTGGGGCTAGCAGTTGCTTCCTCCACCTTGAGTATATGCCAAGTGGTTGCCAATATTTAATTGTTTTAAATTAACTCATGTTTATGCTTGGTAAATCATATTTTGTTGTCTCAGTCTGCTCAGTTTGTTTGCACTGATTTTCTGAAATAATCACTGCATTTATGTTCATGATATGGAAAATCATGTATTCTTGCATCTGTCTATCTAGCTTTTGTTACTGTTTCCCTGATTTATCGCCTGTATTTATATTTTGCTTTGTACCTGCAAACTATACTTTCTATCTTAACTATTTGCCAGGCTTTTTGTCTGATCTACGCTTGATGTCATAGGTTTGTTTTCCCCGAGCTATACCCTAGTATGTTTCCTGAGGAGGCGGTTACTGAGTAGCGAGAGTCGTGTGACAGTTGTGTAGAGGTTGTGATGTGGACTCCGCCCTTTGTTGACACAAAAAATGTCACTTTGCCTCTTCAACATCAAAAGCTACATGGAGCCGCATCCTACTACAAACAAGCAATGCTGGTTCAAGCATCATGTTGACACCAAAAATGTCACTTTGCCTCATCAACATTAAAAGCTATATGGAGCCGCATCCTACTACAAACAGGCAAAGCCGCTTTAAGCATCAGATCTTGACAGAACCAGACAAAAACTACAAGATCTTTCAAAGTAGCCAAAAGAAGGGTACACATGAAGTCTCGGGCCATTTCGACACCATCTGGCCTAACTACAATCCTCCAACAGCTGAGCGGGAGCTCCCGACGGCGAGAATGTCAAATACATCAAATCTTCGATCAGAGTCTATGGATGGTCTCAAAATACCTCCAAAAGGCTCCATGTCGAATTTCAAGTCAAACCGACACCGTTTGACCCTCCATCAACTCTCGAACGGCAAAATCAAGCCTCCCGGCGGCGAGAACCTCTGATGCTGCCACTCATCAAACAAAGCACATGAGTATTTTCTGCATGCTTCCAAAGGGCTGCACGTCAAATTTCAGGTCATTCCGACAACGTTTGACCCGGTTTTGATGCTCCGAAGCAAAATCAAGCCTACCGGCGGCGAAACTCCCTGGGACCATGGCACCCAAATCGGAGCTAATGGATCATCTCAAAATGACTCCAATAGGCTCGCCGTCAAATTTCAGGCCAATCGGACATCGGATGACCGTACATCAAAGCTCGACATCTTCCGCACGGTGAAATCAAGTCAAGCATCGACGGGACCCCAAACGGCTTCAAAACTCAAATAAAAGCTCATGGTTGGTCCTATCTGATGCCCAAGAAGCTTCACCTCAAATTTCAGGTCATTCCGACATCGTTTGACCCAGTTTCAACTCTTGGCGGAAAATCGGCTACAGAGTCTTCGGCTTTCCAAAAATTAGGAAACTTTGTGCTCTGATTTGCACAGCCTTTCGATGGGTTTTCTTAAGAGGAATCAAGCCAATAAATGAAGAGAAATGTCAAAGAAAAATATAGGAGAAAACAGAAGCGAAAAAGCCCGAGAAACGACCAAGAAACGGGGACCGGAAGGCGGCCGAAAAATGGACCAAAGTCCAAGTTCGCTGGCGACCTTGGCCCATGGTCGCCGGCGACCATGGGTGCATGGTCACCGGCGACCCTAGAAATCCGGGTCGCCGGATTTCCGCCGAAACGTCCGTTTTTCCGATTCTTTTTGCGTTTCGCAATGATTGGCCCCTGTGATTTTCTTAAAATCTGATTTTTAAGGCATGGTATCCGTCGATCTTCGTCAACATCACAGATCCGCTATCAAAATCATTTGATCATCATCGGACGCTCTGAAACCACCAACCGGCCGACCAAGAAAGCACACTTTCTGCCCGACCGATCAAGAAATCTACTAGACAGATGTTGCCGGCCCATTAGTGGCAACCAATGTCTGAATTTTCATCGTCATCCGACATCAAGCAACGTACGGATCCATTGATGATCATCGCAAGAAGAATTCCAAAAGACGCGGCGCGGCCCGTGACTCTTCAAGTGACTCGGCAGCCAATTAATGAAGTTAAATGACCCTTTTATGGCAATTTATTAGGGTCATTAACTCATTATTTTGAACGGCCCAATCAGAAGCCAAGAAATGGGAGTTACAAGTCCAATTAATCATGACAATTAACCATGTAACTCCTATCATTATGGAGATTAATCATGGTAATTAATCATGAAACTCCCATCGTCATGGAGATTAAATGCCCATTACTCTCCATCGGCCAATCAAAATCCAAGAAAAAGGAGTTACAAAATTATGAAATTAAAATCTTGTAACTCCTCCTATCATGGAGCATTAATATCATTAATGCCCATAAGACCTTCCTAATGGCCACCAAAAGCCTATAAATAGGTGGTCATTCCAAAGGCAAGGGGCCTTGAAAATTGGGTCCAGAAAAATTGTCTGAGGTGGTCTTGAAAATTGTCCAAAAAAATCATCTGAAGAGTTCTGAAGAAATTGTCCTAGAAATCTCTACACAAAAAGAAGCTATCTTACCTTGAAGAAACTCTGCTGCAAGCACTACAAGGTGATCGAAGTCCCTTGGGGGGCCCCACCCCCCCCAAGATCTCCTCTCTTCTTCTATCAAACATGGCCTAGATGCGGCTTTTCAGCCCGTCTACTTGGTTTTTTATTAGATATAAGACCTTCTCTTGGTCTTTATCCTCTAAAAATCTAAGGTCCAAGCCAAGCCAAGTGAATCAAAGCATCAAGTGTTCTCATCTGAAGGACGATGGCGGAGCCCATATATGACTCGCGACCGTCGATCTGAACGAGTCCCCAAAATCGCTTGAGAAGTCAGATTCCTTTTCTTACTTTTCTATTATATTGTATTTTTTAAAAGAGACATAAAAATCACATTTCTTGTCTTTACATTTTGATGAGATTTGTAAACTGCCTTTTGCGGCACAAAATCGCCTTTTATGGCACAAAACTGCCTTTCACAGCAAATTAAACAAAATCGCCTCTCACGGCATTTTAAAACCTTGTCTCTTTCTTTAAAATATATGTGCAATGGAAAGTTAGAAAAAAGTTGATTTCCTTTTCTACTTGTGAAGGTGAATCTCCGGATCACCACTTCAAATTCCAAGTAGAATAGAAAATCTGGCATACCCGTACAAAAAAAAATGTTGATGCTTGCTTCTTTATTTTCTTTGCCCCGCCGCACCCCGGCAGACCCGGGACGGAGGAAGGCGAGAAAGAAAAAGACGGGTCCATCAAGTTGGCACACCCGATGGGACTTGTTCAAATGAGAACACGATGCTTAGAATCCTTGGCTCCCTTCTAGTTGGTGGCCTATGTTGGATCTTGTATCTAAAAGAAAACATGAGATGGGATTCTTTGGAAACTTCTTTCTTTGAACTTGTTTCCATTCTTTCTTTTCTCAACAAAAAAAAGGGGTTTTCTCTCTTTTGGATTCAAATTGGATAAAACTTTGGTTCTTTCCTTTTCGTTTGTTTGTGCTCGCAGAAATGTTTGAGACAACGTTCGGATTGGGAGGGGCCATTTCCCTCTCTTTGATGGATCCATCGGAGATCTTTCAAAAAAAAAAAGAAAAAGTTAAAAAAAAAAACTTTTCAAATTTCTCTCTTTTGAATTCAAATTAGAGAAACTTTGGTTCTTTCATTTTCGTTTGTTTGCGCTCGCAGAAATCTTTGAGCCAACGTTCGGATTGGGAAGGACCATTTCCCTCTCTTTGATGGATCCAGCGGAGATCTTTCAAAAAAAAAAAAAAAGTGAAAAGTTCAAAAAAAAAAACTTTTCAAATTTCTCTCTGTTGGATTCAAATTAGAGAAACTTTGGTTCTTTCCTTTTCGTTTGTTTGCGCTCGCAGAAATGTTTGAGCCAACGTTCGGATTGGGAAGGACCATTTCCCTCTCTTTGACGGATCCATTGGAGGTCTTTCAAGAAAAAAAAAGAGAAAATTTCAAAAAAAAAACTTTTCAAATTTCTCTCTTTTGGATTCAAATTAGAGAAACTTTTGTCTTTTCCTTTTCGTGCAATGGCTCGCAGAAATGTTTGAGCCAACGTTCGGATTGGGAGGGGCCATTTTCCTCGCTTTGATGAGTCCATTGGAGGTCTTTCAAAAAAAGAGAGAGCATTAAGGTTGCACCAGTTGCGTTTTTTGACCAAAGTGGATCTAAGAAAAGCCTTGTCCAGAGTGTGGAGGCAATTAGACTGTTCGAGGTAAGGGTCCTTCAAACGGGTTCATTAAGTAATCCTACCCTTACCTAGGGGCTAATCTATCCACTAAGGTTTCATAAGACCAAATTGGAAGACCTATGTGCACTCTAAAAAAAAAAAAAATTTTAAAAATTTAAAAATTAAAAAAAAAAAAAAAAACTTCTGTCACTATTGTGTTCAAATTGGAGGAATTTTGGTTCTTTCCTTTTCGGATTTAGGCTCGCAGAAATGTTTGAACCTGTATTCGGATTGGAAACCATTTTCCCTCTTTTATGAATTCAATCTTGACTTTTCAAAAAAAAAAAAAAAAACTCTCGTCACTATTGGATTCAAATCTGAGAAATCCTGGTTCTTTCCTTTTTCGGATATAGGCTCGCAGGAATGTTTGAACCTGTATTCGGATTGGAATACCATTTGCTCTCTTTTGCGAATCCAATCTTGACATTTCAAAAAATCCCATCTCATGTCCTTCAAGGATGAGATTTACAACATTTGTGCCTAGCGGTGCTAGTACGCCCTTTCGGGTCTACTGTATTCGCGACCGACACATCTGTATCTTTAACCTTATATCATTTTACCTTGAGTGAGCTTCGCTTCTCGGTAATTTGAATTAAGGTTTACAATTACTTCTAGCGGTCCCTGGAATGCTCATTTCGAGCCGAACATACTTGCGTTTAGAATAATTATACCATCTATGGCTTTTTGGCCTTCTTCATTCTGCTCAGAACAGGCCATGCCCCTGAGCGATTTGAAAAGACAAAACCATAGTATAGCCCATTTATGATCACCATATTCTTGTGATTACTAATGGATGTGGTCTTGTTTCAGAAAACTTTTTCAAAACTAACAATGGCAGCTTCGTTGACCATCACCTTCGATGAGAACAAGTACCAAGTCATGCTTCAAGAGAAGCAAAGCAAGGGCACTTTCAAGTGCCCCGTCAGCTGCCGAAGCATCACCTCCCTCGACAACTCCCAAAATGCCGGGTCGACCTCCACTCCCCGGACCATCGTCTTCGGGTCACTAGGACCATTCCCACTACCTGCAGAAGAGACGGTGCCTGCTAAGAAACAGAAGACCGCCCCCCAACGTGTCGCTACCCCCGACACCAAAGGCTGTCACCAAGAAACCTGAGGCTCGTGGCAATCCCATGAGACCTCAACCTACAAAAAACCAAGTCTATCCCAAGACTTGGTCCCCGCGATCGTCACCAAAACAAAGAAGGTCCCGGACATCTGCAAAGCCAGAATACCTGGCTCCTCTCAAGGAAAATAGGTTCTATCCTCTTGCTTACATCAAAGGAGAGAAACCTACCATCCACCGAACAATAAAAACTACTCAGCACGAGCCGGCTTGCTCATACAAGCCCAAAATCAAATCGTGCATCACAAGGCCTCGACAAGAACTTGCAAGGGCCTGCTCTCTTGCAACTCGACCCTTCATCTCAACAGGGGACGAGCTTGCAAAATTTAAAGCTTTGCTGCGACAGGCTAAGGACCGCGTCCAAATCCTGTCCATGCCAGTCTTCAAGGAAGACGAGCTCGGTTGCTGCGCACGAGGGACCACATCCTTCATTGCCAGAGCACAGCCCGAGCTAACCGAAGCTCAAATTGCTTGTCGCATACGTCGCCGCGCGGCATATCGACAAAAGAGATTAGAGAAGCAAAGAACCCAACATTCTGAGCTTCAAATCTCCCAAAAATGGGTCGAAAAAGAAAGACCCGACCAAGTTGCTGCTGTCCACATGGTTGGCAAAACCAAAAGACGCCAGAAGTCAGCGACAAAAATACATGTCAGACGACCAGTGACTCGCAGCGTCTCCCGGACGAGAAGACATCAGGAAGATTCTCCCACTCCTTCAAGCCAGGGACATCGGAGTGATCATTCCTCGGGCTCTTCATCTAAAAGAATGAGCTCCAGCTCAGTCACTAAGACAGTATCCTCTTTCGACTCACGAAGGATGAATGTCTTGGTCACAAACGCTGAGCAACCTCCACCACATGACGACATGGCTCTACGCATTCAGCAGCTAGAGCAAGGACAGCAGAGAATAAAGGTTCTGATGGAAAACCTCCTTCTCACTCTCCAGCATCCACCAAACAATGACGAAGTTCCTCCACAAGATGAGGCAGACGGAGAAAAAAAAAGAGTCACGCGCCCTTACTAAAAAGGACGTGGACAATATTCTCGCCAAAGCAAAAGAAGAGGATACACTGAAGGAGCATGGGATCAAGCCACCATATCCCTTATGGATGGACTCGGTTCCGTTTCCCCAAAAGTTCAAACAACCTCTTCTCCAAACATATACGGGGAAAGGTTCAGCCAGACAGCATGTCATCCACTTCAAAATCCTGACAGGAACGATCGCGGATCAAGATGCACTCAAGATCCGGCTCTTTGCAAGTACCCTAAAAGGTACGGCCTTTGATTGGTATTCCACCTTGCCAGAGGACTCCATTCAAAACTGGACCATGCTAGAGACACGTTTCCTGACCCACTTCAAAGGTCAGGATCATCCTATTACTATGGCTCAGCTCTGCAGCCTTAAACAGGGAGAGAATGAGTCGACATACGACTTCATTCACAAGTGGAAAGCAATGGCATACAAATGCTCAAATGGGCTGCCACAAGCGTCGCTAGTCGACATTTGCCGAAACAACATGAGAGCAAGGATCCGCTCCATGATCATCGGTAACAAATCAAAAAACTTGGGAGAACTCCTAGAAGCGTCTATGGAGGCTGAAACGGTGATCAAAGACCTCAACAGTCAGAAGTCATCAAAGAAAGAGCAGACCGCCATTCCAACCTCCAAGCGAAAGAAAAAGGAGGTTCTCAATGTGCAAACCAAGTCAGCTCCTCAGCCACCAAAGAAAGCTGAAAATAAAGCTGCAGGTAAGAGACCTGAACTCTCTGATGGCTTCAAAGAATGAGTAGAAAAGAAATACCTGTTCGATGAAGATGTCGAAGAAATATTTGGGGCTCTCTTGGCAAATGGCAAACTCACCTTGCCTGACCCCAAAAGACCGGGAGATGTTGGCAAAACCAACGATCCCCGATATTGTCCATACCACGAAATGGTCTCGCATCCTCTCAACCAATGTTTCGTTGTGAGAGGGAAGATCAACGAGATGTGGAAAAACGGAGTCATCACCTTTGACAAAAACTATGGGCCTGCCTCCTTTAACATGGTGTCATATGGACAAACATCCAAATCATCAAAGGAAAAAGTCACTACTTCCTTCAAGGTGATAAAAATGAGCCAGACATCCCAAGAGCTGGTGCCTTACCCAACACCAGAAGGACATCCCATATGGGTGCATCCCGATCTCCTAGAAGATGAAAATTGGGAGATCGTCAAAACAAAGCCGACCGCTCAACAGCAAAGGCAAGCCAAGAGACAACTCCGTAAGCTTAAACAGCAGTAGAAGGCTCAAACCAAGCATGACGTCCCTGAAAAAGCAGAAACCTTATCTACCGCTTCACTGGGGGCAACAGAGGAGTCTCTTCCCAAGGCTTCAAGAGTGGTAAGAAAATTCACCCTCAGTGATTTCATGCCACCACGACTCAGAGATGAGACTACGCAGGGGGCATCATACTCTTGTAACTCGGTAGTTGGATTCTACATGAATGGATACGAGTCCAATGACACTACCAGCGACACAGATGAATGGGAGGAATCCCTTGAAACTGAAGAATATCTCTCCAATGAAGAATGGATCCCGGAATCCCACCTTATGCTAGTAATCTGGTATAACCCCTTCCAGCCACAAGGATCCTAGTCTGATGATGATGAAGACCAAGAGGCTGCCCAAATTGCTGTTAACACAGCACAAACAAATGCTCTAGTGGATCCCAACCAGGTCGAACCACAAGGGGCAGATGAAGAAAAAGATTTGTCTCTTATGCCCGATCTTGAAGAATATGCGAGGATCTTGCAGCATCTAGCCGTAGAGCAGGAGCAGGATCGCATCAACCAACTTCATCAAAATCCAGAACCGGAAGTCCCGGAAAATCTACAAGCATCTCCTCCAGTGACTCCGGAAAATGAAGAAAGTTGCTGGATTGATGATCCTCTTACATCGGAAGATGAGTCTGATTCCCAACGGTCCATTATGGAGGCATCTTCTATCGAAGTTGCCTGTAATGTGATAGTTCAGGATGATAGTGCCTTTGAAGCTCCATCTGCTGAGGCCACGGACTCTCAAAATGTATCTAATAGCATATCTTCTGGAGCTACATATTCTCGGGTGACTTCCACTGAGATAACACCTTCTCAGCCATCGTCTCCTGAAACGGTGACATCAAAATTCAAGCCTCTTCCGACTAATCACCATGAAGAAGCTGACTGATGAAGTCTTCAAAGAAAACCCAGTCAATTGGTCCCAGGTACCCAACCTCATAGGAGATGTCTGGACCGATGAAATACTGGACAAAGAAGAAAAGTTGTTGGAAGCTGTTCAGGACTTGTTCCCGGAAAATGCTCCATGCAACGCAATAACTGAAGACGGCAATGCTACTGCAGAGGCGCTTTCAGCAAATGGGGAAGACCAGCCCCTTGAGCCCGAAGGGGGTCTTCCGAAAGAAGAACCACCTCTTGAAGCTTTTGAAGTTAGGAAAGGTACCCGCTCTGGCCGGGATTACCACAAAAACTATAACCAACCTTCTTCTTCTTCTTATGTAAATCCTTCGGGGAAACAAGCTGTAAATGCCCCAAGCGGCGGTGATAATGAAGATGCAGGCCTAAAGGAGGCTTTCAAGTATGACTTGATTGAGCACTTCAAACACATACCCGCACGACTGCACATCCTAGACTTATTACGAATGTCACCACAAACTCGTGATAGTCTCATTTCAGAACTGCAAAGGCTGAATTTGGATGTCGACAAACATGCCCCGCAAGTCCTGCAAATTGAAATGGACTATAGGGTCACAAAATCAAAAACCTCCTCAAAGGGAGAAAAGAAAGAAGCTGGAGGACCTTGCACTGAATGCCTCTTGGTCCAAAAGGCCACAAGTGCTACCATCGCCTTCAATAAGGAAGACCTCCTGCTAGGCGAGACGAAGCACAACCGACCCTTGTACTTCACAGGGTACATCAAAGAGATGCCGATACACAGAGTCCAGATCGACTCGGGTTTTGCACTCAACCTCATCTCTACTTCGGCACTCGAAGAACTGGGTATCCCACCTAGTAAGCTAAGCCACACATCTGTGTCCATCTTTGGATACGATGCGAGTGCTCAAAGGCCCATTGGCAAAATCCGGTTCAGGTTGCAAATCGGCGATCTTATCTCTGAGGTCACCGTATATGCAATAAAAACCCCTTCATGCTACAACATCCTTCTTGGACGCCCTTGGATACACGAGAACGGTGTCGTTCCTTCGACTCTACATCAGTGCATCAAGTTTGTTGGCGACGACGGCTTGATACATCGAGTGTTTGCAGACAAAAAGCCCTTCAAGGGCAAGGAAGTCCATTTTGCAGACTCTCAGATGTACAAGGATGAAAAACAAGGAAAGGAGGAGAAAACAACATCCTTTGCCGGCGATCTCCAAAAAGATAAAGGCAAGGCTCCTCAGCGATCATCGGAAGAAAACAAACCTTCCGGCAAACTCAAAGAGAACAATCAGTCTCCCTTCGTCATCTCCTTCAAATCTTCCAAACCTTTGGTAATCACTACTAAAGCAAAGAAGACAGAGCAAAAGACAGGGGGCAAGTTTGCTGTCTCCTTCGTGTCTGTCATACAAGACACGGATTCGGATTCAGAGACTAAAGATGACACATCGTCAAGCCAAGCTGATACTCAGCAAGTTCGACCTGCTCTCACTCCATTGGAGACCCCTGCTGACGTAGAAGATCCTGCGTCTGCTACCTTCGTCGTTCCGGAAACGTCGGCAGAAGATAAACCAATCTTCTTCTATAGATCGAACGCTTCTTCATCAAACTGCTTGCTTGAGCCTTTCCAAAATAAAGGTATGCCTCAACTATCCTTGTATAGTCCAATGGCACAAGCTATCATGAAGAAAATGGGCTATGACGCTCAAAATCCAATTGGTTTGGGAGGTGGTCGTGGTATTCTCACACCATTGGAACCCACCCTGACCAAAAGTCAGCTGGAAGATTGGAAACTCCACCGTCGCATAGACAAGTCTTCATACGGATTGGGGTATGATCCTGACACTCCAATGAGACAGCTGACACAAAGGCTGTAGAGTCGTTTTGCCGACCAAGCCTCAACATCTCATGTCGATGAAGACATCGATCTCCCTGGATATCTCTTTGAAGAGTTACCCGACAAGGACTCAGGAAGCTCATCAAATTGGTATGATTTCTCTGATGATGAAGAGGAATTGTCCGATGACACAGACGCACGGTTCTCTGATTTAGAAGAGCCATCGTCTCTAAAAGAAATGCCTTACTTCAACCCAGTTTCGGCTGGTGATTGGGATCATCTCATAGCAAGTCTTAAGAAGAATACCGATCAACAAGATTTATGGATAGAAGCGGAGCCATGGTCTGAAAATGCCCTTGGAAATCCAGAAGGTCTTGTTGAGCTGGAAACCTCCGAAAATGTTGTGGAGGAACTACCTTCAAACCTTCTGACAGAAGATTCTGTTCAAAAGATAGACTTGGGAACACCAGATAACCCACGTCCTGTATTCATAAGCAAGAATATAAAGGATGAGGAGTTACCCGAGTATGTCTCTTTTCTTCGTGAGTTTGTTGATTGTTTTGCATGGTCTTACACTAAAATGCCTGGCTTTGATCCCAAAATAGCAGTCCACAAACTCAACCTGCAAGAAAATGTCAAGCCTGTCAAACAAGGCCAAAGAAGATTCTGTCCTAATGTGATGGACAAAATTGAACAAGAAGTTCAGAAACTCAAAAACGTTGGTTTCATCCGCGAGGAACAACATCCTGAATGGTTGGCCAACATCGTCCCCGTGACAAAGAAAAATGGGCAAATCAGAGTATGTATTGACTATAGAGACCTAAATAATGCATGCCCCATAGATGAATTCCCGCTCCCCATACCGGAGGTAATGATTGACAACACCTGCGGGTTTGAGCGAATGACTTTCATGGACGGCTTCTCTGGCTTCAACCAGATAAAGATGCATCCCGAAAATGAAAGGCATACATCCTTTCGGACCCCATTTGGCGTGTATTGCTACACTGTCATGCTATTTGGTCTGAAAAATGCTGGTGCAACATATCAAAGGGCTATGATGAAGATATTCCAAGATATGCAGCCCAAGACGGTCGAATGTTGTGTTGATGACCTCGCCGTCAAAAGCAAAAGGAAAGAAGACCATCTCCAAGATCTTCGAGAAGTCTTCCTCCGACTTCGCAAACACAAACTGCGAATGAATCCCCTCAAATGCTTCTTCGGTGTCTCATCGGGTAAGTTCCTCGGATTCACAGTTCGGAAAGCTGGAATAGAACTTGACCCCATCAAAGTCAAGGCAATTCTAGAAATGCCATCTCCAAGAACCCTAAGGGAACTAAAAGGGCTTCAAAGAAGATTTGCATACATCCGACGGTTCATTTCCATTCTATCAGGAAAATGCCGTCCATTTTCTCGCCTGATGAAAAAAGGTGTAGACTTTGTTTGGGATGCTGAATGTGAAGTTGCATTTCAAGACATCAAGTCATACCTGACCAAGCCTCCGGTGTTGGCTGTTCCCACAACCGGAAAACCATTCATCTTGTACACAAGAGCTCTTGACTATTCTTTGGGCGCTCTATTGCACAAATGATGGAGGAAAAGAAGCTGCTCTATACTACCTCAGTCGCATGTTGGTAGGTACAGAGCATCGCTACTCTCCAATCGAAAAAGAATGCTTGGCAGTGATGTTCGCTGTACAAAAGCTGCGTCACTATTTGCTGTCAAACACAATATACCTGATATCGAGGATCAATCTCTTAAAGGTCCTTGTCACAAAAGCAGGTTCTCTCAATGCCCGGCTGGCAAAATGGTCCATCCTTCTGTCACAATTTGATATTAGGTATGTACCACAGAAAGCAATCAAAGGTCAAGCTCTGGTAGACTTTCTCGCAGAGCATCCACTGCCTAAGGATTCTCCGCTCAGGGATGATCTCCCAGACGAAACTGTCTACAACGTGGAGACTTCCTCACCAAATGCCGCCTGGAACATGTACTTCGATGGTGCAACCAGGACAAATGAAAAAGGAAAGCCGATATCGGGAATTGGCATTCTCTTTGTTAGCCCCGATAAATACATGATTCCACATGCATTTTCACTACTGGAACGATGTTCAAATAATGCAGCTGAGTACCATACCAAGCTCTGATTATAGGATTGGAACTCGCCCTCGAATCTGGCATCACCATGCTAGAAGCATTTGGGGATTCTCAACTGATCGTCAACCAGATGAATCAGGAATATGAGATCAGGAAGCCTGATCTGTTGCCTTACTACAACAAGGCGCAATCGCTTCGTCAAAACTTTGACATCTGTCACATCACCCACATCCACAGAGGTAAAAGCATCCGTGCAGATGCCCTGGTTGGACTTGCGGCATCCATGGCAACTCAAGAAGGGGAAAACATGCAAATTACAGTGTGTCAGAGAAGGATTCTCCCTCCTCTCAACACACACCAAGCAGTTGCTGAATGACACTGAGTGGTCGGAGGTCGGATTTCCATCCTTAAACCTCCCATAGGCGACTGGAGGGATCCGTTCATTGATTATATTATGTTCGGAATCCTACCTGAAGATCCAAAAGGGCGGGTAAGTATCCAAAGACGAGCCCCCAACTTTCATTTGGATATTCCCTCCAAAATGCTTTACAGAAAATCCTTCAATGGAGTACTTCTACGCTGCTTGTCACAACAAGAGGCTGAAGAAACTCTAAAACAAGTTCACGCTGGTCTTTGTGGAGCCCATCAGGCTGGTCCCAAGCTCTATGATCAGATAAAAAGGTTAGGTGATTATTGGCCTACCAGGTAGCTGACGCAATACAATTTGCTAAATGTTGCCAGCAATGCCAAGTTCATGGAGATTATGTACACATGCCTCCATAATGGCTACATCCTACAACGATCTCATGGCCCTTCGAAGCCTGGGGTATAGACATCATAGGTCCTATCTCTCCCCCGTCAAGCAAAGGTCATCGCTTCATCTTCGCCGCTACGGATTATTTCTCCAAGTGGTCAGAAGCATTTGCGTTCAGTGAAATGAAGACCTCGTCAGTCATTCAATTCTTACGAACCAACATCATTTGTCGCTTCGGCATACCTAAAAGATTCGTCCATGATAACGGACCACAATTCCGGGATCACAGATTCTATAGGTTCTGCGACAAATACAAAATTCAAAGTTGTCCTTCGACTTCGTATAACCCGGCAGCGAATGGACTAGCAGAAGTCTTCAACAAGACACTCTGCAAAATTCTCGAGAAAATGGTCTCTACTCGCAAAAGAGATTGGAGCGACAAACTGCCAAAAGCTTTATGGGCCTACCGGACTACCGTTCGAGGACCAACCCATAGCACACCATTCTCCTTGGTCTATGGATGTGAAGCAGTTGTCCCCCTAGAGGTACAAATTCCTTCTTTAAGGGTATCTCTACAAAATGAAATGACGCAAGAAAGCAACGTCACATTGAGACTTCAAGAACTGGATAACCTCGATGAAAGACGACTCGAAGCTCTACAAGTGTTGAGCTTTACCAAGCACGCATGGCAGGATCTTTTGACAAAAGGGTCAGGCAATGCGCCCACAAAAAGGGTGACTTGGTTCTTGCGGTGAAAAGGCCAATGGTTTTTGGCCACAAATCAAAAGGCAAATTCGAACCAAAATGGGAGGGACCCTTCGTCATCGACAAAGTCTTCTCCAATGGCGCATATGCTCTTCTAAACATGAAAGGTGACAGATGTATGCTGCCCATCAATGGCAAATTCTTGAAGCGGTACTACCCTTGAAGACTTCCTACATCGGGTCAGAGTGATGCCTGCATGGCCAAAGCCTATTCCTAGGTACTTACTCGTCAAACCCACCCCTTTTAGAGTTTTCATCCCTATGTTGAAATTTCTAAAAAGCCAAAAAACAATGCTTACTTTCAATGTTTCATTGTTAAAAAAAAAATCAAACCCAAAATCCAATTTTCGGAGCTTCTTCCTTAACTTGACCAAAACTTTCAACCCTTGAACCCAAAACTCATGGTTTGAAACAAAAATCAGGACTTAGGAATTTCCACCTTAGTCCACCCTAACTTTTACCACCAAAGATGGTTTTGAGTCAAAATTTACGACCCTCGTGTCTTTAAACAAAAAATGATTTTTCAAAAAACCGTGGGGAAGCGACGTTTAGTCACTACTCACGCAAAACCCAAAAGTCGGAAGGATGCGAACCCCATTCGATACTTCCAAAACCTCAAAATCACAAGAAAGCGACACCTCGTCGATACTTGCAAAATCTCAAAAAAAATCATGGAGACACAACGTTTCAGTTGATATCCACAACCCAAATTTCAAAACAAAAAAACAAAGGTTAAAAAAAAACCTCAAATTTCAAAAATCGTGGGGAGGCGACATTCCATCGATACCCACAAAACCAGATTTTTGAGAAAAAAACAAGGAGGCGACATTCAGTCGATACTTGCACCCAAATCCGCGAGGAAGCGACATTCCATCGATACTCGCAACCGAATGAGCAAGGAAGCGACATTCCATCGATACTTGCAATACCATTCAGCAGGGAGGCGACTCTTAGTCGATACTTGCATTTTTGAAAACCAAAAACCGGCTTTCACGCCAAAACCCGGCTTTCACGCCAAAAACCTGGCTTTCATGCCAAAAACCAAAATCTGGCTTCCATGCCAACAAAACAAAAACCTGGCTTTCATGCCAAAAATCAAAAAAATCTGACTTCCATGCCAACAAAACAAAACTTGGTTTTCAAAAAACTTGGCTTCTATGCCACAAAATCTGGCTTTCACGCCAAACAAACAAAAATCGGCTTCCATGCCACAAAATAAAATTTGGCTCCCATGCCACAAAATCTTTGGCTTCCATGCCACAAAACAAAAACTTGGCTTTCACGCCACAAAAATCGGCTCTCACGCCAAAAACCGGCTTCCATGCCACAAAACCAAAACTTGGCTTTCACGCCACAAAAATCGGCTTTCATGCCAAAAACCGGCTTTCATGCCAAACAAAATTTTGGCTTTCACGCCATCCAAAATTTGGCTTTCAAGCCATAAAAAAACCAGGCTTTTTGCCACAAAATCTGGCTTTCACGCCTAAAAACAACCATTTGACAAAAGATTTTCACAAAATGACAACCTTTTGATCAAATTTTCAAACAAACCATTCCCATTTAATTTTTGCTTATATTTCATCGAAAGTGAATTTAAGTGAAATAAGGGGATACAAAAAAAAAAAGAGTGCCAAAAATGTTTATACATGGAGGTACCAAAAAAAAAAGAGAATAAAAAGTTTGTTACAAATCAGGAGGCTAGTCCGACATGGTTTTTAGCCATAGGCTTAACTCCTCAAGCAAACACTTGGCCTTAGCCTCCAAGGCTTCCAGGCCGCGTTTTTTCAGAATCTTCTCATAAAAAGCAGTAGGCCGTCGCGATCCATCCTCAGCACGAGGAAGCTCTTCCCAGAGAATCTGCCATTGTTCATATTCTTGAGTCTTCCTCCGGAGATTGCTTTCGACCTCCTCAACTTGGCGAATGAGAGTCCTCTCTCTATCGCGAGCTTTCAAAGTGGCAGTCCACTTGGCAGCAGCTTGTTCTTCCAATAGCTCAAGGCGCTGTCTGGCTTCGGTGACCTCCCTATCAAGGAGGTGCTGGTCCTGTGTCAGCTCAATAATAGCCAACTCGGTGACGTTCCTCACCCGAACGAGCTGCTTCCGAGTCCGCGAGATCTCATTCAGTTCAGATTTGACCTCGCTGGAAGGCTTCAAAAACATCTCGTTGAAGAAATCATCATTCGGAAAGCTCTTGGTCTCAGTCCACTTGTTGCCTAGAGCGATGACTTCATCAATAAAAGCCTTGGCATCTGTAATGTCCAGACCAACTTCTTTGCTATCAGCAAGAATGTCCTGCACATGCTTCACCATGCCAAAACCGGCCTCCAAATGGCCAGAAGAAAGAGTCTCGACCCATGAGCTCAAGACTCTCTTCAACACCTTCCTCGCAAACTGACGGGATGGCTCAGATGAAGACTCGCCATGCTCCGTTGGTCGACTACCCATGTCAGGCACCGTTGGAAGAGTAATCAAGAAGCTCTTTCCAACCGGGTCCGCTGGGGAAGGAATATCAGTAGGCGGACTCGCCTCTGCCTCATCAAAATAGGTGGAAGAAGCCCCAACTCCTGGATCGGTCACAGGTACCCGCTGCTCTGGTTCTGAAAAAGATAGAGGAACTTCTTCTGTCACCTCATAACCTGCCAATGAAAAATGAAAAAGGTATGAATATAATCTTGTCAAAAATCAAAATATCAAGATTATCATTACAAAGTACCTTCTTCGACGACTGGTGGAATGCTTTCTGCCTCCATGAGCTCATCCGAAGCATCATCAAAAGTTGTGTCCATGGATGACTCAAAGTCGTCGGGATCCTCTGGCAAGTCAGCTGGCAAAAAATATATATATATATATATATATATGTCAGCAAGTGGCAGTAAAAAAAAAAAAAACAGAGAAAAAATCATACCAGGAGGAGATTCTGGATCTACTTCAGAATCTCTGGGTTCTTCTTCAGATGCCACGATAGGATCCGTCACCGCCTCATTGGTCGGAACCTCGGGCATCATCAAACCATCATCTTCTGCCAAAAGAAAGAAAGCAGTAGATTAAAACAAAAGCTCTCATGAAAGAAAAGAAACGGAAAGAGAAAAAGGAAAAGCATACCTTCATCAATGGTCTCTTCCCCTCGACTTCTCTTCTCTGGAGGCTCGTCATCATCCCCTGATGCCTCCTCAACAATGGTGGAAGGAATTTCCAGATCAGGAGAACTTTCGTCCCGCCTCTGACTTCGGCGGTGTCCCTGTCTCCTCTTACCCCTACCAGACGAACTGCTGAAAGCACCCTCCCCACCATCAAAATCGGGCCTCTCGCCAGAGTCCTCGCTGGACGGTCTGCTCTTGCCACAAGACTCCATGGAAGCCTTTGCTCGCTCGGCTTGTATCCAAGCAGCAACCTTAGCCTCCTCCTCGGCAAGCTGTTCCAAGACCTCACCAGGTATCTCTTGTGCAGCTCCCACTCTGATGACGTCCTGTTCTTCGAGAAAACCTGTTCTGTGCCTTTCTCCAAAAAGAAAAGCCAAAACTTATTCTCGGCGGACGCCGTCTGACTTCCCAAGGCCCTTCCCGGAAGACTGCTTTACATCAAGCTCTTTCTTGGAAAGCCCCCGGTACGTTGAAAAGCTCTCCACAAACCATTTTGTGAAGCCAGCCGTCCGAAAAGTAGGCAACTCAGGATAAGAAATCAAGGCAGTAGTGTCTTCCACGCTATAAAAGGCCTATGCATTTCTCCCGTCCTGCAGACCTCCAAAACGCTTCACCTTGCTCGAAGGAGCTCGAACAACGCCTTGAGAGAAACCCAACTGCATGCAAAACGCGAGGGAACATACGGCTGGATGTCGACGAAAAGATGTCTGCGGTACACCATCGTGCCGACACGTATGTTAAAAAGCCAACTCCTCTCTGCATTTGTCAAAGAATAGTGTCTCCCAGACCCCGCCCTAGTCGAATCACGGGAGACACCAAAATCAAAAGCCTTCTTCCTCAAACCCAGAGAAAGCTTCACTGAAGACTGTCCCATCTCGACGTCCCAGAATCGTCGGATCCTCAAGCGGGCAGATAAAAGAGATTCGGAAACAGGCTTCCCTCTAGCCAACCGAATCATAAACGGATCATCGTCCTGAGCAGCACCCAATCGGTGGAAACTGGGATAGAAAATGTGGGCTGAAAATACCCTATTCATGGGAAGCCCAAGCCAAACCAGGAAAGCAGCAGCCTGCAGTTTGGTACACAAATAGGAGTAAAAAGCAGGCACCAAAGCAAGCCGCTCTTCGAAAGCCATCTGACAAGCCGGAAAAATGCAATGCGGCCTGATGTGCGTTCCATCTCCTCCAGGAAAAACACCCTCACCCAGCCAATAAGTGAGGTAGACAGCGAGATCTCTCCGCAGCGCAATGTCAGAATGAATGGCGTCTGTGCTTGCGAAGAATACCCGCAAATTATCTCGCATGACGGAGATCTTCTTCGAATCCGGGTTCTTAGCCCTGGCTTCCTGGGTCGTACTCTCAGAAGACTCCCCATTGTCAAACAAGTTGGAAGACAAAACGCTACCACTCCTCCAACTGCTACACCGGACTTTCGAGCCCTCCTTCTCCTTCAAAATATCATAGAAGGCGACGAGCTGAAAATACAAAAGCCTGAACTCCTCAGACTGCTCCTCAAGGACGCTGTCGATAGGCATAAACTCCTCATAAAGATTGCCGAGGATAGGCAGCCCAGTGATGGCACTTAGTTCCTTTAAAGAGAAACCAATCTCACCATTCGTGACAACGAAGGTGTTGGTTTGTGGAAGGAACGACTCCAGCATGGCCATAAAAGCCTCATCGGAGAAAACCACGGTTTGCCAAAAAGCACGAACAGCATCAAAAATCTCGGCCTCCTTCAGAATGGCACCGCCAACCTGCAGGATGTGATCGGTCCACGACTCCCAGCTCGAGTCAGCACTGAAACGGCCACGAAATCGAAAAGGCTTCACCCAATTGCTGCCATCGCCCTTGAAAATGCCAAGGCCCACCGGTCTCAAATCGACCGAAGAATGGTCTGAACCTTGGTAGCCGTTGGCCGGCATCAAAATGTCCATACGGGCAGGCGACTTCTCTACAAAACTAGAAGGGCCGCCAACAAAAACCCCGGTCTTGATCACATTTGTCCTCTTCACCCAGCTTGGAGGATCTTCCCTCTTCGAGCATGTGGAGGAAAGGCTCATGATCGAGATTGTCAGATCGAAGGACGACCGGGTAGAAACAGTTCTCTTCTCACCATCAACTGTGAAGGAGAACTGAAAACATCTCCTTTGGTATGTTGAATCGTCGGGGACAGCATCACCAAAGAAGAAGGTAGGCTTGGGCACAATGCTCTGATCGTCCGTGACCCACGGACAGTTGCTTACCATAATTTTATAATACTCCTCATCCTTGAGGGCAATCAAACGTTGCCTCATCTCATCTCGGTTGAGCGAGTCACACTCTTCCAAGTTCCTTTCAACATACTGAACCTCCTCCCAGGCCTGCTGTACGGCCGCATTAGAGGATCTGGTAGAACGGCGAGGTGCATCAGTGACCGGCTCCTTACCCTTGTTCGTTCTGGAGGAACTACCTGCAAAGGATGGAAAGAAAAAAAAATCAATCATCAAAATGACAGAATTTTGCTAAAAAATCTAGCGAAATTTTGGCATGATTCCGGGGCAATCCCGAAGAAAAGGGAAAGACCCCGAAAGAAATAGGAGCTTGAAGATGGGCTCAACATCGCTGCAAGCCCATAATCATGGAAAATTCTCGAAGAAGGCTCGAACTCAAACATTGCTGTGAGATCAAGCCAAAGCTTCTCAAATATCTGCAAGATCAGAAAAGGGCTCAACATTGCTGCGAGCTCCAGAATCCAAAACTTGCAAAGCTCCTTAGAAAATCCCCGCAAGACCAAGAAAGGGCTCAACATTGCTGCGAGCTCCAAATCCCAAGACTTGCGAAAAGATTTCCAGGTGTGCACTATCATACTTCCAAAATTCCATTTTTTTAAAAAAAAGAAGAAAAATGCATAGAAGGAAAGTTGTCATGCATGCGCATCTCAGAACCCAAAAAAAAAAAAAAAAGAGAAAATCTTTTTTCAAAAAAAAAAAAAAAAAATTTGCCCACAGGCCACGTGGCCGTACGGCCACAAAAAAAAAAGGAGATAAAAAGAAAGAAGAAAAAAAAACATACGGTAAAAAAAAAAGGAAACCGTGAGAAAAAAAAAAGAAAAAAAAAGCCACGGTAAAAAAAAACAGAGAGAAAACCGTGCAAGAAAAAGAAAAAAAAAAAAGACGTACAAAAAAAAAAAACAGAGAAAGGGATGCACGTGGAAAAAAAAAAGAAGAGAAAGAAAAAGAAAAGAAAAGAAAAGAAAAAATGAAAACCTTTTCCTATTCCTACATGGGGTTTCTTAAGAAAAATAAGAAACTTACTTGAAGCTATTGATGGAGAAGAAGAAGAAAAGGCTTGAAGATCCTTGAAGAAGAAGAATTCTTGATCTTGGAGCACTCTTGAAGGTTCTTGCAAAAAGAGAGCAATAGCAACAAGAGATCCAATCCCCTTGCTTTTATAGAAGAAAGCAAACCAAAAGAGGAAAGGAGGAGAAAAGAAAGGAGGTAAGTGCTACAAATTAGCAAATTTCCTAAAAGAAAGGAATTATGGGATATTCTTTCCCAATGAGGAGATCTTTTGAGAAATTCTCTCCAAAAAGAGAGGGATTATGAGTGAGGGATTATGAGAAACTTTCTCCCAAAGAAAGATACTTTGAGAAAATCTCTCCCAAAATCAAGGAAACTTGAGAGATTCTCTCCAAGTAAGAATATTTTTAGATATTCTCTACCTAAAGGAGATATTTTTAGATATTCTTAATAAAATGACACCACATGAGATCTAAGCCATCTTTAAAAGCTTAAGGTCCCATTGAATAGCACACAAGAGCCAAGTTTGACCACCTAGGCACTAAAAGTGACTTTTAGTCAAAATTCCTCCTACCAAGAGCATACAAAAATGGTTCCATGCCTCCTTTGAGTTGATTGGACCATACAAAAAAAGAATCCAAGCCTCATGAGTTTCCAAAAATCCAAACCATCCCACCTCATGAACCAAATTAGGCCAAAACCTTGAAATTGACATTCCACAAAAACCCAAACCACTCCAACGGACCCAAAATTGTCCCAAAGAGTGACCAAAATCAAAACCATGGTCTACTAACTCACCACATACAGCTTGTTGGGTCGCGAGGCCAAAACCAAAACCAAATCCCAGTCCCCTAACTTGTCACATACAGCTTGTTAGGTCACAAGACGAAAATCAAAATTCAAAACCCGACCCCCTAACCTACCACACACAGCTTGTTAGGTCACAAGGTCAAAAACCAGAAACCTTCTTGACCGCCTGATGCGCAACACAAAGCCTTTAGGTTCACAAGGTCAAAAAGAAAATCCAAAACCCAAAAACCCAACCCAAATGTCATTTTCAAAAATTTTCCTTGAGATGGTACGTGATGTCTCTCACTACCATAAAATTCCCTTGGAAACTCAAAAGGCTATACTATCAAGGAAAATGCTTAGAAACTCTTGGTCAAGTCAGAAGTTCTCCTTCAATGTTTTCTTCGAGGCACATCGACTGCAAAGGCTATCCAATTCGTCGCTGTACCTCGAGGGGGCATTTGTTGACACCAAAAATGTCACTTTGCCTCATGAACATCAAAAGTTATATGGAGCCGCATCCTACTATAAACAGGCAAAGCTGCTTCAAGCATCAGATCTTGACAGAACCAGACAAAAACTACAAGATCTTTCAAAGTAGCCAAAAGAAGGGTACACATGAAGTCTCGGGCCATTTTGACACCATCTGGCCTAACTTCAATCCCCCAACGGCTGAGCGGGAGCTCCCGACGGCGACAATGTCAAATACATCAAATCTTCGATCAGAGTCTATGGATGGTCTCAAAATACCTCCAAAAGGCTCTATGTCGAATTTCAAGTCAAACCGACACCGTTTGACCCTCCATCAACTCTCGAACGGCGAAATCAAGCCTCTCGGCGGCGAGAACCTCTGATGCTGCCACTCATCAAACAAAACACATGAGTAGCTTCTGTATGCTTCCAAAGGGCTGCACGTCAAATTTCAGGTCATTCCGACAACGTTTGACCCGGTTTTGATGCTCCGAAGCAAAATCAAG
The DNA here is from genome assembly GCA_029852735.1 of Persea americana. Taxonomy (NCBI): domain Eukaryota; kingdom Viridiplantae; phylum Streptophyta; class Magnoliopsida; order Laurales; family Lauraceae; genus Persea; species Persea americana. The sequence continues at coordinate 34,907,217 of CM056813.1, forward strand.
CCTACCGGCGGCGAAGCTCCCCGGGACCATGGCACCCAAATCGGAGCTAATGGATCATCTCAAAATGACTCCAACAGGCTCCTCGTCAAATTTCAGGTCAATCGGACATCGGATGGCCGTACATCAAAGCTCGACATCTTCCACACGGTGAAATCAAGTCAAGCATCGATGGGACCCCAAACGGCTTCAAAACTAAATAAAATCCCATGGTTGGTCCTATATAATGCCCAAGAAGCTTCACCTCAAATTTCAAGTCATTCCGACATCGTTTGACCCAGTTTCAACTCTTGGCGGAAAATCGGCTACAGAGTCTTCGGCTTTTCCAAAAAATAGGAAACTTTGTGCTCTGATTTGCACAGCCTTTCGATGGGTTTTCTTTAGAGGAATCAAGCCAAAAAATGAAGAAAAATGTCAAAGAAAAATACAGGAGAAAACAGAAGCGAAAAAGCCAGAGAAACGACCAAGAAATGGGGACCGGAAGGCGGCCGAAAAATGGACCAAAGTCCAAGTTCGCCGGCGACCTTGGCCCATGGTCGCCGGCGACCATGGGTGCATGGTCCCCAGCAACCCTGGAAATCCGGGTCGCCGGATTTCCGCCGAAACGTCCGTTTTTTCCGATTCTTTTCGCGTTTCGCAATGATTGGCCCCGGTGATTTTCTTAAAATCTGATTTTTAAGGCATGATATCCGTCGATCTTCGTCAACATCAAGGATCTGCTATCAAAATCATTTGATCATCATCGGACGCTCTAAAACCACCAACCGGCCAACCAAGAAATCACACTTTCTGCCCGACCGATCAAGAAATCTACTAGACAGATGTTGCCGGCCCATTCGTGGCAACCAATGTCTGAATTTTCATCGTCATCCGACATCAAGCAACGTATGGATCCATTGATGATCATCGCAAGAAGAATCCCAAAAGACGCGGCGCGGCCCGCGACTTTTCAAGCGACTCGGCAACCAATTAATGAAGTTAAATGACCCTTTTATGGCAATTTATTAGGGTCATTAACTCATTATTTTGAACGGCCCAATCAGAAGCCAAGAAGTGGGAGTTACAAGTCCAATTAATCATGACAATTAACCATGTAACTCCTATTATTATGGAGATTAATCATGGTAATTAATCATGAAACTCCCATCGTCATGAAGATTAAATGCCCATTACTCTCCATCGGCCAATCAAAATCCAAGAAAAAGGAGTTACAAAATTATGAAATTAAAATCTTGTAACTCCTCCCATCATGGAGCATTAATATCATTAATGCCCATAAGACCTTCCTAATGGCCACCGAAAGCCTATAAATAGGCGGTCATTCCAAAGGCAAGGGGTCTTGAAAATTGGGTCCAGAAAAATTATCTGAGGTGGTCCTGAAAATTGTCCAAAAAAATCATCTGAAGAGTTCTGAAGAAATTGTCCTAGAAATCTCTACACAAAAAGAAGCTCTCTTACCTTGAAGAAACTCTGCTGCAAGCACTACAAGGTGATCGAAGTCCCTTGGGGGGCCACCCCCACCAAGATCTCCTCTCTTCTTCTATCCAACATGGCCTAGATGCGGCTTTTCAGCCCGTCTACTTGGTTTTTTATTGGATATAAGACCTTCTCTTGGTCTTTATCCTCTAAAAATCTAAGGTCCAAGCCAAGCCAAGTGAACCAAAGCATCAAGTGTTCTCATCTGAAGGACGATGGCGGAGCCCATACATGACTCGCGACCGTCGATATGAACGAGTCCCCATAATCGCTTGAGAAGTCAGATTCATTTTCTTACTTTTCTATTGTGTTGTATTTTTTAAAGGAGACATAAAAATCACATTTCTTGTCTTTACATTTTGATGAGATTTGTAAACTGCCTTTTACGGCACAAAATCGCCTTCTACGGCACAAAACTGCCTTTCACGGCAAATTAAACAAAATCGCCTCTCATGACATTTTAAAACCTTGTCTCTTTCTTTAAAATATATGTGCAATGGAAAGTTAGAAAAAAGTTGGTTTCCTTTTCTACTTGTGAAGGTGAATCTCCGGATCACCACTTCAAATTCCAAGTAGAATAGAAAATCTGGCATACCCGTACAAAAAAAAAAATGTTGATGCTTGCTTCTTTTTTTTCTTCGCCCCGCCGCACCCCGGCGGACCCGGGACGGAGGAAGGCGAGAAAGAAAAAGACGGGTCCATCACATCAGATCTTGTTAGAATCAAATAAAAATTGCAAGATCCTTCAAAATAGCCAAAAAAGGGTACACATGAAGTTTCAGGCCATTTCAACACCATTTGGCTTAACTTCACTCTAGCGGCTGAGTAGGAGCTCCTGGCGGTGACAGTGTTGAAGATATTGTTGACACCAAAAATGTCACTTAGCCTCCTCAACATCAAAAGCTACATGGAGCCACATCCTACTGCAAACAGGTAAAGCTGCTTCAAGCATCAGATTTTGTCAGAATAAAACAATAACTGCAAGATCCTTCAAAATAGCCAAAAGAAGGGTACACATGAAGTTTCGGGCCATTTCGACACCATTTGGCCTAACTTCAATCCTCCAATGGCTGAGCAGGAGCTCCTGGCAGTGACAATGTCAAAGACATCAAATCTTCGATTAGAGCCTATGGATGGTATCAAAATACCTCCAAAAGGCTCCACGTCGAATTTCAAGTCAAACCGATACCGTTTGACCCTCCATCAACTCTCAAACAGTGAAATCAAACCTCTAGATGGCGACAACGTCCGATGCCTCCACCCATCAAACAAAGCAAATGAGTAGCTTCTACATGCTTCCAAAGGGCTGCACGTCAAATTTCGGGTCATTCCGACGACGTTTGACCCGACTTTGATGCTCGGAAGCAAAATCAAGCCTACCGGCGGCGGAGCTCCTCGGGACCATGGCATCCAAATCGGAGCTAATGGATCGTCTCAAAATGACTCCAGTAGGCTCCCTGTCAAAGTTCAGGTCAATCGGACATCGGTTGACCATACATCAAAGCTCGACATCTTTCGCACGATGAAATCAAGTCTAGCATTGATGGGACCTCAAACGGCTTCAAAACTCAAATAAAAGCCCATTGCTGGTCCTATCTAATGCTTAGGAAGCTTCACCTCAAATTTCAGGTCATTCCGACATCATTTGACCTAGTTTCAACCCTTGGCGGAAAATCGGCTACAAAGTCTTTGGCTTTTCCAAAAATAGGAAATTTTGTGCCTTGATTTGCACGGCTTCTCGATAGATTTTCTTCAGTGGAATCAAGCCAATAAATGAGGAGAAATGTCAAGAAAAATACAGGAGAAAAAAGAAGCGGAAAAGCCTAAAAAACGGCCGAGAGACGGCGACCGAACTGCGACCAAAAATGGGAAAAAACCCCATGGTCGCTGGTGACCATGGCCAAAGGTCGTCGGCCCCATGGCCAAAGGTCGTCGGCCCCATGGTCTCCGGCGACCATAGGGATTCGGGCCGCCAAATTTCGCCAGAAAACGCACTTTCTCAGGTATTTTTCGCGTTTTGAGATGTTTAGCCCTTGTGATTTTCCCAAATTTTGATTTTTGAGGCATGGTATCCGTCGATCTTCGACAACATCGCGGATCCACCATCAAAATGATTTGATCATCATCGAACACTCCAAAATCGCCAACCTGCCGACCAAGAAAGTACACTTTCTACCCGACCGATTATGAAATCGACTGGACAGATGTTGCTGGCCAATTGGTACCAATCAATGTCTGAAATTGCATCGTCATCCGACATCAAACAACATGCGGATCCATCGATGATCATCACAAGACGAATTCCAAAAGACACGGCGCGGCCCCTGACTCTTCAAGCGACTTGGCGAACAATTAATGCTGTTAATTGACCCGTTTATGATAAATTAATATGCTCATTAACTCATTATTTTGGACTGCCCAATCAGAAGCAAGCAAATGTGAGCTACAAGTCCAATTAATCATGGTAATTAACCATGTAACTCCTATCATCATGGGGCTTAATCATGGTAATTAATCATGAAACCCCCATCATCATGGAGATTAAATGCCCATTATTCTCCATTAACCAATCAGATTCAAGGAAAAAGGAGTTACAAAATTATGAAATTAAATCTTGTAATTCCTCCCATCATGGAGCACTAATGCAATCAATGCCCGTAAACCCTCCTAATGGCTACCAAAAGCCTATAAATAGATGGTTATTCCAAAAGGAAGGGCTCCTGAAAAATTATCCTGAAAAGTCTCTGCATAAAGAAGCTCTCTCACTCTGAAGAAACTCTGCTGCAAATACTACAAGGTGATTGAAGTCCCTAGGGAGGCCACCCCCCCAAGGTTTCCACTCTCCTTCTATTCAACATGGCCTATACGAGGCTTTTCAGCCCGTCTACTTAGATTTTTATTGGATATAGGACCTTCCCTTGGTCCTTGTCTTCTAAAAATCCGAGGTCCAAGCCAAGCCAAGTGAATTAAAGCATCAAGTGTTCTCATCTGAAGGACGATGGCGGAGTCCATACATGACTCGCGATCGTCGATCTAAACGAGTCCCCACAATCTCCTGAGAAGTCAGATCCCTCTTTCTTCCTCTTCTATTGTATTTTGTATTTTTTTAAAGAGACAAAAAAATGACAATTCTTGTCTTTCATTATTGATAAGTTTTGTAAATCGCCTTTCATGGAAAAATTGCCTTCTACGGCACAAAACCGCCTTTCACGACAAACTAAACAAAATCACTTTTAACGGCATTAAAAACAATCTTGCCTCTTTCTTTAAAATATATATGCAATGGAAAGTTAGAAAAAAGTTTGATTTCCTTTCTACCTGTGAAAGTGAATCTCCCGATCACAATTTCAAATTCCAAGTAGAATAGAAAATCTGGCATACCCGTACAAAATGTTGATGCTCGGTTTTTTCTTCGCCCTGCTGCACCCTGCGGACCAGGGGCGGAGGAAGGCAAGAAAAGACGGGTCCATCAAGTTGGCATACCCGGTGGGACTTGCAACTCAAAGCTAAACCAAATGTCTACATGACATTGTCAGCTTGCCACTCTACTAATCGTTGCGGTACATCTACCGCCTCCTCTGGCTCCTCCTCAAAGGCAATAACGGGAGCTGGACCTGAGTACCACAAAAATGGGTCAAACACGACGGTCTGGCGGGTGGATGAATAGATAATACCAAGAAAGAAATCAAAGTACATCTTAAACATAACGAAATCTCATTAAAACAATAACTGTCTTAAAACAGGATGCATGGTTCATTTAAAGTACAGATGCAATATAAATCATGTAGGGTATTCAAGGTACAGGAACTGACTAGATGGCAACCACACTAAAGCTAAATCCTCTCTATCACTCAGGTGATGAGAGCACATTCAGTGCGTTGGGCTCGAACACACAAAGTGACAAGAACCAACATTATATACATATATATATAGCTAGGCAAGACCACGGCCGCGGAACCGGGTAACGGGACAGGACAGGATCCAAGTTGCAACTGGCGGGAGCACAAGGGGGAGGCCCAAGTCAATTGATCAGACTGACAAGGACGTCCGAGCTTAGTGGTGCCGACTCATAGGTTACATGGGAAATCGAAACATATACAAACTATATCAGTATAAAACATTCGGGCAGGCGGGGCATGGTGCTCGTAAGCACACATTTCATATCATTATCTGTTCATGCATAAATGGGGCTGGTAGGACATATCAGGTGTAGAAATCAGAATTTGAGATAAAACCAGTAGGATCGGATAATTATACATATAATCTGAGTAAAACAATGTAATGAATCCTTATACCATTAGGGACTATATATTGGGGCATCCTTATTCAAACAACATGTATAAGGATCTTGTATGTCTATTATTACCCTTAGTATGGTACTCGAATGAGAGAGGACATACCAAGTTTCCTTATGCAAGTTGATGAATCCAAAAGTCCCAATACATTTCTGAAATGGTGTTTCTTTCTAAGTCAGTCTCCTTATGTCATCCCTTGGGTCTTTCCAAGGTGGTAGGGCATTAGAACAACCCATCCAAACCTTTAAAATACCATATCTGAAAACAATAGAAAAGACTCAGGAATTCTGGGTGAAATTCGGTCACTAGTCGGTTAGCCGCCAAGGTGATCGGCGGTTAGCCGTTGGCTGACCGCGGGGCTGACCGCTGTTCACCCTGCTAAAATATAGCATTCTGTGTTTCTAAACGCGCATCTCGGCTACCTGGCGGTCACAGGGTTTTAGGGTAGTGGTTAGCCGCGAGCTGACCGCGGTTCGCCTGTCAAGACACAGCATTCTGTGTTTGTAACCGAATCTAGGTCGGCTAGCCGCCGGTCACCTGTCGGCTAGCCGCCAAGGTGACCGCCCGCTAACCGCCCAGCTGCGGGAACTCTACATCAGGTGCAGATTTCAGTTCTTTCTTTCCCAAACCCTTTTACCTCAACTTCATCCATTTACTAACATGAAATGGGTCTATTCCCTTCCATTTAACATTTAATCCTTTCCACCAACCACCATTCCATCAATGCATTTAATTCTCCTTCCAACCCAAATCTCATTCAATGCAAGTACAAATATCATTTAAGAAGTCCATAATGACCAAAATGAGCTTTAATGAATGAATGCATACATTCTCATAAACTAACTAGGAGAAAAATCATATCAATAAGTACATTTCCAAAAGCATTGTGAAACATAGTAAACTAAAGGAATATGAATAGTAAAAATCCACATTTTCAATAAAACAAGAACTTATTCAAATCAAATCCATTCATTCACTTGCCTTGGTATCCAAATATGCTAGTCAAGCTCTAATCCCACTATCAAGCTCAAAATCTACAATCTACACAAAAATCCCCAAAATACATTCATTACAACCCTAGAATGTCAAAATCAAGAAATAGATGGAGATAGCTTCCAATAATCAAGGTGAAGTACCTCCATGGCTAGAAGAACACACAACCAAGAGATGAGAAGAAGAGCTTACATGAAAAGTCCTCTAATTGCAAGAGCTTGCTCAAAATGTAGCTTGGAATGGAAGGCTCTCTATAAAAATGATATCAAGATGAAGCTCTCATGGAGGGGAAGAAGATTACCACTTCCATTTTACCTTTAGCAATAGGTTTGAGAGAGATTGGGAGTTAGAGAAGCAAGGAGCAAGAATCACCTAGGGCTGGAACTCTCTATGCTCTCAAGGGAAAGTTGCAGGAAAAAGGGGGAAGAAGGAATGAACTCCTCCTTATATAGAAAATCTGAATGGGTCGACCGGGTAGAAGGAGAGCTTTCATGCCACCTCTGACTTCTGTGTTGTCCTCTTCTCCTCTTGCTCCTATGGGACGAACTGCTGGAAGTACACTCCCCACCATCGAAAACGGGCCTCTCACCAGAGTCCTCACTGGATGGTCTGCTCTTGCCGGTAGACTCCATGGAAGCCTTTGCTCGCTCGGCTTATATCCAAGCAGCGACCTCAGCCTCCTCCTCGGCAAGCTGTTCCAAGACCTCACCAGACATCTCTTGTGCAGCTCTCGATCTGATGACATCCTGGACCTCGAGAAAACCTGTTCTGTGCTTTTCTCCAGAAAGGAAAACCAGAACTTCTTCTCGGCGGATGCCATCTGACTTCCCAAGACCCTTCCCGGAAGACTGCTTTACCGAGCTCCTTTTTGGAGAGTCCTCGGTACACTGAAAGGCTCTCCACAAACCATTTCGTGAAGCCAGCAGTCCGGAAAGTCGGCAACTCAGGATAGGGAATCATGGCGGTAGTGTTTTCCGCACTATAAAATGCCCATGCATTCCTCCTGTCCTGCAGACCTCCAAAACGCTTCACCTTGCTCGAAGGTGCTCCAACAACGCCTTAGGAGAAGCCCAACTGCATGGCAAAACGCAAGGGAACATACGGCTGGATGTCGACGAAAAGATGTCTACGGTACACCATCGTGCCGACACGTATGTTAAAAAGCCAACTCCTCTCCGTATTTGTCAAAGAATAGTGTCTCCCCGACCCTACCCTGGTGGAATCTAGGGAGACACCAAAATCAAAAGCCTTTTTCCGTAAGCCCAGAGAAAGCTTCACTGAAGACTGACCCATCTCTACATACCAGAATCGTCGGATCCTCGAATGGGCAGATAAGAGAGATTCGGAAACAGGCTTCCCTCTAGCCAACCGAATCATAAACAGGCCATCGTCCTGTGCAGCACCGAATCGGTGGAAACTAGGACAGTGATATACATACCACGAAGCAAAAATGTGGGCTGAAAATACCCTATTCATGGGAAGCCCAAGCCGAACCAGGAAAGCAACAACCTACAATTCGGTGCATAAATAGGAGTAAAAAGCAGGCACCAAAGCAAGCCGCTCTCCAAACGCCATCTGACAAGCTAGAAAAATGCAATGAGGCCTGATGTGCGTACCATCTCCTCCAGCAAAAACAGCCTCACCCAGCCAATAAGTGAGGGAAACAGCGAGATCTCTCCATAGTGCAATGTCAGAATGAATGGCATCTATGCTTGCGAAGAATTCCTTCAAATTCTCCCGCATGGCGGAGATCTTCTTCGAATCTGGGTTCTTAGCCCTGGCTCCCTGGGTCGTACTCTCAGAAGACTCCCCGCTGTCAAAGAAGTTGGAAGACAGAAATCTACCACTCTTCCAACAGCTACACCGGATTTTAGAGCCCTCCTTCTCCTTCAAAAAATCGCAGAAGGCGACGAGCTAAAAGTACAAATGCCTGAACTCCTTAGACTACTCCTCAAGGACGCAGTCAATAGGCATAAACTCCTCATAGAGATTGCCGAGGATAGGCAGTCCAGTGATGGCGCTTAGTTCCTTTAAAGAAAAACCAATTTCATCATTCGTGACAACGAAGGTATTGGTTTGTGGAAGGAACGACTCTAGCATGGCCATGAAGGCCTCATCGGAGAAAACCACGGTTTGCCGAAAAGCACGAACCGCGTCAAAAATCTCGGCCTCCTTCAGAATGGCACCACCAACCTGCAGGATGTGATCGGTCCATGACTCCCAGCTCGAGTCAACACTGAAACGGCCGCGAAGTCGAAAAGGCTTCACTCAATTGCTGCCATTGCCCTTGAAAATGCCAAGGCCCACCGGTCTCAAATCGACCGAAGGATGATCTGACCCTTAGTAGCCGCTGGCCGGCATCAAAATGTCTATGCAGGTAGGCGACTTCTCTGCATAACCAGAAAGGCTGCCAACAGAAACCTCGGTCTTGATCACGTTTGTCCTCTTCACCCAGCTTGGAGGATCTTCCCACTTTGAGCATGTGGAGGAAAGACTCATGATCGAGATAGTCCGATTGAAGGTCGACCGAGTAGAAACAGTTCTCTTATCACCATCAACTCCGAAACAAAACTGAAAACATCTCCTTTGGTATGTTGAATCATCGGGGACGGCATCACCAGAGAAGAAGGTAGGTTTGGGCACAATGCTTTGATCGTCCATGACCCAGGGACGGTTGCTTACCATAATCTTATAAAACTCCTCACCCTTGAGGGCAATCAAACGTTGCCGTTAGTTGAGCAAGTCACATTCTTCCAAGTTCCTTTCAACATACTGGACCTCTTCCCAGGGCTGCTGTACGGCCACATTAGATGATCTGGTAGAATGGCGAGGCGCATCAGTGACCGGCTCCTTACCCTTGTTCATTCTGGGGGAACTACCCGCAAAGGATGGAAAGAGAAAAAATCGATCATCAAAATGACAGAATTTTGCTAAAAATTTCTAGCGAAATTTTGGCATGGTTCCGGGGCAATTCCGAAGAAAATGGAAACACCCCAAAAGAAATAGGAGCTTGAAGATGAGTTCAATATCGCTGCAAGCTCATAATCGATGGAAAATTCTCGAAGAAGGCTTGAACTCAAACATTGCTACGAGATCAAACCAAATCTTCTCAAATATCTACAAGACTGGAAAAGGGCTCAACATTGCTGCGAGCTCCAGAATCCAAAACTTGCAAAGCTCCTTAGAAAATCCTCTTAGGACCAAGAAAGGGCTCAACATTGCTGCGAGCTCCAAATCCTAAGACTTGCGAAAAGATTTCCAGGTGTGCACTATACTTCCAATTTCCTTTTCTAAAAAAAAAATGAATAGAAGGAAAGTTATCATGCATGGGCGTATCAAAATCCGAGAAAGAAAAAAAAAAAGAAAAGAAAATAGTCTCTTTCAAAAAAAAAAAAAAAATTGTCCACGTGGTCGTACGGCCATGACTGTACGGTCATGTCCGTACCGTCACAAAAAAAAAAAAAAAGAAAAAAAAAGAAAGAACAAAACACGGTAAAAAAAAAAGAAAAAAAAACAGAGAGAAAACCGTGAAAGAGAAAGAAAAAAAAAAGAAACAGAGAAAGAAAAAGAAAACATGTGGAAAAAAAAACAGAGAAAACACGTGGAAAAGAAAAAAAAAAGAAAGGAAAAGAAAAGAAAAGAAAAGAATGAAAACGTTTTCTACATGGGGCTTCTTAAAGAAAAAAGAAAAAACTTACTTGAAGCCATTGATGGAGAAGAAGAAGAAAATGCTTGAAGATCCTTGAAAAAGAAGAAGAATTCTTGATCTTGGAGCACACTTGAAGACTTTTGCAAAAAGAAGGCAACAGGAGCAAGAGATCTACCTCCCCTTGCTTTTATAGAAGAAAGCAAACCAAAAGTGGAAAGGAGGAGAAAAGAAAGGAGGTAAGTGCTACAAATTAGCAAACTTCCTAAAAGAAAGGAATCATGAGATATGCTTTCCCAATGAGGAGATCTTTCAAGAAATTCTCTTCAAAAAGAGAGGGATCATGAGAAACTTTCTCCCAATGAAAGATACTTTGAGAAAATCTTTTCCAAAATCAAGGAAACTTGAGAGATTCTCTCCAAGTAAGAATATTTTTAGATATTCTCTACCAAAAAGAGATTTCTAGATATTCTTCACAAAAATGACACCACATGAGATCTAAGCCATCTTTAAAGCTTAAGGTCCCATGGGCTAGCCCACATGAGCTAGGTTTGACCACCTAGGCACTAAAAGTGGCTTTTAGTCAAAATCCCTCTTACCAAGAGCATACAAAAATGGATCCATGCCTCTTTTGAGTTGATTGTACCATACAACAAAAAATTCAAGCCTCATGAGTTTCCAAAAATCCAAACAATCCCACCTCATGAACCAAATTAAGCCAAAACCATGAAATTGACATTCCACAAAAACCCAAACCACTTCAATGGACCCAAAATTGTCCCAAAGAGTGACCAAAACCCAAACCATGGTCCCCTAACTCACCACATACAACTTGTTGAGTCACAAGGCCAAAACCAAAAACCAAATCCCGGTCCCCTAACTTGCCACATACAGCTTGTTAGGACACAAGACCAAAATCAAAATTCAAAACCCGACCCCCTAACCTGCCACATACAGCTTGTTAGGTCACAAGGTCAAAAAATCTAAAAACTTTCTTGACCGCCTGATGCGCCACACAAAGCCTTTAGTTAGGTTCACAAGGTCAAAAGGAAAATCCAAAACTCAGAAAAACCCAATCCAAATGTCATTTTCAAAATTTTGCCTTGAAATGGTATGTGATCTCTCTCGCTACCATAAAATCCCCTTGGAAACTCAAAAGGCTACTCTGTCAAGAGAAAAATGCTCAGAGACTCTTGGTCAAGTCAGAAGTTCTCCTTCAAAGTTTTCTTCGAGGCACATTGATTGCAAAAGCTATCCAATTCGTCGCTATACATCGAGAGGGCATTTGTTGACACCAAAAATGTCACTTTACCTCCTCAACATCAAAAGCTACACGGAGCTGCATCCTACTACAAACAGGCAAAGCTGCTTCAAGCATCAAATCTTGTCGGAATCAAATAAAAACTGCAAGATCCTTCAAAATAGCCAAAAGAAGGGTACACATGAAGTTTCGGGCCATTTCGACACAATTTGACCTAACTTCAATCCTCCAACGACTGACCAGGAACTCCCGGCGGCGACAGTATCGAAGACATCAAATCTTCGATCAGAGCCTATGGATGGTCTCCAAATACCTCCAAAAGGCTCCACGTCGAATTTCGAGTCAAACCGACATCGTTTGACCCTCCATCAACTCTCGAATGGTGAAATCAAGCCTCTCGGCGGCGAGAACCTCCGATGCTGCTACTCATTAAACAAAGCACATGAGTAGCTTCTGCATGCTTCCAAAGGGCTGCACGTCAAATTTCAGGTCACTCCGACAACGTTTGACCCGACTTTGACGCTCCGAAGCAAAATCAAGCCTATCGGCGGCGGAGCTCCCCGGGACTATGGCATCTAAATCAGAGCTAATGGATCATCTCAAAATGACTCCAATAGGCTCCCTATCAAATTTCAGGTCAATCAGACATCTGATGACCGTACTTCGAAGCTCGACATCTTCCACACGATGAAATCAAGTCTAGCATTGACGGGACCCCAAACGGCTTCAAAAATCAAATAAAAGCCCATAGTTGGTCCTATCTAATGCTTAGGAAGCTTCACCTTAAATTTCAGGTCATTCCGACATTGTTTTACCTAGTTTCAACTCTTGGCGGAAAATTGGCTACAAAGTCTTCGGCTTTTCAGAAAATAAGAAAATTTGTGCTCTGAGTTGCACGGCTTCTCGATGGGTTTTCTTCAGTGGAATCAAGCCAATAAACGAGGAGAAATGTCAAAGAAAAATGCAAGAGAAAACAGAAGCGAAAAAGCCCAAGAAATGACCAAGAAACGGCGACCGGACGGCGACCGAGAATGGGGTAAAAGCCCCATGGTCGCCGACAACCTTGGCCCATGGTCGCCGGCGACCATGTCCCAAGGTCACAGGCCCCATGGTCGCCAGAGACCATGGGCGCATGATCGCCGGTGACCATAGGGATCCGGGCCACCAAAGTGTGCCTGGAAACCCACTTTTTTGGGTATTTTTCGCGTTTCGCGATGATTGGCCCATGCGATTTTCTCAAATTCTGATTTTTGAGGCATAATATCCGTCTATATTCGTCAACATTATGGATCCGCCATTGAAATCATTTGATCATCATCGGACACTCCGAAACCGCCAACTGGCCGACCAAAAAAGCACACTTTCTGCCCAACCGATTGTGAAATCGACTGGACAGATGTTGCCGGCCCATTGGTGTCAACCAATGTCTGAATTTGCATCGTCGTCCGACATCAAATAACATGCGGATCCATCGATGATCATCGCAAGAAGAATTCCAAAAGACGCAGCGCGGCTCGTGTCGCGCCCCCGAACCCGGATCCCTGCAGCGGTCCGACCTCGGGAACGCGAATTGGGGAGTTAGTGATAAATATATTTCTCCCCGGGATCCGCGTGTGTGAGGAAGGCAAAATTTCCAAACACATCAATAACATTTCGCGGAAGCTTACGTGGCATTGCGACCCGAAGCCCGTGGCCATCGGGTTCCGTGTTGCACTCAACCCGTCAGCATAAAGCTGTCATAGCATAATCATACTCAGACTGGAACAAAACATGATATCAAAATATACAGAGCTGACAGTGACAAACTTATCAATACCCAAGCATATTCAAGTTATAATTTAACAAGTGCATTAATTACAATCCCAAAAGAAAAGGCTAACAAAAGCCTTACAAAATAACAAGCTAAGAACAAATACTACCCATGTGTGTAACGTATCTCCAGAGTCAAGCGCGACGTCTGTATGACATCACTAAAACAACAACCTGCAAAACTCGTGGCTCTATAGCCATCTGCACACGTACTAGCTCAAGACGAGAACCTGCTACCTAAGGCACTAAACAAACAAGGTCAGACACGACGGTCTGGCAGGTGATCAATTTAAGCATGAGTATGAATCATTTAAAATTTATAAGAAACCATATACTGAATTTAAAACTGTTTACAAATCTTGAAACGATGCTTGAACGATATACACTTCAAGAAAACAAAAGTCCACGAATGAGATATGAGGCAAAAGTAGCATGAGTACATGTGGTCTAGCGTTTAAAACCATTTAATAAATTTTCAAATAGTACATCAACAAAATGCAAGACAAAGCTAGCATGATTACGAGAAAACATCATGATTCGTAAATCCACATTGAGCTCATCCTTTCTCCATCATACATGATGACAAGAGCAAGCAAAGACAAAGCAAGACATGCGAAATGAAACGAAAGCCCGAGCCACACAAGGTGGGCGGGAAAACCGGCCGCGGAACCGGAACAAAACAAAAATGTGTATAAATACACGACTTATCTACAGATAGTCCTTATGTTTAAGGACCCCCTAACTAGTGGATCAGACTGAGAGGGCAGTCCAAGCTCAGTGGTATTCAACGGAATTCATGAATGCACAAAACTAATGGAGACTCGCCGTTTGAGGCCCGTGGTTGACACGCTACGCCCCGTGGTTAAGGGTGCCGCCCGGACCAAGTTCTCATATTACCCTTATCGACCACACGGGGTGGACGGTGCACGCAAGACAAAGAAGGTAGCATAAGCTATAAGCATGTCGAAGCACACTAAGTAGTCCCCCTTTTGGGTTCTTTGAAACAGAGCTGATACTTGTAACTCAAAACAAGTGCAAAGCAATACCGAAAACAAAACTGATACTTGCAAGTCAAAACAAGTGCAAAACAATACCCGAACGAAACCAATGCTTGTAAGTCAAAACAAGTGCAAAACGAGATCCAAGACAAAACCAATGCTTGTAAGTCAAAACAAGTATAAAATAATATTCTTCATGTCAAGACTAAGTTTCTGAAAACAGACTTTCAAGTATATGCTAAGGCCCTTCATTCGATTCTTGTGTAATTGAAACCCAAATGTTAGGATTAAAAGCGGATTTGTGCCCCTGAAGCTAAATAACATTTCATGTTTCAATTGCACAACATCAAGCTAAAGACCCCTTAACATATTCTAGTTTTTCTCTCCCATCGAAAACCCTTCTAAATTCTCCTTCTGTACACTCGGTCACCATGCGGCTACCTGGCGGCTAGCCGACCGGCTGACCGACCGTTCAGGAACAATACTACTTTCCATTTTGTAAGACCCCGCCCCGAGAGTTTCCTTTTAGTGTTAATTAAGACGAGTTTGAGCTATAAGTGAGATTAGTGGAAATGGGTTAAATCTGGATTAGAATAGCTTTTTATAGCTTTGAATAATTTTGGGAACTCTTTTGATCTAGTGGGGCCCTTTGGGGGTTCCTTTTATTGTGTCTCGATTAGTTTTGGGATTTATTTAATAATTCTGGAAATCGGTAATTTACTCCGTTTAATGTATTTTATGATTCCCGACAACTTTTGTATTTGCTCCGTTTCCATTCGAGACCTCTAAACCCTACTTTGCCATTGATAGGTGTAAAACAGTCTTTTTACACAAAATATGGACACTATTTTCAATATCCCCGAAACTCGTAAAATATATACTTTTTGGAAAGTAGAAATTTCGACGATCAATTCTTCCTTCTTCGTCGAATCCGTCCGAAACCCGTAGAACGATGTTTTAGCTCAATTGGATTCTTAAGTTGTGGGACCCATTGCCATTGTCTATATAAGGAGGAGTCATTTTCCCTCTCTTCCTCTTCTTGCAACTTTCTTGAGAACAAGAAATTCCAGCCCAACCTAGGGTTTTCTTCAAGCTATCTTGCTCCTTGCTTCTCCATCTCTCAATCTCTCTCAAATCTATTGCTAAAGGCAAAATGGAGGCATTGATCTTCTTCCCCTCCATGAGAGCTTCCTCTTGATATCTTTTTTTGAGAGAACCTTCCATTCCAAGCTATCTCTTGAGCAAACTCTTGCCATTAGAGGACTCTTCATGTAAGTTCTTCTTCTCATCTCTTGGTTGTGTAGTCTTCTAGCCATGGAGGTGCTTCACCATGATTATTGGAAGCTATCTCCATCTATTTCTTGATTTTGACATTCTAGGGTTGTAATGATGTATTTTGGGGATTTTTGTGTAGATTGTAGATTTTGAGCTTGATAGTGGATTAGAGCTTGACTAGCATACTTTGGAGACCAAGGCAAGTGGATGAATGGATTCGATTTGAATAAGTTCTTATTTTATTGAAAATGTGGAATTTTTACTATTCCTATTTCATTTGGTTCATTATGTTTCATAATGCTTTTAGAAATGTATTTATTGACATGGTTTCTCTCTTAGTTAGTTTTATGAGAATATATGCATTCATCATCAAAGTTATTTTGGTCATTATAAACCTCTTAAATGATATTTGTACTTGCATTGAATGAGATTTGTATTGGTAGGAGAATTAAATGCATAGATGGAATGGTGGTTGGTGGAAAGAATTAAATGTTAAATGGAAGGGAATAGACCCATTTCATGCTAGAAAATGGTTTGAGTTGAGGTGAAAGGGTTTGGGAAAGAAAGAACTGAAATCTGCACCTGATGTGAAGTTCCCGCGGCTGGGCGGTCAGCAGGCGGTCACCTTGGCGGCTAGCCGACAGGTGACCAGCGGCTAGCCGACCCAGATGCGGTTAGAAACACAGAATGCTGTATTTTGTCAGGCGAACCGCGGTCAGCCGTGCGGTCAGCTCGCGGCTAACCGCCAATCCAAAAACCCTGTGACCGCTAGGTAGCCGAGATACGCGGTTAGAAACACAGAATGCTATATTTTAGCAGGGTGAACCGCGGTCAGCCCCGCGGTCATCCAGCGGCTAACCGCCGATCCCATCGGCGGCTAACCGCCAGATAACCGACAGGTGACCGAGTTTTATCCAGAATTCCTGAGTCTTTTCTATTTGGTTTCAAATATGGTATTTAAAGGCTTGGATGGGTTGTTCTGATGCCCTACCACCTTAGAAAGACCCAGGGGATGACATAAGGAGATTGACATAGAAAGAGACACCATTTCGGAAAGGTATTGGGACTTTTAGATTCATCAACGTGCATAAGGAAACTTAGTATGTCCTTTATCATTCGAGTACCATACTAAGGGTAATATAGACATACAAGATCCTTATACTTGTCGTTTGAATATGGATGCCCCAATATATAGTCCCTAATGATATAAGGTTTCACTGCATTGTTTTACTCAGGTTTTATGTATAATTACCTGATCCTACTGGTTTTATCTCAAATTCTTATTCATACACCTGATATGCCCTGCCAACCCCGTCTATGCATGAACAGATAATAATATGAAATGTGTGCCTATGAGCACCATGCCCCGCCTTCCCGAATGTTTTATACTGATATGTTTTGTATACGTTTTGATTTCTCATGTAACCTATGAGTCGGCACCACTAAGCTTGGACGTCCTTGTCAGTCTGATCAACTGACTTGGGCCTCCCCCTTGTGCTCCCGCCAGTTGCAACTTGGATCCTGTCCTGTCCCGTTACCCGGTTCCGCGGCCGTGGTCTTGCCTAGCTATATGTATATGTATATGTATATAATGTTGGTTCTCGTCACTTCGTGTGTTCGAGCCCAACGCACTGAATGTGCTCTCATCACCTTAGTGATGGAGAGGATTTAGCTCTAGTGTGGTTGCCATCTAGTCAGTTCCTGTACCTTGAATACCCCACATGATTTATATTGCATATGTACTTTACATGAACCATGCATCCTGTTTTATGACAGTTTTCGTTATGTCTATGATATGCTTTGATTTCTTTCTTGGTATATCTATTCACCCACCTGCCAGACCGTCGTGTCTGACCCATTTTTGTGGTACTCAGGTCCAGCTCCCGTTATTGCCTTTGAGGAGGAGCCAGAGGGGGCGGTTGATGAACCGCAACGATTAGTGGAGTGGCAAGCTGACGATGTCATGTAGACATTCGGTTTAGCTTTGAGCTGCGAACATTTTGGGAGATTATAGACTGATTACTGATTTTATACTTTTGGTTGTACTGGCCTTTGTTGGCCATTATTTTTGGGGAATGTTAATTTAACTTGATCTTTTGTTTAAACTTTAACTCCATATTTTGGGAATGCTAATGAGATCATTGCTCACTCTGACATCATGTCATAATTGTGTATCATTAGTCTTATTTGATGAGAATGGATTAAGAGTTTGATTTGCTACACGCTTCCGCACCAATATAAATGTTCTATGAGTGTATGAGGAATCCTCACCGCGGAAACCTGTGGGAAATTCAGGAAATGTATAATTATTATTAAGGAGTGGTTCATTATCGACACCACCCCGTCGCGGTCCCGGATCCCGGTTCGGGGTCGCGACACATTTTTCTGCGCAGGTCGGCCAGCCGCCTACTGACCGACCGCGGGCCGACCACACCCTGTGCAGAACTTGGTTGCTGTTATTCTGACCAACACAGGGGCGGCTAGCCGTGGGTCAACAGTCGGCTGGCCGTCGACTGGCCGACTGCTGACCGCCCATCTGCGGCAGCTTCAATTCAGTTCAGATTTTTCACACCATTTCACCCATTTTACATCCTTCCATTCCTTTGTCAAATCCCTGCACCTCCCTTGAGCCTCCATGCTCTCCAAGGGCCATTTCCATTAAATTTTAATAACCAACACATCTAATCATTTCACAAAATACTCCTCCATTCTTTCATCCATTTGTAAAACATTTAGGAAAGACAAAAACCACTTCAATTGAATGAAAACCATCAAGATAAACCACTAGCATATGCATTTCAAACTAAACAAAAATCCAAACCATAACACATATTTGAAACAATACATTGCTCAAATTAGAATGGAAAAAGAACCAAACCATGGAAGCTAAAACATTCAAACATTGCATGCATAAGAAGAGCTAAGTTGATCACTTGCCTTGACCAAAAAATCCAAGCCCAAAAATCTCTGAAAAATCCTATCAACTGTCAGCTACGAAATCTACAAGAAAACCCATGAAAAGAACCTCAAAATCCACCAAAAATGTGAAGACAAGAACCCATTTCGAAATGGGTGTTGCATGTTTGAAAAACTCAATCCTTATGGGCTCAAAAGACTCCATTAAAAGGGAGAAAAAGAAGCCTAACCTGGAGCTTGCTGAACATTAAAATAATTTGCAGAAATCTGAACATAAAACTGAACACTACATGTTGCAGAAATCTAAACAAGATCTGAACATTAAAAGTTACGGAAATCTGAACAAGAACTGAACTCTAAAAGTCGTATAAATCTGCACAAAATCTGAACATTAAAAGTAGTAGAAATCTGCACATAATTTGGACACTAAAAGTTGTAAAAATCTGCACCTAATCTGAATACAAATGTACACTAAAATTCTGCAGAAATCTGAACACCATTGCACATTAAAATCCTGCAAAAATCTGAACGCAATTGCACATGAATTTGGACACAAAACTGCAGAAATTTGCATACCGAATGAACACAAAAATTGCAGATTTGAATGCAATAAACCAGTGAAGAAAACAACATATTTCAAATCAGAATTTCAATAAAAATAGTTTCAGATTTGCATGCATTCAAAAGAAACTGATTATTCACTTGCCTTTGTCTCTAGCACTCCAAGATCACTTAGAAATCTCACCAATTAGACACAAGCACACTTATGAAACAAAGACCCCCAAAACATACTCAAAAAGTGGCTCAAAACTTGGAATCTAGGAAAGAGTTAGAGTTAGAGCTTGCATGTTGAAATCAAGGCTCCCTAGGGGCTGCCCTACCTCATATAAAGAAATGAAAGGGAGGTCTTACCTGTAGCATCTCCAACCAGCAAGGAACAGCTCAAACAAGGGGCTGTCCAGCTGCTCCTCACACGAAAATGGGGTCTAGGGAGAGCTTGGAATGTAGGGAACGCAATGGCGAAATCGGATCTTCAAACGGTGATGAATCATGGTTGATTTGGTGGAGGGAGAAGCAAGGAAGGAGGGGAATAGGGCTCAGCTGGGAGTCCCTGCAACTCACTCTCGTTGGGGAAGAGAATGGAGAGAAGAGATGGAAGGTGGGGCTTATATAAAGTGATAATTATGGGGCCCACAACTTAAAACTCTTCATGGACTTAGAACTGGGCTTTCCGGGCCTCAGATGAAATCGACGAAGAAGACTAAAATGATCCTTATAAAATCTAGTTTTCAAAAAGTATATTTTTGGCATGGTTCTGAAATTTCGAAATCTGGGCTCATATTTAAATGTGAAAAGATTGTTTTGCCCCTCGGGCTGAAAAACTAATTTTCTGAGTTTCGAATGGGGTAGGTCTAAACACAAAAGTTGTTGGATCTAATTTGACCTATCAAAAGAAACCAAAATTGTAATTTTTCAAAATCAAGAACAATCCCCCACGCTGACACGTACAGCCCAAGGCATCCCCGGGCTGTCAGACCAAGTCCAACCGCTCTCAAAATTCCCCAAAGCTATGGAAAACCATTCTAAACCACAATCTAACTCAATTAGGCTCAAATCTTATTTAGAAAACTAAACCACGGCTAAAAACACACTAATCCCAAAAATTAGGGGTCGGAATCTTACAGCCCGCGACTCTTCAAGGGATCCGGCGACCAATTAATGCTGTTAATTGGCCCGTTTATGACAAGTTAATACGGTCATTAACTCATTATTTTGGATGGCCCAATCAGAAGCAAGCAAATGGGAGTTACAAGTCCAATTAACCATGTAACTCCTATCATTATGGAGATTGATCATGGTAATTAATCATGAAACTCCCATCATCATGGAGATTAAATGCCCATTATTCTCCATCGGCCAATCAAAATCCAAGAAAAAAGGAGTTACAAAATTATGAAATTAAATCTTGTAATTCCTTCCATCATGGAGCATTAATGCCATTAATGCCCATAAAACCTTCCTAATGGCCACCAAAAGCCTATAAATAGGCACTCATTCCGAAGGGAAAGGTTCCTAAAAAATCGTCTTGAAAATTATCCTGAAGAATTCTCTGGACAAAGAAGCTCTTTTGCCCTGAAGAAGCTCTGCTACAAACACTACAAGGTGATCGAAGTCGCTTGGGGGGCCACCCCCCCAAGGTTTCCCCTCTTCTTCTATCCAACATAGCCTGGATGTGGCTTTTCAGCCCGTCTACTTGGTTTTTTATTGGATATAGGACCTTCCCTTGGTCTTTGTCCTCTAAAAATCCAAGGTTCAAGCCAAGCCAAGTGAACTAAAGCATCAAGTGTTCTCATCTGAAGGACGATGGTGGAGTCCATACACGACTCGCGACCGTCGATCTAAATGAGTCCCCACAACCTCCTTAGAAGTCAAATCCCTATTTATTTCTTCTCTATTGTATCTTGTATTTTTTTAAAAGAGAGAAAAAATCACAATTCTTCTCTTTCACTATTGATAAGATTTGTAAAATTGCCTTCCATGGAAAAATTGCCTTCTATGGCACAAAACTACCTCTCACGGCAAACTAAACAAAATCGCCTCTCACGGCATTGTCTCTTTCTTTAAATATACATGCAATGGAAAGTTAGAAAAAGAGTTTGATTTCCTTTCTACTTGTGAAGGTGAATCTCTGGATCACCATTTCAAATTCCAAGTAGAATAGAAAATTTGGCATACCCATACAAAAATGTTGATGCTTGCTCCTTTTTTCTCTTCGTTCCGCCGCACCCCGGCGGCCCCGGGATGGAGGAAGGCAAGAAAGAAAAAGACGGGTTCAAAATGAAGCACTTATGGAGGGGAAGAAGATGGCAACCTCCATTTTCCCTTTAGCAAGAGCTTGAGAGTGATTGAGAGATGAAGAAGCAAAAAGAAGAGCAAGGAAAACCCTAGGCTGAAACCCATCCTCTATCTCAATGAAAATTGCAAGAAAGGGGAAAGTGAAAAAGACTCTTCTTTTATACAAAGTGGGAATGGATCCCACCACTAAACGATCTATTTGGTCTTAAAACATCGTTTTCTGAGCTTCGGATGGATTCAACGAAGAAGGAAGAATTGTTTGACAAAATTTCTAGTTTCCAAAAAGTTTATATTTTACGAATTTTGGAGACATTGAAATAATATCCAGATTTTATGCAAAAAGACTGATTTATCCCCATCATTAGCATAGTAAGGTCTAGAAGTCTCGAATGGAAACGGGGCAAATACGAAAGTTGTCCGGAATGATAAAATAAGTCAAATGGGACCAAAATACAAATTTTTCCGAATATCAATTAAATCCCAAAAATACACAAGACAAGGTAAAGGAACCCCAAAAGGGTCCCACTAAATCAAAAGAGTTTCCAAAATAAACCAAAGCTATAAGAGAGCTATTCTAAACCAAACTTAAACCAAAACTCACTAATCACACTTATAACTAAAGCACGTCTTAATTAACACTAATCGGAAACTCTTGGGGCGGGGTCTTACACTTTTGATTCACTTGACTTGGCTTGGACCTCAGATTTTTAGAGGACAAAGACCAAAGGAAGGTCCTATATGCAATGAAAATCTGGATAGACGGGCTGAAAAGCGACATTTAGGCCATGTTGCATGAGGGGGGAAATCTTGGGAGGAGGGGTGGCCCCCCAATGGACTTCAGTCAGCTTGTGGTGTTTTCAGCAGAGTTTCTTCAAAGTCGGAGAGCTTCTTTGCACAGAGCTTTTCAAGATAATTTTTCAGGATTCTTCGGATGATTTTTTCAGACCCTTTCCCTCTAGAATGACCACCTATTTATAGGCTTTTGGTAGCCATTAGGAAGGTTTATGGGCATTTAATGGCGTTGATGCTCTGTGATGGGAGGAGTTACAAGATTAATTTCATAATTTTGTAACTCCTTTTTCCTTGAATCTAATTGGCTGATGGAGAATAATGGGCATTTAATCCCCATGATGATAGGGGTTTCATGATTAATTACCATGATTAAACTCCATAATGATAGGAGTTACGTGGTTAATTCTCATGATTAATTGGACTTGCAACTTCCATTTGCTTACTTCTGATTGGGCCGTCCAGAATAATGAGTTAATGACCGTAATAAGTTGTCATAAAAAGGGTCATTTAACTTCATTAATTGGTCGCTAAGTCACTTCAAGAGTCGCAGGCCGCACCGCGTCTTTTGGAAATTTTCCGGCGATGATCGCCGATGGATCCGCATGTTGTTTGATGTCGAATGGCGATGCAATTTTAGATATTGGTTGATACCAATGGCTAGCAACATCTGTCCAGTCGATTTCTCGATCGGTTGGGCAAAAAGTGTGCTTTCTTGGTCGGCCGGTTGGCGATTTCGTAGTGCCCGATGATGATCGAATGATTTCGATGGCGGATCCGTGATGTTGATGAAGATCGACGGATTTTATGCCTAAAAAACCAGAATTTGAGAAAATCACAGGGGCCAAACAACTCGGAACGGGAAAAATACCCGGAAAAGGGGGGCTTTCGGGCGAGATCCGGCGACCATGGGGCTTTGGCCCCTATTTCGGTCACCGTTTGGTTGCCGTTTTTCAGGCTTTTTTGCTTCCTTTTTTCTCCTGTACTTTTCTTGACATGCCTCCTCATTTATTGGCTTGATTTATCTAAAGAAAACCTATCGAGAAGCCATGCAAATCAGGGTACAAAGTTTCTTATTTTTGGAAAAGCCGAAGACTTTGTAGCCGATTTTCCGGCAAGAGTTGAAACTAGGTCAAACGATGTCTGAATGACCTGAAATTTGATGTGAAGCTTCTTGAGCAATAGATAAGACCAACCATGGGATTTTGTTTGAGTTTTGAAGCCGTTTAGGGTCCCGTCGATGCTAGACTTGATTTCACTACGTGGAAGATGTCGAGCTTTGATGTACGGTCAACCGATATCCGATTGACCAGAAATTTGACAGGAAGCCTATTGGAGTCATTTTGAGACGATCCATTAGCTCCGATTTGGATGTCATGGTCCCGGGGAGCTCCGCCGCCGGTAGGCTTGATTTTGTTTCCGAGTGTCAAAGTTCGGTCAAACATTGTCGGAATGACCTGAAATTCGACGTGTAGCCCTTTGGAAGCATGTAGAAGCTACCCATGTGCTTTGTTTGATGAGTGGTGGCCTCGGTGGTTCTCCCCGCCGGGAGGCTTGATTTCGCCATTCGAGAGTTGATGGAGGGTCAAACGATGTCGGTTTGACTCGAAATTTGATGTGGAGCCTTTTGGAGGCATTTTGATACCATCCACAGGCTCTGATTGAAGATTTGATATCTTCGACATTATCGCCGCCGGGAGCTCTTGCTCAGCCGTTGGAGGATTAAAGTTTGGCGAAATGGTGTCGAAATGGCCTGAAACTTCATGTGTACCCTTCTTTTAGCTATTTTGAAGGATCTTGCAGTTTTTGTTTGATTCTGACAAGATCTGATGCTTGAAGTAGCTTTGCCTATTTGTCGTAGGATGCGGCTCCATATAGCTTTTGATGTCGAAAGGGCAAAGTGACATTTTTTGTATCAACATCTGCTCACATCTATGAGAGAGAGTAATTCATTTTTGTTTCTGAAGAAAAACAAACCAAAGCACCTTGAAAATGGCTCCTTGCAAAAAGGAACCATAAATCATACAGCTCTGAAAACATCGCTAAGAAAACAAAGCTAATAACAAATTGCTACATATGCTGCAAAAAGCCTAGTTGATGCAATAACTGGCCAGCTTGTGTGGATTGCTAACTCTTCCAAGCTGAGTGTATCTACTATTTAGAATATATATTAATCATAGCTACCACTTGCAAACTTTTTTGAGGAGAACGATTTTGCAGTAACTATGGTACAGTAACCACATATGATATTTTATCTATTTAACAATCAACGGTGAATCTCTTTCCTAGCGACGACTTAGGTCCTCAAAGGATGAAAAAATTGGCTCATGACACTGCATGGCGACGACAAGATGAAAGGTTTTGAAATCTATACGCATATGCCAAGATGCGCCAAGTAGTTTGATATAATGATTAATGGACGTCTCTAAAAACTTGTCCACGCAGAACACTGTCGGAAATAGGTGGGCCTCTAGGATAGGTTTCAAAAACTGTTAACTAACTTGATGCAGTGATCATCTATCCAGAAGGCTACAAAACCCAATCCAGGATCCATGTCCTCTTTCTCATGATCATGTACAGTAGAAAACTCTATCTAGAAGATAGAAATAGCAGCATACAAGCAACCACGAAATCCACGACATACAATGAAGTAGATCATACCTATGGAGCTCGGTTGTGCTCTAATGGAGGAGTTGATTTCTTTCTTTGATGATGAAACACTTTCACAAACCAAATCAGAATCTCTAAGACCCAATCGTCTTCTACGCTATGACTCGTTTCAGATTCTCTTTTCTCAAGAAAATGGGTGGGATCTCCAAGAGAAAGGTCTTAAGGAAACTAGAAGAGAACTAGAAAAGGAAGAGGAGAAGATACATGTGCAACTCTTGCACAATAAGGGCCTTAGGCGTGAATCCCTAGGTGGGATATGAGTGTGGATGTCCAAAGCCTTTTTCCTTCTCTATTTATAGCTTTTAGCCACCTCCTCTTGGTTAATTATTAGAAGTCCTACTTCCATAATAATTAGCAACCTTCTCTCTTTACTAATTTAAATAGAAGTCTCACTTCCATTATAATTAGTAACTTACTATTACCACTATTAGAAGTCTCACTTCAAATAGAAATAGTGACCTTCTATTTTCTTTTAGAGTTCTACTATAATTAGTATCGTTCCAATAACTTGGGCTAGCATGGGGACCACCAGGGATTCCTTAGAAAGCTGGCTCCAACTGGGACACCACGACCCCACATCTCATGTGCAATCCGGGCCCGCAGTTAATTGCAAATTACTCACTATATAAATGCAATTGAACTACGGTCTTAGGAATAAATTACATGAAGACCCTAAACTTCCCAATGTCCACAAGTAGGCCCCTCCATTAATATCGTTGGATCAATTGGACATGTCTTCCAAACTTAGATCTATATCTTATTATCCTTGAACCCCAATTAATTATAATGATCATTTGGTACCAATCCAATTAACTCTTAATTGGAATGAGTGCGCACTTACCAATGATAAATCCATTAATTGGCAAAAGGGGATATTAAAGATAGATTCCATCTTGATCATTGAATGTTCCCACATCTCTACTACCATGTACCCAAATCACCGAGGTGTTGACCTACAATTGGCCTCACTCATTGGTGACTTAAAGCAAATGAATAGATAGAAACTTGAGTTCATTAATGTCGCAAAATTAAGAGCCTATTGCTAGGGAATTATGAGAGCAAACCTTACAGTAAAGACAATGTTCATAAGGCGCTTCTCGTGGTCCTTCAATATATCCAATGTACCAACACTATGATCCAGAATCTTATATTCTGATAATCGAGACAAATCACACTATCTCATAGTAATCAAAGTACTACAACCTTGTCAGATGAGATGTCCAATCTCATCACTGGTTGTGAGGATATTCAAGTATAAGATTTGCTATACATATCTCCCGTATGTGGATCTCATCCATACACATGTATTGCATCTAGTATACTTATGGACTCCGGTTCATCTCATGAACCATCATGTCATTCGTATTGGTTTTGTGCATTTAAGTAATAAACACCATTCATCTCATGAAACGATAACATGAATATATATTGATAAATAAAAAAATTAATTAATTTATTACATCAATCTTAATGGATTGAGCCAACAAACACATCGCATATAAGCAATCATTCAATCAAGCATGGATGATAGCGACCATTATGCATACCTCTTTTCTCAACAAGTGATTCGAACCCTTCATTCAAATCAGCACCAACGTCATTGCAAACATGGTGCTTGACTAGTCTCTAGTAGGAAAAATAGTAAAGGTTGTATGCATTAGAGGAATCAAACAAATCAATTAATGCCGGCTACAAGAAAATTTTGAATCATACCCAGAATATGCATCAAGCATTTTCTGTGCTGGATGCATTTAAGACCAGAATATATCCTCATAATCTACCCCAAAACTCTGCATCTTAGATTTAGCATAAAGTTCTCATAATCAATGCTAAGATCGAATACAAAGAGATTTTCTATTTTAAAGTAGTCTAATGACGTAGAGGTTAAAAAAATTGTCAGAAATACTACATGAATAACTACACAGATCATTGGCTTAACAAGCTTCAAAAGAGACCTCTTCACCTTTGACACGACTATAGCATACAATCTCAGAAGGCTTTAAGACCATGCCCCACACAAAAGAAAACATTAGTACAAAACAATGTGAGAGTGTTGTGTCGGTGTGAGAGAAAGAGAGTACCTCTTGAAATTGAATATGCTTTCGAGATAAATTCTCATAACTTTTTGAAAGCTTCAATTCAGAAACGAAATGTTCATGGTTACACCCATTTGAATGTGAAAATCTACCAAAGCCAAAGTTCTGCCTATGATGAAAAGCCCCAGGTCGAGGGAGGAAAATTCGGTGGGAAAAAAAGTATATACAAATCCATCTCAACACCCTCCATCACAGGATTCACAGGCCATACAAAAGAAATTGAAGCCAAACAAGCACATTTACAACCTACATTTACAAAAAAGAAAAAAGAAAAAAAGCATACCTGAGATGATTGCAAAAACCGTGAGCAGAGGGTTGCAGAGATTGAGAAGAGGGTAATCATCTCCACCATTGTTCTTCCCCCTTTAAAATCTTTTGCTTTTAGGCCCTCTAAGTGCTTAGAAATCCTTAGAAATTCAATACCACGTTAAACAAATAGACCCTAAAAGGAGGAAAGAAAAATCTCAAGCATTAAAAAAAAACCCCAAATATTTGTATGATCGAGTAGAAACCCTAAAGACAAAATTATGTGTAAAGGAACAAGAAGAAACAAGAGAAGAGATTAAGAGGATCATACCTTTGCCTCTCTCAAATCGTTGTATTTTGGGTGCTAGGAAGTAGCTGCAGAAATAGAAAACAAATGGTTGTATTTGAGAAGAAGAAGAAGAAGAAGAAGAAGGATTGAAAGGATGGCCTGCTTGGTATATGAAAGAGCGTCAATGAGATTAGGGCACGATGATGCCACGCTAGCCTACAAAAAAAGGATCACTAGTCATATGATGATGGATTAGGGCTGACTGGCGAGAGAGAGAGCGTCAACGAGAGACAAAGCGTGAGAGAGGGAGAGCGCGTGAGAGAGGAAAGGGTGAGTTGGTAACTCATAGTAGATTAGGGCCTTTTTTTCGTTTCTTATTTTCCTTAAGATAAACCACGAATGAGACCGTGGGTTTAAAAGGATGGCATGGTAAAATTAGTCACGGTTGGAGCTAAGGATCTTGAGCGCCCAAGTACGTGGTTGTTTAGCGATTTTGGCGTAGTGTGACCTCCCTATCAAGATGGTACAGGTCCTGTGTTAGCTCAATAATTGCCAACTCAGTGACGTTCCTCTCCCGAACGAACTGGTTCTGAGTCCGTGAAATCTCATCCACTTCAGATTTGACTTCGCTGAAAGGTTTAACAAACATCTCATTGAAAAGGTCACCATTTGGGAAGCTCTTGGTCTCAGTCCACTTGTTGCCCAAAGCGATGACTTCGTCAACAAAAGCCTCGGCACTTGCAACGTTCGAACTGACCTCTTCGCTTTCAGTAAGAATGTCTTGTACATGCTTGATCATGCCGAAGCCAACTTCCAAATGGCTAGAAGAGAGAGTCTTAATCCAAGATTTCAAGATGCTCTTCAGCACTCTCTTTGCATATTGAAGAGAAGGTCCGGATGAAGTCTCACCCCGCTCCATCGGCCGACTGCCTACATTGGAGGGATAGTCAACAAATTCTATCCAATCAAAGATGCTGGCGAAGGAATCTCATCATGAGGTTTCATATCTGCTGCACTAAAAATGGTAGAAGTAGCCCCTACTTCAGGATCAACCGCGGGCACCCCCTGCTTTGGACCCGAAGAAGGCAGAGGGCTTCTCCTGTTCCTTCACAACCTGACAATGAAAGATGAAAAGGTATGAATATGATCTTGTCAAAAAATCAATATCAAGATTATTACCACAAAGTACCTTCTTCGACGACCGGCGGAATACTTTCTGCCTCCATGAGCTCATCCGAAGCATCACCAAAAGTTGCATCCATGGATTGTTCAAAATCGTTGGAATCTTGTGGCATGTCAGCTAGCAAGAAAACAAAAAATATGTCAGCAAGTGGCGGCAAAGAAAAACAGAAAGGTGAAAAAGCAAAGAAATCATAGCAGGTGAAGATTCTGGAACCACTCCAGAGTCTCTTAGTTCTTCCTCAGATGCCACAACCGGATCCGTCACCGCCTCATTGGTCGGAACTTCAGGTGTCACCAAATCATCGTCTTTTGCTAAAAAAGAAAGAAAGCAGCGGATCAAAACAAAAAAAAAAAAAACGAAAACAAATATCTCTCATGAAAGAAAAGAAACGGAAAGAGAAAAGGGAAAAGCTACCATCATCAGTGGTCTCTTTCTCTTGGCTCCTCTTTTCCGGAGGTTCATCAGCATCCCCTGACACCTCCTCAGTAAAGGTGAGATGGACTTCCAGATCAGGAGAATCTTCGTGCCGTCTATTATTTCGGCGTTGTCCTCTTTTCCTCTTGCTTCGATGGGTCGGTACCCGCCCCGCTATGAAAATCAAGCATCTCGCTAGAGTCATCACTGGATGGTCTGCTCTTGCCAATAGACTCCATGGAAGTCTTCGTTCGCTCTGCTTGCATCCAAGCATCGATCTCGGCCTCCTCCTCCTCCAGCTATTTCAAGACCTCACCAGGTACCTCATGCACAACTCCTGATCTGATGACGTCCTGTTTACCGAGAAAGCCTATCTTATGCTTCTTTCCCGAAAGGAAAGCCAATCCTCTCGTCGGACGCCATCTGATTTGCCAAGACCCTTCCCAGGAGACTACTTTACATCAAGCTCTTTCTTAGAAAACCCCTGGTAAACTGAAAAGCTCTCCACGACTCATGAAGCCTGCAGTCCGGAAAGTGGGCAACTCAGGCTAGGGAATCATGGCGGTAGTGTCCTCTGCACTATAAAAGGCCCATGCATTTCTCCTGTCCTGTAAACCTCCAAAGCGCTTCACCTTGCTCGAAGGTGCTCCAACAACGGCTTGAGAGAAGCCCAACTGCAAAGCAAAACGCGAGGGAACATACGGCTGGATGTCGACAAAAAGATGTCTATGGTACACCATTGTACCAATACGTATGTTGAACAGCCATGCCTTCTCTGCGTTGGTCAAAGAATAGTGTCTCCCCACCCTGCCCTAGTGGAATCACGAGAAACACCAAAATCAAAAGCCTTTTTCCGCAAATTCGAAGAAAGTTTCACCGAAGATTGCCCAATCTCGACGTCCCTGAATCATCAGATCCTCAAACAGGCAGATAAAAGAGACTCGGACACGGCTGTCCCTCTAACCAACCGAATCATGAAAGGGTCCTCATCATGTGCAGTACCCAATCGGTGGAAACCAGGACAGCGGTATACATACCATGAATAGAAAATATGGCCTGAAAATACCCTCTTCATGGGAAGCCCAAGCCGAACCAGGGAAGCAGCAGCTTGCAGTTCGGTGCATAGATAGGAGTAAAGAGCAAGCACCAAAGCAAGCCGCTCTCCAAACGCCATCTGACAAGCCGGAAAAATGCAGTGCGGCCTGATGTGCATTCTATCTCCTCCAGCAAAAATAACCTCACCTAGTCAATCAGTGAGGTAAACAACGAGATATCTCCGCAGCGCAATGTCAGAATAAATGGTATCAGTGCTTGCGAAGAATTCCTTCAAATTTTCACGCATGACGGAGATCTTCTTCGAACTCGGAGTTTTAGCCTTGGTTTCCTGGGTCATACTCTCAAAAGACTCTTCACTGTTAAAGAAGTTGGGGGACAAAGAGCTGAAACTCTTCCAACTGCTATACCTGATTTTCGAGCCCTCCTTCTCCTTCAAAATATCGTAGAAGGTGACGATCTGAAAATACAAAAGCCTGAACTTCTTAGATTGCTCCTCAAGGACGCTGTCAATAGGCATTAACTCCTCATAGAGTTAGCTGAGGATGGGCAGCTCGGTGATGGCGCTCAGTTCCTTCAATGAAAAACCAATCTCACCGTTCGTGACAACGAAGATATTGGTTTGTGGAAGGAATGCCTCCAACATGGCCATGAAGGCTTCATAGGAGAAAACTATGGTCTTCCGAAAAGCGTGAACCGCATCGAAGATCTCTGTCTCCTTTAGAATGGCCCCACCAACCTGCAGGATGTGACCAGTCCATGACTCCCAGCTTGAGTCAGCAATGAAACGGCCACAAAGTCGAAAAGGCTTCACCCAATTGCTACCGTCACCCTTGAAAATGCCAAGGCCCACCTGTCTTAAATCGACCGACGGATGATTCGAACCTTGGTAGCCGCTGGCCGGCATCAACATGTCCATGCGGATAGGTGACTTCTCTGCATAATAGGTAGAGCCACTAACAATAACCCCGATCTTGATCACATTGGTCCTCTTCACCCAGCTTAGAGGATCTTCCCTCTTAGAGCATATGGGAGAAAGGCTCATAATCGAGATAGTGCGATCGAAGGTCGACCGGGTTAAAACAGTTCTCTCCTCACCATCAGTTGTGTAAGAGAACTGAAAACATCTCCTTTGGTATGTTAAGTCATCAGGGACTACATCACCAAAGATAAAGGTAGGCTTGGGCACAATGCTCTAATCATCCGTGACCCAAGGACGGTTACTTGCCACAATCCTATAGAACTCCTCATCCTTGAGGGCGATCAAACGTTGCCTCATCTCATCTCGGTTGAGCGAGTCACACTTTTCTAAGTTATTTTCCACATACTGGACCTTCCCCCAGGCCTGCTGTACGGCCGCATTGGAAGATCTAGCAGACCGACGAGGCGCATCAGTAACATGGCCCTTACCTTTGTTCGTTCTGGAGGAACTACCTACAAAGGATGGAAAAGAAAAAAAAAATCAATCATCAAAATGACAGAACTTTGCTAAAAAATATCCTAGCAAAATTTTGGCATGGTTCCGGGGAATTTCCGAAGAAATGGCAAACACCTTGAAAAAGATAGGAAGCTTAAAAATGAGCTCAACACCGCTGCAAACTCATAATCAATGGAGGATTCTCAAAGAAGGCTTGAACTCAAACATTGCTGTGAGATTAAGCCACTCTTCTAAAACCTTGGAAAAATTGGAAAAGGGCTCAACATTGCTGCGAGCTCCAAACTCCAAAACTTGCAAAGCTCCTTAAAACCCCCGCAAGACTAAGAAAGGGCTCAACATTGCTGTGAGCTCCAAATCCCAAGACTTGCAAAAGATTTCCAAGTGTGCATTATCATGCTTCCAATTCCCTTTTCAAAGGAAAGTTGTCATATATTAGATGTCTAAGTCAAAATTCATGCATGAGCATCTTGAAATCCATAAACCTCATAATCATGGTGAGCAAAGGGGGGGGGGGGGGGGGGGGGGTGAGACGGAAAGAAAGGACCTCTTTAAAAAAAAAAAATTAGGCTGGCCCACAGGCCATGGCCCACTGCCACATGGCAGTACGGCAAGGCCCTTATGGACCTATCCGTACAGCCAAG
Source organism: Persea americana (assembly GCA_029852735.1). Lineage (NCBI taxonomy): Eukaryota > Viridiplantae > Streptophyta > Magnoliopsida > Laurales > Lauraceae > Persea > Persea americana. The sequence continues at coordinate 34,939,558 of CM056813.1, forward strand.
AAAAAGAAACTGTATAAAAAAAAAGAGGAAAAAACTGTGAGGAAAGAAAAAGAAAGAAAGAAAGAAAAAACAAGCACGTGAAAAAAAGAAAGAAAAGAATAGGGTTGCATAAAAAATCCGGTATCACCGTAAAACCGGACCGAACCGACCAAACCAAGAGGTTCGGATCGGTTTATAGTTGATCGGTTCTGTTAACGGTTTGGAAATCATAAAAATCGCCTACATCGGTTAGGTTAACGGTTTGAATATCATAAAAACCTCTTAAACCGAACCGTCCGTGTACATTAAGTATTGCTTTTTTACTATTTTAGCCTTAGGGTTTCGTTCACTACTTTCATAGATACATTCAACAACTCATTCTTACATGAACTCAATACTGCCTCTGTGCCTCATAGTTGATCAGTTATGTGTCAATTTTTTCCCCCTCTATTTTCAACTTTTGAGATTTTCTTTTCTTGGTTGGATTGTAGAATTTATATTCTATAATATGATTGTGTGCTTGCAGTTAGTCCAAACTCTCTTTTTGGAGTAGAATTATTTTTTATATGGATCACTGGAATGTTGAATTTTTATGTTTGCACTAAACATTGGAATAAATGCAAAGGATGGGGTCTCATCATTTTGAAATTTTCAATGTTTGATTTAAAAAAAAAAAACAACGGTTTGACCGACTGAACCAAACCGTTTGGTTCGGTTCAATTCGGTTTAAGTCCTCTCCATCGGTCGGATCAGATCGGTTAATTAAAAAACCGATAGGTTCGGTTTGGTTATCAGTTTTAGTGTTAAACCGATTCGAACCGCCCATGTACAGCCCTAGAAGAGAAAGAAAAAAACGTGTGAAAAAAAAAGAAGAGAGAAAACTTGTGGAAAGAAAAGAAAGAAAAAAAAAAGAGAAAAAAAAGAAGAAAAGAAAAGAAAGAAACTTTTCTACTTCTACATGGAGCTTCTAGACGAGGAGGGAAACTTACTTGAAGCCATGGATGGAGAAGAAGAAGAAAAGCTTGGAGATTCTTGAAGAAGAGAACATCTTGGAGCACTCTTGAAGACTTTTGCAAAAAGAAAGCAATAAGACCAAGAGGGTCAACCTCCCTTGCTTTTATAGAAGAGAGCAAACCAAAAGAGGAAACAAGGAGAAAAACAAGGAGGTAAGTGCTAAAAATTAGCAACCTTCCTAAAAGAAATATTATTTAAGAGACTTTCTCCCAAAGAAAGATGCTTTGAGAAACTTTCTCCCAAAATCAAGGAAACTTGAGAGACCCAAAGAAAGATACTTTGAGAAACTTTCTCCCAAAATCAAGGAAACTTGAGAGATCCTCTCCAAGTAAGGATATTTTTAGATATTCTCCACCCAAAGGAGATATTTTTAGATATTCTTTACAAAAATGACACCACATGACATCTAAGCCATCTACAAAGCTTAAGGCCCTACGGGTTAGCCCACATGAGCCAGGTTTGACCACCTAGGCACAAAAAGTGGCTTTTAGTCAAAATCCCTCTTACTAAGCATACAAAAATGGTTTCATGCCTCTTTTCAGTCGATTGGACCATATAAAAGAATCCAAGGCTCATCAGTTTTCAAAAAATCGAAACCATCCCACCTCATGAACCAAATTAAGCCAAAATCTTGAAATTGGCATTCCACAAAAACTCAAACCACTCCAATAGACCTAAAATTGTCCCAAAGAGTGACCAAAAACCAAACCATTGTTCCCTACCTTGCCACATACAACTTGTTAGGTGACAAGGCCAAAATCAAAATCCAAAACCTGACCCCCTAACCTGCCACATATAGCTTGTTAGGTCACAAGGTCAAAAACCAAAAACCTTCTTGATCACTTAATGCGCCACATAAAGCCTTTAGGTTCACAAGGTCAAAGAAAAAATGCCAAAACCCAAAAACCAAATCCAAATGTCATTTTCAAAACTTTGCCTTGAGATGGTACGTGATCTCTCTCATTGCCATAAAATCCCCTTGGAAACTCAAACAGGCTACTCTATAAAAAAAATGCTCAGAGACTCTTGGTTAAGTTAGAAGCTCTCCTTTAAAGTTTTCTTCGAGGCACATCGACTACAAAAGCTATGCAATTTATCGATGTACCTTGAGGGGGCATTTATTGAAACCAAAAGTATCACTTTGCCTCTTCAACATCAAAAGCTGCATGGAGCCGCATCCTACTACAAATAGGCAATGCTGTTTCAAGCATCAGATCTTGTCAGAATCAAACAAAAACTGCAATATCCTTTAAAATAACCAAAAGAAGGATACACATAAAGTTTCGGGCATTTCAACACCACTTGGCCTAACTTCACTCCTCCAGCAAAAGCTCCCGACGGCAACAGTACCAAAGATATCAAATCTTCAATCAGAGCCTATGGATGGTCTTGAAATACCTCTAAAAGGCTCCACGTCAAATTTCAAGTCAACCCGACACCGTTTGACCCTCCATTAACTCTCGAGCAGCAAAATCAAGCCTCTCGCCGGCGAGAACCACCAAGGTCATCACTCATCAAACAAATCACATGGGTGGCTTCTACATACTTCCAAAGGGCTACACGTCAAATTTCAGGTCATTCAAACAATGTTTGACCCAACTTTGATGCTCGGAAGCAAAATCAGGCCTCCCGGTGGTGGAGTTCCTTGGGACCATGGCATCCAAATCGGAGCTAATGAATCGTCTCGAAATGACTCTAATAGGCTCCTTGTCAAATTTCAGGTCAATCGGACATCGGTTGACCGTACATCAAAGCTCGACATCTTCCTCATGATGAAATCAAGTCTAGCATTGATAGGACCCCAAATGCTTAAAAACTCAAACAAAAGCCCATGGTTGGTCTTATCTATTGCTCAGGAAGCTTCACCTCAAATTTCAGGTCATTCCGACATCGTTTGACCTAGTCTCGACTCTTGACAGAAAATCGGCTACAAAGTCTTCGATTTTTCCAAAAATTAGGAAACTTTCTGTTCTGATTTGCACGGCTTCTCATCAGGTTTTCTTCCGAAGAATCAAGTCAATAAGTGAGGAAAAATGTCAATAAAAATACAAAAAGAAAAGAAGAGAAAAAAACTGAAAAACGGTCGAGAAATGACTACCAAAAAGGGGGAAAATCCCCGTGGTCGCCGGCGACAACTATCAGACCCCGACCCAGGATTAGCCTGATTAGTGCCAATTAAGTGCGTGTTTAGAATTAAGCGGGTTTTGTATTTGTTGGGTAAAAATATGGTTCGATTTAATCTTGGAATTAGCTTTAGGGAATTTTGAGAGCACTTTGTGTTAGTCAGACAAACTCACACTACAACAATTGACACATTCAGCGACGAAATTTTCCGTCGCCAAAAGCCCTAAAAACGTCGGTAAATGTCTTTACCGACGAAAATAATTTCGTCGCCCCGACGTCGGTAAAAAAACGTGGACAAAACTTTTTACTGACGCAAAACTATTTCGTCGGCAAAAATTAATTTTTACCGACGATTATATAAATTTTACCGATGTTTTTTTTCGTCGGTAAAAGTTTAAAGAAAAATAAATTAAAAATTAAAAAAGACTTTCACCGACGTTTTATATTCGTCGGTAAAATAAAAAAGAAAATAAAACAATTTAATAAGACTTTCACCGACGTTTTATTTTCGTCGGTAAAAGTAAAAAGAAAATAAAAAAAATTTAATAAGACTTTCCCCGACGTTTTATTTTCGTCGGTAAAAGTAAAAAAGAGAATAAAAAAATTAATGAGACTTTCACCGACGTTTTATTTTCGTCGGTAAAAGTAAAAAAGAAAATAAACAAAATTTAATAAGACTTTCCCCGACGTTTTATTTTCGTCGGTAAAAGTAAAAAGAGAATAAAAAAAATTAATAAGACTTTCACCGACGTTTTATTTTCGTCGGTAAAAGTTAAAAAGAAAATAAAAAAAATTAATGAGACTTTCACCGACGTTTTATTTTCGTCGGTAAAAGTAAAAAAGAGAATAAAAAAATTTAAAGTAACTTTCACCGACGTTTTATTTTCGTCGGTAAAAGTAAAAAAACGTCGGTGAAAGTATTTTATTTTTTAAATCTTTTATTTGTTTTTGCAATAAAAAAGCCCTTTAAACCTATTTATACACCTGTATCACACCTGTATCAAAACATAAACCTATTCATATACCTGTATTCAATATTAAAAATGCTTGCAAACAAATGTTTCTAAATAAACAAACAACCATCGCCATTTTTCATCAAATCATTGATCTCATTAATCAAATATTACATTAATCAATAATGATTCAATCCGATAAAAATGTCAAATCTACAAATACAAATAAACTAAAAAAAATAAAACACCAGCAAAGTATGCAACCGATCCCAAAACGTCCGTCAATCTGCAAAGACAAAAACAACATTAGAATATTTTCAATAAATTAAATTATAAAAGAAAGATATACATGTATATATATAAATTATAAATTAGAATCTTTTTACATGATTGGATTGGACAATTAGTTAATGTTTCTTAGACCTGAGTCTCTATGGTTGATTAATTCAATAACCTCTTATACCTGGTAAGCCTAATTGGTCTCAAGAATCCACACGCATGAGGTGAAAACATTGTTTTGTCTTTGTTTCACTGTCTTAAACATCCACATCTATGCAGATGATTGAAGGGTTAGGATATTCTAATATGAAAGGTTCTTGAACATCTATATCCAAAACAGGTCAATAGCATAAACAACTTAGATCATGAAACACTTGAAATGAGAACAAGGGGCCGGTTTAATCCCTTGCTTTCTTTTACTGTAGGAGTAAGCTTCTCCCATGGGTCCCACCTCTCTTGGCTACGGAAAAACTAAATAAATATAAATTAACACTTAAAATGAAGTTTTATTCAAAGAAATTAAAAACAAAAGATTTATTTTGTAAATAAAAGAAACAGCTAAACATCCTAAAACCAAGGTCAATACCTGTAGTTGGAAATGGTCCTGAAGGACCAATAACCATTTCCTGATAAACAAATTGAAAATTCTTTTCCTTAAAAGTCTTGTACACATGGTACGGTGGTGGGTCATGAAGGAAAAGCATTGATTTCCGCTCCAAACTCCCTAGCCGGGAATCCTATTTACGAGCCGTCAGTTCCTACATGTTACTCTACCCCCGAGCGAAGTGCCCGTGCCGGTTTCGGAGTTTTTCGGTCTTCGGTTCCCGTTCCGGACCCCCGGCGGGCCGTTTTCGAGCCTAAGTGTCGGAAAAGTGTCCATTTCCGCTCCAAACTCCCTAACCGGGAGTCCTATTTGCGAGCCGTCAGTTCCTGCAAGTTACTCTACCCTCGAGCATAGTGCCCGTGCCAGTTTCGGATTTTTCCGGTCGCCGGTTCCCGTTCGGGACCGCCGGCGGGTCGTTTTTTAGCCTAAGAGTTGGAAAAGCGTCGATTTCCACTCCAAACTCCCTAACCGGGAGTCCTATTTGCGAGCTGTCAGTTCCTACAGGTTACTCTACCCTCGACCGAAGTGCCCGTACTGGTTTCGGATTTTTCCGATCGCCGATTCCCATTCCGGACCACCGGCGGGCCGTTTTCAAGCCTAACTGTCAGAAAAGCGTCCATTTCCTCTCCAAACTCCCTAACCGGGAGTCCTATTTACGAGCCGTCAATTCCTACCGGTTACTCTACCCCCGAGTGAAGTGCCCATGCCAGTTTCGGATTTTTTCAGTCTCCGGTTACCATTCCAGACACCCGGCGGGCCGTTTTCGAGCCTAAGTGTCTGAAAAGCGTCCATTTCTGCTCCAAACTCCCTAACCGGGAGTCCTATTTGCGAGCCGTCAATTCCTGCAGGTAACTCTACCCTCGACCATAGTGCCCGTGCCGGTTTCGGATTTTTCCGGTCGCCGGTTCCCGTTCTGGACCCCCGGCGGGTCGTTTTTTAGCCTAAGAGTTGGAAAAGCGTCGATTTCCACTCCAAACTCCCTAACCGGGAGTCCTACTTGCGAGCTGTCAGTTCCTACAGGTTACTCTACCCTCGACCGAAGTGCCCGTGCTGGTTTCGGATTTTTCCGATCGCCGATTCCCATTCCGGACCCCCGGCGGGCCGTTTTCGAGCCTAACTGTCAGAAAAGCGTCCATTTCCTCTCCAAACTCCCTACCCGGGAGTCCTATTTACGAGCCGTCAGTTCCTACCGGTTACTCTACCCCCGAGCGAAGTGCCCATGCCAGTTTCGGATTTTTTCAGTCTCCGGTTACCATTCCAGACACCCGGCGGGCCATTTTCGAGCCTAAGTGTCTGAAAAGCGTCCATTTCTGCTCCAAACTCCCTAACCGGGAGTCCTATTTGCGAGCCGTCAGTTCCTACAGGTTACTCTACCCTCGACCGAAGTGCCCGTGCCGGTTTCGGATTTTTCCGGTCTTCGGTTCCCGTTCCGGACCCCCGGCAGGCCGTTTTCAAGCCTAACTGTCGGAAAAACGTCCATTTCCTCTCCAAACTCCCTAACCGGGAGTCCTATTTGCGAGCTGTCAGTTCCTACAGGTTACCCTACCCTCGACCGAAGTGCCCGTGCTGGTTTCGGATTTTTTCGATCGCCGATTCCCATTCCGGACCCCCGGAGGCTGTTTTCGAGCCTAACAGTCAGAAAAGCGTCCATTTCCTCTCCAAACTCCCTAGCCGAGAGTCCTATTTACGAGCCGTCAGTTCCTACCGGTTACTCTACCCCCGAGCGAAGTGCCCATGCCAGTTTCGGATTTTTTCAGTCTCCGGTTACCATTCCAGACACCCGGCGGGCCGTTTTCGAGCCTAAGTGTCTGAAAAGCGTCCATTTCTGCTCCAAACTCCCTAACCGGGAGTCCTATTTGCGAGCCGTCAGTTCCTGCAGGTTACTCTACCCTCTACCATAGTGCCCGTGCCGGTTTCGGATTTTTCCGGTCGCCGGTTCCCGTTCTGGACCCCCGGCGAGTCATTTTTTAGCCTAAGAGTTGGAAAAGCGTCGATTCCCACTCCAAACTCCCTAACCGGGTGTCCTACTTGCGAGCTGTCAGTTCCTACAGGTTACTCTACCCTCGACCGAAGTGCCCGTGCTGGTTTCGGACTTTTCCGTTCGCCGATTTCCATTCCGGACCCCCGGCGGTCCGTTTTCGAGCCTAACTGTCAGAAAAGCGTCCATTTCCTCTCCAAACTCCCTAGCCGGGAGTCCTATTTATGAGCCGTCGGTTCCTACCGGTTACTCTACCCCCGAGCGAAGTGCCTATGCCAGGTTCGGATTTTTTCGGTCTCCGGTTACCATTCCAGACACCCGGCGGGCCATTTTCGAGCCTAAGTGTCTGAAAAGCGTCCATTTCTGCTCCAAACTCCCTAACCGGGAGTCCTATTTGCGAGCCGTCAGTTCCTACAGGTTACTCTACCCTCGACCGAAGTGCCCGTGCCGGTTTCGGATTTTTCCGGTCTCCGGTTCCCGTTCCGGACCCCCGGCAGGCCGTTTTCAAGCCTAACTGTCGGAAAAACGTCCATTTCCTCTCCAAACTCCCTAACCGGGAGTCCTATTTGCGAGCTGTCAGTTCCTACAGGTTACTCTACCCTCGACCGAAGTGCCCGTGCTAGTTTCGGATTTTTCCGATCGCCGATTCCCATTCCGGACCCCCGGCGGCCGTTTTCGAGCCTAACTGTCAGAAAAGCGTCCATTTCCTCTCCAAACTCCCTAGCCAGGAGTCCTATTTACGAGCCGTCAGTTCCTACCGGTTACTCTACCCCCGAGCGAAGTGCCCATGCCAGTTTCGGATTTTTTTAGTCTCCGGTTAACATTCCAGACACCCGGCGGGCCGTTTTCGAGCCTAAGTGTCTGAAAAGCGTCCATTTCTGCTCCAAACTCCCTAACCGGGAGTCCTATTTGCGAGCCGTCAGTTCCTACAGGTTACTCTACCCTCAACCGAAGTGCCCGTGCCGGTCTCGGATTTTTCCGGTCTCCGGTTCCCTTTCCGGACCCCCGGCGGGCCGTTTTCAAGCCTAACTGTCGGAAAAGCGTCCATTTCCTCTCCAAACTCCCTAACCGGGAGTCCTATTTGCGAGCTGTCAGTTCCTACAGGTTACTCTACCCTCGACCGAAGTGCCCGTGCTGGTTTCGGATTTTTTCGGTCGCCGGTTCCCGTTCCGGACCCCCAGCGGGCCATTTTCGAGCCTAAGTGTCGCAAAAGCGTCCATTTCCTCTCCAAACTCCCTAACTGGGAGTTCTATTTGCGAGCCGTCAGTTCCTACACGTTTCTCTACCCTCGAGCATAGTGTCTGTGCCGGTTTTGGATTTTTCCAATCACCTCATATTTATCCCCTTCCTTCATCATCTCCATCATCACAATTCATTCCATTGGTTTTCCATAAATCAAAACCATTTGACAATTAAATGTAAAACAATAATGAAATCATGTCAAAGCTACAGTTCCATAAAAACACATGCATATCCATAAAAATAAATACATATTCACTTGCCTTTGGGTGAGGAAATCCATAAAGATACAACCATGGACTGCGATGATCAGGCCATCCTCAAAAAGTGATTATCAAGTTCCTTTTGGTTACGCAAAAGCATGGTTTGTATCTTTATGTCTTGCTGGTATTTTGTACTTTTTTCCCCTGTTTGTTCACTCCCTCATGTTGGTCTTTCCTAATTCTACAGGTTACATTGGAGAGTTTGAGTATGTAGATGATCATAGGTCAGGTAAAATAGTGGTGGAATTGAATGGAAGACTGAACAAATGTGGGGTTATATCACAAACTATAGACCCATCATGGTCGGGTTGTGGGCTGGACCACAGCAAGGTATGCATCCATTTAGGGTGGGTGTAGACATATAGTCTCACAAACCATAAACCCATCATAGGTTGCTGGCTTAGACACAGCAGGGCATGTATTGAGTCAGGGTGGGTTCAGATTTATAGGCCGAAACAAATCAAATCCTATGATTGCATTTGGATTGCCGTCTTAAATCAAGAAGAAATGCACTCTCATTCAGGCCCATAATAATACTACTGATAGTTCCAAGGTAACAGGCAATAAGAATTCATCCTAATAACAATTTTAACTGACAAAAGGAATGTTCATTAAGTTAAGGAGTTGGCTATCTTGGTCTGTGGCACTTTCATTCTAGACACCATCAATCTCATATTCAAAGCCCCCAGTTGACGTACAACAAGACAAAAGCATTACTGGTCATTTTGAATCTGAAGTGATGACGTTGTTAGGATGAAGCCCAGACTCATTATGGCATGCAGACCTCATCAAAGAAAATGGACTCCACCTATGATGACCAGGTAATGTTAGGGCCCACAGCTGATGCATAGGTTGCCTATTATGATACTGCACAAGAAACCCAATTGACAGTCCATTTTGTAGCCATTCACAGACAGCTAGGTCCATCTGATCAAGTTGATAAAGGAGAGAGGCTATTGCATTCAAATGTAGCACTTTAAATCCAATTGTCCACCCAATTCAAAGGCAGAAGCAGCCTAACTTTCAGACCTTTGTATTGCTAGAGGATAATTGCAAGATTCAAATTACAGTAGATCAACAAAAATTGTGAGCAATACTCCCTGCAAGTTTTATTATTTTTATTATTATTTATTATTATAGACATCCCAACAACCCAATCTTTAACCTTTCTATTTCTTCTTAAAACGGTTAACAAAGTTCATATCATTGAAAAGGGTTAACAAAGTTCATATCATTGAACTTAAAAACACCATGCTAAAAGGTGAGAAAATAAATTATGAGTTGCAGCATTGCTTAAAACTCACTAAATGCTCAAAAGAAAATTGTGAAATCCAACTAGAAAATAAATTGCATTGTGCACATTTTACTAATAAGAGCGCATCACAAAATTGCTTTTTTTTTTTTTCACTATTTTTGCTTACCTGGAAATTAAGTAGTGAATTTTAAAGCACTTTTAGGTTGAAAAACCACATCATTGTTGAGCCACCTTTCTGGTTTAAACACTTCTACATCATCGCCCCATAGGAACTTCATTCTCCTCATGGGATGAGGAAGGTACACTACCAAATCCCCTCTCCCAACATTGAACCTATCAGGCAAGGTATCATCAGAGCAGCATAACTTGGCATTCACATAATAATAGTAACAATAAGAATAGCAATAATAATAAGCAGCTTACAGACTAGCTTACATAATAATAAGCAGAGTTTGGGACAGAGCAACAAACAGCAATTTCCATTATAGATTAGAAGTTAATCCCACTTAAACCTATCACAATATGAATGACTGGAAGAGCATGGAATAGATTGAGTAGAATGGATTTGAGAGCTTACAGGCCGTGGAATGCTAAAGCCAGAAAAGAGGTTCCATATGGCATAAAATGTAGTAGAGGAGATAGCAGAAACCCTGCTGATTGGGTGCCATGGCTATCGCCATCATCCCATAGAATGTGAAGTATAACACCATCAGAGAAATTGGAAAACCCAAAAAAAAAAAAAAAATAACCATTAGCTACACTAACATTCAAAAGAAAACCTGAACAAAATCAAATGAAACTGCAGAAAATGGAAACCAGTTGAAAATCCAACAAAACCCCATTTGTCATTCACAGATTCAAACCACAAACAAAAGGAGGATTGAACAAAACAAACTTTTGTCACCTCAACAGCGAGATCCACAGGAGCGCCCGTTCCAACTTCAGATATCGGGTGATGGCCGAGAGAGAGGGATGAGATCGAGAGAGTGGGTGTGATGTGCTTGCTCAAGGATGGTGAGAGAAGAGGTGGATCTGCTGAGAGGGATGGAAAGGACGAACCTGATAATGATGTTTTTGTAGTTGGCAGAGAGCAGAGGGGAAATCGCAGAGCTTGCATAGGAAGGCTGGGCGGTGGCTCTGTTTGGGAGGCAGGGACGGTGGAGCAGGGTTGTAAGGCTAGGCGGTGGCACAAGGTGAAAACGCTGGAGGTCGGTGCTTGGTCATTAGCGGTGGCTTGGGAGCTGTGGCGCTGGCTTGGGAGGCAAGGGCGCTTTGCCCCTTCCACGCGATTATCTGATGGCGACGAGGAAGGGGACAGAGAGGGAGAGGGAGAGGGAGAGGGAGAGGGAGAGAGGGGGGGATCGAGTGTTGGCGCCGGTCGAGAGGGAAGAGGGAAGGGGAGAAGGGAGAGGGAAATGAGAGAGGGAGCTGCTGAGAGCGTGGAATGAGAAAGGGGAAAGGGAGATAAGGGAGAAGGATAAGGAAGAAAGAAAGAAGAGGAGGAGGAAAAGGCAGATGAGAGGAGAGGAACAGGGGAGGAACAGGGGAGGAAGAAGAGAAGAGAGAAAGAGACAGAGTGAGAACCAAGGGAGAGAGGGAGTGGTCTGCAGGTGGGCGCAGGGCGGAACAGAGGAGGAAGCAGGGGAGAGGGAGAGGAAGAGGGGAGGAAGAAGAGAAGAGAGGGAAAGAGAGAGAACCAAGGGAGAGAGGGAGTGGTTTCCGGTGGGCGCTGTAGCAAGCACAGGCGAGGGGAGACAGGGGAGGAAGAAGAAGAGAGGAAGGGAGGTAGGAGAGCAGACGGGAAACAGAGAGATGGGGAACGAGGGAGAGAGAGAACAAAGAAGAAAGAGAGAGGAGAGGGGGAATGGTGCGCGGTGTGTGCGGAGTGCAGGTAGAGGAAGGGGTGTACCTGATGCAGGGGAGGCGTCCAGCGGCGCGAGGAGGAAGATGAAGGCTCTGCTGGCGTCCGGGGGCCGTTGCTGTGGTCGTCTGGCGGAGGAAGGTGAGAGGTCTGGAGAGGGAGGGAGAGTTAGAAAGGGATGAGAGGAGATGGGTTCTGGAGGTTCTGGGTGCTGGGTGAGGGGAGAGAAAGAAGGGAGTGAGGGAAAAGAGGGCTTGGGAGAGGGAAAAGGGGGATGTTGGTGGCGGGGAGGGAAAAAAATTTGTTTACCGACGTTTATGGTTTCGTCGGTAACAATTATTTAATTTTTCTTAACCTTCGCCGACGTTTCATATAAAACGTCGGTAATACATTTTCCGATGCTATTTTTCGTCGCTAAAAATAAAATCGTCGGTAAAGGTCTCTATTTTTAATTTTCCTCAAAATAAAATTAAACTTTACCGACGTTTTATAGAAATCGTCGCTAAAAGTTCAACTTTATAAAATTCAACGATATTAGAATTTGATATTTTTTTCCCTAAAAATGAAGTTAATAATGAAATTGAACTTGATAATAGACTTTGATATTTATTTTCCCTAAAAATGAAGTTAATAATAAAATCGTCAGTAAAGGTTTTCAAGGAAACGTTGCTAAAAGTCAATTTTACCGATATCTTATAATTCATTTATTTTTTACCGACGTTTATTTTTTGTCGCAAAAAAGTATTTTATTATTATTATTTAAAAACAAGTAAAAAATTTTATTTTACCGACGAATTAAAAAACGTCGGTAATAATTTGATCGGGTAACGCTTGTGTTGGGCAAGGTGTTTGGTGATGTCTTCATAGATTCGGATTTTGAAATCTATTTTTATGATGTGGGTATCTTTAGGTTTTTGAACCATTAGGACTAATCCCTTGGGTGATAACTCATTAAACCTAAACAAATGCACACTGGTAAATTTGGTGTTTGTTTCAAACACAGGACATAGGAAGCAAACCCATGCCTTATGCCACTTGGCCAACACCTAAGTGAGTAATGTATACATAGAATGAAATAGCACATTGATAGTATAAAATACAAAATACTAATTTTATGAATATTCAAGTTTTCAAATTTTACAACATACAAACTAAAATAAGCACGGTTGAATTATTCTCACTCCATGTGGTGGGGCATGAGCATTTATGAATGAAGGAAAATATCTCATAGAATGCACAAATCCTTTAGATTTTCCGGAGTTTCCTAAAGATATCATGGTTTTTTTAACCATTATAGAGCTTACTTTATTATTTATGTATCTCACTTTAGCAATTTTCAAACTTAGAAATAACAACCTTGGCCTCTCTTCATCAACACATTACATGTCCTGAAAGAGTTTCTATCATTCTAGGGCACATTTGGTAAACTCTTCCCTCCATCTCCTAAAACCAAGATATCATCACAGAGGATTTTCGAAGAGAGTTTTAGGTTTAGTAACTAGGGAGGATTTCTACCATCTAACTTTTTTGAAAGTTTCTCAAAATACTTAAAAAATGATTACCTCAGCTTTCACTCCTTTGTTGTGGAAAATCGTACGAGGAATTTGAATGGTTTCGATCATACAAAAGGGGCCCAAAAAATAAAAAGAATTAATATTTCAAGGCATGGACTTTTCTACAAATATCTCAAAATTTAGGAAGGATCAACGGAGGATGTTTGAATTTCCAGATAGCGTTTGGCCTTTCAGAAATGATGTACGACTTAGATCATTATTTCAGGGCCCATAGGAGCCAAAAACTTGAAAAAAGTACTGCGATATAATCACATTTTCTACACTATGGAAGATAAATGATCTAGAGTTTTTCACAACTTTTTCACGATCCATGATGTATCACACTGCGAAACTGTCCGTGTAGTCGGTTTAGGCATTCTGAAGAGTTTTAGCGGTTTGGATTTTGCAAAAAAGGACCATAGATCTTTGCCGACGTTTTCTATAAAACGTCGGTAAAAGTCTGCATTTTACCGACGTTTTTTTAATTCGTCGGTAATAATATTTCATTTTTACTTTAAATTAATTTTACGATTGATCTTTGCCGACGTTTTACAGAAAACGTCGATAAAAGTCTGATTTTACCGACGTTTTCTTAATTCGTCGGTAATAATATTCCATTTTTACTTTAGTTACAAAATAAATTAATTTTACGATTGGTCTTTGCCGACGTTTTTAGTAAAACGTCGGTAAAAGTCTACCTTTTACCGACGTTTTTAAATAATCGTCGCCAAAAAGTGGACTTTTACCGACGTTTTACTAAAAACGTCGGTAAAAGTCCTGTTTTTGCCGATGATTTGTTTTACGTCGGTAAAAGTCCACTTTTACCGACGCAATTAGAAAAACGTCGCTAAAAAACGTCGCTAAAGGTGCACATTGTTGTAGTGTCAGGGGTGCCCTGAGTGTACGTGTAAGCTTGGAAGGAAATTTTAGTTTTCTGATTTTAATCGCGACTTCAATCTCATTTGAATGATTTTATTTTATTTTACAACTTTCGTTTTTAGCCCGTCTATGTTTGAGGCCCAGAAACCCAAGTTTTGGCACAAAAGGGGTAAAAATGTGTTTTCACACCAAATCTAGACCCAAATTTTGAAATTTCAAGACTATGGCAAATTTTTACTTTTTGGAAACTAGATTTTTCGGTAATCATTTTTGTCTTCTTCGTCGATTTCATCCAAGACCCGCAAGATCATCGTTTAGCCATTCCAAGTTTTGAACTCAATGGGACCCACAGACCCATTGAACTTTAGTAGACTATCTCCCTTTTCATTCTCACGTTTCAGAATCTCCTGCAACTTCTTCTTAAAGGAGAGCCGAGAAAGAGCCCTCTTCCACCTTCTTCTTCACCTTTGCATGCCATTGCTAGGATCTTCCAAATCAAAACCTGAGCATACCCTCTTATTCCCCTCACCTCAAGCCTCCTTTTGTTATAATTCTCTTGAAGTTTCCAGCTGGGCTACCACTTCTTCTTCCCCATTTCTTCTTGTTTAGCTAGCTTCAGGTGAGATATCTTCTTTTCCTCTTTAATGGAGTCTTTTGAGCTCCTTAGGAAGCTTTTCTACTAACATGCAAACTCATTTTTGAAATGGGGGTTTTGTTAACCAAAAATGATGATTTTTTAATGGATTTCTTGGGGCTTCTTGTGTAGATTTCATGGCTCACTCTTGGGTAGGACTTTGACGAGATTTTTTGGATTAGTACTGGTTGAGGCAAGTGATCATTTTAGCACTTTTTGATGCACGCAATATTTGAATATCTTTAGCTTCAATGGTTTGGTTTTTCTCTTATTTTAGTTTGAGCAATGTATTGGTTCAAATATGTGAAATGGTTTGAAATCTTGTCTTAGTCTGAAATGCATATGTTAATGGTTTTATCTTGATAGTTTTCCCTTCAATTAAGTGATCCTTACTTTGTTCAAATGTTTTGTGGATGGATGGAAGATTTAAGGAGCTTGAAAATGGATTGCTTGGAGAATGGAGTAGTTGTGATGGAATTGGAGTACAAATGTTGTCCATGGGAGAGCATGTAGGCTCTGAAAAATGTAGGAGTATTGACAAGGATGAAAAGAAGTGGAATGGGAAAGGAATGGAGGAAGAAAAGATGAAAATCTCAATTTGAACTAGGCTGCAACACATAATCGGTCAGCTGGCGGCCAGCCGATAGGCGATCGACGGCCAACCGAACCAGTTCAGTTCCAATTCCAGTAGCTTGTCTTGGCAACAGGGGAGCATCGGTCAGCTGTTGGCCAGCCGACCTCCATCACTTCGGTCAGCCGACAGCCAACCGAGCACCAGTTATGTTCCATTTCTAGAATGGTGATCCTCCTAACCTGAGACCAGGCGGTTAGCTGTCGGTCAGCTGGCAGCTAGCCGACAGGTGACCGGGGGCTAATCGAGTTTCAATCTAGACTTGTTTTGTGAGATTTTCTTGGGAAATGAAAACCTGAATATGATTAGGAACTTTTAGCTTGAAATTGTGCGCTTGAAACCTTAAAATGTCTTTTAACTTCCGGAGCACCAACCCATTTTACATTACGACATTTGGGTTACAAACACACGAAGATCAAATGAAAGGTCTCAACGTATACTTGACTAATTTTACATTGAGATCATGATTTTTATACGATGAATATCATTTAACACTTGTTTTGTCTTGCAAGTATAAGTTTCGCTTTGAATTGTTCAAGAACTATAACGGGGAACACTTTTCCAGCCTTGTTTTGTTATAGCTTATGCTACTCTTGTTTAGTTTTACCTTGCTTTGTCTTGATAAGTGTATTCCCCTTATTTTCGATAAGTTTTGTACAAGTATCGCTATGTTTTGTGCATACATTAATATCATTGAATACCGCTGAGCTTGGACTGCTCTCTTAGTCTGATCCACTAGTTAAGGGGTCCTTAAATATAAGGACTATCTACAAATTAGTCGTGTAATTATACACACTTTTGTTTCGGTTCCGCGGCCGGTTTTCCAACCCACCTTGTGTGGCTCGAGCTTTCGTTTCGGTTCGTTTCGTCTTATTTTGTCTTTGCTTGCCCTTGTCATCACGTATGACGGGGAAAGGATGATCTCAATGTGTATTCATGAATCATGATGTTTTCTTGAAATCATGCTAGTTTTGCCTTGCATACTATTTATGTTTTGCTCCGAAATCATCTTACGTTTTAGGCACTGTTATTTCATATTTTACTGATTTATATTATGTCTAAATTGATCACCTGCCAGACTGTCATGTCTGATCCATTTGTTTTGGTGTTCAGATGCAGGCACCGATGCCATTGGGGAAGAGCGCCCGGAGGAGGCTTTTGAGCCACCCCCAGCCCATGAGTGGCAACCTGACGACGTCCTCTAGACGTTAGGTGGGGTCCTGAGTTACGAAACATTTGGATTGGGATTTGCTTTGTTATTCTGGGATGTATGGCCTTTGTTGGCCCTTTTCCTTTCGGGGAATGTAAACTTAAGCTTAACTTACTTTTGTTATCTTGAAATTTGGAACTTAAACACTTGGTTATGTTATGCTACATTTCTCCCTCTGTATGTCTATGTCCTTTGAGCTATTTGACTTATGCATCTTGGAATCATTTGATTAACATTGATAAGTTGTGATTGAGATTACTTGCACACTTCCGCAAACCATTGTTCTTGTAAGATTGTTCTATGTTTGTTTTGGAATCCTCACCGCGGAAACTTGTGGGGTAATTATATCACACATTAGTCGCAGGCCCGGGGCTCAGTCCGGGGTCACTACAACGACCCTACCCAATGGTCACCGGCGACCATAGAAATCTGGGTCGCCGGATTTCGCCCAAAAACCCACTTTTCTGGGTATTTTTTGTGTTTCGAGTTGTTTGGACCCTGTGATTTTTCCAAAATCTAATTTTTTGAGCATGATATCCGTCGATCTTCGTCAACATCACGGATCCGCCATCGAAATCATTGAATCACCATCCGATGCTTCAAAATCGCTAACCGGCTAACCAAGAAAGCACACTTTCTACCTGATCGATCGTGAAATCGACTGGACAAATATTGCCAGCCCATTGGTGTCAACCAATGTCTGAAGTTGCATTGCCATCTGACACCAAACAACATGTGGATCCATCGGCGATCATCGCAAGAAGATTTTCAAAAGACGTGGTACGGCCCGCGACTCTTCAAGCGCTCCGGCGACCACTTAATGCAGTTAAATGACCCGTTTTATGACAAGTTAATGCGTTCATTAACTCAATATTTTGGACGGCTCAATCAATAGCAAGGAAAAAGGAGTTACAAATCCAAGCAATCATGGCATTAAACCATGTAACTCCCCTCATCATGGAGATTAAAGGCGATTAAATGGCCATCATTCTCCATCGGCCAATCAGAAGCCAAGAAAAAGGATTTACAAAATTTAGAATTAAATACTTGTAACTCCTCCCATCATGGATCATTAATATAATGAATGCTCATAAACTCTCCTAATAGCCACCAAAAGGGTATAAAAGGCAGTCATTCCAAGGAGAAAAGGCCCCGAAAAAATCGTCCAAAATCAAGCGATCAAGAATCTCCAAAAGTCCAGACACTGCACAAAGAAACTCTGCTACTTTGAAGAAACTCTACAGCAACAAACACCATAAGGTAATTGAAGTCCCTTGGGGGGCCGCCCCCCCCCCCCCCCCCCCCACAAGGTCCCTTCTCATTCTATCCAACATGGCTAGATGTGGCTTTTCAGCCCATCTACTTGGCTTTTTATTGGATATAGGACATCCCCTTGGTCTTTATCCTCTAAAAATCTGAGGTCCGAGCCAAGCCAAGTAAATCAAAGCATCATGTGTTCTCATCTAAAGAACGATGGTGGAGACCATACATGACTCGAGACCGTTGATCTAAACGAGTCTCCACAATCTCCTGAGAAGTTAGATTCATTTTCTTACTTTTTTGTTGTATTTTGTAATTTTAAAGAGACAAAAAATTACAATTCTTGTCTTTCATTATTGATGAGATTTATCAATCGCCTCCTACAACACAAAATCGCCTTTTACGGCACAACCGCCTTTCACGGCAAACAAAAGAAAATCGCCTCTCACGGCATTCAAAATCTTTGTCTCTTTTCTTAAAAATATGTATGTAATGGAAAGTTAGAAAAAAGATTGATTTCATTTCTACTTGTGAAGGTGGATCTCCGGATCACCATTTCTAAATTCCAAGTAGAATAGAAAATCTGGCATACCTGTACAAAAAATGTTGATGCCCACTTTTCGTTCGCCGAACCCAGGCAGACCCGGGGCGGAGGAAGGCAAAAGCCGGGTCCATCACCCTTTGCACATGAGACGCGAAATATCTTGAAGTATTATTTTAGGGTTTATATTTTGTTTTATTGGCCTCTGTTGGCCTTTTATTTTAGGGAATGTAATTAATACATCTTTTGTATTAAACTTGAATATGCAATGAAATCTCATGTTACTTGTTTAGCTCTATTTATATTTTCTTATGATGTACCAGTCTGAGAATGTATCATCCATATGATTCTGCTAATAAGACATTAGTGATGCAATACGGAAGCCGATGTGCATCGGACTTTGGATTGTACCACAATGCAAGCTTCCACTAAATATTTCATGGCGGTGATTGGACCCTACAACTCAAACCAATGCGGATCCTGGGGAAAAAGAAACATTATTGCTACAGTGATTCTCCAATCACGGCCCCTTAATCCTACCCTCATTTTGGGGTCCTGACAAACCTCCTGTCTCACCATCTGTGGGGCCACAAGTAGGGTATTATGGTTAGTCTTCAAAGATGTGTTAGTTGATGAGCATTGACCACAATATGCATCGTGTATTTGCATTTAAAACATTGTTAGTTAGAAAGCAAAGTATGCTTTATACTCCCCCATACTACTCCATAATTTGCCAATTTATTCAAATGAGAAAGCATTCTCTCATAAAGTTTGAAAGATTATTACATCAATAATTATGTGTGCCGTCGATGTGCCATTATAACAACTAATACTTCATGTTAATCTTGTTGAGGAAAACACTCATCAAAATCACAAAAATCGCTAAAACAAAGATGGAAACTAAAGCTCCCACTCCCCTTTTCTCATCATTTGAATTAGCCCATGACATTGGGTCCTTGAAATTGTTGAGTCTTTCCATGTTCACACTATTTTCACCATTTCTTTCCTACTCGGATAATTTCATGTGAGATATCTTGTGGGGGAAGACTTTCTTATAAGATTCCTCTCCAAACAAAAGATTTCAATGCCCAAAACCTTCCACCGGACCCTCCTATGGCGAAATCCAGGTTGGTGTAATTTCATGTATTGGTTAGTAACAAGTGATGTCTCGGGAGTAGCCAAAATGCTTCTTCCACTGGATATATAAAGAGTGTGGAGTGTCATTCTTTTAGGATGAATGAGATAAATATCCCCCCCTTTGGCATTGACAATGTGGCCTTTGAGACATATCTTGGTAAGATGAGGCAACCCTCCAAGGGCAACTTCTGATGGTAAGTTTTGCTTGTGGTAGAAGTGGTGCATGGTGGGGGTGATGTTCTGGTGCAAAAATGTGTTGCCAAAGATGACAGCAAACACCTCGTATTTATCACAGCTACACCTCTCGTCTCGGGGTATCAGCCGAAGTATGAACTTTAAGAGCCGATGCCGTGGAATTGCTTTGATGTTTTTGTGAAGCGGTAAGATTTTGTTTGGGCCTAATATTGCCATCGATATCTACAATACAAGCCAATTAGATCAAATGAAGACTCAATGCCTATTCTTTTACATTAGAATATGTAAGAACTCATAGTCAAATAAGTTACAGTGAAGGATTATTGAAGAGGTGACGTGTGAATGACATGAGGTGAGGGGAGAAGGATATATATTTTTCAAAAAGCTCACTTTAAAACTGATCCATTTCCGCCCTTTTTTTGTCATGGGGCCAACCTTCAATCAATCTAGTCTTTTCACATTTACACTACCGCACCATAAATAGTCATAAGTCTAAATTTGAGACTCAACCAACCTTTTTTCACCATTGGATTGAAATTATAAGAAAATAATGCCTTTAAAACCATTAAATATTAGGACAATGGATCAAAGGGTTAGAATGATCTCATGCTCTCTCATGCACATGGAGCCTAATAATAGACTTTGAACCTTCTATCAATCAAACAATGGGTTGTGGATGGATTTGGTTAATTATAGCCAATCATAATTCATAAATGCATATGTCGATTGTCATTTTGATCAATTTGGAAGTAATGAAATAACCTCTGTAATGATTAAAATGGATTTATGTAGGGTTACTCTCTCCCACTAACGTTACCATAGTAACTATCAACTTTAATAGCTTTACAGAAAAATAAATACAATTTTTTCAAATTATTCATATACGAATAAAGAAATGGGTAAAAGCATCATTTTACTATAAAAACTTAAGGTGGTTGTACAGCAACTAATTATGGAACATGCAAGGTATTAAAATAAAAAAGTAGGGGGTATATACTAATATTGAAACCATAGAAGCCTATTTACAAATCCACGTAGAAATCTCAGTCTGGCAATAAAAAAACTCTTTTAAATAGAAATCTTAGGTGGGTATACAAAAAGACTCATTTTAAAATAAATCACACAACTTGGTTTTCTTGGGTAAGGCCAACTTGAGCTATTATGTTTAAAATTGACTAGACTAGTTAACTCGGGCTGGCCATTTTTCGGGTTGTGCTCGAATTAAAGCTTGATTTGAAATCTTTCATTTTATTTTATTTTTTTAAATCTAGTTTGGCTAAGGCTTAAAGGATCATTTGTTTGGGTTGAAAATGAGCCATTTACCAATGTAAAAGAGCCATGCATGTAATTGTTTACCATGTGGGTCATTTGTTTCATGTGAAAATAATTCACATGTGTAAAAAGAACACACCAAAATGGTGTTAAACGGTTTACCATCTTAGGAGTTGTTAAATGAATTCACACCTGCTTTTAATAAGGCACTTAGCATCGTGGTTGAACAAGGTATGTGCTACATCTTTTTGGGTAAAAAAATTACTTGCAAGCCCCCAATTCAAAGTCCGAGTCAATCATCCTCTTTAGGAGACTAAGTATGTAAAGATAGTCAAATTGTATCTCCTAATTCTTTATGGACTTTGAGGAATACGTGAAAAAATATAGACCATATTCATCCTCTTTAGAAGACTAAAGATGTAAAGATAGTCAAATTTTATGTCGTAATTCTTTATGTACTTTGAGGAATACGTGAAAAAATATAGAGCATATTCATCCTCTTTAGAAGACTAAAGATGTAAAGATAGTCAAATTTCACGTCCTAATTCTTTATGTACTTTGAGGAATATGTGAGAAAATATAAACCATTAGATTTAATTTTCTGAACTTTTGTACTTCCTTAATTCGCGATCCAAACCGTTCATCTTCTTTAAAATTAGCTAGGGAATCAAATAACTAATCTAAATTCTTTAGTTATTAAAATTTTGTGAAAAGTCCCTAAAATGAGACTACAGTTAGAATTGTCGGATGCACATGTGTATCATTTGCATATGTAAATGATTCACATGATCATCCATGTACAATCTTGTTTATATATGAAAATAGTGACAAACATGAAGATTTGTTTCACATGTTTATAATTTGCATATATAAATGATTCATATGATCATCTACATATGTAACGTTAAGAGTATTTCTATTTTGGATCTAAAGTACTATGGACTTGTAGGAATTGGACCAAATTTAATTTCAAGCTCTATTCTATGTTATGCTGTTGGAAATAGGTGGGCCTCTAGGATAGGTTTTCAAAACTTTTGACCCACTTGACTCAAGGATCAACTATCCAGAAGGCTGCAAAACCCAATCCAGGATCCATGTCCTCTTTTTCATGATCAAGTACAGTAATAAACCCTATCTAGAAGATAGAAATAGCAGCATACAAGCAACCACGAAATCCACAACATATAAGGAAGTAGATCATACCTATGGAGTTTGGTTGTGCTCTAAGGGAGAATTTGATTTCTTTCTTTGATGATGAAACGCTTTCACAAACAAATCAGAATCTCCAAGACCTAATTGTCTTCCATGCTATGACCCATATCATATTCTCTTTTCTCAAGAAGATGGGTGGGATCTCCAAGAGAAATACTAACTAGAAACTGAAGGAAAAACTAGAAGAGAAACTAAAAGAGAGAAGAGAGGGGAAGTAGTGTGCAACTCTTGCACAATGGGTATTGGGCGTGAATCCCAAGATGGGAATAGCCTCAAAAACGTCCAGCCCATTCTCCTCTTATATATAGTTTAAGCAACCTCCTCTTTGTGTATTATTAGAAGTCCAACTTCTATAATAATTAGCAATTCTCTATTCCTACTATTACCATTATTAGAAGTCTTACTTCAAATAGAAATAGTAGCTTTCCCTTTTAAGTTCAAATAGAATTAGTAATGATCCAATCTTGGGCTAGCGTGGGGACCACAAGGGATTCCATAGAAAGCTGGCTCCAACTGGGACACCGTGACCCCACATCTCATGTGCAATCTGGGCCTACAGTTAATTGCAAATAACTCCACTATATAAATGCAATTGAACTCCAGTCTTAGGAATAAATTACATGAAGACCCCAAACTTCCCAATGTCCACAAGTAGGGCCCTCCATCAATATTCATAGATCAATTGGACCTGTCTTCCAAACTTAGATCCATATCTTATTATCCTTCAGCCCCAATTAATTATAATGATCATTTGGTACCGATCCAATTAACTCTTAATCGGAATGGGTGCGCACTTGCCAATGATAAATCCATTAATTGGCACAAGGGCATATTAAAGATAGATTCCATCTTGACCATCGAATGTTCCCACAGCTCTACTACCACGTACCCAAATTACCTACAATTGGCCTCACTCATTGGTGACTCAAAGCAAATGAATAGATAGAAACTTGAGTTCATTAATGTCTCAGGATTGAGAGCCTATTGTTAGGGAATTATGAGAGTAGACCTTTAAAGTAAAGATAGTGTTCATAAGGTGCATCTCGTGGTCCTTCAATACATCCAATGTACCAGCACTATGATCCAGAATCTTACATTCTGATGATCGAGACAAATCACACTATCTCATAGTAATCAAAGTACTGCAACCTTGCAGATGAGATGTCCAATCTCATCACTGGTTGTGAAGATATTCAAGTATAAGATTTGCTATACATGTCTCCCGTATGTGGATCTCATCTATACACATGTATTGCATCTAGTATACTTATGGACTCTGGTTCATCTCATTAACCATCATGTCATTCGTATTAGTTATGTGCAAACAAGTAATAAAACACCATTCATCTCATGAAAGGAAAGCATGAATATATTGATAAATAAAGAAATTAATCAATTTATTACGTCAATCTTAATGGATTGAGACCATAAAACTAACAATGCTCATTGATCATGTACTATGTACTTCATGCTTAACCAATTCATTTGTACATGCCCCCTAGTTCAAGTAAATTTGGTGCATTAATTGCCTAAACAAGTGTGGCATTTGAAGTGACTAAGGTGGAATCAAATAAAGCCATCCCACGATTAATGTTAAATTCGGTATTAGTGATTATCAACAACGTAGTTATATATATGACATGGTGATGGCAACATTACGTAGTAATGCATATGAGAATGGTTGGACTCATTGGAATAGGTATCCTCTCTCTCCCTCTCTCTCTCTGGGCTTCGATTTATGTTAGAATTGTCCGGACAGGTACGTAATTTGGTTGTTGAGTTTAGGCAAACCATTAATTAAAAGTTGTAAAGTTGGTTTGGCCCAATACCTAACCCACTTAGTGGGCTCTCCTTCGTAGTTGTGTGGGTTCTATTGTGTCGTGGAAAGACAAAAAAAGAAAATAAAAACAAGGCCCTCATGAATATCAATGTTTTCCTTTCTGGAATTATAGTCATATTTTCATTTGGCTTCTTGACAAGTCGTTTTGTTTGCTAAATATACTACTATCAGTTGATTTTTTTTCACACACGCATAGAGAGAGAATGCCGGTAAAGGCTCCTATTCCAAAATTTGGGTAAATTTATAAAAAGAGGACTTACCGGAAGGAGTGGAAGACTCATCTTAATTAATGAATAAGGCATGACCTTAAAGAACATTGAAGAGTTAGTGCAAGAAAGAGATATTATATCAGATACAGAGATGTGTCCTCCCAGGAGAGAGCTGTGAATTGACACCCCTCCAGCGCAATGAGCAATTACGTGAACTTTAGTAGATGGGCCATGCAACTCACGGATTTTTGCAAATGTTGCAATTGAAGAAAAACAATTAGGACCCACAAGAGGTAGATTGTATGTTTCCACAAGGAATAAACACTATTGATTCTGCCAAATTCATTCAACCAGAAGATAGTCAAAATTAAAAATTTTATGCTAAACCCCAAAAAAGTTAAAACATTTGCTAGATTTTGGGATGCACCCAAGCAAATGGATTTTATGCATTACCTGCTGGGATATCAAACTTTCCAATATCTTCAATTGTGAAGTCATTTGATGGATTTAGAGGATGTAGTCTTACTTGAAGTATCCATGGCTCATAACCTTCATCAAGTAAGGTTCTAACGAGATCTCTTGCCTCAGTTGGACACCAAAAGCTCTCAGTCGAATACCCATTAAGCAAGAAAACTGGGTATCCTTTCCTTTCTCCATTTGGTATCCATTGCTTGCAACTAATGACAAATCCATCACCGACACAATCAATAGAATGCACTTGTTAAAAGTTCAAAATCTTGTGTGATATGTACATGGAATCTACTCGGGTCAAACATAATTACTATTTAAGTAGCAATCAACAAATTTGAGTTAAATCAATCAAGTTTAGAGAAGAAAGTTTGTAGACTATCATAAGAAGATATCTATGAGATGGATCGTTTCAAGTACCTGTTGTTATTGAATGAAGAACATGGGGTGGGTAAGGTCTTTCTGTCAACTTGTAGGAGCGAAAGTCCACATAAGGCATTCGCGGTGTTTGTAAAATATATGTTCTAAAGAAACTTTGCAAACGATAATATATAAATCTTCCTCTTTGACGCCCTTTCATAGTTACCAAGCTTCTCAATAGCCCAAAGTGGATAGATGTACTTCCCCTGTTAGATCCAAAGGCTCTCCTGTTGAACTTGTGCCTTGTTGTAACTTGGTAGCATCTTTTGGTTGGACTTCTTTGAAAGTGACATGTAAGTGTTGGAAGTGGGTGGGCCTCTAGTATAGGTTTCAAAACTTTTCATCAATTAGAAGTAGTGAACACCTATCCAAAAGCCAATAAACCCCAATCCAGGATGCATGTCCTCAATCTTAGCCATCATGGTCAGCAAGCAAACCTATCAAGAAGATAGAAACAACACCTGACAAGCGACCACGAAATTCCACAACATACAAGGAGTAGAAAATACCTATGGAGCTCGATTGTGCTCTAATGGAGAACTTGGTTAAACTCTTTAATGAAGAGCTCTTTCACAAAGCAAATCAGAATCTCCAACGCCTAATCGTCTTCCACACTAAGTCCCGCTTCGGATCTCTTTTCTCAGGAGAGATGGTGGAATCTCCAAGAGAAAGACTAACTAGAATCACTAAGGAAACTAGAAGGGAACTAGAAGTGAGAGAGGGGAAGAGGAGGAATGCAACTCTTGCACATTACGGAGCCTTGGGCGTGTATCTCCAAGGGATTAGAGCATGTCGGACGTCCAAGGTGCTCCTCTCCTCTCTTTAAATAGTTCTGCAACTCCTCTCTCTGTGTATTATTAGAAGTCCAACTTCCACAATAATTAGTAACCCTTTGTTCCCACTATTACCATTATTGGAAGTCTCACTTCAAATAAAAATAGTAGCTTTCCTTTATGAGTTCAAATAGAATTAGTAAAGACCTAATCTTGTGCTAGAGTGGGGACCACTAGGGATTCCACAGAAAGCTGGCTCCAATTGGGACACCGCGACTCTACATCTTATGTGCAATCTGGGCCAACAGTTAATTGCAAATAACTCCACTAAATAAATGCAATTGAACTCCAGTCTTAGGAATAAATTACATGAAGACCCTAAACTTCCCAATTACTACAACTAGGCCCCTCTATCAAAACCCATAGATCAATTGGACAGACTGTTCCACCAATTTAGATCCATATCTTATTATCCTTGAGACCCAATTAATTATAGCAATCATTAGTACCATCCAATTAACTTTTAATTGAGATGGGTGTACACTTACCAATGATAAATCCATTAATTGGCATAAGGGGAAAAGATAGATTCTGTCTTGACCATTAAATGTTCCCACAATCCTACTACCATGTACCCAAGACACCGAGGTGTTGACCTACAGTTGGCCTCACTCATTGGTGGCTCAAAGCAAATGAATAGATAGAAACTTGAGTTCATCAATGTCTCAGGATTGAGAGCCCATTGCCAGGGAATTATGAGAGCAGACCTTAAAGTAATGACAGTGTTGTTGAGGTACTTCTCATGGTCCTTCATTACATCCGATGTACCAGTATAATGATCTAGAATCTTTCATTCCTATGATCGAGACAGATCATACTATCCTATGATCGAGACAGATCACACTATCTCATAGTGATCATAAATACTGCAACCTTGTCAGATGAGATGCCCAATCTCATCACTGGTTATGAATCAATTTAAGTATAAGATTTGTGACACATTTCTCCTATATGTGGATCTCATCCACACACGTGTTACATCTAATACACTTGTGGACTCCGGTTCATCTCATGAGCCAATATGTCATTTGTATTGGTTATGTGCATTTAAGTAGTAAAACACCATTTATCTCACGAAAGGAAAACACGAATATATCGATAAATAAAGAAATTAATCAATTTATTACATCAATCTTAATGGATTGAGATTATAAAACTAACAATCTCCCACGTGGGCTCAATGCCAGCCAGGGTTGCATCTCATGCCCATCCCATCCACTTGCTGCTCAAAGACTTTGGTAGTCAAAAGGCTTAGTAAAGGGATCTGTGAGATTATCCGCATATGCTATCTTGGTGATGGCAATGTCACCTCTCTGCACAATCTCTCTGACCAATTGATATTTCCTCTGTACATATTTTTGGCTTTTATGGCTACTGGGTTCCTTGGACTGTGTGACCGCCCCGCTGCTATCATAGTAAACTGTGAGCGGTTGTCGCGCAAAAGGTACCACTCCAAGTTCCATAAGGAATCTTTTGAGCCAAACTGCTTCCTTAGCAGCTTCACAAGCCGCCACATATTCAGCTTCCGAGGTGGAATCAGCCGTACATTTCTGTTTAATACTCCTCTTACTGATAGCTCCGCCGCCAAGCATAAACATATACCCAGAGGTTGATTTCCTGGAATCTTTATCTGACATGAAGTCGGAATCTGTGGAATCAACTCATCACTGCCATAAATTAACATGTAATCTCTAGTCCTTCTCAAGTATTTGAGAATACACTTCACATTAGTCCAATGGTAAAGACCTGGGTTAGACTGATATCTGCCGACCAAGCCCATTGCATGACAAATATCCGATCTAGTATAAAGCATAGTATACATGAGGCTGCTAATAGCCGAGGCATATGGCACTTCTCTCATCTGCTCCTATTCCTGAGCTGTCTTGGGACATTGATCCTTGGAAAGGTCCACTCCATGCCTGAAAGGTGTGATACCCTTCTTGGAGTCTTGCATTGCAAGCCGCACTAGTACCTTATCTATGTATGCAGCTTGAGATAAGCCGATCATCCTATTTTTTCGGTCTCGATGGAGCTTGATCCTAGGATGTAGCTAGCTTCTCCCAAGTCTTTCATATCAAAAGTCTTAGCCAACCAAACTTTTACTGTAGACAGCATTCCTACGTCTCTCCCGAGAAGAAGAATGTCATCGACATATGGTACAAGAAAAACTACCCTATCTCCACTTTTCATATACACACATGACTCATTCGGATTTTGACAAAAACCAATTGCCTTGATTGCCTGGTCAAAATGGATGTTCCCGGCTTCGGGATGCTTGCTTTAATCCATAAATGGATTTCTACAGTTTGCAAACTCTTTGCTCTTGGTTTTTAGCCACAAAACCATCTGGTTGCATCATATAGATGTCTTCCTTAAGATGGCTGTTGCGAAACGTCGTATTGACATCCATTCGCCAAATCTCGTAATCGAGATGAGCCGCAATAGATAAGAGTATCCAGATAGACTTCAGCATGGCTACTGGCGAGAAGGTTTCCTCATAGTCGATACCTTCTTTCTGAGTATACCCTTTCGCAACAAGACTGGCCTTAAAGGTCTCAACTCTTCCGTCTGGTCCTCTCTTCCTCTTGTAGACCCACTTGCACCCAATAGGTTTAATATTGGCAGGCAAGTCCACAAGTGTCTAGACTTGATTAGAGTACATCGACTCCATCTCAGCTTTCATAGCTTCTTGCCAACGTCCCGAATCTATGTCATTGATTGCTTCATTATAGTTACAGGGATCTTGTTCCAGTTCTTTCGAGATTGTCTCGTAAGCCTCTCTTAAAAACAAGAACCTACCAGGGGGCCTGACAATCTTCCCACTACGGCGAGGCACTGGTTTAACTACTGGGTTAAGTGTGGGCGGATTTTCTTCAAGTTCGGTCATAGTAGGATTTGGAATTGACTTCTCTTGAATCTCTTCCAAGATAACCTTTTCTAAAGATTTCCGGTCAATCATATAATCTTCCTCTAGAAAAACCGCATTAGTGCTGACAAGCACTTTCTGGTCTCTGGGATTATAGAATATCCAACCTTTAGTTCCTTTACGATATCCTACAAAAGTGCACACTTCCGACTTCGATTCCAACTTATCCGTCTTTACCTTCAGCACATGTGCCGGACAACCCCAAATATGTAAATGTTGTAGACAAGGCTTTCGCCCAGACCACAACTCCCGGGGAGTCTCAGGTACAGACTTAGATGACATAAGGTTTAGTATGTACATTGCAATATCTAAAGCATATCCCCAAAAGGATATAGGTAATCCTGATAAACTCATCATAGACTTGATAATATCTAAAAGAGTCTGGTTCCTTCTTTCTGCTACTCCATTCTGTTGAGGCATACCAAGAGCAAACAACTGGGATATAATCCCATTCTCTGATAAGGATCCCATAAAATCAGCTAAGAGATATTCCCCTCCTCTATCTGACCGAAGATTCTTGATACTTTTACCTAATTGTTTTTCTGCTTCCACTCGAAACTCTTTGAACTTTTCAAAAGCCTCAGACTTGCGGTGCATAAGGTATATGTATCCATATCTTGAGTAGTCATCTGTGAAAGTGATGAAGTACTCATATCCTCTTCTCGCTCTAACATTTATGGGTCCACACACATCAGTATGCACAAATTCCAATAAATCTTTGGCCCTATTTCCCTTATATGAAAAGGGTCTTTTGGTCATTTTGCCTTCCAGACAGGATTCGCAGACAAGCATTGGTTCTACCACCAATGAAGGTAAGATACCATCTTTCACTAGCCTATCAATCCTGCTTAGGTTAATGTGACCTAGCCTCAGGTGCCAAAGCTTTGTTGGATTAGATGAAGGTGCTTTTCTCTTTAATGATGGTCTATTATTTATCTCGGTATCATGTATCTCATACATTGTGGGAGTTAACAAATAAAGTCCAATGATTATCTTGCCAGAACATATGAAAGTACCATTCCTCTTTACGACAACTTCAGTACCAAAAGTAATGGAATAACTTTTATTCACCAAACTAGAAACTGAAATTAAATTCTACCTTAAAGATGGTACAAATAATGTATCCGACAAAATCAATTTATTATCTGAAAAACATAAAGTAATAACTTCCACTGAAACCGCTTCTGCTTTAGCATCAGATCCTAGGTTGACAATGATTTCGCTGTCACTGGGCCTCCTAGTTTCCCGGAACCCCTGCAACAAATTACATATGTGATTAGTTGCACCAGAGTCAACACACCAGGATTCTAAAGTACCAGTCGCAAAACTAACTTCAGAAACAAGTGACTCAATGATACTGGAGGTTTTTTTCTTGGACAAAATCTGGACAATTCCTCTTCCAATGTCCAGTCTTACCATAGTGGAAACACTTTCCCTTAGTCCCTGAACCCTTAGCCTTTGCCACACCAGCATTAGGACTATTTTCCGTCTTAGGACCCTTGGGGACTGATTTCTTTTTGCCTTTCCAGCCTTTGCCTTTCAGCTTAGGCCTGGCATCTAACTTTTCTGTCATCAGGGCAGTTGGCCTATTCTTCATAATTCCCTCAGTAGCTACCAGTTGGCTAGACAGCTCAGCTAGGGTCAGATTCATTTTATTCATATTATAATTGATCTTAAAATAGTTGAATGAATCTGGTAGCGACTCGAGGATTATGCCAATTTGCGATTCTGCATCAATCACGGCACCCAGTACATCTAACTCATTCAATGAGTCTATCATCTTTAGCATATGGTCCTGTACTGGTGTACCCTCAGCCATCTTGGTGCTTATGAGCACCCTCATAGCAGCCTGCCTAGCAGGACTGCCCTGGTCCGTAAACATCTCCTTTAAGTTCGATATAATATTGTATGCAACCTTATAGGACTGATGTTGGTATTGCAAAACACTAGACATGGATGCCTGTATATAACATCTCGCCATCTCGTCGTCTTTGGTCCATTTGGCATAATGGTCTTTCTCTTCCTATGGTGCATCTGGCATAGGCTCATCAAGGGGGGGCATGGTAAGGACATATTTATATCCTGATGCAGTCAAGACAATATCCATGTTCCGTTTCCAGTCTACATAGTTGGATCCCACCAACATATTCTGGTTGAGAATGGTTGCAAGTGGATTGAAAGTACTTGAATTCATGTTGAATAAACTGTAGCACATAACCATACATTCAATTAAGGAATATTAATGACATTAGGATTTATTATTCTACCAAATTTATGTAGGAATCCTCATAACCACTAAAATTTAGAATACATCGGAATTCTAATCCCTAGGATATGCCTCCTTGGGAAGTGCGAATACCACCTAGATTGGTGCGGATCAAAGTAAGTCAAAATTTGGATTAAGACTAACTATCCATGATCCCCTATCATTCATTATTAACTAGGTATCTCATACCTAGTAATGTATGACTCCCGATTAGCTTTGGTTTCTAAAATACATGAGGCAAATCCTTAGGGATACTACATCATTATTTTAGTTAAGTGTGACTCACCAAGTAACATTGCGTGACAACCGTTGCAGGCAGCCCCTCTATAGGGAGTGAACCCCCACCCCGTCTCACCAACGCTATCATTTGGGAGATCAATATCTAGTAACCAGACAAATAAAAGCCCTCTGTGGGGAACGGCTATTCTCAAGATGGCGCGAGACTAATATTTTCCTTACAATGGAACTATGGTGGAAAACCATGGGGATTTCTTAATTTAATGCCTCGCTCCCACTTAATATTTTAGAATTGAGGATTTTCCTTTTAAGGTATTACGGCCCACATATACATATATGAACATCAAATCATCTCATGATATGATCAAATATTGATTCCAAGTCAAGTTATTTTAAAGAAAGTCCAGTCTCTTAAATTAGTGTTACCAATGTTTCCATCTCATGGGTCATCAACACTAATTGGAACTCTTTCCAAAAATTAATTTGATTTGACCAATTTTAGTAACTTGCTATGTTTGGATCAGATTTGGAAACATTCTAAATCAAGTATTCATCCATAAATAGAAAATGCTAAAATGTGTAACTAGTCATCTCCTCCACATGGCCCTAGCGGAATAGACTTCTTGGACTTCTAGACTTTCCAATACTTTGGAATTGCTCAAACTCTTTGGGCAACTCCAAAACACCTTTTGGGAATCTTCAAACTCTTTGATTAGGAGTCCAACTTCACTTTCCTTCTTTGTCTTAGACATCGCCGGAATTTACAAATTTTGAAAATTACATAAATTCCTATGTCTCTAGGATGAGACTTACATGGTAATCGAAAATTGAAATCAAAATGGCTATAGGGAAACCATCATGCCTTGCCCTTTCATGGAAAACCAAGGAAACCATGATGCCCTTTACACTTAGCCTTTAAAAAAACCAACCATAAAAGAAAGTAAAAGACTTGTGGGTCATATGGAGAAGACAAGAAAACAGCATGTTAGTATCTCATACAACTACACAAAACACACAAATAGGCTGCCAAACAATATTGGAAAAATAGGACACACAAAGAAGACCCGAAACTGAAAATTCCTAAAATCTGCATGTTCTGTCACAGTGTCCCCGGTCGACCGACCAGAGAGCCCGGTCGACTGGACTGCAAGTACCCGGTCGACCAGACACGAGTCCCGGTCGACCGGACAGACGAACGTAAGAGTTTGGGTTTTTCTTTTTCTTATCCATTCAACTCCAACACTCTTTTGAAGTGTTCCAATGGCTTCCTATCATCCTTCCATCATTATTACACCCTTTTGTGACTGTCCAAACATGGATTCACCATTAATAAAAGTAAAACCATAAAAACCGATCCATACATAGCCCTTCCTCTATCTTCGTCGCATCTCATGCAAAGAACAGAGCAAGCTTGCTGTTGTAACTTGATCAGAGATGAGGTATGGCTCTGATACCAATTGTTGGAAGTGGGTGGTTCTCTAGGATAGGTTTCAAGACTTTTCATCAACTAGAAGTAGTGAACACATATCCAAAAGCCAATAAACCCCAATCCAGGATGCATGTCCTCAATCTCAGCCATCATGGTCAGCAAACAAACCTATCAAAAAGATAGAAACAACATCTAACAAGCAACCACGAAATTCCACAACATACAAGGAGTAGAAAATACCTATGGAACTCGATTGTATTCTAATGGAGAACTTGATTAAAGTCTTTGATGAAGAGCTCTTTCACAAAGCAAATCAGAATCTGCAATGCCCAATTGTCTTCCACGCTATGCCCGCTTCGGATTTCTTTTCTCGAGAGAGATGGTGGAATCTCCAAGAGAAAGGCTAACTAGAATCACTAAGGAACTAGAAGGGAACTAGAAGAGAGAGGGGAAGAGGAGGAATGCAACTCTTGCACACTAGGGAGCCTTGGGCGTGTATCTCGAAGGGATTAGAGCATGTAGGACGTCCAAGGTGCTCCTCTCCTCTCTTTAAATAGTTCTGCAACTCCTCTCTTTGTGTATTATTAGAAGTCCAACTTCAATAATAATTAGTAACCCATGTTCCTATTATTACCACTATTAGAAGTCTCACTTCAAATAAAAATAGTAGCTTTCCTTTTTAAGTTTAAATAGAATTAGCAAAGATCTAATCTTGGGCTAGCGTAGGGACCACTAGGGGTTCCATAGAAAGCTGGCTCCAACTGGGACACCGCGATCCCACATCTCATTTGGAATCTGGGTCCACAATTAATTGCAAATAACTCCACTAAATAAATGCAATTGAACTCCAGTCTTAGGAATAAATTGCATGAAGACCCTAAACTTCCTTATTACTACAAGTAGGCCCCTTATCAAAATCCATGGATCAATTGGACAGACTGTCCCACCAATTTAGATCCATATCTTATTATCCTTGAGACCCAATTAATTATAGTAGTCATTAGTACCATCCAATTAACTCTTAATTGAGATGGGTGTACACTTACCAATGATAAATCCATTAATTGGCATAAGGGGAAAAGATAGATTCTGTCTTGACCATTAAATGTTCCCACAATCCTACTACCATGTACCCAAGACACCGAGGTGTTGATCTACAGTTGGCCTCACTCATTGGTGGCTCAATGCAAATGAATAGATAGAAACTTGAGTTCATCAATGTCAAAGGATTGAGAGCCCATTGCTCGGGAATCATAAGAGCAGACCTTAAAGTAATGACAGTGTTCATGAGGTGCTTCTCATGGTCCTTCAATACATCCAATGTACCAATATAATGATCTAGAATCTTTCATTCTTATGATCGAGACTGATCGCACTATCTCATAGTGATCATAAATACTGCAACCTTATCAGATGAGATGCCTAATCTCATCATTGTCTGTGAATCAATTTAAGTATAAGATTTGTGACATGTGTCTCCTATATGTGGATCTCATCCACAAACGTATTACATCTAATACACTTGTGGACTCCGGTTCATCTCATGAGCCAGTGTGTCATTTGTATTGGTTTTGTGCATTTAAGTAGTAAAACAACATTCATCTCATGAAAGGAAAACATGAATATATTAATAAATAAAGAAATTAATCAATTTGTTACATCAATCGGACATCGGTTGACCGTACATCAAAGCTTGACATCTTTCTCATGGTGAAATTAAGTCTAGCATCGATGGGACCCCAAATGACTTCAAAACTCGAACAAAATCCCATGGTTGGTCCTATCTATTGCTCAGGAAGCTCCATCTGAAATTTTGAGGTCAGACATCATTTGACCTAGTCTCGATTCTTGACAGAATATCGGCAACAAAGTCTTCGGCTTTTCCAAAAAAAAGGAATCTTTGTGTTCTAATTTTCACGGCTTCTCGTTAGGTTTGCTTCAGGAGAATTAAGTCAATAAGTGAGGAAAAAAGTCAAGAAAAAATACAGGAGAAAGACGAAACAAAAAAGGCAGAAAAACGACCGAGAAACAGTGAAGAAATCCGGGTCACTGGATTTCGCCCCAAAAACCCACTTTTTTGGGTATTTTTCGCGTTTAGAGTTGTTTGGCCCTTGTGAGTTTTCCAAAATCTGATTTTTTGAGCATGATATCCGTCGATATTCGTCAACATCACGGATCCGCCGTCGAAATCATGGAATCATCATCCGACGCTTCAAAATCGCCAATCGGCTAACAAAGAAAGCATACCTTTTACCTGACCGATCGTGAAATCGACTTGACAGATGTTGTCTGCTCATTGGTGTCCAACAATGTTTAAAGTTGCATCGCCATCCAACATAAAAAAATATGTGGATCCATCGGCGATCATCGCAAGAAGAATTCCAAAATACGTGGTACAGCCCGCGACTCTTCGAGCGCTCCGGTGACCACTTGATGTAGTTAAATGACCCGTTTTATGACAAGTTAATGATGTCACTAACGCATTATTTTGGATGGCCCAATCAGAAGCAAGGAACAAGGAGTTACAAATCCAAGCAATCATGGTATTAAACCATGTAGCTCCCCTATTATGGAGATTAAGGGCAATTAAATACACATCATTCTCCATCGACCAATCAGAAGCCAAGAAAAAGGAGTTACAAAATCTAGAATTAAAAACTTGTGACTCCTCCCATCATGGAGCATTAATGTAATCAATGCTCATAAATTCTCCTAATGGCCACCACAAGCCTATAAAAGGCCATCATTCCAAGGAAAAACGGCCCCAAAAAATCGTCTGAAATCAAGCGATCAAGAATCTCTAAAAGTCCAGACACTGCGCAAAGAAACTCTTCTACTTTGAAGAAACTCTGCAGCAACAAACACCACAAGGTGATCGAATTCCCTTGAGGGGCCACCCCCCAGGGTCCCCTCTCCTTCTATCCAACATGGTTAGACGTGGCTTTTCAGCCCATCTACTCAGCTTTTTATTGGATATAGGACCTCCCCTTGGTCTTTATCCTCTAAAAATCTGAGGTCTAAGCCAAGCCAAGTGAATCAAAGCATCATGTGTTCTCATCTTAAGGACTATGGCGGAGTCCATACATGACTCGCGACCGTCGATCTAAACGAGTCCCCACAATCTTCTGAGAAGTTAGATTATTTTTCTTACTTTTCTGTTGTATTTTGTATTTTTAAAGAGAAAAAAAAAACACAATTCTTGTCTTTCATTATTGATGAGATTTGTAAATCACCTCCTATGGCACAAAATCGCCTTCTACGGCACAAAACCGCCTTTCACGGCAAAAAAAAAAGAAAATCGCCTCTCAAAGCATTCGAAATCTTTGTCTATTTTCTTAAAAATATATGTGCAATGGAAAGTTAGAAAAAATGTTGATTTCCTTTCTACTTGTGAAGGTGGATCTCTGGATTACCATTTCTAAATTCCAAGTATAATAGAAAGTCTAGCATACCCGTATAAAAAATGTTGATGCCCGCTTTTCGTCCGCCGGACCTCGACAGACCTGGGGCGGAGGAAGGAAAAGGCCGGGTCCATCAGGTTAGCACACCCGGTGGGACTCGTTCATTTGAGAAATTGATGTTTAGATTCTTTGGCTTGTTTCTATTTGGTGGCCTATGTTGGATCTTGCATTTTTTCTTAAAAAAAAATACATGAGATGGGATTCTTGGAAATTTCTTTCTTTGAAGTTTATTTCAAGTCTTTCTCTTTTCAAAAAAATCTGATTTCACTCTTTTGGATTCAAATTGGAGAAACTATGGTTCTTTCCTTTTCGGACAATAGCTCACGAAAATTGCTGAGCTGACGTTCGGATTTGGAGGGGCCATTTTCACTCTTTGATGGGTCCATTAGTAATCTTTTAAAAAAAAAAATACATAAAATAAAAACTTCAGATTTCTCTCTTTTGGATTCAAATTGGAGAAATCTTGGTTCTTTCCTTTTCGGACAATAACTCGAGGAAATCGCTAAGCTAATGTTCGGATTGGGAGAGGCCATTTCTTCTCTTTGATGGGTTCATTAGTGGTCCTTAAAAAAAAAAGGGTTAAAAAAAACACTAAGGTTGCACCAATTGTGTTCTTTGACCAAAGTGGATCTAAGAAAACCCTTGTCCAGAGTGTGGAGGCAGCTAGACTGTTCGAGGCAAGGGTCCTTCAAAAGGGTTCATTAAGTAATCCTACCCTTACCTGGGGGCTGATTTGTCTACTAACGTTTCATAAAATGGAATTGGAGACCTATGTGTACTCTACAAAAAAAATCTTTTAAAAAAAATCTCTTACAAAAAAAAGAAAAAGAAAAACTCCTCTCTTTTTTTAGTTCAAACTTGAGAAATCCTGGTTCCTTTTCGGATTTAGTGGTCGCAGAAATGTTTGAACCTGTATTCGGATTGGAATACCATTTGCTCTCTTCGATGAACTTGATTTTTAGCCTTTAAAAAAAAAAACTTCCGTCAGTTTTGGGTTCACATTCGAGAAATTTTGGTTCCTTCCCTTTCTGATCTAGTGCTCACAGAAATGTTTGAGCCTGTGTTCGGATTGGAATGCCATTTGCTCTTTTTTAAGAATCCAATCTTGACCTTTCAAAAATCCCATCTCATTTCCATTCCAAGGATGCGATTTTGCCAACACTTGTGCCTAGCTGTGCTAGTACGCCCTTTCAAAGTCTACTGTATTCGCGACCGACATATTTGTACCTCTAACCTTATATCATCTTACCTCGAGTGAGCCTTGCTTCTCGGTAGTTTGAATTAAGGTTTATAATTGCTTATAGCAGTCACTGGAACACTCATTCTAAGCCTACAATACTTGCGTTTAGAACAATTGTATCCTCTATGGCGTTTTGCCTTCTTCATTACGCTCGGGACGGGCCATGCCCCCTGAGAGATTTGAAAAGATAAAACTATAGTATTTTCCATTTATGATCACCGTATTCTTGTGATTATTAATGGATGTGGTCATTTTTTAGAAGTATTCCAAACTAACAATGGTAGCTTCATTGACCATCACTTTTGATGAGAACAAGTACCAAGTCATGCTTCAAGAGAAGCAAAACAAGCGCACTCTCAAGGAGAACCGGTTCTACCCTCTCTTACATGAAAGAGGAGAAATCCACTGTCAAACCCCAACCCAGGATTAGCGCGAATAGTGTTAATTAAGTGCGTGTTTAGTTATTATGTGGGTTTAATGTTCGTAGGTTAGGAATTTGCTCGATTTAGTCTGGAATTAGCTTTGGGGAATTTTGAGAGCGTTTTGTGCTATTCAGTCACACTCAGGGGTGCCTTGAGTGTACGTGTAAGCTAGGGAGGAAATTCTAGTTTTCCTGATTTTAATCGTGATTTCGACCTCATTTAAATGGTTTTATTTTATTGTTCACTTTTTGTATTCAGCCTGTTCGTGTTTGAAGCCCAGAAACCCAAGTTTGGCCCAAAAGGGTAAAACAGTCTTTTCGCACCAAATCTGGACCCAAATTTTTAAATTTCAAAACTATGTCAAATTTATACTCTTTGGAAACTAGATTTTTCAACGATCACTTTTTTCTTCTTTGTCGTTTCCATCCAGGGCTAGTAAAGTGATGTTTTAATGGTCACAAGATTTGAACAAGTCGGGCCCACAAGGGCCCATTTGTTAGTTTTATGGTCTCAATCCACTAAGATTGATGCAATAAATTGATTAATTTCTTTAGTTATCAATATATTCATGTTATCATTTCATGAGATGAATGGTGTTTATTACTTAAATGTACATAACCAATACGAATGACATGATGGTTCATGAGATGAACCGAAGTCCATAAGTATACTAGATGCAATATATGTGTATGGATGAGATCCACATACGGGAGACATGTATAGCCAATCTTATACTTGAATATCTTCACAGCCAGTGATGAGATTGGACATCTCATCTGACAAGGTTGCAGTAATTTGATTACTATGAGATAGTGTAATTTGTCTCGATCATCAGAATGTAAGATTCTGGATCATAGTGCTGGTACATTGGATGTATTGAAGGACCATGAGAAGCACCTTATGAACACTGTCTTTACTTTAAAGATCTGCTCTCATAATTCCCTAACAATAGGCTCTCAATCGTGAGACATTAATGAACTCAAGTTTCTATCTATTCATTTGCTTTGAGTCACCAATGAGTGAGGCCAATTGTAGGTCAACACCTCGGTGATTTGGGTTCGTGGTAGTAGAGCTGTGGGAACATTCGATGGTCAAGATGAAATCTATCTTTAATATCCCCTTGTGCCAATTAATGGATTTATCATTGGTAAGTGCACACCCATTCCAATTTAGAGTTAATTGGATCGGTACCAAATGATCATTATAATTAATTAGGCTCAAGGATAATAAGATATGGATCTAAGTTTGGAAGACAGGTCCAATTGATCCATGGATATTGATGGAGGGGCCTACTTATGGACATTGGGAAGTTTAGGATCTTGATGTAATTTATTCCTAAGACTGGAGTTCAATTGCATTTATTTAGTGGAGTTATTTGCAATTAAGTGGGGGCCCAAATTGCACATGAGATGCGGGGTCGCGGTGTCCCAGTTGGAGCCAGCTTTCTATGGAATCCCTAGTGGTCCCCACGCTTGCCCAAGATTGGATCTTTACAAATTCTATTTGAACTCAAAAAAGAAAAACTACTATTTCTATTTGAAGTGAGACTTCTAATAGTGGTAATAGTAGGATTAATGAGTTACTAGTTATTATAGAAGTTGGACTTCTAATAATAAACAGAGATGAGTTGCTTAAAGCTATAAATAGGAGAGGAGAGGAGGCCCTTGGACGTCCATGCACTATTTCACATTGGAATTCATGCCCAACCTTCCCCAT
Organism: Persea americana; assembly: GCA_029852735.1. Classification (NCBI taxonomy): domain Eukaryota; kingdom Viridiplantae; phylum Streptophyta; class Magnoliopsida; order Laurales; family Lauraceae; genus Persea; species Persea americana. The sequence goes on from CM056813.1 coordinate 34,979,098, forward strand.
TGTGCAAGAGTTGCACATCTCTCTCTCCTTCCCTCTTCTAGTTTCTCTTATAGTTTCCTTAGTGATTCTTGTTAGCCTTTCTCTTGGTGATTCCACCATCTTTCTTAAGGAAATAGATTCGAAGCGGGTCATAGCGTGGAAGACGATTGGGCATTGGAGATTCTAATTGTGGAAGAGCTCTTCATCAAAGAGTTTGAGCACAACCGAGCTCCATAGGTATATTCTACTCCTTGTGTATTGTGGAATTTCATGGTTTCTTGTTAGGTGTTGTTTCTATCTTTTAGATAGACTTTTCTACTGTATATGATCATGAGAAAGAGGACATAGATCCTGGATTGAGTTTTGTAGCCTTCTGGATAGTTGATCCATGAGTCAAGTGGGTCAAAAGTTTTGAAAACATGGCTCGACACCCGCCGGGGGACACCCCAGGACCCCCTTTGCGGGGTGCATAATTTCAAAACGATGACAACTTTTGGAATCTTTTTTTTCCATTGTTGTTTGGTAACCCGGTTTTGTGAGTTGCTTGGTTGTATGAGATACTAACTTGCAGGTGATCTTGTCCTCTCCATATGGCCCACAAGTCTTTTACTTTCTTTATATGGTTATTGGTTTATTTGAGGCTAAGTGTAAAGGGCATCATGGTTTCCCTGGTTTCCCGTGAAATGGCAAGGCATGGTGGTTTCCCTATAGCCCTTTTATTTCCATGTTTAGATTACCATGTAAGTCTCATTGTAGAGACATAGGAATTTATGTAATTTTCTAAATTTGTAAATTTCGGCGATGTCCGAGACGAAGAAGGTAAGTGAAGTTGGACTCCTAATCAAAGAGTTTGAAGATTACCAAAATGTGTTTTGGAGATGCCCAAAGAGTTTGTGGAATCCCAAAGTTTTGGAAAGTCTAGAAGTCCAAGAAGTCTATTCCGCTAGTGCCATGTGGAGGAGAGGACTAGTTACTATTTTTAGCATTTTCTATTTATGGATGAATGCTTGATTTAGAATGTTTCCAAATCTGATCCAAACATAGCAAGTTACTAAAATTAGGTAAATCAAATTAATTTTTTGAAAGAGTTCTAACTAGTGTTGATGACCCATGAGATGGATACATTGGTAACACAAATTTAAAAAACTAGACTTTCCTTAAAATAACTTGACTTGGAACCAATCTCTGATCACATCATGAGATGATTTGATGTTCATATTTATATATGTGGGCCCTAATACCTTAAAAGGAAAATCCTCAATTCTAAAATACTAAGTGGGAGCGGGGCATTTAAATATCCCCATGATTTTCCACCATAGGTCCACTGTAAGGAAAGTATTAGCCTCGCGCCATCTTGAGAATGACCGTTCCCAACGGAGGGCTTTTATTTGTCTGGTTACTAGATATGGATCTCCCAAAAGGATAGTGTTGGTGAGACGGAGTGGGGGTTCACTCCCAAAGGAGGAATTGCCCACAACGGTTGTCATGCAATGCTAGTTGGTGGGTCACATTTAACTAAAATAGTGATGTAGTATCCCCAAGGATTTGCCTCATGTATTTTAGAAACCAAAGCTAATCGGGAGTCATATATTATTTGGTATGAGATACCAAGATAATAATGAATGATAGGGGATCATGGATAGTTAGTCTTAATCATAATTTTGACTCACTTTGATCCGCACCAATCTAAGTGGTATTCGCACTCCCCAAGGAGGCATATCTCAAGGATTGGAATTTCGATGTATTCTTAATTTAGTGGTTATGAGGATTCCCACATAAATTTAGTAGATTACTAAACCTTAATGTCATTAATATTCTTTAATTGAATGTATTGTTATGTGCTACAGTTAATTCAGCATGAATTCAAATACTATTCTTCCACTTGCGACCATCCTTAACCATAATAGGTTGATGGAATCCAACTTTATAAACTGAAAAAGGGCCCTAGACATTGTCCTAATAGTTTCAGGATGCAAATATGTCATTACCATACCCTCCCTTCCTGAGCCTGAGCTTGATGCACCACAGTTTGAGAAAGACCTTTACACCAAGTGGACCAAAGGCAATGAGATGGCCAGATCTTTTATACAAGCATCCATGTCTAGTGTTTTACAACACTAACATCAATCATATAAGTCAGCATACGATATTATATCGAACTTAAAGGAGATGTTTGCGGACCAGGTTAGACCTGCTAGGCAAGCTGTTATGAAGGTGCTGATAAACACAAAGATGGCTGAGGGAACCCCAGTACAACAACATTTGTTGAAAATGGTTTTCGCATTGAATGATTTAGATGTACTAGGTGCTAAGATTGATACAGAATCACAGATCAACATGATCCTTCAGTCACTACCGGATTCTTTCAAACATTTCGAGATCAATTATAATAAATTGGAAATGACTATAGCTGAGTTGTCTCGTCAGCTGATAGTGACTGAGGAAATCATGAAGAAAGAGCAAAATCCCCTCATGACAGAAAAGTCATTTGCTAGGACCAAGCTGAAAGGCAAAGACCGAGAAAGCAAGAAGAAATCAGTCATCAAGGGTCCTAAGGTGGAGAATGGTTCTACTTGTGGTATGGCCAAGGCTAAGGGTACTAGAGTAAAAGGAAAGTACTTCCATTGTGGTATGGCAGGACATTGGAAAAAGAATTGTCCAAATCTTCTGTCTAAGAAAAGGACCTCAGGTATGATTGAGTCACTTGATTCCGAAGTTAGTTTCGCAACTGGTACTTCAGAATCCTGGTGTGTAGACTCCGGTGCAACTAATCGCATATGTAACACTTTGCAGGAGTTACAGGTAACCAGAAGGATTAGTGGCGGAGACATCATTGCTAACCTGGGATTGGAAGCCAAGGCAGATACAGTGATAGTGGGAGAAGTAACTTTGTTATTTTCAGATAGTAAGTTGATTTTGTCAGATATATTATATGTACTGTTTTAAGACGAAATTTGAATTTTAGTTTCTAGTATGATGAATAAGAGTTATTCTACTACTTTCGGTACTGAAATTGTCTTAAAGAGACATGATACTTTTATATATTCTGACAAGGTGATCAATGGCTTTTATTTGTTAACTCCCACAGTGTATGAGATATATGACACTGAAATTAATAATAGACTTTCATCAAAGAGAAAGTCACCTTCATCTAATCCAACAAAACTTTGGCACCAAAGGCTAGGTGATATAAACCTAAACAGGATTGACAGGCTAGTGAAAGATGGTATCTTACCTTTATTGGTGGTAGAACCAATGCTTGTCTGCGAGTCTTGTCTGGAAGGTAAAATGACCAAAAGACTCTTTTCATCTAAGGGCAATATGGCCAAAGATTTATTGGAGTTAGTGAACACTGATATGTATGGACCCATAAATTTAGAGCGAGAGAAGGATACGAGTATTTCATCACTTTCACCGACGATGACTGATGGACCCGTCTTTTTCTTCTTGCCTTCTTCTGTCCCGGGTCCGCTAGGGTGCGGCGGGGCGAAGAGAAAAAAAGTGCAAGCATCAGCATTTTTGTACGAGTATGCCAGATTTTCTATTCTACTTCGAATTTGAAATGGTAATCCGGAGATTCACCTTCACAAGTAGAAAGGAAATCAAACTTTTTTTCTAACTTTCCATTGGACATATATTTTAAAGAAAGAGACACATTTAGAATGCCGTGAAAGGTGATTTTTTTTTTAGTTTATAATGAAAGGCAGTTTTGTGCCGTAGAAGGCGATTTTGCCGTGAAAGGCGATTTACAAATCTTATCAATAGTGAAAGACATTAATTGTGATTTTTTTCTCTCTTTAAAAAATACAAAATACAATAGAAAAGAAAGAAAGAGGGTTCTGACTTAGGAGATTGTGGAGACTCGTTCAGATCGACGATCGCGAGTTTTGTATGGACTCTGCCATCGTCCTTCAGATGAGAACACTTGATGCTTTAGTTCACTTGGCTTGGCTTGGACCTCAGATTTTTAGAGGACAAGGACCAAGGGAAGGTCCTATATCCAATAAAAAACCAAGTAGACGGGTTGAAAAGTCGCATCTACGCCATGTTGGATAGAATAAGAGAAACCTTGTGGGGGTGGCCCCCCAAGAGACTTCAATCACCTTGTAGAATTTGCAGCAGAGTTTCTTTAGGGCGAGAGAGATTCTTTTTGTGGATAATTCTTCAGGATAATTTTCAGACAATTTTTCAGCACCGCTTCAGAGAATTTTTGAAGACCCCTTTGCTTTGGAATGACCGCCTATTTATAGGCTTTTGGTGGCCATTAGGAAGGTTTATGAGCATTAATGATATTAATGCTCCATGATGGGAGGAGTCATAAGATTTAATTGCATAGTTTTGTAACTCCTTTTCCTTGGATTCTGATTGGCCGATGGAGAATAATGGGCATTTAATCTCCATGATGATGAGAGTTTCATGATTAATTACCATGATTAATCTCCATAATGGTAGGAGTTACATGGTTAATTGCCATGATTAGTTGGACTTGTAACTCCCATTTGCTTGCTTCTGATTGTGCCGTTCAAAATAATGAGTTAATGACCGTAATAAGTTGTCAAAAAAAGGTCATTTAACTTCATTAATTGGCCGCCGAGTCGCTTGAAGAGTTGCGGACTGCGCCGCGTCTTTTGGAATTCTTCTTGCGATGACCATCGCTGGATCCACATATTATTTGATGTCGGATGACGATGCAAATTCAGACATTGGTTGATACCAATGGGCCCGCAACATCTGTCCAGTCGATTTCTCAATCGATCAGGCAGAAAGTGTACTTTCTTGGTTGGCCGGTTGGTGGTTTGGGAGTGTCCGATAACGATCAAATGATTTCGATGGTAGATCCGTGATGTTGACAAAGATCGACAGATATCATGCCTCAAAAATTAGATTTTAAGAAAATCACAGGGGCCAATCATAGCGAAACACGAAAAGAATCTCAAAAAGGATGCTTTTAGCAGAAATCAGGCGACCTGGACTTCCAGGGTCGCCGGCGACCATGCACCCATGGTCGCTGGCGACCATGGGCCAAGGTCGCCGGCGACCATGGGCCAAGGTCGCCGGCGACCATGGGCCAAGGTTGCCGGCGACCATGGGCGAAGGTCGCTAGCGACCTTGGGCTTTGGTCCATTTTCCGGTCGCCTTTCGGTCGCCGTTTCTCGGGCTTTTTCACTTCTGTTTTCTCCTGTATTTTTTGTCACATTTCTCCTCATTTATTGGCTTAATTCCTCTAAAGAAAACCTGTAGAAAGGCTGTGCAAATCAGAGCACAAAGTTTCCTATTTTTGGAAAAGCCGAAGACTCCGTAGCCGATTCTCCGCCAAAAGTTGAAACTAGGTCAAATGATGTCGGAATGACCTGAAATTTGAGGTGAAGCTTCTTAAGCATTAGATAGGACCAACCATGGGCTTTTATTTGATTTTTGAAGCTATTTGGGGTCCCATCAATGCTAGACTTGATTTCACTGTGTGGAAGATGTCGAGCTTTGTTGTGTGGTCATCTGATGTCCGATTGACCTGAAATTTGACAGGGAGCCTATTGCAGCGTCAAAACCGGGTCAAACGTTGTCGGAATGACCTGAAATTTGACGTACAACCCTTTGGAAGCATGTTGAAGCTACTCATGTGTTTTGTTTGATGAGTGGCGGCATCGGAGGTTTTCGCCGCCGGGAGGCTTGATTTCGCCGTTCGAGAGTTGATGGAGGGTCAAACGGTGTCGGTTTGACTTGAGATTTGACGTGGAACCTTTTGGAGGCATTTTGAGACCATCCATAGGCTTTGATTGAAGATTTGATGTATTTGACACTGTCGCCGCCGGGAGCTCCCGCTCAGCTGTTGGAGGATTGAAGTTAGGCCAAATAGTGTAGAAATTGCCCGAAACTTCATGTGTACCTCTTTATTGGCTATTTGGAAAGATCTTGTAGTTTTTGTTTGATTTTGACATGATCGGATGCTTGAAGCAGGTTTGCCTGTTTGTAGTAGGATGGGGCTCCATGTAGCTTTTGATGTTGAAGAGGCAAAGTGACATTTTTGGTGTCAACAAATGCCCCTTCGAGGTATAGTGATGAATTAGATAGCTTTTATAGTCGATGTGCCTCGAAGAATACTTTGAAGGAGAACTTCTGACTTAATCAAGAGTCTCTGAGTTTTTTTCTCTTGATAGAGTAGCCTTTTGAGTTTCCAAGGGGATTTTATGGCAGTGTGAGAGATCACGCACCTCAAGGCAAAATTTTGAAAATGACATTTGGATTGGGTTTTTTGGGTTTTGGAATTTTTCTTTTTGACCTTGTGAACCTAAAGGCCTTATGTGGCACATCAGGTGGTCAAGAAGGTTTTTGGTTTTTGACCTTGTGACCTAACAAGCTGTATGTGGCAGGCTAGGGGGTCGGGTTTTGAATTTTGATTTTAACCTAACAAGCTGTATGTGGCAAGTTAGGGGGACTGGGATTTGGTTTTTGGTTTTGGCATTGTGACCCAAAAAGCTATATGTGGCGAGTTAGGGGACCATGGTTTGGTTTTTTGTCACTCTTTGGGACAATTTTGGGTCCATTGGAGTGGTTTGGTTTTTTGTAGAATGTCAATTTCAAGGTTTTGGCTTAATTTGGTTCATGAGGTGGGATGATTTGGATTTTGGAAACTCACGAGGCTTGGATTTTTTTGTATGGTCCAATCAACTCAAAGGAGGCATGGAACCATTTTTGTATGCTCTTGGTAAGAGGAATTTTGACTAAAAACCACTTTTAGTGCCTAGGTGGTCAAACCTGGCTCATGTGGGCTAACCCATGGGACCTTAAGCTTTAAAGATGGCTTAGATCTCATGTGGTGTCATTTTTGTAAAGAATATCTAAAAATATCTCCTTTTGGTAGAGAATATCTAAAAATATTCTTACTTGGAGAGAATCTCTCAAGTTTCCTTGATTTTGGGAGAGATTTTCTCAAAGTATCTTTCTTTGGGAGAAAGTTTCTCATAATCCCTCTCTTTTTGGAGAGAATTTCTCAAAAGATCTCATTGGGAAAGAATATCCTATGATTCCTTTCTTTTAGGAAGTTTGCTAATTTGTAGCACTTACCTCCTTTCTTTTCTCCTCCTTTCCTCTTTTGGTTTGCTCTCTTCTATAAAAGCAAGGGGAGGTTGGATCTCTTGCTCCTATTGCCTTCTTTTTGCAAAAGTCTTCAAGAGTGCTCCAAGATCAAGAATTCTTCTTCTTCTCCAGGGGTCTTCTAGTTCTTCTTCATTCTCCATCCATGGCTTCAAGTAAGTTTCTTCTTTTTTCTTAAGAAACCCCATGTCGCAATAGAAAAAGGTTTTCTTTCTTTCCTTTTCTTTTCTTTTTCTTTCTCTTCTTTTTTTTTTTCTTTTTCACGTGTATTAGTTTTCTTTTCTTTTTTTCACACGTTTTCTTCTCTTTCTTTTTTTCTTCTCTTTCTCTCTTTCTTTTTTTTTTTCTTTTTCTTACACGGTTTTCTCTCTGTTTTGTTTTTTTTTTTTTTTAACATGTTTAGTTTGTTTTTTTTTTCTTCTCGTTTTTTTTTTCTTTTTGTGTGTGGCCGTACGGACAAGACCGTACGACCACGTGGCCTGTGGGCATTTTTTTTTTCTTTTTTTTCTCTCTTTTTTTTTCTTCTTTTCTTTTTAAAGAGATTCTTTTCTTTTTTTTTCTCTCTGTTTTTCCTTTTTTCTTTCCCGGATTTCGAGACGCACATACATGACAACTTTCCTTCTATACATTTTTTGTTTAGAGAAAGGAATTGGAAGGATGATAGTGCACACCTGGAAATCTTTTCGCAAATCTTGGGATTCGGAGCTTGCAGCAATGTCGAGCCCTTTCTTGGTCTTGCGGAGATTTTTGAGGAGCTTTGCAAGTTTTGGATTCTGGAGCTCACAACAATGTTGAGCCCTTTTCTAGTCTTGTGGATATTTGAAAAGATTTGGTTTGATCTCGCAGCAATGTTTGAGTTCAACCTTTCTTCGAGAGTTTTCCATCGATTATGAGCTTGCAGCGATGTTGAGCTCATCTTCAAGCTCCTATTTCTTTCGGGGTGTTTCCCTTTTCTTTGGAATTGCCTCGGAACTATGCCAAAATTTTGCTAGAATTTTTTTAGCAAAACTCTATCATTTTGATGATTGATTTTCTTTCTTTCCATCCTTTGCAGGTAGTTCCTCCAAAACGAACAAGGGTAAGGAGCCGGTCACTGATGCGCCTCGCCGTTCTGCCAGATCCTCTAATGTGGCCGTACAGCATGCCTGGGAAGAGGTTCAGTATGTCGAAAGGAACTTGGAAGAGTGTGACTCACTCAATCGGGATGAGATGAGGCAACGTTTGATTACCCTCTAGGATGAAGAGTATTATAGAATCATGGTAAGCAATCGTCCCTGGGTCAAGGACGATTAGAGCATTGTGCCCAAGCCTACCTTCTTCTTTGGTGATGCCGTCCCCGACGATTCAACATACCAAAGGAGATGTTTTCAGTTCTCTTTCACAGTTGGTGGTGAGAAGAGAACTGTTTCTACCTGGTCGACCTTCGATCGGACTATCTCGATCATGAGCCTTTCCTCCACATGCTCGAAGAGGCAAGATCCTCCAAGCTGGGTGAAGAGGACAAATGTGATCAAGACCGGGGTTTTTGTTGGCGGCCCTTCCGATTTTGCAGAGAAGTCGCCGCCCGTATGGACATTTTGATGCTGGCCAGCGGCTACCAAGGTTCAGACCATCCTTTGGTTGATTTGAGACCGGTGGCCCTTGGCATTTTCAAGGGCGATGGCAGCAATTGGGTGAAGCCTTTTCGACTTTGCGGCCATTTCAGTGCTGACTCGAGTTGGGAGTTGTGGACTAATCACATCCTGGAGGTTAGCGGTGCCATTCTGAAGGAGGCAGAGATTTTTGACGCAGTTCGTGCTTTTTGGCAAACCGTGGTTTTCTCCGATGAGGCCTTCATGGCCATGCTGGAGTCGTTCCTTCCACAAACCAACACCTTCGTTGTAATGAACGGTGAGATTGGTTTTTCTTTAAAGGAACTGAGCACCATCACTGGGATGTCTATCCTCGGCAATCTCTATGAGGAGTTCATGCCTATTGACAGCATCCTTGAGGAGCAGTCTGAGGAGTTCAGGCTTTTGTACTTTCAGCTCGTCGCCTTCTACGACTTTTTGAAGGAGAAGGAGGGCTCGAAAGTCCGGTGTAGTGGTTGGAGGAGTGGTAGCCTTTTGTCTTTCAACTTCTTTGACAACGGGGAGTCTTTTGAGAGTACGACCTAGGAAGCCAGGGCTAAGAACTCGGATTCGAAGAAGATCTCCGCCATGCGAGAAAATTTGAAAAAATTCTTCACAAGCACAGACGCCATTCATTCTTACATTGCGCTGTGGAGAGATCTAGCTGTCTTCCTCACTTATTGGCTGGGTGAGGCTGTTTTTGCTGGAGGAAATGGAACGCACATCAGGCCGCACTGCATTTTTTTGGCTTGTCAGATGGCGTTTGGAGAGCGACTTGCTTTGGTGCCTGCTCTTTACTCTTATTTATGCACCGAACTGCAGGCTGTTGCTTTTCTGGTTCGGATTGGGCTTCCCATGAACAGGGTATTTTCAGCCCATACTTTCTATTCGTGGTATGTATACCACTATCCCAGTTTCCACCGATTAGATGCTGCACAGGACGATGACCCGTTTATGAATCTCTTTTATCTGCCCGCTTGAGGATCCGACGATCCTGGGACGTCGAGATGGGGCAGTCTTCAATGAAGCTTTCTCCGGGCTTACGGAAGAAGGCTTTTGATTTTGGTGTCTCCCATGATTCAACCAGGGCAGGGTCGGGGAGACATTATTCTTTGACAAACACAGAGAGGAGTTGGCTTTTTAACATAGTGTCGGCACGATGGTGTACCGTAGACATCTCTTTTCGTCGACATCCAGCCGTACATTCCCTCGCGTTTTGCCATGCAATTGGGCTTCTCCCAAGGCGTTGTTGGAGCGCCTTCAAGCAAGGTGAAGCGTTTTGGAAGTCTGCAGGACGGGAGAAATGTATGGGCGTTTTATAGTGTGGAAGACACTACTACCCTGATTTCTAATCCTGAGTTGCCTACTTTCCGGACTGCAGGCTTCACGAAGTGGTTCGTGGAGAGGTTTTGATCATACCGGGGGCTTTCCAAGAAAGAGCTTGATGTAAAGCAGTCTTCCAGGAAGGGTCTTGGGAAGTCAGATGGTGTCCGCCGAGAAGAAGTTCTAGCTTTCCTTTCTGGAGAAAAGCACAGAACAGGTTTTCTCGAGGATCAAGACGTCATTAGATCGGGAGCAGCGCAAGAGATACCTGGTGAGGTCTTGGAACAGCTTGCCGAGGAGGAGGCTGAGCTCGCTGCTTGGATACAAGCCGAGCGAGCAAAGTATTCCATGGAGTCTACTGGCAAGAGCAGACCATTCAGTGAGGACTCTGGCGAGAGGCCTGATTTCGATGGTGGGGCGGGTGCTTCCAGTAATTCGTCCTGTAGGAGCAAGAGGAGGAGAGGACAGCGCTGAAGTCAGAGACAACACAAAAACTCTCCTGATCTGGAAATTCCCTCCACCATTATTGAGGAGGCATCAGGGGATGATGATGAGCCTCCAAAGAAGAGAAACCGAGGGGAAGAGACAATTGATGATGGTATGCTTTTCCCTTTTCTCTTTCAGTTTCTTTTCTTCCATGAGAGCTTTTGTTTTGACCTACTGCTTTCTTTCTTTTGGCAGAAGATGATGGTTTGATGATGCCTGAGGTTTCAGCCGATGAGGCGATGAAGGATCCGATTGTGGCATCTGAGGAAGAACTTAGAGTTTCTGAAGTAGATCCAGAATCCCTCCTAATATGACTTCTTTTTTCTTTTTGTTTTTCTTTACCGCCATTTGCTGACATATTTTTTTCTTGCCGGCTGACTTGTCAGAGGATTCTGAAAACTTCGAGCCATCCATGGACGCAACTTTTGACGGTGCTTCGGATGAGCTCATGGAGGCAGAAAGCATTCCGCCGGTCATCGAAGAAGGTATATAGTAATAGTCTTGATACTGATTTTTGACAAGATCATATTCATACCTTTTTCATTTTTCATTGGCAGGTTATGAGGCGATAGGAGAAGTTCCTCTATCCTTTTTAGAGTCAAAGCAGGGGGTGCCTGCGGCTGATCCAGGAGTAGAGGCTTCTTCTACTAATTTCGATGAGGCAAAGGCGAGTCTGCCTGCTGATATTCCTTCCCTAGCAGCTCCGATTGGAAAGAGCTTCTTGATTACTCTTCCAACGGTGCTTGACATGTGCAGTCGACCAACAGAGCATGGTGAGTCTTCATCTGAGCCATCTCGTCAGTTTGCGAGGAAGGTGTTGAAGAGAGTCTTGAGCTCATGGGTTGAGACTCTTTCTTCATGCCATTTGGAGGCTGGTTTCGTCATGGTTAAGCATGTGCAGGACATTCTTGCCGATAGCGAAGAAGTTGGTATGGACATTGCAGATGCCAAGGCTTTTGTTGATTAAGTCATCACTCTAGGCAACAAGTGGAATGAGACCAAGAGCTTTCCAAATGATGACTTCTTCAACGATAAGTTTTTGAAGCCTTCCAGCGAGGTCAAATCTAAACTGAATGAGATCTCGCGGACTCGGAAGCAGCTCGTTCGGGAGAGGAACGTTACCGAGTTGGCTATTATTGAGCTGACACAGGACCAGTACCGTCTTGATAGGGAGGTCACTGAAGCCAAACAGCGCCTTAAGCTATTGGAAGAACAAGCCGCTGCCAAGTGGACTGCCACTTTGAAAGCTCGTGATAGAGAGAGGACTCTCACTCGCTAGGTTGAGGAGGTCGAAAGCAATCTCCGGAGGAAGACTCGGGAATATGAATAATGGCAGATTCTCTAGAAGAGCTTCCTCGTGCTGAGGATGGATTGCGACGGCCTACAGCATTTTATGGGAAGATTCTGAAGAAACGCGGCCTGGAAGCTTTGGAGGCTATGGCCAAGAGTTTGCTTGACGAGATAAGTCTTTGGCTGAAGACCATGTCGGACTGGCCTCCTGATTTGTAGCAAACTTTTTCTTCTTTTCTTTTGGTACCTCCATGTATAAACATTTTTGGCACCCTTTTTTTTGTATTCCCTCGTTTCACTTAATTTCTTTTTTTTTTATGAAAGTAAGTAAAAAAGTTGGATGGGAATGTCTGTTTGAGAATTTGATCAAAAGGTTATCATTTTGTGAAAATCTTTTGTCAAAAGTTTGTTTTGGGCATGAAAGCCAGATTTTGTGGCAAAAAGCCTGGTTTTTGGCATGAGAGCCGATTTTTGTGGCGTGAAAGCCAAAATTTTGTTTGTGTCATGGATGCCAGTTTTTGTGGCATGGGAGCCGGTTTTTGGCATGAGAGCCGAAATTTTGTTTGTGGCATGGAAGCCAGTTTTTGTGGCATGAGAGCCAAAAATTTTATGGCATGGGAGCCAAATTTTGTTGCATAGAAGCCGAGTTTTTTGAAAACCAAGTTTTGTTTTGTTGACATGGAAGCCAAATTTTTGATTTTGTTGGCGTGGAAGCCAGATTTTTATTTTGTTGGCGTGGAAGCCAAATTTTTGGTTTCTGGCATAAAAGCCAGGTTTTCAGCGTGAAAGTCGGGTTTTTGGCATGAAAGCCGGGTTTTGGCGTGAAAGCCAGGTTTTTGGCATAAAAGCTGGGTTTCTTGGTTTTCAAAATGCAAGTATCGACTAAGAGTCGCCTCCCTACTGAATGGTATTGCAAGTATCGATGGAATGTCGCTTCCTTGCTCATTTGGTTGCGAGTATCGTTGGAATGTCGCTTCCTCGCGGATTTGGGTGCAAGTATTGACTGAATGTCGCTTCCTTGCTTTTTTCTAAAAAATTTGGTTTTGTGAGTATCGATGGAATGTCGCCTCCCCACGATTTTTGAAATTTGAGGTTTTTTCAAACCTTTGTTTTTGTTTTGAAATTTGGGTTGTGGATATCAACTGAAGCGTTGTATCTCCATGATTTTGAAATTTTGCAAGTACTGACGAGGTGTCGCTTCCTTGCGATTTGAGGTTTTGGAAGTATCGAATGGGGTTCGCATCCTTCCGATTTTTAGGTCTTGTGTGAGTATTGACTAAACGTCGCTTCCCCACGGTTTTTTGAAAAACCATTTTTTTGTTTAAAGACACGAGGGTCATAAATTTTGACTGAGAACCATTTTTAGTGGTAAAAGTCGGGGTGGACTAGGGTGGAAATTCCTGAGTCCTGATTTTTGTTTCAAACCATGAATTTTGGGTTGAAGGATCAAAAGTTTTGGTCAAGTTAGGGAAGAGGCTCCTAAACTTGGATTTTGGGTTGTTCTGTTTTTTTTTTTTTTTTTTTTTTTTTTTTAACAATGAGTCCTATTTTTTTCTTTTGAGATCTTTTTTTTTAGAAATTTCGACATAGAGATGAAGACTCTAAAAAGGGGTGGGTATGACGAGCAAGTACCTAGGAATAGGTTTTGTCCATGCAGGCATCGCTCTGACCCGTTGTAGGAAGTCTACAAGGGTGGTACCGCTTCAAGAACTTGCCATCGATGGGCAGCATACATCTGTCACCCTCCATATTTAGAAGAGCATGGGCGCCATTAGAGAAGACTTTGTCGATGATGAAGGGTCCCTCCCATTTTGGTTCGAATTTTCCTTTGGATTTGTGGGCAAAAACCATTGGCCTTTTCACCGTAAGAACCAAGTCACCCTTTTTATGGGCCCGTTGCCTGACCTTTTTGTCAAAAGATCCTGCCATGTGTGCTTGGTAAAGCTCAACGCTTTGTAGAGCTTCGAGCTGTCTTTCATCAAGATTATCCAGTTCTTGGAGTCTCAATTTGACATTGCTTTCTTGCGTCATTTCATTTTGTAGAGATACCCTTAAGGAATGAATTTGTACCTCTAGGGGAACAACTGCTTCACATCCATAGACCGAGGAGAATGGTGTGCTATGGGTTGGTCCTCGAACGGTAGTCCGATAGGCCCATAAAGCTTCAGACAGTTTGTCGCTCCAGTCTCTTTTGTGACTAGAGACCATTTTCTTGAGAATTTTGCAGAGTGTCTTATTGAAGGCTTCTGCTAGTCCATTCGCTGCCGAGTTATACAGAGTCGAAGGACAACTTTGGATTTTCTATTTGTCGCAGAACCTGTAGAATCAGTGATCCTGGAATTGTGGTCTGTTATCATGGCCGAATCTTTTAGGTATGCCGAAGTGAAAAATGATGCTGGTTCGTAAGAATTGAAGGACGGACAACGTCTTCATTACACTGAACGCAAATACTTTTGACTACTTGGAGAAATAATTCGTAGCGGCGAAGATGAAGCGATGACCTTTGCTTGATGGGAGAGAGATAGGACCTATGATGTCTATACCCTAGGCTTCGAAGGGTCATGAGATCGCTGTAGGATGTGGTCATTCTGGGGCATGTGTACATAATCTCCATGAATTTGGCATTGTTGGCAACATTTAGCAAATTGCATTGTGTTAGCCACCATGGTAGGCCAATAGTAACCCAACCTTTTTATCTGATCATAGAGCTTAGGACCAGCCTGATGGGCTCTACAAAGACCAGCATGAACTTCTTTTAGAGTTTCTTCCGCCTCTTGTTGTGACAAGCAGTGTAGAAGTACTCCATTAAAGGATTTTCTGTAAAGCATTTTGGAGGGAATATCCAAATGAAAGTTTGGGGCTCATCTTTGAATGCTTACCTGCTCTTTTGGATCTTCAGGTAGGATTCTGAACATAATATAATCAATGATCGAACCCCTCCAGTCGTCAATTGGAGGTTTAAGGATGGAAATCTGACTTTCGATCACTCGGTGGCATTTAGCAACTGCTTGGTGTGTGTTGAGAGGAGAGAGAATCCTTCATTGACACACTGTAATTTGTATGTTTTCCCCTTCTTGGATTGCCATAGATGCAGCAAGTCCAGCCAGGGCATCTGCACGGATGCTTTCACCTCTGCGGATGTGGGTGATGTGACAGATGTCAAACCTTTGACGAAGCGATTGTGCCTTGTTGTAGTAAGGCAACAGATCAGGCTTCCTGATTTCATATTTCTAATTCATCTGGTTGACGATCAGTTGGGAGTCCCCAAATGCTTCTAGCATGGTAATGCCGGATTCGAGGGTGAGTTCCAATCCTATGATCGGGGCTTGGTACTCAGCTGCATTGTTTGAACGTGGTTCTAGTAGCAAAAATGCGTGAGGAATCATGTATTTATCGGGGCTAACAAAGAGAATGCCAATTACTGATATCGACTTTCCTTTTTCATTTGTCCTGATTTCATTATCGAAGTACATGTTCCAGGAGGCATTTGATAAGGAGGTTTCCACGCTGTAGACAGGCTCGTTTGGGAGATCATCCCTGAGCGAAGAATCCTTAGGTAGTGTATGCGCTGCAAGAAAGTCTGCCAGAGCTTGGCCTTTGATTGCTTTCTATGGTACATACCTAATATCAAATTGTGACAGAAGGATGGACCATTTTGCCAGCCGAGCATTGAGAGAGCCTGCTTTTGTAACAAGGACCTTTAGGAGATTGATCCTCGAAATTAGGTATATTGTGTTTGACAGCAAATAGTGACGCAGCTTTTGTACAACGAACATCACTGCCAGGCATTCTTTTTCGACTGGAGAGTACGATGCTCTGCACCTACCAACAAGCGACTGAGGTAGTATAAAGCAGCTTCTTTTCCTCCATCATTTTCTTGTGCAAGTAGAGCATCCAAAGAATAGTCGAGAGCTCTTGTATATAAGATGAATGGTTTTCCGGTTGTGGGAGCAGCCAACACCGGAGGTTTGGTCTGGTATGGCTTGATGTCTTGAAATGCGGCTTCACATTCAGCATCCTAAACAAAGTCCGTACCTTTCTTCATCAGGCGAGAAAATGGACGGCACTTCCCTGATAGGTTGGAAATGAACCGTCGGATGTATGCCAACCTCCCTTGAAGCCCTTTCAGCTCTCTGAGGGTTTTTGGAGATGGCATTTCTAGAATTGCCTTGACTTTGTTGGGGTCAAGTTCTATTCCAACTTTCCAAACTATGAATCCAAGGAACTTACCCTATGAGACACCGAAGAAGCATTTGAGGGGATTCATTCGCAGTTTGTGTTTGCGAAGTCGGAGGAAGACTTCTCGAAGATCTTTGAGATGGTCTTCTTTTCTTTTGCTTTTGACGGCGAGGTCATCAACATAACATTCGACCGTCTTGTGGTGCATATCTTGGAATATCTTCGTCATAGCCCTTTGATATGTTGCACCGGCATTTTTCATACCAAATGGCATGACAGTGTAGCAATACACGCCATCCATCTTCCGAAATGATGTATGCCTTTCATCTTCGGGATGCATCTTTATCTGGTTGTAAACACAAAAGCCATCCATGAAAGCCATTCACTCAAATCCGCAGGTGTTGTCAATCATTACCTCCGGTATGGGGAGCGGGAATTCATCTTTAGGGCAAGCATTATTCAGGTCTTTGTAGTCAATACAGACTCTGATTTGCCCATTTTTCTTTGTCATGGGGACGATGATGGCCAGCCATTCAGGATGCTGTTCCTCGCGGATGAAGCCAACGTTTTTGAGCTTTTGAACTTCTTATTCAATTTTGTCCATCACATCAGGACGGAATCTTCTTTGGCCTTGTTTGACAGGCTTGACATTTTCTTACAAGTTGAGTTTGTAAACTGCTATTTTGGGATCTAAACCAGTCATTTCAGTGTAAGACCATGCAAAACAATCAACAAACTCATGAAGAAAAGAGACATACTCGGGTAACTTATCATCCTTTATATTCTTACTGATGAATACAGGACGTGGGTTATCAGGTGTTTCCAAGTCTATCTTTTGAACAGAATCTTCTGTTGGAAGGTTTTAAGGTGGTTCCTTTACAATATTTTTGGAGGCTTCCAACTCAACAAGGCCTTCTGGATTTCCAAGGGCATTTTCAGACCATGGCTCCACTTCTGTCCATAAATCTTCTTGATCAGTACTGTTCTCAAGACTTACTATGAGATGGTCCCAATCACCTGCTGAAACTAGGTCGAAGTAAGGCACTTCTTTTGGAGACGATGGCTCTTCTGAATCAGAGAACCATGCATCTGTGTCATCAGACAATTCCTCTTCATCATCAGAGAAATCGTACCAATTTGATGAGCTTCCTGGGTTTTTGTCGGGTAACTCTTCAAAGAGATACCCAGGGAGATCGATGCTTTCATCGACATGAGATGTTGAGGCCTGGTCGGCAAAACGACTTTGCAGCTTTTGTGTCAGCTGTCTCGTCGGAGTGTCAGGATCATACCCCAATCCGTATGAAGACTTGTCTATGCGACGGTGGAGTTTCTAATCTTCCAGCCGACTTTTGGTCAGGGTGGGTTCTAATGGTATAAGAAAACCACGGCCACCGCCCAAACCAATTGGATTTTGAGCGTCATAGCCCATTTTCATCATGATAGCTTGCACCATTAGACTATACAAGGATAGTTGAGGCATACCTTCATTTTGGAAAGGTTCAAGAGAGGAATTTGATGAAGAAGCGTCCGATCTATGGAGGAAGATTGGTTTCTCTTCTGCCGTCGTTGCCGGAACGATGAAGGTAGCGGACGTAGGATCTTCTACGTCAGCAGGTGTCTCCAATAGAGTGAGAGCAAGCTGAACTTGCTGAGTATCAGCTTGGCTTGACGATGTATCGTCTTCAGTCTCTGATTACGAATCCGTGTCTGGTATGATAGACACGAAGGAGATAGCAAACTTGCCCCCAGTCTTTTGCTTTGTCTTCTTTGCCTTAGCACTGATTACCAAGGGTTTGGAAGATTTGAAGGAGACAACGAAGGGAGACTGATTGCTCTTTTCGGGTTTGCCGGAAGGTTTGTTTTCTTCCATTGATTGCTGAGGAGCTTTGCCTTTGTCTTTTTTGAGGTTGACGGCAAAGGATGTTATTTTCTCCTCCTTTTCTTCCATTTCATCCTTGTACATCTGAGAGTCTACAAAATGTACTTCTTTGCCTTTGAAGGACTTTTTGTCTGCAAACACTCGATGTATCAAGCCGTCATCGCCAACAAACTTGATGCACTGATGTAGTGTTGAAGGGACGACACCGTTCTCGTGTATCCAGGGGCATCCGAGAAGGATGTTGTAGCATGAAGGGGTTTTTATTGCATACACGGTGACCTCAGAGACAAGATCATCGATTTGCAACCTGAACCTGATTTTGCCAATGGGCCTTTGAGCACTCCCATCGTATCCAAAGATAGACACAGATGTGTGGCTTAGTTTGCTAGGTGGGATACCCAGCTCTTCGAGTGCCGTAGTAGAGATGAGGTTGAGTACAGAACCCGGGTCGATTTGGACTCTGAGTATCGACATCTCTTTGATGTACCCTGTGAAGTTCAAGGGTCGGTTGTGCTTTGTCTCGCCTAGCAGGAGGTCTTCCTTATTGAAGGCGATGGTAGCACTTGCGGCTTTTTGGACCGAGAGGCATTCAGGGCAAAGTCCTCTTGCTTCTTTCTTTTCTCCCTTTGAGGAGGTTTCTGAATTTTTGACCCTATAGTCCATTTCAATTTGTAGGACTTGTGGGACATGTTTGTCAACATCCATATTCAGCCTTTGCAGTTCTGAAATGAGACTATCACGAGTTTGTGGTGACATTCGTTATAAGTCTAGGATGTGCAGCTGTGAAGGTATGTGTTTGAAGTGCTCGATCAAGTCATACTTGAAAGCCTTCTTTGGGCTTGCAGTTTCATTATCACCGCTGCTTAGGGCATTTACAACTTGTTTTCCCGAAGGATTTACATCAGAAGAAGAAGAAGGTTGGTTGTAGTTTTTGTGGTAATCCCGGCCAGAGCGGGTACCTTTCCTAACTTCAAAAGCTTCAAGAGGACGCTCTTCTTTCGGAAGACCCCTTTTGGGTTGAAGGGGCCGATCCTCCCCATTTGTTGAAAACGCTTCTGCAGCAGTATTGTCGTCTTCAGTTATTGCGTTGCATGGAGCATTTTTCGGGAACAAGTCCTAAACAGCTTCCAACAACTTTTCTTCTTTGTCTAGTATTTCATTGGTCCAGACATCTCCTATGAGGTTGGGTAGCTGGGACCAATTGACTGGGTTTTCTTTGAAGACTTTATCAGCCAGAGCTTCTTCATGGTGATCAGTCAGAAGAGGCTTGAATTCTAATGTCACCGTTTCAGGGGACAAAGGCTGAGAGGATGTTATCTCAGTGGAAGTCACCCGAGAATATGTAGCTTTAGAAGATATGCTGCCGGATTCATTTTGAGAGTCCATGGCCTAAGCAGATGAAGCTTCAGAGGTACTATCATCTTGATCTGTCACATTGCCGGCAACTTCGATAGAAGATGCCTCCATAATGGACTGTTGGGAATCAGACTCATCCTCCGATGTAAGAGGATCATCAATCCAGCAACTTTCTTAATTTTCTGGAGTCACTGGAGGAGATGCTTGTAGATTCTCCGAGACTTCCGGTTCTGGATTTTGATGAAGCTGATTGATGCGATCCTGCTCTTACTCTATGGTCAGATGCTGTAAGATCCTTGCATATTCTTTAAGATAGGTCATAGGAGCCAGATCTTCTTCTTCATTTGCCCCTTATAGTTCGACCTGGTTGGGATCCACTAGAGCATTTGTTTGCGCTGGGTTGACAGCACTTTCTAGAACAGCCTCTTGGTCTTCATCATCATCAGACCAGGATCCTTTTGGCTGGAAGGGGTTATACCAGATTACTAGCATGAGGTGGGATTTCGGGATCCATTCTTCATCAGAGAGATATTCTCCGGTTTCAAGGGATTCTTCCCATTCATCTGTGTCACTGGACTCGTATCCATTCATGGAGAATCCAACTACTGAGTTGCAAGAGTATGATGCCCGCTGCGTAGTCTCATCTCAGAGGCATGGCGGCATGAAATCACCGAGGGTGAATTTTCTTACCACTCTTGAAGTTTTGGGGAGAGACTCCTCTGTTACCCCCAGTGAAGCGGTAGAGGAGGTTTCTGCGTTTTCAAGGACCTCTTGTTTCATTTGAGCCTTCTCCTGCTGTTTGAGCTTGCGGAGTTGTCTCTTGGCTTGCCTTCGCTGTTGAGCGGTTGGCTTTGTTTTGGCGATCTCCCTATTTTCATCTTCTAGGAGATCGGGATGCACCCATATGGGCTGTCCATCTGGTGTTGGGTAAGGCACCAGCTCTTGGGATGTCTGGGTCATTTTTATCACCTTGAAGGAAGTAGTGACATTTTCCTTTGGTGATTTGGATCTTTGTCCATATGACACCATGTTAACGGAGGCAGACCCATAGTTTTTGTCAAAGGTGATGACTCCGTTTTTCCACATGTCATTAATCTTCTCTCTCACAACGAAACATTGGTTGAGAGGATGCGAGACCATTTGGTGGTATGGACAATATCGGGGATCATTGGTTTTGCCAACATCTCCCGGTCTTTTGGGGTCAGGCAAGGTGAGTTTACCATTTGCCAAAAGAGCCCCTAATATTTCTTTAACATCTTCATTGAACGGGTATTTCTTCTCTACTCGTTCTTTGAAGGCATCAGAGAGTTCAGGTCTCTTACCTGCAGCTTTGTTTTCAGCTTTCTTTGGCGGCTGAGGGGCTGACTTGGTTTGCACATTGAGAACCTCCTTTTTCTTTGGCTTGGAGGTTGGAATGGCGGTCGGCTCCTTCTTTGATGACTTCTAAATGTCGAGGACTTTGATCATCATTTCAGCCTTCATAGATGCTTCTAGGAGTTCTCCCAAGTTTTTTTGATTTGTTGCCGATGATCATGGAGCGGATCCTTGCTCTCATGTTGTTTCGGCAAATGTCGACTAGCGACGCTTGTGGCAGCACATCTGAGCATTTGTATGCCATTGCTTTCCACTTGTGAATGAAGTCGTATGTCGACTCATTCTCTCCCTGTTTACGGCTACAGAGTTGAGCTATAGTACCAGGATGATCCCCACCTCTAAAGTGGGTCAGAAAGCGTGTCTCTAGCATGGTCCAGTTTTGAATAAAGTCCTCTGGTAGAGTGGAGTACCAATCAAAGGCCGTACCTTTTAGGGTACTTGCAAAGAGACGGATCTTGAGAGCATCTTGATCCGCAATTGTTCCTGTCAGGATCTTGAAGTGGATGACATGCTGTCTAGCTAAACCTTTCCTCGTATATGTTTGGAGAAGAGGTTGCTTGAATTTTGGAGGGAACGGAACCAAGTCCATCCATAAGGGATATGGTGGCTTGATCCCATGCTCCTTCAGTGTATCCTCTTCTTTTGCTTTGGCGAGGATATTGTCAACGTCCTTTTTAGTGAGAGCGCGTGACTCATCTTCTCTACTGTTTGCCTCATCTTGTGGAGGAACCTTATCATTATTTGGTGGACGCTGGAGAGTGAGAAGGAGGTTTTCCATCAGGACCTCTATTCTCTGCTGTCCTTGCTCTAGCCGTTGTATGCGTAGAGCCATGTTATCGTCCGGTGGAGGTTACTCAGAGTTTGTGACTAGGACATTCACTCTTCGTGAGTCGAAAGAGGATACTGTCTTAGTGACTGAGCTGGAGTTCATTCTTCTAGATGAGGAGCTCAAGGAATGATCACTCTGGTGTCCTTGGCTTGAAGGAGTGGGAGAGTCTTCCCGATGCCTTCTCGTCCGAGAGACGCTGCGAGTCACCGGTCGTCTGACATGTAACTTTGTTGTTGATTTCTGCTTTCTTTTGGTTTTGCCAACCATGTGGACAGCAGCAACTTGGTCAGGTCTTTCTTTTTCTACCCATTTTTGGGAGATTTGAAGCTCAAAATGCTGGGTTCTTTGCTTCTCTAATCTCTTCTGTCGATATGCCCCGCGGCGACGTATACGATGAGCAATTTGAGCTTCGGTTAGCTCGGGCTGTGCTCTGGCAATGAAGGACGTGGTCTCCCGTGCGCAGCAACTGAGCTTGTCTTCTTTGAAGACTGGCATGGACAGGATTTGGACGCAGTCCTTAGCCTGTCACAGCGAAGCTTTAAATTTCGCAAGCTCGGACCCTGTTGAGATGAATGGTTGAATTGCAGGAGAGCAGGCCCTAGCAGGTTCTTGTCGAGGCCTTGTGATGCACGACTCGATTTTGGGCTTGTATGAATAAGCCGGCTCGTGCTGAGTTGTTTTGGCTGTTCGGTAGAGGGTAGGTTTCTCTCCATTGATGTAAGCAAGAGGATAGAACCGGTCCTCCTTGAGAGGAGCCAGATATGCTGGCTTTGCAGATGTCTGGGACCTTCTTTGTTTTGGTGAAGATCGCGGGGACCAAGTCTCAGGGCAGACCTGGTTTTTTACAGGTTGAGGCTTTGTGGGATTGCCACAGGCTTCGGGCTTCTTGGTGACCGCCTTTGATGCCGGGGCAGCGACACGTTGAGGGGTGGTCTTCTACTTCTTAGCAGGCACCGTCTCTTCTGCGGGTAGTGGGAATGGTCCCAGTGACCCGAAGACGATGGTCCGGGTAGTAGAGGTCGACCCGGTGTTTTGGGAGTTGCCGAGGGATGTGACGCTTCGGCAACTGGCGGGGCACTTGAAAGTGCTCTTTCTTTGCTTCTCTTGAAGCATGACTTGGTACTTGTTCTCATCGAAGCTGATGGTCAACGAAGCTGCCATTTTTAGTTTGGGAAAACTTTTCTGAAACGAGACCACATCCATTAGTAATGAGAAGAATATGGTGATCATAAATGGGCCATACTATGGTTTTGTCTTTTCAAATAGCTCAGAGGCATGGCCCGTTTTGAGTGTAATGAAGAAGGCAAAAGGCTGTAGAGGGTACAATTGTTCTGAACGCAAGTATGGTCGGCTCGAAATGAGCGTTCCAATGACTGCTAGAAGCAATTGTAAACCTTAATTCAAGTTACCGAGAAGCGAAGCTCACTCGTGGTAAAATGATATAAGGTTAGAGATCCAAATGTGTTGGTCACGACTACAGTAGACCCGAAAGGGCGTACTAGCACCGCTAGGCATAAATGTTGTAAATCGCATCCTTGAAAAAGGACACAGGATGGGAATTTTTTTTTTTGAAATATCAAGATTGGATTCACAAAAGAGAGAAAATGGTATTCCAATCCGAATACAAGCTCAAACATTTCTGCGAGCCTAAGTCCGAAAAAGGAAAGAACCAGGATTTCTCAGATTTGAATCCAATAATGACGGGAGTTTTTTTTTTTTTTAAAGTCAAGATTGAATTCATAAAAGAGCACAATAGGGATTCCAATCCAAATGCAGGCTCAAACATTTCTGCGAGCCTAAACTCGAAAAAGGAAAGAACCAAAATCCCTCAAATTTGAACACAATAGTGACAGAAGTTTTTTTTTTAAGACTTTTTTTTTTAAGATTTTTTTTTAAGAGGGCACATAGGTCTTCTAATTCGGTCTTATGAAACCTTAGTGGATAGATTAGCCCCCAGGTAAGGATAGGATTACTTAATTAACCCGTTTGAAGGACCCTCACCTCGAACAGTCTAGCTGCCTCCACACTATGGACAAGGCTTTTCTTAGATCCACTTTCGTCAAAGAATGCAACTGGTGCAACCTTAATGCATTTTTGTTTGAAAGATCTCCAATGGACCCATCAAAGAGAGGGAAATGGCCGCTCCCAATCCGAACGTTGGCTCAAACATTTCTGCGAGCCATTGTACGAAAAAGGAAAGAACCAAAGTTTCTCCAATTTGAATCCAAAATAAAAGGAATTTGAAAAGGTTTTTTTTTTAAACCTTTTTTTTTTTTCGAAAGATCTCCAATTGACCCATCAAAGAGAGGGAAATGGTCCTTCCCAATCCGAACGTTGGCTCAAACATTTCTGCGAGTCATTGTATGAAAAAGGAAAGAACCAAAGTTTTCTCTAATTTGAATCCAAAAGAAAGGAATTTGAAAAGTTCTTTTTTTTTTTTAATATTTTTTTCTGAAAGATCTCCAATGGACCCATCAAAGAGAAGGAATGGCCCCTCCTAATCCGAACGTTGGCTCAAACATTTCTGCTACCCATTGTACGAAAAGAAAAGAACCCAAGTTTTCTCCAATTTGAACCCAATGGAAAAAAACTTTTTTTTCTTTTTGGTTGAGAAAATAAAGAATGGAAACAAGTTCAAGGAAAGAAGTTTCCAAAGAATCCCATCTCATTTTTTTTTAAATACAAGATCCAACATAGGCCACCAAATAGGAAGGATCCAAAGATTCTAAGCATCATGTTCTCAAATGAATGAGTCCCACCGGGTATGCCAACATGATGGACCCATCTTTTTCTTCTTAACTTCCTCCGTCTTGGGTCCGCCGGGGTACGGCGGGGCGAAGAGAGAAAAAGAGCAAGCATCAACATTTTTGTACGAGTATGCCAGATTTTCTATTCTACTTGGAATTTGAAATGGTAATCCGGAGATTCACCTTCTCAAGTAGAAAGGAAATCAAACTTTTTTTCTAACTTTCCATTGCACATATATTTTAAAGAAAGAGACAATTTTAGAATGCCGTGAAAGGCAAATTTTTTTTAGTTTGTCGTGAAAGACAGTTTTGTGCCGTAGAAGGCGATTTACAAATCTTATCAATAGTGAAAGACAAGAATTGTAATTTTTTTGTCTCTTTAAAAAATACAAAATACAATAGAAAAGAAAGAAAGACGGATCTAACTTCTCAGGAGATTGTGGGGACTCGTTCAGATCGACGGTTGCGAGTCATGTATGGACTCCGCCATTGTCCTTCAGATGAGAATACTTGATGCTTTACTTCACTTGGCTTGGCTTGGACCTCAGATTTTTAGAGGACAAGGACCAAGGGAAGGTCCTATATCCAATAAAAAACCAAGTAGACGGCTTAAAAGTCGCATCTAGTCCATGTTGGATAGAAGAAGAGAAGCCTTGGTGGGGGGGGGGGGGTGGGTAGCCCCCCAAGAGACTTCAATCACCTTGTAGAATTTGCAGCAGAGTTTCTTTAGAGCAAGAGATCTTCTTTTTGTAGAGAATTCTTCAGGATAATTTTCAGACAATTTTTCAGGACCACTTCAGGTAATTTTTCAGGACTGCTTCAGACAATTTTTTAGGACCCCTTCCCTTTGTAATGACCGCCTATTTATAGGCTTTTGGCGGCCATTAGGAAGGTTTATGGGCATTAATGATATTAATGCTCCATGATGGGAGGAGTTACAAGATTTAATTGCATAGTTTTGTAACTCATTTTCCTTGGATTCTGATTGGCCAATGAAGAATAACGGGCATTTAATCTCCATGATGATGGGAGTTTCATGATTAATTACCACGATTAATCTCCATAATGGTAGGAGTTACATGGTTAATTGCCATGATTAATTGGACTTGTAACTCCCATTTGCTTACTTCTGATTGGGCCGTTCAAAATAATAAGTTAATGACCGTAATAAGTTGTCATAAAATGGTCATTTAACTTCATTAATTGGCCGTCGAGTCGCTTGAAGAGTTGCAGGCCACGCCGCTTCTTTTGAAATTGTTCTTGTGATGACCATTGATGGATCCGCATGTTATTTGATGTCGGATGATGATGCAAATTCAGACATTGGTTGATACCAATGGGCCGGCAACATCTATCCAGTCGATTTCTCGATCGGTCGGGCGGAAAGTGTACTTTCTTGGTCAGCCGGTTGGCGGTTTTGGAGTGTCCGATGATGATCAAATGATTTTGCTGGCGGATCCGTGATGTTGACAGAGATCGACGGATATCATGCCTCAAAAATCAGATTTTAAGAAAATGACAGGGGCCAATCATCTCAAAAAGCGAAAAGAATCGGAAAAACGACGCTTTTGGCGGAAATTCTGCGACCTGGACTTCCAGGGTTGCCGGCGACCATGCGACCATGGGGCTGGCGACCTTGGGCCATGGTCGCCGGAGACCATGCGGTCGGCGACCTTGGACGTTGGTCCATTTTCCGGTCGCCTTTCAGTCGCCGTTTCTCAGTCGTTTCTCAGGCTTTTTTGTTTTTGTTTTGTCCTGTATTTTTATTGACATTTCTCCTCATTTATTGGCTTAATTCCTCTGAAGAAAACCTATCGAAAGGCTGTGCAAATCAGAGCACAAAGTTTCCTATTTTTGGAAAAGCCGAAGACTCCGTAGCCGATTTTCTGCCAAGAGTTGAAAATAGGTCAAACGATGTCGGAATGACCTGAAATTTGAGGTGAAACTTCTTGAGCATTAGATAGGACCAACCATGGGCTTTTATTTGAGTTTTGAATCCCGTCGATGCTAGACTTGATTTCACCGTGCGAAAGATGTCGAGCTTTGATGTGTGGTCATCCAATGTCTGATTGACCTGAAATTTGACAGGGAGCCTATTGGAGTCATCTTGAGATGATCCATTAGCTCCGATTTGGATGCCATGGTCCCGGGGAGCTTCGCCGCCGCTAGGCTTGATTTTGCTTCAGAGCGTCAAAACCGAGTCAAACGTTGTCGGAATGACCTGAAATTTGACGTGCAGCCTTTTGGAAGCATGTAGAAACTACTCATGTGTTTTGTTTGAGGAGTGGCAGCATTAGAGGTTTTCGCCGCCGGGAGGCTTGATGTCACCGTTCAAGAGTTGATGGAGGGTTAAACGGTGTCGGTTTGACCTGAAATTCGGCGTGGAACCTTTTCGAGGCATTTTGAGACCATCCATAGGCTCTAATCGAAGATTTGATCTATTTGACACTGTCGCCGTCGGGAGCTCCCGCTCAGCTGTTGGAGGATTGAAGTTAGGCCAAATGGTGTTAAAATGTCCCGAAACTTCATGTGTACCTCTTTTTGGGCTATTTTGAAAGATCTTGTAGTTTTTGTTTGATTTTGACATGATCTGATGCTTGAAGCAGCTTTGCCTGTTTGTAGTAGGATGCGGCTCCATGTAGCTTTTGATGTTGAGGAGGCAAAGTGACATTTTTGGTGTCAACAATGACCCAAGACATGAATGCATATACCTTATGTACCGCAGGTTTAAAACTTATGAAAAGTTCAAAGAGTTTCGAACGGAAGCGGAAAAGCATTTAGGTAAAAGTATAAATACTCTTTGATGAGATCGAGGAAAAGAACATCTCTCCTCTGATTTTATCGGATACTTATCAGAAAATGGGATATTATCCCAGTTGTCTGCTCCTGGTATGCCTCTAGAGAACGGAGTAGCAGAAAGAAGGAACTAGACTCTTTTAGATATGATCAGGTCTATGTTTGAGTTTCTCATGGTTACCTATAGGGATATGTTTTACTAAACCTCGTTCCATTTAAGTATGTACCTAAGACTCCTCGGGGGTTGTGGTCCGGGTGAAAGCCTAGTCTATAACATAAGGGTTGTCCGGCACTTGTGCTGAAGATTAAGACGGATAATTTGGAATTGAAGTCGGAAGTATACACTTTTATAGACTATCCCAAAGGAACTAAAGGTTGGTTATTCTATAATCCCAGAGAGAGCAGAAAGTGCTTATCAACACCAATGATGTTTTTTCTGGAGGAAGACTATATGATTGACTGGAAATCTTTAGAAAAGGTTATCTTGGAAGAAATTCAAAGAGGGATCAATTCCAAATCCAAAAATGACCGAACTTGAAGAAAATTCACCCATACCTAATCCAGTAATTACATCAGTGCCTTGTCGTAGTGGGAGCATTGTCAGGACCCCTGACAGGTTCTCGTTTTTGGGAGTCTTACGAGGCAATCCCCAAAGAACTAGAACAAGATCCTTGTAACTATGGTGAAGCAATCAATGACATAGTTTCGGGACGTTGGTTGGCTGCTATGAAAGCTGAAATGGAGTCTATGTACTTTAATCAGGTCTGGACACTTGTGGACTTGCCTGCCAATATTAGAACTATTGGGTGCAAGTGAGTCTACAAGAGAAAGAGAGGACCGGATGGAAGAGTTGAGACCTTTAAGGTCAGGCTTGCTGTGAAAGGATACACTCAGAAAGAAGATATCGATTATGAGGAAATCTTCTCACTGGTAGCCATGTTCAAGTTCATCCGGATACTCTCATTCATTGCGGTTCGTCTCATTTGTGAGATTTGGCAAATGGATGTCAAGACGGCGTTTTCTCAACGGCCATCTTGAGGAAGACATCTATATGATGCACCCAGACAGTTTTACGGCTAACAACCAAAAGCAAAGAGTTTGCAAGTTGCAGAACTCCATTTATGGACTGAAGCAAGCATCCCGAACTTAGAACATCTGTTTTGGCTAGGCAATCAAGTCATTTGATTTTTGTCAAAATCTAGATGAGTCATGAGTGTACATGAAAACTGCAGGAGGAAGGGTAGTTTTTCTAGTATTATATGTCAACGGCATCCTTCTCCTAGGGAGTGCTATAGGGATGTTGTCAACAGTAAAAGTTTAGTTCGCTAAGACTTTTGATATAAAGGACTTGGGAGAAGCCAGCTATATCCTAGGGATCAATTACCATTGAGACTTGAAAAATAGGATGATAGGCATATCCCATGATGCGTACATAGAAAAGGTGTTGATACGGTTAGCTATGCTTTGTACTACACCAGATATCTGTCACGCAGTGGGCCTAGTCAGCAGATATCAGTCTAACCCAGGTCCTAACCATCGGAGTGCTGTAAGATGTGTTCTCCAATACTTGAGAAGGACTAGATATCACATGATGATTTGCAGCATTGATGAGTTGATTACAGTCGGTGACAAAGATACTGACTTCAAGTCAGATAAGGATTCCAAGAAATCAACTACTGGGTATGTGCTTACGTTGTAACCACTTAAGAAGCAGTTAAGGAAGCAGTTTGGCTAAAAAGATTCCTTATGGAACTTGGAGTAGTACTTTTGGCAGGACAGCCGCTCACAGTTTACTGTGATAACAGTAGGGCGGTCACTAAGTCCAAGCAACTCAAAGACCATATAGAGGGGAAAAACACATGGTCAGAGAGATTGTGTAGAGAGGTGATACTGCAATCACCAAGATAAACTCTGTACACAATCTGGGAGATCATTTTACTAAGCCTTTGACCACCAAAGTCTTTGTGCAGTATGTAAATGCGATGAGCATGAGATGCACCCCTGAATGGCATTGAGCCCAAGTGGGAGATTGTTAGTTTTATGGTCTCAATCCACTAAGATTGATGTAATAAATTGATTAATTTCTTTATTTATCAATATCTTCATGTTATCATTTCATGAGATGAATGGTGTTCATTACTTAAATGCACATAACCAATAGGAATGACACGATGGTTCATGAGATGAACCGGAGTCCATAAGTAAACTAGATGCAATACATGTGTATGGATGAGAACCACATACGGGAGACATGTATAGCAAATCTTATACTTGAATATCTTCACAACCAGTGATGAGATTGGACATCTCATCTGACAAGGTTGCAGTACTTTGATTACTATGAGATAGTGTGATTTGTCTCGATCATCAGAATGTAAGATTCCGGATCGTAGTGCTGGTACATTGGATGTATTGAAGGACCATGAGATGCACCTTATGAACACTATCTTTACTTTAAAGGTCTGCTCTCATAATTCCCTAACAATAGGCTCTTAATCCTGAGACATTAATGAACTCAAGTTTCTATCTATTCATTTGTTTTGAGTCACCAATGAGTGAGGCCAATTGTAGGTCAACACCTCGGTGATTCGGGTTCGTGGTAGTAGAGTTGTGGGAACATTCGATGGTCAAGATGGAATCTATCTTTAATATCCCCTTGTGCCAATTATTGGATTTATCATTGGTAAGTGCACACCCATTCCAATTTAGAGTTAATTGGATCGGTACCAAATGATCATTATAATTAATTGGGGCTCAAGGATAATAAAATATGGATCTAAGTTTGGAAGACAGGTCCAATTAATCCATGGATATTGATGGAGGGGCCTACTTGTGGACATTGGGAAGTTTAGGGTCTTCACGTAATTTATTCCTAAGACTGGAGTTCAATTGCATTTATTTAGTGGAGTTATTTGCAATTAACTGTAGGCCTGAATTGCACATGAGATGTGGGGCCGCGGTGTACCAGTTGGAGCCAGCTTTCTATGGAATCCCTAGTGGTCCCCACGCTTTCCCAAGATTGGATCTTTACTAATTCTATTTGAACTCAAAAGGGAAAAACTACTATTTCTATTTGAAGTGAGACTTCTAATAGTGGTAATAAAAGGATTAATGCGTTACTAGTTATTATAGAAGTTGGCCTTCTAATAATAAACAAAGAGGAGTTGATTAAAGCTATAAATAGGAGAGGAGAGGAGGCCCTTGGACGTCCATGCACTATTCCACATTGGAATTCACGCCCAACCTTCCCCATTGTGCAAGAGTTGCAAATCTCTCTCTCCTTCCCTTTTCTAGTTTCTCTTATAGTTTCCTTAGTGATTCTAGTTAGCCTTTCTCTTGGAGATTCCACCATCTCTCTTGAGGAAAGAGATCTGAAGCGGGTCATAGCATGGAAGACGATTCGGCATTGGAGATTCTGATTGTGGAAGAGATCTTCATCAAAGAGTTTAATCAAGTTCTCCATTAGAGCACAACCAAGCTCCATAGGTATATTCTACTCCTTGTATGTTGTGGAATTTCGTGGTTGCTTGTTAGGTGCCGTTTCTATCTTCTAAATACAGTTTTCTATTGTATATGATCATGAGAAAGAGGACATGGATCCTGGATTGAGTTTTGTAGCCTTCTGAACAGTTGATCCATGAGTTAAGTGGGTCAAAAGTTTTGAAAACCTATCCTAGAAGTCCACCTCTTTCCAACAGCATTGACTTAAGCTCTCTCTTCTCTCTTCCCTCATTCATGTTCCAGCCACCCCTGCAACTTCACCTTCATACCAACTGAGAAGAGACTCTCCTTCCCCTTCATTTCCCTCTTGCATGCCCCACTTCGAGACCTCCAAATCAAGATCTGAAACCATCTTCATCTTCCTCTCAACTCAAGGACTCCATTGCTACTGTTTTTGTGGTGGTTTTAGCTATGTTTGCACTCCATTTTCTCCTCTCCTCCCTTTTAGCAAGCTCCAGGTAATGGGATCTTCTTCTTCCATTCATTAGGATCTTTTGAGCTCCTTAGGATACTAATCTTCATACATGCAAACCCATTTTCGAAATGGGGGTTTTGATTGACCAAAATGGTGATTTTTAGAATGGTTTTCTTAGGGCTTTTGTGTAGATTTCATGGCTCTCCTTTGGATAGGAGTTTGAGAGATTTTGGATAGCATTTTGTTGAAGGCAAGTGACCCTTTTAGACTCTCTTAATGAATGTTGTACTTAGGCATTATTTTGATTTTAAATGGTTGATTCACCATGCTTAATTTGCTCATCTATTACATTTAAATGCATGGGATTATTTGAAATGTCATCTATATTCTCTTAACTGAGTTTTAGCATGATTCTGGATTTATGCATTGGTCAAATTGGATTTTTGTTTTGAGTTGTAAGTTAATGGTTGTTGAATGATAGAATGGTGATTAATGTGACTTGGAGAATGGATGAGTTGAGGGTATTGCATGGTGATTGTTGAAGAGATGGAGGTTGTGAATTTTATAGGTTTCCATGAGTTGGAGAAGTTAAAGAAAGAGAGTGGAAAAAATGTGCTAAGGGAATGCAGTTTTATGCACTACATGGTTTCAGACAGAAACATGTTCGCTCGAGCGAAACTTTGGATCGCTCGAGCGAAACTTTGGATTGCTCGAGTGAGCAAGCTTCTGCTTGGGAGGAGCGTTCCCAGAAACCTGTCCGCTCAAGCGAGCATTGGGTGAGCTTAAGCGAACAAGTCTTTGGTTGCGTCCGCTCAAGCGAACCCTGTGGAAGCATGAGTGAACAAAGTTCTGGATGGGTCCGCTCGAGCGAGCTCCTCATCACTCGAGCGAACCAGATGTTGCCTCAAATTTTGAATGTGACAGAGAAGGAGGAGTTTTGAGGGAATTTCTAAAAGGATGGAAAAAACCTGATCATGTCAAGTGTCTTCCACTTAATATTGTGCCTTTGAGACATAAAATATCCTACAACTTATGAATACCACAGCATTTTTCCTAAACCGGATATTTGGGTTCCTCAAATACACAATTATCAACAAAGGTACTTAGCATGGGCTTGATTGAAATGTTTGAAAGTCTCGGTTTTGACACCAAAGGTAGTATTTCAAATTTTGTCTGGTTTTGCAAGTCTTGTTTCACTTCGAATTACTTCTAGAATGTGAAATGGGAATCATTCTTTCAGTTTAGAATAATATAGCACGTGCTTTTCTTGCAAATTTCACCCGTGTTGTTTTAATAAGTGTTTTTCCCCTAATCATGACGAGTTTCGTATAAGTATTGATATGTTTTCGTGAATTCATGGTTTTCGCTTAATACCACTGAGCCTGGACTGCCCCTTCCGTCTGATCCACTATCTGGTGGTCCTTAAACATGTGGACTATCTGCAGATTAGTCGTGTATTATATTACACATCGTGCGTATTCCAGTTCCGCGGCCGGCTTCCCCGTCTACCTTTCGTGACTTGGGATCGTGTTTTGCCTGTCATGCTTGCTCTTGTCACCACGTGTGATTGAGAAAGGATGGGCTCATTGTGGATTAATTTATCATGATGTTTTTTTGAAATCAGGCTGGTTTTGCTTTGCACTCTAAATATGATTTGTTCATAACTCATGTCATGCTTTAAGTAATGTTTTATATTATGTTTAAATTGATCACCTGCCAGACCGTCGTGTCTGACCCCTTTTTCTTTGGTGTTTAGATGCAGGAGTCGTTGCCCCTGAGGAGGAGCGCTCGGAGGAGACTTTCGAGCCTCCCCCAGCCGGTGAGTGGCAACCCGACGACGTCCTCTAGATGTCGGGTGGGGTCTTGAGCATGATACATGATGGGGATGGTTGTTGTGTTACTTTGGGGATGTGTAAACTTAACTTACCTTGTTCTTTTCAAACTTGAAGGTTAACTTGTGTAATGCCATGCTTATGTTTCCTTCTTTGATTATTGTCTTGATGACGATGATTTAATTTATATAAGTGGATGTTATGTCATATGTATTGCACAAATAAGATTACTTGCACGCTTCCACAAATCATAGTTCATGTGAGATAAATTCCAAGTGTGTTTTGAGAATTCTCACCGTGGAAACCTATGGGTTAATCACAGGTAGTTGATTGGACACATCACCTTCATCACACGTCGTCGGCCCGGGTCTGGGGACCTCGGTCAGGGGTCGCAACAGGACTGGTATCAGAACGGGACATGTTTCAGGCATTTAAAAGAAACTAGAAACTCTTAGGGACGTGGAGAGGATCCGTGAGTTCGTTAGAATCGTTAGTATGGACCTAGAAACCAAACCGGAGCTTGTTATTATATACTAACAATTTGTTTTGCAGCATTATGCCTCCAAGAAAAGCTCCGAATCAAAATGCTTCTGGAAGCAATACCAACAAAAATAATAGTGAAACAGATCATGAGCAGCCACTCACAGTGACACAATTTCAGGCACTTATGCAAGCCATGTTGGAACAACAGAGGCAGGCTAATGAGAGTCAGACTAGACTACAGAGAGAGGCAAATGAAGTTCAAGCTAGATTGCAACGAGAAGCCAATGAGAACCAACAAAGGTTCCAAGAACAACTAGCTAAGAAAAATGAAGAAATGGCACAAGTCCAATGACAGTTATTGGAAGTTTTGCAGAACAGGCCCCAACCACAACCTATACAACCAGGGGACCCAAACATAATCATCAGCAATCGAGACCGAGACCCTAACCTATTGTTTGAAAGGTTTAGGAAAAGAGGACCGAAGGAGTTCTCGGGTCAAGAAGACCCTTTGGCAGCAGATGATTGGTTAGCAAACACCGAGAATATTTTTGATGTATTCACTTGTACGGGCATACAGAAGGTCAACCTCACCGCCTCTCTATTCTTCGGATTGGCAGGCACTTGGTGGCAAACGGTTAAGGAATCGTATCAGGCCATGGCAGATGAGACTGCATGGGACACTTTTAAGAACCATTTCACCGACAAATATATCCCTTCTCATATCAAAAGACAGAAGGCTATAGAATTCCAACAGCTCAAGCAGGGTAATATGACAGTTTTAGAGTATGTTACAAAAATTGAAAGGCTAGGCAGGTATGCCAGAGAACTCATTGATACCGAACAGAAGAAGATCACAAAATTCTTAGAAGGGCTGAACCCCATCCTTATGAGAGATGCTACCGGGGTAGTCCCACCAGCCACCTTTGATGAAGCAATTAGGCAGGCATACAAGTTTGAGGACATCAACAATCAGATCAAACAAGATAGGAAGCAACACTACTAGCAAAATCAGAGACAGCAGAGTAATAAGAAGCCACGACAAGATCAAAACCCTCCAAGGCAAAATGCATGTGCACATTGCGGCAAAAATCATGAAACTACAGAATGCCGTAAAGCTTCCGGTGCTTGTTTCATGTGTGAAGCTATGGACCATGCAATCAAGGACTGCCCTCAGCTTCAGAACCAAGGTAATAGGAATCAGCAACAGAGACAAGCAGCTCCTCAGAATCAGGCACCAGCTCAGAATCAAGCTAGACAACCTCAGCAACAGCAGCAACAACAAGGCAGACAGCAAGCACAGAACCAGAATGCTCGTCCTCCACAGCAGCAACAGAACAGAAATGCACAAGGGAGGCAGAATAGGCCACAGCAGCAAGGGCGGGCATACCATCTAGATCGTGTTGATGCAGATGCTGCCGGAGATGTTGTTGAAGGTAAACTCCTCATCTATGGAATTGAAGCTCAAATTTTATTTGATCCTGGTAGCACTCATTCATTTTTATTTCCTATGTTTGCAAAGATGATTGCTATACCTTTTAGAGAACTCGATTATATATTTACTGTCACCACACCAGTAGGTACACAGGTTGTTTGTAGAACCTATTACCCCAGTTGTTCGGTCCTATTAGGAGAGGTCAATCTTCCAGCAGACCTTATTATCTTAGATAAGCATGACTTTGATGTTATCTTAGGCATGGATTGGTTAGAGAAGTATCATGCCACCATGGATTGTTTGAGCAAGACCATTACCTTTAAGTTGAAAGGGGAGCAAGTAGATTTATTGATTCAGGGGAACAGGAAGAAAAACCAAGTGGGGATTATTTCGGCACTCAAAGGAGGCAGAATGGTACAATGTGGGTGTGAAGCTTTTATAGTGTTTACCACGGAGGATAAATGGTCCCAAGGGGTGGAGGAAATCCCTGCTGTGTGTGAATTTCCAGATGTTTTTCCTGAAGAAACCCGGGATTGCCACTAATTCGAGAAGTTGAGTTCACCATTGAGCTCGTTCTAGGGACAACTCCAATTTCTATTGCACCTTACTGGATGGCTGCAACAGAGTTTGGTGAACTAAAACTCTAGTTGCAAGATTTGTTGAGTAAAGTTTTCATTAGGCCAAGTGCCTTCGGGAGCACTAGTGTTGTTCATGAAAAAGAAGGACGGAAGCTTGAGAATGTGCATCGATTACAGAAGATTGAATCACATGACCATCAAGAACAAGTATCCGTTGCTGAGAATAGATGAATTGTTCAATCAATTGCAAGGAGCAGCATATTTTTCCACGATAGACTTGAGGTCTGGGTATTATCAGCTGCGAGTTAGGGAGTCAGATGTGCCTAAAATAGCTTTCCAAACAAGATATGGGCACTATGAGTTTTTGGTGATGCCGTTTGGATTGACGAATGCACTCGTGGTATTAATGGCTCTTATGAACAAAGTCTTTGCAGAGTATTTGGATCACTTTACTATGGTGTTTATTGATGATGTTCTCGTGAATTCTAAGAGTAAGGAGGAGCACGAAGAGCACTTGAGGACGTCATTGCAGCTTTTGAGGGACAACCAGCTCTATGCAAATCTAAGTAAGTGTGAATTTTGGCTAGAGCAAGGGCTTTTCTAGGCCATATTATATCAAGAGAAGGCTTGGCAGTGGATCCATCTAAAGTTAAGGCAGTTGTCAGTTGGAAAAGGCCTAATGGTGTGACAGAGATTAGAAGCTTCTTGGGGTTAGCAAGATTTTACAGGAGATTTGTCCAAAGATTTTCATCCATTGCAGCACCTTTGACCAAGTAAACTAGGAAAAGTGTGCCTTTCGTATGGATAGACAAGTGTGATGAAAGTTTCAAAGAGTTGAAAAAGAGATTGACTACAGCCCCGATTCTTACTCTACCGACAGGAAATGGAGGATTCGTTGTTTTTATAGACGCTTCCAATATAGGATTAGGCTGTGTATTGATGCAGAATGATAAAGTTATTGCCTATGGCTCGAGACAGTTGAAGGGTCACAAGAAGAATTATGCCACCCATGACTTGGAGTTAGCTGTAGTTGTATTTGCATTGAAGATGTGGAGACACTATTTGTACAGAGAAAAATTCGAAGTCTACTCAGACCACCGGAGTTTACAGTATCTATTTTCACAAAAAGAGTTGAACATGAGGCAGAGACGGTGGATGGAGTACATTAAAGATTATGACTTTCCAATTAAGTTTCATCCGGGCAAGGTGAACGTAGTGGCTGATGCGTTGAGAAGAAAATCAACAGTTATGGCTAGGTTGAGAGGAGTCAGTGTCTTACATCAGTTTGAAGAACTCGGAGTAGAGGTGCAACCGTTAAGGAAGGGTGTGATGTTGGCAAGTATGATAGTGTCTGAGCCTACTTTCATCCTGAAGATCAAAGACAGTCAATTGCAAGATTCAGACTTGGCCAAGACTGTTGATCATATCTCATATTGTTCATACTTTAGGATAGTAGATGGACTGTTGTATTTTCGTGACCGGTTGTGTGTGCCTAACATCGAAGACTTGAAGAATGAGATAATGACTGAAGCTCACAGTACAAGATATTCCATGCATTTGGGTAGCACCAAAATGTACAAAAATTTGAAGAACCGATTCTGGTGGAATAACATGAAAGGAGAGATAGCAGCTTTTGTATCTCGGTGCCTCACATGTCAGCAGATCAAGGCAGAACATCAGAAGCCACTAGGATTGTTGCAGCCATTGGGCATTCCTGAGTGAAAGTGGGAGCACATCATTATGGACTTTGTCTCCGGCTTGCCTACGACCAAGAAAGGAAACAATGCCATTTAGGTTATCATGGATCGGCTCACGAAGTCTGCTCACTTCATTCCTATGAAGATAGGGAGTAAGATGCACATGGCACCATTAGCAGATTTGTTCGTGATTGAGATTGTCAGCAGGCATGGACAGCCCGTCTCCATCACTTCCGACAGAGATAGCAGATTTGTTTCGAGGTTTTGGAAGACCGTATTTGAATCCATGGGCACCAAGTTACAGTTCAGCACTGCATACCATCCTTAGACTGACAGCCAATCAGAGAGAACCATATAGACTTTAGAGGACACGTTACGTGCTTGCGTACTATATTTCAAGGTTCAATGGGATGAGTTCTTGGCCCTTTGTGAGTTTGCATACAACAACAGCTACCATTCTAGTATTGGTATGGACCCTTTCGAAGCACTTTATGGTAGAAGATGCAGAACTCCCATTTGCTGGGAAAAAGTCGGTGTTCGTAGTTTCCATGGACCAACGATAGTTGGTGAGACAAGTGATAAGATCAAGCTGATCCAGGAACGGTTACGGATAGCCAGAAGTAGACAGAAAAGCTATGCTGATACTCGTTGGAGAGATTTACAGTTCAAGGAGGGCGACAAGGTATTTTTGAAAGTGTCTCCGGTCAGAGGAACACTAAGATTTGGTCAGAAGGGCATGCTTGCGAGGAGGTACATTGGACCATATGAGATTTTGAGCAAGATTGGAGACGTTGCCTATCGACTTGCATTACCGCCAGAACTCTCCGGGGTGCACAATGTCTTTTACGTCTCTATGTTGAAGAAATACGTCCCAAATCCTTCACACGTGTTGCAACATGAGCCACTGGAAATTCAAGAAGATGCATCGTATGTGGAGAAGCCGGTTAGAATTGTTGACACTAAAGAGCAAGAACTAAGAAATCAGACAATTCATTGGGTCAAAGTTAAGTGGGAAAATCATGAGCCAGAAGAAGCGACGTGGGAACTAAGAGATCAAGTCTAGAGAAAGTACCCGCACTTGTTACCCAAGGTATAACTATTTTTATTTGGAGGACCAAATAACCTAAAGGGTGGAGGATCTCAAACCTCAACCTAGGATTAGCGTGAATAGTGTTAATTAAGTGCTTGTTTAGTTATTATGTGGGTTTAGTGTTTGTAGGTTAGGAATTGGTTCGATTTAGTCTGGAATTAGCTTTGGGGAATTTGGAGAGCATTTTGTGCTATTCAGTCACACCTGATGGACCCCTCCTTTTCTTTCTTGCCTTCCTCTGTCCCAGGTCCGCCGGGGTGCAGTGGGGTGAAGAGAAAAAAGGAGCAAGCATTAACATTTTTGTACAGGTATATCGGATTTTCTATCCTACTTGGAATTTGAAATGGTGATCCGGAGATTCACCTTCACAAGTAGAAAGGAAATCAAACTTTTTTTCTAACTTTCCATTGTATGTATATTTAAAGAAAGAGACAAGATTTTAGAATGCCGTGAGAGGCAATTTTGTTTAGTTTGCCGTGAAAGGCAGTTTTGTGCCGTAGAAGGCGATTTTGCCGTGGAAGGCGATTTTACAAATCTTATCAATAGTGAAAGACAAGAATTGTGATTTTTTGTCTCTTTAAAAATATACAAAATACAATAGAAAAGAAAGGACGAGGGATTTGACTTCTCATGAGATTGTGGGGACTAGTTCAGATTGACGGTCGCGAGTCATGTATGGACTCCGCTATCGTCCTTCAGATGAGAACACTTGATGCTTTAGTTCACTTGGCTTGGCTTGGACCTCGGATTTTTAGAGGGCAAAGACCAAGGGAAGGTCCTATATCAAAAAAAAAAAAAAAAAAAAACCAAGTAGATGGGCTGAAAAGCCACATCTAGGCCAAGTTGGATAGAAGAAGAGGGGAAACCTTTAGGGGGGTGGCCCCCAAGGGACTTCGATCACCTTGTAGTGTTTGCAGCAGAGTTTCTTCAAGGCAAGAGAGCCTTTTTTTTTTTTGTCCAGAGAATTCTTCAGGATAATTTTCAAGACGATTTTTCAGGACCCTTTTCCTTTGGAATGACCGCCTATTTATAGGCTTTTGGTGGCCGTTAGGAAGGTTTTATGGGCATTAATGGCATTAATGCTCCATGATGGGAGGAGTTACAAGATTTAATTTTATAATTTTGTAACTTCTTTTTCTTGGATTTTGATTGGCCGATGGAGAATAATGGGCATTTAATCTCCATGATGATGGGAGTTTCATGATTAATTACCATGACTAATCTCTATAATGATAGAAGTTACATGGTTAATTGCCATGATTAATTGGACTTGTAGCTCCCATTTGCTTCTTTCTGATTGGGCCATCCAAAATAATGAGTTAATGACCCTAATAAGTTTTCATAAAAAGGTCAATTAACAGCATTAATTGGTCGCCAAGTCGCTTGAAGAGCAGCGGGTCGCGCCGCATCTTTTGGAATTCTCCTTACGATGATCATCGATGGATCCGCATGTTATTCGATGTCGGATGACGATGCAAATTCAAACATTGGTTGACACCAATGAGCTAGCAACATCTGTCCAGTTGATTTCACGATCGGTCGGGCAGAAAGTGTACTTTCTTGGTCGACCAGTTGGCAGTTTCGAAGTGTCCGATGATGATCAAATGATTTTGATGGCAGATCCGTGATGTTGATGAAGATCGACGGATACTATGCCTCAAAAATTAGAATTTGAGAAAATCACAGGGGCCAAACATCGCGAAACGAGAAAAATACCCGAAAAAGTGGGTTTCCGGGCAAACTTTGGCGGCCCAGATCCCTATGGTCGCCGGCGGCCATGGGGCTGGCGACCTTGGGCCATGGTCGCCGGCGACCATGGGGCTTTTGCCCCTTTTTCGGCCGCCGTCTGGTGGCGGTTTCTTGGCCGTTTCTCGGGCTTTTTCACTTATGTTTTCTCTTGTATTTTTCTTTGACATTTCTCCTCATTTATTGGCTTGATTCCGCTAAAGAAAACCCATCGAGAAGTCGTGCAAATTAGAGCACAAACTGTCCTATTTTTGGAAAAGCCGAAGACTTTGTAACCGATTTTTTGCCAAGAGTTGAAACTAGGTCAAATGAAGTCGGAATGACATGAAATTTGAGGTGAAGTTTCTTGAGCATTAGATAGGACTAACCATGGGCTTTTATTTGAGTTTTAAAGCCATTTGGGGTCCCGTCGATGCTAGACTTGATTTCATCGTGCGGAAGATGTCGAGCTTCGATGTACGGTCATCCGATGTCCGATTGACCTGAAATTTCACAGGGAGCCTATTGGAGACATTTCGAGACGGTCCATTAGCTCCGATTTGGATGCCATGGTCCTGGGGAGCTTCGCCGTTGTAGGCTTGATTTTACTTTGGACCGTCAAAATCAGGTCAAACGTTGTCGGAATGACCTGAAATTTGACGTGCAGCCCTTTGGACATGCAAAAGCTACTTATGTGTTTTTTTCTTATGAGTAGCCGCATCGGAGGTTCTCGCAGCCGGGAGGCTTGATTTCGTCGTTCGAGAGTTGATGGAAGGTCAAACGGTGTCGGTTTGACTTGAAATTCAACGTGGAGCCTTTTGGATGTATTTTGAGACCATCTATAGGCTCTGATCAAAGATTTGATGTCTTCGACGTTGTCGCCGCCGGGAGCTCCTGCTCAGTCGTTGGAGGATTTAAGTTAGGTCAAATGGTGTTGAAATGGCCCGAAACTTCATGTGTACCCTTCTTTTGGCTATTTTGAAGGATCTTGCAGTTTTTGTTTGATTCTGACAAGATCTGATGCTTGAAGCAACTTTGCCTGTTTGTAGTAGGATGCGGCTCATGTAGCTTCTGATGTTGAGGAGGCAAAGTGAAATTTCTGGTGTCAACAACACTCAAGGGTGCCTTGGGTGTACGTGTAAGCTCGGGAGGAAATTCTAGTTTTCCTTATTTTAATCATAATTTTGACCTCGTTTAAAAGGTTTTATTTTATTGTTGACTTTTTGTATTCAGCCTGTTCGTGTTTGAAGCCCAGAAGCCTAAGTTTGGCCCAAAAGGGTAAGACAGTCTTTTCGCACCAAATCTGTATCTAAATTTCAAAATCTCAAAACCATGTCAAATTTATACTCTTTGGAAACTAGATTTTTCGACGATCATTTTTGTCTTCTTCGTCGTTTCCATCCGGGGCCCGTAAAGTGATGTTTTAATGGTTACAAGTTTTGAACATGTGGGGCCCACAAGGACCCATTGACTTAAGCTCTCTCTTCTCTCTTACCTCACTCACATTCCAGCCACTCCTGCAACTTCACCTTCATACCAGCTGAGAAGAGACTCTCCTTCCCCTTCATTTCCCCTCTTGCATGCCCCACTTCTAGACCTCCAAATCAAGATCTGAAATCGTCTTCTTCTTCCTTTCAACTCAAGGACTCCATTGCTACTGTTTTTGTGGTGGTTTCAGTTGTGTTTGCACTCCATTTTCTCCTCTCCTCCTTGTTTAGCAAGGTTCAGGTAATGGGATCTTCATCTTCCTTTCATTTTGATCTTTTGGGCTCCTTAGGCTACTAATCTTCACACATGCAAACCCATTTTCGAAATGGGGGTTTTAGTTGACCAAAATGGTGATTTTTAGAATGGTTTTCTTGGGGTTTTTGTGTAGATTTCGTGGCCCTCCTTTGGATAGGAGTTTGAGAGAATTTGGATAGCATTTTGGTGAAGGCAAGTGATCCTTTTAGACTCTCTTAATGCATGTTGTATTTAGGCATTATTTTGATTTTTAATAGTTGATTCACCATGCTTAATTTGCTCATCAATTATGTTTAAATGCATGGGATTATTTGGAATGTCTTCTATATTCTATTGTCTAAGTTTTAGCATGATTCTTGATTTATGCATTGGTCAAATTGGATTTCTGTTTTGAGTTATAAGTTAATGGTTGTTGAATGATAGAATGGTGATTAATGTGACTTGGAGAATGGATGATTTGAGGGTATTGCACGGTGATTGTTGAAGAGATGGAAGTTGTGTATTTTACAGGTTTCCATGAGTTGGAGAAGTGAAAGAAAGAGAGTGGCAGAAATGTGCTAAGGGAATGCAGTTTTATGCACTACATGGTTTCAGACAGAAACCTGTTCGCTCGAGCGAAACTCTGGATCGCTCGAGCAAGCAAGCTTCTGCCTGGGAGGAGCACTCCCAGAAACCTGTCCCCTCGAGCGAGCATTAGGTGAGCTCGAGCGAACAAGTCTCTAGTTGCGTCCGCTCGAGCAAACCCTGTGGAAGCTTGAGCGAACAATGTTCTGGATGGGTCCGCTCGAGCGAGCTCCTCATCGCTCGAACGAACCTGATGCTGCCTAAAATTTTGAATGTGACAGAGAATGAGGAGTTTTGAGGGAATTTCTAGAGGGATGGAAAAAACCTGATCATGTCAAGTGTCTTCCACTTAATATTGTGCCTTTGAGACTTAAAATATCCTAAAACTTATGAACAGCAAAGCATTTTTCCTAAACTGGATATTTGGGTTCCTCAAATACACAATGATCAACAGAGGTACTTAGCATGGGCTTGATTGAAATGTTTGAAAGTCTCGGTTTTGACACCAAAGGTAGTATTTCAAATTTTGTCTGGTTTTGCAAGTCTAGTTTCATTTCGAATTACTTCTAGAATGTGAAATGGGAATCATTCTTTCAGTTCAGAATAATATAGCACATGTTTTTCTTGCAAATTTCACCCCGTGTTGTTTTGATAAGTATTGATATGTTTTCATGAATTGATGGTTTTCACTTAGTACCACTGAGGCTGGACTGCCCCTTCAGTCTGATCCACTGCCTGGGGGTCCTTAAACATGTGGACTATCTGCAGATTAGTCGTGTATTATATTACACATCGTGCGTGTTCTG
The DNA here is from genome assembly GCA_029852735.1 of Persea americana. NCBI lineage: Eukaryota > Viridiplantae > Streptophyta > Magnoliopsida > Laurales > Lauraceae > Persea > Persea americana. The sequence goes on from CM056813.1 coordinate 35,021,904, forward strand.
GTTCCGCGACCGACTTCCCTGTCTACCTTGCGTGACTTGGGATCGTGTTTTGCGTGTCGTGCTTGCTCTTGTCACCACTTGTGATTGAGAAAGGATGGGCTCATTGTGGATTAATGAATCATGATGTTTTCTTGAAGACAGGCTAGTTTTGCTTTGCACTCTAAATATGATTTGTTCAGAACTCATGTCATGCTTTAAGTACTATTTTATATTATGTCTAAATTGATCACCTCCCAGACCGTCGTGTCTGACCCCTTTTGCTTTGGTGTTTAGATGCAGGAGCCATTGCCCCTGAGGAGGAGCGTCCGGAGGAGGCATTGAAGCCTCCCCCAGCCGGTGAGTGGCAACCAGACAACGTCCTCTAGATGTCGGGTGGGATCTTGAGCACGATACATGATGGGGATGGTTGTTGTGTTACTTTGGGGATGTGTAAACTTAACTTACCTTATTCTTTTGAAACTTGAAAGTTAACTTGCGTAATGCCATGCTTATGTTTCCTTCTTTGATTATTGTCTTGATGCTGATGATTTAATTTATGTAAGTGGATGTTATGTCATACGTATTGCATAGATAAGATTACTTGCACGCTTCTGCAAATTATAGTTCGTGTGAGATAAATTTCAAGTGTATTTTGGGAATCCTCACTGTGGAAACCTGTTGGTTAATTACAGATAGTTGATTGGACACATCACCTTCATCACGCGTCGCGGGCCCGGGTCCGAGGACTTCGGTTCGAGGTCGCGACACCTACCCTCCACCAAACAACAAAATCAACTCAGCATGAGCCGGCTTGCTCCTACAAGCCTAAAATCATATCATGCATCACCAAGCCTCTACAAGAACCTGCCAAGGCCTGTACTCCTACAGCTCGACCCTTCATCTCAACAGGGGCCGAACTTGCAAAATTCAAAGCTTCACTACAACAGGCAAAGGACTGCATCAAGATCCTGTCCATTCTAATCTTTAAAGAAGATAAGCTCGCCTACTGCGCACGAGGGACTACGTCCTTTATTGCTAGAGTACAACCAGAGCTAACTGAAGCTCAAATTGCTTGTCGCATACGTCGCCGTGTGGCATATCAACAAAAGCGACTAGAGAAGCAAAGAGTCTGGCATTCTACCCTTCAAGTCTCTCAAAAATGGGTCAAAAAAGAAAGTCCCGACCAAGTTGCTGCTGTCCATATGGTTAGCAAAACCAAAAGACGCCAGAAGTCGGCAGCCAAAATTCATGTCAGACGGCCGGTGACTCGCAGCGTCTCCCGAGCACAAAGACATCAGGAGGACTCTCCCACTTCTTCAAGTCAAGGACACCGGAGTAACCATTCCTCGGGCTCTTTATCCAAAAGAATGAGCTCCAACTTAGTCACCAAGATGGTATCCTCATTCGACTCTCGAAGGGTAAATGTCTTAGTCACAAACTCTGAGCAACCTCCGCCGCACGATGACGTGGCTCTACCCATCGAGCAGCTGGAGTAAGGACAATAGAGAATAGAGGTTCTGATGAAAAACCTCCTTCTCACTTTCCAACGACCGCCAAATAATGAAGTCCCTCTAAATGATGAGGCAAATGGTGGAGAAGATGAGTCACGCACCCTTACCAAAAAGGACGTTGACGATATCCTCGCTAAAGGAAAAGAAGAGGATACACTAAAGGAGCATGGAGCCAAACCACCATATCCCTTATTGATGGACTCGGTTCCGTTCCCTGCAAAATTCAAGCAACCTACTCTCCAAACATGTACGGGGAAAGGTTTAGCCAGACATCACGTCATCCACTTCAAAATCTTGATGGGATCTATTTTGGATCAAGATGCCCTTAAGATCTGTCTCTTTCCAAGTACCCTAAAAGGTACGGCCTTTGATTCGTACTCTACTCTGCGAGCAGATTCCATTAAAAAATAGACCATGCTAGAGACACACTTCCTGATCCAGTTCAAAGGTGAAGATCATCTTGTTACTATGGCTCAGCTCTACAGCCTAAAACGGGGAGAGAATGAATCAACCTACGACTTGATTGACAAATGGAAGACAATGGCGTACAAATGCTCAAATGTGCTGCCACAAGCATCGCTGGTTGACATATGCCATAACAACATGAGAGCAAGGATCTGCTTTCTGATCATCGGGAACAAATCATAGAACCTAGGAGAACTCCTAGAAGCATCCATGGAGGTTGAAACGGTGATCAAAGACCTCAATAGTTAGAAATCATCAAAGAAAGAGCCGACAGCCATTGCAACCTCAAAGCCAAAGAAAAATGAGGTTCTCAATGTCCAAACCAAGTCAGCTCCTCAGCAGCCAAAAAAAGTCAAAAACAAAATTGCGGGTAAGAGACTTGAACTCTCTGATGCCTTCAAAGAACGGGTGGAGAAGAAATACCCATTTGATGAAGATGTTGAAGAAGTATTTGGGGCTCTCTTGGCAAATAGGAAACTCACCTTGCCTGACCCCAAAAGACAGGGAGACATTGGCAAAACCAACGATCCTCGGTATTACCCATACCACCAGATGGTCTCGTATCCTCTCAATCAATGCTTCATTGTGAGAGAGAAGATCAACGAGATGTGGAAAAACGGAGTCATCACCTTCGATAAGAACTATGGGTTTGCCTCCATCAACATGGTGTCATGTGGACAAACACCAAAATCACCATAGAAGAAGATCACTACTTCCTTTAAGGTGATAAAAATGACTCAAACGTCCCAAGAGTTGGTCCCTTATCCAACACCTGAAGGACAACTCATATGGGTGCATCCTGATCTCCTTGAAGATGAAAATTGGGAGATTGTCAAAACAAAGCCGACTGCTCAACAGTGAAGGCAAGCCAGGAGACAACTCCTTAAGCTCAAACAGCAGGAGAAAGCTCAACCAAAACAAGAAGTCATTGAAAACACAGAGACCCCCTTTACCGCTTCACTGGGGCAACAGAAGAATTTGTTCCCAAGACTTCAAAAGTGGTAAGAAAATTCACCCTCGGTGATTTCATGCCACCACACCTCAGAAACGAGACTACGCAAGTGGCATCATACTCTTGCAACTCGGTAATTGGATTCTTCATGGATGGATACGAGTCCAGCGACATCGCCAGTGACACCGATGAGTGGGAGGAATCCCTTGAAACAGGAGAATATCTCTTCGATGAAGAATGGATTCCCGATTCTCACCTTATGTTAGTAGTTTGGTATAAGCCCTTACAGCCTCAAGGATCTTGGTCTAATGATGAAGAAGACCAAGAGGCTATTCAAGAAAATGCTATCGATCCAACACCCATGAAAGCTCCAGTGGAACCCAACAATGTTGAACCACAAGGGGCAGATGACGAGGAAGGTTTGGCTCCTATGCCCGATCTTGAAGAATATGCGAGGATCTTGCAACATCTTGCCATAGAGCAAGAGCAGGATCGCATCAATAAACTTCGTCGCAATCTAGAACCAGAGGTCCCGGAGAATTTGCAAACATCTCCTCCGGTAACCCCAAAAAATGGAGAAAGTTATTGGATCGACAATCCTCTTGCATCTGAAGACGAGTTTGAATCCCAGCAGTGCATTCTGGAGGCATCTTCTATCGGAGTTGCCTGCAATGAGATAGTTTGGGATGATAGTGCCTTTGAAGCTTCATCTGCCGGGGCTGCAGACTCTCAGACGACGTCTGATAGCATATCTTCTGAAGCTACATCTTCTCGGGTGACTTCCACTGAGCTATCATCTTCTCAGCCTTCATCTCCTGAAACTGTGACATCGGAACTCAAACCTCTTCCGACTGATCACCATGAAAAAGCTCTAGCCGATGAAGTCTTCTTCAATGAAAACCCGGTCGACTGGTATCAGATGCCAAACCTCATAGGAGATGTCTGGACCAATGAAACACTCAACAAAGAAGAAGAATTGCTAGATGCCATTCAGGACTTGTTCCTGGAAAATGCTCCATGCAATGCAATCACTGAAGACAGCAATGTTGCTGTGGAAATGTTTTCAGCAAATAAGAAGGATCAACCCCTTGATTCTCGATGATCTTCCAAACGAAGAACCTTCCCCAGAAGCTCTTGAAGTTGGTCATGGTACCCGCTCTGGTCGGGATTACCACAAGAATTACAACCAGTCTTCTTCTTCTTATGTAAATCCTTTGGGAAACAAGCTGTAAACGCCACAAGTGGCAACAATAATGAAAATACGGGCCTCAAGGAGGCTTTCAAGTATGACTTAATTGATCATTTCAAACACATACCTACACGACTGCACATCCTAGACTTATTACGAATATCACCACAAACTTGTACTAGTCTCATTTCAGAACTGCAATGGCTGAATGCGGATGTTCACAAACATGTCCCACAAGTCCTAGAAATTGAATTGGACTATAGGGTCAAAAAATCAAATACTTCCTCAAAGGGAGAGAAGAATAAAAATGAGGGATCTTGCATTGAATGCCTCTCAGTTCAAAAAACAGCAAGTGCTACCATCGCCTTCAATAAGGAAGACCTCCTACTGGGTGAGACGAAGCACAACCGACCCTTGTACTTTACAGGGTACATTAAAGAGATGCCGATACATAGAGTTCAGATCGACCCAGGTTCTGCACTTAACCTCATCTCTACTTCGGCACTCGAAGAGCTGGGTATCCCACCTAGCAAGCTTCGCCACACATCTGTGTCCATCATTGGATACGATGGGAGCACTCAAAGGCCTATCGGCAAAATCAAGTTTAGGTTGCAATCGGTGATCTTATCTTTGAAGTCACCGTGTATGTAATAAAGACCCCTTCATGTTACAACATCCTTCTCGGACGCCCCTGGATACACGAGAATGGTGTCGTCCCTTCAACTCTACATCAGTGCATCAAGTTCGTTGGCCACGACTGCTTGATACATTGAGTGTTTTTGCAGACAAAAAGCCCTTCAAAAGCAAAGAAGTCCATTTTGCAGATTCTCAGATGTATAAGGATGAAATGGAGAAAGAGGAGGAAAAAATAACATCATTTCCAGAAAATCTCCAGAAAGATAAAGGCAAGGCTCCCTAGCTATCATCGGAAGAAAACAAGCCTTCCGGCAAGTCCGAAGAGAGCAATCAATCTCCCTTCGTTATCTCCTTCAAATCTTCGAAGTCTTTGGTAATCACCACCAAAGCAAAGAAGACAAAATAAAAGGCTAGGGGCACGTTTGTTCTCTCCTTCATGTCTATCATGAAAGATACGGATTCGGATTCAAAACCAGAAGATGATACACAGTCAAACCAGGCTGATACTCAGCAAGTTCTGCCCGCTTTCACTCCAGTGGAGACACCTGCTGACGTAGAAGATCATGTGTTTACTTCCTCCGTCGTTCCGACAATTTTGGCAGAAAAAAAACCAATCTTCTTCCATAGATCGAAAGCTTCTTTGTGGAAACCAAAAATGTCACTTTGCCTCTTCGACATCAAAAGCTACATGGAGCCACATCCTACCACAAACAGGCAGAGACATTTCAAGCATCAGATCTTATCAAAATCAAACAAAAGCTGCAAGATCCTTCAGAATAGCCAAAAGAAGGGTACACACGAAGTTTTGGGCCATTTCTACACAATTTGGCCTAACTTCAATCCTCCAACGGTAGAGCTGAAGCTCCCGATGGCGACAGTGTCGAAGATATCAAATCTTCAATCCGAGCCTACGGATGGTCTCAAATACCTCCAAAAGGCTCCACGTCAAATTTCAAGTCAAACCGACACCATTTGACCCTCCATCAACTCTCGAACGGCGAAATCAAGCCTCCCGGCGGTGAGAACCACTTATGTCGCCAGTCATCAAACAAAGCACATGGGTAGCTTCTACATGTTTCTAGAGGGCTACAGGTCAAATTTCAGGTCATTCTAACAATGTTCGACCTAACGTTGACGCTCGGAAACAAAATCAAGCCTACCGGCGGCAGAGCTCCGCGGGACCATGGCATCCAAATCAGAGCTAATGGATCATCTCAAAATGACTCCAATGGGCTCCCTATCAAATTTCAAGTCAATCGGACATCGGTTGACCAAATATCAAAGCTCGATATCTTCTACACGGTGAAATCAAGTCTAGCATCGACGGGACCCTAAAAACCTTCAAAACTCAAATAAAGCCTATGGTTGGTCCTATCTATTGCTCAAGAAGCTTCACGTCAAATTTTTTGTCATTCCAACATCGTTTGATCTAGTTTCAACTCTTGGCAGAAAATCGGCTACAAAGTCTTTGGTTTTTCCAAAAATAGGAAACTTTATGCTCTGATTTGCACAGCTTGTCGACAGGTTTTCTTTAGAGGAATCAAGTCAATAAATGAGGAGAAATGTCAAGAAAAATATAGGAGAAAAAAAGAAGCGAAAAAGCCCGAAAAAGGGCTGAGAAAAGGCGATTGAAAGGGAACAAAAGCCCCATGGTAGCCTGCGACCATAGGGATCCAGATCGCCGGATTCTGCCCGGAAACCCACTTTTTCGGGTACTTTTCACGTTTCACGATGTTTGGCCCATGTGATTTTCTCAAATTCTGATTTTTGAGGCATGATATCTGTCGATCTTCGTCAACATCACGGATCTGCCATCGAAATCATTCAATCATCATCAAACACTCCAAAATCGCCAACCGGCCGACCAAGAAAGCACACATTCTGCCCAACCGATCGAGAAATCGAATGGACAGATATTGCCGGCCCATTGGTGTCAACCAATGTCCGAAATTGCATTGCCATCCGACATCAAACAACATGCGGATCCATCGATGATCATCGCTAGAAGAATTCCAAAAGACATAGGGCGGCCCGCGACTCTTCAAGTGACTTGGCGACCAATTAATGTTGTTAATTGACCCGTTTATGACAACTTATTACAGTCATTAACTCATTATTTTGGACGAACCAATCAGAAGCCAAGAAAAAGGAGTTACAAGTCCAATTAATCATGGCAATTAGCCATGTAACTCTTATCATTGTGGAGTTTAATCATGGTAATTAATCATGAAACTCCCATCATTATAGAGATTAATTGCCTATTATTCTCCATCAGCCAATTAAACTCAAGGAAAAAGGAGTTATAAAATTATGAAATTAATCTTGTAACTCCTCCCATCATGGAGCATCAATGCCATTAATGCCTATAGACCCTCCTAATGGTTACCAAAAGCCTATAAATAGGCGGTCATTCCAAGGAAAAAGAGTCCCGAAAAATTGTCTTGAAAAATCTCTGCGCAAAGAAGCTCTCCTACTCTGAAGAAACTCTGCTGAAAATACTACAAGGTGATTAAAGTCCCTTCCGGGGCCACCCCCCAAGGTTTCCCCTCTCCTTCTTTGCAACATGGCCAAGATGTGGCTTTTTAGCCCGTCTACCCAGATTTTTATTGGATATAGGACCTTTCCTTGGTCTTTATCCTCTAAAAATCTGAGGTCCAAGCCAAGCCAAAAGAATCAAAGCATCAAGTGTTCTCATCTTAAGGATAATGGCGGTGTCCATACATGACTCGCGACTATCGATCTGAACGAGTCCCCACAATCTCCTAAGAAGTTAGATCCACTTTCTTACTTTTTCTATTGTATTTTGTATTTTTAAAGAGACAAAAAAATTCACAACTCTTGTCTTTCTTCATTTATGAGATTTATAAATCGCCTTTCACGGCAAAATCGCCACCTACGGCACAAAATCGCCTTTCAAGGCAAACAAATGAAAATCGCCTTTCATGGCATTAGAAATCTTGTCTCTTTCTTTAAAATATATGTGCAATGGAAAGTTAGAAAAAAGTTGATTTCCTTTTCTACTTATGAAGGTGAATCTCCGGATCACCATTTCAAATTCCAAGTAGCATAGAAAATCTGGTATACCCGTACAAAATGTTGATGCTCGCTCCCTTCTTTTCGCCCTGCCGCACCCCGGTGGACCCGAGGAGGAGGAAGGCGAGAGAAGCCGTGTTCATCAAGTTGGCATACCTGGTGGAACTCGTTCATTTGAGAACACGATGCTTAGACTCCTTGGCTCCTTTCTAGTTGGTGGCCTATGTTGCATCTTGCATCTTTAAAAAAAAAAACGAGATGGGATTCTCTGGAAATTTATATCTTTGAGTTTATTTCCATTCTTTCTCTTCTCAAACAAAAAAAAAAGGTTTTTTTTTCGTTGGCTTCAGATTTGAGAAATTCTGGTTTCTTCCCTTTCGGATTTAGTGCTCGCGGAAATCGCTGAGCCTTTGTCCGGATTGGAATACCATTTCCTCCCTTTTGTGAATCCAACCTTGACTTTTTTTTTAAAAGAAAAAAAGAAAAAAAGAAAAAAAAATTCTTAGATTTCTCTCTTTTGGATTCAAATTGGAGAAACTTTGGTTTTTACCTTTTTGTACAATGGCTCACGAAAATCACTAAGCCAGCGTTCCGATTGGGAGGGGCCATTTCCCTCTCTTTGATGGGTCCATTAGTGATCTTTAAAAACAAAAATAGATTTCTCTTTTGGATTCAAATTGGAGAAACTTTGGCTCTTTCATTTTCGTACAATGGCTTGCGGAAATCGCTGAGCCAGCGTTCGGATTGGGAGGGGCCATTTCCTCTATTTGATGGGTCCATTAGTGATCTTTCAAAAAAATAAAAATAAAAAATAAATAAATACAATAAGGTTGCACCAATTGCATTCTTCGACCAAAGTGAATCTAAGAAAAGCCTTGTCCAGAGTGTGGAGACAGCTAGACTGTTCAAGGCAAGGGTCCTTCAAACGGGTTCATTACCTGGGGACCGATCTATCCACTAAGGTTTCATAAGACCGAATTGGAAGACCTATGTGTACTTTTAAAACAAAATCTTAAAAAAAAAAAATTCTCTTAAAAAAAATAAATAAAAATCCATCATTATTGGATTCAAATATGAGAAATCCTGGTTACCCTTTTCGGATTTAGTGCTCGCGGAAATCGCTGAGCCTATATTCGGATTGGAATATTATTTGCTCTCTTTTGTGAATTCGATCTTGACCTTTCAAAGAAAAAAGCTTACGTCATTATTGGATTCAAATCTGAAAATCCTGGTTCCTTCCTTTTCAGATTTAGTGCTCTCAGAAATCGCTGAGCCTGTATTCGGATTGGAATACCATTTGCTCTCTTTTGTGAATTCAATCTTGACCTTTCAAAAAAAATCCCATCTCGTGTCCTTCCCAAGGATGCGATTTGCAACATTTGTGCCTAGCGATGCTAGTACGCCCTTTCGGGTCTACTGTATTCGCGACCGATACATATGTATCTCCAACCTTATATCATTTTATCTCGAGTGAGCTTCGCTTCTTGGTAACTTCAATTAGGGTTTACAATTGCTTCTAGCAGTCACTGGAATGCTCATTTTGAGCCGACCATACTTGCGTTTAGAACAATTGTACCCTCTATGGCTTGTTGCCTTCTTCATTTTGCTTTGGCTGGGCCATGTCCCCTCGAGGGATTTGAAAAGACAAAACCATAGTATTATCCATTTATGATCACCATATTCTTGTGATTACTAATGGATGTGGTCTTCTTTCAGAAGTTTTCCAAAAACCTAACAATGGCAGCTTCATTAACCATCACCTTCGTTGAGAACTAGTATCAACTCATGCTTCAAGAGAAGCAAAGCAAGCGCACTTACAAGCGCCCTGCCAGCTGCTGAAGCGTTGTCTCCCTCAGCAACTCACAAAAAATTGGGTAAACCTCTAGTCCCTAGACTATCATCTTCGGGTCATTGGGACCATTCCCACTCCCCATAAGAGAATCTGCATCTGCCAAAAGGCAGAAAACTGCCGCGACACCAAAGGCGGTGATCAAGAAACCTGAGGCCCGTGGGAACCCCGTGAAGCCTCAGCCTGCAAAAAACCAGGTCTGCCCCAAGACTTGGTCACCGAGACCTTCTCCAAAACAAAAAAGGTCCCGAACATCTGCAAGGCCAACAAACTTGGCCCCTCTTACCTACATGAAAGAGGAGAAACATACCCTCCGCCAAACAACAAAAACTACTCAGCATGAGCTAGCTTGCTCCCACAAGCCCAAAATCAGATCATGTAACACAAGGCCTTGACAAGAACCTGTGAAGGCCTACTCTCCTGCAACTCGACCATTCATCTCAACAGGGGCCGAGCTTGCAAAATTTAAAGCTTTGCTGCAACAGGCTAAAGATCGCATCCAGATCCTGTCCATGCCAGTCTTCAAAGAAGACAAGCTCGCCTGCTACGCACGAGGGACCACATCCTTCATTGCCAGAGCACAACCCAAGCTAACCGAAGCTCAAATTGCTCGTCGTATTTGTCGCCGCGCGGCATATCGACAAAAGAGATTAGAGAAACAAAAAACCCAGCATTCTAAACTTCAGGGCTCGAACAGATGGGTCGAAAAGAGAAGACCAGACCAAGTTGCTGCTGTCCATATGGTTGGTAAAGCCAAAAGACACCAAAAGTCAGCAACGAAAATACATGTCAGACGGCCGGTGACTCACAGCGTCTCCCGGACACGAAGACATCAGGAAGATTCTCCCACTCCTTCAAGCCAAGGACATCCGAGTGATCAATCCTCGGGCTCTTCATCTAGAAAAATGAGCTCCAGCTTAGTCACTAAGACAATATCCTCTTTCGATTCACGAAGAGTGGATGTCCTAGTTACAAACTCTGAGCAACCTCCACCGGATGATAACATGACTACACGTATCCAGTAGCAGAAACAAGGACAGCAGAGGATATAAGCTCTGATGGAAAACCTTCTTCTCACTCTCCAACGTCCACTAAATGATGAAGTTCCTCCATATGATGAGGCAAACGGTGGAGAAGATGAGTCACTCGTCCTTACTAAAAAGGACGTTGACAATATCCTTGCCAAAGCAAAAGAAGAGGATGCACTGAAAGAGCATGGAATCAAGCCACCATATCCCTTATGGATGGACTCGGTTCCGTTCCCTGCAAAGTTCAAACAACCTATTCTTCAAACATATACAGGGAAAGGTTTAGCTAGATAGCATGTCATCCACTTCAAGATCTTGACGGGAGCTATTGCGGATCAAGATGCCCTCAAGATCCGTCTCTTTGCTAGCACTCTGAAAGCTACGGCCTTTGATTGGTACTCCACCCTGCCAGAGGATTCCATTCAAAACTGGACCATGCTAGAGACACGCTTCCTGACCCACTTCAAAGGTGAGAATCATCCTGTTACTATGGCTCAGCTCTGCAACCTAAAACAGGGAGATAATGAGTCGACATACGATTTCATTCACAAGTGGAAAGCAACGGCATACAAATGCTCAGATGTGCTGCCATAAGCGTCACTGGTCGACATTTGCTGTAACAACATAAGAGCAAGGATCCGCTCCATGATCATTAGTAAGAAATCAAAGAATCTGGGAGAACTCTTAGAAGCATCGATGGAGCTGAAACGGTGATCAAAGACCCCTACAGTCAGAAGTCATCAAAGAAAGAGTTTACCGCCATTCCAACCTCCAAGCCAAAGAAAAATGAGGTTCTCAATCTGCAAAAAAAGTTAGCTCCTTAACCATAAAAGAAAACTGAAAACAAAACTACAGGTAAGAGACCTGAACTCTTTGATGCCTTCAAAGAACGAGTAAAGAAGAAATACCCATTCGATGAAGATGTTGAAGAAATATTTAGGGCTTTCTTGGCAAATGGGAAACTCACCTTTCCTGAGCCTAAAGGACAGGGAGATGTTGGCAAAACCAACGATCCCCGATATTGTCCATACCACCAAATGGTCTTGCATCCTCTCAATCAATGTTTCATTGTGAGAGAGAAGATCAACGAGATGTGGAAAAACGGAGTCATCACGTCTGACAAAAACTACGGGCCTGCCTCCATTAACATGGTGTCATATGGACAAACATCAAAGTCACCAAAGGAGAAGATCACTACTTCCTTCAAGGTGATAAAAATGACTCAAACGTCCCAAGAGCTGGTGCCTTACCCAACAACAGAAGGACAGCCCATATGGGTGCATCCTGATCTCCTAGACGATGAAAATTAGGAGATCGTCAAAACAAAGCCGACCGTTCAACAGCGAAGGCAAGCCAAGAGACAACTCCGCAAACTGAAACAGCAGGAGAAGGCTCAACCTAAGCAAGAAGTCCCTAAAAAGGCAGAAACCTCCTCTACCGCTTCACTGGGGGCAATAGAGGAGTCCCTACCCAAGACTCCAAGAGTGGTAAGAAAATTCACCCTCGATGATTTCATGCCACCACGGCTCAGAAATGAGACTACGCAGGGGGCATCATACTCTTGCAACTCAATAGTTGGATTCTCCATGGATGGATAAGATTCAGTGATACTGCTAGTGATACCGATGAGTGGGAGGAATCCCTTGAAACCGAAGAATATCTCTCCGATGAAGAATGGATCCCAGAATCTTAACTTATGCCAGTAATCTGGTATAATCCCTTATAGCCACAAGGATCTGGTCTGATGACGATGAATACCAAGAGGCTGTTCAACAAAGTGTTGTTGACCCAGCACAAACGAATGTTCTAGTGGATCCCAACGAGGTTGAACCACAAGGAGCAAATGAAGAAGAAGATTTAGCTCCTATGCCAGATCTCGAAGAATATGCGAGGATCTTGCAGTGTCTTGCCATAGAGCAAGAGCAGGATCGCATCAGTCAGCTTCATCAAAATCTAGAACCGGAAGTCCTAGAGAATCTACAAACATCTTCTCTAGTAACTCCGAAAAATGAAGAAGATTGTTGGGTTGATGATCCTCTTACATCGGAGGATGAGTCTGATTCCCAATAGTCCATTATGGAGGCATTTTCTATCAAAGTTGCTTGCAATGTGATATTTCAGGATGATAGTGCCTCTGAAGCTTCATCTGCTGAGGCCGCAGACTCTACAAATGCATCTGGTAGCATATCTTCTTGAGCTACATCTTTTTGGGTGACTTCCACCGAGATAGCATCTTCTCAGCCTTCGTCTCATGAAACTATGACATGGGAATTCAACCCTCTTCCGACTTATCACCATGAAAAAGCTCTGGCTAATGAAGTCTTCAAAGAAAACCCGGTCAATTGGTCTCAGATACCCACCCTCATAGGAGATGTCTAGAGCGATGAAATACTCGACAAAGAAGAGAAGTTGCTAGATGCTATTCAAAACTTGTTCTCATAAAATGCTCCATGCAATGCAATCACTGAAGACGGCAAAGCTGCTACTGAGACGTTTTCAGCAAATGAGAAGGATCAACCCCTTGATCCAGAGGGCGATTTTCCAAATGAAGAACCTTCTCTAGAAGCTTTTGAAGTTGGGAAAGGTACCCGCTCTGGCCGGGATTATCACAAAAACTACAACCAACCTTCTTTTTCTTCTTATGTAAACCCTTCGGGAAAGCAAGTTGTGAATGCCCCAAGTGGCAACAATAATGAAGATGCAGGCCCCAAGGAGGCTTTCAAGTGTGACATGATTGAGCACTTCAGACACATACCTGCAAGACTGCACATCCTAGACTTATTACGAATGTCACCACAAACTCGTGATAGTCTCATTTCAGAACTGCAAAGGCTGAATGCGGATGTCGACAAACATGCCCCACAAGTCCTACAAATTGAAATGGACTATAGGGTCAAAAAAATCAAATACCTCCTCAAAGGGAGAAAAGAAGAAAACTGAGGGACCTTACACTGAATGCCTCTCGGTCCAAAAAGCCGAAAATGCAACCATCACCTTCAATAAAGAAGACCTCCTGCTAGGCGAGACAAAGCATAATCGACCCCTATACTTCACAGGGTACATCAAAGAGATGCCGATACACAGAGTCCAGATCGACCCATGTTCTACACTTAACCTCATCTTTACTTCGGCACTTAAAGAGCTGGGTATCCCGCCCAGCAAGTTGAGCCACACATCTGTCTCCATCTTTGGATACGATGGGAGCACTCAAAAACCTATTGGCAAAATCAGGTTCAGGTTGCAAATCGGTGATCTTATCTCTGAAGTCACCGTGTATGCAATAAAGACCCCTTCATGCTACAACATCCTTCTCGGACGCCCCTGGATACATGAGAATGGTGTCGTCCTTTCGACTCTACATCAATGCGTCAAGTTCGTTGGCAACGACGCCTTGATACATCGAGTGTTTGCAGACAGAAAGCTCTTCAAAGGCAAAGAAGTCCATTTTGCAGACTCTCAGAGGTACATAGATGAGAAAGAAAAAGAGGAGGAAGAAACAACATCCTTTGCCAGCAATCTCCAAAAAGATAAAGGCAAGGCTCCTCAGCAATCTTCGAAGGAAAACAAACCTTCCGGCAAATCTGAAGAGACCAATCCATCTCTCTTCTTTGTCTCCTTCAAATCATTCAGACCTTTGGTAATCATTACCAAAGCAAATAACATAAAAGAAAAGGCTGGGGGCAAGTTCGTTGTCTCCTTTGTGTCTATTATGCAAGACACAGATTCAGAATCAGAGCCCGAAGATGATACATCATCAAGCCAAGCTGATAATTAGCGAGTTCGGCCTGCTATCACTCCATTGGAGACACTTGCTAACGTAGAAGATCCTGCGTCTACTACTTTCATCATTCTAGCAACAACAACAGAAGAGAAACCGATCTTCTACCATAGGTCGGACGCTTCTTCATCAAATTCCTTGCTTGAACCTTTCCAAAATAAAGTTATGCCTCAACTATCTCTGTATAGTCTGATGGCACAAGCTATCATGAAGAAAATGGGCTATGACGCTCAAAGTCCAATTGGTTTGGGAGGTGGCCGCGGTTTTCTCCCTCCCTTGGAACCCACCCTGACCAAAAGTCAGCTGGAAGATTGGAAACTCCGCCGTCGCATAGACAAGTCTTCATATGGGTTGGGGTATGATCCTGACACTCCTATGAGACAGTTGACACAAAGGCTGCGAAGTTGTTTTGCCGACCAAGCCTCAACATCTCGTGTCAATGAAGACATCGATCTCCCTTGATATCTCTTTGAAGAGTTACCCGACAAGGACCCAGGAAGCTCATCAAATTGGTACAATTTCTCTAATGATGAAGAGGGATTGTCCAATGACACAGACACACGGTTCTCTGATTCAGAAGAGCCATCGTCTCCAAGAGAAGTGCCTTACTTCGATCCAGTTTCAGCAGGTGATTGGGATCATCTCATAGCAAGTCTTGAGAAGGGTACCGATCAAGAAGATTTACGGACAGAAGCAGAGCCATGGTCTGAAAATGCTCCTGAAACTCCAGAAGGTCTTGTTGAGTTGGAAGCCTCTAAAAATATTGTGGAGGAACCACCTTCAAACCTTCCAATGGAAGATTATGTTCAAAAGATAGACATGGGAACACCTGTAACCCACGTCTAGTATTCATAAGTAAGAATATAAAGGATGATGAGTTACCCGAGTATGTCTCTTTTTTTCGTGAGTTCGTTGATTGTTTTGTATGGTATTACGTTGAAATGCCTGGTTTAGACCTCAAAATAACAGTCCACAAACTCAATCTGTAAGAAAATATCGAGCCTGTCAAACATGGCCAAAGAAGATTCCGTCCTAACGTGATGGACAAAATTGAACAAGAAGTTCAGAAACTCAAAAGTGTTGGCTTCATCCGCGAGAAATAGCGTCCTGAATAGTTGGCTAACATTGTCCCCGTAGAAAGAAAAATGGGCAAATCTGGGTCTGTATTGACTATAGAGACCTGAACGGTGCATGCCCCAAAGATGAATTCCCGCTCCCCATACCGGAGGTAATGATTGACAACACCTGCGGATTTAAGCAAATGACATTCCTGGATGGCTTCTCTAGTTACAATCAGATAAAAATGCACCCTGAAGATGAATCACATACATCATTTTGGACTCCATTTGTTGTGTACTTCTACACTGTCATGCCATTTGGTCTGAAAAATGCCGGTGCAACATATAAGAGGGCTATGATGAAGATATTCCAAGATATGCAGCACAAGACAGCTAAATGTTATGTTGATGACCACGCCGTCAAAAGCAAAAGAAAAGATGACCATCTCAAAGATCTTCGAGAAGTCGTCGTCCGACTTCGTAAACACAAACTGAGGATGAATCCCCTGAAATGCTTCTTTGGTGTTTCATCGGGTAAGTTCCTCGGATTCATAGTTCGAAAAGCTGGAATAGAACTTGACCCCATCAAAGTCAAGGCAATTCTAGAACTGCCATTTCCAAGAACCTTAAGAGAACTCAAAGGGCGCAAGGGAAGTTGGCGTACATCCGACGGTTCATTTCCAATCTATCAAGAAAATGCCGTCCATTTTCTCACTTGATGAAGAAAGGTGTAGACTCTGTTTGGGATGCTGAGTGTGAAGCCGCATTTCAAGACATTAAGTCATACCTGACCAAACCTCCGGTGTTGGCTGCTCCCACGACTGGAAAACCCTTCATCTTGTACACAAGAGCCCTCGACCATTCTTTGGGAGCTTTACTTGCACAAGAAAATGACGGAGGAAAAGAAGTTGCTCTATACTATCTTAGTCGCATGTTGGTAGGTGCAAAGCATCGCTACTCTCCAGTCGAAAAGGAATGCCTTTTAGTGATGTTCACTGTACAAAAGCTACGTCACTACGTACTGTCCAACACAGTATACCTGATTTCGAGGATTAATTTCTTAAAGGTCCTTGTCACAAAAGCAGGTTCCCTCAATGCTCGACTGGCAAAATGGTCCATCCAGCTGTCACAATTTGATATCAGGTATGTACAACAGAAAGCAATCGAAGGCCAAGCTCTAACAGTCTTTCTCGCAGAGCATCCACTGCCTGAGGATTCTCCACTCAGGGATAATCTCCCAGACGAATCGGTCTAGAGCGTGGAGACCGCTTTATCAAATGCCTCCTGGGACATGTACTTTGATGGTGCAACCAGGACAAACGAAAGAGAAAACCTGATATCGGGAATTGGCATTCTCTTTGTTAGCCCCGACAAATACATGATTCCACACACATTCTCGCTATTGGAACCATGTTCAAACAATGCAGCCAAATACCAAGCCCTGATCATAGGATTGGAACTCGCCTTCGAATCCGGCATCACCATGCTGGAAGCATTTGGGGATTTTCAACTGATAGTCAATCAGATGAATCAAAAATATGAAATCAGGAAGCCTGATCTGTTGCCTTACTACAACAAGGCGCAATCACTTCATCAAAAGTTTGATATCTGTCACATCACCCACATCCGCAGAGGTGAAAAATTCATGCAGATGCCCTGGCTGGACTTGCTGCAGCTATGGCAATCCAAGAAGGGGAAAACATGCAAATTATGGTGTGTCAAAGAAGATTTCTCCCTCCTCTCAACACACAAAGCAGTCACTGAATGCCACCAAGTGGTTGGAAGTTGGATTTCCATCCTTAGAACTCCGATCGGCGATTGGAGGGATCCGTTCATTGATTATATTATGTTCGGAATCCTACCTGAAGATCCAAAAGGGTAGGTAAGCATTCAAAGACGAGCCCAAAACTTTCATTTGGATATTCCTTCAAAAATGCATTACAGAAAATCCTTCAATGGAGTACTCCTACGCTGCTTGTTACAACAAGAGGTTGAGGAAACACTTAAAGAAGTGCATGCTGGTCTTTATGCAGACCATCAGGATGGTCTTAAGCTCTATGATCAGATAAAAATGTTAGGTTACTATTGGCCTACCATGGTAGCTGACACGATGCAATTTGCTAAAAATTGCCAACAATGCCAAGTTCATGGAGCTTATGTCTACATACCTCCAAAATGACTACATCCTACAGCGGTCTCATGGCCTTTCGAAGCCTGGGGTATGGACATTATAGGTCCTATCTCTCCCCCATTAAGCAAAGGTCACCGCTTCATCTTCACCGCTACTGATTGGTCAGAAGCACTTGCGTTCAGTGAAATGAAGACCTCATCAATCCTTCAATTCTTGCGAACCAACATCATTTGTCGCTTCAGCATACCTAAAAGATTCGTCCATGATAACAGACCACAATTCTGGGATCACAGATTCTACAGGTTTTGCGATAAATACAAAATCCAAAGTTGTCCTTCGACTCCGTATAACCCGGAAGCAAATGGACTAGCAGAAGCCTTCAACATGACACCCTGCAAAATTCTCAAGAAAATGGTCTCTAGTCATAAAAGAGACTGGAGTGACAAACTGCCTGAAGTTTTGTTGGCCTATCGGACTACAGTTCGAGGACCAACCCATAGCACGCCATTCTCCTTGGTCTATGGATATGAAGCAGTTGTCCATCTAGAGGTACAAATTCCTTCCTTAAGGGTATCTCTACAAAATGACATGACGCAAGAAAGCAATGTCAATTTGAGACTCCAAGAACTTGATAATATCGATGAACGACGACTCGAAGCTCTACAAAGCGTTGAGCTTTACTAAGCGTGCATGGCAAGATCTTTTGACAAGAAGGTCAGGCAACGCGCCCATAAAAAGGGTGACTTGGTTCTTACGGTGAAAAGGCCGATGGTTTTTTACCCACAAATCCAAGGGCAAATTCAAACCAGAATGGGAGGGCCCTTCGTCATCGACAAAGTCTTCTCCAATTGTGCATACGCTCTTTTAAATATGGAAGGCGACAGATGTATGCTGCCCATCAATGGCAAGTTCTTGAAGCGGTACTACCCTTGAAGACTTCCTACAACAGGTCAGAGCGATGCCTGCAAGGCCAAAGCCTATTCCTAGGTACTTGCTCGTCAAACCCACCCCTTTAAGAGTTTTCATCCCTATGTTAAAATTTCTAAAAACCCGAAACAAACCTTACTTTCAATGTTTCATTGTGCAAAAAAAATGAAATCCCAAAAATCCAAGTTTAGGAGTCTCTTCCCCAACTTGACCAAAACTTTCAATCTTTGAACTCAAAATTCATGGTTTGAAAAAAAAATCAAGAGTCAGGGATTTCCACCCTAGTCCACCCCTACTTTTACCACCAAAAATATTTTTGAGTCAAAATTTACGACCCTTGTGTCTTTAAACAAAAATGGTTTTTCAAAAAACCGCGGGAAGTGACGCTTAGTCAATACTCTCAAAACCCAAAAATCTGAAGGATGCGAACCCCATTCGATACTTCCAAAACCTCAAAATCGCGAGGGAGCGACACCTCGTCAATACTTGCAAAATTTCAAAAATCGTGGAGACGCAACATTCCAGTTGATATCCATAACCTAAATTTCAAAATCGTGGAGACACAACGTTTCGGTTGATATCCACAACCCAAATCTCAAAACAAAAACAAAGGTTTGAAAAAACCTCAAATTTCAAAAATCGTGGGGAGGCGACATTCCATCAATACTCACAAAAAAAAAATTGAAAAAGAAGGGAAGCGACATTCAGTCGATACTTGCACCAGAACCCGCGAGGAGGTAATATTCCATCGATACACGCAACCGAATGAGCAAGGAAGCAACATTCCATCGATACTTGCAATACCATTCAGTAGGGAGGTGACTCTTGGTCGATACTTGCACTTTGAAAACCAAAAACCTGGCTTTTATGCCAAAAATAAAAAACCTAGCTTTTCACGCCAAAAATAAAAAAACCCGGCTTTCATGTCAAAATTCGGCTTTCATGCCAAAAATCTGGCTTTCATTCCAAAAATAAAAATTCTAGCTTTCATGCCAAACAAACAAAAAAAATCTGGCTGTCATGCCAAAATCAAAATTCTGGCTCTCAAGCCACAAAAAAAACTGGCTTTCATGCCACAAAAAAACCTGGCTTTCATGCCAAAAACAAAATTTTGGCTCTCATGCCACAAAACCAAAGTTGGCTTCCATGCCACAAAAAAAAACTGGCTCTTATGCCACCAAAATTTGGCTTTCAGGCCATTCAAAATTTGGCTCTCAAGCCATCAAATAACCAGGCTTTTTGCCACAAAATTTGGCTTTCATGCCCAAAACAACCATTTGACAAAAGATTTTCTCAAAATGACAATCTTTTGATTAAATTTTCAAACAAACATTCCCATCCAACTTTTGCCTATTTTCATCAAAAAGGAATTTAAGTGAAACAAGGGAATATAAAAAAAAAAAAACATGGTGCCAAAAAATGTTCATACATGGAGGTACCAGAAGAAAAAAAAGAGTAGAAAAAGTTTGTTACAAATCAGGAGATTAGTCCGACATGGTCTCCAGCCAAAGTCTTAACTCCTCAAGTAGACTCTTGGCCTTAGCGTCCAGAGCTTCCAAGCCACGTTTCTTCAGAATTTTCCCATAGAATGCAGGAGGCTGTCGCGATCCATCTTCAGCACGAGGAAGCTCTTCCCAGAGAATTTGCCATTATTCATATTCTTGAGTCTTCCATCGAAGATTGCTTTCAGCTTCCTCAACCTGGCGAATGAGAGTCCTCTCTCTATTGCAAGCTTCCGTAATGGCAGCCCATTTAGCAGCAGTTTGTTCCTTCAATAGCTCAAGGTGTTGTCTGGTCTCAGTGACCTCCCTTTCAAGATGATGCAGGTCTTGTGTTAGCTCAATGATAGCCAACTCTGTGACGTTCCTCTCCCGAACGAACTCCTTCCAAGTCCGCGAAATCTCATCTACTTCAGATTTGACTTCACCAGAAGGCTTCAAAAACTTCTCATTAAAGAAGTCACCATTTGGGAAGCTCTTGGTCTCAATCCACTTATTGCCTAGAGTTATGACTTCATCAACAAAAGCCTTGGCATTTGTAATGTCCAGACCGGCCTTTTCGCTATCAGCAAGAATGTCCTGCACATGCTTAATCATGTTGAAGTCAGCTTCCAAATGGCCAGAAGGGAGAGTCTCGATCTATGAGCTCAAGAATCTCTTCAACACCTTCTTCGCAAACTGAAGGGATGGCCCCGATGAAGATTCGCCATGCTCCGTTGGTCGACTGCCTATGTCATGCACCGTTGGAAGGGTAATCAAGAAGCTTTTTCCAATCGAAGCTGCTGGAGAAGGAACATCAGCACGTGGACTCTCCTCTGCCTCATCAAAATTGGTAGAAGAAACCCCTACTTCTGGATCAACCGCGGGCACCCCCTGCTCTGGCTCTGAGAAGGATAGAGGAACTTCTCCTGTCGCTTCATAACTTGCCAATGAAAGACGAAAAAGGTATGAATATGATCTTGTAAAAAATCAATATCAAGATTATCACTAGAAAGTACCTTCTTCGACGACTGGTGGAATACTTTCTGGCTCCATGAGCTCATTCGAAGCATCGTCAAAAGTTGCATCCATGGATGGCTCGAAGTCGTCAGAATCCTCTGGCAAGTCAGCTAGCAAGAAAACAAAAAAAACATGTGTCAGCAAGTGGCAGCAAAGAAAAACAAAAAGGCAAAAAAGGCAAAGAAATCATACCAGGTGAAGATTCTGGATCTACTCCAGAGTCCCTGGGTTCTTCCTCAAATGCCACAACCGGATCCGTCACCGCCTCATCGGCCGGAACCTCAGGCATCACCAAATCATCATCTTCTACCAAAAGAAAGAAAGCAGTGGATTAAAACAAAATCCTCATAAAATGAAAGAAGCGGAAAAGGAGAGAAGGAGGATCTTACCATCACTACTGATCTTTTCTCCTCGGCTCTTCTTCTCTGGAGGCTCATCGTCATCCCCTGATGCCTCCTCAACAGTGGTGAGAGGGATTTCCATATCAGGAGAGTCTTTATGACGTCTTTTATAACGGCGTTGCACTCTCCTCCTCTTGCTTCTATGGGTCGGTCTGTCTGAAGAACCCGCCCCACCTTTAGAGTCAGGCCTCTCACTTGACTCCTCACTAGATGATCTACTCTTACCAGTAGACTCCATGGAAGCTTTCGCTCATTCCGCTTGCATCCAAGCGTCGACCTCAGCCTCCTCCTCTACGAGCTGTTCCAAGACCTCACCAGGTATCTCTTGCACGACTCCTGATTTGATGACGTCCCGATCATCGAGAAAGCCTATTCTGTGTTTTTCTCCAGAAAGGAAAGCCAGAACTTCCTCTCGGCGGACACCATCTGACTTCCCAGAAGACTGCTTTACATCGAGCTCCTTTTTGGAAAGCCCCCGGTGCACTGAAAAGCTCTCCATAAACCATTTTGTGAAGCTGGCGGACCGGAAAGTGGGCAACTTAGGATAGGAAATCATGGCAGTAGTATCGTCCACACTATAAAAGGCCCATGCATTCCTCCCATCCTGCAAACCTCCAAAACGCTTCACCTTGCTTGAAGGCACTCCAACAACACCTTGGGAGAAGCCCAATTACAGGGCGAAACGCGAAGGAACATACGGCTGGATGTCGACGAAAAGATGTCTACGGTACACCATCGTGCCGACACGTATGTTGAAAAGCCAAGCTTTCTTTGCATTGGTTAAAGAATAATGTCTCCCCGACCTGGCCCTGTTGGAATCTCGGGAGACACCAAAATCAAAAGCCTTCTTTCGTAAGCCCGGAGAAAACTTCACTGAAGATTGCCCCATCTCGACGTCCCTGAATCATCAGATCCTCAAACAGGCAGATAAAATAGATTAAAAAACAAGCTTTCGTCTGGCCAACCAAATCATAAATGGGTCATCATCCTGTGCAGCACCCAATCGGTGGAAACAAGGACAGTGGTATACATACCACGAACAAAAGTTATGAGCTGAAAAAACCCTATTCATGGGAAGCTCAAGCCGAACCAGGAAAGCAGCAGCCTGCAGTTCGGTGCACAAATAGGAGTAAAGAGCGGGCACCAAAGCAAGCCACTCTCCAAACGCCATCTGACAAGCCGGAAAAATATAGTGCGGCCTGATGTGCGTTCCATCTCGTCCAGCAAAAACAGCCTCACCCAGCCAATAAGTGAGGTAAACAGCGAGATCTCTCCGCAGCGCAATGTCAGAATGAATGACGTCTGTGCTCGCGAAGAGTTCCTTCAAATTTTCTCGCATGACGGAGATCTTCTTCGAACCCAGGTTCATAGCCCTGGCTTTCTGAGTCGTACTCTCAGAAGACTCCCCGCTGTTAAAGAAGTTGGAAGACAAAGAGCTACCACTTTTCCAACTACTGCATCGAACCTTCACGCCCTCCTTCTCCTTCAAGAAATCATAGAAGGCAATGAGCTGAAAGTACAAAAGCCTAAACTCCTCAGACTGCTCCTCAAGAACACAGTCGATAGGCATAAACTCCTCATAGAGTTTGCCGAGGATGGACAAATTGGTGATGGCACTCAGTCCCTTCAAAGAACAACCAATCTCACCATTTGTAACAATGAAGGTGTTGGTTTGTGGAAGGAATGACTCCAACATGGCCATGAAGGCTTCATCGGAGAAAACCACGGTTTGCCGAAAAGCGCGAATCGCATCAAAGATCTCGGCCTCCTTCAGAATGGCACCGCCGACCTGCAGGATGTGATCAGTCCATGACTCCCAACTTGAGTCAGCGCTGAAACAGCCACGAAGTCGAAAAGGCTTCACCCAATTCCTGCCATCACCCTTGAAAATGCCAAGGCCCACGGGTCTAAAATCGACCGAAGGATGATCTGAACCTTGGTAGCTGCTAGCCGGCATCAAAATGTCCATACGGACAAGCGACTTCTTTGCATAACCAGAAGGGCTGCCGACAAAAACCTTTGTCTTGATCACATTAGTCCTCCTCGCCTAGCTTGAAGGATCTTCCCTCTTTGAGCATGCAAGAGAGAGGCTCATGATCGAGATAGTCCGAACAAAGTTCGACCGGGTAGAAACAGTTCTCTCCTCACCATCAGCTGTGTCAGAGAACTGAAAGCATCTCCTTTTGTATGTTAAGTCGTCAGGGGTTGCATCACCAAAAAAGAAGGTAGGCTTGGGCAAAATGCTCTGATCGTCCGTGACCTAAGGACAACTGCTTACCATAATCCTATAAAACTCCTCATCCTTGAGGGCGATCGAATGTTGCCTCATCTCATCTTGGTTGAGCAAGTCACACTCTTCCAAGTTTCTTTCAACATACTGGACCTTCTCCCAGGCTTGCAGTATGGCCACATTAGAAGATCTGGTAGAACGGCGAGGCACATCAGTGACAGGCTCCTTACCATTGTTCGTTCTGGAGGAACTACCTGCAAAGGATGGAAAAAGAGAAAATCAATCATCAAAATTACATAATTTTGCTAAAAAAAATTCTAGCGAAATTTTGGCATGGTTCCGGGGCAATTCCAAAGAAAAGGGAAACACCCCAAAAGAAATAGGGAGCTTGAAGATGAGCTCAACATCGCTGCGAGCTCATAATCAATGGAGAATTCTCAAAGAAGGCTCGAACTCAAACATTGCTGCGAGATCATGCCAGCCTTATCAAACCTCCCCAACATTGGAAAAGGGCTCAACATTGCTACGAGCTCCTGACTCCAAAACTTACAAAAGCTCCTCAAAAATCCCCGCATGACTAAGAAAGGGCTCAACATTGCTGCGAGCTACAAATCCCAAGACTTGCAAAAGATTTCCAGGTGTGCACTATCATATTTCCAATTTCATTTACAAAAGCAAAAAAAAATGCGTAGAAGGAAACTTGTCATGCATAGGCATCTCAAAATCCAGGAAAGAAAGAAAAAAAAAAAAAAGAGAAGAGGATATTCTCTTTAAAAAAAATTAAATATTTGCCCACTGCCACGTGGCAGTATGGCTAGGTCCGTACGGACCTATCCATACAGTCAAGAAAGAAAAAAAAAGAGGAAAAAAGGGAAAAAAAAAGAACAAAAAAGGGTAAAGAAAAAAGGGGAAACCATGAAAAAGAATTGAAAGAGAAAAGGAGAAGGAAAAAAAAGAGAGAAAAAAAAAGAAGAAAGAAAAAGGGTGTGAAAAAAAAAAAGAAAACATGGAAAAAAAAGAAAGAAAAGGAAAAGAAAAGAAAAGAAAAGAAAAGAAATAAACTTTTTTTTTGCTACTTCTACATGGAGTTTCTTAAGGAAGAAGGAAACTTACTTGAAGCGATTGATGGAGAAGAAGAAGAAAAAAGCTTAAAGATCCTTGAAGAAGAAGAAAAGTTCTTGATCTTGGAGCACTCTTGAAGATTTTTGCAAAAAAAGAGCAATAGCAAGAAGAGATCTAACCTCCTTGCTTTTATAGACTAGAGCAAACCAATAGAGGAAAGATGTAGAAAAGAAAGGCATTGAGTGCTAAAAATTAGCAACCTTCCCAAAAGAAGAGGAATCTGAGATATTCTCTCCCAAAGAGAAGA
This sequence comes from Persea americana, assembly GCA_029852735.1. Classification (NCBI taxonomy): domain Eukaryota; kingdom Viridiplantae; phylum Streptophyta; class Magnoliopsida; order Laurales; family Lauraceae; genus Persea; species Persea americana. Next base: position 35,046,938 of record CM056813.1, read on the forward strand.
TTCTTTGAGAAATTCTCTCCAAAAAGAGAGGGAATGTGAGAAACTTTCTCCCAAATAAAGATATTTTGAGAAAATCTCTCCTAAAATAAAGGAAACTTGAGAGATTCTCTCCAAGTAAGAATATTTTTAGATATTCTCTACCCAAATGAGATATTTTTAGATATTCTTCACAAAAATGACACCACATGAGATCTAAGCAATCTTTAAAGCTTAAGGTCCCATGGGCTAGCCCACATGAGCTAGGTTTGACCACCTAGGCACTAAAAGTGGCTTTTAGTCAAAATTCCTCTTACCAAGACCATACAAAAATGGTTCCATACCTCCTTTGAGTTGATTGGACCACACAGAAAAAATCCAAGCCTCATGAGTTTCCAAAAACCCAAACCATCCCACCTCATGAACCAGATTAAGCCAAAACCTTGAAATTGACATTCCATTAAAACCCAAACCACTCTAATGGACCCAAAATTATCCTGAAGAGTGACCAAGAACCAAACCATTGTCCCCTATCTCGCCAGATATAGCTTGTTAGGTCACAAGACCAAAATCAAAATCCAAAACTCGTCCCCCTAACCTGCCACATACAGCTCGTTAGGTCACAAGATCAAAAACCAAAACCCTTCTTGACCGCCTAATGCGCCACATAAAGCCTTTAGGTTCACAAGGTCAAAAAGAAAAATCAAAATCCGAAAAACCCAATCCAAATGTCATTTTAAAAATTTTGCCTTCAGATGGTACGTGATCTCTCTCAAGAAAAATGCTTGGAAACTCGAAAGGCTACTCTATCAAAAGAAAAATGCTCAGGGACTCTTGGTCAAGTCAAGAAGCTCCTTCTAAGTTTTCTTCAAGGCACATCGACTGCAAAAGCTATGCAATTCGTCGCTGTACCTCAAGGGGGCATTTGTTGACACCAAAAATGTCACTTTCCCTCTTCGACATCAAAAGCTACATGGAACCGCATCCTACCACAAACAGGCAGAGCTGCTTCAAGCATCAGATCTTGTCATAATCAAACAAAAACTGCAAGATCCTTCAGAATAGCCAAAAAGAAGGGTACACATGAAGTTTTGGGCCATTTCTACACCATTTGGCCTAACTTCAATCCTCCAACGGCTGAGCAGAAGCTCTCGATGGCGACAGTGTCGAAGATATCAAATCCTCGATCAGAGCCTACGGATGGTCCCAAAATATTACCAAAAGTCTCCACGTCAAATTTAAAATCAAACCGACACCGTTTGACCCTCCATCAACTCTCGAACAGCGAAATCAAGCCTCCTGGCGGCGAGAACCACCAATGTAGCTAGTCATCAAACAAAGCACTTGGGTCACTTCTACATGCTTCCAAAGGGCTACACGTCAAATTTCAAGTCATTCCGACAACGTTTGACCTAACTTTGACGCTCGTAAACAAAATCAAGCCTACCAGTGGAGGAGCTCCCGGGACCATGGCATCCAAATTAGAGCTAATGGATCATCTCAAAATGACTCCAATAGGCTCCCTGTCAAATCTTAGGTCAATCGGACATCGGTTGACAATACATCAGAGCTCGACATCTTCCGCGCGGTGAAATCAAGTATAGCATCGACGGGGCCCCAAACGGCTTTAAAACTCAAATAAAAGCCTATGGTTGGTCCTACCTATTGCTCAAGAAGCTTCATGTCAAATTTCAGCTCATTCCGACATCGTTTGACCTAGTTCAACTCTTGCCGGAAAATTGGCTATAAAGTCTTCGGCTTTTCCAAAAGTAGGAAACTTTGTGCTTTGATTTGCACGGCTTCTCGACAGGTTTTCTTCAAGGGAATCAAGCCAATAAATAAGGAGAAATGTCAAGAGAAATATAGGAGAAAAAAAGAAGTGAAAAAGCCCGAAAAACGGCCGAGAAACGGTGACTGAACAGCGACTGAAAGGGGACAAAAGCCCCATGGTCACCGGCGACCTTGGCCCATGGTCGCTGGCGACCATGGGTGCATAGTCACCGGCGACCATAGGGATCCGGGTTGCCAGATTCAACCTGGAAGCCCACTCTTTCAGGTACTTTTTGCATTTAGTGATGTTTGGCCCCTGTGATTTTCTCAAATTCTGATTTTTGAGGCATTATATCTGTCGATCTTCGTCAATATCATGGATCCGTCGTCGAAATCATTCGATCATCATCGGACAGTCCGGAATCTCCAACCGGCCGACGAAGAAAGCACACTTTCTACCCAACCGATCGAGAAATCGACTAGACAAATGTTGCCGGCCCATTGGTGTCAACCAGTGTCTGAAATTGATTGCCATCCGACATCAAACAACATGCGGATCCATCGATGATCATCGCCAGAAGAATTCCAAAAGTCACAGCGCTGCCCACGACTCTTCAAGTGACTTGGCGACCAATTAATGTTGTTAATTGACCCGTTTATGACAACTTATTACGGTCATTAACTCATTATTTTGGACGGCCCAATCAGAAGTCAAGAAAAAGGAGTTACAAGTCCAATTAATCATGGCAATTAACTATGTAACTACTATCATTATGGAGTTTAATCATGGTAATTAATCATGAAACTCCCATCAACATGGAGATTAAATGCCCATTATTCTCCATCGGCTAATCAGATTTAAGGAAAAATGAGTTACAAAATTATGAAATTAATCTTGTAACTCCTCCCATCATGGAGCATCAATGTCATTAATGCTCATAAACTCTCCTAATGGCTACTAAAAGCCTATAAATAGGCGGTCATTCCAAGGAAGAAGGGTCCCGGAAAATTGTATTGAAAAATCTCTGCGCAAAAAAGCTCTCCTACTCTGAAGAAACTCTGCAGAAAACAGTACAAGGTGATTGAAGTCCATTGGGGGGCCAACCCCCCAAGGTTTCCCCTCTCCTGCTATGCAACATGGCCTAGATGTGGCTTTTCAGCCCGTCTACCCAGATTTTTATTGGATATAGGACCTCCCCTTGGTCTTTATCCTCTAAAAATTTGAGGTCCAAGTCAAGCCAAAAGAATCAAAGCAGCAAGTGTTCTCATCTTAAGGATGATGGTGGAGTCCATACATGACTCGTGACCATCGATCTGAACGAGTCCCCACAATCTCCTAAGAAGTTAGATCCATTTTCTTACTTTTTCTATTGTATTTTGTATTTTTAAAGAGACAAAAAAAAATTCACGACTCTTGTGTTTCTTCATTGATGAGATTTGTAAATTGCCTTTCATAGCAAAATCGCCACCTACGGCACAATATTGCCTTTCATGGCAAACAAATGAAAATCGCCTTTCACGGCATTAGAAATCTTCTCTCTTTCTTTAAAATATATGTGCAATGGAAAGTCAGAAAAAAGTAGATTTCCTTTTCCACTTGTGAAGGTGAATCTCTGGATCACCATTTCAAATTCCAAGTAGAATAGAAAATCTGGCATACCCATACAAAATGTTGATGCTCGCTCGCTTTTTTTCGCCCCGCCGCACCTCAGTGGACCTGGGGAGGAGGAAGGCGAAAGAAGCCAGGTCCATCATTCTTCATCAAATTCCTTTCTTGAACCTTTCCAAAATGAAGGTATGCCTCAACTATCCATGTATAGTCTGATGGCACATGCTATCATGAAGAAAATGGGCTATGATGCTCAAAATCCAATCGGTTTGGGAGGTGGCTGTGGTATTCTCACACCATTGGAACCCACCCTGACCAAGAGCCAACTGGAGGATTGGAAACTCCACCATCACATAGACAAGTCTTCATATGGGTTGGGGTACGATCTCGACACTCCTTTGAGATAGTTGACACAAAGGCTGCAAAGTCATTTCGCCTACCAACCCTCAACATCTCATGTGAATGAAGATATCGATCTCCCTGGATATCTATTTGAAAAGCCACCCATCCAAAAAAGGTGCCTCACTTCGACCTAGTTTCAGTAGGTGAATGGGACCACCTCATAGCAAGCGTGGAAAAGAGTGTCGATCAAGAAGAATTATGGACAGAAGCAGAGCCATGGTCTGAAAATGCTTTTGAAACTCCATAAGGTCTTATTGAGTTGGAAGCTTCCAAAAATATTGTGGAGGAACCACCTTCAAACCTTCCAATAGAAGATTTTGTTCAAAAGATAGACTTTGAAACACCAGATAACCCATGTCCAATATTCATAAGTAAGAATATAAAGGATGATGAGTTGCCCAAGTATGTCTATTTTCTTCGTGAGTTCGTTGATTGTTTTGCATGGTCTTACACTGAAATGCCTGGTTTAGACCCCAAAATAGCAGTCCACATACTCAATCTGCAAGAAAATATCAAGCCTGTCAAATAAGGCTAAAGAAGATTATGTCCTAACGTGATGGACAAAATTGAACAAGAAGTTCAGAAACTCAGAAGCGTTGGCTTCATCCGCGAGGAACAGCATTATGAATGGTTGGCCAACATTGTTCCTGTGATAAAGAAAAATGGGCAAATCAGGGTCTGTATTGACTATAGAGACCTGAATGGTGCATGCTCCAAAGATGAATTCCCGCTCCCCATATCGGAGGTATTTATTGACAACACCTGCGGATCTGAGCGAATAATATTCATGGATGGCTTCTCTAGTTACAATCAGATAAAGATGCACCCTAAAGATGAAACACATACATCATTTCGGACTCCATTTGGTGTGTACTGCTACACTGTCATGCCATTTGGTCTGAAAAATGCTGGTGCAACATATTAGAGGGCTATGATGAAGATATTCTAAGATATGCAGCACAAGATGCTCGAATGTTATGTTGATGACCTCGCCGTCACAAGCAAAAGAAAAGAAGACCATCCGAAATATCTTCGAAAAGTCTTCGTCCGACATCGCAAACACAAACTGAGGATGAATCCCCTCAAATGCTTCTTCGGTTTCTCATCGGGTAAGTTCCTCGGATTCATAGTTTGGAAAGTTGGAATAGAACTTGACCCCATCAAAGTCAAGGCTATCCTAGAAATGCCATCTCCAAGAACCCTAAGAGAACTAAAAGGGCTTCAAGGAAAATTGGCATACATCCGATGGTTTATCTCCAACCTATCAGGGAAATGCCGTCCATTCTGTCGCCTGATGAAGAAAGGTGTAGACTTTGTTTGGGATGCTGAATGTGAAGCTGCATTTCAAGACATCAAGTCATACCCGACCAAACTTCCAGTGTTGGCTGCCCCAACAACTGGAAAACCATTCATCTTGTACACAAGAGCTCTCGACTATTCTTTGGGCGCTCTACTCGTACAAGAAAATGATGGGGGAAAAGAAGCTGTTTTATACTACCTTAGCCACATGTTGGCAGGTGCAGAGCATCGCTACTCTCCAGTCGAAAAGGAATGCCTGGTAGTAATGTTCGTTGTACAAAACCTACGTCACTATCTACTGTCCAACATAGTATACCTGATATCAAGGATCAACATCTTAAAGGTCCTTGTCACAAAAGCAGGTTCTCTCAATGCCCGATTGGCGAAATGGTCCATCCTTCTGTCACAATTTGACATCAGATATGTACCACAAAAGGCAATCAAAGGCCAAGCACTAGCAGACCTTCCCGTAGAGCATCCACTGCCTAAAGATTCTCCACTTAGGGATGATCTACCAGATGAACCTGCCTACAACGTGGAGACTTCCTCATCAAATGCCTCCTGGGACATGTACTTCGATGGTGCAACCAGGACAAATGAAAGAGGCAAACTAATATCAGGAATTGACATTCCCTTTGTTAGCTCCGACAAATACATGATTCCACATGTTTTATCACTACTGGAACCGTGTTTAAATAATGCAGCCTAATACCAAGCTCTGATCATAGGATTGGAACTCACCCTCGAATCCGGCATCACCATGCTGGAAGTCTTGGGGGACTTTCAACTGATCGTCAACCAGATGAATTAGAAATATGATATCAGGAAGCCTGATCTGTTACCTTACCATAACAAGGTGCAATCGCTTCGTCAAAAGTTTAACATCTGTCACATCACCCACATCCGCAAAGGTGAAAACATCCATGCAAATGCCCTAGCTGGACTCATTGCATCTATGACAATCCAAGATGGGGAAAACATGCAAATTATAGTGTGTTGAAGAAGGATTCTCCCTCCTCTCAACAGACACCAAGCAGTTGCTAAATGCCACAAAGTGGTTGGAAGGTGACTAGAGGGATCCGTTCGTTGATTATGTTATGTTAGGAATTCTACCTGAAGATTTGAAAGAGTGGGTAAGCATTCAAAGACGAGCCCCAAACTTTCATTTGGATATTCCTTCAAAAATGCTTTACAAAAAATCCTTCAATGGAGTACTTCTACGTTGCTTATCACAACAAGAGTCTGAAGGGACACTCAAGGAAGTTCATGCCGGTCTTTATGGAGTCCATAAGGCCGGTCCTAAGCTCTACGACCAGATAAAAAAAGTTAGGTTATTATTCGCCTACCATGGCAGTTGACGTGATGCAATTTGCTAAGCGCTGCCAACAATGCCAAGTTCATGGAGACTATGTCCACAAGCCTCCAGAATGCCTACACCCTACAACGATCTCTTGGCCTTTCGAAGCCTGGGGTATGGATATCATAGGTCTTATCTGCCCCCCATCAAGCGTCATCGCTTCATCTTCGCCGCTACGGATTATTTCTGCAAGTAATTAGAAGCATTTGCGTTTAGTGAAATGAAGACCACATCAGTCCTTCAATTCTTGCGCACCAACATCATTTGTCGCTTCGGCACACCTAAGAGATTCATCCATGATAATGGACCACAATTCCGGGATCATAGATTCTAGTTCTGCGACAAATACAAAATCCAAAGTTATCCTTCGACTCCATATAATCCGGTAGCGAATGGACTAGCAGAAGCCTTCAACAAGACACTTTGCAAAATTCTCAAGAAAATGGTCTCTAGTCACAAAAGAGACTGGAGAGACAAACTGCCTAAAGCTTTAGAGGCGTATCAACCACTGTTCGAGGACCAACCCATAGCACAACATTCTCCTTGGTCTATGGATGTGAGGCTGTTGTCCATCTAGAGGTATAAATTCCTTACGGGTATTTCTACAAAATGACACGATGCAAGAAAGCATTGTCAAGTTGAGACTCCAAGAACTGGATAATCTCAATGAAAGACAGCTCAAAGCTCTACAAAGTGTCGTCCTTTACCGAGCACGCATGGCAAGATCTTTCGACAATAAGGTCAGGCAACGCGCCCACAAAAAGGGTGACTTGGTTCTTGCAGTAAAAAGACCAATGGTTTTTGCCCACAAATCCAAAGGCAAATTCGAACCAAAATGGGAGGGACCCTTCGTCATCGACAAAGTCTTCTCCAACGGCACATACACTCTTCTTAATATGTTACCTGGATCTAAGCACAAAAAACGAAGGGTCAGACACGACGGTCTGGCAGGTAATTGAATCAAGTATAATCATGCTATAAATCAAAATTTTGCAATTTATAAACCAAATATTATGGAAAGAGCCCAAATAAAACAAATAGTTCAAAGCAACATCCTTTGTAAAGTCAATGTTAAATCACAATACACATTTGAAATAAACATTGGCAACCATACAAAGCTATATTCTCTGTCACACAAGGTAACAAGAGCACTCACGATATAAATTCTCCGTCACACAAGGTGAAAGGCAGTACGAAACATGACCCAGTAGAGCTGGGCATCACTCATGAGTCCCGCCACGGAACGGGCTAAATAACATGAATGATAATCCAAATTGTGGATGGCACGAAATATTTAAGGACCCAAGGCGGTTGATCAAACCGACAAGGTCGCCCAAGCTGAGTGGTGCCAACAAGAAAACAAATACACACTACTTTCGAAATCATGCTTGCTATGTTGAAATTCGAGAACTACTCACACTATTCCAAGAACACACGCTGATTCACAAGAATACACGAATAGTAGTTTCGACACGATGTGTATAAAAACACGGTTCACACAGTGAATCTCAAAACGAGGTTTTAGAATACCCGAGTTCATTACACAGTACCCCCCTCAATTCCTTGGGACCATAACGGTCGAGTTAGTATACACTTTGAGGTCCCATGTCACCCATTCGTTTATATGGTGCCCAATTTTGATGACAATTAAGATGTCAATGTATATACATCAACTAGGAAGGGTCCAAAAGGAATTGGGATTGAAACTTCCACTTTTCTCTTCACTTCAAAATTCTAGGTGTAGTCGGTCACTTGTCGGTTGGACGTCGGCTAGCCAACCCTAAATAGTTCAGTTAGCCAAGTGCTGCTGGCCGACAGCTAACTGCCTCATCAGGATAGGGAAACAACATTCTGGAATTGGAACCGAGGATATTCGGTCACCTGTCGGTCGACCGAAACCTCAAACTTTGGAAAAAATGCAACATTCTGGAATTGGGACCGAAATAGTTTGATCACCTATCGGTTGGTTGTCAGCTAGCCGACCACTGACCGACAGCTGACCAACTAGTTGCGGGAATGCAATTCTGAAGCTGTTTTCAGTCCTTTCTTTCTTCCATCACTTCTTCTTATAACACCTCTCTTCCTGTACAAAAATGATCCTACATGCTCCTCCCATTTCATCAACAACCATTCATTTCAATCATTTCCACATCCATAAATCCACCTCATAAAAATTCCTACCAATTGTAATGTAGAAATCCCCATTTGAAAAAGACAATTCCAAGATCAGTAATTCAATGAAATAAATCACAGCACATGAGCATTGAGACATGGGTTTAGTGAACTAAACATGAAAACAAAGCAAGATGAAACCAATGGAAATTTAAAAGTAAGAAATCAAGCTCATAATTCATAAAACATTGCATGTACAACCACATTTCATTCAATTACTTGCCTTGGGTAGAAATGCATTCAAAAGGATCTCCTAACACACCTCTCTCAGCTGGACTCTAATCTTTTGATGCTCCAACAATGGAGAACAACCTCAAGGAGAAAATGAACTCAGCTGGAATTCTTTGAAAAGGGTATCAAAAGAAAGCTTGAGAGGTGGGGAAGGGTTTGATGCACTCAAAACTCTAATTAGATCAAAGAAGGTCCAACATGCAAGAGGGAAAAAGTTGTGAAGAAGGGCTGGTTCTCACAAGCTCTCAGCTGATATGAAACGGATTGAAGAAGAAGAAGAAAGGAAGTGCACGTGGGTTTCATTTTAAGTTGGGTGGGGTGTGGGCCCCGCTAGGCCATATTAGTTCAAGGGTTTAAGACTCCCTCTTGTGGGTCCTGGATGAGATCGACGAAGAAGAAAAAAATGATCGTCAAAATGTCTAGTTTCCAAAAAGTATAATTTTGGCACATTTTTGGGATTTCGAAATTCATGCACAAATTTTGAGGTGAAACGACCGTTTTGCCCTTTTTGCTGAAAAACATGGTTTTTGGGGTTCAATTACACACAGAGCAATTATCAAGGTTGTTGAAATCAAGAAAAAAAAATCCAAAAGATCAAAATCGATATTTTTTCAAAAATCAAAATACGGATTGCCACACAAGCACGCAATGCAAGGGCCGCCTCGGGCCCGGCCAAACCTAAGTCAACGCCCTTGAAATTCCTCAAAGCTATTCAAAATGCTAATCTAGCTAGAAATCCAAGCTAATCGTCCTCTAACCCCACTTACCAACTAAGCACGGCTAAAACAATCATTAAAAATACTAAACCTGGGTTGGGGTCTGACATCCTCACCCCTTGAAGCATTTGGTCCTCCAAATGAACACTAACCTCTGGCAATAGGTGAGGATACTTCTTCTGAAGTTGATCCCGTAGTTCCCATGTGGCTTCTTCCGGTTTATGATTCCCCCAAAGCACCTTTACCCATGAATGGTTCGATTCCTCAATTCTTGCTCTTTCGTATCAATGATCCTAACCGGTTTCTCAACATAAGTAGCATCCTCTCGAATCTCTAACGGTTCATGCTGCAACACATGTGTAGGATCTCAGAAATACTTTTTCAACATGGAAACATGAAACACATTGTGCACATCGGAAAGTTCTGGCGGTAAGGTGAGTCTGTAAGCTACTTCACCAATGCAACTCAAAACATAGTACGGTCCAATGGATTTGCTTGACAGTTTTCCCTTTTGCCCGAACCTCAATTTCCCTCTGATTGGTGACACTTTCAAAAACAACTTATCTCCTACCTAAAATTATAGGTCTTTCCTTAGAACATCCGCATAGCTTTTCTATCGGCTTCTAGCAACCTTCAAACGTTTATGAATCAATTTCATTTTCCCGTTGGTTTCACCAATCAATGTCGGTCCATGGAAGCTGCATTCTTCGACCTCTTCCCAACACATAGGAGTTCTGCATTTTCTACCATACAACGCCTCGGAGGGTGCCATTCCAATGCTTGAGTGGTAGCTAGTTATATGCAAACTTGCAAAGTGGCAAACTCTCGTCCCACTGAGTCTTGAAATCCAATACACAAGCTCGTAGCATGTCTTCCAAGGTCTGAATTGTCCTCTCTCTGACCGGCATCTGTCTGAGGATGATATGCAGTACTAAATTGGAGCTTCGTACCCATAGACTCATGTAGGGTTTTCCAAAATTTGGAGACGGACCTGCTATCCCTGTCTGAGGTGATAGAAATTGGTTAACCATGTCTGCTAACTATCTCGTTAACAAACGTCCGTGCAAGTGCTAGCATTTGCATTTTCTTCCCTATCTTCAATGGAATGAAATGTGCAGATTTTGTCAGACGATCAACTATGACCCGTATCGCATTGTTCCCTCTGCTAGTAGTGGATAAGCTTGAAACGAAATACATCGTGAGATGTTCCCATTTCCATCGCGGGAAATCTAATGGCTGCAAAAATCCAGCTGGTTTCTGGTGCTCTGCCTTTATCAGCTGACAAGTCATGCATTGTGACACAAAAGCTGCAATTTCTCTTTTCATATTGTTCCACCAAAATCTGCCCTTCAAGTTATGGTACATCTTGCTACTCCTCGGATGCATAGAATACTTAGTGCTATGGGCCTCAGTCATGATTTCACTTCTCAAGTCATCGATTTTTGGCACACACAGTCAGTCCCGAAAGTATAGCACTCCTTCCACGACTCCGAAATCCGGACGTTCTGAAATGTGCTCTGCAATTCTCTCTAAGGTCTGGGTCTTGCAACTGTGTCTCCTTTATTTTCTGGATAAAAATAGGCTCAGACACTGTCATGTTTGCTAGCATTACACCCTATCTCAATGGTTGGAACTCAACTCCCAAATCTTCAAACTGTTGTATTATGCTCAATCCTCTTAAACTCGCCATGCTTCCAGACTTTCTGCTCAATGCATCTATAACTACGTTCACTTTTCCTGGATGGTATTTGATTGGAAAATTGTAATTTTTGATATATTCCATCCATCTCCTCTGCCTCATGTTCAATTCCTTCTGGGAAAACAAATATTGGAGATTGCGGCGATCCAAATAGACTTCAAATTTTTCTCCATAGAGATAGTGTCTCCACATCTTTAAGGCAAAGACGACTGCAGCCAATTCCAAGTCGTGAGTTGCATAGTTTTTCACATGCTCCTTCAATTGCCTAGAGCCATATGCAATTACTTGGCCATTTTGCATTAGTACACAACCGAGTCCAACATTCTAAGCATCGGTATATACCACAAATCCACCGCTGCTCGATGGTAGTGTAAGAATAGGTGCTGAAGTCAATCTCCTTTTTAACTCCCCAAACCTGGCTTCACATCTCTCATTCCACACAAATGACACATTTTTCCGAGTTAGCTTGGTCAAGGGTGCTAAAATGGACAAAAATCCATGCACAAACCTTCTGTAGTAGCCTGCCAAGCCTAGGTAACTCCTAGTTTTTGTCACATTCTTCGGCCTTTCCCAATTAATGACTACCTCAATCTTGGCTGGATCAACTGCTAAACCCTCTTTGGAGATAATGTGGCCTAGAAAAATAACTTTTTCTAGCCAAAATTCGCATTTCTCGAACTTTGCATAAAGCTGATTATCTCTTAGAAGTTGCAAAGATGTCCTCAGGTGCTGCTCATGTTCTTCTTTGGACTTAGAGTATACAAGAATATCATCGATGAATACCACTGTAAATTGATCTAAGTGTGGTGCGAAAATCTTGTTCATTAGGGCCATAAACACTGCCGGCACATTTGTCAATCCAAAGGGCATCACTAGAAACTCATAATGCCCATATCTAGTCCTGAAGGCCGTCTTCAGTACATCTGATTCTCTGATTCTCAACTGACGATAGCCAAATCGTAAGTCGATCTTTGAAAAGTACGCTGCTCCTTGCAACTAGTCAAATAGTTCATCTATTCTTGGCAATGGGTATCTATTATTGATTGTGACTTGGTTCAACCTCTTGTAATCAATACACATTCTCAAACTGCCATCTTTCTTCTAGACGAATAAAACTGGGGCTCCCCATGGTGAGATGCTTAGTCTAATAAAACCTTTCTCTAGTAACCCTTGTAACTGTATCTTTAACTCTCCCAATTTTGCCGGAGCCATTCTGTATGGCGCAATCGAAATTGGACTAGTTCCTGGCAATAGTTCGATCGTGAAGTCAATCTCTGATGGACCCGTCTTTTCTCGCCTTCCTCCACCTCGGGTCCACTGGGGTGCGGTGGGGGGAAGAAAAAACCGAGCATCAACATTTTGTAGGGGTATGCCAGATTTTCTATTCTACTTGGAATTTGAAATGGTGATCCGGAGATTCACCTTCACAAGTAGAAAGGAAATCAAACTTTTTTTTTCTAACTTTCCATTGCGTATATATTTTAAGAAAAGAGACAGATTTACAATGCCGTGAGAGGCGATTTTGTTTAGTTTGCCGTGAAAGGTAGTTTTCTGCCGTAGAAGGTGATTTTGCCATGGAATGCGATTTACAAATCTTATCAATAGTGAAAGACAAGAATTGTGATTTCTTTGCCTCTTTAAAAATACAAAATACAATAGAAAAGAAAGAAAGAGGGATCTGACTTCTCAGGAGATTGTGGGGACTCCGCCATCGTCCTTCAGATGAGAACACTTGATGCTTTAGTTCACTTGGCTTGGCTTAGACCGCAGATTTTTAGAGGACAAGGACCAAGGGAAGGTCCTATATCCAATAAAAATCTGGGCAGACAGGCTGAAAAGCCGCGTCTAGGCCACGTTGAATAGAAGGAGAGTGGAAACCTTGTGTGTGTGTGGGGGGGGGGGGGGGGCGCAAGGGACTTCAATCACCTTGTAGTGTTTGCAGCAGAGTTTCTTCAAAGTGAGATAGCTTATTTATGTAGAGACTTTTCAGGATAATTTTTCAGGACCCTTTCCCTTTGAATGACCACCTATTTATAGGCTTTTGGTAGCCATTAGGAGGGTTTATGGGTATTGATTGCATTAATGCTCCATGATGGGAGGAGTTACAAGATCTAATTTCATAATTTTGGAACTCCTTTTTCCTTGAATTTGATTGGTCGATGGAGAATAATGGGCATTTAATCTCCATGATGATGGGGGTTTCACGATTAGTTACCAAGATTAAACTCCATAATGATAAGAGTTACATGGTTAATTGCCATGATTAATTGGACTTGTAACTCCCATTTGCTTGCTTCTGATTGGGCCGTCCAAAATAATGAGTTAATGACCCTAATAAGTTGTCATAAAAAGGTCATTTAACTTCATTAATTGGCCACCGAGTCGATTGAAGAGTAGCGGGCCGTGCCGTGTCTTTTGGAATTCTTCTTGCGATGATCATCGATGGATCCGCATGTTATTTGATATCGGATGACGATGCAAATTCAGAGATTGGTTGACACCAATGGGCCGGCAATATCTGTCCAGTCGATTTCAAGATCAGTCGGGCAGAAAGTGTGCTTTCTTGGTCGACCGGTTGATGATTTTCGAGTGTCCGATGATGATCAAATGATTTCGATGGCGGATCCATGATGTTGACAAAGATCGATAGATAACATGCCTCAAAAATTAGAATTTGAGAAAATCACAGGGGCCAAACATCGTGAAACGCGAAAAATACCCAAAAAAGTGGGTTTTCGGGCGAAATTTGGTGGCCCGGATCCCTACGGTCGCCAGCGACCATGGGACCGGCGACCATGGGATTTTTTCCTATTTTTGGTCGCCGTTCGGTCACAGTTTTGCAACCGTTTCTCGGGCTTTTTTGCTTCTTGTTTCTCCTGTATTTTTCTTGACATTTCTCGTCATTTATTGGCTTGATTCCACTGAAGAAAACCTGTCGAGAAGTCATGTAAATCAGGGCACAAAGTTTCCTATTTTCGGAAAAGCAGAAGACTTTGTAGCCGATTTTCCGCCAAGAGTTGAAACTGGGTCAAACGATGTCGAAATGACCCGAAATTTGAAGTAAAGCTTCTTGAGCATTAGGTAGGACCAACTATGGGCTTTTATTTGAGTTTTGAAGCCGTTTGGGGTCCCATCAATGCTAGACTTGATTTCACCGTGCAGAAGATGTCGAGCTTTGATGTATGGTCAACCGATGTCCGAATGACCTGAAATTTGACAGGGAGCCTATTGGAGTCATTTTGAGACAATCCATTAGCTCCGATTTGGATGCCATGGTCCCGGGGGGCTCCGCCGCCGGTAGGCTTGATTTTGCTTCCTAGCGTCAAAGCCGGGTCAAACGTCGTCGAAATGACCCGAAATTTGACGTGTAGCCCTTTGGAAGCATGTAGAAGCTACTTATGTGCTTTTTTTTTATGAGAAGTAGCCTGCCCGCATGGACATTTTGATGCCGGCATCGGGTACCAAGGTTCGGATCACCCTTCGGTCGATTTGAGACCGGTGGGCCTTGGTATTTTCAAGGGCGATGGCAGCAATTGGGTAAAGCCTTTTCGACTTCGCGGCCGTTTCAGTGCTGACTCGAGCTGGGATTCGTGGACTGATCACATCCTGCAGGTTGGCGGTTCCATTCTGAAAGAGGCCGAGATCTTTGATGCGGTTCACGCTTTTCGGTAAAACCGTGGTTTTTCTCGGATGAGGCCTTCATGGCCATGCTAGAGTCCTTCCTTCCACAAACCAATACCTTCGTTGTCACAAACGGTGAGATTGGTTTTTCTTTAAAGGACCTGAGCGCCATCACCGGGCTGCCTATCCTCGGCAATCTCTATGAGGAGTTCATGCCTATTGACAGCGTCCTTGAGGAGCAGTCTGAGGAGTTCAGGCTTTTGTACTTTCAGCTTGTCGCCTTCTACAACTTTTTGAAGGAGAAGGAGGGCTTTTGGATGAGTGGTAGCTCTTTGTCTTCCAGCTTCTTTGATAGTGGGGAGACTTCTGAGAGTACGACCCAGGAAGCCAGGGCTAAAAACCCGGATTCGAAGAAGATCTCCGCCATGCGAGAGAATTTGAAGGAGCACTTCGCAAGCACAGACGCCATTCATTCTAACATTGCGTTGCGGAGAGATCTCGCTGTTTACCTCACTTATTGGCCTGTTGAGGCCATTTTTGCTGGAGGAGATGGTACGCACATCAGGCCGCAATTCATTTTTCCGGCTTGTCAGATGGCGTTTGGAGAGCGACTTGCTTTGGTGCCTGCTCTTTACTCTTATTTATGCACCGAATTGCAGGCTGCTGCTTTCCTGGTTCGGCTTGGGCTTCCCACGAATAGGGCATTTTTAGCCCACATTTTCTATTCGTGGTATGTTTACCACTGTCCCAGTTTCCACCGATTGGGTGCTGCACAGGACGATGACCCGTTTATGATTCGGTTGGCTAGAGGGAAGCCTGTTTCCGAATCTCTCTTATCTATTTGTTTGAGGATTCGACGATTTTGGGACGTCGAGATGGGGCAGTCTTCAATGAAGCTTTTTCCGGGCTTGCGGAAGAAAGCTTTTGATTTTGGTGTCTCCCAAAATTCCACCATGGTAGGGTCAGGGAGACACTATTCTTTGACAAACGCAAAGAAAGCTTGGCTTTTCAACATACGTGTCGGCACGATGGTGTACCGTAGACATCTTTTCGTCGAAATCCAGCCTTATGTTCCCTCGCATTTTGCCATGCAGTTGGGCTTCTCCCAAGGCGTTGTTGGAGCGCCTTTGAGCAAGGTGAAGCGTTTTGGAGGTCTGCAGGACGAGAGGAATGCAAGGGCCTTCTATAGTGCGGAAGAAACTACCGCCATGATTTCTTATCCTGAGTTGCCCACTTTCCGGACTATAAGCTTCACGAAGTGGTTCGTGGAAAGCTTTTCAGTGTACCAGGGACTTTCCAAGAAGGAGCTTGATGTAAAACAGTCTTCCGGGAAGGGTCTTGGGAAGTCGGATGGCATCCGCCGAGAAGAAGTTCTGGCCTTTCTTTATGGAGAAAAGCACATAACATGCTTTCTCGAGGACCAGATGTCATCATATCGGGAGCTGCATAAGAGATACCTGATGGGGTCTTGGAACAGCTCGCAGAGGAGGACGCTGAGGTCGATGCTTGGATACAAGTCGAGCGAGCAAAGGCTTCCATGGAGTCTACCGGTAAGAGCAGACCATCTGGTGAGGACTCAATCGAAAGGCCAGATTCCGATGGCTGGGTGGGTACTTCCAGCAATTCGTCCCGTAGGAGCAAAAGGAGAAGAGGACAATGCCGAAGTAAAAGACGGCACGAAAATTCTCCTGATCTGGAAATTCCTTCCACCATTGCCGAGGAGGCATCAGGGGATGATGATGAGCCTCCAGAGAAGAGAAGCCGGGAAGAAAAGATCAGTAGTGATGGTATGACCCTTCTTCTCTCTTTTTCCGCTCTTTTTTTTGTGAGGCCTTTTTTTGATCTACTACTTTTCTTTTTCTTTTTTTGCAGAAGATGATGACTTGATGATGCCTAAGGTTCCGGCCGATGAGACGGTGACGGATCCGGTCATGGCATCTGAGGAAGAACCTAGAGATTCTAAAGTAGACACATAATCTCCACCTGGTATGATTTGCTCTTCTTTTTTTTTTCCTTTACCGCCACTTGCTAACATATTTTTTGTTTTCTTGCCAGCTGACTTGCCAGAGGATTATGACGACTTTGAGCCATCAATGGATGCAACTTTTGACGATGCTTCTGATGAGTTCATGGAGGCAGAAAGCATTCCGCTGGTCGTCGAAAAAGGTACTTTTTAGTGATAATCTTGATTTTTTTACTTTTGACAAGATCATATTCATACCTTTTTCATCTTCTATTGGCAGGTTGTGAGGCGACAAGAGAAGTTCCTCTACCTTTCTCAGAGCCAGAGCAGGGGGTGCCCGCAGCTGATTCAGGAGTAGGGGCTTCTTCCACCAGTTTTGGTGAGGCAGAGGAGAGTTCGCAGGCTAATATTCCTTCTCCAGCGGCTCCGGTTGGAAAGAGCTTCTTAATTACTATTCCAACGGTGCATGACATGGGCATCGACCAACGGATCATGGCGAGTCTTCATCTGAGCCATCTCGTCAGTTTGCGAGGAAGGTGTTGAAGAGAGTTTTGAGCTCATGGGTCGAGACTCTCTCATCTGGCCATTTGGAGGCTGGCTTCGGCATGGTTAAGCATGTGCAGGGCATTCTTGCTGATAGTGAAGAGGTTAGTCTGGACATTACAGATGCCAAGGCTTTTGTTAATGAAGTCATCGCTATAGGCAACAAGTGGAATGAGACCAAGAGTTTTCCAAATGGTGACTTCTTCAATGAGATGTTTTTGAAGCCTTCTAGCGAGGTCAAATCTGAACTGGATGAGATCTCGCAGACTCGGAAGCAGCTCATTCGGGAGAGGAACGTCACCGAGTTGGCTATTATTGAGTTGACACAGGACCAACAACATCTTGACAGGGAGGTCGCTGTGGCCAGACAGGGCCTTAAGCTGTTAGAAGAACATGCAGCTGCCAAGTGGACTGCTATTTTGAAAGCTCGCGATAGAGAGAGGACTCTCATTCGCCATGTTGAGGAGGTTGAAAGCAATCTCCGGAGGAAGACTCAGGAATATGAACAATGGCAAATTCTTTGGGAAGAGCTTCCTCGTGCTGAAGATGGATCACGACATCCTACTGCTTTTTATGGGAAAATCCTGAAGAAACGCGGCCTGGAAGCTTTGGAGTCTAAGGCCAGGAGTTTGCTTGAGGAGCTAAGTCTTTGGCTGAAGACCATGTTGGACTAGCCTCCTGACTTGTAACAAACTTTTTCTTCTTTTCTTCTGGTACCCCCATGTATAAACATTTTTTTGGCACCTTCTTTTTTGTATTCCCATGTTTCACTTAAATTCTTTTTTTGATGAAAGTAAGCAAAAGTTGGATAGGAATGTTTTTTTGAAAATTTGATCAAAAGGTTGTCATTTTGTGAAAATCTTTTGTCAAAGGGTTGTTTTGCGCATGAAAGCTAGATTTTGTGGCAAAAAACCTGGTTATTTGATGGCTTGAAAGCTGAATTTTGGTGGCATAAAAGCCGAATTTTGGTGGCATAGGAGCTAAAATTTTGTTTGTGGCATGGAAGCCGATTTTTGGCATGAGAGTCGATTTTTGTGGCGTGAAAGCCAAGTTTTGGTTTTGTGGAATGAGAGCCAAAATTTTGTGGCATGGAAGCCGGGTTTTTGTTTGTGGCATGAGGGCCAAATTTTGTTTGTGGCATGGAAGCCGGCTTTTGGCATAAAAGCCGATTTCTTTTTTTGAAAACCAAGTTTTGTTCTGTTGGCATGGAAGCTAGATTTTTTATTTTTGGCATGAAAGCCAGGTTTTGTTTTGTTGGCGTGGAAACCAGATTTTTGGTTTTTTGGGCATAAAAGCCTGGTTTTTTGGTTTTCAAAGTGCAAGTATCGACTAAGAGTCGCCTCCTTGCTGAATGGCATTGTAAGTATCGATGGAATGTTGCTTCCTTGCTCATTCGGTTGCGAGTATCGATGGAATGTTGCTTCCTTGCTCATTCAGTTGCGAGTATCGATGGAATGTCGCCTCCTCACAGATTTTGGTGCAAGTATTGACTGAATGTTGCTTCCCTGCCTTTTTTTTTAAAATTTGGTTTTGTGGGTATCGATCGAATGTCACCTCCCCACGATTTTTGAAATTTGAGGTTTTTTCAAGCCTTTGTTTTTGTTTTGAAATTTGGATTGTGGATATCAACTGAAACATTGTGTCTCCACGATTTTTGAAATTTTGCAAATATCGACGAGGTGTCGTTTTCTTGCGATTTTGAGGTTTTTGAGGTATCGAATGGGGTTCGCATCCTTCCGATTTTTGGGTTTTGTGTGAGTATCGACTAAACGTCGCCTGCCCACGGTTTTTTGAAAAACCATTTTTTACTTAAAGACACAAGGGTCATAAATTTTGACTCAAAACCATTTTTGGTGGTAAAAGTCAGGGTGGACTAGGGTGGAAATCCTTGAGTCCTAATTTTTGTTTCAAACCATGACTTTTGGGTTCAAGGATCGAAATTTTTGGTCAAGTTATGGAAGAGGCTTCTAAACTTCGATTTTGGGTTGTTCTTTTTTCTGAACAATGAAACATTGAAAGTAAGCATTGTTTTGAGGTTTTTTATTTTTTTAGGAACTTCAACGTAAAAAGGAAAATTCCAAAATGAGTGGGTTTGATGAGCAAGTACCAAGGAATCGGCTTTGGCCATGCATGCATTGCTCTGACCCATTATAGGAAGTCTTCAAGGGTAGTACCACTTCAAGAACTTGCCATTGATGGGCAGCATACATCTGTCACCCTCCATGTTTAGAAGAGCATATGCACCATTGGAGAAAACTTTGTTGATGACGAAGGGTCCCTCCCATTTTGGTTCGAATTTGCCCTGGGATTTGTGGGCAAAAACCATTGGCCTTTTTACCGCAAGAACCAAGTCACCCTTTTTGCGGGCGTGTTGCCTGACCTTCTTGTCAAAAGATCCTGCCAAGCATGCTTGGTAAATCTCAACGCTTTGTAGAGCTTCGAGCCGTCTTTCATCGAGATTATCCAGTTCTTGGAGTCTCAATTTGACGTTGCTTTCTTGCGTCATTTCATTTTGTAGAAATACCCTTAAAGAAGGAATTTGTACTTCTAGAGGGACAGCTGCTTCACATCCATAGACCAAGGAGAATGGTGTGCTATGGGTTGGTCCTCGAACGGTAGTCCGATAGGCCCATAAAGGTTCAGACAGTTTGTCACTCTGGTCTTTTTTATGACTAGAGACCATTTTCTTGAGGATTTTGCTGAGTGTCTTGTTGAAGGCTTCTGCCAGTTCATTTGCTGTTGGGTTATACGGAGTCAAAGGACAACTTTGGATTTTGTATTTGTCGCAGAACCTATAGAATCTGTGATCCCGGAATTGTGCTTCGTTATCATGGACAAATCTTTTAGGTATGCCGAAGCGACAAATGATGTTGGTGCGTAAGAATTGAAGGACTGATGAGGTCTTCATTTCACTGAACGCAAATGCTTCTGACCACTTGGAGAAATAATCTACAGCGGCGAAGATGAAGTGATGACCTTTGCATGACAGGGGAGAGATAGGAGCTATGATGTCCATACCCCAGGCTTCGAAGGGCCATGAGATCGCTGTAGGATGTAGCCATTCTGAAGGCATGTGGACATAATCTCCATGAACTTGGCATCGTTGGCAACATTTAGCAAATTGCATTGCATCAGCTACCATGGTAGGCCAATAGTAACCTAACCTTTTTATCTGATCATAGAGCTTAGGACCGGCCTGATGGGGTCCACAAAGACCAGCATGAACTTCTTTTAGAGTTTCTTCCGCCTCTTGTTGTGACAAGCAGCATAGAAGTACTTCGATGAAGGATTTTCTGTAAAGAATTTTGGAGGGAATATCCAAATGGAATTTTGGGGCTCGTCTTTGAATGCTTACCCGCTCTTTTGGATCTTTGGGTAGGATTATGAACATAATATAATCAATGAACGGATCCCTCTAGTCGTCGATCGGAGGTTTAAGGATGGACATCCGACTTCCGACCACTCGATGGCATTCAGCGATTGCTTGGTGTGTTTTGAGAGGAGGGAAAATCCTTCTTTAACACACTGTAATTTGCATGTTTTCCCCTTCTTAGATTGCCATAGACGCAGCAATTCCAGCCAAGGTATCTGCACGAATGTTTTCACCTCTACGGATGTGGGAGATGTGACGGATGTCAAACTTTTGTCGAAGTGATTGTGCCTTGTTGTTGTAAGGCAACAGACTAGGCTTCCTGATTTCTAATTTCTGATTCATCTGATTGACAATCAGTTGAGAGTCAACAAATGCTTCCAGCGTGGTGATGCCGGATTCGAGGGTGAGTTCCAATCCATTGATCTGAGCTTGGTACTTAGCTGCATTGTTTGAACATGGTTCCAGTAGCGAGAATGCGTGTGGAATCATGTATTTGTCGAGACTAACAAAGAGAATACCAATTCCCGATATCGGCTTTCCTTTTTCATTTGTCCCGGTTGCAACATCGAAGTACATGTTCCAGGAGGCATTTGGTGAGGAAGTTTCCACGTTGTAGACAGGTTCGTCCAGGAGATCAACCCTGAGAGGAGAATCCTTAAGCAGTGGATGCTCTGCTAGAAAATCTGCTAGAGCTTGGCCTTTGATTGCTTTCTGTGGTACATATCTAATATCAAATTGTGACAGAAGGATGGACCATTTTGCCAGCTGGGCATTGAGAGAACCTGCTTTTGTGACAAGGACCTTTAAGAGATTGATCCTCGATATCAGGTATACTGTGTTTGATAGTAAATAGTGACGTAGCTTTATTACAGCAAACATCACTGCCATGCACTATTTTTGGACTGGAGAGTAGCGATGCTTTGCACCTACCAACATGCAACTGAGGTAGTATAGAGCAGCTTCTTTTCCTCCATCATTTTCTTATGTAAGTAGAGCGCCCAAAGAATAGTCGAGGGCTCTTGTGTACAAGATGAATGGTTTTCCGGTTGTGGGAGCAGCCAACACCGGAGGTTTGGTCAGGTACAACTTGATATCTTGAAATACAGCTTCACATTCAGCATCCCAGACAAAGTCTACACCTTTTTTCATTACGCGAGAAAATGGACAGCACTTCCCTGATAGGTTGGAAATGAACCGTCGGATGTACACCAACCTTCCTTGAAGCCCTTTCAGTTCTCTCAGGGTTCTTGGAGATGGCATTTCTAGGATTGCCTTGACTTTAATGGGTCCAAGCGTTATTCCAGCTTTCCGAACTATAAATCCGAGGAACTTACCCGATGAGACACTGAAGAAGCATTTGAGGGGATTCATTCGCAGTTTGTATTTGCGAAGCCGGAGGAAGACTTCTCGAAGAACTACGAGATGATCTTCTTTTCTTTTGTTTTAGACGGCGAGGTCATCCACATAACATTCGACCGTCTTGTGATGCATGTCTTGGAATATCTTCATCATAGCCCTCTGATATGTTGCACCGGCATTCTTCAGACCAAATGGCATGACAGTGTAGCAATACACGCCAAATGGGGTCCGAAATGATGTATGCCTTTCATCTTCGGGATGCATCTTTATCTGGTTGTAGCCAGAGAAGCCATCCATGAAAGTCATTCGCTCAAACCTGTAGGTATTGTAAATCATTACCTCCGGTATGGGGAGCGGGAATTCATCTTTGGGGCATGCATTATTCAGGCTCTATAGTCAATACAGACTTTGATTTGGCCATTTTTCTTTGTCACAGGGACGATGTTGGCCAACCATTCAGGATGCTATTCCTCGTGGATGAAGCCAACATTTTTGAGTTTCTGAACTTCTTATTCAATTTTGTCCATCACAGCATGACAGAATCTTCTTCCGCGAGGAACAGCATCCTGAATGATTGGCCAACATCGTCCCGGTGACGAAGAAAAATGGGCAAATCAAAGTCTGTATTGACTATAGAGCCTGAATAATGCATGCCCTAAAGATCGCGAGGACCAAGTCTTAGGGCAGACCTGGTTTTTTGTAGGTTGAGGCTTTATGGGATTGCCATGGGCCTCAGGTTTCTTGGCGACCGCCTTTCGTGTCGGGGCAGCGACACGTTGAGGGCGGTTTTCTGCTTCTTAGCAGGCACCGTCTCTTCTACGGGTAGTGGGAATGGTCCCAGTGACCCGAAGACGATGGTCCGGGAAGTGGAGGTCGACCCGGTGTTTTGGGAGTTACCGAGGGAGGTGACGCTTCGGCAGCTGGCGAGGCGCTTGAAAGTGCCCTTTCTTTGCTCCTCTTGAAGCATGACTTGGTACTTGTTCTCGTCGAAGGTGATGGTCAATGAGGCTGCCATTGTTAGTTTTGGAAAACCTTCTGAAACAAGACCACATCCATTAGTAATCACAAGAATATGGTGATCACAAATGGGCTATACTATGGTTTTGTCTTTTCAAATCGCTCAGGGGCATGGCTCTATTCCGAGCGTAATGAAGAAGGCAAAAAGCCATAGAGGGTACAATTTTTCTGAACGCAAGTATGGTCAGCTCAAAATGAGCTTTCCAGTGGCTGCGAGAAGCAATTGTAAACCTTAATTCAAATTACCGAGAAGCGAAGCTCACTCGAGGTAAAATGATATAAGATTAGAGAAACAAATGTGTCGGTCGCAAATACAGTAGACCCAAAAGGGCGTACTAGCACCGCTAAGCACAAATGTTGTAAATCGCATCCTTGAAAAAGGACACAAGATGGGATTTTTTTTTTAATGTCAAGATTGGGTTCACAAAAGAGAACAAATGGTATTCCAATCCGAATACAGGCTCAAACATTTTTGCGAGCCTAAATCCGAAAAAGGAAAGAACCAAGATTTCTCAAATTTGAATCCAATACTGACGGGAGTTTTTTTTTCCAGAAAAGTCAAGATTGAGTTCATAAAAGAGAGCAAATGGTATTCCAATCCGAATACAGGCTCAAACATTTCTGCGAGCCTAAATTCGAAAAGGGAAAGAACTAGGATTTCTCATATTTGAACACAATAGTGACAGAAGTTTTTTTTTTTTTAAGATTTTTTTTTTAAGATTTTTCATTTTTTTTTTTGAACAGTGAACATAGGTCTTCCAATTCGGTTTTATGAAACCTTAGTGGATAGATTAGCCCCCAGGTAAGGGTAGGATTACTTAATGAACCCCTTTGAAGGACCTTTACCTCAAACGGTCTAGCTGCCTCCACACTTTGGACAAGGCTTTTCTTAGATCCACTTTCATCAAAGAATGCAATTGGTGCAACCTTAATGCATTTTTTTTTAAAGATCTCCAATGGACCCATCAAAGAGAGGAAAATGGCCTCTCCCAATCCCAACGTTGGCTCAAACATTTCTGCGAGCCATTGTACGAAAAGGAAAGAACCAAAGTTTCTCCAATTTGAATCCAAAAGAAAGGAATTTGAAAAGTTTTTTTTTTTTTTTAACTTTTTTTTTTTAAAGAATTCCAATGGACCCATCAAAGAGAGGAAAATGATCCTTCCCAATCCGAACGTTGGCTCAAACATTTCTGCGAGCCATTGTATGAAAAGGAAAGAACCAAAGTTTCTCCAATTTGAATCCGATGAAAGGAATTTGAAAAGTTTTTTTTTTAACTTTTGTTTTTTTTTTTGAAAGAATTCCAATGGACCCATCAAAGAGAGGAAAATGACCCTTCCCAATCCGAACGTTGGCTCAAACATTTCTGCAAGCCATTGTACGAAAAGGAAAGAACCAAAGTTTCTCTAATTTGAATCCAAAAGAAAAAAAAACTTTTTTTTTTTTTTGGTTGAGAAAAGAAAGAATAGAAACAAGTTCAAAGAAAGAAGTTTCCAAAAAAATCCCATCTCATGTTTTTTTTAGATACATGATCCAACATAGGCCACCAACTAGGAAGGAGCCAAGGATTCTAAGCATCGTGTTCTCAAATGAACGAGTCCCACCGGGTATGCCAACTTGATGGACCTGTCTTTTTCTTTCTTTCCTTCCTCCATCCCGGGTCTGCCGCGGTGCGGAAGGGCGAAGAGAAAGAAAAGAGCAAGTATCAACATTTTTTTTGTACGAGTATGCTAGATTTTCTATGCTACTTAGAATTCGAAATGGTGATCTGGAGATTCACCTTCACAAGTAGAAAAGGAAATCAACATTTTTGTAACTTTCCATTGCACATATATTTTAAAGAAAGAGACAAAAAATTTTAATGCCGTGAAAGGCGATTTTCATTTGTTTGGCGTGAAAGGCGGTTTTGCCGTGAAAGGCGATTTTGTGTCGTAGAAGGCAGTTTACAAATCTCATCAAAATGTAAAGACAAGAAATGTAATTTTTATGTCTCTTTAAAAAATACACAATACAACAGAAAAGTAAGAAAGGGTATTTGACTTCTCAATTGATCGTGGGGACTCGTTCATATCGACGGTCGCGAGTCATGTATGGGCTCCGCCATTGTCCTTCAGATGAGAACACTTAATGCTTTAGTTCACTTGGCTTGGCTTGGACCCCATATTTTTAGAGGACAAAGACCAAGGGAAGGTCCTATATCCAATTAAAAAACGGGTAGACGGGCTGAAAAGCCGCATCTAAGCCCTGTTGGATAGAAGAAGAGGGTGAAAGCTTGGGGGGGTGGCCCCCCAAGGGACTTTGATCACGTTGTAGTTCTTGCAGCAGGGTTTCTTCAGGGCAGGAGAGCGTCTTTGTGCAGAGAATTCTTCAGGATAATTTTCAGACAATTTGCAGGACCCCTTCCCTTTGGAATGACCTCCTATTTATAGGCTTTTGGCGGCCATTAGGAGGGTATTATGGGCATTGATGGTATTAATGCTCCATGATGGGAGGAGTTACAAGATTTAATTTCAGAATTTTGTAACTCCTTTTTGTTGGATTTTGATTGGCCGATGGAGAATAATGGGCATTTAATCTCCATGATGATGGGAGTTACATGATTAATTACCATGACTAATCTCCATAATGATAGGAGTTACATGGTTAATTGTCGCGATTAATTGGACTTGTAACTCCCATTTGCTTGCTTCTTATTTGGCCGTCCAAAATAATGAGTTAATGACTCTAATAAGTTGTCGTAAAAAGGTCAATTAACAGCATTAATTGGTCACTGAGTCGCTTGAAGAGTCGCGGGCCGCGCCGCGTCTTTTGGAATTCTTCTTGCGATGATCATCGATGGATCCGTAGGTTGTTTGATGTCGGATGACGATGCAAATTCAAACATTGGTTGACACCAATGGGCTGGCAACATCTGTCCAGTCAATTTCACGATCGGTCATGCAGAAAGTGTATTTTCTTGGTTGGCCGGTTGGCGGTTTCGGAGTGTCCGGTGATGATCAAATGATTTCAATGGCGGATCCGTGATGTTGATGAAGATCGACGGATATCATGCCTCAAAAATCAGATTTTAAGAAAATCACAGGGGCCAAACATCACAGAACGAGAAAAAGAACGGAAAAACGGATGTTTCGGTGGAAATTCGATGACCTAGATTTCTAGGGTCGCCGGCTACCCTGGGCCATGGTTGCTGGCGACCATGGGGCATTGGCCCTTTTTTCGGTCGCCGCCCGGTCGCCGTTTCTTGGTCGTTTCTCGGGCTTTTTCGCTTTTGTTTTCTCCTGTATTTTTCTTCGAAATTTCTCCTCATTTTATGGCTTGATTCTACTAAAGAAAACCCATCGAAAGGCTGTGAAAATCATAGCACAAAGTTTCCTATTTTTGGAAAAGCCAAAGACTCCGTAGCCGATTTTCCGCCAAGAGTTGAAACTAGGTCAAATGATGTCGGAATAACCTGAAATTTGAGGTGAAGCTTCTTAAGCATTAGATAGGACCAACCAAGGGCTTTTATTTGAGTTTTGAAGCCGTTTGGGGTCCCGTCAATGCTTGACTTCATTTCACCATGCGGAAGATGTCGAGCTTTGATGTACGGTCATCCGATGTCCGATTGACCTGAAATTTGACAGGGAGTCTATTCGAGTCATTTTGAGACGATCCATTAGCTCTGATTTGGTTGCCATGGTCCCGGGGAGCTTCGCTGCCTGTAGGCTTGATTTTGCTTCGGAGCGTCAAAACTGGGTCAAACGTTGTCGGAATGACCTGAAATTTGACGTGCAGCCTTTTAGAAGCATGTAGCAGCTACTCATGTGTTTTGTTTGATGAGTGGCGGCATCGGAGGTTCTCACCGCCGGGAGGTTTCATTTCGCCGTTTGAGAGTTGATGGAGGGTCAAACGGTGTCGGGTTGACTTGAAATTCGATTTGAAAACTTTTGGAGGTATTTTGAGACCATCCATAGGCGCTGTCGCGACCCCGGACCGAGGGACCCGGGACCGCGACGGGGTGTGGTGTTGATAATGATGATGAACCACACCCTTCATGATGTAATGATTATACGTTTCTTTAATTTCCCACAGGTTTCCGCGGTGAGGATTCCTCATACACTCATAGAACATTTAGATAGGTGCGGAAGCGTGTAGCAAATCAAACTCTCAATTCAGTCACGTCAAATAATACTGTTAATACACAAGTATAGCATGATGTCAGAGTGAGCAATGATCTCATTAGCATTCCCAAAACATTAGGTTAAGGTTTAACAAAAGAACAAGTTAAATAACATTCCCCAAAAATAAAGGCCAACAAAGGCCAATACAACCCAAAAGTAGAAATCAATAACAACCCAAAATGTTCGTAGCTCAAAGCTCAACCCAATGTCTACATGACATCGTCAGCTTGCCACTCCACTAAACGTTGCGGTTCACCGACCGCCTCCTCTGGCTCCTCCTCAAGGGCAAAGACGGGGACTGGACCTGAGTACCACAAAAATGGGTCAGACACGACGGTCTGGCAGGTGGGTGAATAGATATACCAAGAAAGAAATCAAAACACTTTCTAAACATAATGAAATCTTGTTAAAACAATAACTGTCTGAAAACAGGGTGCATAGTTCATTTAAAGTACAGATGCAATATAAATCATGCGGGGTATCCAAGGTACAGGAACTGACTAGATGGCAACCACACTAAAGCTAAATCCTCTCCATCACTAAGGTGATGAGAGCACATTCAGTGCGTTGGGCTCGAACACACGAAGTGACGAGAACCAACATTACAAACATATATATATACATATAGCTAGGCAAGACCACGGCCGCGGAACCGGGTAACGGGACAGTACGGGATCCAAGTTGCAACTGGCGGGAGCACAGGGGGAGACCCAAGTCAGTTGATCAGACTGACAAGGATGTCCAAGCTTAGTGGTGCCGACTCATAGGTTACATGATAAATCAAAACATATACAAAACTATATCAATATAAAACATACGGGCAGGCGGGGCATGGTGCTCGAAGGCACACATTTCATATCATTAACAGTTCATGCATAAACGGGCTGGCGGGACATATCCGGTGTATAAATCAGACTTTGAAATAAAACCAGTAGGATCGGGTAATTATACATATAAACTGAATAAAACAATGCAATGAGTCCTTATATCATTAGGGACTATGTATTAGGGCATCCATATTCAAACGACATGTATAAGGATCTTGTATGTCTAAATTACCCTTAATATGGTACTCGAATGATAGAGGACATACTAAGTTTCCTTATGCACATTGATGAATCTAAAAGTCCCAATACCTTTTCCGAAATGATGTTTCTTTCTATGTCAATCTCCTTATGTCATCCCCTGGGTCTTTCCAAGGTGGTAGGGCATCAGAACAACCCATCCAAACCTTTAAATACCATAACTGAAACCAATAGAAAAGACTCAGGAATTCTGGGTTAAACTCGGTCACCTGTCGGTCGACTGGCGGTTAGCCGCCGAGGTGATCGGCGGTTAGCCGTGGGCTGACCGCGGGGCTGACCGCGGTTCACCTTGCTAAAAAGTAGCATTCTGTGTTTCTAACCGCGCATCACGGCTACCTAGCGGTCACTGGGTTTCAGATTGGCGGTTAGCCGCGAGCTGACCGCGCGGCTGACCGCGGTTCGCCTGTCAAAATGCAGCATTCTGTGTTTCTAACCGCATCTGGGTCGGCTAGCCGCCGAGGTGACCGCCCGCTGACCGCCCAGCCGCGGGAACTTCACATCAGGTGCAGATTTCAGTCATTTCTCACCCAAACTATTTCTCATCATCTCCAACCCTTTCCTAACATGAAATAGATCCATTCCCTACCATTTAACATTTACTTCTTCCCCACCAACCACCATTCCACCAATGCATTAACTCACCTACCAATCCAAATTTCATTTAATGCAAGTACAATACCATTTAATAAGCCTATAATGACTCAAAATAAACTTTGATGAGGAATGCATTTATTATCATAAAGCTAACTAAGAGAAAAACCATGTCAATAAATACATTTCTAATCATTATGGAATCATGATAAATCAAATGACATATAAATAGTAAAAATCTACATTTTTGACAAAGTAAGAACTTATCCAAATTGAATCTATTCATCCACTTGCCTTGGTCTCCAAGAATGCTAATCAAGCTCTAATCCACTATCAAGCTCAAATCTACAATCTACACACAAAATCCCCAAAAAATACCTTCATTACAAGCCCTAAAATGGCAAAACTATGAAATAGGAAGGGATAACTTCCAATAATGGAAATGAAGCATCCTCAAGACTAGAATATTCCAAATTTAAAAGATAAGAAGAAGAGCTTACATGGAAGTTCTTCAAATACACAAGGCTTGTTCAAAGAGGGTCCTTGAATGGTGGTTTCTCTCTAAAAATGGTACCAAGAAGGAGCTCTCATGGAGGGGAAGAAGATTGTAGCATCCACTTAGCCTTTAGCAAGAGATTGGGAGAGATTGAGAGAAGAGGAAGCAAGAAGCAATGGAGAAAAACCTAGGGCTGGGCTGGGATTCCTCTTTTTCTCAAGAAGTTGCAAGAAGAGGAAGAAGAAGAAGACTTCCCCTTATATAGAAATCTAAATGGGTCCCACAACTTAAAAGTCCAAAATGGGCTAAAACATCAATCTACGGGCTTCGGATGGATTCGACGAAGAAGGAAGAATTGATCGTCGAAATTTCTACTTTCCAAAAAGTATATATTTTACGAGTTTTGGCGACATTGAAAATAGTGTCCAGATTTGGTACAAAAAGACTGTTTTACCCCTATCAATGGCAAAGTAGGGTTTAGAGGTCTCGAATGGAAACGGAACAAATACGAAAGTTGTCGGGAATCATAAAATACATTAAACGGAGCAAATTACCGATTTCCAGAATTACAACTAAATCCCCAAAACTAATCAAGACACAATAAAAAGGAACCCCCAAAGGGCCCCCACTAGATCAAAAAGGTTCCCAAAATATCCAAAGCTATGAAAAAGCTATTCTAATCCAATTTAACCAATTTCCACTAATCTCACTTATAACTAAAACACGTCTTAATTAACACTAATCGGAAACTCTCGGGGCGGGGTCTTACATCCTCCACCCCTTAGGGCATTTGGTCCACCAAATGAAATAAAATAACTAACCTCGGGTAGTAGATGCGGATACTTCTTCTGGACTTGATCCCGTAATTCCCACGTTGCCTCTTCAGGTCCGTGATTCTCCCAAAGCACTTTCACCCATTGTATAGTCCTTGTCCTCAGTTCTTGTTCCTTCGTATCGATGATCTGAATAGGCTTCTCGACATAAGTGGCATCTTCTCTGATCTCTAATGGTTCATGACGGAGTACATGTGACGGATCGGGAACGTACTTTTTCAACATAGACACATGGAACACATTGTGTACGCCGGAAAGCTCAGGTGGTAAGGCCAATCTATAAGCCACGTCACCAATCTTGCTCACGATATCATAGGGTCCAATGTATCGCCGAGATAATTTGCCTCTCTGTCCGAATCTCAAAGTTCCTCTAGTAGGTGACACCTTCAAGAAAACCTTATCTCCTTCCTTAAAATGTAAGTCCCTGCGATGAGAATCTGCATAACTCTTCTGTCTACTCCGGGCTACTTTCAGACGTTCTTGGATCAACTTGACTTTGTCACTGGTTTCACTCACCATAGTCGGTCCATGAAAACTGCGAATACCTACTTCTTCCCAACAAACTGGAGTTCTACACCTCCTACCATACAATGCCTCAAAAGGCGCCATCCCGATGCTCGAATGATAACTGTTGTTGTAGGCGAATTCGCAAAGCGGTAGGGTCTCATCCCATTGAGTCTTGAAATCTAGTACACACGCTCGTAGCATATCTTCAAGGGTCTGAATTGTTCTTTCCGACTGACCATCTGTTTGTGGGTGATACGCTGTGCTGAACTGAAGCTTCGTTCCCATAGACTCATGCAAAGTCTTCCAGAATCTCGAGACGAATCTGCTATCTCTGTCCGAAGTAATGGAGACTGGCTGCCCATGACGGCTGACAATCTCGTTGACAAACAACTCTGCGAGAGGTAACATATGCATTTTCTCTCCGGTCTTCATCGGAATGAAATGAGCTGATTTGGTAAGACGGTCTACAATGACCCATATGGAGTTGTTCCCTTTTCTGGTCCTTGGCAATCCCGAGATGAAATCCATGGTGATATGTTCCCACTTCCATTCTGGGATCTCTAATGGCTGCAATAACCCTGGAGGTCTCTGATGCTCTGCCTTCACCAACTGACACGTCATACATCGGGAAACGAAAGCTGCTATTTCTCTCTTCATGTTGTTCCACCAAAATCTGCCTTTCAGGTTCTGATACATCTTCGTGCTACCCGGATGCATAGAGTATTTCGTACTGTGCGCCTCTGCCATAATGTCGTTCTTCAAATCTTCAATATTGGGCACGCATAGACGATCACGATAGAATAAGTCTCCATCCACAATACGGAAATCAGGACGTTCTGCTATATGCTCTGAAATCTTGGCCAACTCTGGATCTTGCAATTGGTCTTCCTTGATCTTCCGAATGAACGAGGGTTCAGACACTGACATGTTGGCTAACATCACTCCCTCGCTTAGGGGCTGGAAATCTACCCCCAACTCTTCAAATTGCTGAAAGAAGCACGTAACTCTTAGGCTTGTCACACTAGCTGACTTCCTACTCAAGGCATCGGCTACTACATTTGCCTTTCCCGGGTGGTACTTGATCGGAAAATCGTAATCTTTGATATATTCCATCCATCTTCTTTGTCTCATATTCAACTCCTTCTGAGAGAACAAATACTGTAAACTGCGGTGATCGGAGTGGACTTCGAATTTCTCTCCGTAGAGGTAATGTCTCCACATCTTTAGCGCAAAAACGACTGCTGCTAACTCCAGGTCATGCGTTGCATAGTTCTTCTCGTGGTCCTTCAACTGCCGGGATCCATACGCAACGACTTTTCTATCTTGCATCAACACACAACCGAGTCCTATATTCGAAGCATCTGTAAAGATGGTGTAACTGCCGCTCCCGGATGGTAAAGTGAGGACGGGTGCTGATGTTAATCTCTTCTTCAACTCTTGGAAGCTGGTCTCACATTGGTCTGTCCACACATAAGGTGTATTCTTCTTGGTCAACTTTGTCAATGAAGCCGCAATCGACGAAAATCCTTGCACAAATCTTCGATAGTAACCCGCCAATCCAAGAAAACTCCTGATTTCTGACGCGTTCTTCGGTCTTTCCCACTTCACAACTGCATCTATCTTGGCTGGGTCCACTGATAATCCTTCTTTGGAAATGATATGACCTAAAAATGCGACTTCTTCAAGCCAGAAATCGCACTTAGTGAGCTTCGCATACAATTGGTTATCTCTTAGAAGTTGCAATGCTATCCTCAAATGCTCTTCATGTTCTTCTCTAGACTTCGAGTACACCAAAATGTCATCAATAAACACCACTGTGAATTGGTCTAAGTACTTAGCGAATATTTTGTTCATCAAAGCCATGAATGCTGCTGGTGCATTCGTCAATCCAAATGGCATCACTAGAAACTCATAGTGTCCATATCTCGTCCGGAACGCCGTCTTCGATACATCTGAATCTCTAACTCTCAGCTGATGATAACCGGATCTTAGATCGATCTTCGAAAAGTAAGCAGCACCTTGCAATTGGTCAAACAATTCGTCTATCCTTGGCAATGGATACTTGTTCTTGATAGTAGCTTGGTTCAATTTCCGGTAGTCAATGCACATTCTCATGGAACCGTCTTTCTTCTTGACGAATAAAACTGGAGCTCCCCAAGGTGAGACGCTCGGTCTAATGAAACCTTTGTCCAACAATTCTTGCAACTGAATCTTCAACTCTCCTAATTCAGCTGGAGCCATTCTGTATGGTGCGATAGATATCGGAGCGGTCCCTGGTAACAATTCGATGGTGAAGTCAATCTCCCTAACAGGTGGTAAACCTGGGATTTCTTCTGGAAAAATGTCTGGAAATTCGCAAACAATTGGGATCTCCTCCACCCCTTGGGACCGTTTATCCTCCGTGATAAACGCTAAATAGCATTCACATCCACTTCTCACTAGTCTATCAGCCTTCAATGCCGAGACAAATCTTGGACAAGAATTCCTCTTCTCCCCATGGAACAATACGCCTGCTGGGGTCTCCTCTAATTTGAACGTGAGGGTCTTATGGAAACAGTCCATCGTAGCATGGTACCCTGCTAACCAATCCATTCCTAGAATAACATCGAAATCAAACATCTCCAACAAAATGAGATTCACCGGTAACACCACATCTCCTATCTTAACAGCACAACTAGGATAATATTTCCTACACACAACTTGTTTGCCTACGGGAGTGGACACTGTCAACACATACTCAAGTTCTCTAGCAGGCATATCAATCAACTTAGAAAATTTTGGAGACAAGAAGGAGTGCGTAGAGCCAGGGTCAAACAAAATCTTAGCTTCAAATCCACAAACTAGGAGTGTACCTTCCACCACGTTATCTGCTGCCTCTGCATCAGCTTGGTTAATTGCATACACTTGTCCTCGCTGTTGAGGCCTATTCTGAGCCTGTTGCTGCCTCCCTTGCTGTGCATTTCTATACTGCTGAGGAGGGCGCTGATTCTGATTCTGTCCTTGCTGACGAGCTTGATGTTGCTGTGGGGGTCTGTATTGTTGCTGTGGAGCCTGCTGCTGGAGTGGCCTGGGCTGGTTCTGTACAGCTAAGGCATTCTGAGGTGGTGCCTGGCGCTGTGTTCCTTGTTGTTGCTGATGCTGTCTGTTGTTACCTTGCCCAGCTTGCCTTGGGCAGTCCTTGAGCTGGTGTGTCATCGATCCACATCTGAAACATGCTCCCGTAATCGTACGGCATTGAGCACTCTCGTGGTTCTTACCACAGTGAACGCAAACTAGAGCATTCTGCACGTTTTGTTCATGCCTCGGTCGTTTGTTCTGATGGTTCCTCGGTTGGTGATTCTGTTGGTGAGCTGGTGCTTTTCCTTGGATCTTGAGGATCTTGTTGTTCAGGTTCTCGAATTTGTAGGCTCTTCTCACAGCTTCTTCAAAAGTGGCAGGTGCTACAACACCCGTGGCATCCCTCTCAATGACCGGGTTAAGTCCTTCAAGGAACTTTGCTATCTTTTTCTCCACGGTGTCAATCGATTCAAGGGCATATCGAGACAACCTCTCAAACTTCGTGAGGTACTCTTGTACGGTCATGTTACCTTGTACGAGCTGCTGGAATTCAATGGCCTTCTGTCTCTTGACATGTGTCGGTACATACTTGTCACCGAATTGTCTCTTGAAACTTGCCCAAGCCTCTGCGTCTGCTATGGTCCTATACTCAGCCTTGATCGTTTTCCACCATATATCTGCTAAGCCTGTGAACATGGAAGCGGTGAGTTGCACTTGCTGTCTACCGTTACATCTAAATATCTCAAAGATGTTCTCTGTATGCTCCAACCAGTCGTCTGCAGCTAATGGGTCCTCATGCCCAGTGAACTCCTTGGGACCTCTCTTCCTAAACTTTTCATACAACGCATTGGGATCGTGTTCCCTATTGTTAATGACAATTTGAGTGCCTGGAGGTTGCGCTGGTGCCGGTTCAGGTCTCCTTTCCAACACTTCTAGCAACTGCCTTTGCATCGTAGCCATCTCTCTAGCATGCTCTTCATCCTTCCTGGCCATTTGTTCTTGCATTCTGGCTTGATTTTCATTGGCCTGACGTTGCTGGTCAAGCATGGCTTGCATCATCTGCTGAAATTGATTCTGCATGGTTGGATCTGGAGTACCGTTCCCTAGTGGTCCGGTGTGTTCACTATTGCTTGCGGTGGGATTGTCGGTTACGGGTCTTTTTCGAGGTGGCATATCACTGCAAAACAAATTCTTAGCACATAAAGTCATACAAGGGTTACACATTGCTCACACGAGTCTAACTAACTAACGAAAAGTCTAACGAATCCTCGCCACGTCCTTAGGATTTTTAGTTTCTTTTAATTGCCTGAAACACGTCTCGCTCTGATACCAGCCTGTCGCGACCCCGGACAGAGGGACCCGGGACCGCGACGGGGTGTGGTGTTGATAATGATGATGAACCACACCCTTGATGATGTAATGATTATACGTTTCTTTAATCTCCCACAGGTTTCCGCGGTGAGGATTCCTCATACACTCATAGAACATTTAGATAGGTGCGGAAGCGTGTAGCAAATCAAACTCTCAATTCAGTCACGTCAAATAATACTGTTAATACACAAGTATAGCATGATGTCAGAGTGAGCAATGATCTCATTAGCATTCCCAAAACATTAGGTTAAGGTTTAACAAAAGAACAAGTTAAATAACATTCCCCAAAAATAAAGGCCAACAAAGGCCAATACAACCCAAAAGTAGAAATCAATAACAACCCAAAATGTTCGTAGCTCAAAGCTCAACCCAATGTCTACATGACATCGTCAGCTTGCCACTCCACTAAACGTTGCGGTTCACCGACCGCCTCCTCTGGCTCCTCCTCAAGGGCAAAGACGGGGACTGGACCTGAGTACCACAAAAATGGGTCAGACACGACGGTCTGGCAGGTGGGTGAATAGATATACCAAGAAAGAAATCAAAACACTTTCTAAACATAATGAAATCTTGTTAAAACAATAACTGTCTGAAAACAGGGTGCATAGTTCATTTAAAGTACAGATGCAATATAAATCATGCGGGGTATCCAAGGTACAGGAACTGACTAGATGGCAACCACACTAAAGCTAAATCCTCTCCATCACTAAGGTGATGAGAGCACATTCAGTGCGTTGGGCTCGAACACACGAAGTGACGAGAACCAACATTACAAACATATATATATACATATAGCTAGGCAAGACCACGGCCGCGGAACCGGGTAACGGGACAGTACGGGATCCAAGTTGCAACTGGCGGGAGCACAGGGGGAGACCCAAGTCAGTTGATCAGACTGACAAGGATGTCCAAGCTTAGTGGTGCCGACTCATAGGTTACATGATAAATCAAAACATATACAAAACTATATCAATATAAAACATACGGGCAGGCGGGGCATGGTGCTCGAAGGCACACATTTCATATCATTAACAGTTCATGCATAAACGGGCTGGCGGGACATATCCGGTGTATAAATCAGACTTTGAAATAAAACCAGTAGGATCGGGTAATTATACATATAAACTGAATAAAACAATGCAATGAGTCCTTATATCATTAGGGACTATGTATTGGGGCATCCATATTCAAACGACATGTATAAGGATCTTGTATGTCTAAATTACCCTTAATATGGTACTCGAATGATAGAGGACATACTAAGTTTCCTTATGCACATTGATGAATCTAAAAGTCCCAATACCTTTTCCGAAATGATGTTTCTTTCTATGTCAATCTCCTTATGTCATCCCCTGGGTCTTTCCAAGGTGGTAGGGCATCAGAACAACCCAT
Organism: Persea americana; assembly: GCA_029852735.1. Taxonomy (NCBI): domain Eukaryota; kingdom Viridiplantae; phylum Streptophyta; class Magnoliopsida; order Laurales; family Lauraceae; genus Persea; species Persea americana. The sequence goes on from CM056813.1 coordinate 35,083,535, forward strand.
CCAAACCTTTAAATACCATAACTGAAACCAATAGAAAAGACTCAGGAATTCTGGGTTAAACTCGGTCACCTGTCGGTCGACTGGCGGTTAGCCGCCGAGGTGATCGGCGGTTAGCCGCGGGCTGACCGCGGGGCTGACCGCGGTTCACCCTGCTAAAAAGTAGCATTCTGTGTTTCTAACCGCGCATCACGGCTACCTAGCGGTCACTGGGTTTCAGATTGGCGGTTAGCCGCGAGCTGACCGCGCAGCTGACCGCGGTTCGCCTGTCAAAATGCAGCATTCTGTGTTTCTAACCGCATCTGGGTCGGCTAGCCGCCGAGGTGACCGCCCGCTGACCGCCCAGCCGCGGGAACTTCACATCAGGTGCAGATTTCAGTCATTTCTCACCCAAACTATTTCTCATCATCTCCAACCCTTTCCTAACATGAAATAGATCCATTCCCTACCATTTAACATTTACTTCTTCCCCACCAACCACCATTCCACCAATGCATTAACTCACCTACCAATCCAAATTTCATTTAATGCAAGTACAATACCATTTAATAAGCCTATAATGACTCAAAATAAACTTTGATGAGGAATGCATTTATTATCATAAAGCTAACTAAGAGAAAAACCATGTCAATAAATACATTTCTAATCATTATGGAATCATGATAAATCAAATGACATATAAATAGTAAAAATCTACATTTTTGACAAAGTAAGAACTTATCCAAATTGAATCTATTCATCAACTTGCCTTGGTCTCCAAGAATGCTAATCAAGCTCTAATCCACTATCAAGCTCAAATCTACAATCTACACACAAAATCCCCAAAAAATACCTTCATTACAAGCCCTAAAATGGCAAAACTATGAAATAGGAAGGGATAACTTCCAATAATGGAAATGAAGCATCCTCAAGACTAGAATATTCCAAATTTAAAAGATAAGAAGAAGAGCTTACATGGAAGTTCTTCAAATACACAAGGCTTGTTCAAAGAGGGTCCTTGAATGGTGGTTTCTCTCTAAAAATGGTACCAAGAAGGAGCTCTCATGGAGGGGAAGAAGATTGTAGCATCCACTTAGCCTTTAGCAAGAGATTGGGAGAGATTGAGAGAAGAGGAAGCAAGAAGCAATGGAGAAAAACCTAGGGCTGGGCTGGGATTCCTCTTTTTCTCAAGAAGTTGCAAGAAGAGGAAGAAGAAGAAGACTTCCCCTTATATAGAAATCTGAATGGGTCCCACAACTTAAAAGTCCAAAATGGGCTAAAACATCAATCTACGGGCTTCGGATGGATTCGACGAAGAAGGAAGAATTGATCGTCGAAATTTCTACTTTCCAAAAAGTATATATTTTACGAGTTTTGGCGACATTGAAAATAGTGTCCAGATTTGGTACAAAAAGACTGTTTTACCCCTATCAATGGCAAAGTAGGGTTTAGAGGTCTCGAATGGAAACGGAACAAATACGAAAGTTGTCGGGAATCATAAAATACATTAAACGGAGCAAATTACCGATTTCCAGAATTACAACTAAATCCCCAAAACTAATCAAGACACAATAAAAAGGAACCCCCAAAGGGCCCCCACTAGATCAAAAAGGTTCCTAAAATATCCAAAGCTATGAAAAAGCTATTCTAATCCAATTTAACCAATTTCCACTAATCTCACTTATAACTAAAACACGTCTTAATTAACACTAATCGGAAACTCTCGGGGCGGGGTCTTACAGGCGCTGATCGAAGATTTGATGTATTTGACACTGTCGCCACCGGGAGCTCCCGCTCAGCTGTTGGAGGAATGAAGTTAGGCCAAATGATGTTGAAATGGCTCGAAACTTCATGTGTACCTCTTTTTTGGCTAGTTTGAAGGATCTTGCAGTTTTTGTTTGATTTTGACAAGATCTGATGCTTAAAGTAGCTTTGCCTGTTTGTAGTAGGATGCGGCTCCATGTAGCTTTTAATGTTGAGGAGGCAAAGTGACATTTTACGTGTCAACAGAAGTAAGGCACTTCTTTTGGAGACGATGGCTTTTCTGAATTAGAGAACCGTGCATCTGTATCATCGGACAATTCCTCTTCATGATCAGAGAAATCGTACCAATTTGATGAGCTTCCTGGGACTTTGTCGGGTAGCTATTCATAGAGATATCCAGGGAGATCGATGTCTACATCAACACGAGATGTTAAGGCTTGGTCAGCAAAACGACTCTGCAACCTTTGTGTCAACTGTCTCATCGGAGTGTCAGGATCATACCCCAACCCGTATAAAGACTTGTCTATGCGACGGTCAAGTTTCCAGTCTTCCAGCTGACTTTTTTTTATAGTGAGTTCCAATGGTGTGAGAATACCACGGCCACCTCCCAAACCAATTGGATTTTGAGCGTCGTAGCCCATTTTCTTCATGATAGCTTGTGCCATTGGACTATACAAGGATAGTTGAGGCATACCTTCATTTTGGAAAGGTTTAAACAAAGAGTTTGATGAAGAAGCGTCCGATCTATGGAAGAAGATTGGTTTCTCTTCTGCCGTTGTTGACGGAACGATGAAGGTAGCAGATGCAGAATTTTCTATGTCAGCAGGAGTCTCCATTGGAGTGAGGGTAGGCTAAACTTGCTGAGTATCAGCTTGGCTTGACGATGCATCGTCTTCTGTCTCTGAATCCGAATCCGTGTCTTGTATGATAGACACGAAGGAAATAGTGAACCTGGCCCCAGTCTTTTGCATTGTCTTCATTGCTTTGGTAGTGATTACCAAAGGTTTGGAGGATTTGAAGGAGATAACGAAGGGAGACTGATTAATCTTTTCGGGTTTGCCGGATGGTTTGTTTTCTTCCGATGATTGTTAAGGAGCCTTGCCTTTATCTTTTTGTAGATTGTCGGCGAAGGATGTTTGTCGCGACCCCAGACCGAACCCGGGCCTGCGACGGGGGAAGGTTATGCTAACCAACCAACCAATTATCTGTGATTAACCCACAGGTTTCCATGGTGAGGATTTCCATAACACACTTGGAATATATCTCACACAAACAATGATTTGCGGAAGCGAGCAAGTAATCTTATCTATGCTTTACAAGTGATATCATCCACTTGCATAAATTAAATCATCATCAAACCGTTTGGGGTCCTGTCGATGCTCGACTTGATTTCACCATATGGAAGATGTCGAGCTTTGATGTACGGTCATCCGATGTCCGATTGACCTGAAATTTGACAGGGAGCCTATTGGAGTCATTTTGAGACGATCCATTAGCTCCGATTTGGTTGCCATGGTCCCAAGGAGCTTCGCCGCCAATAGGCTTGATTTTACTTCGAAGCGTCAAAACTGGGTCAAATGTTGTCGGAATGACCTGAAATTTGACGTGTAGCCTTTTGGAAGCATGTAGCAGCTACTCATGTGTTTAGTTTGATGAGTGGCGGCATCGGAGGTTCTCGCCGCTGGGAGGCTTGATTTCATCGTTCGAGAGCAGATGGAGTGTCAAACGGTGTCGATTTGACTTGAAATTCGACGTGGAACCTTTTGGAGGTATTTCGAGACCATCCATGGGCTTTGATCGAAGATTTGATGTATTTGACATTGTCGCCGCCAGGAGCTCCCGCTCAGCTGTTGGAGAATTGAAATTAGGCCAAATGGTGTCGAAATGGCCTGAAATTTCTTATGTACCCTTCTTTTGGCTATTTTGAAGGATCTTGCAGTTTTTGTTTGATTCTGACAAGATCTGATGCTTGAAGCAGCTTTGCCTGTTTGTAGTAGGATGCGGTTCCATGTAGCTTTTGATGTTGAGGAGGCAAAGTGATATTTTTGGTGTCAACAAATGCGCTCTCGAGGTACAGGGATGAATTGGATAGCTTCTGCAGTCGATGTGCCTCGAAGAAAATTTTGAAGTAGAACTTGCAAAATGACCAAGTGTCTCTGAGCATTTTTCTTGATAGAGTAGCCTTTTGAGTTTCCAAGGGGATTTTATGGCAGTGGGAGAGATCACGTACCATCTCAAGGCAAAATTTTGAAAATGACATTTGGATTGGTTTTTTGGGTTTTGGATTTTCTTTTTGACCTTGTGAACCTAAAGGCTTTGTGTGGTGCATCAGGCGGTCAAGAAGGTTTTTGGTTCTTAACCTTGTGACCTAACAAGCTGTATGTGGCAGGTTAGGAGGTCGGGTTTTGAATTTTGATTTTTGGTCTTGTGACCTAGCAAGCTGTATGTGGCAAGTTAGGGGACCGGGATTTGGTTTTTGGTTTTGGTCTTGTGACCCAACAAGCTATATGTGGCGAGTTAGGGGACCATGGTTTGGATTTTGGTCACTCTTTGGGACGATTTTGGGTCCATTGGAGTGGTTTGGGTTTTTGTGGAATGTCAATTTCAAGGTTTTGGCTTAATTTGATTCATGAGGTGGGATGGTTTGGATTTTTGGAAACTTATGAGGCTTGGATTTTTTTTTTGTATGGTTCAATCAACTCAAAGGAGGCATGGAACCATTTTTGTATGCCCTTGGTAAGAGGAATTTTAACTAAAAGCCACTTTTAGTGCCTAGGCGGTCAAACTTGGCTCATGTGGGCTAGCCCATGGGACCTTAAGCTTTAAAGATGGCTTAGATCTCATGTGGTGTCATTTTTGTAAAGAATATCTAAAAATATATCTTTTTAGTAGAGAATATCTAAAAATATTCTTACTTGGAGAGAATCTCTCAAGTTTCCTTGATTTTGGGAGATATTTTCTCAAAGTATCTTTCTTTGGGAGAAAGTTTCTCATAATCCCTCTCTTTTTGGAGAGAATATCTCAAAAGATCTCCTCATTGGGAAAGAATATCCCATGATTCCTTTCTTTTAGGAAGTTTGCTAATTTGTAGCACTTACCTCCTTTCTTTTCTCCTCCTTTCCTCTTTTGGTTTGCTCTCTTTCTTTTCTTTTCTTTTCTTTTTCTTTCTCTCTCTTTTTTTCTTCCCTTTTTCACGTGCATTCTTCTTTTTCTTTTTCTTTTTTTTTTCACACGTTTCTGTTTTTTCTTCTTTTTTTTTCCACGTGTTTTCTTTTTTTTTTTCCTCACACGTTTTTCTTTCTTTCTTTCTTTCTTTTTTCTTACACGGTTTTTTCTCTGTTTTTTTTTTAACCATGTTTTTTTTTTTTTTTTTTCTTCTCTGTTTTTTTTTCTTTTTGTGTGTGGCCGTACGGACAAGACCGTACGGTCATGGCCGTACGGCCACGTGGCCTATGGGCATTTTTTTTTTTTGTTGTTTGAAAAAAAGAATCTTTCTTCCTCTTTTCTCTCCCTTTTTTCGGATTTCGAGACGCACATGCATGACAACTTTCCTTCTATGCATTTTTTTTTTGTAGAGAATGGAATTGGAAGTATAATAATAGTGCACACCTGGAAATCTTTTCGCAAGTCTTGGGATTTGGAGCTCGCAGCAATGTTGAGCCCTTTCTTGGTCTTGCGGGGATTTTCTGAAGAGCTTTGCAAGTTTTAGATTCTGGAGCTCGCAGCAATGTTGAGCCCTTTTCCAGTCTTCGGATATTTGAGAAGCTTTGGTTTGATCTCGCAGCAATGTTTGAGTTCAAGCCTTCTTAAAAATTTTTCCATTGATTATGAGCTTACAGCGATGTCGAGCCCATCTTCAAGCTCCTATTTCTTTCGGGGTGTTTTCCTTTTCTTTGGAATTGCCCCGGAACCATGCCAAAATTTCGGTAGAGTTTTTTAGCAAAATTCTGTCATTTTGATGATTGATTTTTCTCTCTTTCCATCCTTTCCAGGTAGTTCCTCCATAATGAACAAGGGTAAGGAGCCCGTCACTGATGCGCCTCGTCGTTCTACTAGATCCTCTAATCAGGCCGTACAGCAGACCTGGGAAGAGGTCCAGTATTGTGAGAAACCGACCCCTAATTTCTGGGATTAGTGTCTTCTTAATTTTGGACTAGTTTTCTAAAGTGGGATTAGTGGAATTTGGTTAAATCTGGATTAGAATAGCTTTTTATAGCTTTGAATGATTTTGAGAACTCTTTTGATTGAGTGGAACCTTTGGGGGTTTCCCTTGTGAGTTTTGTGTGATTTTGGGGTTCGTTTATTGTGTTTTGATTAGTTTTGGGATTTATGCAATAATTCTGGATATCGGTAATTTGTTTCATTTAATGTATTTTATTATTCCCGACAACTTTTGTATTTGCTCCGTTTCCGTTCGAGACCTCTAAACCCTACCTTGCTAATGATAGGGGTAAAACAGTCTTTTTACACAAAAATCTGGACCCAAATTCCGAGATCTCAAAACCATGCCAAAACTATACTTTTTGAAAAACAGATTTTATGAGGAACATTTTTCTCTTCTTCGTCGATCGCATCCGGAGCCCAGAAACCGATGTTTTAGTCCCGACAAGTTTGAGTGATGGTGGGACCCACACCCACCCTTTTTACAAAAGGCCAGCCCATCTTCTTCTTCCCCATTCGTTTCCAGCGGTATGAGAGGAGCCTCTGCCTAGGGTTTTCCCCTTTCCTCTTCTTCTTCTTGTTTTCTCACAAGACCCACCTCCAAGCTTGCCAAAATGAGAGATTTGTGCCCATCTCCTTCTTCCCCTCATCTCAAGCTCTCTATGGATGCCATTAGAAGAGAAATCCAGCCACATTGAGGTTCTCCTTGAGCTAGTCTTCTTCATTTGAAGCACTTCCAAGTAAGCAATCCTTTCAATCTCCTAGATTTGTGTTCTCCTAGCTCTAGAGAGTCTCTACCTTCTCTATTGGAGCTCTCTTCTTCTTGTTCTTTGGTTTGCCATTTTAGGGTTCTAAGATGGGTTTATTTTGGGGTTTTTGTATAGATTGGAGATTTGTGGCTTGAGAGGGTGATTAGAGATTGATTACCTACTTTGGAAACCAAGGCAAGTGAATGAATGGATTTGATTTGAATGAGTTTTTGTTTTATTGAAAATGTGGATTTTTCTATTCATCTTCCTCTAGTTTCCCATGTTTCATAATGCTTTTGGAAATATGCTTATTGATGAGATTTTCTCTTAGCCAATTTTCATGAGAATGCATGCATTCATCTACTAAAGCTTGTTTTGCCATTATGGGTTTCATGAATGAGATTTGTACTTGCATTGAATGAGGTTTGTTTTGGAAGGAGAATTAACGCATTGATGGAATGGTGGTTGGAGAAAAGAATGAGATGTGGAATGGAAGGAATAGACCCATTTCATGTTAGGAAATGGGTGAAGTTGAGGTGTAAAGGGATGGGAAGGAAATAGCTGAAATCTGCACCTGATGCAGAGTTCCCGCAGCTGGGCGGTCAGCGGGCGGTCACCTTGGCGGCTAGCCGACAGGTGACCGGCAGCTAGCCGACCCAGATTCGGTTACAAACACAGAATGCTGTGTCTTGACAGGTGAACCGCGGTCAGCCCCGCGGTCAGCTAGCGGCTAACCGCCACCCAAAAACCCTGTGACCGCTAGGTAGCCGAGATGCGCGGTTAGAAACACAGAATGCTATATTTTAGCAGGGTGAACCGCGGTCAGCCCCGCGGTCATCCAGCGGCTAACCGCCGATCACCTCGGCGGCTAACCGCCAGCTGACCGAGTTTCACCCAGAATTCCTGAGTCTTTTCTATAGTTTTCAAATATGGTATTTAAAGGTTTGGATGGGTTGTTCTGATGCCCTACCACCTTGGAAAGACCCAGGGGATGACATAAGGAGATTGACTTAGAAAGAAACACCATTTAGGAAATGTATTGGGACTTTTGGATTCATCAACGTGCATAAGGAAACTTAGTATGTCCTCTATCATTTGAGTACTATACTAAGGGTAATATAGACATACAAGATCCTTATACATGTCGTTTGAATATGGATGCCCCAATATATAGTCCCTAATGGTATATGGATTCATTGCATTGTTTTACTCAGATTATAGGTATAATTACCCGATCCGACTGGTGTTATCTCAAATTCTGATTTATACACCTGATATGTGCTGCCAGCCCCGTTTATGCATGAAAAGATAGTGATATGAAATACGTGCCTACGAGCACAGTATCCCGCCTGCCCGAATGTTTTATACCGATATAGTTTTGTACATGTTTTGATTTCTCATGTCACTGTGAGTCGGCACCACTAAGCTTGGACGTCCTTGTCAGTCTGATCAACTGACTTGGGCCTCCCCCTCGTGCTCCCGCCAGCTGCAGCTTGGATCCTGTCCCGATTACCCGGTTCCGCGGCCGTGGTCTTGTCTAGCTATATGTATATGTATGTATAATGTTGGTTCTCGGCACTTCGCGTGTTCGAGACCAACGCCCGATCTTGCTCTCATCACATTAGTGATAGAGAGGATTTAGCTTTAGTGTGGTTGCCAATCTGTTCCCCACGATTGTGGCTCCCCTGAAGAAGGGCAATTTGCAGGGTCCGCCTATGGACTGGGTTTGCAATGTGAGGAATACATGTTGTACAGTCGTTTTAAAGGAATACATGTTTTAGAGTTGTTTTAAAGGAATGCATGCTTTACCAGATATTTATGCTTTTACACATGCTTTAAAATGAATATATGTTTTGTCAGATATACATGTTTACACTGGTTTTAAATCTATGCAACTCTTGATCGAATACCATGATTTACCATATGTTTTATTATTCAGATTATCGTTTATATCTTTTCATCCACCTGCCAGACCGTCGTGTCTGACCTACTCTTTTGGTACTCAGGTCCAGATTTCTTTGCTCCGAGCTGAGTGCACGTGTTGGCTGTGGAGCCATGGGTTGCAGATTTGTAGCGTCGACTATGTCATGTAGACATTTAGCTCGACATCTGAGTCACGTCACATGTGGGGTAGTGTTTATTTAGCTCGTTATTTGTATGGCTTTTATTAGCCTGTTCTCCGGGATTTCTAATTAATGCACATTGATATTTGTAACTTGAACATATGTGGGAATGAAATATCCTGTTACTGTCAGCTCTGTATTTTTAATGTGATGGTTTGTTCCAGTCTGATATGATTCTTGATACAATAGCTATATGCTAGCGGTTGTGTGCGAAGCGGAATCCGATGGCCACGGAATCCGAGTCGCAACGCCACGTAAGCTTCCGGAAAATATTCAGAATGAGTAGGAATTGTCATCCTCACTCACGCGGATCCTGGAAGAAATATAATTATTATTTAAATCACAATTTCACGCCCCCCGAGGTCGGGCCGCTGTAGGGTCCGGGTTTTGGGGCGTGACAGACTGGTATCAGAGCGGGCAGGTTTCTAGGAAATAAAATACTCTAGGAACCTTAAGACGTGTGGTGAGGACTCTTTAGACTATGTGTGTTTTCTTTTGGCTAATTGTCGTTTCTGCGAGTTTCGGTTTGTTTTCTTCTAGTGGGGGAGACTATCTTTGTCTCGCCTTCTTGTCCTTGTTGTTAGGGAATTTGGGGGCCCAAATTCTTTCTAGTGGGGGAGAATTTAATGTCTTTGCACCCACATTTAGTGCTCTTTTCTTGTTTTCGCACTAGAGAGTCAGAGTTTTGAGGGCTTAACATGTGGATCTCGAAGGACCTTGGCAGAAATTTCAGCTTTTCGATGTCACAGATGGAGTCAGTGAAAGAATTTGTGAACAGTTGTTAGTCAGCAAGGAATGTGAACAGCTTATCGAGACCCAATTACGGTTGATCGTGCACCGTCAGATAGTGCGTCAGGCAGGTAAGTATGGATTTTTGGATAAACGTGGAGTATTTTCCTATGTCAGAAGGCTCCAGAACCCAGAGAAAGGGTGGATTTTTGGAAGTTTAAGGTGATTTTCAGTTGATAGAACTTTAAGTGGATGCCAAAAGCTAGAAACTTCTCAAATTTGATGAACTTTTGTCAGAAAAGTGTTAGATGATTCTCGACATATCCAGAATGTTGGCGAAGTCAACTCGGCAGGATGCTTCGGTGTATGGTTAAGATCATAGGAAGTAAGCTTTCAGCGGTGGTCTAAAGAGCTGTATACAGAATGGATGGTTGCTTGGTCTTATAATAGAGGGGATTTTGCGGACTTTACTGACTTTTGGAATGTCAGTTTGGACACTGTGCAGATGCAAACTGGAGAATCATAACCTATGGGCAAGGCCAGTTGAAAGATCTAGAGAAGAATGACACAAGTACAGGGCTGGAGGATGATGAACCTGAGATAGAGATACAACCTACAGAGTTGAGAACCTTGTGATTCCAACGAGTGGATGGAGATTGGTGAAGTATCCAGATGACCGACCGAACATTTGATTGAGTCAACTTAACATATGAAGAAGTGATAGATTTCCAAGTTATTTACGTCAAGGATTGTGTGTTGACAAGTGACCTGATTTTGACAACCTTGATAGAGATTACTTCTATTCGAGCCCGTCCATGATGACAATTTTCATGCAAGCATCGAAGGACACTATGTACAGTGTTTTACGACAGAGATAGAGTTACAGTACACTGGAATAAATCAGAACTTTCATTTTCTTGGACCGACATCGATGGACAAGGCAAGTAGCAGATTCGAGACAATGTAAGAAAAACTGATGGGTGTCAGGGGTTGATGGAAGAATTGTTCGAGTATTGATTGTGTAAGAGGAACAGGTTACTGAGTAAAAGTTTGGACAGTTTAAGATCTTTAACCAAATCAGAGACCTTGACCACAGACGCGTATCACCACCATGTTTGACCCAGGATAGTACAGTTGTACAGGAGCAGTGCAGATCATCAATGTTTAGAGACAATTTTCAGTTTATAAAAAAAAAAAACCTCCAAGGAGATGTCCAGAGCTAGAGATTTCTAAGATTCGATGAGTTTTGTCAGAGAAGTATTCGAGAATTTTCAACAAGTGCAGCCATGTGGAGGAGTAGACCCGACGAGATGTTAGAAGCATTTGAAGTCAAATTCCAACAATTAGCGAAGTAGTCGACTGCAGAAAGGATCCCTACTTGATAGCCCGACAACGAAGATTTTCCCAGATTTTTATGAACAAGAGGAACGTCGGATTTCAAAGTACAGATACATGGGGCAGGAAATTAGTTATTTTGGATTTTGAGGAAGGAAGCAAATTTGGCAGAACAGCTACGAACAATTACAAAGGCAAGTGTAGAGCTTCAAATGTTGAAGAATGGTGAAAGAACAAGCAGGTTAGTGTCAGAAACCGACTATGGTGCAGAGGATTAAGAGCAATGATCTGAAAGAGTTAGAGCTAGCAAGAATTCACCTTGAAGATTGTGCATTTGATACGAGACTTAGGTTCGACAGTTGTAAGGAAGTGACAAATTGTTCCAAGGGTTTCTTGATCAAGGTGGTTAGAAGCGATAGACTTGGTGAAACTGAGAAGAAGTCAGAGTTGGTAGAATTCTTGAGCAGTCAGGTTGGCAGGGCAGTAATAGATTCAAGCCAGTGGAGAATGTTTGACGACTATTGATAAGTGGACCGAAGAGTTCTACAGCATGGATGACCCAGTGAGTTCAGGAGCTCCCGAGAGGGCCGATTTACAGTATCCGTTTGAAGTTTTGCGCTCGGAGTGTGGGATTAATATCTCCACTTGTTGTTTTGGGTTTGCTTAGTTCATTTGGAGGACCAAATGTTCTAAGGGGGGGAGGATGTGAGAACCCGACCCCTAATTTCTGGGATTAGTGTCTTCTTAATTTTGGACTAGTTTTCTAAAGTGGGATTAGTGGAATTTGGTTAAATCTGGATTAGAATAGCTTTTTATAGCTTTGAATGATTTTGAGAACTCTTTTGATTGAGTGGAACCTTTGGGGGTTTCCCTTGTGAGTTTTGTGTGATTTTGGGGTTCGTTTATTGTGTTTTGATTAGTTTTGGGATTTATGCAATAATTCTGGATATCGGTAATTTGTTTCATTTAATGTATTTTATTATTCCCGACAACTTTTGTATTTGCTCCGTTTCCGTTCGAGACCTCTAAACCCTACCTTGCTAATGATAGGGGTAAAACGGTCTTTTTACACAAAAATCTGGACCCAAATTCCGAGATCTCAAAACCATGCCAAAACTATACTTTTTGAAAAACAGATTTTATGAGGAACATTTTTCTCTTCTTCGTCGATCGCAGCCGGAGCCCAGAAACCGATGTTTTAGTCCCGACAAGTTTGAGTGATGGTGGGACCCACACCCACCCTTTTTACAAAAGGCCAGCCCATCTTCTTCTTCCCCATTCGTTTCCAGCGGTATGAGAGGAGCCTCTGCCTAGGGTTTTCCCCTTTCCTCTTCTTCTTCTTGTTTTCTCACAAGACCCACCTCCAAGCTTGCCAAAATGAGAGATTTGTGCCCATCTCCTTCTTCCCCTCATCTCAAGCTCTCTATGGATGCCATTAGAAGAGAAATCCAGCCACATTGAGGTTCTCCTTGAGCTAGTCTTCTTCATTTGAAGCACTTCCAAGTAAGCAATCCTTTCAATCTCCTAGATTTGTGTTCTCCTAGCTTTAGAGAGTCTCTACCTTCTCTATTGGAGCTCTCTTCTTCTTGTTCTTTGGTTTGCCATTTTAGGGTTCTAAGATGGGTTTATTTTGGGGTTTTTGTATAGATTGGAGATTTGTGGCTTGAGAGGGTGATTAGAGATTGATTACCTACTTTGGAAACCAAGGCAAGTGAATGAATGGATTTGATTTGAATGAGTTTTTGTTTTATTGAAAATGTGGATTTTTCTATTCATCTTCCTCTAGTTTCCCATGTTTCATAATGCTTTTGGAAATATGCTTATTGATGAGATTTTCTCTTAGCCAATTTTCATGAGAATGTATGCATTCATCTACTAAAGCTTGTTTTGCCATTATGGGTTTCATGAATGAGATTTGTACTTGCATTGAATGAGGTTTGTTTTGGAAGGAGAATTAACGCATTGATGGAATGGTGGTTGGAGAAAAGAATGAGATGTGGAATGGAAGGAATAGACCCATTTCATGTTAGGAAATGGGTGAAGTTGAGGTGTAAAGGGATGGGAAGGAAATAGCTGAAATCTGCACCTGATGCAGAGTTCCCGCAGCTGGGCGGTCAGCGGGCGGTCACCTTGGCGGCTAGCCGACAGGTGACCGGCGGCTAGCCGACCCAGATTCGGTTACAAACACAGAATGCTGTGTCTTGACAGGTGAACCGCGGTCAGCCCCGCGGTCAGCCACCCAAAAACCTTGTGACCGCTAGGTAGCCGAGATGCGCGGTTAGAAACACAGAATGCTATATTTTAGCAGGGTGAACCGCGGTCAGCCCCGCAGTCATCCAGCGGCTAACCGCCGATCACCTCGGCGGCTAACCGCCAGCTGACCGAGTTTCACCCAGAATTCCTGAGTCTTTTCTATAGTTTTCAAATATGGTATTTAAAGGTTTGGATGGGTTGTTCTGATGCCCTACCACCTTGGAAAGACCCAGGGGATGACATAAGGAGATTGACTTAGAAAGAAACACCATTTAGGAAATGTATTGGGACTTTTGGATTCATCAACGTGCATAAGGAAACTTAGTATGTCCTCTATCATTTGAGTACTATACTAAGGGTAATATAGACATACAAGATCCTTATACATGTCGTTTGAATATGGATGCCCCAATATATAGTCCCTAATGGTATATGGATTCATTGCATTGTTTTACTCAGATTATGGGTATAATTACCCGATCCGACTGGTTTTATCTCAAATTCTGATTTATACACCTGATATGTGCTGCCAGCCCCGTTTATGCATGAAAAGATAGTGATATGAAATACGTGCCTACGAGCACCGTATCCCGCCTGCCCGAATGTTTTATACCGATATAGTTTTGTACATGTTTTGATTTCTCATGTCACTGTGAGTCGGCACCACTAAGCTTGGACGTCCTTGTCAGTCTGATCAACTGACTTGGGCCTCCCCCTCGTGCTCCCGCCAGCTGCAGCTTGGATCCTGTCCCGATTACCCGGTTCCGCGGCCGTGGTCTTGTCTAGCTATATGTATATGTATGTATAATGTTGGTTCTCGGCACTTCGCGTGTTCGAGACCAACGCCCGATCTTGCTCTCATCACATTAGTGATAGAGAGGATTTAGCTTTAGTGCGGTTGCCAATCTGTTCCCCACGATTGTGGCTCCCCTGAAGAAGGGCAATTTGCAGGGTCCGCCTATGGACTGGGTTTGCAATGTGAGGAATACATGTTGTACAGTCGTTTTAAAGGAATACATGTTTTAGAGTTGTTTTAAAGGAATGCATGTTTTACCAGATATTTATGCTTTTACACATGCTTTAAAATGAATATATGTTTTGTCAGATATACATGTTTACACTGGTTTTAAATCTATGCAACTCTTGATCGAATACCATGATTTACCATATGTTTTATTATTCAGATTATCGTTTATATCTTTTCATCCACCTGCCAGACCGTCGTGTCTGACCTACTCTTTTGGTACTCAGGTCCAGATTTCTTTGCTCCGAGCTGAGTGCACGTGTTGGCTGTGGAGCCATGGGTTGCAGATTTGTAGCGTCGACTATGTCATGTAGACATTTAGCTCGACATCTGAGTCACGTCACATGTGGGGTAGTGTTTATTTAGCTCGTTATTTGTATGGCTTTTATTAGCCTGTTCTCCGGGATTTCTAATTAATGCACATTGATATTTGTAACTTGAACATATGTGGGAATGAAATATCCTGTTACTGTCAGCTCTGTATTTTTAATGTGATGGTTTGTTCCAGTCTGATATGATTCTTGATACAATAGCTATATGCTAGCGGTTGTGTGCGAAGCGGAATCCGATGGCCACGGAATCCGAGTCGCAACGCCACGTAAGCTTCCGGAAAATATTCAGAATGAGTAGGAATTGTCATCCTCACTCACGCGGATCCTGGAAGAAATATAATTATTATTTAAATCACAATTTCACGCCCCCCGAGGTCGGGCCGCTGTAGGGTCCGGGTTTGGGGGCGTGACAAGTATGTTGGAAAGGAACTTGGAAGAGTGTGACTCGCTCAACTGAGATGAGATGAGGCAACGTTTGATTGCCCTCAAGGGTGAGGAGTTTTATAAGATTATGGTAAGCAACCGTCCCTAGGTCATAGACGATTAGAGCACTGTGCCCAAGCCTACCTTCTTCTTTGGTGATGCCGTCCCCGACGATTCAACATACCAAAGGCGATGTTTTTAGTTCTCTTTCATAGTTGATGGTGAGAAGAGAACTGTTTCTACCCGGTCGACCTTCGATCGGACTATCTCAATCATGAGCCTTTCTTCCACATGCTCGAAGAGGGAAGATCCTCCAAGCTGGGTGAAGAGGACAAGCGTGATCAAGACCGGGGTTTTTGTTGGCGGCCTTTCTGGTTTTGCAGAAAAGTCGGCTGCCCGCATGGACATTTTGATGCCGGCCATCGGCTACCATGGTTCAGATCATTCATCGGTCGATTTGAGACCGGTGGACCTTGGCATTTTCAAGGGCGATGGCAGCGATTGGGTGAAGCCTTTTCGACTTCGTGGCCATTTCAGTGCTGACTCGAGCTGGGAGTCGTGCACTGATCACATCTTGCAGGTTGGCGGTGCTGTTCTGAAGTAGGCAGAGATTTTTGACACGGTTCACGCTTTTCGGCAAACCGTGGTTTTTTCCGATGAGGCCTTCATGGCCATGCTGGAGTCGTTCCTTCCATAAACCAATGCCTTCGTTTTCACGAATGGTGAGATTGGTTTTTCTTTAAAGGAACTGAGTGCCATCACCGGCCTGCCTATCATTGGCAATCTCTATGAGGAGTTTATGCCTATTGACAGTGTCCTTGAGGAGTAGTCTGAGGAGTTCAGGCTTTTGTACTTTCAGCTCGTCGCCTTCTACGAATTTTTGAAGGAGAAGGAGGGCTCGAAAGTCCGGTGTAGCAGTTGGAGGAGTGATAGCTTTTTGTCTTCCAACTTCTTTGACAGTGGGGTGTCTTCTGAGAGTACGACCTAGGAAGCTAGGGAAGAACCCGAATTCGAAGAAGATCTCCGCCATGCGAGAAAATTTGAAGATATTCTTCGCAAGCACAGATGTCATTCATTCTGACATTGTGCTATGGAGAGATCTCGCTGTCTTCCTCACTTATTGGCTGGGTGAGGCCATTTTTGCTAGAGGAGATGGAATGCACATCAGGCCACACTGTATTTTTCCAGCTTGTCAGATGGCGTTTGGAGAGCGGCTTGCTTTGGTGCCTGCTCTTTACTCCTATTTGTGTACCGAACTGCAGGCTACTGCTTTTTTGGTTCGGATTGGGCTTCCCATGAATAGGGTATTTTCTGCCCACATTTTATATTCGTGGTATGTATACCACTGTCCCAGCTTCCACCAATTGGGTGCTACTCAGGACGATGACCCTTTCATGATTCGGTTGGCTAGAGGGAAGCCTGTTTCCGAATCTCTTTTATCTGCCTGCTTGAGGATCCGACGATTCTGGGACGTCGAGATGGGGCAGTCTTCAGTGAAGCTTTCTCTGGGCTTACGGAAGAAGGCTTTTGATTTTGGTGTCTCCCATGATTCGACCAGGGCAGGGTCGGGGAGACACTATTCTTTGACAAACGCAGAGAGGAGTTGGCTATTTAACATACGTGTCGGCATGATGGTGTACCGCAAACATCTGTTCGTCGACATCCAGCTGTATGTTTCTTCGCGTTTTGCCATGTAGTTGGGCTTCTCTCAAGGCGTTGTTGGAGCGCCTTCGAGCAAGGTGAAGCATTTTGGAGGTCTGCAGGACGAGAGAAATGCATGGGCGTTCTATAGCACGGAAGACACTACCACCTTGATTTCTTATCCTGAGTTGCCCACTTTCCGGACTGTTGGCTTCACAAAATGGTTTGTGGAGAGCTTTTCAGCATACCGGGGCCTTTCCAAGAAAGAGCTTCATGTAAAGCAGTCTTCCGGGAAGGGCCTTGGGAAGTCAGATGGTGTCCGCCGAGAGGAAGTTCTGGCTTTCCTTTCTGGAGAAAAGCACAGAACAGGTTTCCTCGAGGACCAGGACGTCATCAGATCGGGAGCTGCACAAGAGGTACCTGGTGAGGTCTTGAAACAGCTTGCCGAGGAGGAAGCTGAGGTCGCTGCTTGGATACAAGCAGAGCGAGCAAAGGCTTCCATGGAGTCTACTGGCAGGAGCAGACCATCCAGTGCGGAATTTGGCGAGAGGCCAGATTTCGATGGTGGGGAGGGTGCTTCCAACAGTTCATCCTGTAGGAGCAAGAGGAGAAGAGGATAGCGCCGAAGTCAGAGGCGGCACGAAAGCTCTCCTGATCTGGAAATTCCTCCCACCATTGTTGAGGAAGCATCAGGGGATGACGATGAGCCTCCAGAGAAGAGAAGCCGAGGGGAAGAGACCATTGATGATGGTCTGCTTTTCCCTTTTCTCTTTCCGTTTCTTTGTTTGTTTTTTTTTCATGAGAGCTTTTGTTTTGATCTACTGCTTTCTTTCTTTTGGCAGAAGATGATGGTTTGATGATGCCTTAGGTTCCGGCCGATGAGGCGGTGACGGATCCTATCGTGGCATCTGAGGAAGAACTTAGAGATTCTGAAGTAGACCCAGAATCTCCTCCTGGTATGACTTCTTTTCTTTTTGTTTTTTTTTGTTTTTCTCTACCGCCGCTTGCTGACATGCATTTTTGTTTCTTGCCAGCTGACTTGCCAGAAGATTTCGACGACTTTGAGCCATCCATGGACACAACTTTTGATGAAGCTTTGGATGCAAGTATCGACTTAGAGTCACCTCCCAGATGAATGGTATTGCAAGTATCGATGGAATGTCGCTTCCTTGCTCATTCGGCTGCGAGTATCGATGGAGTGTCGCTTCATCGCGGATTTGGGTGCAAGTATCGACTGAATGTCGCTTCCTTGCTTTTTTTCTCAAAAATTTGGTTTTGTGGGTATCGATGGAATGTCGTCTCCCCACAATTTTTGAAATTTGAGGTTTTTTCGAATCTTTGTTTTTGTTTTGAAATTTGGGTTGCGGATATCAACTGAAGCGTTGTGCCTCCACGATTTTTTTGAAATTTTGCAAGTATCAACGAGGTGTCGCTTTCTTGCGATTTTGAGGTTTTGGAAGTATCGAATGGGGTTTGCATCCTTCCGATTTTTTGGGTTTTGTGTGAGTACCGACTAAACGTCGCTTCCCCACGGTTTTTTGAAAAACCACTTTTTGTTTAAAGACACGAGGGTCGTAAATTTTTTACTCGAAACCATTTTGGCGGTAAAAGTCAAGGTGGAGTAGGGTCGAAATCCCTGAGTCCTAATTTTTGTTTCAAACCATGAATTTTGGGTTCAAGAGTCGAAAGTTTTGGTCAAGTTAGGGAAGAGGCTCTTGAACTTAGATTTTAGGTTTTGTTTTTTTTTATTTTTTTTTAACAATGAAACATTGGAAGTAAACATTGTGTTGGGTTTTTAGAAATTTCAGCATAGGGATGAAAACTCTAAAAGGGATGGGTTTGACGAGCAAGTACCTAGGAATAGGCTTTGGCCATTTAGGCATTGCTCTGACCCGATGTAGGAAGTCTTCAAGGGTAGTACCGCTTTGAGAACTTTCCATTGATGGGCAGCATACATCTCTCACCCTCTATGTTTAGAAGAGCATATGCGCCATTGGAGAAGACTTTGTCGATGACGAAGGGTCCCTCCCATTTTGGTTCGAATTTGCCTTTGGACTTGTGGGCAAAAACCATTGGCCTTTTCACCGCAAGAACCAAGTCACCCTTTTTCTGGGCGTGTTGCCTGACCTTTTTGTCGAAAGATCCTGCCATGCGTGCTTGGTAAAGCTTAACACTTTCTAGAGCTTCGAGCCGTCTTTCATCGAGATTATCCAGTTCTTGGAGTCTTAATTTGACGTTGCTTTCTTGCATATTTCATTTTGTAGAGACACCCTTAAAAAAGGAATTTGTTCCTCTAGGGGGACAAATGCTTCACATCCATAGACCAAGGAGAACGGTGTGCTATGGGTTGGTCCTCGAACGGTAGTCCGGTAGGCCCATAAAGCTTCAGGCAGTTTGTCGCTCCAGTCTCTTTTGTGACTAGAGACCATTTTCTTGAGGATTTTGCAGAGTGTCTTGTTGAAGGCTTCTGCTAGTCCATTCGCTGCCGGGTTGTACGGAGTCGAAGGGCAACTTTGGATTTTGTATTTCTCCCAAAACCTGTAGAATCTGTGATCCCGGAATTGTGGTCCGCTATCATGGACAAATCTTTTAGGTATAACAAAGCGACAAATGATGTTGGTTCGTAAGAATTGAAGGACTGACAAGGTCTTCATTTCACTGAACGCAATTGCTTCTGACCACTTGTAGAAATAATTTTTAGCGGCGAAGATGAAGCGATGATCTTTGCTTGATGAGGGACAGATAGGATTTATGATGTCCATACCCCAGGCTTCGAAGGGCCATGAGATTGCTGTAGGATGTAGCAATTCTGGAGGCATGTGCACATAATCTCCACGAACTTGGCATTGTTGGCAACGTTTAGCAAATTGCAATGCGTCAGCCACCATGGTAGGTCAATAATAACCTCACCTTTTTATCTGATCGTAGAGCTTAGGACCAGCCCAATGGGCTCCCCAAAGACCCGCATGAACTTCTTTTAGAGTCTCTTCCGCCTCTTGTTGTGACAAGCAGCGTAGAAGTACTCAATTGAAGGATTTTCTGTAAAGCATTTTGGAGGGAATATCCAAATGAATGTTTGGGGCTCGTCTTTGAATGCTTACCCGCTCTTTTGAATCTTCAGGTAGGACTCCAAACATAATGTAATCGATGAACGGATCCCTCCAGTCGCCAATTGGAGGTTTCAGGATGGAAATCCGACTTCCCACCACTCGGTGGCATTCAGCAACTGCTTGGTGTGTGTTGAGAGGAGGGAGAATCTTTTTTTAACACACTATAATTTGCATGTTTTCCCCTTCTTGGATTGCCATGGATGCAACAAGTCCAGCCAGGGCATCTGCACTGATGTTTTCACCTCTGCGAATGTGGGCGATGTGGCCGATGTCAAACTTTTGAAGAAGCGATTGCGCCTTGTTGTAGTAAGGCAATAGATCAGGCTTCCTGATTTCATATTTCTGATTCATCTGGTTGACGATTAGTTGAGAGTCCCCAAATGCTTCCAGATGGTGCTGCCGGATTCGAGGGCGAGTTCCAATCCTAAGATCAGGGCTTAGTACTCAGTTGCATTGTTTGAACATGGTTCCAGTAGCGAAAATGCGTGAGGAATCATGTATTTATCGGGGCTAACAAAGAGAATGCCAATTCCTGATATCGGCTTTCCTTTTTCATTCGTCCTGGTTGCACCATCGAAGTACATGTTCCAGGAGGCATTTGGTAAGGAGGTCTCCACGCTGTAGACAGGCTCGTCGTGGAGATCATCCCTGAATGGAGAATCCTTAGATAGTGGATGCTCTGCGAGAAAATCTGCCAGAGCTTGACCTTTGATTGCTTTCTGTGGTACATACCTAATATCAAATTGTGACAGAAGGATGGACCATTTTGCCAGCCGGGCATTAAGAGAACCTGCTTTTGTAACAAGGACCTTTAGGAGATTGATCCTCGAAATCAGGTATACTGTGTTTGATAGCAAATAGTGACGTAACTTTTGTACGGCGAACATCACTGCCAGGCATTCTTTTTCAACTGGAGAGTAGCGATGCTCTGCACCTACCAACATACGACTGAGGTAGTATAGAGCAGCTTCTTTTCCTCCATCGTTTTCTTGTGCAAGTAGAGCGCCCAAAGAATAGTCAGAGCTCTTGTGTACAAGATGAATGGTTTTCCGGTTATGGGAGCAGCCAACACCGGAGGTTTGGTCAGGTATGACTTGATGTCTTGAAATACAGCTTCACATTCTGCATCCCAGACAAAGTCTACACGTTTTTTCATTAGGCGAGAAAATGGACAGTACTTCCCTGATAGGTTGGAAATGAACCGTCGGATGTATGCCAACCTTCCTTGAAGCCCTTTCAGTTCTCTCAGGGTTCTTGGAGATGGCATTTCTAGGATAGCCTTGACTTTGATGGGGTCAAGCTCTATTCCAGCTTTTCGAACTATGAATCCGAGGAACTTACCTGATGAGACACCGAAGAAGCATTTGAGGGGATTCATTCGCAGTTTGTGTTTGCGAAGCCGGAGGAAGACTTCTTGATGATCTTGGAGATGGTCTTCTTTTCTTTTGCTTTTGAAAGCGAGGTCATCAACGTAACATTCGACTGTCTTGTGCTGCATAGCTAGGAATATTTTCATCATAGCCCTTTGATATGTTGCACCGACATTTTTCAGACCAAATGGCATGACAGTGTAGCAATACGCGCCAAATGCGGTCCGAAATTATGTATGCCTTTCATCTTCGGGATGCATCTTTATCTGGTTGTAGCCAGAGAAGCCGTCCATGAAAGTCATTCTCTCAAACCCGCAGGTGTTGTCAATCATTACCTCCGGTATGGGGAGCGGGAATTCATCTTTTGGGCAAGCATTATTCAGGTCTCTATAGTCGATACAGACTCTGATTTGCCCATTTTTCTTTGTCACAGGGACGATGTTGGCCAACCATTCAGGATGCTGTTCCTTGCGGATGAAGCCAATGTTTTTGAGTTTCTGAACTTCTTGTTCAATTTTGTCCATCACATCAGGACAGAATCGTTTTTGGCCTTGTTTTACAGGCTTGACATTTTCTTGTAAGTTCAGTCTGTGAACTGCTATTTTGGGATCTAAGCCAGGCATTTCAGCGTAAGACCATGCAAAACAATCAACAAACTCACGAAGAAAAGAGACATACTTGGGTAACTCATCATCCTTTCTATTCTTGCTTATGAATACAAGACGTGGGTTATTTGGTGTTCCCAAGTCTATCTTTTGAACAAATCTTTAGTTGGAAGGTTTGAAGGTGGTTCCTCCACAATATTTTCGGAGGCTTCCAGCTCAACAAGACCTTCTGGATTTCCAAGGGCATTTTCAAACCATGGCTCCGCTTCTGTCCATAAATCTTTTTTATCGGTATTCTTCTTAAGACTTGCTATGAGATGATTCCAATCACCTGCTGAAACTGGGTCGAAGTAAGGCACTTCTTTTGGAGACGATGGCCCTTCTGAATTAGAGAACCGTACGTCTGTGTCATCGGACAATTTTTCTTCATCATCAGAGAAATCGTACCAATTTGATGAGCTTCCTGGGTCCTTGTCGGGTAACTCTTCAAAGAGATATCCAGGAAGACCGATGTTTTCATTAACACGAGATGTTGAGGCCTGGTCGGCAAAACGACTTTGCAGCCTTTATGTCAGCTGTCTCATCTGAGTGTCAGGATCATACCCCAACCCGTATGAAGACTTGTCTATGCGACGGTAGAGTTTTCAATTTTCCAGCTGACTTTTGGGCAGGGTGGGTTCCAATGGTATAAAGATACCACGGCCACCTCCCAAACTAATTGGATTTTGAGCGTCATAGCCCATTTTCTTCATGATAGCTTGTGCCATTGGACTATACAAGGATAGTTGAGGCATACCTTCATTTTGGAAAGGTTCAAGCAAGGAGTTTGATGAAGAAGTGTCCGATCTATGGAAGAAGATTGCTTTCTCTTTTGCCGATGTTGCTAGAACGATGAAGGTAGCGGACGTAAGATCTTCTACATCAGCAGGTACCTCCAATGGAACGAGGGCAGGCTGAACTTCCTGAGTATCAGCTTGGCTTGGCGATGTATCATCTTCAGTCTCTGAATCCGAATCCGTGTCTTGTATGATAGACACGAAGGAGACAGCAAACTTGCCCCTAGTCTTTTGCTTTATCTTTTTTAAGGAGACAACGAAGGGAGATGGATTTCTCTCTCCGGATTTGCCGGAAGGTTTGTTTTCTTCCGATGATTGCTAAGGAGCCTTGCCTTTGTCTTTTTGGAGATTGCCGGCGAATGATGCTATTTTCTCCTCCTTTTTCTCTTTCTCATCCTTGTACATCTGAGAGTCTGCAAAATGGACTTCTTTGCCTTTGAAGGGCGTTTTGTCTGCAAACACTCGATGTATCAAACCGTCGTTGCCAACAAGTTTGATGCACTGATGTAGAGTGAAAGGGACAACACCGTTCTCGTGTATCCAAAGGCGTCCGAGAAGGATGTTGTAGCACGAAGGGGTTTTTATTGCATACACGGTGACTTCAGAGATAAGATCGCCGATTTGCAACCTAAACCGGATTTTGCCAATGGGCCTTTGAGCACTCCCATCATATCCAAAGATAGACACAGATGTGTGGCTCAGTTTGCTAGGTGGGATACCCAGCTCTTCGAGTGGCGAAGTAGAGATGAGGTTGAGTGCAGAACCCGGGTCGATCTGGACTCTATGTATCGGCATCTCTTTGATGTACCCTATAAAGTACAAGGGTCGGTTGTGCTTTGTCTCGCCTAACAGGAGCTCTTCCTTATTGAAGGCGATAGTAGCACATGCGGCCTTTTGGACCGAGAGGCATTTAGTGCAAGGTCCTCCAGCTTCTTTCTTTTCTCCTTTTGAGGAGGTTTTTGATTTTTTGACCCTATAGTCCATTTCAATTTGTAAGACTTGTGGGGCATGTTAGTCGAAATCCAAATTCAGCCTTTGCAGTTCTGAAATGAGACTATCACGAGTTTGTGGTGACATTCGTAATAAGTCTAGGATGTGCAGTTGTGCAGGTATGTGTTTGAAATGCTCGATCAAGTCATACTTGAATGCCTCATCTGGGCCTACATTTTCATTATCACTGCCGCTTGGGGCATTTACAGCTTGTTTTCCCGAAGGATTTACATAAGAAGAAGAAGAAGGTTGGTTTTAGTTTTTATGGTAATCCCGGCCAGAGCGGGTACCTTTCCCAACTTCAAAAGCTTCTAGAGGTGGCTCTTCTTTCGGAAGACCCCCTTCGGGCTCAAGGGGCCTATCCTCCCCATTTGCTGAAAACGCCTCTGCAGCAGCATTTCCGTCTTTAGTTATTGCGTTGCATGGAGCATTTTCCGGGAACAAGTCTTGAACAACTTCCAACAACTTTTCTTCTTTGTCCAATATTTCATCAGTCCAGACATCTCCAATGAGGTTGGGTACCTGGGACCAATTGACTGGGTTTTCTTTGAAGACTTCACCAACCAGAGCTTCTTCCTGGTGATCAGTCAGAAGAGGATTGAATTCTGATGTCACTGTTCCAGGGGACGAAGGCTGAGAAGATGCTATCTCAGTGGAAGTCACCCGAGAATATGTAGCTCCAGAAGATATGCTATCGGATGCATTTTGAGAGTCTATGGCCTCAACAAATGAAGCTTCAAAGACATTATCATCCTGAACTATCACATTGCAGGAAACTTTGATAGAAGATGCCTCCACAATGGACTGTTGGGAATCAGACTCATCATCCGATGTAAAAGGATCATCAATCCAGCAGCTTTCTTCATTTTCCGGAGTCACTAGAGGAGATATTTGTAGATTCTCCGGGACTTCTGGTTCTGGATTTTGATGAAGCTGGCTGATGTGATCCTGCTCCTGCTCTATGGCGAGACGCTGCAAGATCCTCGCATATTCTTTGAGATCAGGCATAGGAGCCAGATCTTCTTCTTCATCTGTTCCTTGTGGTTCAACCTGGTTGGGATCCACTAGAGCATTTTTTTGTGCTGTGGCAACAGCATTTTGGGCAGCCTTTTGGTCTTCATCATCATCTGACTAGGATCCTTGTGGCTGGAAGGGGTTATACCAGATTACCGTCATAAGGTGGGATTCTAGCATCCATTCCTCATCGGAGAGATATTCTTCGGTTTCAAGGGATTCCTCCCACTCATCTGTGTCACTGGCAGTGTCACTGGACTCGTATCCATTCGTGGAGAATCCAACTACCGAGTTACAAGAGTATGATGCCCCCTACGGTAGTCTCATCCCTGGGCCTTGGTGGCATAAAACCACCGAGGGTGAATTTTCTTACCCCTCTTGGAGCCTTGGGAAGAGACTCCTCTGTTGCCCCTAGTGAAGAGGTAGAGGAGGTTTCTGCCTTTTCAGGGATCTCTTGTTTTGTTTGAGCCTTCTCCTGCTGTTTGAGCTTGCGGAGTTGTCTCTTCGCTTGCCTTCGCTGTTGAGCGGTCGACTTTGTTTTGATGATCTCACTATTTTCATCTTCTAGAAGATCGGGATGTACCCATATGGGCTGCCCATCTGGTGTTGGATAAGGCACTAGCTCTTGGGACGTCTGGGTCATTTTTATCACCTTGAAGGAAGTAGTGATTTTTTCCTTTGGTGATTTGGATGTTTGTCCGTATGACACCATGTTAACGGAGGCAGACCCGTAGTTTTTGTCAAAGGTAATGGCTCCATTTTTCCACATCTCGTTAATCTTCTCTGTCACAACGAAACATTGGTTGAGTGGATGCGAGACCATTTGGTGGTATGGACAATATCGGGGATCGTTGGTTTTTCCAAAATCCTAGTCTTTTGGGGTTAAGCAAGGTGAGTTTCTCATTTGCCAAGAGAGCCCCAAATATTTCTTCAACATCTTCATCGAACAGGTATTTCTTCTCTACCCGTTCTTTGAAGGCATCAGAGAGCTCAGGTTTCATACCTGCAGCTTTGTTTTCAGCTTTCTTTGGCGGCTGAGGGGCTGACTTGGTTTGCACATTGAGAACCTCCTTTTTCTTTGGCTTGGAGGTCGGAATGGAGGTCGGCTCCTTTGATGACTTCTTACTGTTGAGGTCTTTGATCACCGTTTCAGCCTCCATAGATGCTTGTAGGAGTTCTCCCAGGTTTTTTTATTTGTTGCCGATGATCATGGAGCGGATCCTTGTTCTCATGTTGTTTCAGCAAATGTCGACTAGCAATGCTTGTGGCAGCACATCTGAGCATTTGTATGCCATTGCTTTCCATTTGTGAATGAAGTCGTATGTCGACTCATTCTCTCCCTGTTTAAGGTTGCAGAGTTGAGCCATACTAACAGAATGATCCTCACCTTTGAAGTGGGTCAGGAAACGTGTCTCTAGCATGGTCTAGTTTTGAATGGAGTCCTCTGGCAGAGTGGAATACCAATCAAAGGCCGTACTTTTTAGGGTACTTGCAAAGAGACGGATCTTGAGAGCATCTTGATCTGCAATCGTTCCCGTCAGGATCTTGAAGTGGATGACGTGCTGTCTAGCTGAACCTTTCCCCGTGTATGTTTGGAGAAGAGGTTGCTTGAATTTTTGGGGGAACGGAACTGAGTTCATTCAGAAGCGATATGGTGGCTTGATCCCATGCTTCTTCAGTGTATCCTCTTCTTTTGCTTTACCGATGATATTGTCAACGTCCTTTTTAGTAAGGACGCGTGACTCATCTTCTCCACCATTTGCCTCATCTTGTGGAGGAACATCCTCATTGTTTGGTGGACGCTAGAGAGTGAGGAGGAGGTTTTCCATCAGGACTTCTATTCTCTACTGTCCTTGCTCAGGTTTCTTGGCGACCGCCTTTGGTGTCGGGGCAACGACACGTTGAGCGGCGGTTTTCTGCTTCTTAGCAGGCACCGTCTCTTCTACGGGTAGTAGGAATGGTCCCAGTGACCCGAAGACGATGGTCCGGGGAGTGGAGGTCGACCCGATCTTTTTGGAGTTGCCGAGGGAGGTGACACTTCGGCAACTGGCGGGGCGCTTGAAAGTGCCCTTGCTTTGCTTCTCTTGAGGCATGACTTGGTACTTGTTCTCGTCGAAGGTGATGGTCAATGAGGCTGCCATTGTTAGTTTTGGAAAAACTTCTGAAACAAGACCACGTCCATTAGTAATCACAAGAATATGGTGATCATAAATGGGCTATACTACGGTTTTTTCTTTTCAAATCGCTCAGGGGCATGGCCATGTTCTGAGCGTAATGAAGAAGGCAAAAAGCCCTAGAGGGTACATTTGTTCTGAACGCAAGTATGGTCAGCTCGAAATGAGCGTAGTAGTGACTGCTAGAAGCAATTGTAAACCTTAATTCAAATTACCGAGAAGCGAAGCTCACTCGAGGTAAAATGATATAAGGTTAGAGATACAAATATGTCGATCGCGAATACAGTAGACCCGAAAGGGCATACTAGCACCGCTAGGCACAAATGTTGTAAATCACATCCTTGAAAAAGGACACGAGATGGGATTTTTTTTTGAAATGTCAAGATTGGGTTCACAAAAGAGAGCAAATGGTATTCCAATCCGAATACCAGCTCAAACATTTCTACGTGCCTAAATCCAAAACAGGAAAGAACCAAGATTTCTCATATTTGAATCCAATAATGACGGGAGGTTTTTTTTTTTGAAAAGTCAAGATTGAATTCATAAAAGAGAGCAAATGGTATTCCAATTCGAATACAGGCTGAAACATTTCTGCGAGCCTAAATCCAAAAAGGGAAAGAACCAGGATTTCTCAGATTTGAACACAATAGTGACAGAATTTTTATTTTTTTTCAAAGATTTCTCGTTTTTTTTTTTTTTTTTTTTTTTTTGCAGAGTTCACATGGGTCTTCCAATTCGGTCTTATGAAACCTTAGTGGATAGATTTACCCATAGGTAAGGGTAGGATTACTTAATGAACCCGTTTGAAGGACCTCTACCTCCAACAGTCTAGCTGCCTCCACACTCTAAACAAGGCTTTTCTTAGATCCACTTTAGTCAAAGAATGCAATTGGTGCAACCTTAATGCATTTTTTTTAAAAGATCTCCAATGGACCCATCAAAGAGAGGAAAATGGCCCCTCTCAATCCGAACGTTGGCTCAAACATTTCTGCGAGCCATTGTACGAAAAGGAGAGAACCAAAGTTTCTCCAATTTGAATCCAAAAGAGAGAAATTTGAAAAGGTTTAAAAATTTTATTTTTTTTTCTGAAAGATCTCCAATGTACCCATCAAAGAGAGGAAAATGGCCCCTCCTAATCCGAACGTTGGCTCAAACATTTCTGCGAGCCATTGTATAGAAAGGAAAGAACCAAAGTTTCTCCAATTTGAATCCAGGAGAAAGGAATTTCAAAAGTTTTGTTTTTTAACTTTTTTTTTTGAAAGAATTCCAATGGACCCATCAAAGAGAGGAAAATGACCCTTCCCAATCCGAACGTTGGCTCAAACATTTCTACGAGCCATTGTACGAAAAGGAAAGAACCAAAGTTTCTCCAATTTGAATCCGATGAAAGAATTTTGAAAAGTTTTTTTTTTAAACTTTTTTTTTTGAAAGAATTCCAATGGACCCATCAAAGAGAGGAAAATGACCCTTCCCAATCCGAACGTTGGCTCAAACATTTTTGCGAGCCATTGTACGAAAAGGAAAGAACCAAAGTTTCTCCAATTTGAATCCGATGAAAGGAATTTGAAAAGTTTTTTTTTTAACTTTTTTTTTTTAGAATTCCAATGGACCCATCAAAGAGAGAAAAATGGCCCCTCCCAATCCGAACATTGGCTTAAACATTTCTGCGAGCCATTGTAAGGAAAGGAAAGAACCAAAGTTTCTCTAATTTGAATCGAAAAGAACAAAAACCTTTTCTTTTTGGTTGAGAAAAGAAAGAATGGAAACAAGTTCAAAGAAAGAAGTTTCCAAAGAATCCCATCTCATGTTTTTTTTAGATACAAGATCCAACATAGGCCACCGACTAGGAAGGAGTGAAGGATTCTAAGCATCGTGTTCTCAAATGAACGAGTCCCACCGGGTATGCCAACTTAATGGACCCGTCTTTTTCTTTCTTGCCTTCCTCCGTCCCGGGTCCGCTGGGGTGCGGTGGGGTGATGAGAAAAAAAAGAGCAAGCATCAACACTTTTTTTGTACGAGTATGCCAGATTTTCTATTCTACTTGGAATTTGAAATGGTGAT
Source organism: Persea americana (assembly GCA_029852735.1). Lineage (NCBI taxonomy): Eukaryota > Viridiplantae > Streptophyta > Magnoliopsida > Laurales > Lauraceae > Persea > Persea americana. Next base: position 35,112,205 of record CM056813.1, read on the forward strand.
CTGGAGATTCACCTTCACAAGTAGAAAAGGAAATCAACTTTTTTGTAACTTTCCATTGCACATATATTTTAAAGAAAGAGACAAAAATTTTTAATGCTGTGAAAAGCGATTTTCATTTGTTTGTCGTGAAAGGCGGTTTTGCCGTGAAAGGCGATTTTGTGCCGTAGAAGGTAGTTTACAAATCTCATCAAAATGTAAAGACAGGAAATGTGATTTTTATGTCTCTTTAAAAAATACACAATACAACAGAAAAGTAAGAAAAGGAATCTGACATCTCAAGAGATCGTGGGGACTCGTTCAGATCGACGGTCGCGAGTCATGTATGGGCACCGCCATTGTCCTTCAGATGAGAACACTTGATGCTTTAGTTCACTTGGCTTGGCTTGGACCCTAGATTTTTAGAGGACAAAGACCAAGGGAAGGTCCTATATCCAATAAAAAAATGGGTAGACGGGCTGAAAAGCCGCATCTAAGCCATGTTGGATAGAATAAGATGGTGAAAACTTGGGGGGGTGGCCCCCCTAGGGACTTTGATCACCTTGTAGTTCTTGCAGCAGAGTTTCTTCAAGGCAGGAGAGCGTCTTCGTGCAGAGAATTCTTCAGGATAATTTTCAGACAATTTGCAGGACCCCTTCCCTTTGAAATGACCTCCTATTTATAGGCTTCTGGCTGCCATTAGGAGGGTATTATGGGCATTAATGGTATTAATGCTCCATGATGGGAGGAGTTACAAGATTTAATTTCAGAATTTTGTAACTCCTTTTTCTTAGATTTTGATTGGCCGATGGAGAATAATGGGCATTTAATCTCCATGATGATAGGAGTTTCATGATTAATTAGCATGACTAATCTCCATAATGATAGGAGTTACATGGTTAATTTTCACAATTAATTGAACTTGTAACTCCCATTTGCTTGCTTCGTATTGGGCCGTCCAAAATAATGAGTTAATGACTCTAATAAGTTGTCATAAAAAGGTCAATTAACAGCATTAATTGGTCGCTGAGTCGCTTCAAGATTCGCGGGCCGCGCCGCGTCTTTTGGAATTCTTCTTACGATGATCATCGATGGATCTGCACGTTGTTTGATGTAGGATGACGATGCAAATTCAGACATTGGTTGACACCAATGGGTCGGCAACATCTGTCCAGTCGATTTCCCGATCGGTCGGGCAGAAAGTGTGCTTTCTTGGTCGGCCGGTTGGCGGTTTCGGAGTGTCCGTTGATGATCAAATGATTTCGATGGCGGATCCGTGATGTTGACGAAGATTGACGGATATCATGCCTCAAAAATCAGATTTTGAGAAAATCACAGGGGCCAAACATCGCGAAACGCGAAAAAGAACTGAAAAACGGACATTTCGGCGGGAAACCGGCTACTCGGATTTCCAAGGTCGCTAGCGACCCTGGGCCATGGTCCCCGGCGACCCTGGGCCATGGTCCTCGGCGACCATGGGGCTTTGGCCCTTTTTTCGGTGGCCGTCCAGTCGCCGTTTCTTGGTCGTTTCTCGGGCTTTTTCGCTTCTGTTTCCTCATGTATTTTTTTTTTTACATTTCTCTTCATTTAATGGCTTGATTCCACTAAAGAAAACCTATCCAAAGGCTGTGAAAATCAGAGCACAAAGTTTCCTATTTTTGGAAAAGCCGAAGACTACGTAGCCGATTTTCCGCCAAGAGTTGAAACTAGGTCAGACGATGTCGGAATGACCTGAAATTTGAGGTGAAGCTTCTTGAGCATTAGATAGGACCAACCATGGGCTTTTATTTGAGTTTTGAAGCCATTTGGGTTCCCGTCAATGCTTGACTTGATTTCACCGTGCGGAAGATGTCGAGCTCTGATGTACGGTCATCCGATGTCCGATTGACCTGAAATTTGACAGGGAGTCTATTGGAGTCATTTTGAGACGATCCATTAGCTCCGATTTGGTTGCCATGGTCCCGGGGAGCTTCGCCGCCGGTAGGCTTGATTTTTCTTTGGAGCGTCAAAACTGGGTCAAACGTTGTCGGAATGACTTGAAGTTTGACTTGCAGCCTTTTGGAAGCATGTAGCAGCTACTCATGTGTTTTGTTTGATGAGTGACGGCATCGGAGGTTCTCGCCGCCGGGAGGCTTCATTTTGCTGTTCGAGAGTTGATGGAGGGTCAAACGGTGTCGGTTTGACTTGAAATTCGATGTGGAACCTTTTGGAGGTATTTTGAGACCATCCATAGGCTCTGACCGAAGATTTGATGTATTTGACACTGTTGCCACCGGGAGCTCCCGCTCAGGTGTTGCAGGATTGAAGTTAGGCCAAATGATGTCGAAATGGCTCGAAACTTCATGTGTACCCCTTTTTTGGCTAGTTTGAAGGATCTTGCAGTTTTTGTTTAATTTTGACAAGATCTGATGCTTGAAGTAGCTTTGCGTATTTGTAGTAGGATGCGGCTCCATGTAGTTTTTAATGTTGAGGAGGCAAAGTGACATTTTTGGTGTCAACAAAAGTGAGGCACTTCTTTTGGAGACAATGGCTTTTCTGAATCAGAGAATCGTGCATCTGTATCATCGGACAATTCCTTTTCATCATCAGAGAAATCGTACCAATTTGATGAGCTTCCTGGGACTTTGTCGAGTAGCTCTTCAAAGAGATATCCAGGGAGATCGATGTCTTCATCAACACGAGATGTTGAGGCTTTGTTAGCAAAACGACTCTGCAACCTTTGTGTCAACTGTCTCATCGGAGTGCTAGGATCATACCCCAAACCGTATGAAGACTTGTCTATGCGACGGTGGAGTTTCCAATCTTCCAGCTGACTTTTGGCTATAGTGAGTTCCAATGGTGTGAGAATATTATGGCCACCTCCCAAACCAATTGGATTTTGAGCGTCGTAGCCCATTTTCTTCATGATAGCTTGTGCCATTGGACTATACAAGGATAGTTGAGGCATACCTTCATTTTGGAAAGGTTCAAACAAGGAGTTTGATGAAGAAGCGTCCGATCTATGGAAGAAGATTGGTTTCTATTCTGCCGTTGTTGCCGGAACGATGAAGGTAGCAGACGCAGAATTTTCTATGTCAGTAGGAGTCTCCAATGGAGTGAGGGTAGGCTGAACTTGCTGAGTATCAGCTTGGCTTGACGATGCATCGTCTTCTGTCTCTGAATCCGAATCCGTGTCTTGTATGATAGACACGAAGGAAACAGTGAACCTGCCCCCAATCTTTTGCCTTGTCTTCTTTGCTTTGGTAGTGATTACCAAAGGTTTGGAGGATTTGAAGGAGATAACGAAGGGAGACTGATTAATCTCTTCGGGTTTGCCGGAAGGTTTGTTTTCTTCCGATGATTGTTAAGGAGCCTTGCCTTTATCTTTTTGGAGATTGTCGGCAAAGGATGTTTGTCGCGACCCCAGACCGAACCCGGGCCTACGACGGGGGAAGGTTATACTAACCAACCAACCAATTATCTGTGATTAACCCATAGGTTTCCATGGTGAGGATTTCCATAACACACTTGGAATATATCTCACACAAACTATGATTTGCGGAAGCGCGCAAGTAATCTTATCTATGCTTTACAAGTGATATCATCCACTTGCATAAATTAAATCATCATCAAACCATAATCAGAGGAGGAAATATAACATGGCATTACTATAATTTAACATTCTAGTTCCAAGAAGGACAAAAGTAAGTTAAGTTAGTTTACACATTCCTAAAGTATCAATGGCCAACAAGGGCCTTACGACCCAAAACAAAATAAACACCCATTCCCATCATGGACGTGCTCAAGACCCCACCCGAAGTCTAGAGGACGTCATCGGGTTGCGACTCACGGGCTGGGGGTGGCTCAAAAGCCTCCTTTGTGCGCTCCTCCTGAGGGGTATCGACGCCTGCATCTAAACACCAAAGCAAAAAGGGTCAGACACGACGGTCCGGCAGGTGATCAATTTAAACACATACAAGTAAAAATTTGATGTGTAGTTTAGAGTAAACAAAACTCAAACACTTTAACAATGTCGACGCAAACTTATTAAATATGCAAAACCAAGTTTACTAGTAAGCAAAGCAAAACTAACACAATTTCAAGAAATAAATCATGATTCGTAAATTCACAAGGAGCCCATCCTTTCTCAATCACACGTGGTGACAAGAGCAAGCATGACATGCAAAACACGACACGCAAGACACGATCCCAAGTCACGCAAGGTGGACAGGTAAAACCGGCTGCGGAACCGGGACACGCACGATGTGTAATATAATACACGACTAATCTGCAGATAGTCCACATGTTTAAGGACCCCTGGACAGTGGATTAAACTAAAGGGGCAGTCCAAGTTCAGGGTATTAGACGAAAACCATGAATTCATGAAAACACAGCGATACTTATACAAACTCGTCGTGATTGGGGGAAAACACTTTTCAAAACAACACGGGTGAAATTGCAAGAAAAGCATGTACTATATTATTCTGAAATGAAAGAATGCTTCCAAATAAAACTGGATTGGCAAAATAGGCCAATGTTGATATAACGCTTTTAGTGTCAAAGTCGAGACTTTCAATCAATTCAATCAAGCCCATGCTATGTGCCTGTTGATCATTGCGTATTTGAAGAACCCAAATGTCCAGTCTAGAACAATTGCTTTGGTATTCATAAGGTGTAAGATATTTTAAGTCTCAAAGGCACAATATCAAATGGAAGACACTTGACATGATTAGGTTTTCCTTCTTTCTAGAAATTCCCTCAAAACTTCCCTTCTTCTGAAATTCCCACAAAACTTCCCTTCTTATGTCACATTCTAAAATTCCCTTAAAACTTCCCTTCTTATGTCACATTCTGAAATTTCTGGCAGCATTAGGTTTGCTCTAGTGATGAGTAGTTCGCTCGAGCGGACCCATCCAGAACCATGTTCGCTCGAGCTTCCACGGGGTTCGCTCGCGCGGACCCATCCAGAAGATGGTTCGCTCGAGCTCACCTAATATCCGCTCGAGCGGACTAGCATCAGGAGCGTTTTCTGCAAGCAGAAGCTTGCTCGCTCGAGCGACCACTAACCTTGCTCGAGTGAACAGGTTTCTGGCAGTGATCCTAACAGTCATAAGCTTGCTCGCTCAAACGACCACGAACCTCGCTCGAGCGAACAGGTCTCTGCCTGGACCCGTGCAGTGCAAAAAACTGCATTCTTCATAGACAATTCTGAGTCCTTCTCCCTAGCAAGCCTTTACACATTTATAATGTTTTCAACAATTCTCTTGACATTTTGAACATTCCAACTCTCCATTCAACCAATCACAACTCCTTCAACAATTCACACCTCAACTTTTCCCATCATTCATCCATCCTAAAACATTTGAACATCAGCCAATGCTTAAGTTAAAGAGAATGCCTCAAGATAAATCAAATACATATGCCTTGCCAAACTTAATAATATTTCAAAACATTCATAAAAAGGAGATCAATTCCCTTCAATACTAAAACAAGAAAAACAACCCATTTGGAGCAAAACATGTAAAAATCATATCAAGCATTAAGAGAAAACTAGATTGATCACTTGCCTGAACAATGGTAAGCCAAAACTACTCAAAAATTCCTACCCCAAGCTAAGCCACGAGTTCCTACAAGAACCCCATGACAAGAACCTCAAAAACCACAAAAATGGTGAAACAAAGGCCCATTTTCGAAATGGGTGATGCATGTGTGACAAATAGTGTCCTAAGGAGTTCAAAAGACTCCACTCACAACTAGGAGGGAAACCCTTATCTTTAGCTAGCCAAACAAGAAGAAATGGAGAAGATGGAAGGGCTATCCAGCCGGGTTCCTCAAGAAAATGGTAGCAATGGGATCCTAGAGTTGAGAGGAAGAAGAAGATGGTCTCATATTTCCATTTGGGGCTCTAGAAGAGGGGCATGCAAGAGAAAATGAAGAGAGAAAGGAGCTTTCTTTCTAGCTGAAGTTATGTGAAGAAAACTTGCAGAATGTGCTGAAACGTGAGTGAAAATGGGGAAGAAGAGTGACTTGAGTAAAGGGGACTTGTGGGCCCCACTAAGTTCAAACTTGTGATCATTAAAACTCCAACTTCCGGGCCCCGGATGAAAACGACGAAGAAGAAAAAAATGATCGTCGAAAAATTTAGTTTCTAAAAAGTATAAATTTGAGATAGTTTTGAGATTTCAAAATTTGGTTCAGATTTGGTGTGAAATGACTGAATTACCCTTTTGACCAAAAATTTGGGCTTCTAGGCTTCAAACACAGACAGGCTGAAAACTAAAGTTGAACAATAAAATAAAACCATTCAAAATAAGTCAAAATCACAATAAAGTCAAGAAATCCAGAATCTCCTCCCAAGCTTACGCGTACACTCAGGGCATCCTTGAGTGTGACTGAATAGCATAAACGCTCTCAAATTTCCCAAAGCTAATTCCGGACTAAATCAAGAAAGTTTCTAATCCCAAGAACACTAAACCCACACAACAACCAAACACGCACTTAATTCAGGCTAATCGCGCTAGTCCTGGGTTGGGGTTTGACAATGTTATTTTCTCCTCCTCCTTCTCTTTCTCATCCTTGTTCATCTGAGAGTCAGCAAAATGGACTTCTTTGCCTTTGAAGGGCCTTTTGTCTGCAAACACTCGATGTATCAAGCCGTCGTCGCTAACAAACTTGATGCACTGATGTAGAGTTGAAGGGACGACATAGTTCTTGTGTATCTAAGGGCGTCCGAGGAGGATGTTGTAGCATGAAGGGGTTTTTATTGCATACACGGTGACCTCAGAGCTAAGATCGCTAATTTGCAACCTGAACTTGATTTTGCCAATAGGCCTTTGAGCACTCCCATCGTATCCAAAGATGGACACAGATGTGTGGCTCAGTTTACTAGGTGGGATACCTTGCTCTTCGAGTGCCGTAGTTAAGATGAGGTTAAGTGCGAAACCCGGGTCGATCTGGACTCTATGTATCGGCATCTCTTTGATGTACCCTGTGAACTACAAGGGCCGGTTGTGCTTTGTCTCGCCTAGCAGGAGGTCTTCCTTATTGATGGTGAGGGTAGCACTTGCAACTTTTTGAACCGAGAGGCATTCAGTGCAAGGTCCCTTTGTTTCTTTCTTTTCTCCCTTTGAGAAGGTTTTTTACTTTTTGACCCTATAGTCCATTTCAATTTGTCGGACTTGTGGGGCACGTTTGTCGACATCCACATTCAGCCTTTGCAGTTCTGAAATGAGACTATCACGAGTTTGTGGTGACATTCATAATAAGTCTTGGATGTGCAATCGTTCAGGTATATGTTTGAAGTGCTCGATCAAGTCATACTTGAAAGCCTCCTTTGGGCCTGCATTTTCATTATCGTTGCCGCTTGAGGCATTAACAACTTGTTTTCCCGAAGGATTTACATAAGAAGAAAAAGAAAGTTGGTTGTAGTTTTTGTGGTAATCCCAGCCAGAGTGGTTACCTTTCCCAACTTCAAAAGCTTATAGAGGTGGCTCTTCTTTTGGAAGACCCTCTTCAGGCTCAAGGGGCTGATCATCCTATTTTGCCGAAAACACTTCTGCAGCAGTATTGCCGTCTTCAGTTATTGCGTTGCATGGAGCATTTTCCGGGAACAAGTCTTGAACAGCTTCCAACAACTTTTGTTCTTTGTCCAGTATCTCATTGATCCAGACATCCCCAATGAGGTTGGGTATCTGAGACCAATTGACTGGATTTTCTTTGAAGACTTCATAAACCAGAGCTTCTTCATGGTGATCAGTCGGAAGAGGCTTGAATTCTGATGTCACCGTTTTAGGAGACGAAGGCTGAGAGGATGCTATCTCAGTGGAAATCACCCGAGAATATGTAGCTCCAGAAGATATGCTACTGGATACATTTTGAGAGTCTGTGGCCTCAGCAGATGGAGCTTCAGAGGCACTATCATCCTGAACTATCACATTACAGGCAACTTTGATAGAAGATGCCTCAATAATGGCTTGTTAGGAATCAGACTTATCTTCCGATGTAAGAGGGTCATCAATCCAGCAACTTTCTTTGTTTTTCGGACTGGAGGAGATGCTTGTAGATTCTCCGGGACTTCCGGTTCTGGATTTTGATGAAGTTGATTGATGCGATCCTGCTCTTGTTCTATGGCAAGACGCTGTAAGATCCTTGCACATTCTGTAAGATCTGACATAGGAGCCAAGTCTTCTTCTTCATCTACCCCTTGTGGTTCAACCTGGTTGAGATCCACTAGAGCATTTATTTGCGCTGGGTTGACAACACTTTCTTGAACAGCCTCGTGGTCTTCATCATCATCAGACCAGGATCCTTGTGGCTGGAAGGGGTTATACCAAATTACTGGCATAGGGTGGGATTCCGGGATCCATTCTTCATCAGAGAGATATTCTCCGATTTCAAGGGATTCGTCCCATTCATCTGTGTCACTGGCAGTGTCACTAGGCTCGTATCCATTCATGGAGAACCCAACTACCGAGTTACAAGATTATGATGCCCCCTGCGTAGTCTCATCTCTGACTCGTGGTGGCATGAAATCACTGAGGGTGGATTTTCTTGCCCCTCATGAGGCATTGGGAAGAGACTCCTCTGTTACCCCTTGTCAAGTAGTAAAGGAGGTTTCTGCCTTTTCAGAGACCTCTTGCTTGGTTTGAGCCTTCTCCTGCTATTTGAACTTGCGGAGTTGTCTCTTGCCTTGCCTTCGCTGTTGAGCAATCAACTTTGTTTTGATGATCTCCCAATTTTCATCTTCTAGGAGATCGGGATGCACCCATATGGGCTGTCCTTCTGGTGTTGGGAAAGGCACCAGTTCTTGGGACGTCTAGGTCATTTTTATCACCTTGAAGGAAGTAGTGATTTTTTCCTTCGGTGATTTGGATGTTTGTCCATATGATACCATGTTAAAGGAGGCAGAACCATAGTTTTTCTCAAAGGTAATGACTCCATTTTTCCACATCTCGTTGATCTTCTCTCTCACAACGAAACATTGGTTGAGAGGATGCGAGACCATTTGGTTGTATGGACAATATCGGGGATGATTGGTTTTGCCAATATCTCCCAGTCTTTTGGGGTCAGGCAAGGTGAGGTTTCCATTTGCCAAGAGAGTCCCAAATATTTCTTCAACATCTTCATCGAACGGGTATTTCTTCTCTACTCATTTTTTGAAGGCATCAGAGAGTTCAGGTCTCTTACATGCAGCTTTGTTTTCAACTTTCTTTGGCGGCTGAGGGGCTGACTTGGTTTACACATTGAGAACCTCTTTTTTCTTTGTCTTCGAGGTCGGAATGGCGGTCGGCTCCTTCTTTGATGACCTCTAACTATTGAGGTCTTTGATCACGGTTTCAGCCTCCATAGACGCTTCTAGGAGTTCTCCCAGATTCTTCGATTTGTTGCTAATGATCATGGAGCGGATCCTTGCTCTCGTGTTGTTTCGGCAGATGTACACCAGCGACGCTTGTGGTAGCACATCTAAGCATTTGTATGCCATTGCTTTCCACTTATGAATGAAGTCGTATGTCGACTCATTCTCTCCCTGTTTAAGGCTGCAGAGTTTAGCCATAGTAACATGATGATCCTCACCTTTGAAGTGGGTCGGGAAGTGTGTCTCTAGCATGGTCCAGTTTTGAATGGAATCCTCTGGTAAAGTGGAGTACCAATCAAAGGTCGTACCTTTTAGAGTTTTTGCAAAGAGACGGATCTTGAGAGCATCTTAATCCGCAATAGCTCCCGTTAGGATCTTGAAGTGGATGATGTGTTGCCTAGCTGAGCCTTTCCTCGCATATGTTTGGAGAAGAGGTTGCTTGAACTTTGGAGGGAACGAAACCGAGTCCATCCATATGGGGTATGGTGGCTTGATTCCGTGTTCCTTCAATGTATCATCTTCTTTTGCTTTGGTGAGGATATTGTCAACGTCCTTTTTAGCAAAGGCGCATGACTCGTCTTCTCCACCGTTTGCCTCATCTTGTGGAGGAACTTCATCATTGTTTGGTGGACGTTGGAGAGTGAGAAGGAGGTTTTCCATTAGAACCTCTATTCTCTGTTGTCCTTGCTCTAGCTGCTGAATGCTTAGAGCCATGTCATCATGTGGTGGAGGTTGCTCAGAGTTTGTGACTAGGATATTCACTCTTCGTGAGTCGAAAGAGGATATTGCCTTAGTGACTGAGCTGGAGCTCATTATTCTAGATGAAGAGCCCGAGGAATAATCACTCCGGTGTCCTTGGCTTGGAGGAGTGGGAGAGTCTTCTTGATGTCTTCGTGTCTGGGAGACGCTGCGAGTCACCGCCCATCTGACATGTATTTTCGTTGCTAACTTATGGAGTTTTTTGGTTTTGCCAACCATGTGGACAGCAGGAACTTGGTCGGGTCTTTCTTTTTTGACCCATTTTTGGGAGATTTGAAGCTCAGAATGCTGGGTTCTTTGCTTCTCTAATCTCTTTTGTCGATATGCCGCGTGGCGACGTATACGATGAGCAATTTGAGCTTCAGTCAGCTCAGGCTGTGCTCTGGCAGTGAAGGATGTGGTCCCTCGTGCGTAGCAACCGAGCTTGTCTTCCTTGAAGAATGGCATGGACAGGATCTGGACGCGGTCCTTAGCCTGTCACAGCGAAGCTTTAAATTTCGCAAGTTCGGTCCCTGTTGAGATGAAGGGTCGAGTTGTAGGAGAGTAGGCCCTGGCAGGTTCTTGTCGATGAAGGCTCGGTCCCTGTTGAGTTTGGGCTTGTATGAGCAAGCCGGCTCGTGCTGAGTAGTTTTTGTAGTTTGGTGGTGGGTAGGTTTCTCCCCTTTGATGTAAGCGAGAGGATAAAACCGGTTCTCCTTGAGAAGGGCCATGTATACTGGCTTTGCAGATGTCTGGGACCTTCTTTGTTTTGGTGAAGATCGCGGGGACCAAGTCTTGGGGCAAACCTTGTTTTTTGTAGGTTGAGGCCTCGCGAGATTGCCATGAGCCTCAGGTTTCTTGGTGGCCGCCTTTGGTGTCGGAGCAGCGACACGTTGAGGGGGGTCTTCTGTTTCTTAGCAGGCGCCGTCTCTTCTACGGGTAGTGGGAATGGTCCCAGTGACCCGAAGACGATGGTCCAGGGAGTGGAGGTCGACCCGGTGTTTTGGGAGTTGCCGAGGGAGGTGACGCTTCGGTAGCTGGCGGGGTGCTTAAAAGTGCCCTTGCTTTGCTTCTCTTGAAGCACATCCATTAGTAATCACAAGAATATGGTGATCATAAATGGAAAATACTATGGTTTTGTCTTTTCAAATCGCTCAGCGGGCATGGCCCATTCTGAGCGTAATGAAGAAGGCAAAAAGCCATAGAAGGTATAATTGTTCTGAATGCAAGTATGGTCGGCTCGAAATGAGCATTTCAGTGACTGCTAGAAGCAATTGTAAACCTTAATTCAAGTTACCGAGAAGCGAAGCTCACTCGAGGTAAAATGATATAAGGTTGGAGATACATATGTGTCGGTCGCGAATACAGTAGACCTGAAAGGGCGCACTTGCACCGCTGGGCACAAATGTTGTAAATCGCATCCTTGAAGAGGACAAGAGATGGGATTTTTTTGAAAGGTCAAGATCGAATTCGCAAAAGAGAGCAAATGTTATTACAATCCAAACAAAGGCTCAGCGATTTCCGCGAGCCCTAAGTCCGAAGAGGAAGGAACCAGGATTTCTCATATTTGAATCCAATAATGACAAAAGTTTTTTTTTTTTTTTTTTCTGAGAAGTCAAGATTGAATTCATAAAAGAGAGCAAATGGTATTCCAATCCGAATACAGGCTCAACCATTTCTGCGAGTACTAAATCCGAACAGGAAGGAACCAAAATTTCTCTAATTTGAACACAATTGTGAGAGAAGTTTTTTTTTTGAAGAATTTTTTTTCAGAATTTTTTTTTGAAGAGTGCACATAGTTCTTCCAATTCGGTCTTATGAAACCTTAGTGGATAGATCAGCCCCCAGGTAAGGGTAGGATTACTTAATGAACCCGTTTGAAGGACCCTTGCCTCGAACAGTCTAGCTGCCTTCATACTCCGGACAAGGCTTTTCTTAAATTCACTTTGGTCAAAGAACGCAAATGGTGCAACCTTAATGCGTTTTTTTTTTTTTTTTGAAAGATCTCCTATGGACCCATCAAAGAGAGCAAAGTGGCCCTCCCAGTCTGAACGCTGGCTCAGCGATTCCCGCAAGCCATTATACGAAAAGGAAGAACCAAAGTTTCTCCAATTTGAGTCCAAAAGAGAGAAATTTGAAAGGCTTTTTTTTTTTGAAAGATCACAAATGGACCCATCAAAGAGAGGAAAATGGCAGCTCCCAATCCGAACGTTGGCTCAGCAATTTCTGTGAGCCATTGTACGAAAAGGAAAGAACGAAAGTTTCTCCAATTTGAGTCCAAAAGAGAGAAATTTGGAAACTTTTTTTTTTTTTTTGAAAGATCACAAATGGACCCATCTAAGAGAGGGAAATGGCCCCTCCCAATCTGAATGTTGGCTCAGCGATTTCTGCACGCCATTGTGCGAAAAAGAAAAAACCAAAGTTTCTCCAATTTGAATGCAAAAAAGCGAAATCTGAATCTTATTTTTTAAAGGTTAAGATTGGATTCACAAAAGAGAAGAAATGGAATTCCAATCCAAACAAAGGCTCAGCGATTTCCACATGTGCTAAATCTGAAAGGGAAGAAACCAAAATTTCTCAAATCTGAATCCAAAAAAAATCAAGGCACAAAGTTTCCTATTTTTGGAAAAGCCGAAAACTTTGTAGCCGATTTTCCGCCAAGTGTTGAAACTGGGTCAAACGATGTCGGAATGACCTGAAATTTGAGGTGAAGCTTCCTAAGCATTAGATAGGACCAACCATGGGCTTTTATTTGAGTTTTGAACTCGTTTAGGGTCCCATCGATGCTAGACTTGATTTCACCGTGCGGAAGATGTCGAGCTTTAATGTACGGTCAACCGATGTCCGATTGAGCTGAAATTTGACAGGGACCTATTAGAGTTATTTTGAGATGATCCATTAGCTCCAATTTGGATGTCATGGTCCCCGGGGACTCCACCGCCAGTAGGCTTGATTTTTCTTCCGAGCGTTAAAGCCGGGTCAAACGTCGTTGGAATGACCCAAAATTTGACGTGCAGCCCTTTCGAAGCATGTAAAAGCTACTTATGTGCTTTGTTTGATGAGTGGAGGCATTGGAGGTTCTCGACGCCGAGAGGCTTGATTTTTCCGTTCAAGAGTTGATGGAGGGTCAAACGGTGTAGGTTTGACTTGAAATTTGACGTGGAGCCTTTTGGAGGTATTTTGAGACCATCCATAAGCTCTGATCGAAGATTTGATGTCTTCGACACTGTCGCCATCGGGAGCTCTTGCTCAGTCGCTGGAGGATTGGAGTTAGGCCATACAATGTTGAAATGGCTCGAAACTTCATGTGTACCCTTCTTTTGGCTATTTTGAAGGATCTTGCAATTTTTGTTTGATTCTGACAAGATCTGACACTTGAAGCAGCTTTACCTATTTGCAGTAGGATGCGGCTCCAATAGCTTCTGATGTTGAGGAGGCTAAGTGACATTTTTAGTGTCAATACTCTCGAATTGGAGGCAAACCTGGAATCTCCCATGGAAATACATCTGGAAATTCACATACAACGGGGATTCCCTCCACCCCTTGGGACTGTTTATCGTCCATGATAAACACTATATATCCCTGACAACCACTTCTTAACAATTTGGATGCCTTCAAGGCTGAAATTAGCTTTGCTTAAGGGTTCTTCAGCTCTCCTTGAAATTGAACTCCCATAGGTGCAGCATCCAATTTAAAGCTAATAACCTTGGTGAAACAATCCATTGTTGGATGATGTCCAACTAACCAATCCATTCCCAGAATAATGTCAAAATCATGCATATCCAACGGAATCAGATTTGCTTGCAAGTTAACCTCTCATACCGTTACCGAACAATTGGGATAGTAGTTCCCACAAACAGTTTGTTTACCTACTGGAGTGGTGACGACCAAAACAAATGCAAGTTCGCTAATAGGAATAGTAACTAACTTAGCAAACTTAAGAGATATAAAAGAGTGAGTGGATCCAAGGTCAAACTATATCTTAGCTTCTATGCCACAGACGAGAAGTTTACCTTCAACAACATTGCCTGCTGCATCAACATCTACTTGGTTTAGAAGATAGGCACGTCCTTGCTGCCTTGGTCTATTATGTCCTTGGTTCTGCCTTCCTTGTTGGGCATTTCGGTTTTGTTGAGGAGGACGATTCTGATTTTGAGGTGGCTGTCTTACTTGTTGCTGCTGCTGGGGTTGTCTGGCTTGGTTTTGTATTGCTTGTTGATTCTGTGGGGGTGCTTGTTGTTGTTGTTGTGGAGGCCTGCTGCCCTAGTCATTAAGCCTTGGACAGTTACGAAGCAAGTGGTCAAAAGATCCACATTTGAAACATGCTCCTGTAACTTTGCAGCATTCGTCGGAGTTATGGTCCCTGCCACAATGTTCACATTGTCCTTGAACTTGAGCATTTTGATCTTGTCTTGGCTTCTTCTTTCGTTGCTGTCTTGAATATGCTTGCTGACGTTTCCTTTGAGCTTCTTGGATTATCTTTTTATGGATGTCCTCAAATTTGTAAGCTCTCTTCACCGCTTCTTGGAATGTAGTTGGCAGTACTACACCGGTAGCATGTTGTTCAAGAATAGGGTTCAGTCCCTCTAGAAATTTAATAATTTTCTTCTCCTCCGTATCCACAAGCTCCGGTGCATAGCGGGACAATCTCTCAAACTTAATGACATATTACAAGACCGTCATGTCACCCTGTTTAAGCAATTGGAATTCTACCGCTATCCGTCGTTTAATATGGGCTGGCACATACTTCTTAGTGAATTGGTCCTTGAAGGTAGCCCATGCAATGTCATTTGCGATGTTCTGGTAGCCATCGTTCAGTATCTTCCACCATATGTCTGCCAATCCAGTAAACATAGAAGCTGCTAGGTAGACTTGTTGTCTGCCTGTACACTCAAAAGAGATCGAAGACATTTTCTGTATTTGCCAACCAATCATCTGCTGTCAAAGGATCCTCCTTGCCGGTGAACTCCTTCGGGCCTCTCTTACGGAAGCGCTTAAACAAAATATTCGGATTTTGATCACGATTGTTGATAATAATTTGAGGACCTGTATGCTGATGTTACACCGGCTCTGGTCTCCTCCCTAATACTTCCAACAACTGTCTTTGGACTTCTGCCAATTCTTCATCCTTCTTTGCCATTTTCTCTTGTAATCTGTTCTGGATTTCATTTGCTAGCCTCTGTTGTTCCATCATCATCTCATTGGTCCTTTGTTGTTGTTCCATCATTCTCTATATGAAATCCTAAAATTGATTCTCTCTGGAGGAACTTGGAGTGTGAGCATTACTGCTGGAAGGGTTTGTGTTAGTGTAGTCTATACATAGAGGCATAGTGCTGCAAAACCATTTGTTAGTACAATAAATCACATAAAGAAACATAACCCCATATTCCCACGCAATACTAGCTAACGAAAGTTCCAACGATTCCTCTCCACGTCCCTATGTTTCTAGGTTGTTTTTAAGTGCCTGAAATGTATCTCGCTCTGAAACCAGTCCTGTCACGACCCCGGACAAGGATCCCCTCCTAATCCGGCGTCGTGGTGCTGCGGGTCAGAAAAATCCACCCCGCAAGCGCTAATTAGTTTCCCACAGGTTTCCGCAGTGATGATTCCACATGAATCACACACGTTCAATACATTTGTGGAAGCGTGTAGCAAACATTCGATCAAACCCCTTTCAAGAAAGAGAAAGTATAATACCACCATAGACTCGTGTCAGAGAGAGAAACATTACTAGCATATCCATGGTTAAGTTAAAGTTTACATCATATCCAAAGCAAGGTTAAGTTTTACACGTTTTCCTAAAAAGAAATAAACCAACATAGGCCAATACAAAGTCCCAATAAAAAAAAAAAAACGGGCTGTCTAATTCCCCAAAATGTTACGCCTATAACCCAAACACAATGCCTACATGACATTGTTAGGCTGCCACTCTTGCCCAACGGGCTTCTCACCTATCACCTCCTCACATGCCTCCTCGGTGGCAACGTTACCTAGATCTGAGCACAAAAAACGAAGGGTCAGACATGACGGTCTGGCAAGTAATTGAATCAAGTATAATCATGCTATTCATCAAAATTTTGAAATTTATAAAACAAGTATGATGGAAAGAGCCCAAATAAAACAAATAGTTCAAAGCAACATCCTTTGTAAAGTCAATGCTAAATCGAAATACACATTTGAAATAAACCTTGGTAACCACACAGAGCTATATTCATTGTCACACGAAGTAACAAGAGCACTCATGATATAAATTATCCGTCACACAAGGTGAAAAGGATTACGAAACATGACCCAGTAGAGCTGGGCATCACTCACGAGTCCCGCCACGGAATGGGCTAAATAACACGCATGATAATCCAAACTGCAGTTGGCACGAAATATTTAAGGACCCAAGGCAGTTGATCAGACCGACAAGGTTGTCCAACTTGAGTAGTGCTAACAAGAAAACAAATACACACTACTTTCGAAATCATGCTTGCTATGTTGAAATTCAAGAACTACTCACACTATTCCAAGAACACACGCTGATTCACAAGAATACACGAATAGTAGTCTCGACACGATGTGTAAAAAAACACAGTTCACACAGTGAATCTCAAAATGAGGTTTTAGAATACCCGAGTTCATTACACAATACCCCCCTCAATTCCTTGGGACCATAACCGTCGAGTTAATATACACTTTGAGGTCCCATGTCATCCATTCGTTTAGATGGAGCCCAACTCTGATGACAGTTAAGATGTCAATATATATACATCAATTAGGAAGGGTCCAAAAGGAATTGGGATTGAAACTTCCACTTTTCTCTTCACTTCAAAATTCTGGGTGTAGTCGGTCACCTATTGGTTGGACGTCGGCTAGCAGACCCTAAACAGTTCGGTTAGCTGAGCGCTAACCGACAGCTACCCGCCCATCAGGACAGGGAAACAACATTATGGAATTGGAACCAAGGATGTTCGGTCACCTGTCGGTCAACCAAAACCTCAAAATTTGGGACAAATGCATCATTCTCGAATTGGGACCGAGATAGTTTGGTCACCTGTCGGTTGGCTGTCTGCTAGCCGACCACTGACCGATAGCTGACCGACCCGCTGCGGGAATGCAATTCTGAAGCTGTTTTCAGTCCTTTCTTTCTTCCATCACTTCTTCTTATAACACCTCTCTTCCTGCACAAAAATGAGTCTACATGCTCCTCCCATTTCATCAACAACCATTCATTTCAATAATTTCCACATCCATAAATCCACCTCATAAAAATTCCTAAAAATTGCAATGTAGAAATCCCCATTTGAAAAAGACAATTCCAAGATCAGAAATTCAATGAAATAAATCACAGCACACAAGCATTGAGACATGGGTTTAGTAAATTAAACATGAAAACAAAGAAAGATTAAACCAATGGAAATTTAAAAGTAAGAAATCAAGCTCATAATCCATAAAACATTGCATGCACAACCACATTTCATTCAATTACTTGCCTTGGGCAGAAATGCACTCAAAAGGATCTCCTAAGACACCTGTCTCAGCTGGACTCCAATCTTTTGAAGCTCTAACAATGGAGAACAACCTCAAGAAGAAGATGAACTCAACTGGAATTCTTTAAAAAGGGTATCAAAAGAAAGCTTGAGAGGTGTGGAAGGGTTTGATGCACTCAAAACTCCAATTAGATCAAAGAAGGTCCAACATGCGAGAGGGAAAAAGTTGTGAAGAAGGGCTGGTTCTCACAAGCTCTCAGCTGATATGAAATGGATTCAAGAAGAAAAAGAAAGGAAGTGCACGTGGGTTTCATTTTAAGTTGACTGGGGTGTGGGCCCCACTAGGCCATATCACTTCAAGGGTTTAAAACTCCCTCCTGTGGGTCCCGAATGAGATCGGCGAAGAAGAACAAAATGATCATCGAAATGTCTAGTTTCCAAAGAGTATAATTTTGGCACATTTTTTGGATTTTGAAATTCATGGACAGATTTTGAGGTGAACAGACCGGTTTGCCCTTTCTGCTGAAAAACATGGTTTTGGGGGTTCAATTACACACGGAGCAATTATCAAGGTTGTTAAAGTCAAGAATACAAATCCGAAAGATCAAAATTGATGTTTTTTGAAAAATCAAAATTCGGATTCCCACACGAGCACGTGATGCACGGGCCGCCCCAGGCCCGGCCAAACCTAACTTAATGCCCTCGAAATTCCCCAAAGCTATTCAAAATGCTAATCTAACTAGAAATCCAAGCTAATCGTCCTCTAACCCTACTTACCAACTAAGCACAACTAAACAATCATTAAAAAAACTAAACCTGGATTGGGGTCTGACACCCTTGAAATTCGGGTCGCCGGAATTCCGCCGAAAGGGCACTTTTTCGGCCCCTTTTCGCGTTTTGAGTTGTTTGGCCCCTGTGATTTTTCCAAACTCTGATTTTTTGAGCATGATATCCATCGATCTTCGTCAATATCATGGATCCGCCGTCGAATCATAAAATCATCATCCGACGCTTCGGAATTGCCAACCGGCCGATCAAGAAAGCATACTTTCTACCCGACCGATCGTGAAATTGACTGGACAGACGTTGCCTGCCCATTGGTATAAATCAATGTCTGAAATTGCATGGTCTTCCGATGTCGATCAGCATGAAAATCCATCGATGATCATCGCCAGAAGAATTCCAAAAGATGCGGCGTAGCCCACGACTCTTCGTGCGACTTGGCGACCACTTAATGTTGTTAATTGACCTGTTTATGGCAACTTATTGCAGTCACTAACTCATTATTTGGACAACCCAATCAGAAGCAAGCAAATGGGAGTTACAAGTCAAAGGATTCATGGCATTTAAACCATGAAACTCCTCCCATAATGGAGATTAAAAGAAATTAAATGCTCTTTACTCTGCATTGACCAATCAGAAGCCAATAAAAAGGAGTTACAAAATCAAGAATTAAATACTTGTAACTCCTCCCATCATGAAGCATTAATGTAATCAATGCTCATAAACCCTTCCAATGGCCACCAAAAGCCTATAAAAGGCTGTCATTCCAAGGAGAAAGGGTCCTGAAAAATCCCCCGAAAAATTGCTAGAAAATTCTCGGAGAAATCTCTACGCAAAGAAGCTCGGCTACTCTGAAGAAATTTTGTTGCAAGAAAACACCACATGGTGATCAAAGTCGCTTGGGGGGACACCCCCCCAAGGTCCCCTATCCTTCTGTCCAACATGCCTAGATGTGGCTCTTCAACCCGTCTACTCGATTTTTATTGGATATAGGACCTTCCTTTGGCCTTTATTCTCTAAAAATCTGAGGTCCAAGCCAAGCCAAAGGAACCAAAGCATCAAATGTTCTCATCCAAACGAGTCCCCACAATCTCCTGAGAAGTTAGATCCCTTCTCTTGCTTTTTCTATTGTATTTTGTATTTTTTAAAGAGACAAAAAAATCACAATTCTTGTCTTTCTTCATTGATAAGATTTGTAAATCGCCTTTTACGGCACAAAACCACCTTTCACGGCATTCAAAATCTGTCTCTTTTCTTAAAAATATATGTAGAAAGTTAGAAAAAAGATTGATTTCCTTTCTACTTGTGAAGGTGGATCTCCAGATCACTATTTCTAAATTCAAAGTAGAATAGAAAATCTGGCATGCCCATACAAAAAATGTTGATGCCTGCTTTCCGCCCCGCCATACCCTGGCAGACCCGAGGCGGAGGAAGGCGAAGCTGGGTCCATCGAGTTGGCATACCCAGTGGGACTCGTTCGTTTCAAAGCTTGATGCTTTGGATTCTTTGGCTCCTTCCTAGTTGGTAGCCTATGTTGGATCTTGCATCTAAAAAAAACATGAGATGAGATTTTTTGGAAATTTCTTGCTTTGAGTTTATTTCTAGTCTTTCTTGTTGAATTTTTTTTTCCAGATTTCTCTTTTTTGGATTCAATTTTGAGAAACTTTGATCCTTTCCTCTTTGAACTCGATAGCTCGCAAAAATGTTTGTAGCTGTTGTTCATATTGGGGGATGGGCCATCATTTCTCTTTGATGAGTCCAATAGGGATCTTTTAAAAAAAATTATGATTTCATACTTCTCAGATTTTGGAAAAAAAAAAAGATTTCTCTCTTTTGGATTCTAATTGGAGAAACTTTGGTTCTTTCCTTTTTAAACAATAGCTCGCGGAAATCACTGAGCTGACGTTCGGATTAGGAAGGGTCATTTTCACTCTTTGATGGGTCCATTAGTGATCTTTCAAAACAAGAAAAAAATAAACAACAAAAATTTCAGATATTTTATTTTTTGGATTCAACTTTGAGAAACTTTGATCCTTTCCTCTTTGAACTTAATAGCTCGCAGAAATGTTTGTAGTTATTGTTCATATTGAGGGATGGGCCATCTTTTCTCTTCGATGAGTCAAATAGGGAACTTAAAAAAAATCTGATTTCAAACTTTTTCGATTTTGCAAAAAAAAAAGAGATTTCTCTCTTTTGGATTCAAATTGGAGAAACTTTGGTTTTTTCCTTTTCGGACAATAGCTTGTGGAAATCGTTGAGCTGATGTTCGGATTGGGAGGGGCCATTTCCTTTCTTTGATGGGTTCATTAGAAATCGTTCAAAAAAAAAAAAAAAAAAACACTAAGGTTTCACCAATTGCGTTCTTTGACCAAAGTGGATCTAAGAAAAGCCTTGTCCAGAGTGTGGGGGCAGCTAGACTGTTCGAGGCAAGGGTCCTTCAAACGGGTTCATTAAGTAATCTTACCCTTACATGGGGGCTGATCTATCCACTAAGGTTTCATAAGACCGAATTGGAGACCTACGTGTACAAAAAAAAATCTTCAAAATTTTTTCAAAACAAAAAAAAAACTTCTTTCATTTTTTAGTTCAGATTCGAGAAATCCTAGTTCCTTCCCTTTCGGATTTAGGGCTCACAAAAATGTTTGAGCCTATATTCGGATTGGAATACCAGTTGCTCTCTTCGATGAACTTGATTTTGGCCCTTTAAAAAAAAAAAAAACTTCCTTCAGTTTTGGGTTCACATTCGAGAAATTTTAGTTCCTTCTCTTTCGGATCTAGTGCTCGCAGAAATGTTTGAGCTTATATTCGGATTGGAATACCAGTTGCTCTCTTTTATGAATCCAATCTTGGCCTTTCAAAAAAAACCCCATCTCGTGTCCATTCCGAGGATGCGATTTGCAACATTTGTGCCTAGTGATGCTAGCACGCCCTTTTCGAGTCTATTGTATTCGTGACCGAGACATTTGTAACTCCAACCTTATATCACTTTACCTTGAGTGAGCCTCGCTTCTCAGTAATTTGAGTTAAGGTTTACAGTTGCTTCCAGCAGTCACTGGAACGCTCATTCTGAGCCGACCATACTTGCGTTTAGAATGACTGTACCCTCTATGGCTTTTTGTCTTCTTCATTATGCTCAGGATGGGCCATGCCCTTTGAGCGATTTGAAAAGGCAAAACCATAGTATTTCCCACTTATGATCACCATATTCTTGTGAATACTGATGGATGTGGTCTTCTTTTAGAAGTTTTCTAAACTAACCATGGCAGCTTCATTAACCATCACCTTTGACGAGAACAAGTACCAACTCATGCTTCAAGAGAAGCAAAACAAGCGCACTCACAAGCACCCTACCAGCAGCCGTAGCGTCACCTCTCTCGGCAACTCTCAAAACACCGGGTCAACCTCCACTCCCCGGACTTTCATCTTCGGGTCGCTGGGACCGTTCCCACTCCCCGTAGATGAAACTATGCCTGTCAAGAAGCAGAAGATCACCCCTGAACGTGTCACTGCCATGACACCAAGGGCAATCATCAAGAAGTTTGAAGCCCGTGGTAACCCCACAAAGCCTTAGACTGCAAGAAACCAGGTCTACCCCTAGACTTGGTCACCGAGACCTTCACCAAAACAAAGAAGGTCCCCAAACATCTGCAAAGCCAGCGTACCTGGCCCCTCTCAAGGAGAACCGGTTCTACCCTCTCTCTTACATGAAAGAGAAGAAACCTACCCTCCGTCAAACAAAATCAACTCAGCATGAGCCAGCTTGCTCCTACAAGCCCAAAATCAAATCATGCATCACCAGGCCTCGACAAGAACCTTCCAGGGCCTGCTCTCCTGCAGCTCGACCCTTCATCTCAATAGGGACTGAGCTTGCAAAATTTAAAGCTTCACAGCAACAAGCAAAGGACCGCGTCCAGATCCTGTTCATGCCAGTCTTCAAAGAAGATAAGCTCGGCTACTGCGCACGATGGACTACGTCCTTCCTTGCTCGAGCACAACCAGAGCTAATTAAAACCCAAATTGCTCGATGCATACGTCGCCGTGCAGCATATCGACAAAAGAGACTAGAGAAGCAAAGAATCCAGCATTCCACCCTTCAAGTATCTAAAAAATGGGTCGAAAAAGAAAGACCCGACCAAGTTGTCGCTGTCCATATGGTTGGCAAAACCAAAAGACGCCAGAAGTCAGCAACCAAAATTCATGTCAAACAGCCGGTGACTCGCAGCATCTCCCAGACACGACGACATCAGGAGGACTCTCCGACTCCTTCAAGTTATGGACACCGGAGTGATCATTCCTCGGGCTCTTCATCCAAAAGAATGAGCTCCTGCTCAGTCACCAAAACGGTATCCTCATTCGATTCCTGAAGGGTGATGTTCTGGTCACAAACTTTGAGCAACCTCCGCCGCACGATGATGTGGCTCTACGCATCCAGCAGCTGGAGCAAGGACAGCAGAGAATAGAGGTTCTGATGGAAAACCTCTTTCTCACTTTCCAACGTCTGCCCAATAATGAAGTCCCTCTAAATGTTGAGGCAAATGGTGGAGAAGACGAGTCACGCGCCCTTATAAAAAAGGACGTTGACGATATCCTCGCTAAAGCAAAAGAAGAGGATACACTGAAGGAGCATGGAATAAAGCCACCATATCCCTTATGGATGGACTCGGTTCCATTCCCTACAAAGCTCAAGTAACCTACTCTCCAAACATATATGGGGAAAGGTTCAGTTAGACAGCACGCCATCCACTTCAAAATCCTGAAGGGAGCTATTGCGGATCAAGATGCTCTCAAGATCCGACTCTTTGCAAGTACCCTAAAAGGTACATCCTTTGATTGGTACTCCGCTCTGCCAGAAGATTCCATTCAAAATTGAACCAAGCTAGAGACACGCTTCTGACCCACTTCGGAGGTGAGGATCATCCTATTACTATGGCTCAGCTCTGCAGCCTAAAACAGGAAGAGAATGAGTCAACGTACGACTTCATTCATAAGTCGAAGGCAATGGCATACAAATGCTCAGATGTGCTGCCACAAGAGTCGCTAGTTGACTTATGCTGAAACAAAATGAGAGCAAGGATCCGCTCCATGATCATCAGCAACAAATCAAAGAACCTAGGAGAACTCCTAGAAGCATTTATGGAGGCTGAAACGGTGATCAAAGACCTCAACAGTCAGTTATCATCAAAGAAAGAGCCAACAACCATTGCGACTTCAAAGCCAAAGAAAAAGGAGGTTCTCAATGTGCAAACCAAGTCAGCTCCTCAGCCACCAAAGAAAGCCAAAAACAAAGCTACAAGTAAGAGACCTGAACTCTCTGATGCCTTTAAAGAATGAGTAAAAAAGAAATACTCATTCGATGAAGATGTTGAAGAAAATTTTGAGGCTCTCTTGGCAAATGGGAAACTCACCTTGCCTAACCCCAAAAGACCGGGAGATGTTGGCAAAACCAACGATCCTCGGTTTTACCTATACCACTAGATGGTCTCGCATCCTCTCAATCAATGCTTCCTTGTAAGAGAGAAGATTAACGAGTTGTGGAAAATCGGAGTCATCACCTTCGACAAAAATTATGGGCCTACCTCCATTAACATGGTGTCATATGGACAAACATCCAAATCACCAAAGAAAAAGATCACTACTTCCTTTAAGTTGATAAAAATGGCCCAAACATCCCAAGAGTTGGTTCCTTACCCAACACCGGATGGACACCCCATATGGGTGCATCCCGATCTCCTTGAAGTTGAAAATTAGGAGGTCGTTAAAACAAAGCCGACTGCTCAACAGCGAAGGCAAGCCAGGAGACAACTCCGAAAGCTCAAACAACAGGAGAAAGATCAACCAAAACAAGAAGTCATTGAAAAGGAAGAGACTTCCTATACCGCCCCACTAGGGGCAACAGAAGAATCCGTTCCCAAGACTTCAAAAGTGGTAAGAAAATTCACCCTCAGTGATTTCATGCCACCACAGCTCAGAAATGAGACTACGCAGGGGGCATCATATTCTTGCAACTCGATAATTGGACTCTCCATGAATGGATACGAGTCTAGTGACACCGCCAGTGACACCGATGAGTGGGAGGAATTCCTTGAAACGGGAGAGTACCTCTCCGATGAAGAATGGATTCCCAAATCTTACCTTATGCCAGTAATCTGGTATAATCCCTTACAACAACAAAGATCCTGGTCTGATGATGAAGAAGATCAAGAGGCTGTTCAAGAAAATACTGCCAATCCAGCACTCACCAATGCCCCAGTGGAACCCAATAATGTCGAACCACAAAGGGCAGACGAAGAAGAAGATTCAGCTCCTATGCCTGATCTCGAAGAATATGCGAGGATCTTGCAACATCTTGCCATAGAGTAAGAGCAGGATTGCATCAATCAACTTCATCACAATCCAGAGCCGGAGGTCTAGAAAAATCTACAAGAATCTCCTCCTGTAACTATGGAAAATGAAGAAAGTTGCTGGATCGATGATCCTCTCACATCTGAAGACGAGTCTGAATCCCAGGAGTGCATTCTAGAGGCATCTTCTGTCAGAGTTGCTTGCAATGCGATAGCTTAGGATGATAGTGCCTCTAAAGCTCCATCTGCCGAAGCTGCAAACTCTCAGACTACGTCTAGTAGCATATCTTATGAAGCTACATCTTCTTGGGTGACTTCCACTGAGATATCATCTTCTCAGCCTTTGTCTCTTGAAACTGTGACATTAGAGTTCAAGCCTCTTCCGACTGATCACCATGAAGAAGCTTTGGCCGATGAAGTCTTCAAAGAAAACCAGGTCAATTTGTCTCAAATACCCAACCTCATAGGAGATGTCTGGACCGAAGAAATACTCAACAACGAAGAAAAGTTGATGGATGCTATTCAGGACTTGTTCTCGGAAAATGCTCCATGCAATGCAATCACTAAAGACGGCAATGCTGCTGCGGAAACATTTTCAAAAAATGAGAAGGATCAACCCCTTGATCCAGAGGGTGATCTTCCAAACAAAGAACCTTCTCCAGAGGCTCTTGAAGTTGGTAGAGGTACCCGCTCTGGCCGGGATTACCATAAAAATTACAGCCAATCTTCTTCTTCTTCTTATGTAAATCCTTTAAGAAAACAAGCTGTAAACGCCCCAAGTGGCAATGATAATGA
Organism: Persea americana; assembly: GCA_029852735.1. Classification (NCBI taxonomy): domain Eukaryota; kingdom Viridiplantae; phylum Streptophyta; class Magnoliopsida; order Laurales; family Lauraceae; genus Persea; species Persea americana. The sequence goes on from CM056813.1 coordinate 35,137,647, forward strand.
AAATGCAGGCCCAAAGGAGATTTTCAATTATAACTTGATTGAGCACTTCAAACACATACCTGCACGACTGCACATCCTAGACTTATTACGAATGTCACCACAAACTTGTGTAGTCTCATTTCAGAACTGCAAAGGCTGAATGCGGATGTTGATAAACATGCCCCACAAGTCCTACAAATTGAAATGGACTATAGGGTCAGAAAATCAAATACTTCCTCAAAGGGAGAAAAGAATAAAACCGTGGGATCTTGCATTGAATGCCTCTCAGTCCAAAAAGCAGCAAGTGCTACCATCGCCTTCGATAAGGAAGACCTCCTACTAGGTGAGACGAAGCACAACTGACCCTTGTACTTCATAGGGTACATCAAAGAGATGTCGATACACAGAGTCTAGATCGACCCAGGTTCTTCACTTAACCTCATCTCTACTTCGACACTCGAAGAGCGTGTTTGAGACCCAGAAATCCAAGTTTTGGCCAAAAGGGTAAAACAGCCATTTCACACCAAATCTGGACCCAAATTTTGAAATCTGAAAACTATGCCAAATTTGTACTTTTTGGAAATTAGATTTTTCGGTGATCGATTTTGTCTTCTTTGTCGTTTTCATCCAAGGCCCACAAGTCAGTGTTTTATCCATCTCAAATTTTGAAGTCAATGGGGCCCACAACCCATTTGACTTAAGTGGGTTGTCTTCCTCCCTTTCACTCACTCACGTTGGACGATTTCTGCAAACCTCTTCTCTTCAACCCAGCTGAGAAACTCTCCTTTCCCTTCAATTTCTTCTTTGCATGCCTAAGCTAGAAAGTTCCAAGTGAAAATCTGAAACCATCCTCTTCTTCCTCTCAACTCAAGGATTCCATTGCTACCATTTTCTTAAAGTTTCCAGCAAGTTCCAGGTATAAGGATCTTCTTCTTCCTTTCATTTTGGTCTTTTGAGCTCAGTAGGAGACCTTTTCTCTAGCATGCAAACCCATTTTCAGAATAGGGTTTTGGTTTGCTCAAAATGATGATTTTTGGAATGGTTTTCTTGGGGTTTTGTGTAGATTTCGTAGCTTCCTTTTGGGTAGGAGTTTCAGAGATCTTTGGATAGCTATTAGTGAAGGCAAGTGATCATTTTAGTCCCTTTTCGTTTGCATACAATAGTTGACAGATTTAGCTCCAATGCTTTGTTTGTTTCTCATGATTAGTTGAGCATTATGTTGTTCAAATATGTAATATGGTTGGGAATTTTGTTTTAGATTGAAATGCATATGCTAGTGTTTTATCTTAATGGTTTTCATTTAATTCAAGTAATTTTTATCTCGTTTAAATGTGTTGCAAATGGATGAAAGAATGGTGAAATGTATTGTGAATTGAATGGATATATTGGTTGCTGAATTTGGAATGGAAATGGCCCCTAGGAGAGCAGGGAGGCTCAGGGGATATGCAGGGATTTGACCAAGAAAGAAAGGAAGTGGAATGGAAAGAAGTGTGTAGGAAGGAGAACTCGAATTCTGACTAGAACTGGGCGGTCGGTCGTGCACAGTCGGTCAGCTAGCAGTTAACCGACAGGTCCACTTCGGTCAACCGACAGCCAACCGAGTCTAGTTTGGTTCCATTTACAGAAACGTGTTTTTGACAGGGAATCGTTGGTCAGCCGTTGGCTAACCGACATGCTCAACATCGGTTGACCGACAGCCAACAGGGGGAAGTTCGGTTCCATTTCCAGAATGGTGATTTCTGTCAGGAAATCTGACGGTCAGCCGTCGGTTAGCTGACGGTTAACCGACACTCACGTACTCGGCTAGCCGACAGGTAACCGAGAGCTGACCGAGTTTTCAAAAGTAGATTTGTTTGCGGGATTTACTTGGGATTAAAAACCTGAATATGATTAGGAATTTTCAAGCTAGAGTTTGTGTGCTTGAGGCTCAAAATGTCTTTTTACCTTCTAAAACACCAATCTCTCTCTTTGAGACATTCGGGTCACAGCCACATGAATATCAAATGAACGGTCTTATCGTATACTTGACGAGTTTCACTTGGGGTTGTGATTTGATACATCGAATTCCATTTTCTAGCACTTGCTTTGTTTGTACAAGTATAAGTTTGTTCTGAATTGCTTAAGAACCTTGTTAGGAAACACCTTACAATCTATTCTTGTTAGCTTCATTTTGCATTGTTTTGATAAGTGTTTTCCCTTGTTTTCGATAAGTTTTATACAAGCCTCAACATGTTTTGTGCATACATGAATATCATTGAATACCACTGAGTCTGGAATGCCCCTTCAGTCTAATCCACTGTCCGGGGGTCCTTAAACATGTGGACTATCTGCAGATTAGTCGTGTATTATATTACACATCGTGTGTGTTCCGGTTCCGCGGCCGGCCTCCCCATCTATCTTGTGTGAATGAGAAAGGATGGACTCGTTATGGATTAATGAATCATGATGTTTTCATGAAATCATGCTAGTTTTGCTTTATACTCTAAATATGTTTAGTTAAGAACTCATGCCATGTTTTAAGTATTGTTATTTCATATTTCAATTGAATTACATTATGTCTAAATTGATTACATGCCAGACCATCGTGTCTGACCCCTGTTGCTTTGGTGTTTTAGATGCAAGCACCATTGCCCCTGAGGAGGAGTGCCCGGAGGAGGCTTTTGAGCCACCCCCAGCCCGAGAGTGGCAACCCGACGACGTCCTCTAGATGTCGGGTGGGATCTTGAGTACGACACATGTTGATGGGAATAGTTTGTTTTATTTTGGATTGTATGGCCTTTGTTGGCTTTTTTTCATACTTGGGAATGTGTAAACTTAACTGAACTTACTTTTGTCCTTTTGAAACTCGAAAGGTAAATGTTGGAAATGCCATGTTATGTTTCCTCCTCTGATTATTGTCTTGATAATGATTTAATTTATGTACGTGGACGTGATGTCACATGTATTGGGAAAGATAAGATTACTTGCACGCCTCCGCAAATCAAAATTCAAGTGAGACAAATTCCAAGTGTGTTTTGGGAATCCTTACCCCTGAAACCTGTGGGTTAATCATAGATAGTTGGTAGCAAACACTTCATAACACTGTCGCGGGCCTGGGTCTCGGTCCGGGGTCGCGACAAAAATGACAGAATTTTGCTTTGAAAAATCCTAGCAAAATTTTGGCATGGTTCCGAGGAAATTCTGAAGAAAAGGCAAACACCTCGAAAAAGATAGGATGGTTAAAAATGAGCTTAACACTGCTACGAACTCATAATCCATGGAGAATTCTCAAAGAAGGCTCGAACTCAAACATTGCTACGAGATTAAGCCAGTCTTCTCAAACCTCCGCAAAATTGGAAAAGGGCTCAACATTGCTGTGAGCTCCAGACTCCAAAACTTGCAAAGATCCTTAAAAACCCCGCAAGACTAAGAAAGGGCTCAACACTGCTGCGAGCTCCGAATGCCAAGACTTGCAAAAGATTTCCAGGTGTGCATTATCATGCTTCCAATTCCATTTACAAAAATCATGCATAGAAGGAAAGTTGTCATATATTAGATGACCAAGTCAAAATTCATGCATGAGCATCTTGAAATCCATAAATCTCATTATCACGGTGAGCAAAAGTGGGGGGGGGGAAAAAAAAGAAAGGACCTCTTTCAAAAAAAAATTTGGGCTGGCCCACAGGCCGTGGCCCACTGCCACATGGCAGTATGGCTAGGTTTGTACGGACTTTTCCTTATAGCCAAGAAAAAAAAACCAATAAAAAAAAGGAAAAAACCGTGAGGAAAGAAAAAAAAGAAAGAAAAGAATAGGGGTACACAAAAAATCCAGTATCACCGCAAAACCGGACCAAACTGACCAAACCAGGCAGTTCGGATCGGTTTATAGTTGATCGGTTCGGTTAATGGTTTGGTAATCATAAAAACCGCTTACATCGGTTCGGTTAATGGCCTGGATATAAAAAAAAAAACTGCTTAAACAGAACCGTCTGTGTACATTAACTTAAGTATTGCTTTTTTACTATTTTAGCCATAGGGTTTCGTTCACCAGTTTCATAGTTACATTTGACAACTCATTCTTACATGAACTCAATACTACCTCTGTGCCTCATAGTTGATTAGTTCTGCATCAGTTTTTTGCCCCCTCTATTTTCAACTTTTGAGATTTTCTTTTCTTGGTTGGATTGTAGAATTTATATTCTATAATATGATTATGTGCTTGCGTTTAGTCCAAACTCTCTTTTTGGAGTAGAATTATTTTTTATTTGGATCATTGGAATGTTGAATTTTTATGTTTGCACTAAACATTGGAAAAAATGCAAAGGATGGGGTCTCATCATTTTGAAATTTTCAATGTTTGATTTAAAAAAAAAAAAAACAAACAACGGTTTAACCGACTGAACCGAATCGAACCGTTTGGTTTGGTTCGGTTCAGTTTAAGTCCTCTGCATCGGTCGGATCGAATCGGTTAATTAAAAAACCGATAGGTTTGGTTTGGTTATTGGTTTTAGTGTTAAACCGATCCGAACTGCCCATGTACAGCCCTAGAAAAGAAAGAAAAAAACGTGTGAAAAAAAATAGAGAGAGAAAACATGTGGAAAGAAAAGAAAGAAAAAAAGAGAAAAGAAAAAAAAGAGAGAAAGAAAAGAAGAAAAGGAAAGAAAGAAACTTTTCTACTTCTACATGGAGCTTCTAGATGAGGAAGAAAACATACTTGAAGCCATAGATAGAGAAGAAGATAAAAAGCTTGAAGAGTCTTGAAGAAGAGAAGATCTTGGAGCACTCTTGAAGACTCTTGCAAAAAGAAAGCAATAAAAGAAAGAGGTCCAACCTCCCTTGCTTTTATAGAAAAGAGCAAACCAAAAGAGGAAACAAGGAGAAAAGTAAGGAGGTAAGTGCTAAAAATTAGCAACCTTCCAAAAAGAAAGATTCTTTCAGAGACTTTCTCGCAAAGAAAGATGCTTTGAGAAACTTTCTCCCAAAATCAAGGAAACTTGAGAGATCCACTCCAAGTAAGGATAATTTTTAGATATTCTCCACCCAAAAGAGATATTTTTAGATATTCTTCACAAAAATGACACCACCTGAAATCTAAGCCATCTACAAAGCTTAAGGCCCTATGGGTTAGCCCACATGAGCCAGGTTTGACCACCTAGGCATAAAAAGCGGCTTTTAGTCAAAATCCCTCTTACTAAGTAGACAAAAATGGCTTTATACCTCTTTTGAGTCGATTGGACCATATAAAAGAATCCAAGCCTCATGAGTTTTTAAAAAATCCAAACCATCCCACCTCATGAACCAAATAAAGCCAAAATCTTGAAATTGACATTCCACAAAAACCCAAACCACTCCAATGGACCCAAAATTGTCCCAAAGAGTAACCAAAAAACCAATCCATTGTCCCCTAACTTGCCACATACAACTTGTTAGGTCACAAGGCCAAAATCGAAATCCAATACCTGACCCCCTAACCTGCCACATACAGCTTGTTAGGTCACAAGGTCAAAAACCAAAAACCTTTTTAATTGCCTAATGCGCCACATAAAGCCTTTAGGTTCACAAGGTCAAAGAGAAAAATCCAAAACCCAAAAGCCAAATCCAAATGTCATTTTCAAAACTTTGCCTTGAGATGGTACGTGACTCTCTCACTGCCATAAAATCACCTTAGAAACTCAAAAGGCTACTCTGTAAAAAAAATGATCAGAGACTCTTGGTTAAGTCAGAAGCTCTCCCTTAAAGTTTTTTTCGAGGCACATCGACTGCATAAGCTATGCAATTCATCGCTGTACCTCGAGGGGGCATTTGTTGACACCAAAAATGTCACTTTGCCTCATCAACAAATAAGGCTACATGGAGCCGCATCCTACTACAAACAGGCAATGCTTGTTAGACCCTGACCGAGGTTTGTTATGGTTAATCATGGTTTTAGTTTTGTTTAGTTAGTAAGTGGGATTATAGGACGATTAACTTAGATTTCTAGCTAGATTAATAGTTTTGAATAGCTTTGGGGAATTTCGAGGATGTTGAGTTAGGTTTGTCGGGTCCGGGGTGGCCTCTGCATCGTGTGCTCGTGTGGGAATTCGGGCTGTTGATTTTGGAAAATAATGGTTTTTGAATCTCTAAGGTTGTATTTTATTCTGAACAACTTTGGAAATTTTACCAGTGTGTATTTGAAACCCAAAAATCATGTTTTCCAGCAAAAAGGGCAAAACGCTCTTTTCACCTCAAAATTTGTGCACGAATTTCGAAATCCCAAAAGTATGCCAAAATTATATTTTTTGGAAACTAGACATTTCGATGATCGTTTTTCTCTCTTTCGTCAATCTGATCCGGGACCCACAGGAAGGAGTTTTGAGCCCTTTAAGTTTTAGATAAGTGGGACCCACAATCACTTAAACCCATTCAAAGGAGAACCCGCGTGAGTTGCCCATCTTCTTCTTCATTCGTTTTGCACCCAGCTGAAGCCTGAGAAGATCAGCTCTTCCTCTTCTCTTCCAACCTCTCTCTCTCTCTTCTTGCATGTCTCCTTTCCTTGGTGGAAAGTGGAGATTTGACCTCATAAAACCCTTCCCCTTCCTCTTGGCTGTCTTTTGATATCATCCTTGAAGAGATTCAGCTGGAACCATCCCTTTTTCCAAGCTTTTCTCCAGTGTCAGAGCTTCTAAATTTAAGCAATGGTTTCCAACTCTCTATCATGGTTTTCTTGAACCCTTAGGAAGATTTCTTTCATGCATGCAAAAGGGTTTATGGAAAACTTCTTTGATTTCGAATTTCATGGAGTTTTGAGTGGGTTTTTCATGGGTTTTTTGTAGATTGGAGTTCAGCTGTAGGGAGAGGTGTGAGAGGAGCTTTTCTTGAGTGATTTTCCTACCCAAGGCAAGTAATTGAATGAGATGGATTATGCATGCAATGTTCTTGGAATTATGGATTGATTTCCTTACTTTAAGTCTCCATTGGTTTAATTCCCATCTTTGTTTAATGTTCAAGCTTATAAATACATGTTTCTATAGTTCATATGCTGAACTCTATTGCATGGATTTCTATTTTAGAGTTGTTTCATTGAAATGGGAATTTCCACACCTTAATTGTTAGGACTCGTGTGAGTTTGATTTATGGATTTTGAAGTGAATGAAATGAATGGTGGATGGATAAAATGGAGGAGCATGTAGGCTCATTTTATTGCAGGAAATGAGAGGGGTTATATGGAGAAGTGAAGGAGAAACAAACTGAAGGGAACCAGCTTCAGAAATGTTGTTCCGCAATGGGTCGGTCAGCCGTCGGTCAGGGGTCGGCTAGCCGATAGGCTAACCGACAGGTCACTGAGCCATCTCAGTTCCGTTTCCAGAATGCTGCATTTGACAAGAGTTTGGGGGTCTCAGTCGACCGACAGGTGACCAAACATCCTCGGTTTCGGATCCAGAATGTTGTTTTCCTGATCTGATGGGAAGGTTAACTCTCGGTCAGCACTCGGCTAACCGACATGTTTAGTGTCAGCTAACCGACTGCCAACCGACAGGTGACCTACTATACCCAGTTTTCTGAAGGGAAGGGAATGATGAGGTTTTCAATTACAATTCCTTTTGGATACTTCCTAGTTGATGCATACACATTGGTATCTTGAATGTCGTTAAATATTGGGCACCACCTAACGAATGAACGACATGGGGTCCCAAAGTGTATACGAACTCGATGGTTATGGTTCCAAGAAATTGATTGAGTGATGTGAAATGGATTTATGACTTCTAAATCTCATTTGTGATTTTGTGTGCGTGAACCGTGTTTTATATACATCGTGTCGGGACTACTATTCGTGACTTCGTGTGAAACAGCGTGTGTTCTTGAAATAGTGTGAGTAGTTCCCGAATTTTTATATAGTAAGCATGATCTTGAAAAGTAAGGTGTATTTGTTTTATTGTCGGCACCACTTGGCTTGGACGACGTTGTCGGTTTGATGAACCGTCTTGGGTCCTTAAACATTTAGTGCCAACTGCAGTTTGGGTTATTGTGCGTGTTATTTAGCCTGTTCCGCGGCAGGATTCGTGAGTGATGCCCAGTTCTTCTGGGTCATGTTTCGTGCTCCTCTTCACCTTGTGTGATAGAGAATTTCTATCGTGAGTGCTGTTGTTACCTTGTGTGACATAGAATGTAGCCTCTTGTGGTTGCCAATCTTTACCTTAAATGTGTTTCGTGATTTATCATATGGTTTCCTAAGGAATGTTGTTTTGAGCTATTTAATTCATTTGGTTCTTTACACTGTACTTGTTTTATTAATGATAAATTACTGATTTATAGCATGGTTGTATTTGATTCAATTACCTGCCAGACCGTCGTATCTGACCCCTTTGTTTTGGTATTCAGATACGGGTAATGTGTCCCTTAAGGAGGACTACGAGGAGATTGTAGGCATGCAGCCCGGTGGGCAGGAGTGGCAGCCCAACGATGTTATGTATACATCGCGTTGGGGCTTGTGGCAAACATTTTGGGAATCCAATGACTTTTATTTTGGGTTTTTGTTATTCGCCAATGTTGGCCTATTTTTCTTTTGGGAACTTGTAGAAACTTAACTTGCTTTTGTAGTGTTGTAAACTCTAACTTAACTATGGGTATGCTAATGATGTTTTCTCCCTTTGACATTAGTCCATGATGTAATTATGCTTTCTCTTATTGAAGCTAATTTGATAGAGTGTTTGCTACATCATTCCGCAAATGAGTTGAATGTGGTTGTGATTCGCGTGGAATCCTCACCGCGGAAACCTGTGGGAAATAAATCTGCGCGTGCAGGGTGGAATTTTCTGGCCCGCCGTGCTGCGGCACTGGATTAGGACGGGGTCCCGGTCTGGGGTCGTGATAGGACTGGTATCAGAACGAGACACATTTCAGGCATTTAAAAAACAATGTAGGAACTTAGGGACGTGGAGAGGATTCGTTAATTAGTATAGCGTGGGAAGGTTGGGATTAAGTTTCTTTATGCTATTTATTATACTAACAAGTGGTCTTGCAGCACTATGCCTCCACGCAGACACTACACCAACACCAACCCTTCCAGCTGCAATGCTCATACTCCAGGTTCCTCTAGTGAAAATCAATTCCAAGATTTCATATAGAGAATGATGGAACAACAACAATGGACAAATGAAATGATGACGGACCAGCAAAAGAGGGCTAACAAGACACAGGCCAGATTGCAAGAACAAATGGCCAAAAAGGATGAAGTGTTGGCCCAAGTCCAAAGACAGTTGCTAGAAGTACTAGGGAGGAGACTGGAACCAGTACAACATCAGCATACTGGTCCTCAAATTATGATCAACAATCGCGAGAAGGACCTGAATATCTTGTTTGAACGCTTTCACAAGCGAGGTCCTAAGGTGTTCACAGGCAAAGAGGACCCATTGTTAGCAGATGATTGGTTAGGTCATACCGAGAACATCTTCGATCTTTTCGAATGTACAAGCAAGCAACAAGTCCACCTAGCAGCGTCTATGTTTACCGGTTTGGCAGACATATGGTGGAAGACATTGAAAGATGGCTACCAAGACATTGCAAATGACATTGCATGGACTTCCTTAAAGACCCAGTTTACCGAGAAGTATGTACCGGCCCATATCAAACGATAGATGGCAGTAGAATTTCAATTGCTAAAACAAGGTGACATGACAATCTTGCAATATGTCACTAAGTTCGAGAGATTGTCACGCTATGCACCAGAGCTTGTGGATACAGAGGAGAAGAAAGTTACAAAATTTCTAGAGGGACTAAACCCGGTTCTTGAGCAAAATGCTACCGGGGTAGTATTGCCCGCTACTTTCCAAGAGGCGGTGAAGAGAGCATACAAATTCGTAGATATTCATAAGAAGATAATTCAAGAAGCTTAGAGGAAAAGTCAACGAGCATATACAAGACAGCAATCGAAGAAGAAACCAAGACAAGATCAAAATGCCTAAGCCCAAGGACAATGTGAACATTGTGGCACAGATCATAACTCCAATGAATGTAGCAAAGTTACTGGAGCATGCTTTAAATGTGGATCTTTTGACCACTTACTTCGTAACTGTCCAAGGCTGAATGAACAAGGCAACAAGCCTCAGCAACAACAGCAACAAGCACCCCAATAGAATCAAGCCAGACAACCCTAGCAGCGACAACAAGCAAGGCAGCCACCTCAGAATCAGAATCGTGCTCCTCAACAAAACAGAAATGGCTAGCAAGGAAGGCAGAACCAAGGACAGAATAGGCCAAGGCAGCAGGGACGTGCCTATCATCTCAACCAAGTGGATGCTGATGCAGCAGGCAATGTTGTTGAAGGTAAACTTCTCGTCTGTGACATAAAAGCTAAGATATTGTTTGACCCTGGATCCACTCATTCTTTTATATCTCCTATGTTTGCTAAGTTAATTGCTATTCCTAGTAGTGAACTTGCATTTGTTTTGGTTGTCACCACTCCAGTAGGTAAACAAGTTGTTTGTCGAAATTATTATCCCTATTGTTCAATTATGGTAGGGGAAGTTAACGTGCCAGCAGACTTGATTGTCTTACATATGCATGATTTTGATATTATTCTAGGAATGGATTGGTTAGCGGGACATCATACAATAATGGATTGTTTCACTAAAGTTATCACCTTTAAGTTAGATTCTGCTCCTATGGAAGTTATAGTGCAAGGAGAACTCAAGACCCTTCAGGCAAGATTAGTTTCAGCCATGAAAGCTTCCAAATTGTTAAGAAGTGGTTGTTAGGGTTATATAGCATTTATGACGGAGGATAAACGATACCAAGGGGTGGAGGGAATCCCCATAGTACGCGAATTTCCAGATGTTTTTCCAGAGGAGATTCCAGGTTTGCCTTCGATTAGAGAGATTGACTTCACGATCAAGCTAGTGCCAGGGATTGCTCCAATTTCGATTGTACCTTACAGAATGGCTCCGGCGGAATTGGGAGAGTTAAAGATACAGTTGCAAGATTTATCAAAGAAAGGATTTATTAGACCAAGCATCTCACCTTAGGGAGCTCCGGTTTTATTCGTCAAGAAGAAGGATGGCAGTTTAAGAATGTGCATTGATTACAGGAGGTTGAACCAAGTCGCTATCAAGAATAAATACCCACTTCCAAGAATAGATGAACTATTTGATCAGTTGCAAGGAGCAGCGTACTTTTCAAAGATTGACTTACGATCCGGCTACCATCAGTTGAGAATCAGAGAATCAGATGTACCAAAGACGGCCTTCAGGACTAGATATGGGCATTATGAGTTCCTAGTGATGCCCTTTGGATTGACAAATGCGCCGGCAGTGTTCATGGCATTAATGAACAAGATTTTTGCACCACACTTGGATCAAATCATGGTGGTATTCATCGATGATATTCTTGTCTACTCTAAGTCCGAAGAAGAACATGAGTAGCACCTGAGGACATCTTTGCAACTTCTAAGAGATAACCAGCTCTATGTGAAGCTCGGGAAGTGCGAATTTTGGCTAGAACAAGTTGCTTTTCTAGGCCATATTATCTCCAAAGAAGGTTTAGCGGTCGATCCAACCAAGATTAAGGCAGTCATTAAGTGGGAAAGACCGAAGAATGTGATAGAAATCAGGAGTTTCTTAGGCTTGGCAGGTTACTACAGAAGATTTGTGCAAGGATTTTCGTCTATTTCATCACCTTTGACCAAGTTAACTCGGAAAAATGTGCCATTTGTGTGGAATGAGAAATCCGAAGCCAGCTTTGAGGAGTTAAAAGGGAGATTGACTTCAGCACCTATTCTTACATTACCATCGGGCAGCGGTGGATTTGTGGTTTATACCGATGCTTTGAATGTCGGACTCGGTTGTGTGCTGATGCAAAATGGCAAGGTAATTGCATATAGCTCTAGGCAATTGAAGGAACATGAGAAGAATTATACAACCCACGACTTAGAATTGGCTGCAGTCGTTTTTGCCTTGAAGATGTGGAGACATTACCTCTATGGAGAAAATTTTGAAGTTCATTCGAATCATCGTAGTCTCCAATATTTGTTTTCTTCGAAGGAATTGAACATGAGGCAGAGGAGATGGATGGAGTATATCAAAGATTACGATTTTCCAATCAAATACCATCCGGGTAAAGTGAACGTCGTTGCAGATGCATTGAGCAGAAAGTCTGGAAGCATGGTTAGTTTGAGAGGTTTGGGCATAATACATCAGCTTGAAGATTTGTGGGTTGAGTACTAACCGTTGAGACAGGGAGTTATGCTAGCAAACATGATAGTGTCTGAGCCTATTTTTATTAAGAAAATCAAGGAGACACGGTTACAAGATCCAGACTTAGCAAGAATTGTGGAGCACATCTCAGAACGTCCAGATTTCAGAATCGTGGAAGGAGTGCTATACTTTCGGGACCGACTGTGTGTACCAAAGATTGAAGAATTGAGAAAAGAAATCATGACCGAAGCCCATAGCACTAAGTATTCTATGCATCCGGGGAGTACCAAGATGTACCATAAATTGAAGAACAGATTTTGGTGGGGCAATATGAAAAGAGAAATTGCAGCTTTCGTGTCGCGATGTATGACTTGTCAACGGATAAAGGCAGAACATCAGAAACCAGCAGGACTTTTACAGCCATTAGAGATTCCCCAGTGGAAATGGGAGCATCTCACGATGGATTTTGTTTCAGGCTTGCCCACTACTAGCAAAGGGAACAATGCAATATGGGTCATCGTTGATCGTCTGACCAAATCTGCACATTTCATTCCATTGAAGACCGGGAAGAGGATGCAAATGCTATCACTCATATAGACGGTCGTTAACGAAATAATCAATAGGCATGGTCAACCAGTTTCTATTACTTCAGACTGGGACAGCAGGTTTGTCTCCAGGTTTTGGAAAACTCTACATGAGTCTATGGGTACGAAGCTCCAGTTTAGTACAGCGTATCATCCTCAGACAGATGGCCAATCAGAGAGGACGATTCAGACCTTAAAAGACATGTTGTGAGCTTGCGTATTGGATTTCAAGCATTGGAATGGCACCTTTCAAGGCGTTATACGGTAGAAGATGCAGAACTCCTGTGTGTTGGGAAGAGGTCAGAGAACGTAGCTTTCATGGACCGACGCTGATCGGGGAGACCAACGAGAAAGTGAAATTGATTCATGAGCGTTTGAAGGTTGCTAGAAGCCGACAGAAAAGTTACGTGGATGTTTGAAGGAAAGATTTACACTTTCAAGTAGGAGATAAGGTGTTTTTGAAAGTGTCACCGATCAGAGGGACTTTGAGGTTCGGACAGAAAGGCAAATTATCAAGCAGGTTCATTGGACCATACGAGATTTTCAGTCGCATTGGTGAAGTGGCCTACATACTTGCCTTACCGCCAGAGCTTTCGGGTGTGCATAATGTGTTTCATGTTTCCATGTTGAGAAAGTACGTCCGCGATCCCTCACATGCGTTGCAGCACGAACCGTTGGAAATTCGAGAGGATACTACTTATGTGGAGAAACAGGTTAGGATCACTGATACAAAAGAGCAAGAATTGAGGAATCGAACCATTCATTGGGTCAACGTACTTTGGGAGAATAATGAACCGGAAGAAGCCACATGGGAACTATGGGAGCAGGTTCAGAAGAAATATCCTCACCTATTGCCAGAGGTTAGTGTTCATTTGGAGGACCAAATGCTCCAAGGGGAGGAGGATGTCAGACCCTGACCCAGGTTTATTATGGTTAATCATTGTTTTAGTTTTGTTTAGTTAGTAAGTGGGATTAGAGGATGACTAACGTAGATTTCTAGTTAGATTAATAGTTTTGAATAGCTTTTGGGAATTTCGAGGATGTTGAGTTAGGCTTGCCGAGCTCGGGGTGGCCTGTGCATCGCGTGCTCGTGTGGGAATTCGGGCGGTTGATTTTGGAAAATAATGGTTTTTGAATCTCTTGGGTTGTATTTTATTCTGAACAACTTTGGAAATTTTACCTGTGCGTATTTGAAACCCAAAAATCAAGTTTTCCAGCAAAAAGGGCAAAACGGTCTTTTCACCTCAAAATCTGTGCATGAATTTTGAAATCCCAAAAGTATGCCAAAATTATATTTTTTGGAAACTAGACATTTCGACGATCGTTTTTCTCTCTTTCGTCGATCTGATCCGGGACCCACAGGAAGGAGTTTTCAGCCCTTGAAGTTTTACCTCAGTGGGACCCACAATCACTTAAACCCATTCAAAGGAGAACCCACGTGAGTTGCCCATCTTCTTCTTCATTCGTTTTGCACCCAGTTGAAGCCTGAGAAGATCTCTCTTCCTCTTCTCTTCCAACCTCTCTCTCTCACTTCTTGCATGTCTCCTTTCCTTGGTGGAAAGTGGAGATTTGACCTCATAAAACCCTTCCCCTTCCTCTTGGTTGTCTTTAGATATCATCCTTGAAGAGATTCAGCTGGAATCATCCCTTTTTCCAAGTTTTTCTCCAGTGTCAAAGCTTCTAAATGTAAGCAATGGTTTCCATCTCTCTACCATGGTTTTCTTGAACCCTTAGGAAGATTTCTTTCATGCATGCAAAAGGGTTTATGGAAGACTTCTTTGATTTCGAATTTCATGGAGTTTTGAGTGGGTTTTTCAGGGGGTTTTTGTAGATTGGAGTTTAGCTGTAGGGAGAGGTGTGAGAGGAGCATTTCTTGTGTGATTTTCCTACCCAAGGCAAGTAATTGAATGAGATGGATTATGCATGCAATGTTCTTGGAATTATGGATTGATTTCCTTACTTTAAGTCTCCATTGGTTTAATTCCCATCTTTGTTTAATGTTCAAGCTTATAAATACATGTTTCTATAGTTCATATGCTGAAATCTATTGCAAGGATTTCTGTTTTAGAGTTGTTTCATTGAAATGGGAATTTCCACACCTTAATTCTTAGGACTCGTGTGAGTTTGATTTATGGATTTCGAAGTGAATGAAATGAATGGTGGATGGATAAAATGGAGGTGCATGTAGGCTCATTTTACTGCAGGAAATGAGGGGTTATAAGGAGAAGTGAAGGAGAAAGGAACTGAAGGGAAACAGCTTCAGAAATGCTGTTCTGTAATGGGTCGGTCAGCCGTCGTCAGGGGTCGGCCAGCCGACAGGCCAATCGACAGGTCACTGAGCCATCTCAGTTCCGTTTCCAGAATGCTGCATTTGACAAGAGTTTGGGGGTCTCAGTTGACCAACAGGTGACCGAACATCCTCGGTTTTGGATCCAGAATGCTGTTTTCCTGATTTGATGGGAAGGTTAACTCTCGGTCAGTACTCGGCTAACCGACATGTTCAGTGTCCGCTAACCGACTGCCAACCAACAGGTCACCGACTATAACCAGTTTTCTGAAGGGAAGGGAATGATGAGTTTTTCAATTCCCATTCCTTTTGGACTCTTCCTGGTTGATGCATACACATTAGTATCTCAAATGTCGTGAAATATTGGGCAACATCTAAACGAATGAACGACATGGGGTCCTAAAGTGTATACAAACTCGACGGTTATGGTTCCAAGGAATTGATTGAGTGATGTGAAATGGATTTATGACTTCTAAATCTCATTTGTGATTTTGTGTGCGTGAACTGTGTTTTATACACATCGTGTCGGGACTGCTATTTGTGACTTCGTGTAAAACAGCGCGTGTTCTTGAAATAGTGTGAGGAGTTCCCGAATTTTTATATAGTAAGCATGATCTTGAAAAGTAAGGTGTATTTGTTTTATTGTCGCACCACTTGGCTTGGACGACCTTGTCGGTTTTATTAAACGCCTTGGGTCCTTAACCATTTCGTGCCGACTGCAATTTCGATTATCGTGCGTGTTACTTAGCCTGTTCCACGGCAGGATTCCTGAGTGATGCCCAGTTCTTCTGGGTCATGTTTCGTGCTCCTCTTCACCTTGTGTGATGGAGAATTTCTATCGTAAGTGCTCTTGTTACCTTGTGTGACAGAGAATGTAGCCTTGTGTGGTTGCCAATCTTTACCTTAAATGTGTTTCGTGATTTATCATATGGTTTCCTAAGGAATGTTGTTTTGAGCTATTTAATTCATTTGGTTATTTACACTGTATTTGTTTTACTAATGATAAATTACTTATTTATAGCATGGGTGTATTTGATTCAATTACCCGCCAGACCGTCGTGTCTGACCCCTTCGTTTTGGTGTTCAGATACAGGTAATGTTGCCCTTGAAGAGGAGTACGAGGAGATTGTAGGCATGCGGCCCTGTGGGCAGGAGTGGCAGCCCAACGATGTTATGTAGACATTGCGTTGGGGCTTGAGGCGAACATTGTGGAAATCCAATGACTTTTATTTTGGGTTTTTGTTATTGGCCAATGTTGGTCTATTTTTCTTTTGGGGACTTGTAAAAACTTAACTTGCTTTTGCACTATTGTAAACTCTAACTTAACTATGGGTATGCTAGTGATGTTTTCTCCCTTTGACATTAGTCCATGATGTAATTATGCTTTCTCTTATTGAAGCTAATTTGATAGAGTGTTTGCTACACGATTCCACAAATGAGTTGAATGTGTGTGTGATTCGCATGGAATCCTCACCGCGGAAACCTGTAGGAAACAAATCAGCGCGTGCGGGTAGCCACGACGCCGGATTAGGACGGGGTCCTGGTCCGAGGTCATGATGATGCTGCTTCAGGCATTAGATCTTGTCAAAATCAAACAAAAACTTCAATATCCTTCAAAATAACCAAAAGATGGGTACACATGAAGTTCCGGACCATTTCAACACAATTTGGTCTAACTTCACGCCTCTAGCAGGAGCTCCCGGCGGAGATAGTATTGAAGATATCAAATCTTTGATCAGAGCTAATGGATGGTCTCAAAATACCTCTAAAAGGCTCCACGTCAAATTTCAAGTCAAACCGACACCGTTTGACCCACCATCAACTCTCGAGCAGTAAAATCAAGCCTCTCAGCGGCGAGAACCACCGAGGCCATCACTCATCAAACAAAGCACAAGGGTGGCGTCTACATACTTCTAAAGGGCTACACGCCAAATTTCATGTCATTCCGACAACGTTTGAACCAACTTTGACGCTTGGAAGCTAAATTAGGCCTCCCGGCGGTAGAGCTCCCCAGGACCATGGGATCCAAATCGGAGCTAATGGATCATCTCGAAATGACTCCAATAGCCTCCCTGTCAAATTTCAGGTCAATCGGACATCGGTTGACCGTACATTAAAGCTGGACATATTCCTCGCGGTGAAATCGAGTCTAGCATTGACAGGACCCCAAACGGCTTCAAAACTCGAGCAAAATTCCATGGTTGTTCCTATCTATTGCTCAGGAAGCTTCACCTCAAATTTTAGGTCATTCCAAGGTCGTTTGACCTAGTCTCGACTCTTGACGGAAAATCGGCTACAAAGTCTTCGGCTTTTCCAAAAAGTAGGAAACTTTGTGTTCTGATTTTCACTACTTCTCATCAGGTTTTCTTCAGGAGAAACAAGTCAAAATAAAGGAGAAAGAAGAAACAAAAAACTAAAAAACGGCCGAGAAATGACGACCAAAAAGGGGAAAAATCCCCATGGTTGCCGGTGGCGACTATCAGACCACGACCTAGGATTAGCACGATTAGTGCAAATTAAGTGCCTGTTTAGAATTAAGTGGGTTTTGTATTTGTTGGGTAAAAATATGGTTTGATTTAATCTTGGAATTAGCTTTGGGGAATTTTGAGAGCGCTTTGCGTTAGTCAGATACACTCAGGGGTGCCCTGAGTGTACGTGTAAGCTTAGGAGGAAATTCTAGTTTTCCAATTTTAATCGCGACTTCGATCTCATTTGAATGGTTTATTTTATTTTACAACTTTCGTTTTCAGCCCGTCTGTGTTCAAGACCCAGAAACCCAAGTTTTGGCCCAAAAGGGGTAAAAATGTCTTTTCACACCAAATCTGGACCCAAATTTCAAGTTTTCAAAACTATGTTAAATTTATACTTTTTGGAAACTAAACTTTTCGGTGATCATTTTTGCTTTCTTCATCGATTTCATCCGAGACCCGCAAGATCATCGTTTAGCCATTCCGAGTTTTGAACTCAGTGGGACCCACAAGCCCATTTAACTTTAGTAGACCATCTCCCTCTTCATTCTCACATTTCAGAATTTCCTGTAACTTCTTCTTGAAAGGGAGCTGAGAAAAAGTCCTCTTCCACCTTCTTATTCACCTTGAGGCAAGTGATCATTTTAGCTCTTCTTGATGCATGCAATATTTGAATATCTTTTGCTTCAATGGTTTGGTTTTTCTCTTATTTTAGTTTGAGCAATGTATTGGTTTAAATATGTGAAATGGTTTGAGATCTTGTCTTAGTTTGAAATGCATATGTTAATGGTTTTATCTTGATAGTTTTCCTTTCAATTAAGTGATCCTTACTGTTTTCAAATGTTTTGTGGATTGATGGAAGATTTAAGGAGTTTAAAAATGGATTGCTTAGAGAATGTAGTAGTTGTGATGGAATTGGAGTAAAAATGTTGTCCTTGGGAGAGCATGTAGGCTCTGAAAAATATAGGAGTATTGACAATGACTAAGGAAGTGGAATGGGAAAGGAATGGAGGAAGAAAAGATGAAAATCTGAACTCGAACTGGACTGCCGCACAGAGTCAGCCAGCTGGCGGTCAGCTGTCGGCCAGCAGACGGGCGGCGACTGATAGCTAACCGAGCCAGTTCGGCTCCAATTCCAGTAGCTTGTTTTGGTAATAGGGGAGCGTCGATCGGCTGTTGGCCAGCCGACCTCCATCACTTCAGTCAGCCGACAGCCAACCGAGCCCCAGTTTGGTTCCATTTTCAGAATGGTGATCCTCCTGATCCTAGACCAGGCGGTCAGCCATCGGTCAGCTGGCAGCTAGCCGACGGTCACTACTTGGCTAGCCGACAGGTGACTGAGAGCTGACCGAGTTTCAAACCTGACTTGTTTTGTGAGATTTTCTTGGGAAATGAAAACCTAAATATGATTAGGAACTTTTAGCTTGAAATTGTGCGCTTGAAGCCTTAAAATGTCTTTTAATTTCCGGAGCACCAACCCCTTTTACATTGCGACATTTGGGTTTTGTCAAACCCCGACCCAGGATTAGCGTGATTAGTGTTAACTAAGTGCGTGTTTAGTTGTAATGTGAGTTTAGTGTACGTGGGATTTGAAATTGGTCCGATTTAGTCTAGAATTAGCTTTGGGGAATTTTGAGAGCGTGTTGTGCTATTTTGTCACACTTCAGGGTGCCTTGAGAGTACGTGTAAGCTTGGGAGGAAATTCTAGTTTTCTGATTTTAATCGTGATTTCGATCTCTTTTGAATGGTTTTATTTTATTGATAAACTTTTGTGTTCAGCTTGTTTGTGTTTTAGGCTCAGAAACCCAAGTTTTGGCCCAAAGGGGTAAATCAGTCTTTTCACACCAAATCTGGACTCAAATTTCGAAATCTCAAAACTATGCCAAATTTATACTTTTTGGAAACTAGATTTTTCGGCGATCATTTTAGTCTTCTTCGTCGTTTTCATCCGGGGCCCACAAGTCAGTGTTTTTAACCATTGCAAGTTCTGAGCAATGGGGCCCACAAGAACCCACTTGAAGCAAATCTCCTTCTCCCTCATGTTTTCACTCACGGTTCTAAGCTCTCCCTGCAACTTCTGAACCCAGCTGAAGACTCTTCTTCTTCCCTTCCTTTCTTCTCTTTGCATGCCTAAGCTAGAGAGCTTCAAAGCACAAACCAACCCTACCATCTTCTTCCTCTCAACTTTAGGAATCCATTGCTACCATTTTCTTGGAGATCCCAGCTGTGTTTTCACTCCGTTTTCTTCTCCTCTTCTTGTTTAGCAAGCTTCAGGTAATGGATCTCTTCCTCCTCTTCATTGTAGTCTTTTGAGTTCCTTAGGAACCCATTTTTCAAGCATGCAACACCCATTTCGAAATGGGTCATTGTCTTCTCTTTTTGGTAGATTTTTGAAGTTCTTTTCATGGGTTTTCTTGTAGATTTCGTGGAGTACTTTTGATAGGATTTGTTTCTGAGATTGTTGGGCTAGGACTTTGGTAAAGGCAAGTGAACAACTTAGACTCATGATGCATGCAATGTTTGATTTCTTTAGCTTTTATGATTTGATTTCTCTTCCATGATAATTTGGGCATGTATGTTTCCAAAGGTGTTATAGTCTGAAATTTTGTTTTAATTGAAATGCATATACTAATGGTTTGTGTTAATGGTTTTTCATTCATTTGAAGTTGCTTTTATCTTGCCAATGTGTTTTATAAATGGATGAAAGAATGGAGGCAATGTTGTGAGGTGATTTGGAAGTGTGGATTGTATAAATTGAATGGAAATTGCCCTTGGAGAGCATGAGGCTCAGGGGATATGCAGGGATTTGACAAAGGAAAGAAATGGTGAAAAGGGAGTGTGAATTCTGAATTCAGCTGAAGCTGCCGCAGACAGGCGGTTAGCAGTCGGTCAGCAGTCGGCTAGCCGACTGTTGACCCACGGCTAACCGACCCTGTGTCGGTTAGAATTACAGTAACTCAATTTCTGCACAGGGCGTGGTCGGCCCGCGGGCGGTCAGCAGGCGGCTAGCCGACCTGCGCAAGAAATCTGAAAGTAGCATTTCTCCTGATCAGTCGGTCAGCGGTCGGTCGGTTGGTCGGTCAGCCGACCAGCACCCGGCGGCCAGCCGCCAGGTAGCCGCGAGGTGACCGAGTGCACAGAAGTAGAATTTTGAAGGGGTTTAGATGGAAAAGAAAAACTAGAATATGTTAAGGGATCTTTGGCTTGATGTTGTGCAATTGAAACATGGAATGTTGTCTAGCTTCGGGGACACCAATTCATTATAAACCCCAACATTTGGGTTTCAACTTCACAAGAATCAAATAAAGAGTCTTAGCATATACTTGTCATAATTGTTTCGAAATCTTGAATTTTGGCACGAAGAATACCGTTTTGTTCCTGTTTTGATTTACAAGCATGTGTTTAACTTTAGATTTGTTTCATGAACTATAATGGGGACACTTTTCCAGCCTTGCTTGTTATAGCTTATGCTATTCTCGTTTAGTCTCGTCTTGCATTGTTTTGACAAGTGTTTTTCCCCATTTTTCGCTAAGTTTTGTACGAGCATTGACATGTTTTATGCATACATGGATATCATAGAATACCACTGAGCTTGGACTGCCCTTTCAGTCTGATCCACTAGTTCGGGGGTCCTTAAACATAAGGGCAATCTGCAGATTAGCCGTGTATTTATACACATCTTTGTTCTGTCCGGTTCCGCGGCCGGTTTTCCGCCCACCTTGTGTGGCTCAGACTTCTGTTTTGCTTTGTCTCGTTCTGTTTCGTTTTGCTTGCTCTTGTCATTGCGTATGACGGAGAAAGGATGAGCTCAATGTGAATTCGTGAATCATGTTATTTTATTGAAAAGCATATTAGTTTTGAATTACACTTTAAACATGTTTTGTTCGAAACTCATGCCATGTTTTAAGTGCTGATTACTTTCATATTAACCGACTTGTATTATGTCTAAACTGTTCACCTGCCAGACCGTCGTGTCTGACCCCTTTGTTTTGGTGTTTAGATGCAGGCGCCGTTGGCATTGCGGAGGAGCATCCGGAGGAGGCTTTTGAGCCACCCCCAGCCCGTGAGTGGCAACCCGACGACGTCCTCTAGACGTCGGGCGGAGTCTTGAGCACGAAGCACATAGATGGGATTATTTTGCTATTTTGGGAATGTATGGCCTTTGTTGGCCTTTTTCACTTTTGGGGTTATGTAACTTAACACTTTGTTATTTTGAAACTTGAACTGAATTTGGTAATGCTATGCTTACATTTTCTCCTCTGATTATTGTCTTAATGATGACTTAACTTATGCAATTCGGAATCACAAGGTTTATGTGATTAAGTTGTGATGAGATTACTTGCACGCTTCCGCCAATCATTGCTCGAGTGAGATTGTTACATCTTCGTCTTTGGAAATCCTCACCGCGGAAACCTGTGGGTTAATCATAGTTGGATGGACATAACCGTCGCGGGGCCCGGACTTGGGGGAACCTCGGTCCGGGGTCGCGACAGGACTGGTATCAGAGCGGGACATGTTTCAGGCAATTGAAAGAAACTAGAAACTCTTAGGGACGTGGCGAGGATCCGTGAGCACGTTAGATCAGTAGTGTGGACTTAGAAACCAAACCCCAATTTGCTAATATGTACTGACAATTTGTTTTACAGCATCATGCCTCCAAAGAGAACTCCGAATCAGAATGCTTCAGGGAGCAATACCAATAATGATAACAGTGAAACACTTCATGAACAGCCACCTACAATGACTCAGTTTCAGGCACTCATGCAAGCCATGTTAGAACAACAGAGGCAAGCTAATGAAAGTCAGACAAGAATGCAGAGGGAAGCTAATGAAGTCCATGCTAGGCTACAAAGAGAGGCCAATGAGAACCAAGCTCGGTTCCAAGAACAGCTAGCTAAGAAGGATGAGGAAATGGCACAAGTTCAACGACAGCTTTTGGAAGTTTTACAAACTAGGCCTCTACCCCCGCCTAGGCAACCTGGGGGACCGAATATCATCATCAACAATCGAGAACAAGACCCTAACATTTTGTTCGAGAGGTTCAGGAAGAGAGGACCCAAGGAGTTCTCAGGTCAAGAAGACCCGTTGGCTGCAGATGACTGGCTAGTTAATGTAGAGAAGATCTTTGATGTATTCACTTGTACAGGCATACAGAGGGTTAACCTCACAGCTTCTCTATTTTTTGGATTAGCGGACGCTTGGTGGCAAACGGTTAAGGAACCGTATCAGATCATGCCAGATGGGGCTACATGGGAGACTTTTAAGACTCAGTTCACTGATAAGTATGTCCCTTCTCATGTCAAGAGGCAGAAAGCTATAGAGTTTCAGCAGCTCAAGCAGGGTAACATGACAGTTTTGGAGTATGTGACAAAGTTTGAAAGACTTGCTAGATATGCCCGAGAGTTGATAGACACCGAGCAGAAGAAGATCACTAACTTCTTAGAAGGGCTGAACCCCATCATCATGAGTGATGCTACAGGAGTAGTCCCACCCGCCACCTTCGATGAAGCGGTCAAGAGAGCATACAAGTTCGAGGACATCAACAATCAGATCATCAGGGATAGAAAGCAACAGTACCACCAACAGAACCAAAGGTCACAGAACAAGAAGCCAAGACAAGAACAAAACCCTCCTAGGCAAGGTGCGTGTGCACATTGTGGCAAAAATCATGAGACTGCACAATGTCGAAAAGCCACGGGAGCTTGTTTTAGATGTGGGGCTATGGACCATGCTATTCGAGATTGCCCACAAGTACAAAATCAGGCCAACAGGAACCAGCCACAAAGGCAAGCAGCACCACAGGCTCCAGCCCAGAACCAGGCAAGACCACCTCAGCAGCAGCAAGGCAGGCAACAAGTTCAAAATCAGAATGCTCGTCCACCTCAGCAGCAGCAGCAGCAGATCAGAAATGCACAAGGAAGGCAGAATAGACCACGGCAGCAAGGGCGGGCATACAATCTAAATCGTGTCGATGCCGATGCTGCGGGCGATGTAGTGGAAGGTAAACTTTTCATCTGTGGAGTAGAAGCTCAAATTTTATTTGATCCTGGAAGCACTCATTCCTTTTTATCCCCTGTGTTTGCCAAGCTGATTGCTATGCCATTTAGAATTCTTGATTATATCTTGACTGTCACTACACCAGTAGGTAAGCAGGCCGTTTGTAGACTCTATTACCCAAATTGTTCAGTTCTATTAGGAGAAGTCAACCTTCCAGCAGATCTTATTATATTAGACATGCATGATTTCGATGTCATTTTAGGCATGGATTGGTTAGAGAAGTATCATGCAACCATGGATTGCTTTAGTAAAACTATTACTTTTAAGTTGAAAGGAGAACAGGCAGATTTGATTGTTCAGGGAAACAGGAAGAAAGGCCAAGTGGGGATTATTTCAGCACTGAAGGCAAGCAGAATGGTGTCTAGTGGTTGTGAGGCTTTTATAGCGTTTATCACGGAGGATAAACGGTCCCAAGGGGTGGAGGAAATCCCCGTTGTATGTGAGTTTCCAGATGTTTTTCCGGAAGAAATCCCAGGATTACCACCAATTCGGGAGGTTGAGTTCACGATTGAGCTCCTTCCAGGGACAGCTCCAATTTCTATTGCACCTTACAGGATGGCCCCAGCAGAATTAGGAGAACTAAAACTTCAATTGCAAGAACTATTGAGTAAAGGTTTCATTAGACCAAGCGTTTCACCTTGGGGAGCACCAGTGTTGTTTGTGAAAAAGAAGGATGGAAGCTGGAGAATGTGCATAGACTATAGAAGACTGAACCACATGACTGTCAAGAACAAGTATCCGTTGCCGAGAATAGATGAATTGTTTGATCAATTGCAAGGAGCAGCGTATTTTTCCAAGATAGATTTGAGGTCTGGGTATTATCAGCTGCGAGTTAGAGAGACAGACGTGCCTAAAACAGCTTTTCGAACAAGATACGGACACTATGAGTTTCTGGTGATGCCATTTGGGTTGACTAATGCACCCGCGGTATTTATGGCTCTCATGAACAAAGTCTTTGCGGAGTACTTGGATCACTTTACAGTGGTATTTATTGATGACGTTCTCATGTATTCCAAGAGTAAGGAAGAGCATGAAGAGCACTTGAGGACATCATTACAGCTTTTGAAGGACAACCAGCTCTATGCAAAGCTAAGTAAATGTGAATTTTGGTTAGAGCAAGTGGATTTTCTAGGCCACGTTATTTCGAAAAAAGGCTTAGCAGTGGATCAGTCCAAAGTTGAACCAGTTGTCAGTTGGAAAAGGCCAAGCAGTGTGACGGAAATCAGAAGCTTTTTGGGACTAGCAGGTTACTACAGGAGGTTTGTCCAGGGATTTTCATCTATTGCAGCACCATTGACAAAGTTAACTAGGAAAAATGTGCCTTTTATATGGACAGACCATTGTGAAGAAAGTTTTCAAGAGCTGAAGAAAAGATTGACTACAGCTCCGGTCCTCACTTTACCGTCGGGAAGTGGAGGATTTGTTATCTATACAGATGCTTCAAATGTAGGATTGGGTTGTGTGTTGATGCAGAACGACAAAGTGGTTGCTTATGGTTCAAGGCAGTTGAAAGAGCATGAAAAGAATTACGCAACTCATGATTTGGAACTAGCAGCGGTTGTATTTGCTTTGAAAATGTGGAGACATTACCTATATGGAGAGAAATTTGAAGTACATTCAGATCACCGGAGTCTACAGTATCTATTTTCGCAGAAAGAGTTGAACATGAGGCAGAGACGATGGATGGAGTACATCAAAGACTATGACTTTCCAATTAAGTATCATCCGGGTAAGGTGAATGTAGTAGCTGATGCATTGAGCAGAAAATCAGTGGTTATGGCTAGCTTGAGAGGAGTCAGTGTTTTGTATCAATTTGAAGAACTGGGAGTAGAAGTGCATCCGTTAAGGCAGGGCGTGATGTTGGCAAGTATGATAGCGTCTGAACCTATTTTAATCCAGAAAATCAAAGATAGTCAATTGCAAGACCCGGACTTGGCCAAGATTGTGGAACACATTTCCGAACGTCCAGACTTCAGGATTGTAGATGGAGTGTTGTACTTCCGTGACCGTTTGTGTGTGCCTAACCTCGAGGACTTGAAGAATGAAATTATGACTGAAGCTCATAACACGAGATACTCCATGCATCCTGGAAGTACAAAGATGTACCAAAATTTGAGGAACCGATTCTGGTGGAATAACATGAAGCGTGAGATTGCAGCTTTTGTATCTCGGTGCCTCACGTGTCAGCAGATTAAGGCAGAACACCAAAAACCTCCAGGGTTGTTGCAACCATTGGACATTCCGGAGTGGAAATGGGAACACATCACTATGGATTTTGTCTCCGGTTTGCCTACTACCAAGAAAGGGAACAATGCTATATGGGTTATAGTAGATCGCCTTACGAAGTCTGCTCACTTCATTCCTATGAAGACAGGGAGTAAGATGCATATGGCACCACTTGCAGATTTATTTGTGACTGAGATAGTCAGCAGACATGGACAGCCCGTCTCCATCACTTCCGACAGAGATAGCAGATTTGTTTCGAGGTTTTGGAAGACCCTATTCGAATCTATGGGCACTAAGTTGCAATTCAGCACTGCTTACCATCCTCAGACTGATGGCCAGTCAGAGCGGACTATACAGACTTTAGAGGACATGCTACGGGCTTGTGTGCTAGATTTCAAGGTTCAATGGGATGTGTACTTACCTCTGTGTGAGTTTGCATATAACAACAGCTACCATTCCAGTATTGGGATGGCACCGTTCGAAGCACTCTATGGTAGGAGATGCAGAACTCCTGTTTGCTGGGAAGAAGTCGGTGTTCGTAGCTTTCACGGACCGACAATAGTGGGAGAGACAAGTGATAAGATCAAGTTGATTCAAGAACGGTTAAAAGTTGCACGAAGTAGACAAAAGAGTTATGCTGATACTCGCAGAAGAGATTTACAGTTTAAAGAAGGTGACAAGGTATTTTTGAAAGTATCTCCGGTTAGAGGAACTCTAAGATTTGGACAGAAAGGCAAGCTTGCGAGGAGGTACATCGGACCGTATGAGATTTTGAGCAAGATAGGAGATGTTGCCTATAGACTTGCGTTACCGCCGGAACTCTCTGGGGTACACAATGTTTTTCACGTCTCTATGTTGAAGAAATACGTCCCAAATCCTTCACATGTTTTACGGCATGAACCATTGGAAATTCGAGAAGATGCATCGTATGTGGAGAAGCCGGTTAGAATTGTGGACACCAAAGAACAAGAATTGAGAAATCGGACAATTCACTGGGTCAAAGTACAGTGGAAAAATCATGAGCCAGAAGAAGCGACATGGGAACTACGAGAGCAAGTCCAGAGAAAGTATCCTGAACTATTACCAGAGGTATATTTATTTTTATTTGGAGGACCAAATAACCTAAGGGGTGGAGGATGTCAAACCCCGACCCAGGATTAGCGCGATTAGTGTTAACTAAGTGCGTGTTTAGTTGTAATGTGAGTTTAGTGTACGTGGGATTTGAAATTGGTCCGATTTAGTCTAGAATTAGCTTTGGGGAATTTTGAGAGCGTGTTGTGCTATTTTGTCACACTTCAGGGTGCCTTGAGAGTACGTGTAAGCTTGGGAGGAAATTCTAGTTTTCTGATTTTAATCGTGATTTCGATCTCTTTTGAATGGTTTTATTTTATTGATAAACTTTTGTGTTCAGCTTGTTTGTGTTTTAGGCTCAGAAACCCAAGTTTTGGCCCAAAGGGGTAAATCAGTCTTTTCACACCAAATCTGGACTCAAATTTCGAAATCTCAAAACTATGCCAAATTTATACTTTTTGGAAACTAGATTTTTCGGCGATCATTTTAGTCTTCTTCGTCGTTTTCATCCGGGGCCCACAAGTCAGTGTTTTTAACCATTGCAAGTTCTGAGCAATGGGGCCCACAAGAACCCACTTGAAGCAAATCTCCTTCTCCCTCATGTTTTCACTCACGGTTCTAAGCTCTCCCTGCAACTTCTGAACCCAGCTGAAGACTCTTCTTCTTCCCTTCCTTTCTTCTCTTTGCATGCCTAAGCTAGAGAGCTTCAAAGCACAAACCAACCCTACCATCTTCTTCCTCTCAACTTTAGGAATCCATTGCTACCATTTTCTTGGAGATCACAGCTGTGTTTTCACTCCGTTTTCTTCTCCTCTTCTTGTTTAGCAAGCTTCAGGTAATGGATCTCTTCCTCCTCTTCATTGTAGTCTTTTGAGTTCCTTAGGAACCCATTTTTCAAGCATGCAACACCCATTTCGAAATGGGTCATTGTCTTCTCTTTTTGGTAGATTTTTGAAGTTCTTTTCATGGGTTTTCCTGTAGATTTCGTGGAGTACTTTTGATAGGATTTGTTTCTGAGATTGTTGGGCTAGGACTTTGGTAAAGGCAAGTGAACAACTTAGACTCATGATGCATGCAATGTTTGATTTCTTTAGCTTTTATGATTTGATTTCTCTTCCATGATAATTTGGGCATGTATGTTTCCAAAGGTGTTATAGTCTGAAATTTTGTTTTAATTGAAATGCATATACTAATGGTTTGTGTTAATGGTTTTTCATTCATTTGAAGTTGCTTTTATCTTGCCAATGTGTTTTATAAATGGATGAAAGAATGGAGGCAATGTTGTGAGGTGATTTGGAAGTGTGGATTGTATAAATTGAATGGAAATTGCCCTTGGAGAGCATGAGGCTCAGGGGATATGCAGGGATTTGACAAAGGAAAGAAATGGTGAAAAGGGAGTGTGAATTCTGAATTCAGCTGAAGCTGCCGCAGACAGGCGGTTAGCAGTCGGTCAGCAGTCGGCTAGCCGACTGTTGACCCACGGCTAACCGACCCTGTGTCGGTTAGAATTACAGTAACTCAATTTCTGCACAGGGCGTGGTCGGCCCGCGGGCGGTCAGCAGGCGGCTAGCCGACCTGCGCAAGAAATCTGAAAGTAGTATTTCTCCTGATCAGTCGGTCAGCGGTCGGTCGGTTGGTCGGTCAGCCGACCAGCACCCGGCGGCCAGCCGCCAGGTAGCCGCGAGGTGACCGAGTGCACAGAAGTAGAATTTTGAAGGGGTTTAGATGGAAAAGAAAAACTAGAATATGTTAAGGGATCTTTGGCTTGATGTTGTGCAATTGAAACATGGAATGTTGTCTAGCTTCGGGGACACCAATTCATTATAAACCCCAACATTTGGGTTTCAACTTCACAAGAATCAAATAAAGAGTCTTAGCATATACTTGTCATAATTGTTTCGAAATCTTGAATTTTGGCACGAAGAATACCGTTTTGTTCCTGTTTTGATTTACAAGCATGTGTTTAACTTTAGATTTGTTTCATGAACTATAATGGGGACACTTTTCCAGCCTTGCTTGTTATAGCTTATGCTATTCTCGTTTAGTCTCGTCTTGCATTGTTTTGACAAGTGTTTTTCCCCATTTTTCGCTAAGTTTTGTACGAGCATTGACATGTTTTATGCATACATGGATATCATAGAATACCACTGAGCTTGGACTGCCCTTTCAGTCTGATCCACTAGTTCGGGGGTCCTTAAACATAAGGGCAATCTGCAGATTAGCCGTGTATTTATACACATCTTTGTTCTGTCCGGTTCCGCGGCCGGTTTTCCGCCCACCTTGTGTGGCTCGGACTTCTGTTTTGCTTTGTCTCGTTCTGTTTCGTTTTGCTTGCTCTTGTCATTGCATATGACGGAGAAAGGATGAGCTCAATGTGAACTCATGAATCATGTTATTTTATTGAAAAGCATATTAGTTTTGAATTACACTTTAAACATGTTTTGTTCAGAACTCATGCCATGTTTTAAGTGCTGATTACTTTCATATTAACCGACTTGTATTATGTCTAAACTGTTCACCTGCCAGACCGTCGTGTCTGACCCCTTTGTTTTGGTGTTTAGATGCAGGCGCCGTTGGCATTGCGGAGGAGCGTCCGGAGGAGGCTTTTGAGCCACCCCCAGCCCGTGAGTGGCAACCCGACGACGTCCTCTAGACGTCGGGCGGAGTCTTGAGCACGAAGCACATAGATGGGATTATTTTGCTATTTTGGGAATGTATGGCCTTTGTTGGCCTTTTTCACTTTTGGGGTTATGTAACTTAACACTTTGTTATTTTGAAACTTGAACTGAATTTGGTAATGCTATGCTTACATTTTCTCCTCTGATTATTGTCTTAATGATGACTTAACTTATGCAATTCGGAATCACAAGGTTTATGTGATTAAGTTGTGATGAGAATACTTGCACGCTTCCGCCAATCATTGCTCGAGTGAGATTGTTACATCTTCGTCTTTGGAAATCCTCACCGCGGAAACCTGTGGGTTAATCATAGTTGGATGGACATAACCGTCGCGGGGCCCGGACTTGGGGGAACCTCGGTCCGGGGTCGCGACAGGTTTCAAACACACGAAGATCAAATGAAAGGTCTCAACATATACTTGACTAATTTTACTTTGAGATCATGATTTTGATACGATGAATATCATTTAGCACTTGTTTTGTCTTACAAGTATAAGTTTCGCTTTGAATTGTTCAAGAACTATAATGGGGAACACTTTTCTAGCCTTGTTTTGTTATAGCTTTTGCCACTCTTGTTTAGTTTTACCTTGCTTTGTCTTGATAAGTGTATTCCCCCCATGTTCGATAAGTTTTGTACAAGTATCGCTATGTTTTGTGCGTACATGAATATCGTTGAATACCGCTGAGCTTGGACAGCCCTCTCATTCTGACCCGCTAGTTAGGGGGTCCTTAAACATAAGGACTATCTGCAGATTAGTCGTGTAATTATACACACTTTTGTTCCGATTCCGCGGCCGGTTTTGCTGCCCACCTTGTGTGGCCTGGGCTTTCGTTTCATTTCGTTTCGTCTTGTTTCGTCTATGCTTGCTCTTGTCATCACGTGTGACGGAGAAAGGATGAGCCCAATGTGGATTCATGAATCATGATGTTTTTTTGAAATCATGCTAGTTTTGCTTTGAATTCATCTAATGTTTTAAGCATTGTTATTTCAGATTTTAATGATTTATATTATGTCTAAATTTATCACCTGCTAGATCATCGTGTCTGATCCATTTGTGTTGGTGTTCAGATGCAGGCGCCGATGCCGTTGAGAAGGAGCGCCCGGAGGAGGCTTTTTAGCCACCCCCAGCTCGTGTGTGGCAACCCAACGACATCCTCTAGACGTCGGGTGGGGTCTTGAGTTACGAAACATTTGGACTGGGATTTGCTTTGTTATTCTGGGATGTATGACCTTTGTTGGCCCTTTTCCTTTTTGACAATGTAAACTTAAACTTAACTTACTTTTGTTATCTTGAAACTCGGAACTTAAACTCCTGGTTATGTTTTGCTACATTTCTCCCTCTGTATGTCTATGTCCTTTGAGCTATTTAACTTATGCATCTTGGAATCATTTGATTTATATTGATAAGTCGTGATTGAGATTACTCGCACGCTTCCGCAAACCATTGTTCTTGTGAGATTGTTCTATATTTTTTTGGAATCCTCACCACAGAAACCTGAGGGATAATTATGTCACACATCAGTCGCATGCCTGAGTCTCGGTCCAGGGTGCGATAGGACTGGTATCAGAGCGGGACATGTTTCAGACATTTAAAAGGAAATTAGAAACTCTTAGGGACATGGCGAGGATCTGTGAGCTCATTAGATCGTTAGTATGGACCTAGAAACCAAACCCAAACCTTGTTATTATGTACTAACATTTTATTTTGCAGCATCATACCTCCAAGGAAAGCACCAAATTAGAATGCCTCAGGAAGTAACAACAATGGGATAAATCCAGAAAACCTACCTACAGCAACATAGTTTCAGGAACTTATGCAAGCCATGCTAGAACAACAGAGACAGGCCAATGAAAACCAAACTAGACTACGAGAAGAAGCCAATGAAAATCAAGCCAGACTACAGAGAGAAGCCAATGAGCACCAAGTTAGGTTTCAAGAACAGTTAGCTAAGAAGGATAAGGAAATAGCACAAGTTTAGAGGCAGCTTTTGGAAGTCTAACAGAACATACACCAGCCTCAACCCCAACCTAGGCAACCTCTGGGCCCAAACATTATCATCAACAATAGCGATCATGATCCTAATGTGCTGTTTGAGAGGTTCAGGAAGAGAGGACCCAAAGAGTTTTCGGGTCAAGAAGACCCATTGGCTGCAGATGATTGGTTGGTAAACACATAAAGGATCTTTGATGTATTCACATGTACCGGCAGAGAGAAAGTCAATCTCACAGCTTCCTTGTTCTATGGGCTGGCTGACACATGGTGGCAAATGGTTAAGGAACCGTATCAAACGATGGCGGATGCTGTAAGACCCCGCCCCGAGAGTTTCCTTTTAGTGTTAATTAGGACGTGTTTTAGCTATAAGTGAGATTAGTGGAAATTGGTTAAATCTGGATTAGAATAGCTTTTCATAGCTTTGAATAATTTTGGGAACTCTTTTGATCTAGTGGGGCCCTTTGGGGGTTCCTTTTATTGTGTCTTGAATTAGTTTTGGGATTTAGTTATTATTCTTGAAATCGGCAATTTACTCCGTTTAATGTATTTTATGATTCCCGACAACTTTCATATTTGCTCCGTTTCCATTCGAGACTTCTAAACACTACTTTGCCATTGATAAGGGTAAAACAGTCTTTTTACACAAAATCTGGACACTATTTTCAATGTTTCCGAAACTCGTAAAATATATACTTTTTGGAAAGTAGAAATTTCGACGATCAATTCTTCCTTCTTCGTCGAATCCGTCCGAAGCCCGTAGAACGATGTTTTAGCTCGATTGGACTTTTAAGTTGTGGGACCCCTTGCCATTATCTATATAAGGAGGAGTCATTTTCCCTCTCTTCCTCTTCTTGCAACTTCTTGAGAAATAGAGAATTCCAGCCCAGCCTAGGGTTTTCTTCTTGCTCCTTGCTCCTCCATCTCTCAATCTCTCTCAAATCTATTGCTAAAGGCAAAATGGAGGTGGTAGTCTTCTTCCCCTCCATGAGAGCTTCGTCTTGATACCATTCGTAGAGAGAGCCTCCCATTCCAAGCTATCCTTTGAGCAAGCTCTTGCCATTAGAGGACTTTCCATGTAAGTTCTTCTTCTCATCTTTTGATTATGTGTTCATCTAGCCTAGGAGGTGCTTCACCTTGATTATTGGAAGCTATCTCCATCTATTTCTTGGTTTTGACATTCTAGGGTTGTAATGATGTATTTTGGGGATTTTTGTGTAGATTGTAGATTTTGAGCTTGATAGAAGGATTAGAGCTTGATTAGCATACTTGGAGACCAAGGCAAGTGGATGAATGGATTCGATTTGAATAAGTTCTTATTTTGTTGAAAATGTGGATTTTTACTATTCATATGTCATTTGGTTCATTATGTCTCATAATGCTTTTGGAAATGCATTTATTGTCATGGTTTTCTCTTAGTTAGTTTTATGAGAATATATGCATGCATTCATGAAAGTTTATTTTGGGTTAGTATGACTTCTTAAATGAGATTTGTATTTGCATTGAATGAGATTTGCATTGGTAAGAGAAATAAATGCATTGATGGAATGGTAGTTGGTGGAGAGAATTGAATGTTAAATGGAAGGGAATAGACCCATTTCATGTTAGGAAAGGGTTGGAGTTGAGGTGAAATAGTTTGGGAAAGAAAGCACAGAAATCTGCACCTGATGTGTAGTTCCCGCAGCTGGGCGGTCAGGAGGCGGTCACCTTGGCGGCTAGCCGACAGGTGACCGGCGACTAGCCGACCCAGATGCGGTTAGAAACACAGAATGCTGCATTTTGACAGGCGAACCGCGGTCAGCCGCGCGGTCAGCTCGCGGCTAACCGCCACCCCAAAAACCCTGTGACCGCTAGGTAGCCGAAATGCGCGGTTAGAAACACAAAATGCTACATTTTAGCAGGGTGAACCGCGGTCAGCCCCGCGGTCATCCAGCGGCTAACCGCAGATCACCTCGGCGGCTAACCGCTAGCTGACCGACAGGTGACCGAGTTTAACCCAGAATTCCTGAGTCTTTTCTATTGGTTTCAGATATGGTATTTAAAGGTTTGGATGGGTTGTTCTGATGCCCTACCACCTTGGAAAGACCCAGGGGATAACATAAGGAGATTGACATAGAAAGAAACATCATTTCGGAAAAGGTATTGAGACTTTTATATTCATCAACGTGCATAAGGAAACTTAGTATGTCCTCTATCATTCGAGTACCATACTAAGGGTAATTTAGACATACAAGATCCTTATACATGTCGTTTGAATATGGATGCCCCAATACATAGTTCCTAATGATATAAGGACTCATTGCATTGTTTTACTCCGATTACGTGTATAATTACCCGACCCTACTAGTTTGATTTCAAATTCTGATTCATACTCTGGATATGTCGCGCCAGCCTCGTTTATGCATGAACTGTTAATGTTATGAAATGTGTGCCTACGAGCACCATGCCCCGCCTGCCCGTATGTTTTATATTGATATAGTTTGGTATATGTTTTGATTTCTCATGTAACCTAAGAGTCGGCACCACTAAGCTTGGACATCCTTGTCAGTCTGATCAACTGACTTGGGTCTTCCCCTGTGCTCCCGCCAGTTGCAACTTGGATCCTGTTCTGTCCTGTTACCCGGTTCCGCGGCCGTGGTCTTGCCTAGTTATATGTATATGTATCTGTATATAATGTTGGTCCTCGTCACTTCGTGTGCTCGAGCCCAACGCACTGAATGTGCTCTCATCACCTTAGTGATGGAGAGGATTTAGCTTTAGTGTGGTTGCCATCTAGTCAGTTCCTGTACCTTGAATACCCCGCATGATTTATATTGCATCTGTACTTTAAATGAACTATATACCCTGCTTTAAGACAGTTATTGTTTTAACAAGATTTCATCATGTTTAGAAAGTGTTTTGATTTCTTTCTTGGTATATCTATTCCCCCACCTGCCAGACCGTCGTGTCTGACCCATTTTTGTGGTACTCAGGTCCAGCTCCCGTCTTTGCCCTTGAGGAGGAGCCAGAGGAGGCGGTCGGTGAACCGCAACGTTTAGTGGAGTGGCAAGCTGACAATGTCATGTAGACATTGGGTTGAGCTTTGAGCTGCGAACATTTTGGGATGTTATTGATTTATATCTTTGGTTGTACTGGCCTTTGTTGGCCATTATTTTTTTGGGGAATTGTTAATTTAACTTGATCTTTTGTTTAAACTTTAACTTCATATTTTGGGAATGCTAATGAGATCATTGCTCACTCTGACATCATGTCATACCTGTGTATTAACAGTCTTATTTGATGTGATTGGATTAAGAGTTTGATTTGCTACACGCTTCCGCACCAATATAAATGTCCTATGAGTGTATGTGGAATCCTCACCGCGGAAACCTGTGGGAAATTAAATAAATGTTTAATTATTATCAAGGGGTGGTTCATTATCCACACCACACCCCGTCGCGGTCCCGGGCCCCGGTTCGGGGTCGCGACAGATGCTATCACATGGGATGTTAGTTTTATGGTCTCTATCCATTAAGATTGATGTAATAAATTGATTAATTTCTTTATTTATCAATATATTAATGTTTTCCTTTCATGAGATGAATGGTGTTTTATTACTTAAATGCACTTAACCAATACAAATGACATAATGGCTCATGAGATAAACCGGAGCCCACAAGTGTATTAGATGTAACACATGTATGTGGATGAGATCCACTTACAGGAGACATGTGTTGCAAATCTTATACTTAAATTGATTCACAACTGGTGTTGAGATTGGGCATCTCATTTGACAAGGTTGCAGTATTATGAACACTATGAGATAGTGTGATCTGTCTTGATCTCGGAATGTGAGATTCTGGATCATCATACTGGTACATTGGATGTATTGAAGGACTATGAGAAGCACCTTAGGAACACTGTCTTTACTTTAAGGTCTGCTCTCATAATTCCCTAGCAATAGGCTCTCAACCTTGAGACATTGATGAACTCAAGTTTCTATCTATTCATTTGCTTTAAGTCACCAATGAGTGAGGCCACTTGTAGGTCAACACCTCGGTGCCTTGGGTACGTGGTAGTAGGACTGTAGGAACATTTAATGGTCAATATGGAATTTATCTTTCTTATCCCCTTATGCCAATTAATGGATTTATCATTGGTAAGTGTACACCTATCTTGATTAAGAGTTAATTGGATGGTACTAATGATTGATATAATTAATTGGGTCGCAAGGATAATAACATATGGATCTAAATTGGTGGGACAGTCTGTCCAATTGATCCATGGATAATGATAGAGGGGCCTACTTGTAGTAATAGGGAAGTTTAGGGTCTTCATGTAATTTATTCCTAAGACTGGAGTTCAATTGCATTTATTTAGTGGAGTTTGCAATTAACTGTGGGCCCGGATTGCACATGAGATGTGGGGTTGCAGTGTCCCAGTTGGAGCTAGCTTTCTATGGAATCCCTAGTGGTCCCCACGCTAGCCGAAGATTGGATCTTTACTAATTCTATTTGGACTAAAAAAAGAAAGCTACTATTTCTATTTGAAGTAAAACTTCTAATAGTGGTAATAGTGGAATAAAGGGTTACTAATTATTATGGAAGTTGGACTTCTAATAATAATCAAAGAGAGAAGATTGCAAAACTATATAAAGGAGAGGAGGGAACCCCTTGGACGTCCCTATGCTCTATTCTTCTTGGAGATTCACGCCCATCATCCTTTTGTGCAAGAATTCCACGTCTTCTCTTTCTCCTCTCTCTCTTCTAGTTCCCTTCTAGTTTCCTTAGAGATTCTAGATAGTCTTTCTCTTGGAGATTCCACTATCTCTCTTGAGGAAAGAGATCTGAAGTGGGTCATAGCGTGGAAGACGATTGGGCATTGGAGATTCTGATTGTGCAAGAGCTCTTCATCAAAGAGTTGAATCAAATTCTCATTAGAGCACAACCGAGCTCCATAGGTATTTTTTACTTCTTGTATGTTGTGGAATTTCGTGGTTGCTTGTTAGGTGTTGTTTCTATCTTCTTGATAGGTTCGTTTGCTGACCATGATGGCTGAGATTGAGGACATGCATCCTGGATTGGGGTTTTTGGCTTTTGGATCGATGTTCACTACTTCTAGTTGATGCAAAGTTTTTGAAACCTATCCTTGAGGCCCACCCACTTCTAACAATTGGTATCAGAGCCATACCTCACCTCTAATCATGATAGCACAACAAGCTTGCTCTGTTCTTTGCATGAGATGCTAAGAAGAAAGAGGAAGGGCTATGTATGGATCAGGTTTTCATGGTTTTACTTTGTTTTATGGTGAATCCATGTTTGGACAGTCACATTTGGGACCGAAATGTGGTTCGGTTGGTTGTCGGCTAGCCGAGAGGGGTGTGTCGGCTGACCGATAACTGACCGACGACTCTCCTGGTACGAGGCGAGCTTCTGGAATATGGACCGACAGATTTCAATCGATCGTCAGTTAACCGAAATGGGGTTTTCGGCTGACCGACGTTTGACCGAAGGCTGACCGACCCTCTGCGAACTGATTTAGTTCAATCATTTCTCCTTCAATCTCCTTCCCATTTGACCTTCTTCCATTCCTTGCCAAAACCCCTGCAATTTCCAGAGCCTACATGCTCTCCCAACTCTATCATTTCACACCATTCCAACAAAACTCTTATATTCATCACCCATCTCCACATTTCTTCCAACACCATGACCATCCATTCAACATCTCATTCAAAACGAATCCTTTGACAAAACAAATTTCAAACATAAAAGTAAAGAGAGATTTTCCAAAGCAAAGCAAATAAACCAACATGTAATTTAACAATAAACATCATGAACTAAATTTATCAAAACACATTCAAGTGAATAATTTAAGATAACCTCATATATTTGAAAAATCAAAAATATGTAAATACTTTGCATGCACAACACATCTAAAAAGATCACTTACCTTTGCCTCTAGCACTCCAAGGTTACCCAAAAACCTCACCAATTAGACATAAGCACACCTATTACACAAAAAACCCCAAAAACATACTTAAAAATGGCTCAAAATTAGAAAACTAACAAAGACATGGAATTTGATCATGCATGTTGGATTTCGTGGCTCATTTATGACCTAGATCAACATGTTGAAAGATGGGAGCAAGAGGCTTACTCTAAAGTTGCCCTACAGCAACTCTAATGGCTGTTGGATAGGTCATTGGCGACGAAACAACAAGAAAATGGTGCCAATAGGAACCTCTCAATGCATGAAGTTGAGTGGTGGTGATCAATCTTCAATTTGGAAGAGTTTGGTGGGGATTTGGGAGAGAAAAGCAGCAAGAAAGGAGAAGAGAAGAAGTTCAGCTGGAAGCTCTACAACAGGCTCGTTTGGGAAAGGAAAATGGAGAAGAACGGAAGAGATGGGCTCATATAAGGTGATGATTGTGGGGCCCACAACTTAAAATTCTTCATGGGTTTGGAACTGGCCTTTCTGTGCCTTGGATGGACTCGACAAAGAAGACAAAAATGATCCTCATAAAATCTAGTTTTCAAAAAGTGTATTTTTGACATGGTTATGAAATTTTGAAATTTGGGCTCACATTTCAATGTAAAAAGATTGTTTTGCCCTTTGGGCTAAAAATTGATTTTCTGGACTTTGAATGGGATCGGGCTAAACACAAAAGTTGTTGGGGCTAATTTGACCTATCAAAAAAAACCAAAATTGGAATTTCCCAAAAATCAAGAACAATCCCCCACGCTGACACGTATAGCCCAAGGCATCCCCGGGCTGTCAGACTGGGTCCAACCACTC
Source organism: Persea americana (assembly GCA_029852735.1). NCBI lineage: Eukaryota > Viridiplantae > Streptophyta > Magnoliopsida > Laurales > Lauraceae > Persea > Persea americana. The sequence goes on from CM056813.1 coordinate 35,175,908, forward strand.
TAAAAATTTTCCAAAGTCATAGAAAACTAGTCTAAACCACAAACTAACTCGATTACACTCAATTCTTACTTAGAGAACTAAACCACGGCTAGAAATACACTAATCGTGAAAATTTGGGGTCGGGGTCTTACACAAACATAACAAGTTACTAAAATTCGTCAAAACAAATTATTTTTTGGAAAGAGTTCTAATTAGTGTTGATGACCCATGAGATGGACACATTGTTAACACTAATTTAAGAAACTAGACTTTCCTTAAAATAACTTGACTTGGAACCAATCTTTGATCATATCATGAGATGATTTGATAATAATATGGGCCCTAATACCTTAAAAGGAAAATCCTCAATTCTAAAATATTAAGTGGGAGCGAGGCATTAAATTGAGAAATCCCCATGGTTTTCCACCATAGGTCCATTGTAAGGAAAGTATTAGCCTCGCGCCATCTTGAGAATGACTGTTCCCTACGGAGGGCTTTTATTTGTTTGGTTACTTGATATGGATCTCCTAATGGATAGCGTTGGTGAGATGGGGCGGGGGTTCACTCCCCAAGGAGGGGCTGCCCACAACGGTTGTCACGCATGTTGACACCAAAAATATCACTTTGCCTCATCAACAACAAAAGCTACATGGAGCCGCATCCTACTCAAATAGGCAAAGCTGCTTCAACCATCAGGTCTTGTCAAAATCAAACAAAAACTGCAAGATCCTTCAAAATAGCCAAAAAGGAGGTACACATGAAGTTTCGAGCCATTTCGACACCATTTGGCCTAACTTCAATCCTCCAACAGCTGAGCGAGAGCTCCCAGCGGCGACAGTGTCAAATACATCAAATCTTAGATCAGAGCCTATGGATGGTCTCGAAATACCTCTAAAAGGTTCCACGTCGAATTTCAAGTCAAACCGACACCATTTGATCCTCCATCAACTCTCGAACGGTGAAATCAAGCCTCTCGGCGGCGAGAACCTCCGATGCTGCCACTCATCAAACAAAACACATGAGTAGCTGCTACATGCTTCCAGAAGGCTGCACGTCAAATTTCAGGTCATTCTGACAACGTTTGACCCTGTTTTGACGCTCCGAAGCAAAATCAAGCCTACCGGCGACGAAGCTCCGCGCGACCATGGCATCCAAATTGGAGTAATGGATCGTCTCAAAATGACTCCAATAGGCTCCCTACCAAATTTCAGGTCAATTAGACACCGGATGACCGTACATCAAAGCTCGACAGCTTCTGCACGGTGAAATCAAGTCAAGCATCGACGGGACCCCAAACAGCTTCAAAACTCAAATAAAAGCCCATGGTTGGTCCTATCTAATGCTTAAGAAGCTTCACCTCAAATTTCAGGTCATTCCGATATCGTTTGACCTAGTTTCAACTCTTGGCGGAAAATCGGCTACGTAGTCTTCTGTTTTTCCAAAAATAGGAAACTTTGTGCTCTGATTTTCATAGCCTTTCGATGGGTTTTCTTCAGTGGAATCAAGCCATTAAATGAGGAGAAATGTCAAAGAAAAATATAGGAGAAAACAGAAGCGAAAAAGCCCGAGAAACGACCAAGAAACGGCGACCGGACGGCGACCGAAAAAGGGGCAAAAGCTCCATGGTCGGCGGCGACCTTGGCCCATGGTCGCCGACGACCCAGGAAATCCGGGTCGCCGGATTTCCTCCGAAACGTCCTTTTTCCGTTCTTTTTCGCGTTTTACAATGTTTGACCCCTGTGATTTTCTTAAAATCTGATTTTTGATGCATCATATCCGTCGATCTTCGTCAACATCACGGATCCGCCATCGAAATCATTTGATCATCACCGGACACTCCGAAACAGCCAGCCGGCCGATCAAGAAAGTACACTTTATGCCCGACCGATCGTGAAATCGACTGGACAGATGTTGCCGGCCCATTGGTGTCAACCAATGTCTGAATTTGCATCGTCATCCGACATCAAACAACGTGCGGATCCATCGATGATCATCGCAAGAAGAATTCCAAAAGACACGGCGCGGCCCGCAACTCTTAAAGCGACTCGGCGACCAATTAATGCTGTTAATTGACCTTTTTATGACAACTTATTAGAGTCATTAACTCATTATTTTGGACGGCCCAATCAAAAGCAAGCAAATGGGAGTTACAAGTCCAATTAATCATGACAATTAACCATGTAACTCCTATCATTATGGAGATTAATCATGGTAATTACTCATGAAACTCCCATCAACATGGAGATTAAATGCCCATTATTCTCCATCGGCCAATCAAAATCCAAGAAAAAGGAGTTACAAAATTTTGAAATTAAATCTTATAACTCCTCCCATCATGGAGCATTAATACCATTAATGCCCATAAAACCCTCTTAATGGCCCCCAAAAGCCTATAAATAGGAGGTCATTCCAAAGGGAACGGGTCCTGAAAATTGTTTGAAAATTATCCTGAAGAATTCTCTGCACAAAGAAGCTCTCCTGCTTTGAAGAAACCCTGCTGCAAGAACTACAAGGTGATCAAAGTCGCTTGGGGGGCCACCCCCAAGGTTTCACCCTCTTCTTCTATCCAACATGGCATAGATGCGGCTTTTCAGCCCGTCTACCCTTTTTTTATTGGATATAGGACCTTCCCTTGGTCTTTGTCCTCTAAAAATCTAGGGTCCAAGCCAAGCCAAGCGAACTAAAGCAACAAGTGTTCTCATCTGAAGGATGATGGTGGAGCCCATACATGACTCGCAGCCGTCGATCTGAATGAGTCCCCACGATCTCTTGAGAAGTCAGATTCCTTTTCTTACTTTTCTGTTATATTGAGTATTTTTTAAAGAGACATAAAAATCACATTTCCTGTCTCTTTCTTTAAAATATATGTACATTGGAAAGTTAGAAAAAAGTTGATTTCCTTTTCTACTTGTGAAGGTGAATCTCCGGATCACCATTTCGAATTCCAAGTAGAATAGAAAATCTAGCATACCCGTACATAAAAACTGTTGATGCTTGCTCTTTTTCTTCTCTTTGCCCTGCCTCACCCCGGGGGACCAGGGATGGAGGAAGGCAAGAAGAAAAAAGACGGGTCCATCAAGTTGGCACACCCGGTGGGACTCGTTCATTTGAGAACATGATGCTTAGAATCCTTGGCTCCTTCCTCGTTGGTGGCCTATGTTGGATCTTGTTTCTAGAAAAAAATATGAGATGGGATTCTTTGGAAATTTCTTTCTTTGAACTTGTTTCCATTCTTTCTTTTCTCAACCAAAAAAAAAGATTTTTTTTCTTTTGGATTCAAATTGGAGAAACTTTGGTTCTTTCCTTTCCATACAATGGCCCGCAGAAATGTTTGAGCCAACGTTCGGATTGGGAGGGGCCATTTTCCTCTCTTTGATGGGTCTATTGGAATTCTAAAAAAAAAAAAACTTTTCAAATTCCTTTCACCGGATTCAAATTGGAGAAACTTTGGTTCTTTCCTTTTCGTACAATGGCTCGCAGAATTGTTTGAGCCAACATTCGGATTGGGAAGGGTCATTTTCCTCTCTTTGATGGGTCCATTGGAATTCTTTCAAAAAAAAAAGTTAAAAAAAAACTCTTTTCAAATTCCTTTCTTTTGGAATCAAATTGGAGAAACTTTGGTTCTTTCCTTTCCATACAATGGCTCGCAAAAATGTTTGAGTCAACGTTCGGATTGGGAGGGGCCATTTTCCTCTCTTTGATGGGTCCATTGGAGATCTTTCAAAAAAAAACTTAAAAAAAAAAAAATTTTCAAATTTCTCTCTTTTGGATTCAAATTGGAGAAACTTTGGTTCTTTCCTTTTCGTAGAATGGCTCACAGAAATGTTTTAGCCAACGTTCGGATTGGGAGGGGCCATTTTCCTCTCTTTGATGGGTCCATTGGAGATCTTTCAAAAAAAAAATGCATTAAGGTTGCACCAATTGCGTTCTTTGAACAAAGTAGATCTATGAAAGGCCTTGTCTAGAGTGTGGAGGCAGCTAGACTGTTCGAGGTAAGGGTCCTTCAAACAGGTTCATTAAGTAATCCTACCCTTACCTGGGTGCTAATCTATCCACTAAGGTTTCATAAGACTGAATTGGAAGACCTATGTGCACTCCTCAAAAAAAAAAAAAAAAAAAAACGAAATAGCTTTAAAAAAAATATCTTAAAAAAAAAACTTCTGTCACTATTGAGTTCAAATATGAGAAATCCTGGTTCTTTCCCTTTTCGGATTTGGCTCGCAGAAATGTTTGAGCCTGTATTTGGATTGGAATACCATTTGCTCTCTTTTATGAATTCAATCTTCACTTTTCAGAAAAAAAAACTCCCGTCAGTATTGGATTCAAATCGGAGAAATCTTAGTTCTTTCCTTTTTCGGATTTAGGCTCGCAGAAATGTTTGAGCCTGTATTCGGATTGGAATACCATTTTCTCTCTTTTGTGAACCCAATCTTGACATTTCAAAAGAAAAATTCCCATCTCATGTCCTTCTTCAAGGATGCGATTTACAACATTTGTGCCTAGCGGTGCTAATACGCCCTTTCGGGTCTATTGTATTCGCGACCGACACATTTGTATCTCTAACCTTATATCATTTTACCTCGAGTGAGCTTCGCTTCTCGGTAATTTGATTTAAGGTTTACAGTTGCTTCTAGCAGTCACTGGAATGCTCATTTCGAGCTGACCATACTTGCTTTCAGAACAATTGTACCCTCTATGTCGTTTTGCCTTCTTCATTACGCTCGGAACGGGCCATGCCCCTGAGCGATTTGAAAAGACAACCATAGTATAGCTCATTTATGAACATCATATTCTTGTGATTACTAATGGATGTGGTCTTGTTTCAGAAGTTTTTCCAAAACTAACAATCGCAGCCTCATTGACACCTTCGACGAGAACAAGTACCAAGTCATGCTTCAAGAGAATCAAAGCAACGGTACTTTCAAGCGCCCCGCCAGCTGCCGAAGCGTCACCTCCCTCGGTAACTCCCAAAACACCGGGTCGACCTCCACTCCCCGGACCATCGTCTTCAGGTCACTAGGACCATTCCCACTACCCGTAGAAAAGACGGTGCCTGCTAAGAAGCAGAAAACCGCCCCTCAACGTGTTGCTGCCCCAACACCAAAGGCAGTTGCCTAGAAACCCGAGGCCCGCGGCAATCCCACAAAGCCTCAACCTACAAAAAACCAGGTCCGCCCCAAGACTTGGTCCCCGCGATCTTCGCCAAAACAAAGAAGGTCCCGGACATCTGCAAAGCCAGCATACCTGGCTCCTCTCAAGGAGAATAGGTCTATACTCTTGTTTACATCAAAGGAGAGAAACCTACCCTCCACCGAACTACCGAAACAACTCGGCACAAGCCGGCTTGTTCATATGAGCCCAAAATCAAGTCGTGCATCACAAGGCCTCGACAAGAACCTGCCAGGGCCTACTCTCCTGCCACTCGACCCTTCATCTCAATAGGGCCCGAGCTTGCAAAATTTAAATCTTCGCTGCGACAGGCCAAGGACTGCGTCCAGATCCTGTCCATGCCAGTCTTCAAGGAAGACAAGCTTGGATGCTGCGCATGAGGGACCACGTCCTTCATTGCCAGAGCGCTGCCCGAACTAACCGAAGCTCAAATTGCTCGTCGCATACGTCGCCGCACGGCATATCAACAAAAGAGATTAGAGAAGCAAAGAACTCAGTATTCTGAGCTTCAAATCTACCAAAAATGGGTCGAAAAAGAAAGACCTGACCAAGTTGCTGCTGTCCACATGGTTGGCAAAACCAAAAGAAGGCATAAATCAGCAACAAAAATACATATCAGATGACCAGTGACTCGCAGTGTCTCTCGGACGAGAAGACATCAGGAAGACTCTCCCACTCCTTCGGGCCAAGGACACCGGAGTGATCATTCCTCGGGCTCTTCATCTAGAAGAATGAGCTCCAGCTCAGTCACTAAGACAGTATCCTCTTTCGACTCACGAAGGATGAATGTCTTGGTCACAAACTCTGAGCAACCTCCACCACATGACGACATGGCTTTACGCATTCAGCAGTTAGAGCAAGGACAACAGAGAATAGAAGTCCTGATGGAAAACCTCCTCCTCACTCTTCAGCATTCACCAAACAATGAGGAAGTTCCTCCCCAAGATGTGGCAAATGGTGGAGAAGATGAGTCACATGCCCTTACTAAAAAGGACGTTGACAATATCCTCGCTGAAGCAAAAGAAGAGGATACACTGAAGGAGCATGGGATCAAGCCACCATATCCATTATGGATGGACTCGGTTCCGTTCCCCCAAAAATTCAAGCAACGTCTTCTCCGAACATACACGGGGAAAGGTTCAGCTAGACAGCACGTCATCCACTTTAAGATCCTGACAGGAACGATTGCAAATCAAGATGCTCTTAAGATCCGTCTCTTTGCAAGTACCCTAAAAGGTACGGCCTATGATTGGTATTCCACTCTGCCAGAGGACTGCATTCACAACTGGACAATGCTAGAGACATGTTTGATGACCCACTTCAAAGGTGAGGATCATCCTGCTACTATGGCTCAACTCTGCAGCCTTAAACAGAGAGAGAATGAGTCGACATACGACTTCATTCACAAATGAAAAGCAATGGCATACAAATGCTCAGATGTGCTGCCATAAGCATCGCTAGTCGACATTTGCCGAAACAACATGAGAGCAAGGATCCACTCCATGATCATCGGTAACAAATCAAAAAACTTGGGAGAACTCCTAGAAGCATCTATGGAGGCTGAAACGGTGATCAAAGACCTCAAAAGTCAGAAGTCATCAAAGAAGGAGCCGACCGCCATTCCGACCTCCAAGCCACAGAAAAAGGAGGTTCTCAATGTGCAAACCAAGTCAGCCCCTTAGCCACCAAAGAAAGCTGAAAACAAAGCTGCAGGTAAGAGACCTGAACTCTCTGATGCCTTCAAAGAACGGGTAGAGAAGAAATACCCGTTCGATGAAGATGTTGAAGAAATATTTGGGGCTCTCTTGGCAAATGGGAAACTCACCTTGCCTGACCACAGAAGGCCGGGAGATGTTGGCAAAACCAACGATCCCCGATATTGTCCATACCACCAAATGGTCTCGCATCCTTTCAACCAATGTTTCGTTGTGAGAGAGAAGATTAACGAGATGTGGAAAAACGGAGTCATTACCTTTGACAAAAACTATAGGTCTGCCTCCGTTAACATGGTGTCATACAGACAAACATCCAAATCACCAAAAGAAAAAATCATTACTTCCTTCAAGGTGATAAAAATGACCCAGACGTCCCAAGAGCTGGTGCCTTATCCAACACCAAATGGACAGCCCACATGGGTACATCCCGATCTCCTAGAAGATGAAAATTGGGAGATCGTCAAAACAAAGCCGACCGCTCAACAGAGAAGGCAAGCCAAGAGACAACTCCGCAAGCTCAAACAGCAGGAGAAGGCTCAAACAAAACAAGAGGTCTCTAAAAAGGCAGAAACCTCCTCTACCGCTGCACTGGGGGCAATAGAGGAGTCTTTTCCCAAGGCTCTAAGAGGGGTAAGAAAATTCACCCTTGGTGGTTTTATACTACCACGGCTCAGGGATGAGACTACGCAGGGGGCATCGTACTCTTGTAACTCGGTAGTTGGATTCTCCACGAATGGATACGAGTCCAGTGACACTACCAGTGACACAGATGAGTGGGAGGAATCCCTTGAAACCGGAGAATATCTCTCCGATGAAGAATGGATCCCAAAATCTCACCTTATGCCAATAATCTGGTATAACCCCTTCCAGCCACAAGGATCCTGGTCTGATAATGATGAAGGCCAAGAGGCTACCCAAAATGTTGTTGCCACAACACAAACAGATGCTCTGCTGGATCCCAACCAGGTTGAACCACAAGGACCAGATGAAGAAGAAGATCTGGCTCCTATGCCCGATCTTGAAGAATATGCGAAGATCTCGCAACGTCTCGCCATAGAGCAGGAGCAGGATCACATCAACCAGCTTCATCAAAATCCATAACCGGAAGTCCCGGAGAATCTACAAATATCTCCTCCAGTGACTCCGGAAAATGAAGAAAGTTGCTGGATTGATGATCCTCTTACATCGGAGGATGAGTTTGATTCCCAACAGTCCATTGTAGAGGCATCTTCTATCAAAGCTGCCTGCAATGTGATAGTTTAGGATGATAGTGCCTCTAAATCTTCATCTGTTGAGGCCACAGACTCTCAAATTGCATCCGGTAGTATATCTTCTGGAGCTACATATTCCCGGGTGACTTCCACTGAGATAGCATCTTCTCAGCCTTCGTCTCCTGAAACGGTGACATCAGAATTCAAGCCTCTTCCGATTGATCACCTGGAAGAAGCTCTGGCTGATGATGTCTTCAAAGAAAACCCAGTCAATTGGTCCCAGGTACCCAACCTCATTGGAGATGTCTGGACTGATGAAATACTGGACAAAGAAGAAAAGTTGTTGGAAGCTGTTTAGGACTTGTTCCCGGAAAATGCTCCAAGCAACGCAATAACTGTAGACGGCAATGCAGCTGCAGAGGCATTTTCAGCAAATGGGGAGGATTGGCCCCTTGAGCCCGAAGGGGGTCTTCCGAAAGAAGAGCCACCTCTAGAAGCTTTTGAAGTTTGGAAAGGTACCCACTCTGGCCGGGATTACCACAAAAACTACAACCAACCTTCTTCCTCTTCTTATGTAAATCCTTCGAGAAAACAAGCTGTAAGTGCCCAAGCGGCGGTGATAATGAAAATGCAGGCCCAAAGGAGGCTTTCACGTATGACTTGATTGAGCACTTCAAACACATACCTGCACGACTGCACATCCTAGACTTATTACGAATGTCACCACAAACTCGTGATAGTCTCATTTCAGAACTGCAAAGGATGAATCTGGATTTCGACAAACATGCCCCACAAGTCCTACAAATTGAAATGGACTATAGGGTCAAAAAATCAAAAACCTTCTCGGTCCAAAAAGCCTCAAGTGCTACTATCGCCTTCAATAAGGAAGACCTCCTATTAGGCGAGACAAAGCACAACCGACACTTGTACTTCACAGGGTACATCAAAAAGATGCCGATACACAGAGTTTAGATCGACCCGGGTTCTGCACTTAACCTCATCTCTACTTCGGCACTCAAAGAGCTGGGTATCCCACTTAGCAAACTGAGCCACACATCTGTGACTATCTTTGGATATGATGGGAGTGCTTAAAGGCCCATTGGCAAAATCTGGTCTAGGTTGCAAATCGGCGATCTTATCTCTGAAGTCACCGTGTATGCAATATAAGCCCCTTCATGCTACAACATCCTTCTCGGACGCCCTTGGATACACGGGAACGGTGTTGTCCCTTCGACTCTACGTCAGTGCATCAAGTTTGTTGGCAACGACGGCTTGATACATCGAGTATTTGCAGACAAAAAGCCCTTCAAAGGCAAAGAAGTCCATTTTGCAGACTCTCAGATGTACAAGGATGAGAAAGAGAAGGAGGAGGAGAAAATAGCATCCTTGGACGGCAATCTTCAAAAGGACAAAGGCAAGGCTTCTTAGCAATCATCGAAAGAAAACAAACCTTTCAGCAAATCCAGAGAGAGAAATCCGTCTCCCTTCGTTGTCTCCTTCATGTCAATCATACAAGACACGGATTCGGATTCAGAGACTGAAGACGATACATCACCAAGCCAAGCTGATACTCAGGAAGTTCAGCCTGCCCTCGTTCCATTGGAGGCACCTGCTGATGTAGAAGATCCTACGTCCGTTACCTTCATCGTTCCGGCAACATCGGCAGAAGAGAAACCAATCTTCTTCCATAGATCAGACGCTTCTTCATCAAACTCCCTGCTTGAGCCTTTCCAAAATGAAGGTATGCTTCAATTATCCTTGTATAGTCCAATGGCACAAGCTATCATGAAGAAAATGGGCAATTATGACGCTCAAAATCCAACTGGTTTAGGAGGTGGCCGTGGCATCCTTATACCATTGGAACCCACCCTGACCAAAAGTCAGCTGGAAGATTGGAAACTCTACCGTCGCATAGATAAGTCTTCATACGGGTTAGGGTATGATCCTGACACTCCGATAAGACAGCTGACACAAAGGCTGCAAAGTCGTTTTGCCGACCAGGCCTCAACATCTTGTGTTAATGAAGACATCAATCTTCCTGGGTATGATCCTGACACTCCGATAAGACAGCTGACACAAAGGCTGCAAAGTCGTTTTGCCGACCAGGCCTCAACATCTTGTGTTAATGAAGACATCAATCTTCCTGGATATCTCTTTCAAGAGTTACCCGACAAGGACCCAGGAAGCTCATCAAATTGGTATGATTTCTCTGATGATGAAGAGGAATTATCTGATGACACAGACGCACGGTTCTCTGATTCAGAAGAGCCATCGTCTCCAAAAGAAGTGCCTTGCTTAGACCCAGTTTTAGCAAGTGATTGGGATCATCTCATAGCAACTCTTGAGATGAATACCGATCAAGAAGATTTATGGACAGAAGCGGAGCCATGGTCTGAAAATGCCCTTGGAAATCGAGAAGGTCTTGTTGAGCTGGAAGCCTTCGAAAATATTATGGAGGAACCACCTTCAAACCTTCCAACAGAAGATTCTGTTCAAAAGTTAGACTTGGGAACACCAGATAACCCACGTCCTGTATTCATAAACAAGAATATAAAGGATGATGAGTTACCTGAGTATGTCTCTTTTCTTCGTGAGTTTGTTGATTGTTTTGCATGGTCTTATGCTAAAATGCCCGGCTTAGACCCAAAAATAGCAGTTCACAAACTCAACTTGCAAGAAAACATCAAGCCTGTCAAACAAGGCCAAAGAAGATTCCGTCCCGATGTGATAAACAAGATTGAACAAGAAGTTCAGAAACTAAAAAACGTTGGCTTCCTCCGCGAGGAACAGCATCCTGAATGGTTGGCCAACATCGTCCCGTGACAAAGAAAAATGGGCAAATTAGAGTCTGTATTGACTATAGAAACCTGATTAATGATTGCCCCAAAGACGAATTCCCGCTCCCCATATCGGAGGTAATGATTGACAACACCTGCGGGTTTGAGCGAATGACTTTCATGGATAGCTTCTCTGGCTACAACCAGATAAAGATGCATCCCAAAGATGAAAGGCATACATCATTTCGGACCCCATTTTGCGTGTATTGCTACACTGTCATGCCATTTGGTATGAAAAATGCCGGTGCAACATATCAAAGGGCTATGATGAAAATATTCCAAGATATACATTACAAGACGGTCTAATGTTACGTTGACAACCTCGCCGTTAAAAGCAAAAGAAAAGAAGACCATCTCCAAGATCTTCGAAAAGTCTTCCTCCGGCTTCACAAACACAAACTGTGAATAAATCCCCTTAGATGCTTCTTCAGTGTCTCATCGGGTAAGTTCCTCGGATTCATAGTTTGGAAAGCTAGAATAGAGCTTGACCCCATCAAAGTCAAGGCTATTCTAGAAATGCCATCTCCAAGAACCCTGAGAGAACTAAAAGGGCTTCAAGGAAGGTTGGCGTACATCCGACGATTCATTTCCAACCTATCAGGGAAGTTCCGTCCATTTTCTCGCCTAATGAAAAAAGGTGTTGACTTTGTTTGGAATGCAGAATGTGAAGCTGCATTTCAAGACATCACGTCATACCTGACCAAACCTCCAGTGTTGGCTGCTCCCATAACTGGAAAACCATTCATCTTGTACACAAGAGCTCTCGACTATTCTTTGGGCCCTCTACTTGCACAAGAAAACGATGGAGGAAAAGAAGCTCCTCTATACTACCTCAGTCGCATGTTGGTAGGTGCAGAGCATCGCTACTCTCCAGTTGAAAAAGAATGCCTAGCAGTGATGTTCACCGTACAAAAGCTACGTCACTATTTGCTGTCAAACACAGTATACCTGATTTCGAGGATCAATCTCCTAAAGGTCCTTACTACAACAAGGCGCAATCGCTTCGTCAAATGTTTGACATCTGCCACATCACCCACATCCGCAGAGGTGAAAACATCCGTGCAAATGCCCTGGCTGGATTTGCTGCATCCATGGCAATCCAAGAAGGGGAAAACATGCATATTACAGTGTATCAATGAAAGATTATCCCTCCTCTCAACACACACCATGCAGTAGCTGAATGCCACCGAGTGGTTGGAAGTAGGATTTCCGTCCTTAAACCTCCAATTGGCGACTGGAGGGATCCGTTCATCGATTACATTATGTTCGGAATCCTATCTGAAGATCCAAAAGAGCGGGTAAGCATTCAAAGACGAGCCCCAAACTTTCAATTGGATATTCCCTCCAAAATGCTTTCCAGAAAATCCTTCAATAGAGTACTTCTACACTGCTTGTCACAACAAGAGGCGGAAGAGACTCTAAAAGAAGTTCATGCTGGTTTTTGTGGAGCCCATCAGGCTAGTCCTAAGCTCTACAATCAAATAAAAAGGTTAGGTTATTATGGCCTACCATGGTGGCTGACGCAATGCAATTTGCTAAACGTTGCCAACAATGCCAAGTTCATGGAGATTATGTGCACATGCCTCCAGAATGGCTACATCCTACAACAAACTCATGGGCCTTTTAGAGTCTTCATCCCTATGTTGAAATTTCTAAAAACCCAAAACAATGCTTACTTTTAATGTTTCATTGTTCAAAAAAAAAAAAAAAAACCAAAAAAAGATAGCCAAACCCAAAATCCAAGTTTAGGAGCCTCTTCCTTAACTTGACCAAAACTTTCGATCCTTGAACCCAAAATTCATGGTTTGAAACAAAAATCGGGACTTAGGAATTTCCACCCTAGTCCACCCTGACTTTTACCACAAAAAATGGTTTTGAGTCAAAATTTATGACCCTCGTGTCTTTAAACAAAAAAATGTTTTTTCAAAAACCGTGGGGAAGCAACGTTTAGTCGATACTCACACAAAACCCAAAAATCGGAAGGATGCGAACCCCATTTGATACTTCCAAAACCTTAAATTGCAAGGGAGCGACACCTCGTCAATACTTGTAAGATTTCAAAAATCGTGGAGACACAACGTTTCAGTTGATATCCACAACCCAAATTTCAAAACAAAAACAAAGGTTCGAAAAAACCTCAAATTTCAAAAATCGTGGCGAGGCGACATTCCATTGATATCCACAAAACCAAATTTTTTAGAAAAAAGCGAGTAGGCGACATTCAGTCGATACTTGCACCCAAATCCGCGAGAAAGCGACATTCCATCAATACTCGCAACCGAATGAGTAAGGAAGCGACATTCCATCGATACTTGCAATACCATTCAACAGGGAGGCGACTCATAGTCGATACTTGTATTTTGAAAACCAAGAAACCCGGCATTTATGCCAAAAACCTGGCTTTCACGTCAAAACCCGGCTTACATGCCGAAAACCCGGCTTTCATGCTGAAAACCAAAAATCTGGTTTCCACGCCAACAAAACAAAAACCCGGCTTTCATGCCAAAAAACTGGCTTTCATGCCAAAAATCAAAACTCCGGCTTCCATACCGACAAAACAAAACTTGGTTTTCAAAAAAAACTTGGCTTCCATGCCACAAAACCTGGCTTTCACGCCATCTAAAATTCGGCTTTCAAGCCATCAAAAAATCGGCTCCTATGCCACAAAAACTGGCTTCTATGCCACAAACAAAATTTTGGCTTTCACGCCACAAAAATCGGCTCTCATGCCAAAAACTAGGCTTTTTGCCACAAAATCCGGCTTTAATGCCCAAAACAAACTTTTGACAAAAGATTTTCACAAAATGACAACCTTTTGATCAAATTTTCAAACAAACCATTCCCATTCAATTTTTGCTTATGTTTTCATCAAAAGTGAATTTAAGTGAAATAAGGGGATACAAAAAAAGAGAGTGCCAAAAATGTTTATATATGGAGGTACCAAAAGAAAAGAAGAAAAAGTTTGTTACAAATCAGGAGGCTAGTCCGACATGGTCTTCAGCCAAAGGCTGAACTCCTCAAGCAAACTCTTCGCCTTGGCCTCCAAAGCTTCCAGGCCACTTTTCTTCAGAATCTTCCCATCAAAAGCAGTAGGCTGTCGCGATCCATCTTCAGCACGAGGAAGCTCTTCCCAGAGAATCTGCCATTGTTCATATTCTTGAGTCTTCCTCCGGAGATTGCTTTCGACCTCCTCAACTTGGCGAATGAGAGTCATCTCTCTATCGCGAGCTTTCAAAGTGGCAGTCCACTTGGCAGCGGCTTGTTCTTCCAATAGCTCAAGGTGCTGTCTGGCTTCGGTGACCTCCCTATCAAGATGGTGCTGGTCTTGTGTCAGCTCAATAATAGCCAACTCGGTGACGTTCCTCTCCCGAACGAGTTGCTTCCGAGTCCGCGAGATCTCTTTCAGTTCAGGTTTGACCTCGCTGGAAGGCTTCAAAAACATCTTGTTGAATAAATCATCATTCGGAAAGCTATTGGTCTCAGTCCACTTGTTGCCTAGAGCGATGACTTCATCAACAAAAGCCTTGGCATCTGTAATGTCCAAACTGACTTCTTCGCTATCGGCAAGAATGTCCTGCACATGCTTCACCATGCCAAAACCAGCCTCCAAATGGCCAGAAGAAAGAGTCTCGACCCATGAGCTCAAGACTCTCTTCAACACCTTCCTCGCAAACTGACGGGATGGCTCAGATGAAGACTCGCCCTGCTCCGTTGGTCGATTGCCCGTGTCAGGCACCGTTGAAAGAGTAACCAAGAAGCTCTTTCCAACCGGAGCCGCTAGGGAAGGAATATCAGTAGGTGGACTCGCCTCTGGCTCATCAAAATTGGTGGAAGAGGCCCCTGCTCCTGGATCGGTCACAGGTACCCCTGCCCTGGTTCTGAAAAGGATAGAGGAACTTCTTCTGTCACCTCACAGCTTGCCATTGAAAGATGAAAAAGGTATGAATATGATCTAATCAAAAATCAAAATATCAAGATTATCACTGCAAAGTACCTTCTTCGACGACCGGCGGAATGCTTTCTACATCCATGAGCTCATCCGAAGCATCGTCAAAAGTTGTGTCCATGGATGGCTCAAAGTCATCGGAATCTTCTGGCAAGTCAGCTGGCAAGAAACAAAAATGCATGTCGGCAAGCGGTGGTAGAGAAAAACAAAAAAAAAAAAAAAAGAAGAAAAGAAGTCATACCAGGAGGAGATTCTGGGTCTACTTCAGAATCTCTAAGTTCTTCCTTAGATGCCACGATAGGATCCGTCACCGCCTCATCGGCCGGAACCTTAGGCATCATCAAACCATCATCTTCTGCCAAAAGAAAGAAAGCAGTAGATCAAAACAAAAGCTCTCATAAAAAAAAAAGGAAACGGAAAGAGAAAAGGGAAAAGCATACCATCATCAATGGTCTTTTCCCCTCGGCTTCTCTTCTCTGGAGGCTCATCATCATCCCCTGATGCTTCCTCAACAATGGTGGAAGGAATTTCCAGATCAGGAGAGCTTTCGTGTCGCCTCTGACTTCGGCGCTGTCCTCTTCTCCGCTTGTTTCTACGGGACGAACTGCTGGAAGCACCCTCCCCACCGTCGAAAACTGGCCTCTCTCCAAATTTCTCACTGGATGGTCTACTCCTGCTAGTAGACTCCATGGAAGCCTTTGCTCGCTCTGCTTGTATCCAAGCAGCGACCTCAGCTTCCTCCTCGGCAAGCTGTTCCAAGACCTCACTAGATACCTCTTGTGCAGCTCCCGATCTGATGACGTCCTGGTCCTCGAGGAAACCTGTTCTGTTCTTTTCTCCAGAAAGGAAAGCCAGAACTTCCTCTCGGTGGACACCATCTGACTTCCCAAGGCCCTTCCCGGAAGACTGCTTTACATCAAGCTTTTTCTTGGAAAGTCCCCGGTATGCTGAAAAGCTCTCCACAAAGCATTTTGTGAAGCCAGCTGTCCGAAAAGTGGGCAACCCAGGATAAGAAATCATGGTGATAGTGTCTTCCGCGCTATAGAACGCCCATGCATTTCTCCCATCCTGCAGACCTCCAGAACGCTTCACCTTGCTTGAAGGCGCTCCAACAACGCCTTGAGAGAAGCCCAATTGCATGGCAAAAATGCGAAGGAACATACGGCTGGATGTTGACGAAAAGATGTCTGCGGTACACCATCATGCCGACACGTATGTTAAATAGCCAACTCCTCTTTGCGTTTGTTAAAGAATAGTGTCTCCCAGACCCTGCACTGGTCGAATCACGGGAGACGCCAAAATCAAAAGCCTTCTTCCGTAAGCCCGGAGAAAGCTTCACTGAAGACTGTCCCATCTCGACGTCCTAGAATCGTCGGATCCTCAAGCGGGCAGATAAAAGAGATTCGGAAACAGGCTTCCCTCTAGCCAACCGAATCACGAAAGGGTCATCGTCCTGAGTAGCACCCAATCGGTGGAAGCTGGGATAGTGGTATACATACCACGAATATAAAATGTGGGCAGAAAATACCCTATTCATGGGAAGCCCAAGCCGAACCAGAAAAGCAGCAGCCTGCAGTTCGGTACACAAATAGGAGTAAAGAGCAGGCACCAAAGCCAGCCTCTTTCCAAACGCCATCTGACAAGCCTGAAAAATACAGTGCGGCATGATGTGCGTTCCATCTCCTCCAGCAAAAATGGCCTCACCCAGCCAATAAGTGAGGAAGACAGCGAGATCTCTCCGCTGCGCAATGTCAGAATGAATGGCGTTTGTGCTTGCGAAGAATTCCTTCAAATTTTCTCGCATGGCGAAGATCTTCTTCGAATCTAGGTTCTTAGCCCTGGCTTCTTGGGTCGTACTCTCAGAAGACTCCCCGCTGTCAAAGAAGTTGGAAGACAAAAAGCTACCACTCCTCCAACTACTACACCGGACTTTTTAGCCCTCCTTCTCCTTCAAAAAATCGTAGAAGGCGACGAGCTGAAAGTACAGAAGCCTGAACTCCTCAAACTGCTCCTTAAGGACACTGTCAATTGGCACAAACTCCTCATAGAGATTTCCAAGGATAGGCAGCCCGGTGATGGCACTCAGTTCCTTTAAACAAAACGCAATCTCATCGTTCGTGACAACGGAGGTGTTGGTTTGTGGAAGGAACGACTCCAGCATGGCCATGAAGGCATCATCACAGAAAACCACGGCTTTCCAAAAAGCGCGAACCGCGTCAAAAATCTCGGCCTCCTTCAGAATGGCACCGCCGACCTGCAGGATGTGTTCAGTCCACGACTCCTAGCACGAGTCAGCAATGAAACGGCTGCGAAGTCGAAAAGGCTTCACCCAATTGCTGCCATCGCCCTTGAAAATGCCAAGGCCCACCGGTCTCAAATCGACCGAAGGATGATCCGAACCTTGGTAGCCGCTGGCCGGCATCAAAATGTCCATGCGGGCAGGCAACTTCTCTGCAAAACCAGAAGGGCCACCAACAAAAACCCCGGTCTTGATCACGTTTGTCCTCTTCACCCAACTTGGAGGATCTTCCCTCTTCGAGCATGTGGAGGAAAGGCTCATGATCGAGATAGTCCGATCGAAGTTCGACCGGGTAGAAACAATTCTCTTCTCACCTTCAACTGTGAAAGAGAACTGAAAACATCTCCTTTGGTATGTTGAATCGTTGGGGACGGCATCACCAAAGAAGAAGGTAGGCTTGGGCACAATACTCTGATCGTCCGTGACCCAGGGATGGTTGCTTACCATAATCTTATAAAACTTCTCACCCTTGAGGGCAATCAAACGTTTCCTCCTCTCATCTCGGTTGAGCGAGTCACACTCTTCCAAGTTCCTTTCAACATACTGGACCTCTTCCCAGGCCTACTGTACAGCCACATTAGAGGATCTAGTAGAATGACGAGGTGCATCAGTGACGGGCTCCTTACCCTTGTTCGTTCTAGAGGAACTCCCTGGAAAGGATGGAAAGAGAGAAAAATCAATCATCAAAATGACAGAATTTTGCTAAAAAATTCTAGCGAAATTTTGGCATTGTTTCGGGGAATTCCAAAGAAAAGGAAAACACCATAAAAGAAATAAGAGCTTGAAGATGGGCTCAACATCGCTGTATGCTCATAATTAATGGAAAACTTTCAAAGAAGGCTTGAACTCAAACATTGCTGTGAGATCAAACCAAAGCTTCTCAAATATCCGCAAGACTGGAAAAGGGCTCAGCATTGCTGCGAGCTCCAGAATCCAAAACTTGCAAAGCTCCTCAGAAAATCCCCGCAAGACCAAGAAAGGGCTCAACATTGTTGCGAGCTCCAAATCCCAAGACTTGCAAAAAGATTACCAGGTGTGCACTGTCATACTTCCAATTCTTTTTTCAAAAAAAAAATGCATAGAAGGAAAGTTGTCATGCATGTGCGTCTCGAAATCCGAAAAAAGGGAGAGAAAAGAGGAAGAAAGATTCTTTTTTTCAAACAACAAAAAAAAAATGCCCACAGGCCACATGGTCGTACGGCCATGACCGTACGGTCTTGTCCGTACGGCCACACACAAAGAGAAAAAAAAACAAACAAACAAAACACGGTAAAAAAAAAAAACAGAGAAAAAACCGTGTAAGAAAAAAAAAGAAAGAAAGAAAGAAAGAAAAACGTGAGAACAAAAAGAAAACACGTGGAAAAAAAAAGAAAGAAAGAAAAAACAGAAACGTGTGAAAAAAAAAAAGAATGCACGTGAAAAAGAGAAAAAAATAAGAGTGAGAAAGAAAAAGAAAAGAAAAGAAAAGAAAGAGAACCTTTTTCTATTCCTACATGGGGTTTCTTAAGGAAAAATAAGAAACTTACTTGAAGCCATTGATGGAAAAGAAGAAGAAAAAGCTTGAAGATCCTTGAAGAAAAAGAAGAATTCTTGATCTTAGAGCACTCTTGAAGACTTTTGCAAAAAGAAGGCAATAGGAGCAAGAGATCCAACCTCCCCTTGCCTTTATAGAAGAGAGCAAACCAAAAGAGGAAAGGAGGAGAAAAGAAAGGAGGTAAGTGCTACAAATTAGCAAACTTCCTAAAAGAAAGGAATCATGGGATATTCTTTCCCAATGAGGAGATCTTTTGAGAAATTCTCTCCAAAAAGAGAGGGATTATGAGAAACTTTCTCCCAAAGACAGATACTTTGAGAAAATCTCTCCCAAAATCAAGGAAACTTGAGAGATTCTCTCCAAGTAAGAATATTTTTAGATATTCTCTACCAAAAAGAGATATTTTTAGATATTCTTTACAAAAATGACAGCAAATGAGATCTAAGCCATCTTTAAAGCTTAAGGTCCCATGGGCTAGCCCGCATGAGCTAGGTTTGACCGCCTAGGCACTAAAAGTGGCTTTTAGTCAAAATTCCTCTTACCAAGAGCATATAAAAATGGTTCCATGCCACCTTTGAGTTGATTGGACCATACAAAAAAAAATAAAAAATCCAAGCCTCATGAGTTTTCAAAAATCCAAACCATCCCACCTCATGAACCAAATTAAGGCAAAACCTTGAAATTGACATTCCACAAAAACCCAAACCACTCCGATAAACCCAAAATTGTCCCAAAGAGTGACCAAAATCCAAACCATGGTCCCCTAACTCGCCACATATAGCTTGTTGGGTCACAAGACCAAAACCAAAAAACCAAATCCCAGTCCCCTAACTTGCCACATATAGCTTGTTAGGTCACAAGACAAAGAAAATAAAAAATCAAAATTCAAAATTCAAAACCCAACCCCCTAACCTACCACATACAGCTTGTTAGGTCACAAGGTCAACAACTAACAACCTTCTTGACCGCCTGATGCGCCCCACAAAGCCTTTAGGTTCACAAGGTCAAAAAGAAAATCTAAAACCCAAAACCCAAAAACCCAATCCAAATGTCATTTTCAAAATTTTGCCTTGAGATGGTACGTGATCTCTCTCACTGCCATAAAATCCCCTTGGAAACTCAAAAGGCTGCTTTATCAAGAAAAATGCACAGAGACTCTTGGTCATTTTGCAAGTTCTCCTTTAAAATTTTCTTCGAGGCCCATCGACTGTAGAAGCTACCCAATTCGTCACTGTACCTCGAGGGGCATTTGTTGACACAAAAAATGTCACTTTGCCTCCTCAACTTCAAAAGCTACATAGAGCCGCATCTTGCTACAAATAGGCAAAGCCGCTTCAAGCATCAGATCTTGTCAAAATCAAATAAAAACTGCAAGATCCTTCAAAATAGCCAAAAAAGAGGTACACATGAAGTTTTGAGCCATTTGGACACCATTTGGCCTAACTTCAATCCTCCAACAACTGAGCTGGAGCTCCCAGTGGCGACAGTGTCAAATACATCAAATCTTCGATCAGAGCCTATGGATGGTCTCAAAATACTTCCAAAACGTTTCACGTCGAATTTCAAGTCAAATCGACACCGTTTTACCCTCGATCAACTCTCGAACAGCGAAATCAAGCCTCCCGGAGGCGAGAACCTCCGATGCCGCCACTCATCAAACAAAACACATGAGTAGCTGCTATATGCTACCAAAAGGCTACACGTCAAATTTCAGGTCATTCCGACAACGTTTGACCCAGTTTTGACGCTCCGAAGCAAAATCAAGCCTACTGGCGACGAAGCTCCCCGGGACCATGGCATCGAAATCGGAGCTAACAGATCATCTGAAAATGACTCCAATAGGCTCCCTGTCAAATTTCAGGTCAATCGGACATCGGATGACCGTACATCAAAGCTCGACATCTTCCGCATGGTGAAATCAAGTCGAGCATCGACGGGACCCCAAACGGCTTCAAAACTCAAAGAAAAGCCCATGGTTGGTCCTATCTAATGCTCAAGAAGCTTCACCTCAAATTTCAGGTCATTTCGACATCGTTTGACCTAGTTTCAACTCTTGGCGGAAAATAAGCTACAGAGTCTTCGGCTTTTCCAAAAATAGGAAACTTTGTGCTCTGATTTTCAGAACCTTTTGATGGGTTTTCTTCAGTGGAATCAACCCATTAAATGAGGACAAATATCAAAGAAAAATACATGAGAAAATAGAAGCAAAAAAGCCCATGAAATGGCAACCGGACGACGACCGAAAAAGGGGCCAAAGCCCCATGGTCGCCGGCGACCATGGCCTAGGGTCACCGGCGACCATGGGTGCATGGTCGCCGGATTTTCGCCAAAACGTCCATTTTTTCCATTCTTTTTCGCGATGTTTAGCCCCTGTGATTTTCTTAAAATCTGATTTTTGAGGCATGATATCCGTCAATCTTCGTCAACATCACGGATCTGCCATCGAAATCCTTTGATCATCACCGGACACTCCGAAACCGCCAACCGGCCGACCAAGAAAGCACACTTTCTGCCTGACCGATCGTGAAATCGACTGGACAGATGTTGCCGGCCCATTGGTGTCAACCAATGTCTGAATTTGCATCGTCATCCGACATCAAACAACGTGCGGATCCATCGATGATCATCGCAAGAAGCATTCCAAAAGACGCGGCGCGGCACGCGACTCTTCAAGCGACTTGGCGACCAATTAATGCTGTTAATTGACCTTTTTATGACAACTTATTAGAGTCATTAACTCATTATTTTGGACGGCCCAATCAGAAGCAAGCAAATGGGAGTTACAAGTCCAATTAATCATGACAATTAACCATGTAACTCCTATCATTATGGAGATTAATCATGGTAATTACTCATGAAACTCCCATCATCATGGAGATTAAATGCCCATTATTCTCCATCGGCCAATCAAAATCCAAGAAAAAGGAGTTACAAAATTCTGAAATTAAATCTTATAACTCCTCCCATCATGGAGCATTAATACCATTAATGCCCATAAAACCCTCCTAATGGCCCCCAAAAGCCTATAAATAAGAGGTCATTCGAAAGGGAACGGGTCTTGAAAATTGTCTGAAAATTATCCTGAAAAATTCTCTGCACAAAGAAGCTCTCATGCCTTGAAGAAACCCTGCTGCAAGAACTACAAGGTGATCAAAGTCGCTTGGGGGGCCACCCCCCAAGGTTTCACCCTCTTCTTCTATCCAACACAGCATAGATGCGGCTTTTTAGCCCGTCTACCCATTTTTTTCATTGGATATAGGACCTTCCCTTGGTCTTTGTCCTCTAAAAATCCGAGGTCCAAGCCAAGCCAAGTGAACTAAAGCATCAAGTGTTCTCATCTGAAGGACAATGGCGGAGCCCATACATGACTCGCGACCGTCGATCTGAACGAGTCCCCACAATCTCTTGAGAAGTCGATCCCTTTTCTTACTTTTCTGTTGTATTGTGTATTTTTTAAAGAGACATAAAAATCACATTTCTTGTCTTTACATTTTGATGAGATTTGTAAACTGCCTTATACGGCACAAAACCGCCTTTCACGGCAAAACCGCCTTTCACGGGAAACAAATGAAAATCGCCTTTCGCGGCATTAAAATTTTTTCTCTCTTTCTTTAAAATATATGTGCAATGGAAAGTTAGAAAAAAGTTGTTTTCCTTTTCTACTTGTGAAGGTGAATCTCCGGATCACCATTTCAAATTCCAAGTAGAATAAAAAATCTGGCATACCCGTATAAAAAGAAAGTTGATGCTTGCTCTTTTTTTCTCTTCGCCCCGCCTCACCCCGGTGGACCCAGGATGGAGGAAGGCAAGAAAGAAAATGACGGGTCCATCATTGGTATTCCACTCTGCCAGAGGACTCCATTCAAAACTGGACCATGCTAGAGACACGTTTCAAAACCCACTTCAAAGGTGAGGATCATCCTATTACTATGGCTCAATTCTGCAGCCTTAAACAGGGAGAGAATGAGTCAACATACGACTTCATTCACAAATGGAAAGCAATGGCATACAAATGCTCAGATGTGCTGCCACAAGCGTCGCTAGTCAACATTTGCCGAAACAACATGAGAGCAAGGATCTGCTCTATGATCATCGGCAACAAATCAAAAAACTTGGGAGAACTCCTAGAAGCATCTATGGAGGCTGAAACGGTGATCAAAGACCTCAACAGTCAGAAGTCATCAAAGAAGGAGCCGACCGCCATTCCAACCTCGAAGCCAAAGAAAAAGAAGGTTCTCAATGTACAAACCAAGTCAACCCCTCAGCCGCCGAAGAAAGCTGAAAACGAAGCTGCAGGTAAGAGACCTGAACTCTCTGATGCCTTCAAAGAACAGGTAGAGAAGAAATACTCGTTCGATGAAGATGTTGAAGAAATATTTGGGGCTCTCTTAGCAAATGGGAAACTCACCTTGCCTGACCCCAAAAGACCGGGAGATGTTGGCAAAACCAACGATCCTCGATATTGTCCATACCACCAAATGGTCTCGCATCCTCTCAACCAATGTTTCGTCATGAGGGAGAAGATTAACGAGATGTAGAAAAACGGAGTTATTACCTTTGACAAAAACTACGGGTCTGCCTCCGTTAACATGGTGTCATACGGACAAACATCCAAATCATCAAAGGAAAAAATCACTACTTCCTTCAAGGTGATAAAAATGACCCAGACATCCCAAGAGCTGGTGCCTTATCCAACACCAGATGTACAGCCCATATGGGTACATCCCGATCTCCTAGAAGATGAAAATCGGGAGATCGTCAAAACAAAGCCGACCGCTCAACAGTGAAGGCAAGCCAAGAGACAACTCCGCAAGCTCAAACAGCAAGAGAAGGCTCAAACAAAACAAGAGGTCCCTGAAAAGGCAGAAACCTCCTCTACCGCTTCACTGGGGCCAACAGAGGAGTCTCTTCCCAAGGCTCCAAGAGGGGTAAGAAAATTCACCCTCGGTGATTTTATGCCACCACGGCTCAGGGATGAGACTACGCAGGGGGCATCATACTCTTGTAACTCGGTAGTTGGATTCTCCACGAATGGATACGAGTCCAGTGACACTGCCAGTGACATAGATGAGTGGGAGGAATCCCTTGAAATCGGAGAATATCTCTCCGATGAAGAATGGATCCCAGAATCCCACCTTATGCCAGTCATCTGGTATAACCCTTTCCAGCCACAAGGATCCTGGTCTGATGATGATGAAGACTAAGAGGCTGCCCAAAATGCTATTACCACAGCACAAACAAATGCTCTAGTGGATCCCAAACAGGTTGAACCACAAGTAGCAGATGAAGAAGAAGATCTGGCTCTAATGCCCGATCTCGAAGAATATGCGAGGATCTAGCAGCGTCTCGCCATAGAGAAGGAGCAGGATCACATCAACCAGCTTCATCAAAATCCAGAACCGGAAGTTCCGGAGAATCTACAAATATCTCCTCCAGTGACTCTGGAAAATGAAGAAAGTTGCTGGATTGATGATCCTCTTACATCGGGGGATGAGTTTGATTCCCAACTGTCCATTGTAGAGGCATCTTCTATCAAAGTTGCCTGCAATGTGATAGTTCAGGATGATAGTGCCTCTGAAGCTTCATCTGTTGAGGCCACAGACTCTCAAAATGCATCCAGTAGTATATCTTCTGGAGCTACATATTCTCGGGTGACTTCCACTGAGATAGCATCTTCTCAGCCTTCGTCCCCTGAAACGGTGACATCAGAATTCAAGCCTCTTCAGACTAATGACCTGGAAGAAGCTCTGGCTGATGAAGTCTTCAAAGAAAACCCAGTCAATTGGTCCCAGGTACCCAACCTCATTGGAGATGTCTGGACTGATGAAATACTGGACAAAGAAGAAAAGTTGTTGGAAGTTGTTCAGGACTTGTTCCCGGAAAATGCTCTAAGCAACGCAATAACTGAAGATGGCAATGCAGCTGCAGAGGCGTTTTTAGCAAATGGGGAGGATTGGCCCCTTGAGCCCGAAGGGGGTCTTCCGAAAGAAGAGCCACCTCTAGAAGCTTTTGAAGTTTGGAAAGGTACCCGCTCTGTCCGGGATTACTACAAAAACTACAACCAACCTTCCTCTTCTTCTTATGTAAATCCTTCAGGAAAACAAGCTGTAAATGCCCCAAGCGGTGGTGATAATGAAAATGCAGGCCCAAAGGAGGCTTTCAAGTATGACTTGATCGAGCACTTCAAACACATACCTGTACGACTGCACATCCTAGACTTATTACAATTGTCACCACAAACTCATGATAGTCTCATTTCAGAACTGCAAAGGATGAATCTGGATTTCGACAAACATGCCCCACAAGTCCTACAAATTGAAATGGACTATAGGGTCAAAAAATCAAAAACCTCCTCAAAGGGAGAAAAGAAAGAAGCTGGAGGACCTTGCACTGAATGCTTCTCGGTCCAAAAGGCCGCAAGTGCTACCATCGCCTTCAATAAGGAAGACCTCCTGTCAGGGAAGACAAAGCACAACCGACCCTTGTACTTCACAGGGTACATCAAAGAGATGCCGATACACAAAGTCCAGATCGACCTGGGTTCTCCACTCAACCTCATCTCTACTTCGGCACTCGAAGAGCTAGGTATCCCACCTAGCAAACTGAGTCACACATCTGTGTCTATCTTTGGATATGATGGGAGTGCTCAAAGGCCCATTGGCAAAATCTGGCCTAGGTTGCAAATCGGCGATCTTATCTTTGAAGTCACCGTGTATGCAATAAAAACCCCTTCGTGCTACAACATCCTTCTCGGATGCCCTTGGATACACGAGAACGGTGTTGTCCCTTCGACTCTACGTCAGTGCATCAAGTATGTTGGCAACGACGGCTTGATACGTCGAGTGTTTGCAGACAAAAAGCCCTTCAAAGGCAAAGAAATCCATTCTGCAGACTCTCAGATGTACAAGGATGAGAAAGAGAAGGAGGAGGAGAAAATAGCATCTTTGGTGGGCAATCTCCCAAAAGACAAAGGCAAGGCTCCTCAGCAATCATCGGAAGAAAACAAACCTTCCGGCAAATCCGAAGAGAGCAATCCGTCTCCCTGCGTTGTCTCCTTCCAATCTTCCAAACCCTTGGTAATCACTACTAAGGCAAAGAAGACAAAGCAAAAAACTGGGAGCAAGTTTGCTGTCTCCTTCATGTCTATCATACAAGACACGGATTCAAATTCAGAGACTGAAGACGATACATTGCCAAGCCAAGCTGATACTCAGGAAGTTTAGCCTGCCCTCGTTCCATTGGAGGCATCTGCTGATGTAGAAGATCCTACGTCCGCTACCTCCAATGTTCCGGCAACATCGGCAGAAGAGAAACCAATCTTCTTCCATAGATCGGACACTTCTTCATCAAACTCCCTGCTTGAGCCTTTTCAAAATGAAGGTATGCCTCAACTATCCTTGTATAGTCCAATGGCACAAGCTATCATGAAGAAAATGGGCTATGACGCTCAGAATCCAATTGGTTTGGGAGGTGGCCGTGGTATCCTTATACCATTGGAACCCACCCTGACCAAAAGTAAGCTGGAAGATTGGAAACTCTACCGACGCATAGACAAGTCTTCATACGGGTTGGGGTATGATCCTGACACTCCGATGAGACAGCTGACACAAACACTGCAAAGTCGTTTTGCCGACCAGGCCTCCGCATCTCGTGTTAATGAAGACATCGATCTTCCTGGATATCTCTTTGAAGAGTTACCCGACAAGGACCCAGGAAGCTCATCAAATTGGTATGATTTCTCTGATGATGAAGAGGAATTGTCCGATGACACAGACGTACGGTTCTCTGATTCAGAAGAGCCATCATCTCCAAAAGAAGTGCCTTGCTTCGACCCAGTTTCAGTAGGTGATTGAGATCATCTCATAGCAAGTCTTGAGAATAATACCAATCAAGAAGATTTATGGACAGAAGCGGAGCCATGGTCTGAAAATGCCTTTGGAAATCCAGAAGGTCTTGTTAAGCTGGAAGCCTCCGAAAATATTGTGGAGGAACCACCTTCAAACCTTCCAACAGAAGATTTTGTTCAAAAGATAGACTTGGGAACACCAGATAACCCACGTCTTGTATTCATAAGCAAGAATATAAAGCATGATGAGTTACCCGAGTATGTCTCTTTTGTTCGTGAGTTTGTTGATTGTTTTGCATGGTCTTACGCTGAATTGCCTGGCATAGACCCAAAAATAGCAGTTCACAAACTCAACTTGCAAGAAAACATCAAGCTTATCAAACAAGGCCAAAGAAGATTCCGTCCCGATGTGATGGACAAAATTAAACAAGAAGTTCAGAAACTCAAAAACGTTGGCTTCCTCCGCGAGGAATAGCATCTTGAATGGTTGGCCAACATCGTCCCCGTGACAAAGAAAAATGGGCAAATCAGAGTCTGTATTGACTATAGAGACCTGAATAATGCTTGCCCCAAAGCTGAATTCACGCTCCCCATACCGGAGGTAATGATTGACAACACCTGCGGGTTTGAGAGAATGACTTTCATGGATGGCTTCTCTGGCTACAACCAGATAAAGATGCATCCCGAACATGAAAGGCATACATCATTTCAGACCCCATTTTGCGTGTATTGCTACACTGTCATGCCATTTGGTCTGAAAAATGCCGGTGCAACATATCAGAGGGCTATGATGAAAATATTCCAAGATATACAGCATAAGACGGTCGAATGTTATGTTGATGACCTCACCGTCAAAAGCAAAAGAAAAGAAGACCATCTCCAAGATCTTTGAGAAGTCTTCCTCCGGCTTCGCAAACACAAACTGCGAATGAATCCCCTCAAATGCTTCTTCGGTGTCTCATCGGGTAAGTTCCTCGGATTCATAGTTCGGAAAGCTGGAATAGAGCTTGACCCCATCAAAGTCAAGGCTATCCTAGAAATGCCATTTCCAAGAACCCTAAGAGAACTGAAAGGGCTTCAAGGAAGGTTGGCGTACATCCGATCTTGGTTTAAAATCTCAGTTTCGGTCGCGGTCTCGGCTGGACCGAAAAACCGATATGATATCGGTATCGGTCGCGGATATCGGTCCGTCGCGGTCGTCGTGGTGTGAATTTTTTTTTTAATCCAAAAAAATTCGCAAAAATATTCAAAAAATCCAGAATATTAGGAAATGCTGGAAAACAATATTTTTTTTCCAATTAGTAACAACAATAAATCAAAATCTCGGTCACCTTAGGTTATGAGTCATGTCTGTATCGCAGTTCGCTGTCTTCTACAGTATTTCATATAATGCAACCATTATTGATGCTCATCATCAATTTATTAGTGTAAAATATAAAAAAATAAAGATAACTTATCAATCATCATTTAATACTAACTCAATCAACAAATAAGTTAAGATTGTTCCTAACAAGATGATGAACTATGTTGATCCCCTGCAGATTGAGACGGCTGGTTGTAATCCAATGGCATGAAATAAAAATGAGGGGCATGAATAGGTCATTGGGGAAGTCGTGGGGGAAGCCTTCCTTACTCAATTAATATCTGTTTGATAGAAAGTATCGGTGTTGGTGAAGGGGGTACCCAATTAGGGTCATATGAATAATCCCCATACTGTCCATACATAGCACCTTGTTGGCCAACATAACCCCATAATGACCATGAGTAGCTTCCCCTACTCCTTGTCCAGTAGGGCCCGTCCCACTACTACTCCCTGCTTCGGTCCCTCCAACATGCCTGACATAGCCACGACGAGGATCTAACTCAGTAGCACCAGGAAAATGCTTAACTGTCTCATAAGTGAGACGCTCATCATCTCTATAATGACCCTCATCCCCGGGAGAGTCAGGTGAAATTCCTGCTGATGATGATGAAGTAGAAATACTTGACTCACTCTCCTCATCCACCTCCTTTCCCCTTGGTTGACTTGTATCAGGTGGGCGCCCCTGTTGCATTGTCAAGTTTATTTCTTCCATCCTTTCTGCGGCCCTTACTGGCTCAGGCCTATCCCCAGTCAATTCCTCCATCAACTCCTCAAACTCTGGGTCTTTATCTAACATTGGTTCTTCTTGTTCCTCCAACCATTCACCTAACACTGTATCCTCTTCTAAAAAGATGTAGTCCAAATTAATTAGACAAAAATAATCCCGTTGATCCTCAAACTGTCTTCTCTTTCTATTTCTACTCCGGAGCTTGAGGTTGTAATGGATGTAGACCAATTTATTTAGCTTCTGCATTGTTAATCTATTTCTTGGTCTTGGGTGGATAAATGAGAAGGTGTTCCAATTCCTTTCACAATTAGAAGACGATGTAGTTTGACTAAGGACTTTAATAGCAATCGTCCTTAGTGCAGGAGCACTCTCTCCATAATTCAACCACCATTCAGCTGAAAATAAAAATAGAAATGATATTAGAGTCAATAAAATAATAATTAGAGTCCTTGAATAATATAGAGATGACATTACAATCAATACCGGGATTGGTCTGTGTGATGGCTCTTCGCGCAGTCGTCGTTCCAAAGCTTCCAGCACGTACATTGTATATGTCAATCTGAAGACGTTGAAGTAGAGAAATAAATTAGAGAACTTACATTCTTACAATGTTATATACTTTTTCGGTTTTTCTCTTAATTAGCCTACTGCCTACCTGATTTGTAGCCCAAATTGCTTCATCTGTATTCTCTGCTAGTCTTTCAATCACATTTTTAGTCCTAAACGGATGTCATCAGATATGTGCCCATTCGTAAATTGTGGATTAAAGAAGTATTCTGTAAAAGTGTAAAACCAATGAATTTTAGTTAATGATAAATTAATATAATGAGAAGAATTAATACAATAATTCAAGTATTAAAGGAAATAGCCTTCACTTACCAGCAGAGTGTAAATCATGTTTCAATTGTCGTCCCCATCGATCGTCAATGATCTTCCAATACTTTTTATAATATCTACAATCTGCTTGAATAGCCAACTTTGATCTCTCCATGGCCTCATGTAAGAAGCCCATTGTTGGCTTATGATCGCCATAAACCAATTGAAGAACCTTTATTAGGGGATCAAAAACATTCAAAACACCCTTCACATGAGGCCAAAATTTGTTGGACTCAATTGTTTTACATACTTCTTTTGTAATAGGACTTGGCCTCTTTCCCCATTTTGAATTCATGAACTCTTGTGATTTTATCAATTGGAGAAGTCCATCTCTATACTTGTAAACACATTCGATGGCAATGAAGTGGGTGGCAAATCTAGTGATGCCAAGCCGCAGTAGTTCATGGTTGTCTGTATACGTTTTCATCATAGAAATGAGTCTATATGACTGATAAAAAAAATTTGTGATCTTCTTTATCTTACCAATCACTTGCACCATGACTTTTCCTTTTGCAATATCTTCAAGCATTAAATCTAGGCAATGTGCTGCACATGGAGACCAGAAAATCCTTGGCCTTTGTTTCATAAGCAACATTCCTGCAGCCTTCATGTTTGCAGCATTGTCAGTAACAACCTGAACTACACAATCTGCCCCAATTTCTTCAATCACCTCATTTAATAACCTATTAATATATTTTGCATCTTGGATGTAATCAGTTGCATCAACTAATTTGATAATAGATGAATAGACTAGAAAATTCAAGAGATGAAGATGTGTGATGGCCGTCCACCCATCGCACATTAGTGTGTAAACTCTTTCCCTCCATGGCCATTTGAAAGTTTGCACCCAAGCCTATAATTCGTCATACTCTTTCTCAACACAGACATGCCTAATCTCATAAGGGGTGGGTGCCTTTATACCTGTACCATGTTCTGCAGCCGCATCTAACATGGTGGTGAAATAAGGAGAAGATGCCTTATTTGGTGGGATGCCACCATGCAAAAAAAACTTCCCAGTAGCCCTTACTAGATGTTCTCTTGCTTTACCAAACTTGCCCTTTAGAGCTTTCATAATGCCGGGCTGCTTTGAAGTTGGTTTTCTATAAGCAAATGGGTCTGTTGGCCCTACCACATTTGGCCTACGAGGTGCATGTGTAGGAGGTTCAACCTCCTCAATGTCTGGATCTTCAAGGACACGAGCTTGTTTTTGACTAATTGCCCGACGCAAACTCGCTGCCCCCAGTCCAGATGACCCACCACCATGCTCATATTGGCTACCTCTAGCGGTTGCTTCATATTGCATTCTTCTCCTCTCTTCCTCCTCTTGAAGTGACCTCACACTTTCTCTCCTAGCCCTCCTCATTTCTGGGTCTTCATCATTATCATCGGAGAAACCAAATATTTCTTCTCTGCATGCATCAAGTTCCTCAGTTATTCTTCTTGCTTGTACTTGTTTTTTATTTTTATTTTTTTTGCAGATGCATCAAGGAGCTCATGCATTTCAGCCCTCACATTTGGTGGCACTTTATGACATTTTGTCACCTGTCCTGATACATGTGCCAAATGTTGTTTCAATCGGGTAATCCCCCCATTGAGCACTCGTCCACAATAATTACATTTTACTTTGCTTTTGCTTCCGACTACTTCACCATGGCTCCAAGCTGGATCTAAGTCACGCACCATTGTTCCTAACTTCCTATAAAATAAGAAATTCAAGTAATAGTAATACTCTAACAACAAATATTTTTAGAAAAAGTAGAAGATCTAATAAAATTCTTTTGAAATTCCTAAATATATAGATCTAGCATAAAAGTATGTAAATTAATCATTTATACAACACACAATGATCATGAATCATTAAAACAACATATTTATGATGAAACCCCCCAAAAATGATATATTATAATTCAAATATTGAAAAATCCGAAAATAAAATAATTAAAATAAAAATCTAAATCATGTTTATGACTATGAGTAGATGTAGATTTATCATCTACACACTAGTATCATAAATACTCTAACAAGTAACAACAATTATTTTTAGAAAAATCAAGATTTAATAAAATCATTTTCAAAATACTAAATATATAGATCTATCATAAAAGTAAGTAAATCAATCATTTATAAACTGCACAATGATCATGAATCATTAAATCAACATATTTATGATGAAATTCACAAAAAAATGATATATTAAAATTCAAATATTGAAAAGTCCGACAATAAAATAATTAAAATAAAAATCTAGATCATGTTTATGACTATGAATGGATGTAGATCTATCATCTACACACTATTAATAAGCCTTTGGTATCATAAATACTCTAACAAGTAACAACAATTATTTTTAGTAAAATCAGAATTTAATAAAATCATTTTCAAAATAAAATACTAAATATATAGATCTAGCATAAAAGTGTGTAAATCAATCATTTATAAACCACACAATGATCATGAATCATTAAAGCAACATATTTATGATGAAATCCCCAAAAAATGATATATTATAATTCAAATATTGAAAAATCCAAAAATATAATATTTAAAATAAAAATCTAAAAATCATGTGTATGAGTAGATCTAGCATGAAAGTATGTAGATCTAACTTGTAAGTGGAGAACACAACCAAAGTAACAAACCAAATGATTTCTAAGCTTCATCTAAAAAGAAAAAACAAAAAACACATAATAAAATGGTATAATTGATTTTCTCTTACCTTGAGGCTTGAATAATATTTTCTTTAAGAAATAAATGTGGGAGTTGAAAAGATGCAAGATGGAGAGTAGTTGCAGCCCCTAAGGAGTAAGGAGATGAGAGGAGAGGAGAAGAAGAGGAAGATTGGGGATTTTTTAACAAAAAAGTAGAGTTTTTGGAATTATATATCATCTCGGCCGATATTTTGCAAAATATCGGCCGAGATATTGGTTAAATATCGGCCAATGTCGCCGATATTTTGACGATATTTTGCATGCGATACTGGTTTATCGGAACCGGCCGATACCGGTTCATATCGGCCAATATGAACCAGTATCGGCCGATTTTTAATACCACGCATCCGACGGTTCATTTCCAACCTATCAGGGAAGTGCCGTCCATTTTCTCGCTTAATGAAAAAAAGGAGTAGACTTTGTCTGGGATGCAGAATGCGAAGCTGCATTTCAAGACATCAAGTCATACTTGACCAAACCTCCGTTGTTGGCTACTCCCACAACCGGAAAATCATTCATCTTGTATACAAGAGCTCTCGACTATTCTTTGGGCGCTCTACTTGCACAAGAAAACGATGGAGGAAAAGAAGCTTCCCTATACTACCTCAGTCGCATATTGGTAGGTGCAGAGCATCGCTACTCTCCAGTTGAAAAAAATGCCTGGTAGTGATGTTCGCCGTACAAAAGCTCCGTCACTATTTACTGTCAAACACAGTATACTTGATTTCGAGAATCAATCTCCTAAAGGTCCTTGTTACAAAAGCAGGTTCTCTCAATGCCCGGCAGGCAAAATGGTCCATCCTTCTGTCACAATTTGATATTAGGTATGCACCACAGAAAGCAATCAAAGGTCAAGCTCTGGCAGATTCTCTCGTAGAGCATCCACTGCCTAAGGATTCTCCACTCAGGGATGATCTCCCAGACGAGCCTGTCTACAGCGTGGAGACCTCCTTACCAAATGGCTCCTAGAACATGTACTTCGATGGTACAACCAGGACAAATGAAAAAGGAAAGCCGATATCAGGAATTGGCATTCTCTTTGTTAGCCCCGATAAATACATGATTCCCCACGCATTTTCGCTACTGTAACCAAGTTCAAACAATGCAGCTAAGTACCAAGCCCTGATCTTAGGATTGGAACTCGCCCTCGAATCCGGCATCACCATGCTGGAAGCATTTGGGGACTCTCAGCTGATCATCAACCAAATGAATCAGAAATATGAAATCAGGAAGCCTGATCTGCTGCCTTACTACAACAAGGCGCAATCGCTTCGTCAATAGTTTGAAAACTGCCACATCACCCACATCCGCAGAGGTGAAAACATCCATGCAGATGCCCTGGCTGGACTTTCTGTATCCATGGCAATCCAAGAAGGGGAAAACATGCAAATTACAATGTATCAATGAAAGATTCTCCCTCCTCTCAACAGACACCAAGCAGTTACTGAATGCCACCGAGTGGTTGCAGTCGGATTTCCATCCTTAAACCTCTAATTGGCGACTGGAGGGATCTGTTCATCGATTACATTATGTTCGGAATCCTACCTGAAGATCCAAAGAGCGGGTAAGCATTCAAAGACGAGCCCCAAACTTTCATTTGGATATTCCCTCCAAAATGCTTTATAGAAAATCCTTCAATAGAGTACTTCTACGCTGCTTGTCACAACAAGTGGCGGAAGAGACTCTAAAAGAAGTTAATGCTGGTCTTTGTGGAGCCCATCAGGCTGGTCCTAAGCTCTACAATCAGATAAAAAGGTTAGGTTATTATTGGCCTACTATGGTGGCTGACGCAATGCAATTTGCTAAACGTTGCCAACACTGCCAAGTTCATGGAGATTATGTGCACATGCCTCCAGAATGGCTACATCCTACAGTAATCTCATGGCCCTTTGAAGCCTGGGGTATGGACATCATAGGTCCTATCTCTCCCCCGTCAAGCAAAGGTCATTGCTTCATCTTCGCCGCTACGGATTATTTTTCCAAGTGGTCAGAAGCATTTGCGTTCAGTGAAATGAAGACCTCGTCAGTCCTTCAATTCTTACGAACCAATACCATTTGTCGCTTCGGTATACCTAAAAGATTTGTCCATGGTAACAGACCACAATTTCGGGATCACAGATTCTACAGGTTCTGCGACAAATACAAAATCCAAAGTTGCCCTTCGACTCTGTATAACCCGGCAGCGAATGGACTAGTAGAAGCCTTCAATAAGACACTCTGTAAAATTCTTAAGAAAATGGTCTCTAGTCACAAAAGAGACTGGAGCGACAAACTGCCTGAAGCTTTATGGGCCTACCGGACTACCATTCGAGGACCAACCCATAGCACACCATTCTCCTTGGTCTATGGATGTGAAGCAGTTGTCCCCCTAGAGGTACAAATTCCTTCTTTAAAGGTATCTCTATAAAATGAAATGACGCAAGAAAGCAACATCAAATTGAGACTCCAAGAACTGGATAATCTTGGTGAAAGACAGCTTGAAGCTTTACAAAGCATTGAGCTTTACCAAGCAAGCATGGTAGGATCTTTCGACAAAAAGGTTAGGCAACGCGCCCACAAAAAGGGTGACTTGGCTCTTGCGGCGAAAAGGCCAATGGTTTTTGCCCACAAATCCAAAGGCAAATTCGAACCAAAATGGGAGGGACCCTTTGTCATCGACAAAGTCTTCTCCAATGGCGCATATGCTCTTCTAAACATTGAGGGTTACAGATGTATACTGCCCATCAATGACAAGTTCTTAAAGCAGTACTACCCTTGAAGACTTCCTACATCGGGTCAGAGCGATGCCTACATGGCCAAAGCCTATTCCTAGGTACTTGCTCGTCAAACCCATCCCTTTTAGAGTTTTCATCCCTATTTTGAAATTTCTAAAAACCCAACACAATGTTTACTTTCAATGTTTCATTGTTAAAATAAAAAAAAAAAAAAAAAATCCAAAATCCAAGTTTAGGAGCCTCTTCCCTAACTTGACCAAAACTTTCGACTCTTAAACCCAAAATTCATGGTTTGAAACAAAAATCAGGACTTAGGGATTTCCACCCTAGTCCACCTTGACTTTTACTGCCAAAATGGTTTCGAGTCAAAAATTTACAACCCTCGTGTCTTTAAACAAAAAGTGGTTTTTCAAAAAACCGTGGGGAAGCGACGTTTAGTCGGTACTCACATAAAACCCAAAAAATCGGAAGGATGCGAACCCCATTTGATACTTCCAAAACCTCAAAATCGCAAGAAAGTGACAACTCGTCGATACTTGCAAAATTTCAAAAAAAACATGGAGGCATAACACTTCAGTTGATATCCACAACCCAAATTTCCAAACAAAAACAAAGGTTCGAAAAAACCACAAATTTCAAAAAACGTGGGGAGGCGACATTCCATCGATACCCACAAAACCAAATTTTTGAGAAAAAAGAAAGGAAGCGACTTTCAGTCGATACTTGCACCCAAATCCGCGAGAAAGCGACATTCCATCGATACTCGCAACCGAATGAACAAGGAAGCGACATTCCATCGATACTTGCAATATCATTCAGCAGGGAGATGACTCTTAGTCGATACTTGCATTTTGAAAACCAAGAAACCCGGCTTTTATGCCAAAAACCTGGCTTCCATGCCGAAACCCAGCTTTCATGCCGAAAACCAAAAATCTGGCTTCCACGCCAACAAGACAAATGCCTGGCTTTCATGCCAAAAATAAAAAATTCGGCTTCCATGCCAACTAAACAAAACTTGGTTTTCAAAAAACTCGGCTTCTATGCCACAAAAACTGGCTTCCATGCCACAAACAAAATTTTGGCTTTCAACCCACAAAAATCGGCTCTCATGCCAAAAACCAGGCTTTTTGCCACAAAATCTGGCTTTCATGCCCAAAACAAACTTTTGACAAAAGATTTTCACAAAATGACAACTTTTTGATCAAATTTTCAAATAAACCATTCCCATTCAATTTTTGCTTATGTTTTCATCAAAAGTGAATTTAAGTGAAATAAGGGGATACAAAAAAAGAGAGTGCCAAAAATGTTTATACATGGAGGTACCAAAAGAAAAGAAGAAAAAGTTTGTTACAAATAAGGAGGCTAGTCCGACATGGTCTTTAGCCAAAGGCTGAACTCCTCAAGCAAACTCTTGGCCTTGGCCTCCAAAGCTTCCAGGTCGCGTTTCTTCAAAATCTTCCCATAAAAAGCAGTAGGCCGTCGCGATCCATCTTCAGCACGAGGAAGCTCTTCCCAGAGAATCTGCCATTGTTCATATTCTTGAGTCTTCCTCCGGAGATTGCTATCGACCTCCTCAACTTGGCAAATGAGAGTCCTCTCTCTATTGCGAGCTTTCAAAGTGGCAGTCCACTTGGCAGCGGCTTGTTCTTCCAATAGCTCAAGGTGCTGTCTGGCTTCGGTGACCTCCTTATCAAGACGGTGCTGGTCCCGTGTCAGCTCAATAATAGCCAACTCGGTGACGTTCCTCTCCCGAACGAGTTGCTTCCGAGTCCGCGAGATCTCCTTCAGTTCAGATTTGACCTTGCTGGAAGGCTTCAAAAATATCTCGTTGAAGAAATCATCATTCAGAAAGCTATTGGTCTCAGTCCACTTGTTGCCTAGAGCGATGACTTCATCAACAAAAGCCTTGGCATCTGTAATGTCCAGACCAACTTCTTTGCTATCGGCAACAATGTCCTGCACATGCTTCACAATGCCAAAATCAGCCTCCAAATGGCCAGAAGAAAGAGTCTAGACCCTTGAGCTTAAGACTCTCTTCAACACCTTCCTCGCAAACTGACGGGATGGCTCAGATTGAAGACTTGCCATGCTCTATTGGTTGACTGCCCGTGTCAGGCACCTTTGGAAGAGTAATCAAGAAGCTCTTTCCAACCGGAGCCGCTGGGGAAGGAATATTAGTAGGCGGACTTGCCTCTACCTCATCAAAACTGGTGGAAGAAGCCCTTACTCCTAGATCGGTCACAGGTAACCCCTGCTCTGGTTCTGAAAAAGATAGAGGAACTTCTTCTGTCACCTTATAGCCTGCCAATGAAAGATGAAAAAGGTATGAATATGATCTTGTCAAAAATCAAAATATCAAGATTATCACTACAAAGTACCTTCTTCGACGACTGGTGGAATGCTTTTTGCTTCCATGAGTTCATCTGAAGCATCATCAAAAGTTGTGTCCGTGGATGGCTCAAAGTCGTCAGAATCTTCTGGCAAATCAGCTGGCAAGAAACAAAAATGCATGTCAGCAAGCGGCGGTAGAGAAAAACAAAAAAAAAGAAGAAGAAAATAAGTCATACCAGGAGGAGATTCTGGGTCTACTTTAGAATCTCTAAGTTCTTCCTCAGATGCCACGATAGGATCCGTCACCGCCTCATCGGCCGGAACCTCAGGCATCATCAAACCGTCATCTTCTGACAAAAGAAAGAAAGCGGTAGATCAAAACAAAGGCTCTCATGAAAGAAAAAAAAGAAACGGAAAGGGAAAAGGAAAAAGCATACCATCATCAATGGTCTCTTCCCTTCGGCTTCTCTTCTCTGGAGGCTCATCATTATCCCCTAATGCCTCCTCAACAATGGTGGAAGGAATTTCTAGATCTGGAGAGCTTTCGTGCCGCCTCTGACTTCGGTGTTGTCCTCTTCTCCTCTTGCTCTTACAGGACGAACTGCTGGAAGCACCCTCCCCACCATCGAAATCTGGCCTTTCGCCTAATTCCTCAATGGATGGTCTGCTCCTGGCAGTAGACTCCATGGAAGCCTTTGCTCACTCTGCTTGTATCCAAGCAGCGACCTCAGCTTCCTCCTCGGCAAGCTGTTCCAAGACCTCACCAGGTACCTCTTGTGCAGCTCCCGATCTGATGACGTCTTGGTCCTCGAGGAAACCTGTTATGTTCTTTTCTCCAGAAAGGAAGGCCAGAACTTCCTCTCGGCGGACACCATCTGACTTCCTAAGGCCCTTCCCGGAAGACTGCTTTACATCAAGCTTTTTCTTGGAAAGCTCCCGATATGCTGAAAAGCTCTCCAGAAACCATTTTGTGAAGCCAGCAATCCGGAAAGTGGGCAACTCAGGATAAGAAATCATGGCAGTAGTGTCTTCCGCGCTATAGAGTGCCCATGCATTTCTCCAGTCCTACAGACCTCCAAAACGCTTCACCTTGCTCGAAGGCACTCCAACAACGCCTTGAGAGAAGCCCAACTGCATGGCAAAACGCGAAGGAACATACAGCTGGATGTCGACGAAAAGATGTCTGCGGTACACCATCTTGCCGACATGTATGTTAAATAGCCAACTCCTCTCTGCGTTTGTCAAAGAATAGTGTCTCCCCGACCCTGCCCTGGTCGAATCATGGGAGACACCAAAATCAAAAGCATTCTTCCGTAAGCCCGGAGAAAGCTTCACTGAAGATTGCCCCATCTCGACATCCCAGAATCGTCGGATCCTCTTGCGGGCAGATAGAAGAGATTCGGAAACATGCTTCCCTCTAGCCAACCGAATCATGAAAGGGTCATCGTCCTGAGCAGCACCCAATCGGTGGAAGCTGGGACAGTGGTATACATACCACGAATGGGAAATGTGGGCAGAAAATACCCTATTCATGGGAAGCCCAAGCAGAACCAGAAAAGCAGCAGCCTACAGTTCGGTACACAAACAGGAGTAAAGAGCAGGCACCAAAGCAAGCCGCTCTCCAAACGCCATCTGACAAGCCGAAAAAATATAGTGCGGCCTGATGTGCGTTCCATCTCCTCCAGCGAAAATGGCCTCACCCAGCCAATAAGTGAGGAAGACAGCGAGATCTCTTCGCAGCGCAATGTCAGAATTAATGGCATCTGTGCTTGCGAAGAATTCCTTCAAACTTTCTCGCATGGCGGAGATCTTCTTCGAGTCCTGGTTCTTAGCCCTAGCTTCCAGGGTTGTACTCTCAGAAGACTCCCCGCCGTCAAAGAAGTTGGAAGACAAAAAGTTATCACTCCTCCAACTGTTACATCAGACTTTCGAGCCCTCCTTCTCCTTAAAAAATTCATAGAAGGCGATGAGCTGAAAGTACAAAAGCCTGAACTCCTCAGACTGCTCCTCAAGGACGCTGTCAATAGGCATAAACTCCTCATAGAGATTGCCGAGGATAAGCAGCCCGGTGATGGCACTCAGTACCTTTAAAGAAAAACCAATCTCACCATTCGTGACAGTAAAGGTGTTCGTTTGTGGAAGGAACGACTCCAGCATGGCCATGAAGGCCTCATCGGAGAAAACCATGGTTTGCCGAAAAGCGCAAACCGCGTCAAAAATCTCGGCCTCCTTCATAACGGCACCGCCAACCTGCAGGATGTGATTAGTCCACGACTCCCAGCTCGAGTCAGCACTGAAACGGCCGCGAAGTCGAAAAGGCTTCACCCAATTGCTGCCATCGCCCTTGAAAATGCCAAGGACCGTCGGTCTCAAATCGACCGAAAAATGATCCGAACCTTGGTAGCCACTGGTCTGCATCAAAATGTCCATGCGGGCAGGAGACTTCTCTACAAAACCAGAAGGGCTGCCAACAAAAACCCAGTCTCGATCACGCTTGTCCTCTTCACCCAGCTTGGAGGATCTTCCCTCTTCGAGCATGTGGAGGAAAGGCTCATGATCGAGATAGTCCGATCGAAGGTGGACCGGGTAGAAACAGTTCTCTTCTCACCATCAACTACGAAAGAGAACTGAAAACATCTCCTTTGGTATGTTGAATCGTTGGGGACGGCATCACCAAAGAAGAAGGTAGGCTTGGGCACAATGCTCTGATCATCCGTGACCCAGGGACGGTTGTTTACCATAATCTTATAAAACTCCTCACCCTTGAGGGCAATTAAACGTTGCCTCATCTCATCTCGGTTGAGCGAGTCACACTATTCCAAGTTCCTTTCAACATACTGGACCTCTTCCCACGCCTGTTGTACGGCCACACTAGAGGATCTAGTAGAACGACGAGGCGCATCAGTGACGGGCTCCTTACCCTTGTTCGTTCTGGAGGAACTCCCTGCAAAGGATGGAAAGAGAGAAAAATCAATCATCAAAATGACAGAATTTTGCTAAAAAATTCGATCGAAATTTTGGCATGGTTCCGGGGCAATTCCAAAGAAAAGGAAAACACCCTGAAAGAAATAAGAGCTTGAAGATGGGCTCAACGTCGCTGTAAGCTCATAATCAATGCAAAATTTTCGAAGAAGGCTTGAACTCAAACATTGCTGCGAGATCAAACCAAAGCTTCTCAAATATCCGCAAGACTGGAAAAGGGCTCAACATTGCTGCGAGCTCCAGAATCCAAAACTTGCAAAGCTCCTCAGAAAATCCCCGCAAGACCATGAAAGGGCTCAACATTGCTGCGAGCTCCAAATCCCAAGACTTGTGAAAAGATTTCCAGGTGTGCACTATCATACTTCCAATTCTTTTTTCTAAAAAAAAAAAAAAATGCATAGAAGGAAAGTTGTCATGCATGTGCGTCTCGAAATCCGAAAAAAGGGAGAGAAAAGAGGAAGAAAGATTTTTTTTTCAAACAACAAAACAAAAAAAAAAGAAAAAAAAATGCTGATAGGCCACGTGGGCGTACGACCATGACCGTACGATCTTGTCCGTACGGCCACACACAAAAAGGAAAAAAAAAACAGAGAAGAAAAAAAAACAAACAAAACACAGTAAAAAAAAAAACAGAGAAAAAACCATATAAGAAAAAAAGAAAGAAAGAAAGAAAGAAAAACACGTGGAAAAAAAAAAGAAAGAAAAAGCAGAAACGTGTGAAAAAAAAAAGAAAAAGAAAAAGAAGAATGCACGTGAAAAAGAGAAAAAAAAGAGAGAGAGAAAGAAAAAGAAAAGAAAAGAAAAGAAAGAAAACATTTTTCTATTCCTACATGGGGTTTCTTAAGGAAAAAGAAGAAACTTACTTGAAGCCATTGATGGAAAAGAAGAAGAAAAGGCTTGAAGATCCTTGAAGAAGAAGAAGAATTCTTGATCTTGGAACACTCTTGAATAGTTTTGCAAAAAGAAGGCAATAAGAGCAAGAGATCCAACCTCCCCTTGCTTTTATAGAAGAGAGCAAACCAAAAGAGGAAAAGAGGAGAAAAGAAAGGAGGTAAGTGCTACAAATTAGCAAACTTCCTAAAAGAAAGGAATCATGGGATATTCTTTTCCAATGAGGAGATCTTTTGAAAAATTCTCTCCAAAAAGAGAGGGATTAAGAGAAACTTTCTCCCAAAGAAAGATACTTAGAGAAAATCTCTTACAAAATCAAGGAAACTTGAGAGATTCTCTACAAGTAAGAA
Source organism: Persea americana (assembly GCA_029852735.1). NCBI lineage: Eukaryota > Viridiplantae > Streptophyta > Magnoliopsida > Laurales > Lauraceae > Persea > Persea americana. The sequence continues at coordinate 35,217,386 of CM056813.1, forward strand.
TATTTTTAGATATTCTCTACTAAAAAGAGATATTTTTAGATATTCTTTACAAAAATGACACCACATGAGATCTAAGCCATCTTTAAAGCTTAAGGTCCCATGGGCTAGCCCACATGAGCCAGGTTTGACCGTCTAGGCACTAAAAGTGGCTTTTAGTCAAAATTCCTCTTACCAAGAGCATACAAAAATAGTTCCATGCCTCCTTTGAGTTGATTGGACCATACAAAAAAAAAATCCAAGCCTCATTAGTTTCCAAAAATCCAAACCATCCCACCTCATGAACCAAATTAAGGCAAAACCTTGAAATTGACATTCTACAAAAACACAAACCACTCCAATGGACCCAAAGTTGTCCCAAAGAGTGACCAAAATCCAAACCATGGTCCCCTAGCTCGCCACATATAGCTTGTTGGGTCACAAGATCAAAACCAAAAACCAAATCCCGGTCCCCTAACTTGCCACATACAGCTTGTTAGGTCACAAGACAAAAAAAAAAAAAAAAATCAAAATTCAAAACCCGACACCCTAACCTGCCACATACAGCTTGTTCGGTCACAAGGTCAACAACCAAAAACCTTCTTGACCGCCTGATGCACCACACAAAGCCTTTAGGTAAACAAGGTCAAAAAGAAAATCCAAAACCCAAAAACCCAATCCAAATGTCATTTTCAAACTTTTGCCTTTATATGGTACGTGATATCTCTCACTGCCATAAAATCCCCTTGGAAACTCAAAAGGCTACTCTATCAAGAAAATGCTCAGAGACTCTTGGTCATTTTGCAAGTTCTCCTTCAAAAATTTCTTCTAGGCACATTGACAGCAGAAGCTATCCAATTCGTCGCTGTACCTTGAGGGGGCATTTGTTGACACCAAAAATGTCACTTTACCTCCTCAACATCAAAAGCTACATGGAGCCACATCCTACTACAAATAGGCAAAGCTGCTTCAAGCATTAGATCTTGTCAAAATCAAACAAAAACTGGAAGATCCTTCAAAATAGCCAAAAACGAGGTACACATGAAGTTTCGAGCCATTTCGACACCATTAGGCCTAACTTCAATCCTCCAACAGCTAAGCGGGAGCTTCCGGCGACGACAATGTCAAATACATCAAATCTTCGATCAGAGCCTATGAATGGTCTCAAAATACCTCCAAACGGTTCCACGTCGAATTTCAAGTCAAACCGACGCCGTTTGACCCTCCATCAACTCTCGAACGGCGAAATCAAGCCTCCCGTCGGCGAGAACCTCTGATGCCGCCACTCATCAAACAAAACACATGAGTAGCAGCTACATGCTTCCAAGAGGCTGCATGTCAAATTTCAGGTCATTCCGACAACGTTTGACCCAGTTTTGACGCTCCGAAGCAAAATCAAGCCTACGGCGGCGAAGCTCCCCGGGACCATGGCATCCAAATCGGAGCTAATGGATCGCCTCAAAATGACTCCAATAGGCTCCCTGTCAAATTTCAGGTCAATCGGACATCGGATGACCATACATCAAAGCTCGACATCTTCCGCATGGTGAAATCTAGTCAAGCATTAATGGGACCCTAAACGGCTTCAAAACTCAAATAAAATCCCATGGTTGGCCCTATCTAATGCGCAAGAAGCTTCACCTCAAATTTCAGGTCATTCCGACATCATTTGACCTAGTTTCAACTCTTGGCAGAAAATCGGGTACGGAGTTTTCAACTTTTTCAAAAATAGGAAACTTTGTGCTCTAATTTTCGTAGCCTTTTGATAGGTTTTCTTCAGTGGAATCAAGCCATTAAATGAGGAGAAATGTCAAAGAAAAATACAGGAGAAAACAAAACCGAAAAAGCCCGAGAAACGACCAAGAAATGGCAACCAGACGGCAACCGAAAAAGGGGCCAAAGCCCCATGGTCGCTGGCAACCTTGGCCCATGGTCGCTGGCGACCATGGCCTAGGGTCGCAGGCCCCATGGTTTCCGGCGACCATGGGTGCATGGTCGCCGGCGACCCTAGAAATCCGGGTCGCCGATTTCCGCCGAAACATCCGTTTTTTCCTTTCTTTTTCACGTTTCGCTATATTTGGCCTTGTGATTTTCTTAAAATCTGATTTTTGAGGCATGATATCCGTCGATCTTCGTCAACATCAAGGGTCCGCCATCGAAATCATTTGATCTTCACCGGACACTCCGAAACCGCCAACCGGCCGACCAAGAAAGCACACTTTTGGCCCGACCGATCGTGAAATCGATTGGACAGATGTTGCCGGCTCATTGGTGTCAACGAATGTCTGAATTTGCATCGTCATCCGACATCAAACAACATGCAGAACCATCGATGATCATCGCAAGAAGAATTCCAAAAGACGCGGTGCGGCCCGCGACTATTCAAGCGACTCGGCGACCAATTAATGCTGTTAATTGACCTTTTTATGACAACTTATTAGAGTCATTAACTCATTATTTTGGATGGCCCAATCAGAAGCAAGCAAATGGGAGTAACAAGTCCAATTAATCATGACAATTAACCATGTAACTCCTATCATTATGGAGATTAATCATGGTAATTAATCATGAAACTCCCATCATCATGGAGATTAAATGTCCATTATTCTCCATCGGCCAATCAAAATCTAAGAAAAAGGAGTTACAAAATTTTGGAATTACATCTTGTAACTCCTCCCATCATGGAGCATTACTACCATTAATGCCCATAAAACCCTCCTAATGGCCACCAAAAGCCTAAAAATAGGCGGTCATTCCAAAGGGAGGGGTCCTGAAAATTGTCTGAAAATTATCCTGAAGAATTCTCTACACAAAGAAGCTCTCCTGCCTTGAAGAAACCCTGCAGCAAGAACTACAAGGTGATGAAAGTCCCTTGGGGGGCCACCCTCCCAAAGTTTCACCCTCTTCTTCTATCCAACATGGCTTAGATGCGGCTTTTCAGTCCGTCCACCCGTTTTTTTATTGGATATAGGACCTTCCCTTGGTCTTTGTCCTCTAAAAATCTGGGGTCGAAGCCAAGCCAAGTGAACTAAAGCATCAAGTGTTCTCATCTGAAGGACGATGGCAGAGCCCATACATGACTCGCGACCGTCGATCTGAACGAGTCCCCACGATCTCTTGAGAAGTCAGATTCCTTTTCTTACTTTTCTGTTGTATTGTGTATTTTTTAAAGAGACATAAAAATCACATTTCTTGTCTTTACATTTTGATGAGATTTGTAAACTGCCTTCTACGACACAAAATCGCCTTTTACGGCAAAACTGCCTTTCACGGCAAACAAATGAAAATCGCATTTTACAGCAAAACCGCCTTTCACGACAAACAAATGAAAATCGCCTTTCGTGGTATTAAAAAATTGTCTCTTTCTTTAAAATATATGTGCAATGGAAAGTTAGAAAAAAGTTGATTTCCTTTTCTACTTGTGAAGGTGAATCTCCGGATCACCATTTCAAATTCCAAGTAGAATAGAAAATCTAGTATACCCGTACAAAAAAAAATGTTGATGCTTGCTCTTTTTTTTCTCTTCGCCCCGCCGCACCCCGGTGGACCCGAGACGGAGGAAGGCAAGAAAGAAAAAGACAGGTCCATCAACGCAATGTTACTTGGTGGGTCACACTTAACTAAAATAATGATGTAGAATCCCCAAGGATTTGGCTCATGTAATTTAGAAACCAAAGCTAATTGGGAGTCGTACATTATTTGGTATGAGATACCTAGATAATAATGAATAATAGGGGATCATGGATAGTTAGTCTTAATCCAAATTATGACCTACTTCGATCGGCACCAATCTAGGAGGTATTCGCACTCCCCAAGGAGGCATATCCCAGGGATTGGAATTCTGATATATTCTAAATTTTAGTGGTTATGAGGATTACCACATAAATTTGGTAGAATACTAAACCCTAATGTCATTAATATTCGTTAATTGAATGTATGGTTATTATATGCTACAGTTTATTCAACATGAATTCAAGTACTTTCAATCCACTTGCAACCATTCTCAACCAGAATAAGTTGGTGGGATCCAACTATGTAGACTGGAAACGGAACCTGGATATTGTCCTGATTGCATCAAGATATAAATATGTCCTTACCATGCCCCCCTTTGATGAGCCTGTGCCAGATGCACCACATGAAGAGAAAGACCATTATGCCAAATGGACCAAAGACGATGAGATGGCCAGATGTTATATACAAGCATCCATGTCTAGTGTTTTGGAACACCAACATCAATCCTATAAGACTGCATATGATATTATATCGAACTTAAAGGAGATGTTGACCCGGGCAGGCCTACTAGGCAGGCTGCTATGAGGGTGCTCATAAGCACCAAGATGGCTGAGGGTACACTAGTACAGGACCACATGCTGAAGATGATGGACTCATTGAATGAGTTAGATGTACTGGGTGCCGCGACTGATGCAGAATCGCAGATTGACATAATCCTCGAGTAGCTACCAGATTCATTCAACCATTTTAAGATCAATTATAATATGAATAAAATGAATCTGACCCTAGCTGAGCTGTCTAGCCAGCTGGTAGCAACTGAGGGAATTATGAAGAAAAGGGCAACTGCCCTGATGAAAGAAAAGTCAGATGCTAGGCCTAAGTCGAAAGGAAAAGGCAGGAAAGGCAAAAAGAAATCAGTCCCCAAGGGTCCTAAGACAGAAGATGGTCCTAATGGTGGTGTGGCAAAGGCTAAGGGTTCAAGGACTAAGGGAAAGCGTTACACTGTGGTAAGATAGGACATTGGAAGAGGAATTGTCAAGATTTTTTGTCTTAGAAAAAGACCTCAGGTATGATTGAGTCACCTGTTTCTGAAGTTAGTTTTGCAACTGGTATTTCAGAATCCTGGTGTGTTGACTTCAGTGCAACTAATCACATCTGTAATTCGTTGCAGTGGTTCTGGGAAACCAAGAGGCTCAGTGACGGCGAGATCATTGTCAACCTAGGATCTGATGCTAAGGCAAAAGTGGTTTCAGTGGGAGTTATTACTTTATGTCTTTCAGATAATAAATTGATTTTCTCAGACACTTTATATGTACCGTCTTTAAGGCGGAATTTAATTTAAGTTTCTAGTTTGGTGAATAAAAGTTATTCCGTTACTTTTGATACTGAAGTTGTCATAAAGAGGAAAGGTACTTTCATATGTTCTGGCAAGGTAATCAATGAACTTTATTTGTTAACTCTCACAATTTATGAGACACATGATACCGAGGTAAATAATAGACCATCATTAAAGAGAAAATCACCTTCATCTAATCCAACAAAGCTTTGGCACTTGAGGCTAGGTCAAATAAACCTAAACAGGATTGATAGGCTAGTGAAAGATGGTATATTGCTTTCACTGGTAGTAGAATCAATGCCTGTCTACGAATCCTGTCTAGAAGGCAAAATGACCAAAAAACCCTTTTCATCTAAGGGCAATAGGGCCAAAGATTTATTGAAATTAGTGCATATTGATGTGTGTGGACCCATAAATGTTCGAACGAGAGGAGGATATGAGTACTTCTCATTTTCACAGATGACTACTCAAGATATGGATACATATACCTTATGCACTGCAAGTCCGAAGCTTTTGAAAAGTTCAAAGAGTTTCAAGTGGAAGCGAAAAAGCAATTAGGTAAAAGTATCAAGACTTTTCGATCAGATCGAGGAGGGGAATATCTCTCAGCTGATTTTATGGGATACTTATCAGAAAATGAGATTATATCCCAGTTGCCTGCTCCTAGTATGCCTCAACAGAACGGAGTGGCAGAAAGAAGGAATCAAACTCTTTTAGATATGATCAGGTCTATGATGAGTTTCTCAAGATTACCTATATCCTTTTGGGGATATGCTTTAGATACTGTAATGTACATATTAAACCTCATACCATCTAAGTCTATACCTAAGACTCCCCAGGAGTTGTGGTCTGGGCAAAAGCCTAATCTGCAACATTTACATATTTGGGTTTGTCCAGCACATGGGCTGAAGGTAAAGACGGATAAGTTGGAATCGAAGTCGGAAGTGTACACTTTTGTAGGATATCCTAAGGGAACTAAAGGTTGGATATTCTATAATCCCAGAGAGCAGAAAGTGCTTGTCAGCACCAAAGGAGTTTTTCTGGAGGAAGATTATATGATTGACCGAAAATCTTTAAAAAACGTTATCTTAGAAGAGATTCAAGAGAAGTCAATTCCAAATCCTACTATGACCGAACTTAAAGAGAATCCGCCCATACCTAATCCTGTAGTTACACCAGTGCCTCGTCGTAGTGGGAGGATTGTCAGGCGCCCTGATAGGTTCTCGTTTTTGGGAGAGTCTTACGAGACAATCCTTGAAGGACTAGAACAAGATCCCTATAACTATAATGAAGCAATAAATGACATCGATTCGGGCGTTGGCAAGAATCTATGAAAGTCGAGATAGACTCGATGTACTCTAATCAAGTCTGGACACTTGTGGACTTGCATGCCAATATTACACCTATTAGGTACAATGGGGTCTACAAGAGGAAGAGAGGACCGGACAGAAGAGTTGAGATCTTTAAGGCCAGGCTTGTTGCGAAAGGGTATACTCAGAAAAAGGTATTGACTATGAGGAAACCTTTTCGCTGGTAGCCATGCTCAAGTTTATCCGGATACTCTTATCCATTGTTGCTCATCTCGATTACGAGATTTGGCAAATGGATGTCAAGACGACATTTCTCAACGGCCATCTTGAGGAAGACATCAATATGATGAAACCATACGGTTTTGTGGCTAAAAACCAAGAGCAAAGAGTTTGCAAGCTGTAGAAATCCATTTATGGATTAAAGCAGGCATCTCGAAGTTGGAACATCCGTTTTGACCAGGCAATCAAGGCATTTGGTTTTGTCAAAATCCGGATGAGTCATGTGTGTATATGAAAAGTGAAGGATATAGGATAGTTTTTCTGGAATTATATGTCGATGACATTCTTCTCCTCGGGAGAGACATAGGAATGATGTCAACAGTAAAAGTTTGGTTAGCTAAGACTTTTGATATAAAAGATTTGGGAGAAGCTAGATACATCCTAGGGATCAAGCTCCATCGAAACCGGAAAAATAGGATGATTGGCTTATCTCAAGCTTCATACATAGATAAGGTAATAGTGCAGTTTACAATGCATGACTCCAAGAAGGGTATCACGCCTTTCAGGCATGGAGTGCACCTATCCAAGGATCAGTGTCCCAAGACACCTCAGGAAAAGGAGCAGATGAGAGAAGTGTCATACGCCTCAGCTGTTGGCAGCCTCATGTATGCTATGTTTTGTACTAGACCAGATATCTGTCATGCAGCGGACTTGGTTAGCAGATATCAGTCTAATCCAGGTCCTGACCATTGGACTGTTGTGAAGTGTATTCTCAAATACTTGAGAATGACCAGAGATTACATGTTAATTTATGGCAGTGATGAGCTTATTCCAGTTGGTTACACAGATTCTGAGTTCATGTTAGATAAAGATTCCAGGAAATCAACCTCTGGGTATGTGTTTATGCTTGGTGGCGGAGACATCAGTTGGAGGAGTATTAAACAGGAATGTACCGCTGATTCTACCTCGAAAACAAAATATGTGGCGGCTTGTGAAGCAGCTAAGGAAGCAGTTTGGCTCAAAAGATTCCTTATGGAACTTGGAGTGGTACCTTTGGCGCGACAGCTGCTCACAGTTTACTGTGACAGCAGCGGGGCCGTCGCACAGTCCAAGGAACCCAGAAGCCATAAAAGCCAAAAACATGCATAGAGGAAATATCATTTGGTCAGAGAGATTGTGCAGAGTGGTGACATTGCCATCACCAAGATAGCATCTGCGGATAATCTCACAGATCCCTTTACTAAGTGTTTGACTACCAAAGTCTTTGAGCAGCATCTGGATGGGATGGGCATGAGATACAACCCTGACTGGCATTGAGCCCAAGTGAGAGATTGTTAGTTTTATGGTCTCAATCCATTAAGATTGATGTAATAAATTGATTAATTTCTTTATTTATCAATATATTCATGTTTTCCTTTCATGAGATTAATGGTGTTTTATTGCTTAAATGCATGTAACCAATACAAATGACATAGTGGCTCATGAGATGAACCGGAGTCCACAAGCGTATTACATGTAACACATGTATGTGGATGAGATCCACATACAGGAGACATGTGTCGCAAATCTTATACTTAAATTGATTCACAACCGGTGATGAGATTGGGCATCTTATTTGACAAGGTTGTGGTATTATGATCACTATGAGATAGTATGATCTGTCTTGATCATCGGATTGTAAGATTCTAGATCATCATACTGGTGCATTGGATGTATTGAAGAACCATGATAAGCACCTTAGGAACACTGTCTTTACTTTAAGGTCTGCTCTCATAATTCCCTAGCAATAGGCTCTCAACCCCGAGACATTGATGAACTCAAGTTTCTATCTATTCATTTGCTTTAAGTCACCAATGAGTAAGGCAACTGTAGGTCAACACCTCGGTGTCTTGGGTACGTGGTAGTTAGACTGTGGGAACATTTAATGATCAAGATGGAATTTATCTCTATTATCCCTTTATGCCAATTAATGGATTTATCATTGGTAAGTGTACACCCATCTCAATTGAGAGTTAATTGGATGGTACTAATGATTGCTATAATTAATTGGGTCTCAAGGATAATAAGATATGGATCTAAATCAGTGGGACAGTCTGTCCAATTGATCCATGGATAATGATAGAGGGGCCTACTTGTGATGGACCCGTCCTTTTCTTTCTCGCCTTCCTCCGTCCCGGGTCCACCGGGGTGCGGCGGGGCGAAGAAAAAAAAATAGAGCAAGCATCAACTTTTTTTTTTTTTTGTACGGGTATGCCAGATTTTCTATTCTACTTGGAATTTGAAGTGGTGATCCGGAGATTCACCTTCACGAGTAGAAAAGGAAATCAACTTTTTTCTAACTTTCCATTGCACATATATTTTAAAGAAAGAGACAAGGTTTTAAAATGCCGTAAGAGGCGATTTTGTTTAACTTGCCGTGAAAGGCAGTTTTGTGCCGTAGAAGGCGATTTTGTGCCGTAAAAGGCATTTTACAAATCTCATCAAAATGTAAAGACAAGAAATGTGATTTTTATGTCTCTTTTAAAAAATACAATACAATAGAAAAGTAAGAAAAGGAATCTGACTTCTCAAGCGATTGTGGGGACTCGTTCAGATCGATGGTCGCGAGTCATGTATGGGCTCCTCCATCGTCCTTCAGATGAGAACACTTGATGCTTTGATTCACTTGGCTTGGCTTGGACCTTAGATTTTTAGAGGATAAAGACCAAGAGAAGGTCTTATATCCAATAAAAAACAAAGTAGACGGGCTAAAAAGCCGCATCTAGGCCATGTTGGATAGAAGAAGAGAGGAGATCTTGGGGGGGGTCGCCCCCCAAGGGACTTCGATCACCTTGTAGTGCTTGCAGCAGAGTTTGTTCAAGGTAAGAGAGCTTCTTTTTGTGTAGAGATTTCTAGGAAAATTTCTTCAGAACTCTTCATATGAGTTTTTTGGACAATTTTCAGGACCACCTCAGACAATTTTTCTGGACCCAATTTTCAAGACCCCTTGCCTTTGGAATGACCGCCTATTTATAGGCTTTTGGTGGCCATTAGGAAGGTCTTATGGGCAATAATGATATTAATGCTCCATGATGGGAGGAGTTACAAGATTTAATTTCATAATTTTGTAACTCCTTCTTCTTGGATTTTGATTGGCCGATGGAGAGTAATGGGCATTTAATCTCCATGATGATGGGAGTTTCATGATTAATTACCATGATTAATCTCCATAATGATAAGAGTTACATGGTTAAGTGTCATGATTAATTGGACTTGTAACTCCCATTTCTTGGCTTTTGATTGGGCCGTTCAAAATAATGAGTTAATGACCCTAATAAATTGCCATAAAAGGGTCATTTAACTTCATTAATTGGCTGCCGAGTCGCTTGAAGAGTCGCGGGCCGCGCCGCGTCTTTTGGAATTCTTCTTGCGATGATCATCGATGGATCCGTACGTTACTTGATGTCGGATGACGATGAAAATTCAGACATTGGTTGCCACTAATGGGCCGGCAACATTTGTCTAGTCGATTTCTTGATTGGTCGGGCAAAAAGTGTGCTTTCTTGGTCGGCCGATTGGTGGTTTCGGAGCATCCGATGATGATCAAATGATTTTGATAACGGATCCGTGATGTTGACGAAGATCGACGGATATCATGCCTTAAAATCAGATTTTAAGAAAATCATAGGGGCCAATCATTGTGAAACGCGAAAAGAATCGGAAAAACAGACGTTTCGGCGGAAATCCGGCGCCCGGATTTCCAGGGTCGCCGGCGACCATGGGGCTGGCAACCTTGGACTTTGGTCCATTTTTCGGCCGCCTTCCAGTCGCCGTTTCTTTGTCATTTCTCGGGCTTTTTCGCTTATATTTTCTCCTGTATTTTTCTTTGACATTTCTCTTAGTTTATTCGCTTGATTCCACTAAAGAAAGCCCATCGAAAGGCTGTGCAAATCAGAGCACAAAGTTTCCTATTTTTTGGAAAAGCCGAAGACTCTGTAACGGATTTTCCGCCAAGAGTTGAAACTGGGCCAAACGATGTCGGAATGACCTGAAATTTGAGGTGAAGCTTCTTGGGCATTAGATAGGACCAACCTTGGCCTTTTATTTGAGTTTTGAAGCCGTTTGGGGTCCCGTCGATGCTTGACTTGATTTCATCGTGCGGAAGATGTCGAGCTTTGATGTACGGTCATCCGATGTCCGATTGACCTGAAATTTGACAGGGAGCCTATTGGAGTCATTTTGAGATGATCTATTAGCTCTGATTTGGGTGCCATAGTCCCGGGGAGCTTCGCCGCCGGTAGGCTTAATTTTGCTTCAGAGCATCAAAACCGGGTCAAACGTTGTCAGAATGACCTGAAATTTGACGTGCGGCCCTTTGGAAGAATGCAGAAGCTACTCATGTGTTTTGTTTGATGAGTGGCGGCATCAGAGGTTCTCGCCGTCGGGAGGCTTGATTTCGCCATTCGAGAGTTGATGGAGGGTCAAACGGTGTCGGTTTGACTTGAAATTCGACATGGAGCCTTTTGGAGGTATTTTGAGACCATCCATAGACTCTGATCGAAGATTTGATGTATTTGACATTGTCACCGTCGGGAGCTCCCGCTCAACTGTTGGAGGATTGAAGTTAGGCCAGATGGTGTCGAAATGGCCCAAGACTTCATGTGTACCCTTCTTTTGGCTACTTTGAAAGATCTTGTAGTTTTTGTCTGGTTCTGTCAAGATCTAATGCTTGAAGCAGCTTTGCCTGTTTGTAGTAGGATGCGGCTCCATATAGCTTTTGATGTTGATGAGGCAAAGTGACATTTTTGGTGTCAACAAATGCCCCCTCGAGGTATAGCGACGAATTGGATAGCTTTTGCAATCGATGTGCCTCGAAGAAAACTTTGAAGGAGAACTTCTGACTTGACCAAGAGTTTCTGAGCATTTTTCTTGATAGTGTAGCCTTTTAAGTTTCTAAGGGAATTTTATGGCAGTGAGAGACATCACGTACCATCTCAAGGCAAAATTTTGAAAATGATATTTGGGTTGGGTTTTTGGGTTTTGGATTTTCTTTTTGACCTTGTGAACCTAAAGGCTTTGTGTTGTGCATCAGGCGGTCAAGAAGGTTTCTGGTATTTTACCTTGTGATCTAACAAGCTGTATGTGGCAGGTTAGGGGGTCGGGTTTTGAATTTTGATTTTGGTCTTGTGACCTAACAAGCGGTATGTGGCAAGTTAGGGGACCGGGATTTGGTTTTGGTCTTGGCCTTGGCCTTGTGACCCAACAAGCTGTATGTGGCGAGTTAGGAGACCATGGTTTGGATTTTTATCACTCTTTGGGACAACTTTGGGTCCATTGGAGTCTTTTGGGTTTTTATGGAATGTCAATTTCAAGGTTTTGGCTTAATTTGGTTCATGAGGTGGGATGGTTTGGACTTTTGGAAACTCATGCGGCTTGGATTTTTTGTATGGTCCAATCAACTCAAAGGAGGCATGGAACCATTTTTGTATGCTCTTGGTAAGAGGAGTTTTGACTAAAAGCCACTTTTAGTGCCTAGGTGGTCAAACCTGGCTCATGTGGGCTAACCCATGGGACCTTAAGCTTTAAAGATGGCTTAGATCTCATGTGGTGTCATTTTTGTTAAGAATATCTCAGAATATTCTTACCTGGAGAGAATCTCTCAAGTTTCCTTGATTTTGGGAGAGATTTTCTCAAAGTATCTTTCTTTGGGAGAAAGTTTCTCATAATCCCTCTCTTTTTGGAGAGAATTTCTCAAAAATATCTCCTCATTGGGAAAGAATATCCCATAATTCCTTTCTTTTAGGAAATTTGCTAATTTGTAGCACTTACCTCCTTTCTTTTCTCCTCCTTTCCTCTTTTGGTTTGCTTTCTTCTATAAAAGCAAGGGGATTGGATCTCTTGTTGCTATTGCTCTCTTTTTGCAAGAACCTTCAAGAGTGCTCCAAGATCAAGAATTCTTCTTCTTCAAGGATCTTCAAGCTTTTTCTTCTTCTTCTCCATCAATGGCTTCAAGTAAGTTTCTTCTTTTTCTTAAGAAACCCCATGTAGGAATAGGAAAAGGTTTTCATTTTTTCTTTTCTTTTCTTTTCCTTTTCTTTCTCTTCTTTTTTTTCCACCTGCATCTCTTTCTCTTTTTTTTTTTTTTGCACATCTTTTTTTTCTTTCTTTCTTTCTTTTTCTTTTTTTTTCTTTTTCTTACACGGTTTTCTCTCTCTCTTTTTTTTTTACCGTGGCTTTTTTTTTTCTTTTTTTTTTCTCACGGTTTCTTGTTTTTTTTTTTTTACTGTGTGTTTTTTTTTCTTCTTTTCTTTTTATCTCCTTTTTTTTTGTGGCCGTACGGACAAGACCGTACGGTCATGGCCGTACAGCCACATGGCCTGTGGGTAATTTTTTTTTTTTTTTTAAAGAGATTTTCTCTTTTTTTTTTTTTGGGGGTTCTGAGATGCGCACACATGACAACTTTCCTTCTATGCATTTTTTTTTTTTTTAGAAAATGGAATTTTGGAAGTATGATAGTGCACACCTGGAAATCTTTTCGCAAGTCTTGGGATTTGGAGCTCGCAGCAATGTTGAGCCCTTTCTTGGTCTTGCGGGGATTTTCTGAGGAGCTGTGCAAGTTTTGGATTCCGGAGCTCGCAGCAATGTTGAGCCCTTTTCCGATCTTGCGGATATTTGAGAAGCTTTGGCTTGATCTCGAAGCAATGTTTGAGTTCGAGCCTTCTTCGAGAATTTTCCATGATTATGGGCTTGCAGCGATGTAGAGCCCATCTTTAAGCTCCTATTTCTTTCGGGGTGTTCCCCTTTTCTTCGGGATTGCCCCGGGATCATGCCAAAATTTCGCTAGATTTTTTAGCAAAATTCTGTCATTTTGATGATTGATTTTTTTTTCTTTCCATCCTTTGCAGGTAGTTCCTCCAGAACGAACAAGGGTAAGGAGCCGGTCACTGATGCGCCTCACCGTTCTACCAGATCCTCTAATGCGGCCGTACAGCAGGCCTGGGAGGAGGTTCAATATGTTGAAAGGAACTTGGAAGAGTGTGACTCGCTCAACCGAGATGGGATGAGGCAACGTTTGATTGCCCTCAAGGATGAGGAGTATTATAAAATTATGGTAAGCAACCGTCCGTGGGTCACGGACGATCAGAGCATTGTGCCCAAGCCTACCTTCTTCTTTGGTAATGCCGTCCTCAACGATTCAACATACCAAAGGAGATGTTTTCAGTTCTCCTTCACAGTTGATGGTGAGAAGAGAACTGTTTCTACCCGGTCATCCTTCGATCGGACAATCTCGATCATGAGCCTTTCCTCCACATGCTCGAAGAGGGAAGATCCTCCAAGCTGGGTGAAGAGGACAAATGTGATCAAGACCGGGGTTTTTGTTGGCGGCCCTTCTGGTTTTGCTGAGAAGTCGCCCGCCTGTATGGACATTTTGATGCCGGCCAGCGGCTACCAAGGTTCAGACCATTCTTCGGTCGATTTGAGACCGGTGGGCCTTGGCATTTTCAAGGACGATGGCAGCAATTGGGTGAAGCCTTTTCGACTTCGTGGCCGTTTCAGTGCTGACTCGAGCTGGGAGTCGTGGACTGATCACATCCTGCAGGTTGGCGGTGCCATTCTGAAGGAGGCTGAGATTTTTTATGCTGTTCGCGCTTTTCGGCAAACCGTGGTTTTCTCTGATGAGGCTTTTATGGCCATGCTGGAGTCGTTCCTTCCACAAACCAACACCTTCGTTGTCGCGAATGGTGAGATTGGTTTTTCTTTAAAGGAACTAAGTGCCATCACTGGGCTGCCTATCCTCGGCAATCTCTATGAGGAGTTTATGCCTATTGACAGCGTCCTTGAGGAGCAGTCTGAGGAGTTCAGGCTTTTGTACTTTCAACTCGTCGCCTTCTATGATTTTTTTAAGGAGAAGGAGGGCTCGAAAGTCCGTTGTAGCAGTTAGAGGAGTGGTAGCTTTTTGTCTTCCAACTTCTTTGACAGTAGGGAGTCTTCTGAGAATACGACCCAGGAAGCCAGGGCTAAAAACCCGGATTCGAAGAAGATCTCCATCATGCGAGATAATTTAAGGGTATTCTTCGCAAGCACAGACACCATTCATTCTGACATTGCGCTGCGGAGAGATCTCGCTGTCTACCTCACTTATTGGCTGGGTGAGGCTGTTTTTGTTAGAGTAGATGGAACGCACATCAGGCCGCATTGCATTTTTCCGGCTTGTCAGATGGCTTTCGGAGAGCAGCTTGCTTTGGTGCCTGCTCTTTGCTCCTATTTGTGTACCGAACTGCAGGCTGCTGCTTTCCTGGTTCGGCTTGGGCTTCCCATGAATAGGGTATTTTTAGCCCACATTTTCTATTCGTGGTATGTATACCACTGTCCCAGTTTCCACCGATTGGGTGCTGCTCAGGACGATGATCCGTTTATGATTTGGTTGGCTAGAGGGAAGCCTGTTTCCGAATCTCTTTTATCTGCCCGCTTGAGGATTCGACGATTCTGGGATGTCGAGATGGGGCAGTCTTCAGTGAAGCTTTCTCCGGGGAAGAAGGCTTTTGATTTTGGTGTCTCCCGTGATTCGACCAGGGCGGGGTCTGGGAGACACTATTCTTTGACAAATGCAGAGAAAGTTGGCTTTTTAACATACGTGTCGGCACGATGGTGTACCGCAGACATCTTTTCGTCAACATCCAGCCCTATGTTCCCTCGCATTTTGCCATGCAGTTGGGCTTCTCTCAAGGCGTTGTTGGAGCGCCTTCGAGCAAGGTGAAGCGTTTTGGAGGTCTGCAGGACGGGAGAAATGCATGGGCCTTTTATAGCGCGGAAGACACTACTGCCCTGATTTCTTATCCTGAGTTGCCTACTTTTCGGACGGCTGGCTTCACAAAATGGTTTGTGGAGAGCTTTTCAATGTACCGGGGGCTTTCCAAGAAAGAGCTTGATGTAAAGCAGTCTTCCGGGAAGGGCCTTGGGAAGTCAGACGGCGTCCGCCGAGAAGAAGTTTTGGCTTTTCTTTCTGGAGAAAGGCACAGAACAGGTTTTCTCGAAGAACAGGACGTCATCAGATTGGGAGCTGCACAAGAGATTCCTGGTGAGGTCTTGGAACAACTTGCCGAGGAGGAGGCTGAGGTTGCTGCTTGGATACAAGCCAAGCGAGCAAAGGCTTCCATGGAGTCTACTGGCAAGAGCAGACCGTCCAGTGAGGACTCTGGCGAGAGGCCCGATTTTGATGGTGGGGAGGGTGCTTCCAGTAGTTCGTCCCGTAGGGGCAAAAGGAGACGGGGACACCGCCGAAGTCAGAGGCGGCACGAAAGTTCTCCTGATTTGAAAACTCCTTCCACCATTGTTGAGGAGGCATCAGGGGATGATGACGAGCCTCCAGAGAAGAGAAGCCGAGGGGAAGAGACCATTGATGATGGTATGCTTTTCCCTTTTCTCTTTCCGTTTCTTTTCTTTCATGAGAGCTTTTGTTTTGATCTACTTCTTTCTTTCTTTTGGCAGAAGATGATGGTTTGATGATGCCCGAGGTTCCGACCGATGAGGCGGCGACGGATCCTATCGTGGCATCTGAGGAAGAACTCAGAGATTCTGATGTAGATCCAGAATCTCCTCCTGGTATGATTTTTTCTCTGTTTTTTTTTTTTTACCGCCACTTGCTGACATATATATATATATATATTTTTTTTTTGCCAGTTGACTTGCCAGAGGATTCCGACGACTTTGAGTCATCCATGGACACAACTTTTGATGATGCTTCGGATGAGCTCATGGAGGCAGAAAGCATTCCACCAGTCGTCGAAGAAGGTACTTTGTAATGATAATCTTGATATTTTGATTTTTGACAAGATTATATTCATACCTTTTTCATTTTTCGTTGGCAGGTTGTGAGGTGACAGAAGAAGTTTCTCTATCTTTTTCAGAACCAGAGCAGGGGGTACCTGTGACCGATCCAGGAGTTGGGGCTTCTTCCACTGATTTTGATGAGGCAGAGGCGAGTCCGCCTACTGATATTCCTTCCCCAGCGGACCCGGTTGGAAAGAGCTTCTTGATTACTCTTCCAACGGTGCCTGACATGGGTAGTCGACCAACGGAGCATGGCGAGTCTTCATCTGAGCCATCCTGTCAGTTTGCGAGGAGGGTGTTGAAGAGAGTCTTGAGCTCATGGGTCGAGACTTTTTCTTTTGGACATTTGGAGGCTGGTTTTGGCATGGTGAAGCATGTGCAGGACATTCTTGCCGATAGCGAAGAAGTTGGTCTGGACATTACAGATGCCAAGGCTTTTGTTGATGAAGTCATCGCTCTAGGTAACAAGTGGACTGAGACCAAGAGCTTTCCGAATGATGATTTCTTCAACGAGATGTTTTTGAAGCCTTCCAGCGAGGTCAAATCTGAACTGAATGAGATCTCGCGGACTTGGAAGCAGCTCGTTCGGGAGAGGAACGTCACCGAGTTGGCTATTATTGAGCTGACACAGGACCAGCACCGCCTTGATAGGGAGGTCACTGAAGCCAGACAGCGCCTTGAGCTATTGGAAGAACAAGCTGCTGCCAAGTGGACTGCCACTTTGAAAGCTCGCGATAGAGAAAGGACTCTCATTCGCCAAGTTGAGGAGGTCGAAAGCAATCTCCAGAGGAAGACTCAAGAATATAAATAATGGCAGATTCTCTGGGAAGAGCTTCCTCGTGCCGAGGATGGATCGCGACGGCCTACTGCTTTTTATGGGAGATTCTGAAAAAAACGCGGCCTGGAAGCTTTGGAGGCTGAGGCTAAGTGTTTGCTTGAGGAGTTAAGCCTATGGCTGAAAACCATGTCGGACTAGCCTCCTGATTTGTAACAAACTCTTTCTTCTCTTTTTTTTTGTATCTCCATGTATAAACATTTTTGGCACTTTTTTTTTGTATCCCCTTATTTCACTTAAATTCACTTTCGATGAAATATAAGCAAAAATTGAATGGGAATGGTTTGTTTGAAAATTTGATCAAAAGATTGTCATTTTGTGAAAATCTTTTGTCAAATGGTTGTTTTTAGGCGTGAAAGCCAGATTTTGTGGCAAAAAGCCTGATTTTTTAGATGGCTTGAAAGCCGAATTTTGGATGGCGTGATAGCCAAAGTTTCGTTTGGCATGAAAGCCGGTTTTTGGCATGAGAGCTGATTTTTGTGGCATGAAAGCCATGTTTTTGTTTTGTGGCATGGAAGCCGGTTTTTGGCGTGAGAGCCGATTTTTGTGGCGTGAAAGCCAAGGTTTGATTTTGTGGCATGGAAGCCAAAGATTTTGTGGCATGGGAGCCAAATTTTGTTTTGTGGCATGGAAGCCGATTTTTGTTTGTATGGCGTGAAAGCCAGATTTTGTGGCATAGAAGCCAAGTTTTTTTAAAACCAAGTTTTGTTTTGTTGGCATGGAAGCCAGATTTTTTTTATTTTTGGCATGAAAGCCAGGTTTTTGTTTTGTTGGCATGGAAGCCAGATTTTGGTTTTTGGCATGAAAGCCAGGTTTTTGGCATAAAAGTCGGGTTTTGGCGTGAAAGCCGGGTTTTGGTTTTAAAAAATGCAAGTATCGACAAAGAGTCGCCTCCCTGCTGAATGGTATTGCAAGTATCGATGGAATGTCGCTTCTTTGCTCATTCGGTTGCGAGTATCGATGGAATGTCGCTTCCTCGCGGATTTGCGTGCAAGTTTCGACTGAATGTCGCCTCCTTTCTTTTTTCTCAAAAATTTGGTTTTATGGGTATCGATGGAATGTCGGCTCCCCACGATTTTTGAAATTTGAGGTTTTTTTGAACCTTTGTTTTCTTGTTTTGAAATTTGGGTTGTGGATATCAATTGAAACGTTGTGTCTTCACGATTTGTTTTTTTAGATTTTGCAAGTATCGACGAGGTGTCGCTTTCTTCCGATTTTGAGGTTTTGGAAGTATCGAATGGGGTTCGTATCCTTCCGATTTTTGCGTTTTGCGTGAGTATTGACTAAACGTCGCTTCCCCACGGTTTTTTGAAAAATCATTTTTTGTTTAAAGACACGAGGGTCGTAAATTTTGGCTCAAAACCATCTTTGGTGGTAAAAGTTAGGGTGGACTAAGGTGGAAATTCCTAAGTCCTGATTTTTGTTTCAAACCAAGAATTTTGGGTTCAAGGGTTGAAAGTTTTGGTCAAGTTAGGGAAGAGGCTCCAAAACTTGGATTTTGGGTTTGATTTTTTTCGAACATTGAAACATTGAAAGTAAGCATTGTTTTTTTGGCTTTTTAGAAATTTCAACATAGGGATGAAAACTTTAAAAGGGGTGGGTTTGACGAGCAAGTACCTAGGAATAGGCTTTGGCCATGCAGGCATCACTCTGACCCGATGTAGGAAGTCTTCAAGGGTAGTACCGCTTCAAGAACTTGCCATTGATGGGCAGCATACATCTGTCACCTTCCATGTTTAGAAGAGCATATACGCCATTGGAGAAGACTTTGTCGATGACGAAGGGTCCCTTCCATTTTGGTTCGAATTTGCCTTTTGATTTGTGGGCAAAAACCATTGGCCTTTTCACCGCAAGAACCAAGTCACCCTTTTTGTGGGCGCGTTGCCTGACCCTTTTGTCAAAAGATCCTGCCATGCGTGCTTGGTAAAGCTCAACACTTTGTAGAGCTTCGAGTCGTCTTTCATCGAGGTTATCCAGTTCTTGGAGTCTCAATTTGACGTTGGTTTCTTGCGTCATTTCATTTTGTAGAGATACCTTTAAAGAAGGAATTTGTACCTCTAGGGGGACAACTGCTTCACATCCATAGACCAAGGAGAATGGTGTCCTATGGGTTGGTCCTCGAACGGTAGTCCGGTAGGCCCATAAAGCTTCAGGCTTTTTGTCGCTCCAATCTCTTTTGCGAGTAGAGACCATTTTCTTGAGAATTTTACAGAGTGTCTTGTTGAAGGCTTCTGCTAGTCCATTCGCTGCCCGGTTATACGGAGTCGAAGGACAACTTTGAATTTTGTATTTGTCGCAGAACCTGTAGAATCTGTGATCCCGGAATTGTGGTCCGTTATCATGGACGAATCTTTTAGGTATGCCGAAGCAACAAGTGATGTTGGTTCGTAAGAATTGAATGACTGACGAGGTCTTCATTTCACTGAACGCAAATGCTTCTGACCACTTGGAGAAATAATCCTAGCGGCAAAGATGAAGCGATGACCTTTACTTGACGGGTGAGAGATAGGACCTATGATGTCCATACCCCAGGCTTCGAAGGGCCATGAGATCGCTGTAGGATGTAACCATTCTGGAGGCATGTGTACATAATCTCCATAAACTTGGCATTGTTGGCAACGTTTAGCAAATTGTATTGCGTCAGCCACCATGGTAGGCCAATAATAACCTAACCTTTTTATCTGATCGTAGAGCTTGGGACCAGCCTAATGGGCTCCACAAAGACCAACATGAACTTCTTTTAGAGTTTCTTCCACCTCTTATTGTGACAAGCAGCGTAGAAGTACTTCATTGAAGGATTTTCTGTAAAGCATTTTGGAGGGAATATCTAAATGAAAGTTTGGGGTTCGTCTTTGGATACTTACCCGCTCTTTTGGATCTTCAGGTAGGATTCCGAACATAATATAATCAATGAACGGATCCCTCCAGTCGCCTATCGGAGGTTTAAGGATGGAAATCCGACCTCCGACCACTCGGTGGCATTCAGCAACTGCTTGGTGTGTGTTGAGAGGAGGGAGAATCCTTCTCTGACACACTGTAATTTGCATGTTTTCCCTTTCTTGGGTTGCCATGGATGCAGCAAGTCCAGCCAGGGCATCTGCACGGATGTTTTCACCGCTGCGGATGTGGGTGATGTGACAGATGTCAAAGTTTTGACGAAGCGATTGCGCCTTGTTGTAGTAAGGCAACAGATTAGGCTTCATGATCTCATATTCCTGATTCATCTGGTTGACGATCAGTTGAGAAACCCCAAATGCTTCCGGCATGGTGATGCCAGATTCGAGGGCGAGTTCCAATCCTATAATCAGAGCTTGGTACTCAGCTGCATTATTTGAACATGGTTCTAGTAGTGAAAATGCATGTGGAATCATGTATTTATCGGGGCTAACAAAGAGAATGCCAATTCCCGATATCGGCTTTCCTTTTTCATTTGTCCTGGTTGCACCATCGAAGTACATGTTTCAGGAGGAATTTGCTGAGGAAGTCTCCACGTTGTAGACAGGTTCGTCTGGGAGGTCATCCCTGAGCGGAGAATCCTTAGGCAGTGGATGCTCTGCGAGAAAGTCTGCTAGAGCTTGACCTTTGATTGCTTTATGTGGTACATACTTAATACCAAATTGTGACAGAAGGATTGACCATTTTGCCAGCCGGGCATTGAGAGAACCTGCTTTTGTGATAAGGACCTTTAAGAGATTGATCTTCGATATCAGGTATATTGTGTTTGACAGCAAATAGTGACGCAGCTTTTGTACAGCGAACATCACTGCCAAGCATTCTTTTTCGACTGGAGAGTAGCGATGCTATGCACCTACCAACATGCGACTGAGGTAGTATAGAGCAGCTTCTTTCCCTCCATCATTTTCTTGTGCAAGTAGAGCGCCCAAAGAATAGTCGAGAGCTCTTGTGTACAAGATGAATGGTTTTCCGGTTGTGGGAACAGCCAACACCGGAGGCTTGGTTAGGTATGACTTGATGTCTTGAAATGCAGCTTCACATTCAGCATCCCAAACAAAGTCTACACCTTTCTTCATCAGGCGAGAAAATGGACGACATTTTCCTGATAGATTGGAAATGAACCGTCGAATGTATACCAATCTTCCTTGAAGCCCTTTTAGTTCCCTTAGGGTTCTTGGAGATGGCATTTCTAGAATTGCCTTGACTTTGATGGGGTCAAGTTCTATTCCAGCTTTCCGAACTATGAATCCGAGGAACTTACCCGATGAGACACCGAAGATGCATTTGAGGGGATTCATTCGCAGTTTGTGTTTGCGAAGCCGGAGGAAGACTTCTCGAAGATCTTGGAGATGGTCTTCTTTCCTTTTCCTTTTGACGGCGAGGTCATCAACATAACATTCAACCGTCTTGTGCTGCATGTCTTGGAATATCTTCATCATAGCCCTTTTATATGTTGCACCAGCGTTTTTCAGACCAAATGGCATAATAGTGTAGCAATACACGCCAAATGGGTCCGAAAGGATGTATGCCTTTCATCTTCGGGATGCATCTTTATCTGGTTGTAGCCAGAGAAGCCGTCCATGAAAGTCATTCGCTCAAACCCGCAGGTGTTGTCAATCATTACCTCCGGTATGGGGAGCGGGAATTCATCTCTGGGGCATGCATTATTCAGGTCTCTATAGTCAATACAGACTCTGATTTGCCCATTTTTCTTTGTCACAGGGACGATGTTGACCAACCATTCAGGATGTTGTTCCTCGTGGATGAAGCCAACGTTTTTGAGTTTCTGAACTTCTTGTTCAATTTTGTCCATCACATTAGGACGGAATCTTCTTTGGCCTTGTTTGACAGGCTTGACATTTTCTTGCAGGTTGAGTTTGTGGACTGCTATTTTGGGATCTAAGCCAGGCATTTCAACGTAAGACCATGCAAAACAATAAACAAACTCACGAAGAAAAAAGACATACTCGGGTAACTCCTCATCCTTTATATTCTTGCTTATGAATACAGGACGTGGGTTATCTGGTGTTCCCAAGTCTATCTTTTGAACAGAATCTTCTGTCGGAAGGTTTGAAGGTGGTTCCTCCACAACATTTTTGGAGGTTTCCAGCTCAACAAGACCTTCTGGATTTCCAAGGGCATTTTCACACCATGGCTCCGCTTCTGTCCATAAATCTTCTTGATCAGTATTCTTCTCAAGACTTGCTATGAGATGATCCCAATCACCAACTGAATCTGTGTTGAAGTAAGGCATTTCTTTTGGAGACGATGGCTCTTCTGAATCAGAGAACCGTGCGTCTGTGTCATCGGACAATTCCTCTTCATCATCAGATTAATCATACCAATTTGATGAGCTTCCTGAGTCCTTGTCGGGTAACTCTTCAAAGAGATATCCAGGGAGATCGATGTCTTCATCGACATGAGATGTTGAGGCTTGGTCGGCAAAACGACTCTGCTGCCTTTGTGTCAGCTGTCTCATTGGAGTGTCAGGATCATATCCCAATTCGTATGAAGACCTGTCTATGCGACGATGGAGTTTCCAATCATCCTGCTGACTTTTGGTCAGGGTGGGTTCCAATGGTGTGAGAATACCTCGGCCACCTCCCAAGCCAATTGGATTTTGAGCGTCATAGCCCATTTTCTTCATGATAGCTTGTGCCATTGGACTATACAAGGATAGTTGAGGCATACCTTTATTTTAGAAAGGCTCAAGCAGGCAGTTTGATAAAGAAGCGTTCGATCTATGGAAGAAGATTGGTTTCTCTTTTGCCGACGTTTCCGGAACGACGAAGGTAGCAGACGCAGGATCTTCTACGTCAGCAGAGGTCTCCAATGGAGTGAGAGCAGGTCAAACTTGCTGAGTATCAGCTTGGCTTGACGATGTATAGTCTTCAGTCTCTGAATCCGAATCCGTGTCTTGTATGACAGAGACGAAGGAGACAGCAAACTTGCCCCCTGTCTTTTGCTCTGTCTTCTTTGCTTTAGTAGTGATTACCAAAGGTTTGGAAGATTTGAAGGAGATGACGAAGGGAGACTGATTGTTCTCTTTCAGTTTGCCGGAAGGTTTGTTTTCTTCCGATGATCGCTGAGGAGCCTTGCCTTTATCTTTTTGGAGATTACCGGCAAAGGATGTTGTTTTCTCCTCCTTTTCTTCTTTTTCATCCTTGTACATTTGAGAGTCTGCAAAATGGACTTCCTTGCCTTCGAAGGGCTTTTTGTCCGCAAACATTCGATGTATCAAGCCGTCGTTGCCAGCAAACTTGATGCACTGATGTAGAGTCGAAGGAACGACACCGTTTTCGTGTATCCAAGGGCGTCCAAGAAGGATGTTGTAGCATGAAGGGGTTTTTATTGCATATACGGTGACATCAGAGATAAGATCGCCGATTTGCAACCGGAACCGGATTTCGCCAATGGGCCTTTGAGCACACCCATCATATCCAAAGATGGACACAGATGTGTGGCTTAGTTTACTAGGTGGGATACCCAGTTCTTCGAGTGCCGAAGTAGATATGAGGTTGAGTGCAGAACCCGGGTCGATATGGACTCTGTGTATCGGCATCTCTTTGATGTACCCTGAAGTACAAGGGTCGGTTGTGCTTCGTCTCCCTAGCAGGAGGTCTTCCTTATTGAAGGCGATGGTAGCACTTGCGGCTTTTTGGCCCGAGAGGCATTCAGTGCAAGGTCCTCCAGCTTCTTTCTTTTCTCCCTTTGAGGAGGTTTTTGATTTTGTGACCCTATAGTCCATTTCAATTTGCAGGACTTGCGGGGCATGTTTGTCGACATCCAGATTCAGCCTTTGCAGTTCTGAAATGAAACTATCAGGAGTTTGTGGTGACATTCATAATAAGTCTAGGATGTGCAGTCGTGTGGGTATGTGTTTGAAGTGCTCAATCAAGTCATACTTGAAAGCCTCCTTTAGGCCTGCATTTTCATTATCACCGCCGCTTGGGGCATTTACAGCTTGTTTTCCCGAAGGATTTACATAAGAAGAAGAAGAAGGTTGGTTATAGTTTTTGTGGTAATCCCGGCCAGAGCGAGTACCTTTCCCAACTTCAAAAGCTTCTAGAGGTGGTTCTTCTTTCGGAAGACCCCCTTCGGGCTCAAGGGGTTGGTCTTCCCCATTTGCTGAAAGCGCCTCTGCAGCAACATTGTCGTCTTCAGTTATTGCGTTGCATGGAGCATTTTCCGAGAACAAGTCCTGAACAGCTTCCAACAACTTTTCTTCTTTGTCCAGTATTTCATCGGTCCAGACATCTCCTATGAGGTTGGGTATCTGGGACCAATTGACTGGGTTTTCTTTGAAGACTTCATCAATCAGAGCTTCTTCATGGTGATCAGTCGGAAGAGGCTTGAATTTTGATGTCACCGTTTCAGGAGATGATGGCTGAGAAGGTGTTATCTCAGTGGAAGTCACCCGAGAATATGTAGCTCCAGAAGATATGCTACCGGATACATTTTGAGAGTCCGTGGCCTCAGCAGATGGAGCTTCAGAGGCACTAGCATCCTGAACTATCACATTACAGGCAACTTCGATAGAAGATGCCTCCATAATGGACCGTTGGGAATTAGACTCATCCTCCGATGTAAGCGGATAATCAATCCAGCAACTTTCTTCATTTTCCGGAGTCACTGGAAGAGATGCTTGTAGATTTTCCGGGACTTCCGATTCTGGATTTTGATGAAGTTGGTTGATGCGATCCTGCTCCTGCTCTATGGCTAGATGCTGCAAGATCCTCGCATATTCTTCAAGATCGGGCATAGGAGCCAAATCTTTTTCTTCATCTGCCCCTTGTGGTTCGACCTGGTTGGGATCCACTAGAGCATTTGTTTGTGCTGTGTTAACAGCAATTTGGGCAGCCTCTTGGTCTTCATCATCATCAGACCAGGATCCTTGTGGCTGGAAGGGGTTATACCAGATTACTGGCATAAGGTGGGATCCCGGGATCCATTCTTCGTCGGAGAGATATTCTCCGGTTTCAAGGGATTCCTCCCACTCATCGGTATCACTGGCAGTGTCACTGGACTCGTATCCATTCATGGAGAATCCAACTACCGAGTTACAAGAGTAGGATGCCCCCTGCGTAGTCTCATCTCTGAGCCGTGGTGGCATGAAATCACTAAGAGTGAATTTTCTTATCACTCTTGGAACTTTAGGGAGAGACCCCTCTGTTGTCCCCAGTGAAGCGGTATAGGAGGTTTCTGCTTTTTTAGGAACCTCTTGTTTTGCTTGAGCCTTCTCCTACTGTTCGAGCTTGCGGAGTTGTCTCTTGGCTTGCCTTCGCTGTTGAGCGGTCGGCTTTGTTTTGACGATCTCCCAATTTTCATCTTCTAGGAGATCGGGATGTACCCATATGGGTTGTCCTTCTGGTGTTGGGTAAGGCACCAGCTCTTGGGACGTTTGGGTCATTTTTATCACCTTGAAGGAAGTAGTGACTTTTTCCTTTGATGATTTGGATGTTTGTCCATATGACACCATGTTAACGGAGGCAGACCCATAGTTTTTGTCAAAGGTGATGACTCCGTTTTTCCACATCTCGTTGATCTTCTCTCTCACAACGAGACATTGGTTGAGAGGATGCGAGACCATTTGGTGGTATGGACAATATCGGGGATCGTTGGTTTTGCCAACATCTCCCGGTCTTTTGGGGTCAGGCAAGGTGAGTTTGCCATTTGCCAAGAGAGCCCCAAATATTTCTTCGACATCTTCATCGAGTGGGTATTTCTTTTCTACTCATTCTTTGAAGGCATCAGAGAGTTCAGGTCTCTTACCTGCAGCTTTATTTTCAGTTTCTTTGGTGGCTGAGGAGCTGACTTGGTTTGCACATTGAGAACCTCCTTTTTCTTTGGCTTGGAGGTTGGAATGGCGGTCTGCTCTTTCTTTGATGACTTCTGACTGTTGAGGTCTTTGATCACCGTTTCAGCCTCCATAGACGCTTCTAGGAGTTCTCCCAAGTTTTTTGATTTGTTGCCGATGATCATGGAGCAGATCCTTGCTCTCATGTTGTTTCGGCAAATGTCGACTAGCGACGCTTGTGGCAGCGCATCTGAGCATTTGTTTGCCATTGCTTTCCACTTGTGAATGAAGTCGTATGTCGACTCATTCTCTCCCTGTTTAAGACTGCAGAGCTGAGCCATAGTAACAGGATGATCCTCACCTTTGAAGTAGGTCAGGAAACGTGTCTCTAGCATGGTCCAGTTTTGAATGGAGTCCTCTGGCAAGGTGGAATACCAATCAAAGGCCGTACCTTTTAGGGTACTTGTAAAGAGCCGGATCTTGAGTGCATCTTGATCCGCAATCGTTCCTGTCAGGATTTTGAAGTGGATGACATGCTGTCTGGCTGAACCTTTCCCCATATACGTTTAGAGAAGAGGTTGTTTGAACTTTTGGGGAAACGGAACCGAGTCCATCCATAAGGGATATGGTGGCTTGATCCCATGCTCCTTCAGTGTATCCTCTTCTTTTGCTTTGGCGAGAATATTGTCCACGTCCTTTTTAGTAAGGGCGCGTGACTCATCTTCTCCACCGTTTGCCTCATCTTGTAGAGGAACTTCGTCATTGTCTGGTGGACGCTGGAGAGTGAGAAGGAGGTTTTCCATCAGAACCTCTATTCTCTACTGTCCTTGCTCTAGTTGCCGAATGCGTAGAGCCATGTCGTCATGTGGTGGAGGTTGCTCAGAGTTTGTGACCAAGACATTCATCCTTCGTGAGTCGAAAGAGGATACTGTCTTAGTGACTGAGCTAGAGCTCATTCTTTTAGATGAAGAGCCCGAGGAATGATCACTCCGATGTCCCTGGTTTGAAGGAGTGGGAGAGTCTTCCTGATGTCTTCTCGTCCGGGAGACGCTGCGAGTCACCGGTCGTCTGACATGTATTTTTGTCGCTGACTTCTGGCGTCTTTTGGTTTTGCTAACCATGTGGACAGCAGCAACTTGGTCGGGTCTTTCTTTTTCGACCCATTTTTGGGAGATTTGAAGCTCAGAATGCTGGGTTCTTTGCTTCTCTAATCTCTTTTGTCGATAAGCCGCGCGGCGACGTATGCGACGAGCAATTTAAGCTTCAGTTAGCTCGGGTTGTGCTCTGGCAATGAAGGACGTGGTCCCTCGTGCGCAGCAACCGAGCTTGTCTTCCTTGAAGACTGGCATGGACAGGATTTGGACGCGGTCCTTAGCCTGTCGCAGAGAAGCTTTAAATTTTGCAAGCTCGTCCCCTGTTTAGATGAAGGGTCGAGTTACAGGAGAGTAGGCCCTAGCAAGTTCTTGTCGAGGCCTTGTGATGCACAATTTGATTTTGGGCTTGTATGAGCAAGCTGGTTCGTGCTGAGTAGTTTTTGTTGTTCGGTGGAGGGTAGGTTTCTCTCCTTTGATGTGAGCAAGAGGATAGAACCTATTTTCCTTGAGAGGAGCCCGGTATTCTGGCTTTGCAGATGTCCGGGACCTTCTTTGTTTTGGTGAAGATCGCGGGAACCAAGTCTTGGGATAGACTTGGTTTTTCGTAGGTTGAGGTCTCATGGGATTGCCATGAGCCTCAGGTTTCTTGGTGACCGCCTTTGGTGTTGGGGTAGCGACACGTTGGGGGGCGGTCTTCTGCTTCTTAGCAGGCACCGTCTCTTCTGCAGGTAGTGGGAATGGTCCCAGTGACCCGAAGACGATGGTCCGGGGAGTGGAGGTCGACCCGGTGTTTTGGGAGTTACCGACGGAGGTGATGCTTCGGCAGCTGACGGGGCGCTTGAAAGTGCCCTTGCTTTGCTTCTCTTGAAGCATGACTTGGTACTTGTTCTCATCGAAGGTGATGGTCAACGAAGCTGCCATTGTTAGTTTTGAAAAACTTTTCTGAAACAGGACCACATCCATTAGTAATCACAAGAATATGGTGATCATAAATGGGTTATACTATGGTTTTGTCTTTTCAAATCGCTCAGGGGCATGGCCCGTTCTGAACGTAATGAAGAAGGCCAAAAAGCCATAGATGGTACAATTGTTCTAAACGCAAGTATGGTCGGCTCGAAATGAGCGTTCCAGGGACCGCTAGAAGCAATTGTAAACTTAATTCAAATTACCGAGAAGTGAAGCTCACTCGAGGTAAAATGATATAAGGTTAGAGATACAAATGTGTCGGTCGCAAATACAGTAGACCCGAAAGGGCATACTAGCACCGCTAGGCACAAATGTTGTAAATCACATCCTTGAAGGACACGAGATGGGATTCGCAAAAGAGAGCAATTGGTATTCCAATCCGAATACAGGTTCAAACATTTCTGCGAGCCTATATCTGAAAAAGGAAAGAACCAGGATTTCTCAGATTTGAATCCAATAGTGACGAAAGAGTTTTTTTTTTTTTTTTTTTTTGAAGAGTCAAGATTGAATTCATAAAAGAGGGCAAATGGTATTTCAATCCGAATACAGGTTCAAACATTTCTGCGAGCCTAAATCAAAAAAGGAAAGAACCAAAATTCCTCCAATTTGAACACAATAGTGACAGAAGTTTTTTTTTTAATTTAAAATTTAAAAACAAAATTTTTTTTTTTAGAGTGCACATAGGTCTTCCAATTCGGTCTTATGAAACCTTAGTGGATAGATTAGCCCCCAGGTAAGGGTAGGATTACTTAATGAACCCGTTTGAAGGACCCTTACCTCGAACAGTCTAGCTGCCTTCACACTCTGGACAAGGCTTTTCTTAGATCCACTTTGGTCAAAGAACGCAACTGGTGCAACCTTAATGCTCTCTCTTTTTTTGAAAGACCTCCAATGGACTCATCAAAGAGAGGAAAATGGCCCTTCCCAATCCGAACGTTGGCTCAAACATTTCTGCGAGCCATTGCACGAAAACGAAAAGACAAAAGTTTCTCTAATTTGAATCCAAAAGAGAGAAATTTGTAAAGTATTTTTTTTTTTTGAACTTTTCTCTTTATTTTTTGAAAGATCTCCGATGGATCCGTCAAAGAGAGGGAAATGGTCCTTCCCAATCCGAACGTTGGCTCAAACATTTCTGCGAGCGAAAACAAACGAAAAGGCAAGAACCAAAGTTTTATCCAATTTGAATCCAAAAGAGAGAAATTTGAAAAGGTTTTTTTTTAACTTTTTCTTTTTGTTTTTTTTTTTTTGAATGATCTCCGATGGATCCATCAAAGAGAGGGAAATGGCCCCTCCCAATCCGAACGCTGACTCAAACATTTCTGCGAGTGCAAACAAACGAAAAGGAGAGAACCAAAGTTTTATCCAATTTGAATCCAAAAGAGAGAAAACTCCTTTTTCTTTTGTTGAGAAAAGAAAGAATGGAAACAAGTTCAAAGAAAGAAGTTTCCAAAGAATCCCATCTCATGTTTCTTTTTAGATACAAGATCCAACATAGGCCACCAACTAGAAGGGAGCCAAGGATTCTAAGCATCGTGTTCTCAATTTTACATGTCCGACCGGGTGTGCCAACTTGATGGACCCGTCTTTTTCTTTCTCACCTTCCTCCGTCCCGGGTCCGCCAGGGTGTGGCGGGGCGAAGAAAAAAAAAGAGAAAGCATCAACATTTTTTTTTTTTACGGGTATGCCAGATTTTCTATTCTCCTTGGAATTTGAAGTGGTGATCCGGAGATTCACCTTCACAAGTAGAAAAGGAAATCAACTTTTTTCTAACTTTCCATTGCACATATATTTTAAAGAAAGAGACAAGGTTTTAAAATGCCGTAAGAGGCGATTTTGTTTAATTTGCCGTAAAAGGCAGTTTTCTGCCGTAGAAGGCGATTTTGTGCCGTAAAAGGCAGTTTATAAATCTCATCAAAATGTAAAGACAAGAAATGTGATTTTTACGTCTCTTTTAAAAAATACAATACAATAGAAAAGTAAAAAAAGGGATCTGACTTCTCAAGCGATTGTTGGGACTCGTTCAGATCGACGGTCGCGAGTCATGTATGGGCTCCGCCATCGTTCTTCAGATGAGAACACTTGATGCTTTGATTCACTTGGCTTGGCTTGGACCTTAGATTTTTAGAGGATAAAGACCAAGAGAAGGTCTTATATCCAATAAAAAACCAAGTAGACGGGCTGAAAAGCCGCATCTAGGCCATGTTGGATAGAAGAAGAGAGGAGATCTTGGGGGGGTGGCCCCCCAAGGGACTTCGATCACCTCTTAGTGCTTGCAGCAGAGTTTCTTCAAGGTAAGAGAGCTTCTTTTTGTGTAGAGATTTCTAGGACAATTTCTTCAGAACTCTTCAGATGATTTTTTTGGACAATTTTCAGGACCACCTCAGACAATTTTTCTGGACCCAATTTTCAAGACCCCTTGCCTTTGGAATGACCGCCTATTTACAGGCTTTTGGTGGCCATTAGGAAGGTCTTATGGGCAATAATGATATTAATGTTCCATGATGGGAGGAGTTACAAGATTTAATTTCATAATTTTGTAACTCCTTCTTCTTGGATTTTGATTGGCCGATGGAGAGTAATGGGAATTTAATCTCCATGATGATGGGAGTTTCATGATTAATTACCATGATTAATCTCCATAATGATAAGAGTTACATGGTTAAGTGTCATGATTAATTGGACTTGTAACTCCCATTTCTTGGCTTTTGATTGGGCCGTTCAAAATAATGAGTTAATGACCCTAATAAATTGCCATAAAAGGGTCATTTAACTTCATTAATTGGCTGCCGAGTCGCTTGAAGAGTCGCGGGCCGCGCCGCGTCTTTTGGAATTCTTCTTGCGATGGTCATCGATGGATCCGTACGTTACTTGATGTCGGATGACGATGAAAATTCAGACATTGGTTGCCACTAATGGGCCTGCAACATCTGTCTAGTCGATTTCTTGATCGATCGGGCAAAAAGTGTGCTTTCTTGGTCGGCCGGTTGGTGGTTTCGGAGCATCCGATGATGATCAAATGATTTTGATAACGGATCCGTGATGTTGACGAAGATCGACGGATATCATGCCTTAAAATCAGATTTTAAGAAAATCACAGGGGCCAATCATTGTGAAACGCGAAAAGAATCGGAAAAACAGACGTTTCGGCGGAAATCCGGCGCCCGGATTTCCAGGGTCGCCGGCGACCATGCACCCATGGTCGCCGGCGACCATGGGGTTGGCGACCTTGGGCCATGGTTGCCGGCGACCTTGGACTTTAGTCCATTTTTCGGCCGCCTTCCGGTGGCCGTTTCTTGGTCGTTTCTCCGCGCTTTTTCGCTTCTGTTTTCTCCTATATTTTTCTTTGACATTTCTCTTCATTTATTGGCTTGATTCCTCTAAAGAAAACCCATTAAAAGGCGGTGCAAATCAGAGCACAAAGTTTCCTATTTTTTGGAAAAGCCGAAGACTCTATAGCCGATTTTCCGCCAAGAGTTGAAACTGGGTCAAACGATGTCGGAATGACCTGAATTTTGAGGTGAAGCTTCTTGGCCATTAGATAGGACTAACCATGGGCTTTTTCTTGAGTTTTGAAGCCGTTTGGGGTCCCGTCGATGCTTGACTTGATTTCACCATGCGGAAGATGTCGAGCTTTGATGTACGGTCATCCGATGTCCGATTGACCTGAAATTTGACGAGGAGCCTATTGGAGTCATTTTGAGATGATCCATTAGCTCTGATTTGGGTGCCATAGTCCTGGGGAGCTTCGCCGCCAGTAGGCTTGATTTTGCTTCGAAGCATCAAAACTGGGTCAAACGTTGTCGGAATGACCTGAAATTTGACGTGCAGCCCTTTGGAAGCATGCAGAAGCTACTCATGTGTTTTATTTGATGAGTGGCGGCATCAGAGGTTCTCGCCACCGGAAGGCTTGATTTCGCCGTTCGAGAGTTGATGGAGGGTCAAACGGTGTCGGTTTGACTTGAAATTTGACATGGAGCCTTTTGGAGGTATTTTGAGACCATCCATAGACTCTGATCGAAGATTTGATGTATTTGACATTGTCGCCGTCGGGAGCTCCCGCTCAGCTGTTGGAGGATTGAAGTTAGGCCAGATGGTGTCAAAATGGCCCAAGACTTCATGTGTACCCTTCTTTTGGCTACTTTGAAAGATCTTGTAGTTTTTGTTTGGTTCTGTCAAGATCTAATGCTTGAAGCAGCTTTGCCTATTTGTAGTAGGATGCGGCTCCATATAGCTTTTGATGTTGATGAGGCAAAGTGACATTTTTGGTGTCAACAACTTGTAGTAATAGGGAAGTTTAGGGTCTTCATGTAATTTATTCATAAGACTGGAGTTCAATTGCATTTATTTAGTGGAGTTATTTGCAATTAACTGGGGGCCCGGATTGCACATGAGATGTGGGGTCGTGTTGTCCCAATTGGAGCCAGCTTTCTATGGAATCCTTAGTGGTCCTCACGCTAGCCGAAGATTGGATCTTTACTAATTCTATTTGAACTCAAAAAGGAAAGCTACTTTTTCTATTTGAAGTAAGACTTCTAATAGTGGTAATAGTGGAATAACGGGTTACTAATTATTATGGGACTTCTAATAATAATCGAAGAGAGAAGATTGCAAAACTATATAAAGGAGAGGAGGGAACCCCTTGGACGTCCCTATGCTCTACTCTTCTTGGAGATTCACGCCCATCATCCCTTTGTGCAAGAGTTGCACTTCTTCTCCTTCTCCTCTCTCTCTTCTAGTTCCCTTCTAGTTTCCTTAGAGATTCTAGATAGTCTTTCTCTTGGAGATTCCACCATCTCTCTTGAGGCAAGAGATCTGAAGTGGGTCATAGCGTGGAAGACGATTGGGCATTGGAGATTCTGATTGCGCAAAAGCTCTTCATCAAAGAGTTAAATCAAATTCTCTATTAGAGAACAGCCG
The DNA here is from genome assembly GCA_029852735.1 of Persea americana. NCBI lineage: Eukaryota > Viridiplantae > Streptophyta > Magnoliopsida > Laurales > Lauraceae > Persea > Persea americana. The sequence continues at coordinate 35,250,333 of CM056813.1, forward strand.
AGCTCCATAGGCATTTTCTACTCCTTATATGTTGTGGAATTTTGTGGTTGCTTGTTAGGTGCTGTTACTATCTTCTTGATAGGTTTGTTTGCTGGCCATGATTGCTGAGATTGAGGACATGCATCATGGATTGGCGTTTTTTGGCTTTTGGATAGGTATTCACTACTTCTAGTTGATGCAAAGTTTTTGAAACCTATCCTAGAGGCCCACCCACTTCCAACATGAGAAACTTTCAGGACCCAATTCACTGACAAGTACGTCCCTTCGCATATCAAGAGACAGAAAGCTATAGAATTTCAACAGCTCAAGCAGGGCAACATGACAATACTTGAATATGTCACAAAGTTTGAAAGGCTAGCTAGATATACTAGAGAGTTAATTGACACTAAACATAAGAAGATCACCAAGTTCTTGGAAGGTCTGAACCCCATCATAATGAGGGATGCTTCCGGCGTAGTTCCACCAGCCACCTTTGATGAAGCTGTCAAAAGAGCATATGAGTTCGAAGATATCAACAACTAGATCATTCGGGACAGAAAGCAATAGTACCACCAGTAAAACCAAAGGCAGCAGAACAAGAAGCCAAGACAAGATCAGAACTCTCTATGGCAAGGTGTATGTGCACACTGCGGCAAAAATCATGAGACTGCACAACGTCGCAAGTCCACGGGCACTTGTTTTAGGTGTGGGGCTTTAGACCATGCCATTCGAGATTGCCCACAATTGCATAATCAATGCAATAGAAACCAGCAAAAAAGACAAGTAGCCCCTCAGGATCAGGTACCAACTCAAAATCAGGCAAGACCACCTCAACAACAGCAGTAGCACGGTAGACAACAAGTTCAGAATCAGAATGCTCATCCTCCACAGCAACAAAACAGAAATGCACAAGGAAGGCAAAATAGGCCATAGCAACAAGGACAGGTGTACCATCTCAATCGTGTCGATGTCAATGTTGCAAGAGACGTGGTGGAAGGTAAACTTCTCATTCGTGGAGTAGAAGCTCAGATTTTATCTGATCCTGGAGCTTTGGAAGCACTTACTCATTTTTATCTCCTGTGTTTCGAAAGATGATTGCTATGCCATCTAGAGAACTTGATTTTATCTTAACTGTCACCACACCAGTAGGTAAACAGTTTGTTTGTAAAACCTATTACCCAAATTGTTCGGTCATATTAGGGGACGTCAACCTTCCAGCAGATTTTATCTTTTTAGATATGCATGATTTTGATGTTATTTTAGGCATGGATTGGTTAGAAAAATTGTTGGAAACAGGTGGGCCTCTAGGATAGGTTTCCAAAACTTTTGACTCACTTGACTCAGGGATTAACTATCCAAAAGGCTACAAAACCCAATCCAGGATCCATGGCCTCTTTCTCATGATCATGTACAGTAGAAAACTCTATCTAGAAGATAGAAATAGCAGCAAACAAGCAACCACGAAATCCACAACATACAAGGAAGTAGATCATACCTATGGAGCTCGGTTGTGCTCTAATGGAGGAGTTGTTCCTTTCTTTGATGATAAAACTCTTTCACGTATCAAATAGGAATCTCCAAGACCTTTTAATATTCTACGCTATGACCCGTCTCAGATCTCTTTTCTCAAGGAGATAGTGGGATCTCCAAGAGAAAAAACCAACTAGAAACTCAAGGGAAACCGGAAGAGAAACTAGAACAAGAAGGAGAGAGAGAGGATGTGCAACTCTTGCACTTAAATGGGCTAGGCGTGAATTCCATGGGATGGAATATGCATGGACGTCCAGCCCTCCTTTCCTCTCCTATTTATAGCCTAAGCAACCTCCTCTTTGTTTATTATTAGAAGTCCAACTTCCATAATAATTAGTAACTCACTTTTCCTACTATTACCACTATTAGAAGTCTCACTTCAAATAGAAATATTAGTTTTCCCTTTTGAGTTCAAATAGAATTAATAATGATCCAATCTTGGGCTATCATGGGGACCACTAGGGATTCCATAGAAAGCTGACTCCAACATGGACACAGCGACCCCACATCTATTGTGTAATCCGGGCCCGCAGTTAATTGCAAATAACTCCACTATATAAATGCAATTGAACTCTAGTCTTAGGAATAAATTACATGAAGACCCTAAACTTCCCAATGTCCACAACTAGGCCCCTCCATCAATATCCATGGATCAATTGGACCTGTCTTCCAAACTTAGATCCATATCTTATTATCCTTGTGTCCCAATTATAATGATCATTTGGTAACGATCCAATTAACTCTTAATTGGAATGGGTGCGCACTTACCAATGATAAATCCATTAATTGGCACAAGGGATATTAAAGATAGATTCCATCTCGACCATCGAATGTTCCCACAACTCTACTACCACGTACCCAAATCACTGAGGTGTTGACCTACAATTGGCCTCACTCATTGTTGACTCAAAGAAAATGAATAGATAGAAACTTGAGTTCATTAATGTCTCGAGATTGAGAGCCTATTGCTAGGGAATTATGAAAGCAGACCTTAAAGTAAAGACAGTGTTCATAAGGTGCTTCTCATGGTCCTTCAATACATCCAATGTACGAACACTATGATCCAGAATCTTACATTCTGATGATCGAGACAAATAACACTATCTCATAGTAGTCAAAGTACTGCAACCTTGTCAGATGAGATGTCCAGTCTCATCATTGGTTGTGAAGATATTCAAGTATAAGATTTGCTATACATGTCTCCTGTATGTGGATCTCATCCATACACATGTATTGCATCTAGTATGCTTATGGACTCCGATTCATCTAACAAACCATCATGTCATTTGTATTAGTTACGTGCAAACAAGTAATAAAACGCCATTCATCTCATGAAAGGGAAATATGAATATATTGATAAATAAAGAAATTAATCAATTTATTTCATCAATCTTATGGATTGAGACCATAAAACTAACAAGAATATCATGTAACTATAGACTGTTTTAGTAAGACCATCACTTTTAAGTTGAAAGGAGAACAAGCAGACTTGATAATTCACGAGAACAAGAAGAAAACTCCAGTAGGGTTTATTTCAGCATTAAAGGCAGGCAGACTAGTGCAAAATGGGTGTGAAGCCTTTATAGCGTTTATCACGGAGGATAAACAGTCCTAAGGGGTGGAGGAAATCCCCATTGTGTGCGAATTTCATGATGTCTTTCCAGAAGAAATCCCAGGATTGCCACCAATTCGAGAAGTTGAGTTCACAATTGAGCTCCTTCCAGAGACAGCTCTGATTTCGATTGCACCTTACAGAATGGCTCCAGCATAATTAGGTGAACTAAAACTCCAATTACAACATTTGTTGAGCAAAGGCTTCATTAGACCAAGCGTTTCACCTTGGGGAGCACCAGCTCTTTTTGTGAAAAAGAATGATGGAAGCTTGAGAATGTACATAGACTACAGAAGATTAAACCATATGACTGTCAATAATAAGTATCCGTTGCTAAGAGTAGATGAATTGCTCGATCAATTACAATGAGTAGTGTATTTTTCCAAGATAGACTTAAGGTTTGGGTACTATCAGTTGCGAGTTAGAAAGTCAGATGTGCTTAAAACAGCATTCCGAACAAGATATGGGCATTATGAATTCTTGGTGATGCCGTTTGGATTGACAAATGCACCCGCGGTGTTTATGGATCTCATAAACAAAGTCTTGGCATAGTATTTAGATCAATTTACAGTGGTATTTATTGATGATGTTCTCATGTATTCTAAGAGTAAGGAGGAGCATGACGAACACTTGAGGATGCCATTGCAGCTTTTAAGGGACAACCAGCTTTATGGAAAACTAAGTAAATGAGAATTTTGGCTAGAACAAGTGGCTTTTCTAGGCCACGTCATTTCGAAAGAAGGCTTAGCAGTAGATTCATCCAAGATCAAAACGGTTGTCAGTTGGAAAAGGCCAAGCAATGTAACAGAAATTAGAAGCTTTTTGGGACTAGCAGGATATTACAGGAGGTTTGTCCAAGGATTTTCATCCATTACAGCTCCATTGACAAAATTAACCAGGAAGAGTGTGCCTTTTGTATGGACAGACTAGTGTGAATAAAGTTTCCAAGAGATGAAAAGAAGATTCATGAGAGGAATTATGCAACTCATGATTTAAAGTTAGCAACAATTGTCTTTGCTTTGAAGATGTGGAGACACTATCTATATGGAGACAAATTTGAAGTCCACTCAGATCACCGGAGTCTACAGTATTTGTTCTCACAAAAAGAATTGAACATGAGGCAGAGACGGTGGATGGAGTACAGTAAAGACTATGACTTCCCATTCAAGTATCATTTTGGCAAAGTGAACGTAGTGGCTGATGCTTTAAGCAGAAAATCGGTGGTCATGGCCAGCTTGAGAGGAGTCAGTGTCTTACACTAGTTTGAAAAACTGGAGTAAAAGTACAACCATTAAGGAAGGGTGTGATGTTAGCAAATATGATAGTGTCTAAACCTAAATTTATTCAGAAAATCAAAGACAGTTAGTTGCAAGACTCGAACTTGGCTAAGATTGTGGATCACATTTCAGAACGTCCAGACTTCAGGATAGTGGATAGAGTGTTGTATTTTCATGACCGTTTGTGTGTGCCTAATATTGATGACTTGAAGAATGAAATAATGAATGAAACCCACAGCTCAAGATACTCTATGCATCCGGGAAGAACTAAAATGTACCAAAACTTGAAGAACGGATTTTGGTGGAATAACATGAAATGAGAGATTGCAGCTTTTGTATCCCGTTGCCTCACTTGTCAACAGATTAAGGCAGAACACCAAAAGCCTCTAGGGTTGTTGCAGCCATTGGAAATTCCGGACTGGAAATGGGAGCACATCACCAATGATTTTGTCTCCGGTTTACCTACTACCAAGAAGGGAAAAAAATGTCATTTGGGTTATTGTAGATCGTCTCACGAAGTCTGCTCACTTCATTCCTATGAAGATAGGGAGCAAGATGCACATGGCACCACTTGCAGATTTATTCGTGAATCAGATCGTTAGTAGACATGGTCAACCCGTCTCCATTACTATGGACCAAGATAGCAGATTTGTTTCGAGATTTGGAAGACTCTACTGGAATCTATAGGCACCAAGTTGCAATTCAGCACTACATATCATCCTCAGACTAATGGCCAGTCAGAGCGAACTATATAGACTTTAGAAGACATGCTATGTCAAACCCCAACCCACGATTAGCGCGATTAGTGTTAATTAAGTGCGTGTTTAGTTATAATGTGGGTTTAGTGTTCGTGGGTTAGAAATTGGTTCGTTTTAGCTTTGAATTAGCTGTGGGGAATTTCGAGAGTGTTTTATGCTATTTAGTCACACTCAGGGGTGCCTTGAGTGTACGTGTAAGCTCGGGACGAAAATTTAGTTTTCTGGATTTTATCGTGATTTTGATCTATATTTTGAATATTTTTATTTTATTGTTTAACTTTTGTTTTCAGCCTATTTGTGTTTGAGACCCAGAAATCCAAGTTTTGGCCAAAAAGGGTAAAACAGTCATTTCACATCAAATATGGACCCAAATTTCAAAATTTCAAAACCATGTCAAATTTATACTTTTTCGAAACTAGATTTTTCGATGATCATTTGTGTCTTCTTCGTCGATTTCATTCGGGATCCGTAAGTCATCATTTTATCCATCTCAAATTTTGAAGTCAATGGGTCCCACAACCCATTTGACTTAAATGGGTAGTCTTCCTCCTTTCATTCACCCACGTTCAAGACTTGTTCCCTGCAATTTTTCTCTTGACCTAGCTGAAGAGAAAAGCTCTTCTCCTTCTTCAGTTCCTCTCTTGCATACCTAAGCTAGAAAGTCCCAAATCAAAATCTGAGACCATCCTTTTCTTCCTCTCAACTCAAGGATTCCATTACTACCATTTTCTCAAAGTTTCCAGCTGAGATTGCAATCCATTTTCATTCTTGACCCTTGTTCAGCAAGCTTCAGGTGAGGCTTCCTCTTTTCCCTTTCTATATGGTCTTTTGAGCTCATTTGGACTCTATTTCTCTAACATGCAAACCCATTTTCAAAATGGGGTTTTGACTATCCAAAATGATGATTTTTGGAATGTTTTTCATGGGGTTCTTGTAGATTTCGTGGCTTTCATTGGTAGGGATCTTGAGTGATTTTGAGCTTAGCTATTGTCAAGGCAAGTGATCTCTTTAGCCTCATCATGCATGCAATTGGTTTGGTACTTTGTGTTTGGAAAATGCAATATTTATGCATGCTATGTTTTTCCCATTTGTTGTCTTCCAATTAAGCATGATTTGAGCTTTTATTTCCCTTCATGAAAGTGATGTAATGACTTTCTATACTTCAGAATCTCCTTGATGGTTTTCATTCCAATTAAATGACTCATTTTACCTTGTTTAAATGTTTTGCAAATGGATTGGAAATTGGTGGAATGTGTTGTAAAATGAATTATTTGTTGAATTGGAATGGAAAGAGCCCTAGGAGAGCATGGAGGCTCAAGGGGAATGCAGGGATTTGATTAAGAAGGAAAGGAAGTGGAATGGGAAGAGGAATGTAGGAATAAGAACTAAAAAATCTGATTTGAACTGGGCTGCCGAGTTCAGTCGGTCAGCTGGTGGTTAACCGACATGTCCATTTCGGTTGACCGACAGCCAACCGAGTCCAGTTTGGTTCCAATTTCAGTAATGTGTTTTGCGACAAGAAATCGTCGGTCAGCTGTCGGCCAACTGACGTGCTTTACCTCGGTCGACCGACAGCCAATCGAGGGAAGTTCGGTTCCATTTCCAGAATGGTGATTTTCTGTCAGGAAATCTGACGGTCAGCTGTTGATCGGCCGACACTCACCTACTCGGCTAGCCGACAGGTAACCGGAGTTGACCGAGTTTTCAAAATTGATTTGTTTTGTGGGATTTTCGTGGGAGTAAAAACCTAAATATGATTAGGAGCTCTCAAGCTTGAGTTTGTGTGCTTGAGGCCTCAAAATGTCCTTCTACCTTCTGAAGTACCAATCTTTCTTTCATTGAGATATTTGGGTCTCAACCACTTGAAGTTCAAATGAAAGGTCTTATCGTATGCTTGTCAAGTTCGTTTAGGATCATGATTTGACACATCGAATTCAGTTTTTAGCCCTTGCGTTGTTTTACAAGTATAAGTTATTTGAATTGATCAAGAACCTCGTTGGGGAATACTTTTCAGCCTTATTTCGTTATGGCTTATGCCACTCTTGCCTAGTTTCGCTTTACATTGTTTTGATAAGTACTTTTCCCTATATTCAATAAGTTTTGTTCAAGTCTCGGCATGTTTTGTGCATACATGAATATCATTGAATACCACTGAGTCTGGACTACCCCTTCAGTTTGATCCACTATCTGGGGGTCCTTAAACATGTGGACTATCTGTAGATTAGTCGCATATTATATTACACATCGTGCGTGTTCCAGTTCCGCGGCCAGCCTCCCCGTCTATCTTGTATGACGTGGGATCGTGTTTTGCTTGTCGTGCTTTGTGTGTTGTGCTTGTTCTTGTCACCGCGTGTGAATGAGAAAGGATGGACTCGTTGTGGAATAATGAATCATAATGTCTTCGTGAAATCATGCTAGTTTTGCTTTATACTCTAAATATGTTTTGCCCAGAACTCATGCCATGTTTTAAGTATTGTTATTTCATATTTCAGTTGAATTACATTATGTCTAAATTGATCACCTACTAGACTGTTGTGTCTGACCACTCTTGCTTTGGTGTTTTAGATGCAGGCGCTGTTGCCCTTGAGGAGGAGCTCCCGGAGGAGGCTTTTGAGCCACCCCCAGCCCGAGAGTAGCAACCCGACGACGTCCTCTAGACATCGGGTTGGGTCTTGAGTACGATACATGTGGATGGGATTATTCTGTTTTATTTTGGGTTGTATGGACTTTGTTGGCCTTTTTCATACTTGGAAATGTGTAAACTTAACTTAACTTACTTTTGTTCTTTTGAAAACTTGAAAGTTAGTTTATGATAATGCCGTGCTTATGTTTCCTTCTCTGAACATTATTGTGAAGATGATTTAACTTATGTGAGTTGATGTTGTAATACATGTATTGGACAAGATAAGGTTACTTGCACGCTTCCGCAAATCATAGTTTTAGTGAGACAAGTTCCAAGTGTGTTTTGGGAATCCTCACCGCGGAAACCTGTGGGTTAATGAAATAGTTGGACAACTCACACTGTCGCTGGCTCGGGTCTCGGTCCGGGGTCGCGACATGCTACGTGCTTGTGTGCTAGATTTCAAGGTTCCATGGGATGAGTACTTGCTGCTCTGTGAGTTTGTGTACAATAATAGCTACCATTCCAGCATCGGTATGGCACCTTTCGAAGCACTCTATGGTAGAAGATGTAGAACCCCTGTTTGCTGGGAAGAAGTCGGTGTTCGTAGCTTCCATAGACCGACAATTGATGGGGAAACAAGTGATAAGATCAAGCTGATTAAGAAACGGTTAAAGGTCGCCCGAAGCAGATAGAAGAGTTATGCTGATACTTGTATAAGAGATTTACAGTTTAAGGAGGGTGATAAGCTTTTTTTGAAGGTATCTTCGGTCAGAGGAACTCTGAGGCTTGGGCAGAAAGGTAAACTAGTAAGAAGGTACATCAGTCCATATGAGATTCTGAGCAAGGTTGGAGATGTTGCGTACAGACTTGCGTTACACTGGAACTCTCTAGGGTACACAATGTTTTTCACATCTCTATGTTGAAGAAATATGTTTCGAATCCTTCACATGTACTGCAACATGAGCCGTTGGAAATCCGGGAAGATGCTTCGTATGTGGAGTGGCCAGTTAGAATTATTGATACCAAGGAATAGGAATTAAGAAATCAAACTATTCACTGGGTCAAAGTACACTGGGAAAATCATGAGCCAGAAGAAGTGACATGGGAATTGAGAGATCAGGTCTAAAGAAAGTATCCACATTTGTTGCCAGAGGTAATTTTATTTTTATTTGGAGGACCAAATAACCTAGGGGGTGGAGGATGTCAGACCCCGACCCAGCATTAGCGCGATTAGTTCCAATTAAGTGCGCGTTTAGAATTAAGTGGGTTTTGTATTTGTTGGGTAAAAATATGGTTCGATTTATGATGGACCCGGCTCTTGCCCTTCTCCGCCCCGGGTTTGCCGAAGTCCAGCAGGATGAAAAGCGGGCATCAACATTTTTTTTTGTACGGGTATGCCAGATTTTTCTATTCTACTTGGACTTTAGAAATGGTGATCCAAAGATGCACCTTCACAAGTAGAAAAGAAATCAATCTTTTTCCTAACTTTCCATTGCATATATATTTTTAAGAAAAGAGACAACTTTTGAAAGCCGTGAGATTTTCTTTTGTTTGCCGTGAAAGGTAGTTTGGTGCCGTAGGAGGCGATTTTGCCATGAAAGGCGATTTACAAATCTCATCAATAATGAAAGACAAGAATTGTGATTTTTTTGTCTCATTAAAAAATGCAAAATACACCAGAAAAGTATGAAAAGGGATCTAACTTCTCAAGAGATTGTAGGGACCCGTTTAGATCGATGGTCGCGAGTCATGTATGGACTCCACCATCGTTCTTCAGATGAGAACACATGATGCTTTGGTTCACTTGGCTTGGCTTGGACCTCATATTTTTAGAGGATAAAGACCAAGGGGAGGTCCTATATCTAATAAAAAAATGAGTAGACGGGCTGAAAAGCCACATCTAGCCATGTTGGATAGAAGGAGAGGGGACCTTGGGGGGGTGGCCCCCCAAGGGATTTCAATCACCTTGTGGTATTTCTTGCAGCAGAGTTTCTTCAAAGTAGCAGAGCTTCTTTGCTAGAGATTTCTTTGGGAATTCTCTTGTATTTCTTTGAACAATCCTTTAGGCAATTTTTCGAACAATTTTCAGGACCCTTTCTCCTTGGAATAACCTCCTTTTTATAGGCTTTTGGTGGCCATTATAAGACTTTATTAGCATTGATTACATTAATGCTCCATGATGCGAAGAGTTACAAGTGTTTAATTCTTGATTTTGTAACTCCTTTTTATTGGCTTCTGATTGGCCGATGGAGAATGATGGGCATTTAATCGCCTTTAATCTCCATGATGAGGGGAGTTACAGGGTTTAATGCCATGATTTCTTGGATTTGTAACTCCTTTTTCCTTGCTTCTGATTGGGCTGTCCAAAATAATGAGTTAATGACCGCATTAACTTGTCATAAATGGGTCAATTAACAGCATTAAGTGGTCGCCAAGTCACTTGAAGAGCCGCGGGCTGCACTGCGTCTTTTGGAATTCTTCTTACGATGATCGTCGATGGATCCACATGTTATTTGATGTCGGATGGCGATGCAATTTCAGACATTGGTTGACACCAATCGGCCTGCAACATCTGTCAAGTCGATTTCTCGATCGATCGGGCAGAAAGTGTGCTTTCTTGGTCGGCCGGTTAGCGATTTTGAAGCGTCCGATGATGATTCCATGATTTTGATGGCGGATCCGTGATGTTGACGAAGATTGACGGATATCATGCACTAAAAATCAGATTTTCGAAAAATCATAGTGGCCAATCATCTCGAAATGCGAATGATACCCAGAAAAGTGGGTTTTCTGGGCGAAATCCGGCGACCTGGATTCCTTTGGTCGCCGGCAACCATGCACCCATGGTCACCATTTCTCGGCCGTTTTTTGGGCTTTTTTGTTTCTTCTTTGTCCTGTATTTTTCTTGACATTTTCCCCTCACTTATTGACTTGATTTCTCAGGAGAAAACCTGACGAGAAGCCGTGCAAATCGAAGCACAAAGTTTCCTATTTTTCTGGAAAAGCTGAAGACTTTGTAGCCGATTTTCAGTCAAGAGTCGAAATCTGAAATTTGAGGTGAAGCTTCCTGAGCAATAGATAGGACCAACCATGGGCTTTTGTTCGGGTTTTGAAGCCGTTTGGGGTCCCATAAATGCCATACTTGATTTCACCGCGAGGAAAATGTCGAGCTTTAATGTACGGTCAACCGATGACCGATTGACCTGAAATTCAACAGGGAGTCTATTGGAGTTATTTTGAGACGATCGATTAGCTACGATTTGGATACCATGGTCCCGGGGAGCTCCACCGCCGAGAGGCCTGATTTTGCTTCCGAGCATCAAAGTTAAGTCAAACTTTGTTGGAATGACCTGAAATTTGACGTGTAGCCCTTTGGAAGCATGTAGAAGCTTCCCATGTGCTTTGTTTGATGAGTGGTGACCTTGGTGGTTCTCGCCCTTGAGAGGATTGATTTTGCTGCTTGAGAGTTAATGGAGGGTCAAACGGTGTCAGTTTGACTTGAAATTTGACGTAGAGCCATTTGGAGGTATTCTTTGTCCATCTATAGGCTCTGATCCAAGATTTGATACCTTCGACAATATCGCCGCAGGGAGCTCCTGCACAGTCGCTGGAGGAGTGAAGTTAGGCAAAACAGTGTTGAAATGGCCCGAAACTTCATATGTACCCTTCTTTCGGCAATTTTGAAGGATCTTGCATTTTTTGTTTGATTCTGACAAGATCCGATGTTTGAAGCAGTTTTGCCTATTTGTAGTAGGGTGCGGCTTCATGTAACTTTTAATGTTGAAGAGGCAAAGTGACATTTTTGGTTTCAACAAATACCCCCTTGAGGTACAACGATGGATTGCATAGCTTTTGCAGTCGATGTGCCTTGAAGAAAACTTTGAAGGAGAGGTTCTGACTTGACCAAGAGTCTCTGAGCATTTTTCTTTTGATAGAGTAGCCTTTTGAGTTTCCAAGGGGATCTTATGGTTGTGAGAGCAATCACGTACCATCTTAAGACAAAGTTTTGAAAATGACATTTGGATTTGGTTTTTGGGTTTTGGATTTTTCTTTTTGACCTTGTGAACCTAAAGGCTTTATGTGGCGCATTAGGTGGTCGAGAAGGGATTTTTGGTTTTTTGACCTTGTGGCCTGACAAGCTGTATGTGGCAGGTTAGGGGGTCGGGTTTTGGATTTTGATTTTGGCCTTGTGACCTAACAAGCGGTATGTGGCAAGTTAGCGGACCGAGATTTGGTTTTTGATTTTGGCATTGTAACCTAATAAGCTGTATATGGCAAGTTAGGGGACCGGGATTTGGTTTTTGGTTTTGGCATTGTGACCTGACAAGCTGTATGTGTCAAGTTAGGGGACCATGATTTGGTTTTTGGTCACTCTTTGGGATAATTTTGACCCCATTGGAGTGGTTTGGGTTTTTGTGGAATGTCAATTTCAAGGTTTTGGCTTAATTTGGTTCATGAGGTGGGATGGTTTGGATTTTTGGAAACTCATGAGGCTTGGATTTTTTTTTTGTATTGGTCCAATCGACTCAAAAGAGGGATGAAACCATTTTTGTATGCTCTTAGTAAGTAGAGTTTTGACTAAAAGTCGCTTTTAGTGCCTAGGTGGTCTAACCTGGCTCATGTGGGCTAACCCATGGGACCTTAAGCTTTAAAGATGGCTTAGATCTTATGTGGTGTCATTTTTATGAAGAATATCTAAAAATTTCTCTTTTTTGGTAGAGAATATCTAAAAATATCTTTACTTGGAGATGATCTCTCAAGTTTCCTTGATTTTGGGAGAGAATTTCTCAAAGCATCTTTCTTTGGGAGAAAGTCTCTCAAAGAATATTTCTTTTGGGAAGGTTGCTAAATCTTAGCACTTACCTTCTTGCTTTTCTCCTTCTTCTCCATCCATGGCTTCAAGTAAGTTTTATTCATTCACAAGAAACTCCATGTAGAAGAAAAAGTTTCTTACTTTCTTTTCTTTTTCTCTCTTTTTTTTTTTACGTGTTTTCTCCCCCACTTTTTTTTTGTCACAAGTTTTTTATTTTTATTTTTTTTTCTTCTTCTTTTTTTTTTCTTTCTTTTTTTTTTTTTTTTGTGGCCACTCGATCATTTTTCTACCTTTCCTATTTTTCCTTTTCTCTTTTTATTTTTTTTTTGGCATTTCTTTTCCTCACAATACAAATGATGTTTTAATGCAAGACAATATGCATATGAATTTTTGAGTGAATGATATCAAGAAAAAGAGGCTAAGGCTCGATGTTCAATCAACATGGATTTTGATTTGAACAAAGTTTGATTTTGACCAAATTTGGGTTGGCATTAGTCACATTTTGGAAAAGGCTTCCTAATTCCAAATGCATGAAGATTTATGTAAATGCATCAGTTTTTTATGGAAAGGAATTAGACGGCATGGAATGACATACCTGCAAGGTTGCAGCCTTTAAAGTTTGAAGCACACATAAGGAGACAACAAGAGTCATCGTCTAATGTTGGAATTATGCCAGTTTCAATTTTGATGCTAGCAGCAGGATATGATGGCTTGGTGATGCCTGAGATTCCGACCAATGAGGCGATGAAGGACCCGATCGCACCATCGGAGGAAGAACCAAGGGACTCTGGAGTAGTTCAAGAATATTCGCATGGTATAATTTTCTTTGCTTTTTCACCTTTTTGTTTTTCTTTGCCGCCACTTGCTAACACACTTTTGTTTTCTTACCAGCTAACTTGCTAGAGGATTCCAACGATTTTGAACCATCCACAGATGCAACTTTTGATGATGCTCTGGATGAGTTCATGGAGGCAGAGAGTTCTCCGCCGGTAGTCGAAGAAGGTACTTTGTAGTAATAATCCTGATATTGAATTTTGACAAGATCATATTCATACCTTTTCGTCTTTCATTGGCAAGTTGTGAAGCAACAGGAGAAATCCCTCCGTCTTCTTCGGGTCCAGAGCAGGGGGTGCCCGCGGTTGATCCAGAAGTAGGGGTTACTTCTACCAGTTTTGGTGCGGTAGGCATGAAACCTCATGATGAGATTCCTTCACCAGCATCTTCAATTGGACATAATTTCTTAACCATCCCTCCAATGAAGCATGACAGAGGCAGCCGACTGATGGAGCGGGGTGAGACTTCATCCAGACCGTCTCTTTAATATGCGAAGAGAGTGATGAAGAGTGTCTTGAGTTCTTGGATCAAGACCCTTTCTTGTGGCCATTTGGAAGCTGGCTTCAGCATGATTAAGCATGTACATGACATTCTTGCTGACAGCGAAGTGGTCAGTCTCGACGTTGTAAGTGCCAAGGCTTTTGTTCACGAAGTCATTGCTTTGGGCAACAAGTGGACTGAGACCAAGAGCTTCCCACATGGTGACTTCTTTAATGAGACGTTTGTCAAGCCTTCCAGCGAAGTCAAATCTGAAGTGGATGAGATTTTGCGAACTCGGAAGCAATACTTTTGGGAGAGGAACATCACCGAGTTGGCTATCATTGAGCTGACATAGGACTTGCACCGTCTTAAGAGGGAGGTCATCGAGGCCAGGCAGCATCTCGAGCTTTTGGAGGAACAAGCTGCTGCCAAATGGACTGCCATTATGGGAGCTCGCGATAGAGAGGGGGCTCTCATTCGCCAGGTTGAGGAAGCTGATAGCAACCTTCAGAGGAAGACTCAGGAATATAAGCGATGGAAAATTCTCTAGGAAGAGCTTCCTCGTGCTGAAGATGGGTCGCGACGTTCTGCCGCATTTTATGGTAAAGTTTTTAAAAAGCGTGGCCTGGAAGCTTTAGAGGCTAAGGCCAAAGGTCTACTTGAGGAGCAGAATCTTTGGTTGAAGACCATGTCAGACTGAGCTCCTGATTTGTAACAAACTCTTTTCTTCTTTTCTTCGGTACCTCCATGTATAAACATTTTTTGGCACCCTCTTTTTTTGTATTCCCTCATTTCACTTAAATCATTTTTAATGAAAATAAGCAAAAATTGAATGCGAATGGTTTGTTTCAAAATTTGATCAAAAGGTTGTTATTTTGTGAAAATCTTTTGTCAAATGGTTGTTTTGGGGCATGAAAGCCGGATTTTTTGGCAAAAGCTAGTGTTTTGATGGCTTCAAAGCCGAATTTTGAGATGGCTTGAAAGGCAAATTTTGGTGGCATGGAAGCCAAAATTTTGTGGCATGGAAGCCATTTGTTTTTTTTTTTTTTTTTTTTTTTTTGATATAGCATGAAAGCTAAATTTTTTATTTTTTTTTTGGATGGCATAAGAGCCAAAAGGTTTTTGTTTATGGCATGAGGGCCGAAATTTTGTTTGTGGCATGAAAACCAGATTTTGATTTTTGGCATGAAAGCTGGGTTTTGTGGCATAGGAGCCAAAATTTTGTGGACGAGAGCTGGTTTTGTTTGTGGCATGGGAGCTAAATTTTTGTGGCGTGAAAGCCATGTTTTGGTTTTATGGTATGAGAGCCAGATTTTTAGCATGAAAGCCGAGTTTTTTGAAAACCAAGTTTTGTTTTGTTGGCATGGAAGCCAGATTTTTTTTATTTTTGGCATGAAAGCCAGGTTTTTTTGGCTTAATACCCAGTTTTTTGGTTTTCAAAAATGCAAGTATCGACTAAAAGTCGCCTCCCTGCTGAATGGTATTACAAGTATCAATGGAATGTCGCTTCCTTGCTCATTCGGTAGCGAATATTGATGGAATGTCGGCTCCTCGTGGATTTGCTTGAAGTATCGACTAAGCATCGCCTCCCAGCTTTTCAAAAAACTTTGTTTTGTGGGTATCGATGAAATGTCGTTTCCCCACGATTTTTGAAATTTTAGGTTTTTTCAAACCTTTGTTTTTGTTTTAAAATTTGAGTTGTAGATATCAACTGAAATGTTGCCTCTCCACGGTTTTTTTGAAAATTTGGAAGTATCGACGAGGTGTCGCTTCCCTTTGATTTGGGGTTTTGGAAGTATCGAATGAGGTTCGTATCCTTCCGATTCTTTGGTTTTGAGGGTTTCGACTGAACGTCGCTTTCCCCGTGGTTTTTTGAAAAACTATTTTTGTTTAAAGATACAAGGGTCGTAAATTTTGACTCAAAACCATTTTTGGTGGTAAAAGTTAGGGTGGACTAGGGTGGAAATCCCTGGGTCCTGATTTTTGTTTCAAACCATGAATTTCGGGTTCAAGGATCGAAAATTCTGGTCAAGTTAGGGAAGAGGCTCCTAAACTTAGATTTTTGGGATTTTTTTTTTTTTTTTGAACAATGAAACATTGAAAGTAAGCATTGTTTTGAGGTTTTGTTGGAACTTCAATGTAAAGATGAAAATTCCAAAAGGAGTGGATTTGACGAGCAAGTACTTAGGAATAGGCTTTGGCCATGCAAACATCGCTCTGACCCCGATAAAGGAAGTCTTCAAGGGTCGTACCACTTCAAGAACTTGCCGTTGATGGGCAGTATAGATTTGTCGCCCTCCATATTTCGAAGAGCGTATGCGCCATTGGAGAAGACTTTGTCGATGACAAAGGGTCCCTCCCATTTTGTTCAAATTTGCCTTTGGATTTGTGGGCAAAAACCATTGGTCTTTTTACTACAAGAACCAAGTCGCCCTTTTTGTGGGCGTGTTGCCTGATCTTCTTATCGAAAGATCCTGCCATGCGTGCTTGGTAAAGCTCAATGCTTTGTAGAGCTTCGAGCCGTCTTTATCAAGATTATCCAGTTCTTGGAGT
Organism: Persea americana; assembly: GCA_029852735.1. Lineage (NCBI taxonomy): Eukaryota > Viridiplantae > Streptophyta > Magnoliopsida > Laurales > Lauraceae > Persea > Persea americana. Next base: position 35,266,792 of record CM056813.1, read on the forward strand.
CTCAATTTGACATTGCTTTCTTGCATCATGTCATTTTGTAGAGATACCCTTAAGGAAGGAATTTGTACTTCTAAAGGGACAGCAGCTTCACATCCATAGAACAAGGAGAATGGTGTGCTATAGGTTGGTCCTCGAACAGTGGTTCGATAGGCCCATAAAGCTTTAGGCAGTTTGTTACTCCAGTGTCTTTTGTGACTAGAGACCATTTTCTTGAGAATTTTGCAGAACGTCTTGTTGAAAGCTTCTAATAGTCCATTCGCTGCCGGTTTATACGGAGTCGAAGGACAACTTTGGATTTTGTATTAATTGCAAAACCTGTAGAATCTATGCTCCCGGAATTGTGGTTCATTATAATGGACGAATCTTTTAGGTATGTCGAAGCGACAAATGATGTTGGTGCGCAAGAATTGAAGGACTGATGAGGTCTTCATTTCACTAAACGCAAATGCTTCGACCACTTGGAGAAATAATCAGTAGTAGCGAAGATGAAGTGATGACCTTTGCTTGATGGGGGAGAGATAGGACCTATGATATCCATACCTCGGGCTTCAAAAGGCAACGAGATTGTTGTAGGGTGTAGCCATTCTGGAAGCATGTAGACATAGTCTCCGTGAACTTGGCGTTGTTGGCAGCGCTTAGCAAATTGCATGGCGTTAGCCACCGTGATAGGCCAATCATAACTTAACCTTTGTATATGATCGTAGAGCTTAGGACCAGCCGGATGGGCTCAACAAAGACCAGCATGCACTTCTTGAGTGCTTCTTCGGCCTCTTATTGCGACAAGCAGTGTAAAAGTACTCCATTGAAGGATTTTCTGTAAAGCATTTTTGAAGGAATATCCAAATAAAAGTTTGAGGCTCGTCTTTGAATACTTACTCGCTCTTTTGGATCTTCAAGTAGGATTCCGAACATAGTATAATCAATGAACGGATCCATCCAGTCGTTGATTGGAGCTTTAAGGATGGAAATCCGACTTCCAACCAGTCGATGGCATTCAGCAACTACTTGGTGTGTGTTGAGAGGAGGGAGAATCCTTCTTTGAGACACTGTAATTTGCATGTTTTCCCCTTCTTAGATTGCCATAGATGCAGCAAGTCTAGCCAGGCATCTGCACGGATGTTTTCACCTCTGCGAATGTGGGTGATGTGACAGATGTCAAACTTTTGACGAAGCGATTGTGCCTTGTTATGGTAAGGCAACAGATCATACTTCCTGATTTCATATTTCTAATTCATCTGATTGACGATCAGTTCCGAATCCCCAAAGGATTCCAGCATGGTAATCCCAGATTCGAGGGTGAGTTCCAATCCTACGATCAGGGCTTGGTACTCAGCTGCATTGTTTTAAGATGGTTCTAGTAGCGAGAAAGCATGCGAAATCATGTATTTATCGGGGCTAACAAAGAGATTGATAATTCCCGATATCAGCTTTCCATTTTCATTTTTCCTGGTTGCACCATCAAAGTACATTTTCTAGGAGGCATTTGACGAGAAAGTCTCCACGTCGTAGACTGGTTCGTCTGGTAGATCATCCCTGAGTGGAGAATCCTTAGGCAGTGGATGCTCTGCGAGAAAGTCTACTAGAGCTTGGCCTTTGATTGATTTTTGTGGTATATATCAAATGTCAAACTGTGACAGATGGATAGACCATTTTGCCAGTCGGGCTTTGAGGGAACCTGCTCTTGTGACAAGGACTTTTAAGAGATTGATCCTCGAAATCAGGTACACTGTGTTGGATAGTAGGTAGTGACTTAGCTTTTGTATAGCGAACATCACTGCAAAGCATTTTTTTTTCGGCTGGAGAGTAGCAATGCTTTGCACCTACCAAAACATGCGGCCGAGGTAGTATAGAGCAGCTTCTTTTCTTCCATCGTTTTTTAATGCGAGTAGAGCGCCCAAAGAATAATCGAGAGCTCTTGTGTACAAGATAAATGGTTTTCCAGTTGTAGGGGCAGCCAACATTAGAGGTTTGATCAGGTATGACTTGATGTCTCGAAATGCAGCTTCAGATCCAGCATCCCAAACAAAGTCTACACCTTTCTTCATCAACCGAGAGAATGGACGGCACTTTCCTAATAGGTTAGAAATGAACCGTCAGATGTATACCAATCTTCCTTGAAGCCCTTTTAGTTCTCTTCGGTTTCTTGGAGATGGCATTTCTAGAATAGCCTTGACTTTGATGAGTTCAAGTTCGATTCCAGCTTTCCGAACTATGAACCCAAGAAACTTACCCGATGAAACACCGAAGAAGGATTTGAGGGGATTCATTCGCAGTTTGTGTTTGCGAAGTTGGGGGAAGACTTCTCAAAGATCTTTGAGATGGTCTTCTTCTCTTTTGCTTTTGACGGCGAGGTCGTCAACATAACATTCGACCGTCTTATGCTGCATATCTTGGAATATCTTCATCATAGCCCTTTGATATGTCGCACCGGTATTCTTCAGACCAAATGGCATGATAGTGTAGCAATACACGCCAAATGGGGTCCGAAATGATGTGCGCCTTTCATCTGTGGGATGCATCTTTATCTGATTGTAGCCAGAGAAGCCATCCATGAAAGTCATTCGCTCAAATCCGTAGGTGTTGTCATTGATTACCTTTGGTATGGGGAGCGGGAATTCATCTTTGGGGCATTCATTATTTAGGTCTCTATAGTCAATACAGACTCTGATTTGACCATTTTTCTTTGGCACGGGGACGATGTTGGCCAACCATTCAGGATGCTGCTTCTTACGGATGAGCCAACGTTGTTGAGTTTCTGAACCTCTTGTTCAATTTTGTCCATCACGTTAGGACGTAATCTTCTTTGGCCTTGTTTGGCAGGCTTGATATCTTCTTGCAGGCTGAGTTTGTGGACTACGATTTTGGAATCTAAGCCAGGCATTTCAGCATAAGACCATGCAAAACAATCAACGAATTGACAAAGAAGAGAAACATACTTGGGTAACTCATCATCCTTTATACTCTTACTTATGAATATTGGACGTGGGTTATCTAGTGTTCCCAAGTCTATCTTTTGAACGGAATCTTCTGTTGGAAGGTTTGAAGGTGGTTCCTCCACAATATTTTTGGAGGTGTTGACACCAAAAATGTCACTTTGCCTCCTCAACATCAAAAGCTACATGGAGCCGCATCCTACTACGGGCAGACAAAGCTGCTTCAAGAATCAGATCTTGTCAGAATCAAACAAAAACAACAAGATCCTTCAAAATGGCCAAAAAAAGGGTACACATGAAGTTTCAGGCCATTTCGACACCATTTGGCCTAACTTCAATCCTCCAACAACTGAGCAGAGCTCCCGGCAGTGACAGTGTCGAAGACATCAAATCTTCGATCAGAGCCTATGGATGGTCTCAAAATACCTCCAAAAGCCTTCACGCCAAATTTCAGGTAAACCGACACCGTTTGACCCTCCATCAACTCTCGAAAGGCGAAATCATGCCTCTCGGCGGTGAGAACCTCCAATGCCGCCACTCATCAAACAAAGCACATGAGTAGCTTCTACATGCTACCAAAGGGCTGCACGTCAAATTTCAGATCATTCCGACGACGTTTGATCCGGCTTTGACACTCCGAAGCAAAATCAAGCCTACCGACGGCGGAGCTCCTCAGAATCATGGCATCCAAATCGGAGATAATGGATCATCTCAAAATGACTCCAATAGGCTCCCTGTCAAATTTCAGGTCAATCAGACATCGATTGACCGCACATTGAAGCTCGACATCTTCCGCACGGTGAAATCAAGTCTAGCATAGCCGGGACCCCAAACGGCTTTGAAACACAAATAAAAGCCCATGGTTGGTCCTATCTAATGCTCAAGAAGCTTCTCCTCAAATTTCAGGTCATTCTGACATCATTTGACCTAGTTTCAACTTTTGGCGGAAAATCAGCTACAAAGTCTTCGGCTTTTCCAAAAAATAGGAAACTTTGTGCTCTGATTTTCATGAATTCTTGACTGGTTTTTTTAGTGGAATCAAGCCAATAAATAAGGAGAAATGTCAAAAAAAATACAGGAGAAAACAGAAGCGAAAAAGCCCGAGAAACGGCCAATAAACGGCGACCGGACGGCGGCCAAAAAAGGGGCAAAAGCCTCATGGTCGCCGGCGACCTTGGCCCATGGTCGCCGGCAACCATGGCCCAAGGTCGCCGGAGACCATGGGTGCATGGTCGCCGGCGACCATAGGGATCCGGGCCGCCAATGTTTGCCCGGAAACCAACTTTTTCAGGTATTTTTCGCGTTTTGCGATGTTTGGCCCCTGTGATTTTCTCAAATTTTGATTTTTGAGGCATGATATCCGTCAATCTTCGTCAACATCACAGATCCGCCATTGAAATCATTCAATCATCATTGGACACTCCAAAATCGCCAACCGGCTGACCAAAGAAGTACACTTTCTGCCCGATCGATCGTGAAATCGACAGGACAGATGTTGCCGGCCCATTGGTGTCAACCAATGTCTTAATTTGCATCGTCATCCGACATCAAATAACATGCAGATCCATCGATGATCACCGCAAGAAAAATTCCAAAAGACACGGCGTGGCCTGCGACTCTTCAAGCGACTTGGCGACCAATTAATGCTGTTAATTAACCTTTTTATGACAACTTATTAGGGTCATTAACTCATTATTTTTTACGGCCGAATTAGAAGCAGGCAAATGGGAGTTACAAGTCCAATTAATCATGGCAATGAACCATGTAACTCCTATCATTATGGAGATTAATCATGGCAATTAATCATGAAACTCCCATCATCATGGAGATTAAATGTCCATTATTCTCCATCGGCCAATCAAAATCCAAGAAAAAGGAGTTACAAAATTATGAAATTAAATCTTGTAACTCCTCCCATCATGGAGCATTAATGCTATTAATGCCCATAAACCTTCCTAATGGCCACCAAAAGCCTTTAAATAGGCAGTCATTCCAAAGGGAAAGGCTCCTGAAAAATCTTCTTGAAAATTATCCTGAAGAATTCTCTGCACAAAGAAGCTCTCTTGCCCTGAAGAAACTCTGCTGCAAACACTACAAGGTGGTCAAAGTCCCTTGGGGGGGGCCACCCCCCCAAGGTTTCCCCTCTTTTTCTATCTAACATGGCCTATATGCGGCTTTTCAGCCCGTCTACTTGGTTTTTTTATTGGATATAGGACCTTTTCTTGGTCTTTGTCCTGTAAAAATCCCAGGTCCAAGCCAAGTCAAGTGAACTAAAGCATCAAGTGTTCTCATCTGAAGGACGACGGCAGAGTCTATACATGATTTGAGACCATCGATCTGAATGAGTCCCCACAATCTCCTGAAAAGTCTGATCCCTCTTTCTTTCTTTTCTATTGTATTTTGTATTTTTTAAAGAGACAAAAAAAATCACAACTCTTATCTTTCACTATTGATGAGATTTGTAAAACCGCCTTCTATAGTAGAAAACCACCTGTCACGGCAAACTAAACAAAATCGCCTCTCATGGCATTTTAAAATCTTGTCTCTTTCTTTAAATATATGTGTAATGGAAAGTTAGAAAAAAAAGTTTGATTTCCTTTCTACTTGTGAAGGTGAATCTCCTGATCACCATTTCAAATTCCAAGTAGAATAGAAAATCTGGCATACCCATACAAAAATGTCGATGCTTGCTCTTTTTTCTTTTCCCCCCGCTGGACCCCGACAGACCCGGGACGGAGGAAGGCAAGAAGAAAAAGACGGGTCCATCAAGTTGGCATACCTGGTGGGACTCGTTCATTTAAGAACACGATGCATAGAATCCTTGGCTCCTTTCTAGTTGGTGGATTATGTTGGATCTTGTATCTAAAAAAAAAACATGAGATGAGATTCTTTGGAAACTTCTTTCTTTGAACCTGTTTCCATTCTTTCTTTTCTTAAACAAAAAAAAAAGTTTTCAAATTTCTTTCTTTTGGACTCGAATTGGAGAAACTTTAGTTCTTTCCTTTTCGTACAATGGCTCGCAGTAATGTTTGAGCCAACGTTCGGATTAGGAGGAGCCATTTTCTTCTCTTTGATGGGTCCATTGGAGATCTTTTAAAAAAAATTTATTAAAATTTTTTCAAATTTCTCTCTATTGGATTCAAATTGGAGAAACTTTGATTCTTTCCTTTTCTTACAATGGCTTGCAGAAATGTTTGAGCCAACATTCGGATTGGGAGGGACCATTTCCTTCTCTTTGATGGGTCCATTGGTGATCTTTCAAAAAAATAAAAGAAAAATTTTAAAAAAAATAAAAAAAGAAAGTTTTCAAATTTCTTTCTTTAGGATTCAAATTGGAGAAACTTTGGTTCTTTCCCTTTTGTACAATGGCTCAGAGAAATGTTTGAGCCAGCGTTCGGATTGGGAGGGGCCATTTTCCTTTCTTTGATGGGTCCATTGGAGATCTTTTAAAAAAAAAGAAATGCATTAAGGTTGCACCAATTGCGTTCTTTGACCAAGGTGAATTTAAGAAAAGCCTTGTCCAGAGTGTGGAGGCAAGTAGATTGTTTGAGGTAAGGGTCCTTCAAATGGATTCATTAAGTAATCCTACCCTTACATGGGGGCTAATCTATCCACTAAGGTTTCATAAGACCGAATTGGAAGACCCATGTGCACTCTTAAAAAAAAAAATCATTTAAAAAAAATCTAAAAAAAAAAAAATCTTTCAAAGAAAAAAAAATCTACTGTCATTATTGTGTTCAAATTCGTGAAATTTTGGTTCATTCCTTTTCGGATTTAGTGCTCAAAGAAATATTTGAGCCTGTATTCGGATTGGAATACCATTTTCTCTCTTTTATGAATTCAATCTTGGCTTTTCAAAAAAAAAAAAAAACTCTCGTCATTATTGGATTCAAATCTGAGAAATCCTGGTTCCTTCCTCTTCGGACTCAGGGCTCGCGGAAATCGCTGAGCCTCTGTTCAGATTGGAATACCATTTGCTCTCTTTTGCAAATTCGATCTTGACCTTTCAAAAAATCCCATCTTGTGTCCTTTTCAAGGATGCGATTTACAACATTTGTGCCTAGCAGTGCTAGTACGCCCTTTCGGGTCTACTGTATTGATGACCGATACATTTGTATTCCAACCTTATATCATTTTACCTCGAGTGAGCTTCGCTTCTTGGTAACTTGAATTAAGGTTTACAATTGCTTCTAGCGGTCACTGGAACGCTCATTTTGAGCCGACCATACTTGCATTTATACAATTGTACCCTCTATGGCTTTTTGCCTTCTTCATTATGCTCAGAATGGACCATGCCCGCTGAGCGATTTGAAAAGACAAAACCATAGTGTTTTCCATTTATGATCACCATATTCTTGTGATTACTAATGGATATGGTCTTGTTTCAGAAGTTTTCCAAAACTAACAATGGCAGCTTCGTTGACCATCACCTTCGATGAGAACAAGTACCAAGTCATGCTTCAAGAGAAGCAAAGCAAGCGCACTTTCAAGCGCCCCGCCAGCTGCCGAAGTGTCACCTCCCTCGGCAACTCCCAAAACACCGGGTCGACTCCACTCCCTGGACCATTGTCTTCGGGTCACTGGGACCATTCCCATTACTTGTAGAAGAGACGGCACCTGCTAAGAAGCAGAAAACTGCCCCTCAACATGCAGCTGCCCCGACACCAAAGGCGGTCACCAAGAAACCTGAGGCTCGTGGCAATGCCACGAGGCCTCAACCTACAAAAAACCAGGTTTGCCCCAACACTTGGTCCCCACGATCTTCATGAAAACAAAGAAGGTCCCGGACATCTGCAAAGCCAGCATACCTGGCCCCTCTCAAGGAGAACCGGTTCTATCCTCTCGCTTACATCAAAGGGGAGAAACCTACCCTCCACCGAACTACAAAACCAACCCAACACGAGCCGGCTTGCTCAAACAAGCCCAAAATCAAGTCGTGCATCACAAGGCCTCGACAAGAACCTGCCAGGGCCTGCTCTTCGGCAACTCGACCCTTCATCTTAATAGGGGCCGAGCTTGCGAAATTTAAAGCTTTGCTGCGATAGGCTAAGGACCGCGTCCAGATCCTGTCCATGCTAGTCTTCAAGGAAGACAAGCTTGGTTGCTGTGCACGAGGGACCACATCCTTCATTGCCAGAGCACAGCCTGTGCTAACTGAAGCTCAAATAGCTCGTCGTATATGTCACCGCGGGGCATATCAGCAAAAGAGATTAGAGAAGCAAAGAATCCAGGATTCTGAGCTTCAAATCTCCCAAAAATGGGTCGAAAAAGAAAGACCCGACCAAGTTGTTGTTGTCCACATGGTTGGCAAAACCAAGGGATGCAAGAAATCAACAACGAAAATACATGTCAGACGGTCGGTAAATCGCAGCATCTCCCGGACACGAAGACATCAGGAAAACTCTCCCACTCCTTCAAGACAAGGACACCGGAGTGATCATTCCTCGAGGTCTTCATCTAGAAGAATGAGCTTCAGCTCAGTAACTAAGACAATATCCTCTTTCGACTCACAAAGAGTGAATGTCTTGGTCAGAAACTCTGAGCAGCCTCCACCGGACGATAACATGGCTCTGCGCATTCAGCAGCTAGAGCAATGACAGCAGAGAATAGAGGTCCTGATGCAAAACCTCCTTCTCGCTCTCCAGCATCCACCAAATAATGATGAGGTTCCTCCACAAGATGAGGCAAACGGTGGAGAAGATAAGTCAAGCGCCCTTACTAAAAAGGACGTTGACAATATCCTCGCCAAAGAAAAAGAAGAGGACATGCTGAAGGAGCATGGGATTAAGCCACCATATCCTTTATGGATGTACTCGGTTCCGTTTCCTCCAAAGTTCAAACAACCTCTTCTCCAAACATATACGGGGAAAGGTTCAGCTAGACAGCACGTCATCCACTTCAAGATCCTGACGGGAGCTATTGCGGATCAAGATGCTCTCAAGATCCGTCTCTTTGCAAGTACCCTAAAAGGTACAGCCTTTGATTGGTACTCCACTCTGCCAGAGGACTCCATTCAAAACTGGACCATGCTAGAGACACGATGCCTGACTCACTTCAAAGGTGAGGATCATCCTGTTGCTTTGGCTCAACTCTGCAGCCTTAAATAGGGAGAGAATGAGTCAACATACGACTTCATTCACAAGTGGAAAGCAATGGCATACAAATGCTCAGATGTGCTGCCACAAGCGTCGCTAGTCGACATCTGCCGAAACAACATGAGAGCAAGCATCCGCTCGATGATCATCGGCAACAAATCAAAGAATCTGGGAGAACTCCTAGAAGCGTCTATGGAGGCTGAAACGGGTGATCAAAGACCTCAACAGTCAGAAGTCATCAAAGAAAGAGCCAACCGCCGTTCCGACCTCCAAGCCAAAGGAAAAGGAGGTTCTCAATGTGCAAACCAAGTCAGCCCCTCAGCCGCCAAAGAAAGCTGAAAACAAAACTGCAGGTAAGAGACCTGAACTCTCTGATGCCTTTAAAGAACGAGTAAAGAAGAAATACCCGTTCAATGAAGATGTTGAAGAAATATTTGGGACTCTCTTGGCAAATGGGAAACTCACCTTGCCTAATGCCAAAAGATCGGGGGATATTAGCAAAACCAATGATCCCCGATATTGTCCAAACCACCAAATGGTCTCGTATCCTCTCAACCAATGTTTCGTTGTGAAAGAGAAGATTAATGAGATGTGGAGAAACGGGGTCATTACCTTTGACAAAAACTATGGGTCTACCTCCGTTAACATGGTATCATATGGACAAACATCGAAATCACCAAAGGAAAAAGTCACTACCTCCTTCAAGGTGATAAAAATGACCCAGACGTCCCAAGAGCTGGTGCCTTACCCAACACCAGAAGGATAGCCCATATGGGTGCATCCTGATCTCCTAGAAGATGAAAATTGGGAGATCGTCAAAACAAAGTCGACCGCTCAACAGCGAAGGCAAGCAAAGAGACAACTCCTAAAGCTCAAATAGCAGGAGAAGGCTCAAACCAAACAGGAGGTCCCTAAAAAGGCAGAAACCCCCTCTACCGCTTCACTGGGGGGCAACAGAGGAGTCTCTTCCCAAGGCCTCAAGAGAGGCAAGAAAGTTCACCCTTGGTGATTTCATGCGACCACGGCTTAGAGATGAGACGATGCAGGGGGCATCATACTCTTGCAACTCGGTAGTTGGATTCTCCATGAATGGATACGAGTCCAGTGACACTGCCAGTGACACTGATGAGTGGGAAGAATCCCTTGAAACCAGAAAATATCTCTCCGATGAAGAATGAATCCCAGAATACCACCTTATGCCAGTAATCTGGTATAACCCCTTCTAGCCACACGGATCCTAGTCTGATGATGATGAAGACTAAGAGGCTGTTTAAGAAAGTGCTGTCAACCCAACGCAAACAAATGCTCTAGAGGATCTGAACCAGGTCGAACCACAAGGAGCAGATGAAGAAGAAGATTTGGCTCCTATGCCCGATCTTGAAGAAAATGCAGGATCTTACAGCGTCTAGCCATAAAGCAAGAGCAGGATCGCATCAATCGGCTTCATCAAAATGCAGAACCAGATGTCTCGAAGAATCTACAAGCATCTCCTCCAGTGTCTCCAGAAAATGAAGAAAGTTGCTAGATTGATGATCCTCTTACATCAGAGGATGAGTCTGATTCCCAACAGTCCATTGTGGAGGCATCTTCTATCGAAGTTGCCTGCAATGTGATAGTTCAGGATGATAGTGCCTTTGAAGCTTCATCTGCTGAGGCCACAGACTCTCAAAATGCATCCGGTAGCATATCTTCTGGAGCCACATTTTCTCGGGTGACTTCCACTGAGTTAGCATCCTCTCAGCCTTCGTCTCCTGAAACGGTGACATCGGAATTCAAGCCTCTTCCGACTGATCACCATGAAGAAGCTCTGGCTAATGAAGTCTTCAATGAAAACCCAGTCAATTGGTCCCAAGTACCTAACCTCATAGGGGATGTCTAGACCGATGAAATACTGGACAAAGAAGAAAAGTTGTTGGAAGTTGTTCAGGACTTGTTCCCGGAAAATGCTCCATGCAACGCAATAACTGAAGATGGCAATGCTGCTGCAAAAGCGTTTTCAGTAAATTAGGAGGATCAGCCCCTTGAGCCCGAAGGAGGTCTTCTGAACGAAGAGCCACCTCTAGAAGCTTTTGAAGTTGGGAAAGGTACCCGCTCTGGCTGGGATTACCACAAAAACTACAACCAACCTTCTTCTTCTTCTTATGTAAATCCTTTGGGAAAACAAGCTGTAAATGCCCCAAGCGGCAATGATAATGAAAATGTAGGCCCCAAGGAGGCTTCTAAGTATGACTTGATCGAGCACTTCAAACACATACCTACATGACTGCACATCCTAGACTTATTACGAATGTCATCACAAACTCGTGATAGTCTCATTTCAGAACTGCAAAGGCTGAATCTGGATGTCGACAAACATGCCCCACAAGTCCTACAAATTGAAATGGACTATAGGGTTAAAAAGTCAAAAACCTCCTCAAAAGGAGAAAAGAAAGAAACTAAGGGACCTTGCACTGAATGCCTCTCTGTCTAAAAAGCCGCAAGTGCTACCAACACCTTCAATAAGGAAGACCTCCTGCTGGGCGAGACAAAGCACAACCGACCCTTGTACTTCACAGGGTACATCAAAGAGATGCTGATACACAGAGTCCAGTTCGACCTGGGTTCTGCATTCAACCTCATCTCTACTTCGGCACTCAAAGAGCTGGGTATCCCACCTAGCAAACTGAGCCACACATCTCTTACTTCGACGCTGTCCTCTTCTCCTCTTGCTCCTATGGGACGATTTACTGAAAGTACCCGCCCCACCATCAAAATCTGGCCTCTTACTAGAGTCCTCGCTGGATTGTCTGCTCATGCCAGTAGACTCCATGGAAGCCTTTGCCTGCTCTGCTTGTATCCAAGCATTGACCTCAGCCTCCTCCTCTGTGAGCTATTCTAAGATCTCACCAGGTATCTCTTGTGTAGCTCCCAATCTGATGATGTCCCAATCATCGAGAAAGCCTATTCTGTGCTTTTCTCCAAAAATGAAAGCCATAACTTCCTTTCGGCGGACGCCATCTGATTTCCTAAGGCCCTTCCCAGAAGACTGTTTTACATCGAGCTCCTTCTTCGAAAGCCATCGGTGCGCAGAAAAGCTCTCCACGAACCACTTCGTGAAGCCAGCAGTCCGAAAAGTGGGTAACTCAGGATAGGAAATCATGGCAGTAGTGTCTTCCGCACTATAAAAGGCCCATGCATTCCTCGGTCCTGCAAACCTCCAAAGCACTTCACCTTGCTGGAAGGCACTCCAGTAACACCTTGGGAGAAGCCCAATTGCAGGGCAAAACGCAAAGTAACACACGGCTGGATGTCGACGAAAAGATGTCTATGGTACACCATCGTGCTGACACGTATGTTGAAAAGCCAAGCTTTCTTTGCGTTAGTTAAAGAATAGTGTCTCCCCGACCCAGCCCTGGTGGCATCTCAGGAGACACCAAAATCAAAAGCCTTCTTTTGCAAGCCCGGAGAAAGCTTCACTGAAGATTGCCCCATCTCGACATTCCTGAATCATCGGATCCTCAAACGGGCAGATAAAAAGGATTCGGAAATAGGCTTCCCTCAGGCCAACCGAATCATAAATGGGTCATCATCCTGTGCAGCACCCAATCGGTGAAAGCCAGGGTAGTGGTACACATACCACGAATAAAAGATATGGGCTGAAAATACCCCATTCATGGGAAGCCCAAGCCGAACCAGGAAAGCAGCAGCCTGCAGTTCGGTACACAAATAGGAGTAAAGAGCAGGCACCAAAGCAAGCCGCTCTCCAAACGCCATCTGACAAGCCGGAAAAATGTTGTGCAGCCTGATGTGCCTACCATCTCCTCCAGCAAAAACAACTTCAGCCAACGAATAATTGAGGTAAACAGCGAGATCTCTCCACAGCGCAATGTCAGAATGAATGGCGTCTGTGCTTGCGAAGAGTTCCTTCAAATTTTCTCGCATCGAGGAGATCTTCTTCGAACCTAGGTTCTTAGCCCTGACTTCCTGGGTCGTACTCTCAGAAGACTCCCCGCTGTCAAAGAAGTTGGAAGACAAAGAGCTACCACTCTTTCAACTGCTACACCAAACTTTCACGCCCTCCTTCTCCTTCAAGAAATCATAGAAGGCGACGAGCTAAAAGTACAAAAGCCTAAACTCCTCAGACTGCTCCTCAAGGACGCTGTCAATAGGCATGAACTCCTCAAAGAGTTTGCCGAGGATAAGCAGCTCGGTGATGGCGCTCAGTTCCTTTAAACAAAAACCAATCTCACCATTCGTAACAATGAAGGTGTTGGTTTGTGGAAGGAATGACTCCAACATAGCCATAAAGGCCTCATCGGAGAAAACCACGGTTTGCCGAAAAGTGTGAACTGTATCAAAAATCTCAGCCTCCTTTAGAATGGTTCCGCCCACCTGCAGGATATGATCAGTCCATGACTCCCAGCTCGAGTCAGCGCTGAAACGACCACGAAGTCGAAAAGGCTTCACCCAATTGCTGCCATCGCCCTTGAAAATGCCGAGGCCCACCAGTCTCAAATCGACCGAAGGATGATCTGAACCTTGATAGCCGTTGGCCGGCATCAAAATGTCCATACGGGTAGGCGACTTCTCTGCAAAACCAGAAGGGCCGCCAATGAAAACCCCAGTCTTGATCACACTAGTCCTCTTCACCCAGCTTGGAGGATCTTCCCTCTTTGAGCATGTGGGGGAAAGGCTCATGATCGAGATAGCGCAATCGAAAGTTGACCGGGTAGAAACAGTTCTCTCCACACTATCAACTGTGTAAGAGAACTGAAAACATCTCCTTTGGTATGTTGAATCATCAGGGACTGCATCACCAAAGAAGAAGGTAGGCTTAGGCACAATGCTCTGATTGTCTGTGACCCAAGGACTACTGCTTACCATAACCTTGTAAAATTTTTCATCCTTGAGAGCGATCAACTGCTGTCTCACCTCATCTCGGTTGAAAGAATCACACTCTTCCAAGTTCTTCTCAACATACTGGACCTTCTCCTAGGCTTGCTTTACGGCCACATTAGAAGATATGGTAGAACGGCGAGGTGCATCGGTAACAGGCTCCTTACCCTTGTTCATTCTGGAGGAACTACCTGCAAAGGATGGAAAAAGAGAAAATCAATCATCAAAATGACATAATTTTGCTAAAAATATTCTAGCGAAATTTTGGCATGGTTCTGGGGCAATTCCGAAGAAAGGGGAAACACCCCGAAAGAAACAGGCAGTATGAGGATGAGCTCAAACATCGCTGCGAGCTCATAATCAATGGAGAATTCTCAAAGAAGGCTCGAACTGAAACGTTGCTGCGAGATCAAGCCAGCCTTATCAAACCTCCGCAAAATTGGAAAAGGGCTCAACATTGCTACGAGCTCCAGACTCCAAAACTTGCAAATGCTCCTCAAAAATCCCTGCAAGACTAATAACAGGCTCAAAATTCTGCAAGCTCCAAATCCCAAGACTTGGAAAAGATTTCCAGGTGTGCACTATCATACTTCCAATTCCATTTACAAAAAAAAAAAAAATGAGTAGAAGGAAAGTTGTCGTGCATGGGCATCTCAAAATTCGGGAAAGAAAGAAAAAAAAGAAGAGAAAAAGAGAATCTTTTCTCAAAAAAAAAAAAAGGAAAAGAAAAGAAAAAAAAATTTTGCCCATAGGCCGTGGCCCACTACCACGTGGCAGTATGGCTTGATCCGTACGGACCTGTCCGTACGGCCAAGAAAAGGAAAAAAAAAAGAAAAAAAAGAAAAAAAAGAGAAAAAAAAACACGATAAACAAAAAAAGAGGGAAACCGTGAAAGAAAAAAAAAACAGAGAAAGAAAAAAAAAAGAAGAAAGAAAGCAAAAAAAAGAAAGAAAGAAGAAAATAACGTGTGAAAAAAAAGAGAAGAAAGCACGTGACAAAGAACAAAAAAGAAAGAAAAAAAGAGAGAAGAAAAAAAGAAAAAAAATAAAGAAATAAGAAATAAAAAGAAGAAAGAAAAAAAGTGTGAAAAAAAAAGGAAAGAAAAAAAGAAAAAGAAAAAGAAAAGAAAAGGAAAAAAAGAGACCTTCTTCTACATGGAGTTTCTTATGGAAGAAGGAAACTTACTTGAAGCCATCGATGAAAAAGAAGAAGAACTTGAAGATCCTTGAAGAATAAGAAAAGTTCTTGATCTTGGAGCACTCTTGAAGATTTTTGCAAAAAGAGAGCAATAGCAACAAGAGTTCCAACCTCCTTGCTTTTATAAGAGAGAAAAAATCAAAAGAGGAAACACTGAGAAAAGAAAAGATGTAAGTGCTACAAATTAGCAACCTTCCTAAAAGGAAGGGATCATGAGATATTCCTTCCCAAGGAGGAGATCCTTTGAGGAATTCTCTCCAAAAAGAGAGGGAATGTAAGAAACTTTCTCCCAAAGAAAGATATTTTGAGAAAATCCCTCCCAAAATCAAGGAAACTTGAGAGATTCCCTCCAAGTAAGGATATTTTTAGATATTCTCTACCCAAAAGAGATATTTTTAGATATTATTCATAAAAATGACACCACATGAGATCTAAGCCATCTTTAAAGCTTAAGGTCCCATGGGCTAGCCTACATGAGCCAGGTTTGACCACCTAGGCACTAAAAGTGGCTTTAGTCAAAATTCTTCTTACCAAGAGCATACAAAAATGGTCCCATGCCTCCTTTGAGTTGATTCGACAACACAAAAAAAAAAAAATCCAAGCCTCATGAGTTTCCAAAAATCCAAACCATGCCACCACATGAACCAAATTGAGCCAAAACCTTGAAATTGACATTCCACAAAAACCCAAACCACTCCAATGGACCCAAATTTGTCCCAAATAGTGACCAAAAAACCAAACCATGGTCCCCTAACTTGCCACATACAGCTTGTTGGGTCACAAGAAAAACTAAAAACCAAATCCCAGTCCCCTACCTGCCACATACAGCTTGTTGGGTCACAAGACCAAAATCAAAATCCAAAACCCGACCTCGTAACCTGCTACATACAGCTTGTTAGGTCACATGGTCAAAAACCAAAAACCTTCTTGACCGCCTGATGCAGCACATAAAGCCTTTAGGTTCACAAGGTCAAAAGGAAAAATCCAAAACCCAAAAACCCAATCCAAATGTCATTTTCAAAACTTCGCCTTGAGATGGTACGTGATCTCTCTCACTACCATAAAATCCCCTTAGAAACTCGAAAGGGTACTCTATCAAAAGAAAAAAGCTCAGGGACTCTTGGTCAAATCAAGAAGCGCTCATTTAAAGTGTTCTTCGAGGCACATCTACTACAAAAGCTATGCAATTCATCGATGTACCTCGAGAGGGCATTTGTTGACACCAAAATTGTCACTTTGCCTCTTCGACATCAAAAGCTATGTGGAGCCGCATCCTACAACAGACAGGTAGAGCTGCTTCAAGCATCAGATCTTTTTAGAATCAAACAAAAACTGCAACATCTTTTAAAATAGCCAAAAGAAGGGTACATATGAAGTTTTGGGCCATTTCTACACCATTTGGCCTAACTTCAATCCTCCAACGGCTTAGCAGGAGCTCCCTGCGGCAATAGTGTTCAAGATATCAAATCTTTAATCAGAGCCTACGGATGGTCTCTAAATGCCTCCAAAAGGCTCTCTGTCAGAATTCAAGTCAAACAGACGCCGTTTGACCCTCCATCAACTGTCAAGCAGCAAAATCAAGCCTCCCAGCGGCGAGAACCACCAAAGCCACCACTCATTAAACAAAGCACAAGGGTAGCTTCTACATGCTTCCAAAGGGCTACACGTCAAATTTCAGGTCATTCCGACAACATTTAACCTAACTTTGATGCTCGGAAACAAAATCAAGGCCACCGGCGGCGAAGCTCCCTAGGACCATGGCATCCAAATCGGAGCTAATGGATCATCACAAAATTACTCCAATAGGCTCCCTGTCAAATTTCAGGTCAATCGGACATTGATTGACCGCACATCAATGCACGACATCTTCCGCATGGTGAAATCAAGTCTAGCATCAACGGGACCCGAAACGGCTTCAAAACTCAATGAAAAGCTATGGTTGATCCTATCTATTGCTCAAGAAGCTTCACATCAAACTTTAGGTCATTCCGATATCGTTTGACCTAGTTTCAACTCTTGGCGGAAAATCAGCTACAAAGTCTTCGGCTTTTCCAAAAATAGGAAACTTTGTGCTCTGATTTGCACGGCTTCTCGACAGATTTTCTTTAGAGGAATCAAGCAAATAAATGAAGAGAAATGTCAATGAAAATAAAGGAGAAGAAAGTAGCAAAAAAGCCCGAAAAACAGACGAGAAACGGCGACCGAACGGCGACCAAAAAAGGGACAAAAGTCCCATGGTCGCCCGCCCCATGGTCGCCGGCGACCATGGGTGCATGGTCGCCAGAGACCAAAGGGATCCGGGTCGCCGGATCTAGCCCGAAAACCTATTTTTTCGAGTATTTTTTGCGATCCGAGTTGTTTGGCCCCTTTGATTTTTCAAGAATCTAATTTTTAAGGCATGAAATCCGTCAATCTTTGTCAACATCACGGATCCGCTGTCAAAATCATTCGATCATCATCGGGTACTCCGAAATCGCCAATCGACCAACTAAGAAAGCACGCTTTCTGCCCAACCAATCGAGAAATCGACTGGACAGATGTTGCCGACCCATGGTGTCAACCAATGTCTGAAATTGCTTCGCCGTCCGACGTCAAACAATATGCGGATCAATGGATGATCATCGCCAGAAGAATTCCAAAAGGAGTGGCACAGCTCGTGGCTCTTCAAGCGACTTGGCGACCAATTAATGTCGTTAATTGACCCGTTTATGACAAGTTAATGCGGTCATTAACTCATTATTTTGGACGGCCCAATCAGAAGCAAGCAAATGGGAGTTACAAGTCCAATCGATCATGGCAATTAACCGTATAACTCCTATCATTATGGAGTTTAATCATGGTAATTAACCATTAAACCCCATCATCGTGGGGATTAAAATCCCATTATTCTCCATCGGCCAATCAAATTCAGGGAAAAAGGAGTTACAAAATCATGAAATTAATCTTGTAACTCCTCCCATCATGGAGCATCAAAGCCATTAATGCCCGTAAACCTTCCTAATGGCTACGAAAAGCCTATAAATAGGTAGTCATTTCAAAGGGAAAAGGTCCTGAAAATTTGTCTCTAAAAATCTCTGAGCATAGAAGCCCTCCTGCTCTGAAGAAACTCTGCTGAAAACACTACAAGGCGATTGAAGTCCCTTGGGGGGCCACCCCCCCTCCCCCCCCCCCCCCCCAAGGTTTCTCCTCTCCTTCTATGCAACATGGCCTAGATATGGCTCTTTAGCCCGTCTACTCGGTTTTTTATTGCATATAGGACCTCTCATTGGTCTTTATCCTCTTAAAATCTGAGGTCCAAGCCAAGCCAAAAGAATCAAAGCGTTAAGTGTTCTCATCTGAAGGACAATGGCAGAGTCCATACATGACTCGCGACCGTCGATCTGAATGAGTCCCAACAATCTCCTAAGAAGTCAGATTCCTCTTTCTTACTTTTCTATAGTGTTTTGTAGTTTTTAAAGAGACAAAAAAAAATTCACAATTCTTGTCTTTCATCATTGATGAGATTTGTAAATCGCCTTTGATGGTATTAAAAAACTTGTCTCTTTCTTTAAAATATATGTCGCACCCCGGCAGACCCGGGGCGGAGGTAGGCGAGAGAAGCCGGGTCCATCAACCACTAATTAAGAGAACCCTCAATAAACAAATCCCTAATTAAAACCCCTAAATTGATAAATCCTTAATTCCAACCCATAATCAAAATCTTTAGACAAGTTACCTAACTAAACCCTAATCAACCCCTAATTAAAAACCCCTAATTAAATCCTAATTAACTAATAAGCCTAATTAATTAAAACCCTAATTAATAAACGTTAATTAAAACCCCAATTAACAAACCTTAATTAATCAAAGATCTAATTAATATTTTAATTAAAATCCTAATTAATAAATCCCAATCAATTATACCCCAATTAATCAAACCCAATTCATTAAAACCTTAATTTTAAAAAATTCCAATTAATTAAACCCTAATTAAAAATCCATAATCAAATCACTAAATTAAAACTCTAATTAAAGCGTTAATCAATGTTCTAAATTCAAATCATAATTAGAACTCAAATCTCAACCCTAAGTAAATTTAAAACCATAATTAAGACACATAATCAACTTGAGCTTAAACCACTAATTTATCGAACCCCAATTAATAAAAACCTCTAATCAAACCCTTAATTAACAAGAACCTTAATTAGTAAACCCTAAGTTAATAAACCTAATTAATAAACCCTAAATTAATGAATCCTCATTAATAAACTAACTCGAATTAATCAGAACATAATCAAAGCACACAATTAGACCTTTCAAGTCCTAACTAAAACAACTCCTGAAATTGCTGAAAATCTAGAAAACACCACTACGGTGGCGCCCAAGTCACCCAGAGACATTTAGGCGCTCCCACATGTGTGCCCAACTCTCATTTTAACCCTTGGAATCAGAGTTTGGGTTTTATCCTAAAATTCATCCCAAATAACATCATAGAACCTTCACAGAACCATAAAACATCCCGAAATCACTCTTTACCAAACTATAACTTTAAGCTAACCAAACCAACACAAATCACAATTAACAATTTGCTTAGGCATTGAACTATCACACTTAGGTTATTGATTACCCCATTAGGTAGCCAAGAGCATTAGGCTTCGTCCTATCACTTTTCCTGTTCCGTTAGGGGACTGGGAGAGTTGATGTGGGCAGTCTATGACCTTAGGTTGGAGCTAATCCAATGATCAGTAATAAAGCAATAATCACGTAAATCCAAGTGAAAGTCCCCTAGTTAGGCCCTTCTAGCCCATATCGAAAAAGCCATAAAAACTATAAAACCAACAAAAATAAACCCAAAAATATTTTCTTTTGTTTCTTCCTCCACCTGAGGTGTTAGATATTTAATCGAAATTAATGATAGAAGGGAATAAAGAACTGATTTCTAAAATTGAATAAATGAGAATAACGAGATGAGATGAGTGATTTCGCACACACTTTTAAACAATCACGACCCATCGGCCACCCTAAAACAAATACTAGCCCATCGGCCATTTCCAACAAACATTGGTCCATCGGCCACCTCTAATCAATTATGGCCCATCGGCCTTTTACTTTTACCACTCGTGTATTGCACATGAAAAACACAGAAATCACAATTCAAAGTCTCATTTGCATCATCATTTTGGTTTGAAAAATCAGCCTTTAAACTCTATTTTGCAAAGGGATCAGAAGGGGGTACCTGGGAACGGGGCCGATCCTCTTCTTAAATATTTAGCACCTCCCCCCTTTTTATTTTATTTTCTTTATTTTAGATATTTTATTTTACTTGGATATATTTTGATTATGCTATGTGAGGATTAACCTTTATTCGGACTTTAACTCATGACCCTGAATTGACCCAAAATTAAAGAGACCCAAATAAATGTGACATGACAATCGTCGTGTGTTGCCGGCAGCACATTAGACGAGAGGAAGAACCCACATTATTATTTTCTCCCCATATTTCTTTGGCTTTCGCTGACGAACGATGTTATGGCCGTTACCGTAGCTGGCGATCGTGATCCGTCGATTTTGAGGGTAGTCGGAATCCTCATTATCGATGTAAAATTTAAATAGCATATATAGATGAATGAGGATTTCCCCAAACCATGTCCCTTATTGAGAGTGGGGGTCAAAATTCACATCTGACAGCCTGACGATCGTGATGGGACCTCTTTGTTGTCCTGTCACGAATTTGGGTCTTTTGTAGGTCCCACGATCTCCATGCTAATAGCCTGGCGATCGTGATGGGACCTCTTTTGTCATCCTGTCACTTATTTGGGTATTTCTAAAACTTCATCTTAAGACACGAACATCCGATCTGTCGCGACCCCGGACCGGGATCCGGGCCCGCGAATGAGGTTTATGGTGTTGATGTGTGATTGCAACACTAAATACTATGAATATACATCCACTTAATTTCCCACAGGTTTCCGCGGTGAGGATTTCACACACACTTACAAAACATTTACATTGGTGCAGAAGCGTGTAGCAAACTAAATTCTTAATCCATTCCACAATGCAAGATTGATAAATACATACGAATGACATGATGTCAGAGTGAGCAATGATCTCATTGGCATTCCCAAAATATTGCATTTAAAGTTTAAACAAAAGATTAGTGGAATTAACATTCTCCAAAAAAATAATGGCCAACAAAGGCCAGTACAATCAAAAGTATAAATCAAAAGTAAACCAATAATCCTCCAAAATGTTACGCAGCTCAAAGCTAAACCAAATATCTAAATGATATTGTCAGCTTGCCACTCCACTAATCGTTGCGGTTCACCGACCGCCTCCTTTGGCTCCTCCTCGTAGGCAATAACGGGGACTGGACCTGAGTACCACAAAAATGGGTCAGACACGACGGTCTGGCAAGTGGATGAATAGATATCACAATAAGAGAAATCAAATAATAAATTAAAAAGACATTGAAATTTGTCCAAACATTTATTTCCATAAAACAAGATATACCATTTGTCAAAATGTGTATATAAGATAAAACATGCAGGATATCAAAGAACAGGGAACTAGTAAAATGGCAACCACACTAAAGCTAAATCCTTTCCATCACTAATGTGATGAAAGCACATTCAGTGCGTTGGGCTCAGACACGCGAAGTGACGAGAACCAACAATATATACATATACATATAGCTAGTCAAGACCACTGCCGCGGAACCGGGTAACGGGACAGGACAGGATCCAAGTTGCAACTGGCGGGAGCACGAGGGGGAGACCCAAGTCAGTTGATCAGACTGACAAGGGCGTCCAAGCTTAGTGGTGCCGACTCATAGGTTACATGAGAAACCAAAACATTAACAAAACTATATCGGTATAAAACACTCAGGAAGGCGGGGCATGGTGCTCACAGGCACACATTTCACATCATTATCTTTTCTTGTATAAACAGGGCTGGCCGAACATGTCAGATGCATAAATCATAGTTTAAGATAAAACTAGTGATATCGGGTGAAATCGGGTTAAGACAAGAGAAATCTGAGTAAAACAGTACAATGAATCCTTGTACAATTATGGACTATGTATTGAGACTTCCGTATTCACGTAATATGTAGAAAGACCTTGTATGTCTATTATTGCCCTTGGCATGGTACTCGAATGATGATAGACATCCCAAGTTTCCTTATACAGTTTGATAAATCCATAATTCCCAATACATTTTCCCAGGTGGGGTTCCTTTCCAAGTCGATCCCCTTATGTCATCCCCTAGGTCTTCCTAAGGTGGTAGGGCATCAAAACAACCCATCCAGACCTTAAAATACCATATCTGAAAACAATGGAAAAACCCTAGGAATTCTGTACAGTTCGCTCGAGCGGACTAGTTCAAGTCAGGAGGGCTCGAGCGAAGAAGGAGGGAGGCTTGAGCGACCAAAGTTCTGTGAGGGGTTCACTCGAGTGATGTTGAGTTCGCTCGAGCGAACTACTCCAAGTTAGGAAAGGTCGAGCGAAGCAAAAGGGAGGATCGAGTGACCAAAGTTTTGTGAGGGGTTCGCTCGAGCAATGTTAGGTTCGCTTGAGCGAACGGCTCCGGAACGGGAAGGCTCGAGCGAAGAAGGAGGTTAGCTCAAGCGAGGGAAGTTCTGTGAAGGGTTCGCTCGAGCGAATAGAGGTTCGGTCCAGCGAACTGCTTCAGAAACTCTCTGTTTCAGCAGTCCGAACCTCATCTCTCCTCTCCTCAAGACTTCATTTAAACCAACACTTCACACAATAATTATGGCCCTCTTTCCACCTACTTCCACCCCATTCAAGTCCTCCAACAACCATCCATTAAAAGACCCAAAATCACATCCATTCTCTTTTCAAATCTCATTCAATGCACAACCACCAAATGAGAGTCCATACATATCAAAGTACAACATTAATGTACAAAATTTAAGAGAACTTTTAAAAGAGAAAGAAGCTCATGATCACATGCATTTCCAACAATCAATTTGAGGTATAAAACACATGCAAGATGAATAGTGAAATAAAATCCAAAATTCCATTACGCATGAAAGCATTCAAAGAAAACCTATTCATCCACTTGCCTTGGTCTCTAAATATGCTAATCAAGTTCTAAGCACACTCTCAAGCCTAAAATCCACAATCCACACAAAAATCCCCAAAAAAGACACTCATCACAACCCTAGAATGTCAAAATCAAGAGATAGAGGGAGATAACTTCCAATAATGGAGATGGAGCTTCTCAATAGCTATGAGAACACATATCTAAAAGATGGAAAGAAAAACTTACTTGGAAGGTTCTCAAATGGCGGAAGGTATTTCAAAATGAACTCAAGAGAAGGTGGATTTCTCCAAAAATTGCGTCAATGGAAGGCTCTTAAGGTGAGGAAGAAGATGGTAGCCTCCACTTTTCCCTAAGTAAGAGTTGATGAGAGCTTGGAGATGAAGAAGCAAGAAGAAGCAAGAAGAACCCTAGGGCTGGAACTCCTTCTCTAACTCAATGGAAATTGCAAGAAGAGGAAGAAGGAAGATGACTCCTTACACAGAGAATGAAGGTGGGTCCCTCAACTTAACCAGCTAATTGGGCTGAAAACATCATCTTCTGGGCTTCGGATGGATTCGATGAAGAAGGAAGCATTGTTCGTCTAAATTTCTAGTTTCCAAAAAGTATATATTTCGCGGGTTTTGGAGACATTGGAAATAGTGTCCAGATTTTGTGCAAAAAGACCGTTTTGCCCCTATCATTAGCAAAGTAAGGTCTAGAAATCTCGAACGGAAATGGGGCAAACACGAAAGTTGTCGGAAATCATAAAATACATTAAACGGGGCAAACTACAGATTTTTCCGAGTATCAATTAAATCCCAAAATCACACAAAACATGATAAAGGAATCCCCAAAGGGTTCCATTAAATCAAAAGAGTTCCCCAGAATAATCCAAAGCTATAAAAAGTTATTCTAATCCAACTTAACCAAAACTCATTAATCACACTATAACTAAGCACGTCTTGATTAGCACTAATCAGAAACTCTCGGGGAGGGGTCTCACACGATCAATGATCAGATGTCCGTGTCCCATTCAGTTTAGGGTCATTATGAGTGTAGTCCGAAAGTTAAACCTAAGGTTCGAATATACCGCCTAATGAGGCCTTCCCTAATTATAACATAACAAATAAACCATCATTAAAACTTTCCCTTTTGCCACTAAAATAAAAAAATAATTACCAAAAAGAAACACCAAAAAAAAAAAAAAAAAAAACTCTCTTCTCTTCCCTTCCTTCTAATTCAAAACCATAAATCCTCTATTGGTGTAACATGATGTTGTTTGAGAATAGCTTTGGGAATCAAATATAGGATGGCCTATCAAAATCCTCATCGAACAATTGCATTCTAAAGATCATACATGCTCGACTCAAATTAACAATCTCACACGACTCAAGATTTTCAAAACTTAAACAACTCATACACGAATATAAACCAACACTACCACAACGAAACACAAAATTATCGATACCTTTCCAACCAAACTGTAATGACTCAAACCTTTCCCCTTAGATCTACACGACACTTTTATGCAAACGAAGACTTAAACAATCACACCTCTTACAAACACAGGAGATCAAACCATAGCCCAATCTATCATCCCCAATCGCATCAGACCACTTCCCAACCAACTCAACATTACACTCAATCAAATCCAAACCCAATGCACACGAACTCAAACTACCAAAACTTTAATCAAAACATTAATTATGACATAAATCAAAATCTAAACATTAATAACCAACAAATCTATATCCAAAACACACAGTATATAACAACAAACCAAATCTTAATCCATCCCGGTCAAACATACCAATCCACCCAGACCATCCCATCCAATCAGACTCCCTCGCCTATTCAAACTTACCTATCCATCCAAACCATCCCATCAAATCAGACTCCTTCGCCCATTTAAACCTACCAATCAGTCCAAACCATTCCATTCAATCAAACTCTTTCTCCTAATCAAACATACCAGTCCATCCAAACCTTCCCATCCAATCAAATTCCTTCACCAATCCAAACCATCCAACCTCGCATGACCATCTCTCCCGATCAAGCCCCCTCACCAATTCAAATTGTCCGCTCCAATCAGCCCTACCAACCTATCCAACTTTCCATAACCATGCATCCTTATTTGACCTATCAACCATTCCAATCCACGCCATCCAATGAAAGCCATCATCCCACCCAACCCTCACCATTCAACCAAACAACACCACCTGCCATGATCGTTGACCAATTCCAGCCACGTCCAACCATATCATCCAACTCAATCCATCCACTGTCCCAATCTCCGACGATCGTATATCAACAATCCACTCACGCTCCGACCGACCAACTTAGTCAAACATCTAATCAAAACCAAGACAAAAATTCACCCATAAATGCGAAAACCCAAAACCCATTTTTACCATGCAAAACCAAAGTATCTTGAAAATAGATCCAGGAAACATTTGCTAATATGATGGACATAAGTGAGCTAGAGTTGCCCAACCTCGACTGGTTTAAGAGCATCAATCCAAAAAATGGTCCATATGCAAATACGGGGAAGCTCCTAGAAGAACAATTCATAGATGATGAATACCTAGAGTGGGAATTTGGATTAATCTCATAAACTCTAAGAAGACTTATGACTGAAGAGATCAAGATCCCAACATTATGGAAAGGCTATGAGGTAGAAGAGGGGATACGAATTGTTAGAACGTATTTTGCTCCCTTCCAGCAACTCGAAAATGAAGAAATCATGGACACGCCATATCCCATAATTAATTGCCCACCGGATAATGTTCTCAAGAATTGGACCTGTGATCCCCCATTTTTGACACCTTTAGCCCCCGATGTAACCTATTATCCACCAAATGACCAAACTTCTGAATCTTCTGACAAGATTCATAACCCCATCTTTAAAGACATGCATCCTAAGGAGTTTTATGACATGCTTAATGAAAATTATGAACAATATGACACACCCGAGGATGGTAAAACTCAGATCACCACACAACCAACCAATGAATTATACCAATCACAAGCAACCATCCAATCAGAATTATCAAAACCACAAACGCTACGTCACACACAAGCACACACAGATCACCCGACACAACAAATAAAAGACATAACGATTCAACCTAGCACACACGAGACAATACAACCTAATGACCCACACGAAGAATTTGAATTCATGACAACAATGAAGATACCTGACCATCAAATGGAACGAGTGGATGAATTAATTAAGGATTTTGATATCATAAGATTTGAAACACACGAACCAATTAGGTTTGAATCGAATGACTTAGAATCTAGTGTAGAAACTCATAGACTGGTTAAACCATCTTCATTTGAAATAAAATACCTAACCCAAACGAACAAAATCATATAAGATCCAAAACCTCAACCCCTGACCAACACCACTAAGAGACAAAGACCGCAATACAAACAAAAGAACTTAGATCATACGCCATCATTCAAAACCCAAATCATGATCCAAAAACAAACAAACATTCAACCAAACGATGAACAAAATTTCCCTAGACCAAAACCAACGCATCCTGAACCCATCCCAACACTCGCTGAACCAAGAAAGGTTGACAAAGAGTTTGGATTTGAATTTCTAGATCCGAACATGTTTAACGAATTGCAAATAGACATAAAGAGACTCAAGTCTAAGGTTAGGAAAAAGTCAATCTTGTCGAGCATTCCACTATAACGAACAAATCCATCTGAACCTATCATAGAAACTGAAACATTACTTGAGAATTAATACCAAGAGATTGTTAGGCCTACGATTGAAATCCAACAAGGAAGCCCTCAACTAGAACCTAACCACTCAGTAGAAAGTACCCTAGAGAAGGAACCGCAATCACATGATGTCTTCACTAGTGAGCCAAATGGGACATACCTCCTTAGAAGATCAAAGGATATCGATATGTTTAAATCGATCTTAGGGGACAAACATGACTTCCACAATGAGATAGACCCTAACCCTGTTCTAGCCCTAATGAAGGTCCATTTAAATTTAAATGCTAGACTAAGACTTCAGAGTATTCTAAAAGGTTTACCATGCCTACCCTTGAGCAATACAACAATCATAAGCCGAGATTACATAGAATATCTTGGAAAGAGACAACTACCAAGAGTTGATCCAACTCCGATAATTCGCCTAGAATGGTACCTTGCCCATAAAGAAAAAAATCCAAGCACAACAACAGAGATCATTCCTGAACTACAAAGCCAAATAGAGTGTGATCCAATTAGTCTTCATGAAAGGAATGCGACCACTCCTGAAGCTTTAGGAAAGACCTTTGGAGATCTGACCATAGAAGAGCTTTCTGGTATTTGCCCAAATGTGCCACCTACGATTCCAACAGTCCCAAAGAGCAATGCAAAAATCCACATGACTGAAGAAATTCTTATCCCACATAACCATCAAGTAGTGGCACAACCAAAATGCCAACTTTACATCCTTGCTCAAAGACTCTCACGATGTAAGTCTGCTAGGTTACAAAGAAAATTTAGAGCACGCCTAGCAAAACATGGAAGAACTACATTTAAGGAAGCTAGACACACTACAACAAAACCTAGAGCCCAAAGAAAAAGGAAAGACAACAAGGTTTGCACAAAAGATGGGGGTCAAACAATTAGAAAAAGGAAAGACCAAAGATCATCAAAGAAAAATAGAGAATCATCTTTCAAAGATCACAAATCTCCTAATTGTTCAAACACTTTGAGGCCAAGGCCCAAATGGCGGAGGTCAAAAACATTTCAATGCTCTTGTTTTCGGCGAAAGCAAACTAACGATCCCTAATATAAGAGCCTTATCTTAGTGCATCAACAAATGAAATCATATCTACATTATCAAACAAAGAAACATAATGAGACACACATAAAACCTTTTAACATAAGACCAAGGCCCAAGTGGCGGAGGTCTAAAATATTTCAACGGTCTCGTTTCCGGATGGACCAAAATAAAAAATCATGGCCTACATGCATTATCCTAACATCCCAACAACAAACAGTAGACCAAAGCTATCAAAGAAAATACCATAATAAAGTCAAATGTGTTGTCATCAGACCAAGGCCCAAATGGCGGAGGTCGAATATTATTCAACGCTCTCATTTCCAAAGAGAGCAAAATGTTAAGACCCAGACCAAACACCCATTGATTAAAACACGTAGGTTGAGAGGTCCTAAAAGCGCATTTTTTCGAATAGTCAAAATATTCAAAGTGAGCACTACATCACTAGCACACATAATGGAAAATCATAAGCATGCTAGACAAATCTCCGGCTTCATGCCAATGAAGGGCTGCAAATTCAAGCAAGCCCATAAGAATTAGGTATTTCTTAGGATTATTACAAAAAAAAAAAAAAAGAAACCATAAAAATCACAAAACCCAAAAAATCCAAAAAAAAAATAAAAAATCCAAAACAAAAAAAAATCATAAACCCAAAAAAAGAAAAAGAAAAGTATAAACAATATAAAAACAAAATTGTCTGATCATCATAAAAGGCATAGGTGAACTAAAATAATGCAAAGTCCTTCTATTGGAACAATCGCGACTGAAGAGTTCATGAGTCAGATTAATGAGACAGATTGTGAGTATTTTCCCAGTACTTGTGATGGACCCGGCCACTCGCCTTCCCCCTCCCCGAGTCCGCCGGGGTGCGGCGGGGTGAAAAAGCGGGCATCAACATTTTTGTATGGGTATGCCAGATTTTTATTCTACTTGGAATTTAGAAATGGTGATCCGGAGATCCATCTTCACAAGTAGAAAGGCAATCAAACTTTTTCTAACTTTCCATTGCACATATATTTTTAAGAAAAGAGACAGATTTTGAATGCCGTGAAAGGCGATTTTCTCTTGTTTGCCATGAAAGGTGATTTTGTGCCATAAGTGGCAATTTTTCCGCGAAAGGCAATTTACAAATCTCATTAATGAAGAAAGACAAGAGTTTTGATTTTTTTTTTGTGTCTTTAAAAAAATGCAAAATACAATAGAAGAAGCAAGAAAAGGGATCTAACTTCTCGGGAGATTGTGGAGACTCGTTCAGATCGATGGTCGCAAGTCATGTTTGGACTCCGCCATTGTCCCTTGGATGAGAACACTTGATGCTTTGATTCATTTGGCTTGGCTTGGACCTCAGATTTTTAGAGGATAAAGACCAAGGGAAGGTCCTATATCTAATAAAAAACTAGGTAGACGGGCTGAAAAGCCACATCTAGGCCATGTTGAGTAGAAGGAGAGGGGACCTTAGGGGGGTGGCCCCCCAAGGGTCTTCGATCACCTTGTGGTGTTTCTTGCAGTGGAATTTCTTCAAAGTATCGGGGCTTCTTTGCGTAGAGATTTCTTCGGGAATTTTCTTGTATTTTTCTGGACAATTTTGGACGATTTTTTCGGACCCTTTCTCCTTGGAATGACTGCCTATTTATAGGCTTTTGGTAGCCATTAGATGAGTTTATGAGCATTGATTATATTAATGCTCCATGATGGGAGGAGTTACAAGTGTTTAATTCTTAATTTTGTAACTCCTTTTTCCTAGCTTTTAATTGGTCGATGGAGAATGATGAGCATTTAATTGCTTTTAATCTCCATAATGAGGGGAGTTACATGGTTTAATGCCATGATTGCTAGGATTTGTAACTCCTTTTTCCTTGCTTCTGATTGGGCCGTCCAAAATAATGAGTTAATGACCGCATTAACTTGTCATAAATGGGTCAATTAACAACATTAATTGGTCGCCAAGTCACTTGAAGAGTCGTGGGCCGCGCTGCGTCTTTTGGAATTCTTCTTACTATGATCGCCGATGAATCCACATGTTGTTTGATGTCAGATGGTGATACAATTTCAGAGATTGGTTGACACCAATGGGCCGGCAACATCTGTCCAGTGGATTTCATGATCGGTTGGGCAGAAAGTGTGCTTTCTTGGTCAGCCAGTTGGCTATCCCGAAGCGTCGGATGGTGTTTTCATGATTTAGACGGCAGATCCATAATGTTAACGAAGATCGACCGGATTTCATGCCTCAAAAATCAGATTCTTAAAAAATCACAGGGGCCAAACAACTCGAAACGGAAAAAGGGACCGAAAAAGTGCCCTTTCGGCGGAATTTCGGCGACCTGAATTTCCAGGGTCGCCGGCAACCATGCACCCATGGTCGCCGGTGGCCACGGGCCTAGGTCACCAGCGGCGACCATGGCGTCTTTCCCCCTTTCGATCGCCGTTTGTCGGCCGATTTTCGGGCTTTTTCGTTTTTTGTTTCTCCTATATTTTTCTTTACATCTTTCCTCACTTATTGACTTCATTTTCTTAAGGAAATCCTAAAGAGGAGCCACGCAAATTAGAACACAAAGTTTCCTATTTTTTGGAAAAGCCGAAGACTTTGCAGCCGATTTTCAGTCAAGAGTCAAAACAAGGTCAAATGATGTCAGAATGATCTAAAATTTGAGGTGAAGCTTCCTGAGCAATAGATAGGACCAACCATGGGCTTTTGTTTGATTTTTGAAGGCGTTTGGGGTCCCGTCGATGCTAAACACTATTTAACCACGATGAAGATGTTGCGCTTTGATGTACGGTCAACCGATGTCCGATTGGCCTGAAATTTGACGGGGAGCCTATTGGAGTCATTTTGAGATGATCCATTAGCTCCGATTTGGATGCCATGGTCCCGGGGAGCTCTGCTGCCGGTAGGCTTGATTTTGTTTCTGAGCGTCAAAGCTGGGTCAAACGTTGTCGGAATGACCTGAAAATCGACGTGGAGCCCTTTGGAAGCATGTAGAAGCTACCCATGTGCTTTGTTTGATGAGTGATGACCTCAGTGGTTCTCGCCGCCGAGAGGCTTGATTTCGCTGCTCGAGAGTTGAAGGAGGGTCAAACGGTGTCGGTTTGAGTTGAAATTTGACGTGGAGCCATTTAGAGATCCCCAGACTCGGGCCCGCGATATAAAGGTGTTGTGTTCAACAAACCAACTATCCGTGATTAACCCACAGGTTTCTGCGGTGAGGATTTCCTAAACAAACTTGGAATTTATTCCACACGAACAATGGTTTGCGGAAGCGTGCAAGTAATCTTATCTACATAACACGTGTGATATAACATCCACGTACAGAAATTAAATCATCGACAAGACAAATATTCCGAGAGGGGAAATATAACATAGCATTTCCATGATTAGTTCAAGTTTCAAGACTACAAATGTATGTTGAGTTTAATTTTACAATTCCCAAAAACAGAAGAGCCAACAAAGGCTATACAATCCCAAGACTACAAAATGCTAATCCCAAGCATATGTACGCAACTCATGACCCCGCCCGACGTCTAGAGGACGTTGTCGGGCTGCCACTCACGGGCTGGGGGTGGCTCAATAGCCTCCTCCGAACGCTCCTTCTTAAAGGCAGCGTCACCTGCACTCGGTCACCAAAATAAACTGGCCAGACACGACGGTCTGGCAGGTGATCAATTTAGATAAAAACATAAATCATTTAGATCAAGAACTAGTTCAATATTTAAAACCATACATGAATGCGAAATAGTGCTGAAACAGTATACAAGACAAATCG
Organism: Persea americana; assembly: GCA_029852735.1. Classification (NCBI taxonomy): domain Eukaryota; kingdom Viridiplantae; phylum Streptophyta; class Magnoliopsida; order Laurales; family Lauraceae; genus Persea; species Persea americana. Next base: position 35,298,473 of record CM056813.1, read on the forward strand.
AGCAAACATATGGAAATATATCATGATTAGTGAGAAAAACCCCTTGAGCTCATCCTTTCTCTACCATACATGATGAGTAGAGTAAGCAGACCAGAACAAGATATACAAAACAGGACAGGACAGAATCCCAAGCCACACTAGGTAGGTGGGGTCCGGTCGCGGAACCGGAAGTAGGACAGGAGGGTGTATATATGAAGATACGACTAATTTGCAGATTATCCAAGGTTTAAGGACCTCCCAAACAGTATATCAGACTGAGAGGGTAGTTCAAGCTCAGTGGTAGTCACCTAAAATCATGTATGTATGAAAATAGGATAATACATATACAAGCCGACCAAAAATAGGGGAAATTTAATTATCAAAACAGGGCAAGGCAGAACATATCAGAGATAATGTGTGCTATAACATGAGAAAAACGGAAATAGTAATTCCCCTTTATAGTTACTTGAAATATGTCAAAAATTCAGACCAATACTTGTAAAACGAGACAAGTCCGACCAAAAATTATCGCATCTGAAATCAAGATTCTAAAACAAGCTAAACAACCCACATTAAGACCTTACATTGACCTTTGTGTATTTGAAACCCAATTGTCAAATTCAATTTATTTTTTTGGTGCCCCAGAAAGTAATGGACAATTCAGGCTCCAAATGCACAATCTCAAATAAAAAGTTCTGAAGTGTGTTCTGATTTTTCATCCTTCTAAAAATTCCTACAAAAGTCCTTTCTCTCTTTCAAATTCAAATTACAAGCAACATCAAGTTCGCTCGAGCGATGAGAAGTTCGCTCGAGCGGACCCGTCCAGAACTTTGTTCTCTCGAGCCTCCACAGAGTTAGCTTGAGCGACCCCATCCAGAAGTTGGTTTGCTCGAGCTCACTTAATATCCGCTCGAACGGACTAGCTTCAGGAGCGTTTCCCTTCAAACATAAGCTTGCTCACTCGAGCGACCCCGAGTTTTGCTCGAGCCGACAGGTTTCTGGCAGCATTCCTTACAGACAGAAGCTTGCTCGCTAGAGCGAGCTAGGGCTCTGCTCGAGCAAACAGCCTTCTGGCTGACTCGCTCAGTGTAGAAAACCCATTCTCCTTTGCAATTCCTGCTACCCTCTTTCCTCCAATTTTCCCTCTCAAGAGAACCTCCATATTCATGATCTTCTAAGCTTTTTCACACAACCATTCATCACCCTCAACCCATCCATTCTCCAGACCACATTAACCATCAATCAATTCATTCAAAAACAATTAGCTTACAACCAAAACAGAAATCAAACTTAACCAAATGCACAAAGTAAGAACCATACTAAAACTTATGCAAGATAGTATAGAAGGCATTTCCCTTATTCCCATGCATGTTAATGTAATAGGAGAGAAAACTAAGCATGGAAAATCAACCCTTAGAGATCAAAATAATGTCTAAATTGAACATGCATTAGAAGAGTCCAAAAAGATCACTTGCCTTCACCAAAGTGCTATCCAAAATCTCTCAAACTCCTATCCGAAGAAGTGCCACAAAATCTACACAAAAGCCCCAAGATAAAACATTACAAAAATCACCATTTCGATCAACCAAAACCCTCATTTCGAAAATGTGTTTGCATGTTAGAGAAAAGGTCTCCTAATGAGCTCAAAGGAACAAAATGAAAGGAAGAAAAAGGTCCCTTTACCTGGAGCTTGCTAAACAAGGAGGAGAGGAGAAAATGAAGTGCAACCACAGCTAGAAACTTCAAGAAAATGGTAGTATTGGCACCCTAGAGTTGAGAGGAAGAGGAGGATGGTCTCAGATTTTCATTTGGAAGTCTCTAACCATGGCATGCAAGGAGAACAAGGGAGAGAAAGAAGAAGCTTTTCTTCTTAGCTGGGTTGAAGGAAAAAGTTGCAGGAGATGAGTCTGAGACGTGAGAGAAAAATGAGGAAGAAGGAGGGACTTAAGTCAAGTAAGTTTGTGGGTCCCACCAAGCTCAAAACTTGTGATGATTAAAACATCGATTTGTGGGCCCCGGATGAAAACGACGAAGAAGGCAACAATGATCGTCGAAAAATCTAGTTTCCAAAAAGTATAAATTCGGCTTAATTTTGAGATTTCGAAATTTGGGTCCATATTTGGTGTGAAATGACTGTTTTACCCCTTTTTGGGTGAAAAACTTGGGTTTCTGGGCCTCAAACACAGACAGGCTGAAAACAAAAGTCGAACAATAAAGTAAAACCATTCAAAATAGATAAAAAATCACAATAAAAATTGAGAAATCTAGAATTTCCTCCCAAGTTTACCCATACACTCAAGGCACCCCTAAGTGTGACTGAATAGCATAGAACGCTATTGAAATTCCCCAAAGCTAATTTCGGACTAAATTGAATTAATTTCTAAACCACAAACACTAAATCCACATAATAACTAAACACGCACTTAACTAACACTAATCTCGCTAATGATTAGTGCGGTTTAGACATCCTGCACCCCTTAGGTTATTTGGTCCTCCAAATAAAAGTGGTTATACCTCAGGTAACAAGTGCGGGCACTTTCTCTGGACTTGATCTTTTAATTCCCAAGTAGCTTCTTCTGGCTCATGATTTTCCCACTGTACCTTGACCCAGTGAATTGTCCGATTTCTCAGTTCTTGCTCATTGGTGTCAACAATTCTAACCGGCTTCTCCACATACGAGGCATCTTCTCGAATTTCCAGTGGTTCATGTTGCAATACATATAAAGGATTTGGGACGTATTTCTTCAGCATAGAGACGTAAAAAACATTGTGTACCCCGGAGAGTTCCAGCGGCAACGCAAGTCTATAAGCAACGTCTCCAACTTTGCTCAAAATCTCATACGGTCCAATATACCTCCTCGCAAGCTTCCCCTTCTGTCCAAATCTTAGAGTTCCTCAGACCGGAGATACCTTCAAAAATACCTTATCACCCTCTTTGAACTGTAAATCTCTCCTACGAGTATCGACATAGCTTTTCTGTTTGCTTCTGGCAACCTTTAACCATTCCTTGATCAGCTTGATCTTATCACTTGTCTCACCAACTATCGTCGGTCCATGGAAACTACGAACACCGACTTCTTCGAAGCAAATGGGAGTTTTGCATCTTCTACCGAAGAGTGCTTCGAAAGGTGCCATACCAATACTAGAATGGTAGCTGTTGTTGTACACAAACTCACAAAGTGGCAAGTACTCATCCCAATGAACCATGAAATCTAATACATAAGCACGTAGCATGTCCTCTAAAGTATATATGGTTCTCTCTGACAAGCCGTCAGTCTGAGGATGGTATGCAGTGCTGAACTGTAACTTGGTACCCATGGATTCAAATAAGGTCTTCCAAAACCTCGAAACGAACCTGCTATCTCTGTCAGAAATGATGGAGACAGGCTGTCCATGTCTTATGACAATCTCAGTCATGAACAAATCTGCTAGTGGTGCTAGATGCATTTTACTCCCGGTCTTCATAGGAATGAAGTGAGCAGACTTCGTGAGACGATCCATTATCACCCAAATAGCATTGTTCCCCTTCTTGGTGGTAGGCAACCCGGAGACGAAATCCATAGTGATGTGCTCCCATTTCCACTCCGGAATGTCCAATGGCTGCAACAACCTTGGAGGCTTCTGGTGTTTTGCCTTAATCTGCTGACAAGTGAGGCACCGAGATGCAAAAGCTGCTATCTCTCGTTTCATGTTATTCCACCAGAATCTATTCCTCAAATTTTGGTACATCTTAGTGCTACCCGGATGCATATAGTATCTTGTACTATGAGCTTCAATCATAATCTCATTCTTCAAGTCTTCGATGTTGGGCACACACAACCGATCACGAAAATACAACACCACATCCACTATTCTGAAATCTGGACATTCAGAAATATGCTCCACAATTTTGGCCAAGTCTGGGTCTTGCAACTGACTGTCCTTGATCCTCTGGATGAAGGTAGGCTTAGACACTATCATACTTGCCAACATCACACCCTTCCTAAATGGTCGCACTTCTGCTCCAAGTTCTTCAAACTGGTGTAAGACACTGACTCCTCTTGTTGACACCAAAAATGTCACTTTGCCTCATCAACATCAAAACCTGTATGGAGCTGCGTCCTACTACAAACAGGCAAAGCTGCTTCAAGCATCAGATCTTGACAAAACCAAACAAAAACTATAAGATCTTTCAAAGTAGCCAAAAGAAGGGTACACATGAAGTTTCGGGCCATTTCGACACCATTTGGTCCAACTTCAAACCTCCAACAGCTGAGCGAGAGCTCCCGACGGCGATAGGGTCAAAAACATTAAATCTTCGATCAGAGCCTATGGATGGTCTCAAAATACCTCCAAAAGGCTCCATGTCGAATTTCAAGTCAAACCAACACCATTTGACACTCCAACTCTCAAATGGCAAAATCAAGCCTCCCGGCGGCAAGAACCTCTGATGCTTCCACTCATCAAACAAAACACATGAGTAGCTTCTACATGCTTCCAAAGGGCTACAAGTCAAATTCCAGGTCATTCCGACAACGTTTGACCCGATTTTGATGCTCCAAAGCAAAATGAAGCCTACCGGTGGCGACGCTCCCTGGGACCATGGCATCCAAATCGGAGCTAATGAATCGTCTCAAAATGACTCCAGTAGACTCCCTGTCAAATTTTAAGTCAATCGGACATCGGATGACCGTACATCAAAGCTCGACATCTTCCTCATGGTGAAATCAAGTCAAGCATCGACGGTACCCCAAACGGCTTCAAAACTCAAATAAAAGTCCATGGTTGGTCCTATCTAATGCCCAAGAAGTTCCATGTCAAATTTCAGGTCATTCCGACATCGTTTGACCCAGTTTCAACTCTTGGCGGAAAATCGGCTACAGAGTCTTCGGCTTTTCCAAAAATAGGAAACTTTGTGCTTTGATTTGTACAGCCTTTTGACAGGTTTTCTTTAGAGGAATTAAGCCAATGAATGAGGAGAAATGTCAAAGAAAAATACAGGAGAAAACAAAAGCAAAAAAGCCCGAGAAACGACCAAGAAACGGCGACCGGAAGGCGACTGGAAAGTGGACCAAAGTCCAAGGTCGCCGGCGACCTTGGCCCATGGTCGCCGGCGACCATGGCCCAAGTTTGCCAGCCCCATGGTCGCCGGCGACCCTGGAAATCCGGGTCGCCGGATTTCAGCCAAAAGCACTGTTTTTTCGTTCTTTTTCACGTTTCTCGATGTTGGCCCCTCTGATTTTCTTAAAATCTGATTTTTGAGGCATGATATCCGTTGATCATCGTCAACATCACGGATCCACCATCGAAATCATTTGATCATCATCTGACACTCTGAAACTACCAACTGGCCCACCAAGAAAGCACACTTTCTGCCCGACCGATCAAGAAATTGACTGGGCAGATGTTGCCGGCCCATTGGTGGCAACCAATGTCAGAATTTTCATCGTCATTTGACATCAAGCAACGTACGGATCCATTGATGATCATGTCAAGAAGAATTCCAAAAGACGTGGCGCGGCTCGCGACTCTTCAAGCGACTCGGCGGCCAATTAATGAAGTTAAATGACCCTTTTATGGCAATTTATTAGGGTCATTAACTCATTATTTTTGAACGGCCCAATCAGAAGCCAAGAAATGGGAGTTACAAGTCCAATTAATCATGACAATTAACCATGTAACTCCTATCATTATGGAGATTAATCATCGTAATTAATCATGAAACTCCCATCATCATGGAGATTAAATGCCCATTTTTCCCCATCGGCCAATCAAAATCCAAGAAAAAGGAGTTACAATATAAAGAATTAAATACTTGTAACTCCTCCCATCATGGAGCATTAATACCATTAATACCCATAAAACCCTCCTAATGGCCACCAAAAGCCTATAAATAGGCGGTCATTCCAGAGGGAAAGGCAAAAAATCATCTGAAGGATCCTGAAAAATTGTCTGAAAACTATCCTAAAGAATTCTCTGCAAAAAAGAAGCTCCTCACTTTGATGAAAATCTGCTGCAAATTCTACAAGGTGATCGAAGTCCCTTGGGGGGCCACCCCTCCTAAGATCTCCTCTCTTCTTCTATCCAACATGGCCTAGATGCGGCTTTTCAGCCCGTCTACTTGGTTTTTTATTTGATATAAGACCTTCCCTTGGTCTTTGTCCTCTAAAAATCCGAGGTCCAAGCCAAGCCAAGTGAACAAAAGGATCAAGTGTTCTCATCTGAAGGACGATGGCGGAGTCCATACATGACTCGCGACCGTCGATCTGAACGAGTCCCCACAATCGCTTGAGAAGTTAGATCCCTTTTCCTTTCTTCTCTATTGTATTTTATATTTTTAAAAGAGACAAAAATCACAATTCTTGTCTTTCATCATTGATACGATTTGTAAATCGCCTTCCATGGCAAAATCGCCTTCTACGGCACAAAACTGCCTTTGACAGCAAACTAAACAAAATCGCCTCTCACGGCATTTTAAAATCTTGTCTCTTTCTTTAAATATGTATGCAATAGAAAGTTAGAAAAAAAGTTTGATTTCCTTTCTACTTGTGAAGGTGAATCTCCGGATCACCACTTCAGATTCCAAGTAGAAGAGAAAATCTGGCATACCTGTACGAAAAGAAAAAAAATGTTGATGCTCGCCTCTTTTTTTCTTCACCCTGCCGCCCACCGGAAGACCCGGGACGGAGGAAGGCAGAGAGAGAAAAAGACGGGTCCATCAAGTTGGCATACCTGGTGGGACACGTTCAATTGAGAACACGATGCTTAGAATCCTTGGCTCCCTTCTAGATGGTGGCCTATGTTGGATCTTGTATCTAAAAAAAAAAAAACATGAGATGGGTTTCTTTGGAAACTTCTTTCTTTGAACTTGTTTCCATTCTTTCTTTTCTCAACAAAAAAAAAAAAAAAGTTTTCTCTCTTTTGGATTCAAATTAGAGAAACTTTGGTTCTTTCCCTTTTCGTACAATGGCTCGCAGAAATATTTGAGCCAACGTTCGGATTGGGAGGGGCCATTTCCCTCTCTTTGATGGGTCCATTGGAGATCTTTCAAAAAAAAAAGTTAAAAAAAAAAAAACTTTTTAAATTTCTCTCTTTTGGATTCAAATTAGAGAAACTTTGGTTCTTTTCCTTTTCGTACAATGGTTCGCAGAAATCTTTGAGCCAACGTTCGGATTAGGAGGGGCCATTTTCCTCTCTTTGATGGGTCCATTGGAGGTCTTTAAAAAAAAACAAAGAGAGCATTAAGGTTGCACCAGTTGCGTTCTTTGACCAAAGTGGATCTAAGAAAAGCCTTGTCCAGAGTGTGGAGGCAGCTAGACTGTTCGAGGTAAGGGTCCTTCAAACGGGTTTATTAAGTAATCCTACCCTTACCTGGGGGCTAATCTATCCACTAAGGTTTCAAAAGACCGAATTGGAAGACCTATGTGCACTCTCCAAAAAAAAAAAAAAAAAAACTTCTGTCACTATTGTGTTCAAATTGGAGGAATTTTGGTTCTTTCCTTTTCGGATTTAGGCTCGCAGAAATGTTTGAACCTGTATTCGGATTGGAATACCATTTGCCATCTTTTATGAATTCAATCTTGACTTTTCAAACCAAAAAAAAAAAAAATTCTCGTCACTATTGGATTCAAATATGAGAAATCCTGGTTCTTTCCTTTTTCGGATATAGGCTCGCAGAAATGTTTGAACCTGTATTCGGATTGGAATACCATTTGCTCTCTTTTGCGAATCCAATCTTGACATTTCAAAAAATCCCATCTCGTGTCCTTCAAGGATGCGATTTACAACATTTGTATCTAGCGGTGCTAGGACGCCCTTTTGGGTCTACTGTATTCGCGACCGGCACATTTGTATCTTTAACCTTATATCATTTTACCTCGAGTCAACTTCGCTTCTCGGTAATTTGAATTAAGGTTTACAACTGCTTCTAGCAGTCCCTGGAACGCTCATTTCGAGCCGACCATACTTGCGTTTAGAACAATTGTACCATCTATGGCTTTTGGCCTTCTTCATTACGCTCAGAACGGGCCATGCCCCCTAAGCGGTTTGAAAAGACAAAACCATAGTATAGCCCATTAATGATCACCATATTCGTGTGATTACTAATGGATGTGGTCTTGTTTCAGAAAAGTTTTTCAAAACTAACAATGGCAGCTTCGTTGACCATCACCTTCGATGAAAAGAAGTACCAAGTCATGCTTCAAGAAAAGCAAAGCAAGGGCACTTTCAAGCGCCCCGCCAGCTGCCGAAGCATCACCTCCCCCGGAAACTCTCAAAACACCGGGTCGACCTCCACTCCTCGGACCATCGTCTTCGGGTCACTGGGACCATTCCCACTACCCGCATAAGAGACAGTGCCTGCTAAGAAGCAGAAGACCACCCCCCAACGTGTCACTACCCCGACACCAAAGGCGGTCAACAAGAAACCTGAGGCTCGTGGCAATCCCATGAGGCCTCAACCAACAAAAAAACAAGTCTGTCCCAAGACTTGGTCCCTGCGATCTTCACCAAAACAAAGAAGGTCCCGAACATTTGCAAAGCCAGCATACCTGGCTCCTCTCAAGGAGAACCGGTTTAATCCTCTTGCTTACGTCAAAGGAGAGAAACCTACCCTCCACCGAACTACAAAAACTACTCAGCACGAGCTGGCTTGCTCATATAAGCCCAAAATCAAGTCATGCATCACAAGGCCTCGACAAGAACTTGGTAGGGCCTGCTCTCCTTCAACTCGACCCTTCATCTCAACAGGGGACGAGCTTGCAAAATTTAAAGCTTCGTTGCGGCAGGCTAAGGACCGCTTCCAAATCCTGTCCATGCCAGTCTTCAAGGAAGACAAGCTCGGTTACTGCGCACGAGGGGCCACGTTCTTCATTGCCAGAGCACAACCCGAGCTAACCGAAGCTCAAATTGCTCGTCGCATACGTCGCCGCGCGACATATCGACAAAAGAGACTAGAGAAGCAAAGAACCCAGCACTCTGAGCTTCAAATCTCCCAAAAATGGGTTGAAAAAGAATGACCCGACCAAGTTGCTGCTGTCCACATGGTTGGCAAAACCAAAAGACGCCAGAAGTCAGCGACGAAAATACATGTCAGACGACCGGTGACTCGCAGCATCTCCCGGACAAGAAGACATCAGGAAGACTCTCCCACTCCTTCAAGCCAAGGACATCGGAGTGATCATTCATCGGGCTCTTCATCTAAAAGAATGAGCTCCAGCTCAGTCACTAAGATAGTATCCTCTTTCGACTCACGAAGGATAAATGTCTTGGTCACAAACTCTGAGCAACCTCCACCACATGACGACATGGCTCTACACATTCAGCAACTAGAGCAAGGACAACAGAGAATAGAGGTTCTGATGGAAAAGCTCCTTCTCACTCTCCAGCGTCCACCAAACAATGAGGAAGTTCCTCCACAAGATGAGGCAAACGGTGGAGAAGATGAGTCACGCGCCCTTACTAAAAAGGACGTGGACAATATCCTCGTCAAAGCAAAAGAAGAGGATACACTGAAGGAGCATGGGATCAAGCCACCATATCCCTTATGGATAGACTCGGTTCTGTTTCCCCCAAAGTTCAAACAACCTTTTCTCCAAACATACATGGGGAAAGGTTCAGCTAGACAGCATGTAATGCACTTCAAGATCCTGACAGGAACAATTACGGATCAAGATGCACTCAAGATCCAGCTCTTTGCAAGTACCCTAAAAGGTACGGCCTTTGATTGGTATTCCACTCTGCCAGAGGACTCCATTCAAAATTGGACCATGCTAGAGACACGTTTCCTGACCCACTTCAAAGGTGAGGATCATCCTGTTACTATGGCTCAGCTCTGTAGCCTTAAACAGGGAGAGAATGAGTCAACATACAACTTCATTCACAAGTGGAAAGCAATGGCATACAAATGCTCAGATGTGCTGCCACAAGCGTCGCTCGTCGACATTTGCCGAAACAACATGAGAGCAAAGATCTGCTCCATGATCATCAGCAACATATCAAAAAACTTGGGAGAACTCCTAGAAGCGTCTATGGAGGCTGAAGCGGTGAACAAAGACCTCAACAGTCAGAAGTCATCAAAGAAGGAGCAGACCGCCATTCCGACCTCCAAGTCAAAGAAAAAAGAGGTTCTCAATGTGCAAACCAAGTAAGCTCCTTAGCCACCAAAGAAAGATGAAAATAAAGCTGCAGGTAAGAGACCTGAACTCTCTGATGCCTTCAAAGAACGAGTAGAAAAGAAATACCCGTTCGATGAAGATGTTGAAGAAATATTTGGGGCTTTCTTGGTAAATGGCAAACTCACCTTGCCTGACACCAAAAAACCGGGAGATGTTGGCAAAACCAACGATCCCCGATATTGTCCATACCACCAAATGGTCTTGCATCCTCTCCACCAATGTTTCGTTGTGAGAGAGAAGATTAACGAGATGCGGAAAAATGGAGTCATCACCTTTGACAAAAACTATGGGTCTGCCTCCGTTAACATGGTGTCATATGGACAAACATCCAAATCATCAAAGGAAAAAGCCACTACTTCCTTCAAGGTGATAAAAATGACCCAAATGTCCCAAGAGCTGGTGCCTTACCCAACACCAGAGGGACAACCCATATGGGTACATCCCGAACTCCTAGAAGATGAAAATTGGGAGATCGTCAAAACAAAGCCGACCGCTTAACAGCGAAGGCAAGCCAAGAGACATTCAAACAGCAGGAGAAGGCTCAAACAAAACAAGAGGTCCCTGAAAAAGTAGAAACCTCCTCTACCGCTTCACTGGGGGCAACAGAGGGGTCTCTCCCCAAAGTTCCAAGAGTGATAAGAAAATTCACTCTCAGTGATTTCATGCCACCACGGCTCAGAGATGAGACTACGCAGGGGGCATCATACTCTTGTAACTCGGTAGTTGGATTCTCCATGAATGGATACGAGTCCAGTAACACTGCCAGTGACACCGATGAGTGGGAGGAATCCCTTGAAACCGAAGAATATCTCTCCGACGAAGAATGGATCCCGGAATCCCACCTTATGCCAGTAATCTGGTATAACCCGTTCCAGCCACAAGGATCCTGGTCTGATGATGATGAAGACCAAGAGGCTACCCAAAATGCTATTAACACAGTACAAACAAATGCTCTAGTGGATCCCAACCAGGTTGAACCACAAGGGGTAGATGAAGAAGACGATTTGACTCCTATGCCCGATCTTGAAGAATATGCGAGAATCTTGCAGCGTCTAGCCATAAAGCAAAGCAGGATCGCATCAACCAACTTCATCAAAATCCAAAATCGGAAGTCCCGAAAAATCTACAAGCATCTCCTCCAGTGACTCCTGAAAATAAAGAAAGTTGCTGGATTGACGATCCTCTTACATCGGAGGATGATTTTGATTCCCAACGGTCCATTATGGAGGCATCTTCTATCGAAGTTGCCTGTAATGTGATAGTTCAGGATGATAGTGCCTCTAAAGCTCCATCTGCTGAGGCCACGGACTTTCAAAATGTATCCGGTAGCATATCTTCTGGAGCTACATATTCTCGAGTGACTTCCACTGAGATAGCACCTTCTCAGCCATCGTCTCCTGAAACGGTGACATCAGAATTCAAGCCTCTTCCGACTGATCACCAGGAAGAAGCTCTGACTGATGAAGTGTCGCGACCCCGAACTAGGACCCGGGACCGCGACGGGTGGTGTGGATAATGAACTACTCCTTAATAATAATTATACATTTCCTTAATTTCCCACAGGTTTCCGCGGTGAGGATTCCACATACACTCATAGAACATTTATATTGGTGCGGAAGCGTGTAGCAAATCAAACTCTTAATCCATTCTCATCAAATAAGACTGATGATACACAAGTATGACATGATGTCAGAGTGAGCAATGATCTCATTAGCAATCCCAAAATATGAAGTTAAAGTTTAAGCAAAAGATCAAGTTAAATTAACATTCCCCAAAATAACGGCCAACAAAGGCCAGTACATCCAAAAGTATAAATCATGAATCAGTCTATAATCTCCCCAAAATATTCGCAGCTCAAAGCTAAACCAAATGTCTACATGACATCGTCAGCTTGCCACTCCACTAATCGTTGCGGTTCATCAACCGCCCCCTCTGGCTCCTCCTCAAAGGCAATAACGGGAGCTGGACCTGAGTACCAAAAAAATGGGTCAGACACGACGGTCTGGCAGGTGGGTGAATAGATAATAGCAAGAAAGAAATCAAAGCACATCTTAGACATAACGAAAACTTATTAAAACGATAGCTGTCATAAAACAAGATGCATGGTTCATTTAAAGCACAGATGCAATATAAATCATGTGGGGTATTCAAGGTACAGGAACTGACTAGATGGCAACCACACTAAAGCTAAATCCTCTCTATCACTAAGGTAATGAGAGCACATTCAGTGCGTTGGGCTCGAGCACACGAAGTGACGAGAACCAACATTATATACATATACATATACATATACATATAGCTAGGCAAGACCACGGCCACAGAACTGGGTAACGGGACAGGACAGGATCCAAGTTGCAACTGGCGAGAGCACAAGGGGGAGACCCAAGTCAGTTGATCAGACTGACAAGGACGTCCAAGCTTAGTGGTGCCGACTCATAGGTTACATGAGAAATCAAAACGTATACAAAACATATCAGTATAAAACATTCGGGTAGGCGGGGCATTGTGCTCGTAGGCACACCTTTCATATTATTATCTGTTCATGCATAAACGGGCTGGCAGGACATATCAGGTGTATAAATCAGAATTTGAGATAAAATCAGTAGGATCGGGTAATTATACACATAATCTGAGTAAAACAATGCAATGAATCCTTATATCATTAGGGACTATGTATTGGGGCATCCGTATTCAGGCAACATGTATAAGGATCTTGTATGTCTATCATTACCCCTAGTATGGTACTCGAATGATAGAGGACATACTACGTTTCCTTATGCAAGATGATGAATCCAAAAGTCCCAATACCTTTCCGAAATGGTGTCTCTTCCTATGTCAATCTCCTTATGTCATCCCCTGGGTCTTTCCAAGGTGGTAGGGCATCAGAACAACCCATCCAAACCTTTAAATACCATATCTGAAAACAATGGAAAAGAATCAGGAATTCTGGGTGAAACTCGGTCACCTGTCGGTCAGCTGGCGGTTAGCCGCCGAGGTGATCGGCGGTTAGCCGCTGGCTGACCGCGGGGCTGACCGCGGTTCACCCTGCTAAAATATAGCATTCTGTGTTTCTAACCGCGCATCTCGGCTACCTAGCGGTCACAGGGTTTTTGATTAGCAGTTAGCCGCGAGCTGACCGCGCGGCTGACCGCGGTTCGCCTGTCAAAACACAGCATTCTGTGTTTCTAACCGCATCTGGGTCGGCTGGCCGCCGGTCACCTGTCGGCTAGCCGCCAAGGTGACCGCCCGCTGACCGCCCAGCTACGGGAACTACACATCAGGTGCAGATTTCAGTACTTTCTTTCCCAAACCATTTCACCTCAACTCCAACCATTTCCTAACGTGGAATGGGTCTATTCCTTTCCATTTAACATTTAATTCTTTCCACCAACCACCATTCCATCAATGCATTAATTCTCCTACCAATACAAATCTCATTCAATGCAAGTACAAATATCATTTAAGAAGTTTATAATGACCAAATAAACTTTAATGAATGAATGCATGTATTCTCATAAAACTAATTAAGAGAAAATCATATCAATAAGTACATTTCCAAAAGCATTATGAAACATAATGAACCAAAGGAAATAGGAATAGTAAAAATTCCACATTTTCAATAAAATAAGGACTTATTCAAATCAAATCCATTCATCCACTTGCCTTGGTCTCTAAGTATGCTAGTCAAGCTCTAATCCCACTATCAAGCTCAAAATCTACAATCTACACAAAAATCCCCAAAATACATTCATTACAACCCTAGAATGTCAAAATCAAGCAATAGATGGAGATAGCTTCCAATAATCAAGGTGAAACACCTCCATGGCTAGAAGACTACACAACCAAGAGATGAGAAGAAGAGCTTACATGAAAAGTCCTCTAATGGCAAGAGTTTGCTCAAAAGGTAGCTTGGAATGGAAGGTTCTCTCTAAAAATGATATCAAGAGGAAGCTCTCATGGAGGGGAAGAAGATTACTACCTCCATTTTACATTTAGCAATAGATTTGAGAGAGATTGAGAGATGGAGAAGCAAGAAGCAAGGTAGCTTGAAGAAAACCCTAGGGCTGGGCTGGAACTTCTCTTTGTTCTCAAGGGAGAGTTGCAAGAAAAGGGGAAAAGGAAAAATGACTCCTCCTTATATAGATAATGGCAATGGGTCCCACAACTTAAAAATCCAATTGGGCTAAAACATCGTTCTACGGGCTTCGGACGGATTCGATGAAGAAGGAAGAATTGATCGTCGAAATTTCTACTTTCCAAAAAGTATATATTTTACGAGTTTCGGAGACATTGAAATTAGTGTCCAGATTTTGTGTAAAAAGACTGTTTTACCCCTATCAATGGCAAAGTAGGGTTTAGAGGTCTCGAATGGAAACAGAACAAATACGAAAGTTGTTGGGAATCATAAAATACATTAAACGGAGTAATTTACAGATTTCCAGAATTATAACTAAATCCCAAAACTAATCAAGACACAATAAAAGGAACCCCCAAAGGGCCCCACTAGATCAAAAGAGTTCCCAAAATTATTCAAAGCTATAAAAAGCTACTCTAATCCAGCTTTAACCCATTCCCGCTAATCACACTTATAGCTAAAACACGTCTAAATTAACACTAAAAGGAAACTCTCGGGGCGGGGTCTTACATGAAGTCTTCAAAGAAAACCCAGTCAATTGGTCCCAGGTACCCAACCTCATAGGAGATGTCTGGACCGATGAAATACTGGACAAAGAAGAAAAGTTGTTGGAAGCTATTCAGGACTTGTTCCCGGAAAATGCTCTATGCAACGCAATAACTGAAGACGGCAATGCTGCTGTAGAGGCGTTTTCAGCAAATGGGGAAGTTCAGCCCCTTGAGCCCAAAGGGGGTCTTCCGAAAAAGGAACCACCTCTAGAAGCTTTTGAAGTTGGGAAAGGTACCCGCTCTGGCCGGGATTACCACAAAAACTATAACCAACCTTCTTCTTCTTCTTATGTAAATCCTTCGGGAAAACAAGCTGTAAATGCCCCAACCGGCAGTGATAATGAAAATACAAGCCTAAAGGAGGCTTTCAAGTATGACTTGATCGAGCACTTCAAACACATACCTGAACGACTGCACATCCTAGACTTATTACGAATGTCACCACAAACTCGTGATAGTCTCATTTCAGAACTGCAAAGGCTGAATCTGAATGTCGACAAACATGCCCCGCAAGTCCTGCAAATTGAAATGGACTATAGGGTCACAAAATCAAAAACCTCCTCAAAGGGAGAAAAGAAAAAAGCTGGAGGACCTTGCACTGAATGACTCTCGGTCCAAAAAGTCGCAAGTGCTACCATCATTTTCAATAAGGAAGACCTCCTGCTAGGCGAGACGAAGCACAACCGACCCTTGTACTTCACAGGGTATATCAAAGAGATGCCGATACACAAAGTCTAGATCGACCCGGGTTCTGCACTCAACCTCATCTCTACTTCGGCACTCGAAGAGCTGGGTATCACGCCTAGCAAACTAAGCCACACATATGTGCCCATCTTTGGATATGATGGGAGTGCTCAAAGGCCCATTGGCCGAATCCGGTTCAGGTTGCAAATCGGTGATCTTATTTCTAAGGTCACCGTATATGCAATAAAAACCCCTTCATGCTACAACATCCTTCTTGGACGCCCTTGGATACACGAGAACGGTGTCGTTCCTTTGACTCTACATCAATGCATGAAGTTTGTTGGCGATGACGGCTTGATACATCGAGTGTTTGCAGACAAAAAGCCCTTCAAAGGCAAGGAAGTCCATTTTGCAGACTCTTAGATGTACAAGGATGAAAAAGAAGAAAAGGAGGAGAAAATAACATCCTTTGCCGGCAATCTCCAAAAAGATAAAGGCAAGGCTCCTCAGCAATCATCGAAAGAAAACAAACCTTCCGGTAAACTCAGAGAGAGCAATCAGTCTCCCTTCGTCATCTCCTTCAAATCTTCCAAACCTTTGGTAATCACTACTAAAGCAAAGAAGACAAAGCAAAAGGTAAGGGGCAAATTTGCTGTCTCCTTCGTGTCTATCATACAAGACACAGATTCGGATTCAGAGACTGAAGACGATACATCGTCAAGCCAAGCTGATATTCAGCAAGTTTGGCCTGCTCTCATTCCATTGGAGACCCCTGCTGACGTAGAAGATCCTGTGTCTGCTACCTTCGTCGTTCCGGAAGCGTCGGCAGAAGAGAAACCAATCTTCTTCCATAGATCGAACGCTTCTTCATCAAACTGCCTGCTTGAGCCTTTCCAAAATGAAGGTATGCCTCAACTATCCTTGTATAGTTCGATGGCACAAGCTATCATGAAGAAAATGGGCTATGACGCTCAAAATCCAATTGGTTTGGGAGGTGGCCGTGGTATTCTCACACCATTGGAACCCACCCTGACCAACAGTCAGCTGGAAGATTGGAAACTCCACCGTCGCATAGACAAGTCTTCATACGCATTGGGGTATGATCCTGACACTCCAATGAGACAGCTGACACGAAGGCTGCAGAGTCGTTTTGCTGACCAAGCCTCAACATCTCATGTCAATGAAGACATCGATCTCCCTGGATATCTCTTTGGAGAGTTACCTGACAAGGACCCAGGAAGCTCGTCAAGTTGGTATGATTTCTCTGATGATGAAGAGGAATTGTCTGATGACACAGACGCACGGTTCTCTGATTCAGAAGAGCCATCGTCTCCAAAAGAAGTGCCTTACTTCGGCCCAGTTTCAGCTGGTGATTGGGATCATCTCAGAGCAAGTCTTGAGAAGAATAATGATCAAGAAGATTTATGGACAGAAACAGAGCCATGGTCTGAAAACGCCCTTGAAAATCCAGAAGGTCTTCTTAAGCTGGAAGCCTCCGAAAATATTGTGGAGGAACCACCTTCAAACCTTCCGACAGAAGATTTTGTTCAAAAGATAGACTTGGGAACACCAGATAACCCATGTCCTGTATTCATAAGCAAGAATATAAAGGATGAGGAGTTACCCGAGTATGTCTCTTTTCTTTGTGAGTTTGTTGATTGTTTTGCATGGTCTTACGCTGAAATGCCTGGCTTAGATCCCAAAATAGCAGTTCACAGACTCAACCTGTAAGAAAATATCAAGCCTGTCAAACAAGGCCAAAGAAGGTTCCATCCTAATGTGATGGACAAAATTGAACAAGAAGTTCAGAAACTCAAAAATGTTGGCATCTGTGAGGAACAGCATCCTGAATGGTTGGCCAACATCGTCCCTGTGACAAAGAAAAATGGGCAAATCAGAGTCTGTATTAACTATAGAGACCTGAATAATGCATGCCCCAAAGATGAATTCCCGCTCCCTATACCGGAGGTAATGATTGACAACACCTGCGGGTTTGAGCGAATGACTTTCATGGACTGCTTCTCTGGCTACAACCAAATAAAGATGCATCCCGAAGATGAAAGGCATACATCCTTTCGGAACCCATTTGGCGTGTATTGCTACACCGTCATGCCATTTGGTCTGAAAAATGTTGGTGCAACATATCAAAGGGCTATGATGAAGATATTCGAAGATATGCTGTACAAGACGGTCGAATGTTATGTTGATGACCTCGCCGTCAAAAGCAAAAGGAAAGAAGACCATCTCCAAGATCTTCGAGAAGTCTTCCTCCGGCTTCGCAAACACAAACTGCGAATGAATCCCTCAAATGCATCTTCGGTGTCTCATCGGGTAAGTTCCTCGGATTCATAGTTCGGAAAGCTGGAATAGAACTTGACCCCATCAAAGTCAAGGCAATTCTAGAACTGCCATCTCCAAGGATCCTAAGAGAATTAAAAGGACTTCAAGGAAGATTGGCATACATCCGATGGTTCATTTCCAATCTATCAGGAAAATGCCGTCCATTTTCTCGCCTGATGAAGAAAGGTGTAGACTTTGTTTGGGATGCTGAATGTGAAGCTGCATTTCAAGACATCAAGTCATACATGACCAAGCCTCCGGTGTTGGCTGTTCCCACAACTGGAAAACCATTCATCTTGTACACAAGAGCTCCCGACTATTCTTTGGGCGCTCTACTTGCACAAGAAAATGATGGAGGAAAAGAAGCCGCTCTATACTACCTCAGTCGCATGTTGGTACGTGCAGAGCATCACTATTCTCCAGTTGAAAAAGAATGCTTGGCAGTGATGTTCACCGTACAAAAGCTGCGTCACTATTTGCTGTCAAACATAGTATACCTGATATCGAGGATCAATCTCTTAAAGGTTTGTGTCACAAAAACAGGTTCTCTCAATGCCCGGCTGGCAAAATGGTCCATCCTTCTGTCACAATTTGATATTAGGTATGTACCACAAAAAGCAATAAAAGGGCAAGCTCTGGCAGACTTTCTCGCAGAGCATCCACTGCCTAAGGATTCTCCGCTCAGGGATAATCTCCTAGACGAACCTGTCTATAGCGTGGAGACTTCCTCACCAAATGCCTCCTGGAACATGTACTTCGATGGTGCAACCAGGACAAATGAAAAAGGAAAGCTGATATTAGGAATTAGCATTATCTTCATTAGCCCCGATAAATACATGATTCCACACGCATTTTCACTACTGGAACCATGTTCAAACAATGCAGCTGAGTACCAAGCTCTGATTATAGGATTGGAACTCACCCTCGAATCGGCATCACCATGCTGGAAGCATTTGGGGATTCTCAACTGATCGTCAACCAAATGAATCAGGAATATGAAATCAGGAAGCCTGATCTGTTGCCTTACTACAACAAGGCGCAATCGCTTCGTCAAAACTTTGACATCTGTCACATAACCCACATCCGCAGAGGTGAAAACATCCCTGCAGATGCCCTGGCTGGACTTGCTACATCCATGGCAACCCAAGAAGGGGAAAACATGCAAATTACAGTGTGTCAAAGAAGGATTCTCCCTCCTCTCAACACACACTAAGCAGTTGCTGAATGCCACCGAGTGGTCGGAGGTCGGATTTCCATCCTTAAACCTCCGATAGGCGACTGGAGGGATCCGTTCATTGATTATATTATGTTCAGAATCCTACCTGAAGATCCAAAAGGGCGGGTAAGTATCCAAAGACAAGCCCCAAACTTTCATTTGGATATTCCCTCCAAAATGCTTTACAGAAAATCCTTCAATGAAGTACTTCTACGCTGCTTGTCACAACAAGAGGCGGAAGAAACTCTAAAAGAAGTTCATGCTAGTCTTTGTGGAGCCCATTAGGCTGGTCCCAAGCTCTACGATCAGATAAAAAGGTTAGGTTATTATTGGCCTACCCTGGTGGCTGACGCAATACAATTTGCCAAACGTTGCCAATAATGCCAAGTTCATGGAGATTATATACACATGCCTCCAGAATGGCTACATCCTACAGCGATCTCATGGCCCTTTGAAGCCTGGGGTATGGAAATCATAGGTCCTATCTCTCCCCCGTCAAGCAAAGGTCATCACTTTAGCTTCGCCGCTACGGATTATTTCTCCAAGTGGTCAGAAGCATTTGCGTTCAGTGAAATGAAGACCTCGTCAGTCCCTCAATTTTTACGAACCAACATCATTTGTCACTTCGGCATACCTAAAAGATTCGTCCATGATAACGGACCACAATTCCGGGATCACAGATTCTACGGGTTCTGCAATAAATACAAAATCCAAAGTTGTCCTTCGACTCCGTATAACCCGGCAGCGGATGGACTAGCAGAAGCCTTCAACATGACACTCTGGAAAATTCTCAAGAAAATGGTCTCTACTCACAAAAGAGACTGGAGCGACAAACTGCCTGAAGCTTTATGGGCCTATCGGACTACCGTTCGAGGACCAAACCATAGCACACCATTCTCCTTGGTCTATGGATGTGAAGCAGTTGTCCCCCTAGAGGTACAAATTCCTTCCTTAAGGGTATCTCTACAAAATGAAATGACGCAAGAAAGCAACGTCAAATTAAGACTCCAAGAACTGGATAATCTCGATGAAAGACGACTCGAAGCTCTACAAAGCGTTGAGCTATACCAAGCACACATGGCAGGATCTTTTGACAAAAGGGTCAGGCAACGCACCCACAAAAACGGTGACTTGGTTCTTGCGGTGAAAAGGCCAATGGTTTTTGCCCACAAATCCAAAGGCAAATTCGAACCAAAATGGGAGGGACCCTTCGTCATCGACAAAGTCTTCTCTAATGGCGCATATGCTTTTCTAAACATGGAAGGTGACAGATGTATGCTGCCCATCAATGGCAAGTTCTTGAAGCGGTACTACCCTTGAAGACTTCCTACATCGGGTCAGAGCGATGCCTGCATGGCAAAAGCCTATTCCTAGGTACTTTCTCGTCAAACCCACACATTTTAGAGTTTTCATCCTTATGTTGAAATTTCTAAAAAGCCAAAAACAATGCTTACTTTCGATGTTTCATTTTTCAAAAAAAAAAAAAAAAAAAAACAAAATCAAACCCGAAATCCAAGTTTAAGAGCCTCTTCCCTAACTTGACCAAAACTTTCAATCCTTGAAACCAAAATTCATGGTTTGAAACAAAAATCAGGACTTAGGAATTTCCACCCTAGTCCACCCTGACTTTTACCACCAAAGATGGTTTTGAGTCAAAATTTACGACCCTCGTGTCTTTAAACAAAAAATGGTTTTTCAAAAAACCGTGGGGAAGCGACATTTAGTCGATACTCACACAAAACCCAAAAATCGGAAGGATGCGAACCCCATTCGATACTTCCAAAACCTCAAAATCGCAAGAAAGCGACACCTCGTTGATACTTGCAAAATTTCAAAAAAATCGTAGAGACACAACGTTTCAGTTGATATCCACAACCGAAATTTCAAAAAAAAAAAACAAAGGTTCGAAAAAACCTCAAATTTCAAAAATTGTGGGGAGGTGACATTCCATCGATACCCTCAAAACCAAATTTTTGAGAAAAAAGCAAGGAGGCGACATTCAGTCGATCCTTGCACCCAAATCCGCGAGGAAGCGACATTCCATCGATACTCGCAACCGAATGAGCAAGGAAGCGACATTCCATCGATACTTGCAATACCATTCAGCAGGGAGGCGACTCTTAGTCGATACTTGCAATTTTGAAAACCAAAAACCTGGCTTTCACGTCAAAACCCGGCTTTTATGCCAAAAACCTGGCTTTCATGCCAAAAAACCAAAATCTGGCTTCCATGCCAAGAAAACAAAAACCTGGCTTTCATGCCAAAAATCAAAAAATCTGGCTTCCATGCCAACAAAACAAAACTTGGTTTTAAAAAAAAAAACACTTGGCTTCTATGCCACAAAATCTGGCTTTCACACCAAACAAACAAAAATCGGCTTCTATGCCACAAAATTTGGCTCCCATGCCACAAAATCTTAGGCTTCCATGCCACAAAACCAAAACTTGGCTTTCACACCACAAAAATCGGCTCTCATGCCATCCAAAATTCGGCTTTCAAGCCATCAAAACTTGGCTTCCACGCCACACAAATCGGCTCCCATGCCACAAACAAAATTTTGGCTTTCACGCCATCCAAAACTCGGCTTTCATGCCATAAAAAAACCAGGCTTTTTGCCACAAAATCTGGCTTTCATGCCTAAAAAACCATTTCACAAAAGATTTTCACAAAATGACAACCTTTTGATCAAATTTTTAAACAAACCATTCCTATTCAATTTTTTCTTATATTTCATCAAAAGTGAATTTAAGTGAAATAAGGGGATACAAAAAAAAAAAAAAAAGTGCAAAAAATGTTTATACATGGAGGTACCAAAAGAAAAGAAGAAAAAGTTTGTTACAAATCAGGAGGCTAGTCCGACATGGTCTTCAGCCATAGGCTTAACTCACTTGGCCTTAGCTTCCGAAGCTTCCAAGCCGCGTTTCTTTAGAATCTTCGCATAAAAAGCGGTAGGCCGTTGCGATCCATCCTTAGCACGAGGAAGCTCTTCCCAGAGAATCTGCCATTGTTCATATTCTTGAGTCTTCCTCCAGAGATTGCTTTCGACCTCCTCAACTTGGTGAATGAGAGTCCTCTCTCTATCGCAAGCTTTCAAAGTGGCAGTCCACTTGGCAGCGGCTTGTTCTTCCAATAGCTCAAGGCGCTGTCTGGCTTCGGTGACCTCCCTATCAAGACGATGCAGGTCCTGTGTCAGCTCAATAATAACCAACTAGGTGACGTTCCTTTCCCGAATGAGCTGCTTCCGAGTCCTCGAGATCTCATTCAGTTCAGATTCGACCTCGCCGGAAGGCTTCAAAAACATTTCATTGAAGAAGTCATCATTTGGAAAGCTTTTGGTCTCAATCCACTTGTTGCCTATAGCGATGACTTCATCAACAAAAGCCTTGGCATCTGTAATGTCCAGACCGACTTCTTTGTTATCGGCAAGAATGTCTTGCACATGCTTCACCATGCGAAAACCAGCCTCCAAATGGCCAGAAGAAAGAGTCTCGACCCATGAGCTCAAGACTCTCTTCAACAACTTGCTCACAAACTGACGGGATGGCTCAGATGAAGACTCGCCATGCTCCGTTGGTCGACTACCCATGTCAGGCACCGTTGGAAGAGTAATCAAGAAGCTCTTTCCAATCGAAGCCGCTGGAGAAGGAATATCAGTAGGCGAACTCGCCTCTGCCTCATCAAAACTGGTGGAAGAAGCCCCTGATCCTGGATCGGTCACAGGTACCCCCTGCTCTGGTTCTGAAAAAGATAGAGGAACTTCTTCTGTCACCTCACAACCTGCCAATGAAAGATGAAAAAGGTATGAATATGATGTTGTCAAAAATCAAAATATCAAGATTATCATTACAAAGTACCTTCTTCGACGATTGGTGGAATGCTTTCTGCCTCCATGAGCTCATTCGAAGCATCATCAAAAGTTATGTCCATGGATGGCTCAAAGTCGTTGGAATCCTCTGGCAAGTCAGCTTGCAAAAAATACATATATATATATATATATATGTCAGCATGTGGCAGTAAAGAAAAACTATAAAAAAAAAAAAGTCGTACTAGGAGGAGATTCTGGATCTACTTCAGAATCTATGGGTTCTTCCTCAAATGCCACGATAGGATCCGTCACCGCCTCATCGGTTGGAACCTCGGGCATCATCAAACCATCATCTTCTGCCAAGAGAAAGAAAGCAGTAGATCAAAACAAAAGCTCTCATGAAATAAAAGAAATGGAAAGAGAAAAGGGAAAAACATACCATCATCAATGGTCTCTTCCCCTCGGCTTCTCTTCTCTGGAAGCTCTTCATCATCCCCTGATGCCTCCTCAACAATGATGGAAGGAATTTTCAGATCAGGAGAACTTTCCTACCGCCTCTGACTTCAGCGGTGTCCCCTTCTCCTCTTGCTCCTACGGGACAAACTGCTGGAAGCACCCTCCCCACCATCAAAATCAGGCCTCTCGCCAGAGTCCTCACTGGACGGTCTGCTCTTGCCAGTAGACTCCATGGAAGCCTTTGCTCGCTCGGCTTGTATCCAAGCAACAACCTCAGCCTCCTCCTCGGCAGGCTGTTCCAAGACCTCACCAGGTATCTTTTGTGCAGCTTCCAGTCTGATGACGTCCTGTTCTTCGAGAAAACCTGTCTATGCCTTTCTCCAGAAAGGAAAGCCGGAACTTCTTCTCGGCGTACTCTTTCTGACTTCCCAAGGCCCTTCCCGGAAGACGGCTTTACATCAAGCTCTTTCTTGGAAAGTCCCCGGTATGCTGAAAAGCTTTCCACAAACCATTTTGTGAAGCCAGCAGTCCGGAAAGTAGGCAACTCAGGATCAGAAATCAGGGCAGTAGTGTCTTCCGCGCTATAAAAGGCCCATGCATTTCTCCCGTCCTGCAGACCTCCAAAACGCTTCACTTGCTCGAAGGCGGTCCAACAACGCCTTGAGAGAAGCCCAACTGCGTGGCAAAACGTGAGGGAATATACAGCTGGATGTCGACGAAAAGATGTCTGTGGTACACCATCGTGCCGACACGTATGTTAAAAAGCCAACTCCTCTTTGCATTTGTCAAAGAATAATGTCTCCCAGACCCTGCCCTGGTCGAATCACGAGGGACACCAAAATCAAAAGCTTTCTTCCTCAAACCCAGAGAAAGCTTCATTGAAGACTGCCCCATCTCGACGTCCCAGAATCGTCGGATCCTCAAGCGGGCAGATAAAAGAGATTCGGAAACAGGCTTCCCTCTAGCCAACCAAATCATAAGCGGGTCATCGTCGTGAGCAGCACCCAATTGGTGGAAACTGGGACAGTGGTATACATACCACGAATAGAAAATGTGGGCAGAAAATACCCTGTTCATGGGATGCCCAAGCCGAACCAGGAATTTCCAGCAGCCTGCAGTTCGGTACACAAATAGGAGTAAAGAGCAGGCACCGAAGCAAACCGCTCTCCAAACGCCATCTGACAAGCCGGAAAAATGCAATGCGGCCTGATGTGCGTTCCATCTCGTCCAGTAAAAACAGCCTCACCCAGCCAATAAGTGAGGTAGACAGCGAGATCTCTCTGCAGCACAATGTCAAGATGAATGGCGTCTGTGCTTGCGAAGAATACCCTCAAATTCTCTCGCATGACGGAGATCTTCTTTCAATCCGGGTTCTTAGCCCTGGCTTCCTGGGTCGTACTCTCAGGAGACTCCCCGCTGTTAAAGAAGTTGGAAGACAAAATGCTACCACTCCTCCAACTGCTACACCGGACTTTCGAGCCCTCCTTCTCCTTCAAAAGATCATAGACGGCGACGAGCTAAAAGTACAAAAGCCTGAACTCCTCAGACTGCTCCCCAAGGATGCTGTCGATAGGCATAAACTTCTCATAGAGATTGCCGAGGATAGGCAGCCCAGTGATGGCACTCAGTTCCTTTAAAGAAAAACCAACCTCACCGTTCGTGACAACGAAGGTGGTTCCAGCATGGCCATAAAGGCCTCATCGGAGAAAATCATGGTTTGCCGAAAAGCGCGAACAGCATAAAAAATCTCTGCCTCCTTCAGAATGGCACTGCCAACCTGTAGGATGTAATCAGTCCACGACTCCCAGCTCGAGTCAGCACTGAAACGGCCATGAAGTCGAAAAGGCTTCACCCAATTGCTGCCATTGCCCTTGAAAATGCCAAGGCCCACCGATCTCAAATCGACCAAAGAATGGTCTGAACCTTCGTAGCCGCTGGCCGACATCAAAATGTCCATACGAGCAGGCGACTTCTCTGCAAAACCAGAAGGGCTGCCAACCAAAACCCCGGTCTTGATCACATTTGTCCTCTTCACCCAGCTTGGAGGATCTTCCCTCTTCGAGCATGTGGAGGAAAGGCTCATGATCGAGATTGTCCGATCGAAGGACGACCGGGTAGAAACAGTTCTCTTCTCACCATCAACTATGAAAGAGAACTGAAAACATCTCCTTTGGTATGTTGAATCGTCAGGGACGGCATCACCAAAGAAGAAGGTAGGCTTGGCCACAATGCTCTGATCGTCCATGACCCAGGGACGGTTGCTTACCATAATCTTATAATACTCCTCATCCTTGAGGGCAATCAAATGTTGCCTCATCTCATCTTGGTTGAGCGAGTCACACTCTTCCAAGTTCCTTTTAACATACTGAACCTCCTTTCAGGCCTGTTGTACGGCCGCATTAGAGGAACTGGTAGGACGGCGAGGCGCATCTGTGACTGGCTCCTTACCCTTGTTCATTCTGGAGGAACTACCTGCAAAGGATGGAAAGAAAAAAAAATCAATCATCAAAATGACAGAATTTTGCTAAAAAAAAAATCTAGCGAAATTTTGGCATGGTTCCGGGGCAATTCCAAAGAAAAGGGAAACACCCCGAAAGAAATAGGAGTGATGGACCCGTCTTTTTCTCTCTCTGCCTTCCTCCTTCCCGGGTCTGCAGGGGTGCGGCGGGGTGAAGAAAAAAAGAGGCGGGCATCAACATCTTTTTCTTTTCGTACGAGTATGCCAGAGTTTATATTCTACTTGGAATTTGAAGTGGTGATCCGGAGATTCACCTTTACAAGTAGAAAGGAAATCAAACTTTTTTTCTAACTTTCTATTGCATACATATTTAAAGAAAGACACAAGATTTTAAAATGCCGTGAGAGGCGATTTTGTTTAGTTTGCCGTGAAAGGCAGTTTTGTGCCGTAGAAGACGATTTTGCCATGGAATGCGATTTACAAATCTTATCAAGGATGAAAGACAATACAATAGAGAAGAAAGAAAAAGGGATTTGACATCTCAAGCGATTGTGGGGACTCGTTCAGATCGACGGTTGCGAGTCATGTATGGACTCCGCCATCGTACTTCAGTTGAGAACACTTGATGCTTTAGTTCACTTGGCTTGGCTTGGACCTTGGATTTTTAGAGGACAAAGGCCAAGGGAAGGTCTTATATCCAATAAAAAAACTAAGTAGACGGGCTGAAAAGCCGCATCTAGGCCATGTTGGATAGAAGAAAAGAAGAGATCTTGGGGGGGTGGCCCCCCAAGGGACTTCGATCACCTTGTAGAATTTGCAGCAGAGTTTCTTCAAAGTGAGAGAACTTCTTTTTTTGCAGAGAATTCTTCAGGATAGTTTTCAGACAATTTTTCAGGATCCTTCAGATGACTTTTTCTTCGGGGCCCTTTTCCCTTTGGAATGACTGCCTATTCATAGGCTTTTGGTGGCCATTAGGAGGGTTTTATGGGCATTAATGGTATTAATGCTCCATTATGGGAGGAGTTACAAGTATTTAATTCTTTATATTGTAACTCCTTTTTCTTGGATTTTGATTGGCCGATGGAGAATAATGGGCATTTCATCTCCATGATGATGGGAGTTTCATGATTAATTACCATGATTAATCTCCATAATGATAAGAGTTACATGGTTAATTGTCATGATTAATTGGACTTGTAACTCCCATTTCTTGGCTTTTGATTGGGCCGTTCAAAATAATGAGTTAATGACCCTAATAAATTGCCATAAAAGGGTCATTTAACTTCATTAATTGGCCGTCGAGTCACTTGAAGAGTCGCAGGCCGCGCCGCGTCTTTTGGAATTCTTCTTGCGATGATAATCGATGGATTCGTACGTTGCTTGATGTCGAATGACGATGAAAATTCAGAGATTGGTTGCCACCAATGGGTCGGCAACATCTGTCCAGTCTTTTTCTTGATCGGTAGGGCAGAAAGTGTGCTTTCTTGGTCGGCGAGTTGGCAGTTTCAGAGTGTCCGATCATGATCAAAGGATTTTGATGGCAGATCCGTGATGTTGACGAAGATCGACGGATATCATGCCTCAAAAATCAGATTTTAAGAAAATCACAGGGGCCAAACATTGCGAAACGAGAAAAAGAATGGAAAAACGGCGCTTTTGGCGGAAATCCGGCGACCCGGATTTCCAGGGTCGCCGGAGATCTTGGACTTTGGTCCACTTTCCAGTCGCCTTCCGGTCACCGTTTCTTAGTCGTTTCTCGGGCTTTTTCACTTCTGTTTTCTCCTGTATCTTTCTTTGATATTTCTCCTCATTTATTGGCTGAATTCCTCTGAAGAAAACCTATCGAAAGGCTGTGCAAATCAGAGCACAAAGTTTCCTATTTTTGGAAAAGCCGAAGACTCTATAGCCGATTTTTCCGTCAAGAGTTGAAACTGGGTCAAACGATGTCGGAATGACCTGAAATTTGACATGGGAGCTTCTTGGGCATTAGATAGGACCAACCATGGGCTTTTATTTGAGTTTTGAAGCTGTTTGGGGTCCCGTCGATGCTTGACTTGATTTCACCATGCGGAAGATGTTGAGCTTTGATGTACGGTCATCCGATGTCCGATTGACCTGAAATTTGATGGGGAGCCTGTTGGAGTTATTTTGAGATGATCCATTAGCTCCAATTTGGGTGCCATGGTCCCAGGGAGCTTCACCGCCGGTAGGCTTGGTTTTGCTTCGGAGCATCAAAACTGGGTCAAACGTTGTCGGAATGACCTGAAATTTGACGTGCAGCCCTTTGGAAGCATGCAGAAGCTACTCATGTGTTTTGTTTGATGAGTGGCAGCATCGGAGGTTCTCGCCGCCGGGAGGCCTGATTTCGCCGTTTGAGAGGTAATGGAGGGCCAAACGGTGTCCGTTTGACTTGAAATTCGACATGGAGCCTTTTGGAGGTATTTTGAGACCATCCATAGGCTCTGATCGAAGATTTGATGTTTTTGACACTGTCGACGTCGAGAGCTCACGCTCAGCTGTTGGAGGTTTGAAGTTAGACCAAATGGTGTCGAAATGGGCCGAAACTTCATGTGTACCCTTCTTTTGGCTACTTTGAAAGATCTTGTAGTTTTTGTTTGGTTTTGTCAAGATCTGATGCTTGAAGCAGCTTTGCCTGTTTGTAGTAGGATGCGGCTCCATATAGCTTTTGATGTTGATGAGGCAAAGTGACATTTTTGGTGTCAACACATGCCCCCTCGAGGTACAGCGACAAATTGGATAGCCTTTGCAGTCGATGTGCCTCGAAGAAAACTTTGAAGGAGAACTTCTGACTTGACCAAGAGTCTCTGAGCATTTTTCTTGATAGTGTAGCCTTTTGAGTTTCCAAGGGAATTTTATGGCAGTGAGAGACGTCACGTGCCATCTCAAAGCAAAATTTTGAAAATGACATTTGGATTGGGTTTTTGGGTTTTGGATTTTCTTTTTGACCTTGTGAACCTAAAGGCTTTGCGTTGCGCGTCAGGTGGTCAAGAAGGTTTTTGGTTTTTTACCTTGGTTTTTGGTAGAGAATATCTAAAAAATATCTTTACTTGGAGAGGATCTCTCAAGTTTTCTTGATTTTGGAGAGATTTTCTCAAAGTATCTTTCTTTGGGAGAAAGTTTCTCATAATCCCTCTCTTTTTGGAGAGAATTTCTCAAAAGATCTCCCCACTGGGAAAGAATATCCCATAATTCCTTTCTTTTAGGAAGTTCACTAATTTGTAACACTTACCTCCTTCCTTTTCTCCTCCTTTCCTCTTTTGGTTTGCTCTCTTCTATAAAAGCAAGGGGATGGGATCTCTTGTTGCTATTGCTCTCTTTTTGCAAAAGTCTTCCAGATCAAGAATTCTCCTTTTTCTTCAAAGATCTTCAAGCTTTTTCTTCTTCTTCTCCATCAATGGCTTCAAGTAACTTTCTTTTTTTTTTTCCTAAGAAACCCCATGTACGAATAGAAAAAGGTTTTCATTCTTTCATTTTCTTTTCTTTTCTTTTTCTTTCTCTTCTTTTTTTTCTCTTTTTCACGTGCATCCTTTTTTTTTTGCACGTTTTTTTTTTCTTTTTTCTTTCTTTCTTCTTTTTTTCTTTCTTCTTTTTTCCTTTCTTCTTTTTCTTTTTTTTTTCTTTTTCTTGCACGGTTTTCTCTCTCTCTGTTTTTTTTACCATGGCCTTTTTTATTATTTTTTTTCTCACGGTTTCTCTGTTTTTTTTTTACCTTGTGTTTTTTTTTATCTCTTTTTTTTTTGTGTGGGCTTGTACGGGCAAAAAATTTTCTTTCTTTTTTTTTTGAATTCTGAGATGCGCATGCATGACAACTTTCCTTCTATGCATTTTTTTTGGAAGATGGAATTGGAAGTATGATAGTGCACACCTGGAAATCTTTTCGCAAGTCTTGGGATTTGGAGCTCGCAGCAATGTTGAGCCCTTTCTTGGTCTTGCGGGGATTTTCTGAGGAGCTTTGCAAGTTTTGGATTCTGGAGCTCGCAGCAATGTTGAGCCATTTTCCGATCTTGCGGATATTTGATAAGCTTTGGCTTGCTCTCGTAGCAATGTTTGAGTTCGAGCATTCTTCAAGAATTTTCCATGATTATGGGCTCGCAGCGATGTTGAGCCCATCTTCAAGCTCCTATTTCTTTCGGGGTGTTTCCCTTTTCTTCGGAATTACCTCGGAATCATGCCAAAATTTCGATAGATTTTTTTAGCAAAATTCTGTCATTTTGATAATTGATTTTTTTTTCTTTCCATCCTTTGCAGGTAGTTCCTCCAGAACGAACAAGGGTAAAGAGCTGGTCACTGATGCGCCTCGCCGTTCTACCAGATCCTCTAATGGGGCCGTACAGCAGGCCTGAAAGGAGGTTCAGTATGTTGAAAGGAACTTGGAAGAGTGTGACTCGCTCAACCGAGATGAGATGAGGCAACGTTTGATTGCCCTCAAGGATGAGGAGTATTATAAGATTATGGTAAGTAACCGTCCCTGGGTCACGGACGATCAGAGCATTGTGGCCAAGCCTACCTTCTTCTTTGGTGATGCCGTCCCTGACGATTCAACATACTAAAAGAGATGTTTTCAGTTCTCTTTCATAGTTGATGGTGAGAAGAGAACTGTTTCTACCCAGTCGTCCTTCGATCGGACAATCTTGATCATGAGCTTTTCCTCCACATGCTCGAAGAGGGAAGATCCTCCAAGCTGGGTGTAGAGGACAAATGTGATCAAGACCGGGGTTTTTGTTGGCGGCCTTTCTGGTTTTGCAGAGAAGTCGCCTGCCCGTATGGACATTTTGATGCCAGCCAGCGGCTACCAAGGTTCAGACCATTCTTCGGTCGATTTGAGACTGATGGGCCTTGACATTTTCAAGGGCGATGGCAGCAATTGGGTGAAGGCTTTTCGACTTCGTGGCGGTTTCAGTGCTGACTCGAGCTGGGAGTCATGGACTGATCACATCCTGCAGGTTGGCGGTGCCATTCTGAAGGAGGCCGAGATTTTTGATGCGGTTCGCGCTTTTCGGCAAACCGTGGTTTTCTCCGATGAGGCCTTTATGGCCATGCTGGAGTCGTTCCTTACACATACCAACACCTTCGTTGTCACGAACGATGAGATTGGTTTTTCTTTAAAGGAACTGAGTGCCATCACTGGGTTGCCTATCCTCAGCAATCTCTATGAGGAGTTTATGCCTGTCGACAGTGTCCTTGAGGAGCAGTCTGAGGAGTTCAGGCTTTTGTTCTTTCAGCTCGTTGCCTTCTATGATTTTTTGAAGGAGAAGGAGGGCTCGAAAGTTCGGTGTAGCAGTTGGAGGAGTGGTAGCTTTTTGTCTTCCAACTTCTTTGACAGCGGGGAGTCTCCTGAGAGTACGACCCAGAAAGCCAGGGCTAAGAACCCGGATTCGAAGAAGATCTCCGTCATGAGAGAGAATTTTAGGGTATTCTTCGCAAGCACAGGGGCCATTCATCTTGACATTGCGCTGTAGAGAGATCTCGCTGTCTACCTCACTTATTGGCTGGGTGAGGCTGTTTTTACTGGACGAGATGGAACGCACATCAGGCCGCATTGCATTTTTCCGGCTTGTCAGATGGCGTTTGGAGAGCGGCTTGCTTTGGTGCCTGCTCTTTACTCCTATTTGTATACCGAACTGTAGGCTGCTGCTTTCCTGGTTCGGCCTGGGCTTCCCATGAACAGGGTATTTTCAACCCACATTTTCTATTCGTGGTATGTATACCACTGTCCCAGTTTCCACCGATTGGGTGCTGCTCAAGACGATGACCCGCTTATGATTCGGTTGGCTAGAGGGAAGCCTGTTTTCGAATCTCTTTTATCTGCCCGCTTGAGGATCCGACGATTCTGGGACGTCGAGATGGGGCAGTCTTCAGTGAAGCTTTCTCCGGGTTTGAGGAAGAAGGCTTTTGATTTTGGTGTCTCCCGTGATTCGACCAAGGCAGGGTCTGGGAGACACTATTCTTTGACAAATGTAGAGAAGAGTTGGCTTTTTAACATACGTGTCGGCACGATGGTGTACCGCAGATAACTTTCCGTCGACATCCAGCCGTATGTTCCCTCGCGTTTTGCCATGAAGTTGGGCTTCTCTCAAGGCGTTGTTGGAGCTCCTTCGAGCAAGGTGAAGCATTTTGGAGGTTTGCATGACGGGAGAATGCATGGGCCATTTATAGCGGGGAAGACACTACTGCCCTGATTTCTTATTTTGAGTTGCCTACTTTCCGGACTGCTGGCTTCACAAAATGGTTTGTGGAGAGCTTTTCAGCATACCGGGGGCTTTCCAAGAAAGAGCTTGATGTAAAACAGTCTTCCGGGAAGGGCCTTGGGAAGTCAAATGGTGTTTGCCGAGAAGAAGTTTTGGCTTTCCTTTCTGGAGAAAAGCACAGAACAGGTTTTCTCGAGGAACAGGACGTCATCAGATCAGGAGCTGCACAAGAGATTCCTGATGAGGTCTTGGAGCAGCTCGCCGAGGAGGAGGCTGAGGTCGCTGCTTGGATACAAGCAGAGCGAGCAAAGGCTTCCATGGAGTCTACTAGCAGGAGCAGACCATCCAGTGGGGACTCTGGCGAGGGGCCCGATTTCGATGGTGGGGAGGGTGCTTCTAGCAGTTCGTCCCGTAGGAGCAAGAGGAGAAGAGGACACCGCTGAAGTCAGAGGCGGCACGAAAGTTCTCCTGATCTAGAAATTCCTTCCACCATTGTTGAGGAGGCATCAGGGGATGATGACGAGCCTCCAGAAAAGAGAAGCCGAGGGGAAGAGACCATTGATGATGGTATGTTTTTCCCTTTTCTCTTTCCATTTCTTTTCTTTCATGAGAGCTTTTGTTTTGATCTACTACTTTCTTTCTTTTGGCAGAAGATGATGGTTTGATGATGCCCGAGGTTCCGACCGATGAGGCGGTGACGGATCCTATCATGGCATCTGAGGAAGAACCCAGAGATTTTGAAGTAGATCCAGAATCTCCTCCTCGTATGACTTCTTTTTTTTTCTCTCTCTTTGTTTTTCTTTACTGCCACTTGCTAACATATATATATATTTTTTTGTCAGCTGACTTGCCAGAGGATTCCGACGACTTTAAGCCGTCCATGGACATAACTTTTGATGATGCTTCGGATGAGCTCATGGAGGCAGAAAGCATTCCACTAGTCGTCGAACAAGGTACTTTGTAATGATAATCTTGATATTTTGATTTTTGACAAGATCATATTCATACCTTTTTCATCTTTCATTGGCAGGTTGTGAGGTGACAGAAGAAGTTCCTCTATCTTTTTCAGAACCAGAGCAGGGGGTACCTGTGACCGGTCCAGGAGTAGGGGCTTCTTCCGCCAGTTTTGATGAGGCAGAGGCGAGTTCGCCTACTGATATTCCTTCCCCAGGGGATCCGATTGGAAAGAGCTTATTGATTACTTTTCCAACGGTGCCTGACATGGGTAGTCGACCAACGGAGCATGGCGAGTCTTCATCTGAGCCATTCCGTCAGTTTACGAGGAAGGTGTTGAAGAGAGTCTTGAACTCATGGGTCGAGACTCTTTCTTCTGGCCATTTGGAGGCCGGTTTTGGCTTGGTGAAGCATGTGCAGGACATTCTTGCCGATAGCGAAGAAGTCGGTCTGGACATTATAGATGCCAAGGCTTTTGTTGATGAAGTCATCGCTCTAGGCAACAAGTGGATTGAGACCAAGAGCTTTCCAAATGATGTCTTCTTCAACGAGACGTTTTTGAAGCCTTCCAGCGAGGTCAAATCTGAACTGATTGAGATCTCGCGGACTCGGAAGTAGCTCGTTCGGGAGAGGAACGTCACCGAGTTGGCTATTATTGAGCTGACACAGGACCAGCACCGTCTTGATAGAGAGGTCACCGAAGCCAGATAACGCCTTGAGCTATTGGAAGAACAAGCCGCTGCCAAGTGGACTGCCGCTTTGAAAGCTCGCGATAGAGAGAGGACTCTCATTCGCCAAGCTGAGGAGGTCGAAAGCAATCTCCGGAGGAAGACTCAAGAATATGAACAATGGCAGATTCTCTAGGAAGAGCTTCCTCGTGCTGAGGATGGATCGCGACGGCCCACTACTTTTTATGGGAAGATTCTGACGAAATGCATCCTGAAAGCTTTGGAGGCTAAGGCCAAGTGTTTGCTTGAGGAGTTAAGCCTATGGCTGAAGACCATGTCGGACTAGCCTCCTGACATGTAACAAACTTTTTCTTCTTTTGTTTTGGTACCTCCATGTATAAACATTTTTGGCACTTTTTTTTTTTTTTGTATCCCCTTATTTCACTTAAATTCACTTTTGATGAAAACATAAGAAAAATTTGAATGGGAATGGTTTGTTTGAAAATTTGATCAAAAGGTTGTCATTTTGTGAAATTCTTTTGTCAAATGGTTGTTTTTAGGCATGAAAGCTAGATTTTGTGGCAAAAAGCCTGGTTTTTAAGATGGCTTGAAGGCCGAATTTTGGATGGTGTGAAAGCCAAAATTTTGTTTGTGGCATTGAAGCCGGTTTTTGGCATGAGAGCCGGTTTTTGTGGCGCGAAAGCCAAGTTTTTTTTGTGGCATGGAAGCCGGTTCTTGGCATGAGAGCCGATTTTTGTGGCGTGAAAGCCAAGTTTTGGTTTTGTGGCATGAGAGCCAAAGATTTTGTGGCATGGGAGCCAAATTTTGTGGCATGGAAGTCGAGTTTTGGTTTTGTGGCATGAGAGCCAAAGATTTTGTAGCATGGGAGCCAAATTTTGTGGCATAGAAGCCGAGTTTTTTTAAAACCAAGTTTTGTTTTGTTGGCATGGAAGCCAGATTTTTTGATTTTTGGCATGAAAGCCAGGTTTTTGTTTTGTTGGCATGGAAGCCAGTTTTTGGTTTTTGGCATGAAAGCCAGGTTTTTGGCATAAAAGCCGGGTTTCGGCGTGAAAGCCAGGTTTTTGGTTTTAAAAAATGCAAGTATCGACTAAAAGTTGCCTCCCGACTGAATGGTATTGCAAGTATCGATGGAATGTCGCTTCCTTGCTCATTCGGTTGCGAGTATCGATGAAATGTCCCTTCCTCGCGGATTTGGGTGCAAGTATCAACTGAATGTCGCCTCCTTGTTTTTTTCTCAAAAATTTGGTTTTATGGGCATCGATGGAATGTCGCCTCCCCACGATTTTTGAAATTTGAGGTTTTTTCGAACCTTTGTTTTTGGTTTTGAAATTTGGGTTGTGGATATCAACTGAAATGTTGTGTCTCCACGATTTTTTTGAAAATTTGCAAGCATCGACGAGGTGTCGCTTTCTTGCGATTTTGAGGTTTTGGAAGTATCGAATGGGGTTCGCATCCTTTCGATTTTTGGGTTTTGTGTGAGTATCGACTAACGTCGCTGCCCCACGGTTTTTTGAAAAACCATTTTTTGTTTAAAGACACGAGGGTTGTAAATTTTGACTCAAAACCATCTTTGGTAGTAAAAGTCAGGGTGGACTAGGGTGGAAATTCCTAAGTCCTGATTTTTGTTTCAAACCATGAATTTTGGGTTCAAGGATTGAAAGTTTTGGTCAAGTTAGGGAAGAGGCTCCTAAACTTGGATTTCGGGTTTGATTTTGTTTTTCTTTTTTTGAACAATGAAACATTGAAAGTAAGCATTGTTTTTGGCTTTTTAGAAATTTCAACATAGGGATGAAAACTCTAAAAGGGGTGGGTTTGACGAGCAAGTACCTAGGAATAGGCTTTGGCCATGCAGGCATCGCTCTGACCCGATGTAGGAAGTCTTCAAGGGTAGTACCGCTTCAAGAACTTGCCATTGATGGGCAGCATACATCTGTCACCTTCTATGTTTAGAAGAGCATATGAGCCATTGGAGAAGACTTTGTCGATGACGAAGGGTCCCTCCCATTTTGGTTCGAATTTGCCTTTGGATTTGTGGGCAAAAACCATTGGCCTTTTCACCGCAAGAACCAAGTTACACTTTTTGTGGGCGCGTTGCCTAACCCTTTTGTCAAAAGATCCTGCCATGCGTGCTTGGTAAAGCTCAACGCTTTGTAGAGCTTCGAGTCATCTTTCATCAAGATTATCCAGTTCTTGGAGTCTCAATTTGACGTTGCTTTCTTGCGTCATTTCATTTTGTAGAGATACCCTTAAAGAAGGAATTTGTACCTCTAGGGGGACAACTACTTCACATCCATAGACCAAGGAGAATGGTGTGCTATGGGTTGGTCCTCGAACGGTAGTCCGGTAGGGCCATAAAGCTTCAGGCAGTTTGTCGCTCCAGTCTCTTTTGTGAGTAGAAACCATTTTCTTGAGAATTTTGCAGAGTGTCTTGTTGAAGGGTTCTGCTGGTCCATTCGCTACCGGGTTATACGGAGTCGAAGGACAACTTTGGATTTTGTATTTGTCGCAGAACCTATAGAATTTGTGATCCCTGAATTGTGGTCCGTTATCATGGACGAATCTTTTAGGTATGCCGAAGGGACAAATGATGTTGGTTCGTAAGAATTGAAGGACTGACGAGGTCTTCATTTCATTGAACGCAAATGCGTCTGACCACTTGGAGAAATAATCCGTAGCGGCGAAGATGAAGCGATGACCTTTGTTTGACGAGGGAGAGATAGGACCTATGATGTCCATACCGCAGGCTTCGAAAGGCCATGAGATCGCTGTAGGATGTAGCCATTCTGGAGGCATGTGTACATAATCTCCATGAACTTGGCATTATTGGCAACGTTTAGCAAATTGTGTTGCGTCAGCCACCATGGTAGGCCAATAATAACGTAACCTTTTTATCTGATCGTAGAGCTTGGGACCAGCCTGATGGGCCCCACAAAGACCAGCATGAACTTCTTTTAGAGTTTCTTCCTCCTCTTGTTGTGACAAGCAACGTAGAAGTACTCCATTGAAGGATTTTCTGTAAAGCATTTTGGAGGGAATATCCAAATGAAAGTTTGGGGCTCGTCTTTAGATACTTACCCGCTCTTTTGGATCTTCAGGTAGGATTCCGAACATATTATAATCAATGAACGGATCCCTCCAGTCGCCTATCGGAGGTTTTAGGACGGAAATCCGACCTCCGACCACTCGGTGGCATTCAGCAACTGCTTGCTGTGTGTTGAGAGGAGGGAGAATCCTTCTTTGACACACTGTAATTTGCATGTTTTTCCCCTTCTTGGGTTGCCATGGATGCAGCAAGTCTAGCCAGGGCATCTGCACGGATGTTTTCACCTCTGCGGATGTGGGTGATGTGACAGATGTCAAAGTTTTGACGAAGCGATTGCGCCTTGTTGTAGTAAGGCAACAGAACAGGCTTCCTAATTTCATATTCCTGATTCATCTGGTTGGCGATCAATTGAGAATCCCCAAATGCTTCCAGCATGGTGATGCCAGATTCGAGGGCGAGTTCCAATCCTATAATCAGAGCTTGGTACTCAGCTGCATTGTTCGAACATGGTTCTAGTAGTGAAAATGCGTGTGGAATCATGTATTTATCGGGGCTAACAAAGAGAATGCCAATTCCCGATATCGGCTTTCCTTTTTCGTTTGTCCTGGTTGCACCATCAAGTACATGTTCCAGGAGGCATTTGGTGAGGAAGTCTCCACGCTGTAGACAGGTTCGTCTGGGAGATCATCCGTGAGCAAAGAATCCTTAGGCAGTGGATGCTCTACGAGAAAGTCTGCCAGAGCTTGACCTTTGATTGCTTTCTATGGTACATACCTAATATCAAATTGTGACAGAAGGGTGGACCATTTTGCCAGTCGGGCATTGAGAGAACCTGCTTTTGTGACAAGGACCTTTAAGAGATTGATCCTCGATATCAGGTATACTGTGTTTGACAGCAAATAGTGACGCAACTTTTGTGCGGCGAACATCACTGCCAAGCATTCTTTTTCTACTGGAGAGTAGCGATGCTCTGCACCTACCAACATGCGACTGAGGTAGTATAGAGCAGCTTCTTTTCCTCCATCATTTTCTTGTGCAAGTAGAGCGCCTAAAGAATAGTCGAGAGCTCTTGTGTACAAGATGAATGGTTTTCCGGTTGTGGGAATAGCCAACACCGGAGGCTTGGTCAGGTATGACTTGATGTCTTGAAATGCAGCTTCACATTCAGCATCCCAAACAAAGTCTACACCTTTCTTCATTAGGCGAGAAAATGGACGGCATTTTCCTAATAGATTGGAAATGAACCGTCGGATGTGTGCCAATCTTCCTCGAAGTCCTTTTAGTTCTATTAGGGCCCTTGGAGATGGCATTTCTAGAATTGCCGTAACTTTGATGGGGTCAAGTTCTATTCCAGCTTCCCAAACTATGAATCCGAGGAACTTACCCGATGAGACATCGAAGAAGCATTTGAGGGGATTCATTCGCAGTTTGAGTTTCCGAAGCCAGAAGAAAATTTCTTGAAGATCTTGGAGATGGTCTTCTTTCCTTCTGCTTTTGATGGCGAGGTCATCAACATAACATTCGACCGTCTTGTGCTACATATCTTGGAATATCTACATCATGGTCCTTTGATATGTTGCACCAGCATTTTTCAGACCAAATGGCATGACAGTGTAGAAATACACGCCAAATGGGGTCCGAAAGGATGTATGCCTTTCATCTTCGGGATGCATCTTTATCTGGTTGTAGCTAGAGAAGCCGTCCATGAAAGTCATTCACTCAAACCCGCAGGTGTTGTCAATCATTACCTTCGGTATGGGGAGCGGGAATTCATCTTTGCGGCATGCATTATTCATGTCTCTATAGTCAATACAGACTCTGATTTGCCCATTTTTCTTTGTCACAGGGACGATGTTGGCCAACCATTCAGGATGCTGTTCCTCGCAGATGAAGCCAACGTTCTTGAGTTTCTGAACTTCTTGTTCAATTTTGTCCATCACATCAGGACGGAATCTTCTTTGGCCTTGTTTGATAGGCTTGATATTTTCTTGCAGGTTGAGTTTGTAAACTGCTATTTTGCGATCTAAGCCAGGCATTTCAGCGTAAGACCATGCAAAACAATCAAAAAGTCACGAAGAAAGGAGACATACTCGGGTAACTCCTCATCCTTTATATTCTTGCTTATGAATACAGGACGTGGGTTATCTGGTGTTTCCAAGTCTATCTTTTGAACAGAATCTTCTGTCGGAAGGTTTGAAGGTGGTTCCTCCACAATATTTTTGGAGGCTTCCAGTTTAACAAGACCTTCTGGATTTCCAAGGGTTTTTTCAGACCATGGCTCCGTTTCTATCCATAAATCTTCTTGATCGGTATTCTTCTCAAGACTTGCTATGAGATTATCCCAATCACCAGCTGAAACTGGATCGAAGTAAGGCACTTCTTTTGGAGACGATGGCTCTTCAAAATCAGAGAACTGTGCGTCTGTGTCATCGGACAATTCCTCTTCATCATAAGAGAAATCATACCAATTTGATGAGCTTCCTGGGTCCCTGTCGGGTAACTCTTCAAAGAGATATCCAGGGAGATCGATGTCTTCATTGACATGAGATGTTGAGGCTTAGTCGGCAAAACGACTCTGCAGCCTTTGTGTCAGCTGTCTCATTGGAGTGTCAGGATCATACCCCAATCCGTATGAAGACTTGTCTATGCGACGGTGGAGTTTCCAATCTTCCAGCTGACTTTTGGTCAGGGTGGGTTCCAATGGTGTGAGAATACCACAGCCACCTCCCAAATCAATTGGATTTTGAGCGTCATAGCGCATTTTCTTCATGATAGCTTGTGCCATCGGACTATACAACGATAGTTGAGGCATACCTTCATTTTGGAAAGGCTCAAGCAGTCAGTTTGATGAAGAAGCGTTCGATCTATGGAAGAAGATTGGTTTCTCTTCTGCCAACGTTTCCGGAATGACGAACGTAGCAGACGCAGGATCTTCTACGTCAATAGGGGTCTCCAATGGAGTGAGAGCAGGCCGAACTTGCTGAATATCAGCTTGGCTTGACAATGTTCGTCTTCAGTCTCTGAATCTGAATCCGTGTCTTGTATGATAGACACGAAGGAGACAGCAAACTTGCCCCCTGTCTTTTGCTTTATCTTCTTTTCTTTAGTGGTGATTACCAAAGGTTTGGAAGATTTGAAGGAGATGACGAAGGGAGACTGATTGCTCTCTTTGAGTTTACCGGAAGGTTTGTTTTCTTCCGATGATTACTAAGGAGCCTTGCCTTTATCTTTTTGGAGATTGCCGGCAAAAGATGTTATTTTCTCCTCCTTTTCTTCTTTTTCATCCTTGTACATCTGAGAGTCTGCAAATGGACTTCCTTGCCTTTGAAGGGCTTTTTGTCTGCAAACACTCGATGTATCAAGCCGTCGTCGCCAACAAACTTGATGCACTGATGTAGAGTCGAAGGAACAACACCATTCTCGTGTATCCAAGGGCGTCCAAGAAGGATGTTGTAGCATGAAGGGGTTTCTATTGCATATACGGTGACCTCAGAATTAAGATCACCGATTTGCAACCTGAACAGGATTTTTGCCAATGGGCCTTTGAGCACTCCCATTGTATCCAAAGATGGACACAGACGTATGGCTTAGTTTGCTACGCGGGATACCCACCTCTTCGAGTGCCGAAGTAGAGATGAGGTTGAGTGCAGAACCCGGGTCGATCTGAACTCTATGTATCGGTATCTCTTTGATGTACCCTGTGATGTACAAGGGTCGGTTGTGCTTCATCTTGCCCAGCAGGAGGTCTTCCTTATTGAAGGCAATGGTAGCACTTACGACTTTTTGGACCGAAAGGCATTCAGTGCAAGGTCCTCCAGCTTCTTTCTTTTCTCCCTTTGAGGAGGTTTTTGATTTTGTGACCCTATAGTCCATTTCAATTTGCGGGACTTGCGGGGCAAGTTTGTCGACATCCAGATTCAGCCTTTGCAGTTCTGAAATGAGACTATCACGAGTTTGTGGTGACATTCATAATAAGTCTAGGGTGTGTAGTCGCGCAGGTATGTGTTTGAAGTGCTCGATCAAGTCATACTTGAAAGCCTCCTTTAGGCTTGT
The DNA here is from genome assembly GCA_029852735.1 of Persea americana. NCBI lineage: Eukaryota > Viridiplantae > Streptophyta > Magnoliopsida > Laurales > Lauraceae > Persea > Persea americana. The sequence goes on from CM056813.1 coordinate 35,339,196, forward strand.
ATTTTCATTATCACCACCGCTTGGGGCATCAACAACTTGTTTTCCCGAAGGATTTACATAAGAAGAAGAAGAAGGTTGGTTATAGTTTTTGTGGTAATCCCGGCCAGAGCGGGTACCTTTCCCAACTTCAAAAGCTTCTAGAGGTGGTTCTTCTTTCGGAAGACCCCCTTCGGGCTCAAGGGGCTGATCTTCCCCATTTGCTGAAAACGCCTCTGCAGTAGCCTTGCTGTCTTCAGTTATTGCGTTGCATGGAGCATTTTCCGGGAACAATTCCTGAACAACTTCCAACAACTTTTCTTCTTTGTCCAGTATTTCATCGGTCCAGACATCTCCCATGAGGTTGGATAATTGGGACCAATTGACTGGGTTTTCTTTGAAGACTTCATCAGCCAGAGCTTATTCCTGGTGATCAATCCGAATAGGCTTGAATTCTGATGTCACCGTTTCAGGAGACGATGGCTGAGAAGGTGCTATCTCAGTGGAAGTCACTCGAGAATATGTAGCTCCAGAAGATATGCTACCGGATACATTTTGAGAGTCCGTGGCCTCAGCAGATGGAGCTTCAGAGGCACTATCATCCTGAACTATCACATTACAGGCAACTTCGATAGAAGATGCCTCCATAATGGATCGTTGGGAATCAGACTCATCCTCCGATGTAAGAGGATCATCAATCCAGCAACTTTCTTCATTTTCCGGAGTCACTAGAGGAGATGCTTGTAGATTTTCCGGGACTTCCGGTTCTGGATTTTGATGAAGTTGGTTGATGCGATCCTGCTCCTACTCTATGGCTAGACGTTGTAAGATCCTCGCATATTCTTCAAGATCGGGCATAGGAGCCAAATCTTCTTCTTCATCTGCCCCTTGTGGTTCGACCTGGTTGGGATCCACTAGAGCATTTGTTTAAACTGTGTTAATAGCATTTTGGGCAGCCTCTCAGTCTTCATCATCATCAGACCAGGATCCTTGTGGCTGGAAGGGGTTATACCAGATTACTGGCATAAGGTGGGATTCCGGGATCCATTCTTCATCGGAGAGATATTCTCCGGTTTCAAGGGATTCCTCCCACTCATCGGTTTCACCGGCAGTGTCACTGGACTCGTATCCATTCATGGAGAATCCAACTACCGAGTTACAAGAGTATGATGCACCCTGCGTAGTCTCATCTCCGAGTCGTGGTGGCATGAAATCACTAAAAGTGAATTTTCTTATCACTCTTGGAACTTTGGGGAGAGACTCCTATGTCGCCCCCAGTGAAGCGGTAGAGGAGGTTTCTGCTTTTTCAGGGACCTCTTGTTTTGTTTGAGCCTTCTCCTGCTGTTTGAGCTTGCGGAGTTGTCTCTTGGCCTGCCTTCGCTATTGAGCGGTCGGCTTTGTTTTGACGATCTCCCAATTTTCATCTTCCAGGAGATCGGGATGCACCCATATGGGCTGTCCTTCTGGTGTTGGGTAAGGCACCAGCTCTTGGGACGTTTGGGTCATTTTTATCACCTTGAAGGAAGTAGTGACTTTTTCCTTTGATGATTTGGATGTTTGTCCATATGACACCATGTTAACGGAGGTAGACCCATAGTTTTTGTCAAAGGTGATGACTCCGTTTTTCCACATCTCATTGATCTTCTCTCTCACAACGAAACATTGGTTGAGAGGATGCGAGACCATTTGGTGGTATGGACAATATCGGGGATCGTTAGTTTTGCCAACATCTCCCGGTCTTTTGGGGTCAGGCAAGGTGAGTTTGCCATTTGCCAAGAGGGCCCCAAATATTTCTTCAACATCTTCATCGAACGGGTATCTCTTTTCTACTCGTTCTTTGAAGGCATCAGAGAGTTCAGGTCTCTTACCTGCAGCTTTAGTTTCAGCTTTCTTTGGTAGCTAAGGAGCTGACTTGGTTTGCACATTGAGAACCTCCTTTTTCTTTGGCTTAGAGGTCGGAATGGTGGTCTACTCCTTCTTTGATGACTTCTGACTGTTGAGGTCTTTGATCACCGTTTCAGCCTCCATAGACGCTTCTAGGAGTTCTCCCAAGTTTTTTTATTTGTTGCCGATGATCATGGAGCGGATCCTTGCTCTCATGTTGTTTCGGCAAATGTCGACTAGCGACGCTTGTGGCAGCACATCTGAGCATTTGTATGCCACTGCTTTCCACTTGTGAATGAAGTTGTATGTCGACTCATTCTTTCCCTGTTTAAGGCTGCAAAGCTGAGCCATAGTAATAGGATGATCCTCACCTTTGAAGTGGGTCAGAAACGTGTCTCTAGCATGGTCCAATTTTGAATAGAGTCCTCTGGCAGAGTGGAATACCAATCAAAGGCCGTACCTTTTAGGGTACTTGTAAAGAGCCGCATCTTGAGTGCAGCTTGATCCGTAATCGTTCCTGTCGGGATCTTGAAGTGGATGACATGCTGTCTGGCTGAACCTTTCCCCTTATACGTTTGGAGACGATGTTGTTTGAACTTTGGGGGAAACGGAACCGAGTCCATCCATAAGGGAGATGGTGGCTTGATCCCGTGCTCGTTCAGTGTATCCTCTTCTTTTGCTTTGGCGAGGATATTGTCCACGTCCTTTTTAGTAAGGGCGCGTGACTCATCTTCTCCACCGTTTGCCTCATCTTGTGGAGGAACTTCCTCATTGTTTGGTGGATGCTGGAGAGTTTGAAGGAGGTTTTCCATCAAAACTTCTATTCTCTGTTGTCCTTGCTCTAGCTGCTGAATGCGTAGAGCCATGTTGTCATGTGGTGGAGGTTGCTCAGAAATTGTGACCAAGACATTCATCCTTCGTGAGTAGAAAGAGGATACTGTCTTAGTGATTGAGCTGGAGCACATTCTTTTAGATGAAGAGCCCGAGGAATGATCACTCCAATGTCCCTGGCTTGAAGGAGTGGGAGAGTCTTCCTGATGTCTTCTCGTCCGGGAGATGCTGCGAGTCACTGGTCGTCTGACATGTATTTTCGTCACTGACTTCTGGCGTCTTTTGGTTTTGCCAACCATGTGGACAGCAGCAACTTGGTCGGGTCTTTCTTTTTCGACCCATTTTTGGGAGATTTGAAGCTCAGAATGCTGGGTTCTTTGCTTCTCTAATCTCTTTTGTCGATATGCCGCGCGGCGACGTATGCGACGAGCAATTTGAGCTTCGGTTAGCTCGGGCTGTGCTCTGGCAATGAAGGACGTGGTCCCTCGTGCGCAGCAACCGAGCTTGTCTTCCTTGAAGACAGGCATGGACAGGATTTGGACGCGGTCCTTAGCCTGTCGCAGCGAAGCTTTAAATTTTGCAAGCTCGTCCCCTATTGAGATGAAGGGTCGAGTTGTAGGAGAGCAGGCCCTAGTAAGTTCTTGTCGAGGCCTTGTGATACACGACTTGATTTTGGTCTTACATGAGCAAGCCGGCTCGTGCTGAGTAGTTTTTGTAGTTCGGTGGAGGGTAGGTTTCTCTCCTTTGATGTAAGCAAGAGGATAAAACCGGTTCTCCTTAAGAGGAGCCAGGTATGCTGGCTTTGCAGATGTCCGGGACCTTCTTTGTTTTGGTGAAGATTGCGGGAACCAATTCTTGGGACAGACTTGGTTTTTTGTAGGTTGAGGCCTCATGGGATTGCCTTTGGTGTCGGGGTAGTGACACGTTGGGGGGTGGTATTCTGCTTCTTAGCAGGCACCTTCTCTTCTGCGGGTAGTGGGAATGGTCCCAGTGACCCAAAGACGATGGTCCGGGGAGTGGAGGTCAACCCAGTGTTTTGAGAGTTGCCAAGGGAGGTGATGCATCTGCAGCTGGCGGGGCGCTTGAAAGTGCCCTTGCTTTGCTTTTCTTGAAGCATGACTTGGTACTTGTTCTCATCGAAGGTGATGGTCAACGAAGCTGCCATTGTTAGTTTCGAAAAACTTTTCTGAAACAAGACCACATCCATTAGTAATCACAAGAATATGGTGATCATAAATGGGCTATACTATGGTTTTGTCTTTTCAAATCGCTCAGGGGCATGGCCCGTTCTGAGCGTAATGAAGAAGGCCAAAAGCCATAGATGGTACAATTGTTCTAAACGCAAGTATGGTCGGCTCAAAATGAGCGTTCTAGGGACCGCTAGAAGTAATTGTAAACCTTAATTCAAATTACCGAGAAGCGAAGATCACTCGAGGTAGAATGATATAAGGTTAGAGATACAAATGTCTCGGTCGCGAATACAGTAGACCCGAAATGGCATACTAGCACCGCTAGACACAAATGTTGTAAATCGCATCCTTGAAGGACACAAGATGGGATTTTTTGAAATGTCAAGATTGGATTCGCAAAAGAGAGCAAATGGTATTCCAATCCAAATATAGATTCAAACATTTCTGCGAGCCCATATCCGAAAAAGGAAAGAACCAGGATTTCTCAGATTTGAATCCAATAGTGACGAGAATTTTTATTTTTTTTTTTGAAAAGTCAAGATTGAATTCATAAAAGAGGTCAAATGGTATTTCAATCCAAATACAGGTTCAAACATTTTTGCGAGCCTAAATCCGAAAAGGAAAGAACCAAAATTCCTCCAATTTGAACACGATAGTGACAAAAGTTTTTTTTTTTTTTTTAAATTTTTGTTTTTTTTTTGGAGAGTGCACATAGGTCTTCCAATTCGGTCTTATGAAACCTTAGTGGATAGATTAGCCTTCCGGTAAGGGTAGGATTACTTAATGAACCCGTTTGAAGGAACCTTACCTCGAACAATCTAGCTGCCTCCACACTCTGGACAAGGCTTTTCTTAGATCCACTTTGGTCAAAGAACGCAATTGGTGCAACAACCTTAATGCTCTCTGTTTTTTTTTTGAAAGACCTCCAATGGACCCATCAAAGAGAGGAAAATGGCCCCTCCCAATCCTAACGTTGGCTCAAACATTTCTGCGAGCCATTGTATGAAAAGGAAAAGAATCAAAGTTTTTCTAATTTGAATCCAAAAGAGAGAAATTTGAAAAGTTTTTTTTTTTTTTAAGTTTTCTTTTTTTTTGAAAGATCTCCAATGGACCCATCAAAGAGAGGGAAATGGCCCCTCCCAATCCGAACGTTGGCTCAAACATTTCTGCGAGCCATTGTACGAAAAGGAAAGAACCAAAGTTTCTCTAATTTGAATCCAAAAGAGAGAAATTTGAAAAGTTTTTTCTTTTTTTTTTAAACTTTGTTTTTTGAAAGATCTCCAATGGACCCATTAAAGAGAGGGAAATGGCCCCTCCCAATCCGATTGTTGGCTCAAACATTTCTGCGAACATTGTACAAAAAGGAAACGAACCAAAGTTTCTCTAATTTGAATCCAAAAGAGAGAAATTTGAAAAGTTTTTTTTTTAACTTTTCTTTTTTTTTTTTTTTTTGAAAGATCTCCAATGGACCCATCAAAGAGAGGGAAATGGCCCTTCCCAATCCGAACGTTGGCTCAAACATTTCTGCGAGCCATTGTACGAAAAGGAAAGAACCAAAGTTTCTCTAATTTGAATCCAAAAGAGAGAAATTTGAAAAGGCTTTTTTTTTCTTTTGAAACATCTCCAATGGACCCATCAAAGAGAGGGAAATGGCCCCTCCTAATCCGAACGTTGGCTCAAACATTTCTGCAAGCCATTGTACGAATAGGAAAGAACCGAAGTTTCTCTAATTTGAATCCAAAAGAGAGAAAACCTTTTTTTGTTGAGAAAAGAAAGAATGGAAACAAGTTCAAAGAAAGAAGTTTCCAAAGATTCCCATCTCATGTTTTTTTTTTAAGATACATGATCCAACATAGGCCACCAGCTAGAAGGGAGCCAAGGATTCTAAGCATCGTGTTCTCAATTGAACGCGTCCCACCGGGTATGCCAACTTGATGGACCCGTCTTTTTCTTTCTCTGCCTTCCTCCGTCCCGGGTCCACCGGGGTGCGGCGGGGTGAAGAAAAAAAGAGGCGGGCATCAACATTTTTTTCTTTTCGTATGGGTATGCCAGATTTTCTATTCTACTTGGAATCTAAAGTGGTGATCCGGAGATTCACCTTCACAAGTAGAAAGGAAATCAAACTTTTTTTCTAACTTTCTATTGCATATATATTTAAAGAAAGAGACAAGATTTTAAAATGCCGTGAGAGGCGATTTTGTTTAGTTTGCCGTGAAAGGCAGTTTTATGCCGTAGAAGGCGATTTTTCAAAATACAATAGAGAAGAAAGAAAAAGGGATCTGACTTCTCAAGCGATTGTGGTGATTCGTTCAGATTGACGGTCGCGAGTCATGTATGGACTCCGCCATCATCCTTCAGATGAGAACACTTGATGCTTTAGTTCACTTGGCTTGGCTTGGACCTCAGATTTTTAGAGGACAAAGACCAAGGGAAGGTCTTATATCCAATAAAAAAACCAAGTAGACGGGCTGGAAAGCCACATCTAAGCCATGTTGGATAGAAGAAAAGAAGAGATCTTGGGGGGGTGGCCCCCCAAGGGACTTCGATCACCTTGTAGAATTTGCAGCAGAGTTTCTTCAAAGTGAGAGAACTTCTTTTTTTGCAGAGAATTCTTCAGGATAGTTTTCAGACAATTTTTCAGGATCCTTCAGATGACTTTTTCTTCGGGGCCCTTTTCCCTTTGGAATGACTGCCTATTCATAGGCTTTTGGTGGCCATTAGGAGGGTTTTATGGGCATTAATGGTATTAATGCTCCATTATGGGAGGAGTTACAAGTATTTAATTCTTTATATTGTAACTCCTTTTTCTTGGATTTTGATTGGCCGATGGAGAATAATGGGCATTTCATCTCCATGATGATGGGAGTTTCATGATTAATTACCATGATTAATCTCCAAAATGATAGGAGTTACATGGTTAATTGTCATGATTAATTGGACTTGTAACTCCCATTTCTTGGCTTCTGATTGGGCCGTTCAAAATAATGAGTTAATGACCCAAATGAATTGCCATAAAAGGGTCATTTAACTTCATTAATTGGCCGCCTAGTCGCTTGAAGAGTCGCGGGCCGCTCCGCGTCTTTTGGAATTCTTCTTGCGATGATCATCGATGGATCCGTACGTTCTTGATGTCGAATGACGATGAAAATTCAGACATTGGTTGCCACCAATGGGCCGGCAACATCTGTCCAGTCGATTTCTTGATCGGTCGGGCAGAAAGTGTGCTTTCTTGGTCGGCCAGTTGGCAGTTTCGGAGTGTCCGATGATGATCAAATGATTTCGATGGCAGATCCGTGATGTTGAGGAAGATCGACGGATATCATGCCTCAAAAATCAGATTTTAAGAAAATCACAAGGGCCAAACATTGCGAAACGCAAAAAGGAACGGAAAAACGGCGCTTTTGCCGGAAATCTGGCGACCCGGATTTCCAGGGTCGCCGGCGACCTTGGACTTTGGTCCACTTTCCGGTCGCCTTCCGGTCGCCGTTTCTTGGTTGTTTCTCGGGCTTTTTCGATTATGTTTTCTCCTGTATTTTTCTTTGACATTTCTCCTCATTTATTGGCTTAATTCCTCTGAAGAAAACCTGTCGAAAGGCTGTGCAAATCACAGCACAAAGTTTCCTATTTTTGGAAAAGCCGAAGACTCTAAGCCGATTTTCCGCCAAGAGTTGAAACGGGGTCAAACGTTGTCGGAATTACCTGAAACTTGACGTGGAGCTTCTTGGGCATTAGATAGAACCAACCATGGGCTTTTATTTCAGTTTTGAAGCCGTTTGGGGTCCCGTCGGTGCTTGTCTTGATTTCACGATGCAGAAGATGTCGAGCTTAGATGTACGGTCATCCAATGTCCGATTAACCTGAAATTTGACAGGGAGCCTATTGGAGTAATTTTGAGATGATCCATTAGCTCCGATTTGGGTGCCATGGTCCCGGGGAGCTTCGCCGCCGGTAGGCTTGATTTTGCTTCGGAGCATCAAAACCGGGTCGAACGTTGTTCGAATGATCTGAAATTTGACGTGCAGCCCTTTGGAAGCATGCAGAAGCTACTCATGTGTTTTGTTTGATGAGTGGCAGCATCAGAGGTTCTCGCTGCCGGGAGGCTTGATTTTGCCGTTCGAGAGTTGATGGAGGGCCAAACGGTGTCGATTTAACTTGAAATTCGACATGGAGCCTTTTGGAACTATTTTGAGACCATCCATAGGCTCTGATCGAAGATTTGATGTTTTTGACACTGTCGCCGTCGGGAGCTCCCGCTTAATTGTTGGAGGTTTGAAGTTAGACCAAATGGTGTCGAAATGGCCCGAAACTTCATGTGTACCCTTCTTTTGGCTACTTTGAAAGATCTTGTAGTTTTTGTTTAGTTTTGTCAAGATCTGATGCTTGAAGCAGCTTTGCCTGTTTGTAGTAGGATGCGGCTCCATATAGCTTTTGATGTTGATGAGGCAAAGTGACATTTTTGGTGTCAACAAGGAGCTTGAAGATGGGCTCAACATCGCTGCAAGCCCATAATCATGGAAAACTCTCGAAGAAAGCTTGAACTCAAACATTGCTGCGCGATCAAGTCAAAGCTTCTCAAATATCCGCAAGATCGGAAAAGGGCTCAACATTGCTGCGAGCTCCAGAATCCAAAACTTGCAAAGCTCCTTAGAAAATCCCCGCAAGACCAAGAAAGGGCTCAACATTGCTGCGAGCTCCAAATCCCAAGACTTGCGAAAAAATTTCCAGGTGTGCACTATCATACTTCCAATTTCATTTTCTAAAAAAAAAATGCATAGAAGGAAAGTTGTCATGCATGCGCATCTCAGAATTAAAAAAAAAAAAGAAAGAAAATTTCTTGTCCGTATGGCCACAAAAAAAAAAAAAAGGGATAAAAGAAAAGAGAAAACAAAAAAAAAAACACACGGTAAAAAAAAAAAAAAGAAACCGTGAGAAAAAAAAAAAGAGCCACAGTAAAAAAAAAAACAGAGAGAGAGAAAACCATGCAAGAAAAAGAAAAAAAAAAGAAAAAGAAGAAAGAAAAAAAAACGTGTAAAAAAAAAGATGCACGTGAAAAAGAAAAAAAAAGAAGAGAAAGAAAAAGAAAAGAAAAGAAAAGAAAAGGAAAGAATGAAAACCTTTTTTCTATTCCTACATGGGGTTTCTTAAGAAAAAAAGAAACTTACTTGAAGCCATTGATGGAGAAGAAGAAGAAAAAGCTTGAAGACCTTTGAAGAAGAAGGAGAATTCTTGATCTTGGAGCACTCTTGAAGACTTTTGCAAAAAAGAAGGCAATAGGAGCAAGAGATCCAACCTCCCGTTGCTTTTATAGAAGAGAGCAAACCAAAAGAGGAAAGGAGAAGAAAAGAAAGGAGGTAAGTGCTACAAATTAGCAAACTTCCTAAAAGAAAGGAATTATGGGATATTATTTCCCCAATTAGGAGATCTTTTGAGAAATTCTCTCCAAAAAGAGAGGGATTATGAGAAACTTTCTCCCAAAGAAAGATACTTTGAGAAAATCTCTCCCAAAATAAAGAAAACTTGAGAGATTCTCTCCAAGTAAGAATATTTTTAGATATTCTTAACAAAAATGACACCACATGAGATCTAAGCCATCTTTAAAGCTTAAGGTCCCATGGGTTAGCCCACATGAGCCAGGTTTGACCACCTAGGCACTAAAAGTGGCTTTTAGTCAAAATTCCTCTTACCAAGAGCATACAAAAATGGTTCCATGCCTCTTTTGAGTTGATTGGACCATACAAAAAATGGTGGCCTGATGAGCTTCCAAAAATCCAAATAATCCCACCTCATGAACCAAATTAAGCCAAAACCTTGAAATTGACATTCCACAAAAACCCAAACCACTCCAACGGACCCAAAGTTGTCCCAAAGAGTGACCAAGATCCCAACCATGGTCTCCTAACTCGCCACATACAGCTTGTTGGGTCACAAGGCCAAAACCAAAACCAAATCCTGGTCCCCTAACTTACCACATACAGCTTGTTAGGTCACAAGACCAAAATCAAAATTCAAAACCCGACCCCCTAACCTGCCACATACAGCTTCTTAGGTCACAAGGTCAAAAACCAAAAACCTTCTTGACCACCTGATGCGCAACACAAAGCCTTTAGGTTCACAAGGTCAAAAAGAAAATCCAAAACCCAAAAACCCAATCCAAATGTCATTTTCAAAATTTTGCTTTGAGATGGTACGTGATGTCTCTCACTGCCATAAAATTCCCTTGGAAACTCAAAAGGCTACACTATCAAGAAAAATGCTCAGAGACTCTTGGTCAAGTTAGAAGTTCTCCTTCAAAGTTTTCTTTGAGGCATATCGACTGCAAAGGCTATTCAATTCATTGCTGTACCTTGAGGGGGCATTTGTTGACACAAAAAATGTCACTTTGCCTCATCAACATCAAAACCTATATGGAGCCGCATCCTACTACAAATAGGCAAAGCTGTTTCAAGCATCAGATCTTGACAAAACCAGACAAAAACTACATGATCTTTCAAAGTAGCCAAAAGAAGGGTACACATGAAGTTTCGGGCCATTTCAACACCATTTAGTCCAACTTCAAACCTCCAACAGCTGAGTGAGAGCTCCCGACAGCGACATGGTCAAAACCATCAAATCTTTGATCAGAGCCTATGGATGGTCTCAAAATACTTCTGAAAGGCTCCATGTCGAATTTCAAGTCAAACCGACACCGTTTGGGCCTCCATCAACTCTCGAACGGCGAAATCAAGCCTCCCGGCGGTGAGAACCTCTGATGCTGCCACTCATCAAACAAAACACATGAGTAGCTTCTGCATGCTTCCAAAGGGCTACACGTCAAATTTTAGGTCATTCCGACAACGTTTGACCCGGTTTTGATCCTTCGAAACAAAATCAAGCCTACAGGCGGCGAAGCTCCCCGAGACCATGGCATCCAAATCGGAGCTAATGAATCATCTCAAAATGACTCCAATAGGTTCCCTCTCAAATTTCAGGTCAATCGGACATCAGATGACCGTACATCAAAGCTCAACATCTTCCGCATGGTGAAATCAAGTCAAGCATCGACGGGACCCCAAATGGCTTCAAAACTTAAATAAAAGCTCATGGTTCGTCCTATCTAATGCCCAAGAAGCTCCATGTCAAATTTCAAGTCATCCCGACATCGTTTGACTCAGTTTCAACTCTTGGCGGAAAATTGGCTATAGAGTCTTCGACTTTTCCAAAAATAGGAAACTTTGTGCTCTGATTTGCACAGCCTTTTGACTGGTTTTCTTCAGAGGAATTAAGCCGATAGATGAGGAGAAATGTCAAAGAAAAATACAGGAGAAAACAGAAGCGAAAAAGCCCGAGAAACGACCAAGAAACGATGATCGGAAGCCGACCGGAAAGTGGACCAAAGTCCAAGGTCGCCGGCGACCTTGGCCATGGTCGCCGGCCACCATGGCCCAAGGTCGCCAGCCCCATGGTCGCCGGCGAAAATGGGTGCATGGTCGCCGGCGACCCTGGAAATCCAGGTCGTCGGATTTCAGCCAAAAGCGTCGTTTTTCCGTTCTTTTTCACGTTTCGCGATGTTTGGCTCCTGTGATTTTCTTAAAATCTGATTTTTTAGGCATGATATCCGTCGATCTTCGTCAACATCATAGATCCGCCATCAAAATCATTTGATCATCATCGGACACTCTGAAACTGCCAACTGGCCGACCAAGAAAGCACAGTTTCTGCCCGACCGATCAAGAAATCGACTGGACAGATGTTGCCGGCCCATTGGTGGCAACCAATGTCTGAATTTTCATAGTCATCCGACATCAAGCAACGTATGGATCCATCGATGATCATCGCAAGAAGAATTCCAAAAGACGCGGCGCGGCCTGCGACTCGGCGGCCAATTAATAAAGTTAAATGACCCTTTTATGGCAATTTATTAGGGTCATTAACTCATTATTTTGAACGGCCCCATCAGAAGCGAAGAAATGAGAGTTACAAGTCTGATTAATCATGGCAATTAACCATGTAACTCCTATCATTATGGAGATTAATCATGGTAATTAATCATGAAACTCCCATCATCATGGAGATTAAAGGCCCATTATTCTCCATCGGCCAATCAAAATCCAAGAAAAAGGAGTTACAATATAAAGAATTAAATACTTGTAACTCCTCCCATCATGGAGCATTAATACCATTAATGCCCATAAAACCCTCCTAATGGCCACCAAAAGCCTATAAATAGGCGGTCATTCCAAAGGAAAAGGCCCGAAGAAAAAATCATCTGAAGGATCCTGAAAAATTGTCTGAGAACTATCCTGAAGAATTCTCTGCAAAAAAGAAGCTCTCTCACTTTGAAGAAACTCTGCTGCAAATTCTACAAGGTGATCGAAGTCCCTTGGGGGGCCACCCCCCCCCCCCACCCCAAGATCTCCTCTCTTCTTCTATCCAACATGGCCTAGATGGGACTTTTCAACCCGCCTACTTGGTTTTTTATTGGATATAAGACCTTCCCTTGGTCTTTGTCCTCTAAAAATCAGAGGTCCAAGCCAAGCCAAGTGAACAAAAGCATCAAGTGTTCTCATCTGAAGGACGATGGCGGAGTCCATACATGACTCGCGACCGTCGATCTGAACGAGTACCCACAATCGCTTGAGAAGTCAGATCCCTTTTTCTTTCTTCTCTATTGTATTTTATATTTTTAAAAGAGACAAAAATCACAATTCTTGTCTTTCATCATTGATAAGATTTGTAAATCGCCTTCCATGGCAAAATCGCCTTCTACGGCACAAAACTGCCTTTCACGGCAAACTAAACAAAATCGCCTCTCACGGCATTTTAAAATCTTGTCTCTTTCTTTAAATATGTGTGCAATAGAAAGTTAGAAAAAAAGTTTGATTTCCTTTCTACTTGTGAAGGTGAATCTCCGGATCACCACTTCAGATTCCAAGTAGAATAGAAAATCTGGCATACTCGTACGAAAAGAAAAAAAATGTTGATGCTCGCCTCTTTTTTTCTTCACCCCGCCGCACCCCGCCGACCCGGGACGGAGGAAGGCAGAGAGAGAAAAAGACGGGTCCATCACCTCTCAAGCTGGCCATAACTGCTGATTTTCTGCTCAACGCATCCGCCACTACATTCACTCTGCCCGGATGATACTTGATTGGGAAGTCATAATCCTTAATATACTCCATCCACCGTCTCTGTCTCATGTTCAACTCTTTCTGTGAAAATAGATATTGTAAACTCTGGTGGTCTGAGTGGACTTCAAATTTCTCCCCATATACATAGTGTCTCCAGACCTTCAAAGAAAATACAACAGTTGCTAATTCCAAGTCATGGGTGGCATAGTTCTTTTCATGATCTTTCAACTGCCTCGAGCCATAAGCAATAACTTTATCATTCTGCATCAATACACAACCCAATCCTATATTAAAAGTATTTATATAGACAACAAATCCTCCACTTCCTGACGGTAAAGTAAGAATCGGGGCTGAAGTCAATCTCTTTTTCAGCTCTTTAAAACTTTCACATTGGTCTGTCCATACGAAAGGCACACTTTTCCTAGTTAACTTGGTCAAAGGTGCTGCAATGGATGAAAATCCTTGAACAAACCTCATGTAGTATCCTGCTAACCCCAAAAGGCTTCTGATATCTGTCATGCTGCTTGTCCTTTTCCAATTGGCAACTTCTTCAACTTTGGACGGATCCACTGCTAAACCTTGTCTTGATTTAACAAGGCCTAGAAAAGCCACTTGCTCTAGCCAAAATTCACATTTACTTAGCTTGGCATAGAGTTGGTTGTCCCTCAAAAGCTGCAATGACATCCTCAAATGCTCTGCATGCTCCTCATTACTCTTAGAATACATGAGAACATCATCAATAAACACCGTTTAATGACTTCTGACTCTTGAGGTCTTTGATCACCGTTTCAGCCTCCATAGACGCTTCTAGGAGTTCTCCCAAGTTCTTTGATTTGTTGCTAATGATCATGGAGCGGATCCTTGCTCTCATGTTGTTTCGGCAGATGTTGACTAGCGACACTTGTGGTAGCACATCTGAGCATTTGTATGCCATTGCTTTCCACTTGTGAATGAAGTCGTATGTCGACTCATTCTCTCCTTGTTTGAGGCTGCATAGCTGAGCCATAGTAACAGGATGATCCTCATCTTTAAAGTGGGTCAGGAAATGTGTCTCTAGCATGGTCCAGTTTTGAATGGAGTCCTTTGGCAGAGTGGAATACCAATCAAAGGCCATACCTTTTAGGGTACTTGCAAAGAGACGGATCTTAAGAGCATCTTGATCCGCAATCGTTCCTGTCAGGATCTTGAAGTGGATGACAAGCTGTCTAGCTGAACCTTTCCTCGTATATGTTTGGAGAAGAGGTTGTTTGAACTTTGGGGGGAATGGAACCTAGTCCATCCATAAGGGATATGGTGGCTTGATCCCATGCTCCTTGAGTATATCCTCTTCTTCTGCTTTGGCGAGGATATCGTCAACATCCTTTTTAGTAAAGGCGCATGACTCATCTTCTCCACCGTTTGCCTCATCTTGTGGAGGAACTTCCTCATTGTTTGGTGGATGTTGGAGAGTGAGAGGGAGGTTTTCCATCAGGACCTCTATTCTCTGCTGTCCTTGCTCTAACTGCTGAATGCATAGAGCCATGTCGTCATGTGGTGGAGGCTGCTCAGAGTTTGTGACTAGGACATTCACTCTTCGTTAGTTGAAAGAGGATACTGTCTTAGTGACTGAGCTGGAGCTCATTCTTCTAGATGAAGATCCCGAGGAATGATCACTCCGATGTCCTTGGCTTGAAGGAGTGGGAGAGTCTTCCTGATGTCTTCTCGTCCAAGAGACGTTGCGAGTCACTGGTCGTCTGACATGTATTTTTGTTGCTGATTTCTACCTTCTTTTGGTTTTGCCAACCATGTGGACAGCAGTAACTTGGTCGGGTCTTTCTTTTTCGACCCATTTTTAGGAGATTTGAAGCTCAGAATGCTGGGTTCTTTGCTTCTCTAATCTCTTTTGTCGATATGCCGCGCGGCGACATATGCGACGAGCAATTTGAGCTTCGGCTAGCTCGGACTGTGCTCTGGCAATGAAGGACGTGGTCCCTTGCGCGCAGCAACCGAGCTTGTCTTCCTTGAAGACTGGCATGGACAGGATCTGGACGCGGTCCTTAGCCTGTCGTAGTGAAGCTTTAAATTTTGCAAGCTCGGCCCCTGTTGAGATGAAGGGTCGAGTTGCAGGAAAGCAAGCCCTGGCAGGTTCTTGTCGAGGCCTTGTGATGCATGACTTGATTTTGGGCTTGTCTGAACAAGCCGGCTCGTGCTTAGTAGTTTTTGTAGTTAGGTGGAGTGTAGGTTTCTGCCCTTTAATGTAGGCAAGAGGATAGAACCGGCTCTCCTTGAGAGGAGCCAGGTATGCTGGCTTCGCAGATGTCCGGGACCTTCTTTGTTTTGGCGAAGATCGCGGGGACTAAGTCTTGGGGCAGACCTGGTTTTCTGTAGGTTGAGGCCTCGTGGGATTGCCACGGGCCTCAGGTTTCTTGGCGACTGCCTTTGGTGTCGGGGCAGCGACACGTTGAGGGGCGGTCTTCTACTTCTTAGCAAGCACCGTTTCTTCTGCGGGTAGTGGGAATGGTCCCAGTGACCCGAAGACGATGGTCCAGGGAGTGGAGGTCGACTCGGTGTTTTGGGAGTTGCCGAGGCAGGTGACGCTTCGGCAGCTGGCGGGGCACTTGAAAGTGCGCTTGCTTTGCTTGTCTTGAAGCATGACTTGGTACTTATTTTCGTCGAAGGTGATGGTCAACGAAGCTGCCATTGTTAGTTTTGGAAAACTTTTCTGAAACAAGACCACATCCATTAGTAATCAGAAGAATATGGTGATCATAAATGGGCTATACTATAGTTTTGTCTTTTCACATCGCTCAGGGGCATGGACCGTTCTGAGCGTAATGAAGAAGGCAAAAAGCCATAGATGGTACAATTGTTCTGAATGCAAGTATGGTCAGCTCGAAATGAGCATTCCAGGGACTGCTAGAAACAATTGTAAACCTTAATTCAAATTACTGAGAAGCGAAGCTCACTCGAGCTAAAATGATATAAGGTTAGAGATACAAATGTGTCGATCGTGAATACAGTAGACCCAAAAGGGTGTACTAGAACCGCTAGGCACAAATGTTATAAATCGCATCCTTGAAAAACGACACAAGATGGGAATTTTTTTTTGAAATGTCAAGATTGGGTTCACAAAAGAGAGCAAATGGTATTCCAATCCGAATACGGGCTCAAACATTTCTGCGAGCCTAAATCCGAAAAAGAAAAGAACCAGGATTTCTCAGATTTGAATCCAATAATGACGGGTGTTTTTTTTTTTTTGAAAAGTCAAGATTGAATTCATAAAAGAGGGCAAATGGTATTCCAATCCGAATACAGGCTCAAACATTTCTATGAGCCTAAATCCGAAAAGGAAAGAACCAAAATTCCTCCAATTTGAACACAATAGTGACAGAAGTTTTTTTTTTTTTTAAGATTTTTTTTTTAAAGATTGTTTGGTTTTTTTTTTTTTTTTTCTAGTGCACATAGCTCTTCCAATTCGGTCTTATGAAACCTTGGTGGATAGATTAGCCCCCAGGTAAGGGTAGGATTACTTAATGAACCCGTTTGAAGGACCCTTACCTTGAACAGTCTAGCTACCTCCACACTCTGGACAAGGCTTTTCTTAGATCCACTTTGGTCAAAGAACGCAATTGGTACAACTTTAATGCATTTTTTTTTAAAGATCTCCAATGGACCCATCAAAGAGAGGGAAATGGCCCCTCCCAATCCAAACGTTGGCTCAAACATTTTTGCGAGCCATTGTACGAAAAGGAAAGAACCAAACTTTCTCCAATTTGAATCCAAAAGGGAGAAATTTGAAAAGTTCTTTTTTTTTAACTTTTTTTCTGAAAGATCTCCAATGGACCCATCAAAGAGAGGAAAATGGCCCCTCCCAATCCGACCGTTGGCTCAAACATTTCTGCGAGCCACTGTACGAAAAGGAAAGAGCCAAAGTTTGTCCAATTTGAATCCAAAAGAAAGAAATTTGAAAAGTTTTTTTTTTTTTTAAAGATCTCCAATGGACCCATCAAAGAGAGGAAAATGGCCCCTCCCAATCCGAACGCTGTCTCAAAAATTTTTGCGAGCCATTGTACGAAAAGGAAAAGACCAAAATTTTCTCCAATTTGAATCCAAAAGAAAGGAATTTGAAATTTTTTTTTTTTTAACATTTTTATTTTTTTGAAAGATCTCCAATGGACCCATCAAAGAGAGGAAAATGGTCCCTCCCAATCCGAACGTTGGCTCAAACATTTCTGCGAGCCATTGTACGAAAAGGAATGAACCGAAGCTTCTCCAATTTGAATCCAAAAGAAAGGAATTTGAAAAGTTTTTTTTTTTAGACTCTTTTTTTTTGTTGAAAAAAGAAAGAATGGAAACAAGTTCAAAGAAAGAAGTTTCCAAAGAATCCCATCTCATGTTTTTTTTTTAGATACAAGATCCAACATAGGCCACCAACTAGGAAGGAGCCAAGGATTCTAAGCATCGTGTTCTCAAAGGAACGAGTCCCACCAGGTATGCCAACTTGATGGACCCGTCCTTTTCTTTTTTCCTTCCTCCGTCCCGGGTCCGCCGGGGTGCGGCGGGGCGAAGAGAAAAAAAGAGCAGGCATCAACATTTTTTTGTACGGGTATGCCAGATTTTCTATTCTACTTGGAATTTGAAATGGTGATCCGGAGATTCACCTTCACAAGTAGAAAGGAAATCAAACTTTTTTTCTATCTTTCCATTGCATATATATTCAAAGAAAGAGACAAGATTGTAAATGTCGTGGAAGGCAATTTTATTTAGTTTGCCGTGAAAGGCGATTTTGTGCCGTAGAAGGCGATTTTGCCATGGAAGGCGGGACGAAGAGAAAAAAAGAGCAAGCATCAACATTTTTTTGTACGGGCATGCCAGGTTTTCTATTCTACTTGGAATTTGAAATGGTGATCCGGAGATTCACCTTCACAAGTAGAAAGGAAATCAAACTTTTTTTCTATCTTTCCATTGCATATATATTTAAAGAAAGAGACAAGATTTTAAATGTCGTGAAAGGCAATTTTGTTTAGTTTGCCGTGAAAGGCGGTTTTGTGCCGTAGAAGACGATTTTGCAATGGAAGGCGATTTACAAATCTTTTCAATGTTGAAAGACAAGAATTGTGATTTTTGTCTCTTTGAAAAATATAAAACACAATAGAAAGGGAAGAAAGAGGGATCTGACTTCTCAAGCAATTGTGGGGACTCGTTTAGATCGACGGTCACGAGTCATGTATGGACTCCACCATCGTCCTTCAGATGAGAACACTTGATGCATTAGTTCACTTGGGTTGGCTTGGACCCCATATTTTTAGAGGACAAAGACCAAGGGAAGGTCTATATCCAATAAAAAAATGGGTAGACGGGCTGAAAAGCCACATCTAGGCCATGTTGGATAGAAGAAGAGAAACCTTGGGGGGGGGTGATCCCCCTAAGAGACTTCAATCACCTTGTAGAATTTGCAGCAGGGTTTCTTCAAGGCAGGAAAACTTCTTTTTGCAGAGAATTCTTCAGGATAATTTTCAGGTGATTTTTCAGGACCGCTTCAGACAAGTTTTTTGGACCCCTTTTCTTTGGAATGACCGCCTATTTATAGGCTTTTGGTGGCCATTAGGAGGGTTTTATGGGCATTAATGGTATTAATGCTCCATGATGGGAGGAGTTACAAGATTTAATTTCATAATTTTGTAACTCCTTTTTCTTGGATTTTGATTGGCCGATGGAGAATAACGGGCATTTAATCTCCATGAGGATGGGAGTTTCATGATTAATTACCATAATTAATCTCCATAATGATAGGAGTTACATGGTTAATTACCATGATTAATTGGACTTGTAACTCCCATTTCTTGGCTTCTAATTGGGCCGTCCAAAATAATGAGTTAATGACCCTAATACGTTGTCATAAAAGGGTCAATTAACAGCATTAATTGGTCGCCGAGTCGCTTGAAGAGTTGCGGGCCGCACCACGTCTTCTGGAATTCTTCTTGCGATGATCATTGATGGATCCGCACGTTGTTTGATGTCGGATAACGATGCAAATTCAGATATTAGTGGATACCAATGGGCCGGCAACATCTATCCAGTCGATTTCTCGATTGGTCGGGCAGAAAGTGTACTTTCTTGGTCGGCCAATTGGCGGTTTCAGAGTGTCCGATGATGAACAAATGATTTTGATGGAGGATCTATAATGTTGATGAAGATCGATGGATATCATGCCTCAAGAATCAGATTTTAAGAAAATCACAGGGGCAAAACTTCACGAAACGCGAAAAGAATTGAAAAAATGGGTGTTTCGGTGGAAATCCGGCGACCCAGACTTCCAGGGTCACCGGCGACCATGGGGTTTTTCCCCCTTTTTCGATCGCCGTCCGGTCGCCGTTTTCTTGGTCGTTTCTCGGGCTTTATCGCTTCTTTTTTCTCCTATATTTTTCTTTGAAATTTCTCCTCATTTATTGGCTTGATTCCACTAAAGAAACCCCATTAAAAGGCCATGCAAATCAGAGCACAAAGTTTCCTATTTTTGGAAAAGCAGAAGACTCTGTAGTTGATTTTCCGCCAAGAGTTGAAACTAGGTCAAACGATGTCGGAATGATCTAAAATTTGAGGTGAAGCTTCTTGAGCACTAGATAGGACCAACCATGGGCTTTTATTTGAGTTTTGAAGTCGTTTGGGGTCCCAACAATGCTAGACTTGATTTCACCATGCGGAAGATGTCGAGCTTTGATGTGTGGTCATCCGATGTCCGATTGACCTGAAATTTGACAGGGAGCCTATTGAATTCATTTTGAGATGATCCATTAGCTCCGATTTGGATGCTATGGTCCCGGGGAACTTCGCTGCCGGTAGCCATGATTTTGCTTCGGAGCGTCAAAACCGGTTCAAAAGTTGTCGGAATGACCTGAAATTTGACGTGCAGCCCTTTAGAAGCATGTATAAGCTACTCATGTGTTTTGTTTGATGAGTGGCGGCATCAGAGGTTCTCGCCCCCGGGAGGCTTGATTTCGCCGTTCGAGAGTTAATGGAGGGTCAAACAGTGTCGGTTTGACTTGAAATTCGACGTGGAGCCTTTTGGAGGTATTTTGAGACCATCCATAGGCTTTGATCGAAGATTTGATGTCTTCGACACTGTCGTCGTCGGAGCTCCTGCTTAGCTATTGGAGGATTGAAGTTAGGCCAAATGGTGTCGAAATGGCCCGAAACTTCATGTGTACCTCTTTTTTGGCTATTTTGAAGGATCTTACCGTTTTTGTTTGATTTTGACAAGATCTGATGCTTGAAGCAGCTTTGCCTATTTGTAGTAGGATGCGGCTCCATATAGCTTTTGATGTTAAGGAGGCTAAGTGACATTTTTTGTGTCAACAGAGAACTTGAGTATTTGTTGACAGTGTCCACCCCAGTAGGTAAACAAGTTGTGTGTAGGAAATATTATCCTAGATATACCATTAAGATAGGAGATGTAGTGTTTCCGACGAATCTTATTTTGTTGGAGATGTACGATTTTGATGTCATCCTAGGGATGGATTGGTTAGCAGGATACCATGCCACTATGGAGTATTTCAATAAGACCCTCACGTTCAAGTTAGAGGAGACCCCAGCAGGAGCAACGAGAGAAAAGGAATGCTTATCCAAGGTTCATCTCAACATTGAAGGCTGATAGACTAGTGAGAAGTGGATGTGAAGGCTATTTGGCGTTTATCACGGAGGATAAACGGTCCCAAGGGGTGGAGGAGATCCCAATTGTTTGCTAATTCCCAGACATTTTTCCAGAAGAAATCCCAGGTTTACCACCTGTTAGGGAGATTGACTTCACCATTAAGTTGTTACCGGGGACTGCTCCGATATCTATTGCATCATACTGAATGGCTCCAGCAAAATTAGGAGAATTGAAGATTCAATTGCAACAATTGTTGGGTAAAGGTTTTGTTAGACCAAGCGTCTCACCATGGGGAGCTCCAGTTTTATTCGTCAAGAAGAATGATGGTTCCATGAGAATGTGTCTTGATTACCGTAAATTGAACCAAGCTACCATAAAAAACAAGTACCCATTGCTAAGGATAAATGAATTGTTTGACCAATTGCAAGGTGCTGCATACTTTTCGAAGATTGATCTAAGATCCGGGTACCATCAGCTGAGAGTTAGAGATTCAGATGTATCGAGGACAACGTTCCGGACAAGATATGGACACTATGAGTTCCTAGTGATGCCATTTGAACTGACGAATGCACCGACAATATTCATGGCTTTGATAAACAAAATATTCGCGGAGTACTTAGACCAATTTATAGTACTGTTTATTGATGACATTTTGGTGTACTCCAAGTCCAGAGAAGAGCATGAAGAGCATTTGAGGATAGCATTGCAACTTTTAAGAGACAATCAATTGTATGTAAAACTCACCAAGTGCGAATTTTGACTTGAAGAAGTCATGTTTTTGGGACATATCGTTTCCAAAGAGGGCTTATCAGTAGATCTAGCTAAGATAGATGCAGTTGTGAAGTGGGAAAGACCGAAGAATGCGTCAGAAATCAAAAGTTTTATTGGATTGGCAGGCTATTACCAAAGATTTGTGCAAGGATTTTCGTCGATTGCAGCATCTTTGACAAAGTTGACCAAGAAGAATGCACCTTACGTGTGGACAGACCAATGTGAGACGAGTTTCCAGGAGTTGAAAAAGAGATTGACTTCAGCACCAGTCCTCACTTTACCATCTGGGAGCGGCGGTTACACCATTTTTACCGATGCTTCGAATATAGGAATCGGTTCTGTGTTGATGCAAGATGGAAAAGTAGTTACTTATGGATCCCGGCAGTTGAAGGAACACAAGAAGAACTATGCAACGCATGATCTTGAGTTAGCAGCAGTCGTTTTTGCTCTAAAGATGTGGAGACATTACCTTTACGGAGAGAAGTTCAAAGTCCACTCTGACCACTGTAGCTTACAGTACTTATTCTCTCAAAAGGAGTTAAATATGAGGCAAAGAAGATGGATGGAATATATCAAGGATTATGATTTTCCGGTCAAGTATCAGCTGGAGAAGGCAAATGTAGTAGCCGATGCCTTGAGTAGGAAGTCCGCAAGTGTGGCAAGCCTTAGAGTTACTTGCTTCATCCAGTAGTTTGAAGAGTTGGGTGTAGATTTTTAGCCCCTAAGCGAGGGAGTGATGTTAGCCAACATGTTAAGTGTCTAAGCCCTCGTTCATTCGGAAGATCAAGGATGACCAATTGCAAGATCCAGAGTTGGCCAAGATTTCAGAGCATATTGCAAAATGTCCTGACTTTAGTATTGTAGATGGAATCTTATACTATCGTGATCATCTATGCATGCCCAATATTGAAGATTTGAAGAATGACATCATGACAGAGGCACACAGTACGAAGTATTCTATGCATCCGGGTAGCATGAAGATGTACCAGAACTTGAAGGACAGATTTTGGTGGAACAACATGAAGAGGGAAATAGCAGCATTCGTGTCCCGTTGTATGACGTGTCAGTTGGTGAAGGTAGAGCATCAGAGACCTCCAGGGTTGTTGCAACCATTAGAGATCCCGAAGTGGAAGTGGGAACATATCACCATGGATTTCATCTCGGGATTACCAAGAACCAGAAAAGGGAATAACGCCATATGGGTCATTGTAGACCGCCTTACCAAATCAGCGCACTTTATCCCCGTGAAGACCGGAGAGAAGATGCACATGTTACCTCTCACGGAGTTGTTAGTTAACGAGATAGTCAGCAGTCATGGGCAGCTAGTCTCCATTACTTCGGACAGAGATAGCAGATTCGTCTCAAGATTCTGGAAGACTTTGCATGAGTCTATGGGAATGAAGTTTCAGTTCAACACAGCGTATCACCCACAAACAGACGGTCAGTCGGAAAAGACAATTCAGACCCTTGAGGATATGCTTTGAGCTTTTGTGTTAGATTTCAAGACTCAATGGGATGAGACTTTACCACTTTGCGAGTTCGCCTACAACAAAAGTTATCATTCGAGCATTGGGATGGCGCTTTTTGTGGCATTGTATAGTAGGAGGTGCAGAACTCCAGTTTGTTGGGAAGAGGTAGGTGTTCACAGTTTTCATGGACTGACTATAGTGAGTGAGACCGGTGATAAAGTCAAGTTGATCCAGGAATGTCTGAAGGTAGCCCGGAGTAGACAGAAGAGTTATGCAGACTCTCACCGATGAGACTTACATTTCAAGGAAGGAGATAAAGTTTTCCTGAAAGTGTCACCTACTAGAGGAACTCTGAGATTCGGGCAGAAAGGCAAGTTATCTCAGAGATACATCGAACCATATGATATCGTGAGCAAGATTGGTGATGTGGCTTATAGATTAGCCTTACCACTTGAGCTTTCCGGCATACACAATGTATTCCATGTGTCTATGTTGAAGAAGTACATCCCCGATCCATTGCATGTGCTCTATTATGAGCCGTTGGAGATCAAAGAAGATGCTACCTACGTGGAGAAGCCGATTCAGATCATTGACACAAAGGAACAAGAGCTGAGAACACAGACTATTCACTGGGTGAAAGTGCTTTGGGAGAATCATGGACCAGAAGAAGCAACGTGGGAATTATGGGATCAAGTTCAGAAGAAGTATCCTCATCTACTACCCGAGGTTAGTTACTGTGTTTCATTTGGTGGACCAAATGCCCTACGGGGTGGAGGATGAAAGACCCCGCCCTGAGAGTTTCCGATTAGTGTTGATTAAGACGTGCTTTAGCTATAAGTGTGATTAGTGAGTTTTGGTTAAGTTTGGATTAGAATAGCTTTTTATAGCTTTGGATTAATTTGGGGAACTCTTTTGATTTAGTGGGGCCCTTTGGGGGTTCATTTATTTGTGTTTTGATTGGTTTTGGGATTTATTTATTAATTCTGGAAATCTGTAGTTTACCCTATTTAATGTATTTTATCGTTCCTGACAACTTTCGTATTTGCTTCGTTTCCATTCGAGACCCCTAGACCGTACTTTGTTAATGATAGGGGTAAATCAGTCTTTTTACATGAAATCTGGACACTAATTTCAATGTCTCCGAAACCCGTGAAATATATACTGTTTGGAAACTAGAAATTTCGACGATCAGTTCTTCGTTCTTCGTCGAATCCGTCTGAAGCCCGTACAGCGATGTTTTAGTCCAATTAGATTTTTAAGTTGTGGGACCCACCCCCATTTTCTATATAAGGAGGAGACCTTTTCCCTTTTTCCTCTTCTTGCAAATTCCATGAGATAGAGGAGAGCTTCAGCCTAGGGTTTTCTTTACTCTTCTTCTTGCTTCTTCATCTCTCAATCACTCTCAAACTATTGCTAAAGGAGAAATGGATGCCGCAATCTTCTTCCTCACATTAAGAGCCTTCCATTGATATAACTTATGAAGAAATCCACCTCTTCTAGAGCCTATTTTGAACTACTTTCTCCCATTTGGGGACCTTCCATGTAAGTGATCCTTTCCATCTTTTAGATATGTATTCTTCTAGCCCAAGAGAAGCTCCATCTTCACTATTGGAAGCTCTCTCACTCTATTCCTTGTTTTGCCATTTTTAGGGCTTGAAATGAATGTATTTTGGGGGTTTTTGTATAGATATTGATTTTGGCTTGAGAAAGGGTGATTAGGAGCTTATTAGCTTAATTGGAGACCAAGGCAAGTGGATGAATGGGTTTGTTTTATGCTTTATTATTTTGTAGAGAAATATAAATTTTGACAATGATGTCTCTTTCCTATGTATGTCTTTCATTGATTTTCATGCATGCATGTTAATGAGCTTTCTTTTCTCTTAATTACTCTCTTGAGCTTTTGGTACATTGAGTTGTATTTTGTCAAACTTTACATTCCCACATATGATGGCTATTTGTAGCATCGAATGAGGTTGGAAACCCTTTCGATTTTGATGGTTTGGATGGGATGGTTATTGGAGGATTTAATGTGGATGAAATGGATGAAAGGGAGCCATAAATGTGGTGTTAATAGTTGGCTGAGATGGGGTTGCGAAGAGAAGGGAAGTGGAGGTCCGGACTGCTGAAACGGAGTGTTTCTGAAACAGTTCGCTTGAGCGAACCTCAATTCGCTCGAGTGAACCCTTCATAGAACCTCCATCGCTTGAGCCAACCTGTTCCTTCGCTCGAGCCTTCCTGTTCCAGAGCAGTTCGCTCGAGCGACCCCATAATCGCTCGAGCGAACCTCTCACAGAACATTGGTCGCTCGAGCCTCCACCTTTCTTCGCTCGACCCTTTTTGATTCGAAGTAGTTCGCTCGAGCGAACTCATATCCGCTCGAGGGAACCCTTTCCAGAGAGTTGTTCGCTTGAGCCAGTCTAGTTTTTCGCTCGACCCTTCCTGATTCAGAGTAGTTCGCTCGAGCGAACTTATACTCACTCGAGCGAACCCCTCATAGAATTATGTTCGTTCGAGCCTCCCCATTCTTCGCTTGAGCCCTCCTGAACTGAACCAGTCCGCTCGTGCAGAATCCCTGGGTCTTTTCTATTGTTTCCAGACATGATGTTCTAAGGCTGGGATGGGTGTTTTGATTCCCTACCACCTTGGGAAGACCTAGGGGATGACATAACAAGAGTTACCTGGAAAG
This sequence comes from Persea americana, assembly GCA_029852735.1. NCBI lineage: Eukaryota > Viridiplantae > Streptophyta > Magnoliopsida > Laurales > Lauraceae > Persea > Persea americana. Next base: position 35,364,737 of record CM056813.1, read on the forward strand.
AAATACCACTTTGGAAATGTATTGAGAATTGTGTATTTACCAAACTGTACATGGAATCTTGGGATGTCTATCATCATTCGAGTACCATGCCAAGGGCAATAATAGACATACAAGGTCTTTATACATGTTATGTAAATACGGAAGTCTCAATACATAGTCCGTAATCGTATAAGGACTCATTGCACTATTTTATTCGGATTATACTTGTCTTAACCTGATTTCTCCCGATATCACTAGTTTCATCGCAAACTATGATTTATGCACCTAACATGTCCTGCTAGCCCCGTTTATACATGAAAAGATAGTGATATGAAATGTGTGCCTATGAGTAACATGTCCCGTCTACTTGAGTGTTTTATACCGATAGTGTTTTGGTAAATCTTTTGATTTCTCATGTAACCTATGAGTCGGCACCACTAAGCTTGGACGTCCTTGTCAGTCTGATCAACTAACTCGGGCCTCCCCCTCGTGCTCCCGCCAGTTGCAACTTGGATCCTGTCCTGTCCCGTTACCTGGATCCGCGGCCGTGGTCTTGTCTAGCTATAAATATATGTATATATTACTGGTTCTCGCCACTTCGCGTGTTCGAGCCCAATGCACTGAATGTGCTCTCATCACTTTAGTGATGGAGAGGATTTAGCTTTAGTGTGGTTGCCATCTTGCTAGTTTCCTGTTCTTGATACCCTGCATGTGTTATTTCATATATGCATTGTGACAAATGATATATCTTGTTTTATAAAAGTACATGTGTGGATAGATTTGAACGTCTTTTAAATGTTATCTTCGATTTCTCTTATTGTATTATCTATTCACCCACCTGGCAGACTGTCATGTTTGACCCATTTTTGTGGTAATCAGGTCCAGTCCCCGTTATTGCCTATGAGGAGGAGCTTGAGGAGGTGGTCGGTGAACTGCAGCGATTAGTGGAATGGCAAGCTAACAATGTCATGTAGACATTGGTTTTAGCTTCGAGTTGCGAAACATTTTGGGGGAAATCTATAGAATGTTTTGATTTATACTTTTGGGTTGTACTGGCCTTTGTTGGCCATTATCTTTTTGGGAAATGTTAACTTAAATGATCTTGTTTAAACTTCAAATATTATATTTTGGGAATGCTAATGATATCATTGCTCACTCTGACACGAAGTCGGTTATTTTTGTTTATCAGTCTTATATTATGGAATGGATTATGGAATTAATTTGCTACATGCTTCTGCACCAATGTAAATGTTTTGTGAGTGTGTGTGAAATCCTCACTGCGGAAACCTATGGGAAATTAAGTAAATGTACGAACGTTGTTTAAGGTGGTTTAAATCATCATCCACTCGTTCGGGGGCCTGGACCTCGGTCAGGGGTCGCGACACATACCCTCTTATTGCCCTCACCTCAAGCTTCCTTTTGGTATAATTCTCTTCAAGTTTCCAGCTAGGCTACCCTTCTCCTTCCCCATTTCTTCTTGTTTAGCTAGCTTCAGGTGAGATATCTTCTTCTCCTCTTTAATGGAGTCTTTTGAGCTCCTTAGGAAGCTTTTCTACTAACATGCAAACCCATTTTCGAAATTGGGGTTTTGTTAACAAAAAATGATGATTTTTTATTGGATTTCTTGGGGCTTCTTGTGTAGATTTCATGGCTCACTCTTGGGTAGGACTTTGAAAAGATTTTTCGGATTAGTATTGGTTGAGCCAAGTGATCATTTTAGCTCTTCTTGATGCATGCAATATTTGAATATCTTTAGCTTCAATGGTTTGGTTTTTCTCTTATTTTAGTTTGAGCAATGTATTGGTTCAAATATGTGAAATGGTTTGAAATCTTGTCTTAGTTTGAAATGCATATGTTAATGGTTTTATCTTGATATTTTTCCCTTTAATTAAGTGATCCTTACTTTGTTCAAATGTATTGTGGATGGATGGAAGATTTAAGGAGTTTGAAAATGGATTGCTTAGAGAATGGAGTAGTTGTGATGGAATTGGAGTACAAATGTTGTCCTTAGGAGAGCATGTAGGCTCTAAAAAATGTAGGAGTATTGACAAGGATGAAAAGAAGTGGAATGGGAAAGGAATGGACGAAGAAAAGATGAAAATCTAAACTCGAACTGGGCTACCGCACAGAGTCGGCCAGCTGTTGGCCAACTGTCGGCCAGCCGACTTATATCACTTCGGTCAGCCGATAGCCAATCGAGCTCTAGTTCGGTTCCATTTCCAGAATGGTGATTCTCCTGACTTGAGACCAGGTGGTCAGCCGTCGATTAGCTGGCAGCTAGCCGACAGGTGACCGAGAGCAGACTGAGTTTCAAACCAAATTTGTTTTGTGCAATTTTCTTGGGAAATGAAAACCTGAATATGATTAGGAACTTTTAGCTTGACATTGTGCGCTTAAAACCTTAAAATGTCTTTTAACTTCAAGAGCACCAACCCCTTTTACATTGCGACATTTGGGTTTCAAAGACACGAAGATCAAATGAAAGGTCTCAATGTATACTTGACTAATTTTACTTTGAGATCATGATTTTGATACGATGAATATCATTTAGCACTTATTTTGTCTTACAAGTATAAGTTTCGCTTTGAATTGTTTAAGAACTATAATGGGGAACACTTTTCCAGCCTTGTTTTGTTATAGCTTATGCTACTCTTGTTTAGTTTTACCTTGCTTTGTCTTGACAAGTGTATTCCCCTTATTTTCGATAAGTTTTGTACAAGTATCGCTATGTTTTGTGCATACATGAATATCGTTGAATACCGCTAAGCTTGGATTGCCCTCTCAGTCTGATCCACTAGTTAGGGGGTCCTTAAACATAAGGACTATCTGCAGATTAGTCGTATAATTATACACACTTTTGTTCCGGTTCCGCGGCCGGTTTTCTTGCCCACCTTGTGTGGCTCGGGCTTTTGTTTCGTTTTGTTTCGTCTTGTTTTGTCTTTGCTTGCTCTTGTCATCACGTATGACGGAGAAAGGATGAGCTCAATGTGGATTCATGAATCATGATGTTTTCTTAAAATCATACTAGTTTTGCCTTGCATACTATTTATGTTCTGCTCCGAATTCATCTAATGTTTTAAGCAATGTTATTTTAAATTTTAACGAGTTATATTATGTCCAAATTCATCACCTGCCGACCGCCGTGTTTGATCCATTTGTTTTGGTGTTCAGATGCAGGCGCCGCTGCCGTTGGGGAGAAGCGGCCAGAGGAGGCTTTTGAGCCACCCCCAGCTCGTGAGTGGCAACTCGGTGATGTCCTCTAGACGTTGGGTGGGGTCTTGAGTTACTAAACATTTGGATTGGGGTTTGCTTTGTTATTATGGGATATATGGCTTTTTTTGGCCCTTTTCCTTTTTGGGAATGTAAACTTAAACTTAACTTACTTTTTTTATCTTGAAACTTGGAACTTAAACTCTTTGTTATGTTGTGCTACATTTCTTCCTCTGTATGTCTATGTCCTTTGAGCCATTTAGCTTATGCATCTTGGAATCATTTGATTTACATTAATAAGTCGTGATTGAGAATACTCGCACGCTTCCGCAAACCGTTGTTCTTGTAAGATTGTTCTATGTTTGTTTTGGAATCCTCACCACGGAAACCTATGGGATAATTATATCACACATCAGTAACGGGCCCGGGTCTCAGTCCGGGGTCGCGACAGCTACCCTACCCCATGGTCACCGGCGACCATGGGTGCATGGTCGCAGGCGACCATAGAAATCCAGGTCGTCGGATTTTGCCCGAAAACCCATTTTTCTAGGTATTTTTTTAGTTTCGAGTTGTTTAGGCCTTATGATTTTTCCAAAATCTATTTTTTTAGCATGATATTCGTCGATCTTTGTCAACATTACGGATCCGCCGTCGAAATCATGGAATCATCATCTGACTCTTCAAAATCACCAACCGGCGGACCAAGAAAGCACACTTTCTACCCGACCGATCGTGAAATCGACTGGACAGATGTTGCCGGCCCATTGGTGTCAACCAATGTATGAAGTTGCATCGCCATCCGACATCAAACAACAGTGGATCCATCAGCGATCATCGCAAGAAGAATTCCAAAAGATGTGATACGGCCCGCGACTCTTCTAGCGCTCCGGTTGCCACTTAGTACAGTTAAATGACCCATTTTATGACAAGTTAATGCGTTCATTAACTCATTCTTTTGGACGGCCCAATCAGAAGCAAGGAAAAAGGAGTTACAAATTCAAGCAATCATGGCATTAAACCATGCAACTCCCCTCATCATAGAGATTCAAGGTGATTAAATGCCTATCATTCTCCATCGGCCAATCAGAAGCCAAGAAAAATGAGTTACAAAATCTAGAATTAAAAACTTGTAACTCCTCCCATCATAGAGTATTAGTATAATCAATGCTCATAAACTCCCCTAATGGCCACCAAAAGGGTATAAAAGGCGGTCATTCCAAGGACAAAAGGCCCGAAAAAATCGTTCGAAATCAAGCGATTATGAATCTCAACTCCAGACAATGCGCAAAGAAACTTTGGTACTTTGAAGAACTCTGCAGCAACAAACACCACATGGTGATCGAAGTCCCTTAGGGGGCCACCCCGCAAGGTCCCCTCTCCTTCTATCCAACATGGCTAGATGTGGCTTTTTAGCCCATTTGTTTGGCTTTTTATTAGATATAGGACCTCCCCTTGGTCTTTATCCTCTAAAAATCTGAGGTCCAAGCCAAGCCAAGTGAATCAAAGAATCATGTGTTCTCATCTGAAGGACAATAGCGGAGTCCATACATGACTTGCAATCGTCAATTTGCACGAGTCCCCATAATCTCCTAAGAAGTTAGATTCATTTTCTTACTTTTTTGTTATATTTTGTATTTTTAAAGAGACAAAAAAATCACAATTCTTGTCTTTCATTATTGATGAGATTTATAAATTGCCTCCTACGGCACAAAATTGCCTTCTATGGCACAAAACCACTTTTCACAGCAAACAGAAGAAAATCGCCTCACACGTCATTCAAAATCTTTGTCTCTTTTCTTAAAAATATGTATGCAATGGAAAGTTAGAAAAAATATTGATTTCCTTTCTACTTGTGAAGGTGGATCTCCGGATCACCATTTCTAAATTCCAAGTAGAATAGAAAATATGGCATACTCGTACAAGAAATGTTGATGCCCACTTTTCGTCTGCCGAACCCCGGCAGACCTGGGAAGGAGGAAGGTAAAAGCCGGGTTCATCACCCTTTGCACATGAGATGCGAAATATCTTGGAGTATTATTTAAGGGTTTATATTTTTTTTTATTGGCCTCTGTTGGCCTTTTATTTTAGGGAATGTAATTAATACATCTTTTGTATTAAACTTGAATATGCAATGAAATCTCATGTTACTTGTTTAGCTCTATTTATATTTTGTTATGATGTACCAGTTTCAGAATGTATCATCCATATGATTATGCTAATAAGACATTAGTGATGCATTACGGAATCCGATGTGCATCGAACTTTGGAGTGTACCACAATGCAAGCTTCCGCTAAATATTTCATGACGATGATTGGACCCTACAACTCAAACCGATGCGGATCCTGGGGAAAAGGAAACATTATTGCTACAGTAATTCCCCACTCACGGCCCCTTAATCCTACCCTCATTTTGGGGTAGTGACAACCCTTCTGTCTTATCATCTGTGGTGCCACCAGTAGGGTATTATGGTTAGTCTTCAATGATGTGTCAGTTGATGAGCACTGACCACAATACGCACCGTGTATTTGCATTAAAACATTGTTAGTTGGAAAGTAAAGTATGCTTTATACTCCCCCATACTACTCCATAATTTGCCAATTTATTCAAATCAGAAAGCATTCTTTCATAAAGTTTGAAAGATTATTACATCAGTAATTATGTGTGTCGTCGATGTGCCATTATAATAACTAATACTTCATGTTAATCTTGTTGAGGAAAACACTCATCAGAATCACAAAAATCGCTAAAACAAAGATGGAAATTAAAGGTCTCACTCCCCTTTTCTCATCATTTGAATTAGCCCATGACATTGGGTCCTTGAAATTATTGAGTCTTTCCATGTTTCCACTATTTTCATCATTTCTTTCCTGCTCGGATAATTTCATGTGAGATATCATGTGGGGGAAGACTTTCTTATAAGATTCCTCTCCAAGAAAAAGATCTGAATGCCCAAAACCTTCCACCACGACCCTCCTATGGCGAAATACAGGTTGGTGTAATTCCATGTATTGGTTAGCGAGAAGTGATGTCTCTGGAGTAGCCAAAATGCTTCTTCCACTGGATATATAAAGAGTGTGGAGTGCCATTCTTTCAGGATGAATGAGATAAATATCCTCCCCTTTGGCATTGACAATGTGGCCTTTGACACATATCTTGGTAAGATGAGGCAACCCTCCAAGGGGAACTTGTGATGGTAAGTGTTGCTTGTGGACGAAGTGGCACATGGTAGGGGTCATGTTTTGGTGCGAAAATGTGTTGCCAAAGATACCAGCAAACATCGCGCATTTATCACAGCTACACCTCTCGTAGCGGGGTATCAGTCGAAGTATGAACTTGAATAGCCGATGCCGTGGAATTGCTTTGATGTTTTCATGAAGCGGTAAGATTTTGTTTGGGCCTAGCATTGCCATCAATATCTACAATACAAGCCAATTAGATCAAATGAAGACTCAACGCCTATTTTTTTACATTTGAATATGTAAGAACTCATAGTCAAATGAGTTACAATGAAGGATTATTGAAGAGGTGATCTGTGAATGACATGAGGCGAGGGGAGAAGGATATATGTTTTTCAAAAAGCTCACTTTAAAACTGATCCATTTCCGCCTTTTTTTTGTCATGGGGCCCACCTTCAGTCAATCTAGTCTTTTCACATTTTCACTACCGCTCCATAAATAGTCATAAGTCTAAATTTGACACTCAACCAACCTTTTTTCACCATTAGATTGAAATTATAAGAAAATGATTCCTTTAAAACCATTAAATATTGGGACAACGGATGAAAGGGTTAGAATGATCTCATGCTCTCTCATGCACATGGAGCCTAATAATAGATTTTGAACCTTCTATCATTCAAACAATGGGTTGTGCATGGCATTGGTTAATTATAGCCAATCATAATTCATAAATGCATATGTCGATTGTCATTTAGATCGATTTGGAAGTACTAAAATAACCTCTATATTGATTAAAATGGATTTATGTAGGGTTACTCTCTCCCACTAACTTTAGTATAGTAACTATCAACGTTACAAGCTTTACAGAAAAATAAATACAATTTTTTCAAATTATTCATATACGGATAAAGAAATGGGTAAAAGCATCATTTAACTATAAAAACTTAAGGTCGTTGTACGGCAACTAATTTTGGAACTTGCAAGGTATTAAAATAAAAAAATAGGGGGTATATACTAATATTGAAACCATCCACGTAGAAATCTCAGTCTGGTAATAAAAAAACTCTTTTAAATAGAAATCTTAGGTGGGTATACAGAAAGACTCTTCTAAAATAAATCATACAACTTGGTTTTCTTGGGTAAGGCCAACTTGAGCTATTATGTTTAAAATTGACTAGACTAGTTAACTCAGGCTGGCCATTTTTTAGGTTGTGCTCGAATTAAAGCTTGATTTGAAATCTTTCATTTTATTTTTTTTTTAAATCTAGTTTGGCTAAGGCTTAAGGGATCATTTGTTTGGGATGAAAATGAGCCATTTACCAATGTAAAAGAGCCACACATGTAATTGTTTAACATGTGGGTCATTTGTTTCGTGTGAAAATAATTCACATGTGTAAAAGAACACACCAAAATGGTGGTACACAGTTTACCATCTTAGGAGTTGTTAAACGAATTCACACCTGCTTTCAATAAGGCAGTTAGTACCGTGGTTGAACAAGGTATGTGCTACGTCTTTTTCGGTAAAAAAAATTACTTGCAAGCCCCCAATTCAAAGTCTGAGTCATTCATCCTCTTTATAAGACTAACGATGTAAAGATAGTCAAATTTTATCTCCTAATTCTTTATGGACTTTGAGGAATACGTGAAAAAATATAGACCATATTCATCCTCTTTAGAAGACTAAAGATGTAAAGATAGTCAAACTTTATGTCCTAATTCTTTATGTACTTTGAGGAATACGTGAAAAAATATAGACCATATCCATCCTGTTTAAAAGACTAAAGATGTAACAATAGTCAAATTTCACGTCCTAATTCTTTATGTACTTTGAGGAATATGTGAGAAAATAGAGACCATTAGATTTAATTTTCTGAACTTTTGTACTTCCCTAATTCCCGATCCAAACCGTTCATCTTCTTTAGAATTAGCTAAGGAGTCAAATAACTTATCTAAATTCTTCATTAGTTATTAAAATTTTGTGAAAAGTTCTGAAAATGAGACTACAGTTAGAACTGTCAGACGCACTTAGTTCACATGTGAAAATGGTGATGTTGACATACAAGGAAATTTGTTTCACATGTGTATCATTTGCATATGTAAATGATTCACATGATCATCCATGTACAATCTTGTTTATCTATGAAAATAGTGACAAACATGAAGATTTGTTTCACATATTTATAATTTGCATATATAAATGATTCATATGGTCATATACGTATGTAACGTTAAGAGTATTTCTATTTTGGATCTAAAGTACTATGGACTTGTAGGAATTGGACCAAATTTAATTTCAAGCTTTGTTTTACAATATGCTCATTGATCATGTATTATGTACTTCATACTTAACCAATTCATTTGTACATACCCCCTAGTTCAAGTAAATTTGGTGCATTAATTGCCTAAACAAGTGTGGCATTTGAAGTGACTAAGGTGGAATAAAAAAAAAGCATCCCGCGATTAATGTTAAATTCGGAATAAGTGATTATCAACAACGTAGTTATATATATGAAATGGTGATGGCAACATTACGTAGTAATGCATATGAGAATGGTTGAACTCATTGGAATAGGTATCCTCTCTCTCCCTCTCTCTCTTTGGGATTCGATTTATGTTAGAATTGTCCGGACAGGTATGTAATTTGGTTGTTGGGTTTAGGCAAACCATTAATTAAAAGTTGTAAAGTTGGGTTGGCCCAATACCCAACCCACTTAGTGGGCTCTCATTCTTAGTTGTGTGGGTTCTATTGTGTCGCGGAAAGACAAAAAAAGAAAATAAAAACATAGCCCTCATGAATCTCTATGTTTTCCATTCTGGAATTATAGTCATATTTTCATTTGGCTTCTTGACAAGTCGTTTTGTTTGCTAAATATACTACTATTAGTTGATTTTTTTTCACACACACAAAGAGAGAGAATGCCGGTAGAGGCTCCTATTCCAAAATTTGGGTAAATTTATAAAAGGAGGACTTACTGGAAGCATTGGAAGTCTCATCTTAAGTAATGAATAAGGCGGGACCTTAAAGAACATTGCAGAGTTAGTGCAAGAAAGAGATATTATATCAGATGCAGAGATGTGTCCTCCCAGGAGAGAGATGTGAATTGCAATCCCTCCAACACAATGAGCAATTACGTGAACTTTAGTAGATGGCCCATGCAACTCGCGGATTTTTGCAAATGCTGCAATTGAAGAAAAATAATTAGAACCCACAAGAGGTAGATTGTATGTTTCCACAAGGAATAAACACTATTGATTCTGCCAAATTCATTCAACCAAAAGAAATTCAAAATTAAGAATTTTAAGCTTAACCCCAAAAATGTTAAAACATTTGCTAGATTTTGGGATGCACCCAAGCTAATGGATTTTATGCATTACCTGCTGGGATATCAAACTTTCCAATATCTTCAACTGTGAAGTCATTTGATGGATTTACAGGATGCAGTCTTACTTGAAGGATCCATGGCTCATAACCTTCATCAAGTAAGGTTGTAACAAGATCTCTTGGCTCAGTTGGACATGAAAAGCTCTCAGTCGAATACCCATTAAGCAACAAAACTGGGTATCCTTTCTTTTCTCCATTTGGTATCCATTGCTTGCAACTGATGACAAATCCGTCACCTACACAACCAATAGAATGCACTTGCTAAAAGTTCAAAATCTTGTGTGATATGTACTTGGAATCTACTCGGGTCAAACATAATTACTATTTAAGTAGCAATCAACAAATTTGAGTTAAATCAATCAAGTTTAGAGAAAAAAGTTTGAAGACTATCATAAGAAGATATCTATGAGATGGATCGTTTCAAGTACCTGTTGTTATTGAATGAAGTGTATGGGGTGGGTAAGGTCTTTCTGTCAACTTGTAGCAGCTAAAGTCCACATAAGGCATTCGTGGTGTTTGTAAAATATATGTTCTAAAGAAACTTTGCAAGAGATAATATATAAATCTTCCGCTTTGACGCCCTTTCATAGTTACCAAGCTTCTCAATAGCTCAAAAGTGGATAGATGTAATTCTCCAATTAGATCCAAAGGCTCTTCTGTTGAACTTGTGCCTTGTTGTAACTTACTAGCATCTTTTGGTTGGACTTCTTTGAAAGTGACATGTAAGGTCCTAGTCTCGCTCCAACCATTGAGTGCTAGAAAAAATGGATTCATGACCTTGCTACCCTCAAAAATATATCTGTACCAGAAACCATGACAGCTAGGGTTAGATCAATTACATGGAATCTCTACATCTAATAAGGAAAATGTTCTCCTACGAGCAACTGTGGGTGCAGTCCAGCATTGTGGGCCCCACTTGGGCCTACCTTTTGCTAGTTCAGCCCCTTTGATATTGTTTTCAGCCCATGATTTGGCAACAAGCCTAATTTTACACTCACTAAACTTTCATTTACCATTAGATTGAATCTAAAAAAAATCTACATCTAAGTTGACATTAAATTTATAAGGCTATTAATTAAAAGGCTAGGATAATCTAGTGGGGTTGATTTTTATGCTGAAAATGTGGATGTGAATGTTAAAATTTAAGCCTAAGTTCATCAATAGTCAAAAATGAAAAAACAAATGGTCAAAAGCAGTTTGGAAGAAAAGTTTGAAAAGGGAAAATTTAAAATAGAGGTGCAAAGAGTCTTCTAAGAAGATGCTTCAAAGGGAGTAATTAATGAAGTATTTTGGCAAATGAGATGATTTAAAATAAGACAGGTGGAGAATGGCTGCAATTCTCACTTAGCTGCCTAGGGTTCTAACCCTAGGTATGCCACCACTTTATCACTTGTGTGGGCCTTCTTCCCACTTGTGTGGATTGTATTCCGGTGTGTGTGCGGGCTCTCTTTTGGGTCCCAGCCCCCTTGGCTGGGTTACCCAAAAAACAATAAAATTAAGGCAATTAAACAAATGAAACATTCATGAAGAGTGATATTGAAAAATCTCTGATAACCTATATACAAATATAACATGATTTTTTGACATATAAATTCTAGAGTAGCAATGAAATGATATTTCTAATGTGTTAAAGTTTCTTCCAAAATTTTTTTTCCGATTTCTTCCAAACAATCTTATTTCTCCGGTATCCTAAGACCTTTCAAAGTAAGCTCACTATATTTCCATTAAGCACACATACCTGGAACCAAAGGGCGATGCCAAGAGTAATCGGTAGTGCATATATTGTGTATATGGAGTTCGAGAATCTACACTGCACATATCCACCGTCCCATCTACGATATAGAGTTTATCTTTTTGCACAAATTCAGATAAAAGATACCCACCAACCTTTCCTCTTAAATTTGGATGAGGATCACCCATGGTTGTGCCTGCTTTGTTGTAAGCCTTTGAATCCATCTTCATTATAAGAAAAGCTGTGCATGGCATTCCTCCCAAATGACCCGACAATGTTTCTTTTATAAGGACTTCATTTGATCTCTTTTCCATAATAGGATTCCCATTTATTCCTACATGCAACTTTGAAAGATCTTCTAAGTCTTGTTGATTAAGAGGAAGTTGTACCTCTCCACTAGGAACATCAGTAGGCTGATTTATGCTCTTGTACTTCAAGATATCATTAACCAATTGGCTGCTGACATGCTCTGCTGCAGCAAGGATTGAAAGACTTGGGTTTATGCCAATTGAACAAGGAATCAATGAAGCATCACAAACATATAGGCCCTTGTGCACTGCTTGTGGGTCACCCTGTGTTTTGAAAACTTGGCCATTGGGGTTACATACTCCATGCGAAAAATCTGACGCTACATTGCACCCTCCTAATAGATGAAAAGACGTACTCTGATACCTTGACATGAACAAAATCCCTCCTAATCTTTTTGTAATCCTTTGGATTGCTTTCATTTTTTGTGGAAGTAATGGGTCATCTGGGGCACTGAATCTGATCTTATCTGTGGCCTTGTCTAGGGTAATTCTGCCATTCCCCTCATCATATCCCATCAAGCTGAGAAGCATTCCTTGGGTTGATTTTACACCCATCATCTGCTTTAGTTTATCAATAATAGCATGGAGAAACCAATATTGATTGGGCCACCCATGTGTAAAGACCCCCTTAAGTAGCAATTGTGGATATGCTTTAGGTATGACCCCACTCTGCACAATGTAATTAACAAGTATTAGTATTAATATATATATATATATTCATATATATCATATTTACAGAAAACACAATTTAGTATGTACATAAAAGTTAAGTTTCCTATATTGTTTGATGACAGTGAGCAATGGGCTTGTCTACTTCATGGAAATGAATTTTTGGAATTCTAAGAATCTTATTTCTAAAAGAGCTTAAAATTAAAGGAGAAAAGGTCGAGATGCAAAAATGGCCATCAAATAATCTCCCCTAATGAAAAATTCATTGAGGAAAGATGATAAACTAACACCCTACAATCTCCATACGTAGTAATTCAGATCCTACGGAAGTCAAGGTCTCATCTACTTCTCCACCTTATATCCTTCCTCCCTCACTTCTTTAATAATCCTTCGACAGAACTCATTTTACCATGAACTCCTATATATATTTAATTCTATGCAAACAAATGGGCCTTGGCACATTGTCAAGGACTATAAACCTCTAGCTTACCCTCTCAATATTTCCACAAAAGTTTGACACTTTTCTTTCAAACAAGTTATATGGGGCATTATAGAATGCCTAGCCATATTATGTAATACGATTTAAGTTAATCATTTATTAAAGGTGGTCATTCGTGATCTAAATTGTTCAGATTGAGGTCCCATGTTTGAGTGATAAAGCCCAGGTCCAATCCATTATTTAAGTTTATCATTCTAGAGTTGAATGCATATTGTTGGTTAACTCTTCCATGGGTCATATGAATCAAAATAATTATCAATTCTTTACCGAGGTAGTTTCTTTCAGCTAAATCAAACAAGGCACAGGCAAGGGCCTAGTTCAAGCAGCCTAAAGGTTGGTCATGCCAAACACATTTTTATTAAATTTCCTCCACCAATCAATCCTACTAACAGCTTAAGGCATTAGTAGATGTAGAGAAAATACATGTCAACACTCCCTTTGGGGCGGAATCCTGTTGTCATACATTTTGAGGCACACATTTTAGTGTCAAGTTGTTCCTCTTCGAATTCAAACTAGTGTCTAGTCAGCTCATATATCATATTAAATCTTCTCCGCTTATGATCCTACCAAAACCTTAAGATGTTAATAGAGGCAGCATAAATATTTTTTAAACAATAATTTTAATGTATCACAACTAATATTCATGTGCATATTAAGCCTTCAAGCTTGAAATTTGTCTTGGGCTAGGACCATTTTCAAATAATGTGTTTTTACAAAAAAATGACCTACCCAAACTTATAGTAGCCCATAAGGAATACATAGGCTTGGGCCAGAAAATAAGACCGGCTATAGCTCTGGGCCAGAAAATAAGACCAACTATAGCTCACAGGCCAAAAACACAAACCAAATTTATCCAATGTAAGTCGCGCTATGACGGGTACAAGCTAGGCTCTACCCTAACTCTGATCCATTATGGGACTCGTCATTTAAAAACTTTAGGCTACACAAAGATCTGCCATTGCTAGTTATCAAGAGGTTTGATTTATAAGGTTTTTACCTCGATTGTAAACCCTAAGGAAGAAGTAAATGATGAAGAAACTGATGGTCCTGGTCGATTTTGGAATGGTATATTTGAGAATTGCTCTTTACTCGGTCCTTGACCATTCAAGGGTAGCGAGCTTCCAGCCAGATATGCAAAATTATTTCCATTGGTGCTGAATGCCATACCAAGCCTATCTGAGATCTTTAGTCCCCTTCTTTCTGATTGGAACAATATTTGTGTTGTACCCAAAACTCCAGCTGCAGTCAAACAAAAATTCTGATTAACGAAGATATAAGATTGTGATTGTGTTTTATATCATAAAGACATTTTGTTGAGAGCATACATACCTGAGAGAACTACAAAATCAGCACAAACATATTCAAGACTGTCAAGAAAAACACGCCATGCTCGCGGTTTTTGTCCACGAGTAACATCACCTCCGACCCAATCCTCATCAACGTCTTTTACTATATACTGAACTTGGCATTGTGTTTTCACTTTACAACCAGCCTATAACAATCAACATAGTTCTAAATTAGACAGTGATTTCCACCTTTGATTGAGAGATCTTCTTATGCAAATATCATACAACTACTTGTCTACATTTATGTTTTATAGTGGTTTTCACCTTTATTTAAAGCACATGTGAATTACCTAACTAACCCTAATAACTTTGGTTTGCCAACAGTGTAAAGATTTATAATCAATTCAATAGTGAATATCATTCAAATTAAAAGAACAAAAAAGGAGGTGGATAGAAGAAACACATGCCTCAATGGCCAAAGCGATATAGTTCTTGTCATTAGAGTTCTTAGCATTGTAAGGGCATCCAGACATACAATTTCCATAGGCAACACATTGATCCAACTGTGTAGTTCCCTTCACATTACCCGGATCATTTATGGAATTGAAATTGATGGTCTGTTTGATTGGAGTTGGGTTACTTTCTTCAATTTCTTCAGCTTCTGCCTTCAGGGCTTTAGCACTGGCGAACTCTACAGGAGGATCTTGTGGGTTCAACATTGTCAATGCAAGTGTCTCATGGGCTTCCCAATCCTTTTGCCAATCCTTTGGCCATCTTGGGTCCTTCTTGGTTCGCACTGGAGTGGATACCATCTGACCCATATTAGCCAATGAGCCCCCACCTAGGCCACATACAACTCCTACAACCGAGTTGCCCTGCTCATATAACTGCGAATTCATTCAGAGTCATTTTTTATTAGATTTTTCATAAATCAGACCTGCCTGCACAATGGTGGCGGCTAAGTTTGGGTCCAAGTCAAATAATAATATGCTGTAATAATCATGTAACAAATGAGTTAAGTAAGAAAAGAAAAATGGAGCTTGAATTATCTGAGGATAGGTCTTAAGAGAATTCTTAAAGTCTCCCGTAATTGCACCGGTGGACCCAAATTTGAAATCCATACCTCTCGAAATCATTGTACGCTCCTTTCTCGGTTCGGCCCATAGTTCTATATGGGTGGATCCCAACATTAGATTATCAATACTAAAAATGAAAGACGTAATAAAAAACCGGGAGATAAAATCTTGTTCGCACTTTTGTTTTCTGTTTGATGTCCCTTTGATAGACCATATGCACTTACACAGTCAACTTCACAGTGGGACCAATTCTGATTTTAAGTAAAGCTTACATCAAAGCCAGAACAAGAGGGAATATATATATATATATATATATAGCGATGTAAACCAGTTAGTCCTGGCTGGAACCATACTTATATTTTTTTTTCTTAAAATAATGATATCATTCAACTTATAACAGTGTATCAAGTCTGTTACCTCCAAAACTAAATAAAACATAATTAATCAAAATTGATTTTGAGCTACAATTTAAAATTTTAGGGACTCAACCAATGAGTGGTGGCTCAATTGTCCAAGGACCCTGTGCCTCAAGAAATGAAGTGGGCTTGTTTTCGACAACTACCTTTGTTGGCCATCGCCCATAATTTTACCTTGTTCATGTGGATATGAGGGTTTGCATGTGCCCTTAGGGATTAGTTCTCGATTGTCCAGAATCGAGTGTCCCTCAAGCTCCGGGCCAAAGGTTCCTAAGCTGGGTGGGAGATACCCTAGATTATCAAAATAATAATAATAATAATTTTAGGGACTCATACGTCGGGTCCAAGGTGTACGGGTGGGGACCTATATGGATTTGGAACTAGAGCCATTTATAACCAAAACCTAAATTGGGTTATGGGCCCGAGCCAATTCATGAATCGGAACCTTAAACATGTTGAAAACCAAATTTCTTATAAATCAAAACCTTCGAGTAATCAAAGAACCCGATCCGGTTTACATCCCTAAATATAGATTATCAACTGTTTGGATTTGAAATGTAAACCTTGTTGATGAAATTATTTGGATGGACTCAAACTACTCTTTGAGGTCAACCCTAGAAAATCTTTATCGTGATCCACCAATCTGTACCGTTTTTCGATGGTTTTGATAGAAATCGTTTGGTCTTTGCTTCTAGATATCTCGCCAACAAAAGAGAATCGGGATTTAACTCTCTTGTGGCTTTAACTTAGAGAAATGACAAAAGAGTGGAACTCTACAGTGGAGCTCACCTATTGAAACGTAGAGCTCTTTCAAATAAATGAGTCCCCTTAAATTGAGTATTCTCAAATTTCATGTCAACTCAAAGTTTTCCCACCATTGGATTGACAGTTTGATGGAAACCCTGATAATGAATATGCAAAATATTGTGATTTTTTTATCAAATAATCATTCCAATAGAGAAAGACTTTGGGAAATGAAGAAATAGGTAGGCCCAACTATTGAATTTCACCCCTTTAACCCCAGTACAAGGGGTTAACCAACTGCCGGAAGCATCAAACCATCTAGGTTTAGGCCTCACAGGATCCTGATTGTTATTGTTTTGATGCGCCAAATCCGCAAAAACTCTAGGTGGTTGACCAACTGCCGGAAGCTGCAAGCTCCCATGCACACTCTTCTGGAAGGTTTTTTTGGTAGAAACACTTTTGGAAGCTGGTATTCGTTTTTGCATCTTTCCATGCCCATGTTTAATACTTGAAGAAAGACGTACGGTTTCCCTAAGCACCTGAGGGTGTAACCTCTTGATATTCAGGCCAGATTTAAGTTTGGGATAAGCAAGTTCATCTGGAGTTGAGCTCTGCTGCTGCCAAGTTCATGCTGGGTTAAGCTCATCTTGGCTGTACTCATTTACAGCAGTATATAAAAGCACGAATCTTCCATCTATCATTGGACTTAGGAAGTTCACCTGAAACGAGGCGTCTTTGGGCCCAAAACTGAAGCCAAGAGTATCGGACTCCAGCCTCCCCTTAGACCACATCTGATAATTGCTGGTCGGGAAATCTTTTGCTTCCCATCTCTTGCCCTTCTCGATTAAACACACCTCAATGCCGGCCATGGCCAACCGACACGCAGCAACCGAGCCACCATATCCAGACCCCACCACCACGGCATCGTAACCAGCTTCATCAAAATATCCATCTGCGGCTCCTCTTTGCGCCATTTCTGTCACCAAAGTCCACTAGTTCAGCGGAGGGTGCATATGACCATGATCTGGCCCCATTTCTTCATTGGGTTAAATTCAAGGTCAAACCTAGCCCAATGTTCAGAAAGATGGCCATATCCTAGCCTGTCTGTAAACTAGAAATACACCTCTTAAGTATACAAAATCTTAGGCCCAGGCAAGTGAGCGCTTGGGGTCTTAAAATGAGGCCCTAGGAAAGACGAGGGCATAAATGCAGCGCCTAACACTAGTCAATTGTGGGCAAGAAACAGGTTCGGATCCGAATGAGATGGCCCATGAATGACCCCAGGTAAAATTCTTGGCCAATATTCGGCCCGATGGGAGCTGCCGGTTTTAGCCCAAGTGCCTTGGGTTGAGCGCAAGTGCCTTAACGGGGGCCAATTTTGGTCCTTGAACTATGTTTGGCAAAAGGCTTTACGAACTTAACAAAAAAGTTTCATGCAACTTTACAATTGGACTGTGCCCTGGCCTAGCTTTCTGGCCCAACGGCTAGATAAAGTCATAAATATCAACCCCATTGCTCAGCGTGCTGGGCTTTAGACAAGCTAAGCCTGATGTAGTCCATGACCAGCCATGTATGGATTTGGGCCAGTCTCTTAGAAGCAGGACTGGACCCTTTACAGTGGACCTGCTCTACTTCTAAATCCCAAATGTCCCATGTCTAAAAATTGACAAAACTGACGGGATCAGTAGAACCTATATGCACTAATTCCCACAACCTCAATTGCAATGGATGCAGGTGAAACAAAAAACCCAACCCTAACCCAATCCAACCTGACTTACTAAACACTAATCGGCCAACTTAACCAGTGTGCATTTGTGCAATGAGAGGAATATGCAGTAAACAGAAAAATTGTTCTGATTGTCTCCTTCCATGATAGGAGCCGGTTTTCCTAAATGGAGAGGATCTTTTTTTCCTATGTGGGGTAGGAATGTAGGATTCATCTCTCTCGAATAAATGAAAATTCTTAGAGAGTGAATCCTCTCACCGGACAAAGAAACCCTAAACCTACTTGCACAAACGTGGTCCGGGTTGACAGTTCCAACGAACCAATAAATGGGCCATATTTTGAGAAACAAGATACCCAGGTGGCAAAGGGTTGTCTCATCACGCAGTTGCCCAGATATGGATCCTTGGGCGTGTAGGTCACAGGAGGACTGCACCACTGACCCAACTAGCATAAAAGGGGCCAAGTTTGGGTGGGGCACATACTCAAAGCTCTATAGAGATCAACCCAACCTGAAAGAAATAAATGGAGCTTGGTATAATACCAGATATGCTTTGATCTATTCTTCTTGGCACAAGCTCAGACCACTCTCCCACCCAAGGATACAGAGAGCAGTTCCCTTGCATTCTTATTTATAGTGGCAAGCAAGGAAGCAAATCACGAGAAATCTGCTGATAAATATATTTACTTTGTTTACCTACACGTGTATATTATATTTGGTTTCATTACAATTTTGAGTGCAACCTCTCACTTTAATGGTATCAAAACTTTCTCTCTCTTAATAAACATTATCTTTTGGCAGTTAGGAGTGTTTGGCCTCCAGATATAGTTTCTCCCTTCAAATTAGTTCCATGCCGTAGCGTTTTAAATAAAAGAAAAAAAAAATTCAACAGTGGGGCATGGAACAAGAAATAGAAACAATGCATATGCAATACGTGTTGTTATGCAAGAAAATCATTACTTGTGCTATCTTTCTTTTTAAAGTTTTAGGATGCTCTTGGTCTTTCCCCTGAAAAACGCTTTACGGGTGTACGCTTTATTTGTGCTGTAAAAACACTTTAGAGGTAATTGAAACCATGGCTGGAAAACTGGTGAGTCACACTGAACTCGCCCATCTCTAAAAATTTGGCTTGGATAATCACCGTGATGACTTGAGAATAGTCATAAAATAAATAAAAATAGATCAAATACTTATAAAATTTAAATATATATTTATTTACACATGCAAGAAAAAATACTAAAATATAAAACTTGCATATTTTATAACTTTTAAGTCCAGTTTCGGTTGGGTTTACAACCACTAGTTAAATCACATGATTCATGCAATTAGTAAGAAAACTTCTTGATTTACCTAATGCCTTGGTTTCAGCACCTGCCAACTCAGATAAGAAGAAAAAATAGAAGAAAACGACCACCGCGTGATTTAACATGGTTAGGTCTGAAAACCACGGGTCCAGTTATGGCTAAAATTTTAGGACGCTTTTCTAAATAGCGCCCTATATTTTCTCCTAATTTGAAATTCCCCTAAAATAAGTGATGGTGTTATCTTTAAATGGGAAGATAGTTCTATATAGATCCTTTAACAAATTGTCATTTGCAGAAGCAGGTGAAACTGCAGAAAGTGGTCATTTGGCTCTTATACAAAGATACAATTAGCTAAGCTTCCTTTCTATGTTTTTCTCATACATGTAATAATTTTTAATACGAAGGTACGTTGAGCAACCAATTTATTTGAAAATTTACTAGTAGAGTTAAAGTAAAGCAAAGCCTCCATTATGTACGTAAGAAAAGACCAAGGGGTCCATAACAAAATTACACAAATTCAAGATTCTCTCCTTTTTTATAACAAAGGTAAAAAAGCAGCCTCATTTCTCCACTAATATAACAAGAGTACATCTTCTTTTTACACAAAAAGTCAAAAAAATTATCTATGAAGCCACTAAAAATAAAAGACCGTCGTAACCCCCTTATATTTTATTCTCTCTTAATTTGATACTTCACCTCACTTTACATCAATTCACCGTCTAAAGTAAAGTGAGGTAGAGCCTCCACATTAGCCAGACAAGAAAACACAAGGGATAATATCAAAAGTTCACAAATTCAAAAAAAAAAGTAAAAAAGCAATATTATTTCTCCACTAAATAACAAAAATTCATCTTTTTACGTAAAAAGTAAAAGATTTATCTATAAAGCGACTAAAAATAAAATATCATTATAATTCTTTTAGATTTTATTCTTTATTGATTTAATGCTTCACCTCACTTTACTTTAATGCACCAATTATCGAAAGAGATTTTGTGTGAAAAACTAAGAAACTTGGTTCCGATACTCATTGGTCTTCACGACGTGCTGGACATTGTCAGCCCCGATCTCCAAAAGTTGTTTTTCCTTTCTTGCTGGTTTCCCAATGAAATTTTTTTATTGTCACACGTGAAACTCTCTTCTTCATTGAGTAGGAAAAAGGGCGTTCTCCTCTTCATTGAAGACTCCTCTCTATTGGACACACTATGATTCTCCCTCTCTTCACGGTGCATTGATGACTTTCTCTCTCTGCCCCACTCTTCCTCTCTCTCTCTACATTTCTCACTCTCAATCTCAAAGATTCTTTCATCTTCTTTTCCCGTCATTGTCTCTCTCTCCAGTTTTAATAATTATTATAAAAGAAACTATTAAATTACTCTTTCTAACCTGGGGCGGGTTTGTGTAATTTATTTGTAAAGTCAATTTAAGTGAAGGATTGGTTAAAGAGAGAAGAAAAAATGGGTCTTATCGAAAAGCATGAACTCTCAAAAATCATCTCGTCTTTTAAAAATAAAAATAAAAAAGTCAATCTTTGGTTCCACCGAAAACAAAAAGGCTTCATTTAGGAATTTTGTACTTTTTTTAGACCCATTTTCTTTTCTTCTCTCTTAAAAGTGCATCTTCTTTCTTTTAATTGAATCCTTCATTTCTCTTCTCCATTCTTTCTTCTCTCTCCTTGGCGACTGAACATCCACCGTCTTCCATACAGCTAGGGATTTTACTTTCCTCCTGCCCCCCCCGCCCACCATGGCTAGGGATTTTACTTTCCCCAATCTCAACCCCCACCACCCCCCCCCCCCCCCCCCCCCCCCCCATGGCTTGGGAAACTTTCTTTGATGACTCTTCATTGTCTTTCCTTTCTTACTTCTTGAAACTTTTACTAGTCAATGCCCCATAGCAAGCCTTCTAATTTTTCTCTCTTTCTTGATTACAATTTTAGTAAGTCCACAAAACCTTTCCAAAGTTGATTTCTCCTTCCTTGCACTACTCTTTCCATCTTTGACTTTCCATATTTGAGTTTCCATTTCAAACTAAAGTTTCTTGCCAAAAGAGAAAAGCATGTGGGACCTCTTCTCAAATCTCATCAATGTACGGGTGTCACGACCCCAAAATCAGGCTAGAAATAAGGGGCCGTGATACCAGGGGGTTACTATAGCATAATCTTGTTAGTGTCACATTCCTGTGTGCACTATGTTTGGTTTATCAATTCCGTGTCATTGTATCCCGAAGACATTTAATCTCGTTGTGTGTCAAGGAAGGTCTACTTCAAGAAACTGTTCAACCTTTTGGAAGACTTGGATGTGTCAAAGAAGACTCCACTTGTGTGCAAATCATCTCAGGTATTTTGGACCCAAAACCATTACCTACCTGGACCCTAGGATCCTTGCTTACCTTAGCCTATATTAAGTGTTTCATTTAATGTTCTCTCCATTATGTTCTGTCCAGAAATAGGGGGTTCGGTGACCTTTCGGTCACATGGCGGCTAGCCTCTTTGCAAAAAGCGGCTAACCGCTAGGTAACCGAAATACCATAGTTACATTTCCAGAATGCTGTTCTCTGTAAAAAAGTGATTCGGCCACCTTGCGGTCAGTATTCGGCTAACCGCAGTGTGGACTGGCGGCTAACCGCCAGGTAACCGAGGTTCACGGTTACATTTCCAGAATGTTGTTCTCTGTCAAAAGTGTTCGGCCACCTTGCGGTCAGCCTTTGGCTAACCGAAGTATGGTCTGGCGGCTAACCGCCAGGTAACCGAAGTTCACGGTTACATTTCCAGAATACAAACTTCTCAACTGTTGTGGAAGTTCGGTCACCTCGCAGTTACCTTTCGGCTAACCGCCATATGGGCTGCGACTAACCTCCATGTAATTGAAATCCCACGGTTAGCTTTCCAGAACGCTACAGGTTTTTGAGATGCAGATTCGGTCACCATGCGATCACCTCACGGCTAGCCGCTATGTCTACCGTCGGCTAACCGTGAGCTGACCGAATTAGAAAAACTAGCCGTTACCACAGAGAAATTGAAATGAGGCTAGCCGAACTACCAAGAGGCTAGCCGCCAAAACTAGCCGTTGGGAACTTCTCTATATATATCTGGAGCCAGTTTTACACTGTGGAGAGGACATTTTTGAAGAGCTTACTTTCCTACTTTTACCCATCTTTTCTAAGCCTTCAAACCATCTTCCAAAGATACTATTAACCCAATCTAGAAAATGGATGAGATATTTTAGTCTCTAGAAAAGTGTGTTTGGAAAAAGGATTCTAGTTTGATTTTCAAATGATATATATTTAGGAAAATCTAGAACCCAACCTCTTGACCCTTGATTGTGCATTACAATGGAGCATCTCTATCAACATCAAGCATGCATCAAGAGGATAAAGCTTCAACTTCGGTTAGAGCTTCGATAAACACTTCCGACTACATCAAAGGCAAGTGTTTGGTGTCTCATCATCTTTTGAATCTTGTGTATCCAGTGATAGTGGTTTGAATATGTGTGACTCAACCACTCTAAAATGTATGTGGGGGATTAGATCTATGTGATCGAACCTCGTTACCAAAATTGTGATGTTCAAGTAATTGAAATCATTACTTGTGTAGTTTTGATTCATCATAGTGGAACCAAGGGACTGTGTGAACTTGTGAGTGGATGTAGGACATATGGTCCGAACGACTATAAATCTCTGTGCATTTATTTATGTTATTTTTCTAAATGTTTTGATCTAGTTTACATGCTTTCTTTACCATTGAACATTGCTTGATAATCACACTTGGTCTACATATCAATTGCTCTCTTATAAATCTTGATTAATAGGTTAAAAATGGATTTAAAGTTTGATAAACCTATTCACCACCCCCCCCCCCCCCTCTAGGATGAGAACATTGGCCTTAGGTGAACTTTCAAATCTTACTTTACCCCTGGATCCGCATGGGTGAAAATACAAGGTCCATCACCGTTATGGAACTACTGGCACACAAAAAATCAACCTTCCCATGCATAACATTCCCCAAGGCAAAATACACACTTTTCCTAAAAATATGATGACATTTGGTGACTGTTAGAATCTGGTCGGCTACAACAAAAGAATTCTCCAATGGTTGCCGTCGGCAAAACTTCATTGGCTACTGCAGTCATCAAGATACAGGCCGCCCAGCACAATGAAATGGCCGTTGACTTTCCATTCAAAAACTGGCCGCTCAACATTGCAAATCTGGGCGCTAGACGCTACACGACTCCATGCATTGGCGCCGAATTCCTTCTTCCCAGTCTGCACGTCGCCCACGACTTATGGTCAGTTATTTCTTCCAACAACTGCTAGACCCGCCAAAGAGGAACATTGCATGCCTATCGATAGCGGTTTCAAAACCACCTCCACTCCTCCATAATCTCCTGCAATTATGGCCCCATGGAGGCTGTAAAATGAAGACTCATAAGACCAAGAAAAGGGTCGGCAAGAAAATTACCATTAGCGCAATAAGACCATTGTCTTTCAAATCCTGCATCAAAAAGCTTCGAAACTCTAGCATTGTGAAAACTTTCTCTCTCACTCAATAGGTGAGAATCAAGCAGTGATAAGGGTTTTTCTTCTAGGACCTGGGCGATAGCCTCTAAAGGTGAACCTTTGTTCTTCTCACCTGGGAGGAAAGATAAAGATGACCTCTGCTGTTCTGAAGCAGGTTTCTCTGTTTCAACCATTTTCTCTCATTAGTGGTGATGAATTATAAAGACTGATTGAAGAAGCTTAGTTGCAAACTTCTACAATTCTGCCTCCAGCAAATCCTCAAAGACAACTTTTTCCTCTCTTCCTTCGACCCAAGCCTTTTTCTATATCTTGATCTCCTAGGCCTGATGAGGGGGTTGTAAAAAAAAAAAAGAGTAAACAACATGCTCTCAAAAGGTTAAACAGTGAAGAACACATGTAAAAATAATAGGGGAGATGACTTTTTTTTTTTGTTGTTATTGTAATTGAGTTGTCTCCATGTCTTTTTGTAATGTTCGAAAGATGAACTGAGAAATGAAGCTTCTACGAAGACTCTTTCACCTCTTAGCCATGTACATCATTATCACGGCAGTTTTTTATTTGAACTCTCTTGTCATCATCGTTGATGAAAGCAAGGGGTGCCTGTATAAGGTGTCCACCCAAGAGAACAAGACTTCCAAAGGCCAGAAAAGAGCCCGAACTGAGAATGAGCTCCCAGTTCAAATGTCTGTCTTTCAATGGATGACTCCTGCTATTCTTGCTATCAATGCTTCTCCGGTGATGGTTAAGCCTTCTAAAAAGGTCACACCGTATGGATCGTGGGTGTCTAAATATGTTCAGAATCCTTTTGGTGTTCGCCTCAAAGAGCACCAAAACCTAAAGAAAACTCCACCAAAGCACCTCCGCACCAGCAAAGAGGGGTATGAGGCAAGGAGAATATCAACTAACAATATCTATCACCATAAAACATCAAAAGGTAATAAGGGCAAAGACCTACGCTAGATGCTGGAAAAGAAGAAGTTGCAGCAAAAAGAAATAGTTCCCGGTTCATCATCCGGAATAGGTGGGCTCTATCATTAATCACTCCATACCTATGGTTGTGAAAAGGAATGATATTCAATGGAAGATTACCTAGCGATGGGCAGTGAAGGAGGATGACCTTGACATTGCCATGGTCTGCATGACCGGACCTAGACACTGCAGGCGTTCTGCTAGACTCACAGCTCGGAGTTCAAACCCTGTTGAAAGTGAAGAATCAGATAATGCCTCTGAAGGCCGTGAAACAACAGTTACAGATGAAGATGCACCATCAATTAAAAAAAACACAGGGGCCATGGATTCCCCCGTACTTCGGGCCATTGATAACCATGTTTCATTAAACACCCGAATTCTTGAATGCAACCCTTCTCCCCATACTGGACCTAGCAAATACCCTGTCTTCATGGTTGGGAAGACTAGCGCACCAGTAAATGTGGAAGAACAAGTTGAAGGTGGAAATTCTGCAGAGAGCATACAAGATTTGGTTAAACAACAGAATGACAAAATTAACCAAATCGCTACTCAGGTACAATTCCTCATGGAGCGGATGACTAACCCAAATGATCATCCACTGATGGTGACTCTATCTTCTTCAAATAGAAAAGATTCGCCTACTTCTGAAACAAAAATTGATCAAATTGCTACACAAATGCAACAACTTTCACAAAGGCTGTCCGAGCAAGGTGGTCAATCCTCAAATACCGATCATCAAGTGTATCTGGACAAACCTATGACTTATAGAGAAGTTATAGATAGGATGACCAAGACAAGAGACGAAGAGAGACTCAAGAAAAAATGGATTATGCCAAAATATCCACCTAAAATGGATTTGGTTCCCTACCCTCCTAAATACAAGCCTCCTACCTTCCAGCACATAGTCCATTTCAAGTCTCAACTTGGGGGCATGCCTGATATAGAAGCCTTAAAGATCAGGTCATTCATCGGCGCTCTAAAAGGAACCGCTTTTGACTGGTACAAACAATTGCTGGAGAATTCTATCACTTCATGGGCAGTCCTGGAAGAAAAGTTTTTACTGCATTTCCAAGAGGAAGATCAATCAGTTAGCCTGAACTCACTCACTCAAACTAAGCAAGGACAGAATGAATCTATTCAGGGCTTCATAAATAGATGGAGGGCACTAGCATACAGATGCAAAGAACCCATTTCTTAAAAGTCGGCAGTGGACATGTGCAAGGCCAATCTCAAACCTGAGATTAAACAAATGGTAATCAGTGTTAAGACTAAATCTATGTCTACATTACCGGAAGTAGCCATCGATGCAGAAGATTGTCGTAAAGAGCTTGACCAGAAGGACTCAGACTCCTGTATCTTCTACAGCCAAAGGAAAGAAACAAGATGAGGTCTTTAATATCCAAACTTCCAAGGCTCTCAAAAAGGTGCAAGATCCTAAGGATGAAGCCGCCAGGAAAGAAGAGTACGAAAGAAGAAAAGGTATCAAGTACTCCTTCGATGAAAATGTTGAAGAAATCTTTAAGACTCTGCTGGAGCATGGAAAGCTAGACTGCCTCCTTCAAAAAGACCTAGCCAAGAGGGCAGAACGAATGATCCAAACTACTGCCCCTATCATCGGATGATCTCTCACCCTTTGAAAGAATGTTTCATCTTGAAGGTAAAAATACGAGACATGTTAGCCAAAGGAATTACACAGCTTGATCAAAAATATGATACGACATAAGTCAACACGGTGGCATTCAGGTCATTTGAACCTTTCAACATCGAGCCTATCAGATTAAAGACAGTTGAATTTCAGCTAATTAATAAAGTCGAAAAAAGTGATGGACTTGTCTCGGTTACCATGGCATCTAGGGAAACGATACAGTTACATCCTGATCTCATAAGAGACGACGGTTGGAAAATAGTGAAGTCAAAGCCTACTTCTGAAAGGAGGACAAAAAAAATTGCCTCATAACTCCCACCTAATAGTCAGAGTCCATCTTATAAAAGAAGCAAGCAAGGAGACGAAGCCAGCACCAAGAAAGAAGGCGCCCGCGGAATCCTCTAAGTTAATGAGAAAACCCATCACCTTGGCAGATTTCCTTCTCCCTCTCTCTGAGGAGGAAGATGAATTGTAGATTTCAAATTGCAATTGAATCTCCAAATGGGGACTCCTTTCACCCTTACACTCGGAAGATTCGGACAGTGAGTGGATCCCTCCTACAATGCCGCCACCCATGGATGATGACGATCAAGACAATGATCCAGAGTCATATTCTGATGAAGAGGAATATCTTTCAGATGAGATATTGAATGAAAACGACTTCATCACTGATCTTTGCTTCTATCAAGAAATCATTCCGGAGATAGAAGTTCGGGTCTACAATTCAAGACTCCCAGAACCTGGTGACTGGCCATTGGATCCTCCTTCATTTCCCATGCGTCCAGAAGTCCATCCGGATCCTCTATGCATCATGGATGGCAATGAATTCTGCCATCAGGCACACGTAAAATCATTTATGGTGCAAGATGCTTCTAGCTCGATAATGTTAGTCGGGTTCAAAAATAGTCAAAAAGGTGGTTCAGGAAAAGACGACTACCTAATCACGAAGCAATACATTCTGATGACCTCTATCCCTAGTGATCCTTTCTCCTTGAAGATCTCTAAATTAGGAGTCAAAGATGATCAGCAGAATCTCCATCGGAAGATGCGCTGGTTACTACAATTAGTGATGCGGCCTCAGGATTCAATAAGGATCTCCGAGTTGAGTTAGAAGATGCTCCTAACAATATAATAGTGAGCTCCTTAGGCTCGGTCATCACAAAAACATATGGCATTATTACCTTGGAAGTGGAGTCAACGTATCTTGGGAACGAACCTGAAGTGACATCATGTCACGTAGCCACTGGTATAGGAGAAGAAATTATCACATCATTTATGTCTGCTGATGTAGAAGACATGGCTTAAGGAATGAAAAATCTCCTCCCTCAACAAGAAGAAGTGATGGCTATTCAGGGAAGCACGGGGAATGGCCTTAGATCAGGAAAAGGTTATAAGTTCAATTCTGACAAACCTGCCACCCTATCCCCTTCCACACTTCCTTTTGTTTCTCCTTCACTTATAGTCCCCACAGGGCAAAATGTGAATCCTAAGAATGTAAATGCAAATGCAAATGCTAATGAAAGGCCAGTAGAGCCATTTAAGTATGATCCTGTCGAGCATCTTAAACACATACATGCATGGTTGCACGTCCTTGATCTACTGCAGATGTCAAAGGAGACTTGAGATAGATTCATTAAAGAGTTACAAGCACTGGACCCTAATAATCAAGTGCACATGGCTCCAGTGCATCAAATAGAGAAAAAACATCAGGTGGCTAAATCCAAGAGACCTCAGAAACAAAGTGAGGAGTGTTACTCCATCCAGAATGCTTCTAAAGCTACTATTTCCTTTTCTAAAGAGGATATACTGCTGAGCCATGTCAATCACACGAGGCCTCTATACTTCACAGTTTATATCAAAGAGATGCCAATCCCTAGGGTACGAGTGGATCCGGGATCAGCTCTTAACCTTATCACCATCATAGCATTGCAAGAGCTTGAAGCGCCACCAAATAAGCTCACCAGCACCAATACTGCGATCCAAGGTTATGATGATGAAGTTCAAAATCCTATCGGAAAAATTCAGATTAAATTCCATCTTGGGAGTTTGACCTCTAAAACTACTTTGCACGTCGTCAAAACTCGGGTGTGTTATAATATCTTGCTTGGAAGAAGATGGCTACATGACTATGCTATTATGCCATCCACTCTTCATCAATATTTCAAATATATTGATGATGATGGGAAGGTGCATTGTGTTTTCACTGATGAAAAGCCTTTTAAAAGAAAGGTGAAAGTCCAGAATTGAACCTGAGAGGGGGGGGGGGGGTGTGGAGGGGGGGGGGGGGGGGTGTGAATAGGTGAACTCAAAAACCTAGACTAATTGTTTAAAAAACTATGTCAATTATGCTTTGTACATTTGTTATCTTGATTGTAAGTTTCTACTAACGAGTAAAAAAACTAAATAATCATTCAAGATAGACATTTGAAAAGAAGCATTGACCATTGATGGACCCGTCTTTTTCTCTCTCTGCCTTCCTCCGTCCCGGGTCCGCCGGGGTACGGCGGGGTGAAGAAAAAAAAGAGGCGAGCATCAACATTTTTTTCTTTTCGTACAGGTATGCCGGATTTTCTATTTTACTTGCAATCTGAAGTGGTGATCCGGAGATTCACCTTCACAAGTAGAAAGGAAATCAAACTTTTTTTCTAACTTTCTATTGCATATATATTTAAAGAAAGAGAGAAGATCTTAAAATGCCGTGAGAGGCGATTTTGTTTAGTTTGCCGTGAAAGGCAGTTTTGTGCCGTAGAAGGCGATTTTGCCATGGAAGGCGATTTACAATTCTTATCAATGATGAAAGACAAGAATTGTGATTTTTGTCTCTTTTAAAAATATATAATACAATAGAGAAGAAAGAAAAAGGGATCTGACTTCTCAAGCGATTGTGGGGACTCGTTCAGATCGACGGTCGCGAGTCATGTATGGACTCCGCCATTGTCCTTCAGATGAGAACACTTGATGCTTTAGTTCACTTGGCTTGGCTTGGACCTCGGATTTTTAGAGGACAAAGACCAAGGGAAGGTCTTATATCCAATAAAAAACCAAGTAGACGGGCTGAAAAGCCGCATCTAGGCCATGTTGGATGGAAGAAGAGAGGAGATCTTGGGGGGGGGGGGCGGGGCCCAAGGGACTTCGATCACCTTGTAGAATTTGCAGCAGAGTTTCTTCAAAGTGAGAGAGCTTCTTTTTTGCAGAGAATTCTTCAGGATAGTTTTCACACAATTTTTCAGGATCCTTCAGATGATTTTTTCTTCGGGCCTTTCCCTTTGGAATGACCGCCTATTTATAGGCTTTTGGTGTCCATTAGAAGGGTTTTATAGGCATTAATGGTATTAATCCTCCATGATCAGAGGAGTTACAAGTATTTAATTCTTTATATTGTAACTCCTTTTTCTTGGATTTTGATTGGCCGATGGAGAATAATGGGCATTTAATCTCGATGATGATGGGAGTTTCATGATTAATTACCATGATTAATCTCCATAATGATAGGAGTTACACGGTTAATTGTCAAAATTAATTGGACTTGTAACTCCCATTTCTTGGCTTCTGATTGGGCCGTTCAAAATAATGAGTTAATGACCCTAAAAAATTGCCATAAAAGGGTCATTTAACTTCATTAATTGGCCGCCGAGTCGCTTGATGAGTCGCGGGCCGCACCGCGTCGTTTAGAATTCTTCTTGTGATGATCATCGGTGGATCCATACGTTGCTTGATGTCGGATGACGATGAAAATTCAGACATTGGTTGCCACCAATGAGCCGGCAACATCTGTCCAATCGATTTCTTGATCGGTGGGGCAGAAAGTGTGCTTTCTTGGTCGGCCAATTGGCAGTTTCGGAGTGTCCGATGATGATCAAATGATTTCAATGGCGGATCCGTGATGTTGACGAAGATCGACGGATATCATGCCTCAAAAATCAGATTTTAAGAAAATCACAGGGGCCAAACATCGCGAAACGCGAAAAAGAACGGAAAAACGACGCTTTTAGCGGAAATCCGGCTACCCGGATTTCCAGGGTCGCCGGCGACCATGCACCCATGGTCGCCAGCAACCATGGGGCTGGCGACCTTGGACTTTGGTCCACTTTCCGATCGCCGTTTCTTGGTCGTTTCTCGGACTTTTTCGCTTCTATTTTCTCATGTATTTTTCTTTGACATTTCTTCTCATTTATTGGCTTAATTCCTCTAAAGAAAACCTGTCGAAAGGCTATGCAAATCAGAGCACAAAGTTTCCTATTTTTGGAAAAGTCGAAGACTCTATAGCCAATTTTCCGCCAAGAGTTGAAACTGGGTCAAACGATGTCGGAATGACTTGAAATTTGACATGGAGCTTCTTGGGAATTAGATAGGACCAACCATGGGCTTTTATTTGAGTTTTGAAGCCGTTTGGAGTCCCGTCGACGCTTGACTTGATTTCACCATGCGGAAGATGTCGACCTTTGATGTACGGTCATTCGATGTCCAATTGACCTGAAGTTTGACAGGGAGCCTATTGGAGTCATTTTTAGATGATTCATTAGCTCCAATTTGGATGCCATGGTCCCGGGGAGCTTCGCCGCCGGTAGGCTTGATTTTGCTTCGGAGCATCAAAACCGGGTCAAACGTTGTCGGAATGACCTGAAATTTGACGTGCAGCCCTTTGAAAGCAAGCAGAAGCTACTCATGTGTTTTTTTTTGTTATGAGTGGCAGCATCAGAGGTTCTCGCCGCCGGGAGGCTTGATTTCGCCGTTCGAGAGTTGATGGAGGGTCAAACGGTGTCGGTTTGACTAGAAATTCGACATGGAGCATTTTAGAGGTATTTTGAGACCATCCATAGGCTCTGATCGAAGATTTGATGTTTTTGAAACCGTCGCTTTCGGGAGCTCTCGCTCAACTGTTGGAGGTTTGAAGTTGGACCAAATGTTGTCGAAATAACCCAAAACTTCATGTGTACCCTTCTTTTGGCTACTTTGAAAGATCTTGTAGTTTTGTTTGGTTTTGTCAAGATCTGATGCTTGAAGCTGCTTTGCCTGTTTGTAGTAGGATGCGGCTCCATATAGCTTTTGATGTTGATGAGGCAAAGTGACATTTTTGGTGTCAACAACTGCCCCCTCGAGGTACAGCGACGAATTGGATAGCCTTTGCAGTCGATGTGCCTCGAAGAATACTTTGAAGGAGAACTTCTGACTTGACCAAGAGTCTCTGAGCATTTTTCTTAATAGTGTAGCCTTTTGGGTTTCCAAGGGAATTTTATGGCAATGAGAGACATCACGTACCATCTCAAAGCAAAATTTTAAAAAGGACATTTGGATTGGGTTTTTGGGTTTTGGATTTTCTTTTTGACCTTGTGAATCTAAAGGCTTTGTGTTGCGCATCAGGCGGTCAAGAAGGTTTTTGGTTTTTGACCTTGTGACCTAACAAGCTGTATGTGGCAGGTTAGGGGGTCAGGTTTTGAATTTTGATTTTGGTCTTGTAACCTAACAAGCTGTATGTGGCAAGTTAATGGACCGGGATTTGGTTTTGGTTTTGGTTTTGGCCTTGTGACCCAACAAGCTGTATGTGGCGAGTTAGGAGACCATGGTTTGGATTTTGGTCACTCTTTGGGACAACTTTGGGTCCGTTGGAGTGGTTTGGGTTTTTGCGGAATGTCAATTTCAAGGTTTTGGCTTAATTTGGTTCATGAGGTGGGATGGTTTGGATTTTTGGAAACTCATGAGGCTTGGATTTTTTGTATAGTCCAATCAACTCAAAGGAGGCATGGAACTATTTTTGTATGCTCTTGGTAAGAGAAATTTCGACTAAAAGCCACTTTTAGTGCCTAGGTGGTCAAACTTGGCTCATGTGGGCTAACCCATGGGACCTTAAGCTTTAAAGATGACTTAGATCTCATGTGGTGTCATTTTTGTTAAGAGTATCTAAAAATATCTCTTTTTGGTAGAGAATATCTAAAAATATTCTTACTTGGAGAGCATCTCTCAAGTCTTCTTGATTTTGGGAGAGATTTTCTCAAAGTATCTTTCTTTGGGAGAAAGTTTCTCATAATCCCTTTCTTTTTGGAGAGAATTTCTCAAAAGATCTCCTCATTGGGGAAAGAATATCCCATAATTCCTTTCTTTTAGGAAGTTTGCTAATTTGTAGCACTTACCTCCTTTCTTTTCTCCTCCTTTCCTCTTTTGGTTTGCTCTCTTCTATAAAAGCAAGGGGAGGTTGGATCTCTTGCTCCTATTGCCTTCTTTTTTGCAAAAGTCTTCAAGAGTGCTCCAAGATCAAGAATTCTCCTTCTTCTTCAAAGGTCTTCAAGCTTTTTCTTCTTCTTCTCCATCAATGGCTTCAAGTAAGTTTCTTTTTTTTCTTAAGAAACCCCATGTAGGAATAGAAAAAAGGTTTTCATTCTTTCCTTTTCTTTTCTTTTCTTTTTCTTTCTCTTCTTTTTTTTTCTTTTTCACGTGCATCTTTTTTTTTTTTACACGTTTTTTTTTTCTTTCTTCTTTTTCTTGCACGATTTTCTCTCTCTCTCTCTCTCTCTCTCTCTCTCTCTCTCTCTCTCTTTTATCGTGGCTCTTTTTTTTTATTTTTTTTCTCACTGTTTCTCTTTTTTTTTTAACGTGTTTTTTTTCTTTTTTTTAATCTCTTTTTTTTGTGTGGCCGTACGGACAAGAATTTTTCTTTCTTTTTTTTTTTTTAATTCTGAGATGCGCATGCATGACAACTTTCCTTCTATGCATTTTTTTTTTAGAAAATGGAATTGGAAGTATGATAGTGCACACATGGAAATCTTTTCGCAAGTCTTGGGACTTGGAGCTCGCAGCAATGTTGTGCCCTTTCTTGGTCTTGCGGGGATTTTCTGAGGAGCTTTGCAAGTTTTGGATTCTGGAGCTCGCAGCAATGTTTGAGTTCGAGCCTTCTTCGAGAAGTTTCCATGATTATGGGCTTGCAACGATGTTGAGCCCATCTTCAAGCTCCTATTTCTTTCGGGGTGTTTCCCTTTTCTTCGGAATTGCCCCGGAACCATGCCAAAATTTCGCTAGAATTTTTTTTAGAAAAAATCCGTCATTTTGATGATTGATTTTTTTTTCTTTCCATCCTTTGTAGGTAGTTCCTCCAGAACGAACAAGGGTAAGGAGCCGGTCACTGATGCACCTCGTCGTTCTACCAGATCCTCTAATGCTGTCGTACAGCAGACCTGGGAGGAGGTTCAGTATGTTGAAAGGAACTTGGAAGAGTGTGACTCGCTCAACCGAGATGAGATGAGGTAGCGTTTGATTGCCCTCAAGGATGAGGAGTATTATAAGATTATGGTAAGCAACCGTCCCTGGGTCACGGACGATCAGAGCATTGTGCCCAAGCCTACCTGCTTCTTTGGAGATGTCGTCCCTAACGATTCAACATACCAAAGGAGATGTTTTCAGTTCTCTTTCACAGTTGATGGTGAGAAGAGAACTATTTCTACCCGGTCGTCTTTCGATCGGACAATCTCGATCATGAGCCTTTCCTCCACATGCTCGAAAAGGGAAGATCCTCCAAGCTGGGTGAAGAGGACAAATGTGATCAAGACCGGGGTTTTTTGTTGGCGGCCCTTCTGGTTTTGCAGAGAAGTCACCTGCCCGTATGGACATTTTGATGCCGGCCAGCAGCTACCAAGGTTCAGACCATTCTTCGGTCAATTTGAGACCGATGGGCCTTGGCATTTTCAAGGGCGATGGCAGCAATTGGGTGAAACCTTTTCGACTTCGTGGCCGTTTCAGTGCTGACTCGAGCTGGGAGTCGTGGACTGATCACATCCTGCAGGTTGGCTGTGCCATTCTGAAGGAGGCTGAGATTTTTGATGCGGTTCGCGCTTTTCGGCAAACCCATGGTTTTCTCCGATGAGGCCTTTATGGCCATGCTGGAGTCGTTCCTTCCACAAATCAGCACTTTCGTTGTCATGAACGGTGAGATTGGTTTTTCTTTAAAGGAACTGAGTGCCATCACTGGGCTGCCTATCCTCGGCAATCTCTATGAGGAGTTTATGCCTATCGACAACGTCCTTGAGGAGCAGTCTGAGGAGTTCAGGCTTTTGTACTTTCAGCTCGTTGCCTTCTATGATTTTTTGAAGGAGAAGGAAGGCTCGAAAGTCCGATGTAGCAGTTGGAGGAGTGGTAGCTTTTTGTCTTCCAACTTCTTTGACAGTGGGGAGTCTCCTGAGAGTACGACCCAGGAAGCCAGGGCTAAGAACCCAGATTCGAAGAAGATCTTCGTCATGCGAGAGAATTTGAGGGTATTCTTCGCAAGCACAGACGCCATTCATCTTGACATTGCGCTGCGGAGAGATCTCGCTGTCTACCTCACTTATTGGCTGGCTGAGGCTGTTTTTGCTGGAGGAGATGGAACGCACATCAGGCCGCATTGCATTTTTCCTGCTTGTCAGATGGCGTTTGGAGAGCGGCTTGCTTTGGTGCCTGCTCTTTACTCCTATTTGTGTACAGAACTGCAGGCTGCTGCTTTCCTGTTTCGGCTTGGGCTTCCCATGAACAGGGTATTTTCAGCCCACATTTTCTATTCGTGGTATGTATAACACTATCCCAGTTTCCACCGATTGGGTGCTGCTCAGGACGATGACCCGTTTATGATTCGGTTGGTTAGAGGTAAGCTTG
Organism: Persea americana; assembly: GCA_029852735.1. NCBI lineage: Eukaryota > Viridiplantae > Streptophyta > Magnoliopsida > Laurales > Lauraceae > Persea > Persea americana. Next base: position 35,399,988 of record CM056813.1, read on the forward strand.
TTTCCGAATCTCTTTTATCTGCCCGCTTGAGGATCCGACGATTCTGGGACGTCGAGATGGGGCAGTCTTCAGTGAAGCTTTCTCCGGGTTTGAGGAAGAAGGCTTTTGATTTTGGTGTCTCCCGTGATTCGACCAAGGCAGGGTCTGGGAGACACTATTCTTTGACAAAAGCAGAGAGGAGTTGGCTTTTTAACATACGTGTCGGCACGATGGTGTACCGCAGACATCTTTTCGTCGACATCCAGCCGTATGTTCCCTCGCGTTTTGCCATGCAGTCGGGCTTCTCTCAAGGCGTTGTTGGAGCGCCTTCGAGCAAGGTGAAGCGTTTTGGAGGTCTGTAGGACGTGAGAAATGCATGGGCCTTTTATAGCGCGGAAGACACTACTGCCCTGATTTCTTATCCTGAGTTGTCTACTTTCCGGACTGCTGGCTTCACAAAATGGTTTGTGGAGAGCTTTTCAGCATACCTGGGGCTTTCCAAGAAAGAGCTTGATGTAAAGCAGTCTTCCGGGAAGGGCCTTGGAAAGTCAGACGGCGTCCGCCGAGAAGAAGTTCTGGCTTTCCTTTCTGGAGAAAGGCACATAATAGGTTTTTTCGAAGAACAGGACGTCATCAGACTGGGAGCTGCACAAGAGATACCTGGTGAGGTCTTGGAACAGCTTGCCGAGGAGGAGGCTGAGGTTGCTGCTAGGATATAAGCCGAGTGAGCAAAGGCTTCCATGGAGTCTACTGGCAAGAGCAGACCGTCCAGTGAGGACTCTGGCGAGAGGCCTGATTTCGATGGTGGGGAGGGTGCTTCCAGCAGTTCGTCCCGTAGGAGCAAGAGGACAAGGGGACACCGCCGAAGTCAGAGGCGGCACGAAAGTTCTCCTGATCTGGAAATTCCTTCCACCATTGTTGAGGAGGCATCAAGGGATGATGACGAGCCTCCAGAGAAGAGAAGCTGAGGGGAAGAGACCATTGATGATGGTATGTTTTTCCCTTTTCTCTTTCCGTTTCTTTTCTTTCACGAGAGCTTTTGTTTTGATCTACTGCTTTCTTTCTTTTGGCAGAAGATGATGGTTTGATGATGCCCGAGGTTCCGACCGATGAGGCGGTGACGGATCCTATCGTGGCATCTGAGGAAGAACCCAGAGATTCTGAAGTAGATCCAGAATCTCCTCCTGGTATGAATTTTTTTTTTTTTTTGGGTTTTTCTTTACTGCCGCTTGCTGACATATATATATATATATATATTTGGCAGCTGACTTGCCAGAGGATTCCGACGACTTTGAGCCATCCATGGACACAACTTTTGATGATGCTTCGGATGGGCTCATGGAGGCAGAAAGCATTCCACCAGTTGTTGAAGAAGGTACTTTGTAATGATAATCTTGATATTTTGATTTTTGACAAGATCATATTCATACCTTTTTCATCTTTCATTGGCAGGTTGTGAGGTGACAAAAGAAGTTCCTCTATCTTTTTCAGAACCAGAGCAGGGGTACCTGTGATCAATCTAGGAGCAGGGGCTTCTTCCACCAGTTTTGATGAGGCAGAGGCGAGTCCGCCTACTGATATTCCTTCCCCAGCGGCTCCGATTGGAAAGAGCTTCTTGATTACTCTTCCAACGGTGCCTAACATGGGTAGTCGACCAACGGAGCATGGCGAGTCTTCATCTGAGCCATCCCGTCAGTTTGCGAGGAAGGTGTTGAAGAGAGTCTTGAGCTCATGGGTCGAGACTCTTTCTTCTGGCCATTTGGAGGCTGGTTTTGGCATGGTGAAGCATGTGCAGGACATTCTTGCCGATAGCGAAGAAGTCGGTCTGGACATTACAAATGTCAAGGCTTTTGTTGATGAAGTCATCGCTCTAGGCAACAAGTGGATTGAGACCAAGTGCTTTCCAAATGATGACTTCTTCAACGAGATGTTTTTGAAGCCTTCCAGCAAGGTTAAATCTGAACTGAATGAGATCTCGCAGACTCGGAAGCAGCTCGTTCGGGAAAAGAACGTCACCTAGTTGGCTATTATTGAGCTGACACAGGACCAGCATCGTCTTGATAGAGAGGTCACCGAAGCCAGACAGCGCCTTGAGCTATTGGAAGAACAAGCCATTGCCAAGTGGATTGCCACTTTTAAAGCTCGCAATAGAGAGAGGACTCTCATTCGCCAAGTCAAGAATATGAACAATGGCAGATTCTCTGGGAAGAGCTTCCTCGTGCTGAGGATGGATTGCGACGGCCTACCGCTTTTTATGGGAAGATTCTAAAGAAACGTGGCCTGGAAGCTTTGGAGGCTAAGGCCGAGTGTTTGCTTAAGGAGTTAAGCCTATGGCTGAAGACCATCTCGAACTAGCGTCCTGATTTGTAAAAAACTTTTTCTTCTTTTCTTTTGGTACCTCCATGTATAAACATTTTTGGCACTTTTTTTTTTGTATCCCCTTATTTCACTTAAATTCACTTTTGATGAAATATAAGCAAAAATTGAATGGGAATGGTTTGTTTGAAAATTTGATCAAAAGGTTGTCATTTTGTGAAAATCTTTTGTCAAATGGTTTTTTAGGCATGAAAGCCAGATTTTGTGGCAAAAAGCCTGGTTTTTTTATGGGTTGAAAGCCGAATTTTGGATGGCGTGAAAGCCAAAATTTTGTTTGTGGCATGGGAGCCGGTTTTTGGCATGGGAGCCGATTTTTGTGGCGTGGAAGCCAAGTTTTGTTTTTGTGGCATGGAAGCCAAAGATTTTGTGGCATGGGAACCAAATTTCGTGGCATAGAAGCCGATTTTTGTTTGTTTGGCATGAAAGCCAGATTTTGTGGCATAGAAGCCAAGTTTTTTTGTTTGAAAACCAATTTTTGTTTTGTTGGCATGGAAGCCAGATTTTTTTGATTTTTGGCATGAAAGCCAGGTTTTTGGTTTTCAAAAATGCAAGTATCGACTAAGAGTCGCCTCCCTGCTGAATGGTATTGCAAGTATCGATGGAATGTCGCTTCCTCTCTCATTCGGTTGCGAGTATCGATGGAATGTCGCTTCCTCGCAGATTTGGGTGCAAGTATCGACTGAATGTCGCCTCCTTGCTTATTTCTCAAAAATTTGGTTTTGTGGGTATCGATGGAATGTCGCCTCCCCACGATTTTTGAAATTTGAGGTTTTTTCGAACCTTTGTTTTTTGTTTTGAAATTTGGGTTGTGGATATCAACTGAAACGTTGTGTCTCCATGATTTTTTTGAAATTTTGCAAGTATCGACGAGGTGTCGCTTTCTTGCGATTTTGAGGTTTTGGAAGTATCGAATGGGATTCGCATCCTTCCTATTTTTGGGTTTTGTGTGAGTATCGACTAAATGTCACTTCCCCACAGTTTTTTTTAAAACCATTTTTTGTTTAAAGACACGAGGGTCGTAAATTTTGACTCAAAACCATCTTTGGTGGTAAAAGTCAGGGTGGACTAGGGTGGAAATTCCTAAGTCTTGATTTTTGTTTCAAGCCATGGATTTTGGGTTCAAGGATTGAAAGTTTTGGTCAAGTTAGGGAAGAGGCTCCTAAACTTGGATTTCGGGTTTGATCTTTTTTTTTTTTTTTTTTTTTTGAACAATGAAACATTGAAAGTAAGCATTGTTTTTGGCTTTTTAGAAATTACAACATAGGGATGAAAACTCTAAAAGGGGTGGGTTTGACGAGCAAGTACCTAGGAATAGGCTTTGGCCATGTAGGCATCACTCTAACTCGATGTAGGAAGTCTTCAAGGGTAGTACCGCTTCAAGAACTTGCCATTGATGGGCAGCATACGTCTGTCACCTTCCATGTTTAGAAGAGCATATGCGCCTTTGGAGAAAACTTTGTCGATGACGAAGGGTCCCTCCTATTTTGGTTCGAGTTTGCCTTTGGATTTGTGGGCAAAAACCATTGGCCTTTTCACCGCAAGAACCAAGTAACCCTTTTTGTGGGCGCGTTGCCTGACCCTTTCGTCAAAAGATCCTGCCATGCGTGCTTGGTAAAGCTCAACGCTTTGTAGAGCTTCGAGTCGTCTTTCATTGAGATTATCCAGTTCTTGGAGTCTCAATTTGACGTTGCTTTCTTGTGTCATTTCATTTTGTAGAGATACCCTTAAAGAAGGAATTTGTACCTCTAGGGGGACAACTGCTTCACTTCCATAGACCAAGGAGAATGGTGTGCTATGGGTTGGTCCTCGAATGATAGTCTGGTAGGCCCATAAAGCTTCAGGCAGTTTGTCGCTCCAGTCTCTTTTGTGAGTAGAGACCATTTTCTTGAGAATTTTGCAGAGTGTCTTGTTGAAGGCTTCTACTAGTCTATTCGCTGCCGGGTTATACGGAGTCGAAGGACAACTTTGAATTTTGTATTTGTCGCAGAACCTGTAGAATCTGTGATCCCAGAATTGTGGTCCTTTATCATGGACGAATCTTTTAGGTATGCCGAAGCGACAAATGATGTTGGTTCGTAAGAATTGAAGGATTGACGAGGTCTTCATTTCACTGAACACAAATGCTTTTGACCACTTGGAGAAATAATCCGTAACGGCGAAGATAAAGCGATGACCTTTGCTTGACGGGGGAGAGATAGGACCTATGATGTCCATACCCCAGGCTTTGAAGGGCCATGAGATCGCTGTAAGATGTAGCCATTCTGGAGGCATGTGTACATAATCTCCATGAACTTGGCATTGTTGGCAACGTTTAGCAAATTGTATTACGTCAGCCACCATGGTAGGCCAATGATAACCTAACCTTTTTATCTGATTGTAGAGCTTGGGACCAGCCTGATGGGCTCCACAAAGACCAGCATGAACTTCTTTTAGAGTTTCTTCCGCCTCTTGTTGTGACAAGCAGCGTAGAAGTACTCCATTGAAGGATTTTCTGTAAAGCATTTTGAAGGAAATATCCAAATGAAAGTTTGGGGCTCGTCTTTGGATACTTACCCACTCTTTTGGATCTTCAGGTAGGATTCCGAACATAATATAATCAATGAACGGATCCCTCCAGCCTATCGGAGGTTTAAGGATGGAAATCTAAACTCCGACCACTCGGTGGCATTCAGCAACTGCTTGGTGTGTGTTGAGAGGAGGGAGAATCCTTCTTTGACACACTGTAATTTGCATGTTTTCCCCTTCTTGGGTTTCCATGAATGCAGCAAGTCCAGCCAGGGCATCTGCACGGATGTTTTCACCTTTGCGGATGTGGGTGATGTGACAGATGTCAAAGTTTTGACGAAGCGATTGCACCTTGTTGTAGTAAGGCAACAGATCAGGCTTCCTGATTTTATATTCCTGATTCATCTGGTTGACAATCAGTTAAGAATCCCCAAATGCTTCCAGCATGGTGATGCCAGATTCGAGGGCGAGTTCCAATCCTATAAACAGAGCTTGGTACTCAGCTGTATTGTTTGAACATGGTTCCAGTAGTGAAAATGCGTGTGGAATCAAGTATTTATCGGGGCTAACAAAGAGAATGCCAATTCCCGATATCGTCTTTCCTTTTTCATTTGTCTTGGTTGCACCATCGAAGTACATGTTCCAGGAGGCATTTGGTGAGAAAGTCTCCACGCTGTAGACAGGTTCGTCTGAGAGATCATCCCTGAGCAGAGAATCCTTAGGCAGTGGATGCTCTGCGAGAAAGTCTGCCAGAGCTTGACCTTTGATTGCTTTCTGTGGTACATACCTAATATCAAATTATGACAGAAGGATGGACCATTTTGCCAACCGGGCATTGAATGAACCTGCTTTTGTGACAAGGACCTTTAAGAGATTGATCCTCGATATCAGGTATACTGTGTTTGACAGCAAATAGTGATGCAGCTTTTGTACAACGAACATCACTGCCAAGCATTCTTTTTCGACTGGAGAGTTGCAATGCTCTGCACCTACCAATATGCGACTGAGGTAGTATAGAGCAGCTTCTTTTCCTCCATCATTTTCTTGTGCAAGTAGAGCACCCAAAGAATAGTCGAGAGCTCTTGTGTACAAGATGAATGGTTTTTCGGTTGTGGGAACAGCCAACACCAGAGGCTTGGTCAGGTATGACTTGATGTCTTGAAATGCAGCTTCACATTCAGCATCCCAAACAAAGTCTACACCTTTCTTCATCAGGCGAGAAAATGGACGGCATTTTCCTGATAGATTGGAAATGAACCGTCGGATGTATGCCAATCTTCCTTGAAGTCCTTTTAGTTCTCTTAGGGTCCTTGGAGATGGCATTTCTAGAATTGCCTTGACTTTGATGGGGTCAAGTTCTATTCCAGCTTTCTGAACTATGAATCCGAGGAACTTACCCGATTAGACACCGAAGAAGCATTTGAGGGGATTCATTCGCAGTTTGTGTCTGCGAAGCTGGAGGAAGACTTCTCGAAGATCTTGGAGATGGTCTTCTTTCCTTTTGCTTTTGACGGCGAGGTCATCAACATAACATTCGACTGTCTTGTACTGCATATCTTGGAATATCTTCATCATAGCCCTTTGATATGTTGCACCAGCATTTTTCAGACCAAATGGCATGACAGTGTAGCAATACACGCCAAATGGGGTCCGAAAGGATGTTTGCCTTTCATCTTCGGGATACATCTTTATCTGGTTGTAGCCAGAGAAGCCATCCATGAAAGTCATTCGCTCAAACTCGCAGGTGTTGTCAATCATTACCTCCGGTATGGGGAGCGGGAATTCATCTTTGGGGCATGCATTATTCAGGTCTTTATAGTCAATACAGACTCTGATTTGCCCATTTTTCTTTGTCACAGGGACGATGTTAGCCAACCATTTAGGATGCTATTCCTCGCGGATGAAGCCAACGTTTTTGAGTTTCTGAACTTCTTGTTCAATTTTGTCCATCACATCAGGACGGAATCTTCTTTGGCCTTGTTTGACAGGCTTGATATTTTCTTGCAGGTTTAGTTTGTGAACTGCTATTTTGGGATCTAAGCCAGGCATTTCAGCGTAAGACCATGCAAAACAATCAACAAACTCACGAAGAAAAGAGACATACTCGGGTAACTCCTCATCCTTTATATTCTTGCTTATGAATACAGGACGTGGGTTATCTGGTGTTCCTAAGTCTATCTTTTGAACAGAATCTTCTGTCGGAAGGTTTGAAGGTGGTTCCTCCACAATATTTTCGGAGGCTTCCAGCTGAACAAGACCTTCTGGATTTCCAAGGGCATTTTCAGACCATGGCTCCGTTTCTGTCCATAAATCTTCTTGATCGGTATTCTTCTCAAGACTTGCTATGAGATGATCCCACTCACCAGCTGAAACGGGGTCGAAGTAAGGCACTTCTTTTGGAGACGATGGCTCTTCTGAATCAGAGAACCGTGCATCTGTGTCATCGGACAATTCCTCTTCATCATCAGAGAAGTCATACCAATTTGATGAGCTTCCTGGGTCCTTGTTGGGTAACTCTTCAAAGAGATATCCAGGGAGATCGATGTCTTCATTGACATGAGATGTTGAGGCTTGGTCAGGAAAACGACTCTACAGCCTTTGTGTCAGCTGTCACATTGGACTGTCAGGATCATACCCCAATCCGTATGAAGACTTGTCTATGCGACGGTGGAGTTTCCAATCTTCCGGTTGACTTTTGGTCAGGGTGGGTCCCAATGGTGTGAGAATACCACGGCCACCTCCCAGACCAATTCGATTTTGAGCGTCATAGCCCATTTTCTTCATGATAGCTTGTGCCATCGGACTATACAATGATAGTTGAGGCATACCTTCATTTTGGAAAGGCTCAAGCGGGCAGCTTGATGAAGTAGCGTTCGATCTATGGAAGAAGATTGGTTTCTCTTTTGCCAACGTTTCCGGAACGACGAAGGTAGCAGACGCAGGATCTTCTACGCCAGTAGGGGTCTCCAATGGAGTGAGAGGAGGCCGAACTTGCTGAATATCAGCTTGGCTTGACGATGTATCGTCTTCGGTCTCTGAATCCGAATCCGTGTCTTGTATGATAGACACGAAGGAGACAACAAACTTGCCCCCTGTCTTTTGTTTTGTCTTCTTTGCTTTAGTAGTGATTACCAAAGGTTTGGAAGATTTGAAGGAGATGACGAAGGGAGACTGATTGCTCTCTTTGAGTTTGCCGGAAGGTTTGTTTTCTTCCGATGACTGCTGAGGAGCCTTGCCTTTATCTTTTTGGAGATTGCCGGCAAAGGATGCTTTTTTCTCCTCCTTTTCTTCTTTTTCATCCTTGTACATCTGAGAGTCTACAAAATGGACTTCCTTGCCTTTGAAGGGCTTTTTGTCTGCAAACACTCGATGTATCAAGCCTTCATCACCAACAAACTTGATGCACTGATGTAGAGTCGAAGGAACGACACCGTTCTCGTGTATCCAAGGGCGTCCAAGACGGATGTTGTAGCATGAAGGGGTTTTTATTGCATATACGTGACCTCAGAAATAAGATCACCGATTTGCAACCTGAACCGGATTTTTCCAATGGGCCTTTGAGCACTCCCATCGTATCCAAAGATGGACACAGATGTGTGGCTTAGTTTGCTAGGCGGGACACCCAGCTCTTCGAGTGCCGAAGTAGAAATGAGGTTGAGTGCAGAGCCCGGGTCGATCTGGACTCTGTGTATCGGCATCTCTTTGATGTACCCTGTGAAGTACAAGGGTCGGTTGTGCTTCGTCTCGCCCAGCAGGAGGTCTTCCTCATTGAAGGCGATGGTAGCACTTGCGGCTTTTTGGACCGAGAGGCATTCAGTGCAAGGTCCTCCAGCTTCTTTCTTTTCTCCCTTTAAGGAGGTTTTTGATTTTGTGACCCTATAGACCATTTCAATTTGCAGAACTTGCAGGGCATGTTTGTCGACATCCAGATTCAGCCTTTGCAGTTCTGAAAAGAGACTATCATGAGTTTGTGGTGACATTCGTAATAAGTCTAGGATGTGCAGTCGTGCAGGTATGTGTTTGAAGTGCTCGATCAAGTCATACTTGAAAGCCTCCTTTAGGCCTGTATTTTCATTATCACCACCGCTTGGGGCATTTACAGCTTGTTTTCCCGAAGGATTTACATAAGAAGAAGAAGAAGGTTGGTTATAGTTTTTGTGGTAATCCCGGTCAAGGCGGGTACCTTTCCCAACTTCAAAAGCTTCCAGAGGTCGTTCTTCTTTTGGAAGACCCCCTTCAGGCTCAAGGGGCTGATTTTCCCCATTTGCTGAAAACGCCTCTGCTGCAGCATTGCTGTCTTCAGTTATTGCGTTGCATGGAGCATTTTCCTAGAACAAGTCCTGAACAACTTCCAAAAACTTTTCTTCTTTGTCCAGTATTTCATCAGTCCAGACATCTCCTATGAGGTTGGGTACCTGGGACCAATTGACTGGGTTTTCTTTGAAGACTTCATCAGCCAGAGCTTTTTCCTCGTGATCAGTCGGAAGAGGCTTGAATTCTGATGTCACCGTTTCAGGAGACGATGGCTGAGAAGGTGCTATCTCAGTGGAAGTCACCCGAGACTATGTAGCTCCAGAAGATATGCTACCAGATACGTTTTGAGAGTCCGTGGCCTCAGCAGATGGAGCTTCAGAGGTACTATCATCCTGAACTATCACATTACAGGCAACTTCGATAGAGGATGCCTCCATAATGGACCGTTGGGAATCGGACTCATCCTCCGATGTAAGAGGATCATCAATCCAGCAACTTTCGTCATTTTCCGGAGTCACTAGAGGAGATGCTTGTAGATTTTCCGGGACTTCCGGTTCTGGATTTTAATGAAGTTGGTTGATGCGATCCTGCTCCTACTCTATGGCTAGACGCTGCAAGATCCTCGCATATTCTTCAAGATCGGGCATAGGAGCCAAATCTTTTTCTTCATCTGCCCCTTGTGGTTCGACCTGGTTGGGATCCACTAGAGCATTTGTTTTTACTGTGTTAACAGCATTTTGGGTAGCCTCTTGGTCTTCATCATCATCAGACCAGGATCCTTCTGGCTGGAAGGGGTTATACCAGATTACTGGCATAAGGTGGGATTCCGGGATCCATTCTTCATCAGAGACATATTCTCCGGTTTCAAGGGATTCCTCCCACTCATCGGTGTCACTGGACTCGTATCTATTCATGCAGAATCCAACTACCGAGTTACAAGAGTATGATGCCCCCTGCGTAGTTTCATCTCTGAGCCGTGGTGGCATGAAATCACTGAGAGTGAATTTTCTTGTCACTCTTGGAACTTTGGGGAGAGACCCCTCTGTTGCCCCCAGTGAAGCGGTAGAGGAGGTTTCTGCTTTTTTAGGGACCTCTTATTTTGTTTGAGCCTTCTCCTGCTATTTGAGCTTGCGGAGTTGTCTCTTGGCTTGCCTTCGTTGTTGAGCGGTCGGCTTTGTTTTGACGATCTCCTAATTTTCATCTTCTAGGAGATCGGGATGTACCCATATGGGCTATCCCTCTAGTGTTGGGTAAGGCACCAGCTCTTGGGACGTTTGGGTCATTTTTATCACCTTGAAGGAAATAGTGACTTTTTCCTTTAATGATTTGGATGTTTGTCCATATGACACCATGTTAACGGAGGCAGACCCATAGTCAAAGGTGATGACTCCGTTTTTCCACATCTCGTTAATCTTCTCTCTCACAACGAAACATTGGTTGAGAGGATGCGAGACCATTTGGTGGTATGAACAATATCGGGGATCGTTGGTTTTGCCAACATCTCCCGGTCTTTTGGGGTCAGGCAAGGTGAGTTTTCCATTTGCCAAGAGAGCCCCAAATATTTCTTCAACATCTTCATCGAACGGGTATTTTTTTTCTACTCGTTCTTTGAAGGCATCAGAGAGTTCAGGTCTCTTACCTGTAGCTTTATTTTCAGCTTTCTTTGGTGGCTGAGGAGCTGACTTGGTTTGCACATTGAGAACCTCCTTTTTCTTTGGCTTTGAGGTCGGAATGGCGGTCTGCTCCTTCTTTGATGACTTCTGACTGTTGAGGTATTTGATGACCGTTTCAGCCTCCATAGACGCTTCTAGGAGTTCTCCCAAGTTTCTTGATTTGTTGCCGATGATCATGGAGCGGATCCTTGCACTCATGTTGTTTCGGCAAATGTCGACTAGCGACGCTTGTGGCAGCACATTTGAGCATTTGTATGCCATTGTTTTCCACTTGTGAATGAAGTCATATGTTGACTCATTCTCTCCCTGTTTAAGGCTGCAGAGCTAAGCCATAGTAACAGGATGATCCTCACCTTTGGAGTGGGTCAGGAAACGTGTCTCTAGAATGATCCAATTTTGAATGGAGTCCTCTGGCAGAGTGGAATACCAATCAAAGGCCGTACCTTTTAGGGTACTTGCAAAGAGCCGGATCTTGAGTGCATCTTGATCCGCAATCGTTCCTGTCAGGATCTTGAAGTGGATGACATGCTGTCTAGCTGAACCTTTCCCCGTGTATGTTTGGAGAAGAGGTTGTTTGAACTTTGGGGGAAACGGAACCGAGTCCATCCATAAGGGATATGGTGGCTTGATCTCATGCTCCTTCAGTGTATCCTCTTCTTTTGCTTTGGCGAAGATATTGTCCACGTCCTTTTTAGTAAGGGCGCGTCACTCATCTTCTCCACCATTTGCCACATCTTGTGGAGGAACTTCCTCATTGTTTGGTGGACGCTGGAGAGTGAGAATGAGGTTTTCCATCAGAACCTCTATTCTCTGCTGCCCTTGCTCTACTCTAGCTGCTGAATGCGTAGAGCCATGTCGTCATGTGGTGGAGGTTGCTCAGAGTTTGTGACCAAGACATTCATCCTTCGTGAGTCGAAAGAGGATACTGTCTCAGTGACTGAGCTAGAGCTCATTCTTTTAGATGAAGAGCCCGAGGAATGATCACTCCGATGTCCCTGGCTTGAAGGAGTGGGAGAGTCTTCCTGAAGTCTTCTCGTCCGGGAGACGCTGCTAATCACCGGTCGTCTGACATGTATTATCGTCACTGACTTCTGGCGTCTTTTGGTTTTGCCAACCATGTGGACAGCAGCAACTTGGTCGGGTATTTCTTTTTCGACCCATTTTTGGGAGATTTGAAGCTCAGAAAGCTGGGTTCTTTGCTTCTCTAATCTCTTTTATCGATATGCCACGCGGTGACGTATGCGACGAGCAATTTGAGCTTCGGTTAGCTCGGGCTGTGCTCTGGCAATGAAGGACGTGGTCCCTCGTGCGTAGCAACCGAGCTTGTCTTCAAGGACTAGCATGGACAGGATTTGGACGTGGTCCTTAGCCTGTCGCAGCGAAGCTTTAAATTTTACAAGCTCGTCCCCTGTTGAGATGAAGGGTCAAGTTGCAGGAGAGCAGGCCCTAGCAAGTTCTTGTCGAGGCCTTGTGATGCATGACTTGATTCTGGTCTTGTATGAGCAAGCCGGCTCGTGCTGAGTAGTTTTTGTAGTTCGGTAGAGGGTAGGTTTCTCTCCTTTGATGTAAGCAAGAGGATAAAACCGGTTCTCATTAAAAGGAGCCAGGTATGCTGGCTTTGCAGATGTCCGGGACCTTCTTTATTTTGGTGAAGATCGCGGGGACCAAGTCTTGGGACAGACTTGGTGTTTTGTACGTTAAGGCCTCATGGGATTGCCACGAGCCTCAGGTTTCTTGGTGACCACCTTTGGTGTCGGGGTAGTGACACGTTGGGGGGTGGTCTTCTGCTTCTTAGCAGGCACCGTCTCTTCAGCGGGTAGTGGGAATGGTCCCAGTGACCCGAAGACGATGGTCCGGGGAGTGGAGGTTGATCCGGTGTTTTGGGAGTTGCCGAGGAAGGTGATGCTTCGGCAGCTGGCGGGGCGTTTGAAAGTGCCCTTGCTTTGCTTTTCTTGAAGCATGACTTGGTACTTGTTCTCGTCGAAGGTGATGGTCAACGAAGCTGCCATTGTTAATTTTGAAAAACTTTTCTGAAACAAGACCACATCCATTAGTAATCACAAGAATATGGTGATCATAAATGGGCTATACTATGTTTTTGTCTTTTCAAATCGCTCAGGGGGCATGGCCCGTTCTGAGCGTAATGAAGAAGGCCAAAAGCCATAGATGGTACAATTGTTCTAAACGCTAGTATCGTCAGCTAGCAATGAGCGTTCTAGGGACTGCTAGAAGCAATTGTAAACCTTAATTCAAATTACCGAGAAGCGAAGCTCACTCGAGGTAAAATGATATAAGGTTAGAGATACAAATGTGTCGGTCGCGAATACAGTAGACCCGAAAGGGCGTACTAGCACCGCTAGACACAAATGTTGTAAATCGCATCCTTGAAGGACACGAGATGGGATTTTTTGAAATGTCAAGATTGGATTCACAAAAGAGAGCAAATGGTATTCCAATCCGAATACAGGTTCAAACATTTCTGCAAGCCTATATCCGAAAAAGTAAAGAACCAGAATTTCTCATATTTGAATCCAATAGTGATGAGAACTTTTTTTATTTTTTTATTTTTTTGAAAAGTCAAGATTGAATTCATAAAAGAGGGAAAATGGTATTCCAATCCGAATACAGGTTCAAACATTTCTGCGAGCCTAAATCCGAAAAGGAAAGAACCAAAATCCCTCCAATTTGAACACAATAGTGACAGAAGTTTTTATTTTTTTTAAATTTTTGTTTTTTTTTTTTTTTTTTGGAGAGTGCACATAGGTCTTCCAATTCGATCTTATGAAACCTTAGTGGATAGATTAGCCCCCAGGTAAGGGTAGGATTACTTAATGAACCCGTTTGAAGGACCCTTACCTCGAACAGTCTAACTGCCTCCACACTCTGGACAAGGCTTTTCTTAGATCCACTTTGGTCAAAGAACGCAATTGGTGCAACCTTAATACTCTCTCTTGTTTTTTTGAAAGACCTCCAATGGACCCATCAAAGAGAGGAAAATGGACCCTCCCAATCCGAACGTTGGCCCAAACATTTCTACGAGTCATTATACGAAAAGGAAAAGAACCAAAGTTTCTCTAATTTGAATCCAAAAGAGAGAAATTTAAAAAGTTTTTTTTTAACTTTTTTTTTTTTGAAAGATCTCCAATGGACCTATCAAAGAGAAGGAAATGGCCCCTCCCAATCCGAACGTTGGCTCAAACATTTCTGCGAGCCATTGTACGAAAAGGAAAAGAACCAAAGTTTCTCTAATTTGAATCCAAAAGAGAGAAATTTGAAAAAAAAAAAAATTAACTTTTTTTTTTTTGAAAGATCTCCAATGGACCCATCAAAGAGAGGGAAATGGCCCCTCCTAATCCGAACGTTGGCTCAAACATTTCTGTGAGACATTGTATGAAAAGGAAAAGAACCAAAGTTTCTCTAATTTGAATCCAAAAGAGAGAAATTTGAAAAGTTTTTTTTTTAACTTTTTTTTTTGAAAGATCACCAATGGACCAATCAAAGAGAGGGAAATGGCCCCTCCCAATCCGAACGTTGGCTCAAATATTTCTGCGAGCCATTGTACGAAAAGGAAAAGAACCAAAGTTTCTCTAATTTGATTCCAAAAGAGAGAAAACCTTTTTTTTTTTGTTGAGAAAAGAAAGAATGGAAACAAGTTCAAAGAAAGAAGTTTCCAAAGAATCCCATCTCATATTTTTATTTTTTTTAGATACAAGATCCAACATAGGCCACCAACTAGAAGGGAGCCAAGGATTCTAAGCATCGTGTTCTCAATTGAACGGGTCCCACCGGGTCCACTGGGGTGCGGCGGGGTGAAGAAAAAAAAGAGGCGAGCATCAACATTTTTTTCTTTTCGTACGGGTATGCCAGATTTTCTATTCTACTTGGAATCTGAAGTGGTGATCCGGAGATTCACCTTCACAAGTAGAAAGGAAATCAAACTTTTTTTCTAACTTTCTATTGCATACATATTTAAAGAAAGAGACAAGATTTTAAAATACCGTGAGAGGCGATTTTGTTTAGTTTGCCGTGAAAGGCAGTTTTGTGCCGTAGAAGGCGATTTTGCCTTGGAAGGCGATTTACAATTCTTATCAATGATGAAAGACAAGAATTGTGATTTTTGTCTCTTTTAAAAATATAAAATACAATAGAGAAAAAAGAAAAAGGGATCTGACTTCTCAAGCGATTGTAGGGACTCGTTCAGATCGACGGTCGCGAGTCATGTATGGACTCCACCACCGTCCTTCAGATGAGAACACTTGATGCTTTAGTTCACTTGGCTTGGCATAGACCTTGGATTTTTAGAGGACAAAGACCAAGGGAAGGTCTTATATCCAATAAACAACCAAGTAGACGGGCTGAAAAGCCGCATCTAGGCTATGTTGGATAGAAGAAGAGAGGAGATCTTGGGGGGGGGGGGGGGTGGTGGGCCCCCAAGGGACTTCGATCACCTTGTAGAATTTGCAGCAGAGTTTCTTCAAAGTGAGAGAGCTTCTTTTTTGTAGAGAATTCTTCAGGATAGTTTTCACACAATTTTTCAGGATCCTTCAGATGATTTTTTCTTCGGGTCTTTCCCTTTGGAATGACCGCCTATTTATAGGCTTTTGGTGGCCATTAGGAGGGTTTTATAGGCATTAATGGTATTAATGCTTCATGATGGGAGGAGTTACAAGTATTTAATTCTTTATATTGTAACTCCTTTTTCTTAGATTTTGATTGACTGATGGAGAATAATGGGCATTTAATCTCCATGATGATGGGAGTTTCATGATTAATTACCATGATTAATCTCCATAATGATAGGAGTTATATGGTTAATTGTCATGATTAATTGGACTTGTTACTCCCATTTCTTGGCTTCTGATTGGGCCGTTCAAAATAATGAGTTAATGACCCTAAAAAATTGCCATAAAAGGGTCATTTAACTTCATTAATTGGCCGCCGAGTCGCTTGATGAGTCGCGGGCCGCACCGCGTCGTTTGGAATTCTTCTTGTGATGATCATCGGTGCATCCGTACGTTGCTTGATGTCGGATGACGATGAAAATTCAGACATTGGTTGCCACCAATGGGCCGGCAACATCTGTTCAGTCGATTTCTTGATCGGTCGGGCAGAAAGTGTGCTTTCTTGGTCGGCCAGTTGGCAGTTTCGGAGTGTCCGATGATGATCAAATGATTTCGATGGCGGATCCGTGATGTTGACGAAGATCGACGGATATCATGCCTCAAAAATCAGATTTTAAGAAAATCACAGGGGCCAAACATCGCGAAACGCAAAAAAGAACGGAAAAACGGAGCTTTTGGCGGAAATCCGGCGACCCGAATTTCCAGGGTCACCGGCGACCATGCACCCATGGTCGCCGGCGACCATGGGGCTGGCGACCTTAGACTTTGGTCCACTTTCCGGTCGCCTTCCGGTCACCGTTTCTTGGTCGTTCTCTGGCTTTTTCGCTTCTGTTTTCTCATGTATTTTTCTTTGACATTTCTCCTCATTTATTGGCTTAATTCCTCTAAAGAAAACCTGTCGAAAGGCTGTGCAAATCAGAGCACAAAGTTTCCTATTTTTGGAAAAGCCGAAGACTCTATAGCCGATTTTCCGCCAAGAGTTGAAACTGGGTCAAACGATGTCGGAATGACCTAAAATTTGACATGGAGCTTCTTGGGCATTAGATAGGACCAACAATGTGCTTTTATTTGAGTTTTGAAGCCGTTTGGGGTCCCGTCGATGCTTGACTTGATTTCACCATGCGGAAGATGTCGACCTTTGATGTACGGTCATCCGATGTCCGATTGACCTGAAATTTGACAGGGAGCCTATTGGAGTCATTTTGAGATGATTCATTAGCTCCGATTTGGATGCCATGGTCCCGGGGAGCTTCGCCGCCGGTAGGCTTGATTTTGCTTCGGAGCATCAAAACCGGGTCAAACGTTGTTGGAATGACCTGAAATTTGACGTGCAGCCCTTTGAAAGCATGCAGAAGCTACTCATGTGTTTTTTTTTATCAGTGGCAGCATCAGAGGTTCTCGCCGCCGGGAGGCTTGATTTCGCCGTTCGAGAGTTGATGGAGGGTCAAACGGTGTCGGTTTGACTTGAAATTCGACATGGAGCCTTTTGGAGGTATTTTGAGGCCATCCATAGGCTCTGATCGAAGATTTGATGTTTTTGACACTGTCGCTTTCGGGAGCTGTCGCTCAGCTGTTGGAGGTTTGAAGTTGAACCAAATAGTGTCGAAATAACCCGAAACTTCATGTGTACCCTTCTTTTGGCTACTTTGAAAGATCTTGTAGTTTTTGTTTGGTTTTGTCAAGATCTAATGCTTGAAGCAGCTTTGCCTGTTTGTAGTAGGACGCGGCACCATATAGCTTTTGATGTTGATGAGGCAAAGTGACATTTTTGGTGTCAACAACCATAAGTACATCCACACAACCAAGCATCAATCACCATAACATGCAAATTTATAGTGGTTCGGCCAAAAAGACCTACATCTACTCGCGGTTTCCCTACCGGTATTTCCACTATCAATTTAAGGTTTAGGTTAACCTCCAACCTTACAAACACATATGCTTTTACACAAGGCTAAGCAATAACCTTTACAATCTCATATGCTTTTCAATAAGCTGAGCATTAACCTTTATAACATAAGATTTTTATCTCAATAAACTATGCCTAAACAAGCATAAGATGAGATGCATGTGAATACATATTGATGCCACTTAACATAAGCTGATAATGAAAGTGAAATCCTATTTAAGACATATGCATGATGAATTCAAAGATTTATGTAAGATACATGTCTTAAAAACGTCTTCTACCTCTTTTGAAATTCAATGCTCATAAATGATGCAAATGTGAGATAGAGTAACTAAGTGATTCACACATGTTTTTGAAATGATGACAAACTTGTTTGGAAAAGTCTAACATGAAGCTAGCAAGTTTGTTTAAAAGAAACATTAAATGACTAACATGTGAAACACTATTCAAATGATGAAGTTAAAATGATAAACATATTTTAAAGTCAAAGCATGTTTAAACAATCAACATTTGAACAATTTGAACACTTTAATCATGCCATTTGAAGAAATCAAAGATTTAAAGACAAGCATGAATAAAATAAGTTAAGAGGAGCAAACCCATTGTAGAATTAAAGGTTTGAAATGATTGATTTGCCCTTTAGCTTCCCTCTAGCCTTGAAATGATTGATTTGCCCCCTAGCTTCCCTCTAGCCTTGAAATGATTGATTTGCCCTCCTAACTTCCCTCTAGCCTAACACGGATGTCCCACCTTCTGCGGCCCTCAAAAGTCTCCAAAGTGTTGGCACAAATGCCAAGGAAGAGTTCATTTTATAAGAAAAAATGTCTCCAATGGATCTATTGTCGGTTAACCGACAATTGGGGCTTGATCGACCGAACTCAATGGTCATATCCTGACGGTCATATCTTTTGAAATTTGTGGACCAAAGTTCAGTTGTCGATTCACCGAACAGAACTTCGGTCGACCGAAAGCTGACCGACAACTGACTAAAGTTCCCTGTTAAAACAGATTTTACATTTTGGATTCGGAACCAATAGCTGACCGAACTTTCCCTGAATTTAAAGGACTTGAAAAATATATTTTAAGGGGAAACTTGGTCATGGAAAACTAGGCTTAACTAGAGGCTAACATGTTTGAAAAAAATGAGATTTTAAAATGCAATTTTAAAAACATGTTTTATAATGCCTTTCAAAAAAAAGCTTTTGATGCGAAGATTAAAACCAATGATGCATGAAGATTCCAAGATTCTAAGAAGTATGAGTGCATGAGAGTTCAATCTATTTAAAATGAATACATCCAATTAAATTGCAAACTATTGAAAACCCTAACAAAAGGAAGTTTACTTCACCGATGCGGCTATGTATGAAGAAAGGAGGCCCAGTGTGAAGAAACCTACAGTGGAAACAAGCACAGCTGAATCATCTAAAGCTATAGGTCAACGGAAAAAGGAGAAATTGGTGGTCTGGTTCACGGACATGCCTGAACCTTTCAAAGTTAAAGTGAAACCCCACAGGGAGAAAACTAAACCTTTGATCATCTCCACCAAATCTTCCAAATCGGTCAATGTGGCCTCCCTAGTGGATTGGCTACATCAAGGAGTTTGTTGGTCTGACCTATCATGGGCTCTCACTGCAAATGGCCAAGCGTCTCGAGACTATAGGGGAATTGGATATCATGAAAGTAGAATCTACAGTCCGACATCTCAAAGAATGTATGGTTAATGAAGGGCGAGACAGAACTACCATCAAATCTATCCTACTTTGATGGCTTCATCTTATAACCGAGGAAGTCAGTGGGAAACAAAATTCAGGCGATTGGGGAGTGAAAGTCCAACGCAACGAGATGCTTTAAGGCATGCATTGGACCTTATGCGCATCTTATAAGCATATTATTTAGCAGATGAAGAAAGAATTACCCTACGACAACCGGCTCTCACACGCCAAGGACATGGTGAATCCGTCGTCGGTTACATAAATCGATGGCTGAAAATGGCCCACAGGTGTGAAGATCCGCCTATCCAAGCTATGTGGATCAGATTATGCCTTCATAGTTTGGATCATGATTTCAGAATGCTCGCCATCAGAGAAGACTTCAGGAACTTCGAAGAGCTTATTATGTTCATGGAAACTATTGAAAGCCGTATTCTTTTTTCCTTGAGAAACATGACAAGAAGAACGCGACCAGCAAATGTAGTATCAGTAATTCGAGATTCAGATTCGGGGCCAGATTCAGAGGAAGTTAAAAGTGTATTAACAAACCACCTCTGACAGCAGGATATGAACCCCCTTTTCCATTTGTACTCAGACCCATATCCGATATTTAAAGTCGACGGTCCGGATTTCCTTATACTTGCAAAAAAGCATCGGGAACATAACACAATATTCCATCGTGCAGAAGATACTTCCACCTCATCTCCACCTCGAAATTTTGTCAGCGAAGGCAAAACAAATTTCAAACCCTACAGTTGGCAATCTCACAATTTGATAAAGAACATGGATTACAACCTCAAGAAGCCTACCGGGTTAGGGATGACCGAAGGGATATTAGTGCCTTACACTAATATGACAAAGAAACAAACAATTGAATTCAATTGGAATCATCGAACAGAGGAATCACGGTCTGGCCTCCAAAACACTTCATATCAAAGTATACCTCAGGTTACAATTCAAAACAAAAACGGTGGCATACTCCACAGAGTACGATTCCAACGATTCTTTAGAAATAGATATGTAAGATCCAATAGACTGGGCAATCTTCCAGTACCTAGAAGGAGCAAGTGATGATGATGACACGTCGTCTCAAGCTATTGATCACTGGCAGCCGCAGCTAGATGAAAACCAAAATTCGTACGAGTTAGGTTCTTGAGACCATTTGCTTCTAAATGTACAAACCAATGAGCCTTCGAAACCAAATCCTTGGAAAGGGATCAGGCCTTGGTTTAAATCGCCAAATGATGCTCTAGAGGGATTTGTGGAGTTGGAAGCTTCTGAAAATAATGTGGAAGAGCCTCCTCCCAAGCCTCCAACTGAAGACCAAGTACAAGAAGTAAATTTGGGAACCCGGGACCATCCTCGTCCTACCTACATAAATGCCCATATTAAAGGAAGGGAACTCGAGGACTTTGTGTATTTCTTGCGAGAATTTGTGGATTGCTTCGCATGGACTTATGCAGAAATGTTGGGGTTAGTTCCAGAAATAGTTGTACATAAATTGAACATCTCAAAATATGTTAAGCTAATAAAACAAGATCAACGGCGCACAAAGCTGGAGATCATGGAAAAGATTGAAAATGAAGTGCAAAAGCTTCCAGATGTTCAATTTATCAGAGAAGAACAACACCCTTACTGGTTAGCCAACATTGTCCCTCTCACAAAAAAGAATGGACAAATCTAGGTAGACTTCTGAGATCTAAATAAAGGTTGCCCCAAAGATGATTTTCCGTTTCCTATCCCCAAGATCATGATTGACAACACATTTGGGTATGAGAGGATGTCATTCATGGACGGATTCTCAGAATACAATCAAATCAAGATGTTCTTAGAAAATGAAAAACACACCTCCTTTAGGACCCCATTGGGGGTATACTGTTACACAGTCATGCCTTTTGGTCTCGAGAATGCAGGAGCAATATATCAGAAAGCCATGATGAAAATCTTCCAAGATATGCACCAAAAAACGGTTGAATGTTATGTGGAAGGCCTAGCTGTTAAGAGCAAGAAGAAGGATACACATCTTTTGCAAAGGAGGGATCGAGCTTGATCCAGTCAAAGTGAAGGCGATATTAGAGATGTCTCCGCCAAGAACTCTTAAAGAACTCAGAGGAATTAAGAGATTCATCTCTAACTTGTCTGGAAAGTGCATGCCTTTCTCTCGCCTGATGAAGAAAGGAGTTGATTTTGTCTAGGATAAAGAATGCAATGAAGCCTTCAAAGACATTAAAAGGCACCTGACCAATCGTCATGTACTTGCAGTTCCGATGTCAAACAAACCATTCATCTTGTAAACCAGGGCACTAGATCATTCTTTGGGCGCAATGTTAGCTGAAAATAATGATGATGGTAAAGAAGTTGCTCTCTACTGCCTATCTCGAATGTTATTTGGGCCAGAACACAAATACAGACCAGTTGAAAACGAATGTTAGCACTTATGTTCCCAATGCAAAAGCTCCAACACTATTTACTGTCAAATATAACATACTTAGTGTCTTAGATAAATCCACTCAAAATAGTGATGACGAAGGTCAGTTCTTTGAATGATCGGCTAGCTAAATGGTCTATATTATTATTACGCTAC
Organism: Persea americana; assembly: GCA_029852735.1. NCBI lineage: Eukaryota > Viridiplantae > Streptophyta > Magnoliopsida > Laurales > Lauraceae > Persea > Persea americana. Next base: position 35,421,596 of record CM056813.1, read on the forward strand.
GATATGAGGTATATACCAGCAAAAGCAATCAAGGGCCTGGCCTTGGCAGATTTCCTAGCTGAACATCCTTTCTCAGAAGATTTAGAGTTCAAAGACGATCTTCCGGATGAACCAATTTTCTTCACCGAAAAGATCATTAAACATACTGTCAACTTTGATCTTCACTGGATCATGCATTTCGATGGAGCTACACGAACCAACGAATTTGGAGAAAAAGTGTCAGGGGTGGGAAATATCTTTCGCAACCCGAAAAGAATGTATACCTCGCTCCTTCTCATTGTTGGAACCATGCTTCAACAACACAGCAGAATATACAGCATGATCTTGGGGTTGGAATTGGCACTAGAGTCGGGGATCGACATATTGGCAGTCTATGAAGATTCCCAGTTGATTATAAAACAAATGAACCTTGAATATGAAATGAGAAAGCCAAATTTGGTTCCTTACTGCAACAAAGCACAAATGCTTAAAAGCCAGTTCAGATTGATAGAATTCCATCATGTGCCAAGATGTGAAAATGTCAAGGCAGATGCTTAGCAGGACTAGCCGCTTCAATGGCCTTACCAAAGAATGATAAGGTGACAATTACCATCACAGAACGGAAATTATTACCACCTCTGGATTCTCATCAAGCTGTAGCAGATTGTTTCCAAATCTCAAGAAGAAAAGCTCTTTCTTACGAAAATTCATTTAGAGATTGGAGAGAGCCCTTCATCGACTACATCCTACATGGCGTTCTACTTAATGGTGTCAAAGATCAAACCAGTATTCAAAGGCGTGCACCCAGATTCTACTATGATCTTCCATCTAAAACCATATATCGAAGGTCATTTAATGAATTTTGCTGCGATGCCTATCTCAAAAAGGAAGCTAAAGCTATGTTAAAAGAAGTCCATGCAGGTGTATGTGGCGCTCATCAAGCTGGACTAAAATCGCATGACCAGGTACGGAGGCTGAGATATTACTGGCCTACAATGATTGCAGACTCTACACAATTTGCAAACAAATGCAGAGAATGTCAAACCCATGTTGATTATATACATCAACCACTAACTTATTTGCACCCTACAACCGTATCTTGGCCATTCAAAGCTTGGGGTATGGACATCATCGGAAAAATTCACCCTCCATCGGACAAAGGTCACCACTTCATATTGGCAGCTACAGATTATTTCTCTAGATGGTATGAGGCGGTTCCACGAGCCGAAGTGAAAGCCGATACCGTGATTAACTTTGTCAAAAATCACATTATCTGTCGTTTTGGTGTGCCTAAGCACCTATACCATGACAATGGGCCCCAGTTCAGTAATGACAAATTCTACAAATTTTGCGATAAGTATGGCATTCACTATTGTCCTTCCACCGCATACAATCCAGTAGCAAATGGATTAGAGGAGGCTTTCCAACAACAAGAAGTCATGGGGAACAAAACTTTATGAAGCTCTTTAGGCTTATCGGACCATAGCCAAGGGTCCGACTAAATCAACTTCATTTTCTCTTGTCTATGGGTGCAAAGCCATCGTGCCTCTAGAAATTCAATTACCTTCGCTCATAATGGTGGTTGCACAAAAGACCACAGATTATCAAAATGCTAAATTGAGACCTCAAGAGCTAGAAAGTCTCGATGAATGAAGGCTCGCAGCCAGACAAAGTATTAAGATTTACCAAGCTAGGATGGCGGGTTCATTTGATAAAAAAGTGCGAGAAAGGGTTTTCAGAAAAGGAGACTTAGTCCTCGCAGTCCAAAGACCTATGATCCTCACCCATAAATCCAAAGGAAAGTTCGAACCTAAATGGAAAGGACCTTATGTGATCGACAAAGTTTATTGAAATGGTGCATATGCAGTTCTCACCCTTGAAGGCGAAAGATGTATGTGTTGGAAGTGAGTGGGCCTCATGGATAGGTTTTCAAAACTTTTGACCCACTTGACTCAGGGATCAAGTATCCATGAGGCCATGAGACCAAATCCAGGATCCATGTCCTCAATCTCACCCATCATGCTATCAAGAAGATATAATAACAACGAACAAGCATCCATAAAAATCTACAAAATGCAAGGAAGTAGATTATACCTTTAGAGCTCGGTTGTGCTCTAATGGAGAAGTTGCGTCTTTCTTTGATGATGAAACTCTTTCATGTATCAAATAGAAATCTCCAAGACCTTTTGATCTTCCACACTATGACCCGTATCGGATCTATTTTCTCAAGGAAGATGGTGGGATCTCCAAGAGAAAAAACCAACTAGAAACTCAAGGGAAACCGGAAGAGAAACTAGAAGAAGGAGGAGAGAGATAGATGTGTAACTCTTGCACAAAAGGGAGGGCTGGGTGTGAATTCCAATGAGGGAAGTATGAATGGATGTCCAAGCCACTATTCTCCTCTATTTATAACTTTAAGCAACCTCCTCTTTGTTTATTATTAGAAGTCCAACTTCCATAATAATTAGTAACTCACTATGCCTGCTATTACCACTATTAGAAGTCTCACTTCAAATAGAAATAATAACTTTCCTTTTGAGTTCAAATAGAATTAGTAATGATCCAATCTTGGGCTAGCGTGGGGACCACTAGGGATTCCATAGAAAGCTGGCTCCAACTGGGACTCACGACCCCACATCTCATGTGCAATCCAGGCCCACAGTTAATTGCAAATAACTCCACTATATAAATGCAGTTGAACTCCAGTCTTATGAATAAATTACATAGAAGACCCTCAACTTTCCTATTACCACAATTAGGCCCTTCCATCAATATCCATAGTGTTGGAAGTGGGTGGACATCTAGGATAGGTTTTAAAACTTTTCACCATCTAGAAGTGATGAACACCTATCCAAAATGCCAATAAAACCCAATCGAGGATGCATGTCCTCAATCTCTACCATCATGGTCAGCAAACAAACCTATCAAGAAGATAGAAACAGCACTAAACATGCAAGCACGAAATTCCACAATTTACAAGGAGTAGAAAATACCTATGGAGCTTGGTTGTGCTCTAATGGAGAACTTGATTCAACCCTTTGATGATGAGCTCTTCCAAAATCAAAATCTCCAATGCCCAATCGTCTTCCATGCTATGACCCGCTTCAGATCTCTTTCCTCAAGAGAGATGGTGGAATCTCTAAGAGAAAGACTAACTAGAATCACTAAGGAAACTAGAAGGGAACTAGAAGAGAGAGAAAGCAAGGAGAAGAATGCAACTCTTGCAAACTTGGAGGAGATGGGTGTGAACTTCAAGGGATGAAGGCATGGACGTCCAAGGGGTTCCCTCCTCTTGCTTTTATAGTTTTTCAACCTTCTCTCTTTGTGTATTATTAGAAGTCTAACTTCCATTCTACTTAGTAACCCTTTGTTCCACTATTACCACTATTAGAAGTCTCACTTCAAATAGAAATAGTAGCTTTCCTTTTTGAGTTCAAATAGAATTAGTAAAGATCTAATCTTGGGCTAGCGTGGAGACCACTAAGTTTCCATAGAAAGCTAACTCCAACTGGGACACCCCGATCCCACATCTCATGTGAAATCCGGGCCCGCAGTTAATTGCAAATAAGTCCACTAAATAAATGCAATTGAACTCTAGTCTTAGGAATAAATCACATGAAGACCCTAAACTTCCCTATCACTACAAGTAGGCCCCTCCATCAATATCCATGGATCAATTGGTCAAACTGTCCCACCAATTTAGATCCATATCATATATCCTTGAAACCCAATTAATTATAGTAATCATTAGTACCATCCAATTAACTCTTAAGTGAGATGGGTGTACACTTACCAATGATAGATCCATTAATTTACATAAAGGGAAAAGATAGATAACATATTGACCATTAAATGTTCCCACATCCTACTATCACGTACCCAAGACACCGAGGTGTTGACTTACAGATGGCCTCACTCATTGGTGACTCAAAGCAAATGAATAGACAGAAACTTGAGTTCATCAATGTTTCAGGGTTGAGAGCGCATTGCTTAGGGAATTATGAGAGCAAACATTTAAAGAAAAGACAGTATCCTTGAGGTGCTTCTCATGGTCTTTCAATACATCTAATGTACCAGTATAATGATCTAGAATCTTACATTCCCATGATCGAGACAGATCATACTATTTCATAGTGATCATAATACTGCAACCTTGTTAGATGAGATGCTCAATCTCATCACTAGTTGTGAATCAATTTAAGTATAAGATTTGTTACACATGTCTCATGTATGTGGATCTCATCCATACACATGTGTTACATCTAATACACTTATGGACTCCGGTTCATCTCATGAGTCAGTATGTCATTTGTATTGGTTATGTGCATTAAAGTAATAAAAAAAGTTGATTTCCTTTTCTACTTGTGAAGGTGAATCTCCGGATCACCATTTCAAATTCCAAGTAGAATAGAAAATCTGGTATACCCATACAAAAATGTTGATACGAAGCCGGGGCGGAGGAAGGCAAGAAGCCGGGTCCATCTGTGTACCGCAGACAACTTTTCATCGACATCCAGCCGTATGTTCCTTCGCGCTTTGCCATGCAGTTGGGCTTCTCTCAAGGCGTCATTGGAGCGCCTTCAAGTAAGGTGAAGTGCTTTGGAGGTTTGCAGGACGGGAGGAATGCATGGGCTTTTTACAGTGCGGAGGGCACTACCGCCATGATTCCTGTCCTGAGTTGCCCACTTTCCGGACTGCTGGCTTCACGAAGTGGTTCGTGGAGAGCTTTTCAATGTACTGTGGGCTTTCCAAGAAGGAGCTTGATGTAAAGCAGTCTCCTGGGAAGGGTCTTAGCAAATCGGATGGCGTCCGTCGAGAGGAGGTTTTGACTTTCCGCTCGAGAGAGAAGCATAAGATAGGCTTTCCCTGTGAACAGGACGTCATCAGATCGGGAGCTGAACAAGAGGTACCTGGTGAGGTCTTGAAACAGCTGGAGGAGGAGGAGGCAGAGATCGATGCTTGGATGCAAGCAGAGTGAACAAAGGCCTCCACGGAGTCTATTGGCAAGAGCAGACCATCTAGTGAGGACTCTAGTGAGAGGCCTGATTTTGATGGCGGGGCGGGTACCTCATGCAAACCGTCCCATAGAAGCAAGAGGAAAAGAGGACAGCGCCGAAATAAGAGATGACACAAAGACTCTCCTGATCCGTAAGTCCCTCTCACCATTGCTGAGGAGGTGTCAGGGGACGCTGATGAACCTTCGGAAAAGAGGAGTTAAGAGGAAGAGACCATTAATGATGGAATGCTTTTCCCTTTTCTCTTTCCATTTCTTTCCTTTCGTAAAAGATTTTTGTTTTTTGATCTGCTGCTTTCTTTCTTTTTAGCGGAAGATGATGATTTGATGACGCCTAAGATTTCGACCGATGAGTTGGTGACGGATCCCATCGTGGCATCTGAGGAAGCACGAAGGGACTTTGAAGTGGTTCTAGAATCTTCGCATGGTACAATTTTCTTTGCTTTTTCTCCTTTTTGTTTTTTTTTCTTTGTCACCACTTGCTGACATATTTTTGTTTTCTTGCCAGCTGACTTGCCAGAGGATTCTGATGACTTCGAGCCATCCATGGATGCAACTTTTGACGATGCTTCGGATGAGCTCATGGAGGCAGAAAGTATTCCGCCGGTCATCGAAGAAGGTACTTTGTAGTAATAATCTTGATATTGATTTTTGACAATATCATATTCATACCTTTTCGTCTTTCATTGGCAGGTTGTGAAGCAAGAGGAGAAGTCCCTCTATCTTCTTTGGGTCTAGAGCAGGGGGTGCATGCGGTTGATCCACAAGTAGGGGTTACTTCTACCAGTTTTGGTGCGGCAGATATGAAACCTCATGATGAGATTCCTTCGCCAGCATCTTCGATTGGACAAAGTTTGTTGACAGAGGTAGTCGGCTGATGGAGCGGGGTGAGACTTCATCCGGACCGTCTCTTCAATATGTGAAGAGAGTGCTGAAGAGTGTCCAAAGTTCTTGGATCGAGACTCTCTCTTCTGGCCATTTAGAAGCTGGCTTCGGCATGATCAAGCATGTACAGGACATTCTTGCTGATAATGAAGAGGTCGGTTTGGACGTTGCAAGTGCGAAGACTTTTGTTGACGAAGTCATCAATCTAGGCAACAAGTGGACTGAGACCAAGAACTTTTCAAATGGTGACTTCCTCAATGATATGTTTGTTAAGCCTTCCAGTGAAATCAAATCTGAAGTGGATGAGATTTCGCGGACTCTGAAGTAGTTCGTTCGGGAGAGGAACGTCACCGAGTTAGCTATCATTGAGCTGACACAGGACCTACACCGTCTTGATAGGGAGGTCATCGAGGCCAGGCAGAGTCTTGAGCTTTTGGAGGAACAAGCTGCTACTAAATGGGCGGCCATTACGAAAACTCACGATAGAGAGGGGGCTCTCATTCGCCAGGTAAAGGAAGCTGATAGCAACCTTTGGAAGAAGACTCAGGAATATGAGCGATGGCAAATTCTATGGGAAGAGCTTCCTCGTGCTGAAGATGGGTCGCGGCGTTTTGTAGCATTTTATGGTAAAGTTTTGAAGAAGCGTGGCCTGGAAGCTTTAGAGGCTAAGGCCAAAGGTCTGCTTAAGGAGCTGAATCTTTGGTTGAAGGCCATGTCAGACTGAGCTCTTGATTTGTAACAAACACTTTTTTTCTTCTTTTCTTTGGTACCTCCATGTATAAACATTTTTGGTACCTCTATTCTTGTATTGCCTTGTTTCACTTAAATTCTTTTTTGATGAAAAAATAAGAAAAAAATGAATGGGAATGGTTTGTTTGAGAATTTGATCAAAAGGTTGTCATTTTGTGAAAATCTTTTGTCAAATGGTTGTTTTGGGCATGAAAGCCAGATTTTGTAGCAAAAGCCATATATATATATATTTTTTTGGCTTGAAAGCCAAATTTTTAGATGGCGTGAAAGCCGAATTTTGTGGCATGAAAGCCAAATTTTGGTGGCATAGGAGCCAAAATTATGTGGCATGGAAGCCGTTTTTGTTTGTGGCATGGGAGCCAAGATTTTGTGGCATGAGACCCGATTTTTTGAAAACCAAGTTTTGTTTTGTTGGCGTGGAAGCCGGATTCTTTTTTATTTTTGGATGAAAGCCAGGTTTTTGGCATAAAAACCGAGTTCTTGGTTTTAAAAATTGTAAGTATCGACTAAAAGTCGCCTCCCTACTGAATGGTATTGCAAGTATTGATGGAATGTCGCCTCCTTGCACATTCGGTTGCGAGTATCGATGGAATGCTGCCTCTTTGTGGATTTGGGTGCAAGTATCGACTGAACGTCACCTCCCTACTGAATGGTATTGCAAGTATCGATGGAATGTCACTTCCTTGCTCATTTTGTTGCGAGTATCGATAGAATGCCGCTTCCTCGCGGTTTGGGCGCAAGTATCGACTTAGCGTCGCCTCCTTGCTTCTTTTAAAAAAATTTGTTTTATGGGTATCGACTGAATGTCTCTTCCCCATGATTTTTGAAATTTTAGGTTTTTTCAAACCTTTGTTTTTGTTTTCAAATTTGAGTTGTGGATATCAACTGAAATGTTACATCTCCATGGTTTTTTTCTTTTTTTTTTTGAAAATTTGCAAGTATCGACGAGGTGTTGCATCCTTGCGATTTGAGGTTTTGGAAGTATCGAATGGGGTTCGCATCCTTCCGATTTTTTGGTTTTGTGTGAGTATCGACTGAACATCGCTTCCCCATGGTTTTTTTTTTAAACCATTTTTGTTTAAAGACACGAGGGTTGTAATTTTTTGACTCAAGACCATTTTTGGTGGTAAAAGTCGGGGTGGACTAGGGTGGAAATCCCTGGGTCCTGATTTTTGTTTCAAATAATTAATTTTGGGTTCAAGGATCGAAAATTTTGGTCAAGTCGGGGAAGAGGCTCCTAAACTTGGTTTCTTGGGATTGTTTTTTTAACAATGAAACATTGAAAGTAAGCATTGTTTTGAGGTTTTTTAGGAACTTCAACTTAAAGTTGAGAATTCCAAAAGGAGTGTGTTTGACGAGCAAGTACCTAGGAATAGGCTTTGGCGATGCAAGCATCGCTCTATCCCGATAGAGGAAGTCTTTAAGGGTAGTATCGCTTCAAGAACTTGCCATTGATGGGCAACATACGTCTCTCGCCCTCCATATTTAGAAGAGCGTATGCGCAATTAGAGAAGACTTTGTCGATGACAAAGGGTCCCTCCCATTTTGCCTTTGGATTTGTGGGCCAAAACCATTGGCCTTTTTACCGCAAGAACCAAGTCCCCCTTTTTGTGGGCACTTTGCCTGACCTTCTTGTCGAAAGATCCCGCCATGCGCGCTTGGTAAAGCTCAACGCTTTGTTGACCTATGAGCCGTCTTTCGTCGAGATTATCCAGTTCTTGGAGTCGCAATTTCACATTGCTTTCTTGCGTCATGTCATTTTATAGAGATACTCTTAAGGAAGGAATTTGTACCTCTAGAGGGACAACTGCTTCACATCCATAGACCAAGGAGAATGGTGTGCTATGGGTTGGTCCTCGAGCGGTGGTTCGATAGGCCCATAAAGCTTTAGGCAGTTTGTCGCTCCAATCTCTTTTGTAACTAGAGACCATTTTCTTGAGAATTTTGCAGAGTGTCTTATTGAAGGCTTCTACTAGTACATTCGCTCTCGGATTATACAAAGTCGAAGGACATCTTTGGATTTTGTATTTGTCGCAAAACCTGTAGAATCTATGATCTTGGAATTATGGTCCTTTATCATGGACGAATCTTTTAGGAAAGCCGAAGCACCAAATAATGTTGGTGCGCAAGAATTGAAGGACCAATGAGGTCTTCATTTCGCTGAACGCAAATGCTTCTGACCACTTAGAGAAATAATCCGTAGCGGCGAAGATGAAGCGATGACCTTTACTTCATGGGGGAGAGATAGGACCTATGATATCCATACCCTAGGCTTCGAAAGGCCATGAGATTGCTATAGGGTTTAGCCATTATGGAGGCATGTGGACATAATCTCCATGAACTTGGCATTCTTGGTAGCGCTTAGCAAATTGTAATGTGTCAGCTGCCATAGTAGGCCAATAATAACCTAACATTTTTATCTGATCGTAGAGCTTAGGACCAGCTTGATGGGCTTCACAAAGACTAGCATGCACTTCTTTGAGTGTTTCTTCAGCCTCTTGTTGCGACAAGCAACATAGAAGTACTCCATTGAAGGATTTTTTTTAAAGCACTTTTGAAGGAATATCCAAATGAAAGTTTGGGGCTCGTCTTTGAATACTTACCTACTCTTTTGGAACTTTAGGTAGGATTCCAAACATAATATAATCAATGAACGGATCCTTCCAGTAGCCGATTGGAGTTTTAAGGATGGAAATCCAACTTCCAACCACTCGGTGGCATTCAGCAACTGCTTGGTGTGTGTTCAGATGAGGGAGAATCATTCTTTGACACACTGTAATTTTCATGTTTTCCCCTTCTTGGATTGCCATAGATGCAGCGAGTCCGGCCAAGGCATCTGCACGGATGTTTTCACCCCTGCAGATGTGGGTGATGTGACAGATGTCAAACTTTTGACGAAGCGATTGTGCCTTATTGTAGTAAGGCAACAAATCAGGCTTCCTAATTTCATATTTTTGATTCATCTAATTGACGATCAGTTGAGAATCCCCAAAGGCTTCCAGCATGGTGATGCCGGATTCGAGGGCGAGTTCCAATCCTATGATTAGAGCTTGGTATTCGGCTGCATTATTTGAACATGGTTCCAGTAGTGAAAAAGCATGTGGAATCTTGTCGGGGCTAACAAAGAGAATGCCAATTCCCGATATGAATTTTCCTCTTTCATTTGTCCTGGTTGCACCATCGAAGTACATGTTCCAGGAGGCATTTGACGAAGAAGTCTCCACGTTGTAGACAAGTTCGTCTGGGAGATCATTCCTGAGCGAAGGATCCGTAGGCAGTGGATGCTCTGCAAGAAATTCTGCTAGAGCTTACCCTTTGTTTGTTTTTTGTGGTACATATTTAAAGTCAAACTTTGATAGAAGGATGGACCATTTTGCCAGTCGGGCATTAAGAGAACCTACTTTTGTGACAAGGACCTTTGTGTAGTTGATCCTCGAAATCAGGTGGACTTAACTGGTAGGAAGGTAGTGACGTAGCTTTAAGAACAACGTCGGAGAAATCTGTTATGCAGCATAAACCTGTCTCCTTCGAAATTGAAAAAAGCATATGCTCCATTGGAGAAGGCTTTGTCAATGATATAGGGACCTTCCCATCTTGATTCATCGCTGGTTTTAGATGTATGAACGAGAATCAATGGCTTTTTAACCGCAAACACAAGGTCACCTTTCTTAAATGACTCTATGGGGTTTGGATCATCAAGAGCAATGTTGAGATCCAGTATATGGTGGATACTCTCCATCAAGGAAGACTCAATGTCGTCACCTTCTTGTTTGATGGGTTCGCCCACCATGTTGTCAAGAGTGACATTTAAGTCCGGTACAAGATACCTTCCTTCAAAAGGTTCAAGTGCTGGACATAATGAAGATGCTTCAGAATTGTGGAAGATGGAAGATGCGGTATCTTCCTCTTCTGTTTCTGAATCAGAGTCAATGTCTTGCATGATCGACACCAAGGAGACAGTGAACTTGCCCCCAGTCTTTTCTTTTGTCTTCTTTGCTTTGGTTGTGGTGACCAAAGGCTTTGATGCTTCGAGAAAGATCACGAAGGGAGCTTGACGGCTTACTTCGAGTGTTTCTTGAGAAAGGTCTTTGTTTGGAAGATCATCATCGAGATCATGGGATTGATCCTTCTCATTTGATGAAGACGTTTTTGCGGCAGCATTGCCGTCTTCAGTGATTGCATTGCGTGGAGCATCTTCCGGGAACAAGTCCTTAATAGCATCCAGCAACTTTTCTTCTTTGTTAAGTATTTCATCGGTCCAAACATCTCCTATGAGTGCTGACACCAAAAATGTCACTTTGCCTCCTCAACATCAAAAGCTACATGGAGCCGCATCCTATTGCAAACAGGCAAACCTGCTTCAAGCTTTAGATCTTGTTAGAATCAAATAAAAACTGCAAAATCCTTCAAAATAGCCAAAAGAAGGGTACACATTAAGTTTCGTGCCATTTCGACACCATTTAGCCTAACTTCAATCCTCCAACGGCTAAGTAGGAGCTCCCGGCGGAGACAGTGTCGAAGACATCAAATCTCGATCAAAGCCTATTGATGGTCTAAAAATACCTCCAAAAGGCTCCACGTCGAATTTCAAGTCAAACCGACACAGTTTGACCCTCCATCAACTCTCGAACGGCGAAATCAAGCCTCTCGGCGGCGAGAACCTCCGATGCCTCCACTCATCAAACGAAGCACATGGATAGCTTCCACATGCTTCCAAAGGGCTCCACGTCAAATGTCGGGTCATTCCGACGACGTTTGACCCGGCTTTGACGCTCTGAATCAAAATCAAGCCTACCAGCGGCAGAGCTCCCCGGGACCATGGCACCCAAATCGGAGCTAATGGATCATCTCAAAATGACTCCAATAGGCTCCCTACCAAATTTCAGGTCAATCGGACATCGGTTGACCGCACATCAATCCTCGACATCTTCCGCACGGTGAAATCAAGTCTAGCATCGATGGGACCCCAAATGGCTTCAAAACTGAAAGACAAGCACTTGGATGGTCCTATCTATTGCTCAGGAAGCTTCACCTCAAATTTCAGGTAATTCTGACATCGTTTGACCTAGTTTCAACTCTTGGCGAAAAATCGGCTACAAAGTCTTCGGCTTTTCCAAAAATGGGAAACGTTGTGCTCTGATCTGCATGGCTTCTCGACAGATTTTCTTCAGAGGAACCAAGCCAATAAATGAGGAGAAATTTCAAGGAAAATACAGGAGAAAAAAAAAGAAGCGAAGAAGCCCGAAAAATGGCCGACAAACGACGACCGAACGGCGACCAAAAAGGGGGCAAAAGCCCCATGGTCGCTGGCGACCTCGGCCCATGGTCGCCGGCGACCATGGCCAAAGGTCGCCGGCCCCATCGTCACCGGCAACCATGGGTGCATGGTCGCCGGCGACCCTGGAAGTCCGGGTCGCATGATTGCCTCCGGAACGACCGTTTTTCCGACTTTTTCCGCGTTTCACGATGTTTGGCCCCCGTGATTTTCTTAAATTTTGATTTTTGAGGCATGATATCCGTCGATCTTCGTCAACATCACGGATCCACCGTAGAAATCATTCAATCATCATCGGACACTCCAAAATCGCCAATCGACCGACCAAGAAAGCACACTTTCTGCCCGACCGATCAAAAAATCAACTGGACCGATGTTCCCGGCCCATTGGTATCAACCAATGCCTGAATTTGCATCGTCATCTGACATCAAACAATATGCGGATCCATCAATGATCATCGCAAGAAAAATTCCAAAAGACGCGGCGTGGCCCGCGACTCTTCAAGCGACTCTGCGACCAATTAATGTTGATAATTGACCCGTTTATGACAAGTTAATACGGTCATTAACTCATTATTTTTGATGGCCCAATCAAAAGCAAGCAAATGGGAGTTACAAGTCCAATTAATCATGGCAATTAACCATGTAACTCCTATCATTATAGAGTTTAATCATGGTAATTAATTACGAAACCCCCATCATCATGGAGATTAAATGCCCATTATTCTCCATAGACCAATCAGATTCAAGGAAAAAGGAGTTACAAAATTATGAAACTAAATCTTGTAACTCCTCCCATCATGGATCATTAATGCAATCAATGCCCATAAACCCTCCGAATGGCTATCAAAAGCCTATAAATAAGTGGTCATTCCAAAGGGAAGGGGTCCCAGAAAATTATCCTGAAAGGTCTCTGCATAAAAAAGCTTTCTTACTCTGAAGAAACTCTGCTGCAAACACTACAAGGTGATTAAAGTCCCTTGGGGGGCCAACTCCCCAAGGTTTCCTCTCTTTTTCTATCCAACATGGCATAGATGTGGCTTTTCAGCCCATTTACCCAGATTTTTATTGGATATAGGACCTTCCCTTGGTCTTTGTCCTCTAAAAATAGGGGTTCCAAGCCAAGTCAAGTGAACTAAAGCATCAAGTGTTCTCATCTGAAGGACGATGGCGGAGTCCATACATCACTCGCGACTGTCGATCTGAACGAGTCCCCACAATCTCCTGAGAAGTCAAATCCCTCTTTCTTCCTCTTTTATTGTATTTTGTATTTTTTAAAGAGACAAAAAACATCAGAATTCTTGTCTTTCATTATTGATAAGATTTGTAAATCGCCTTTCATGGAAAAATTGCCTTCTATGGCACAAAACCGCCTTTCATGGCAAACTAAAGAAAATCGCCTCTCACGTCATTCTAAATCTGTCTCTTTTCTTAAAAATATATGTGTAATGGAAAGTTAGAAAAAAGTTTGATTTCCTTTCTACTTGTGAAGGTGAATCTCCGGATCACCATTTCAAATTCCATGTAAAATAGAAAATCTGGCATACCCATACAAAATGTTGATGCTCGCTTTTTTCTTCACCTCGCCGCACGCCGGCCGACCAAGGGCTGAGGAAGGCAAGAAAAATCCGGGACCATCAAGTTGGCATACCCGGTGGGACTCGTTCATTTGAGAACACGACGCTTAGACTCCTTGGCTCCTTTCTAGTCGGTGGCCTATGTTGGATTTTACATCGAATAAAAAAACATGAGATGGGATTCTCTGGAAATTTCTGTCTTTGAACTTCTTTCCATTCTTTCTCTTCTCAAACAAAAAAAAGGTTTTTTATTCCGTTGGATTCAGATTTGAGAAATTTTGGTTTCTTCCCTTTTAGATTTAGCACTCGCAGAAATCGCTGAGCCTTTGTTCGGATTGGAATACCATTTCTTCTCTTTTGTGAATTCGATCTTAACTTTTTTTTTAAAAAATTCAGATTTCTCTCTTTTGGATTCAAATTGGAGAAATTTTGGTCTTTTCCCTTTTCGTATAATGGCTCGCGGAAATCGCTGAGCCAGCGTTCGGATCAGGAGGGGCCATTTTCCTCTCTTTGATGGGTCCATTAGTGATCTTTCAAAAAAAAAAATCTTTCAAAAAAAAAAAAAAAACACATAAGGTTGCACCAATTACGTTCTTTGACCAAAGTGAATCTAAGAAAAGCCTTGTCCAGAGTATGGAGGCAGCTAGACTGTTCGAGGCAAGGGTCCTTCAAACGGATTCATTAAGTAATCCTACCGTTACTTGGGGGCCGATCTATCCACTAAAGGTTTCATAAGACCGAATCGGAAGACTTATGTGCACTATTCAAAAAAAAAAAAAAAAAAAAAAAAAAAAACTTCTGTCACTATTGTGTTCAGATTTGAGAAATTTTGTTTTCTTCCTTTTCGGATTTAATGCTCGCAAAAATGATTGAGCATGTATTCGGATTGGAATACCATTTGCTCTCTTTTATGAATTCAATCTTGACTTAAAAAAAAAAAAATTCCATCATTATTGGATTCAAATATGAGAAATCCTGGTTCCTTCCTTTTCGAATTTCGCGGAAATCACTGAGCCTGTATTCGGATTGGAATACCATTTGCTCTCTTTTGCGAATTCAATCTTGTCCTTTCAAAAAATCCCATCTTGTGTCCTTCTCAAGGATGCAATTTACAACGTTTGTGCCTAGCGGTGCTAGTATGCCTTTTCGGGCCTACTGTATTCGCGAACGACACATTTGTATCTCCAACCATATATCATTTTACCTTGAGTCACCTTCGCTTCTCGGTAACCTGAATTAAGGTTTACAATTGCTTCTAGCAGTCACTGGAACGCTCATTTCGAGCCAACCATACTTGCGTTCAGAACAATTGTACCCTTTATGGCCTTTTGCCTTCTTCAGTACACTCAGAATGGGCCACGCCCCCTGAGCGATTTGAAAAGACAAAACCATAGTATTTTCCATTTATGATCACCATATTCTTGTGATTACTAATGGATGTGGTCTTGTTTCAGAAGTTTTCCCAAACTAACAATGGCAGCTTCATTGACCATCACCTTTGATGAGAACAAGTACCAACTCATGCTTCAAGAGAGGCCAAGCAAGCGTACTTACAAGCGCCCTGCCTGCTGCCAAAGCATCACCTCCCTTGGCAACTCCCAAAACACTAAGTCGACCTCCACTCCCCAGACCATTGTCTTTGGGTCACTAGGACCATTCCCACTACCCGTAGAAGAGATGGTGCCTGCCAAGAAGCAGACGACAGCCCCTGAACGTGTCGCTGCCCTACACCAAAGGCGGTCACCAAGAAACCCGAGGCTCGTGGCAATCCCGAGAAGCCTCAACCTTCAAAAAACTAGGTCTGCCCCAAGACATGGTCACCGCTATCTTCACCAAAACAAAGAAGGTCCTGGACATCTGCAAAGCCAGCGTACCTGGCCCCTCTTAAGGAGAACCGGTTCTATCCTCTCACTTACATGAAAGGGGAGAAACCTACCCTCAACCAAACTACAAAAAACTACTCAGCACGAGCCGGCTTGCTCATACAAGTCCAAAACAAGTCGTGCATCACAAGGCCTCAACAAGAACCTGCCGGGGCCTGCTCTCCTGCAACTCGACCCTTCATCTCAACAGGGGCCGAGCTTGCAAAATTTAAAGCTTCACTACGACAGGCAAAGGACCGCGTCCAAATCCTGTCCATGCCAGTCTTCAAGGAAGACAAGCTCGGTTGCTGCGCACAAGGGACCACATCGTTCATTTCTAGAGCACAACCCGAGCTAACAGAAGCTCAAATTTCTCGTCGTATACGTCGCCGCGCAGCATATCGACAAAAGAGATTAGAAAAGCAAAGAAGCCAGCATTTCGAGCTTCAAATCTATCAAAAATGGGTAGAAAAAGAAGCACCCAACCAAGTTGCTGCTGTCTACATGGTTGGCAAAACCAAAAGTCACCAGAAGTCAGCAACGAAAATACATGTCAAACAGCTAGTGACTCACAGCGTCTCCTGGACACGAAGACATCAGGAAGACTCTCCCGCTCCTTCAAGCCAAGGACATCGAAGTGATCATTCTTTGGGCTCTTCATTTAGAACAATGAGCTCCAACTCAGTCACTAAGACAATATCCTCTTTCGACTCACGAAGAGTGAATGTCTTGGTCACAAACTCTGAGCAGCCTCCGCCACATGATAACATGCCTCTACGCATTCAGCAGCTGGAGCAAGGACAGCAGAGAATAGAGTTTCTAATGGAAAACCTCCTTCTCACTCTCCAACGTCCACTAAATGATGAAGTTCCTCCACAAGATGAGGCAAACGGTGGAGAAGATGAGTCACGCGCCCTTACTAAAAAGGACATTGACAATATCCTCACCAAAGCAAAAGAAAAGGATACACTGAAGGAGCATGGAATCAAGCCACCATATCCCTTATGGATGGACTCGGTTCCGTTCCCTCCAAAGTTCAAACAACCTCTTCTCCAAACATATACAGGGAAAGGTTCAGCTGGACAGCACGTCATCCACTTCAAGATCTTAACGGGAGCTATTGTGGATCAAGATGCCCTCAAGATCCATCTCTTTGCAAGTACCCTAGAAGGTACGGCCTTTGATTGGTACTCTACTCTGCTAGAGGATTCCATTCAAAACCGGACAATGCCAGAGACATGCTTCCTAACCCATTTCAAAGGTGAGGATCATCCTGTTACTATGGCTCAACTCTGCAGCCTAAAACAGGGAGAGAATGAGTCAACATACGACTTCATTCACAAGTGGAAGGCAATGGCGTACAAATGTTCAGATGTGCTGCCACAAGCGTCATTGGTTGACATCTGCCAAAACAACATGAGAGCAAGGATCCGCTCCATGATCATCGGCAACAAATCAAAGAATCTAGTTGAACTCCTAGAAGCGTCTATGGAGGCTGAAACTGTTAGTTTTATGGTCTCAATCCATTAAGATTGATGTAATAAATTGATTAATTTCTTTATTTATCAATATATTCATGCTTTCCTTTCATGAGATGAATGGTGTATATTACTTAAATGCATATAACCAATACGAATGACATGATGGTTCATGAGATGAACTGAAGTCCATAAGTATACTAGATGCAATACATGTGTATGGATGAGATCCACATACGGGAGACATGTATAGCAAATCTTATATTTAAATATCTTCACAACCAGAGATGAGACTGGACATCTCATCTGACAAGGTTGCAGTACTTTGATTACTATGAGATAGTGTGATTTGTCTCGATCATCAGAATGTAAGATTCTGGATCATAGTACTGGTACATTGGATGTATTGAAGGACCATGAGAAGCACCTCAAGAACACTATCTTTACTTTAAGGTCTGCTCTCATTATTCCCTAGCAATAGGCTCTTAACCCTGAGACATTTATGAACTCAAGTTTCTATCTATTCATTTGCTTTGAGTCACCAATGAGTGAGGCCAACTGTAGGTCAACACCTCAGTGTCTTGGGTACGTGGTAGTAGGACTGTGGGAACATTTAATGGTCAAGATGGAATCTATCTCTATTATCCCCTTGTGCCAATTAATGGATTTATCATTGGTAAGTGTTCACTCATCTCAATTAAGAGCTAATTGGATGGTACTAATGATTACTATAATTAATTGGGTCTCAAGGATAATAAGATATGGGTCAAAATTGGTGGGACAGTCTGTCCAATTGATCCATGGATAATGATAGAGGGGCCCACTTGTAGTGATAGGGAAGTTTAGGGTCTTCATGTAATTTATTCCTAAGATTGGAGTTCAATTGCATTTATATAGTGGAGTTATTTGCAATTAACTATGGGCCCGGATTGCACATGAGATGTGGGGTCGCGGTGTCCCAGTTGGAGCCAGCTTTCTATGGAATCCCTAGTGGTCCCCACGCTAGCCCAAGATTGGATCTTTACTAATTCTATTTGAACTCAAAAAGGAAAACTACTATTTCTATTTAAAGTGATACTTCTAATAGTGGTAATAGTGGAATGAAGGTTTACTGATTAATTTAGAAGTTGGACTTCTAATTATTAAGAAAGAGAGGAGTTGCAAGACTATAAATAAGGGGACAAGGGAGGCCTTGGACGTCCATGCACAATTGCTCCTAGGGATTCACGCCCATCATCCCCTTGTGCAAGAGTTGCATTCTTCTCGTTCCCCTCTCTCGCTTCTAGTTCCCTTCTAGTTTCCTTGGAGATTCTAGATAGCCTTTCTCTTGGAGATTCCACCATCTCTCTTGTGGAAAGAGATCTGAAGCGGGTCATAGCATGGAAGACGATTAGGCATTGGAGATTCTGATCTTAGAAGAGCTCTTCATCAAAGAGTTGAATCAAGTTCTCCATTAGAGCAGAACCAAGCTCCATAGGTATTTTCTACTCCTTGTATGTTGTGGAATTTCGTGGTTGCATGTTTAATGCTGTTTCTATCCTTTTAAGAGGTTTGTTTGCTGATCATGATGGCTGAGTTTGAGGACATCCATCCTGGATTGGGTTTTGATGGCTTTTGGATAGGTGTTCATCACTTCTAGTTGGTGAAAAGTTTTTGAAACCTATCCAAGAGGTCCACCTACTTCCAACAGAAACGGCTATCAAATACCTCAACAGTCAGAAGTCATCAAAGAAGGAGCCAACTGCTATTCCAACCTCCAAGCCAAAGAAAAAGGAGGTTCTCAATGTGCAAACTAAGTCAGCTCCTCAGCCACCAAAGAAAGCTGAAAACAAAGCTGCAGGTAAGAGACCTGAACTCTCGAATGCATTTAAAGAACTAGTAGAAAAGAAATACCCCTTCGATGAAGATGTTGAAGAAATATTTGGGGCTCTCTTGGAAAATGGGAAACTCACCTTGCCTAACCCCAAATGACCGGGAGATGTTGGGAAAACCAACGATCCCCGATATTGTCCATACCACCAAATGGTCTCGCATCCTCTCAATCAATGTTTCATTGTGAGAGAGAAGATCAACGAGATGTGGAAAAACAGAGTCATCCCCTTTGACAAAAAGTACGAGTCTACCTCCATTAACATAGTGTCATATGGACAAACACCCAAACACCAAAGGAAAAGATCACCACTTCCTTCAAGGTGATAAAAATGACCCAAACGTCCCAAGATCTGGTGCCTTACCCAACACCAGATGGACAGCCGATATGGATACATCTCGATCTCCTAGAAGATGAAAATTGGGAGATCGTCAAAACAAAGCCGACCGCTCAACAGCGAAGACAAGCCAAGAGACAACTCTGCAAGCTCAAACAGAAGGAGAAGGCTCAACCCAAGCAAGAGGTCCCTAAAAAGGCAGAAAGCTCCTCTACCGCTTCACTAGGGGCAACAGAGGAGTCTCTTCCCAAGGCTTCAAGAGTGGTAAGAAAATTCACCCTCAGTGATTTCATGCCACCACAGCTCAGAGAAGAGACTACGCAAGGGGCATCATACTCTTGCAACTCGGTAGTTGGATTCTTCATGAATGGATACGAGTCCAGTTACACTGAAAGTGACATCGATGAGTCGGAGGAATCTCACCTTCTGCCAGTAATATGGTATAACCCCTTCCAGCCACAAGGATCCTGGTCTGATGATAATAAAGACCGAGAGGCTGTTCAAGAAAATGCAGTCAATCCAGCGGAAACAAATGCTCTAGTGGATCCCAACCAGGTTGAACCACAAGGAGCAGATGAAGAAGAAGATTTGGCTCCTATGCCCGATCTTAAAGAATATGCAAGGATCTTGCAGCGTCTTGCCGTAGTGCAAGAGCAGGATCGCATCAATCAGCTTCATCAAAATCCAGAGCCGGAAGTCCTGGAGAATCTACAAGCATCTCCTCCAGTGACTCCGGAAAATGAAGGAAGTTGCTGGATTGATAATCCTCTTACATCGGAAGATGAGTCTGATTCCCAACAGTCCATTATGGAGGCATCTTCTATCGAAGTTGCCTGCAATGTGATAGTTCAGGATGATAGTGCCTCTGAAGCTTCATCTGCTGAGGCCACAAACTCTCAAAATGCATCTGTTAGCATATTTTCTGGAGCTACATCTTCGCGGGTGACTTCCACTGAGATAACATCTTCTCAGCCTTCGTCTCCTGAAACGATAACATCGGAATTCAAACCTCTTCCAACGGGTCACCATGAAGAAGCTCTGGCCGATAAAGTCTTCAAAGAAAACCCGGTCAATTGGTCGCAGATACCCAACCTCATAGGAGATGTCTGGACCGATGAAATCCTAGACAAAGAAGAAAAGTTGTTGGAAGCTGTTCAGGACTTGTTCCCAGAAAATGCTCCATGCAACGCAATCACTGAAGACGGCAACACTGCTGTAGAAGCGTTTTCAACAAATGGGGAGGATCAGCCCCTTGAGCCCGAAGAGGGTCTTCCAAAAGAAGAACCACCTCTAGAAGCTTCTGAAGTTGGGAATGGTACCCGCTCTGGCCGAGATTACCACAAAAACTACAACCAACCTTCTTCTTCTTCTTATTTAAATCATTCGGGAAAGCAAGCTATAAATGTCCTAAGTGGTGATGATAATGAAAATGCAGGCCCGAAGGAGGCTTTCAAGTATGACTTGATCGAGCACTTCAAACACATACTTGGACGAATTCACATCCTAGACTTGTTACGAATGTCATCACAAACTCGTGATAGTCTCATTTCAGAACTGCAAAGGCAGAACATGGATGTCGACAAACATGCCCCACAAGTCCTACAAATTGAAATGGACTATAGGGTCAAAACATCAAAAACCTCCTCAAAGGGAGAAAAGAAAGAAACTAAAGGACCTTGCAATGAATGCCTCATGGTCCAAAAAGCCTTAAATGCTACCATCGCCTTCAATAAGGAAGACCTCCTGGTAGGCGAGACAAAGCACAACCGACCCTTGTACTTCACGGGGTACATGAAAGAGATGCCGATACACAGAGTCCAGATCAACCCAGGTTCTGCACTCAATCTCATCTCTGCTATGGCACTGGAAGAGCTGGGTATCCCACCTAACAAACTGAGTCACACATCGGTGTCCATCTTTGGATATGATGGGAGTGCTCAAAGGCCCATTGGCAAAATCAGGTTCAGGTTGCAAATCGGTGATCTTATCTCTGAAGTCACTGTGTATGGAATAAAGACCCCTTCATGCTACAACATCCTTCTCGGACGCCATTGGATACGCGAGAACGGTGTTGTTCCTTCGACTCTACATCAGTGCATTAAGTTTGTTGGCAACAACGGCTTGATGCATTGAGTGTTTGCAGACAAAAAGCCCTTCAAAGGCAAAGAAGTTCATTTCGCAGACTCTCAGATGTACAGGGACGAAAAAGAAGAAAAGGAGGAGAAAATAGCATCCTTCGCCGGCAATCTCCAAAAAGATAAAGGCAAGGCTCCTCATAAATCATCGGAAGAAAATAAACCCTCCGGCAATCAGTCTCCGTTCATTATCTCCTTCAAATCTTCCAAACCTTCAGTAATCACTACCAAAACAAAGAAGACAAAGCAAAAAACTAGGGGCAAGTTCATTGTTTCCTTCGTGTCTATCATTAAGACATGGCTTCGGATTCATAGACAGAAGACGATGCAACGTCAAGCCAAGCTGATACTCAGCAAGTTCAGCCTGCCCTCACTCCATTGGAAACTCCTGCTGACATAGAAAATCCTGCGTCTACTACCTTCATCGTTCCGGCAACAACTGCAGAAGAGAAACCAATCTTCTTCCATAGATCGGACGCTTCTTCATCAAACTCCTTGCTTGAACCTTTCCAAAATGAAGGTATGCCTCAACTATCCTTGTATAGTCCAATGGTACAAGCTATCATGAAGAAAATGGGCTACGATGCTCAAAACCCAGTTGGTTTGGGAGGTGGCCGTGGTATTCTCACACCATTGGAACCCACCCTGACCAAAAGTCAGCTAGAAGATTGGAAACTCTATCGTCGCATAGACAAGTCTTCATACGGGTTAGGGTATGATCCTGACACTCCGATGAGACGGTTGACACAGAGGTTGCAGAGTCGTTTTGCAGACCAGTCTTCAACATCTCGTGTAGATGAAAACATCGATCTCCCTAGATATCTCTTTGAAGAGTTACCCGACAAAGACCCAGGAAGCTCATCAAATTGGTATGATTTCTCTGATGATGAAGAGGAATTGTTTGATGACACAGACACACGGTTCTTTGATTCATAAGAGCCATTGTCTCCAAAAGAAGTGCCTTATTTCGACCCAGCTTCAGTAGGTGATTGGGATCATCTCATAGCAAGTCTTGAGAAGAGTACCGATCGAGAAGATTTATGGAAAGAGTACCGATCGAGAAGATTTATGGACAGAAGCAGAGACATGGTCTGGAAATCCCCTTGGAAATCCAGAAGGTCATGTTGAGTTGGAAGCCTCCGAAAATATTGTGGAGGAACCACCTTCAAACCTTCCAACAGAAGATTCTGTTCAAAAGATAGACTTGGGAACACCAGATAACCCACGTCCTGTATTAATAAGTAAGAATATAGAGAATGATGAGTTACCCAAGTATGTCTCTTTTCTTCGTAAGTTCATTAATTGTTTTGCATGGTCTTACGCTTAAATGCCTGACTTAGATCCCAAAATAGCAGTTCACAAACTCAACCTGCAAGAAAATATCAAGCCTGTCAAGCAAGGCCAAAGAAGATTCTGTCCTGATGTGATGGACAAAATTAGACAAGAAGTTCAGAAACTCAAAAACGTTGGCTTCATCTGCGAGGAGCAGCATCCTGAATCGTTGGCCAACATCGCCCCCGTGACAAAAAAAAATGGGCAAATCAGAGTCTGTATTGACTATAAAGACCTGAATAATGCTTGCCCCAAAGATGAATTCCCGCTCCCCATACCGAAGGTAATGATTGACAACACCTGCGGGTTTGAGCGAATGACTTTCATGGATGGCTTCTCTGGCTACAACCAGATAAAGATGCATCCCGAAGATGAAAGGCATACATCATTTCGGACCCCATTTGGCGTGTATTGCTACACTGTCATGCCATTTAGTCTGAAAAATGCCGGTGTAACATATCAAAGGGCTATGATGAAGATATTCCAAGATATGCAGCACAAGACGGTCGAATGTTGTGTTGATGACCTCGCCATCAAAAGCAAAAGAAAAGAAGACCATCTCATAGATCTTCGAGAAGTCTTCCTCCGGCTTCGCAAACAGAAATTGCGGATGATTCCCTTTAATGCTTCTTCGGTGTTTCATCGCGTAAGTTCCTCGGATTCATAGTTCGGAAAGCTGGAATAGAACTTGACCCCAACAAAGTCAAGGCAATTCTAGAAATGCCATCTCTAAGAACCTTAAGAGAACTGAAAGGGCTTCAAGGGAGGTTGGCATACATCCAACGGTTCATTTCCAACTTATCAGGGAAGTGCCGTCCATTTTCTCGCCTAATGAAGAAAGGTGTAGAGACTTTGTTTGGGATATCGAATGTGAAGCTGCATTTCAAGACATCAAGTCATACCTGACCAAACCTCTAGTGTTGGCTGCTCCCACAACCGGAAAACCTTTCATCTTGTACATAAGAGCCCTCGACTATTCTTTGGGCGCTCTACTTGCACAAGAAAATGATGAAGGAGAAGAAGCTGCTCTATACTACCTCAGTCGCATGTTGGTAGGTGCAGAGCATCGCTACTCTCCAGTCGAAAAGGAATACCTTGCAGTGATGTTCACCGTAAAAAGGCTACGTCACTACCTACTGTCCAACACAGTATACCAGATATCGAGGATCAATCTCTTAAAGGTCCTTGTCACAAAAGCAGGTTCTCTCAATGCTCGGTTAGCGAAATGGTCCATTCTTCTATCACAATTTGATATTAGGTATGTACCACAGAAAGCAATCAAAGGCCAAGCTCTGGCAGATTTTCTTATAGAGCATCCACTGCCTAAGGATTCTCCACTCAGGGATGATCTCCCAGACGAGATGTCCTTATCAAATGTTTCCTAGGACATGTACTTTGATGGTGCAACCAGGACAAATGAAAGAGTAAAGTTGATATCGGGAGTTGGCATTCTCTTTGTTAGCCCTAACAAATACATGATTCCACATATACTCTCTCTACTGGAACCATGTTCAAACAATGCAGCTAAGTACCAAGCCCTGATCGTAGGATTGGAACTCGCCCTCGAATCCAGTATCACCATGCTGGAAGCATTTGGGGATTCTCAATTAATCGTCAATCAGATAAATTAGAAATATGAAATCAGGAAGCCTGATCTATTGCCTTACTACAACAAGGCACAATTACTTCGACAAAAGTTTGATGTTTGTCACATCACCCACATCCGTAGAGGTGAAAACATCCGGGTAGATGCCCTGGCTAGACTTGCTGCATCTATGCAATCCAAGAAAGGGAAAACATGCAAATTACAGTGTGTCAAAGGCGGATTCTCCCTCCTCTCAACATACACCAAGCAATCACTGAATGCCACCGAGTGGTCGGAAGTCGGATTTCCATCCTTAGACCTTCGAGCGTCGACTGGAGGGATCCGTTCATTAATTACATTATGTTCGGAATCCTACCTGAAGATCCAAAAGAGCGGGTAAGTATTCAAAGACGAGCCCCAAATTTTCATTTGGATATTCCCTCCAAAATGTTTTACAGAGAATCTTTCAATGGAGTACTTCTACGCTGCTTATCACAAGAAGAGGCAGAAGAAACTCTAAAAGAAGTCCATGCTGGTCTTTGTGGAGCCCATCAGGCCGGTCCTAAACTCTATGATCAAATGAAAAGGTTAGGTTACTATTAGCCTACCATGGCAGCTAACGCGATGCAATTTGCTAAACGTTGCCTTTTGACACCAAAAATGTCACTTTGCCTCCTCAACATCAAAAGCTACATGGAGCCGCATCCTACTACAAACAGGCAAAGCTGCTTCATGCATCAGATCTTGTCAGAATCAAACAAAAACTGCAACATCCTTCAAAATGGTCAAAAGAAAGGTACACTTGAAGTTTCAGGCCATTTCGACACCATTTGGCCTAACTTTAATCCTCCAACGGCTGAGCAGGAGCTCCCGGTGGCAACAATGACGAAGATGTCAAATCTTCGATCAGGGCCTATGGATGGTCTCAAAATACCCCAAAAAGGCTCCACGTCGAATTTCAAGTCAAACCGACACCGTTTGACCCACCATCAACTCTTGAACGGCGAAATCAAGCCTCTCAGCGACGAGAACCTCCGATGCCGCCACTAATTAAAGAAAGCACAAGAGTATCTTCTACAAGGGCTGCACATTAAATTTCAGGTCATTCCGACAACGTTTGACCCGGCTTTGATGCTCCGAAGCAAAATTAAGCCTACCGGCGGCATAGCTCCTCAGGACCATGGCATCCAAATCGGAGCTAATGGATCATCTCAAAATGACTCCAATAGGCTCCCTGTCAAATTTCAGGTCAATCAGACATCGGATGACCGTACATCAAAGCTCGACATCTTCCGCACGGTGAAATCAAGTCTAGCATCAACGGGACCCCAACTGACTTCAAAACTCAAATAAAAGCCCATGGTTGGTCCTATCTAATGCTCAGGAAGCTTCACCTCAAATTTCAGGTCATTCCGACATCGTTTGACCTAGTTTCAACTCTTGGTGGAAAATCGGCTACAAGCTCTTCGGCTTTTCCAAAAATAGGAAACTTTGTGCTCTGATTTGCACGACTTCTTGATAGGTTTTCTTCAGTGGAATGAAGCCAATAAATGAGGAGAAATGTCGAAGAAAAATACAGGAGAAAACAGAAGCGAAAAATACCGAGAAAAGGCCAAGAAACGGCGACCGGACGGCGGCCGAAAAAGGAGCAAAAGCCCCATGGTCACCGATGACCTTCGCCCATGGTCGCCGGCGACCATTGCCCTAGGTCGCCGGCCCCATGGTCGCCGGCGGCCATAGGGGTCTGGGCCGCCAAAGTTCGCCTGGAAACCCACTTTTTCGGGTATTTTTCGCTTTTCGCGATGTTTGGTCCCCGCATGGTTTAAAATCTCGGCCGATACCGGTTCATATCGGCCGATATGAACCGGTATCGGCCCATACCGCGACGATATTTTTCCGCGATACTGAGTCAGGCCGATATGGTGAAAATATCCCCAAAATATCGGTTCATCTCGGCCGATATGGTCAAAATATAGGTTTTACCGATATCTTGGCCGACATTTTGAAAATATCGGCCGAGATGGACTGCGAGGAGTAATAGTCAAAAACACTAATTTTTTGTAACTTTTTCCCTATTCTCCAATTTTCTTCTCCTCTCCCCTCATCTCCTTAGAGCAACCATGTCTCCATAGCTCATTCTCTTATATTTTCCAAATTTTAAAAATATTTCTTGAAGAAATCATTTTATTTAGTAAGAGAAAATCAACTTAACTCCCTTATTTTTACCATTATGTGTTTTTTATTTTTTAATTTTAGATAAAGCATAAAAATGAATGCAAAGATCATTCGCATGTCATTTTTTGGTTTGTGATGTGTTCTTCACTTAGATCTACACATTTTCATGCTAAATCTACTTATAAATTTGATTTTGGGTGTAGAAAAATGGTGCTTTTTAAATCTTCTACTTTAAAAAAAAATTGTTGGAGTATTTATGCTACTAAATAGTAAATATTAATATCTTATTAATAGTGTATAGATAATTGTTATGTTATCTTTGTTTTCTTATATTTTACACTAACAAATTGACTATGAGCCAAAATAATAGTTGCATTATATGAAATACTAGAGAAGACAGCGAACTGCGACACAGACAAGACTCATAACTTATGGTGACCGATATTTTGATTTATTGTTGTCACTAATGGAAAAAAATATTGTTTTCCAGCATTTTCTAATATTCTGGATTTTTTGGATATTTTTGTGATTTTTTTTTAATTAAATGAAAATTTCACACCTCGATGACCGCGACAGACCGATAACCGCGACCGATACCGATATCATATCGGTTTTTTGTCCCAACCGATACCACGACCGATACCGTGACTTTAAACCATGGGTCCCCGTGATTTTCTCAAATTCTAATTTTTTAGGCATGATATCTGTCGATCTTCGTCAACATCACTGATCCGCCATCGAAATCATTCGATCATCATTGGACACTACGAAACTGCCAACCGGCAGACCAAGAAAGTACACTTTCTGCCCGACCGATCGTGAAATCGATTGGACAGATGTTGCCGGCCCATTGGCGTCAACCAATGTCTGAATTTGCATCGTCATCCGACATCAAATAACATGCGGATCCATCGATGATCATCACAAGAAGAATTTCAAAAGACGCGGAGCGGCCCGCGACTCTTCAAGCGACTTGGCGACCAATTAATGCTGTTAATTGACCTTTTTATGACAACTTATTAGGGTCATTAACTCATTATTTTGGACGACCCAATCAGAAGGAAGCAAATGGGAGTTACAAGTCCAATTAATCATGGCAATTAACCATGTAACTCCTATCATTATCTAGATTAATCATGGTAATTAATCATGAAACTCCCATCATCATGGAGATTAAATGTCCATTATTCTCCATCGGCCAATCAAAATCCAAGAACAAGGAGTTACAAAATTATGAAATTAAATCTTGTAACTCCTCCCATCATGGAGCATTAATGTCATTAATGCCCATAAACCTTCCTAATGGCCACCAAAAGCCTATAAATAGGTGGTCATTCCAAAAGGAAAAGGTCCTGAAAATTATTCTGAAGAATTGTCCGCACAAAGAAGCTCTCCTGCTCTGAAGAAACTCTGCTGCAAACACTACAAGGTGATCGAAGTCCCTTGGGGGCCACCCCCTCAATGTTTCCCCTCTTCTTGTATCCAACATAGCCTAGATGCGGCTTTTCAGCCCGTCTACTTGGTTTTTTTATTGGATATAGGACCTTCCCTTGGTCTTTGTCCTCTAAAAATCCGAGGTCCAAGCCAAGCCAAGTGAACTAAAGCATCAAGTGTTCTCATCTAAAGGACGATGGCGGAGTCCATACATGACTCGCGACCGTCGATCTGAACGAGTCCCCATAATCTCCTGAGAAGTCAGATCCCTATTTCTTTCTTTTCTATTGTATTTTGTATTTTTTAAAGAGACGAAAAAATGACAATTCTTGGCTTTCACTATTGATAAGATTTGTAAATCGCCTTTCATGGCAAAATCGCCTTCTACGTCACAAGACTGCCTTTCACGGCAAACTAAACAAAATCGCCTCTCACAGCATTTTAAAATCTTGTCTCTTTCTTTAAATATATGTGCAATGGAAAGTTAGAAAAAAAGTTTGATTTCCTTTCTACTTGTGAAGGTGAATCTCCAAATCACCTTTTCAAATTCCACGTAGAATAGAAAATCTTCCATACCTGTACAAAAATGTTGATGCTTGCTCTTTTTTTTTCTTCGCCCCGCCACTCCCCAGCGGACCCGGGACGGAGGATGGCAAGAAGAAAAAGACGGGTCCATCAGGTTGGCATACCCGGTGGGACTCGTTCATTTGAGAACACGATGCTTAGAATCCTTGGTTCCTTCCTAGTTGGTGGCCTATGTTGGATCTTGTATCCAAAAAAAACATGAGATGGGATTCTTTGGAAATTTCTATCTTTGAACTTGTTTCCATTCTTTCTCTTCTCAAACAAAAAACAAGTTTTCAAATTTCTCTCTTTTGGATTCAAATTAGAGAAACTTTGGTTCTTTTCTTTTCGTACAATGGCTCGCAGAAATGTTTGAGCCAACGTTCGGATTGGGAGGGGCCATTTCCTTCTCTTTGATGGGTCCGTTGGTGATCTTTAAAAAAAAAAGAAAAAATTTTAAAATTTAAAATAAAGAAAAAAGTTTTCAAATTTCTTTCTATTGGATTCAAATTGGAGAAACTTTGGTTCTTTCCTTTTTCGTACAATGGCTTGCAGAAATGTTTGAGCCAACGTTTGGATTGGGAGGGGCCATTTCCCTCTCTTTGATGAGTCCATTGGAAATCTTTCAGAAAAAATTATAAAATAGAATGTTTTCAAATTTCTTTCTTTTGGATTCAAATTGGAGAAACTTTGGTTCTTTCCTTTTCGTACAATGGCTCGCAGAAATGTTTGAGCCAACGTTTGGATTGGGAGGGGCCATTTTCCTCCCTTTGATGGGTCCATTGGAGATCTTTTTTAAAAAAAAAAAAACACACATTAAGGTTGCGCTAATTGCGTTCTTTAACCAAAGTGAATCTAAGCAAAGCCTTGTCCAGAGTGTGGAGGCAGCTAGACTAATCGAGGTAAGGGTCCTTCAAACGGGTTCATTAAGTAATCTTATCCTTACCTGGCGGCTAATCTATTCGTTGTGGTTTCATAAGACCGAATTAGAAGACCTATGTGCACTCTTCAAAAAGAAATTTTCAAAAAAAATAAAATCTTAAAAAAAAAAACTTCTGTCATTATTATGTTCAAATTAGAGAAATTGTGGTTCATTCCTTTTCGGATTTAGTGCTCGAAGAAATGTTTGAGCCTCTGTTCAGATTGGAATACCATTTGCTCTCTTTCATGAATTCAATCTTGACTTTTCAAAAAAAAAAAAAAAAAAACTCCTGTCATTATTGGATTCAAATATGAGAAATCCCGGTTCCTTCCTCTTCGGACTTAGGGCACGCGGAAATCGCTGAGCCTTTGTTCAGATTGGAATACCAATTGCTCTCTTTTCTGAATCCGATCTTGACCTTTCAAAAAAAAATCCCATCTCGTGTCCTTTTCAATGATGCGATTTACAACATTTGTGCCTAGCGGTGCTAGTACGCCCTTTCGGGTCTACTGTATTCGCAACCGACACATTTGTATCTCCAACCTTATACCATTTTAGCTCGAGTGAGCTTCGCTTCTCAGTAACTTGAATTAAGGTTTACAATTGCTCTTAGCAGTCACTGGAACGCTCATTTCGAGCCAACCATACTTGCGTTCAAAACAATTGTACTTTATATGGCTTTTTGCCTTCTTCATTATGCTCAGAATGGGCCATGCCCGCTGAGCAATTTGAAAAGACAGAACCATAGTGTTTTCCATTTATAATCACCATATTCTTGTGACTACTAATGGATGTGGTCTTGTTTCAGAAGTTTTCCAAAACTAACAATGGCAGCTTCATTGACCATCACCTTCGATGAGAACAAATACCAAGTCATGCTTCAAGAGAAGCAGAGCAAGCGCACTTTCAAGCGCTCTACCAGCTGCCGGAGCATCACCTCCCTCGGCAACTCCCAAAACATTGGGTCGACCTCCACTCCCCGGACCATCGCCTTTGGGTCATTGGGACCATTCCCACTACCCGTAGAAGAGATGACGCCTGCTAAGAAGCGGAAGACCGCCCCTCAACATGTCGCTGCCCCGACACCAAAGGCGGTCACCAAGAAACCTGAGGCTCGTGGCAATCCCGCGAAGCCTCAAACTGCAAAAAACCAGGTCTGCCCCAACACTTGGTCCCCGTGATCTTCACCAAAACAAAGAAGGTCCCGGACATCTGCAAAGTCAGCATACCTGGCCCCTCTCAAGGAGAACCGGTTCCATCCTCTCGCTTACATCAAAAGGGAGAAACCTACACTCCACCGAACTACAAAACCAACTCAGCACGACCCGGCTTGCTCATACAAGCCCAAAATCAAGTCGTGCATCACAAGGCCTCGACAAGAATTTGCTGTTAGTGTAACATTCCTGTGTGCACTATATTTGGTTTGTCGATTTTGTGTCATTGTGTCTCGAAGACCTTACATCTCGAAGTGTGTCAAGGAAGATCTACTTCTAGAGATTGTTCAATCTTTTGGAAGACCTGGATGTGTCAAAGAAGACTCTACTTGTGTGCAAATCATCTCAGGTATTTTGGACCCAAAACCGTTACCTGTCTGGACCCTAGGATTCATGCTTACCTTAGCCTATAGTCAGTTTTTCATCTAAGGTTCTCTCCATTCTGTTCTGTCCAGAAATAGGGAGTTCGGTGACCTTTCGGTCACCTGGCGGCTAGCCTCTTTGCAAAAAGCGGCTAACCGCCAGGTAACCGAAATACCTCGGCTAGCTTTCCAGAATACTGTTCTCTGTCAAAAGTGATTCAGCCACCTTGCAGTCAGCATTCGGCTAACCGTAGTGTGGACTGGCGGCTAACCGTCAGTTAACCGAGGTTCTCGGTTACATTTCCAGAATACAAACTTCTCAACTGTTGTGGAAGTTCGGTCACCTCGCGGTTACCTTTCGGCTAACCGCCATATGGGCTGGCGGCTAACCTCCATGTAATCAAAATCCCACGGTTAGCTTTCCAGAACGCTACATGTTTTTTAGATGCAGATTCGGTCACCCTGCGGTCACCTCATGGCTAGCCACGATGTCCACTGTCGGCTAACTGTGAGCTGACCGAATTAGAAAAACTAGCCGTTACCACAGAGAAATTGAAATGAGGCTAGCCGAATTACCAAGAGGCTAGCCGCCAAAACTAGCCATTGGGGACTTCTCTATATATATCTGGAGCCAGTTTTACACCATAGAGAGGACGTTTTGAAGAGCTTACTTTCCTACTTTTTCCCCATCTTTTCTAAGCCTTTAAACCATCTTCCAAACATACTCTAACCTTACTTAGAAAATGAATGAGATATTTTAGGCTCTTGAAGAGTGTGATTGGAAGAAAGGATTCTAGTTTGATTTTCAAATGATATACATCTAGGAAAATCTAGAACCCAAACCTCTTGACCCTTGGTTGTGCATTACAATGGAGCATCTCCACCAACATCAAGCATGCATCAAGAGGATAAAGCTTCAACTTCGGTTAGAGCTTCGATAAACACTTCCGACTACATCAAAGGTAAGTGTTTGATGTCTCATCATCTTTTAAAACTTATGTATCCGGTGATAGTGATTTGAATATGTGGGACTCAACCACTCTAAAATGTATGTGGGGGATTAGATATGTGTGATCGAACCTCATTACCAAAATTGTGATGTGCAAGTGATTGAAATCATTACTTGTGCAGTTTTGATTCATCATAGTGGAACCAAGGGATTGTGTGACCCTTGTGAGTGGATGTAGGATATATGGTCCGAACCACTATAAATCTCTGTGCATTTATTTATGTTATTTGTCTCAATGTTTTGATCCAGTTTACATGCCTTCTTTAGCATTGAACATTGCTAGATAATCACACTTTGTCTTCATATCACTTGTTCATTTCTAAATCTTGAATAATAGGTTAAAAATGGCTTTAAAGTTTGATAGACCTATTCACTCCCCCCCCCCCCCCCCTAGGACGAGAACATTGGCCCTAGGTGAACTTTCATTTGGTATCAGAGAGGGTTACTCCTTTAGGCTTTACAACCCGGAGTTGATCTATTTTTCTTTTGTGCCATTGTCTAATCCAGAAGGTAGTGTTGTGAACAGACCACCACTATTTGATGGTACTAACTATGCCTTTTGGAAAGCCCGAATGTCCGTGTTTCTAAAATCTCTTAGTGGAGAAATATGGGATGCTGTTGAGGATGGATGGACTTCTCCTTCCTTCACAGCTGAAAATGGCATCGTCAAATCTCTCCCAAAGGACAGATGGACAGCTAATCAAAAAGCTATGAGAGACTATGATGCAAAGGCATTAAATGCCATAACTTGTGCCATGAATGCTGAAGAATACAAAAAGATTATGACATGTAAGACATCTATGCAAGCTTGGGAGCTTTTGGAAACAAATTATTAAGGAACAACCATTGTTAAAAGTGCCAAGCTCCAGATGTTAACTTCTCAATTTAAATCTCTAAGAATGAGAGAAGATGAAATGTTTGATGAGTTTCGAACAAAGCTAATGATTATCGTTAATGAGATGTGGTCGCTTGGTGAGCAAATCCCCGAAGGCAGAGTTTGTAGCAAAATCCTTAGGTCTCTACCTGAAAGATTTCACCCCAAAGTAACTTCTATAGAAGAATGCAATGACCCTGAAACTATGAAAGTAGAAGAACTGACGGGTAACATTAGAACCTTTGAGATGAAGATGAATAATGCTTCCAACAAATCCAAAGATAAGAAATCAATAGCCTTAACGGCCTCTCAACCATCTCCACCTAAAGAAGAATCAGGGAATGAGAATGAAAGTGATGGTGAAGATGTTGCATTGCTTACTAAAAGATTCTTAAGACAATTTAAGAAGAAGACTTCAAAGTTTAATAGAGAAGAGAAAGAGAAACCTTTTGATAAAGGTAAAAACAAAGTCAGCTCCTCCTCCAAGTATCAATCTAGAAATGTGAACTGCTATAACTGTCAAAAGTTTGGAAGCAATATCAACTGAGTGTCCAATGGAAAGGAAAGTGAAGAAAAAGACCCTTGTGGCTACATGGGATGACTCATCTGAAGCCGAAACAGATTCAGATGAATCACACAAAGATGAGATAGAAAATTACACTGTATTGATGGCCAGAACTGTGTGTGATTCATTACTTGAGACAATGGAAAATTCTAAAAAAAAAATGATGTTGAGAGCTTTGAGAGTGAATCTGAATCTGAATATGACAGCTCAGATAATGAAAAAGATGATGAAGATTCACAAGTAACATATGATAGACTCCATGAGGAGAGTTGCAAATTGATTGAAGCCTTTAACAAACAAAAATCCAAAAACGAAATCTTAAAAGACAAAATTGAAACGTTAACTAATGAAAAGAATATCTTAGCAGTTGAACTAAATAAAATTAAATCTAAATTTTATATTGCTAGTGAAGAATTCAACAAGATCAAGAGTTATGAAAAAGAAGTTGAAACTCTAAACAAAATAAACGCACTTTTAAGAGATGAAGTCACTCAACTGAAATGGTTCAAAGAAAAGTATGAGTATTCATTTACCCATGGAGAAGAAAATTTTGAAAGACTTTTTAAAATGGGAAAATATCATAGAGACAAAACTGGATTAGGGTACAACAAAATAGACAAACATAATCCTAATGTCTCTATTGTGTTTGTGAAAGGAGAAACTTCCTCTAGTAGTCAAAACATTTCTGAAATTACATGTCATTCATGTGAAAGCAAAGGACATGTCAAGTATGATTGCAAAATTGAACAAATTAAAAGACAGACCACTAAGACATGTGTCAACTCTCAAACAAAAAAACCTGTTCATAACAATACAATCAAATACTATATCACTCAACAATTAAATGAGATGATGAAACAAATTGGTCGTCTAAAGTTGCAACTCCACAATCACACAAAAACTGTTAAATCAATTGAAAACTACTCTAAGAAACATTTTCATAACAAAGCTAAATCTCAAGGTTTTGGTAAAACCCCTATCACACAAAGATACATTTGGATTCCTAAGAACAAAGGCTTGTTGGTTCACACAGCACTCAAAGCAGTTGATCAATCCTTGTGGTACCTAGATAGTGGATGTTCTAGACACATGACTGGGGATAGAGCACATTTATCCACAATAATTGAATATGAAGGTGGAATTGTCACCTTTTGTGATGGAAATACTGCTAAAGAGTTGGTAAGGGTACTTTGAATGTTCCCAACATGCCTGTTATTGAAGATGTTTTATATGTTGATGGTTTGAAACATAACTTGCTAAGCATTTCTCAAATATGTGATAAAGATCATGCTGTTAACTTTAGTAGTCTTGGTTGTGAGATTTCCAAAAATGGAAAGATTATTCTAAGAGGCCTTAGAACCAAAGAAAACTGTTATGTTATCGGTAACCAGAAAGAATTATCTAATTCAGCCTGTTACATTACTCATCTTGATCATCTTGATGAAGCTCAACTATGGCATCAAAGACTTGGTCATGTAAATTTTAGGGACTTGTCCAAATTGAACAAGTATGTAAAGGGTCTTCCTAAAATCAGCAGGAAGTTAAAAACAATCTATGGAGAATGTCAAAAAGGTAAACAAATCAGAAATTCTCACAAAAAATCCAAGTTTCTAAAAACTTCTAGACCCTTAGAACTTCTCCATATGGACTTGGTTGGTCCAACTAAGAAAGAGAGCAAGGGTGGCAGAAAATACTTCCTGGTTGTTGGTAATGATTATTCTAGATTCACTTGGGTTGTTTTTCTAAGAGAAAAATCTGATGCATATGCTGAATTTAAAAAAATTGTAAAAAGAATCCAAGTTGAAAAAGGAAGAGCAATTTCTCGGATAAGATGTGATCATGGTGGTGAATTTGAAAATATTAAGTTTGAAAAATATTGCGAGAAATATGGAATTCACCATGAATTTTCTGCCCCTAAAACTCCTCAACAAAATGGTATTGCTGAGAGAAAGAATCGTGTCTTACAAGAGATGGCCACCGTTATGCTTCATGGAAAGAATGTTCCTAGAGATCTTTGGGCTGAAGCAGTTAGCACAACATGTCACATCATAAACAGGGTATACTTGAGAACTGGCTTGGATAAAACTGCTTATGAGTTATGGCATGGAAAAAGGCCCAACATTAGCTATTTAAAAATTTTTGGTAGCAAATGCTACATACTCAAGGATAGAGAACACTTGAGCAAAATTTGATTCAAAAAGTGATGAAGGCACTTTCATTGGCTATTCTCTAAACAGTCGTGCATATAGAGTGCTGAACAAAAACACTGGAGCCATACAAGAATCTATAAATGTTGTCATTGATGACAAACAAAATGATTTCAAATATCAAGAAAACTCTGATATTGATGAGATAGATGTCTAAACTAAAAAACTAAACAAGTCTCCAATCTCTAGGGATTTGGTGAATGTGAAACATCATCTTATGGACCAAATTCTGGGAGATCATTTGGCTAGTGTCAAGACTAGAAGACAATTAGAAAACATTGTTAGCTATCTTTGCTTTACTTTTACTTTTGAACCTAAAAATATTGATGAAGCTTTTTCTGATGATAATTGGATAAATGCAATGCAAGAAGAGCTAAGCTAGTTTACTAGAAGTGAAGTTTGGGATCTAGTGCCTAGGCCAAATGACAAAAATGTTGTAGGTACTAAATGGATTTACAAAAATAAACTTGATGAAAATGGTACCATTGTTAGAAACAAGGCCAGGCTGGTTGCTCAAGGATATTCTCAAATTGAAGGAATAGCTTTTGAAGAAACCTTTGCTCCTGTTGCTAGACTTGAATCCATTAGAATCTTACTTGCCATTGCTTGCTCTTTAAAATTTAAATTATACCAAATGGATGTCAAAAGTGCCTTTCTAAATGGTCTTTTGGAAGAAGAAGTCTATGTGGAGCAACCTAAAGGATTTGAAGACGCAAAGAAGCCTAATCATGTGTATCATCTCAAAAAGGCCCTCTATGGTCTTAAACAAGCCCCTAGAGCTTGGTATGAAAGGCTTTCTCAATTTTTGCTTAATCAAAATTTTGAAAGGGGAAGTGTGGATAAAACTCTCTTTATTCAAAAAACCAATGATTCTATTTTGATTGCTCAAATTTATGTTGATGATATAGTGTTTGGATCTACTCGGAAGAGTTTGCTAATCTAATGAAATCTGAATTTGAAATGAGCATGGTTGGTGAACTTAATTTCTTTTTTGGATTACAAGTTAAACAATTAACTGATGGAATGTTTATTTCCCAAGCCAAATATGCAAAAGAATTGATCAAAATATTTGGATTAGATTCAGCCAAACACATGAACACTCCCATGAGCACAACTTTGAAATTGTCTAGAGAATCGAGTGGTAAGAGTGTAGATCCCAGTCTGTATAGGAGCATGATAGGCAGCCTATTATATCTTATAGCTAGTAGACCTGATATTGCATTCAGTGTAGGAGTTTGTGCCGGATATCAATCTGATCCCAAAGAAATCCATTTGAAAGCAGTTAGAAGAATCATTAGATATGTTTCAGGAACTTCAGGATACAGCCTATGGTATCCATATGATTCATCTACTTGTATTGCTGGATACTCAGACGTCGATTGAGCTGGAAATGTAGATGATAGAAAATCTACTAGTGGTGGATGTTTCTATCTAGGAAACTGTTTAGTTGCATGGCACAGCAAGAAACAATCATCCATCTCCTTATCTACAGCTGAAGCAGAATATATAGCAGCTGGTAGTGGATGTACTCAGATGCTTTGGATGAGACAAATGCTCACAGACTATGGTATTGAATAATGTAGCATGAACCTGTATTGAGATAACACTAGTGCTATCAATATCTCCAAAAATCCTATTCAACACTCTAGAACTAAGCATGTTGATATTAGACATCATTTCATTAGAGAATTGGTTGAAGAAGGAGTCATAGTTTTGGAGCATATATCTACAGAGAAACAACTAGCAGACATTTTAACAAAACCCTTGGATGTTTCAAAATTTGAAAATATGAGAAAATCCCTTGGTGTTTGTGTTATTTGATAAAATAAAATAAAATAAAATAAATAAATAAATAAATAAAAAGGGGGGGGGGCGGGAATTTCGACTAGCCGTGGACCCTCTTGGCGGCTAACCGCCATGGCGGGCCCGTGACTTTAAAACTAGGTTTTGTCATTTCGTTTGTTTTCTTCTCTTCTCTCTTCCGGTTCGTCTCCACCATAGCCAAGCGTCTGGGTTTCATTTTCCTCATTCCTCAAGGTCATTCCTGTCCTTCTTTTATTTTGCATTTCCCGTTCTTGGTTTTGTATTTTTTTCCCTTGTTCCCTTGTCTCTTTTCTCTATTGCACAGATTTTCTTTCTCTTGTGTGTGTTGTTTTTCTCTTCTTTGGGCACTCCAACTGTTCGAAACAATGCCTCCTAGAATGAAATCGGCTGTAAATCGTCCCTCTAAAAGAGGACGCTCTACTGTAGGCTGCTCGTCTCGTCGAGAACGACCCTCGCCATCACCTTCACCTTCACAATCATCCTTTAGTTCCTCTTCTTCTCCTCCTCCTCCATCTATGCCTATGAGTCTCAAACCAAATGCTCAAATGCTAAATGTCATGAAAAAAAGGTTGATTATGGTTGAGCGT
Source organism: Persea americana (assembly GCA_029852735.1). Classification (NCBI taxonomy): domain Eukaryota; kingdom Viridiplantae; phylum Streptophyta; class Magnoliopsida; order Laurales; family Lauraceae; genus Persea; species Persea americana. The sequence goes on from CM056813.1 coordinate 35,459,412, forward strand.
CGCACCCTCCGCATTGTTATTGAAGCTTATGAAACGGCCATTATTCTTGCTCAAATCAATTGGAATAACATTCTGGATTGGGGGGACAAGGCTTATCCCTCTCTTGTCTGCAGCAAGTATGCGTCTATTACTGATGTTGTTTCAACTATTGACTCTTGCTCTTTCAATGCAGCATTTAGAAATCAAGTAGTCACAATTGACCCCGATCGTATTTCCTCTATTATGAACATCCCTGTTAGTGAAAATGGCCTAACTATGGTTGCTGACACACTCACTGAGGCCGAAAAGGCTGAAGCAACCCTCCGTATTTGCGGATATGATGCTGAGTGGAATCGTAAATAGAATTTTCTTCCTCTAGCTGCATTGACTCCCAAGTATAGACTCCTACACAATCTGTTCACATTTAACGTCTATCCTCGTAAAGGCAATAGGACCGAATTAACTTCTTACATGGTCAATATCCTTTATAAAGTCATTACTGGTGTTCCCATGTGTCTTCCATCGCTGATTTGTCGTACCACCTCTCAAATGCTACAAAGACTGCTGCCCCGTTTGGGTTTCTTATGACTCAGCTAGCTCATTCTTATGGTGTTCCTCGGCCGACTGATTCTCCTATTTACCATGCCCCCTTTGGTAAAGTGAACCTTATTCAGATGAATCTTCTTCCTAATGACGAAGCTGGGCCAGTTCCTCCTCATGCAGGTGATCAAGCTTCACAGCAGCCAGCTCCATCAGTGCCTCCTGTGCAAGTTCGTGAGGCTACTTCTTCTGGTGCGTCACGGAGTGTTGGAGACCGTTTGGATGCTATAGAGCAACGGCAGTCCAAGACAGAGAAGCTGTTGAAAAAGACTCTGAGACACTTAGGTGCTCTATCCAAGGGATGTCGAGGACATGATTTCAACGACATGCCTCCCTCTGCATCCCCTCCATCTAATTAGTTTTTAGTGGGTCTCTTAGCCACATTTGTTTGATTGGTTCTCTTTTTGGTGGTGTTGTTTTGACAAGAGGCTGCCCTCCCCTATGTGTTTAACACACTTATGCTATTTTATTTCTCTAACTTGGGATGTATGACCTTTCATGTCTAAATCTTATATCATATTCATGTTAAATACTTTTATGTCTTCCTGATATATTTTTCTATCGCATTGTTATTTCTCTTATTGCATTGTCCTACCCTTGTCAATTTGTGGCAAAAAGGGGGAGAGAGAATTCCCAAGTTTACAGATACATTCTAAGGGAGAATGTGTGTTTGCCTCAAAGAATGCACCTAACTCATTTGAACATGTTATTTTTGGCAAATGATTAAGGGGGAGTTGCAATCCCACCATAGAATGTGTGTTCCTTGTCCTATGTAGGTATATCATTCAGATTCAAGCACATTCTTAGGGGGAGTTCTTATTTGAGTTGTAATTATTGCATTTCCTCGTAAAGTTCTCGTACTCTTGTAATCTTGAGTGTTATTGGGTTCATTTACTGTAAGAGTATATAGAATAGGTGTTTTGCCACGAAATTGTCAAAGGGGGAGATTGTTAGTGTCACATTCCTGTGTGCACTATATTTGGTTTGTCAATTCCGTGTCATTGTGTCCTGAAGACCTTACATCTCGAAGTATGTCAAGGAAGATCTACTTCTAGAGATTGTTCAAGCTTTTGGAAGACCTGGATGTGTCAAAGAAGACTCCACTTGTGTGCAAATCATCTCAGGTATTTTGGACGCAAAACCGTTACCTCTCTGGACCCTAGGATTCATGCTTACCTTAGCCTATATTCAGTTTTTCATCTAAGGTTCTCTCCATTCTCTTCTGTCCAGAAATAGGGAGTTCGGTGACCTTTCGGTCACCTGGCGGCTAGCCTCTTTGCAAAAAGCGGCTAACCGCCAGGTAACCGAAATACCTTGGCTAGCTTTCCAAAATACTGTTCTCAGTCAAAAGTGATTCGGCCACCTTGCGGTCAGCGTTCGACTAACCGTAGTGTGGACTGGCGGCTAACTGCCAGTTAACCGAGGTTCTCGGTTACATTTTGTCGCGACCCCGAACCGGGGCCCGGGACCGCGACGGGGTGTGGATAATGAACCACCCCTTGTTAATAATTAAACATTTCTTAATTTCCCGCAGGTTTCCGCGGTGAGGATTCCACATGCACTCAGAGAACATTTATATAGGTGCGGAAGCGTGTAGCAAATCAAACTCTTAATCCAATCACATCAAATAAGACTGTTAGTAAACAAGTATAGCATGATGTCAGAGTGAGCAATGATCTCATTAGCATTCCCAAAATATTAAGTTAAAGTTTAAACAAAAGGACAAGTTAATTAACATTCCCCAAAAATAATGGCCAACAAAGGCCAGTACAACCAAAGTATAAATCAATAACATCCCAAAATGTTCGCAGCTCAAAGCCAAACCCAATGTCTACATGACATTGTCAGCTTGCCACTCCACTAGACGTTGCGGTTCACCGACCGCCTCCTCTGGCTCCTCCTCAAAGGCAAAGACGGGAGCTGGACCTGAGTACCACAAAAATGGGTCAGACACGACGGTCTGGCAGGTGGGTGAATAGATAATACCAATAAAGAAATCAAAGCATATCTTAGACGTAACGAAAACTGTCATAAAACAGGATGCATAGTTCATTTAAAGTACAGATGCAATATAAATCATGTGGGGTATTCAAGGTACAGGAACTGACTAGATGGCAACCACACTAGAGCTAAATCCTCTCCATCACTAAGGTGATGAGAGCACATTCAGTGCGTTGGGCTCGAACACACGAAGTGACGAGAACCAACATTATATACATATACATATACATATAGCTAGGCAAGACCACGGCCGCGGAACCGGGTAACGGGACAGAACAGGATCCAAGTTGCAACTGGCGGGAGCACAGGGGGAGACCCAAGTCAGTTGATCAGACTGACAAGGATGTCCAAGCTTAGTGGTGCCGACTCTTAGGTTACATGATAAATCAAAACATATACAAAACTATATCAATATAAAACATACGGGCAGGCGGGGCAAGGTGCTCGAAGTCACACATTTCATATTATTTTCGGTTCATGTATACACGGGCTGGCAGGACATATCGGGTGTACAAATCGGGATTTGAGAGAAAACCAGTAGATTCGGGTTATTATACAAATAACTGAATAAAACAATGCAATGAGTCCTTATGCCATTAGGGACTATGTATTGGGGCATCTATATTCAAACGACCTGTATAAGGATCTTGTATGTCTAAATTACCCTTAGTATGGTACTCAAATGATAGAGGACATACTAAGTTTCCTTATGCACGTTGATGAATCTAAAGGTCCCAATACCTTTTCCGAAATGGTTTTTCTTTCTATGTCAATCTCCTTATGTCATCCCCTGGGTCCTTCCAAGGTGGTAGGGCATCAGAACAACCCATCCAAACCTTTAAATACCATATCTGAAACCAATAGAAAAAGACTCAGGAATTCTGGGTAAAACTCGGTCACCTGTCGGTTAGCCGCCGATGTGATCGGCGGTTAGCCGCTGACTGACCGCGGGGCTGACTGCGGTTCACCCTGCTAAAATGTAGTATTCTGTGTTTCTAACCGCGCATCTCGGCTACCTAGCGGTCACAGGGTTTTTTTTGGATTGGCGGTTAGCCGCGAGCTGACCGCACGGCTGACCGCGGTTCGCCTGTCAAAATACAGCATTCCGTGTTTCTAACCGCATCTGGGTCGGCTAGCCGAGGTGACCGCCCGCTGACCGCCCAGCTGCGGGAACTACACATCAGGTGCAGATTTCAGTACTTTCTTTCCCAAACTATTTCACCTCAACTCTAACCCTTTCCTAACATGAAATAGATCCATTCCCTTCCATTCAACATTTAATTCTTTCCACCAACCACCCTTTCATCAATGCATTTATTTCTTCTACCAATGCAAATCTCATTCAATGCAAATACAAATCTCATTTAAGAAGTCATACTAACACAAAATAAACTTTCATGAATGCATGCATATATTCTCATAGAACTAACTAAGAGAAAACCATGACAATAAATACATTTCCAAAAGCATTATAAACATAATGAATCAAATGAAATAGGAATAGTAAAAATCCACATTTTCAACCAAAATAAGAACTTATTCAAATCGAATCCATTCATCCACTTGCCTTGGTCTCCAAGTATGCTAGTCGAGCTCTAATCCTTCTATCAAGCTCTAAATCTACAATCCACACAAAAATCCCCAAATACAATCATTACAACCCTAGAATGTCAAAACCAAGAAATAGATGGAGATAGCTTCCAATAATCAAGGTGAAGCACCTCCTAGGCTAGATGAACACACAATCAAGAGATGAGAAGAAGAACTTACATGAAGAGTCCTCTAATGGCAAGAGTTTGCGCAAAAGATAGCTTGGAATGGGAGGCTCTCTCTACAAATGGTATCAAGAAGAAGCTCTCATGGAGGGGAAGAAGATCACCACCTCCATTTTGCCTTTAGCAATAGATTTGAGAGAGATTGAGAGATGAAGAACCAAGGAGCAAGAAGAAGAACCTAGGGCTGGGCTGGAATACCTTGTTCTCAAGAAATTGCAAGAAGAGGAAGAGAGGGAAAAAGACTCCTCCTTATATAGATAATGGCTATGGGTCCCACAACTTAAAAGTCTAAAATGGGCTAGAACGTCGCTCTACGGGCTTCGGACGGATTCGACGAAGAAGGAAGAATTGATCGTCGAAATTTCTACTTTCCAGAAAGTATATATTTTACGAGTTTCGGAGACATTGAAAATAGTGTCCAGATTTTGTGTAAAAAGACTGTTTTACCCCTATCAATGGCAAAGTAGGGTTTAGAGGTCTCGAATGGAAACGGAGCAAATACGAAAGTTGTTGGGAATCATAAAATACATTGAACGGAGTAATTTACAGATTTCCAGAATTATAACTAGATCCCAAAACTAATCGAGACACAATAAAAAGGAACCCCCAAAGGGCCCCACTAGATCAAAAGAGTTCCCAAAATTATTCAAAGTTATAAAAAGCTATTCTAATCCAGATTTACTCAATTTCCACTAATCACACTTATAGCTAAAACGCGTCTTAATTAACACTAAAAGGAAACTCTCGGGGCGGGGTCTTACATCCTCCACCCCTTAGGGCATTTGGTCCACCAAATGAAATAAAATAACTAACCTCGGGTAGTAGATGCGGATACTTCTTCTGAACTTGATCCCGTAATTCCCACGTTGCCTCTTCAGGTCCGTGATTTTCCCAGAGCACTTTCACCCATTGTATAGCCCTTGTCCTCAGTTCCTGTTCCTTCGTATCGATGATCTGAATAGGCTTCTCGACATAGGTGGCATCTTCTCTGATCTCTAATGGTTCATGACGGAGTACATGTGACGGATCGGGGACGTACTTTTTCAACATAGACACATGGAACACATTGTGTACGCCGGAAAGCTCAGGTGGTAAGGCCAATCTGTAAGCCACGTCACCAATCTTGCTCACGATATCATAGGGTCCAATGTACCTCCAAGATAATTTGCCTCTCTGTCCGAATCTCAAAGTTCCTCTAGTAGGGGACACCTTCAAGAAAACCTTATCTCCTTCCTTAAAATGTAAGTCCCTGCGATGAGAGTCTGCATAACTCTTCTGTCTACTCCGGGCTACTTTCAGACGTTCTTGGATCAACTTGACTTTATCACTGGTTTCACTCACCATAGTGGGTCCATGAAAACTGCGAATACCTACTTCTTCCCAACAAACTGGAGTTCTACATCTCCTGCCATACAATGCCTCAAAAGGCGCCATCCCAATGCTCGAATGATAACTGTTGTTGTAGGCGAATTCGCAAAGCGGTAGGGTCTCATCCCATTGAGTCTTGAAATCTAGTACACACGCTCGAAGCATATCTTCAAGGGTCTGAATTGTCCTTTCCGACTGACCATCTGTTTGTGGGTGATACGCTGTGCTGAATTGAAGCTTTGTTCCCATAGACTCATGCAAAGTCTTCCAGAATCTCGAGACGAATCTGCTATCTCTGTCCGAAGTAATGGAGACTGGCTGCCCATGACGGCTGACAATCTCGTTGACAAACAACTCTGCGAGAGGTAACATATGCATTTTCTCTCCGGTCTTCATAGGAATAAAATGAGCTGATTTGGTGAGACGGTCCACAATGACCCATATGGAGTTGTTCCCTTTTCTGGTCCTTGGCAATCCCGAGATGAAATCCATGGTGATATGTTCCCACTTCCATTCTGGGATCTCTAATGGCTGCAATAACCCTGGAGGTCTCTGATGTTCTGCCTTCACCAACTGACACGTCATACATCGTGAAACGAAAGCTGCTATTTCCCTCTTCTTGTTGTTCCACCAAAATCTGCCTTTCAAGTTCTGATACATCTTCATGCTACCCGGATGCATAGAGTACTTCGTACTGTGCGCCTCTGTCATAATATCATTCTTCAAATCTTCAATGTTGGGCACGCATAGACGATCACGATAGAATAAGACTCCATCCACAATACGAAAATCAGGACGTTCTGCTATATGCTCTGAAATCTTGGCCAACTCTGGATCTTGCAATTGGTTGTCCTTGATCTTCCGAATGAACGAGGGTTCAGACACTGACATGTTGGCTAACATCACTCCCTCGCTTAGGGGCTGAAAATCTACCCCCAACTCTTCAAATTGTTGAAAGAAGCACGTAACTCTTAGGCTTGCCACACTTGCTGACTTCCTACTCAAGGCATCGGCTACTACATTTGCCTTTCCCGGGTGGTACTTGATCGGAAAATCATAATCTTTGATATATTCCATCCATCTTCTTTGTCTCATATTCAACTCCTTCTGAGAGAACAAATACTGTAAGCTGCGGTGATCGGAGTGGACTTCGAATTTCTCTCCGTAGAGGTAATGTCTCCACATCTTTAGTGCAAAAACGACCGCTGCTAACTCCAGGTCATGCGTTGCATAGTTCTTCTCGTGGTCCTTCAACTGACGGGATCCATAAGCAACGACTTTTCTATCTTGCATCAACACACAACCGAGTCCTATATTCGAAGCATCTGTAAAAATGGTGTAACCGCCGCTCCCGGATGGTAAAGTGAGGACGGGTGCTGAAGTTAATCTCTTTTTCAACTCTTGGAAGCTGGCCTCGCATTGGTCTGTCCACACATAAGGTGCATTCTTCTTGGTCAACTTTGTCAATGAAGCTGCAATCGACGAAAATCCTTGCACAAATCTTCGATAGTAACCCGCCAATCCAAGAAAACTTCTGATTTCTGACGCATTCTTCGGTCTTTCCCACTTCACAACTGCATCTATCTTGGCTGAGTCCACTGATAATCCTTCTTTGGAAATGATATGACCTAAAAATGCGACTTCTTCAAGCCAAAAATCGCACTTAGAGAGCTTCGCATACAATTGATTGTCTCTTAGGAGTTGCAATGCTAACCTCAAATGCTCTTCGTGTTCTTCTCTAGACTTAGAGTACACCAAAATGTCATCAATAAACACCACTGTGAATTGGTCTAAGTACTCAGCGAATATTTTGTTCATCAACGCCATGAATACTGCTGGTGCATTCGTCAGTCCAAATGGCATTACTAGAAACTCGTAGTGTCCATATCTCGTCCGGAACGCCGTCTTCGATACATCTGAATCTCTAACTCTCAGCTAATGATAACCGGATCTTAGATCGATCTTCGAAAAGTAAGCAGCACCTTGCAATTGGTCAAACAGTTCATCTATCCTTGGCAATGGATACTTGTTCTTGATGGTAGCTTGGTTCAATTTCCGATAGTCAATACACATTCTCATGGAACCGTCTTTCTTCTCGACGAATAAAACTGGAGCTCCCCAAGGTGAGACGCTCGGTCTAATAAAACCTTTATCCAACAATTCTTGCAACTGAATCTTTAACTCTCCTAATTCCGCTGGAGCCATTCTGTATGGTGCGATAGATATCGGAGCGGTCCCCGGTAACAATTCGATGGTGAAGTCAATCTCCCTAACAGGTGGTAAACCTGGGATTTCTTCTGGAAAAATGTCTGGGAATTCACAAACAATTGGGATCTCCTCCACCCCTTGGGACCGTTTATCCTCCGTGATAAACGCTAAATAGCATTCACATCCACTTCTCACTAGTCTATCAGCCTTCAATGCTGAGACGAATCTTGGACAAGAATTCTTCCTCTCCCCATGGAACAAAACGCCTGCTGGGGTCTCCTCTAATTTGAACGTGAGGGTCTTATGGAAACAGTCCATCGTAGCATGGTACCCTGCTAACCAATCCATTCCTAGAATGACATAGAAATCATACATCTCCAACAAAATGAGATTCGCCGGTAACACCACATCTCCTATCTTAATAGCACATCTAGGATAATACTTCCTACACACAACTTGTTTGCCTACGGGAGTGGACACCGTCAACACATACTCAAGTTCTCTAGCAGGCATATCAATCAACTTAGAAAATTTTGGAGACAAGAAGGAGTGCGTAGAGCCAGGGTCAAACAAAATCTTAGCTTCAAATCCACAAACTAGGAGTGTACCTTCCACCACGTTATCTGCCGCCTCTGCATCAGCTTGGTTAATTGCATACACTTGTCCTCGCTGCTGAGGCCTGTTCTGAGCCGTTGCTGCCTTCCTTGCTGTGCATTCCTATTCTGCTGAGGAGGACGCTGATTCTGATTCTGTCCTTGCTGACGAGCTTGATGTTGTTGTGGAGGTCTATATTGTTGCTGTGGAGCCTGTTGCTGGAGTGGCCTGGGCTGGTTCTGTACAGCTAATGCATTCTGAGGTGGTGCCTGGCGCTGTGTTCCTTGTTGCTGCTGGTTCTGTCTGTTGTTACCTTGCCCAGCTTGTCTTGGGCAGTCTTTGAGCTGGTGTGCCATGGATCCACATCTGAAGCATGCTCCCGTAATCGTACGGCATTGAGCACTCTCGTGGTTCTTACCACAGTGAACGCAAACTAGAGCATTCTGCACGTTTTGTTCATGCCTCGGTCGTTTGTTCTGATGATTCCTTGGTGGGTGATTCTGTTGATGAGCTGGTGCCTTTCCTTGGATCTTGAGGATCTTGTTGTTCAGGTTCTCGAATTTGTAGGATCTTCTCACAGCTTCTTCAAAGGTGATGGGTGGTACAACACCCGTGGCATCCCTCTCAATGATCGGGTTAAGTCCTTCAAGGAACTTCGCTATCTTTTTCTCCACAGTGTCAATCGACTCGAGGGCATATCGAGACAACCTTTCGAACTTCATGAGGTACTCTTGCACGGTCGTGTTACCTTGTACGAGCTGCTGGAATTCAATGGCCTTTTGTCTCTTCACATGTGTCGGTACATACTTGTCACCGAATTGTCTCTTGAAACTTGTCCAAGCCTCTGCGTCTGCTATGGTTCTATACTCAGCCTTGATTGTTTTCCACCATATATCTGCTAGGCCAGTGAACATGGAAGCGGTGAGTTGCACTTGCTGTCTACCGGTACATCTAAATATCTCAAAGATGTTCTCTGTATGCTCCAACCAGTCATCTGCAGCTAATGGGTCCTCATGCCCAGTGAACTCCTTGGGACCCCTCTTCCTAAACTTTTCATACAACGCATTGGGATCATGTTCCCTATTGTTAATGACGATCTGAGTGCCTAGAGGTTGCGCTGGTGCCGGTTCAGGTCTCCTTTCTAACACTTTTAACAACCGCCTTTGCATCATAGCCATCTCCCTAGCATGCTCTTCATCCTTCCTGGCCATTTGCTCTTGCAATCTTGCCTGATTTTCATTGGCTTGACGTTGCTGGTCAAGCATGGCTTGCATCATCTGTTGAAATTGATTCTGCATGTTTGGATCCGGAGTACCGTTTCCTAGTGGCCCGGTGTGTTCACTATTGCTTGCGGTGGGATTGTCGGTTACGGGTCTTTTTCGAGGTGGCATATCACTGTAAAACAAATTGTTAGCACATAAAATCATATAAGGGTTACACATTGCTCACACGAGTCCAACTAACGAAAAGTCTAACGAAAAGTCTAAAGGATCCTCGCCACGTCCTTAGGATTTCTAGTTTCTTTTAATTGCCTGAAACACGTCTCGCTCTGATACCAGTCTGTCGCGACCCCGAACCGGGGCCCGGGACCGCGACGGGGTGTGGATAATGAACCACCCCTTGTTAATAATTAAACATTTCTTAATTTCCCGCAGGTTTCCGCGGTGAGGATTCCACATGCACTCATAGAACATTTATATAGGTGCGGAAGCGTGTAGCAAATCAAACTCTTAATCCAATCACATCAAATAAGACTGTTAGTAAACAAGTATAGCATGATGTCAGAGTGAGCAATGATCTCATTAGCATTCCCAAAATATTAAGTTAAAGTTTAAACAAAAGGACAAGTTAATTAACATTCCCCAAAAATAATGGCCAACAAAGGCCAGTACAACCAAAGTATAAATCAATAACATCCCAAAATGTTCGCAGCTCAAAGCCAAACCCAATGTCTACATGACATTGTCAGCTTGCCACTCCACTAGACGTTGCGGTTCACCGACCGCCTCCTCTGGCTCCTCCTCAAAGGCAAAGACGGGAGCTGGACCTGAGTACCACAAAAATGGGTCAGACACGACGGTCTGGCAGGTGGGTGAATAGATAATACCAATAAAGAAATCAAAGCATATCTTAGACGTAACGAAAACTGTCATAAAACAGGATGCATAGTTCATTTAAAGTACAGATGCAATATAAATCATGTGGGGTATTCAAGGTACAGGAACTGACTAGATGGCAACCACACTAGAGCTAAATCCTCTCCATCACTAAGGTGATGAGAGCACATTCAGTGCGTTGGGCTCGAACACACGAAGTGACGAGAACCAACATTATATACATATACATATACATATAGCTAGGCAAGACCACGGCCGCGGAACCGGGTAACGGGACAGAACAGGATCCAAGTTGCAACTGGCGGGAGCACAGGGGGAGACCCAAGTCAGTTGATCAGACTGACAAGGATGTCCAAGCTTAGTGGTGCCGACTCTTAGGTTACATGATAAATCAAAACATATACAAAACTATATCAATATAAAACATACGAGCAGGCGGGGCATGGTGCTCGAAGTCACACATTTCATATTATTTTCGGTTCATGTATACACGGGCTGGCAGGACATATCGGATGTACAAATCGGGATTTGAGAGAAAACCAGTAGATTCGGGTTATTATACAAATAACTGAATAAAACAATGCAATGAGTCCTTATGCCATTAGGGACTATGTATTGGGGCATCTATATTCAAACGACCTGTATAAGGATCTTGTATGTCTAAATTACCCTTAGTATGGTACTCAAATGATAGAGGACATACTAAGTTTCCTTATGCACGTTGATGAATCTAAAGGTCCCAATACCTTTTCCGAAATGGTTTTTCTTTCTATGTCAATCTCCTTATGTCATCCCCTGGGTCCTTCCAAGGTGGTAGGGCATCAGAACAACCCATCCAAACCTTTAAATACCATATCTGAAACCAATAGAAAAAGACTCAGGAATTCTGGGTAAAACTCGGTCACCTGTCGGTTAGCCGCCGATGTGATCGGCGGTTAGCCGCTGACTGACCGCGGGGCTGACCGCGGTTCACCCTGCTAAAATGTAGCATTCTGTGTTTCTAACCGCGCATCTCGGCTACCTAGCGGTCACAGGGTTTTTTTGGATTGGCGGTTAGCCGAGAGCTGACCGCGGTTCGCCTGTCAAAATACAGCATTCTGTGTTTCTAACCGCATCTGGGTCGGCTAGCCGCCGGTCACCTGTCGGCTAGCCGCCGAGGTGACCGCCCGCTGACCGCCCAGCTGCGGGAACTACACATCAGGTGCAGATTTCAGTACTTTCTTTCCCAAACTATTTCACCTCAACTCTAACCCTTTCCTAACATGAAATAGATCCATTCCCTTCCATTCAACATTTAATTCTTTCCACCAACCACCCTTTCATCAATGCATTTATTTCTTCTACCAATGCAAATCTCATTCAATGCAAATACAAATCTCATTTAAGAAGTCATACTAACACAAAATAAACTTTCATGAATGCATGCATATATTCTCATAGAACTAACTAAGAGAAAACCGTAACAATAAATACATTTCCAAAAGCATTATAAACATAATGAATCAAATGAAATAGGAATAGTAAAAATCCACATTTTCAACCAAAATAAGAACTTATTCAAATCGAATCCATTCATCCACTTGCCTTGGTCTCCAAGTATGCTAGTCGAGCTCTAATCCTTCTATCAAGCTCTAAATCTACAATCCACACAAAAATCCCAAAATACAATCATTACAACCCTAGAATGTCAAAACCAAGAAATAGATGGAGATAGCTTCCAATAATCAAGGTGAAGCACCTCCTAGGCTAGATGAACACACAATCAAGAGATGAGAAGAAGAACTTACATGAAGAGTCCTCTAATTGCAAGAGTTTGCTCAAAAGATAGCTTGGAATGGGAGGCTCTCTCTACAAATGGTATCAAGAAGAAGCTCTCATGGAGGGGAAGAAGATCACCACCTCCATTTTGCCTTTAGCAATAGATTTGAGAGAGATTGAGAGATGAAGAACCAAGGAGCAAGAAGAAGAACCTAGGGCTGGGCTGGAATACCTTGTTCTCAAGAAATTGCAAGAAGAGGAAGAGAGGGAAAAAGACTCCTCCTTATATAGATAATGGCTATGGGTCCCACAACTTAAAAGTCTAAAATGGGCTAGAACGTCGCTCTACGGGCTTCGGACGGATTCGACGAAGAAGGAAGAATTGATCGTCGAAATTTCTACTTTCCAGAAAGTATATATTTTACGAGTTTCGGAGACATTGAAAATAGTGTCCAGATTTTGTGTAAAAAGACTGTTTTACCCCTATCAATGGGAAAGTAGGGTTTAGAGGTCTCGAATGGAAACGGAGCAAATACGAAAGTTGTTGGGAATCATAAAATACATTGAATGGAGTAATTTACAGATTTCCAGAATTATAACTAGATCCCAAAACTAATTGAGACACAATAAAAAGGAACCCCAAAGGGCCCCACTAGATTAAAAGAGTTCCCAAAATTATTCAAAGCTATAAAAAGCTATTCTAATCCAGATTTACTCAATTTCCACTAATCACACTTATAGCTAAAACGCGTCTTAATTAACACTAAAAGGAAACTCTCGGGGCGGGGTCTTACACATTTCCAGAATACAAACTTCTCAACTGTTGTGGAAGTTCGGTCACCTCGCGGTTACCTTTCGGCTAACCGCCATATGGGCTAGCGGCTAACCTCCATGTAATCGAAATCCCACGGTTAGCTTTCCAAAACGTTACATGCTTTTTAGATGCAGATTCGGTCACCTTGCGGTCACCTCACGGCTAGCCGCGATGTCCACCGTCGGCTAACCATGAGCTGGCCGAATTAGAAAAACTAGCCGTTACCACAGAGAAATTGAAATGAGGCTAGCCGAATTACCAAGAGGCTAGCCGCCAAAACTAGTCATTGGGGACTTCTCTATATATATCTGGAGCCAGTTTTACACTGTAGAGAGGACTTTTTGAAGAGCTTACTTTCCTACTTTTTCCCCATCTTTTCTAAGCCTTTAAACCATCTTCCAAACATACTCTAACCTTACCTAGAAAATGAATGAGATATTTTAGGCTCTTGAAGAGTGTGATTGGAAGAAAGGATTCTAGTTTGATTTTCAAATGATATACATCTAGGAAAATCTATAACCCAAACCTCTTGACCCTTGGTTGTGCATTACAATGGAGCATCTCCACCAACATCAAGCATGCATCAAGAGGATAAAGCTTCAACTTCGGTTAGAGCTTCGATAAACACTTCCGACTACATCAAAGGCAAGTGTTTGGTGTCTCATCATCTTTTAAAACTTATGTATCCAGTGATAGTGATTTGAATACGTGGGACTCAACCACTCTAAAATGTATGTGGGGGATTAGATATGTGTGATCGAACCTCGTTACCAAAATTGTGATGTGCAAGTGATTGAAATCATTACTTGTGTAGTTTTGATTCATCATAGTGGAACCAAGGGATTGTGTGACCCTTGTGAGTGGATGTAGGACATATGGTTTGAACCACTATAAATCTCTGTGCATTTATTTATGTTATTTGTCTCAAAGTTTTGATCCAGTTTACATGCCTTCTTTAGCATTGAACATTGCTAGATAATCACACTTTGTCTTCATATCACTTGCTCATTTCTAAATCTTGATTAATAGGTTAAAAATGGCTTTAAAGTTTGATAGACCTATTCACCCCCCCCCCCTCTCGGACAAGAACATTGGCCCTATGTGAACTTTCATTTGCCAAGGCCTGCTCTCCTGCAACTCGACCCTTCATCTCAACAGGGGCTGAGCTTGCGAAATTTAAAACTTCGCTGCGACAGGCTAAGGACCGCGTCCAGATCCTGTCCATGCCAGTCTTCAAGGAAGACAAGCTCGGCTGCTGCGCACGAAGGACCACGACCTTCATTGCCAAAGCACAGCCCAAGCTAACCGAAGCTCAAATTGCTCGATGTATACGTCGCTGCACAGCATATCGACAAAAGAGATGAGAGAAGCAAAGAACCCAGCATTCTGAGCTTCAAATCTCCCAAAAATGGGTCGAAAAAGAAAGACCTGACCAAGTTGCTACTGTCCACATGGTTGGCAAAACCAAGAGATGCCAGAAATCAGCAACAAAAATACATGTCAGACGGCCGGTGACTCGTAGCGTCTCCCGGACAAGAAGACATCAGGAAGACTCTCCCACTCCTTCGAGCCAAGGACACCGGAGTGATCATTCCTCGGGCTCTTCATCTAGAATGGATACGAGTCCGGTGACACAGATGAGTGGGAGGAATCCCTTGAAACCGGAGAATATCTCTCCGATGAAGAATGGATCCTGGAATCCCACCTTATGCCAGTAATCTGGTATAACCCCTTCTAGCCACAAGGATCCTGGTCTGATGATGATGAAGACCAAGAGGCTGTTCAAGAAAGTGTTGTCCACCCAGCGCAAACAAATGCTCTAGTGGATCCCAACCAGGTCGAACCACAAGGGGCAGATGAAGAAGAAGATTTGGCTCCTATGCCCGATCTTGAAGAATATGCAAGGATCTTATAGCGTCTGGCCATAGAGCAAGAGCAGGATCGCATCAATCAGTTTCATCACAATCCAGAACCGGAAGTCTCGAAGAATCTACAAGCATCTCCTCCAGTGACTCCGGAAAATGAAGAAAGTTCCTAGATTGATGATCCTCTTACATCGGAGGATGAGTCTGATTCCCAACAATCCATTGTGGAGGCATCTTCTATCGAAGTTTCCCGCAATGTGATAGTTCTGGATGATAATGCCTCTGAAGCTCCATTTGCTGAGGCCACGGACTCTCAAAATGCATCCGGCAGCTTATCTTCTGGAGCTACATATTCTCGGGTGACTTCCACTGAGATGGCATCTTCTCAGCCGCTGTCTCCTTAAACGGTGACATCAGAATTCAAGCCTCTTCCGACTGATCACCGTGAAGAAGCTCTGGCTAATGAAGTCTTCAAAGAAAACCCGGTCAATTGGTCCCAGGTACCCAACCTCATAGGAGATGTTTGGACCGATGAAATACTGGATAAAGAAGAAAAGTTGTTGGAAGCTGTTCAGGACTTGTTCTCGGAAAATGCTCCATGCAACGCAATAACTGAAGACGGCGATGCCACTGTAGAAGCGTTTTCAGCAAATGAGGAGGATCGGCCCCTTGAGCCCGAAGGAGGTCTTCCGAACGAAGAGCCACCTCTAGAAGCTTTTGAAGTTGGGAAAGGTACCCGCTCCGGCTGGGATTACCATAAAAACTACAACCAACCTTCTTCTTCTTCTTCTTATGTAAATCCTTCAGGAAAACAAGTTGTAACTGCCCCAAGCGGCAACAATAATGAAAATGCAGGCCCGAAGGAGGCTTTCAAGTATGACTTGATCAAGAACTTCAAACACATACCTGCACGCCTGCACATCCTAGACTTATTACGAATGTCACCACAAACTCGTGATAGTCTCATTTCAGAACTACAAAGGCAGAATGTGGATGTCGACAAACATGCCCCTCAAGTCCTACAAATTGAAGTGGATTATAGGGTCAAAAAGTCAAAAACCTCCTCAAAGAGAGAAAAGAAAGAAGCTGGAGGACCCTGCACTGAATGCCTCACGATCCAAAAGGCCGCAAGTGCTACCATCGCCTTAAATAAGGGAGACCTCCTGCTAGGCGAGACAAAGCACAACAAACCCTTGTACTTCACGGGGTATATCAAAGAGATGCCGATACACAGAGTCCAGATCGACCCGGGGTCTACACTCAACCTCATCTCTACTTCGGCACTAGCAGAGCTGGGTATCCCACCTAGCCAACTGAGTCACACATCTGTGTCCATCTTTGGATACAATCGGAGTGCTCAAAAGCCCATTGGCAAAATCAGGTTCAGGTTGCAAATCGGGGATCTTATCTCTGAGGTCACCGTGTATGCAATAAAACCCCCCTCATGCTACAACATCCTTCTCGGACGCCCTTGAATACACGAGACTGGTGTCGTCCCTTCAACTCTACATCAGTGCATCAAGTTTGTTGGCGATGACGGCTTGATACATCGAGTGTTTACAGACAAAAAGCCCTTCAGAGGCAAAGAAGTCCATTTTGCAGACTCTCAGATGTACAAGGATGAAAAAGAAGAAAAGGAGGAGAAAATAGCATCCTTTGCCTACAATCTCCAAAAAGATAAAGGCAAGGCTCCTCAGCAATCATCGGAAGAAAACAAACCTTCCGGCAAACACGAAGAGAGCAATCAGACTCCCTTCGTTATCTCCTTCAAATCTTCCAAACCATTGGTAATCACTACCAAAGCAAAGAAGACAAAGCAAAAGACTGGAGACAAGTTCACTGTATCCTTCATGTCTATCATACAAGACACGGATTCGGATTCAGAGACAGAAGACGATACATCGTCAAGCTAAGCTGATACTCAGCAAGTTCAGCCTACCCTCACTCCATTGGAGATTCCTGCTGACATAGAAAATCCTGTGTCTGCTACCTTCATCGTTCCGGCGACAATGGCAGAAGAGAAACCAATCTTCTTCCATTGATTGGACGCTTCTCCATCAAACTTGTCAAACCCCGACCTAGGATTAGCGCGATTAGTGTTAACTAAGTGCGTGTTTAGTTGTAATGTGAGTTTAGTGTACGTCGGATTAGAAATTGGTCCAAGTTGGTCTAGAATTAGCTTTGGGGAATTTTGAGAGCGTGTTGTGCTATTTTGTCACACTTAAGGGTGCCTTGAGTGTACGTGTAAGCTTGGGAGGAAATTCCAGTTTTCTGATTTTTAATTGTGATTTCGATCTCTTTTGAATGGTTTTATTTTATTGATAAACTTTTGTGTTCAGCTTGTTTGTGTTTTAGGCTCAGAAACCTAAGTTTTGGCCCAAAGGGGTAAATCAGTCTTTTCACACCAAATCTGGACTCAAATTTCGAAATCTCAAAACTATGCCAAATTTATACTTTTTGGAAACTAGATTTTTCGGCGATCATTTTAGTCTTCTTCGTCGTTTTCATCCGGGGCCCACAAGTCAGTGTTTTAAACATTGCAAGTTTTGAGCAATGGGCCCACAAAAACCCACTTGAAGCAAATCTCCTTCTCCCTCATTTTTCCTCACTCACGAGTCAAGCTCTCCCTGCAATTTCTGAACCCAGCTGAAGACTCTTCTTCTTCCCTTCCTTTCTTCTCATTGCATGCCTAAGCTAGAGAGCTTCAAAGCACAAACCAACCCTACCATCTTCTTCCTCTCAACTTTAGGAATCCATTGCTACCATTTTCTTGGAGATCCCAGCTGTGTTTTCACTCCGTTTTCTTCTCCCCTTCTTGTTTAGCAAGCTTCAGGTAATGGATCTCTTTCTCCTCTTCAATGTAGTTTTTGGAGTTCCTTAGGAGCCCATTTTTCAAGCATGCAACACCCATTTCGAAAGGGGTCATTGTCTTCTCTTTTTGGTGGATTTTTGAAGTTCTTTTCATGGGTTTCTTGTAGATTTCGTGGAGTACATTTGGTAGGATTTGTTCTGAGATTGTTGGGCTAGGACTTTGGTAAAGGCAAGTGAACAACTTAGACTCATGATGCATGCAATGTTTGATTACTTTAGCTTTCATGATTTGATTTCTCTTCCATGATAATTTGGGCAATGTATGTTTCCAAAGGTGTGTTATAGTCTGAAATTTTGTTTTAATTGAAATGCATATGCTAATGGTTTGTGTTAATGGTTTTTCATTCATTTGAAGTTGCTTTTATCTTGCCAATGTGTTTTATAAATGGATGAAAGAATGGAGGAAATGTTGTGAGGTGATTTGGAAGTGTGGATTGTTAGAATTTGAATGGAAATTGCCCCTTGGAGAGCATGGAGGCAGGGGATATGCAGGGATTTGACAAAGGAAAGAAATGGTGAAAGGGGGGTGGAAATTCTGAATCTAACTGAAGCTGCCGCACACCGGCGGTCAGCAGTCGGTCAGCAGTCGGCTAGCCGTCTGTTGACCCACGGCTAACCGACCCTGTGTCGGTCAGAATTACAGTAACTCAATTTCTGCACAGGGCGTGGTCGGCCCGCGGGCGGTCAGCAGGCGGCTAGCCGACCTGCGCAAGAAATTGAAAAGTAGTATTCTCCTGATCAGTCGGTCAGCGGTCGGTCGGTTGGTCGGTCAGCCGACCAGCACCCGGCGACCAGCCGCCAGGTAGCCGCGAGGTGACCGAGTGCACAGAAGGAGAATTTTGAAGGGGTTTAGATGGGAGAGAAAAACTAGAATATGTTAAGGGGTCTTTAGCTTGATGTTGTGCAATTGAAACATGAAATGATGTCTAGCTTCGGGGACACCAATGTATTTTTAACTCCAACATTTGGGTTTCAACTTCACAAGAATCAAATAAAGAGTCTTAGCATATACTTGTCATAATTGTTTCGAAATCTTGAATTTTGGCACGAAGAATACCGTTTTGTTCCTGTTTTGATTTACAAGCATGTGTTTAACTTTAGATTTGTTTCATGAACTATAATGGGGACACTTTTCCAGCCTTGCTTGTTATAGCTTATGCTATTCTTGTTTAGTCTCGTCTTGCATTGTTTTGACAAGTGTTTTTCCCCATTTTTCGCTAAGTTTTGTACGAGCATTGATATGTTTTATGCATACATGGATATCATAGAATACCACTGAGCTTGGACTGCCCTTTCAGTCTGATCCACTAGTTCGGGGGTCCTTAAACATAAGGGCAATCTGCAGATTAGCCGTGTATTTATACACATCTTTGTTCTGTCCGGTTCCGCGCCCGGTGTTCCGCCCACCTTGTGTGGCTCGGACTTTTGTTTCGGTTCGTCTCGCTTTGTCTTGTTTTGCTTGCTCTTGTCATTGCGTATGACGGAGAAAGGATGAGCTCAATGCGGATTCGTGAATCATGTTATTTTATTGAAAAGCATATTAGTTTTGAATTACACCTTAAACATGTTTTGTTCGGAACTCATGCCATGTTTTAAGTACTGATTACTTTCATATTAACTGTCTTGTATTATGTCTAAACTGTTCACCTGCCAGACCGTCGTGTCTGACCCCTTTGTTTTGGTGTTTAGATGCAGGCGCCGTTGCCATTGCGGAGGAGCGCCCGGAGGAGGCTTTTGAGCCACCCCCAGCCCGTGAGTGGCAACCCGACGACGTCCTCTAGACGTCGGGGGGAGTCTTGAGCACGATGCACATAGATGGGATTATTTTGCTATTTTGGGAATGTATGGCCTTTGTTGGCCTTTTTCACTTTTGGGGTTATGTAACTTAACACTTTGTTATTTTGAAACTTGAACTGAATTTGGTAATGCTATGCTTACATTTTCTCCTCTGATTATTGTCTTAATGATGACTTAACTTACGCAATTCGGAATCACAAGGTTTATGTGATTAAGTTGTGATGAGATTACTTGCACGCTTCCGCAAATCATTGCTCGAGTGAGATTGTTACATCTTCGTCTTTGGAAATCCTCACCGCGGAAACCTGTGGTTAATCATAGTTGGATGGACATAACCGTCGCGGGGCCCGGACCTGGGGGAACCTCGGTCCGGGGTCGCGACAGGACTGGTATCAGAGCGGGACATGTTTCAGGCAATTAAAAGAAACTAGAAACTCTTAGGGACGTGGCGAGGATCCGTGAGCACGTTAGATCAGTAGTGTGGACTTAGAAACCAAACCCCAATTTGCTAATATGTACTGACAATTTGTTTTACAGCATCATGCCTCCAAAAAGAACTCCGAATCAGAATGCTTCAGGGAGCAATACCAATAATGATAACAGTGAAACACTTCATGAACAGCCACCTACAATGACTCAGTTTCAGGCACTCATGCAAGCCATGTTAGAACAACAGAGGCAAGCTAATGAAAGTCAGACAAGAATGCAGAGGGAAGCTAATGAAGTCCATGCTAGGCTACAAAGAGAGGCCAATGAGGACCAAGCTCGGTTCCAAGAACAGCTAGCTCAGAAGGATGAGGAAATGGCAAAAGTTCAACGACAGCTTTTGGAAGTTTTACAAACTAGGCCTCTACCCCCGCCTAGGCAACCTGGGGGACCAAATATCATCATCAACAATCGAGAACAAGACCCTAACATTTTGTTCGAGAGGTTCAGGAAGAGAGGACCCAAGGAGTTCTCAGGTCAAGAAGACCCATTGGCTGCAGATGACTGGCTAGTTAATGTAGAGAAGATCTTTGATGTATTCACTTGTACAGGCATACAGAGGGTTAACCTCACAGCTTCTCTATTTTTTGGATTAGCGGACACTTGGTGGCAAACGGTTAAGGAACCGTATCAGATTATGCCAGATGGGGCTACATGGGAGACTTTTAAGACTCAGTTCACTGATAAGTATGTCCCTTCTCATGTCAAGAGGCAGAAAGCTATAGAGTTTCAGCAGCTCAAGCAGGGTAACATGACAGTTTTGGAGTATGTGACAAAGTTTGAAAGACTTGCTAGATATGCCCGAGAGTTGATAGACACCGAGCAGAAGAAGATCACTAACTTCTTAGAAGGGCTGAACCCCATCATCATGAGGGATGCTACAGGAGTAGTTCCACCCGCCACCTTCGATGAAGCGGTCAAGAGAGCATACAAGTTCGAGGACATCAACAATCAGATCATCAGGGATAGAAAGCAACAGTACCACCAACAGAACCAAAGGTCACAGAACAAGAAGCCAAGACAAGAACAAAACCCTCCTAGGCAAGGGGCGTGTGCACATTGTGGCGAAAATCATGAGACTGCACAATGTCGTAAAGCCACGGGAGCTTGTTTTAGATGTGGGGCTATGGATCATGCCATTCGAGATTGCCCACAAGTACAAAATCAGGCCAACAGGAACCAGCCACAAAGGCAAGCAGCACCACAGACTCCAGCCCAGAACCAAGCAAGACCACCTCAGCAGCAGCAAGGCAGGCAACAAGTTCAAAATCAGAATGCTCGTCCACCTCAGCAGCAGCAGCAGAGCAGAAATGCACAAGGAAGGCAGAATAGACCACGGCAGCAAGGGCGGGCATACAATCTTAATCGTGTCGCTGCCGATGCTGCGGGCGATGTAGTGGAAGGTAAACTTTTCATCTGTGGAGTAGAAGCTCAAATTTTATTTGATCCTGGGAGCACTCATTCCTTTTTATCCCCTGTGTTTGCGAAGCTGATTGCTATGCCATTTAGAATTCTTGATTATATCTTGACTGTCACTACACCAGTAGGTAAGCAGGCCGTTTGTAGACTCTATTACCCAAATTGTTCAGTTCTATTAGGAGAAGTCAACCTTGCAGCAGATCTTATTATTTTAGACATGCATGATTTTGATGTCATTTTAGGCATGGATTGGTTAGAGAAGTATCATGCAACCATGGATTGCTTTAGTAAAACTATTACTTTTAAGTTGAAAGGAGAACAGGCAGATTTGATTGTTCAGGGAAACAGGAAGAAAGGCCAAGTGGGGATTATTTCAGCACTAAAGGCTAGCAGAATGGTGTCTAGTGGTTGTGAAGCTTTTATAGCGTTTATCGCGGAGGATAAACGGTCCCAAGGGGTGGAGGAAATCCCCGTTGTATGCGAGTTTCCAGATGTTTTTCCGGAAGAAATCCCAGGATTACCACCAATTCGGGAGGTTGAGTTCACGATTGAGCTCCTTCCAGGGACAGCTCCAATTTCTATTGCACCTTACAGGATGGCTCCAGCAGAATTAGGCGAACTAAAACTCCAATTGCAAGAACTATTGAGTAAAGGTTTTATTAGACCAAGCGTTTCACCTTGGGGAGCACCAGTGTTGTTTGTGAAAAAGAAGGATGGAAGCTGGAGAATGTGCATAGACTATAGAAGACTGAACCACATGACTGTCAAGAACAAGTATCCGTTGCCGAGAATAGATGAATTGTTTGATCAATTGCAAGGAGCAGCGTATTTTTCCAAGATAGATTTGAGGTCTGGGTATTATCAGCTGCGAGTTAGAGAGTCAGACGTGCCTAAAACAGCTTTTCGAACAAGATACGGGCACTATGAGTTTCTGGTGATGCCATTTGGGTTGACTAATGCACCCGCGGTATTTATGGCTCTCATGAACAAAGTCTTTGCGGAGTACTTGGATCACTTTACAGTGGTGTTTATTGATGACGTTCTCGTGTATTCCAAGAGTAAGGAAGAGCATGAAGAGCACTTGAGGACATCATTACAGCTTTTGAAGGACAACCAGCTCTATGCAAAGCTAAGTAAATGTGAATTTTGGTTAGAGCAAGTGGCTTTTCTAGGCCACGTTATTTCGAAAAAAGGCTTAGCAGTGGATCAGTCCAAAGTTGAAGCAGTTGTCAGTTGGAAAAGGCCAAGCAGTGTGATGGAAATCAGAAGCTTTTTGGGACTAGCAGGTTACTACAGGAGGTTTGTCCAGGGATTTTCATCTATTGCAGCACCATTGACAAAGTTAACTAGGAAAAATGTGCCTTTTATATGGACAGACCATTGTGAAGAAAGTTTTCAAGAGCTGAAGAAAAGATTGACTACAGCTCCGATCCTCACTTTACCGTCGGGAAGTGGAGGATTTGTTATCTATACAGATGCTTCAAATGTAGGATTGGGTTGTGTGTTGATGCAGAATGACAAAGTAGTTGCTTATGGTTCAAGGCAGTTGAAAGAGCATGAAAAGAATTACGCAACTCATGATTTAGAACTAGCAGCGGTTGCATTTGCTTTAAAAATGTGGAGACATTACCTATATGGAGAGAAATTTGAAGTACATTCAGATCGCCGGAGTCTACAGTATCTATTTTCGCAGAAAGAGTTGAACATGAGGCAGAGACGATGGATGGAGTACATCAAAGACTATGACTTTCCAATTAAGTATCATCCGGGTAAGGTGAATGTAGTAGCTGATGCATTGAGCAGAAAATCAGTGGTTATGGCTAGCTTGAGAGGAGTCAGTGTTTTGTATCAATTTGAAGAACTGGGAGTAGAAGTGGATCCGTTAAGGCAGGGCGTGATGTTGGCAAGTATGATAGCGTCTGAACCTACTTTCATCCAGAAAATCAAAGACAGTCAATTGCAAGACCCGGACTTGGCCAAGATTGTGGAACACATTTCCGAACGTCCAGACTTCAGGATTGTAGATGGAGTGTTGTACTTCCGTGACCGTTTGTGTGTGCCTAACCTCGAGGACTTGAAGAATGAAATTATGACTGAAGCTCATAACACGAGATACTCTATGCATCCTGGGAGTACAAAAATGTACCAAAATTTGAAGAACCGATTCTGGTGGAATAACATGAAGCGTGAGATTGCAGCTTTTGTATCTCGGTGCCTCACGTGTCAGCAGATTAAGGCAGAACACCAAAAACCTCCAGGGTTGTTGCAACCATTGGACATTCCGGAGTGGAAATGGGAACACATCACTATGGATTTTGTCTCCGGTTTGCCTACTACCAAGAAAGGGAACAATGCTATATGGGTTATAGTAGATCGCCTTACGAAGTCTGCTCACTTCATTCCTATGAAGACAGGGAGTAAGATACATATGGCACCACTTGCAGATTTATTTGTGACTGAGATAGTCAGCAGACATGGACAGCCCGTCTCCATCACTTCCGACAGAGATAGCAGATTTGTTTCGAGGTTTTGGAAGACCCTATTCGAATCTATGGGCACTAAGTTGCAATTCAGCACTGCATACCATCCTCAGACTGATGGCCAGTCAGAGCGAACTATACAGACTTTAGAGGACATGCTACGGGCTTGTGTGCTAGATTTCAAGGTTCAATGGGATGAGTACTTACCTCTGTGTGAGTTTGCATATAACAACAGCCACCATTCCAGTATTGGGATGGCACCGTTCGAAGCACTCTATGGTAGGAGATGCAGAACTCCTGTTTGCTGGGAAGAAGTCGGTGTTCGTAGCTTTCACGGACCGACAATAGTGGGAGAGACAAGTGATAAGATCAAGTTGATTCAAGAACGGTTAAAAGTTGCTCGAAGTAGACAAAAGAGTTATGCTGATACTCGCAGAAGAGATTTGCAGTTTAAAGAAGGGGACAAGGTATTTTTGAAAGTATCTCCGGCTAGAGGAACTCTAAGATTTGGACAGAAAGGCAAGCTTGCGAGAAGGTACATCGGACCGTATGAGATTTTGAGCAAGATAGGAGACGTTGCCTATAGACTTGCGTTACCGCCGGAACTCTCCGGAGTACACAATGTTTTTCACGTCTCTATGTTGAAGAAATACGTCCCAAATCCTTCACATGTTCTACGGCATGAACCATTGGAAATTCGAGAAGATGCGTCGTATGTGGAGAAGCCGGTTAGAATTGTGGACACAAAAGAACAAGAATTAAGAAATCGGACAATTCACTGGGTCAAAGTACAGTGGAAAAATCATGAGCCAGAAGAAGCGACATGGGAACTACGAGAGCAAGTCCAGAGAAAGTATCCTGAACTATTACCAGAGGTATACTTATTTTTATTTGGAGGACCAAATAACCTAAGGGGTGGAGGATGTCAAACCCCGACCCAGGATTAGCGCGATTAGTGTTAACTAAGTGCGTGTTTAGTTGTAATGTGAGTTTAGTGTACGTGGGATTAGAAATTGGTCCAAGTTGGTCTAGAATTAGCTTTGGGGAATTTTGAGAGCGTGTTGTGCTATTTTGTCACACTTAAGGGTGCCTTGAGTGTACGTGTAAGCTTGGGAGGAAATTCCAGTTTTCTGATTTTTAATCGTGATTTCGATCTCTTTTGAATGGTTTTATTTTATTGATAAACTTTTGTGTTCAGCTTGTTTGTGTTTTAGGCTCAGAAACCCAAGTTTTGGCCCAAAGGGGTAAATCAGTCTTTTCACACCAAATCTGGACTCAAATTTCGAAATCTCAAAACTATGCCAAATTTATACTTTTTGGAAACTAGATTTTTCGGCGATCATTTTAGTCTTCTTCGTCGTTTTCATCC
Organism: Persea americana; assembly: GCA_029852735.1. Classification (NCBI taxonomy): domain Eukaryota; kingdom Viridiplantae; phylum Streptophyta; class Magnoliopsida; order Laurales; family Lauraceae; genus Persea; species Persea americana. Next base: position 35,484,913 of record CM056813.1, read on the forward strand.
GGGGACCACAAGTCAGTGTTTTAAACATTGCAAGTTTTGAGCAATGGGGCCCACAAAAACCCACTTGAAGCAAATCTCCTTCTCCCTCATTTTTCTTCACTCACGAGTCAAGCTCTCCCTGCAACTTCTGAACCCAGCTGAAGACTCTTCTTCTTCCCTTCCTTTCTTCTCATTGCATGCCTAAGCTAGAGAGCTTCAAAGCACAAACCAACCCTACCATCTTCTTCCTCTCAACTTTAGGAATCCATTGCTACCATTTTCTTGGAGATCCCAGCTGTGTTTTCACTCCGTTTTCTTCTCCCCTTCTTGTTTAGCAAGCTTCAGGTAATGGATCTCTTTCTCCTCTTCAATGTAGTTTTTGGAGTTCCTTAGGAGCCCATTTTTCAAGCATGCAACACCCATTTCGAAAGGGGTCATTGTCTTCTCTTTTTGGTGGATTTTTGAAGTTCTTTTCATGGGTTTCTTGTAGATTTCGTGGAGTACATTTGGTAGGATTTGTTCTGAGATTGTTGGGCTAGGACTTTGGTAAAGGCAAGTGAACAACTTAGACTCATGATGCATGCAATGTTTGATTACTTTAGCTTTCATGATTTGATTTCTCTTCCATGATAATTTGGGCAATGTATGTTTCCAAAGGTGTGTTATAGTCTGAAATTTTGTTTTAATTGAAATGCATATGCTAATGGTTTGTGTTAATGGTTTTTCATTCATTTGAAGTTGCTTTTATCTTGCCAATGTGTTTTATAAATGGATGAAAGAATGGAGGAAATGTTGTGAGGTGATTTGGAAGTGTGGATTGTTAGAATTTGAATGGAAATTGCCCCTTGGAGAGCATGGAGGCAGGGGATATGCAGGGATTTGACAAAGGAAAGAAATGGTGAAAGGGGGGTGGAAATTCTGAATCTAACTGAAGCTGCCGCACACCGGCGGTCAGCAGTCGGTCAGCAGTCGGCTAGCCGTCTGTTGACCCACGGCTAACCGACCCTGTGTCGGTCAGAATTACAGTAACTCAATTTCTGCACAGGGCGTGGTCGGCCCGCAGGCGGTCAGCGGGCAGCTAGCCGACCTGCGCAAGAAATTGAAAAGTAGTATTCTCCTGATCAGTCGGTCAGCGGTCGGTCGGTTGGTCGGTCAGCCGACCAGCACCCGGCGGCCAGCCGCCAGGTAGCCGCGAGGTGACCGAGTGCACAGAAGGAGAATTTTGAAGGGGTTTAGATGGGAGAGAAAAACTAGAATATGTTAAGGGGTCTTTAGCTTGATGTTGTGCAATTGAAACATGAAATGATGTCTAGCTTCGGGGACACCAATGTATTTTTAACTCCAACATTTGGGTTTCAACTTCACAAGAATCAAATAAAGAGTCTTAGCATATACTTGTCATAATTGTTTCGAAATCTTGAATTTTGGCACGAAGAATACCGTTTTGTTCCTGTTTTGATTTACAAGCATGTGTTTAACTTTAGATTTGTTTCATGAACTATAATGGGGACACTTTTCCAGCCTTGCTTGTTATAGCTTATGCTATTCTTGTTTAGTCTCGTCTTGCATTGTTTTGACAAGTGTTTTTCCCCATTTTTCGCTAAGTTTTGTACGAGCATTGATATGTTTTATGCATACATGGATATCATAGAATACCACTGAGCTTGGACTGCCCTTTCAGTCTGATCCACTAGTTCGGGGGTCCTTAAACATAAGGGCAATCTGCAGATTAGCCGTGTATTTATACACATCTTTGTTCTGTCCGGTTCCGCGCCCGGTGTTCCGCCCACCTTGTGTGGCTCGGACTTTTGTTTCGTTTCGTCTCGCTTTGTCTTGTTTTGCTTGCTCTTGTCATTGCGTATGACGGAGAAAGGATGAGCTCAATGTGGATTCGTGAATCATGTTATTTTATTGAAAAGCATATTAGTTTTGAATTACACCTTAAACATGTTTTGTTCGGAACTCATGCCATGTTTTAAGTACTGATTACTTTCATATTAACTGTCTTGTATTATGTCTAAACTGTTCACCTGCCAGACCGTCGTGTCTGACCCCCTTTGTTTTGGTGTTTAGATGCAGGCGTCGTTGCCATTGCGGAGGAGCGCCCGGAGGAGGCTTTTGAGCCACCCCCAGCCCGTGAGTGGCAACCCGACGACGTCCTCTAGACGTCGGGCGGAGTCTTGAGCACGATGCACATAGATGGGATTATTTTGCTATTTTGGGAATGTATGGCCTTTGTTGGCCTTTTTCACTTTTGGGGTTATGTAACTTAACACTTTGTTATTTTGAAACTTGAACTGAATTTGGTAATGCTATGCTTACATTTTCTCCTCTGATTATTGTCTTAATGATGACTTAACTTACGCAATTCGGAATCACAAGGTTTATGTGATTAAGTTGTGATGAGATTACTTGCACGCTTCCGCAAATCATTGCTCGAGTGAGATTGTTACATCTTCGTCTTTGGAAATCCTCACCGCGGAAACCTGTGGGTTAATCATAGTTGGATGGACATAACCGTCGCGGGGCCCGGACCTGGGGGAACCTCGGTCCGGGGTCGCTACAAAACTCCTTGCTTGAACCTTTCCAAAATGAAGGTATGCCTCAACTATCCTTGTATAGTCCAATGGCACAAGCTATCATGAAGAAAATTGGCTATGATGCTCAAAACCCAATTGGTTTGGGAGGTGGCCGTGGTATTCTCACACCATTGGAACCCACCTTGACCAAAAGTCAGCTGGAAGATTGGAAACTCCACCGTCGCATAGACAAGTCTTCATACGGGTTAGGGTATGATCCTGACACTCCGATGAGACAGTTGACACAAAGGCTGCAGAATCGTTTTGCTGACCAAGCCTCAACATCTCATGTCGAGGAAGACATCGATCTCCCTGGATATCTCTTTGAAGAGTTACCCGACCAGGACCAAGGAAGCTCATCAAATTTGTACGATTTCTCTGATGATGAAGAGGAGTTGTCCGATGACACAGACGCACGGTTCTCTGATTCAGAAGAGCCATCGTCTCCAAAAGAAGTGCCTTACTTCGACCCAGTTTTAGTAGGTGATTGGGATCATCTCATAGCAAATCTTGAGAAGAGTACCGATCAAGAAGATTTATGGACAGAAGCAGAGCCATGGTCTGAAAATGCCCTTGGAAATCCAGAAGGCCTTGTTGAGTTGGAAGCCTCTGAAAATGTTGTGGAGGAACCACCTTCAAACCTTCCAACAGAAGATCTTGTTCAAAAGATAGACTTGGGAACACTAGATAACCCACGTCTTGTATTCATAAGTAAGAATATAAAGGATGATGAGTTACTCGAGTATGTCTCTTTTCTTTGTGAGTTTGTTGATTGTTTTGCATGGTCTTACGCTGAAATGCTAGGCTTAGATCCCAAAATAGCAGTTCACAAGCTCAACCTGCCAGAAAATATCAAGCCTGTCAAACAAGGCCAAAGAAGATTCCGTCCTGATGTGATGGACAAAATTGAACAAGAAGTTTAGAAACTCAAAAACGTTGGCTTGATCCGCGAGGAACAGTACCTTGAATGATTGGCCAACATTGTCCCCGTGACAAGGAAAAATGGGCAAATCAGAGTCTGTATTGACTATAGAGACCTGAATAATGCATGCCCCAAAGAGGAATTCCCGTTCCCCATACCGGAGGTAATGATTGACAACACCTGCAGGTTTGAGCGAATGACTTTCATGGACGGCTTCTCTGGCTACAACCAGATAAAGATGCATCCCGAAGATGAAAGGCATACATCATTTCGGACCCCATTTGGCGTGTATTGCTACACTGTCATGCCATTTGGTCTGAAAAATGCCGGTGCAACATATCAGAGGGCTATGATGAAGATATTCCAAGATATGCAACACAAGACGATTGAATGTTATGTTGTTGACCTCGCCGTCAAAAGCAAAAGAAAAGAAAACCATCTCAAAGATGTTCGAGAAGTCTTCCTCCGGCTTCGCAAACACAAACTGCAAATGAATCCCCTCAAATGCTTCTTCGGTGTCTCATCGGGTAAATTCCTCGGATTCATAGTTCGAAAAGTGGGAATAGAGCTTGACCCCATCAAAGTTAAGGCTATCCTAGAAATGCCATCTCCAAGAACCCTGAGAGAACTTAAAGGGCTTCTAGGAAGGTTGGCGTACATCCGACGGTTCATTTCCAACCTATCAGGGAAGTGCCGTCCATTTTCTCGCCTAATGAAGAAAGGTGTAGACTTTGTTTGGGATGCTGAATGTGAAGCTGCATTCCAAGGCATCAAGTCATACCTGACCAAACGTCCAGTGTTGGCTGCTCCCACAACCGGAAAACCATTCATCTTGTACACGAGAGCTCTCGAATATTCTTTGGGCGCTCTACTTGCACTAGAAAATGATGGAGGAAAAGAAGCTGCTCTATACTACCTTAGTCGCATGTTGGTAGGTGCAGAGCATCACTACTCTCCAGTCGAAAAAGAATGCCTGGCAGTGATGTTCGCCGTACAAAAGCTACGTCACTATTTGCTGTCAAACACAGTATACCTGATATCGAGGATCAATCTCTTAAAGGTCCTTGTCACAAAAGCAAGTTCTCTCAATGCCCGGCTGGCAAAATGGTCTATCCTTCTGTCACAATTTGATATTACGTATGTACCACAGAAAGCTATCAAAGGCCAAGCTCTGGCAGACTTTCCTGCAGAGCATCCACTGCCTAAGGATTCTCCGCTCAGAGATGATCTCCCAGACGAGCCTGTCTACAGCGTGGAGACTTCCTCACCAAATGTCTCCTGGAACATGTACTTCGATAGTGCAACCAGGGCAAATGAGAAAGGAATGCCGATATCAAGAATCGGCGCTCTCTTTGTTAGCCCCGACAAATACATGATTTCACACGCATTTTCGCTACTGGAACCATGTTCAAACAATGCGGGTTAGTACCAAGCTCTGATCATAGGATTGGAACTCACCCTCGAATCCGGTATCACCATGCTGGAAGCATTTGGGGATTCTCAACTGATCGTTAATCAAATGAATTAGAAATATGAAATCAGGAAACCTGATCTATTGCCTTACTATAACAAGGCATAGTCACTTCGACAAAAGTTTGATGTCTGTCACATCACCCACATCCACAGAGGTGAAAACATCCGTGCAGATGCCCTGGCTGGACTTGCTGTATCTATGGCAATCCAAGAAGGGGAAAACATGAAAATTATAGTGTGTCAAAGAAGGATTTTCCCTCCTCTCAACACACACCAAGTAATCGCTGAATGCCACCGAGTAGTCGAAAGTCGGATTTCCATCCTTAAACCTCCGATCGGCGACTGGAGGGATACGTTCATTGATTATATTATGTTCGGAATTCTACCTGAAGATCCAAAAGAACGGATAAGCATTCAAAGACGAGCCCCAAACTTTCATTTGGATATTCCCACGAAAATGCTTTACAGAAAATCCTTCAATGGAGTACTTCTACGCTGCTTGTCACAACAAGAGACGAAAGAAACTCTAACAGAAGTTCATGCTGGCCTTTGTGGAGCCCATCAGGCTGGTCCTAAGCTCTATGATCAGATAAAAAGTTTAGGTTACTATTGGCCTACCACGGTGGCTGACACAATGCAATTTTCTAAACGTTGCCAACATTGCCAAATTCATGGAGATTATATACACATGCCTCCAGAATGGCTACATCCTACAGCGATCTCATGGCCCTTCGAAGCCTAGGGTATGGACATCATAGGTCCTATCTCTCCCCCGTCCGGCAAAGGTCATCGCTTCATCTTCGTCGCTATGGATTATTTCTCCAAGTGGTCAGAAGCATTTGCGTTCAGTGAAATGAAGACATCATCAGTCCTTCAATTCTTGCGAACCAACATCATTTGGCGGCATACCTAAAAGATTCGTCCACGATAACGGACCACAATTCCTGGATCACAGATTCTATAGGTTTTGCGACAAGTACAAAATCCAAAGTTGTCCTTCGACTCCGTATAACCCGGCAGCGAATAGACTAGCGGTAAAGCCTTCAACAAGACACTCTAGAAAATTCTCAAGAAAATGGTCTCTAGTCACAAAAGAGATTGGAGCAATAAACTACCTGGAACTTTATGGGCCTACCGGACTACAGTTCGAGGACCAACCCATAGCACACCATTCTCCTTGGTCTATGGATGTGAAGCAGTTGTTCCTCTAGAGGTACAAATTCCTTCCTTAAAGGTATCTCTACAAAATGAAATGACGCAAGAAAGCAACGTCAAATTGAGACTCCAAGAACTAGATAATCTTGATGAAAGACGGCTCGAAGCTCTACAAAGCGTTGAGCTTTACCAAGCACGCATGGTAGGATCTTTTGACAAGAAGGTCAGGTAATGCACCCACAAAAAGGTAACTTGGTTCTTGCGGTGAAAAGGCCAATGGTTTTTGCCCACAAATCCAAAGGAAAATTCGAACCAAAATGGGAGGGACCCTTCGTCATCGACAAAGTCTTCTCCAATGGCGCATATGCTCTTCTAAACATGGAGGGTGACAGATGTATGCTGCGCATCAATGGCAAGTTCTTGAAGCGGTACTACCCTTGAAGACTAACTACAACGGGTCAGAGCGATGCCTGCATGGACAAAGCCTATTCTTAGGTACTTGCTCGTCAAACCCACCCCTTTTAGAGTTTTCATCCCTATGTTGAAATTTGTAAAAAAGAAAAAAAAAAAACCTCAAAACAATGCTTGAATGTTTCATTGTTCAAAAAAAAAAAAAAAAAAAAAAAAAACAACCCAAAATCCAAGTCTAGGAGCCTCTTCCCTAACTTGACCAAAATTTTCGATCCTTGAACCCAAAAATTCATGGTTTGAAACAAAAATCAGGACTCAGGAATTTCCACCGTAGTCCACCCTGACTTTTACCACCAAAAATGGTTTTGAGTCAAAATTTATGACCCTCGTGTCTTTAAACAAAAAAACGGTTTTTCAAAAAACCTTGGGGAAGTGACGTTTAGTCGATACTCACACAAAACCCAAAAATCGGAAGGATGCGAACCTATTCGATACTTCCAAAACTTCAAAATCGCAGGAAAGCGACACCTCGTCAATACTTGCAAATTTTCAAAAAAATTGTGGAGACACAACGTCTTAGTTGATATCCACAATCCAAATTTCAAAACAAAAACAAAGGTTCGAAAAAACCTCAAATTTCAAAAATCGTGGGGTGACGACATTCCATTGATACCCACAAAACCTGGCCTTCACGCCAAAACCCGGCTTTCATGCCAAAAACCTGGCTTTCATGCCAAAAAATCAAAAATCTGGCTTCCATGCCAACAAAACAAAACTTGGTTTTCTAAAAAACCGGCTCCCATGCACAAAAACTGGCTTCCACTCCACAAACAAAATTTTCCTATGCCACAAAATTTTGGCTCTCATGCCACAAAACCAAAACTTGGCTTATACGCCACAAAAATCGGCTCTCATGCCAAAAACCGGCTTCGATGCCACGAACAAAATTATGGCTCCTATGCCACCAAAATTCAGCTTTCACGCCATCCAAAATTTGGCTTTCATGCCATCCCAAAAACCAGTCTTTTAGCCATAAAATCTGGCTTTCATGCCCAAAACAACCCTCTGGCAAAAGATTTTCACAAAATGACAACATTTTGATCAAATTTTCAAACAAACATTGCCATCCATCTTTTACTTACTTTCATAAAAAAAAAAAAAAGAATTTAAGTGAAACGAGGGGATACAAAAAACAAAAAGGTGCCGAAAAAAATGTTTATACATGGAGGTACCAGAACAAAAGGGGAAAAGTTTGTGACAAAGTCAGGAGACTAGTCTGACATGGTCTTCTGCCAAAAGCTTAACTCCTCAAGCAAACTCTTGGCCTTGGCCTCCAAAGCTTCCAGGTCGCGCTTCTTCAGAATTTTCCCATAAAATGCGGTAGGCTTTCGCGACCCATCTTCAGCATGAGGAACTCTTCCCAGAGAATCTGTCATGTTTCATATTCCTGAGTCTTCCTCCGGAGATTGCTTTCAGCCTCCTCAACTTGGCGAATGAGAGTCCTCTGTCTACCGCGAGCTTTCAAAGTAGCAGCCCACTTGGCAGCGGCCTATTCTTCCAATAGCTTGGGGCGCTGTCTGGCCTAAGTGACCTCCCTATCAAGACGGTGCTGATCTTGTATCAGCTCAATAATATCCAACTCGGTGACGTTCCTCTCCCGAATGAGCTGCTTCTGAGTCCGCGAGATCTCATTCAGTTCAGATTTGACCTCGCTGGAAGGCTTCAAAAACTTCTCGTTGAAGAAGTCATCATTTGGGAAGCTCTTGGTCTCATTCCACTTGTTGCGTAGAGTGATGACTTCATCAACAAAAGCCTTGGCATCTATAATGTCCATACCGACTTCCTCGCTATCAGCAAGAATGTCCTGCACATGCTTAACCTTGCCGAAACCAGCCTCCAAATGGCCAGAAGAAAGAGTCTCGACCCATGAGCGCAAGACTCTTTTCAACACCTTCCTCGCAAACGACGAGATGGCTCAGATGAAGACTCGCCATGCTCCATTGGTCGACTGTCCATGTCAGGCACCGTTGGAAGAGTAATCAAGAAGCTCTTTCCAATCGGAGCAGCTAGGGAAGGAGTATTAGCAGGCGGACTCGCCTCTGCCTCATTGAAACTAGTAGAATAAGCCCCTACTCTTAGATCAACCGCGGGCACCCCCTGCTCTGACTCTGAAAAGGATAGAGGAACTTCTCCTATAGCTTCACAACCTGCCAATGAAAAATGAAAAAGGTATGAATATGATCTTGTCAAAAATCAATACCAAGACTATTACTATATACCTTCTTCGGCGACCGGCGGAATGCTTTCTGCCTCCATGAACTCATCCGAAGCATCGTCAAAAGTTGCGTCCATGGATGGTTCGAAGTCGTCTGAATCCTCCGGCAAGTCAGCTGGCAAAAAAAATATGTCAGCAAGTGGCAGTAAAGAAAAAAAAATAAAAAAAGAACAAAAGAAGTCATACCAGGAGGAGATTCTGGATCTACTTCAGAATCTCTTGGTTCTTCCTCAGATTCCACAATCGGATCCGTCACCGCCTTATCGGCCGGAACCTCAGGCATCATCAAATCATCATCTTCTGCCAAAAGAAAGAAAAGCAGTAGATAAAAAACAAAAGCCTCATAAAAAGAAAGAAGCGGAAAAAGAGAGAAAAAGGATCATACCATCACTACTGATCTTTCCCCCTCGACTCCTCTTCTCTGGAGGCTCATCTGTTGGAAATAGGTGGGCCTCTAGGATAGGTTTTCAAAACTTTTGACCCACTTGACTCAGGGATCAACTATCCAGAAAGCTACAAAACCCAATCCAGGATCCATGTCTTCTTTCTCATTATCATATACAGTAGAAAACTCTATCTAGAAGTTAGAAATAACAGCATACAAGCAACCACGAAATCTACAACATACAAGGAAGTAGATCATACCTATGGAGCTCGGTTGTGCTCTAAGGGAGGAGTTGATTTCTTTCTTTGATGATGAAACACTTTCACAAACCAAATCAGAATCTCCAAGACCTCTTGGCCTTCCACGCTATGACCCGAATCAGATTCTCTTTTCTCAAGAAGATCGGTGGGATCTCCAAGAGAAAGACTAACTAGAAACACAAGGGAAACTAGAAAAGAAACTAGAAGAGAGAAGAGAGGGGAAGTAGTGTGCAACTCTTGCACAATGGGTATTGGGCGTAAATCCTAAGATGGGAATAGCCTCAAAAAAACGTCCAACCCATTCTCCTCTTATATATAGTTTAAGCAACCTCCTCTTTGTGTATTATTAGAAGTCCAACTTCTATAATAATTAGCAATTCTTTATTCCTACTATTACCACTATTAGAAGTCTTACTTTAAATGGAAATAGTGGCTTTCCCTTTTGAGTTCAAATAGAATTAGTAATGATCCAATCTTGGCCTAGCGTGGGGACCACTAGGGATTCGATAGAAAGCTGGCCCAACTGGGACACCGGGACCCCACATCTCATGTGCAATCTGGGCCCGCAGTTAATTGCAAATAACTCCACTATATAAATGCAATTGAACTCCAGTCTTAGGAATAAATTACATGAAGACCCTAAACTTCCCAATGTCCACAAGTAGGCCCCTCTATCAATATCCATGGATCAATTGGACATGTCTTCCAAACTCAGATCCATATCTTATTATCCTTGAGCCCCAATTAATTATAATAATCATTTGGTACCGATCCAATTAACTCTTAATTGGAATGGGTGCGCACTTACCAATGATAAATCCACTAATTGGCACAAGGGGATATTAAAGATAGATTCCATCTTGACCATCAAATGTTCCCATAGCTCTACTACCACGTACCCAAATCACCGTGGTGTTGACCCACAATTGGCCTCACTCATTGGTGACTCAAAGCAAATGAATAGATAGAAACTTGAGTTCATCAATGTCTTAGGATTGAGAGCCTATTACTAGGAAATTATGAGAGCAGACCTTAAAGTAAAGACAGTGTTCATAAGGTGCTTCTCATGGTCCTTCAATACATCCAATGTACCAGCACTATGATCAAGAATCTTATATTCTGATGATCGAGACAAATCACACTTATCTCATAGTAATCAAAGTACTGCAGCCTTGTCAGATGAGATGTCCAATCTCATCACTGTTGTGAAGATATTCAAGTATAAGATTTGCTATACAAGTCTCCCGTATGTGGATCTCATCCATACACATGTATTGCATCTAGTATACTTATGGACTCCAGTTTATCTCATGAACCATCATGTCATTCCTATTAGTTATGTGCAAACAAGTAATAAAACACCATTCATCTCATGAAAGGAAAGCATGAATTATTGATAAATAAAGAAATTAATCAATTTATTAAATCAATCTTAATGGATTGAGACCATAAAACTAACATCATCATCATCCCCTGATGCCTCCTCAACAATGGTGGAAGGAATTTCCAGATCAGGAGAGTTTTCGTGCTGTCTCTGACTTCGACGCTGTCCTCTTCTCCTCTTGCTCCTACTGGACAAATTGCTGGAAGTACCAGCCCCACCATCAAAATCGGGCCTCTCACCAGAGTCCTCACCAGATGGTCTACCCTTGCCGATAGGCTCCATGGAAGCCTTTGCTCGCTCGGCTTGTATCCAAGCAGCGACTCCAGCCTCCTCCTCTGCGAGCTGCTCCAAGACCTCACCAGGTATCTCTTCCGCAGTTCCCGATCTGATGACATCCTGGTCCTCGAGAAAACCTGTTATGTGCTTTTCTCCATAAAGGAAAGCTAGAACTTCTTCTCTGCGGACGCTATCTTACATCCCAAGACCCTTCCCGGAAGACTGCTTTACATCGAGCTCCTTCTTGGAAAGTCCCCGGTACACTGAAAGGCTCTCCACGAACCATTTCGTGAAGCTAGCAGTCCGGAAAGTGGGCAACTCAGGATAAGGAATCATGGCAGTAGTGTCTTCCGCACTATAAAAGGCCCATGCATTCCTCCCGTCCTGCAGACCTCCAAAACGCTTCACCTTGCTCGAAGGCTCTCCAACAACGCCTTGGGGGAAGCCCGACTACATGGCAAAATGTGAGGGAACATACGGCTAGATGTCGACGAAAAGATGTCTGCGATGCACCATTGTGCCGACACGTATGTTGAAAAGCCAACTCCTCTCCGCATTTGTCAAAGAATAGTGTAAGGTCCCCGACCTTAATAGGGTGTTCAATTTCTTAATATCGGCAACTAGCCTAATAAATTGTGATTTTAGCTAATTAGGCGGGTTTAGTGGCTAAGTGAGCATCTTTTATCATTAGAAAGATGTTCCCAAAGTTTCATTCGATTCCGAGTGCGATTAGTCTTAATAGGGGGTCAGGTTGTGATTAATAAGAAAATTGGCTATTTTTCCAAAAAAGTTCCGTTTTCGCCAAATTTGGGCTCGTTGGAAAGATCTTGTCGTGCTCGTCATCTTTCGTTCTTGGCTCGTCATGATTTTACGCCCCGAAGTCTATCAAATAAGTGATTTTCTCTCATTTCACTCGAAGGGGCATTTTGGACTTTTCCCCTCCAACCCTCATTTTTTAAACCCTAAACCCAGCCCTACCATTCGTCCCTTTCTTCATTGCAACTGCTGGAGCTTCTTCTTCTTCCTCCTTCATTTCTCTCCTTGCAAGTGTGGATTGAAAGCATCCCAAGAGAAACCAAGCACATCATCTTCTTCCTCTCTTCTTCCTCTACCTCTTGATCTAAATTTGGTGAGTTTTCCCCTTCTCCTTCCCTCCCCATTTCGTTTTCATGGCTGTAAATGGGTAGCATGTTCATGGCTCCCCTCTTTTCTTCTTCCTTGGTATTCATTGGGTGTAGGAGAAGAGTTTTGGAAGGTGGGTTTGGCTAGAGTGTGTAGGGAGCTCTCCTCCTCAAGTTTCTCTCTCTAATCTCCATCTCTTCCATCCCCTTTGGTGAAGGCAAGTTGATTAGCTCTATGTATTGTTCATGCATGTATGTTTACTTCATTCTTGGAAATGCAATTGATAGAAGTCCCAAAATTCCAAGCTTGTTTTATGTTCATTGGATTTCACATGTTAATTAAGTAAATAATGTAATGGACTCAAATGGAATGGGTGGGTGTTTCGTTAAATGATATGGATCGTTTACAGGTATGGATCGTGAGGTCTCTGAAGCTCAGTAGGTGTATCTTGGAATCTGACTGAGAACAGCTTCAGAAACTCCATGTTCTGCACGGGCGGTCACCACGCGGTCAGCCAGCGGCTGATCGCCTACACAGAAACTGGAGGCAGTTGTTCACGCGGCAACACCCGCGGTCAGCCCTCGGCTGACCGCCTAATCAGAACAGAACCCTTTCAGGTTCTGTCTTGCCTGCGGTGACCCAACGGTCCTCGCGCGACTGGCCGACCTGACGAAATCCCAACCGAGTAGTGTCTGCACTACACGCGGTGATCCGTTGGTCACCACTCGGCGACCTAGCAGTCAGCCGACCACCCCCAGGCGGCTAGCCGCCTGCTTAGAAAACTGTCCTTGATATTTGGACTTCTGCCCTAGGTCTTGACTTTATATGTGGGACCCCTTGACCCTACCATTACATGACTAATTGGAAAATATGGAAACGGGGCACGATTGGCTTGGTGAGCTTCGTTGGTTGTCCGGGATTCCGTATATTGACGTTACTTGGCCGAATGCGTGTGGTATTGAGTTAATTGGTGCCCAATAACTTCCGTACACCGTGGGCCCGCCAAATTAGGACACCAATGACTCATTCTCCATACGTCCTCCGTTGGGGATACGTTTAGTACACGGTTGACAGCCCTTGACCTAGGTTTGGCTTGTTCTTCATTCTTGACTCTCGAATCTCGTATCCGTAGCACGTCGTACCTTGTACACTCTATCTTGAATACTTGTATAATTGTAATTTAACATGTAGAATTAGGGTTCGACCGGACTTAGAGTGTATCCGTAGGTACCTTGCCTTGTATTGACGGACACGTGTGGATAGACTTGAAAGAGGACTACTCATGGAACTTGGACTCGACTTGTGTCTTGGCTTGACTTGGAGTAGCCCTAGGCTTATTATCTTGTACTTGGAAACCTATCCACGTGTAATTGTCTTGGAACTTGTGTCGTATACAAACCATCACCATCATCTTGCATTCATACCAGCTGCAGTCTGATGATTCTTGAGTGGGCGGGATACCGGACACTAGGGTGGGCAGTCGGCTTTGTACGGCGTCCATGGCGTGAATAGTTGGGAGCGGGCTAGGACCGTGCTGCTATTGCTAGGACCGGGAGCTAGGATCCCCCTAGAGCCGGACTTTGGGTATTTGTAGTCGACTCGAACGTCACTTATAGCCCCGGGAGATGGCATTGGACATCCTCGGAGTCTCCTCTTCTTGCATTGCATTTCATGGATGGTTATTCTTATTTATCTTGATAGGACTTATTTTATTACTTGATTCTTGTATTATTCATCCTTATTGCCTAGCTTGTACCTTGTTATCTTATGATCATGAATTTGTCTTTACTCTCCTTTGAAGCATGTTATGAATAATGTATATTGCTTATCTTCTTGCCAACATGTTGCTGACCTTTATTCCACGGTGTGCAGAGGACACCTTTTACTACTTTCACGCTGACCCGGAAGCCGAGGCAATCCCAAAGGATCCTCAACCGGGAGAGGAGGACGAGGTACGAGAGTGGGGTGCCGATGACGTAGCATAGCGTCATCACTTCCGGCACTAGCGCGCGTAACATGGGGATATTTCTCATCGTGCCACTTCGTTTCATCTTTTGGTCTAGATATTTTGTAACTACCATACTTCTGTATATCTTTTGTACCAGGGCCTAAGTTTTTGGGATGGTCCTGATGTTTATAAACTTTATATGTTTTTATTTTGAAACTTGAAAATATAATGGAATGAAATCCATACTTGGTTCGATATCTCTACAGGTCTGATGAACGCATTTACTGTACAAGCCCTGTTGACTGAACTGATAATGAGGCAACTATACAATCCTCACAGCGGACTTCGATCCTTGGGCATTAAGGGTAAAAAAAAATAAAAATTAATTAGCCCTAAATTTCACACCCCGGATCCGGTTTAATTACTAATCGGGTTAGGGGGCGTGATAGAGTGGTATCAGGGCACTGGATGGTTTCTCAGGGTAAAACTTGTAGAAACCATGGGACGCGTGTGAGGGTTTACGTTAGCCTAGTGGTTGTAGTGTGTTCTATATTCTTATAGCCTTGTGTTGCTAGTTTTGGATTACATAGGGCCTAACTCATGTTTTCTTACAGTGATATGGCTAATAGCGGACCATCAGGATTGGGCTCCACACCTCCCATTCCGGATAGCCAATTCCAGCAATTCCTCATTGCTTATCTACAATCACAGACTGCGTAGACAGAACGTGACAGGAAACAAAGAGAGGACCAAATAGCCTTTCAAGCACAGATGGTAGAAGTAATGCAGAAAGTGTCTAAGCCCCGGGCTAAAGAACGAGATCTTAACGATTTAGTCGAAAAGTTCATGAGGAGACTTCCCCCAGAATTCTATGGGTTGGAGCATCCCGCAGAGGCAGATGAATGGACAATGCAGATTGAGAAGATCTTTGAAGTGTTCAAATGCCCAAGTCAGCAGCAAGTTCAATTGGCAACTAATATGTTTCGTGGGATAGCAGAGGGATGGTGGAAGACCATCAAGAGTGCTTATGACACCGCTGAAGACGACAAGGCATGGGAGACCTTTGTCAAGCAGTTTAAGGATAGGTTCATCCCTGAGCACTACATAGAGCAGAAAATAGTGGAATTTGAGACACTTTTACAGGATACTCTCACAGTTCAGGAGTATGAGATCCAGTTCACCCGCCTGTCCAGATTTGCAGCGGCTTTGATCAAGCCAGATTCTAAGAAGGTTTGCAAGTTTATAAGAGGACCGAGGCCCGATATTAGATTGCAAGTTCAACAGAGCAAGTTGACAGAGTATGATGTAGCAGTCAAGAAAGCATATTGGGCAGAGGAGTCGCTCAAGGGTGTTATAGCATTAGAGCAGCAGAGGATTATAGCTATGTTGCCACAGCTTATTGGACAGTTGATACCTGCTCCTACTCCTACTCCTGCTCCTTTTCCTCCTCAGCGGCCCAAGAGACAGAGAATGGAAGCAAGGTTCAGACAGCTGCAGCAGAGGTTAGAGTGCATACATTGTGGTGGAGCTCATTACTCCCAAGACTGCCGGAAGCAGTCCGGTGCATACTATCATTGTGGAAATCCCGGTCATAAGGTTCGCCATTGCCCGATGAAGACAGGGGTTGCACCCCCAGCACTTCCAGCTCCGGCGCCCAGGCCTCCTCATCCTGCGCTGCCGTTGAGGTAGGCACCTCCAGCACAAGTTAGACCACCACAGCAACAGCAACAACAAGTTATTGTCAGACCTTCTCAGCCGCCACAGCCACGTGCTCCGGCTCCTCAATATAGGGCTCTGCAGCGACCTCCGGCATTGCAGCGACCACAGTATCGCGTGTCGAGGCCACATCAGCAGTACCAGCGCCCAAGGTAGCTAGGCAGGGCATATGCGATCACACACGAGCAGGCAGAGGCAGCGGAGAACGTCATTCAAGGTACTCTCCCCGTTTGTGGATTTGATGCTAGAGTTTTGTTCGATCCAGGTTCCACACATTCTCTTGTTGTACCAGCATTTGCATTGCATTTTGGGAAGAGTAGGGAGATGTTGCCGTTTGTTTTAGTAGTTGCTACTCCGGTAGGCAAGTCGGTAGCATGTGATTTTGTTTATCCTAGGTGCACAGTTCAGATTGGGGGTACTCAGTTGACCGCCAGATTGATTGTGTTGGTGATGTCCGACTTTGATGTTATTCTTGGAATGGACTGATTAGCGGCGAACCATGCGGTGTTGGATTGTTTCAACAAGACCGTGAGGTTGCATAGTGTAGACCGTAGTGTTGAGTTCGTTGGTGCGAAGAAGCCCACCTCCACTCAGTTGATTTCTGCATTGAAGGCAGACCGTTTGATGAGGAGCAGATGTGAGGGTTACATCGCGTTTATCGCGGAGGACAAGCAGTCCAAACCCATAGATGAGATTCCGGTAGTATGCGAGTTCCCGGATGTTTTTCCGGAGGAGATCCCGGGTTTGCCACCTGTGCAGGAGATAGACTTCACAATAGAGCTACTACTAGGTACTGCACCGATTTTGAAGGCTCCGTATAGAATTGCCCCTGCAGAGTTGGAAGAATTGAAGAGTCAACTAGGAGACCTGCTAGATAAAGGCTTCATCAGGCCCAGTGTATCACCATGGGGAGCTCCAGTACTATTTGTTAAGAAGGAGGATGGAACTATGAGGATGTCCATCGACTACTGGCAATTGAACCAAGTGACAGTCAAGAACAAGTACCCGCTTCCGAGAATAGATGAGTTATTTGATCAGCTATAGGGAGCCCAGTTCTTTTCGAAGATTGATCTACGTTCGGGATACCATCAGCTACGTGTCAGAGGAGAAGATGTTCCTAAGACAGCGTTCTCAGACTAGATATGGCCATTTTGAGTTTCTTGTGATGCCGTTTGGCTTGACGAATGCACCAGCAGTGTTCATGGCCCTAATGAACAAGATATTCACTCCCTACCTCGACCAGTTCGTAGTGGTATTCATTGATGATGTATTGGTTTATTCCAAGTCCAAGGAGGAACATGAGCACCAGTTGAGGACTTCATTGCAGCTTCTGAAGGACAACCAGTTATATGCCAAGCTGAGTAAATGCGAATTCTGGTTAGAATAGGTGTCATTTCTTGGCCATGTAATTTCCAAGAAAGGATTGGCAGTGGATTCCAAGAAGATAGACGTAGTTGTCAATTGGGGAAGTCCACAAAATGCAACAGAGATTCGCAGTTTCCTAGGACTCGCAGGCTATTACAGAAGATTTGTGAAAGGATTCTCTACTATGGCAGCCCCTCTTACGAAGTTGACCCGAAAGAACGTCCCTTTTGTTTGGACCAAGGAATGTGAGAGAAGCTTCCAAGAACTGAAGACCAGACTGACCACAGCTCCCATTCTTGCTTTACCATCTAGTAGTAGAGGATTTGTCGTTTACACAGACGCATCAGGAGTTGGTTTGGGTTGTGTTCTTATGCAAAACGATAAGGTGATAGCGTATGGCTCGAGGCAATTGAAAGACCATGAGAAGAAGTACGCCACCCATGATTTAGAGCTTGCAGCCGTTGTACTTGCACTCAAGATGTGGAGACACTACTTATACGGCGAGAAATTCGAGGTGCACTCAGATCACAAGAGTTTACAGTATCTGTTTACCCAGAATGAGTTGAACAACAGACAATGAAGATGGATGGAGTACATTAAGGATTACGATTTCCCTATCAAGTACCACCCTGGAAAAGTCAACGTGGTAGCAGATACCTTGAGCAGAAAGTCAGCATTCAGTGGGTGTATAGTGCCAGAATGGAGATGGATGGAACAGTTTAGAGATTTAGAAGTTGAAGTTTGGCCTATGAGTGAGAAGGTAATGATTGCTAGCATGGCAGCATGGGAACCGGAGATAATGAACAGAATTAAGGAATGTCAGAAGGATGACCCAGGATTGCAGTGTATCATCGAGCACATAGATGACAGGCCTGAGTTCAGACTAATTAAGGGGGTTTTGTATTGCAATGACCGGTTATGCGTGCCAGATGTGCAGGACATAAAGACAGAACTAATGACAGATGCACACCATACAAGATATTCTATTCATCCGGGTAGCACAAAAATGTACTAGAATCTGAAAAAGCACTATTGGTGGATGAACATGAAGAAAGAAATTGAAAAATTCGTTTCCAAGTGCTACACATGTCAGGTGATCAAGACTGAACACAAAAAGCTTCCTGGTTTACTTCATCAGTTGGATATTCCTACGTGGAAATGGGAGCACATCACTATGGATTTTGTATCAGGATTGCCAAATACCAGAAAAGGGAACGATGCTATATGGGTGATCGTGGATCAATTGACCAAGTCAGCCCATTTCATACCATTCAAGACCGGTCAGTTCATGGATAAGATGGCCAAGTTGTACAATGATGAGATTGTCAGATTGCATGGAGTGCCTAAATCTATAGTTTCCGATCGAGACACCAAGTTTGTCTCTCGGTTTTGGACTACACTTCAGTCATCCATGGGAACACACTTGAGATTCAGCACAGCTTACCACCCTCAGACGGACGGATAGTCAGAGCGTACTATTCAGACTCTAGGGGATATGCTCCGGGCATGTGTATTGGATTTCAAGAAGGATTGGGATGAGAGTTTGCCCCTCTGTGAATTCTCCTACAACAATAGTTACCATTCTAGCATTGGTATGGCACCGTTTGAAGCACTATACGGACGCAGATGCAGGACTCCGGTGTGTTGGGAAGAGGTAGGAATACGAAGTTTCCATGGACCATCGGTAGTTGGTGATTCCAGTGAGAAAGTCAAGGTTGTACAGATGCGTTTGAAAGAATCTCGTGACTGTCAGAAGAGTTATGCGGATAAGAGACGAAGGCCACTAAAGTTTCAGGTTGGTGATAAGGTGTTTCGCAAGGTCTCTCCAATGCGTGGTGTTGTCAGATTCGGCCAAAAAGGGAAGCTTTCCAAGAGATATGTGAGACCGTTCGAGGTTCATAGCAGGATTGGTGATGTTACGTATCGACTTACCATGCCGCCAGAGTTGTCGGGTGTACACAATGTGTTCCACGTGTCGATGTTGCGCAAGTACATTCCAGATCCCACTCATGTGTTGCCACACGAGCCACTGCAGATTCAGCCCGATGCATCCTATGTGGAGCAGCCAGCGCAGATTATAGACACCAAGGAGACAGTTTTGCAGACGAGGACCATTCAATGGGTCAAGGTTCAATGGGAGCACCATCGTCCAGAGGAAGCTACGTGGGAACTCAGGGACCAGATCAGGAAAGCCTATTCTCATCTTCTTCCTGAGGAGGTATGTTTAGGCATTTGGAGGACCAAATGTTCTTTTTAGAGGGAAGGGATGTAAGGTCCCTAACCTTAATAGGGTGTTTAATTTCTTAATATTGGCAATTAGCCTAATTAATTGTTATTTTAGCTAATTAGGAGGGTTTAGTGGCTAAGCGAGTTTCTTTTATCATTAGAACGAAGTTCCCAAAGTTTCATTCGATTCCGAGTGCGATTAGTCTTAATAGGGGGTTAGGTTGTGATTAATAGGAAAATTGGCTACTCTTCCAAAAAAGTTCCGTTTTCGCCAAATTTGGGCTCGTTGGAAAGATCTCGTCGCGCTTGTCATTTTTCGTTCTTGGCTCGTCATGATTTGACGCCCCGAAGTCCCTCAAATAAGTGATTTTCTCACATTTCACTCAAAGGGGCATTTTAGACTTTTCCCCTCCAACCCTCATTTTTTAAACCCTAAACCCAGCCCTACCATTCGTCCCTTTCTTCATTGCAACTGCTGGAGCTTCTTCTTCTTCCTCCTTTTTCATTTCTCTCCTTGCAAGTGTGGATTGAAAGCATCTCAAGACAAAACCAAGCACATCATCTTCTTCCTCTCTTCTTCCTCTACCTTTTGATCTAAATTTGGTGAGTTTTCCCCTTCTCTTTCCCTCCCCATTTCGTTTTCATGGCTGTAAATGGGTAGCATGTTCATGGCTCCCCTCTTTTCTTCTTCCTTGGTATTCATTGGGTGTAGGAGAAGAGTTTTGGAAGGTTGGTTTGGCTAGAGTGTGTAGGGAGCTCTCCTCCTCAAGTTTCTCTCTCTAATCTCCATCTCTTCCATCCCCTTTGGTGAAGGCAAGTTGATTAGCTCTATGTATTGTTCATGCATGTATGTTTACTTCATTCTTGGAAATGCAATTGATAGAAGTCCCAAAATTCCAAGCTTGTTTTATGTTCATTGGATTTCACATGTTAATTAAGTAAATAATGTAATGGACTCAAATGGAATGGGTGGGTGTTTCGTTAAATGATATGGATCGTTTACAGGTATGGATCGTGAGGTCTCTGAAGCTCAGTAGGTGTATCTTGGAATCTGACTGAGAACAGCTTCAGAAACTCCATGTTCTGCACGGGCGGTCACCACGCGGTCAGCCAGCGGCTGATCGCCTACACAGAAACTGGAGGCAGTTGTTCACGCGGCAACACCCGCGGTCAGCCCTCGGCTGACCGCCTAATCAGAACAGAACCCTTCCAGGTTCTGTCTTACCTGCGGTGACCCAACGGTCCTCGCGCGACTGGCCGACCTGACAAAATCCCAACCGAGTAGTGTCTGCACTACACGCGGTGATCCGTCGGTCACCACTCGGCGACCTAGCAGTCAGCCGACCACCCCCAGGCGGCTAGCCGCCTGCTTAGAAAACTGTCCTTGATATTTGGACTTCTGCCCTAGGTCTTGACTTTATATGTGGGACCCCTTGACCCTACCATTACATGACTAATTGGAAAATATGGAAACGGGGCACGATTGGCTTGGTGAGCTTCGTTGGTTGTCCGGGATTCCGTATATTGACGTTACTTGGCCGAATGCGTGTGGTATTGAGTTAATTGGTGCCCAATAACTTCCGTACACCGGGGGCCCGCCAAATTAGGACACCAATGACTCATTCTCCATACGTCCTCCGTTGGGGATACGTTTAGTACACGGTTGACAGCCCTTGACCTAGGTTTGGCTTGTTCTTCATTCTTGACTCTTGAATCTCGTATCCGTAGCACGTCGTACCTTGTACACTCTATCTTGAACACTTGTATAATTGTAATTTAACATGTAGAATTAGGGTTCGACCGGACTTAGAGTGTATCCGTAGGTACCTTGCCTTGTATTGACGGACACGTGTGGATAGACTTGAAAGAGGACTACTCATGGAACTTGGACTCGACTTGTATCTTGGCTTGACTTGGAGTAGCCCTAGGCTTATTATCTTGTACTTGGAAACCTATCCACGTGTAATTGTCTTGGAACTTGTGTCGTATACAAACCATCACCATCATCTTGCATTCATACCAGCTGCAGTCTGATGATTCTTGAGTAGGCCGGATACCGGACACTAGGGTGGGCAGTCGGCTTTGCACGGCGTCCATGGCGTGAATAGTTGGGAGCGGGCTAGGACCGTGCTGCTATTGCTAGGACCGGGAGCTAGGATCCCCCTAGAGCCGGACTTTGGGTATTTGTAGTCGACTCGAACGTCACTTATAGCCCCGGGAGATGGCATTGGACATCCTCGAAGTCTCCTCTTGCTTGCATTGCATTTCATGGATGGTTATTCTTATTTATCTTGCTAGGACTTGTCTTATTACTTGATTCTTGTATTATTCATGCTTATTGCCTAGCTTGTACCTTGTTATCTTATGATCATGTATTTGTCTTTACTCTCCTTTCAAGCATGTTATGAATAATGTATGTTGCTTATCTTCTTGCCAACATGTTGCTGACCTTTATTCCACGGTGTGCAGAGGACACCTTTTACTACCCTCACGCCGACTCGGATGCCGAGGCAATCCCAGAGGATCCTCAACCGAGGGAGGAGGATGAGGTACGAGAGTGGGGTGCCGATGACGTAGCATAGCGTCATCACTTCCGGCACTAGCACGCGTAACCCGGGGATATTTCTCATCGTGCCACTTCGTTTCATCTTTTGGTCTAGATATTTTGTAACTACCATACTTTTGTATATCTTTTGTACCAGGGCCTAAGTTTTTGGGATGGTCCTGATGTTTATAAACTTTAGATGTTTTTATTTTGAAACTTGAAAATATAATGGAATGAAATCCATACTTGCTTCGATATCTCTACCGGTCTGATGAACGCATTTACCGTACAAGCCCTATTGACTAAACTGATAGTGAGGCAACTATACAATCCTCACAGCAGACTTCGATCCTTGGGCATTAAGGGCAAAAAAAAAAAAAATTTAATTAGCCCTAAATTTCACACCCCGAATCCGATTTAATTACTAATCGAGTTCGGGGGCGTGACAAATAGTGTCTCCCCGACCCTACCCTGGTCGAATCACGGGAGACACCAAAATCAAAAGCCTTCTTCCGTAAGCCTGGAGAAAGCTTCACCGAAGACTGCCCCATCTCGACGTCCCAGAATCGTCGGATCCTCAAACGGGCAGATAAGAGAGATTCAGAAACAGGCTTCCCTCTAGCCAACCAAATCGTAAAAGGATCATCGTCCTGAGCAGCACCCAATCGGTGGAAACTGGGACAGTCGTATACATGCCACGAATAGAAAATATGGGCTAAAAATACCCTGTTCATGGGAAGCCCAAGCCGAACCAGGAAAGCAGCAGCCTGCAGTTCGGTGCACAAATAGGAGTAATGAGCATGCACCAAAGCAAGCCGCTCTCTAAATGCCATCTGACAAGCCGAAAAAATGCAATGCGGCCTGATGTGTGTTCCATATCCTCCAGTAAAAACAGCCTCACCCAGCCAATAAGTGAGGTAAACAGCGAGATCTCTCCGCAGCACAATGTCATAATGAATGGCATCTGTGTCTGCGAAGAATTCCTTCAAATTCTCTCGCATGGCGAAGATCTTCTTCGAATATGGGTTCTTATCCCGGGCTTCCTGGGTCGTACTCTCAGAAGACTCCCCGCTGTCAAAGAAGTTGGAAGACAAAAGGCTACCACTCCTCCAACTGCTACACCGTACTTTCGAGGCCTCCTTCTCCTTAAAAATATCGTAGAAGGCGACGAGCTGAAAGTACAAAAGCTTGAACTCCTCAGATTACTCCTCAAGGACGCTGTCAATAGGCATAAACTCCTCATAGAGATTGTCGAGGATAGGCAGCCCAGTGATAGCACTTAGTTCCTTTAAAGAAAAACTAATCTCACCGTTCATGACAACGAAGGTGTCGGTTTGTGGAAGGAACGACTCCATCATGGCCATGAAGGCCTCATCGGAGAAAATCACGGTTTACCGAAAAACACGAACCGCATAAAAAATCTCGGCCTCCTTCAGAATGGCACCGCCAACCTGCAAGATGTGATCGGTCAACAACTCCCAGCTCGAGTCAGCACTGAAACGGCCGCGTAGTAGAAAAGGCTTCACCCAATTGCTGCCATCTCCCTTGAAAATGCCAAGGCCCACCGATCTCAAATCGACCGAAGGATGGTCTAAACCTTGGTAGCCGCTGGCCGGCATCAAAATGCCCATGCGAGCAGGCGACTTCTCTGCAAAATCGGAAGGGCCGCCAACAAAAACCCCGGTCTTGATCACGCTTGTCTTCTTCACCTAGCTTGGAAGATCTTCCCTCTTTGAGCACATGGAGGAAAGACTCATGATCGAGATAGTCCGATCGAAGGTCGACCGAGTAGAAATAGTTCTCTTCTCACCTCCAACTGTGAAAGAGAACTGAAAACATCTCCTTTGGTATGTTGAATCGTCGGGGACGGCATCACCAAAGAAGAAGGTAGGCTTGGGCACAATGCTTTGATCGTCTGTGACCTAAGGACGGTTGCTTACCATGATTTTAAAATACTCCTCATCCTTGAGGGCAATCAAACGTTGCCCTCATTTCATCTCGGTTGAGCGAGTCACACTCTTCCAAGTTCCTTTCAACATGTTGGACCTCTTCCTAGGCCTGTTGTACGGCCGCGTTAAAAGATCTGGTAGAATGGCGAGGCGCATCAGTGACGGGCTCCTTACCCCTGTTTGTTTTGGAGGAACTACCTGCAAAGGATGGAAAGAGAGAAAATCAATCATCAAAATGACTGAATTTTGCTAAAAAAAATTATAGCGAAATTTTGGCATGGTTCCGAGGCAATTCCGAAGAAAAGGGAAACACCCCGAAAGAAATAGGAGCTTGAAGATGGGCTCAACATCGCTGCAAGCTCATAATCAATGGAAAATTCTCGAAGAAGGCTTCAACTCAAACATTGTTGCTAGATCAAACCAAATCTTCTCAAACATTGTTTCTAGATCAAACCAAATCTTCTCAAACATTGTTGCTAGATCAAACCAAATCTTCTCAAATATCCGCAAGACTGGAAAAGGGCTCAACATTGCTGCGAGCTCCAGAATCCAAAACATGCAAAGCTCCTCAGAAAATTCCCGCAAGACCAAGAAAGGGCTCAACATTGCTGCGAGCTCCAAATCCCAAGACTTGCGAAAAGATTTCCAGGTGCGCACTATACTTCTAGTTTCATTTTCTAAAAAACAAATGCATAGAAGGAAAGTTATCATGCATGCGCGTCTCAAAATCCGAGAAAGAAAAAGAAAAGATAAGAAAATAGTCTCTTTAAAAAAAAAAAATTCCACGTGGTCGTACAGCCATGACCGTACAGTCTTGTCTATACGGTCACAAAAAAAGAAAGAAAAAAAAGAAAGAACAAAACACGGTAAAAAAAAAAAAAAAAAAACAGAGAGAAAACCGTGAAAGAAAAAGAAGAAAAAAAATGAAAGAGAGAAAGAGAAGAAAGAAGGAAAAAAACGTGTGGAAAAAAAAACACGTGGAAAAGAAAAAGAAAAGGGAAAACAAAAACGTGTAAAAAAAAGAAAGAAAACAAGTGGAAAAAAAGAGAGAGAAAAAAAAGGGAAAAGAAAAGAATGAAAACCTTTTTCTATTTCTACATGGGGTTTCTTAAAGAAGAAACTTACTTGAAGCCATGGATGCAGAATGAAGAAGAACTAGAAGATCCTTGGAGAAGAAGAAGAATTCTTGATCTTGGAGCACTCTTGAAGACTTTTGCAAAAAGAAGGCAATAGGAGCAAGAGATCCAACCTCCCCTTGCTTTTATAGAAGAGAGCAAACCAAAAGAGGAAAGGAGGAGAAAAGAAAGGAGGTAAGTGCTAAAAATTAGCAAACTTCCTAAAAGAAAAGGATCATGGGATATTCTTTCCCAATGAGGAGATCTTTTGAGAAATTTCCTCCAAAAAGAGAGGGATTATGAGAAACTTTCTCCCAAAGAAAGATACTATGAGAAAATATCTCCCAAAATCAAGAAAACTTTAGAGATTCTCTCCAAGTAAGAATATTTTTAGATACTCTCTACCCAAAAGAGATATTTTTAGATATTCTTTACAAAAATGACACCACATGTGATCTAAGCCATCTTTAAAGCTTTAGGTCCCATGGGCTAGCCCACATGAGCCAGGTTTGACCACCTAAGCACTAAAAGTGGCTTTTAGTCAAAATCCCTCTTGCCAAGAGCATACAAAAATGGTTCCATGCCTCCTTTGAGTTGATTGGACCATACAAAAAAAAATCCAAGCCTCATGAGTTTTCAAAAATCCAAACCATCCCACCTCATGAACCAAATTAAGCCAAAACCTTGAAATTGACATTCCACAAAAACCCAAACCACTCCAATGCACCCAAAATTGTCCCAAAGAGTGACCAAAATCCAAACCATGGTCCCCTAACTCGCTACATATAGCTTGTTAGGTCACAAGGCCAAAACAAAAAAGCAAATCCCGGTCCCCTAACTTGCCAAATACAGCTTGTTAGGTTACAAGACCAAAATCAAAACTCAAAACCCGACCCCCTAACCTGCCACATACAGCTTGTTAGGTCACAAGGTAAAAAAACCCAAAACCTTCTTGACCGCCTGATGCGCCACACAAAGCCTTTAGGTTCACAAGGTCAAAAAGAAAATCCAAACCCAAAAACTCAATCCAAATGTCATTTTCAAAATTTTGCCTTGAGATGGTACATGATCTCTCTCACTGCCATAAAATCCCCGTAGAAACTCAAAAGGCAATTCTATCAAAGAAAAATGCACAAAGACTCTTGGTCAAGTCAGAAGTTCTCTTTCAAAGTCTTCTTCGAGGCACATCGACTGCAAAAGCTACGCAACTCGTCACTGTACCTCGAGGGGGCATTTGTTGACACCAAAAATGTCACTGTGCCTCCTCAACATCAAAAGCTACATGGAGTCGCATCCTACTACAAATAAGCAAAGCTGCTTCAAGCATCAAATCTTATCAGAATCAAACAAAAACTGCAAGATCCTTCAAAATGGCTAAAAGAAGGGTACACATGAAGTTTCAGGCCATTTCAACACCATTTGGCCAAACTTCAATCCTCCAACAACTGAGCAGGAGCTCCCGTCGGCGATAGTGTCAAAGACATCAAATCTTTAATCAGAGCCTATGGATGGTCTCAAAATACTTCCAAAAGGCTCCATGCCAAATTTCAAGTCAAACCGACACCGTTTGACCCTCCATCAACTCTCGAAAGGTGAAATCAAGCCTCTCGGCGGCGAGAACCTCCGATGCTGCCACTCATCAAACAAAGCACATGAGTAGCTTCTACAAGGGTTGCACATTAAATTTCAGGTCATTCTGACAACGTTTGACCCGGCTTTGACGCTCCAAAGCAAAATCAAGCCTACCGACGGGGAAGCTCCCCGGGACCATGGCATCCAAATCGAAGCTAATAGATCATCTCAAAATGATTCCAATAGGTTCCCTGTCAAATTTCAGGTCAATCGGACATCGGATGATCGTGCATCAAAACTCGACATCTTCCGCACATTGAAATCAAGTCTAGCATTGACGGGACCCCAAACGGATTCAAAACTCCAATAAAAGCCCATGGTTGGTCCTATCTAATGCTCAGGAAGCTTCACCTCAAATTTTAGGTCATTCCGACATCGTTTGACCTAGTTTCAACTCTTCGTGGAAAATCGGCTGCAAACTCTTCGGCTTTTCCAAAAATAGGAAACTTTGTGCTCTGATTTGCATGACTTCTAGATGGGTTTTCTTCAGTGGAATCAAGCCAATAAATGAGGAGAAATGTCAAAGAAAAATACAGGAGAAAACAGAAGCGAAAAAGCCCGAGAAACGGCCAAGAAACGGCAATCAGACGGCGGCTGAAAAAGGAGCAAAAGCCCCATGGTCGCAGGAGACCTTGGCCCATGGTTGCCGGTGACCATGGCCCAAGGTCGCCGGCCCCACGGTCGCCGGCGACCATAGGGATCCAGGCCGCCAAAGTTCGCCCGAAAACCCACTTTTTTTGGTATTTTTTGCATTTCGCGATGTTTGGCCCTTGTGATTTTCTCAAATTATGATTTTTGAAGCATGATATCCGTCAATCTTCGTCAACATCACGGATCCGCCATCGAAATCATTCTATCATCATTGGACACTCTGAAACCGCCAACCGGCCGACCAAGAAAGTACACTTTCTGCCCGACCGATCGTGAAATCGACTGGACAGATGTTGCCGGCCCATTGGTGTCAACCAATGTCTGAATTTGCATCGTCATCCGACATCAAATAACATATGGATCCATCGATGATCATCGCAAGAAGAATTCCAAAAGACGCGGCGCGACCCGCAACTTTTCAAGCGACTTGGCGACCAATCAATGCTGTTAATTGACCTTTTTATGACAATTTATTAGGGTCATTAACTCGTTATTTTGGACGGCCCGATCAGAAGAAAGCAAATGGGAGTTACAAGTCCAATTAATCATATCAATTGACCATGTAACTCCTATCATTATGGAGATTAATCATGGTAATTAATCATGAAACTCCCATCATCATGGAGATTAAATGTCCATTATTCTCCATCGGTCAATCAAAATCCAAGAAAAAGGAGTTACAAAATTATGAAATTAAATCTGGTAACTCCTCCCATAGTGGAGCATTAATGCCATTAATGCCCATAAACCTTCCTAATGGCCACCAAAAGCCTATAAATAGGCAGTCATTCCAAAGGGAAAGGGTCCTAAAAATTATTCTGAAGAATTCTCCGCACAAAGAAGCTCTCCTACCCTGAAGAAACTCTGCTGCAAACACTACAAGGTGATCGAAGTCCCTTGGGGGGCCACCCCCCCAAGGTTTCCCCTCTTCTTCTATCCAACATGGCCTAGATGCGGCTTTTTAGCCCGTCTACTTGGTTTTTTATTGGATATAGGACCTTCCCTTGGTCTTTGTCCTCTAAAACTCCGGGGTCCAAGCCAAGCCTAGTGAATTAAAGCATCAATTGTTCTCATCTGAAGGATGATGGCGGAGTCCATACATGACTCGCGACCGTCGATCTGAACGAGTCCCCACAATCTCCTGAGAAGTCAGATCCCTTTTTCTTTCTTTTCTATTGTATTTTGTATTTTTTAAAGAGACAAGAAAATCACAATTCTTGTCTTTCACTAGTGATAAGATTTGTAAATCGCTTTTCATGGCAAAATTGCCTTCTACGGCACAAGACTGCCTTTCACGGCAAACTAAACAAAATCCCCTCTCATGGCATTTTAAAATCTTGTCTCTTTCTTTAAATTTATGTGCAATGGAAAGTTAGAAAAAAGTTTGATTTCCTTTCTACTTGTGAAGGTGAATCTCCGGATCACCATTTCAAATTCCAAGTAGATTAGAAAATATTGCATACCCGTACAAAAATGTTGATGCTTGCTCTTTTTTTTTCTTTGCCCCACCACACCCTCGCGGACCCTAGATGGAGGAAGGCAAGAAGAAAAAGACGGGTCCATCATTGCCAACAATGCCAAGGTCATGGAGATTATGTACACATGCCTCCAGAATGGCTACATCCTACAGCGATCTCATGGCCCTTTGAAGCCTAGGGTATGGACATCATAAGTCCTATCTCTCCCCCATCAAGCGAAGTTCATCGCTTCATCTTCGCCGCTACGGATTATTTCTCAAAGTGGTCAGAAGCATTCTCGTTCAGTGAAATGAAGACCTCATCAGTCCTTCAATTCTTGCGCACCAACATCATTTGTTGCTTTGGCATACCTAAAAGATTCATCCACGATAACGGACCACAATTCCGAGATCACAGATTCTATAGGTTTTGCGACAAATACAAAAACCAAAGTTGTCCTTCGACTCCGTATAACCCAGCAGCGAATGGACTAGCTGTAAAGCCTTCAACAAGACACTCTGCAAAATCTTCAAGAAAATGGTCTCTAGTCATAAAAGAGACTGGAGCGACAAACTGCCTGAAGCTTTATGAACCTATCGGACTACCGTTCGAGGACCAATCCATAGCACACCTGTCGCGCCCGCGAACCCGGATCCCTGCAGCAGTCCGACCTCGGGGACGCGAATTGGGAAGTAAGTGATAAATATATTTCTCCCTGGGATCCACGTGTGTGAGGAAGGCAAAATTTCCAAACACATCAAGAACATTTCGCGGAAGCTTACGTGGCATTGCGACTCGGAGCCCGTGGCCATCGGGTTCCGTGTCGCACTCAACCCGTCAGCATAAAGCTATCATAGCATAATCATACTCAGACTGGAACAAATATGATATCAAAATATACAGAGCTAACAGTGACAGGCTTATCAATACCCAAGAATATTCAAGTTATAATTTAACAAGTGCATTAATTACAATCCCAAAAGAAAAGGCTAACAAAAGCCTTACAAAATAACAAGCTAAGAACAAATACTACCCAGGTGTATAATGTATCTCCGGAGTCAAGCACGACGTCTGTATGACATCACTGAAAAAACAACCTGCAAAACTCGTGGCTCTACAGCCATCTGCACAAGTACTAGCTCAAGACGAGAACCTGCTACCTAAGGCACCAAACAAACAAGGTCAGACACGACGGTCTGGCAGGTGATCAATTTAAGCATGAGTATGAATCATTTAAAATTTATAAGAAACCATATACTGAATTTAAAACTGTTTACAAATCTTGAAAAGATGCTTGAACGATATACACTTCAAGAAAACAAAAGTCCACGAACGAGATATGAGGCAAAAGTAGCATGAGTACATGTGGTCTAGCGTTTAAAACCATTTAATAAATTTTCAAATAGTACATGAACAAAATGCAAGACAAAGCTAGCATGATTACGAGAAAACATCATGATTCGTAAATCCACATTGAGCTCATCCTTTCTCCGTCATACATGATGACAAGAGCAAGCAAAGACAAAGCAAGATAAGCAAACTGAAACGAAAGCCCGAGCCACACAAGGTGGGCTGGAAAACCGGCCGCGGAACCGGAACAAAACAAAAATGTGTATAAATACACGACTTATCTGTAGATAGTCCTTATGTTTAAGGACCCCCTAACTAGTGGATCAGACTGAGAGGGCAGTCCAAGCTCAGTGGTATTCAACGGAATTCATGAATGCACAAAACTAATGGAGACTCGCCGTTTGAGGCCCGTGGTTGACACGCTACACCCCGTGGTTAAGGGTGCCGCCCAGACCAAGTTCTCATATTTCCCTCATCGACCACACGGGGTGGATGGTGCACGCAAGACAAAACAAGGTAGCATAAGCTATAAGCATGTCAAAGCACACTAAGTAGTCCCCTTTTTGGGTTCTTTGAAACAATGCTGATACTTGTAACTCAAAACAAGTGCAAAGCAATACCAGAAACAAAACTGATACTTGCAAGTCAAAACAAGTGCAAAACAATACCCAAAACAAAACTGATACTTGCAAGTCAAAACAAGTGCAAAACAATACCCGAACGAAACCAATGCTTGTAAGTCAAAACAAGTGCAAAGTAATATTCTTCATGTCAAGACTAAGTTTCTGAAAACAGACTTTCAAGTATATGCTAAGGCCCTTCATTCGATTCTTGTGTAATTGAAACCCAAATGTTGGAATTAAAAGCGGATTGGTGCCCCTGAAGGTAAACAACATTTCAGATTTCCAAGTACACAATATCAAGACAAAAGCCCCTAAACATATTCTAGTTTTTCGTTGATCAAAATATCCACTTTCTTTGTCAGCCTTTGATCATCAAGCATAGTATACTATTGGATTCCTTGCTTCGAGAGCTTTCCAACGGTATATAGAACTCCAAATTCCGACGAACGATTCAAAAGTTATAGCTTCCGGAAGATGGTCATTCCGAGCCCGGAACAGTTAGCTCGAGCGAACAAAAGTTGGCTCGAGCGAACTGGTCACAGAACCTCCTTGGTACCAACAGTGAACTCCACTACTCCAATTCCACTCCAATATCCATTAACAAATAACATCTAAGACTCAACACCAGTGAAAAATACAGAATTTCAAAAATAATTTGAATTCATACTTTCATAACCAAATAAAACAATGCTGGAAACAACATATCTCAAATCAGAATTTCAAGAAAACAATTTCAGATTTGAATGCAATTGCAGGAAACAACATATTTGAAACCAGAATTTTTTGAAAACAGGTTTAGATTTGAATCCAATAGATCAATGCAGGAAACAACTAATTTCAGCAGTGCAGAATTTTTCACATAACCGAAACATTAAATCAACTCCAGAAATCTGAGTCTAGCTGAAACATTAAAACAATTGCAGAGTTCTGAATCTAGCTGAAACATTAAAACAATTGCATAAATCTGAACCTAGCTGAACATTAAAATAATTTGCAGAAATCTGAACATAAAACTGAACACTACATGTTGCAGAAACCTAAACAAGATCTGAACATTAAAAGTTACGGGAATCTGAACAAGAACTGAACTCTAAAAGTCGTATAAATCTGTACAAATCTGAACATTAAAAGTAGTAGAAATCTGCACATAATTTGAACATTAAAAGTTGTAAAAATCTGCACCTAATCTGAATACAATTGTACACTAAAATTCTGCAGAAATCTGAACACCATTGCACATTAAAATCCTGCAAAAATCTGAACACAATTGCACATGAATTGGACACAAAACTGCAGAAATTTGCATACCGAATGAACACAAAAATTGCAGATTTGAATGCAATAAACCAGTGAAGAAAACAACATATTTCAAATCAGAATTTCAATAAAAACAGTTTCAGATTTGCATGCATTCAAAAGAAACTGATTATTCACTTGCCTCAAGCTGAAATGGGTCTCAAGTTCACTCCAAACAACTCCTACACAGCCAGTTGAAATCCTACACCAAACCCATGGAAGAACCCATTTCAAAATCCACAAAACTTTAAAAAAACAATGGAGTTCTTAAAAAGAATCCATGCATGTATGATAAGAGGCTCTACTTGGTCCAGTAAAAACCAGATTTGAGAAGCGGTATCCATTGCTAACCTTGAGAAGCTCTATACAAGAAGAAGAGTTTGGAGAAGAGAGAAAGCCCAGCTGAAATCCCCCAAAAACAGTACCCTTTTGAAGCTTGAAAGATGGGGAGAAGGTTGGTGGAATTTGTTCTTCACTTTGAGCTTGGTTTCATTAACATGCAAGAGGAGAGAGAAGACAAGAAGAAGAAGAAGTCTTCTTTGGTTTCGTTGCAGCAGAGAAATGAAAATGAAGAAGAAGGTGAAAGGAGCCAACGTGGGTTCTTATATAAATGGGCAAGTTGTGGGGCCCCATTGGCCCTTAAAGCTTCAAAGCTTTAAAACTCATGTTTGTCGGTCCCGGATGAAATCGACGAAGAAGAACAAAATGATCATTCAAAAATCTAGTTTTAAAAAAATATACTTTTGAAATATTTTTGAGATTTCGAAAATTGGGTCCAGTTTTAGGTGTGAAAAGACAATTTTACCCTTTTCGGGCCAAAACATGGGTTTCTGGGCTTCGGATGGACTCGACGAAGAAGACTAAAATGATCCACATAAAATCTACTTTTCAAAAAGTACATTTTTGACATGATTCTGAAAATTTGAAATTTGGGCTCAGATTTAAATGTAAAAAGATTGTTTTGCCCCTCGGGCTGAAAAACTGATTTTCTGAGTTTCGAATGGGGTAGGTCTAAACACAAAAGTTGTTGGATCTGATTTGACCTATCAAAAGAAACCAAAATTGTAATTTTTCAAATTCAAGAACAATCCCTTACGCTTACACGTACGGCCCAAGGCATCCCGGGCTGTCAGACCGGGTCCAACCGCTTTCAAAATTCCCCAAAGCTATGGAAAACCATTCTAAACCACAATCTAACTCAATTAGGCTCAAATATTATTTAGAAAACTAAACCATGGCTAAAAATACACTAATCCCGAAAATTAGGGGTCGGGGTCTTACAACACCATTCTCCTTGGTCTATGGATGTGAAGCAATTGTTCCTCTAGAGGTACATATTCCTTCCTTAAGGGTATCTCTACAAAATGAAATGACACAAGAAAGCAACATCAAATTGATACTCCAAGAACTGGATAATCTCGATGAAAGACGGCTCGAAGCTCTACAAAGCGTAGAGCTTTACCAAGCACGCATGGCAGGATCTTTTGACAAGAAGGTCAGGCAACGCGCCCACAAAAAGGGTGACTTGGTTCTTGCGGTGAAAAGTCCAATGGTTTTTTCCCACAAGTCCAAAGGCAAATTCGAACCAAAATAGGAGGGACACTTCGTCATCGACAAAGTCTTCTCCAACGGGGCATATGCTCTTCTAAACATGGAGGGTGACAGATGTATGCTGCCCATCAATAGCAAGTTCTTGAAGCGGTACTACCCTTGAAGACTTCCTACATCGGGTCAGAGCGATGCCTGCACGGCCAAAGCCGATTCCTAGGTACTTGCTAGTCAAACCCACCCCTTTTCTTTTAGAGTTTCATCCCTATGTTGAAATTTCTAAAAAGCCCAAAACAATGCTTACTTTCAATGTTTCATTGTTCAAAAAAAAAAAAAAAACCAAAATTCAAGTTTAGGAGCCACTTCCCTAACTTGACCAAAACTTTCGATCCTTGAACCCAAAATTCATGGTTTGAAACAAAAATAAGGACTCAGGGATTTCCACCCTAGTCCACCCTGACTTTTACCACCAAAAATGGTTTTGAGTCAAAATTTATAACCCTCGTGTCTTTAAACAAAAAATGGTTTTTTCAAAAAACCGTGGGGAAACGACGTTTAGTCGATACTCACACAAAACCCAAAAATCGGAAGGATGCGAACCCCATTCAATACATCCAAAACCTCAAAATTGTAAGAAAGCGACACCTCGTCGATACTTGCAGATTTTCAAAAAATCGTGGAGACACAACGTTTCAGTTGATATCCACAACCCAAATTTCAAAACAAAAACAAAGGTTCGAAAAAACCTCAAATTTCAAAAATCGTGGGGAGGCGACATTCCATCGATACCTACAAAACCAAATTTTTAAGAAAAAAGCAGGGAAGCGACATTCAGTCAATACTTGCACCCAAATCTACAAGGAGGCGATCGATACTCGCAACCGAATGAGCAAGGAAGTGACATTCCATCGATACTTGCAATACCATTCAGCAAGGAGGCGACTCTTAGTCGATACTTGCACTTTGAAAACCAAAAAACCCAGCTTTTATGCCAAAAACCTGGCTTTTATGCCAAAAACTCAAAATCTGGCTTCCATGCCGACAAAACAAAACTTGGTTTTGAAAAAAAAAAACTTGGCTTAAATGCCACAATATCTGGCTTTCACGCCAAACAAACAAAATTTGGCTCCCATGCCACAAAAAAAAATTGGCTCTCATGCCACAAACAAAACTTTGGCTCCCATGCCACAAAATTTTGGCTCTCATGCTACAAAACCAAAACTTGGCTTTCACGCCACAAAAATTGAGTCTCATGTCAAAAACCGGCTTCCATGCCACAAACAAAATTTTGGCTCCTATGCCACCGAAATTCGGCTTTCATGCCATGCAAGATTCAGCTTTCAAGCCACCGAATAATCGAGCTCTTTTTGACACAAAATCTGGCTTTCATGCCCAAAACAACCCTTTGGCAAAAGATTTTCATAAAATGACAACCTTTTGATCAAATTTTCAAACAAACATTCCCATCCAACTTTTACTTATTTTCATAAAAAAAATAGAGAATTTAAGTGAAATGAGGGAATACAAAAAAAGAAGGTGCCAGAAAAATGTTTATACATGAAGGTGCCAGAACAAAAAAAAAAAAAAAAAAAGCTTGTTACAAAATTAGGAGACCAATCCGACATGGCCTTTAGCCAAAGACTTAGCTCCTCAAGCAGGCTCTTGGCCTTAGCCTCCAAAGCTTCCAAGCCGTGTTTCTTTAGGATTTCCCCATAAAATGCGGTAGGCCGTTCTTGACACCAAAAATGTCACTTTGCCTCCTCAACATCAAAAGCTACATGGAGCCGCATCCTACTACAAATAGGCAAAGCTGCTTCAAGCATCAGATCTTGTCAAAATCAAACAAAAACTGGAAGATCCTTCAAAATAGCCAAAAGAAGGGTACACATGAAGTTTCGGGCCATTTCGACACCATTTGGCCTAACTTCAATCCTCCAACGGCTGAGCAGGACCTCCTGGTGGCAACAGTGACGAAGATATCAAATCTTCAATCAGGGCCTATAGATGGTCTCAAAATACCACCAAAAGGCTCCACGTCGAATTTCAAGTCAAACCAACACCATTTGACCCACGATCAACTCTCGAACGACGAAATCAAGCCTCCCGGCGGCGAGAACCTCTGATGTAGCCACTCATCAAACAAAGAACATGAGTAGCTTCTACATGCTTCCAAAGGGCTGCACGTCAAATTTCAGGTCATTCCGACGACGTTTGACCCGGCTTTGACGCTCTGAAGCAAAATCAAGCCTATCGGCTGCGGAGCTCCCCGAGGCCATGGCACCCAAATCAGAGCTAATGGATCATCTCAAAATGACTCCAATAGGCTCATTGTCGAATTTCAGGTCAATCGGACATCGATTGACCGTACATCAAAGCTCGACATCTTCCGCACGGTGAAATCAAGTCTAGCATCAACGGGACCCCAAACGGTTTCAAAACTCAAATAAAAGCCCATGGTTGGTCCTATCTAATGCTCATGAAGCTTCACCTCAAATTTCAGGTCATTCCGATGTCGGGTCAGAGCGATGCCTGTATAGCCAAAGCCTATTCCTAGGTACTTGCTCGTCAAACCCACCCCTTTTAGAGTTTTCATCCCTATGTCGAAATTTCTAAAAACCCAAAATAATGTTTACTTTCAATGTTTCATTGTTCAAAAAAAACAAAAGTCAAACCCAAAATCCAAGTTTAGGAGCCTCTTCCCTAACTTGACCAAAACTTTCGATCCTTGAACCCAAAACTTCATAGTTTGAAACAAAAATCATGACTCAGGGATTTCCACCCTAGTCCACCCCGACTATTACCACCAAAAATTTTTTTTTAGTCAAAATTTATGGCCCTCGTGTCTTTAAACAAAAAATGGTTTTTCAAAAAACCGTGGGGAAGCGACATCTAATCGATACTCACACAAAATCCAAAAATCGGAAGGATGCGAACCCCATTCGATACTTTAAAAACCTAAAAACTGCAAGAAAACGACACCTCATCGATACTTGCAAAATTTAAAAAAAATCGTGGAGACACAACGTTTCAGTTGATATCCACAACCCAAAATTCAAAACAAAAACAAAGGTTCGAAAAAACCTCAAATTTCAAAAATCGTGGGGAGGCGACATTCCATCGATACCCACAAAACAAAATTTAAAAAAAAAAAGGCGGGGAAGCGACATTCAGTCGATACTTGCACCAAAATCCGCGAGGAGGTGACATTCCATCGATACTCCAACCGAATGAGCAAGGAAGCGACATTCCATCAATACTTGCAATACAATTCAGCAGGGAGGCGACTCTTAGTTGATACTTGCACTTTGAAAACCAAAAAACCTGGCTTTTATGCCAAAAAACTGGCTTTCATGCCAAAAACCAAAAATCTGGCTTCCACGCCAACAAAACAAAACCTGGCTTTCATGCCAAAAATAAAAAATTTGGCTTCCATGCCAATAAAACAAAACTTGCTTTTCAAAAAAAAAAAAATCGGCTCTCATGCCAAAAGTCGACTTCCATGCCACAAAAAAATTTTGGCTCTCATGCCACAAACAAAAACCGGCTCCCATGCCACAAAATTTTGGTTCTCATGCCACAAAACCAAAACTTGGCTTTCATGCCACAAAAATTGCCTCTCATGCCAAAAACTGTCTTCCATGCCACAAATAAAATTGTGGCTCCTATGCCACCAAAATTCGGCTTTCATGCCATTCAAAATTCGGTTTTCAAATCATCAAAAAATTGGGTTTTTTGCCACAAAATCTGGCTTTCATGCCCAAAAATAACCTTTTGACAAAGGACTTTCACAAAATGACAACCTTTTGATCAAATTTTCAAACAAACATTCCCATCCAACTTTTACTTACTTTCATTAAAAAAGAATTTAAGTGAAACGAAGGAATACAAAAAAGAAGGTGCAAAAAAAAAAAAAAAATGTTTATACATGGGGGTACCAGAAGAAAAGAAGAAAAAGTTTGTTACAAATCAGGAGGCTAGTCCAACATGGTCTTCAGCCAAAGACTTAGCTCCTCAAGCAAACTCTTGGCCTTAGCCTCCAAAGCTTCCAGGCAGCATTTCTTCAGGATTTTCCCATAAAAAGCAGTAGGCCGTCGCGATCCATCTTCAGCACATGGAAGCTCTTCCCAGAGAATTTTCCATTGTTCATATTCCTGAGTCTTCCTCCAGAGATTTCTTTCAACCTCCTCAACTTAGCGAATGAGAGTCCTCTCTCTATCACGAGCTTTCAAAATAGCAGTCCACTTGGCAGCGGCTTGTTCTTCCAACGGCTCAAGGCGCTGTTTGTCCTCAATGACCTCCCTGTCAAGACGGTGCTGGTCCTGTGTCAACTCGATGATAGCCAACTCGGTGATGTTCCTCTCCCGAACGAGCTGCTTCCGAGTCTGCGAGATCTCATTTAGTTCAGATTTGATCTTGCTAGAAGGCTTTAAAAACATCTCGTTGAAGAAGTCACCATTTGGAAAGCTCTTGGTCTCATTCCACTTGTTGCCTAGAGCGATGACTTCATCAACAAAAGCCTTGGCATCTGTAATGTCCAGACCGACCTCTTCGATATCAGCAAGAATGTCCTGCACATGCTTAACCATGCCGAAGCCAGCCTCCAAATGGCCAGATGAGAGAGTCTCGACCCATGAGCTCAAAACTCTCTTCAACACCTTCCTCACAAACTAACGGGATGGTTCAGATGAAGCCTCGCCATGCTCCCTTGGTCGACTGCCCGTGTCAGGCACCGTTGGGAGAGTAATCAAGAGGCTCTTTCCAATCAGAACCGCTGGGGAAGGAATATCAGCATGTGGACTCGCCTCTGCCTCATCGAAACTAGTAGAAGAAGTCCCTACCCCTAGATCAGCCGCGGGCACCCCCTGCTCTGGCTCTGGGAATGATAGAGGAACTTCTCTTGACACCTCACAACCTGCTACTGAAAGATGAAAAAGGTATGAATATGATCTTGTCAAAAATCAAAATATCAAGATTATCACTACAAAGGACCTTCTTCGACAATTGGTGGAATACTTTCTGCCTCCGTGAGCACATCCGAAGCATTGTCAAAAGTTGCATCCATAGATGGCTTGAAGTCGTCAAAATCCTCTGGCAGGTCAGCTGGCAAGAAACAAATACATGTCAGCAAGTGGCAGTAAAGAAAAATAAAAAGAAAAAAGAAGTCATACAAGGTGGAGATTATGGATCTACTTCAGACTCTCTGGGTTCTTCCTTAGATGCCACGACTGGATCCGTCACCGCCTCATCGGCCGGAACCTCAAGCATCACCAAGCCATCATCTCCTGCTGCCGGCATAAAAAATTGAAACTGGCATAATTCCAACATTAGAAGATGACTCTTGTTGTCTTCTGATGTGAGCTTCAAACTCCAAAGGCTGCAACCTTGCAGGTATGTCATTCCATACCGTCCAATTCCTTTTCATAAAAAACTCATGCATTTACATAAATCTTCATGCATTTGGAATTAAGAAGCCTTTTCCAAAATCTGACCAATGCCAACCCAAATTTGGTCAAAATCAAACATTGTTCAAATCAAAATCCATGTTGATTGAACATCGAGCCTTAGCCTCTCTTTCTTGATATCATTCACTCAAAAATGCATATGCATATTGTCTTGCATTAAAACATCATTTGCATTGTGAGGAAAAGAAATGCCAAAAAAAAAAAAAACAGGGAAAAAGAAAAATAGGAAAGGCAAAAAAATGGTCAAGTGGCCACACAAGAAAGAAAAAAAAAAGAAAAAGAAAAAAAAAGAACAAAAAAAAACTGTAAAAAAAAAACAGAGAGAAACCGTGAAAGAGAAAGAAAAAGAGAAAGACAAGAAAAAAAATAAAGAATAAAAAAAGAAGAAAGAAAAAAAAACGTGTGAAAAAAAAAAAGAATAAAAGTGAAAAAAAAAAGGAGAGAAAGAAAAAGAAAAGGAACAGAAAGAAAGAAAGCACTTTTCTATTTCTACATGGAGTTTCTTAAGAAAAAAAAAAGAAACTTACTTGCAGACATTGATGGAGAAGGAGGAAGAACTAGAAGATCCTTGAAGAAGAAGAAGAATTCTTGATCTTGGAGCATTCTTGAAGATTTTTTTGCAAAAAGAGAGCAATAGCAAATAGAGATCCAACCTCCTTGCTTTTATAGAAGAAAGCAAACCAAAAGAGGAAAGAAGGAGAAAAGAAAGGAGGTAAGTGCTACAAATTAGCAAACTTCCTAAAAGAAAGGGATCATGTGATATTCTTTCCCAATGAGGAGATCTTTTGAGGAATTCTCCCCAAAAAGAGAGGGATTATGAGAAACTTTCTCCCAAAGAAAGATATTTTGAGAAAATCTCTCCCAAAATCAAAGAAACTTGAGAGATTCTCTCCAAATAAAAATATTTTTAGATATTCTCTACCAAAAAGGGATATCTTTAGATATTCTTTACAAAAATGACACCACATGAGATCTAAGCCATCTTTAAAGCTTAAGGTCCCACGGGCTAGCCCACATGAGCCAGGTTTGACCACTTAGGCACTAAAATTGGCTTTTAGTCAAAATCCCTCTTACCAAGAGCATACAAAAATGGTTCCACGCCTCCTTTGAGTTGATTGGACCAACACAAAAAAATTCAAGCCTCATGAGTTTCCAAAACTCCAAACCATCCCACCTCATGAGCCAAATTAAGCCAAAACCTTGAAATTGACATTCCACAAAAAACCCAAACAACTCCAATGGACCCAAAATTGTCCCAAAGAGTGACCAAAAAACCAAATCATGGTCTCCTAACTTGCTACATACAGTACGTGGTCTCTCACTGCCATAAAATTTCCTTGGAAACTCAAAAGGCTACTCTATCAAAGAAAAATGCTCAGAGATTCTTGGCCAAGTTAGAAGTTCTCCTTCACAGTTTTCTTCGAGGCACATCGACTGCAAAAGCTGTGCAAAGCGTCGCTGTACCTCGAGGGGGCATTTGTTGACACCAAAAATGTCACTTTGCCTCCTCAACATCAAAAGCTACATGGAGCCGCATCCTACTACAAACAGGCAAAGTTGTTTCAAGCAGTATATCTCGTTAGAATCAAACAAAAACTGCAGGATCCTTCAAAATAGCCAAAAGAAGGGTACACATGAAGTTTCGGGCCATTTTGACACCATTTGGCCTAACTTTAATCCTCCAACGGCTGAGCAGGAGCTCCAGGTGGCGACAGTGACGAAGACATCATATCTTCCATTGGGCCTATGGATGGTCTCAAAATACCCCCAAAAGACTCCACGTTGAATTTCAAGTCAAACCGACACCGTTTGACCCGCCATCAACTCTCGAACGGCGAAATCAAGCCTCTCGGCGGCAAGAACCTCTGATGCCGCCACTCATCAAAGAAAGCACATGAGTAGCTTCTACATGCTTTCAAAGGGCTGCACATCAAATTTCAGGTCATTCCAACGACGTTTGACCAGGTTTTGACGCTTCGAAGCAAAATAAGCCTACCCACGGCGGAGCTCCCCGGGGCCATGGCACCCAAATCGGAGCTAATGGATCATCTCAAAATGACTCCAATAGGCTCGCTGTCAAATTTCAGGTCAATCGGACATCGGTTGACCGTACATCAAAGCTCGACATCTTACGCACGGTGAAATCAAGTCCAGCATCGACGGGACCCCAAACGGCATCAAAATTCAAATAAAAGCCATGGTTGGTCCTATCTAATGGTCAGGAATCTTCACCTCAAATTTCAGGTCATTCCGACATCATTTGACCTAGTTTTAACTCTTGGCGGAAAATCGGCTACAAAGCCTTCGGCTTTTCCAAAAGTAGGAAACTTTGTGGTCTGATTAGCACAGCTTCTCGACAGGTTTCTTTAGAGGAATTAAGCCAATAAATGAAGAGAAATGTCAAAGAAAATACAGGAGAAAAAAGAAACAAAAAAGCCTGAAAAACGGCCGAGAAACGGCAACCGAAAAAGGGGCAAAAGCCCCATGGTCGCCGGCGACCATGGGTGCATGGTCTCCGGCGACCCTAGAAATCCGGATCGCCAGATTTTCGTTGAAAGTGCCGTTTTTCCGATTCTTTTCGCGTTTCGCGATGTTTGGGCCCTTGTGATTTTCTCAAATTCTGATTTTTTGAGGCATGATATCTGTCGATCTTTGTCAACATCACAGATCCGCCATCAAAATCATTTGATCATCATCGGACACTTCATAATCGCCAACCGGCCGACTAAGAAAGCACAATTTTCTACCAAACCGATCGTGAAATCGACTGGACAGATGTTGCCGGCCCATTGGTACCAACCAATGTTTGAATTTGCATCGTCATCCGATATCAAACAACATGCGGATCCATCGATGATCATCGCAAGAAGAACTCCAAAAGACGCGGCACGGCCCGCGACTCTTCAAGCAACTCAACGACAAATTAATGCTATTAATTGACCCATTTATGACAAGTTAATACGGTCATTTACTCATTATTCTGGACTGCCCAATCAGAAGCAAGCAAATGGGAGTTATAAGTCTAATTAATCATGACAATTAACCATATAACTCCTATCATTAAGGAGATTAATCATGATAATTAATCATGAAACTCCCATCATCATGGAGATTAAATGCCCATTATTCTCCATCGGCCAATCAAAATCCAAGAAAAAGGAGTTACAAAATTATGAAATTAATACTTGTAACTCCTCCCATCATGGAGCATTAATGCAATCAATGCCCATAAACCCTCCTAATGGCTAACAAAAGCCTATAAATAGGTGTCATTCCAAAGGGAAAGGGTCCTGAAAAATTATCCTGAAAAGTCTCTGCATAAAGAAGCTCTCTCACTCTGAAGAAACTCTGTTGCAAACACTACAAGGTGATTGAAGTCCTTTGGGGGGCCACCCCCCAAGGTTTCCACTCTCCTTCTATTCAACATGGCCTAGACGCGGCTTTTCAGCCCATCTACCCAGATTTTTATTGGATATAGGACCTTCCATTGGTCCTTGTCCTCTAAAAATCCGGGGTCCAAGCCAAGCCAAGTGAACTAAAGCATTAAGTGTTCTCATCTGAAGGACGATGGCGGAGTCCACACATGACTCGCGACCGTCGATCTGAACGAGTCCCCACAATCTCCTAAGAAGTCAGATCCCTCTTTCTTCCTCTTCTATTGTATTTTGTATTTTTTAAAGAGACAAAAAAATCACAATTCTTGTCTTTCACTATTGATAAGATTTGTAGATCGCTTTTCATGGAAAAATCGCCTTCTACGGTACAAGACTGCCTTTCACGGCAAACTAAACAAAATCCCCTCTCATGGCATTTTAAAATCTTGTCTCTTTCTTTAAATATATGTGCAATGGAAAGTTAGAAAAAAAGTTTGATTTCCTTTCTACTTGTGAAGGTGAATCTCCGGATCACCATTTCGAATTCCAAGTAGAATAGAAAATTTGGCATACCGGTACAAAATGTTGATGCTCGCTATTTTCTTCGCCCCGGCGGACCCAGGGCGGAGGAAGGCAAGAAAAACCAGGTCCATCAGCCGTCGCGATCCATCTTCAGCACGAGGAAGCTCTTCCTAGAGAATTTTCCATTGCTCATATTCCTGAGTCTTCCTCTTTAGATTGCTTTCAACCTCCTCAACTTGGCGAATGAGAGTCCTCTCTCTATCACGAGCTTTCAAAGTAGCAGCCCACTTGGCAGCGGCTTGTTCTTCCAATAACTCAAGGCGCTATCTGGCCTCAGTGACCTCCCTGTCAACACGGTGTTGGTCCCGTGTCAACTCAATAATAGCCAACTCGGTAACGTTCCTCTCCTGAACGAGCTACTTTCGAGTCCGCGAGATCTTATCCAGTTTAGATTTGACCTCGCTAGAAGGCTTCAAAAACATCTCGTTGAAGAAATCACCATTTGGAAAGCTCTTGGTCTCATTTCACTTATTGCCTAGAGCAATGACTTCATCAACAAAAGCCTTGGCATTTGTAATGGCCAAACCGATCTCTTCGCTATCAGTAGGAATGTCCTGCACATGTTTAACCATGCCAAAGCCAGCTTCCAAATGGCTAGATGAGAGAGTCTCTACCCATGAGCTCAAAACTCTCTTCAACACCTTCCTCGCAAACTGACGGGATGGCTCAGACGAAGACTTCCCATGCTCCGTTGGTCGACTGCCCCATGTCATGCACCGTTGGAAGAGTAACAAAAAAACTCTTTCCAATCGGAGCCGCTAGAGAGGGAATATCAGCATGCGGACTCGCCTCTACCTCATCAAAACTGGTAAAAGAAGCCCCTACTCCTAGAGCAGCCGCGGGCAACCCCTGCTCTGGCTCAAAGAAGGATGGAGGAACTTCTCCTGTCACTTCACAACCTGCAAATGAAAGATGAAAAAGGTATAAATATGATCTTGTCAAAAATCAAATATCAAGACTATTATTACGTACCTTCTTCGACGACCGGCGGAATGCTTTCTACCTCCATGAGCTCGTCCGAAGCATCGTCAAAAGTTGCATCCATGGATGGCTCGAAGTCGTCAGAATCCTTTGGCAAGTCAACTGGCAAGAAGCAAATACATATCAGCAAGTGGCGGTAAAGAAAAAGAAAAAGAAAAAAGAAGTCATACCAGGTGGAGATTCTGGATCTACTTCAGACTCTCTGGGTTCTTCCACAGTTGCCACGACCGGATTCGTCACTGCCTCATCGGCCGGAACCTTAGGCATCACCAAACCATCATCTTCTGCCAAAAGAAAGAAAG
This sequence comes from Persea americana, assembly GCA_029852735.1. Classification (NCBI taxonomy): domain Eukaryota; kingdom Viridiplantae; phylum Streptophyta; class Magnoliopsida; order Laurales; family Lauraceae; genus Persea; species Persea americana. Next base: position 35,529,256 of record CM056813.1, read on the forward strand.
CAATAGATTAAAACAAAAGCCTCATAAAAGAAAGAAGCGGAAAAAGAGAGAAGGAGGGTCATACCATCACTGCTGATCTTTTCTCCTCTGCTCCTCTTCTCCAGAGGCTCATCGTCGTCCCCTGATGCTTCTTCAGCAATGGTGGAGGGGACTTCCAGATCAGGAGAGTTTTCGTGCTGTCTCTTACTTCGGCGTTGCCCTCTTCTCCTCTTGCTCCAATGGGACGAAGTACCCGCCCCACCATCAAAATCGAGCCTCTCGCCAGAGTCCTCACTGGATGGTCTGCTGTTGCCAGTAGACTCCATGGAAGCCTTTGCTCACTCTGCTTGTATCCAAGCAGCGACCTCAACCTCCTCCTCTGCGAGTTGTTCCAATACCTCACTAGGTATCTCTTGTGCAGCTCCCGGTCTGATGACGTCCTGATCCTTCAGAAAGCCTATTTCGTGCTTTCACCTGAAAGGAAAGCCAAAACTTCCTCCCGGCAGATGCCATCTGATTTCCCAAGACCCTTCCCGGAGGACTGCTTTACATCAAGCTCCTTCTTGGAAAGCCCCCGATACACTTAAAAGCTCTTCATGAACCACTTCGTGAAGCCAGCAGTCTGGAAAGTGGGCAACTCAGGATAGGAAATCATGGCAGTAGTGTCTTCTACACTATAGAAGGCCCATGCATTCCTCCCGTCCTGCAGACATCCAAAACGCTTCACCTTGCTTGAAGGCGCTCCAACAACGCCTTGGGAGAAGCCGAACTGCAAGGCAAAACGCGAAGGAACATACGGCTGGATGTCGACGAAAAGATGTCTACGGTACACCATCGTGCCGACACGTATGTTGAAAAGCCACGTTTTCTCCGAGTTTGTCAAAGAATAATGTCAACCCAACCCTAGCCTGGTCGAATCACGGGAGACACCAAAATCAAAAGCCTTCTTCCGTAAGCCCGGAGAAAGCTTCACTGAAGACTGGCCCATCTCGACATCCCAGAATCGTCGGATCCTCAAACAGGCAGATAAAAGAGATTCAGAAACAGGCTTCCCTCTAGCCAACCGAATCATAAAAGGGTCATCATCCTGTGCAGCGCCCAATCGGTGGAAACCGGGACAGTGGTATACATATCACGAAAAGAAAATATGGGCTGAAAATACCCTGTTCATGTGAAGCCTAAGCCGAACCAGGAAAGCAGCAGCCTGTAGTGCCGTACACAAATAGGAGTAAAGAGCAAGCACCAAAGCAAGCCGCTCTCCAAACGCCATCTGACAAGCCGGAAAAATGCAATGCGGCCTGATGTGCATACCATCTCCTCTAGCAAAAACAGCCTCACCAAGCCAATAAGTGAGGTAAACAGCGAGATCTCTTCCCAGTGCAATGTCAGAATGAACGGCGTCTGTGCTTGCGAAGTGTTCCTTAAAATTTTCTCGGATCGCGGAGATCTTCTTCGAATCCAGTTTTTTAGCCCTGGCCTCTTGGGTCGTACTCTCAGAAGACTCCCCACTGTCAAAGAAGCTGGAAGACAAAGAGCCACCACTCTTCCAACTGCTACACCGGACTTTCGAGCCCGCCTTCTCCTTCAAAAAGTCGTAGAAGGCGACGAGCTGAAAGTACAAAAGCCTGAACTCCTCAGACTGCTCCTCAAGAACACTGTCAATAGGCATGAACCCTTATAGAGTTTGCCGAGGATAGGTAGCCCCGGTGATGGCGCTCAATTCCTTTAAAGAAAAGCCAATCTCACCGTTCGTAACAACGGAGGTGTTGGTTTGTGGAAGGAACGACTCCAGCATGGCCATGAAGGCCTCATCAGAGAAAACCACGGTTTACCGAAAAGCGCGAACCGCATAAAAAATCTCAACCTCTTTCAGAATGGCACCACCAACCTACAGGATGTGATCAGTCCACGACTCCCAGTTCAAGTCAGCACTGGAACGGCCTCGAAGTCGAAAAGGCTTCACCCAATTGCTGCCATCGCCCTTGAATATACTGAGGCCCACCGGTCTCAAATCAACCAAAGGGTGATCTGAACCTTGGTAGCCGCTGGCCGTCATTAACATGTCCATATGGGTAGGCGGCTTTTCTGCAAAACCAAAAGGGCCGCCAACGAAAACCCCGGTCTTGATCACGTTTGTCCTCTTCACCCAGCTTGGAGGATCTTCCCTCTTTGAGCATGTGGAGGAAAGGCTCATGATCAAGATAGTCCGATCAAAGGTCGACTGGGTAGAAACAGTTCTCTTCTCACCATCAACTAAGTAAGAGAACTGAAAACATCTCCTTTGGTATGTCAAATCGTCGAGGACTGCATCACCAAAGAAGAAGGTGGGCTTGGGCACAATGCTCTGATCGTCCGTGACCCAAGGACGGTTGCTTACCATAATCTTATAAAACTCCTCATCCTTAAGGGCGATCAAAGGTTGCCCCATCTCATCTCGGTTGAGCGAGTCACACTCTTTCAAGTTCCTTTCAACATACTGGACCTCCTCCCAGGCCTGCTGTACGACCACATTAGAAGATCTGGTAGAACGACAAGGCGCATCAGTGGCAGGCTCCTTACCCTTGTTTGTTCTAGAGGAACTACCTGCAAAGGATGGAATGAGAGAAAATCAATCATCAAAATGACAGAATTTTGCTAAAAAATTCTAGCGAAATTTTGGCATGGTCCCAAGGAAATTCCGACGAAAAGGAAAGTACCCCGAAAAAGAAAAGGAGCTTGAAGATGGGCCCTACATCGCTGCAAGCTCATAATCAATGGAAAGTTCTCGAAGAAGGCTTGGACTCAAACATTGCTGCAAGATCAAACCAAATCTTCTCAAATATCCGCAAGATTGGAAAATGGCTCAACATTGCTGCGAGCTCCAGAATCCGAAACTTGCAAAGCTCCTCAAAAGATCCCCGTAAGACCAAGAAAGGGCTCAACATTGCTGTGAGCTCCAAATCCTAAGACTTGCAAAAGATTTTCAGGTGTGCGCTATCATACTTTCAATTCCATTTTCTAAAAAAAAATGCATAGAAGGAAAGTTGTTATGCATAAGCGTCTCGAAATCCGGGATAGAAAGAAAAAAAAAGAGAGAAGAAAAGAATCTTTTTCAAAAACAAATGAAGAAGAAAAAAAAAGAGGGTAGGCCACGTGGCCGTACGGTCACATAAAAAAAGAGAAAAGAAAAAATAAGAAAAAAAAACACGGTAAAAAAAAAAGAAGGAGAGAAACCGTGAAAGAAAAAAAGAAAAAAAGAAGAAGAAGAAAAGAAAGAAAAAGAAAAAAAAAGAAGGAAAAAACGTGTGAAACAAAAAAAAACAAAAGAAAAGAAAGCACGTGAAAGAAAGGAAAAAAAAAAAGAAAGAAAAAGAAAAGAAAAGGAAAGAAAGAAAACTTTTTTCTATTTCTACATGGGGTTTCTTAAGAAGAAAAAAACTTACTTGAAGCCATTGATGGAGAAGAAAAAGAAAGAGCTTGAAAATCCTTAAAGAAGAAGGAGAGTTCTTGATCTTGGAGCATTCTTGAAGATTTTTGCAAAAAAAGAGCAATAGCAACAAGAGATCCAACCTCCTTGCTTTTATAAGAGAGAGCAAACCAAAAGAGGAAAGGAGGAGAAAAGAAAGAAGGTAAGTACTACAAATTAGCAAACTTCCTAAAAGAAAGGGATCATGGGATATTCTTTCCCAAGGAGGAGGTCTTTTGAGAAATTCTCTCCAAAAAGAAAGGGATTATGGGAAACTTTCTTCTAAAGAAAGATATTTTGAGAAAATCTCTCCCAAAATCAAGAAAACTTGAGAGATTCTCTCCAAGTAAAATATTTTTAGATATTCTCTACCAAAAAGAGATATGTTTAGATATTCTTTACAACAATGACACCACATGAGATTTAAGCCATCTTTAAAGCTTCAGGTCCCATGGGCTAGCCCATATGAGTCAGGTTTGACCACCTAGGCACTAAAAGTGGCTTTTAGTCAAAATCCCTCTTACCAACAGCATACAAAAATGGTTCCATGCCTCCTTTGAGTTGATTGGACCATACAAAAAAAAAATCCAAGCCTCATGAGTTTCCAAAAATCCAAACCATCCCACCTCATGATCCAAATTAAGCCAAAATCTTGAAATTGACATTCCACAAAAACCTAAACCACTTCAATGGACCCAAAATTGTCCCAAATACTGACAAAAACCAAACCATTGTCCCCTAACTTGCCACATACAGCTTGTTAGGTCACAAGGCCAAAACCAAAAACCAAATCCTGGTCCCCTAACTTGCCATATACAGGTTGTTAAGTCACAAGACCAAAAATTAAAATCCAAAATCCGACCCCCTAACCTGCCACATACAGCTAGTTAGGTCGCAAGGTCAAAAGCCAAAAACCTTCTTGATCGCCTGATGCGCCACATAAAGCCTTTTAGGTTCACAACTTCAAAAAGAAAAATTCCAAAACCCAAAAACCCAATCCAAATATCATTTTCAAAATTTTGCCTTGAGATAGTACGTGGTCACTCTCACTGCCATAAAATCCCCTTGGAAACTCAAAAGGCTACCTATCAAAAGAAAAATGCTCAGAGAATCTTGGCCAAGTCAGAAGTTCTCCTTCAGAGTTTTCTTCGAGGCACATCAACTGCAAAAGCTGTGTAATTCGTCGCTGTACCTCGAGGGGGCATTTGTTGACACAAAAAATGTCACTTTGTGTCGCGACCCCGGACCGATACCCGGGACCGCGACGGTGTGGTGTGGATAATGAACTACTCCTTAACAACGATTATACATTTATTTAATTTCCCACAGGTTTCCGCGGTGAGGATTCCACATACACTCATAGGACATTTACATTGGTGCGGAAGCGTGTAGCAAATCAAACTCTTAATCCTTCTCATCAAATAAGACTGATGATACACAAGTATGACATGATGTCAGAGTGAGCAATGATCTCATTAGCATTCCCAAAATATGAAGTTAAAGTTTAAACAAAAGATCAAGTTAAATTAACATTCCCCAAAAATAATGGCCAACAAAGGCCAGTACAACCAAAAGTAAAATCAGTAATCAGTCTATAATCTCCCAAAATGTTCGCAGCTCAAAGCTAAACCGAATGTCTACATGACATCGTCAGCTTGCCACTCTACTAATCGTTGCGGTTCATCAACCGCCCCCTCTGGCTCCTCCTCAAAGGCAATAACGGGAGCTGGACCTGAGTACCACAAAAATGGGTCAGACACGACGGTCTGGCAGGTGGGTGAATAGATAATACCAAGAAAGAAATCGAAGCATATCATAGACATAACGAAAACTGTCATAAAACAGGATGCATGGTTCATTTAAAGTACAGATGCAATATAAATCATGTGGGGTATTCAAGGTACAGAAACTGACTAAAGCTAAATCCTCTCCATCACTAAGGTGATGAGAGCACATTCAGTGCGTTGGGCTCGAGCACACGAAGTGACGAGAACCAACATTATATACATATACATATACATATAGCTAGGCAAGACCACGGCCGCGGAACCGGGTAACGGGACAGGACAGGATCCAAGTTGCAACTGGCGGGAGCACAAGGGGGAGGCCCAAGTCAGTTGATCAGACTGACAAGGACGTCCAAGCTTAGTGGTGCCGACTCATAGGTTACATGAGAAATCAAAACGTATACAAAACATATCAGTGTAAAACATTCGGGTAAGCGGGGCATGGTGCTCGTAGGCACACATTTCACGTTATTATCTGTTCATGCATAAACGGGGCTGGCAGGACATATCAGGCGTATAAATCAAAATTTGGGTAAAACAATGCAATGAATCCTTATATCATTAAGGATTATATATTGGGGCATCCATATTCAAACGGCATGTATAAGGATCTTGTATGTCTATATTACCCTTAGTGTGGTACTCGAATGATAGAGGACATACTAAGTTTCTTTATGCACGTTGATGAATCTAAAAGTCCCAATACCTTTTCCGAAATGGTGTTTCTTTCTATGTCAGTCTCCTTATGTCATCCCCTTGGCCTTTCCAAGGTGGTAGGGCATCAGAACAACCCATCCAACCCTTTAAATACCATATCTGAAACCAATAGAAAAGACTCAGGAACTCTGGGTAAAACTCGGTCACCTGGCGGTTAGCCGCCGATGTGATCGGCGGTTAGCCGCTGTCTGACCGCGGGGCTGACCGCGGTTCACCCTGCTAAAATGTAGCATTCTGTGTTTCTAACCGCGCATCTCGGCTACCTTGCGGTCACAGGGTTTTTGATTGGCGGTTAGCCGCGAGCTGACCACGAGGCTGACCGCGGTTCGCCAGACAAAACACAGCATTCTGTGTTTCTAACCGCATCTGGGTCGGCTAGCCGCCGGTCACCTGTCGGCTAGCCGCCAAGGTGACCGCCCGCTGACCGCCCAGCTGCGGGAACTACACATCAGGTGCAGATTTCAGTCCTTTCTTTCCCAAACCATTTCACCTCAACTCAAACCATTTTCTAGCATGAAATGGGTCTATTCCCTTCCATTTAACATTTAATTCTTTCCACCAACCACCATTCCATCTATGCATTTAATTCTCCTACCAATACAAATCTCATTCGATGCAAGTACAAATATCATTTAAGAGGTTTATAATGACCAAAATAAACTTTGATGATGAATGCATATATTCTCATAAAACTAACTAAGGGAGAAACCATGTCAATAAATACATTTCTAAAAGCATTATGAAACATAATGAACCAAATAAAATAGGAATAGTAAAAATTCCACATTTTCAATAAAATAAGAACTTATTCAAATCGAATCCATTCATCCACTTGCCTTGGTCTCCAAAGTATGCTAGTCAAGCTCTAATCCACTATCAAGCTCAAAATCTACAATCTACACAAAAATCCCCAAAATACATCATTACAACCCTAGAATGTCAAAATCAAGAAATAGATGGAGATAGCTTCCAATAATCATGGTGAAGCACCTCCATGGCTAGAAGACTACACAACCAAGAGATGAGAAGAAGAACTTACATGAAGAGTCCTCTAATGGCAAGAGTTTTCTCAAAAGATAGCTTGGAATGGAAGGTTCTCTCAAAAAAAGATATCAAGAGGAAGCTCTCATGGAGGGGAAGAAGATTACCATCTCCATTTTGCCTTTAGCAATAGATTTGAAAGAGATTGAGAGATGGAGAAGCAAGGAGCAAGGTAAGTTGAAGAGAACCCTAGGGCTGGGCTGGGATTTCTTGTTCTCAAGAAAGTTGCAAGAAGAGGAAGAGAGGGAAAAGGACTCCTCCTTATATAGATAATGGCAAGGGGTCCCACAACTTAAAAATCCAATTGGGCTAAAACATCGCTCTACGGGCTTTGGACGGATTCGACGAAGAAGGAAGAATTGATCGTCGAAATTTCTACGTTCCAAAAAGTATATATTTTACGAGTTTCGGAGACATTGAAAATTAGTGTCCAGATTTTGTGTAAAAAGACTGTTTTACCCCTATCAATGGCAAAGTAGGGTTTAGAGGTCTCGAATGGAAACGGAGCAAATACAAAAGTTGTCGGGAATCATAAAACACATTGAACGGAGTAATTTACAGATTTCCAGAATTATTAAATAGATCCTAAAACTAATCGAGACACAATAAAAGGAACCCCCAAAGGGCCCCACTAGATCAAAAGAGTTCCCAAAATTATTCAAAGCTATAAAAAGCTATTCTAATCCAGATTTAACCCATTTCCACTAATCTCACTTATAGATAAGTCACGTCTTAATTAATCACTAAAAGGAAACTCTCGGGGCGGGGTCTTACATCCTCCACCCCTTAGGGCATTTGGTCCACCAAATGAAATAAAATAACTAACCTCGGGTAGTAGATGCGGATACTTCTTCTGAACTTGATCCCGTAATTCCCACGTTGCCTCTTCAGGTCCGTGATTTTCCCAGAGCACTTTCACCCATTGTATAGTCCTTGTCCTCAGTTCTTGTTCCTTCGTATCGATGATCTGAATAGGCTTCTCGACATAGGTGGCATCTTCTCTGATCTCTAAGGGTTCATGACGGAGTACATGTGACGGGTCGGGGACGTACTTTTTCAACATAGACACATAGAACACATTTTGCACGCCGGAAAGCTCAGGTGGTAAGGCCAATCTGTAAGCCACGTCGCCAATCTTGCTCACGATATCATAGGGTCCAATGTATCTCCGAGATAATTTGCCTCTCTGTCCGAATCTCAAAGTTCCTCTAGTAGGTGACACCTTCAAGAAAACCTTATCTCCTTCCTTAAAATGTAAGTCCCTTCGATGAGAGTCTGCATAACTCTTCTGTCTACTCCGGGCTACTTTCAGACGTTCTTGGATCAACTTGACTTTGTCACTGGTTTCACTCACCATAGTCGGTCCATGAAAACTGCGAATACCTACTTCTTCCCAACAAACTGGAGTTCTACATCTCCTACCATACAATGCCTCAAAAGGCGCCATCCCAATGCTCGAATGATAACTGTTGTTGTAAGCGAATTCGCAAAGCGGTAGGGTCTCATCCCATGAGTCTTGAAATCTAGTACACACGCTCGAAGCATATCTTCAAGGGTCTGAATTGTTCTTTCCGACTGACCATCTGTTTGTAGGTGATACGCTGTGCTGAACTGAAGCTTCGTTCCCATAGACTCATGCAAAGTCTTCCAAAATCTCGAGACGAATCTGCTATCTCTGTCCGAAGTAATGGAGACTGGCTGCCCATGACGACTGACAATCTCGTTAACAAACAACTCTGCGAGAGGTAGCATATGCATTTTCTCTCCGGTCTTCATAGGAATAAAATGAGCTGATTTGGTAAGACGGTCCATAATGACCCATATGGAGTTGTTCCCTTTTCTGGTCCTTGGCAATCCCGAGATGAAATCCATGGTGATATGTTCCCACTTCCACTCCGGGATCTCTAATGGTTGCAATAACCCTGGAGGTCTCTGATGCTCTGCCTTCACCAACTGACACGTCATACATCGGGAAACGAATGCTGCTATTTCCCTCTTCATGTTGTTCCACCAAAATCTGCCCTTCAAGTTCTGATACATCTTCGTGCTACCCGGATGCATAGAGTACTTCGTACTGTGCGCCTCTGTCATAATATCATTCTTCAAATCTTCAATGTTGGGCACGCATAGACGATCACGATAGAATAAGACTCCATCCACAATACGAAAATCAGGACGTTCTGCTATATGCTCTGAAATCTTGGCCAACTCAGGATCTTGCAATTGGTTGTCCTTGATCTTCCGAATGAACGAGGGTTCAGACACTGACATGTTGGCTAACATCACTCCCTCGCTTAGGGGCTGAAAATCTACCCCCAACTCTTCAAATTGCTGAAAGAAGCACGTAACTCTTAGGCTTGCCACACTTGCTGACTTCCTACTCAAGGCATCGGCTACTACATTTGCCTTTCCCGGGTGGTACTTGATCGAAAAATCATAATCTTTGATATATTCCATCCATCTTCTTTGTCTCATATTCAACTCCTTCTGAGAGAACAAATACTGTAAGCTGCGGTGATCGGAGTGGACTTCGAATTTCTCTCCGTAGAGGTAATGTCTCCACATCTTTAGTGCAAAAACGACCGCTGCTAACTCCAGGTCATGCGTTGCATAGTTCTTCTCGTGGTCCTTCAACTGACGGGATCCATAAGCAACGACTTTTCTATCTTGCATCGACACACAACCGAGTCCTACATTCGACGCATCTGTAAAAATGGTGTAACCGCCGCTCCCAGATGGTAAAGTGAGGACGGGTGCTGATGTTAATCTCTTTTTCAACTCTTAGAAGCTGGCCTCGCATTGGTCTGTCCACACATAAGGCGCATTCTTCCTGGTCAACCTCGTCAATGAAGCTGCAATCGACGAAAATCCTTGCACAAATCTTCGATAGTAACCCGCCAATCCAAGAAAACTTCTGATTTCTGACGCGTTCTTCGGTCTTTCCCACTTCACAACTGCATCTATCTTGGCTGAGTCCACAGATAATCCTTCTTTGGAAATGATATGACCTAAAAATGCGACTTCTTCAAGCCAAAAATCGCACTTAGAGAGCTTCGCATACAATTGATTGTCTTTTAGGAGTTGCAATGCTATCCTCAAATGCTCTTCATGTTCTTCTCTAGACTTAGAGTACACCAAAATGTCATCAATAAACACCACTGTGAATTGGTCTAAGTACTCAGCGAATATTTTGTTCATCAAAGCCATGAATACTGCTGGTGCATTCGTCAGTCCAAATGGCATCACTAGAAACTCATAGTGTCCATATCTCGTCCGGAACGCTGTCTTCGATACATCTGAATCTCTAACTCTCAGCTGATGATAACCGGATCTTAGATCGATCTTCGAAAAGTAAGCAGCACCTTGCAATTGGTCAAACAATTCATCTATCCTTGGCAACGGATACTTGTTCTTGATGGTAGCTTGGTTCAATTTCCGATAATCAATACACATTCCCATGGAACCGTCTTTCTTCTTAACGAATAACACTGGAGCTCCCCAAGGTGAGACGCTCGGTCTAATAAAACCTTTATCCAACAATTCTTGCAACTGAATCTTCAACTCTCCTAATTCAGCTGGAGCCATTCTGTATGGTGCGATAGATATCGGAGCGGTCCCCGGTAACAATTCGATGGTGAAGTCAATCTCCCTAACAGGTGGTAAACCTGGGATTTCTTCTGGAAAAATGTCTGGGAATTCGCAAACAATTGGGACCTCCTCCACCCCTTGGGACCGTTTATCCTCCGTGATAAACGCTAAATAGCATTCACATCCACTTCTCACTAGTCTATCAGCCTTCAATGCTGAGACGAATCTTGGACAAGAATTCTTCTTCTCCCCATGGAACAAAACGCCTGCTGGGGTCTCCTCTAATTTGAACGTGAGGGTCTTATGGAAACAGTCCATCGTAGCATGGTACCCTGCTAACCAATCCATTCCTAGAATGACATCAAAATCATACATCTCCAACAAAATGAGATTCGCCGGTAACACCACATCTCCTATCTTAATAGCACATCTAGGATAATATTTCCTACACACAACTTGTTTGCCTACGGGGGTGGACACCGTCAATACATACTCAAGTTCTCTAGCAGGCATATCAATCAACTTAGAAAATTTTGGAGACAAGAAGGACTGCGTAGAGCCAGGGTCAAACAAAATCTTAGCTTCAAATCCACAAACTAGGAGTGTACCTTCCACCACGTTATCTGCCGCCTATGCATCAGCTTGGTTAATTGCATACACTTGTCCTCGCTGCTGAGGCCTGTTCTGAGCCTGTTGTTGCCTCCCTTGCTGTGCATTCCTATTCTGCTGAGGAGGACGCTGATTCTGATTCTGTCATTGCTGACGAGCTTGATGCTGTTGTGGAGGTCTATATTGTTGCTGTGGAGCCTGCTGCTGGAGTGGCCTGGGCTGGTTCTGTACAGCTAATGCATTCTGAGGTGGTGCCTGGCGCTGTGTTCCTTGTTATTGCTGATTCTGCCTGTTGTTACCTTGTCCAGCTTGTCTTGGGCAGTCTTTGAGCTGGTGTGCCATGGATCCACATCTGAAACATGCTCCCGTAATCGTACAGCATTGAGCACTCTCGTGGTTCTTACCACAGTGAACGCAAACTAGAGCATTCTGCACGTTTTGTTCATGCCTCGGTCGTTTGTTCTGATGGTTCCTTGGTTGGTGATTCTGTTGGTGAGCTGGTGCCTTTCCTTGGATCTTGAGGATCTTGTTGTTCAGGTTCTCGAATTTGTAGGCCCTTCTCACAGCCTCTTCAAAAGTGATAGGTGGTACAACACCCGTGGCATCCCTCTCAATGATCGGGTTAAGTCCTTCAAGGAACTTCGCTATCTTTTTCTCCACAGTGTCAATCGACTCGAGGGCATATCGAGACAACCTTTCGAACTTCGTGAGGCACTCTTGAACGGTCGTGTTACCTTGTACGAGCTGCTGGAATTCAATGGCCTTTTGTCTCTTCACATGTGTCGGTACATACTTGTCACCGAATTGTCTCTTGAAACTTGTCCAAGCCTCTGCGTCTGCTATGGTCCTATACTCAGCCTTGATTGTTTTCCATCATATATCCGCTAGGCCGGTGAACATGGAAGCGGTGAGTTGCACTTGCTGTCTACCGGTACATCTAAATATCTCAAAGATGTTCTCCGTATGCTCCAACCAGTCGTCTGCAGCTAATGGGTCCTCATGTCCAGTGAACTCCTTGGGACCCCTCTTCCTAAACTTTTCGTACAACGCGTTGGGATCATGTTCCCTATTGTTAATGACAATTTCAGTGCCTAGAGGTTGCGCTGGTGCCGGCTCAGGTCTCCTTTCTAACACTTCTAACAACTGCCTTTGCATCATAGCCATCTCCCTAGCATGCTCTTCATCCTTCCTGGCCGTTTGCTCTTGCAATCTGGCTTGATTTTCATTGGCTTGACGTTGCTGGTCAAGCATGGCTTGCATCATCTGTTGAAATTGATTCTGCATGTTTGGATCCGGAGTTCCGTTTCCTAGTGGCCCGGTGTGTTCACTATTGCTTGCGGTGGGATTGTCGGTTACGGGTCTTTTTCGAGGTGGCATATCACTGTAAAACAAATTGTTAGCACATAAAGTCATATAAGGGTTACACATTACTCACACGAGTCTAACTAACGAAAAGACTAACGAAAAGTCTAACGGATCCTCTCCACGTCCTTAGGATTTCTAGTTTCTTTTAATTGCCTGAAACACGTCTCGCTCTGATACCAGTCTGTCGCGACCCCGGACCGATACCCGGGACCGCGACGGTGTGGTGTGGATAATGAACTACTCCTTAACAACGATTATACATTTATTTAATTTCCCACAGGTTTCCGCGGTGAGGATTCCACATACACTCATAGGACATTTACATTGGTGCGGAAGCGTGTAGCAAATCAAACTCTTAATCCTTCTCATCAAATAAGACTGATGATACACAAGTATGACATGATGTCAGAGTGAGCAATGATCTCATTAGCATTCCCAAAATATGAAGTTAAAGTTTAAACAAAAGATCAAGTTAAATTAACATTCCCCAAAAATAATGGCCAACAAAGGCCAGTACAACCAAAAGTAAAATCAGTAATCAGTCTATAATCTCCCAAAATGTTCGCAGCTCAAAGCTAAACCGAATGTCTACATGACATCGTCAGCTTGCCACTCTACTAATCGTTGCGGTTCATCAACCGCCCCCTCTGGCTCCTCCTCAAAGGCAATAACGGGAGCTGGACCTGAGTACCACAAAAATGGGTCAGACACGACGGTCTGGCAGGTGGGTGAATAGATAATACCAAGAAAGAAATCGAAGCATATCATAGACATAACGAAAACTGTCATAAAACAGGATGCATGGTTCATTTAAAGTACAGATGCAATATAAATCATGTGGGGTATTCAAGGTACAGAAACTGACTAGATGGCAACCACACTAAAGCTAAATCCTCTCCATCACTAAGGTGATGAGAGCACATTCAGTGCGTTGGGCTCGAGCACACGAAGTGACGAGAACCAACATTATATACATATACATATACATATAGCTAGGCAAGACCACGGCCGCGGAACCGGGTAACGGGACAGGACAGGATCCAAGTTGCAACTGGCGGGAGCACAAGGGGGAGGCCCAAGTCAGTTGATCAGACTGACAAGGACGTCCAAGCTTAGTGGTGCCGACTCATAGGTTACATGAGAAATCAAAACGTATACAAAACATATCAGTGTAAAACATTCGGGTAAGCGGGGCATGGTGCTCGTAGGCACACATTTCACGTTATTATCTGTTCATGCATAAACGGGGCTGGCAGGACATATCAGGCGTATAAATCAAAATTTGAGTAAAACAATGCAATGAATCCTTATATCATTAAGGATTATATATTGGGGCATCCATATTCAAACGGCATGTATAAGGATCTTGTATGTCTATATTACCCTTAGTGTGGTACTCGAATGATAGAGGACATACTAAGTTTCTTTATGCACGTTGATGAATCTAAAAGTCCCAATAACTTTTCCGAAATGGTGTTTCTTTCTATGTCAGTCTCCTTATGTCATCCCCTTGGCCTTTCCAAGGTGGTAGGGCATCAGAACAACCCATCCAACCCTTTAAATACCATATCTGAAACCAATAGAAAAGACTCAGGAATTCTGGGTAAAACTCGGTCACCTGGCGGTTAGCCGCCGATGTGATCGGCGGTTAGCCGCTGTCTGACCGCGGGGCTGACCGCGGTTCACCCTGCTAAAATGTAGCATTCTGTGTTTCTAACCGCGCATCTCGGCTACCTTGCGGTCACAGGGTTTTTGATTGGCGGTTAGCCGCGAGCTGACCGCGAGGCTGACCGCGGTTCGCCTAACAAAACACAGCATTCTGTGTTTCTAACCGCATCTGGGTCGGCTAGCCGCCGGTCACCTGTCGGCTAGCCGCCAAGGTGACCGCCCGCTGACCGCCCAGCTGCGGGAACTACACATCAGGTGCAGATTTCAGTCCTTTCTTTCCCAAACCATTTCACCTCAACTCAAACCATTTTCTAGCATGAAATGGGTCTATTCCCTTCCATTTAACATTTAATTCTTTCCACCAACCACCATTCCATCTATGCATTTAATTCTCCTACCAATACAAATCTCATTCGATGCAAGTACAAATATCATTTAAGAGGTTTATAATGACCAAAATAAACTTTGATGATGAATGCATATATTCTCATAAAACTAACTAAGGGAGAAACCATGTCAATAAATACATTTCTAAAAGCATTATGAAACATAATGAACCAAATGAAATAGGAATAGTAAAAATTCCACATTTTCAATAAAATAAGAACTTATTCAAATCGAATCCATTCATCCACTTGCCTTGGTCTCCAAAGTATGCTAGTCAAGCTCTAATCCACTATCAAGCTCAAAATCTACAATCTACACAAAAATCCCCAAAATACATCATTACAACCCTAGAATGTCAAAATCAAGAAATAGATGGAGATAGCTTCCAATAATCATGGTGAAGCACCTCCATGGCTAGAAGACTACACAACCAAGAGATGAGAAGAAGAACTTACATGAAGAGTCCTCTAATGGCAAGAGTTTTCTCAAAAGATAGCTTGGAATGGAAGGTTCTCTAAAAAAAAGATATCAAGAGGAAGCTCTCATGGAGGGGAAGAAGATTACCACCTCCATTTTACCTTTAGCAATAGATTTGAAAGAGATTGAGAGATGGAGAAGCAAGGAGCAAGGTAAGTTGAAGAGAACCCTAGGGCTGGGCTGGGATTTCTTGTTCTCAAGAAAGTTGCAAGAAGAGGAAGAGAGGGAAAAGGACTCCTTATATATTTAATGGCAAGGGGTCCCACAACTTAAAAATCCAATTGGGCTAAAACATCGCTCTACGGGCTTCGGACGGATTCGACGAAGAAGGAAGAATTGATCGTCGAAATTTCTACTTTCCAAAAAGTATATATTTTATGAGTTTCGGAGACATTGAAAATTAGTGTCCAGATTTTGTGTAAAAATACTGTTTTACCCCTATCAATGGCAAATTAGGGTTTAGAAGTCTCGAATGGAAACGGAGCAAATACAAAAGTTGTCGGGAATCATAAAACACATTGAACGGAGTAATTTACAGATTTCCAGAATTATTAAATAGATCCTAAAACTAATCGAGACACAATAAAAGGAACCCCCAAAGGGCCCCACTAGATCAAAAGAGTTCCCAAAATTATTCAAAGCTATAAAAAGTTATTCTAATCCAGATTTAACCCATTTCCACTAATCTCACTTATAGATAAGTCACATCTTAATTAATCACTAAAAGGAAACTCTCGGGGCTGGGTCTTACACTTTGCCTCCTCAACATCAAAAGCTACATGAAGCCGCATCCTATTACAAACAAGCAAAGCTGCTTCAAGCATCATATCTTGTCAGAATCAAACAAAAATTGTAGGATCCTTCAAAATAGCCAAAAGAAGGGTACACATGAAGTTTCGGGCCATTTCGACACCATTTGGCCTAACTTCAATCCTCCAATGGCTAAGCAGGAGCTCCCAGCGGCGACGGTGTCGAAGACATCAAATCTTTGATCAAAGCCTATGGATGGTCTCAAAATACCTCCAAAAGGCTCCACGTCGAATTTCAAGTCAAACCGACACCGTTTGACCCTCCATCAACTCTCGAACGGCGAAATCAAGCCTCTCGACGGCGAGAACCTCCGATGCCTCTACTCATCAAACTAAGCACATGGATAGTTTCTACATGCTTCCAAAGGGCTGGACGTCAAATTTCGGGTCATTCTGACGACGTTTGACCCGGCTTTGACGCTTCGAAGCAAAATCAAGCCCACCGGCGGCGTAACTCCCTGGGACCATGGCACTCAAATCGGAGCTAATGGATCATCTCAAAATGACTCCAATAGGCTCCCTACCAAATCTCAAGTCAATCAAACATCGGTTGACCGCACATCAAAGCTCGACATCTTCCACATGGTGAAATCAAGGCTAGCATTGACGGGACCCTAAACGGCTTCAAATCTCATACAAAAGCCGTGGTTCGTCCTATCTATTGCTCAGGAAGCTTCCCCTCAAATTTCATGCCATTCCGACATCGTTTGACCTAGTTTCAACTCTTAGTGGAAAATCCGCTACAAAGTCTTCGGCTTTTCCAAAAATGGGAAACTTTGTGCTCTGATTTGCACGGCTTCTCGATAGATTTTCTTCAGAGGAATCAAGACAATAAATGAGAAGAAATGTCAAGGAAATATATAGGAGAAAAAAAAAAGAAGCGAAAAAACCCGAGAAACGGCGACCGAAAAGGGGGCAAATGCCCCATGGTCGCCGGCAACCATGGGTGCATGGTCGCTGGTGACCCTGGAAGTCCGGGTCTCCGGATTTCCTCTGGAACGACCATTTTTCCGATTGTTTCCGCGTTTCGCGATGTTTGGCCCCTGTGATTTTGTTAAATTCTTATTTTTTAGGCATGATAACCGTGAATCTTCGTCAACATCACGGATCCGCCGTCGAAATCATTCGATCATCATCGGACACTCCAAAATCGCCAACCTGCCAACCAAGAAAGCACACTTTCTGCCCGACCCTGATCGTGAAATCGACTGGACCGATGTTGCCGGCCCATTGGTATCAACCAATGTCTGAATTTGCATCGTAATCTGACATAAAACAACATACGGATCCATCAATGATCATCGTAAGAAGAATTCCAAAAGATGCGGCGCGGCCTACGACTCTTCAAGCGACTCGGCGACCAATTAAAGCTGTTAATTGACCCGTTTATGACAAGTTAATACGGTCATTAACTCATTATTTTGGACTGCCCAATCAGAAGCAAGCAAATGAAAGCTACAAGTCCAATTAATCATGGCAATTAACCCTGTAACTCCTATCATTATGGAGTTTAATCATGGTAATTAATCATGAAACTCCCATCATCATGGAGATTAAATGCCCATTATTCTCCATCGGCCAATCAAAATCCAAGAAAAAGGAGTTACAAAATTATGAAATTAATACTTGTAACTCCTCCCATCATGGAGCATTAATGCAATCAATGCCCATAAGCCCTCCTAATGGCTAACAAAAGCCTATAGATAGGTGTCATTCCAAAGGGAAAGGGTCCTGAAAAATTATCCTGAAAAGTCTCTGCATAAAGAAGCTCTCTCACTCTGAAGAAACTCTGTTGCAAACACTACAAGGTGATTGAAGTCCCTTAGGGGGGCACACCCCCAAGGTTTCCTCTCTTCTTCTATCCAACATGGCATAGATGTGGCTTTTCAGTCCGTCTAGCCAGATTTTTATTGGATATAGGACCTTCCCTTGGTCCTTGTCCTCTAAAAATCTGGTCTCCAAGCCAAGCCAAGTGAACTAAAGCATCAAGTGTTCTCATCTGAAGGACAATGGCAGAGTCCATACATGACTCGCGACCGTCGATCTGAACGAGTCCCCACAATCTCCCGAGAAGTCAGATCCCTCTTTCTACCTCTTCTATTGTATTTTGTATTTTTTAAAGAGACAAAAAATCACAATTCTTGTCTTTCATTATTGATAAGATTTGTAAATCGCCTTTCATGACAAAATTGCCTTCTACGGTACAATATCGCCTTTCACGGGAAACTAAAGAAAATCGCCTCTCACGGCATTCTAAATCTGTCTCTTTTCTTAAAATTTATGTGCAATGGAAAGTTAGAAAAAATTTGATTTCCTTTCTGCTTGTGAAGGTGAATCACCGGATCACCATTTCAAATTCCAAGTAAAATAGAGTATCTGGCATACCCGTACAAAATGTTGATGCTCACTTTTTTCTTCGCCCCGCCGCACCCCGGCGGACCCAGGGCAGAGGAAGGCAAGAAAAAGCCGGGACCATCAATGACGTTGGGTATCTGAGACCAATTGACCGAGTTTTCATTGAAGAACTCATGGGCCAGAGCTTCTTCATGGTGACCAGTCGGAAGGGGCTTGATTTTCCAATGTCACAGTTTCAAGAAACGAAGGTTGAGAAGATGATATCTCAGTGGAAGTCACCCGAGAAGATGTAGCTTCAGAAGATATGTTACCAGACGTAGTTTGAGAGTTTGCTGCTTCGGCAGATGGAGCTTCAGAGGCACTATTATCCCGAGCTATCGCATTGCAAGCAACTTCGATAGAAGATGCCTCTAAAATGTTCTGCTGGGATTCAGACTTTTCTTCAGATGTGAGAGGATCATCGATCCAGTAACTTTCTTCATTTTCCGGAGTTACCGGAGGAGATTCTTATAGGTTTTCTGGGACCTCCGGTTCTAGATTGTGACGAAGTTTATTGATGCGATCCTGCTCTTGCTCTATGGCTAGACGCTGCAAGATCATTGCATATTCTTCGAGATCGAGCATAGGAGCCAAATCTTCTTCTTCGCCTGCCCCTTGTGGTTCAACATTATTGGGTTCCACTGGGGCATTGGTGAGTGCTGGATTGATAGCATTTTCTTAAACAGCCTCTTGGTCTTCTTCATCATCCGACCAGGATCCTTGTGGCTGTAAGGGATTATACCAAATTACTAGCATAAGGTGAGATTCGGGAATCTATTCTTCATTGGAGAGGTACTCTCCTATTTCAAGAGATTCCTCCCACTCATCGGTGTCACTGGCGGTGTCACTGGACTCGTATCCATTCATGGAGAATCCAATTACCGAGTTGCAAAAGTATGATGCCTTCTACGTAGTCTCATTTCTGAGCTGTGGTGGCATGAAATCACTGAGGGTGAATTTTCTTACCACTTTTGAAGTCTTGGGAACGGACTCTTCTGTTGCCCCTAGTGAGGCGGTAGAGGAAGTCTCTGCCTTTTCAATGACTTCTTGTTTTGGTTGAGCTTTCTCCTGCTATTTGAGCTTTCGAAGTTGTCTCCTGGGTTGCCTTCGCTGTTGAGCAGTTGGCTTTGTTTTGACAATCTCCCAATTTTCATCTTCAAGGAGATCGGGATGCAACCATATGGGTTGTCCATTTGGTGTTGGGTAAGGAACCAACTCTTGGAACGTTTGGGTCATTTTTATCACCTTAAAGGAAGTAGTGATCTTCTTCTTTGGTGATTTTGGTGTTTGTCCACATGACACCATATTGACGGAGGCGGGCCCATAATTTTTGTCAAAGGTGATGACTCCGTTTTTCCATATCTTGTTGATCTTGTCTCTCATAACGAAGCATTGATTGAGAGGATGCGAGACCATCTGGTGGTATAGGCAGTACCGAGGATCGTTGGTCTTGCCAACATCTCTCGGTCTTTTGGGGTCAAGCAAGGTGAGTTTCCCATTTACCAAGAGAGCCCCAAATATTTCTTCAACATCTTCATCGAACGGGTATTTCTTCTCTACTCGTTCTTTGAATGCATCAGAGAGTTCAGGTCTCTTACCTGCAACTTTGTTTTCAGCTTTCTTTGGCGACTGAGGAGCTTACTTGGTTTGCACATTGAGAACCTTATGTTTCTTTGGCTTTGAGGTTGCAATGGCTATCGGCTCTTTTTTTGATAATTTCTGACAATTGAGGTCTTTGATCACCATTTCAGTCTCCATGGATGCTTCTAGGAGTTCTCCTAGGTTCTTTGATTTGTTACCGATGATCATGGAGCGGATCATTGCACTCATGTTATTTCGGCATATGTCGACCAGCGATGCTTGTGGCAGCACATCTGAGCATTTGTATGCCATTGCCTTCCACTTGTGAATGAAGTTGTACATTGACTCATTCTCTCCCTGTTTTAAGCTGCAGAGCTGAGCCATAGTAACAAGATGATCCTCACCTTTAAAGTGGGTCAGGAAGCGTGTCTCTAGCATGGTCTAGTTTTGAATGGAATCTTCCGGCAGAGTGGAGTACCAATCAAAGGCTATACCTTTGAGGGTACTAGTAAAGAGACGGATTTTGAGAGCATCTTGATCCGCAATAGCTCCTGTGATTACGTGCTGTCTAGCCTAACCTTTCTCCGTATTTGTTTGGAGAGTAGGTTGCTTAAATTTTACAGGGAACAGAACCGAGTCCGTCCATAAGGGATATGGTGGCTTGATTCCATGCTCCTTCAGTGTATCCTCTTCTTTTCCTTTAGTGAGGATATCGTCAACGTCCTTTTGGTAAGGGCGCGTGACTCGTCTTCTCCACCATTTGCCTCATCATTTAGAGGGACTTCATTGTTTGGTGGACGTTGGAAAGTGAGAACGAGGTTTTTCATCAGAACCTCTATTCTCTGTTGTCCTTGCTCCAGCTCCTGGATGAGTAGAGCCACGTCATCGTGCGGCGGAAGTTGCTCAGAGTTTGCGACCAGGACATTCACCCTTCGAGAATCGAATGAGGATACCGTCTTGGTGATTGAACTGGAGTTCATTCTTTTGGATGAAGAGCCCGAGGAATGATCACTCCTGTGTCCTTGACTTGAAGGAGTGGGAGAGTGCTCCTGATGTCTTCGTGTCCGGGAGACGCTACAAGTCACTGGTCGTCTGACATGAATTTTGGTTGCTGACTTCTGGCATCTTTTGGTTTTGCCAGCCATATGGACAGCAACAACTTCGTCGGGTCTTTCTTTTTTGACCCATTTTTGAGAGACTTGAAGGGCGGAATGCTAGATTCTTTGCTTCTCTAGTCTCTTTTGTCGATATGAAGTGCGGCGACGTATGCGACGAGCAATTTGAGCTTCCAGTGATTGTTAGAAACAATTGTAAATCTTAATTCAAATTACTGAGAAGCGAGGCTCACTCGAGGTAAAATGATATAAGGCTGGAGTTACAAATATGTCGTTTGCGAATACAGTAGACCCAAAAGGGCGTACTAGCACCGCTAGGCACAAATGTTGCAAATCACATCTTTGGAATGGACACGAGATGGGATTTTTTTTTTGAAAGGCCAAGATTGGATTCATAAAAGAGAGCAAATGGTATTCCAATCCGAATATAGGCTCAAACATTCCTGCGAGCGCTAGATCCGAAAGGGAAGGAACCAAAGTTTCTCGAATGTAAACCCAAAACTGACGGAATTTTTTTTTTGAAAGGGTCAAAATCAAGTTCATCGAAGAGAGCAAATGGTATTCCAATCCGAATACAGGCTCAAATATTTCTGTAAGCACTAGATCCGAAAGGGAAGTAACCAGGATTCCTTGAATTTGAACTTAAAAAATGACAGAAGTTTTTTTTTTTTTTGTTTTGAAGAAAGTTTTTTGAAGATTTTTTTTTCGTACACACAGGTCTCCAATTCGATCTTATGAAACCTTAGTGGATAGATCAGCCCCCAGGTAAGGGTAAGATTACTTAATGAACTCGTTTGAAGGATCCTAGCCTCGAACAGTCTAGCTGCCTCTACACTCTGGACAAGGCTTTTCTTATATCCACATTGGTCAAAGAACGCAATTGGTGCAACCGTAGCATGTTTTTTTTTTTTTTTTTTGAAAGATCACTAATGAATCCATCAAAGAGAGGAAACGGCCCCTCCCAATCCGAATGTCAGCTCAGCAATTTCCGCGAGCTATTGTCCGAAATAGAAAGAACCAAAGTTTCTCCAATTTGAATCTAAAAGAGAGAAATCTTTTCTTTTTTTTTTTAATCTGAAAAGTTTGAAATCAGATTTTTTTTTTTTTTTTTTAAGATCCCTATTAGACTCATCAAAGAGAAAAGATGCCCCCCCCCCCCCCCCCCCCCCCCCCCCCCCCCCCCCAATATGAACAATAGCTACAAACATTTCTGTGAGCTATCAAGTTTAAAGGGGAAAGGATTAAAGTTTCTTAAAGTTGAATCCAAAAATGAGAAATCTGAAATTCTTATTATTATTTTTTTGTTTTGGAAGATTACTAATGGACCCATCAAAGAGTGAAAATAACCCCTTCCAATCCGAACGTCAACTCAATGATTTCCGTGAGCTATTGTCCTAAAAGGAAAGAACCAAAGTTTCTCCAATTTGAATCGAAAAGAGAAAAATCTGAAATTTTTTGTTTTTGTTTTTTTTTTGTTGTTTTTGAAAGATTACTAATTGATCCATCAATGAGAGGAAATGGCCCCTCCCAATCCGAACGTCAACTTAGCGATTTCAGCGAGCTATTGTCCGAAATGGAAAGAACTAAAGTTTCTCCAATTTGAATCCAAAAGAGAGAAATCCCCCTTTTTTTCAAAATCTGAAAAGTTTGAAATCAGATTTTTTTTTTAAGATCCCTATTGGACTCATCAAAGAGAAAAGATGGCCCATCCCCCAATATGAACAATAGCTACAAACATTTCTGTGAGCTATCAAGTTCAAAGGGGAAAAAATCAAAGTTTCTCAAAGTTGAATCCAGAAAAGAGAAAACTGAAATTTTTTTGTTTTTTTTTTTTTTCTTGAACAAGAAAGACTGGAAATAAACTTAAAGAAAGAAATTTCCAAAAAATCCCATCTCATGTTTTTTTTTTAGATGCAAGATCCACCATAGGCCACCAACTAGAAGGGAGCCAAAGAACCCAAAGCATTAAGTTCTCAAATGAACGAGTCCCATCAGGTCTGCCAACTTGATGGACCCGACTCTTGCCTTCCTCCGCCCCGGGTATGCCGGGGTACAGCTGGGCAAAAAGTGGGCATCAACATTTTTTGTACGGGTATGCCAGATTTTCTATTCTACTTGGAATTTAGAAATGGTGATCCGGAGATCTACCTTTACAAGTAGAAAGGAAATCAAACTTTTTTCTAGCTTTCCATTGCACATATATTTTTAAGAAAAGAGACAGATTTTTTAATCCCGTGAAAGGCGAATTTTTTTTTTTTGCCATGAAAGACAGTATTATGCCGTAGGAGGTGATTTTGCCGTGAAAGGCGATTTACAAATCTCATCAATAATGAAAGACAAGAATTATGATTTTTTGTCTCTTTAAAAGTACAAAATACAACAGAAAAGTAAGAAAATGAATCTAACTTCTCAGGAGATTGTGGGGACTAGCTCAGATCGACGGTCACGAGTCATGTATGGACTCCACCGTCGTCCTTTAGATGAGAACATTTGATGCTTTGATTCATTTGGCTTGGCTTGAACCATAGATTTTTAGAGGATAAAGACCAAGGGAAGGCCCTATATCCAATAAAAAAAATGAGTAGATGGGCTGAAGAGTCACATCTAGCCATGTTGAATAGAATGAGAGGGTACTTTGGGGGGGTGGCCCCCCAAGGGACTTCAATCACCTTGTGGTGTTTGTTGCAGCAGAGTTTCTTCAGAGTAACCGAGCTTCCTTGCGCAGAGATTTCTTCGAGAATTTTCTGGACAATTTTTCTAGCAATTTTTCTGGGGGACCTTTCTCCTTGGAAGGAACACCTTTTATAGGATTTTGGTGGCCATTAGAAGAGTTTATGAGCATTGATTACATTAATGCTCCATGATGGGAGGAGTTACAAGTATTTAATTCTTGATTTTGTAACTCCTTTTTCTTAGCTTCTGATTGGCCAATGGAGGATGATGGGCATTTAATTGCCTTTAATCTCGATGATGAGGGGAGTTACATGGTTTAATGCCGTGATTGTTTGGATTTGAACTCATTTTTCCTTGCTTCTGATTGGGTTGTCCAAAATAATGAGTTAATGACCGCATTAACTTGTCATAAACGAGTCAATTAACAGCATTAAGTGGTTACCAAGTTACTTGAAGAGTCGCTGGCCGCGCCGCGTCTTTTGGAATTCTTCTTACGATGATCGCCGATGGATCCACATGTTGTTTAATGTTGGATGGCAATGCAATTCCAGACATTGGTTGCAACCAATGGGCCGGCAACATCTGTCCAGTCGATTTCTCGATTGATTAGGCAAAAAGTGTACATTCTTGGTCGGCCCGGTTGGCAATTCCGAAGCGTCGGATGATGATTTCGACGGTGGATCCGTGATGTTGACGAAGATCGATGGATTTCATGCTCCAAAACTCAGATTTCGAAAAAATCACAGGGGCCAATCATCTCGAAATGCGAAAAATACCCGAAAAAGTGGGTTTCCGATAGAAATCCGACGACCTGGATCCCAATGGTCGCCAGCGGCCTTGCGCCATGGTCACCGGCGACCATGGGACTTTTGTCCCTTTTCGGTCGCCCTTTTTCCGTCCTTTTTGTTTCTTCTTTCCCATGTATTTTCCTTGATATCTTTCCTCAATTATTGACTTGATTTTCCTGTGGAAAACCTGAAGAGAACCTGCACAAATTAGAACACAAAGTTTTCTATTTTTTAAAAAGCCGAAGACTTTGTAGCCGATTTTCCATCAAGAGTAGAAACTAGGTCAAATGTGAAAATCCGATATCCGAACCCTAGAAGGGGGGGGGTGAATAGGGTGAGCTTCAAATTAGTGACCAATTATGACCAATTTTAAATTCTTTAAATTAAATTAGCCACTAGTGATGATTATCAAACTAACTGCGGAAGCTAATAAAAATAATAACCACAACTCAACCACAACTCAAAGATTTATAGTGGTTCGGCGTCAATGCCTACATCCACTACTGGCTTGTGTTCCAACACCCCATCAGATTTCCACTATATATGCTTTTCAATAGGCTAAGCAATAACCTTTACAATGATGTTTTTCTAGGCTAAACAACAACCTATCAATGTGCTTTTCTAGGCTAAGCAATAACCTTAACAAGATGCTTTTCAAAGGCTAAGCAATAACCTCTACACTATGCTTTTCTTAGGCTAAGCAATAACCTTTACAATCAAAAGATTTTCTCACAAAGTAGTGCCTACACAAACACTAAAAGAGATACAAATAAGCTCAATTAAGATGCCTCTTAATTAGGCTGATATGAAAGTTTAAAACCTAACTCACACAACACTCTATATAAATGCAAAGATGAATGCTCAAGGTGTGTGTGTGTGATAACTTCAATCAAGTTTTAAAAAATCAAGCTCAATCAATATATGCTCAAAGCATTTAAGAGTTTTGATTGAAATGAGAAATGCAACTCACATGTTTAGAAACTAACTTGTTTATGATATGAAGATCAAAGGCTCACAAGTTTTATGAAACTATTCAAGAATAAACATGTGATGCAAGGGCAAAGATGTTTTCAAAACATGTAGGTTTTCCTATGAGTTTGTGTAAAGAAAACAACTAGTTGAAGATTAAACCAAGTGATAAGATCATGCATAAAATCAAAGATGTTGAACAAGCATGTTTTATAAAAATAACAATAACTTGGTTTAAATCTAGGTGAGGAATCCAAAACAAATAAATCCAAGATTAGATACGTTAAAGGATTCTTCACATCATAGTTAGCATGCAATTAATGATTTACAAGTCATATAAGAGAAGCATGTAACATATGATTTAAAAAACAAAGCTTACTAAAAGATGTAACTTAAGAATACTAAGCTTTGCTTCCCTCAAGATCTTCTTCCTTTATTGATGCCAAACTGGGTTTGAATGATGTTCAATAGTACCCAAGAATGGTCTCCAAAAATCCGCACTTAAAATACCAAGGAAGAGATCAATTTATAGAAAACTTTATCTCAACAGCACTGTTGTCGGTTAGCCGACATACAGGGTTCGGTCAACCGAACTCAACGACTATATTTCCAACGGTCATATTTTTCCTGACCATTTTCCACTATCGGTTCACCGAACTTGTTCGGTCGACTGACAGGTGACTGACAACCTGACCGACCACACAATAGAGCTGGAAAACATGCTCTCTGGATTCCGAACCGACATGAGTTTGGTCGAGGTCTGAGGCAGGTTCGGTTAACCAAACATCGACCGACAGACTGACAGACAGTCAGAACACCATTTTGGAAATGGAACCGACATAGGTTCGGTTGACCGGCAGCCTAACCGAACTTCCCTGGTAAACATTTTTGCATTCTGTATCCGGAACTAACATAAGTTCGGTTAAGCTCGGTTCCACTTCGTCTAGCCGAGACCTGACCGACAAGCTGACGGACAGTGAAAACTGAATCTAGAAAAATATGAAGGTTTAACTTAAAGATTCTTTTGTGCAACCAAGTAACACAGAGAGTTTCAACCATAAAACCATATTTGAAATGAATATAAAACATGTAAAAGATATTTTAGGTGAAACATGATAAATGCACCTCAAGAATGGATGTTTTAGAAACATGATTTTCATTTTTTTCAAGAAGGTTGTGCATGTGTATGAGATTAAATATGATATGCATAGTGGACATCAAATTGCAAAAGCAAGAACACCCTAACAATCTCCCCCTTTGCAATTTGATGGCAAACCACAAACACACAACAACCATACAACACCATTCCACTAAATTAGCTCCCCCTTGATGTAGTAAATCCTTCAACTGAACTACACTTTTGCTCCCCCATAGTTTGGTAACTCCTCTTTTCCTTTTAACTGAGCCAGTCATCTTTTAACTGAGCCATTCTTCTTTTCTGACTTTTCACCTCCTTTGCAACTCTCCTCTTCTTTTTCTCCCCCTTTGACATCAAATTGATATCAAACTGATAGTTCACCTAGGGCCAATGTTCTCAACCTAGAGGCGGGGGGGGGGGGGGGGTGAATAGGTTTATCAAACTTTAAATCTATTTTTAACCTATTAATCAAGATTTAAAAGAGATCAAGTGATATGTAGACTAAGTGTGATTATCTAGCAATGTTCAATGGTAAAGAAGGCATGTAAACTAGATCAAAACACTCAGACAAACAACATAAATAAATGCCCAAAGATTTATAGTGGTTCGGACCATATGTCCTACATCCACTCACAAGGTCCACACAGTCCCTTGGTTCCATTATGATGAATCAAAACTACACAAGTAATGATTCTACATCAATTTTGTTATCAAGATTCGATCACAAAGATCTAATCCCCTTTTTGTTCATGAGGTTCGATCACAAAGATCTACTCCCCTTTACAATTTTTATAGTGGTTAAATCACAAAGAAATAAGCCACTCTTACAATGCTCTAAATTGAATGAAGTGAGGGAGAAGAACACTTGCCTCTTTTGACAAAATCTGGAGGTTGCCACTTACCCCTTTGATGAAGTTCAGAGGATGCTCTTCGAAGCTTGTCACCGTAGCTCCAAGCTTTTATGCCTCTTGCAATGCTTCCTTGATATTGAAGATGATGCTCCAATGTTGTGCTCAATCAAGGGACAAGAGGTTGGGTTCTAGATTTTCCTAAATGTATATCATTTGAAAACAAACTAGAATCCTTTTTCCAAACACACTTTTCTAGAGACTAACATCTCTCATTCATTTTCTAGATTGGGTTAATAGTGTGTTTGGAAGATGGTTTAAAGGCTTAGGAAAGATGGGAAGAAGTAGGAAAGTAAGTTCTTAAAAAATGTACTGTCTACAGTGTAAAACGAGCTCCAGATATATATAGAGAAGTTCCCAACGGCTAGTTTTGGCAGCTAGCCTCTTGGTAGTTCGGCTAGCCTCATTTCAATTTCTCTGTGGTAACGGCTAGTTTTCCTAATTCGGTCAGCTCACGGTTAGCCGATGGTAGACATAGCGGCTAGCCGTGAGGTGATCGTATGGTGACCGAAACTGCATATCGAAAACCTGTAGCGTTCTGGAAAGCTAACCGTGGGATTTCAAATACATGGAGGTTAGCCGCCAGCCCATATGGCGGTTAGCCGAAAGGTAACCACGAAGTGACCGAACTTCCAAAACAGTTGAGAAGTTTGTATTATGGAAATGTAACCGTGAACCTCGGTTACCTGGCGGTTAGCCGCCAGTCCACACGGCGGTTAGCCGAATGCTGACCCCAAGGTGGCCGAATCACTTTTTGACAGAGAACAGCATTCTGGAAATGTAACCGTGATATTTCGGTTACCTAGCGGTTAGCCGCCAGTCCATACTGCGGTTAGCCGAATGCTGACCGCAAGGTGGCCGAATCATATTTTTGACAGAGAACAGCATTCTGGAAATGTAACTGTGGTATTTCGGTTACCTGGCGGTTAGTCGCTTTTTGCAAAGAGGCTAGCCGCCAAGTGACCGAAAGGTCACCGAACCCCCTATTTCTGGACAGAACATAATGGAGAGAACATTAAATGAAACACTTAATAGAGGCTAAGGTAAGCAAGGCTCCTAGGGTCCAGGAAGGTAATGGTTTTGGGTCCAAAATACCTGAGATGATTTGCACACAAGTGGAGTCTTCTTTGACACATCCAGGTCTTCCAAACGCTTAAACAGTTTCTTGAAGTAGATCATCCTTGACACTCTTCGAGATGTAAGGTCTTCGGGACACAATGACACGGAATTGACAAACCAAATATAGTGCACACAGGAATGTGACACTAACAATGTCCCCCTTTGACAATTTCGTGGCAAAACACCTATTCTATATACTCTTACAATAAATGAACCCAATAACACTCAAGATTACAAGAGTACGAGAACTTTACAAGGAAATGCAATAATTACAACTCAAATAAGAACTCCCCCTGAGAATGTGTTAGAATCTGAATAATATACTTGCATAGGACAAGAAGCACGCATTCTATGGTGGGATTACAACTCCCCCTTAATCATTAGCCAAAAATAACATGTTCAAATGAGTTAGAAGCATTCTTTGAGACAAACACACATTCTTCCTTAGAATGTATCTGAAAACCTGAAATCCTGGGCATTCTCTCTCTCCCCCTTTTTGTCACAAATTGACAAGGGCAGGACCATGCAATAAGAAAGATAACAGTGCAATAGAAAAAATATATCAAGAAGTCACAAAAGTAGATAGCATGAATATGATATAAAAGTCAGACATGAAAGTTCATACATCCCAAGTTAAAAGAAATTAGCATAAGTATGTTAAACACATAGGGAAGGGCAGCCACTTGTCAACACAACACCACCAAAAAGAGAACCAATTAAACAAATGTGGCTAAAAGACCCACTAAAAACTAATCAGATGGAGGGGATGGAGAGGGAGGCATGACGTTGAAATCATGTCCTCGACAGCCCTTGGATAGAGTACCTAAGTATCGTAGAGTCTTTTTCAATAGCTTTTCTGTCTTGGACTGCCGTTGCTCTATAGCATCCAAACGATCTCCCACGCTCCGTGATGCACCAGAAGAAGTAGCCCCACGAACTTGCACAGGAGGCACTAATGGAGCTGGCTGCTGTGGAGCTTGATCACCTGCAAGAGGCGGAACAGGCCCAGCTTCGACATTAGGAAGAAGATTCATCTGAATAAGGTTCGCTCTACCAAAAGGAGCATGGTATAGAGGAGTATCAGTCGGCCGAGGAACACCATAAGAACGAGTTAGCTAAGTCATAAGAAACCCAAATGGGGCAGCAGTCTTTGTAGCATTTGAGAGGTGAAACCGCACGATGGTACGACAAATCAGCGAAGGAAGACACATGGGAACACCGGTAATGACTTTATGAAGGATATTGACCATATAAGAAGTTAATTCGGTCCTATTCCCTTTACTAGGATAGACATTAAATGTGAACAGATTGTGTAGGAGTCTATACTTGGGAATCAAAGCAGCAAGAGGAAGAAAATTCTTTTTACGATTCCACTCAGCATTAAATCCACAGATACGGAGGGTAGCTTCAGCCTTTTCAGCCTCAATGAGTGTGCCGGCAACCATAGTTAGGCCATTTTCACTAACAGGGATGTTCATAATAGAGGAGATACACGATCGGGGTCAATTGTGACTACTTGATTTCTAAATGCTACATTGAAAGAGCAAAAGTCAATAGTTGAAACAGCATCAGTAATAGAGGCATACATGCTGTAAACAAGAGAGGGATAAGCCTTGTCCCCCCAATCCAGAATGTTACTCCAATTGATTTGAGCAAGAATAATGGCCGTTTCATGACCTTTAATAACTTCGCGGAGGGTGCGATGCTCAACCATAATCAACCTTGTTTTCATGTCGTTTAACATTTGAGCATTTGGTTTGAGACTCATAGGCATAGATGGAGGAGGAGGAGGAGAAGAAGGGGAACTAGAGGATGAATGTGAAGGTGAAGATGGGGGTGATGGAGGAGGTCTTTCTTGACGAGATGAGGAGCCTTCAGTAGAGCGTCCTCTTTTAGAGGGACGATTGACAGCCGATTTCATTCTAGGAGGCATTGTTTCGAACAGTTGGAGTGCCTACAGAAGTGAAAACAGCACACACAAGAGAAGGAGAATATGTGCAATAGAGAAAAGAGACAAGGGAACAAGGAAACAAGAACAGTAAATGCAAAATAACAAGGAAACAA
The DNA here is from genome assembly GCA_029852735.1 of Persea americana. NCBI lineage: Eukaryota > Viridiplantae > Streptophyta > Magnoliopsida > Laurales > Lauraceae > Persea > Persea americana. The sequence continues at coordinate 35,559,877 of CM056813.1, forward strand.
GGAGAAACCAACAACAGAAAATGCAAAATAAAAGAAAGAGAGGAATAAGAAGAAAGGACTTTGTGGAGTAAAGAACCTGAACTCCAGACACACTGCTACGGAGGAGACGAAACAGACGAGAGGAGAAAAACCCAAACGAAATGAAAAAACCTAGATTTTAAAATCACGGGCCCACCATGGCGGTTAGCCGCCGAGAGGGTCCACGGCTAGCCGAAATTCCCCCTTTTTTTATTTTATAATTTTATCGAATAGCACAAACACCAAGGGATTTTCTCATATTTTCAAATTTTGAAACATCCAGGAGTTTTGTTAAAATGTCTGCTAGTTGTTTCTCTGTAGATATATGCTCCAAAACCATGACTCCTTCTTCAACCAATTCTCTAATGAAATGATGTCTAATGTCAATATGCTTAGTTCTAGAGTGTTGAACAGGATTTTTGGAGATATTGATAGCACTAGTGTTATCACAATACAAGTTCATGCTACATTGTTCAATACCATAGTCTGTGAGCATTTGTTTCATCCAGAGCATTTGAGTACATCCACTACCGGCTGCTATATATTCTGCTTCAGCTGTAGATAAAGAGATGGATGATTGTTTCTTGTTGTGCCAAGCAACTAAACAGTTTCCTAGATAGAAACATCCACCACTAGTAGATTTTCCATCATCTACATTTCCAACCCAATCGGCGTCTGAGTATCCAGCAATACAAGTAGATGAATCATATGGATACCATAAGCCATATCCTGAAGTTCCTGAAACATATCTAATGATTCTTTTAACTGCTTTCAAATGGATTTCTTTGGGATCAGAATGATATCTGGCACAAGCTCCCACACTGAAAGCAATATCGGGTCTACTAGCTGTAAGATATAATAGGCTGCCTATCATGCTTCTATATAGACTGGGATCTACACTCTTACCACTCGATTCTCTAGACAATTTCAAAGTTGTGCTCATGGGAGTGTTCATGTGTTTGGCTGAATCTAATCCAAATCTTTTGATCAATTCTTTTGAATATTTGGTTTGGGAAATAAACATTCCATCAGTTAATTTTTAACTTGTAATCCTAAAAAGAAATTAAGTTCACCAACCATGCTCATTTCAAATTCAGATTTCATTAGATTAGCAAACTCTTCTGTGAAGTTATTGCAAGTAGATCCAAACACAATATCATCAACATAAATTTGAGCAATCAAAATAGAATCATTGGTTTTTTTAATAAAGAAAGTTTTATCCACACTTCCCCTTTCAAAATTTTGATTAATTAAAAATTGTGTAAGCCTTTCATACCAAGCTCTAGGGGCTTGTTTGAGACCATAGAGGGCCTTTTTGAGATGATACACATGATTAGACTTCTTTGCGTCTTCAAATCCTTTAGGTTGCTGCACATAAACTTCTTCTTCCAAAAGACCATTTAGAAAGGCACTTTTGACATCCATTTGGTATAATTTAAATTTTAAAGAGCAAGCAATGGCAAGTAAGATTCTAATGGACTCAAGTCTAGCAACAGGAACAAAGGTTTCTTCAAAATCTATTCCTTCAATTTGAGAATATCCTTGGGCAACCAGCCTGGCCTTGTTTCTAACAATGGTACCATTTTCATCAAGTTTATTTTTGTAAATCCATTTAATACCTACAACATTTTTGTCATTTGGCCTAGGCACCAGACCCCACACTTCACTTCTAGCAAACTGGTTTAGCTCTTCTTGCATTGCATTTATCCAATTATCATCAGTAAAAGCTTCATCCACATTTTTAGGTTCAAGAGTAGAAGTAAAGCCGAGATAGCTAACAATATTTTCTAATTGTCTTCTAGTCTTGACACCAGCCAAAGGATCTCCCAGAATTTGGTCCATAGGGTGATGTTTCACATTCACCAAATCACTAGAGATTGGAGCCTTGTTTAGTTTTTCAGTTTGGACATCTATCTCATCAATATCAGAGTTTTCTTGAAATCTGAAATCATTTTGTTTGTCATCAATGACAACATTTATAAATTCTTATATGGCTCCAGTGTTTTTGTTCAGCACTCTATATGCACGACTGTTTAGAGAATAGCCAATGAAAATGCATTCATCACTTTTTGAATCAAATTTGCTCAAGTGTTCTCTATCCTTAAGTATATAGCATTTGCTACCAAAAATTTTAAAATAGCTAATGTTGGGCCTTTTACCATGCCATAACTCATAAGCAGTTTTATCCAAGCCAGTTCTCAAGTATACCTGTTTATGATGTGACACGCTGTGCTAACTGCTTCAGCCCATAGATCTCTAGGAACATTCTTTCCATGAAGCATAACGGTGGCCATCTCTTGTAAGACACGATTCTTTCTCTCAGCAATACCATTCTGTTGAGGAGTTTTAGGGGCAGAAAATTCATGGTGAATTCCATATTTCTCACAAAATTTTTCAAACTTAATATTTTCAAATTCACCACCATGATCACTTCTTATCCAACAGATTGCTCTTCCTTTTTCAACTTGGATTCTTTTTACAATCTTTTTAAATTCAACATATGCATCAGATTTTTCTCTTAGAAACGCAACCCAAGTGAATCTAGAGTAATCATCTACAATAACCAGGAAGTATTTTCTGCCACCCCTGCTTTCTTTCTTAGTTGGACCAACCAAGTCCATATGGAGAAGTTCTAAGGGTCTAGAAGTTTTTAGAGACTTGGATTTTTTGTGAGAATTTCTAATTTGTTTACCTTTTTGACATTCTCCACAGATTGTTTTTTATTTCCTGCTGATTTTAGGAAGACCCTTTACATACTTGTCCAGTTTGGACAAGTCCCTAAAATTTACATGACCAAGTCTTTGATGCCATAGTTGAGCTTCATCAAGATGAGCAATGTAACAGACTGAACTAGATGATTCTTTCTGGTTACCGATAACATAACAGTTTTCTTTGGTTCTAAGGCCTCTTAGAATAATCTTTCCATTTTTGGAAATATCACAACCAAGACTACTAAAGTTAACAACATGATCTTTATCACATATTTGAGAAATGCTTAGCAAGTTACGTTTCAAACCATCAACATATAAAACATCTTCAATAACAGGCATGTTGGGAACATTCAAAGTACCCTTACCAACTACTTTAGCAATATTTCCATCACTAAAGGTGACAGTTCCACCTTCATATTCAATTATTGTGGATAGGTATGCTCTATCCCCAGTCATGTGTCTAGAACATCCACTATCTAGGTACCACAAGGAATGATCAACTGCTTTAAGGGCTGTGTGAACCAACAAGCCTTTGTTCTTAGGAATCCAAATGTATCTTTGTGTGATAAGGGTTTTACCAAAACCTTGAGATTTAGCTTTGTTATGATTTTGTTGATGAAAATGTTTCTTAGAGTAGATTTCAGTTGATTTAACAGGTTTTGTGTGATTGTGGAGTTGTAACTTTAGATGACTAATTTGTTTCATCATCTCATTTAATTGTTGAGTGACAGAGTATTTGATTGTATTGTTATGAACAGTTCTTTTTGTTTGAGAATTGACATATGTCATGGCGGTCTGTCTTTTAATTTGTTCAATTTTGCAATCATACTTGACATGTCCTTTGCTTCCACATGAATGACATGTAATTTCAGAAATGTTTTGACTACCAGAGGAAGTTTCTCCTTTCACAAACACAGTAGAGACATTAGGATTATGTTTGTCTATTTTGTTGTATCCTAATCCAGTTTTGTCTCTATGATATTTTTCCCATTTTAAAAAGTCTTTCAAATTTTTCTTCTCCATGGGTAAATGAATACTCATACTTTTCTTTGAACCATTTCAGTTGAGTGACTTCATCTCTTAAACGTACGTTTATTTTGCTTAGAGTTTCAGCTTCTTTTTCATAACTCTTGATCTTGTTGAATTCTTCACTAGCAATATGAAATTTAGAATTACTTTTATTTAGTTCAATTGCTAAGATATTCTTTTCATTAGTTAACGTTTCAATTTTGTCTATTAAGATGTTGTTTTTGGATTTTTGTTTGTTCAAGACTTCAATCAATTTGCAACTCTCCTCATAGAGTCTATCATATGTTACTTGTGAATCTTCATCATCTTTTTCATTATCTGAGTTGTCATATTCAGATTCAGATTCACTCTCCAAGCTCTCAACATCATTTTCTTTAGAACTTTCCATTGTCTCAAGTAATGAATCACACACAGTTTTAGCCATCAATACAGTGTAATTTTCTGTCTCATCTTTGTGTGATTCATCTGAATCTGTTTCGGCTTCAGATGAGTCATCCCATGTAGCCACAAGGGTCTTTTTCTTCACTTTCCTTTCCATTGGACACTCAGTAGATATGTGTCCAAACTTTTGACAGTTATAGCATTTCACATTTCTAGATTGATACTTGGAGGAGGAGCTGACTTTGTTTTTACCTTTATTAAAAGGTTTCTCTTTCTCTTTTCTATTAAACTTTGAAGTCTTCTTCTTAAATTGTCTTAAGAATCTTTTAGTAAGCAATGCAACATCTTCAGCATCACTTTCATTCTCATTCCCTGATTCTTCTTTAAGTGGAGATGGTTGGGAGGCCTTTAGGGCTATTGATTTCTTATCTTTGGATTTGTTGGAAGCATTGTTCATCTTCATCTCAAAGGTTCTAATGTTACCCGTCAGTTCTTCTACTTTCATAGTTTCAGGGTCATTGTATTATTCTATAGAAGTTACTTTGGGGTGAAATCTTTCAGGTAGGGACCTAAGGATTTTGTTACAAACTTTGCCTTCAGGGATTTGCTCACCAAGTGACCACATCTCATTAACGATAACCATTAGCTTTGTTTGAAACTCATCAAACATTTCATCTTCTCTCATTCTTAGAGATTCAAATTGAGAAGTTAACATCTGGAGCTTGGCTCTTTTAACAATGGTTGTTCCTTCATAATTTGTTTCCAAAAGCTCCCAAGCTTGCTTAGATGTCTTACATGTCATAATCTTTTTGTATTCTTCAGCATTCATGGCACAGGTTATGGCATTTAATGCCTTTGCATCATAGTCTCTCATAGCTTTTAGATTAGCTGTCCTTCTCTCCTTTTGGAGAGGTTTGACAGTGCCATCTTCAGCTGTGAAGGAAGGAGGGGTCCATCCATCCTCAACAGCATCCCATATTTCTCCACTAAGAGATTTTAGAAACACGGACATTCGGGCTTTCCAAAAGGCATAGTTAGTACCATCAAATAGTGGTGGTCTGTTTACAGCACTACCTTCTGGATTAGACATTGGCACAAGAAAAGAATAGATCAACTCCGGGTTGTAAAGCCTAAAGGACTAACCAATGCTCTAATACCAATTGATAGTTCACCTAGGGCCAATGTTCTCAACCTAGAAGGGGGGGGGGGGTGAATAGGTTTATCAAACTTTAAATCTATTTTTAACCTATTAATCAAGATTTAAGAGAGATCAAGTGATATGTAGACTAAGTGTGATTATCTAGCAATGTTCAATGGTAAAGAAGGCATGTAAACTAGATCAAAACACTCAGACAAACAACATAAATAAATGCACAGAGATTTATAGTGGTTCGGACCATATGTCCTACATCCACTCACAAGGTCCACACAGTCCCTTGGTTCCATTATGATGAATCAAAACTACACAAGTAATGATTCTACATCAATTTTGTTATCAAGATTCGATCACAAAGATCTAATCCCCTTTTTGTTCATGAGGTTCGATCACAAAGATCTACTCCCCTTTACAATTTTTATAGTGGTTAAATCACAAAGAAATAAGCCACTCTTACAATGCTCTAAATTGAATGAAGTGAGGGAGAAGAACACTTGCCTCTTTTGACAAAATCCGGAGGTTGCCACTTACCCCTTTGATGAAGTCCAAAGGATGCTCTTCGAAGCTTGTCACCGTAGCTCCAAGCTTTTATACCTCTTGCAATGCTTCCTTGATATTGAAGATGATGCTCCAATGTTGTGCTCAATCAAGGGACAAGAGGTTGGGTTCTAGATTTTCCTAAATGTATATCATTTGAAAACAAACTAGAATCCTTTTTCCAAACACACTTTTCTAGAGACTAACATCTCTCATTCATTTTCTAGATTGGGTTAATAGTGTGTTTGGAAGATGGTTTAAAGGCTTAGGAAAGATGGGAAGAGGTAGGAAAGTAAGTTCTTCAAAAATGTACTGTCTACAGTGTAAAACGAGCTCCAGATATATATAGAGAAGTTCCCAACGGCTATTTTTGGCAGCTAGCCTCTTGGTAGTTCGGCTAGCCTCATTTCAATTTCTCTGTGGTAACGGCTAGTTTTTCTAATTCGGTCAGCTCACGGTTAGCCGATGGTAGACATAGCGGCTAGCCGTGAGGTGATCGTATGGTGACCGAAACTGCATATCAAAAACCTATAGCGTTCTGGAAAGCTAACCGTGGGATTTCAAATACATGGAGGTTAGCCGCCAGCCCATATGGCGGTTAGCCGAAAGGTAACCACGAAGTGACCGAACTTCCACAACAGTTGAGAAGTTTTTATTCTGGAAATGTAACCCTGAACCTCGGTTACCTGGCGGTTAGCCGAATGCTGACCCCAAGGTGGCCGAATCACTTTTTGACAGAGAACAGCATTCTGGAAATGTAACCGTGATATTTCGGTTACCTGGCGGTTAGCCGCCAGTTCCATACTGCGGTTAGCCGAATGCTGACCGCAAGGTGGCCGAATCATATTTTTGACAGAGAACGGCATTCTGGAAATGTAATCGTGGTATTTCGGTTACCCGGCGGTTAGCCGCTTTTTGCAAAGAGGCTAGCCGCCAGGTGACCGAAAGGTCACCGAACCCCCTATTTCTGGACAGAACATAATGGAGAGAACATTAAATGAAACACTTAATATAGGTTAAGGTAAGCAAGGCTCCTAGGGTCCAGGTAGGTAATGGTTTTGGGTCCAAAATACCTGAGATGATTTGCCCACAAGTGGAGTCTTCTTTGACACATCCAGGTCTTCCAAACGCTTAAACAGTTTCTTGAAGTAGATCATCCTTGACACTCTTCGAGATGTAAGGTCTTCGGGACACAATGACATGGAATTGACAAACCAAATATAGTGCACACAGGAATGTGACACTAACATAAACCTGTTGACAAAACTCCAACTACCAGTGCCCTTAAATATCATTGATATAATAGTCACAATAAAGCATAGACAATCATCCAGAAATACATACAGCTGATGATAAGTAATAGAACATCCATAGATTTACAAGTTCCATCTGAATGATAATTGTCGAGGAGCAAAATACTACATTCATAATCATAAAGTTTTAAAAAGTCAGAACATATTTCCAAACCATATCCGCCAAAAATAATCTATCCATCCAAAAGATTACACCACCAAAAATAAACCAATGAGAACACAAAATCTGGTGAAAAAAGAAAGATGGTCTAGTCCAAATCCGGAGGAGGAGGAGATGGAGAAGGTGGGGCAGCCACATCCTCTCTCCTGCAACTTTTGGAGATAGTGGAAAGGTACTTGAACAACTTGTTCTCGGTCTTCTTTATCTTCTTTTGCTCCTGCTTTATGTAGCCCACATCTCTCTCAATGGCACCCAGACGATCAAAAGTAGAGTTAGAGGAAGAAGGCCTTGGAGACGCGCTATGCCTCGAAGATGAAGCACGAGGAGGCGGAGGAGGAGGACTAGCTGGCTCTTGAGCCAAAGGAGCTTCTTCAGCAATCGGAACATTTGGGTTTGGGAGAAGATTCATTTGATTTACATTGATCATAGAGAAAGGAAATTTAGAAAGTGGTCTTTCCCCAAGAGGTTTAGGAATTCCAAATGAGAGGGCCAAAGAAGTCATTAGATACCCAAATGGAATAGCATTCTTTTGAGCCAAAGAGTGAAATCTAATAATTGTGTGACAAATAAGAGATGGAAGACAAATAGGAGTCCCAGTCACAACTTTAGATAGAATGCTTACCATGTAAGCTGTGAGTTCAGTTCTATTTCCACTCTTAGGGTAAACATTGTAGGTAAATATGTTATGAATGATCCTATAGATTGGAAAAAGAGAGAAAAGGGTAAGGTGATGTTTTCTAGGGTCCCATGGGGAATGAAAACTACACTGATCATGGGTAGCTGTCCCTCTTTCTTCTTCAGCGAAGGAGTCAGAAATAAACTTGATCCCATTTGGAGAGCACGGAATTCCCATGATGGATCTGATTTTGGGGGGGGGGGGGGGGGGGGGGGCGGGGGGGGGGGGTAATCTCTTCATCTCTGTCCATAAAGGAGATGGTGAAGGAACAAAAATCATCGCTCACATGGGTGCTAGAGATTGATGCATACATATTTCTAACAAGAGATGGATAAGCATTAAATCCCCAAAATAAAATCCCTTCCCATCCTACCCTCCCAACTATCTCTCTAAGATCATAATTTTTAGTTTTGTCTACAAGTACCCTCCTTTCAACTACAATAGGCCTGTCTTGAAGGCTCTCAAGTGTTTTGACATTTGGCTTCAAAATTTTTGAAGGAGATGAGGGTGGAGATGGGGATTCTTCTGGGCTAGGTACTCTAGGCCTGCTAGTGGAGCCGATGGAGGTCTTTCCCCTCTTTATTGGACGAGGTATGGCCTTTTTCATCCTAGAAGGCATTTTATCAAACACTTGGTAGGCACAAAAGTAACAAGAAAAACCCAACACAAACACGAGTGGGAGAACGAGTGCAAGAATACTCAGGAACAAGAAGAAGAGAAGAAATAAACACAGTTTTTAACAAGGAAATACAGAGAAGAACGATAGTGACAAAGATTGGGAAAAACGAAAAAAGACAACCTATAAGGAGTAACAATCACAGACCAGAATGAAGACAAGAGAATGAGAGTGATCAGAGGAAGAAAATTACCTCTTGAAGATGAGAAAGAGATGAAGATGATTCGAGAAGAGGTGGAGGAAACCCTAGATTGAAAAACACAGCAACGGCAATAAGGCGATGAACAGAACAAAACAAAACAAATTTTGCGCGCAGGGTTTAAAACCCTGTGCGTTGTCGGTTAACCGACAACTTAAGGTTCGGCTAACCAAACCCTGCAGAAAAAACTCACAAAGAAAGAAAACGAGGGAACATTTCTAGATACACTAAGCATTAATTTTTCAACCTTGCATTTTAAAAGATATAACTTATTTGAAACACATACAAGTTGATTTTTTTTTTAAAAACAATAATTTCTCATATTAAAGTATAACTTAGAAATCCATGAAAAATCCAAATTGATTCAAATCATTTTTTTTTTCAAATAATCTACCTATGACATCAACACAAATGAATTTGCATCAACAATCGATCATGAATAATCTAGCTATGAAAGATTTTGAAATCACAATCAATTAATCATATAGAGAAATGCAATGCAAGAGATATAACTAAATGTGAGCAAAAAGCAAATCTAATATGATGAAATTATAATCAAATGATTTTGAAAACCATGATATGTAACTAGAATGGTGCATGAAGACAAAATCAATTGATCACAAATAAACATTGCATTTTAAGAAATGTAACTATGAAAGAACAAAATGCAAATGTAATCATGACCAACAAAAAGATTTAACTATAAAGGATAGGTTGGTCAAGGAGGTTGGAGGCCTTAAGGTTTGTCTAAGTATCTAACTTTAGGAATCCACCTAAGGTCTTGAGAGGGTTGATCTTTGGGGTCTAGTTTAGAAGTCCCACCAACTTTAGGAGATTTGACTTGATAAATTTTTAATTTGGACTTATCACCATGATATTTAGATTTGACTAAATTTAGCATAGATTGGTGATTAGTCTTTTGAGGTTGGTGAGTTTGTTTTTTAGGGGACTGATTTATTTTTCTGTTCTTCTTATTTCCTCCCTTTATTTGACTTTTGAATTTTAAATTTAACTTTGCAACTTTTTTCAAAAGTTCTTTCATATGTTGATTTTAGGGAGATAAGTTGAGAAGCTTTTTGTTGATAAAATCTTTTATATTTGGTTTTAACTTGTTTAACCTTTTTAGAATCTATCTTGGGAGACTCCTTTTTAATTGGTTTGACTTGTTTAGTCTTCTTGGAGTCTTCCTTGATTTTTAGTGTCGTAGCCTTCATAGAGTTTGATTCTACTTTCTTGGATTCATAAATGGGTTTAGACACATGGCTTCTTCTTAGTTTGCACTCAAACCTAAAATGCCCTTCAATGCCACAATAATTACATTTAGTCATGGGCAAGGAAGAATGAGTGCTAGAGAATGAGGACTCACCTTTCACAAATGTGTTGGTGAAATTAGGGTCATGTGAAGTGTACCTTTCAAATCCAAGACCCGTCCTATCTCTTTGTGATTTACCCAATCTAAATAATTTTTCAAATTTCTCTTTTCCTTGGGTAAATTTGCACTCATGCTTTTGTTTGTAGCTTTCAAGTTGAGCGACTTGGTTTTTAAGTGTTGAATCTTCATTTTTAACTTTTATTAGTTCATTTCCAATTCCCTTAAATTTGTTTAGTTCTTCATGGGCGAGTTTTAACTCAGATTTAAGTTCATTAATAACATTAGATTCAAGTTCTAGAGTCTTTATCTTATTTTGTGCATCAGATAAATTTTCTTTAGAAATAGTCAGCTTGAATTCTAGGTTGTTAATATTTTTTTCTTGCCTTTGTAGTTGATCTCTTAGTTTTAAATTTTCCTTATTAAGATCAACACAACCTATCTTTAATTCATTTAGTTCATCTTGAGCATTATATAGGTTATGCAAAGAGATCATAAACTTAGAGTCTAAGCAATTTATAGTTTCTTCCTTTTCTCTAAGTTCATCATTTGAAGAGATTAAATCTTAGTTTAGCCTTTTAGATTCTTCTATTAATCTTTTATTCTTCTTAACAAGCTCTAAGGAAAATGTACATAGATCATCATAAGCTTGTTGAAGGTCATCTTCATTTTCATGATTTTCTTCTCCTTTTAAATCAAATTGAGATTTATCAAGTTCAAAGTTTAAATCGCCAATTGTGGGAAGGAGGAGTATAGAAGAATCTACACAAGAATCTACACACTCTAAAATAGTGGAATCCATTCTAATGATTTTCATAAATCACACCACTCGGGTTCTAACTCTAGGTTTTTACACCTATTCAAGAGTTTCAAAACACTTGATCCTAATGTAGAGCACGAGGCTCTGATACCAATTGAAAGTCCGGGATCCGAACCCTAGAGTGGGGGTGAATAGGGTGAGCTTCAAATTAGTGACCAATTATGACCAATTTTAAAATTCTTTAAATTAAAGTAGTCACTAGTGATGATTATCAAACTAAATGCGGAAGCTAATAAAAATAATCACCACAACTCAACTACAACTCAAATATTTATAGTGGTTTGGCCTCAATGCCTACATCCACTACTGGCTTGTGTTCCAACACCCCACCGGATTTCCACTATATTTGCTTTTCAATAGGCTAAGCAATAACCTTTACAATGATGTTTTTCTAAGCTAAACAACCTATCAATGTACTTTTCTAGGCTAAACAATAACCTTAACAAGATGTTTTTCAAAGGCTAAGCAATAACCTCTACACTATGCTTTTCTTAGGCTAAGCAATAACCTTTACAATCAAAAGATTTTCTCTCAAAGTAGTGTCTACACAAACACTAAAAGAGATACAAATAAGCTCAATTAAAATGCCTCTTAATTAGGCTGAAATGAAAGTTTAAAACCTAACTCACACAACACTCTATATGAATGTAAAAATGAATGCTCAAGGTGTGTGTGTGTGATAACTTCAATTAAGTTTTAAAAAATCAAGCTCAATCAATATATGCTCAAAGCATTTAAGAGTTTTGACTGAAATGAAAAATGCAACTCACATGTTTAGAAACTAACTTGTTTTTTATATGAAGATCAAAGACTCAAAAGTTGTATGAAACTATTCAAGAATAAACATGTGATGCAAGGGCAAAGATGTTTTCAAAACATGTAGGTTTTCCTTATGAATTTATGTAAAGAAAACAACTAGTTGAAGATTAAACCAAGTGATATGATCATGCATAAAATCAAAGATGTTGAACAAGCATGTTTTATAAAAATAACAATAACTTGGTTTAAATCTAGGTGAGGAATCCAAAAAAAATAAATCCAAGATTGGATACGTTAAAGGATTCTTCACATCATAGTTAGCATGCAATTAATGATTTACAAGTCATATAAGAGAAGCATGTAACATATGATTTAAAAAACAAAGCTTACTAAAAGATGTAACTCAAGAATCCCAAGCTTTGCTTCCCTCAAGATCTTCTTCCTTTATTGATGCCAAACTGGGTTTGAATGATGTTTGATAATACCCAAGAATGGCCTCAAAAAATCCCCACTTGAAATACCAAGGAAGAGATCAATTTATAGAAAAGTTTATCTCAACAGCACTGTTGTCGGTCAGCCGACATTCAGGGTTTGGTCAACTGAACTCAACGGCTATATTTCCAATGGTCATATTTTTCCTGACCATTTCCACTGTCGGTGCACAGAACTTGTTCGGTCGACCGACAGGTGACCGACAATCTGACCGACCACACAATAGAGCTAGAAAATATGCTCTCTAGATTCCGAACCGACATGAGTTCGGTCGAGGTTTGAGGCAGGTTCGTTTACCGAACATCAACCGAGGGACTGACAGACAGTCAGAACACCATTCTGGAAATGGAACCGACATAGGTTCGGTCGACTGACAGCCTGACTGAACTTCCCTGATAAGCATTTTTGCATTCTGTACCCGGAACAGACATAAGTTCGGTTAAGCTAGGTTCCACTTTGGTTAGCCGAGACCTGACCGACAGGCTGACCGACAGTGAAAACTGAATCCAGAAAAATATGAAGGTTTAACTTAAAAATTCTTTTGTGCAACCAAGTAACACAGAGAGTTTCAACCATAAAACCATGTTTGAAATTAATATAAAACATGTAAGAGATATTTTAGGTGAAACATGATAAATGCACCTCAAGAATGGATGTTTTAGAAACATGATTTTCATGATTTTCGAGAAGGTTGTGCATGTGTATGAGATTAAAAATTATATGCATAGTTGACATCAAATTGCAAAAACAAGAACACCCTAACAAAATGATGTCAGAATGACCTGAAACTTGAGGTAAAGCTTCTTGAGCAATAGATAGGACCAATCATGGGCTTTTGTTTGGGTTTTGAAGCCGTTTGGGGTCTCGTTGATGTTAAACTTGATTTCATTGCGAGGAAGATCTCGAGCCTTGATGTATGGTCAACTGATGTCCGATTGACCTGAAATTTTACAGGGAGCCTATTGAAGTCATTTTGAGACGATCCATTAGCTTCGATTTGGATGCCATGGTCCCGAGGACCTTTGGCCGCCAGTAGGCTTTATTTTGTTTCTAAGCGTCAAAGCTAGGTCAAACATTGTCGGAATGACCTGAAATTTGACATGTAGCCCTTTGGAAGTGTGTAGAAGCCACCCATGTGCTTTGTTTGATGAGTGATGGCCTCGATGGTTCTTGCCACAGAAAGGCTTGATTTCGTTGTTCAAGAGTTGGTGGAGGGTCAAAGGGTGTCGATTTGACTTGAAATTTGACATAGAGCCTTTTGGAGGTATTTTGAGACCATCCATAGGCTCTGATCAAAGATTTGATATCTTCAACACTATCGCCGCCGGGAGCTCTTGCTCAGCCACTGGAGGATTGAAGTTAAGCCAAACGGTGTTGAAATAGCCCGAAACTTCATGTGTATCCTTCCTTTGGCTATTTTGAAGGATCTTGCAGTTTTTGTTTGATTCTGACAATATCTGATGCTTGAAGCGGCTTTACCCGTTTGTAGTAGGAAGCGGCTCCATGTAGCTTTTGATGTTGAAGAGGCAAAGTGACATTTTTGGTGTCAACAAGGGGACTCTCATTCGCAAGGTTGAAGAGGCTAACAACAATCTCCAGAGGAAGACTCAGGAATATGAGCAATGGAAAATTTTATGGGAAGAGCTTCCTCGTGCTGAAGATGGGTTGCGGTATTCTGCCGCATTTTATAGTAAGATTTTGAAGAAGCGTGGCCTGGAAGCTTTGGAGGCTGGCCAAGAGGCTGCTTTAGGAGTTGAATCTTTGCTTGAAGACCATGTTAGACTGAGCTCCTGATTTGTTACAAGCTTTTTTCTTTTTCTCTTTGGTACCTCCATGTATAAACATTTTTGGCACCCACTATTTTTTGTATTCCCTCATTTCACTTAAATTCTTTTTGATGAAAATAAGCAAAAGTTGAATGGAAATATTTGTTTGAAAATTTGATCAAAAGGTTGTCATTTTGTGAAAATCTTTTATCAAAGGGTTATTTTGGCATGAAAGCTAGATTTTGTGGCAAAAGCCTAGTTTTTTTATGGCTTGAAAGCCGAATTTTGAGATGGCATAAAAGCCGAATTTTTGAGATGGCATGAAAGCCGAATCTTTAAGATGGCATGAAAGAAGAATTTTTGTGGCTTAAAAGCCAAATTTTGTGGCGTGAAAGCCAAGTTTGGTTTTATGGCATGAGAGCCAAAATTTTGTTTTTGGCATGAAAGCCAGGTTTTTATTTTTGGCATGAAAGCCAGGTTTTGTAGCATGGGATCCAAAATTTTAGTTTATGGCATGAGAGACAAAATTTTGTTTTTGGCATGAAAGCCAGGTTTTGTTTTTTTCGCGTGAAAGCCAGATTTTTGGCATGAAAGCCGAGTTTTTTGCATGAAAGCCAGACTTTTTGAAGACCAAGTTTTGTTTTGTTGGCGTGAAAGCCAGATTTTTTTGTTTTTGGCATGAAAGCAAGGTTTTTGGCATGAAAGCTGAGTTTTTCGTTTGTTGGCGTGAAAGCCGGATTTTTGGCATAAAAGCCGGGATTTAGGTTTTCAAAGATGTAAGTATCGACTAAGAGTCGCTTCCCTACTGAATGGTATTGCAAGTATCGATGGAATGTCGCCTCTGTTGGAAGTGGGTGGGCCTCTAGGATAGGTTTCAAAAGCTTTTTACCAACTAGAAGTAGTGATCACCTATCCAAGAGCCAACAAAACCCAATCTAGGATGCATCTCCTCAATCTCAACTATCATGGTTATCAAATAAACCTATCAAGAAGATAAAAACAACACCTAACAAGCAACCACGAATTTTACAACATACAAGGAGTAGAAAATACCTATGGAACTCAGCTGTGCTATAATAGAGAATTTGATTAAACTCTTTGATGAAGAGCTCTTTCATAAAGTAAATCAGAATCTCCAATGCCCAATCGTCTTCTTCGCTATGTCCCGCTTCAGATCTTTTTTTCTCAAGAGAGATGGTGGAATCTCCAAGAAAAAGACTAACTAGAATCTCTAAGGAAACTAGAAGGGAACTAGAAGAGAGAGAGAGAGAGAGAGAGAGAGAGAGAGGGGAGGAATGCAACTCTTGCACACACACTAGGGGAGCCTTAGGCGTGAATCTCCAAGGGGATTCTTAGAGCATGGGGACGTCCAAGGTGCTCCTCTCCTCTCCTTTATATAGTTTTGCAATTCCTTTCTTTCATTATAATTAGAAGTCCAACTTCTATATTAATTAGTAACCCTTTATTCCCACTATTACCACTATTAGAAGTTTTACTTCAAATAGAAATAGTAGCTTTCCTTTTTTAGTTCAAATAGAATTAGTAAAGATCCAATCTTGGGCTAGCGTGGGGACCACTAGGGATTCCATAGAAAGCTGGCTTCAACTGGGATACCGCGACCCCACATCTCATGTGCAATCCGGGCCCGCAGTTAATTGCAAATAACTCCACTAAATAACAGCGATTGAACTCCAGTCTTGAGAATAAATTACATGAAAACCCTAAACTTCCCTATCACTTCAAGTAGGCCCCTCTATCATTCTTCATGGATCAATTGGACAGACTGTCCCACAAATTTAGATCAATATCTTATTATCCTTGAGACCCAATTAATTATAGCAATCATTAGTACCATCCAATTAACTCTTAATTGAGATGGGTGTACACTTACCAATGATAAATCCATTAATTGGCATAAGGGGAAAAGATAGATTCCATATTGACCATTAAATGTTCCCACAGTCCTGCTACCACGTACCCAAGACACCGAGGTGTTGACCTACAGTTGGCCTCACTCATTGGTGACTCAAAGTAAATGAATAGATAGAAACTTGAGTTTATCAATGTCTCAGGGTTGAGAGTCCATTGCTAGGGAATTATAAGAGCATACCTTAAAATAAAGACAGTATTCTTGAGGTGCTTCTCATAGTCCTTCAATACATCCAATGTACCAGTATAATGATCTAGAATCTTACATTCCTATGATCGAGACAGATCACACTATTTCGTAGTGATTATAATACTGCAACCTTGTCAGATGAGATGCCCAATCTCATCACTGGTTGTGAATCAATTTAACTATAAGATTTGTGACACAGATCTCCTGTATGTGGATCTCATCCACATACATGTGTTACATCTAATACACTTGTGGACTCCGGTTCATCTTATGAGCCAGTATGTCATTTGTATTGGTTATGTGCATTTAAGTAATAAAACATCATTCATCTCATGAAAGGAAAACATGAATATATTGATAAATAAAGAAATTAATCAATTTATTACATCAATCTTAATGGATTGAGACCATAAAACTAATAGCATCTTCATCTGTAACTGGAGTTTCATGGCCTTTGGAGGCATTATCTAATTCTTCACTTTCAACAGGGTTTGAACTCCGAGCTGTGAGTCTAGCAGAACGCCTACCGTGTCTAGCTCCGGTCATGCAGACCATGGCAATGTCAAGGTCATCCTCCTTCACTGCCCATCGCTAGGTAATCTTCCTTTGAGTATCATTCCTTTTCACAACCATAGGTATGGAGTGATTAATGATAGAGCCCACCTATTCCGGATGATGAATCGGGAACTGTTTCTTTTTTCTGCAACTTCTTCTTATCCAGCATCTAGCGTGGGTCTTTGCCCTTATTGCCTTTTGATGTTTTATGGCGATAGATATTGTTAGTTGATATTCTCCTTTCCTCATACCCCTTTTTGCTAGCGCGGAGGTACTTTGGTGGAGTTTTCTTTGGGTTTTGGTGCTCTTTGAGGTGAACACTAAAAGGATTCTGAACATATTTAGACACCCACGATCCATACGGTGTGGCCTTTTTAGAAGGCTTAACCATCACCGGAGAAGCATTGATAGCAGGAATAGTAGGAGTCATCCGTTGAAAGACAGACATTCGAACTGGGAGCTCATTCTCAGTTTGGACTCTTTTCTGGCTTTTGGAAGTTTTGTTCTCTTGGATGGACACCTTATACAGGCACCCCTTGCTTTCATCAAAGGTAATGACAAGAGAATTCATGTTTGATCTGCAACATACAAAGACTAACAATAAATGAGCGATAGGAGAGCATTTGCTCAATCCTATGTCAATCTATTTTGCTTTCTACTTCCATGTCTTATGGACATGCTACCGCTAAACGGACAACACTTCGGTACAACAAACATAACCCCAACATGGGTGAAGAAGTGATTTGATCCAATCATGTTCATGGTGATGTATTTCGCTTTTGACCGACGTACACCAATGAGCTGGTTTAACAAGGATCTCGTCAAGTTTTGTAGGCCATAAGCTCAGCAACAACTGCTTGCTACCAGCCAAAATGAAACTGACCTAGTATAGAATAGACCAACTGATATGGACTTATAAATAGAGACAGCTTTGTGAAAAGAGTCTGCTAGCAATATCATTTTGAGCATGTTCTATTTCTGCCACAATTTTTCAGTTCTCCGTTTAGCACCACTTTGGAGAATCTTTGATTCTACTAGTGAACATTCTGTCAGCACATAGACCTAGAATTTCATGACAGAGAATCCAAGGAAAGAAAAATGCACAAGGAATCTAGCGACCACTTTTTATGTGGACTGGTCGGTGAAGGCTACTGGTATTAGCCAGTGGAGGCTGTTGGGTGCAATAACGTCTTAAACAGCAATCCACTGGCCGCGAGACTTAACCAATCAATGTAGTCATTTTGGGACGCATTGACTTCTTTTCTCTTTTTTTTTTTTTTTTGGCATCGGCCATTTTGATTTGAAACAGCCGCTGGGTGTGCGCAGAGGGGCCATTCAGCATTGTTCTCATTGGCCGATGCGTCCTCTTTGCATTGGCCATTGGGCGCTGAGCGTCTTCTCTAATTTGTCCACTAGCTTTTCCTCTGACCTATTCTTCTTCTTTTTTCTTTCCTTTTTGAATAGTAGCAACTGAGTGGTTCCCTTTGAAATCTTCCCGAACATCTTGATCAACGAAACATTATTGATAATGTGTAGAATTTCCCACAGATGGTGCCATTCTTCTATTTCGTTTGAAAAATAAAAATCTGCCGTAATGATGATGTGCATGGCTGAGAGGTGAAAGAGTCTTCGTAGAAGCTTAATTTCTCATTCATCTTTCGAACATTACAAAAAGACATGGAGACAACTCAATTACAATAAAAAGAAAAAAAAAGCCATCCCCACTTTTATTTTTACATGTGTTCTTCACTGTTTCACCTTTTGAGAGCAGGTCGTTTACTCTATTTTTTTTTACAACCCCTCATCAAGCTTAGGAGATCATGATATAAAGAAAAAGCTTTGGTCGAAGGAAAGGAGGAAAAAGTTGCTGTCTTTGAGGATTTGCTGGAGGCAAGATTGTACAAGTTTGCAATTAAGTTTCTTCAATCAATCTTTGTAATTCATCACCATTAATGAGAGAAAATGGTTGAAACAGAGATACCTGCTTCAGAACAGCAGAGGTCATCTTTGTCTTTCCTCCCAGGTGAGAAGAACAGATGTTGACCTTCAGAGGCAATCGCCTAGGTCCTAGAAGAGAAACCCTTATCACTGCTTGATTCTCACCTGCTAAGTGAGAGAGAAAGTTTTCACAATGATAGCGTTTTGAAGCTTTTTGATGCAGGATCTGAAAGACAATGGTCATCTTACTCCAATGGTAATTTTTTTGCCGACCCTTTTCTTGGTCTTATGAGTCTTTATTTTACAGCCTCCATGGGGCCATAACTGCAAGAGATTATGGAGGAGTCGAGGCGGTTTTGAAACTGCTATTGATAGGCGTGCAATGTTCCTCCTTGGCGGGTCTAGCGGTTGTTGGAAGAAGTAACTGACCATATGTCGTGGGCGACGTGCGGACTGGGAAGAAGGAATTTGGCGCTAATGCATGGAGTTGTGTAGCGTCTAGCGCCCAGATTTGCATTGTTGAGCAGCCAGTTTTTTAATGGAAAGTCAGCGGCCATTTCATTGTGTTGGGCGGCCTGTATCTTGATGACTACAGTAGCCAGTGAAGTTTTGCAGACGACAGCCGTTGCAGAATTCTTTTGTTGTAGCCGGCCAGATTCTAGCGGTCACCAAATGTCATCATATTTTTAGGAAAAGTGTGTATTTTGCCTTGGGGAATGTTATGCATGGGCAGGTGGATTTTTTGTGTGCCAATAGTTCCATAACGGTGATGGACCTTGTATTCTCACCCATGCGGATCCTGGGGTAAAGTAAGATTATGCTATAGTAACCCCCTGGTATCACGGCCCCTTATTTCTAGCCTGATTTTGGGGTCGTGACACCCACACATTGATGAGATTTGAGAAGAGGTCCCACATGCTATCTCTTTTGGCAAGAAACTTTAGCTTGAAATGGAAACTCAAATATGGAAAGTCAAAGATGGAAAGAGCAGTGCAAGGAAGGAGAAATCAACTTTGGAAAGGTTTTGTGGACTTACTAAAATTGTAATCAAGAAAGAGAGAAAAATTAGAAGGCTTGCTTTGGGACATTGACTAGTAAAAGTTTCAAGAAGTAAGAAAGGAAAGAGGATGAAGAATCATCAAAGAAAGTTTCCCAAGCCATTGGGGGCGGGAGGAAAAGTAAAATCCCTAACCATGATGTGGGGGGGGGGGGGGGGGGGGGGGGGGGGGAGGGTAAAATCCCTAGCCATATGGAAGTCGGTGGATGTTCGGTTGCCAAGAAGAGAGACCGAGAGAGAAAAGAAAGAATGGAGAAGAGAAAAGAAACATTCAATTAAAAGAAAGAAGATGCACTTTTAAGAGAGAAGAAAACAAAATGGGTCTAAAAAAAGTACAAAATTCCTAAATGAAGCCTTTTTATTTTCGGTGGAACCAAAGATTGACTTTTTTATTTTTATTTTTAAAAGAAGAGATGATTTTTGTGATTTCGTGCTTTTTTATTAGACCCATTTTTTCTTATCTCTTTAACCAATTCTTCACTTAAATCCACTTTACAAATAAATTACACAAACCCACCCCAGGTTAGAAAGAGTAATTTGATAGTTTCTTTTATAATAAGTATAAAAATTGGAGAGAGAGACAATAACGGGAAAAGAAGATGAAAGAATCTGAGGTTGAGAATGAGAAATATAGAGAGAGAGGAAGAGTGGGGCAGAGAGAGAAAGTCATCAATGCACCGTGAAGAGAGGGAGAATCACAGTGTGTCCAGTAGAGATGATTCTTCAATGAAAAGGAGAACATTATTCCCTTTTCCCTTCCCAATGAGGAAGAAAGTTTCACGTGTGAAAATAAAAAAAATTTCATTGGGAAACCAGCCAAGAAAGGAAATACAACTTTTGGAAGATGCCCCTTAAATGTGGAGATCGGGGCTGACAATGTCCAACACGTTGTGAAGACCAATGAGCATTGGAACTAAGTTCTTTAGTTTTTCATACAAAATCTCTTTGAATGGTTGGTGAATTGAAGTACAATGAGGTGAAGTATTAAATTAATAAATAATAAAATCTAAAAGAATTATAATGATTTTTTGTTTTTAGTTGCTTCATAGATAATTCTTTTACTTTTTACGTAAAAAGATGAATTTTTTTCATTTAGTCGAGAAAGAATGTTGCTTTTTTACTTTTATTTTAAAGAATAAGGGGATTTCGAATTTGTGAACTTTTGATATTATCCCTTGTGTTTTCTTGTTTGGATAATGGAGGCTCTACCTCACTTTACTTTAGATGGTGATTGATGTGAAGTATGTGAAGTATCAAATTAAGAGAGAATAAAATATAAGTGAGTTTTGATGGTCTTTTGTTTTTAGTGGCTTCATAAAGAATGTTTTTGACTTTTTGTGTAAAAAGAAGATGTATTCTTGTTATTTAGTGGAGAAATTAGGTTGCTTTTTTTCATTTGTTATAAAAAAGAAGGGAATCTTGAATTTGTGTACTTTTATTATGGACCCCTTGGTCTTTTCTTACCTAGATAATAGAGGCTTTGTTTTACTTTAACTATAGTGGTAAATTTTCAAATAGATTGGTTACTCACCGTACCTTCATATTAAAAATTATTACATGTATGAGAAAAACATAGAAAGGAAGCTTAGCTAATTGTATCTTTGTATAAGAGCCAAATGACCACGTTCTGCAGCTTTACCTGCTTCTGCAAATGACAATTTGTTAAAGGATCTATCTAGAACTATCTTCCCATTTAAAGATTACACCATCAATTATTTTAGGGGAATTTCAAATTATGAGAAAATATAGGGGGCCTTTTAGAAAAGCATCCCAAAATTTTAGCCATAACTGGACCCGTGGTTTTCAGACCTGACCATGTTAAATCACGTGGTGGTCGTTTTCTTCTACTTTTACTTCTTATCTGAGTTGGCAGGTGCTGAAACCAAGGCATTAGGTAAATCAAGAAGTTTTCTTACTAATTGCATGAATCATGTGATTTAACTAGTGGTTGTAAACCCAGCCAAAACTTTGTTCTATCGCCCTCCCCTTTGCGTTGAAGTTCCGGAAAAGAATCGGACCACTTCTCTAACTATTCATTTGTTTGCGTGGAATTGAATTGTAAGAATTTTATGTGTTAAAGTCCGTCAAATGTTGGAGAAACAAAGGTGAAGATCCATAAATAGCCATGAATAATTTCTTTTTGGTGGAATCTGAATATCTAGAGATCATCAAATCAATTTCTAGAATAGTAAGTAAGGTCCAATCTACACCTCTGTCTTATAGCTTTCACTCCTCACCTATTTAATTTTCCTTACTTGGAATCCATTTTACCATGAATTCCTTGAAATTAAGTAACATGCAAATAAATGGGCCCTAAGTGTTCAATGGATGGCTTAAAATGCATCATATCTTTGAATTTAGTACTATCTCTGCGTTCTATTTATCATTGTGGAATTCTACAAAATGTACTTTTAAAAAAGCTTAAATTTTTCAATTTTTTTATAGCGCAGGGCCCACCTTCATCCAAAACAATCCTTTTGCTCATACTATCCTCGAATGAATTGGCACAAGCCCAAAACTTTACTTGACATTATTAACACTATTGGTTTTATCATGGGAAAAATTTATAGTGTGTAGCCACTAGATTTTAAGGGCTTAAGACCAAGGGCTGAGATAATCTAACCAGTCTGATTATATCTTGTAATCCTCTATTTTGTACCCAAACATTTCCATTCCTCTCACCACCCTTGATTTCTTGCATCCAGGTGGGCCCCACTGAAAAAGAAGTTTTCTAGCCGGTCTCTTTGTAGTTTATTTAATTACATCTAAAAGCAATAGAATAAAAGGATAATTTAAAGTCTATTCTTTCTAATTACTGTATATTTCTTTATTTTAGTAGAATGGCTCGAAACACATGGATTATTTCATTCAATATTCAACTATCAAATGGTTTAGTATCTTTATCCTCGTTAATTGTGATCCAAGCTTCCTTAATCCAATATCGAGGCTATATTATAAATAGCTTAGGGCTTGAAATCTGAAATATAAAGTCTTCTACTTGCAAATTCATCCATGCAATTAAAGGAAAAAAATATAAAAAAATAAAAAAACTTATCCTATGCTGGAATTACTCACACCAGGCAAACTCCGAACCAAAAACCACAAGCTGTGAATAGTACGTAGTAATTTAGGTAAACCCACCTTTATAATAAAATAGGAACCAAGCTCTTGGCATGCACAATTTTAATTTTGTTTATTATATATCTTTTCTTTTCAGGTTGAGTCCATGTGGTGTTGGCTAAACTGATTGTCTATTGATCTCCCTCTTTGTTTGTAGTTCCATTAATTCAAATTCAAGTTTGCATTTCGTAATTTGGGACTTAGTTTAATTTGAATTTCAATAAGGTAGGTGTTGAACCCACTGGGGGGTGGGGGGTGAATCAGTGTCCATAAAAAAGAATTATATGCAAACAATCCACCACACAATCACGACACAGAAATTTTTACACGGTTCACCCGCAGGCTACATTCACGGTGCAGAAAGAGTGAATTTCCACTATTTTAGCAACACCAACTGCTAGGAGCACCAACTCCTTACAACTTTGCCTGCACCAACGGACAGGAGCACCAACCCCTACACTCAGCACCCATTTGAGCGATTACAAAGGATATAAAGAATTTATGACACACGCAGGTGCCTTACAATAAGACTCCAGCAACACACATAGGTGTCAAAAATATCAATCACCTATATAATCTCACAGAGATCAACTCTCAATTAAATCTGCCCTGCAACTCTTGTCAACCACAAACACTTATTGCGAATCACAATCAATCACAGCCAAACCTTGCAATTTCAACCTTTGTCAAAAGCACACTCTGATTACCCACAAATAGATACTGCAAACAAATTTCTCTACTCACAGTTTTCACAATATAAGCCGCCAACAGACAAACACCAAAATAATATGAGGAAGACTATAATTAGGAACATAAATCTACATGAAGTAGAGAGCAAGATGACCTTACCATAGATGAAGAACGGATCATCATATACTAAAAAACACCTTCAGAAATCAGATCATAAAATTGTAACCAGTTCAACACATTAAAAAATCACAGCCCAGCCACCAGATCACGTCAGCAACGATGATGGTGAGTGAGACAGAGAGAGATGCAATCCACTAGAAATGGAATTCACAAGATGAAGACTGAAGACGTCAAACATAAATTGAGAGATGCAGTGGCTACAACTGTCGCCTCTAGCTTCTTCCACCCAATCAAAGAATGCAAGATCAGAAGCCCTACACACCCATGTTTTTCTCCCTTCTTTTTATTTTTTATTTTAATCTAGACTGAAAATGTCAAACATAAATTGAGAGATGCAGTGGCCACAACTGTCTCCTCTAACTTCTTCCACCCAATCAAAGAATGCAAGATTAGAAGCCCTATATATACACCCACGTTTTTCTTCCTTTTTTATTTTTATTTTTTTTGTTCTCTCTGTGATGAATAAAAAAACTTTTTGCCCTCACACTTTTGCTCTTCTCAATGATGAATGAACAAGCCCTCAACCCACACGTTTTTTCTTCTTCTCTATTCAATGGAAAGAAAAATCTATGTAGACATGTCACCACCTTCTTAATTATCTTAGACCTTAGATCCTAAAAAGTTGAATCATAATTTCTATACAAATGTCCTTTTCCATA
The DNA here is from genome assembly GCA_029852735.1 of Persea americana. Taxonomy (NCBI): domain Eukaryota; kingdom Viridiplantae; phylum Streptophyta; class Magnoliopsida; order Laurales; family Lauraceae; genus Persea; species Persea americana. Next base: position 35,584,257 of record CM056813.1, read on the forward strand.
AGTGCGTACCCAATAGTTGTGGGCCCCACTGATGAGCCTTTATGAAGACTTTCGCATTCCCAGTAGATAGGGCCTCTATACAACTGGGCTGCAAGTGGGCTGACCCACTAAAATCTCCATGCTATGTTGACAACAATTTCAATCTAATTCCAAACCAAAGTATGATCAACAGTAGGTCCATTCATTTAATTTGCTTAATTCAAAGTTACAATTCAACAGGTTCAATGAACTAATTCGTCCATGTCAAATGCTATGAGTGCATCGCCAGGGCTCACATCTAAATTTCAAAGCACTCAAAACAACTGCTCTTTCCATTTAATCTAGGGAAAGTTTTACTTCAATCAAAATTGGGCCCACACTCAGACCGACTACTTCTAAAACACATTATTAAAATAAAACCAAAGAAAATCTTCATGTTTTACTAGTAACCAATCTTAAGGTGTGGCCAACTCTAATTAGTGCTATAAATAGGTTACCGCTAATACGTAGAGGTTTAGTGATCTTGAATGGCTTGGATTTTATGTGGGTACCACTACTGGATTTTTAAGACTCGACTTAGAGAGCTACTTGATATTAGTTCGATATTAGTTCATTAATAACCACGAGTTATTTGAAATGATAAAAGCTTAATCTAATTATTACGGGTCCACCATAAACCCAACACAAACCCAACCCCAACTGGCTTAGAACCCTAGTTAAATGTGGTAAAATTAGATGGTTCTAGTTGGTGTTGTTTATTCACTTTTACTTTTAACGCGTTTCGATTCTATAAAAAAAAAAAAAATGAAATTTTGTTTCACGATGTTGCAAGTTTCCCAGCCTCGAAGATAACGGGTTAATAAAATTAAGATATTATAGTTAATTAATTCATTGGGTCACTCCAACTTTCTTCTAACCTGACAAGCAATTGGCTTAAAACTGAACGATGTCTTTGTTTGTAAGGAGTAAAACGGGTCTTGCCACCAATATAATAATTTTCGTTATCTTACAAGTGGATTGTTTCATGAAAGGGTGATCAATAAAACTCATTTTCATTAGAAAAAAAAAAAATCTTTTTCCGTATAGTGGGGCCAAATCATGGGCCGGCCAATAATATTGTAAATTTTTGGGTTCTTTGTGTGAAGCCAATTAAATCAAATGACATGACCTTCTTTTTAATTTTGAGCCACTCAAAATTGATGCCTCATAAAATAGCACCAAGCCAAGTCAACTCTAATCCGACTAGAGTCCACCTATAGTAAAAATGATTTGCAAAGATATGATTAAAATACAAATACATATAAGAGAAAAAGCACATGTTTTATACGCAATTAATTTGTTGAAGGAATCAATAAGATGGGAGAAATTAGGAAACAATGAGATGAAGTAACTTTTAAATGGTGTTTGTACTCAGAAAAAATTGAGACAGTTAAAACTTCTCGATGTAGTTTGTGATGAAAGAGGCCTGATGCTAATATTTTGTTGTTATGCATATAATCTGTTCTTGGGGATCACTTACAGAATTCGAGATTGGAGGCGTTTAAAAATACATTATCACATTGATCAAAGATAAGTCTAATTGGGCCTTAGAAAGCTAGATTGCACTTGTCATCTACTCGTAAGAAAAAAGAAAATAAAAGGAGAATCTCTCCTCTAATTAGACCACTGTAGTACCAACTACTTTGAAAGTGAATATGGTGAGTTGACTCTTGTCTCAGTCTAGTCATATTGTCTTGACAAAGAATTGAGTCAAATACAGGGGTAGCTCGGCTGAGCCACCTTGTTCTAATAAGTTGTATGCATTTTAAATCATTTGGCAAGTAGATTTGATTTTTAAAATATGATGATTATTTTTAAGTTTAATTTTTGAGATCTAAAGTCAGCAATTGAGACTTATACTTGATCCTTTATTTTTTATGTTCGAGGCTTTTTTTTTTTTTTTTTCCACCCTAGCCTAGGAGCTGGGGCAAAGAGAGCCTTATACAAGTGGGAAAAGAAAGCGCACAAAGTGGGAAGGACTCAAAAGTTATAAAATATGCAAGTTTTATATTTTAGTATTTTTTGTCGCATGTGTAAATAAATATATATTTAAATTTTATAAGTATTTGATCTATTTTTATTTATTTTATGACTATTCTCAAGTCATCACGTTGATTATCCAAGTCAACTGTTTAGAGATGCCGAATTCGGTGTGACTCACCAGTTTTCCAACCTTGGTTTCAAGGCACCCGTAAAGTGTTTTTACAGCACAAACAAAGCGTACACCCCTAAAGCGGTTTTCAGGGGAAAGACCTAGAGCATCCTAAAAATTTAAAAAGAAAGACAGCACAAGTAATGATTTAAAAGAGTGCACGAATTTTCTTGCAGAACGACACGTATTGCATATGCATTGTTTCTATTTCTTGTTCCATGCCCCCACTGTTCAATTTTTTTTTTTTTTTTTATTTAAAAAGCTAGGGCATGGAACTCGTTTGACGAGAGAACCTATATCTGGAGGCCAAACACTCCTAACTGCCAAAAGATAATGTTTATTAAGAGAGAGAAAGTTTTGATACCATTAAAGTGAAAGGCTGCACTCAAAATTGTAATGAAACCAAATATAATATACACTTGTAGGTAAACAAAGTACATATTTATCAGCAGATTTCTCGTGATTTACTTCCTTGCTTGCCACTAAATAGGAATGCAAGGGAACTGCTCTCTGTATCCTTGGGTGGGAGAGTGGTCTGAGCTTGTGCCAAGAAGAATAGATCAAAGCATATCTGGTATTATACCAAGCTCCATTTATTTCTTTCAGGTTGGGTCGATCTCTTTAGGGCTTTGAGTATGTGCGCCACCCAAACTTGGCCCCTTTTATGCTAGTTAGGTCAGTGGTGCAGTCCTCCCGTGACCTACACGCCCAAGGATCCATATCTGGGCAACTGCGTGATGAGACTACCCTTCGCCACCTGGGTATCTTGTTTCTCAAAATATGGCCCATTTATTGGTTCGTTGGAACTGCAACCTGGACCACATATGTGCAAGTAGGTTTAGGGTTTCTTTGTACAGTGAGAGGATTCGCTCTCTGCGAATTTTCATTTATTCAAGAGAGATGAATCTTACATTCCTACCCCATATAGGAAATAGAGATACTCTCCATCAAGGAAAACCGGCTCCTTTCATGGAAAGAGACAATCAGAACAATTTTTCTGTCTACTGCATATTCCTCTCATTGCACAAATGCACATTGGTTAAGTTGGCCGGTTAGTGTTTAGTAAGTCAGGTTGGATTGGGTTAGGGTTGGGTTTTTTGTTTCATCTGCATCCATTGCAATTGAGATTGTGGGAATTAATGCATGTAGGTTCTACTGATCCTGTCAGTTTTGTTAATTTTTAGACATGGGACGTTTGGGATTTAGAAGTAGAGCAGGTCCAATGTAAAGGGTCCGGTCCTGCTTCTAAGAGACTGGTCCGAATCCATAGATGGCTGGTCATGGACTACATCAGGCTTCGCTTGTCTAAAGCCCAGCACGCTGAGCAATGGGGTTGATATTTATGACTTTATCTAGCGGTTGGGCCTGAAAGCTAGGCCAGGGCACAGTCCAATTGTGAAGTTGCATGAAACTTTTTCGTTAAGTTCGTAAAGCCTTTTGCCAAACATAGTTCAAGGCCCATCCTATTTGGGTAAATGAGGCAAAAAATTGGCCCCCGTTAAGGCACTCGTGCTCAAACCAAGGCACTTGGGCTAAAACCGCCAGCTCCCATCGGGCCAAATATTGGCCAAGAATTTTACCTGGGGTCATTCATGGGCCAACTCATTCGGATCCGAACCTGTTTCTTGCCCACAATTGACTAGTGTTGAGCACTGCATTTATGCCCTCGTCTTTCCTAGGGCCTCATTTTAAGACCCTAAGAGCTCACTTGCCTGGGCCTAAGATTTTGTATACTTAAGAGGTGCATTTCTAGTTTACAGACAGGCTAGGATATGGCCATCTTTCTGAACATTGGGCTAGGTTTGACCCTGAATTAAACCCAATGAAGAAATGGGGCCTGATCCTGGTCTTTTGCACCCTCCACTGAACTAGTGGACTTTGGTGACAGAAATGGCGCAAAGAGGAGCCGCAGATGGATATTTTGATGAAGCTGGTTACGATGCCGTGGTGGTGGGGTCTGGATATGGTGGCTCGGTTGCTGCGTGTCGGTTGGTCATGGCCGGCATTAAGGTGTGTTTAATCGAGAAGGGCAAGAGATGGGAAGCAAAAGATTTCCCGACCAGCAATTATCAGATGTGGTCTAAGGGGAGGCTGGAGTCCGATACTCTTGGCTTCAGTTTTGGGCCCAAAGACGCCTTGTTTCAGGTGAACTTCCCAAGTCCAATGATAGATGGAAGATTCATGCTTTTATATACTGTTGTAAATGAGTACAGCCAAGATGAGGACTGGGGTTAAAGGAGTGAAACTCAATAGTTGGGCCTACCTATTTCATAATTTCGCAAAGTCTTTCTCTATTGGAATGATTGTTCGATAAAAAAATCACAATATTTTCCATATTCATTATCAGGGTTTTCATCAAACTGTCAATCCAATGGTGGGAAAACTTTGAGTTGATATGAAATTTGAGAACACTCAATTTAAGGGGACTCATTTATTTTAAAGAGTTCTGAATTTCAATAGGTGGGCTCCACTGTAGAGTTCCACTCTTTTGTCATTTCTCTAAGTTAAAGCCACAAGAGAGTTAAATCACGATTCTCTTTTGTTGGCACGATATCTAGAAGCAAAGACCAAACGATTTCTATTAAAACCATCGAAAAACGGCACAGATTGGTGGATCACGATAAGGATTCTCTAGGGTTGACCTCAAAGAGTAGTTTGAGTCCATCCAAATAATTTCATCAACAAGGTTTACATTTCAAATCCAAACAGTTGATAATCGATATTTAGGGATGCAAACCGGATCGGGTTCTTCGATCACTCGAAGGTTTTGATCTATAAGAAATTCGATTTTAAACATGTTTTAGGTTCCAATTCATAAATTGGCTCGAGCCCATAACCTAATTTAGGTTTTGGTTATAAATGGCTCTAGTTCCAAATCCATACAGGTCCCCACCGGTACAACCTGGACCCGGCGTATGAGTCCCTAAAATTATTATTATTATTATTTTGATAACCTAGGGTATCTCCCTCCCAGCTTAGGAACCTTTGGCCCGGAACTTGAGGGACACTCGATTCTAGACAACCGAGAACTAATCCCTAAGGGCACATGCCAACCCTCATATCCACATGAACCAGGAAAAATTATGGGCAGTTGCCAACGAAGGTAGTTGTCGAAAACAAGATCTCTTCGTTTCTTGAGGCATAGGGTCCTTGGCCAACTGAGCCACCACTCATTGGTTGAGTCCCTAAAATTTTAAATTGTAGCTCAAAATCAATTTTGATTAATTATCTTTTATTTAATTTTGGAGGTAATAGACTTGATACACTATTATAAGTTGAATGATATCCTTATTTTAAGAAAAAAAATATAAGTATGGTTCTAGCCGGGACTAACTGGTTTACATCGCTATCTATATATATTCCCTCTTGTTCCGGCTTTGATGTAAGTTTTACTTAAAATCAGAATTGGTCCCACTGTGAAGTTCACTGTGTAAATGCATGTGGCCTATCAAAGGGACAACAAACACAAAACAAAAGTGCGAACATGATTTTATCTCCGGATCTTTTATTATGTCTTTCATTTTTAGTACTGATAATCTAATGCTAGGATCCACCCATTGATTTCAAATTTGAAGCGTACAATGATTTCAAGAGGTATGGATTTCAAATTTGGGTCCACCGGTGCAATTACAGGAGACTTGAAGAATTCTCTTAAGACCTATCCTCAGATAATTCAAGCTCCATTTTTCTTTTCTTACTTAACTCATTTGTTGCATGATTATTACAGCGTATTAATGTTTGACTTGGACCCAAACTTAGCCGCCGCCACTGTGGAGGCAAGTCTGATTTATGAAAAATCTAACAAAAAATGACTCTGAATGAATGCACAGTTATACGAGCAAGGCAACTCGGTTGCAGGAGTTGTATGTGGCCTAGGTGGGGGCTTATTAGGTAATATGTGTCAGATGGTATCCACTCCAGTGCGAACCAAGAAGGACCCAAGATGGCCATAGGATTGGCAAAAGGATTGGGAAGCCCATGAGACACTTGCATTGACAATGTTGAACCCACAAGATCCTCCTGTAGAGTTCGCCAGTGCTAAAGCCCTGAAGGCAATAGCTGAAGAAATTGAAGAAAGTAGCCCCACTCCAATCAAACAGACCATCAATTTCAATTTCATAAATGATCCGGGTAATGTGAAGGGAACTACACAGTTGGAGCAATGTGTTGCCTATGGAAATTGTATGTCTGGATGCCCTTACAACGCTAAGAACTCTAATGACAAGAACTACATCATTTTGGCCATTGAGGCATGTGTTTCTTCTATCCACCTCTTCTTTTGTTCTTTTAATTTGAATGATATTCACTATTGGATTGATCATATATCTTTACACTGTTGGCAAACCAAAGTTATTAGGTTTAGTTAGGTAATTCACACGTGCTTTAAATAAAGGTGAAAACCACTATAAAACATAAATGTAGACAAGTAGTTGTATGATATTTGCATAAGAAGATCTCTCAATCAAAGGTGGAAATCACTGTCTAATTTTGAACTATATTGATTGTTATAGGCTGGTTGTAAAGTGATAACACAATGCCAAGTTCAGTAAATAGTAAAAGACGTCGATGAGGATTGGGTCAGAGGTGATGTTACTCGTGGACAAAAACCGCGAGCATGGCGTGTTTTTCTTGACAATCTTGAATATGTTTACGCTGATTTTGTAGTTCTCTCGGGTATGTATGCTCTCAACAAAATGTCTTTATGATATAAAACACAATCACAATCTTATAATATCTTCGTTAATCAGAATTTTTGTTTGACTGCAGCTAGAGTTTTGGGTACGGCACAAATATTGTTCCAATCAGAAAGAAGGGGACTAAAGATCTCAGATAGGCTTGGCCTGGGGTTTAGCACCAATGGAAATAATTTTGCATAACTGGCTGGAAGCTCACTACCCTTGAATGGTCAAGCACTGAGTAAAGTGCAATTCTCAAATATACCATTCCAAAATCGACCAGGACCATCAGTTTCTTCATCATTTACTTCTTCCTTAGGGTTTACAATCGAGGTAAAAATCTTATAAATCAAGCCTCTTGATAACTAGCACTGGCAGATCTTTGTGTAGCCTAAAGTTTTTAAATGACGAGTCACATAATGGATCAGAGTTAGGGTTGAGCCTAGCTAGTACTTGTAAGACCCCGCTCCGAGAGTTTCCTTTTAGTGTTAATTAAGACGCGTTTTAGCTATAAGTGAGATTAGTGGCAATGGGTTAAATCTGGATTAGAATAGCTTTTTATAGCTTTGAATAATTTTGGGTTCCTTTTTAGTGTGTCTTGATTTGTTTTGGAATTTATTTAATAATTCTAGAAATCTGTAATTTGCTCCGTTTAATGTATTTTATGATTCCCGATAACTTTCGTATTTGTTCCGTTTCCATTCGAGACCTCTAAACCCTACTTTGCCATTGATAGGGGTAAAACAGTCTTTTTACACAAAATCTGGACACTATTTTCAATGTCTCCGAAACTCGTAAAATATATACTTTCTGGAAAGTAGAAATTTCGACGATCGATTCTTCCTTCTTCGTCGAATCCATCCGAAGCCCGTAGAGCGATGTTTTAGCCCAATTGGATTTTTAAGTTGTGGGACCCACTCAGAATTTCTATATAAGGAGGAGTTCATTCCTTCTTCCCCCTTTTCTTGCAACTTTCCCTTGAGAACAAAGAGAAGTTCCAGCCCAGCCCTAGGGTTTTTCTTCCAGCCCTAGGGTTTTTCTTCTTACTCCTTGCTTCTCCCAATCTCTCTCAAACCTATTGATAAAGGTAAAATGGAAGTGGTAATCCTCTTCCCCTCCATGAGAGCTTCATCTTGATACCATTTTTAGAGAGAACCTTCCATTCCAAGCTACATTTTGAGCAAGCTCTTGCCATTAGAGGACTTTCCATGTAAGCTCTTCTTCTCATCTCTTGGTTATGTATTCTTCTAGCCATGGAGGTGCTTCACCTTGATTATTGGAAGCTATCTCCATCTATTTCTTGATTTTGACATTCTAGGGTTGTAATGAATGTATTTTGGGGATTTTTGTGTAGATTGTAGATTTTGAGCTTGATAGAGGGATTAGAGCTTGACTAGCATATTTGGAGATCAAGGCAAGTGGATGAATGAATTTGATTTGAATAAGTCCTTATTCTATTGAAAATGTGGATTTTTACTATTCCTATTCCTTTAGTTTATTATGTTTCATAATGCTTTTGGAAATGTACTTATTGATATGATTTTTCTCTTAGTTAATTTTATGAGAATATATGCATTCTTTCATTAAAGTTTATTTTGATCATTATGGACTTCTTAAATGATATCTGTACTTGCATTGAATGAGATTTGTGTTGGAAGGAGAATTAAATGCATTGATGGAATGGTGGTTGGTGGAAAGGATTAAATGTTAAATGGAAGGGAATAGACCCATTTCATGTTAGGAAATGGTTGGAGCTGAGGTGAAAGGGTTTGGGAAATAAAGAACTGAAATCTGCACCTGATGTGTAGTTCCCGCAGCTGGGCGGTCAGCGGGCGGTCACCTTGATGGCTAGCCGACAGGTGACCGGCGGCTAGCCGACCCAGATGCGGTTAGAAACACAGAATGCTGTGTTTTGACAGGTGAACTGCGGTCAGCCACGCAGTTAGCTAGCGGCTAACCACTAACCAAAAACCCTGTGACCGCCAGGTAGCCGAGATGCGCGAATAGAAACACAAAATACTATATTTTAGCAGGGTGAATCACGGTCAGCGCCGCGGTCAGTCAGCGGCTAACCGCGGATAACCTCGGCGGCTAACTGCCAGCTAACCGACTAGTGACCGAATTTCACCCAGAATTCCTGAGTCTTTTCTATTGTTTTCAGATATAGTATTTAAAGGTTTGGATGGGTTGTTCTGATGCCCTACCACCTCGGAAAGACCCAGGGGATGACATAAGGAGATTGACTTAGAAAGAAACACCATTTCGGAAAGGTATTGGGACTTTTGGACTCATCAACTTGCATAAGGAAACTTGGTATGTCCTCTATCATTCGAGTACCATACTAAGGGTAATAATAGACATACAAGATCCTTATACATGTTGTTTGAATATGGATGCCCCAATATATAGTCCTTAATGGTATAAGGATTCATTGCATTATTTTACTCAGATTTTATGTATAATTACCCGATCCTACTGGTTTTATCTCAAATTCTGATTTATACACCTGATATGTCCTGCCAGCCCCGTTTATGCATGAACAGATAATGATATGAAATGTGTGCTTACGAGCACCATGCCCCGCCTGCCCGAGTGTTTTATACTGATATAGTTTGTATATGTTTTGATTTCTCATGTAACCTATAGTCGGCACCACTAAGCTTGGACGTCCTTGTCAGTCTGATCAACTGACTTGGGCCTCCCCCTTGTGCTCGCGCCAGTTGCAACTTGGATCCTGTCCTGTCCCGTTACCCGGTTCCGCGGCTGTAGTCTTGTCTAGCTATATGTATATGTATATAATGTTGGTTCTCGTCACTTCGTGTGTTCGAGCCCAACGCACTGAATGTGCTCTCATCACCTTAGTGATAGAGAGGATGTAGCTTTTGTGTGGTTGCCATCTAGTCAGTTCCTGTACCTTGAATACCCTACATGATTTATATTGCATCTGTTCTTTAAATGAAACATGCATCCTGTTTTATGACAGTTATCGTTTTAATAAGTTTTCGTCATGTCTAAGATGTGATTTGTTTTCTTTCTTGGTATTATCTATTCACCCACCTGCCAGACCGTCGTGTCTGACCCATTTTTGTGGTACTCAGGTCCAGCTCCCGTTGTTGCCTTTGAGGAGGAGCCAGAGGAGGCGGTCGACGAACCGCAACGATTAGTGGAGTGGCAAGTTGACAATGTCATGTAGACATTGGGTTTAGCTTTGAGCTGCGAACATTTTGGGGAAATTATAGAATGATACATGATTTATACTTTTGGTTGTACTGGCCTTTGTTGGCCATTATTTTTGGGAAATGTTAATTTAACTTGATCATTTGTTTAAACTCTAACTTCAAATTTTGGGAATGCTAATGAGATCATTGCTCACTCTGACATCATGTCATACTTGTGTATTATCAGTCTCATATAATGAGAATGGATTAAGAGTTTGATTTGCTACACGCTTCCGCACCAATGTAAATGTTCTATGAGTGTGTGTGGAATCCTCACTGCGGAATCCTGTGGGAAATTAAGGAAATGTATAATCATTATTAAGGGTAGTTCATTACCCCATCCACCCCACCGTCGCGGTCCCGGGTCCCGGTCCGGGGTCACGACAGTACCCGTCATAGCGCGACTTACATTGGATAAATTTGGATTGTGTTTTTGGCCTGTGAGCTATAGTTGGTCTTATTTTCTAGGCCAGAGCTATAGCCGGTCTTACTTTCTGGCCCAGGCCTATGTATTCCTTATGGGCTACTATAAGTTTGGGTAGGTCATTTTTTGTACAAACACATTATTTGAAAATGGTCCGAGCCCACGACAAATTTCAAGCTTGAAGGCTTAATATGCACATGAATATTAGTTGTGATACATTAAAATGATTGTTCAAAAAGTATTTCTGCTACCTTTATTAACATCTTAAGGTTTTGGCAGGATCATAAGCAGAGAAGATTTAATATTGTATCTGAGCTGACCAGACACTAGTTTGAATCCAAAGAGGAACAACTTGACACTAAAATGTGTGCCTCAAAATGTATGACAGTAGGATTCCACCCTAGAGGGAGTGTTGAAATGTATTTTCTCTACATCTACTAATGCCTCAAGCTGTTGGTAGGATTCATTAGTGGAGGGAATTTAATAAAAATGTGTTCGGCACGACCAACCTTTACGTTGCTTAAACTAGACCCTTGCCTCTGCCTTGTTTGATTTAGCTGAAAGAAACTACCTCGGTAAAGAATTGATAATTATTTTGAATCATATGACCCATGGAAGAGATAACCAACAGTATGCATTCAACTTGAAAATGATAAACTTAAATAATGGATTGAACCCGGGCTTTATCACTCAAACATGGGACCTCAATCTGAACAATTTAGATCACGAATGACCACCTTGAATAAATGATTAACTTAAATCGTATTACATAATATGGCCAGACATTCTATAATGCCCCATATAACTTCTTTGAAAGAAAAGTGTCAAACTTTTGTGGAAATATTGAGAGGGTAAGAAGGAGGTTTATAGTCCTTGACAATGTGCCAAGGCCCATTTGTTTGCATAGAATTAAATATATAGGAGTTCAAGGTAAAATGAGTTCTGTCGAAGGATTATTAAAAAAGTGAGGGAGGAAGGATATAAGGTGGAGAAGTAGATGGGACCTTGACTTCCCTAGGATCTGAATTACTACATACGGAGATTGTAGGGTGTTAGTTTATCATCTTCCCTCAATGAATTTTTCACTAAAGGGGAGATTATTTGATAGCCATTTTTGCATCTCGGCCTTTTCTCCTTTAATTTTAACCTCTTTTAGAAATAAGATTCTTAGAATTCCAAAAATTCATTTCCATGAAGTAGACATGCCCATTGCTCACTGTCATCAAACAGTATAGGAAACTTACCTTTCATGTACATACTAAATCGTGTTTTCTGTAAATATGATATATATGTATGTATATATATTAATACTAATACTTATTAATTACATTGTGCAGAGTGGGGTCATACCTAAAGCATATCCACAATTGCTACTTAAGGGGGTCTTTACATATGGGTGGCCCAATCAATACTAGTTTCTCCATGCTATTATTGATAAACTAAAGTAGATGATGGGTGTAAAATCAACCCAAGGAATGCTTCTCAGCTTGATGGGATATGATGAGGGGAATGGCACAATTACCCTAAAACAAGGCCACAGATAAGATCAGATTTAGTGCCCTTGATGGCCCATTACTTCCACGAAAAATAAAAGCAATCCAAAGGATTACAAAAAGATTAGGAGGGATCTTGTTCATGTCAAGGTATCAGAGTACGTCTTTTCATCTATTAGGAGGGTGCAATGTAGCATCAGATTTTTCGCATGGAGTATGTAACCCCAATGGTCAAGTTTTCAAAACATAGGGTGACCCACAAGCAGTGCACAAGGGCCTATATGTTTGTGATGCTTCATTGATTCCTTGTTCAATTGGCATAAATCCAAGTCTTTCAATCCTTGCTGCAGTAGAGCATGTCAGCAGCCAATTGGTTAATGATATCTTGAAGTATAAGAGCATAAATCAGCTTACTTATGTTCCTAATGGAGAGGTACAACTTCCTCTTAATCAACAATACTTACAAGATCTTTCAAAGTTGCATGTAGGAATAAATGGGAATCCGATTATGGAAAAGAGATCAAATGAAGTCCTTATAAAATAAACATTGTCGGGTCATTTGGGAGGAATGCCATGCACAGCTTTTCTTATAATGAAGATGGATTCAAAGGCTTACAACAAAGCGGGCACAACCATGGGTGATCCTCATCCGAATTTAAGAGGAAAGGTTGGTGGGTATCTTTTATCTGAATTTGCGCAAAAAGATAAACTCTATGTTGTAGATGGGGAAGTGGATATGTGCAGTGTAGATTTTCGAACTCCATATACAGAATATATGCACTACCGATTACTCTTGGCATCGCCTTCTGGTTCCAGGTATGTATGCTTAATGGAAATATAGTGATCTTACTTTGAAAGGTCTTAGGATACCGGAGAAACAAGATTGTTTTGTAGAAGTCGGAAGGAAATTTTTGGAAGAAACTTTAACACATTAGAAATATAATTTCATTGCTACTCTAGAATTTATATGTCAAAAAATCATGTTATATTTGTATATAGGTTATCAAAGATTTTTCAATATCACTCTTCATGAATGTTTCATTTGTTTAACTGCCTTAATTTTATTGTTTTTTGGGTAACCCAGCCAAGGGGGCTGGGACCCAAGAGATAGCTTGCACACACACCAGAATACAATCCACACAAGTGGGAAGAAGGCCCACACAAGTGATAAAGAGGTGGTGTTGACACCAAAAATGTCACTTTGCCTCTTCAACATCAAAAGCTACATGGAGTCGCATCCTACCACAAATAGGCAATGCTGCTTCAAGCATCAGATCTTGCCAGAATCAAACAAAAACTGCAAGATCCTTCAAAATAGACAAAAAAAGGGTACACATGAAGTTTCGGGTCATTTCAACACCATTCGGCCTAACTTCACTCCTCCAGCGGCTGAGCCGGAGCTCCCTGGGACCATGGCATCCAAATCATAACTAATGGATCGTCTCAAAATGACTCCAATAGGCTCCTTATCAAATTTCAGGTCAATCGGACATCGGTTGACCGTACATCAAAGCTCGACATCTTCCTCGTGGTGAAATCAAGTCTAGCATCGACGGGACCCCAAGCAGCTTCAAGACTCAAACAAAAGCCCATAGTTGGTTCTATCTATTGGTCAAAAAGCTTCACCTCAAATTTCATGTCATTCCGACATCGTTTGACCTAGTTTTGACTCTTGAATAAAAACCGGCTACAAAGTCTTCGGCTTTTCCAAAAAGTAGGAAACTTTGTGCTCTGATTTGCAGGGCTTCTCATCAGGTTTTTTGCATAGAAATCAAGCTAATAAATGAGGAAATTTTTCAAGAAAAATACAAAAGAAAAAAGAAGAAAAAAAGCCCGAAAAACGGTGACTGAAAGGGGAAAAATCCCCTATGGTCGCAGCCCGCGACCCTGGCCCATGGTCGCCGGTGGAGACCTTGGCCCATGGTAGCGGGTGACCATGGGTGTATGGTTGCCGGCGACCTTGGAAATCCGGGTCACCGGATTTCCGCTGAAGGGGCGTTTTTTTCGTCCCTTTTCGCTTTTCGAGTTGTTTGGCCCCTATGATTTTTCCAAAATCTGATTTTTTGAGCATGATATCCGTCGATCTTCGTCAACATTAGGGATCCGCCGTCAGAATCATAAAATTATCACCCAACACTTCCAAAATCTCCAACCGGTCTACCAAGAAAGCACACTTTCTGCCTGACCGATTGTGAAATTGACTGGACAGATGTTGTCGGCTCATTGGTGTCCACCAATGTCTAAAGTTGCATCAACATTTGACATCGAACAACATGTGGATCGATCGGCAATCATTGCAAGAAGAATTTCAAAAGACGCGGCGTGGCCCGCTACTCTTCAAGTGACTTGGCAACCACTTAATGCTGTTAATTGACAAGTTCATGGCAACTTATTGCGGTCATTAACTCATTATTTCGGACGGCCCAATTAGAAGCAAGCAAATGGGAGTTAAAAGTCAAAGGATTCATGGCATTTAAACCATGAAACTCCTCCCATGATGGAGATTAAAAGCAATTAAATGCCCATCATTCTCCATCGGCCAATCAGAAGCCAAGAAAAAGGAGTTACAAAATCAAGGATTCAATACTTGTAACTCCTCCCATCATGGAACATTAATGTAATCAATGCTCATAAACTCTTTTAATGGCCACCAAAAGCCTATAAAAGGCGGTCATTCCAAGGAGAAAGGGTCCTGAAAAATTGTCCAGAAAAACCCAAGAGAAATCCGAAAATTCCCAGGGAAATCTCTGCACAAAGAAGCTCTGTTACTTTCAAGAAACTCTGCTGTAAGAAACACCACAAGGTGATTGATGTCCCTTGGGGGGCCAACCCCCTAAGGTCCCCTCTCCTTCTATCCAACATGGCTAGATGTGGCTCTTCAGCCAGTCTACTCGGCTTTTTATTGGATATAGGACCTCCCCTTGGTCTCTATCCTCTAAAAATCTGAGGCCTAAGCCAAGCCAAGCCAAGTGAATCAAAGCATTATGTGTTCTCATCTGAAGGACGATGGCGGAGTCCATATATGACTCACGACTGTCGATCTGAACGAGTCCCCACAATCTCTTGAGAAGTTAGATTCATTTTCTTACTTTTCTGTTGTATTTTGTATTTTTGAAGAGACCAAAAAGTCACAACTCTCGTCTTTCATTATTGATGAGATTTGTAAATAGCCTTCTACGGCATAAAACCATCTTTCACAGCAAACAAAAGAAAATCGCCTTTCACAGCATTCAAAATCTGTCTCTTTTCTTAAAAATATGTGCAATGGAAAGTTAGAAAAAAAGATTGATTTCCTTTCTACTTGTAAAGGTGGATCTTCGGATCGCCATTTCTGAATTCCAAGTATAATAGAAAATCTGGCATACTCGTACAAAAAAATGTTAATGCCCGCTTTTCGTCCGTCGGACCCCAGCAGACCCAGGGAGGAGGAAGGCAAGAGCCGAGTCCATCAAGTTGGCATGCCCGGTGGGACTCGTTCATTTGAGAACATGATGCCTCTTGATTCTTTGGCTCCTTTCTAGTTGGTGGCCTATGTTGGATCTTGCATCTCTAAAAAAAAACATGAGATAGGATTTTTTTTGGGAATTTTTTTCTTTACGTTTATTTCCAGTCTTTCTCTTTCAAAAAAAAAAAAAAAAAAACAATAATTTCAGATTTCTCATTCTTGGATTCAATTTTGAGAAACTTTGATCCTTTCCTCTTCGAACTTGATAGCTCGTAGAAATGTTTGTAGCTATTGGTCATATCGGGGGATGGGCCATCTTTTCTCTTTGATGAGTCCGATAGGGATCTTAAAAAAAAAAAAAAAAAATCTGATTTCATACTTTTCAGATTTTGAAATTTTTTTTCTCTCTTTTGGATTCAAATTGGAGAAACTTTGGTTCTTTCCTTTTCGAACAATAGCTCGCGGAAATCGCTGAACTGATGTTCAGATTGGGGGCCATTTTCCTTCTTTGATGGATCCATTAGTAATCTTAAATTTTTTTTTTTCAGATTTCTCTCTTTTGGATTCAAATTGGAGAAAATTTGGTTCCTTCCTTTTCGGACAATAGCTCACGGAAGTCGCTAAGTTGATGATCGGATTGGGAGGGCCATTTCCTCTCTTTGATGGGTTCATTAGTGATAAAAAAAGGTTCAAAAAATACTAAGGTTGCACCAATTGCATTCTTTGACCAACGTGGATCTAAGAAAAGCCTTGTCCAGAGCGTGGAGGCAGCTAGACTGTTCGAGACAAGGGTCCTTCAAATGGGTTCATTAAGGAATCCTACCCTTACTTGGAGGTTGATCTATCTATTAAGGTTTCATAAGATAGAATTGGAGACCTATGTGTACTCTACAAAGAAAACTTCAAAAAAAAAATCTCTTCAAAACAAACAAAAAAAAAAACTTTTATAATTTTTGAGTTTAGATTTGAGAAATCCTGGTTCCTTCCTTTTCGGATTCAGTGCTCGAAAAAATGTTTGAGCATGTATTCGATTAGAATACCAATTGCTCTCTTCGATGAACTTGATTTTGACCCTTTCAAAAAAAAAAAAAAAAAAAAAAAAAAAGAAAAAACTTCCTTCAGTTTTGGGTTCACATTGGAGAAATTTTGGTCCCTTCCCTTTCGGATCCAGTGCTTACAGAAATGTTTGAGCCTATATTCGGATTGGAATACCATTTGCTCTCTTTTGTGAATCCAATCTTGGCCTTTCAAAAAAGAAATCCCATCTTGTGTCCATTCCAAGGATGCGATTTGCAACATTTGTGCGTAACGGTGCTAGTACGTCCTTTCGGTTCTACTGTATACGCGATTGACACATTTGTAACTCCAACCTTATATCATTTTACCTCGAGTGAGCCTTGCTTCTCGGTAATTTGAATTAAGGTTTACAATTGCTTCTAGTAGTCACTGGAATGCTCATTCTTAGCTGACCATACTTGCGTTTAGAAAAATTATACCCTCTATGGCTTTTTACCTTCTTCATTATGCTCAGGACGGGCCATGCCCCTAAGCAATTTGAAAAGACAAAACCATAGTATTTCCCATTTATGATTACCATATTCTTGTGATTACTAATGGATGTGGTCTTGTTTCAGAAGTTTTCCAAACTAACAATGGCAGCTTCATTGACCATCACTTTTAATGAAAACAAGTACCAAGTCATGCTTCAAGAGAAGCAAAACAAGCGCACTCACAAGTGCCCTGCCAGCTGCCCGACCGAAGCGTCATCTCCCTCAGTAACTCGCAAAACACCAGGTCGACCACAACTCCCCGGACCATACTCTTCGGGTCGCTAGGACTATTCCCACTCCCCGTAGAAGAAACTACACCTGCCAAAAAGCAGAAAACCGCCCCTGAAGGTGTCACTGCCATGACACCAAGGGCAATCATCAAAAAACCGCAAGCCCGTGGCATCCCCACAATGCCTCAGACTACAAGAAACTAGGTTTGTCCTAAGACTTGGTCACCGAGACCTTCACTAAAACAAAGGAGGTCCCGAACATCGACAAAGCCAGCATACCTGGCCCCTTTCAAGAAGAACCGGTTTTACCCTCTCTCTTACATGAAAGAGGATAAACCTACCCTCCGCCAAACAACAAAATCAACTCAGCATGAGCCGGCTTGCTCTTACAAGCCCAAAATCAAATCATGCATCACCAAGCCTTTGTAAGAACCTGCCAAGGCCTGCTCTCTTACAACTTGACCCTTCATCTCAACAGGAGCCGAACTTGCAAAATTCAAAGCTTCACTGCGACAGGCGAAGGACCGTGTCCAGATCCTGTCCATGCCAATCTTCAAAGAAGATAAGCTAGGCTGCTGCGCACAAGGGACTACGTCCTTTATTGTTAGAGCACAGCCAGAGCTAACTAAAGCTCAAATTGCTCGTCGCATATATCGTCGTGCGGTATATCGACAAAAGAGACTAGAGAATCAAAGAATCCAGCATTCTACCATCCAAGTCTCTAAAAAATGGGTTGAAAAAGAAAGACTCGACCAAGTTGCTGCTATCCATATGGTTGGCAAAACCAAAAGACACCAGAAGTTAGCAACCAAAATTCATGCCAGACGGCCGGTGACTCGCAGCGTCTCCCGGACACGAAGACATCAGGAGGACTCTCCCACTCCTTCAAGGCAAGGACATCGGAGTGATCATTCCTTGGCCTCTTCATCCAAAAGAATGAGCTCCAGCTCAGTCACCAAGACGGTATCCTCATTCGACTCTCGAAGGGTGAATGTCTTGGTCACAAACTCTAAACAACCTCCGCCGCATGATGACGTGGCTCTACGTATCCAGCAGCTGGAGCAAGGACAGCAGAGAATAGCGGTTCTGATGGAAAACCTCCTTCTCACTTTCCAACATCTGCCAAACAATGAAGTCCTTCTAAATGATGAAGCAAATGGTGGAGAAGACGAGTCACGCTCCCTTACCAAAAAGGACATTGACGATATCCTCGCTAAAGCAAAAAAAGAGGATACACTTAAGGAGCATGGAATCAAGCCACCATATCCCTTATAGATGAACTTGGTTCCGTTCCCAGCAAAATTCAAACAACCGACTCTCCAAACATATATGGAGAAAGGTTCAGCTAGACAGCACATCATCCACTTCAAAATTCTGACGAGAGCTATTGCGGATCAAGATGCTCTCAAGATCCGTCTCTTTGCAAGTACCCTAAAAGGTACGGCCTTTGATTGGTACTCCACTTTGTCGGAGGATTCCATTCAAAAGTGGACCATGTTAGAGACACGTTTCCTGACCCACTTCAAAGGTGAGGATCATCCTGTTACTATGGCTCATCTCTGTAGCCTAAAACAGGGAGAGAATGAGTCAACCTACGACTTCATTCACAAGTGGAAGGCAATAGCATACAAATGTTCAAATGTGCTGCCACAAGCGTCGCTGGTTGACATATGCCGTAACAATATAAAAGCAACGATCCGCTCCATGATCATCGGCAACAAATCAAAGAACCTAGGAGAACTCCTAGAAGCATCCATGGAGGCTGAAACGGTGATTAAAAACCTCAACAGTGAGAAATTATCAGAGAAAGAACCTACAGCCATTGCAATCTCAAAGCCAAAGAAAAAGGAGGTTCTCAATGTGCAAACTAAGTCAACCCCTCAGCCGCCAAAGAAAGCTGAAAACAAAGCTGCAAGTAAGAGACCTGAACCCTCTGATGCCTTCAAAGAACGAGTAGAGAAGAAATACCTGTTCGATGAAGATGTTGAAGAAATATTTGAGGCTCTCCTGGCAAATGGGAAACTCACCTTTCTTTGGCGGTAGCAGGCCTTGGCAGGTTCTTGCAGAGGCCTGGTGATGCATGGTGCATAGGTACTCTGATGCTCTCAGATGCATAGTGAATTTGACAAATTAATGCCAGGCCTGGTGATGCATGGTCCCGTCCCTTGCTCCCTTGCACCTGCCAAAGCTTGGTGCATAGGTACTTTGATGCTCTCATTCACCAGGTTGAGGAAGTCGACAACCATCTCTGAAGGAAAACTCAGGAATATGAGTAATGGCAAATTCTCTAGGAAGAGCTTCCTCGTGCTGAAGATGGGTTGTGGCATTCTGCCGCATTTTATGGTAAGGTTTTTAAGAAGTGTGACCTGGAAGCTTTAGAGGCTAAGGCCAAAAGTTTGCTTGAGGAGCTGAATCTTTGGTTGAAGACCATGTCAGACTCAACTCCTGATTTGTAGCAAACTCTTTTTTTTTCTTCTTTTCTTTGGTACCTTCGTGTATAAACATTTTTGGTACCTCTATTTTTGTATTCCCTTGTTCCACTTTAATTCTTTTTTTGATGAAAATAAGCAAAAGTTGAATGGGAATGTTTGTTTTGAAAATTTGACCAAAAGGTTATCATTTTGTGAAAATCTTTTGTCAAATGGTTGTTTTGGGCATGAAAGCCAGATTTTGCGGCAAAAGCCTAGTTTTTTATGGCTTAAAAGCCAAATTTTGAGATGGCGTGAAAGCAAAATTTTGAGATGGCATGAAAGCCGAACTTTTGGGATGGCATGAGAGCCAAAGGGGTTTTGTTTGTGGCATGGGAGCCAAATTTTGGTTTATGGCATGAAAGCTAGGTTTTGTGGCATGGGAGCCAAATTTTGGTTTATGGCATAAAAGCCAAAATTTTGTTTTTTGCATGAAAGCCAAGTTTTGAGGCATGGGAGCCAAAATTTTGAGACATGAGAGCCGATTTTAATGGCATAGGAGCCAAAAAAAAAATTTTATGGCATGAGAGCCAATATTTTTTTTTTGTTTGGCGTGAAAGCCAGATTTTTGGCATGAAAGCCGAGTTTTTTGAAAACCAAGTTTTGTTTTGTTGGCGTGGAAGCCAAATTTTTTATTTTTGGCATGAAAGCCAGATTTTGTTTTGTTTGGAGTAAAAGCCGGTTTTTTATTATTTCTTTTGGCATGAAAACTAGGTCTTTTTTGGCATAAAAGCCAGGTTTTTGGTTTTAAAAAATGCAAGTATTGACTAAAAGTCGCCTCCCTGCTGAATGGTATTGCAAGTATCGATGGAATGTCGCCTCCTTGCTCATTCGGTTGCGAGTATCAATGGAATGTCGCCTCCTCGCGGATTTGGGTGTAAGTATCGACTGAGCATCGCCTCCCTGCTAAATGGTATTGCAAGTATCAATGGAATACCGCTTCCTTTCTCATTCGGTTGCGTGTCGCCTCCTCGTGGATTTGGGTGCAAGTATTGACTTAGCATCGCCTCCCTGCTTTTTTCAAAATTTTTGTTCTGCGGGTATTGATTGAATGTCGTTTCCTCACGATTTTTGAAAATTAGGTAATGGATATCAACTGGGATGTTGTATCTCCGTGATTTTGTTTTGAAATTTTGTAAGTATCGATGGGGTGTCGCTGCATTGTGGTTTTGAAAATTTGGAAGTATCGAATGGGGTTCGCATCCTTCCGTCTTTTGGCTTTTGTACGAGTATCAACTGAACGTCGCTTCCCCACGGTTTTTTGAAAAACCATTTTTATTTAAAGACACGAGGGTCATAAATTTTGACTCAAAACCATTTTTAGTGGTAAAAGTCGGGGTGGACTAGGGTGGAAATCCTTAGGTCCTGATTTTTGTTTCAAACCATGAATTTTGGGTTTAAGGATCGAAAATTTTGGTCAAGTTAGGGAAGAGGCTCCTAAACTTGGGTTTTTGGGATTTGATTTTTTTGAACAATGAAATATTGAAAGTAAGCATTGTTTTGAGGTTTTTTAGGAATTTCAATGTAAAGATGAAATTTCTAAAAGGAGTGGGTTTGACGAGCAAGTACCTAGGAATAGGCTTTGGCCATGTAGGCATCGCTTTGACCGGATAGAGGAAGTCTTCAAGGGTAGTACCGCTTCAAGAACTCGTTGTTGATGGGCAGCATACATCTGTCACCCTCTATATTTAGAAGAGCGTATGTGCCGTTGGAGAAGACCTTGTCAATGATGAAGGGTCCCTCCCATTTTGGTTTAAATTTGCCTTTGGATTTGTGGGTAAAAACCATTGGCCTTTTTACTGTAAGAACCAAGTCACCCTTTTTGTGGGCGTGTAGCCTGTCCTTCTTGTTGAAAGATCCTGCCATGCGTGCTTGGTAAAGCTCAACGCTTTGAAGAGCTTCGAGCCGCCTTTCGTCGAGATTATCCAGTTCTTGGAGTCTCGACTTGACATTGCTTTCTTGCGTCATGTCATTTTGTAGAGATACCCTTAAGGAAGGAATTTGTACCTCTAGAGGGACAATAGCCTCACATCCATAGACCAAGGAGAATGGTGTTCTATGGGTTGGTCCTTGAACGGTGGTTCGATAGGGCCATAAAGCTTCAGGCAGTTTGTCGCTCCAATCTCTTTTGTGACTAGAGGCCATTTTCTTGAGAATTTTGTAGAGTGTCTTATTGAAGGCTTCTGCTAGTCCATTCACTGCCGGATTATATGGAGTTGAAGGACAACTTTAGATTTTGTATTTTTCGCAGAACCTGTAGAATCTATGTTCCCGGAATTGTGGTCCGTTATCATGGATGAATCTCTTAGGTATGCCCAAGCGACAAATGATATTGGTGGGCAAGAATTGAAGGACTGATGAGGTCTTCATTTCACTAAACGCAAATGCTTTTGATCACTTGGAGAAATAATCCGTAGTGGTGAAGATGAAGTGATAACCTTTGCTTGATGGGGGAGAGATAGGACATATGATATCCATACCCCAGGCTTTGAAAGGCCAAGAGATCGTTGAAGGGTGTAGCCATTCTGGAGGCATGTGGACATAGTCTCAATGAACTTGGCATTGTTGGTAGCGCTTAGCAAATTACATTGCGTTAGCTATCATGGTAGGCCAATAATAACCTAACCTTTTTATCTGATCGTAGAGCATAGGACCAGCCTGATGGGCTCCAAAAAGACCAGCATGAACTTCCTTAAGTGTCCCTTCAGCCTTTTGTTGTGACAAGCAGCGTAGAAGTACTCCTTTGAAGGATTTTCTGTAAAGCATTTTTGAAGGAGTATCCAAATGAAAGTTCGAGGCTCGCCTTTGAACGCTTACCCACTCTTTCGGATCGTCAGGTAGGATTATGAATATAATATAATCAATGAACAGATCCCTCTAGTCGCCAATTGGAGTTTTAAGGATGGAAATCCGACTTCCAACCACTTGGTGGCATTTAGCAACTGCTTGGTGTATGTTGAGAGGAGGGAGAATCCTTCTTTGACACACTGTAATTTGCATGTTTTCCCTTTCTTGGATTGCCATATTTACAGCGAGTCCAGCCAAGGCATCTACACAAATGCTTTCACCTCTGCGGATGTGGGTGATGTGACAGATCCCAAACTTTTAACGAGGCGATTGCGCCTTGTTATGGTAAGGCAATAGATCAGGCTTCCTGATTTCAAATTTCTGATTCATCTGGTTGACGATCAGTTCAGAGTCCCCAAAGGCTTCTAGCATGGTGATGCCGGATTTGAGGGCGAGTTCCAATCCTATGATCAGAGCTTGGTATTCTACTGCATTATTTGAACATGGTTCCAGTAGCGAGAAAGCGTGTGGAATCATGTATTTGTCGGGGCTAATAAAGAGAATGCCAATTCCCAATATCAGTTTTCCTCTTTCATTTGTCCTGGTTGCACCATCGAAGTACATGTCCCGGGAGGTATTTGATGAGGAAGTCTCCACGTTGTAGACAGGTTCGTATGGTAGATCATCCCTAAGTGGAGCATCTTTAGGCAGTGGATGCTCTGCGAGAAAGTCTGCTATAGTTTGGCCTTTGATTGCCTTTTGTATTACATATCTGATGTCAAGCTGTGACAGAAGGATGGACCATTTTGCTAGTCAGGCATTGAGAGAACCTGCTTTTGTGACAAGGACCTTTAAAAGGTTGATCCTTCATATCAGGTATACTGTGTTGGACAGCAAATAGTGACGTAGCTTTTGTACAGCGAACATCACTGTTAGGCATTCTTTTTCGACTAGAGAGTAGCGATGCTCTGCATCTGCCAGCATGCGGCTAAGGTAGTATAGAGCAGCTTCTTTTCCCCCATCATTTTCTTGTGCGAGTAGAGCGCCCAAAGAATAGTCGAGAGCTCTTATATACAAGATGAATGGCTTTCCAGTTGTGGGGGCAACCAACACTGGGGGTTTGGTCAGGTATGACTTGATGTCTTGAAATGTAGCTTCACATTTAGCATCTCAAACAAAGTCTACACCTTTCTTCATCAGGCGAGAGAATCGACGGCATTTCCCTGATAGGTTGGAGATGAACCATCGGATGCATGCCAATCTTCCTTGAAGCCCTTTTAGTTCTCTTAGGGTTCTTGGAGATGGCATTTTTATGATAGCCTTGACTTTGATGGGGTCAAGTTCTATTCCAGCTTTCCGAACTATGAATCCAAGGAACTTACCCGATGAAAACATCGAAGAAGCATTTGAGGGGATTCGTTCGCAGTTTGTGTTTGCGAAGTCAGAGGAAGACTTCTCGAAGATCTTTAAGGTGGTCTTCTTTTCTTTTGCTTTTGACAACGAGGTTGCCAACATAACATTCGACCGTCTTGTGCTGCATATTTTGGAATATCTTCATCATAGCCCTTTGATATGTTGCACGACATTCTTCAGACCAAAGGTATGACAGTGTAGCAATACACGCCAAATGGGGTCCAAAATGATGTGTGCCTTTCATCTTCGGGATGCATCTTTATCTGATTGTAGCCAGAGAAGCCATCCATGAAAGTCATTCGCTCGAATCCAAGTTGTAGTCAACATTACCTACGGTATGGGGAGCGGGAATTCATCTTGGGGCATACATTATTCAGATCTCTGTAGTCAATACAGACTCTGATTTGCCCATTTTTCTTTGTCACAGGACGATGTTGGCCAACCATTCAGGATGCTGTTCCTCGTGGATGAAGCCAACACTTTTGAGTTTCTGAACTTCTTGTTCAATTTTGTCCATCACGTCAGGACGAAATCTTCTTTGGCCTTGTTTGATAGGCTTGATATCTTCTTTCAGCTTGAGTTTGTGGACTGCTATTTTGGGGTCTAAGCCAGGCATTTCAGCGTAAGACCAAGCAAAATAATCAACAAACTCATGAAGAAAAGAGACATACTTGGGCAACTCATCATCCTTTATATTCTTACTTATGAATACAGGACGTGGGTTATGTGGTGTTCCTAAGTCTATCTTTTGAACAGACTCTTCTGTTGGAAGGTTTGAAGGTGGTTCCTCCATAATATTTTCAGAGGCTTCCAACTCAACAAGACCTTCTAGAGTTTCAAAAGCATTTTTAGACCATGGCTCTGCTTCTATCCATAAATCTTCTTGATCGACACTCTTCTTAAGGCTTGCTATGAGGTGGTCCCAATCACCTACTGAAACTGGGTTGAAGTAAGGCACTTCTTTTGGAGACAATGGTTTTTTTGGGTCAGAAAACCGAGTGTCTGTGTCATCGGACAATTCCTCATCACCATTAGAGAAATCGTACCAATTAGATAAGCTTTTTGGATCTTTGACGGGTGACTTTTCAAAGAGATATCCAGGGAGATCAATATCTTTATTAACATGAGATGTTGAGGCTTGGTCAGCGAAACAACTTTGCAGCCTTTGTGTCAACTGTCTCAAAGGAGTGTCAGGATCGTAACCCCAACCCATGTGAAGACTTGTCTATGTGATGGTGGAGTTTCTAATCCTCCAGTTGGCTTTTGGTCAGGGTGGGTTCCAATGGCTTAAGAATACCGCAACCACCTCCCAAACCGATTGGATTTTGAGCATCATAACCCATTTTCTTCATGATAGCTTGTGCCATCGGACTATACAAGGATAGTTGAGGCATACCTTCATTTTGGAAAGGTTCAAGCAAGGAATTTGATGAAGAAGCTCTCGATCTATGGAAGAAGATTGGCTTTTCTTCTACCAAATTTGTCGGAACGACGAAGGAAGCAGACGCAGGATCATCTACGTCAACAAGTGTCCCTAATGGAGTGAAAGCGGGCTGAACTTGCTGAGTATCAGCCTTGTTTGACGGTGTATCATTTATTGGCTCTGAATCTGAATCCGTATCTTGCATGATAGACACGAAGGAGACAACAAACTTGGTCCCAGCCTTTTGTTTTGTCTTCTTTGCTTTGGTGGTGATTACCAAAGACTTTAAAGATTTAAGGGAGATAACGAAGGGACATTGATTGCTCTCTTCAGACTTGCCAGAAGGCTTGTTTTCTTCCAATGATTGCTAAGGAGCCTTGCCTTATCTTTCTGGAGATTTTTGTCAAATGATGTTATTTCTTCTTCCTCTTTTTCCTTTTCCTTTTCGTCCTTGTACATCTGAGAGTCTGCAAAATGGACTTCTTTGCTTTTGAAGGGCTTTCTGTCTGCAAATACTCGATGTATCAAGCCGTCGTTGCCAACGAACTTGATGCACTGATGTAGAGTTAGAGGGACACACCATTCTCGTGTATCCATGAGCGTCTAAGAAGGATTTTGTAACATGAAGGGGTCTTTATTGCATACACAGTGACTTCAAAGATAAGATCACCGATTTGCAACCTGAACCTGATTTTGTGGATAGGCCTTTGAGTACTTCCATCATATCCAAAGATTGACACAGATGTGTGGCTTAGCTTGCTAGGTGGGATACCCAGCTCTTCGAGTGCCGAAGTAGAGATGAGGTTAAGTGTAGAACCTGGGTCGATCTGATCTCTGTGTATCAGCATCTATTTAATGTACCCTGTGAAGTACAAGGGTCGGTTGTGCTTCGTCTCACCTAGCAGGAGGTCTTCCTTATCAAAGGCGATGGTAGCATTCGTGCATAACAACCATTGAAGATTGGCATGGACAGGATCTGGACGCGGTCCTTTGCTTGTCGTAGTGAAGCCTTGAATTTTGCAGATGAAGGGTCGAGCTGCAGGAGAGCAGGCCTTGGCAGGTTCTTGTAGAGGCCTGGTGATGCATGATCTGATTTTGGGCTTGTAGGAGCAAGCCGGCTCATGCTGAGTTAATTTTGTTGTTTGGCGGAGGGTAGGTTTCTCCTCTTTCATGTAAGAGAGGGGCTAGAAACAGTTCTCCTTGAGAAGGGCCGGGTATGCCGGCTTTGTAGATGTTCGGGACCTCCTTTGTTTTGGTGAAGGTCTCGGTGACCAAGTCTTGGGGCAGACCTGGTTTCTTAAAGGTTAAGGTTTCATGGGATTGCCGCGAGCTTCAGGCTTCTTGATGATATCCCTTGGTGTCATGGCAGTGACACGTTCAGGGGAGGTTTTCTGCTTTTTGGCAGGAGTAGTTTCTTCTACGGGAAGTGGGAATGGTCCCAGTGACCCGAAGACTATGGTTCGAGGAGTTGAGGTCAACCCAGTGTTTTGAGAGTTGCCGAGAGAGGTGACGCTTCGACAGCTAGTAGGGCGCTTGTGAGTAAGTGCGCTTGTTTTGCTTCTCTTGAAGCATGACTTGGTACTTGTTCTCATCATAAGTGATGGTCAATGAAGTTGCCATTGTCAGTTTGGAAAACTTCTGAAACAAAACCACATTCATTAGTAATCACAAGAATATGGTGATCATAAATGGAAAATACTATGGTTTTATCTTTTCAAATGGCTCAGGGGACATGGCCCGTCCTGAGCATAATGAAGAAGGCAAAAAGCGATAGAGGATACAATTGTTCTAAATGCAAGTATGATAGGCTCAGAATGAGCGTTCCAGTGACTGCTAGAAGCAATTGTAAACCTTAATTCAAGTTACTGAGAATGGAGGCTCACTTGAGGTAAGATGATATAAGGTTAGAGGTACAAATGTGTTGGTCACGAATACAGCAGACCCTGAAAGGACGTACTAGCACTGCTAGGCAAAAATGTTGGCAAATCGCATCCTTGGAATAGACACGAGATGGGATTTTTGAAAGGTTAAGATTGGATTCATAAAAGAAAGCAAATGGTATTCCAATCTGAACACAAGCTCAAACATTTCTGCGAGCACTAGATTCGAAAGGGAATGAACCAAAATTTCTAGAATGTGAACCCAGAACTGACGGAAGTTTTTTTTTTTTTGGAAGGGTCAAAATCAAGTTCATCGAAGAGAGCAAATGGTATTCCAATCGGAATACAGGCTCAAACATTTCTGCGAGCACTGAATTCGAAAAGGAAGGAACCAGGATTTCTCAAATCCGAACTCAAAAATGACAGAAGTTTTTTTTTTTTCTGAAGAGATTTTTTTTTTGAAGATTTTTTTTGTAGAGTACATATAGGTCTCCAATTCGGTCTTTTGAAACTTTAGTAGACAGAACATTCCCCAAGTAAGGGTAGGACCACTTAATGAACCCGTTTGAAGGACCCTTGCCTCGAACAGTTTAGTTGCCTTCATACTCTGGACAAGGCTTTTCTTAGATCCTCTTTGGTCAAAGAACGCAATTGGTGTAACCTTAGCGTTTTTTTAACCCCCCCCCCTTTTTTTTGGAAGGATCACTAATGAACCCTTCAAATAGAGGAAATGGCCCCTCCCAATCAGAATGTCAGCTTAGCGATTTCTGCGAGCTATTGTCCGAAAAAGAAAGAACCAAAGTTTCTCCAATTTGAATCCAAAAAAGACAAATCAGAAATTATTTTTTTTTTTTGAAAGATTACTAATGGACCCATCAAAGAGTGAAAATGGCCCCTCCCAATTCGAACTTCATAATGCCAAAGGGGAGGATATTTATCTCATTCATCCTAAAAGAGTGACGCTCCCCACTGAAAGTTCACCTAGGGCCAATGTACTCAACCTAGAGGGGGGGGTGAATAGGTTTATCAAAACTTTAAATCCATTTTTAAAGTAATAATTAAGATTTAAGATGGATCTAGTGATAGGTAGACTAAGTATGATAATCTAGCAATGTTCAATGATGAATAAGGCTTGTAAACTAGATCAAAACACTTAGACAAACAACATAAGTAAATGCACAGAGATTTATAGTGGTTCGGACCATATGTCCTACATCCACTCACAAGGTCCACACAGTCCCTTGGTTCCACTATGATGAATCAAAACTACACAAGTAATGATTCTACATCAATTTTGTTCATGAGGTTCGATCACAAAGATCTACTCCCCTTTACACTTTTTATAGTGGTTAAATCACAAAGAGATAAGCCACTCTTACAATGCTCTGATTTTAATGAAGTGAGGGAGAAGAACACTTGCCTCTTTTGATGAAGTCCAGAGGATGCTCTTCGAAGCTTGTCACCGTAGCTCCAAGCTTTTATGCCTCTTGCAATGCTTCCTTGATATCGATGAAGATGCTCCAATATTGTGCTCAATCAAGGGACAAGAGGTTGGGTTCTAGATTTTCCTAAATGTATATAACTTGAAAAACAAACTAGAATCCTTTTTCCAAACACACTTGTTTAGAGACTAACATCTCTCATTCTTTTTCTAGATCAGGTTGATAGTGTGTTTGGAAGATGATTTTAAAGGCTTAGGAAAGATGGGAAGAAGTGGGAAGGTAAGCTCTTCAAAAATCTGCTTGCTACAGTCTAAAACGAGCTCCAGATATATATAGAGAAATTCCCAACGGCTAGTTTTGGCGGCTAGCCTCTTGGTAGTTCGGCTAGCCTCATTTCAATTTCTCTGAGGTAACGGCTAGTTTTTCTAATTCGGTCAGCTCACGGTTAGCCGACAGAGACATAGCGGCTAGCCGTGAGGTGACCGCATGGTGACCGAATCCGAACCTCAAAAACCTGTAGCATTCTGGAAAGCTAACCGAGGCATTTCGGTTACAAGGAGGTTAGCCATCAGCCATATGGCGGTTAGCCGAAAGGTAGCCGCGAGGTGACCGAGCTTCCACAACAGTTGAGAGATTTGTATTCTGGAAATGAAACCATGAACCTCGGTTACCTGGCGGTTAGCCGCCAGTTCATACAGCGGTTAGCCGAATGCTGACCGCAAGGTGGCCGAAACATTTCTGACAGAAGACAGCATTCTGGAAATGTAACCGTGGTATTTCGGTTACCTGGCGGTTAGCCGCTTTTTGCAAAGAGGCTAGCCGCCGGGTGACCGAAAGGTCACCGAACTCCCTATTTCTGATCAGAACATAATGAAGATACTCATAAAATGAAACACATATTATAGGCTAAGGAAGCAAGGCACCTAGGGTCCAGGTAGGTAAAGATTTTGGGTCCAAAATACCTGAGGTGATTTGCACACAAGTGGAGTCTTCTTTGACACATCCAGGACTTCCAAAAGCTTAAACATATCCTTGAAGTAGATCATCCTTGAACCTCTTCGAGATGTAAGGTCTTCGGGACACAATGACACGGAATTGACAAACCAAAAATAGTGCTCACAGGAATGTGACACTAACAATCTCCCCCTTTGACAATTTCGTGGCAAAACACCTATTCTATACACTCTTACAATAAATGAACCCAATAACACTCAATATTACAAGAGAATGAAAACCTTACAAGGAGATGCAATAATTACAACTCAAATAAAAACTCCCCCTAAACATGTGCTTGAATCTGAATGAATTACCTGCATAGGACAAGAAGAAACACATTCTATGGAGGGATTGCAACTCCCCCTTAATCATTAGTCAAAAATAACATATTCAAATAAGTTAGAAGCATTCACACATTCTTCCTTAGAATGTATCTGAAAATCGGAAATCCTGAGAATTCTCCCCCTTTTTGTCACAAATTGACAAGGGAAGGACCAAGCAATAAGAAAGAGAACAATAGAACAAATATATCAGGAAGTCATAACAGAAATATGATATAAAAATTAGACATTAAGGTTCATACATCCCAAGATAAAAGAAAGTAGCATAAGTATCTTAAACCCGTAAGAAAGGACAGCCACTTGTCAACAGAACACCACCAAAAAGAGAACCAATTAAACAAAAGTGGCTAAAAGACCCACTCATAACTAATCAGACGGAGGGGATGGAGAGGGAGGCATTTCGTTGAAATCATGTCTTCGACAGCCCTTGGACAAAGCCCCTAAGTATCGTAGAGTCTTTTTCAATAGATTCTCTGTCTTGGACTGCCGTTGCTCTATTGCATCCAAACGATCTCCTACGCTCCGAGATGCACTAGAAGAAGTAGCCCCACGAACTTGCACCGGAGGCACTGATGGAGCTGGCTGTTGTGGAACTTGATCATCTGCAAGAGGCGGAACTGGCCCAGCTTCGGCGTTAGGAAGAAGATTCATCTGAATGAGGTTTGCTCTTCCAAAAGGAGCATGGTATAGAGGAGGATCAGTCGGCCGCGGGACACCATAAGAACGAGCCAGCTGAGTCATAAGAAATCCAAATGGGGCAGCAGTCTTTGTAGCATTTGACAAGTGAAACCGAACGATGGTACGACAAATCAGCGAGGGAAGACATATGGGAACACCGGTAATGACTTTATGAAGGATATTGACCATATAGGCAGATAATTCGGTCCTATTGCCTTTACGAGGATAGACATTAAATGTGAACAGATTGTGAAGAAGTCTATACTTGGGAATCAAAGAACCTAGAGGAAGGAAATTCTTTTTACGATTCCACTCAGCATTAAATCCGCAAAGACGAAGGGTAGCTTCAGCCTTTTCAGCCTCAGTGAGTGAGTCAGCAACCATAGTAAGGCCATTTTCACAAACAGGGATGTTTATAACAGAGGAAATACGATCGGGGTCAATTGTGACTACTTGATTTCGAAATGCTACATTGAAAGAGCAAGAGTCAATAGTTGAAACAGCATCAGTAATGGACGCATACATGCTGTAAACAAGAGAAGGATAAGCCTTGTCCCCCCAATCCAGAATGTTACTCCAATTGATTTAAGCAAGTATAATGGCCGTTTCATGACCTTCAATAACTGCGCGTTGGGTGCGACGCTCAACCATAATCAACCGTTTTTTCATGTCATTTAGCATTTGAGCATTTGGCTTGAGACTCATAGGCATAGATGTAGGAGGAAGAGAAGAAGAAGAAGGGGAACTAGAAGATGACTATGAAGGTGAAGATGGGGGTGATGGAGGAGGTCTCTCTTGACGAGACGAGGAGCCTCCAATAGAGCGTCCTCTTTTAGAGGGACGATTTACAGCTGATTTCATTCTAGGAGGCATTGATGCAAACAGTTGGAGTGCCCACAGAAGTGAAAACAGCAGACACAAGGCAAGGAAAACAAGAACAACAGATGCACAATAACAAGAACCGCAAATGCATAATAACAAGGAAAACAAGAAAATGCAAAGTAAAAGAAAGAGGGAAATAAGAAGAAACGACCTTGAAGAGAGATGAAACCTAACTCCAGACACAGCCACGAGGGAGACGAACCAGACGAGAGAAGAAGAAACAACGAAATGAATGAAAAACCTAGTTTTTTAAAAACACGGGCCCGCCACGGCGGTTAGCCGCCAAGAGGGTCCACGGCTAGCCGAAATTCCCCCTTTTTTTTTTTTTTTTTTTTAATTTTTATTTTTATCGAAGAGCACAAACACCAAGGGATTTTCTCATATTTTCAAATTTTGAAACATCCAAGGGTTTTGTTAAAATGTCTGCTAATTGTTTCTCTGTAGATATATGCTCCAATACTATGACTCCTTCTTCAACCAATTCTCTAATGAAATGATGTCTAATGTCAATATGCTTAGTTCTAGAGTGTTGAACAGGATTTTTGGAAATATTGATAGCACTAGTGTTATCACAATACAAGTTCATGCTACACTGTTCAATACCATAGTCTGTGAGCATTTGTTTCATCCAAAGCATTTGGGTACATCCACTACCAGCTGCTATATATTCTGCTTCAGCTGTAGATAGAGAGATGGATGATTGTTTCTTGCTGTGCCAAGCAACTAAACAGTTTCCTAGATAAAAACATCCACCACTAGTAGATTTTCTATCATCTACATTTCCAGCCCAATCGGCGTCTGAGTATCCAGCAATACAAGTAGATGAATCATAAGGATACCATAAACCATATCCTGAAGTTCCTGAAACATATCTAATGATTCTTTTAACTGCTTTCAAATGGATTTCTTTGGGATCAGATTGAAATCTGGCACAAGCTCCCACACTGAAGGCAATATCGGGTCTACTAGCTGTAAGATATAATAGACTGCCTATCATGCTCCTATACAGACTGGAATCAACACTCTTACCACTCGATTCTCTAGACAATTTTAGAGTTGTGCTCATGGGAGTGTTCATGTGTTTGGCTGAATCTAATCCAAATCTTTTGATCAATTCTTTTGCATATTTGGTTTGGGAAATAAACATTCCATCAGTCAATTGTTTAACTTGTAATCCTAAAAAGAAATTAAGTTCACCAACCATGCTCATTTCAAATTCAGATTTCATTAGATTAGCAAATTCTTCTGTGAAGTTATTGCAAGTAGATCCAAACACAATATCATCAACATAAATTTGAGCAATCAGAATAGAATCATTGGTTTTTTGAATAAAGAGAGTTTTATCCACACTTCCCCTTTCAAAATTTTGATTAATTAAAAATTGTGTAAGCCTTTCATAGCAAGCTCTAGGGGCTTGTTTGAGACCATAGAGGGCCTTTTTGAGAAGATATACATGATTGGGCTTCTTTGCGTCTTCAAATCCTTTAGGTTGCTCCACATAAACTTCTTCTTCCAAAAGACCATTTAGAAAAGCACTTTTGACATCCATTTGGTATAATTTAAATTTTAAAGAGCACGCAATGGCAAGTAAGATTCTAATGGACTCAAGTCTAGCAACAGGAGCAAAGGTTTCTTCAAAATCTATTCCTTCAATTTGAGAATATCCTTGGGCAACCAGCCTGGCCTTGTTTCTAACAATAGTACCATTTTCATCAAGTTTATTTTTGAAGATCCATTTAGTACCTACAACATTTTTGTCATTTGGCCTGGGCACTAGATCCCACACTTCACTTCTAGCAAACTGATTTAGCTCTTCTTGCATTGCATTTATCCAATTATCATCAGTAAAAGCTTCATCCACATTTTTAGGTTCAAGAGTAGAAGTAAAGCATAGATAGCTAACAATATTTTCTAATTGTCTTCTAGTCTTGACACCAGCCAAAGGATCTCCCAGAATTTGGTCCATAGGGTAATGTTTCACATTCACCAAATCACCAGCGATTGGAGCCTTGTTGAGTTTTTCAGTTTGGACATCTATCTTATCAAAATCAGAGTTTTCTTGAAATCTGAAATCATTTTGTTTGTCATCAATGACAACATTTATAGATTCTTGTATGACTCCAGTGTTTTTGTTCAACACTCTATATGCACGACTGTTTTGAGAATAGCCAATGAAAATGCCTTCATCACTTTTTGAATCAAATTTGCTCAAGTGTTCTCTATCCTTAAGTATATAGCATTTGCTACCAAAAGTTTTAAAATAGCTAATGTTGGGCCTTTTACCATGCCATAACTCATAAGCAGTTTTATCCAAGCCAGTTCTCAAGTATACCCTGTTTATGATGTGACATGCTGTGCTAACTGCTTCAGCCCATAGATCTCTAGGAACATTCTTTCCATGAAGCATAACGGTGGCCATCTCTTGTAAGACACGATTCTTTCTCTCAGCAATACCATTTTGTTGAGGGGTTTTAGGGGCAGAAAATTCATGGTGAATTCCATATTTCTCACAAAATTTTTCAAACTTAATATTTTCAAATTCACCACCATGATCACTTCTTATCCGAGAAATTGCTCTTCCTTTTTCAACTTGGATTCTTTTTACAATCTTTTTAAATTCAACATAAGCATCAGATTTTTCTCTTAAAAAAGCAACCCAAGTGAATCTAGAGTAATCATCTACAATAACCAGGAAGTATTTTCTGCCACCCCTGCTTTCTTTCTTAGTTGGACCAACCAAGTCCATATGAAGAAGTTCTAACGGTCTAGAGGTTTTTAGAGACTTGGATTTTTTGTGAGAATTTCTAATTTGTTTACCTTTTTGACATTCTCCACATATTGTTTTTGAATTCCTGCTGATTTTAGGAAGACCCTTTACATACTTGTCCAGTTTGGACAAGTCCCTAAAATTTACATGACCAAGTCTTTGATGCCATAGTTGAGCTTCATCAAGATGAGCAATGTAACAGGCTGAACTAGATGATTCTTTCTGATCACCAATAACATAACAGTTTTCTTTGGTTCTAAGACCTCTTAGAATAATCTTTCCATTTTTGGAAATCTCACAACCAAGACTACTAAAGTTAACAATATGATCTTTATCACATATTTGAGAAATGCTTAGCAAGTTATGTTTCAAACCATCAACATATAAAACATCTTCAATAACAGGCATGTTTGGAACATTCAAAGTACCCTTACCAACTACTTTAGCAATATTTCCATCACCAAAGGTGACAGTTCCACCTTCATATTCAATTATTGTGGATAGGTATGCTCTATCCCCAGTCATGTGTCTAGAACATCCACTATCTAGGTACCACAAGGAATGATCAACTGCTTTAAAAGCTGTGTGCACCAACAAGCCTTTGTTCTTAGGAATCCAAATGTATCTTTGTGTGATAGGGGTTTTACCAACACCTTGAGATTTAGCTTTGTTATGATTTTGTTGATGAAAATGTTTCTTAGAGTAGATTTCAGTTGATTTAATAGGTTTTATGTGATTGTTGAGTTGTAACTTTAGACGACCAATTTGTTTCATCATCTCATTTAATTGTTGAGTGACAGAGTATTTGATTGTATTGTTATGAACATTTTTCTTTGTTTGAAAATTGACATATGTCTTAGCGGTCTGTCTTTTAATTTGTTCAATTTTGCAATCATACTTGACATGTCCTTTGCTTCCACATGAATGACATGTAATTTCAGAAATGTTTTGACTACTGGAGGAAGTTTCTCCTTTCACAAACACAGTAGAGATATTAGGATTATGTTTGTCTATTTTGTTGTATCCTAATCCTGTTTTGTCTCTATGATATTTTCCCATTTTAAAAAGTCTTTCAAATTTTTCTTCTCCATGGGTAAATGAATACTCATACTTTACTTTGAACCATTTCAGTTGAGAGACTTCATCTCTTAAAAGTACGTTTATTTTGCTTAGATTTTCAGCTTCTTTTTCATAACTCTTGATCTTGTTGAGTTCTTCACTAGCAATATGAAATTTAGAATTACTTTTATTTAGTTCACTTGCTAAGATATTCTTTTCATTAGTTAATGTTTCAATTTTGTCTTTTAAGATTTTGTTTTTGGATTTTTGTTTGCTCAAGACTTCAATCAATTTGCAACTCTCCTCATAGAGTCTATCATATGTTACTTGTGAATCTTCATCATCTTTTTCATTATCTGAGCTGTCATATTCAGATTCAGATTCACTCTCCAAGCTTTCAACATCATTTTCTTTAGAACTTTCCATTGTCTCAAGTAATGAATCACACACAGTTTTGGCCATCAATACAGTGTA
Source organism: Persea americana (assembly GCA_029852735.1). NCBI lineage: Eukaryota > Viridiplantae > Streptophyta > Magnoliopsida > Laurales > Lauraceae > Persea > Persea americana. The sequence continues at coordinate 35,620,073 of CM056813.1, forward strand.
ATTTTCTGTCTCATCTTTGTGTGATTCATCTGAATCTGTTTCGGCTTCAGATGAGTCATCCCATGTAGCCACAAGAGTCTTTTTCGTTACATTCCTTTCCATTGGACACTCAGTAGATATGTGTCCAAACTTTTGACAGTTATAGCATTTCACATTTCTAGATTGATACTTGGAGGAGGAGCTGACTTTGTTTTTACCTTTATCAAAAGGTTTCTCTTTCTCTTTTCTATTAAACTTTGAAGTCTTCTTCTTAAATTGTCTTAAAAACCTTTTAGTAAGCAATGCAACAGCTTCAGCATCACTTTCATTCTCATTCCCTGATTCTTCTTTAGGTGGAGATGGTTGAGAGGCCTTTAAGGCTATTGATTTCTTATCTTTGGATTTGTTAGAAGCATTGTTCATCTTCATCTCAAAGGTTCTAATGTTACCCGTTAGTTCTTCTACTTTCATAGTTTCAGGGTCATTGTATTCTTTTATAGAAGTTACTTTGGGGTGAAATCTTTCAGGTAGGGACCTAAGGATTTTGCTACAAATTTTCCCTTCAGGGATTTGCTCACCAAGCGACCACATCTCATTAACAATTACCATTAGTTTTGTTCGAAACTCATCAAACATTTCATCTTCTCTCATTCTTAGAGATTCAAATTGAGAAGTTAACATCTGGAGCTTGGCTCTTTTAACAATGGTTGTTCCTTCATAATTTGTTTCCAAAAGCTCCCAAGCTTGCTTAGATGTCTTACATGTCATAATCTTTTTGTATTCTTCAGCATTCATGGCACAGGTTATGGCATTTAATGCCTTTGCATCATAGTCTCTCATAGCTTTTTGATTAGCTGTCCATCTGTCCTTTGGGAGAGGTTTGACAGTGCCATCTTCAGCTGCGAAGGAAGGAGGAGTCCATCCATCCTCAACAGCATCCCATATTTCTCCACTAAGGGATTTTAGAAATACGGACATTCGGGCTTTCCAAAAGGCATAATTAGTACCATCAAATAGTGGTGGTCTGTTTACAGCACTACCTTCTGGATTAGACATTGGCACACGAAAAGAATAGATCAACTCCGGGTTGTCAAGCCTAAAGGAGTAACCTTGCTCTGATACCAATTGAAAGTTCACCTAGGGCCAATGTACTCAACCTAGAGGGGGGGGGTGAATAGGTTTATCAAAACTTTAAATCCATTTTTAAAGTAATAATTAAGATTTAAGATGGATCTAGTGATAGGTAGACTAAGTATGATAATCTAGCAATGTTCAATGATGAATAAGGCTTGTAAACTAGATCAAAACACTTAGACAAACAACATAAGTAAATGCACAGAGATTTATAGTGGTTCGGACCATATGTCCTACATCCACTCACAAGGTCCACACAGTCCCTTGGTTCCACTATGATGAATCAAAACTACACAAGTAATGATTCTACATCAATTTTGTTCATGAGGTTCGATCACAAAGATCTACTCCCCTTTACACTTTTTATAGTGGTTAAATCACAAAGAGATAAGCCACTCTTACAATGCTCTGGTTTTAATGAAGTGAGGGAGAAGAACACTTGCCTCTTTTGATGAAGTCCAGAGGATGCTCTTCGAAGCTTGTCACCGTAGCTCCAAACTTTTATGCCTCTTGCAATGCTTCCTTGATATCGATGAAGATGCTCCAATATTGTGCTCAATCAAGGGACAAGAGGTTGGGTTCTAGATTTTCCTAAATGTATATAACTTGAAAAACAAACTAGAATCCTTTTTCCAAACACACTTGTTTAGAGACTAACATCTCTCATTCTTTTTCTAGATCAGGTTGATAGTGTGTTTGGAAGATGATTTTAAAGGCTTAGGAAAGATGGGAAGAAGTGGGAAGGTAAGCTCTTCAAAAATCTGCTTGCTACAGTCTAAAACGAGCTCCAGATATATATAGAGAAACTCCCAACGGCTAGTTTTGGCGGCTAGCCTCTTGGTAGTTCGGCTAGCCTCATTTCAATTTCTCTGAGGTAACGGCTAGTTTTTCTAATTCGGTCAGCTCACGGTTAGCCGACAGAGACATAGCGGCTAGCCGTGAGGTGACCGCATGGTGACCGAATCTGAACCTCAAAAACCTGTAGCATTCTGGAAAGCTAACCGAGGCATTTCGGTTACAAGGAGGTTAGCCGTCAGCCATATGGCGGTTAGCCGAAAGGTAGCCGCGAGGTGACCGAGCTTCCACAACAGTTGAGAGATTTGTATTCTGGAAATGAAACCGTGAACCTCGGTTACCTGGCGGTTAGCCGCCAGTTCATACAGCGGTTAGCCGAATGCTGACCGCAAGGTGGCCGAAACATTTCTGACAGAAGACAGCATTCTGGAAATGTAACCGTGGTATTTCGGTTACCTGGCGGTTAGCCGCTTTTTGCAAAGAGGCTAGCCGCCGGGTGACCGAAAGGTCACCGAACTCCCTATTTCTGATCAGAACATAATGAAGATACTCATAAAATGAAACACATATTATAGGCTAAGGAAGCAAGGCACCTAGGGTCCAGGTAGGTAAAGATTTTGGGTCCAAAATACCTGAGGTGATTTGCACACAAGTGGAGTCTTCTTTGACACATCCAGGACTTCCAAAAGCTTAAACATATCCTTGAAGTAGATCATCCTTGAACCTCTTCGAGATGTAAGGTCTTCGGGACACAATGACACGGAATTGACAAACCAAAAATAGTGCTCACAGGAATGTGACACTAACACCCACTCTTTATAAATCCAGTGGAAGAAGCATTTTGGTTACTCCAGAGATGTCACTTCTCGCTAACCAATACATGAAATTACACCAACCTGGATTTCGCCATAGGAGGGTCGTGGTGGAAGGTTTGGGGCATTTAGATCTTTTGTTTGGAGAGGAATCTTATAAGAAAGTCTATCCCCACATGATATCTCACATGAAATTATCCGAGCAGGAAAAAAATGGTGAAAATAGTGTGAACATGAAAAGACTCAACAATTTCAAGGACCCAATGTCATGGGCTAATTCAAATGATGAGAAAAGAGGAGTGGGAGCTTTAGTTTCCATCTTTGTTTTAGCGATTTTTGTGATTATGATGAGTGTTTTCCTTAACAAGATTAACATGAAGTATTAGTTGTTATAATGGCAAATCGACGACACACATAGTTATTGATGCAATAATCTTTCAAACTTTATGAAATGAATGCTTTCTTATTTGAATAAATTGGCAAATTATGTAGTATGGGGGAGTATAAAGCATACTTTGCTTTATAACTAACAATGTTTTAAATGCAAATACATAGTGCGTATTGTGGTCAATCCTCATCAACTGACGCATCTTTGAAGACTAACCATAATACCCTACTTGTAGGCCCATAGATGATGAGACAGGAGGGTTGTCACGACCCCAAAATGAGGGTTGGATTAAGGGGCCGTGACTGGGGAATTACTGTAGCAATAATGTTTCTTTTTCCCCAAGATTTGCATTGGTTTGAGTTGTAGGGTCCAATCACCATCATGAAATATTTAGCGGAAGCTTGCATTATGGTATAATCCAAAATCCAATGCACATCGAATTCCATATTGCATCACTAATGTCTTATTAGCAAAATCATATGGATGATACATTCTCATACTGGTACATCATAACAGAATATAAACAAAGCTAAACAAGCAACATGAGATTTTTTTGCATATTCAAGTTTAATACAAAAGATGTATTAATTACATTCCCCAAAATAAATGGTCAACAGAGGCCAGTAAAACAGGATATAAACCCTAAAATAATACTCCCAGATATTTTGTGTCTCATGTAGAAAGGGTGATGGACCTGGCTTTTGCCTTCCTCCGCCTAGGTCTGCCAGGGTCTGGCGGACGAAAAGCGGGCATCAACATTTTTTGTATGGGAATGCCAGATTTTCCATTCTACTTGGAATTTAGAAATGGTGATCTGGAGATCCACCTTCACAAGTAGAAAGGAAATCAATCTTTTTTCTAACTTTTCATTACATACATATTTTTAAGAAAAGAGACAGATTTTGAATGCCGCGAGAGGCGATTTTCTTTTGTTTACCGTGAAAGATAGTTTTGTGCCGTAGAAGGCAATTTTGTGCTGTAGGAGGCGATTTACAAATCTCATTAATAATGAAAGATAGGAATTGTGATTCTCTTATCTCTTTAAAAGTAAAAAATACAACAGAAAAGTAAGAAAAAGAATCTAACTTCTCAGGAGATTGTGGTGACTCGCTCAGATAGACAGTAGCGAGTCATGTATGGACTCCGCCATCGTCCTTCGGATGAGAACACATGATGCTTTGATTCACTTGGCTTGGCTTGGACCTTAGATTTTTAGAGGATAAAGACCAAGGGGAGGTTCTATATCCAATAAAAAGCCAAGTAGACGGGCTGAAAAACCACATCTATCCTTGTTGGATAGAAGGAGAGGGGACCTTGGGGGTGGCCCCACAAGGGACTTCGATCACCTTGTGGTGTTTGTTACTGTAGAGTTTCTTCAAAGTAGCAGAGTTTCTTTGCGCAGTGTCTGGACTTTTGGAGATTCTTGATCGCTTGATTTTGGACGATTTTTTCAGGGCCTTTTCTCCTTGGAATGACCGCCTTTTATAGGCTTTTGGTGGCCATTAGGAGAGTTTATGAGCATTAATTACATTAATGCTCCATGATGGGAGGAGTAACAAGTTTTTAATTTTAGATTTTGTAACTCCTTTTTCTTGCTTCTGATTGGCCGATGGAGAATGATGGGCATTTAATCGACTTTAATCTCCATGACGAGGGGAGTTACATGGTTTAATGCCATGATTGCTTGGATTTGTAACTTCTTTTTCCTTACTTCTGATTGGGCCATCCAAAATAATGAGTTAATGACCGCTTTAACTTGTCATAAAATGGGTCATTTAATTGCATGAAGTGGTCGACGGAGCGCTCGAAGATTCGCGGGCCTTACCACGTCTTTTTTAATTCTTCTTGCGATGATCGCCGATGGATCCACATGTTGTTTGATGTCGGATGGAGATGCAACTTCAGGTATTGGTTGACACCAATGAGTCGACAACATCTGTCCAGTCGATTTCACGATCGGTCGAGTAGAAAGTGTGCTTTCTTGGTCAGTCGGTTAACGATTTTGAAGCGTCGGATGATGATTCCATGATTTCGACGATGGATCCGTGATGTTGATGAAGATCGACGAATATCATGCTAAAAAAATCAGATTTTTGAAAAATCACAGGGGCCAAACAACTCGAAACGCGAAAAATACCCCGAAAAGTGGGTTTTCGGGATAAATCCGGCGACACGGATTTCTATGGCCGCCAGTAACCATGGGGTAGGGTCGCCGCCGATGACCATGGGGATTTTTCCTTTTTTTGGTCGCCATTTCTCTGTCGTTTTTCGGGCTTTTTTTGTTCTTCTTTCTCCTGTATTTTTCTTGACATATTTCCTCACTTATTGACTTAATTCTCTAAAGAAAACCTGACAAGAAGCCGTGCAAATCAGAATACAAAGTTTCCTATTTTTTGGAAAAGCCGAAGACTTTATAGCCGATTTTCCGTAAAGAGTCGAAACTGGGTCAAACAATGTCGGAATGATCTGAAATTTGAGGTGAAACTTCCTGAGCAATAAATAGGACCAACCATGGGCTTTTGTTTGAGTTTTGAAGCCATTTGGGGTCTCGTCGATGCTAGACTTGATTTCACCGCGGGGAAGATGTCGAGCTTTGATGTACAGTCTACCGATATCCGATTGACCTGAAATTTGACAGGGAGCCTATTGGAGTCATTTTGAGACGATCCATTAGCTCCGATTTGGATGCCATGGTCCCAGGGAGCTCCACCGTCCGGAGGCCTGATCTTTCTTTCGAGCGTCAAAGTTGGGTCAAACGTTGTCGGAATGACCTGAAATTTGACATGTAGCCCTTTAGAAGCATGTAGAAGCCACCCATGTGCTTTGTTTGCTGAGTGATGGCCTCGGTAGTTCTCGCTGCCGAGAGGCTTGATTTTGCTGCTCGAGAGTTGATGGAGGGTCAAACGGTTCGGTTTGACTTAAAATTTGACGTGGAGCCTTTTGGAGGTAGTTTGAGACCATCCATAGGCTTTGATCGAAGATTTGATATCTTCGACACTGCCGCCGCCGGGATCTCCTGCTCAGTCGCTGGAGGAGTGAAGTTAGGCCAAATGGTGTTGAAATGGCCCGAAACTTCATGTGTACCCTTCTTCTGGCTATTTTGAAGGATCTTGTAGTTTTTGTTTGATTCTGACAATATTTGATGCTTGAAGCAGCATTGCCTGTTTGTACTAGGATGCAGCTCCATGTAGGTTTTGATGTTGAAGAGGCAAAGTGACATTCTTGGTATCAACAAAGGGTGGAGTCCACATGACAAACTCTGCACAACAATCACACGACTCTCACTGCTCAGTAACCGCTTCCTTGGGAAACATACCATGGTATAGGTATGGGGAAAACAAACCTACAGCATCAAGTGTAGATCTGACAAAACGCCTGGCAAATAGTCAAGATAGAAAGTATAGTTTGTAGGTAGAGACCAAAATATAAATACAGCCAATAAATCAGGAAAATAGTAACAAAAGCTAGATAGACAGATGCAAGAATACATGATTTTCCAGATCATAAACATAAATACAGTGATTATTTCAGAAAATTAGTAAAGACAAACTGAGCAGACTGAGACAAGAAAATATGATTTACCAAGCACAAACATGAGTTAATTTAAAATAATTAAATATTGGCAACCATTTGGCATATACTAAAGGAGGAGGAAGCAACCACTAGCCCCAACTGAGCAAAACTGAGAGTGTCCAAAAACTCACCTTGGAGTTATGGCCTTTTAGAAATCAGAGGCCTTGCTACGAGGGACCTAATGGTCTAATCCGGTCAGGGACGGTACTATAGTGACACCCGTCATATCAGAACTCAAACTGTAGTGAGGAATATATATACATATATATAACAGATACTGGACTCAAACCGCAACACACGGCGAGCTAAATAGCTTGGCTGTGCCGGTTCGAAAATCGATGCAGAAAACAGGTTTCAATGCTTAAATCTGAATAAATGAGTAAATCAATTACTCGCAAGACACAATTACAAATACAGGGTTTAATAGTAAATCAAAATCCTTAAAAACATAAACAATGCCAATTCAGCTTTTAAAACAGTAAACCATGTAATTTAGGCTTAAAGCAGTGAAACGGGTCTAGCGGGCTTTTAAACAACATTTTTCCAAGTCAAGTTCAAAATAATAAAACAGGTTAAAGCAGGTTTCAAGACAATATTTTTCTAAGTCAGGCTGAAAACAATAAAACGGGTCAAAACAGGCTTCAAGACAATATTCTTTTTAACTCCGGTTGAAAACAATAAAACAGGTCAAAGCAGGTTTCAAAACAATATTTTCCAATTCCGGTTTAAATCAACAAAATAAACTAAAGAAGGTGTTGGCACATAGAAATTCATCTACCCACACATAACATTCTCTAAGGCAAAATACACATTCTTTTATAAAAAATGATGACATTTGGTCACTGTTGGAATCTGGCTGGCTACAACAAAAGAATTCTCTAATGGTTACTGTCTGCAAAATATCACTGGCTGTTGCAGTCTTCAAAATACAATATACCTAGCACAATGAAGTGACCGCTGACTTCCATTCAAAAACTAGCCGTTTAACGATGCAAGACTGGCCGCTGGACTTACACGACTCCACATATTGGTCGCCAAACTCCTTTTTCCTCGGCTGCACGTCGCCTACGATTCGCGGTTGTTACTTCTTCTAGTGGCCGCTGGACTTGCAAAAAAGGAATTGTTACACACCCATCGATGGCAATTTCAAAACTGCCTCCACTCTTCCATGATCTCCAGCAATTATAGCCCCCAAAAGGCTATAAAGTGAAGAATCAGAAGAACAGGGAAGGAGGTTGGACAATTACTTTTCCACAAACATGCCATAATCTCTCGGATCTTGCATCAAGAAGCGTAGAAACTCTACCATTTTCTAAACTCTCTCCTTCATCTATTAGGTGAGAATCAGGCAGTACTAGGCGTTTCTTCCGGGACCTGGGCAATAGCCTTTGAAGGTCAGCCTTTGTCCTTCTCACTAGGGAGGAAAGACAAAGATTGCCTCAACTGTTCTGAAGCAGACTTCTCTGATTAATCCTTCTTCCCCATCAATGTGGATGAATTACAAAGACTGACTAAAGAAGCTGAATTGCAGACTTCTCCAATCATGTCTCTAGCAAATCCTCGAAGACAACAACCATCTCCTCCCTTCCTTCCACCCAAGTTTTCCATTATTTTGATCTCCTAAGCCTGATGAGGGGGTTGTATAAAAAAAATATAAACAACCTACATTCAGAAGGTGAAGCAATGAAGAACCCCATGTAAAATAAAAGTGGAGATGACCCTTTTTGTATAATCAGGTTGTTTTCATGTCTTTCTGTAATGTTCAAAGGGTGAAATAAGAAATAAAAGTTTTTGCAAAAGACTTTTTTAGCTCTCATAATTCTCTCCATTTTGGGCAAAACAACAGGTTTCGAGACTGTATTTTTCCCAATTTAGGTTTTAAAACAATAAAACAGACTAAAGCAGGTTTCAAGACAGTATTCGTTCAAATCAAGCTGAAAACAATGAAAAGGGTCAGAATAGATTTAGAGATAATATTTTCTTCAATTCAGGCTAAATCAGTAAACAGGTAAAAATGGGCTTCGAGACAATATTTTTTTAGCCCGGGAATTTTAGAGAAAATCGGGCAGTATTTCGGGTATAAATAAGGGAACCCAAAACGGGTGGCGGAAAACAAAGTGATTTAGGTAACTCGGAAGGGCAGGGCAATAAATGCTCGCACACAAACCGAGAGGTGATTTATGGATCCGGGTACATCCAATGGTCAAGCAGGGCGAGAATTGTGCACTCAAACCTTTGGTGTCCCATAGGGCAAGATGCTAAAAATCAGTTTTACAAGATGCAAAATAAAAATACAAAAAGTCTAGTTAAATAATCATAAACATGGAAGTACGGTGATTCTAGAAATTATACGCTCAAAGGGATGCATATTGATGTATTTTTATACACTTGATGCATTCTGAAGGTGGGAATATCCAACCCCAAGTTCGGAAAAAAATACGAGTCACCGTGCTCCACATACATCCATAAATGTCTAGGTCTAAGTACGGAGTAAAAATTAACATCAGGCAAGTCAGGGAAACTAGGTATATCAAAGACAGTCTCTCTTCATTGCCCGAGTTTTAAATCAAAAGCCTCTATTTATGAAAACAATCAATTATAATTTCCTTTTTAAATAGTGGTCAAATCATCCAAGTTTTAGTTCAAAATTCAGAAATCATCATAAGGTTAATCTGGTTCGAAATAGGTTCAAATTAGGCTAAGATCCGATTAAAAACTCAGTTTAAAATGGGTCATAAAACAGGGCCTAAGAATCGGGTTCTTTGGGTCCCGAGGTGGGACCCATTGGTCCTAGTTTTACACAAAGGTGGCTGAACTTAGGTGGAGTTGCAATTGAGAACAAGTGGAGGTTCAGGCTAAAAACATGTGGGGGTTCAGGTTGTGTCACGCCCTCGATCGTGAAACTGGGATTATGCATGAGATTAGGGTCAATTAAAAATTTTCAACATTAATAACAACACTTGGCCCCAATCGTGTCCCAATATGGATCGAAGATCGCTGTGAGGTGGAAATATTTCCTCGAATAAAATAACAATAAGTGGAAGCTTCTTAATACAAATGGTATCCTGATGTATAGTTAAGAGCAAGGAATGAAGTATATATTAACTAGGGTTCAAGTTTGAAATAGTTAAACAAAAGTATTATTTACAACAATAGGCCACACCGAAACTTAGGCCTAATCAAAAGAGAAAGAAACCAAAATATGAAGCTAATCAAATATAACTGAAGGCTCTCATGTACGGGGTCGATATGGCTATATGACGCCATCCGTACTATAATTTAGGAAGTCATCAAGCCGATCCGCCTGAGCTTCTTCTGTCATCTCCTTCTTGGTAAAGAAGAGCTCGGTACGTATGCACCAAGAGTTACATCATCATAAACGAAGGTCGGCAAGCAATATATATATATATATAAATCATCCATATACGTAGAACGAATCAGAGTAGGTGATAGACAAGATTATAGCACATGCATATCATCTTGAACGTAAGAAGTGCATAGCATTCGAATCAAAATCAATCTAACATGAACATCTAGCAATTAGGCAATCTACATAAACTAATACACCATGGGATAGTTTCACATGACTCTCCTGGCTCAACGTAAGAGCTGTGGTTGAGTGGCACGGGATGAAACCCGGCAAGCAAGCAAGCAAAATGGATACCAAAATGCCAACAGTCATCAAAATCAAGTGTTCAATATGTATCTGATGGTGTACATCCATCAAAATGTAAAAAGTCGTACTACGCAGACGTTCAATCCAAAGTCCTCACACAGAATGGTACCCCATCTGTGTTGGGCGTTAACAGTTGAATGGTGCCTGACACAAATGATGGACCCAGCTTTTGCCTTCCTCCGCCCCGGGTTTGCCGGGGTCCGGTGGACAAAAAGCAGGCATCAATATTTTTGTACGGGTATGCCAAATTTTCTATTTTACTTGGAATTTAGAAAGGGTGATCCGGAGATCCACCTTCACAAGTAGAAAGGAAATCAATCTTTTTTCTAACTTTCCATTGCACATATATTTTTAAGAAAAGAGACAAATTTTGAATGCCGTGAAAGGCGATTTTCTTTTGTTTGCCATGAAAGGCGGTTTTGTGTTGTAGGAGGCGGTTTACAAATCTCATCAATAATGAAAGACAAGAATTGTGTTTTTTTGTCTCTTTAAAAAATACAAAATACAACAGAAAAATAAGAAATAAATATAACTTCTTAAGAGATTGTGCGGACTCGTTCAGATCGACAGTCGCGAGTCATGTATGGACTCCGCCATCATCTTTCAGATGAGAACACTTGATGCTTTGATTCACTTGACTTGGCTTGGACCTTAGAGTTTTAGAGGATAAAGACCAATGGGAGGTCCTATATCCAATAAAAAGCTTATTAGAGGGGCTGAAAAGCCACATCTAGCCATGTCGGATAGAAGGAGATGGGACTTTGGGGGCTGGCCCCCCAAGGGACTTCGATCACCTTGTGGTGTTTCTTGCAGCAGAGTTTCTTCGAAGGAGAAGAAATTGTTGCAGCAGTTACAGAAGTTCTAAATTTTCAGATTTTTTGGACTCTTTTGATGGATTTTTCCAATCCGTTCTTCTTAGATTGCTTTCTTAATTATAAGCCATTGGTAGCCATTTAGGAGGGTTTATGGGCTTAATTGTCATAAAGCCACAAAAAGGGAGGAGTTACAAGTTTTAATTCATTTATTTTGTAACTCCTTTTCATTGGCTTCTGATTGGCCGGTTAAGAATTAAGAGCTTTTAATTACTTTTAATCTCCATTATGGGAGGAGTTTCATGGCTTAAATGCCATGAATCCTTTAACTTGTAACTCCTATTTGCTCGCTTCTAATTAGGCCGTCCAAAATAATGAGTTAATGACCGTAATAAGTTTCCATAAATGGGTCAATTAACAGCATTAAGTGGTCGCCAAGTCACTTGAAGAGTCGCGGGCTGCGCCACGTCTTTTGGAATTCTTCTGGTGATAATCATCGATGGATCTTCATGCTGATCGGTATCGGATGACCATGCAATTTTAGATATTGATTGCTAACAGCGGGTCGGCAACATCTGTCTAGTCGATTTCTCAATTGGTCGGGCAGAAAGTGTGCTTTTTTTGTTAGCCGGTTGGCGATTTCGGAGTGTCTGATGATGATTCAATGATTTCAGCGGTGGATCCGTGATGTTGACGAAGATCGACAGATATCATGCTCAAAAAATTAGATTTTGGAAAAATCACAGGAGCCAATCATCTCGAAACGCAAAAAGGGTTGGAAAAACGCCCTTTCAGCGGAAATCCCGCGACCCAGATTTCCAGGGTCGCCAACAACCATGGGGATTTTCCCTCTTTCGGTCGCCGTTTCTTGGCCGTTTTTCAGGCTTTTTTGGTTCTTCTTTCTCCTGTATTTTTCTTGACATTTTCCCTCACTTATTGACTTGATTCTCCTGAGGAAAACCTAATGAGTAGCCATGCAAATTAGAACACAAAATTTCCTATTTTTTGGAAAAGTCAAAGACTTTGTAGCCGATTTTCCGTCAAGAGTCGAAACTAGGTCAAACGATGTCGGAATGACTTGAAATTTGAGATGAAGCTTCTTGAGCAAAAACTAGGACCAACCATGGGCTTTTGTTTAAGTTTTGAAGCCATTTGGAGTCCCATCGATGCTAGATTTGATTTCACCGCGAGGAAGATGTCGAGCTTTGATGTACGGTCAACCGATGTCCGATTGACCTGAAATTTGACAGGGAGCCTATTGGAGTCATTTTGAGACGATCTTTTAGCTCCGATTTGGATTCCATGGTCCCGTGGAGCTCTGCCGTCGGGAGGCCTGTTTTGCTTCCAAGCGTCAATGCTGGGTCAAACGTTGTCGGAATGACCTGAAATTTGATGTGTAGCCCTTTGGAAGCATGTAAAAGCCACTTATGTACTTTGTTTGGTAAGTGACGGCCTGGTGGTTTTCGTCGTCGAGAGGCTTGATTTTGCTGCTTGAGAGTTTACAGAGGGTCAAACGGTGTCGATTTGACTTGAAATTTGATGTGGAGCCTTTTGGAGGTATTTTGAGACTATCTATAGGCCTGATTGAAGATTTGATATCTTCGACACTGTCGCCGCTGGGAGCCCCTACTCAGCCACTCGTGGAGTGAAGTTAGGTCAAATGGTGTTGAAATGGCCCAAAACTTCATATGTACCCTTCTTTTGGCTATTTTCTCCATATAGGTTTTGATGTTGAAGAGACAAAGTGACATTTTTGGTGTCAACAACAAAGAGTCCTAAACAAACAATAGTGAAGGGCTAGACTTTCTTGTGTGAACAAGATTTATCAGTCAAAGAGAAACTACCTTTCTATCATCAAATCAAAGCTAACATCAAACATCAAACTTCTTCAAAAACCTCAGCATGGTAGTTCTCAGCGAGCTTCTACAATCGAAGCCACCTAGCCTCAACACATCATCAAACTTCGAAACAAACGGAACATCAAAGGGGATTCTAAGTCTATCATCTAAGTTCTCAAAGTGATCCCAAACCAAAGCAAAGTAAACGGAGCTAATGAATATGAACATTACATGTAAATAGTACCAGACGGTACAATTCAGAATCCAAGGCAACAAACAATCAAATCCTTAGTCGATTGTTAAACCCAAAGCATCGTATAACCCTACTCAGTCAACGAAAGGGTTTAGTGTTCGTGATACCTGAATATATAATCTTCGTGCATAGATATAGAGAAGGTATCCCGTCGTCCCGTACCATTCAAGATTGAATGAAGTTGATTCCCTATACAACTAGAATAACGTGAAGAACATTGGCTCAAAACATCTTCACACATAGTCAAATGAGTCCAAACAGAGTAGCCAAAGTCCCACCTAAGTCCATTTAACATAGGGTCTAAAAGTCCCTTTCAAAAAGGGGACCCACATTTTTCAAAATAAAAAGAGGTGAAAAATCACCAAGTTCTGGGTGGGCGGTAGACCACGTGACCCTGGTCGGTCGACTGTGTGAATGGTGAACAGTATCCTTACCAGGCGCCCAGCACCTAGTTCTGTGCAGCCGGTCGACCGCGAGCTGTAAATGAAATGGGTGCATAGTGTTCTCGTCAGGTGTGGAACACCTGATTCTGGGCGGTCAGTTGACCGCATGACCCAGGTCGGTCGACCGCCAACACAGCAGAAATAGAACTTCAGTTTCGTAATAGTTGTGTAATGGATCCTTTCCATTTACACAACTCCATAGACTTGTATCATAATAATTCAAGGATAAAATCAAGTCCATTGTGGTCCTAATCATTCATCTAATCAAACTATCTAAACACAATCCATTAATTAATCAATTCAAGCATAATTATCATGTTTTCATCCAAAATCAAAACCACTGAGCATATGGGCTTCTAATCATCATCAATCATCAAATCAGGGAAGAAGCAAACATATCAAAATATAAACATATATAAAACTTGCCTTTGATGAAGAGCTTAAGTAAAATCCAAGAGAAAGTTTGGGGAAATCTCTCTTTTGAGCTCAAAGTTGGAGGAAAACAACTCTCCACGCAAAATCAATCTACACATGAATGCAATAGGTGCCAATGAGCTACCCTAATCCATTTAAAAGCAAAGAGAAGAAGATTTACTAAGCTTACAAGCTTTAGGAGCTTACCTAGAAGTGATTAGTGGATTAAAAACTTGGAAAAGGGTATGGGAGTGATCTTGGAAGCTTGGGGAAGAAGATGAGAAGCTTGGCCGGTAACGTTGGAGCTCCGATGGTCTTCGTTGGCAAGGAGGCAGTGACAGGAGATGAGAGAGTGAATAGTAGTGAAATGAAGAAGAGATGGAGTGAGGGAATGAGTCATCTGGATGAGGTTATTTATAGGTTAGGATTAATTGGAAATTTGAGTTAAGTCCTTGGTTTGCTAAATGTGGATACCTGGGCATCTTCAACGCGTCAAATCGAAACGCGGAAGAAGATTAAAGCTCATGAAAAGACGAGACCTATCCAATGCACCCAAACTTACAAAACTCATAATCTCATAAAAACCCCTGAAAACTTTCCGAAATTGCAAACCAACCCCCTACTTTACCCAAACGTACTCGGACTCGCGCGAGACTTCACACGCGCAATCCACACGCCAAACCCGACTCGCTAAGACTCTAGACACACTTACTAACTATTCAAGAAATTAATTATAATTAATAAGGGGTTAAGGTACGGGGTGTTACATCCTCACCCCCCTTGGACTATTTGGTCCTCCAAATCCTTAAAACACATCTGGCAATAACTATGGATACTTTTCTTTAACATGATCCCTGAGCTCCCACGTAGCTTCTCTCGGACTGTGATGTTCCCACTGAACTTTAACCCAATGAATAGTCCTGGTCCTCAAAACCTGTTCTTTAGTATCAATGATCTTCTTCAATCTCTCCACAAAAGTTACATCAGGCTGAACATCTAAAGGCTCGTGGTGTAGCACATGTGTAGGGTCCAAAATGTATTTCCCCAACATGGAAATATGAAAAATCCTATAAACTCCTGCTAACTCTGCTAGTAGCATCAATCGGTACTCCACTTCACCCACTCGCATATCAATCTCAAACGGTCCAATGTATCTCCGAGCTAATTTTCCTTTCTGACAGAATCTCATGGTTCCTCTAGTCGGTGAGACTTTAAGAAACACCTTGTCTCCAACTTGAAACTCCAAATCCCTCCTCTTGGGGTTTGCGTAGCTCTTCTGACGGTCTCTTGCTATCTTCAACCGGTCAATGATCTATTTCACCTTTAGCCGGTCAATGTTGCTTTTTTACTTTTTTTTTTTTTTTTAAGAATAAGGGGATTTTGAATTTGTGAACTTTTGATATTATCCCTTGTGTTTTCTTATCTGGATGATGGAGGCTCTGCCTCACTTTACTTTAGATGTGAATTGATGTGAAGTGAGGTGAAGTATAAAATTAAGAGAGAATAAAATATAAAGGGGTTATGATGGTCTTTTGTTTTTAGTGGCTTCATGGAGAATGTTTTTGACTTTTTGTGTAAAAAGAAGATGTATTCTTGTTATTTAGTGCAGAAATGAAATTGCTTTTTTACCTTTGTTATAAAAACGAGGGAATCTTGAATTTGTGTACTTTTATTATGGACCCCTTGGTCTTTTCTTACCTAGATAATAGAGGCTTTGTTTTACTTTAACTATACTGGTAAATTTTCAAATAGATTGGTTACTCACCGTACCTTCATATTAAAAATTATTACATGTATGAGAAAAACATAGAAAGGAGGCTTAGCTAATTGTATCTTTGTATAAGAGCCAAATGACCACTTTCTGGAGCTTTACCTGCTTGTGCAAATGACAATTTGTTAAAGGATCTATCTAGAACTATCTTCCCATTTAAAGATTACACCATCAATTATTTTAGGGGAATTTCAAATTATGAAAAAATATAGGGGGCTTTTTAGAAAAGCATCCCAAAATTTTAGCCATAACTGGACCCGTGGTTTTCATACCTGACCATGTTAAATCATGTGGTGGTCGTTTTCTTCTATTTTTACTTCTTATCTGACTGAGTTGGCAGGTGCTGAAACCAAGGCATTAGGTAAATCAAGAAGTTTTCTTACTAATTGCATGAATCATGGGATTTAACTAGTGGTTGTAAACCCAGCCAAAACTGGGTTCTATCGCCCTCCCTGTTGCTCTGAAGTTCCGGAAAAGAATCAGACCACTTCTCTAACTATTCATTTGTTTGCGTGGAATTGAATTGTAAGAATTTTATGTGTTAAAGTCCGTCAAATGTTGGAGAAACAGAGGTGAAGATCCATAAAAAGCCATGAATAATTTCTTTTTGGTGGAACCTGAATATCTAGAGATCATCAAATCAATTTCTCGAATAGTAAGTAATGTCCAATCTACACCTCTGTCTTATAGCTTTCACTCCTCACCTATTTAATTTTCCTTACTTGGAATCCATTTTACCATGAATTCCTTGAAATTAAGTAACATGCAAACAAATGGACCCTAAGTGCTCAATGGATGGCTTAAAATGCATCAAATCTTTGAATTTAGTACTATCTCTGCATTCTATTTATCATTGTGGAATTCTACAAAATGTACTTTTCAAAAAGCTTAGATTTTTCAATTTTTTTATAGCGCAGGGCCCACCTTCATCCAATACAATCCTTTTGCTCATACTATCCTCGAATGAATTGGCACAAGCCCAAAACTTTACTTGACATTATTAACACTATTGGTTTTATCATGGGAAAAATTTATAGTGTGCAGCCACTAGATTTGAAGGGCTTAAGACCAAGGGCTGAGATAATCTAACCAGTCTGATTATATCTTGTAATCCTCTATTCTGTACCCAAACATTTCCATTCCTCTCACCACCCTTGATTTCTTGCATTCAGGTGGGCCCCACCGAAAAAGAAGTTTTCTAGCCGGTCTCTTTGTAGTTTATTTAATTACATCTAAAAGCAATAGAATAAAAGGATAATTTAAAGTCTATTCTTTCTAATTACTGTATATTTCTTTATTTTAGTAGAATGGCTCGAAACACATGGATTATTTCATTCAATATTCAACTCTCAAATGGTTTAGTATCTTTATCCTCATTAATTGTGATCCAAGCTTCCTTAATCCAATATCGAGGCCATATTATAAATAGCTTAGGGCTTGAAATCTGAAATATAAAGTCTTCTACTTGCAAATTCATCCAAGCAATTAAAGGAAAAAAATATAAAAAAAATAAAAAACTTATCCTTCGCTGGAATCACTCACACCAGGAAAACTCCGACCCAAAAACCACAAGCTGTGAATAGTACGTAGTAACCTAGGTATACCCACCTTTATAATTAAATAGGAGCCCAGCTCTTGGCATACACAATTTTAATTTTGTCTATTATATATCTTAATTTTCAATAAGGTAGGTTCATTCATTTAATTCGCTTAATTCAGAGTTGGAGTTCAACAGGTTCAATGAAATAATTCATCTGTGTCAAATCATTTATGTCCACCGCCAGGGTTCACATCTAAATTTCAAAGCACTCAAAACAACTGCTCTTTACATTTAATCTAGGGAAAGTTTTACTTCAATCAAAATTGGGCCCACACTCAGAGTGACTACTTATAAAACACATTATTAAAATAAAACCAAAGAAAATCTTCATGTTTTACTAGTAATCAATCTTAAGGTCTGGCCAACTCTAATTAGTGCTATAAATAGGTTACTGCTAATACGTAGAGGTTTAGTGATCTTGAATGGCTTGAATTTTATGTCGGTAACACTAATGGATTTTTAAGACTCGACTTAGAGAGCTACTTAGTTCATTAATCACCACGAGTTGTTTGAAATGAACTACAAAAATGTTACTACATAAACTTAATCTAATTAATACGGGTCCACCATAAACCCAACACAAACCCAACCTCAACTGGCTTACAACCTAAGTTAAATGTGGTAAAATTCGATGGTTCTAGTTGGTGTTGTTTATTCACTTTTACTTTTAACGCGTTTCAATTCTATAAAGAAAATGAATTTTGTGTTTCAAGAAGTTGCAAGTTTCCCAGCCTCGAAAATAACGGGCTAATAAAATCAAGATATTATAGTTAATTAATTCATTGGGTTACTCCTGTCGCGACCCCGAACCGGGGCCCGGGACCGCGACGGTGTGGTGTGAATAATAGAACCACTCCTTAATAATAATTATACATTTCCTTAATTTCCCACAGGTTTCCGCGGTGAGGATTCCACATACACTCATAGAACATTTATATTGGTGCGGAAGCGTGTAGCAAATCGAACTCTTAATCCACTCTCATCAAATAAGACTAATGATACACAAGTATGACATGATGTCAGAGTGAGCAATGATCTCATTGGCATTCCCAAAATATGCAGTTAAAGTTTAAACAAAAGATCAAGTTGAATTAACATTCCCCAAAAATAATGGCCAACAAAGGCCAGTACAACCAAAAGTAAAAATCAGTATCATTCTATAAACTCCCAAAATGTTCGCAGCTCAAAGCTAAACTGAATGTCTACATGACATCGTCAGCTTGCCACTCCACTAATCGATGCGGTTCATCAACCGCCCCCTCTGGCTCCTCCTCAAAGGCAATAACGGGAGCTGGACCTGAGTACCACAAAAATGGGTTAGACACGACGGTCTGGCAGGTGGGTGAATAGATAATAGCAAGAAAGAAATCAAAGCACATCTTAGACGTAGCGAAAACTTGTTAAAACGATAACTGTCATAAAACAAGATGCCTGGTTCATTTAAAGTACAGATGCAATATAAATCATGTGGGGTATTCAAGGTACAGGAACTGACTAGATGGCAACCACACTAAAGCTAAATCCTCTCCATCACTAGGGTGATAAGAGCACATTCAGTGCGTTGGGCTCGAGCACACGAAGTGACGAGAACCAACATTATATACATATACATATACATATAGCTAGGCAAGACCACGACCGCGGAACCGGGTAACGGGACAGGACAGGATCCAAGTTGCAACTGGCGGGAGCACAAGGGGGAGGCCCAAGTCAGTTGATCAGACTGACAAGGACGTCCAAGCTTAGTGGTGCCGACTCATAGGTTACATGAGAAATCAAAACGTATACAAAACATATCAGTATAAAACATTCGGGTAGGCGGGGCATGGTGCTCGTAGGCACACATTTCATATTATTATTGGTTCATGCATAAACGGGCTGGCAGGACATATCCAGTGTATAAATCAAAATTTGAGATAAAACAATGCAATGAATCCTTATATCATTAGGGATTATATATTGGGGCATCCATATTCAAACGACATGTATAAAGATCTTGTATGTCTATATTACCCATAGTATGGTACTCGAATGATAGAGGACATACTAAGTTTCCTTATGTACATTGATGAATCTAAAAGTCCCAATACCTTTTCCGAAATGGTGTTTCTTTCTATGTCAATCTCCTTATGTCATCCCCTGGGTCTTTCCAAGGTGGTAGGGCATCAGAACAACCCATCCAAACCTTTAAATACCAAATCCGAAACCAATAGAAAAGACTCAGGAATTCTGGGTAACACTCGGTCACCTGTCGGTCAGATGGCGGTTAGCCGCAGATGTGATCAGCGGTTAGCCGCTGGCTGACCGCGGGGCTGACCGCGGTTCACCCTGCTAAAATGTAGCATTCTGTGTTTCTAATCGCGCATCTCGGCTACCTTGCGGTCACAGGTTTTTTGACTAGCGGTTAGCCGCGAGCTGACCGCGCGGCTGACCGCGGCTCGCCTGTCAAAATACAGCATTCTGTGTTTCTAACCGCATCTGGGTCGGCTAGCCGCCGGTCACCTGTCGGCTAGCCGCCAGGGTGACCGCCCGCTGACCGCCCAGCTGCGGGAACTACACATCAGGTGCAGATTTCAGTCCTTTCTTTCCCAAACCATTTCACCTCAACTCCAACCATTTCCTAGTATGAAATGGGTCTATTCCCTTCCAATTAACATTTAATGCTTTCCACCAACCATCATTCCACCAATACATTTAATTCTCTTACCAATACAAATCTCATTCAATGCAAGTACAAATATCATTTAAGAGGTTTATAATGACCAAAATAACTTTGATGATAAATGCATGTATTCTCATAAAACTAACTAAGAGAAAAACCATGTCAATAAGTACATTTCCAAAAGCATTATGAAACATAATGAACCAATGAAATAGGAGTAGTAAAAATCCACATTTTCAACAAAATAAGAATTTATTCAAATCGAATCCATTCATCCACTTGCCTTGGTCTCCAAAGTATGCTAGTCAAGCTCTAATCCACTATCAAGCTCGAAATCTACAATCTACACAAAATCCCCAAAATACAACATTACAACCCTAGAATGTCAAAGTCAAGCAATAGATGGAGATAGCTTCCAATAATCAAGGTGAAGCACCTCCATGGCTAGAAGAATACACAACCAAAAGATGAGAAGAAGAACTTACATGAAAAGTCCTCTAATGGCAAGAGTTTGCTCAAAAGATAGCTTGGAATGGGAGGCTCTCTCTACAAATGGTATCTAGATGAAGCTCTCATGGAGGGGAAGAAGATCACCACCTCCATTTTGCCTTTAGCAATAGATTTGAGAGAGATAGAGAGATGAAGAAGCAAGGAGCAAGGTAAGTTGAAGAGAACCCTAGGGCTGGGCTGGGATTTCTTGTTCTCAAGGAAGTTGCAAGAAGAGGAAGAGAGGGAAAAGGACTCCTCCTTATATAGAAATCTGAATGGGTCCCACAACTTAAAAGTCCAAAATGGGCTAAAACATCGTTCTACGGGCTTCGGATGGATTCGACGAAGAAGGAAGAATTGATCGTCGAAATTTCTACTTTCCAAAAAGTATATATTTTACGAGTTTCGGAGACATTGAAAATAGTGTCCAGATTTTGTGTAAAAAGACTGTTTTACCCCTATCAACGGCAAAGTAGGGTTTAGAGGTCTCGAATGGAAACGGAACAAATACGAAAGTTGTCGGGAATCATAAAATACATTAAACGGAGCAAATTACCGATTTTCCAGAATTATAACTAAATCCCAAAACTAATCAAGACACAATAAAAGGAACCCCCAAAGGGCCCCACTAAATCAAAAGAGTTCCCAAAATTATTCAAAGCTATAAAAAGCTATTCTAATTCAGATTTAACCCATTTCCACTAATCTCACTTATAGCTCAAACGCGTCTTAATTAACACTAAAAGAAAACTCTCGGGGCGGGGTCTTACAACTCCAACTTTCTTCTAACCTGACAAGCAATTGGCTTAAACTGAACGATATCTTGCTTGCCACTATAAATAGGAATGTGTTGTGATCTAGGGCCTATGAAAAGAGATCAAGCACACACAAGCACACGGAGATTTACGTGGTTCGGCTTTTGGCCTACGTCCACAGGGAAGACGGGAGAATTCACTATGCAATCAGAAGAGGGGTCATACATCATAGAGACCCTAAGTCTCTATTTATAATATCAACCCAATACCCAGTTACACCCAAACACTACTTCTAATCACAGTAGACCTATGATAATAAACCTACTTCTAATCACAGTAGAACATGGGCAATACAGGGGCCCGGTTAACCAGATTTATTACTTCAATTGAGCCATACAACCTAACAAATCTCCACCTTGGCGAACATTGAAGATAATCCTCATGCACTAAACACGTCTCACCGTCTCCACCTGCCCCTTAGGGCACTCAGGTACTGAGCACACCGATCAAGTCCAAGCAATGCTTGAACTTGAATTTAAACCATTCATTCATGAGTGCACCAAATCGCTTGTACCATTGTCCAGAAGCTTGCTTCGACCCGTACAATGATTTCTTCAAACTGCATACATGATCAGGAACCTTAAACTGCACTCTACCTGCACTGGAAGCTCCTTCATCTTCCTCGTAGAACCGCTTGCATTCGATGGCCTGATTTTCCTCATCAGGAGAGTCCATCTCTTCAGTTATAGTTGCTGCCTGTTGACTACTTTCCAGCCCTTCTATTAATTCAAGAGACTCAGTCGTCAATGCGTATGCAACCACATTATCACGGCCATTGTCTGATGTCGACGCGTACGTCGTCGTATCCTCGAAACCGTATCTAACCGGCGGTTTCCTTTCTCTCTGCGGTCTACCCGTCTGCGGCATCTGCGGCTCTATCTGCTGCATCTGCTGCAAAGTCTGACGATCCCCTGTATTACGGGAGGAGTCGGATGCACTCTCCTTCTTCACTAGGATGTCGGACTCCACCTGAACGGTGTTACTGTTGCTACCTACTTCTGTCCTCTCCACCTGCTTTCTCGATTCGAGTAAAGCATCCTCATGAAATGTAACATCCCTGCTGATGATAAATCTGGGTGAATCTTGATCAGTACACCACAATCTGTATCCTTTCACCCCAAAAGCATATCCCACCAAGATGCACTTGACAGCCCTTGGTTCTAACTTATTGGTTTTCACGCGAGCATAAGCCGGACAACCGAAGATCCTCAAGTTAGAATAATCAGCTGGATTACCTGACCACATTTCTTCCGGTGTTTTGCAACCAATCTTTGTGTGTGGAGACCTATTTATCAAGTAGCCTGCAGCATTTACTGCCTCAGCCCAAAAGTCCTTGGACAATCCTGCAGTAAACAACATACAACGAGCTTTTTCCAAGATCGTTCTGTTCATCCTCTTTGCAGCTCCATTCTGCTGCGGATTTTCTGTAGTGGTGTAATGCCGAACTATGCTATGATCCGTGCAATAGTTCTCAAACTCTGTCGATCTGTATTCCTTGCCATTACCTGTCTTCAACTTCTTCACCTTTCTGCCAGTCTGTTTCTCAACCATTTCTTTCCATCGCTTGAATGTAACAAAGGTCTGATCCTTCGTTTTCAGAGTATAAACCCAGACTTTCCGTCGAATTTTTCAATATCGAATTTAGCAGCCATTTTGCAAATCTTTCACTGGAACTGTGTAGATCTGGTCACCACGAGCACGCTGGAAGAAACGGATCTGAAATCCGACTTTGGACGGCTAAGATATCGTAGAAATAAGTTTCTGCGCTCCGATCAGTCAATCTTCTTTGTTGACCGTTGAACAGCCAATCTTCTTCCACAACAACGTAGATCTGCTCGCAACGAGTCCGTAGGTTCAAACGGATCTTAGATCGGACTCCGGATCGTCAAGATATCGCGAAAAAAAATTTCAGCCTTTGATTTGGTCAAACTGGCTTTGACCGTACGATCTGCTGACGTCGGCGCCTTTTACAACTGGTTCTGGGCCTCTTCTGCATGGGTCAGGTCAACCTGGACTTGACCTGACCTGAACTGGCGAACGGGCTTCTGAAACAGGTCAGGCTAGACCCGACCTGGACCCGACCCGACCTGCAGAACCAACCCAAAGGGATCTTCTTCCTCCTCTATTTCAAGTTCTGTTTCAGACACAGAACTTCTTCATACTTCAATCTACTTCCACGGCAACGGCGCAGGGGGCACTGCTTCTCCGGCGGCGGCGACGACACGCAGCGGCGGCGGTGGTGAGGACTCCGGCAGTGTTTCTACACGGTGAGGTGGGGCCCAGCCGAAAGCAAGAAACAACCCAATCCAAATCGCTGTTTGCAGCAATCTGATTTCTGCAGTGATCGTTTGAAGCAACACCGTTCCTCCTTCGTTTCCGGCGACAGTTCCCCGTGCAAGAACACGGGATCGAAGGCAATCCGGTAATCTTCTTCACCGGTTCTGTAACCGGGAGTAGCCTTCCTCTTTTACAGCGGTGGCGCAGTCCTTGCGTAGGAGACGCTTCTCCGGTTCCGGTGGCGCAAAATCCGGTGATCGATGGAGACAAACAGAGCGGGCGGATGTCTACAGAACACACATGAACCAGCTGCCTCCCATTCGTCTTCTCTGTTGCAACAAACGAAACCAGGCGCAAACAGGCACCTTCTTCTCTCGCCTGTTATTTGCAACAAGAAATCTGGATTCCGAACCCAGGCTTCAATCACCGTGACCCACCAGTTGTCTTCTCTGATCAACCCTGTCTCAACGAATTGTGTGGCCCTCCGAGATCAGACGATCTCCCTCGCACGATCCATGAAACACTATCTCAATGTTGAGATCTAATCCGTCGATCACGCAGCCACAACTCCAGCCCTCTGAGATCCGATCCGTCGAATCTCTTCCAATCACGCGCAACGCTTTGATACCTGTTTGTTGTGATCTAGGGCCTATGAGAAGAGATCAAGCACACACAAGCACACGGAGATTTACGTGGTTCGGCTTTTGGCCTACGTCCACAGGGAAGACGGGAGAATTCACTATGCAATCAGAAGAGGGGTCATACATCATAGAGATCCTAGGTCTCTATTTATAATATCAGCCCAATACCCAGTTACACCCAAACACTACTTCTAATCACAGTAGACCTATGATAATAGACCTACTTCTAATCACAGTAGAACATGGGCAATACAGGGGCCCGGTTAACCAGATTTATTACTTCAATTGAGCCATACAACCTAACAGAATGCAAGGGAACTGCTCTCTCTATCCTAGGGTGGGAGAGTGGTCTGAGCTTGTGCCAAGAAGAATAGATCAGAGCATATCGGGTACTATACCAAGCTCCATTTATTTCTTTCAGGTTGGATCGATCTCTTTAGGGCTTTGAGTATGTGCCCCACCCAAACTTGGCCCCTTTTATGCTAGTTGGGTCAGTGGTGCAGTCCTCCTGTGACCTACACGCCCAAGGATCCATATCTGGGCAACTGCGTGATGAGACAACCCTTTGCCACTTGGGTATCTTGTTTCTCAAAATATGGCCCATTTATTGGTTCGATTGGAATTGTCAACCCGGACCATGTATGTGCAAATAGGCTTAGGGTTTCCTTGTACGGTGACAGGATTCACTCTCTACGAATTTTCATTTGTTCTAGAGAGATAGATCCTACGTTCCTACCTCACATAGGAAATAGAGATCATCTCCATTTAGGAAAACAGGCTCCTTTCATGGAAAGAGACAATCAGAACAATTTTTCCGTCTACTGCATATTCCTCTCATTGTACAAATGCACGCTGGTTAAGTTGGCCGGTTAGTGCTTAGTAAGTCAAGTTGGATTGGGTTAGGGTTGGGTTTTTTGTTTCATCTGCATCCATTGCAATTGAGATTGTGGGAATGAGTGCATGTAGGTTCTACTGATCCCGTCAGTTTTGTCAATTTTTAGACATGGGACTTTTGGGATTTAAAAGTAGAGCAGGTCCACTGTAAAGGGTCCGGTCTTGCTTCTAAGAGACTGGTCCGAACCATAGATGGCTGGTCATGGACTACATCAGGCTTAGCTTGTCTAAAGCCCAGCACGCTGAGCAATGGGGTTGATATTTATGACTATCTAGCGGTTGGGCCTGAAAGCTAGGCCAGGGCACAGTCCAATTGTAAAGTTGCATGAAACTTTTTTGTTTAGTTCGTAAAGCCTTTTGCCAAACATAGTTCAAGGCCCATCCCATTTGGGTAAATGAGGCACAAAATTGGCCTCCGTTAAGGCACTTGTGCTCAAACAAAAGCACTTGGGCTAAAATTGCCGGCTCCCATCGGGCCAAATATTGGGCAAGAATTTTACCTGGGTTCATTCATGGGCCATCTCATTCGGATCCGAACCTGTTTCTTGCCCACAATTGACTAGTGTTGGGCACTGCGTTTATGCCCTCGTCTTTCCTAGGGCCTCATTTTAAGATCCCAAGAGCTCACTTGCCTGGGCCTAAGATTTTGTAAACTTTAAGAGGTGTATTTCTAGTTTACAGACAGGCTAGGATATGGCCATCTTTCTGAACATTGGGCTAGGTTTGACCCTGAATTAAACCCAATGAAGAAATGGGGCCTGATCCTGGTCCCTCCACTGAACTAGTGGACTTTGGTGACAGAAATGGCGCAAAGAGGAGCCGCAGATGGATATTTTGATGAAGCTGGTTATGATGCCGTGGTGGTGGGGTCTGGATATGGTGGCTCGGTTGCTGCGTGTCGGGTGGCCATGGCCGGCATTAAGGTGTGTTTAATCGAGAAGGGCAAGAGATGGGAAGCAAAAGATTTCCCGACCAGCAATTATCAGATGTGGTCTAAGGGGAGGCTAGAGTCCGATACCCTTGGCTTCAGTTTTGGGCCCAAAGACGCCTTGTTTCAGGTGAACTTCCTAAGTCCAATGATAGATGGAAGATTCATGCTTTTATATACTGTTGTAAATGAGTACAGCCAAGATGAGTACTGGGGTTAAAGGAGTGAAATTCGATAGTTGGGCCTACCTATTTCATCATTTCCCAAAGTCGTTCTCTATTGGAATGATTGTTTGATAAAAAAAATCACAATATTTTGCATATTCATGATCAGGGTTTTCATCAAACTGTCAATTCAATGGTGGGAAAACTTTGAGTAGACATGAAATTTGAGTATACTCAATTTGAGGGGACTCATTTATTTTAAAGAGTTCTGAATTTCAATAGGTGGGCTCCATTGTAGAGTTCCACTCTTTTGTCATTTCTCTAAGTTAAAGCCAAAAGAGAGTTAAATAACGATTCTCTTTTGTTGGCGTGATATCTAGAAGCAAAGACCAAATGATTTCCATCCAAACCATCAAACAAGGATACAGATTGGTGAATCACGATACAGATTCTCTAGGATTGACCTCAAAGAGTAGTTTGAGTCCATCCATAAAATTTCCTCAACGAGGTTTACATTTCAAATCCAAACAGTTGATAATCTATATTTAGGGTTGTAAACCGGATCGGGTTCTCCAATTACTCAGAGGTTTTGATATATAAGAAATTGGATTTTGAACATGTTTTAGGTTCCGATTCATAAATTGGCTCGAGCACATAACCCAATTTAGGTTTTGCTTATAAATAGCTCTAGTTCCAAATCCATACAGGTCCCAATCCATACACCCTCGACCCAACATATGAGTCCCTAAAATTATTATTAATTTTTTTTTATAACCTAGGGTATCTCCCACTCAGCTTAGGAACCTTTGGCCCGGAGCTTGAGGGACACTCAATTTTAGACAACCAAGAACTTATCCCTAGGGGCACATGCAAACCCTCATATCAACATGCCCCGGGTAAAATTATGGGAGGTGGTCAATGAAGGTAGTTGTCGAAAACAAGACCTCTTCGTTTCTTGAGGCACAAGGTCCTTGGACAACTGAGACACCACTCACTGGCTGAGTACTTAAAATTTTAAATTGTAGGTCAAAACCAATTTTGATTAATTATGTATTATTTAATCTTGGAGGTAACAGGCTCGATGCACTGTTATAAGTTGAATGATATCCTTATTTTAAAAATAAAAAATAAAAAATATAAGTATGGCTCCAGCCAGGACTGACTGGTTTACATCGCTATCTATATGTTTTCCCTCTTGTTCCGGCTTTGATGTAAATTCTACTTAAAATTAGAATTTGTCCCACGATGAAATTGATTGTGTAAATGCATGTGCTCTATCAAAGGGGCAACAAACACAAAACAAAAGTGCGAACATGATTTTATCTCCCAGTTTATTATTACGTCTTTCATTTTTAGTACTGATAATCTAATGCTGGGATCCACCCATATAGAACTATAAGCCGAACCGGGAAAGGAGCATACACTGATTTTGAGAGGCATAGATTTCAAATTTGGGTCCACTGGTGCAAGTACAGGAAACTTGAAGAATTGTCTTAAGACCTATCCTCAGATAATTCGAGCTCCATTTTTCTTTTCATACTTAACTCATTTGTTGCATGATTATTACAGCATATTGAAGTTTTGACTTGGACCAAACTTAGCCGCCGCCACTGTGGACGCCGGTCTGATTTATGAAAAATCTAACAAAACATGACTGTGAATGAATTCGTAGTTATACGAGCAGGGCAGCTCGGTTGCAGGAGTTGTATGTGGCCTAGGTGGGGGCTCATTGGCTAATATGGGTCAGATGGTATCCACTCCGGTGCGAACCAAGAAGGACCCAAGATGGCCAAAGGATTGGCAAAAGGATTGGGAAGCCCATGAGACACTTGCATTGACAATGTTGAATCCACAAGATCGTCCTGTAGAGTTCGCCAGTGCTAAAGCCCTGAAGGTAATAGCTGAAGAAATTGAAGAAAGCAGTCCCACTCCAATCAAACAGACCATCAATTTCAATTCCATAAATGATCAGGGTAATTTGAAGGGAGCTAGACAGTTGGAGCAATGTGTTGCCTGTGGAAATTGCATGTCTGGATGCCCTTACAACGCTAAGAACTCTAATGACAAGAACTATATCGCTTTGGCCAATGAGGCATGTGTTTCTTCTGTCCACCTTTTTTTTTTTTTTTGTTCTTTTAATTTGAATGATATTCACTATTGGATTGATCACATATCTTTACACTGTTGGCAAACCAAAGTTATTGGGGTTAATTAGGTAAGTCACATGTGCTATAATCAAAGGTGAAAACCACTATAAAACATAAATGTAGACAAGTAGTTGTATGATATTTGCATAAGAAGATCTCTCAGTCAAAGGTGGAAATCACTGTCTAATTTAGAACTCTATTGATTGTGATAGGCTGGTTGTAGAGTGATAACACAATGCCAAGTTCAGCATATAGTAAAAGACGTCGATGAGGATTGGGTCGGAGGCGATGTTACTCGTGGACAAAAGCCACGAACCTGGCGTGTTTTTCTTGACAACCTTGAATATGTTTGCGCTGATTTTGTAGTTCTCTCGGGTATGCTCTCAACAAAATGTCTTTACGATATAAAACACAATCACAATCTTATATCTTCGTTAATAAGAATTTTTGTTTGACTGCAGCTGGAGTTTTGGGTACAACACAAATATTGTTCCAATCAGAAAGAAGGGGACTGCAGATCTCAGATAGGCTTGGTATGGGGTTCAGCACCAATGGAAATAATTTTGCATATCTTGCTGGAAGCTCGCTACCCTTGAATGGTCAAGGACTAAGTAAAGAGCAATTCTCAAATATACCATTCCAAAATCGACCAGGACCATCAGTTTCTTCATCATTTATTTCTTCCTTAGGGTTTACAATCGAGGTAAAAATCTTATAAATCAAACCTCTTGATAACTAGCAATGGCAGATCTTTGTGTAACCTAAAGTTTTTAAATGACGAGTCCCATAATGGATCAGAGTTAGAGTTGAGCCTAGCTAGTACCCGTCATAGCACGACTTACATCGGATAAATTTGGATTGTGTTTTTGGCCTCTGAGCTATAACCGGTCTTATTTTCTCGCCTAGGCCTATGTATTCCTTATGGGCTACTATAAGTTTGGGTAGGTCATTTTTTGTACAAACACATTATTTGAAAATGGTCCGAGCCCAAGACAAATTTCAAGCTTGAAGGCTTAATATGCACATGAATATTAGTTGTGATACATTAAAATTATTGTTCAAAAAGTATTTTTGTTGCCTCTATTAACATCTTAAGGTTTTGGTAGGATAGAAAGTGGAGAAGATTTAATATGGTATCTTAGCCAACTAGACACTAGTTCTAATCCTAAGAGGAACAACTTGATACTAAAATGTGTGCCTCAAAATGTATGACAATAGGATTCCACTCAAGAGGGAGTTATGAAATGTATTTTCTCTACATCTACTAATGCCTCAAGTTGTTGGTAGGATTGATTAGTGGAGGAAATTTAATAAAAATGTGTTTGGCACGACCAACCTTTAGGCTGCTTGAACTAGACCCTTGCCTCTGAGTTGTTTGATTTAGCTGAAAGAAACTACCTCGGTAAAGAATTGATAATTATTTTGAATCATATAACCCATGGAAGAGATAACCAATAGTATGCATTCAACTCGAAAATGATAAACTTAAATAATGGATTGGACCTTGGCTTTATCACTCAAACATGGGACCTCAATCTGAACAATTTAGTTCACGAATGACCACCTTTAATAAATGATTAACTTAAATCGTATAACATAATATGGCCAGGCATTCTATAATGCCCCATTTATCTTGTTTTAAAGAAAAGTGTCAAACTTTTGTCGAAATATTGAGGGGGTAAGCAGGAGGTTTATAGTCCTTGACAATGTGCCAAGGCCCATTTGTTTGCATAGAATTAAATGTATAGGAGTTCATGGTAAAATGAGTTCTGCAAAGGATTATTAAAGAAGTTAGGGAGGAAGGATATAAGGTGGAGAAGTAGATGGGACCTTGACTTCCTTTCGATCTGAATTACTACGTACAGAGATTGTAGGGTATTAGTTTGTCATCTTCCCTCAATAAATCTTTCATTAAAGGGGACATTATTCGATGGCCATTTTTGCATCTTGACCTTTTCTCCTTTAATTTTAACCGCTTTTAGAAATAAGATTCTTAGAATTCCAAAAACTCATTTCCATGAAGTAGACAAGCCCATTGCTCATTGTCATCAAATAGTATAGGGAACTTACCTTTTATGTACATACTAAATCGTGTTTTCTGTAAAAATGATGTATATGTATGTATATATATGTATTAATACTAATACTTATTAAATACATTGTGCAGAGTGGGGTCATACCTAAAGCATATCCACAGTTGCTGCTTAAGGGGGTCTTTACATATGGGTGGCCCAGTCAATACTGGTTTCTCCATGCTATGATTGATAAAATAAAGCAGATGATGGGTGTAAAATCAACCGAAGGAATGCTTCTCAGCTTGATGGGATATGATGAGGGGAATGGCACAATTACCCTAGACAAGGCCACAGGTAAGATCAGATTCAGTGCCCCAGATGACCCATTACTTCCACGAAAAATGAAAGCAATCCAGAGGATTACAAAAAGATTAGGAGGGATCTTTTTCATGTCAAGGTATCAGAGTACGTCTTTTCATCTATTAGGAGGGTGCAATGTAGCATCAGATTTTTCGCATGGTGTATGTAACCCCAATGGTCAAGTTTTCAAAACACAGGGTAACCCACAAGCAGTGCACAAGGGCTTATATGTTTGTGATGCTTCATTGATTCCTTGTCCAATTGGTACAAATCCAAGTCTTTCAATCCTTACTGCAGCAGAGCATGTCAGCAGCCACTTGGTTAATGATATCTTGAAGTACAAGAGCATAAATCAGCCTACTGATGTTCCTAATGGAGAGGCGCAACTTCCTCTTAATCAACAAGACTTACAAGATCTTTCAAAGCTGCATGTAGGAATAAATGGGAATCCTATTATGGAAAAGAGATCAAATGAAGTCCTAATAAAAGAAACATTGTCAGGTCATTTGGGAGGAATGCCATGCGCAGCTCATCTTATAATGAAAATGGATTCAAAGGCTTACAACAAAGCAGGCACAACCATGGGTGATCCTCATCCAAATTTAAGAGGAAAGGTTGGTGGGTATCTTTTATCTGAATTTGTGCAAAAAGATAAACTCTATATCGTAGATGGGATGGCGGATATGTGCAGTGTAGATTTTCGAACTCCATATACACAATATATGCACTACCGATTACTCTTGGCATCACCCTCTGTTCCAGGTATGTGTACTTTAATAGAAATATAGTGAGCTTACTTTGAAAGGTCTTAGGATACCGGATAAACAAGATTGTTTGGTAGAAATCAGAAAGAAATTTTTGGAAGAAACTTTAACAAATTAGAAATATAATTTCATTGGTACTCTAGAATTTCTAGGTAAAAAATTCATGTTATATTTGTGTTTAGGTTATGAGAGAGCTTTCAATATCACTCTCTTCATGAATTTTTCATTTGTTTAACTACCTTAATTTTATTGTTTTTTCGGTAACCCAACCAAGGGACCTGGGACACGAGAGGGCCTGCACACACACCGTAATACAATCCACACAAGTGGGAAGAAGGCCCACACAAGTGATAAGAGATGGCATACCTAGTGTTCGAACCACAGGCTGCCAAGTGAGAATTGCCGCCATTCTCCACCTGTCTTATTTTAAATCATCTCATTTGCCAAAATACTACATTAATTACTCCTTTTGAAGCATCTTCTTAGACGACTCTTTGCACCTCTATTTTAAATTTTGCCTTTTCAAACTTTTCTTCCAAACTGCTTTTGACCCTTTTTTTTTTTTCATTTTTGACTATTGATGAAATTAGGTTTAATTCTCAACATTCACATCCACATTTCCAGCATAAATAATCGGTTTCTAATTTCGGGATTTCAGAATGGGGAAATGCTCTCACTACACATAGCTTATATGCAGTCAAGCTTGTGAGGCCCACTTATATGAAAGTTTGTCAATGGGAGAACGACAGATGGAAAGGTCTCCTCATGGACAAAAGAGGTCTAAAAAATCAACCCCACAGGATTATCCTAGCCTTTGAATTAACAGTCTAATAAATTTAATGCCAACTTAGATGTAGATTTTTTTTATATTCAATCTAACAGTGAATGAAAGTTTAGTGAGTGTAAAATTGGGCCTGCTGCCAAATATTGGGATGAAAACAATATCAAAGAGGCTGAACTAGCAAAAGGTAGGCCCAAGGCCCCACAATGCTGGACTGCACCCACAGTGGCCCCTAGGTGAACATTTTCCTTATTAGATGTAGAGATTCCATGTAATTCATCTAACCCTAGCTGTCATGGTTTCTGGTACAGATATATTTTTGAGGGTAGCAAGGTCATGAATCCATATTTTCTAGCACTCAATGGTTGGAATGAGATTAGCACCTTACATGTCACTTTCAAAGAAGTCCAACCAAAAGATGCCACCAAGTTACAACAAGGCACAAGTTCAACAGAAGAGCCTTTGGATCTAACAGGAGAATTACATCTATCCACTTTTGAGCTATTGAGAAGCTTGGTAACTATGAAAGGGAGTCAAAGAGTACGATTTATATATTATCTTTTGCAAAGTTTCTTTAGAACATATATTTTACAAACACCGCAAATGCCTTATGTGGACTTTAGCTCCTACAAGTTGACAAAAAGACCTTACCCACCCCATATTCTTCATTCAATAACAACAGGTACTTGAAACGATCCATCTTATGGTAGTCTACAAACTTCTTACTCTAGACTTGATTGATTTAACTCAAATTTATTGATTGCTACTTAAATAGTAATTATGTTTGACCCGAGTAGATTCCATGTACATATCACACAAGATTTTGAACTTTTAACAAGTGCATTCTATTGATTGTGTAGGTGACGGATTTGTCATCGGTTGCAAGCAATGGATACCAAACGGAGAAAAGAAGAGATACCCAGTTTTGTTGCTTAATGGGTATTCGACTGAGAGCTTTTGGTGTCCAACTGAGGCAAGAGATCTTATTAGAACCTTACTTGATGAAGGTTATGAGCCATGGCTACTTCAAGTAAGACAGCACCCTCTAAATCCATCAAATGACTTCACAATTGAAGATATTGGAAAGTTTGATATCCCAGCAGGTAATGGATTTTGCATAAAATCCATTTTCTTGGGTGCATCCCAAAATCAAGCAAACGTTTTAACATTTTTAGGGTTTAGCATAAAATTTTTAACTTTGACTTTCTTTTGGTTGAATGAATTTGGTAGAATCAATAGTGTTTGTTCCTGGTGGAAACATACTATCTACCTCTTGTGGGTTCTAATTATTTTTCTTCAATTGCAGCATTTGCAAAAATCCGTGAGTTGCATGGGCCATCAACTAAAGTTCACGTAATTGCTCACTGTGTTGGAGGGGTGTCAGTTCACATCTCTCTCCTGGGAGGACACATCTATGCATCTGATATAATATCTCTTTCTTGCACTAACTCTTCAATGTTCTTTAAGGTCACGCCTTATTCATTAATTAAGATGAGTCTTCCACTCCTTCTGGTAAGTCCTCTTTTTATAAATTTACCCAAATTTTGGAGTAGGAGCCTCTACCGGCATTCTCTCTCTATGCGTGTGTGAAAAGAATCAACTGATAGTAGTATATTTAGCAAACAAAACGACTTGTCAAGAAGCCAAATGAAAACATGACTATAATTCCAGAATGGAAAAGATAGAGTTTCATGAGGGCTATGTTTTTATTTTCTTTTTTTGTCTTTCCGCGATCCAAGATAACCGGCACAACTAAGAAGGAGAGCCCACTAAGTGGGTTGGGTATTGGGCCAAACCAACTTTACAACTTTTAATTAATGGTTTGCCTAAACCCAATAACCAAAGTACATACCTGTCCGGACAATTCTAACATAAATCAAAGCCTAGAGAGAGAGAGAGAGGGAGAGAGAGGATACTTATTCCAATGAGTCCAACCATTCTCATGCATTTCTTCGTAATGTTGCCATCACTATGTCATATATATAACTAGGTTGTTGATAATCTCATATACCGAATTTAACATTAGTCGTGGGATGCCTTTATTTGATTCCACCTTACTCACTTCAAATGCCACACTTGTTTAGGGAATGCACCAAATTTACTTGAACTGGGGCGTATATACAAATGAATTGGTTAAGTATGAAGTACATAGTACATGATCAATGAGCATAACGTAAAACAGAGCTTGAAATTAAATTTGTTCCAATTCCTACAAGTCCATAGTACTCTAGATCCAAAATAGAAATACTCTTAATGTTACATATGTAGATGACCATATGAATCATTTATATATGCAAATTATAAACATGTGAAACAAATCTTCATGTTTGTCAAAATCACTATTTTCACATATAAACAAGATTGTACAAAGATGATCATGTGAATCATTGACATATGCAAATGATACACATGTGAAACAAATTTCCATTTTTGTCAAAATCACCATTTTCACATGTGAACTAAGTGCGTCCGACAGATCTAACTATAGTCTCATTTTCAGGACTTTCTACAAAATTTTAATAACTAGTGAAGGATTAAGATAAGTTATTTGACTCCTCCTTAGCTATTTGTAGCTAATTTTAAAGAAGATGAACGGTTTGGATCGCGAATTAGGGAAGTACGAAAGTTCAGAAAATTAATTCTAATGGTCTATTTTTTCTCACATATTCCTCAAAGTACATAAAGAATTAGGACATAAAATTTGACTACCTTTACATCTTTAGTCTTCTATAAAGGATGAATATGGTCTATGTTTTTTCACATATTCCTCAAAGTCCATAAAGAATTAGGACATAAAATTTGACTATCTTTACATCTTTAGTCGTCTAAAGAGGATGAATGACTTGGACTTTGAATTGGGGGCTTGCAAGTAATTCTTTTACCCAAAAAGATGCAGCATGCACCTTCTTCAACCACGGTAATAAATGCCTTATTAAAAGCGGGTGTGAATTCGTTTAACAACTCCTAAGACGGTAAACAGTTTAACACGATTTTGGTGCGTTCTTTTACACATGTGAATTATTTTCACAAATGACCCACATGGTAAACAATTACATGTGTGGCTCTTTTACATCGGGAAATGGCTCATTTTTAACCCAAACAAATGATCCCTTAAGCCTTAGCCAAACTAGATTTAAAAAACAAAAAAAAAAAAAAAAAAGATTTCAAATCAAGCTTTAATTTGAGCACAACCTAAAAAACGGCTAGCCTGAGTTAACTGGTCTAGTCAATTTTAAACATAATAGCTCAAGTTGGCCTTACCCAAGAAAACCAAGTTGTATGATTTATTTTAAAAAGAGTCTTTTTGTATACCCACCTAAGATTTCTATTTAAAATAGTTTTTTTATTACCAGACTGAGATTTCTATGTGGATTTGTAAATAGGCTCCTATGGTTTCAGTATTAGTATATACCCCTACTTTTTTTATTTTAATACCTTGCATGTCCTAGAATTTGTTGCCATACAACCACGTTAAGTTTTTATAATAAAATGATGCTTTTACCCATTTCTTTATCCGCATATGAATAATTTGAAAAAAATTCTATTTATTTTTCTGTAAAGCTTGTAACGTTGATAGTTACTATAGTAAAGTTAGTGAGAGAGAGTAACCCTACATAAATCTATTTTAATTGATACAGAGGTTATTTCATTACGTCCAAATCGATCAAAATGACAATTGACATATGCATTTATGAATTATGATTGGCTATAATTTATCAAGTCCATGCACAACCCATTGTTTGATAGATAAAAGGTTCAAAATCTATTATTAAGCTCCATGTGCATGAGAGAGCATATGAGATGATTCTAACCCTTTGATCCATCGTCCTAATATTTAATGGTTTTAAATGTATCATTTTCTTATAATTTCAAGCCAATGGTGAAAAAAGGTTGGATGAGTGTCAAATTTAGACTTATGACTATTTATGGTGCGGTAGTATAAATGTGAGAAGACTAGATTGCTTGAAGGTGGCCCCATGACAAAAAAAAAGGGCAGAAATGGGTCATTTTTAAGGTATGCTTTTTGAAAAATCACCATCTTATATATATATATATATATATATATATCACAACAAAGAAACAAAATAAAAAAAACTTAATGACCATTGACTTACCGTATATATATATATATATATATATCCTTCTCCCCTCGCCTCATGTCATTCACACATCACCTCTTCAATAATCCTTCACTGTAACTCATTTAACTATGAGTTCTTACATATTCTAATGTAAGAAAATAGGCGTTGAGTCTTTATTTGATTTAATTGGCTTGTATTGCAGATATCGATGGCAATATTAGGTCCAACCAAAATCTTACCGCTTTACGAAAACATCAAAGCAATTCCACGACATCAGCTCTTAAAGTTCATATTTCGGCTGATACCCCGCTACGAGAGGTGTAGCTTTGATGAATGTGAGGTGTTTGCCGGCATCTTTGGCAACACATTTTGGCACCAGAACATCACCCCCACCATGCACCACTTCCTCCACAGGCAAAGCTTACCACAATTTCCCCTTGGAGGGTTGCCTCATCTTACCAAGATATGTGTCAAAGGCCACATTGTCAATGCCAAAGGGAAGGATATTTATCTCATTCATCCTGAAAGAATGACACTCCCCACTCTTTATATATCTGGTGGAAGAAGCATTTTGGTTACTCCGGAGACATCACTTCTTGTTAACCAATACATGAAATTACTCCAACCTGGATTTCGCCATAGGAGGGTAGTGGTGGAAGGTTTTGGGCATTCAGATCTTTTGATTGGAGAGGAATCTTATAAGAAAGTCTTCCCCCACATGATATCTCACTTGAAATTATCCGAGCATGAAAGAAATGGTGAAAACATGTGAACATGGAAAGACTCAACAATTTCAAGGACACAATGTCATGGGCTAAATCAAATGATGAGAAAAGGGGAGTGGGAGCTTTAGTTTCCATCTTTGTTTTAGCTATTTTTGTGATTCTGATGAGTGTTTTCCTTAATAAGATTAACGTGAAGTATTAGTTGTTATAATGGCACATCGACGACACACATAATTATTGATGTAATAATCTTTCAAACTTTATGAAAGAATGCTTTCTTACTTGAATAAATTGGCAAATTATGGAGTAGTATCGGGGAGTATAAAGCATACTTTTCTTTATAACTAACAATGTTTTAAATGCAAATACACGGTGCGTATTGTGGTCAATGCTCATCAACCGACGCATCTTTGAAGACTAACCATAATACCCTAGTTGTGGCCCCACAAATGATGAGACAGGAGGGTTGTCACAACCCCAAAATGAGGGTAGGATTAAGTGGCCGTGATTGGGGATTTATTGTAGCAATAATGTTTCTTTTTCCCCAGGATCCGCATTGGTGAGAGTTGTAGGAGCCAATCACCGTCATAGAATATTTAGCGGAAGCTTGCATTGTGGTACAACCTGAAGTCCGATGCACATCGGATTCCGTATTGCATCACTAATGTCTTATTAGTAGAATCATATGGATGATACATCCCCAGACTGGTACATCATAACAGAATATAAATAGAGCTAGACAAGTAACATGAGATTTCATTGCATATTCAAGTTATAAAACAAAAGATGTATCAATGACATTCCCCAAATTAAAAGGCCAACAGAGGCCAGTAAAATAGAATATAAACC
The DNA here is from genome assembly GCA_029852735.1 of Persea americana. Taxonomy (NCBI): domain Eukaryota; kingdom Viridiplantae; phylum Streptophyta; class Magnoliopsida; order Laurales; family Lauraceae; genus Persea; species Persea americana. The sequence continues at coordinate 35,658,154 of CM056813.1, forward strand.
CTAAAATAATACTCTCAAATATTTTACGTCTCATGTGCAAAGGGCGGAGTCCACATGACAACTTCTACACAACAATCACATGACTCTCACTGCTCAGTAACCACCTCCTCGGGAAACATACCAGGGTACAGGTCGGAGAAAACAAACCTACGGCATCAAGCGTAGATCAGATAAAAAGCCTGGCAAATAGTTAAGCTAAAAGGTATAGTTTGTAGGTACAGAGCAGAATATAAATACAGGCGATAAATCGGGAAAACAGGAACAAAAGCTAGATAGACATATGCAAGAATACATGATTTTCCAAATCATAAACATAAATACAGTGATTATTTTAGAAAATGAGTGCAAATAGACTGAGCAAGCTGAGACAAGAAAATATGATTTACCAAGCATAAACATGAGTTAATTTAAAATAATTAAATATTGGCAACCACTTGGCATATACTCAAGGAGGAGGAAGCAACTGCTAGCCCCAACTGAGCAAAACTAAGAGTACCAAAAAACTCACCCCGGAGTCACGGCCATGCAGAAATTAGAGGCCCTGCTACAGGGGACCTAATGGTCTAACCTGGTCAGGAAAGGTACTATATTGACACCCGTCACAATAGAACTCAAATTGTAGTGAGCAATATATATATATATATATAACATATATTGGACTCAAACCGTAATACATGGCGAGCTAAATAGCTTGGTGGTGCCGGTTCGAAAATTGATGCAGAAAATAGAATTCAATGCTTAAATCAGATTAAATGAGTAAATCGATTACTCGCAAGACACAAGTACAAATACTGGGTTTAACAATAAATTAGAATGCTTCAAAAACATAAACAATGCAAATTCGGCTTTTAAAACAGTAAACCAAGTAATTTAGGCTTAAAACAATGAAGCAGGTAAAGCAGGCTTTAAGACAATATTTTTCCAAGTCAAGTTCAAAATAATAAAACAGATAAAAGCAGGTTTCAAAATAATATTTTTTCTAAGTCAGGCTGAAAACAATAAAACGGGTCAAAACAAGCTTCAAGACAATATTCTTTTCAACTCCGGCTGAAAACAGTAAAACGGGTCAAAGCAGATTTCAAAAAAATATTTTCCAATTCAGGTTTAAATCAACAAAATAGACCAAAGCAGGTTTTGGCACACAAAAATTCATCTGCCCATACATAACATTCTTCAAGGCAAAATACAAATTTTTCAAAAAAAATGATGACATTTGGTGACTACTAGAATCTGGCTAGCTACAACAAAAGAATTCTCCAACGGTTACTATCTGCAAAACATCACCGGCTGCTGCAGTCTTCAAAATATAGTCCGCCCAGCACAATGAAGTGGCCGTTGACTTCCTTTCCAAAACTGACCATTCAACGATGCAAGACTGGCCGTTGGACGCTACACGACTCCAAATATTGGCCGCCTAACTCCTTTTTCCTCGGCTGCACATCGCCTACAGTTCATGGACAGTTACTTCTTCCAGTGGCCGCTAGACCTGAAAAAAGGAACAGTTACACACCCATCAATGGCAGTTTCAAAACTACCTCCACTCCTCCATGATCTTCAGTAATTACAGCCCCATAGAGGCTATAAAATGAAGACTCATAAGAACAGGGAAGGAGGTTGGACAATTACTTTTCCACAAACATACCATCGTCTCTTGGATCCTGCATCAAGAAGCCTAGAAACTCTGCAATTTTTAAGCTCTCTCCTTCATCTACTAGGTGAGAATCAGGCAGTGATAGGCATTTTCTTTCAGGACCTAGGCGGTAGCATCTAAAGGTCAGCCTTTGTTCTTCTCACTAGGGAGGAAAGAGAGAGATTGCCCCTGCTGTTCTGAAGCAGACTTCTTTGATTAGTCCTTTTTCCCCATCAATGGTGATGAATTACAAAGAATGACTGAATAAGCTGAATTGCAGACTTCTCCAATCCTATCTCCGGCAAATCCTTGAAGACAGCAACTATCTTCTTCTTTCCTTCCACCCAAGTGTTTCATTATTTTGATCTCCTAAGCCTGATGAGGGGGTTGTATAAAAAATTTATAAACAACCTGCACTCAGAAGGTGAAGCAATGAAGAACCTATGTAAAATAAAAGTGGAGATGACCCTTTTTGTATAATCAGGTTGTCTTTCTGTCTTTCTGTAACGTTCAAATGATGAAATGAGAAATAAAAGTTTCAGCGAAAGACTTTTTCACCTCTCAATTATTCTCTCCATTTTGGGCGAAACAACAAGTTTCAAGACTGTATTTTTCCCAATTCAGGTTTTAAAAAAATAAAACAGACTAAAGCAAGTTTCAAGACAGTATTCGTTCAATTCAAGCTGAAAACAGTGAAAAGGGTTAGAATGGATTTTGAGATAATATTTTCTTCAATTCAAGCTAAAACAATGAACAGGTAAAAACGGGCTTCAAGATTATTTTTTTTTTAAGTCCAAGGATTTTAGAGAAAATCGGGCAGCATTTCAAGTAAAAATAAGGGAACCCAAAACGGGTGGTGGAAAACAAAGTAATCCAGGTAACTCGGAAGGGCAGGGCAATAAATGCTCGCACACAAACCGAGATACCATTTATGGATCTGGGTGCATCCAATGGTCAAGTAGGGCAAAAACCGCGCGCTAGACCTTTGGAGTCCCGTAGGGCAAGATGCTAAAAATCAGTTTTACAAGATGCAAGATAAAAATACAGAAAGTCTAGTTAAATAATCATAAGCATGCAAGTATGGTGATTCTCAAAGTTATACGCTCAAAGTGATGGATATTGATGTATTTTTATACACTCGATGCATTCAGAAGGTGGGAATGTCCAACCCCTAAGTTGGGATAAATATACGAGTCACCGTGCTCCACATATATCCATAAATGTCCGGGTCTAAGTACAGAGTTGAAATTAAGATCGGGCAAGTCGGGGAAACTGGGTATATCAAAGACAGTCTCTCTTCATTGCCCGAGTTTTAAGTCAAAAGCCTCTATTTATGAAAACAATCAATTATAATTTCCTTTTTAAATAGTGGTCAAATCATCCAAGTTTTAGTTCAAAATTCAGAAATCATCATGAGGTTAATCTGGTTCGAAATAGGTTCAAATCAGGCTAAGATCAAATTAAAAATTCAGTTTAAAATGGGTCATAAAACAGGGCCTAAGAATCAGGTTCTGTGGGTCCCGGGGTGGGACCCATTGGTCCTAGTTTACACAAAGGTGGCTGAACTCAGGTGGAGTTGCAATTGAGAACAAGTGGAGGTTCAGGCTAAAAACATGTGGGGGTTCAGGTTACATGTAGGCTGGAGAAGTAGCAGGTGGCTGGACATACAGTGGGCTGGACAGTGCAGTGGGCTGCTCAGTGCAGGTGGAGCTGAAGGCAGGGAAGACAATTGCAGGTGGACTGATTCAGGTGAAACTAAGGTCAGGGAAGGGACAAGGCTGACTGACTAGGGAACAAGAAGTGGAAAAGGAAGAGATCACAGCTGGACTGGGGAGAGAGAGGAAGATGGCCACTAGCCAAGTGCTGGCCAAGTGCAAATGTTGCGCCCCCGAACTCGGATCCCTGCAGCGGTCCGACCTCGGGGACGCGAATTGGGAAGTAAGTGATGAATATATTTCTCCCCGGGATCCGCGTGTGGGAGGAAGGCAAAATTTCCAAACACATCAATAACATTTCGCGGAAGCTTACGTGGCATTGCGACCCGGAGCCCGTGGCCATCGAGTTCCGTGTCGCACTCAACCCGTCAGCATAAAGCTGTCATAGCATAATCATACTCAGACTGGAACAAAACATGATATCAAAATATACAGAGCTGACAGTGACAGGCTTATCAATACCCAAGCATATTCAAGTTATAATTTAACAAGTGCATTAATTACAATCCCAAAAGAAAAGGCTAACAAAAGCCTTACAAAATAACAAGCTAAGAACAAATACTACCCATGTGTGTAACATATCTCCAGAGTCAAGCGCGACGTCTGTATGACATCACTAAAACAACAACCTGCAAAACTCGTGGCTCTATAGCCATCTGCACACGTACTAGCTCAAGACGAGAATCTGCTACCTAAGGCGCCAAACAAATAAGGTCAGACACGACGATCTGGCAAGTGATCAATTTAAGCATGAGTATGAATCATTTAAAATTTATAAGAAACCATATACTGAATTTAAAACGGTTTACAAATCTTGAAACGATGCTTGAACGATATACACTTCAAGAAGACAAAAGTCAACGAACGAAATATGAGGCAAAACTAGCATGAGTACATGTGGTCTAGCGTTTAAAACCATTTAATAAATTTCCAAATAGTACATGAGCAAAATGCGAGACAAAGCTAGCATGATTACGAGAAAACATCATGATTCGTAAATTCACATTGAGCTCATCCTTTCTCCATCATACATGATGACAAGAGCAAGCAAAGACAAAGCAAGACAGGCGAAACGAAACGAAAGCCCGAGCCACACAAGGTGGGTGGGAAAACCGGCCGCGGAACCGGAACAAAATAAAAATGTGTATAAATACACGACTTATCTGCAGATAGTCCTTATGTTTAAGGACCCCCTAACTAGTGGATCAGACTGAGAGGGCAGTCCAAGCTCAGTGGTGTTCAACGGAATTCATGAATGCACAAAACTAATGGAGACTCACCGTTTGAGGCCCGTGGTTGACACGCTACGCCCCGTGGTTAAAGGTGCCGGCCGGACCAAGTTCTCATATTTGAATGCTCAAAACTAATGGAGATTCACCATTTGAGGCCCGTGGTTGACACGCTACGCCCCGTGGTTAAGGGTGCCGCCCGGACCAAGTTCTCATATTTCCCTCATCGACCACACGGGGTGGATGGTGCACGCATGACACAACATGGTAGCATAAGCTATAAGCACGTCAAAGCATAATAAGTAGTCCCCTTTTTGGGTTCTTTGAAACAAAGCTGATACTTGTAACTCAAAACAAGTGCAAGGCAATACCAGAAACAAAACTAATACTTGCAAGTCAAAACAAGTGCAAAACAATACCCGAAACAAAACTGATACTTGCAAGTCAAAACAAGTGCAAAAAAATACCTGAACGAAACCAATGCTTGTAAGTCAAAACAAGTGCAAAACGAGATCCAAGACAAAACCAATGCTTGTAAGTCAAAACAAGTGCAAAACGAGATCCAAGACAAAACCAATGCTCGTAAGTCAAAACAAGTGCAAAACGAGATCCAAAACAAAACCAATGCTTGTAAGTCAAAACAAGTACAAAATAATATTCTTCATGTCAAGACTAAGTTTCTGAAAACAGACTTTCAAGTATATGCTAAGGCCCTTCATTCGAAACCCAAATGTTGGAATTAAAAGCGGATTGGTGCCCCTGAAGCTAAACAACATTTCATGTTTCAATTGCACAACATCAAGCTAAAGACCCCTTAACATATTCTAGTTTTTCTCTCCCATCGAAGACCCTTCAAAATTCTCCTTCTGTACACTCGGCCACCACGCGGCTACCTAGCGGCTAGCCGCCGGTTGTGGTCGGCTAGCCGACCGGCTGACCGACTGTTCAGGAACAATACTACTTTTCCATTTTTCTGCGCAGGTCGGCCAGCCTCCTACTGACCGACCGCGGGCCGACCACACCCTGTGCAAAACTTGGTTGCTGTTATTCTGACCGACACAGGGGCGGCTAGCCATCGGTCAACAGTCGGCTGGCCGATTGCTGACCGCCCGTCTGCGGCAGCTTCAATTCAGTTCAAATTTTTCACACCATTTCACCCATTTTACATCCTTCCATTCCTCTGTCAAATCCCTGCACATCCCTTGAGCCTCCATGCTCTCCAAGGGCCATTTCCATTAAATTTTAACAACCAACACATCTAATCATTTCACAAAATACTCCTCCATTCTTTCATCCATTTGCAAAACATTTAGGCAAGACAAAAGCCACTTCAATTGAATGAAAACCGTCAAGATAAACCACTAGCATGTGCATTTCAAACTAAACAAAAATTCAAACCATAACACATATTCGAAACGATACATTGCTCAAATTAGAATGGAAAACGAATCAAACCATGGAAGCTAAAACATTCAAACATTGCATGCATAAGAAGAGCTAAGTTGATCACTTGCCTTTGTCTCTAGCACTCCAAGATTACTCAGAAATCTCACCAACTAGACACAAGCACACCTATGAAACAAAGACCCACAAAACATACTCAAAAAGTGGCTCAAAATTAGGAATCTTGGAAAGAGTTAGAGTTAGAGCTTGCATGTTGAAATCAAGGCTCCCTAGGGGCTGCCCTACCTCATATAAAGAAATGAAAGGGAGGTCTTACCTGTAGCATCTCCAACCAGCAAGGACAGCTCAAACAAAGGGCTGTCCAGCTGCTCCTCAGACGAAAATGGGGTCTAGGGAGAGCTTGGAATGTGGGGAACACAATGGCGAAATCGGATTTTCAGACGGTGATGAATCATGGTTGATTTGGTGGAGGGAGAAGCAAGGAAGGAGAGGAATAAGGCTCAGATTGGAGCCCCTGCAACTCACTCTCGTTGGGGAACAGAATGGAGAGAAGAGATGGAAGGCCGGGCTTATATAAAGTGATAATTATGGGGCCCACAACTTAAAACTCTTCATGGACTTAGAACTGGGCTTTCTGGGCCTCGGATGAAATCAACGAAGAAGACTAAAATGATCCTTATAAAATCTAGTTTTCAATAAGTATATTTTTGGCATGGTTCTGAGATTTCGAAATCTGAGCTCATATTTAAATGTGAAAAGACTGTTTTGCCCCTCGGACTGAAAAACTGATTTTCTGAGTTTCGAATGGGGTAGGTCTAAACACATAAGTTGTTGGATTTGATTTCACCTATCAAAAGAAACAAAAATTGTAATTTTTCAAAATCAAGAACAATCCCCCATGCTGACACGTACAGCCCAAGGCATCCCCGGGCTGTCAGACCGGGTCCAACCGCTCTCAAAATTCCCCAAAGCTATGGAAAACCATTCTAAACCACAATCTAACTCAATGAGGCTCAAATCTTATTTAGGAAACTAAACCACGGCTAAAAACACACTAATCACGAAAATTAGGGTTCGGGGTCTTACATCCTCCCCCCCCCCCCCTAGAACATTTGGTCCTCCAAATGATCTAAACCAACTCAAAATAAAATAAAATGGGGATATCACTCCGAAACTAGATCATAAAAATCTCAAGAGGTCTATTCAAACACACGGTTATCCCGGAATCCCCTGAACTCACTAGGTCAACCTCTCCTGAAACACTGTCTCTAAACATTGGTGATCTGCTTGCTCCTGCTCAACTGCAATATCTCCTGGTCAAACATGGCGGTGACATCAGTATGTGGTCAAGGTCTCTGATTCGGTTGAAGATCTCAACTGTCCAAAGTTTTACTAAGCAACTTGCTCCTTGACACAATCAATGTTCGAAGAATCCTTATGTCAATCCCCAACGATCATCAACGGTCCTAACATTGTCTCGAATCTGCTATATGTGTCTTGTCCATCAATGTTGGTCCAAGAATAAGAAAGTTCTGACTCATCCCGGTGTACTGCCACTCCGTCTGCTCGTTGAAATCACAAGGTTCACAATGCTATAGGTTTCCTGCCCTGACTTGACCCGCTAACACTCTAACTATCATACTACTCCACATGTCCAAACTCTATAGGATGTACCTCTATCAAGGATACATTTGTCCGGTCTTCTATCCCTGGCATGCATAATTGACCTTGTAAGTTTGATTTGTGTCCACAATCCTAGAGTGAAGTCTTTCTTCAAAGTACTCGAAAAGTTCTTGTTACTCTGACTCTTTATGCTCATCGTCCTTGGTCCTCTGTACAATAATTGTCTACTCATCATCACAACTCAAACGGTTACAACTCTGCATTCAAATCTCAAAACTGTCCCAATCAAAGCTTGGTTGCCCAATCTTCTGTCTCTATTTCAAGTTCGTTATCCTTAAGTCTTACTCCTGTGTCATTCTTTTCTAAATCTTTCAACTAAAATTATCCATAGGTTGTGATTCTCCATCTCCTAGATGTACTCCGTCAAAACTGATGTTCTACTAGTTGGTAAAATCCACAAAATCTACTCTATCAAGTGATTAAGTAACAATTAATTCCGCATACAACTCTCTATACAGCTGCCGAAAACTGACTTCCTATGCTTTTAACCGCATACTGACGCATTCTGCTGAGTGAACTTCACCATCATTCTGGAATCATTGAAAATCTTCTAACACTTCTCCGATAAAAGTTCGTCAAATATGAGAAATTTCTAGCTTTTGGCATCCACTTGAAGCTCTATCAACTGAAAATCACCTTAAACTTCTTAAAATCTACCACTAATCCGGCTTCAGAGGTCCTCTGACTTAGGAAAATAATCCAAGTTTATCCCGAAATTTTGCACTTACTTGTCTAACACACCACCTAATGATCCACAATCAACTATAATTATATCTCGATATGTTGTTCACCTTCCTTGCTAATTAACAATTGTTCACATATTCCCTTCCTAACTCCATTTGCGACATCGAAAAGCTGAAAATTCTGTCAAAGTCCTTCGAGAGACACATGCTAAGTCCACAAAACTCTAACTTTCTAACGCAAAAGCTAGCAAATGATACTAAATATGGGTAAGGAGACATTAAATTCTCCCCCACTAGAACGGAATTTGGTCCCCCAAATTCCCTAACCACAAGGACAAGAACACGAGATAAAAAGAGTCTCCCCCACTAGAAGGAAACCAAGCCCGAAGTTACAAAACCGATGGCTAGCCAAAACAAAATCTACACGGTCTAAGGAGCCCTCACCACACGTCTTAAGGTTCCTAGAGTGTTTTATTTCCTAGAAACCTGCCCGCTCTGATACCAGTCTGTCGCGCCCCCGAACCCGGATCCCTGCAGCGGTCCGACCTCAGGGACGCGAATTGGGAATTAAGTGATGAATATATTTCTCCCCGGGATCCGCGTGTGTGAGGAAGGCAAAATTTCCAAACACATCAATAACATTTCGCGGAAGCTTACGTGCCGTTGCGACCCTGAGCCCGTGGCCATCGAGTTCCGTGTCGCACTCAACCCGTCAGAATAAAGCTGTCATAGCATAATCATACTCAGACTGGAACAAAACATGATATTGAAATATACAGAGCTGACAGTGACAGGCTTATCAATACCCAAGCATATTCAAGTTATAATTTAACAAGTGCATTAATTACAATCCCAAAAGAAAAGGCTAACAAAAGCCTTACAAAATAACAAGCTAAGAACAAATACTACCCATGTGTGTAACGTATCTCCAGAGTCAAGCGCGACATCTGTATGACATCACTGAAACAACAACCTACAAAACTCGTGGCTCTATAGCCATCTGCACACGTACTAGCTCAAGACGAGAACCTGCTACCTAAGGCACCAAACAAACAAAGTCAGACACGACGGTCTGGCAGGTGATCAATTTAAGCAGGAGTATGAATCATTTAAGATTTATAAGAAACCATATACTGAATTTAAAACGGTTTACAAATCTTGAAACGATGCTTGAACGATATACACTTCAAGAAAACAAAAGTCCACGAACGAAATATGAGGCAAAACTAGCATGAGTACATGTGGTCTAGCGTTTAAAACCATTTAATAAATTTCCAAATAGTACATGAACAAAATGCAAGACAAAGCTAGCATGATTACAAGAAAACATCATGATTCGTAAATCCACATTGAGCTCATCCTTTCTCCGTCATACATGATGACAAGAGCAAGCAAAGACAAAGCAAGACAGGCGAAACGAAACGAAAGCCCGAGCCACACAAGCTGGGCGGGAAAACCGGCCGCGGAACCGGAACAAAACAAAAATGTGTATAAATACACGACATATCTGCAGATAGTCCTTATGTTTAAGGACCCCCTAACTAGTGGATCAGACTGAGAGGGCAGTCCAAGCTCAGTGGTGTTCAACGGAATTCATGAATGCACAAAACTAATGGAGACTCGCCGTTTGAGGCCCGTGGTTGACACGCTACGCCCCGTGGTTAAGGGTGCCGCCCGGATCAAGTTCTCATATTTGAATGCTCAAAACTAATGGAGATTCGCCGTTTGAGGCCCGTGGATGACACGCTACGCCCCGTGGTTAAGGGTGCCGCCCGGACCAAATTCTCATATTTCCCTCATCGACCACACGGGGTGGATGGTGCACGCAAGACAAAACAAGGTAGCATAAGCTATAAGCACGTCAAAGCATAATAACTAGTCCCCTTTTTGGGTTCTTCGAAACAAAGCCGATACTTGTAACTCAAAACAAGTGCAAGGCAATACCAGAAACAAAACTGATACTTGTAAGTCAAAACAAGTGCAAAACAATTCCCGAAACAAAACTGATACTTGCAAGTCAAAACAAGTGCAAAACAATACCCGAACGAAACCAATGCTTGTAAGTCAAAAGAAGTGCAAAACGAGATCCAAGACAAAACCAATGCTTGTAAGTCAAAACAAGTGCGAAACGAGATCCAAGACAAAACCAATGCTTGTAAGTCAAAACAAGTACAAAACGAGATCCAAGACAAAACCAATGCTTGTAAGTCAAAACAAGTGCAAAACGAGATCCAAGACAAAACCAATGCTTCTAGTCAAAACAAGTACAAAATAATATTCTTCATGTCAAGACTAAGTTTCTGAAAACAGACTTTCAAGTATATGCTAAGGCCCTTCATTCGATTCTTGTGTAATTGAAACCCAAATGTTGGAATTAAAAACGGATTGGTGCCCCTGAAGCTAAGCAACATTTCATGTTTCAATTGCACAACATCAAGCTAAAGACCCCTTAACATATTCTAGTTTTTCTCTCCCATCGAAGACCCTTCAAAATTCTCCTTCTGTACACTCGGCCACCACGCGGCTACCTAGCGGCTAGCCGCCAGTTGTGGTCGGCTAGCCGACCGGCTGACCGACTGTTCAGGAACAATACTACTTTTCCATTTTTCTGCGCAGGTCGGCCAGCCGCCTACTGACCGACCGCGGGCCGACCACACCCTGTGCAAAACTTGGTTGCTGTTATTCTGACCGACACAGGGGCGGCTAGCCATCGGTCAACAGTCGGCTGGCCGACTGCTGACCGCCCGTCTGCGGTAGCTTCAATTCAGTTCAAATTTTTCACACCATTTCACCCATTTTACATCCTTCCATTCCTCTGTCAAATCCCTGCACATCCCTTGAGCCTCCATGCTCTCCAAGGGCCATTTCCATTAAATTTTAACAACCAACACATCTAATCATTTCACAAAATACTCCTCCATTCTTTCATCCATTTGCAAAACATTTAGGCAAGACAAAAGCCACTTCAATTGAATGAAAACCGTCAAGATAAACCACTAGCATGTGCATTTCAAACTAAACAAAAATTCAAACCATAACACATATTCGAAACGATACATTGCTCAAATTAGAATGGAAAAAGAATCAAACCATGGAAGCTAAAACATTCAAACATTGCATGCATAAGAAGAGCTAAGTTGATCACTTGCCTTTGTCTCTAGCACTCCAAGATTACTCAGAAATCTCACCAACTAGACACAAGCACACCTATGAAACAAAGACCCCCAAAACATACTCAAAAAGTGGCTCAAAATTAGGAATCTTGGAAAGAGTTAGAGTTAGAGCTTGCATGTTGAAATCAAGGCTCCCTAGGGGCTGCCCTACCTCATATAAAGAAATGAAAGGGAGGTCTTACCTGTAGCATCCCCAACCAGCAAGGAATAGCTCAAACAAAGGGCTGTCCAGCTGCTCCTTAGACGAAAATGGGGTCTAGGGAGAGCTTGGAATGTGGGGAACACAATGGCGAAATCGGATTTTCAAACGGTGATGAATCATGGTTGATTTGGTGGAGGAAGAAGCAAGGAAGGAGAGGAATAAGGCTCAGATGGGAGCCCCTGCAACTCACTCTCGTTGGGGAACAGAATGGAGAGAAGAGATGGAAGGCCGGGCTTATATAAAGTGATAATTATGGGGCCCACAACTTAAAACTCTTCATGGACTTAGAACTGGGCTTTCTGGGCCTCGGATGAAATCAACGAAGAAGACTAAAATGATCCTTATAAAATCTAGTTTTCAATAAGTATATTTTTGGCATGGTTCTGAGATTTCGAAATCTGAGCTCATATTTAAATGTGAAAAGACTGTTTTGCCCCTCGGACTGAAAAACTGATTTTCTGAGTTTCGAATGGGGTAGGTCTAAACACATAAGTTGTTGGATCTGATTTAACCTATCAAAAGAAACAAAAATTGTAATTTTTCAAAATCAAGAACAATCCCCCATGCTGACACGTACAGCCCAAGGCATCCCCGGGCTGTCAGACCGGGTCCAACCGCTCTCAAAATTCCCCAAAGCTATGGAAAACCATTCTAAACCACAATCTAACTCAATGAGGCTCAAATCTTATTTAGAAAACTAAACCACGGCTAAAAACACACTAATCACGAAAATTAGGGGTTGGGTTCTTACCGCAGGGAGAAGGATACCCAAGCTAAGTGTAGAAAAGAGCAGGTCGGGCTGAGTGCAGGGAGGAGAAGCTGCAGTAGCAGCTGGAAGAAGAAGCTGCAGTGGGACTGGCCGCTGGCTGTCTGTGTAAGGGGAAATTGCTGCGGGACCAGTTGCAGGGACTGGAAGAGGAGTGGTTGGCAGCAGCGGGTGGGCACGGGCGGTTGTAGGTGGAACGGCTGGTGAACGACAGGGAGAAGATTTGGCCACTGGACTGGGTTTGCAGGGAATGGCTGGCAGGTTGGCCGCAGGAAAAAGGGGCAGCACATAGCCGCTGGGAGAGAAGCAGCACCTGGCCGTTGACTGCAGCGGGTGGAGGACTAACTGGTCACTGCAGGACAGAAAGATGATTGGCCGGTGACCGCAGCAGGGGAGGATTGGCCGGTGACTGCAGCAGAGAAAGAGGACTAGCCGGTGGGCAGGTCAGAATTCAGGCTGGCCGCTGGCCGAATACAGAGAGTGGCCTGTTAGGCTGAGTTCACAGGGAAGGAGGTCGGTGACAGGGGTGAGGGATGGCTGCTGGCTGTCTGTGGCCACGGGATTCAGGGAAGATGATGGCCGCTGAGCTGGTAAGTGAAGGGTGGCCGCGTGCATTACAGGTGGATGATGATCGTGACTATTGCAGGGAAGAGTTGATCCGGGAGGAACGGCCAAGAGCAGACGCAGGGGATTGTTGGCCGGGCTAAAAGCAAGGTGGAGGGATAGCCGAGACTGAGCAGGGCATAATGGCTGGTTCATAACAGGGAAAATTGCGGGAAGGGAAACAGGGCTGGGATGACCGAGAGTTTGTAGGGAAACAAGCTGGCCACTGAATACAAGGCGAGTGGCAGATGGATAGGAGTGGGAAGAAAGGCCAATGGCCGTTGACCTGATGGCCAAAGGCTGAGGCGTGGCCCACCTTCACTGATCTGAACCCAAGGAGATAGGGGTCCCATGGTTGGTCCCTTAGATGAGGCGGCCTTCTTAGGTATGGGTTCCTCAGCAAGACTGGGAGAAAGGGGCTGGCTTCACAGAACCAAGGGAGTCATTTTTCCCATCATTAAAGGCTCATACATGTTAAATGTAAAGCATTAAAACTTCTATATTTCCCCAAACAAATCCAACCATGGAAGGGGGTAACAAAACAGAGTTATTTCCATAAACAGGATTAACATTCCAAGATCAAGTCAAATCAAGATAAACCATTCAAAATATATCATTTAAATTAAATACTTACCTCTAACCAGAAAGCTAATCCAACCTCAAATCTTAGTCAAGCTAAGCTCCAATCAGAAGCTATTGCTCTACCAACAAAGCCCCCAAAAATCCAACCTAACAAGAAAAACCCACTAACTGAGTCAAAACCCACTCCGAAACAGAAAACACAGAGAAAGAAGAGGATGGGTTCTAGCCAAAGATAAAGAGGGCCTACCTCATAGTAGATCAAGGAAGAAGAAGGTGGTTGCATGAGGGGGTTGCCACCGTCGGATTCGTACCAAACGGAGTATGTTGCCAAGGAGACAACGCGGAGTTGATTGGCCGGTCGGATCTTGCAAGGGTGCCTCCATGGAGGAGTTCTTCAACAAGCTACGGAGATTGCAAGGACTAACTGTGTGAGTTTGCTACCACCTAAAGAGAGAAAAGATGAAAGTGAGAAAGCTCTCTTGTTACAGTGGCCAGTTGCAAATGAGCTGGGAGTAAGAGTTGTAATGGTTAGTGGGGGTGGGTGGGAGCATTCAATGAGAAATGATATGTAGGTGGGACATTTTGTAAGGACTAACTATGTGAGATTGCTACCACCTAAGCCGAACTTAAAGCGCGTTAACGAAGATCTTCTGTACCTCAGACGGATCATGTCAAAGAAGAAGAATTACAGGTCTAAAGGAGAGCTTTCAAACAAGCCAAGAATCATAATTTTCTGAGACCGTTGACAGAATCTGTAATTTTCCAAGCTGTGTTGTTTGCTTCAAAAAGAGTGTTGGGGTTCAAATTGGGCTTTTTGGTCCTCGGATAATTTCAAGTTGAACATGAAAGTTGTTAGGCAAGTTGAGATATGAATTTTAAGCTCAAAAGTTACTCAATTCCGAGTTCCAAGGAAAGAAAGTCAACTGTCCGGTAAAAGCCTATCAATTTTTTATGGGATTGGTCAATCGAAGGGTTTCAGGGTCTCAAATAGATTCGAGTTGAATACGAAAGTTGTTCATAATGATAATTTCGATTCAAATGAGCTCAAGATAATATTTTGTCAGAATTCAAAAATAATCTCTTGGCCTCAATTGAAAGCACAGACGGATTCAAAAAAAGGGTCAAACTAGACTCAAAGACTCAAAACTCCTCAAAGTTGATCAAAGACTAATCTAACACAAAATATCACAATTGGCCTCTAATACCCACTTAGAAACCTAACCATAGAGTTAACTAGGGGTAATTCTGGGGTTAAGAGGTCGAGTCCTTACAATGGTGGAAAGGTGTCACAGCCCGAATTTGATTAGGGGACTGCGATGCGCATGAAAGTTGATTAATATTCTTCCCATGCACTCCACCCACAAGATTCCACTATGTGAGGATACACAGCCCTCGAGTCCTTGAAGGATTCTTGGCGGAAGCTTGTACAGGCCATTTACAAAAAAGGTAGCATAAATAAAATTACAATATGGCATCTCATAGATTGGATTGCAGAAAGAAACAACATTTCCATTCATTCAAATATAAGTTGAAATATTTATAACAAAAGATGAGTTTAATTACAACCCAGGGTACTGGCCCTTAAAAATAGCCATAGATAAGCAAAAGATTTAGAAAATCTTACCAAAATAAATGCCAAAGTAAACCCAAAAGATGTCAGTGGATCCAATTCCATTGCTTCCATGCTCTACGTCACATCATCATCAGTCCATTCTCGTACAACTGGCAGATTCGCTGAGACCGCCTCAACATTGTGCTCATTGGCAAAGGGTTTGATACCTACATAGTACCAAGTGTAGATCAGACAGATTGCCTAGAAAGATAGCTAATAATGATGACATAATATATAAATCAAAATAGAATAATAAGCATGCTTAGTTTTAGAAACTCAATTATGAGTACCCCTATGCAGATCAGTGCAGCATTGAATTAAACATGATAATAATCATAATTAACAAACTACATGCTATATCTATCTAAATGGCATCCGCATAGAAAAATCCTTAGTATGAGTGCATCTACCTTTCTCATAGCTAGCAGGTAGGCAAGAAGTACTACTCACTCGCCTGGAGTATATGGTCGTCGACATGATTGGCCCTACCACATGTGTATCTTCTTATCCTTGGCAGAGTGGGTACTGGAGTGATACTCGAAAGTTCGGGATCCAAACCCTAGAGATGGAGGGGGGGAGGTGATACGATTCATGAGCTCCAAGTGAAAAGCCTCGATTGTAGTTTAGTAACCCAGTGAGTACAGGGTCGATCCTCAAGGAGCAGTTCAAATTCAAATGCTCTTTTGCCAACTTGGAATTGTGCCTAGGAAAAATATAAAATAAAGTAAGAATCTACTAAGACTTTAAATAAACTAGCACTCTCTAATTCTAAAACTTTCTCACTCATTCAAGATATTTCAAAACAACTCAAATTGAGAGAAACTCTGAATTAGTTAGACTTCTAACTTTTCTTAACTACTTCTATCCTAAGATTCCCAATTCTTAAAGACATTCAATTCAATTAGATTTCATCATTCGACACAATTATAATTATCTCAACCTCGGGGACTCTCCTAAAAATTAGTGAGAATAAAAACTAAGACTCCTAAATGCAAGTTCCCTAATAGACTAGAACTATACATGTTAGTATCCTAATTTAACCTAAATTCTAATTAATTATACTAAATTATTAAGTAATTACCCTAAATTCCTAATTAATTCTGAATTAATCCTAAAACGTATTTTTATGAAAAATTGAATGAATTATGCGATCCTAGAAAAATCAAACTCTAAAGTGAATGTAGAAAATTTCATAAGTCTGAAAAATCCTTGTAACAGGCCTAGTTTTTCAAACCTGAACAACTGACCAAGGATGATCTACTCCTAAGTTTTACGGATGGGTTTTGAACTCTGATGATGCATATTCCAACAACAACAACAAAAAAAAAAAAAAAAAACAAACAAACAAACAAAGCTGAAAAAGGATTTAAAACGAGTGAAATATGCATGCTTAAAAATGCCTATATAATCATGTTATGTTACAGAAATCTAATATAGTCTGCTGAGTACCATGTTTTAGCCATTATAAAATTGACTTCCATAATTTATTTCTCTCAGAAGTTCCGGAGTTTCAAATTCATGTTACCATATTTTAGTTATGAGAATCTTCAATAACATCTCTAGATTAGTTTTTAAATCATGAACTTTTGAGAGAAAACTAAACTAAAATTGCTGAAACAGTGCAGTTTTTCCAACTTTGCAATTTCATTACTTGTAACTAGTCTGAATTTCTTTTTCATAATCAGTCCATAAATCATCATATTCCACCAACAAAACATGATTAAATAAAAAGTCCTAATCCTAATGCATGCCATGTTTACAACCCAACCATAAAATTTATTTCGCCCAAAAGAGGAAAAAAGGGGTGCAGGAAATGAAGGAGAGTACATAAGCTTTCTATTTCTCATTTCATCCTTTGAATATTATAGAAAGACACGAAGATGAGTTGATTACAGTGAAAGGAGTCATCTTCGCTTGTATTTACATGGGTTCTTCTTTGCTTCACCTTTTGAGTGCAGGTTGTTTATAATTTTTCTTTTACAAACCAATTCCACCCCCCCCCCCCCCCCCAGCTTAGGAGATCAGAACAATGGGAATCTGTGCTGAAAGAAGAGAAGAGAGATCTGCTGTCTTCAAGAGTTTGCTAGAGACAAAGTTGGAGAAGTCCACAATTTGGTCTGTTCTGCCAGTCTTTGTAATTAATCACCATTGTGTAGGAAAAAGGATTCATCAGAGAGGTTTGCTTAAAAATAGTAGAAACGGTCTCTGTTCTTCCCCATAGTGAAAGGAACAAAGACTAGCTTCCAAAGCTATTACCAAGTCTAAGGAAAAGCCTGCACCACTACATAATTCTCACCTTGTAGATGAAGGATGAGAGAGTTTTGAAAATGATAGAGTTTCTGGGCTTCTTCTTGCGCTAGATCAGGGGGGTGGTTTCTTGCTCTCCCAAGTCTTCCTTTTATAGCCTTTGAGGAGCCCCACTACATAATTCTCACCTTGTAGATGAAGGATGAGAGAGTTTTTAAAATGATAGAGTTTCTGGGCTTCTTCTTGCGCTGGATCAAGGGGGGTGGTTTCCTGCTCTCCCAAGTCTTCCTTTTATAGCCTTTGAGGAGCCCTAACTGTCGGAGATCATGGAGGAGTGGAGGTGGTTTCAAAACTGTCTTCAATGGGAACACCACTGTTCCCTTTTTGCAGGCTCAGTGGCCATCCGAAGAGGTAAATAGCCAGTTCGTGGGAGATTGTGGGCTACGGGCAGCTGGGAGAGAAGAAGTGCGGCGACCGGTGTTTGGAATCTTACAGCATCCAGCGGCCAACCTTGCAGCGTCCCGCGGTCCCCTTTTGAATGGAGGTCAGTGGCCACTTCATTGTGCTTAACAACCAGTATATTGAAGGCTGCAGCAGCCGGTGGTGTTTTGTAGACAGTAGCTGTTAGAGAATTCCTTTGCTGTGGCCGGCCAAACTCCAGCGACAATCAAATGTCATCATTTTTTTATTTTTTTTTATGAAAAATGAGTATTTTGCCTTGGAAAATGTTATGTATGGGTAAATGAATTTTTGTGTGCCAAAAAAATCATGCACAAATCCTAAACTAAGATGCACTAAAGCACATAAAAATACTGACATTAGTGTCAAAGTTGCAAGAATATAAATGTAGTCAAGCATATAAGAGTGTAAGTGTGGTTAATCATACTGAAAAATAGATGCGGTGCACCCAAAATTCTATCTACTTTTCTCCAACTTGGGCAAAAAATTGCTAAGATTACCATATAGGACTTGTTCTACAACTTGGGTCTCCAATCCCATTGTGAAGTATAAATTGGTGTGAGAATTGCATGGGGTTTCAAGTTACACCTCATAATCATTATTAGGCACATAGCAATTCTCTTTTGTCACTTAACTTGCATTGCCTCCTGTTCATGACAGAGGACCCATCCCCTAGACCATCCGTTGGAGGTTACCTAGCCAAGCCATTCGTACTAAGGGTACCTACTACTAACCTTACCCTAAGAACATCCAACTGGTCCTTTTGAAAAGATAAGTAATATAACATTCCAAGAACACAAACTAAAAGACAAAGATCATCAAAAGAATATGGATTTTACTAGCATTGAATGTTCTTAATACATATGATAAAAGAAATTGAAAACAAATAATAATAAAAAAAACAAACATACACAATGCTAGGATGAAGAAGCATTCTCTAGCCTACGCAATCTTCAACTTGGAACCAGTGGACGTGTGGAATGGAGGAAGGACTAGAGAGAGGGGGTTTAGTTTCTTCATGGGTTGGATCCAAACCCAATCTTCCTCCCCCCCCCCCCCCCCCCCCCCCCCCAAAGCAATGTAGAACTTCTATGTACAGTTACCTCTAATTTTAAAATTCTTCATAGTAGGGCTCACTTGTATAAAGAACAATTTAAATTGTGGCATAATACAACGGAACTAGGCCCACCATATTCATGGATCACTTGGACAGGAAAAGACCTCGACGTCCATGGGTCTTGTAAATTTTTTCGAATTCCTTTTCTTTCCTTCCTTCAGGACTCCTTGAATTTAGAATTGTTGAACTTCTTAAAGTCTTCCACATCTCCACAACACATAAATGATAGAACTTCTGTGAACTTTTACAACTACGTGTGGACCCACCATTGGCAACCTTCCCATGGAGAGAAGACTCCCCCCCTTTGGACGTACAAGGGCGTGTTGGACCCTCTTGTATTTCTTTTGAAAATTTATTTTCATCTCCTCTTCTTATACAAGATTTTGTTGTGCTTTGTACTATAAGAGATCATGTTTTTGTTGGAAACTTCTGGAATTCTTTATGATGAGAATAAGAGAGTGGGACATCGACAGGTAAGTTGGGTCCCTCTTACTTTTCAGATTTTGAGGACAACTCTCCCCTTATGCAAAAATTCTTCTAATTTCAGGATTGTCTTTAGCAATTTCTTAGGAATTTCCTGCCATTATCTGTAGAATAATATGAATGCAACAAGAGAAGTGTGGACCCCCCTGTCTTGGGCATGCACATGTGTGGGCTCCGATATGGGTATGTCTATGGGGTCCTGTCTTCATTTCTCTTCATTTCCAGCTTCCATCTTCATTGTGGCCCTAGATTTTGATCTTTTGTACTTGTGAGTGGGTCACATGAAAGAGTTGTGATGCTAAGCAATAACCTTACAATATGGTTTCCAAGGCTAAGAAATAACCTCTTGGGTTTTAAGGTTCACCCATAACCTTTACAGTTATGCTTTTTTAAGGCTAAGCAATAACCTATACAACCAAAAGGTTTTCTCTCTAAGTAGTGTCTAGAGAACACTTGATGAAGATTTTAAGCTCAATTATAGTCCCTCTTAAGTAGGCAGATATGAAAGTAAAAATCTAACTCAACACATACACTAAATGAATGCAAAGTTGAATGCTCTATGTGTATGCATGAGAACTTCAATCAAGTTTTAAAATGATAGTTCAATGAATGTAAGAGTAAAGCTTTCGAAGGTTTAAAACCCAAATGTTTTGATTGAAGTGGAAATGCTAATCACAAGTTCTTTAAATAAGTGACTTGTAAAGATATGACTTATCAAGTTATGCAAGTTATATTAAAATTTCAAGTATAAAACATGTGATGCATGAGCATAGTTATTTTCAAAATAAAATAGTTTGCCTATATGATCATGGAATGAAAACAACTAGTTAGCGATTCAACCAAGTATGAGATTCATTCTATGAGAGAAATCAAAGTTTTAACAAAGCGAGAAACCATTATGATATAAAAGTTAAAACAAACTTGGTTTGAATCTAATTCACTACTACAATTTAGCTTTTTTGCGACGCCAAAAAAACTTAGAAGATAATATAAAAAGCGTCACAATAAGTAAGTGCGACGCAAAAGGTTAAGCATCGCAAAGGGGTCGCAAATAATTGGGTCGCAAAAAGATCAGCTATACTAAAGACTGCAACATGGCAATAGGAGAGAATATTTGCAATGATTTAAAAGAGTCACTAATACGTATCATTTGCGACTTTTTCTAAGCGTCGCAGATAATGATTTATTTTCAACAGCAAAATTGCGTCGCCAACAATTTTTATTTGCGGCGATTCAAAAAAGTTGTTAATAAATCAATAATGGCGACGCTCTAATAAAGTTGCAAATAATCTTTTTTGCAATGCTTCTGTGGTGCCGTTAATAATCTTCATCTTGTTACATTTGATTATTTGCGACACATCAAAAGTGCCACAAATAATATTTTTTCAGAAAAAAATATATTTTCTAATATTTTCAAAAAACATATATTTTTCCTCTTATGATACCCTATCAATACAAATATAATCCCATCATCCACTCAAAATTCATCCATTCACAAATCTTTAATGCAAAGTCATCCTTAGGTCATCACAATCATATATCTCTAAGTAGCAATTGACGTATGAAAATAACACTCCATTGATGTAAAAATATAAACTAAATTAATTCATTGAATTTGAGTGCATTGAAACAGTTATACTCATCACAAATTCTTACTGAAGATACTGATAAAATTCTGTTAAACATAAATCTATATAATAATTAGTCTCAATAAAACATAGAAACAGTGACTGAAAGACTGTCTTCAATATATATCATAGAGAGACAACGAACAATTTCCACGATAAAATGTAACATCCTTAAATTGATCTGCGCCATTCAAACGGGTCCAAAAAAATGTTGCTTGTTCTTATTTTCTCTTCATCTCCCATTTTGATCCGTGTTAAATAAAACAAGATAGAAGTTAAAATCTATAAAAAAAAATTGAGACCATTGAGTTTGTTTGAAATTGAATGGTAGCACTCCTTTTTACATACGTTAGACATTGCACCAAGGTGATGGTTGCACTCTTTTTTGATGGTATACTAAATCAACTAATATATGAGTTTTAATTGCACCAAATATTGAACAACTATAGAAGCAGAAATTCACAAAAACATATATATATATATATAAAAGCAAGAAGTGGGAACAAAAATAATAAATCCATATCACAACTCTAAATCTATAAAAGTAGCAATAAAATCTAAACATAATCCAAAGCTAGATGTGTTTGGCAGCAACATCCCAGTGGTAACATGTACTTATGTTATCCTTTGCCTGGTCAACTAAAACAGGAACTTGAAGAATTGGTTTTGCTCCACAATTAATCAGTTGTGCAGATTATTCAGAACAATGGTCTTGTTCCCAGTCTGCCACTAAATCTGATGTCCCTATGGAGGAGGCTAGCACTTTATGCTGAGTTTGAATGTATTGTCTAGTTCATCACTTCAAAAAAACACAACTATATTTACCATTATAACTAGTCATATTTAACACCACCTAGGATGAGAAGCAAGTAAACTTGCCAACACTAGATGTGGAAGTGATGAGATCATTTCTAAGTACCATGTGAAGGAAAAACCAACTGAACAATGTGTCTTGCCCCATATATGGTGATAAGGTAATAGCAAAAAACAAAAAAGAAAGAAAACAACAATTAAAAATAGTTCACTCATCTGTCGCTGTTCTCGCCTAGCCTAGACCATGTGATTTGATGCAAGCATTAGATTGTAGGTGTGTGGGTAAAACACCGTAATGACGAAATTAAGTAAGGATTACAGTAGGACTCGCTGATCACCTCGGCCTCTGTAGTCATAGCCCGTCAGCTCGGCAGCTCGGTCAAGAGTACCAGCACGGCAGCGCGGTTCGGCAGCTCGGCGTGAATGCCAGCTCAATACAAAGGTACAGCACGGCCAAGCCATTCTTGGTCTCGGACCGAAATGCTGAAGGCAGAGTGGGCCGCCACCTTCCTCCGGAAAATGCGGCGCGCCCTGACAGATATGAGCATTCATTTATGACGATAGGATCGCTCATTTATGGCGATAAGAAGTTAGCTTTATCAGCCCTTTACATCAACTGACTGAAGGCATGGAAAGTGAGGATGGGATGTTGCCTTTTTCACCTACTGCTGCCTGTCAGGGTGAGGATCGATGAGACCTCACCCCACCTACCCCCACTCACAGAGAGAATGAACGAGGAATGTCCACATATATACACTTGGGATCAGCCCCAAGGAGGTACGCAACTCACAATACTCTCCACATCGTCTCATTCCCTTCTTCCTCCTCCTGCTTAGTTTTCTCAGAACTAACTCAGGCATCGAAGCGCCTTTGGCTCACGGCAGCCAGGGGCTCTGACTCTAGCCTTTTTCCTTCCTTCCTTTTCAGGTTCTTGGCGTTCAGTATTCCCTGTCCTAAGAAGTTTATCTCAATCTCATCTCAATCTAAGTAGGTGTCATTTTTACCGCCTACAGTTTGGCGCCGTCTGTGGGGAACTGAACTAAAAGCTTGTAAGCACCATGCCTCAAAAAACCAGAAATGGCGAAGGACCCTCCAAAGGCAAGGCTCTGTCCATACAGCCTACGCTGGTGCAGAATCTTCCACCTCCACCCCCTCAACAAAGGAGGTCAGGGGGGAGGTCTCCCACGATCCAGACGCAGTCACGGTCTAGGGGATTGACCATGCCTTCCCTTCGCGACGTC
Organism: Persea americana; assembly: GCA_029852735.1. Lineage (NCBI taxonomy): Eukaryota > Viridiplantae > Streptophyta > Magnoliopsida > Laurales > Lauraceae > Persea > Persea americana. The sequence continues at coordinate 35,681,424 of CM056813.1, forward strand.
CCGCCTCCAGAACAGCCCCGCCATAGCCATGAGCGGGCCAGGCAAGGCGACAAGTCGGTCACCAAGCCACGTGAAAAGTCAGCGCGAGCTGGATCGCAGTCACACCATCAAGCCAGCCTCGATCAAAACGAAGACCCCCGCCTAAATGACATCAGGGCCCAGAACCGCCTCATCCAGGAGCAGCATGAGCTTATCCGGTAGCTCAAGCAACAGCTCGAGGACAAAAAGGGTCAAAGTCCACCACCCAGGCGCCTGGACTATGGGCGAGACCCGAGGCACGTCCTCAATAATAAGAGGCGCGACCGAAACCACGGAGAAGAAGGCTCCAGCAGCAGTCACGTGCGTGAAGGACCGAAAAAGCAGCGCCAGGTATCGAAAGATGAAGAACTAAAGCAGTGGATCGACCGGCAGGTGAAGCAGACGATCCGTCAGAATATGGAGACAGCTGGTATCGTCAGAGACCAGTATAGCGCCTTTGAAGCTGAGCACACTGGCGCGTCTCCTTTCTCCAGGGAGATAAGAAAATACTCACTCCCCGAGAAGTTCAGCGTCCCGAGGTTCGCCCTGTATGACGGAACCTCGGACCCTGCGTCTCACCTCCGACATTACATCCAGAGGATGTCGGTCTGGGGGGATGACGACTCCCTAAACTGTCGAGTTTTCTCCTCCAGTTTGGCGGATCTCCCCCTGCGGTGGTTTTGCTCGCTTCCTGAAGGCTCCATCTCCAGTTGGCGGCAGCTCCAGACCTCCTTCCTGGAAAAATTCCAGGCTCATCGCGTCATCCTGAAGACCGATGCTAACCTAATGGCCCTCCGGATGCAGGAAGACGAGAGCGTCACTCAGTTCGCTCGTCGGTTTTGGACTGTTTACAGCCAGATCGAATGCGCTTCTGAAGAGTTAGCAGAAAAGTCCTTCCAGCTGGCTCTGCGGCCGGGCATCCAGCTTCAGGCACAGTTGGTCATGTACCCAGTGACCACCATGAAAGAGCTGATGACCCGAGTAAATCGGTTCATACTGGCAGAAGAAGACGAGGTGCGAGGTCGCGAAAACTTCGGCCTCACCAAGAAGAACCAACCAGCCAAGGGAGATAGCAGGTCCTCCAGGAGGGAGAATCGTCGCAGAGATCCGTCCCCGGATCAGCGCCGAACCCCCTCTACTTCAGCAGCGGCATCGGGGAACGGCAGAAGGTCAGGCCACGAGGTGGCCTCCCACGTGGCAGTAAATACTATCTTCAAAGAGCCAATCTATAGGCTCCTCAATAAAATAAAAGCGCAGCCTTTTTTCAAATGGCCGCCGCCGATGACAACTGATCCCTCCTCTCGGGACCAGGGTAAGTTCTGTGCATACCACAAGCAAAGTGGGCACAGAACCGACGAGTGCATGAGCTACAAATCCCACCTGGAGAGCCTCGTGAAGGAGGGGCACCTCAGGGATTACATCAATGAGGAAGGCTGAGGTGATGACCGACCTCCACGGCGAGACGCTAAAACCAGGACAGCGAGCCAGAATGCATCATCAACGTCATTCACCTCGCCGCCCCACCCAAGGGGAGCTCTCAGGCTCGCGCCGAGGCCAGGCGCACCTCCCATCAGAAGCAGGTGCTGACCGCGGCACCAGAGCCGGCCGCAAAGAAAGCCAAAACGGAGGGGGTCAGAGTATGGTTTTCTGACAAGGACTTGGAAGACGTCGAACTCCCACATAACGACGCTCTAGTGCTCACGTTGAAGCTGCAGAACTTCTTGGTTCAGAGAGTCCTTGTCGAACCTGGCAGTTCGTCTGAAATCATGTACTATGATTGCTTCAAGAAGTTGAAACTTAAGGACGAGGACCTCCAGGCTGCCCGTACCCCTCTGGTCGGCTTCAGCTCCAAGCCTGTTTACCCCAAGGGTAAGATCTCCCTCAGAGTCCAAGTGGGGGACGCCTGCAGGCAAGTTGACTTCCTAGTAGTCGATGTCCCCTCCCCATACAATGTTATAATGGGGAGAACGTGGCTACATAGCATAGAGGCGGTGCCCTCCACCCGCCATCAGAAGCTCAAATTCCCTCTGGAGAACCAGTCAGGCCGAACGGATGTGATCACCATCAGAGGCGACCAGCACATGGCCAGGCAATGCTTGCTGGCCGTGCTGCCTGGAGAAGCCGAGTCATCCCAAGTCAATGTGGCTGAGCTGGACAGAGAGGCCGAGCTCGGGGACGTTGGCAGGGCTCCGGCGTAGAAGAGCATCGAGGACCTCACCAAGGTCAACATTGACCCCGCCGACCCAGACAGATTCTTCCTAATTGGAAGCCACCTCCCCGAGTCTGAGAAGACAGAACTGCTTGACCTTCTCGTGGAGAATAAAGCGGTCTTTGCCTGGACACCCTATGAGATGCCCGGCATTGACCCGATAATCATGTGCCATAAATTAAAGGTGGATCCCAACCATAAGCCCGTGCTTCAAAAACTGCGCCGGACTGGGGTCCCGCAAACTGAGGTCGTGATTGAGGAAGTTCAAAAGCTCCTCGAGGCGGGCGCAATAAGGGAGGTCCACTATCCGCAGTGGCTGGCCAACACGGTGGTGGTTAAAAAGAAGACAGGAAAATGGAGGGTCTGCGTGGACTTCACCGACCTCAATAAGGCCTGTCCCAAAGACAGCTTCCCTCTTCCAAAGATAGACCAGCTCATCGACGCCACTGCCGGACACGACCGAATGAGTTTCCTGGATGCCTACCGGGGGTACCATCAGATCCCCTTGTATGCGGCAGACCAGGAAAAGACAGCTTTCATCACTCCCAGGGGCACCTATTGTTACAAGGTGATGCCCTTCGGGTTAAAGAATGCGGGAGCGACATACCAGTAGTTGGTGACGAAGATGTTCCAGGCCCAGCTCGGCAAGACGGTGGAGGTCTACATCTACGATATGGTCGTCAAAACCAAAAGGTCGCAGGACCACTTGACCGACCTCCGCCAGATTTTTGACATCCTTCGCCAGTTCCAGTTGAAGCTGAATGCATCTAAGTGCGCCTTTGGTGTCGGTTCAGGCAAGTTCTTAAGGAGCCTGGTCACAAGAAGGGGGATCGAAGCGAACCCTGATCAGATCACCGCAATCCAGGAGCTCCAGTGTCCGACTTCGGCAAAACAAGTTCAGCGACTGACCGGAATGGCTGCCGCCCTGAACCGATTTATCAGCGGAGCTTCGGACAAATGCAGACCTTTCTTCCAACTCTTGCGGAAGGGCTCCAAGTTTCAATGGACGTCGAATTGTTCTCAGGCGCTGCAACATCTTAAACACTACATTTCTTCTCCACCGCTGCTGTCAACCCCGACTAATGGAGAGGCACTATACTTGTACCTGTCGGTCTCGGACCACGCAGTGAGCTCGGTGCTCATCAGAGAGGACAACGGCCAACAAAGGCCTATCTATTACACGAGCAAAACCTTGCTGGACGCCGATACCCGGTACTTGCAGCTCGAAAAGCTCGCCTTGGCGCTTGTTAGCGCCTCGCGAAAGCTCTCCCATTACTTCCAAACCTTCACAACAGTGGTCGTAACAGAATACCCACTGAAGGCTCTCCTTCGGAAGGCAAACTTCTCCGGATGGATCTCCAAATGGGCTGTCGAACTGGGGCAATATGACATCAACTATCAGCCCAGAATAGCCATCAAAGCTCAAGTCCTAGCGGACTTTATCGTGGAATTTACTCCTCAGAGTTCGGCGCTAACCTTGCTCGACACCGAACTGGGGGGCGATAAGGGTGCAGAGTTTGTCGCCGAGACCGAGCAAGAACAGTCCTAGAGAAAGCTTCTAGACTCGTCCTGGAAAGTCTTTGTCGACGGGTCCTCAACATCCAAAAGAGCTGGCGCTGGCATAGTCCTCCAGTCCCTAGAGGGCCTCGTCATCGAACAAGCTCTGACACTCAGCTTCAAGGCATCTAATAACGAGGCCGAGTATGAAGCGCTCATTGCCGGACTTAACAGTGCCAAAATCTTGGAAGCTCGATGCGTAGTGGTTTTCAGCGATTCTCAGTTGGTGACAAGCCAGCTCAGCGGAGATTACCAAGCTCGGGACGATAGGATGGCGGCCTACCTAGCCCACGCCAAGGGACTTCTCTCCCAGTTCGAAAGGGCCGAGGTCCGGCGGATCGGCAGAGAATCCAATTCCCATGCAGACGCCCTTGCCAGCCTCGCCTCGGCTGTCGAAGCCGGTAATAAAAGGACTGTTGAAGTAGAGACGCTACAAGAGCACAGCATCGACATCCAGCGACCTCGGCAGCTCATGTGCCTTAACCTCGGTCCGAGCTGGATGGACCCCATCGTTGCATACCTGAAGGACGACCAGCTACCCGAAGACAAGTTCGAAGCCCGTAAGGTCAGGTTGAAGGCGACCCGGTTTTGGCTCTCCCAAACGATCGGCTCTACAGAAAGTCATTCACCGGGCCCTACCTCCAGTGCGTTCACCCCAGCAAAGTCGACGATTTTCTCTACGAAATTCACGAAGGAATCTGCGGTAGTCATATAGGAGGTCGGTCTCTTGTGTACCGAGCTATTAGCCAAGGTTACTGGTGGCCGTACATGCAGAAGGACGCCCAGCTATACGCCAGAAAATGCGAGAAGTGCCAGAAGTTCTCACACTCTCTCCACCAGCCAGCCCAGGACCTAAGCCCCCTCTCCAGTCCGTGGCCTTTCGCCCAGTGGGGCCTGGACATCGTTGGACCACTCCACCGAACTCCAGAGAACAAAAGATGGTTGATAGTGGCCACGGACTACTTCACAAAATGGGTCGAAGCTGAACCTCTGTCCTCCATCACCGAATTAGACACGAAGAACTTTGTGTGGAAGAACATCATCACGAGATTTGGAATTCCCCGAACTCTCGTTTCCGACAACGGAACGCAGTTCGATTCCAACTTCTTCAAGAGCTTCTGCCAAGAGTACGGCATTCGAAATGTCTACTCCACCCCGGCGTATCCACAAAGCAATGGTCAGGCCGAGATCTCGAACAAAGTGCTCCTCGACGGAATTAAAAAGAGACTCGACCGAGCCAAAGGAAGATGGGCAGAGGAGCTACCGAGTGTTCTATGGGCCTACCGAACCACTCCAAGGCGCTCCACCTCGGCTACCCCGCTCTCCCTTGCCTACGGCATGGAAGCAGTCATTCCCCTTGAGGTCGGCCTCCCGACCTTGAGGTCGGAACTCTGTGACGAGGGCCTCAATGATCTGAACGTAGCGCGAGAGCTGGACTTGGCCGAAGAACGAAGAGGCCGCCTATCAACAATAGTTGGCCAGGGGATACAACCCGAAGGTCAAGGAGAGAAAATTCGCGATGGGAGAGCTAGTCTTAAAGAAAACACTTCCCAACGACCGAGATCCAAACGAAGGCAAGCTGGCGCCCAACTGGCAGGGACCGTTCAGAATAACTTCAACAGCTGGGAGATCTGCCTACCGACTTGAAGACATGGAGGGGAAGGAGCTCCCACGACCATGGAATGCGATGCATCTCAAAAAGTTCTACTTCTGAGAAATGTATTCAAGAATTCAAACATCAATAAAAGGCGATTTTTCTGGAATGAATCTCTACATTGCTCCGAAAACCCTTAGGCTCGGCAGCTCTGCTCAGAGTGCCAACCGTCAGCTCGGTGCCACCATCAGCTTCGATGGCACAGCCATCAACATCAGGGTCCGGTGCCAGCACCACCCCGCGGCTCGGCAGCTCTGTTCTGAGCGCCAACCGTCCTCAGCTCGGTGCCCGCACCAGCTTCGACGGCACAGCCATTAACATCAGGGTCCGGTGCCAGCACCACCCCGCGGCTCAGCAGCTCTGTTCAGAGCGCCAACCGTCCTCAGCTCGGTGCCTTCACCAGCTTTGGCGGCACAGCCATAAGCGTCCAGGGGTCCGGTGCCAGCACCACCCCCGGCTCGGCAGCTCAGTCGAGTGCCTGCCTTCCTGGCTCAATTCTAGTAGCAGCTAGGGCCATAAAGTCAAACTTCCAAGAATACCTCGAGTTGTTAGCTTCTGCTCTCAAGGGTCATGGACGCCGATCAAGACCACGGTTCATAAACTAAGTCTTGGTCAGGGGCAGATATCCAATTTTGAGAATGACAAGGAGTTCGGTTATCCAGACCAACTTAACAAATAAAACATAGCGACATGAAGTCGGCCACACACCCATTTCATCAGAGACAAGGAGAAAGAAAGCCAGAGAATGCGAAGAAAGTTTTTATTAATCGAGATCCTGATTACAAGATGAATGGAAATACAACAAAAGAAAAATTACAAAAGGGACTCAGAGGGCTGCAGCTTCCACATTGCAGTGGATCTCTGGAGGGATCTCAGAAGGGACCTCGGCCACGACCGCGCTGGCGTCGGGAGCGGTCGGGGTAGCCTCAGAGACGACCGCGCTTGCTTCAGGAGCGCTGGCCTCGGGAGCGACGGCTTCGAGAGGGGCCTCGACGACCGCGGAGGCATGGGAGTCCTCTGGGTTGGCGCTGGCAGCTGGAGCCTCTGGGGGCGCCTCGGGGGAGGCGCTCGCCTCCGGACAGGCTTGCGGAGGAAGGTAAGGGGAAGCTCGAGACACGGCTGCGAGTTCCGAGTCCGAGCAAGGGAACCTTGGGGGATTCTGGAAGAGAGGGCTATCTTCAGGGACCCCAGCCTTCTTCAAGGCTGCTTTCCAGCCAAGCTCCCAGGCTCGGTTCCGGATCCCTGCCAGCTGAGCCTTGTAGTCAGCTGACAGTCTGCCGACCTCCTCCCCAATGATGGAGTCATGCTCAGCCAGGAACTCCTCCTTGAGCCTGGCCTCTTGTTTTGCCAGAGCAGACTCGATCTCGGCCGCCTTCCCCCTCAACGCCATCTCCAGGGAACCTTGCGCCTGGTTCCGCTGAGAGAGGAGCCCCCTGTTTGTCCCCTTCGCATTCTGCAGGTCCTCTTCCAGCCGCCCTACCGCGATCCTGAGGTCGTCAAGCTCGGAGGCAAGATGGAGGTTCTGGGTCTTCTCCTCCAACAGCCCGTCCTTGAGGCGCTCGACCACGACCTGGGACTCCTCGAAATCGAAGACAAGGCCAGCATTTCTGCCCACCTCTTCCGCCAGCATCGCGTCCTTAGCCGCCAAGGACGCTCGCAGCTCGTCCCTCTCGACCACCCACTCCGCCTCCCTCGCCTCGGCTGCGTCGAGCCTCTCTATGCCCATCTGGCATTTCTGCAACAGCTGCAAGAAGAGAACCCAAAGTCAATAAAAGAACACCGGACTAAAAACTATGGGGGGGGGAGTATTGCACTTACCGATACCAGAGAGCGCATCGAGGAGAGCACGAGTGACTCGTTGTCCATCCCAGCCCACCTCGCCATGTCTTGAGGAAGGGCACAGGCGCGTCCCAGCGCTGCGACCACTTGGGGATCGGTCGCGCGATCTGTCTCGGCCAGCTGCCTCCCCAGAACTTCCTCGATGGCCGGCCTCCACAGAGCCAGAGGGGGGGGGGCAGGATCGTCCCGCCAGCAGGCGGAAGAGAAGAGGGGCCAGGCGAGGCCTCAACCCTTGGTCTCTTCTCGGGTCGCCCGCCCTCAGTGGCCTCGGCGGAGCGAGTCCGACCGCCAGCCCTTGCAGCATGATTGGGGGGTGAGTCACCCGCGACAATGGCCGGAGGCGGAGCCGGGGCGACCTCGGCCGCGGCAGACCGTGTAGCTCCGGTCGCGGCTGCACAGACCGTCTCGGCATCTGGGGCAGGAGTTCCACCCGCAGTTGCCGGAGGCGTCGCAGCCACTGCCTGAGGGGGATCCCGGACCTCGCCTCCGATGTCCCCGAAGGCCGCCGCAGACAGGTCTTCTGCAGCGTAACGCCGCCCGCGCTGGGGTAGCATCTCTTCCTCTTCCTCTTCCTCTTCCTTGGAGCTGGAAGCTACTAGCCTCTTCCTCCGAAAAGGCCGGGGCTCGGCTCCCGAGGTCCCGACAGGCTCCGCGACGGGAAGTGCTGGAGCACGGTCTCCAGACTCAATTAAACTTCCAGCAAGAATCGCGACTGTCACTCCTGCCGAGCTGGGCACCGCGGTCGTCGCTGACCCGAGGCTGACGTCTTCCCCGCGCAGCATGGAGTCTATTCCCGACACCCTTCTGGAGGTGTTGAAGGATCTGTAGTGGGGCACGTACCCCAGAAGAGACCACGCAGCACGGCAGTTGTGGCCGCGGTAGTTCCTCACCTTCTCGTGCCACGCGCTATTCACCCTCCAGTGGTTTTTCCTGGCGAGCTCCCTCTTCTCGCGAAAATCTGCATAGACAAAAAATTGTGTTAGGAGCCAAGCGTAGAAAAGAGAGAGAACTGCAAACCGAAAGGACTTCGGTCTTTACTTGAAGGAGTTCCTATTTTTCGAGGAATCCGGACCGTGGTGGCAGGCTCCGCTTCACCAAACTCTCATCCTCCTCTGACGAGTACTCAGTCTTCGCCCGCGTACTTGTTGGAGTCCTCCAGCGCGGTCACAAACCCAGTCCAGCGGACCCTCAGCCGGAGGTAATAAGTGTCCCCTTCTGCGGATTTGCAGAAGTCATACGTGTCCTCGATGTCCGGGACACCAAGGCCGACTCTCAGAATCTCGTTTAGCCGCACTACTCCCATTATGATTTTGTATCCATTGGGGAGTAGTTGGCATGGGCACAACCTCCACTCCCGGAGGCAGTCCCGGACCAGTGGATGCAAGGGGAAACGGACCCCTCCTTCCACTACAAAAACCAGCCAGAATGGCATCCAGCCATTACGGTAGGCGAGGCCGTCATCAGGGCCATCCGGTCTGACCTCCACATTGGCGGGGACCTTGTATGCCTCCCTAAAATAATCTATGGAACCTGGGTCTCCTAACAGATGTCTATAGATCCCCATTCTCAACTCAGACGAGGGTCTACCTAAAAGAAAAGACGAGGAAAACAGAAAGAAGTCCTACGAAAGGGGACTGCACAAACAAGATCGTCGGAAGTTCGCGGACGTAGGGGAAATTCTCTTGCAGAGCGCAGTAGAAATTTGAAGAAAGTAGAAGAAAGTGAAGACGAAGGAGATGCCCTGATTTATAAGGACTAGAGACGTCGTTTCGGCTTTCGAGAAGAGCCTTTAAGAGGCGTCCCCTCAATCAGCCCTAACGTCCCATCTCGCAGCCCTAACGTCTCCTCGAAGTAATTGCGTGGCAGCCAAAAGAGGCAACACGTGCCACCATCGGCGCGATATCTGAGGGCTATTAAATATCCTGGACAGGCGAAGAGACATCTCGAAGAGGACCGTACGTTAGCGACGGCCACCAGGCCTAGGGGGAACCCCCCTGATCCGAAGCTCCTCTGTCCCGGTAGCTCCATCCCATATGACGGTAACCCTCACTCGAGCTCGGTAGCGGAGCCAGCAATACAGTCACCAAGCTTCCGACCTCCTCGAGCTGGAACTCTCAGAAGTCAAAAGCCAGGGGGCAATTGTGTGGGTAAAACACCGTAATGACGAAATTAAGCAAGGATTACAGTAGGACTCGCTGATCACCTCGGCCTCTGTAGTCATAGCCCGTCACTTGGCAGCTCGGTCAAGAGTACCAGCACGGCAGCGCGGTTCGGCAGCTCGACGTGAAAGCCAGCTCAGTACAAAGGCACAGCACGGCCAAGCCATTCTTGGTCTCGGACCGAAATGCTGAAGGCAGAGTGGGCCGCCACCTTCCTCCGAGAAATGCGGCGCGCCCTGACAGATACGAGCATTCATTTATTAACGATAGGATCGCTCATTTATGGCGATAAGAAGTTAGCTTTATCAGCCCTTTACATCAACTGACTGAAGGCATGGAAAGTGATGATGGGATGTTGCCTTTTTCACCTACTGCTGCCTGTCAGGGTGAGGATCGATGGGACCTCACCCCACCTACCCTCACTCACAGAGAGAATGAACAAGGAATGTCCACATATATACACTTGGGATCAGCCCCAAGGAGGTACGCAACTCACAATACTCTCCACATCGTCTCATTCCCTTCTTCCTCTTCCTGCTTAGTTTTCTCAGAACTAACTCAGGCATCGGAGCGCCTTCGGCTCACTGCAGCCAGGGGCTCTGACTCTAGCCTTTTTCCTTCCTTCCTTTTCAGGTTCTTGGCGTTCAGTATTCCCTGTCCTAAGAAGTTTATCTCAATCTCATCCCAATCTAAGTAGGTGTCGTTTTTACCGCCTACAGTAGGAGTCAAAGCGGAATTGTAAGATTTATTATTATGAAAGTGCAAAAGTGTGCATGTAAACCTTCAGGTAGAACCTAAGCATTGAAGTATTAAACACATGGTACAGATAAAATTGGAGTCAATTGGCAAATGATAAACATTAAAGCTTATCTCTAGTCATCCAATTTTTCATACAAGTATCTATTTCAAATATACAAACACCACAAAAATATATACAAAATATAGAAATTTAACAAATAGCCCATATTGCAAATGCTAAAAGTTCATTACAAATCTGTCTTTATAAGCAACACAATCAGAAATATATATCACAACCACATATATGATTCTCCAAAAGAACATGAACTCCATCAAAACTAAGACTTTAGACTAATATAATACAGCAGTATCATATTTTTTCCTTTTTTACAACTCCAGACATTTGGAAGATAACACTCAAAGAGAGACCCTACATATAGGTACAAAATACAAATAGTTTATATTTGTTAATGGGGTTGATTGATTGAAGGATACATACATTTTACCGATTGCTTGAGATTAGTTCTTGTACAGAGTCTGCCGTTGTTAACACCTTAGCTTCTTAATCCAAATAGAACCTTGACTGGAAGCTTCTTTACAACTTTATTTTATATGTGGATGTATTTGATAGGATCCATTTCTATTGTGTTCGAGAAAGGATTTAATTTATATACATACATATTAGCTGCCATGTAACTTGTCGGTTGAACAATGATTTTGAAAGTTTCTCACTTTTCTTTTTTGTAACTATACATTTCACTCAGGTAATCAGAAATTTTAGAATGGACCATAGTGGACCTAGACACAAACAATATTATCAATTGCGTCCAGAAAGAACATCTTAAACTTTTGAACTCAAATTTATCCTTTAGATGAAGCATTTGTGAAGATTACCAATTACATCTCAATATGGTGTCTGCTTGTAGCACTATATTGTAAAGTTGGTACCTACAGATTTGTGATCTAGACTGAGATGGTGGATGGAGGATTTTTACAATAGCAGAGAGTGTGTGCCAAGATTGAGACCCAATAAATGCACTTGATCAAATAAAAGTACACATGAATCCCTAAATTAATAGTTTAGTTAAGCCTAACTAACATAGTCAATCCATAAAAGAGGACTCATTAAGGGCTAGTATGATACCATACCTCTGACTATCAGCAACATCCCAGTTACTTAAAAATTGCCATACATCCACATAAGCAAAATCCCAAACAACTATAAAAAGTCCAGGGGTGTAACCTAAGCTAGGTTCCGAACAACTCCTCCACTAGCACCCTGAAACAATGAATTAAAATATCAATTGACTTTCAAAGGCTCAGTAAAAATAAACTTATAAACAAGCTTGACTTCTCCCTAAAGTTCCTAGACTTCCCCACCAAGCACACAAGCAAGGACAATTAGTTCAAGTGAAGGCCAATGGGTAAATGGCATTCACACTCAAGTGGTGGAAAACAGTTGGATCAGTGTTGGGTAGGTCGGTGTGAAGTGATAGATTGATCATAGATGGACCACTCTATGAAAATGGAAAAGAGGCATAAAATTAGATAGAAGGGGACTTTCAGGAATTTTATCAAACACCTCCAATGCAAGAACCATTTACACAAGCAAAGCACCTCCAACTTGCTGTATCTGGTTTCTCTCATGATTTCTTTGATATTATGATAAAACCCATAAAGAAATAAAGGTTTGATCCAATTCATCTATGCAAATTGTATCCGTGGAAAACACTTCATTCAGACTAATAGTGTTTAAGAAGAAAATATATTTTTTAAGTAATTTTTCAGTCAATTAGATGGAGATTAATTAAGAATAAAGACTGGTTTATGGATTTATGAATTCCTACAATCATTGTAAGATGGATGCTGCATAGATGAAGCATTCAGATTTATGAAAATGAAACTTGAAAATGGCAAACGGCTTTGCAATGACATGAGCTATAGGTTTACAATGGCGATGGAGATCGCTCAGGCTCAATTTACGATCAACGGATCTTGAGGACGCCCTTAGTGTCTTGATCGGGAGGTTTTTCCTTCATGTTCGGTTTCGGTGATAATGGGGCAGAGACTTAATCAAGAAAAGAAGTGGGCCTTAGATCTTCATTCATGTAGATCTACGGGCAGGAAAAAGGGTCCAAAGTCGAAACCCTTTTGTTTGGAGGAGAATAGATTCAGACCAGCAGAGAAGAGATAGATCTGATACAGATCCTACAAACATGAAGTAGAGAGGCCACGGCCGCCGAGATCATGGACACGTGTCCAGTCCTGATCCACCACGCCACAACAGCTGGACATCAGATCAACGACCCAGTCATCACCACCCTGCAAGTTGAAAAAGCTTTTGGTGTTGCAGGAAACATAAACAGGAAAAAAGGTTCTTTATTTTTTTCACAAATTGAGAGAAGTGAGGAGTAAGAAGATCAGCAAATCCTCTGCTTGAATCCATGAGAGGGAGACACTGTCGGATTTCAGTAGATGCCTTAAATCGATACTGCAAGAGAAGAACCAAAGGCGCAAGAAGAGAAGTGGGGAATGCGTGGAAGACCGTGGGCAGTGCACGTTTATGGAAGAAATGGCGTCGAGAGAAAATTTGGCGAGGGAACATTTTTTCACATTGAAAAGTGAGGCTTCTTTTTAATTAGAAACGGTTTGTGCGCTTGGAAGTGGGGGATGGCTTGCGCAGGGGAGAGAGAGGGGAAAGGAGAGATGAAGGTGATGGCCGTGAGGGAGATGAGCGAGAGAGAGGGAAAGAGCGTAGGAACCTGACCTCTTGACCCTAGGATTAGCATTAGTAATTATGTGGTTATAATTATTAAGTTGAGATTAGAGGCCAATCGTGGTGGTGTTTTCTTGGTTAGAATAATCTTCAAGTAGCTTTGGGAAGCTTTGAGAACCACGGAGTCTAGTTTGACCCCATTTTGGAGCCCATTTGTGATTTCGAGCGAGATCGGGAGGTTATTCGTAAATCCTGCTAAACTATTATTAGGAGCTCATTTGATCGAGATTATCAACCCGGAAAACTTTTGTATTCAACTCAAATCAATTTGAAACCCCAAAACCCCTCAATTAACAATTTTCGTCATAAATTGATAGAATCTAATAGGATAGAGGACTTTTCCTCTGAGCCGTGAAATGTGCCATTCTTGAATTCAAAAATTAGAACTTGACTTGCCTGACAATTTTCATGTTCAGCCCGAAATACCGCAATTTGAAAAATATCAGTTCCTGTATCCGATCTCAGAAAATTATGATTCTTGGCTTGTTGGAAAGCCTCTTTCTTTGACCTGATCTGTTCGAGGTCCCAAGACCTTCATTAACTTATTCCAAGTTCGGCTAAGATGGTAGCAAACTCACAAAGATAAGTTTTGCAAAATATCCTTCCTATCACCACTACTTGCATTTAATGCCTCCTACCCCTACTAACTACTACTACTTCTCATTTACTTGCATTTAATGCCTCCTACCCCTACTAACTACTACTACTTCTCATTCCTTGCTCATTTGCAACGGGTCACACTAAACATGAGAGAGTTCTCTCATCTCTCCCCCTCCTCCTATCTCCTTCCATGGTTTGTTGGAGAACTTTCCCTTGGAGGCTTTTCTTGCTCGATCCAGCCCGGCCAATCAACTCCCCGTTGTCTCCTTCGCGACATACTTTGTTTTGGTTCGAATCCGATGGTGGCAGCCCCTTCATGCAATTACCTTCTTCTTCCTTGATTTTCAAAGAGGTAAGTCCGCTTTCTTCTTGGCTAGGACCCATCTTCTTCTACCTCTGTATTTTCTGCTTTGGGGTGGTTTTGTATTGTTTATGGGTTTTGTTTTTAGGTAGATTTTAGTGGGTTTTTGGAAGAGAAAGCTCTCGGTTAGAGCTTGGCTTGAATGTGCTTGAGGTTTAGTTTTCCTCTTGGTTTTTTAGGCAAGTACCCAATTTAAATTGCATACTTCGTTCTGGTTGGCCTTGATTAAAATTAATCATGCTTATGTTAGTTGTCATGTTAATCACAATGGTTTTAGTGTTTGATTTCTGTTAATGAATGTTTCCTCTTATTAGATTTTTATTGACCATGCTGTTCTACAAATCTTAGAGGCAAATGAGGGATTTCAGCCATGAGTTTTCAAATGGTGTCATATTATTCAATAATTAGAATCTCTGAGCTTCATCTTGGATTTGAATGGATTTATTAATTAATTTGTTAAAACAGTTCTTTGAGTATTTTTTTTTTCAATCAGTTAATTACACCCATTTTAGAGGACCCCACCTTATAAGTCCCTGTGGGGACCCCACCCTGCCCTCTTAGGATTTGGACTAGCCAGGCAGCACGCCCAGCGGCTAGTCTAAGTTTCCTCCGACCTGCCCTCCTTTTCTTTCCATATGTGTTACCAGCTGTTCAGCTATTAGCCAGCAGCAGTGGTGACCAGCAGTTGTTGTCTCTGTCACGTCCCCCAAAATAAGAATTAGGGAAAAACGTGAAAAATAAATAAATTTCAAATTCCTGTGTTTAATACAACACAAGCTTCCAAAAGTGGACCCACAAAAAAATTCTCAACATGTGGTGAGTCAAAATAAATTTCATTAAATGCAACGGAAGCTTTATTCAATTGGTAATCAATGTTCATAAATGAAACCCAACACAAAAATCAAATAAACATTAATAGTTAAATTGCAGAATTATATAATTTCTAAAAGAGGTCTCAATACTAAAAGAAAGTTCATCTAAAAATTCTAAGATGACGTTCTCTCTTGTGTTGGTTCAGACGGCTCCAAAGCCATCTCCGCCATCCCACTCGGGTTCAACAGTTGGCTCAAACGTTTGAAACGCTTGATCCTCCTCCGTCTCCTGGGTAAAGTAGGGCTCGGTACCTATGCACCAAATATTACAAAGTAAATAGCAAGAACATAATCATAATTCAAAATTTAATACGAGAACGAGAAGAATATAAACAAGTGTGATCATAATAAAAAAAAAATGACAAGTATAATAACGATAACGAATGTATGACATAAAACCAAATGGCACAAAGGAGCAATATAAAATCACACGGTGACAAGTGTCCCCGTTGTGGGTGGTCAACCCTAAATAAATCGGGAAAGCCCGTCCATAACGTCGGTGGTCATAAACCGATCAAAATAAAATCAGGATAACCTGTGCATAAACAAAGCGGATTATAAGTGATCCGGTCACATCGGTGATCAACCGTCCATATATCGATCTGCAGTCGTCCATAAAATGACCCACATATACACATAAACATATATTCATAATAGACCTGATTGATAATGCTCCTACACAAAAATCATAAGTCAAAATAAAGTATTTGCCATTCCACATTTCATATCATATTCGAATAGTCATTTACATATGCAAATCCGAATGGCAAAGGATAATCGCAAGCCAATCCTAAGTCAAACATAAGGTTTCGTACCCAATAACCACAGGAATCTCTAATGGATAAAAGATCAACGCATTCCTTTTTCATTAATGGTGCATAGACTCAATTAAGGGTTTTCCAATAGGGACGGGTTGAGCTAGAATCCATCAGGATTTCCCGAAGTTATATAGAGCACTAAACCCCCATGTTAGTAAGATACCGTATGCCCAGACGGTATTTACCCAGGTCCAATTATTCAAATAATAAGGTACAAATATATAATTTTAACACCTTAAAACCCAAAGATATCATTTAATATTAATTTACAAATAATAATGATGATACCAATCTTAGTTTATAATTTTAGAAAACCCAAGGACTCTATCAAAATATTTTCCACATTCAAAATAGTCAAAGGATCTAATTTGGATTTATAAAACCACCCAAGCCCTTATTCCTAATTTTTAGAACATCTTGGTATTAAAACTAACTTCACATAACACTGTGTAATGTTACAGGTCCTTCACCTGTTGTTAAAACTTTTCCCAGTCAACACCCCCACACCTTTCTTTCCTTCAATCCTACTCAAGTTAAGTCACCAGGTCACCAGGTCATCCCTTAACCAGGTTACCAGGTCATCCATTAACCACTTTTTTATCCTTTCACATGGCATGTCAACACCACCTGTCATCACTACTTTCTCTCCTTTTGTTTTGCACATCAGAACCGACTTACCCATTCAACACAGAATGGAATTCGGTGATGGGTGAAGCCACGCCAAAAGCATCATGATCATCTAGAAGGTGGGCCCCACCATTTCCATGCCTAAGATCTCCTTCAAGAACATGGTCGCCCAACCATGTACTGCCCAAGGATCGGACATGATCATGGATAAGATCATCAAGTGGGTCCCACAACCTGATTAATGCCCAAACTAGTTTTTCCTTCATTCACGCCCTCTTTGATCAACCCAATGGATGGTAGGCCAAACAGGGCCCACCTCGCACGGATCTGCCATCTGTAGGGTCGCCCGTGGGTCCTCCTTCGGATCCACGGATCAAATCGATCATCGGGTGGCCCACCTGGATCCCATGGTCAAAAACACGGACAGTCCCAAACTGCCTGCATTACCTGTCATGGATACACTGCTTGTGGTTCTGCTGACCCTCAAGGTCACTCAAAAGCGTGGTCTCACCTTCCTAAACGCAAGCAGAAAACGAAAAAGGGGTTTTTATTTATTTATTTATTTTTTTTTAATTTTCTTTTTTTCAAAATAAAAGTGTTGCGGCAATAACCATTTGCAACATAAACAGAAACATCAACAAGAGGGATCATCTCAAATCTCCAATCTCATTGCAAAACAAAATCGCATTATAACATTATTATAAGAAAAGGCATAAAAGGGTTTCTACATGCAGTGACATGCCAATCAAGGAAAAACAAATATTAAATTTATAATTCATGATTAGGTACTTGCCTTTTACCGGGGTTGAAGAAAAATACACAGATCCTAACCAATACCCAAACCGCGATTCCCACAGCGCTTGAGAATAATCCTACCACCGATCTGACAAAGAATATGGGAAAGAAATGCTCAGATGAACAGATCTATGGTATTCCTACCCAAAACCTAACATTGGAAAGAATAGGAAGACAACCTAAAAATATAGATCTGCTCCTAATGATTTGAGGAGAGGGTTACCTGAGATAAGAAGATTGAACGAAGAATGCTGGTATCCTCTGATCTTGATTCTGATGGCTGGATCTTAAAGCTGGTATGGCTTGGGAAGTTGAAAGAGGAAGAAGATGAAGATAACCGGGAGGAGTTGCAGAGATTAGTGGGGAGAGATAAGAAGGGTTTCGTTAAAAAGGGGATTAGGTTAAAAAGAGTGCTACTGGGCTTAAGTCATTGGGTCAAACTACGGGTCAGGCCATCTACCCATTAACCCAACTCATCAATCTATGCATCTAATCTAACGTGTGCCCCACTTAATCCTACCCACTTAATTAACTAAAATACATTCAATTAAAATAATAATAATATCTAATTAAAATATAATAAAATAATAAATATGTGGGACCGGGATCTTACAGTCTCCCTAAATCCACACCGGCCGCTCACTTTTGTCTCAGCAGCGAGGTGGCCTTTTCCCCCCTTGCTTCAGCAGCCAGCAGGATTCTTTTCCCACCTGTTTACCAGCATTTTCCTTTCCCTGCCCTGCCACCTGTCTTTCCTTGGGGCAGCCACATCTGCCAGCAAGTAAGCCCCTGCCTTCTTCACTTCAGCGGCCATTCCCCTTCCACAGCCAACGGCCAGTCCAATACACATGCCCGGCGGCCAAATTGAGCTGGGACCAGCGGCTACCCCCACCCCATGCTCAGCGGCCTGCATCACAAGATGCAGTAGCCAACTGCTGTGATGACCGGCCAGCTGCTGCAGCGCAGTGACCGGCCAGCAGCTGCTGTGGTGCAGCAGCCAGTCCACTGCGCGCGGCGGCCAGCTATGGCGCGCGGTGCCCCGGCCAGCCAGCTGCTCCTCCTCGGGACCTGAAAAACCTGATTTTAAAATGGGTTTTTAGCCTCATTTAAACCCGGTTTTAACTCCCTCAAAAGTTCTGAATTTTGAACCCAAGTTGTGACGTTTCAACCATAGTTTAAAATGGTTCATTCACCCCAAAAATGGTACACTTGACTTAAAAGACCCCGGACACGGTAAATATTCTCCTCCTTTGAAAAGAGAGCGAGACCTAGATGAACCCTGTACCTTAACATTGCCCGTTATTAATTTTTAATTTGAAATCGAACTCGGATATTTATGAACGCATGTAGAGCATGGTGACTTGTAGTTTTGCCTGAACTTAGGGAGTGGATATTCTCACCTTCCGAATGCATTAAGTGTACAAAAATACACTAATATGCATCCCTTCGAGTGTGTAATCTTGGAAATCACCGTACTAATACGTTTAGAATTATTTTAAGCAAATTTTTGTATCTTTATCATGCATTTCGTAAACCTTACTTAATCATCTTGCCACCTGGGACTCCGAAGGTCTTAGCGCGTGATTTTCGTCCTGCTTGACCATTGGACGTACCCGGATCCTCAAAGGTTTCCTTGATTTGTGCACGAGCAATTGGTTTCCACGCCCTTCAGAGATAACCGGATCACCTTGCCTTTCTGCCACCCATTTTGGGTTTCCATATTTCTAATCGAAATGCTGCCCAATTTTCCGTAAACTTCCCTGACTTAGATAAATACTGTCTTGAAACCTGCTTCAGTCTATTTTATTATTTTAAAACCTGAATTGGGAAAAATACCGTCTCGAAACCTGCTTCAGTCTGTTTTGTTGATTTCAACCTGAATTGGACAATATTGTTTTGAAACCTGCTTGGACCCGTTTACTGTTTTTAGCCGGAGTCGACCAGAATACTGTCTTGGAGCCTATTTTAACCCTTTTTATTATTTTCAGCCTGACTTAGACAAATATTATCTAGAAACTTATTTTTACCTGTTTTATTATTTTGAATTTGACTTGGAAAAATATTGTCTTAAAGCCTGCTTTACCTGCCTTACTGTTTGAAGCCTGAATTACTTAGTTTACTGTTTTAAAAGCCGAATTAGCATTGTTTATGTTCTTGAAGCATTCTGATTTCCTGTTAAATCCTGTATCTGCAATTGTGTCTTGCTAGTAACCGAATTACTCATTAATTCCTGGTTTAAGAACTGAATCCCGCTTTCTGTATTGATTGTGAGTAGACATGATTCTGTTATTATTATTTATATATAATTGCATATTGTTCCCCTTTGGGATATTTTGTAAGTGACCGGTGTCACCAATGCCCGGGCTTAATACAAGTTTCCTCGTGGTAGGACATTGTTTGGGCTTGATACAGGATTCCCCACAAGGACCATTACTAGAATAAGCACCTATCCGGGCTTGATACAAGATTCCCTGCGATAGTGCCTTGCCCGATCTTGATATAGGTGTCCCTGTGGCAGGGTTAACGACTCCAGGATGAGTCCTATGGTACTATCTGTTTAATTGCTTGGTAATAATGGATTTTCCCCTTCTGAATATCTGTCCGAATATGTTAACAATTAATCGATAGTTTTGATTAATTATTGTTTATGTTTCTGTTAACTATATTCTTATGCACTACTCTGCCTGACTTACTGATCCTACAATTTTGCTCGATTACCTGTAAACTATGCTCTTTATCTTGGATACTGCCAGGCATATTTGTCTGATCTACACTTGATGCCATAGGTATGATTTCCTAACTTTTACCTTGGGACGGTTTTTGATGAGGCGTTGCTGAGCCACAAGTGATGTGTGATTGAAGTACAGAGGTTGTCATGTAGGCCCCCACCCCTTGCACCTGAGACGAGAAATACCAGGGGGCAGTTTTATGTAGGGTTATATTTTGTTTTTCTGGCCTCTGTCGGCCTTTTACTTTGGGAATGCAATTAATACATCTTTTCTAATTTATAACTTGAATATGGGAATGAAACCTCATGTTACTTGTCTAGCTCTGTCTGTATTTTACTTATTTTGTACCAGTCTGATAATGTATGGGACAATATGATTCTACTAGTATGTCTTTAGTGGTGTAACACGGAATTTGATGAGCTTCGGACTTCGAGTTGCACCCCAATACAAGCTTTCGCTAAATTTTCCATAACGGTGATGGAACTTGAAATTCTCACCAACACGAATCCTGGGGAAAAAGAAATATTATGCTTCAGTAATTCCTTAACCACGGTCCCTTAATCCAGATTATGGACTTGGGGTCGTGACAAAGAGGGACATTAGAACGAGAGGGGAGATTAGGGCAGAAAGGTGCTACTGTAATAAAACCTTTAGCGGGGGCCACTTATGGCCACCGCAACAAATAATTTTTAGCAGCACCCGACGTATAATGGACACTACAAACTCCTTTTTACCCTTGAAAGAATTGGCCGCCGTTATTTAGTTGCTGGTAAAAACAAAAAATTTTCCTGCAAATCGTTGGTGCCATTGGATCAATGTTTTTAACAATGGTCATAGCAAAGGCTGCCAGTAAAAGTAACTTAAAAATTGCGCTACAGCGGCGGTCAGCTTTGGTCGCCGCTATAAGTGTCTTATAGCGACTGATGTACCCATATTTTTCTCTCTCTGCCTTCCTCCGTCCCGGGTCCGCCGGGGTGCAGCGGGTTGAAGAAAAAAAGAGGCGAGCATCAACATTTTTTTCTTTTTGTACGGGTATGCCAGATTTTCTATTCTACTTGGAATCTGAAGTGGTGATCCGGAGATTCACCTTCACAAGTAGAAAGGAAATCAAACTTTTTTTTCTAACTTTCTATTGCATACATATTTAAAGAAAGAGACAAGATTTTAAAATGCCGTGAGAGGCGATTTTATTTAGTTTGCCGTGAAAGGCAGTTTTGTGCCGTAGAAGGAGATTTTGCCATGGAAGGCGATTTACAAATCTTATCAATGATGAAAGACAAGAATTGTGATTTTTGTCTCTTTTAAAAATATAAAATACAATAGAGAAGAAAGAAAAAGGGATCTGACTTCTTCTCAAGCGATTGTGGGGACTCGTTCAGATCGACGGTCGCGAGTCATGTATGAACTCCGTCATCGTCCTTCAGATGAGAACACTTGATGCTTTAGTTCACTTGGCTTGGCTTGGACCTCGGATTTTTAGAGGACAAAGACCAAGGGAATGTCTTATATCCAATAAAAGACCAAGTAGACGGGCTAAAAAGCTGCATCTAGGCCATGTTGGATAGAAGAAGAGAGGAGATCTTGGGGGGGGGGGGTGGCCCCCCAAGGGACTTCGATCACATTGTAGAATTTGCAGCAGAGTTTCTTCAAAGTGAGAGAGCTTCTTTTTGTAGAAAATTCTTCAGGATAGTTTTCAGACAATTTTTTGAGGATCCTTCATATGATTTTTTCTTCGAGGCCTTTCCCTTTGGAATGACCGCCTATTTATAGGCTTTTAGTGGCCATTAGGAGGGTTTTATGGGCATTAATGGTATTAATACTCCATGATGGGAGGAGTTACAAGTATTTAATTCTTTATATTGTAACTCCTTTTTCTTGGATTTTGATTGGCCGATGGAGAAAAATGGGTATTTAATCTCCATGATGATGGGAGTTTCATGATTAATTACCATGATTAATCTCCATAATGATAGGAGTTACATGGTTAATTGTCATGATTAATTGGACTTGTAACTCCCATTTCTTGGCTTCTGATTGGGCCGTTCAAAATAATAAGTTAATGACCCTAATAAATTGCCATAAAAGGGTCATTTAACTTCATTAATTGGCCGCCGAGTCGCTTGAAGAGTCGTGGGCCGCGCCACGTCTTCTGGAATTTTTTTTGCGATGATCATCGATGGATCCGTACGTTGCTTGATGTCGGATGACGATGAAAATTCAGACATTGGTTGCCACCAATGGGCCGGTAACATCTGTCTAGTCGATTTCTTGATCGGTCGGGCAGAAAGTGTGCTTTCTTGGTCGGCCAGTTGGAAGTTTCGGAGTGTCCGATGATGATCAAATGATTTTGATGGTGGATCCGTGATGTTGACGAAGATCGACGGTTATCATGCCTCAAAAATCAGATTTTAAGAAAATCACAGGGGCCAAACATCGCGAAACGCGAAAAAGAACAGAAAAAGGGTGCTTTTGGTTAAAATCCAGTGACCAGGATTTCCAGGGTCGCTGGCGACCATGGGGTTGGCGACCATGGGCCAAGGTCGCCGGCGACCTTGGACTTTGGTCCACTTTCCGGTCGCCTTCCGGTCACCATTTCTTGGTCGTTTCTCGAGCTTTTTCGCTTCTGTTTTCTCCTGTATTTTTCTTTGACATTTCTCCTCATTTATTGGCTTAATTCCTCTGAAGAAAACCTGTCGAAAGGCTGTGCAAATCAGAGCACAAAATTTCCTATTTTTGGAAAAGCCGAAGACTTCGTAGCCGATTTTCCGCTAAGAGTTGAAACTGGGTCAAACGATGTCGGGATGACCTGAAATTTGAGGTGAAGCTTCTTGGGCATCAGATAGGACCAACCGTGGGCTTTTATTTGAGTTTTGAAAGCGTTTGGGGTCCCGTCAATGCTTGACTTGATTTCACCGTGTGGAAGATGTCGAGCTTTGATCTACGGTCATCCGATGTCCGATTGACCTGAAATTTGACGGGGAGCCTATTAGAGTCATTTTGAGATGATCCATTAGCTCCGATTTGGGTGCCATGGTCCTGCAGAGCTTCGCCGCCGGTAGGCTTGATTTTGCTTCGGAGCATCAAAACCGAGTCAAACGTTGTCGGAATGACCTAAAATTTGACGTGCAGCCCTTTAGAAGCATGAAGAAGCTACTCATGTATTTTGTTTGATGAGTGGCAACATTAGAGGTTCTCGCCGCCGGGAGGCTTGATTTCGTCGTTCGAGAGTTGACGGAGGGTCAAACGGTGTCGGTTTGACTTGAAATTCAACATGGAGCCTTTTGGAGGTATTTTGAGACTATCCATAGGCTCTGATTGAAGATTTGATGTTTGACCCTGTCGCCGTCGGGAGCTTCTGCTCAGCTATTGGAGGTTTGAAGTTAGACAAAATGGTGTCGAAATGGCCCGAAACTTCATGTGTACCCTTTTTTTGGCTACTTTGAAAGATCTTGTAGTTTTTGTTTGGTTTTGTCAAGATCTGATGCTTGAAGTAGCTTTGCCTGTTTGTAGTAGGATGCGGCTCCATATAGGTTTTGATGTTGATGAGGTAAAGTGACATTTTTTGTGTCAACAGCGACGAGTTTGACTGGCCGCCATTATAAATTCGTCGCTAAAAATGTATTTTCTTGTAGTGGGCAAAGAGACTTGAGTTTATAAAACACTACTAACAAAAGGGGCGAAGGATCGATTAAAAAACAAAAAAACAAAAGGCGGGAGATGGAAGAAAGTGGGAAAATTAGACTTCATTTTTTTTGCAACGCTATAAAATAATGTCGCTAATAAAAATTATATACGACGCTTTTAAATCCACATCGCTAATAAGCTCATTATTTGCTACGCATCAAGCATACTGTCGCAACTAAATATTATTTGTGACTTCAAGATTACATCCCAAACACATCAAGAACATTTCGCGGAAGCTTACGTGGCATTGCGACCCGGAGCCCGTGGCCATCGGGTTCCGTGTCGCACTCAACCCGTTAGCATAAAGCTGTCATAGCATAATCATACTCAGACTGGAACAAACATGATATCAAAATATACAGAGCTGACAGTGACAGGCTTATCAATACCCAAGAATATTCAAGTTATAATTTAACAAGTGCATTAATTACAATCCCAAAAGAAAAGGCTAACAAAAGCCTTACAAAATAACAAGCTAAGAACAAATACTACCCAGGTGTATAACGTATCTCCACAGTCAAGCACGACGTTTGTATGACATCACTGAAACAGCAACCTGCAAAACTCATGGCTCTATAGCCATCTGCACACGTACTAACTCAAGACGAGAACCTGCTACCTAAGGCACCAAACAAACAAGGTCAGACACGACGGTCTGGCAGGTGATCAATTTAAGCATGAGTATGAATCATTTAAAATTTATAAGAAACCATATACTGAATTTAAAACTGTTTATAAATCTTGAAACGATGTTTGAACGATATACACTTCAAGAAAACAAAAGTCCACGAACGAGATATGAGGAGAAAGTAGCATGAGTACATGTGGTCTAGCGTTTAAAACCATTTAATAAATTCTCAAATAGTACATGAACAAAATGCAAGACAAAGCTAGCATGATTACGAGAAAACATCATGATTCGTAAATCCACATTGAGCTCATCCTTTCTCCGTCATACATGATTGATGGACCCGTCTTTTTCTTTCTCGCCTTCCTTCGTCCCGGGTCCGCCGGGGTGCGGCGGGGCGAAGAGAAAAAAAGAGCAAGCATCAACATTTTTTTTTTACGGGTATGCCAGATTTTCTATTCTACTTGGAATTTGAAGCGGTGATCCGGAGATTCACCTTCACAAGTAGAAAAGGAAATCAACTTTTTTCTAACTTTCCATTGCACATATATTTTAAAGAAAGAGACAAGGTTTTAAAATGCCGTGAGAGGCGATTTTGTTTAATTTGCCGTGAAAGGCAGTTTTGTGCCGTAGAAGGCGATTTTGTGCCGTAAAAGGCAGTTTACAAATCTCATCAAAATGTAAAGCCAAGAAATGTGATTTTTATGTCTCTTTTTTAAAAAATACAATACAATAGAAAAGTAAGAAAAGGAATTTGACTTCTCAAGCGATTGTGGGGACTCGTTCAGATCGACGGTCGCGAGTCATGTATGGGCTCCGCCATCGTCCTTTAGATGAGAACACTTGATGCTTTGATTCACTTGGCTTGGCTTGGACCTCAGATTTTTAGAGGATAAAGACCAAGAGAAGGTCTTATATCCAATAAAAAAACCAAGTAAACGGGCTGAAAAGCAGCATCTAGGCCATGTTGGATAGAAGAAGAGAGGAGATCTTGGGGGGTGGCCCCCCAAGGGACTTCGATCACCTTGTAGTGTTTGCTGCAGAGTTTCTTCAAGGTAAGAGAGCTTCTTTTTTGCAGAGAATTCTTCAGGATAGTTTTCAGACAATTTTTCTGGATCCAATTTTCAAGACCAATTTTCAAGACCCTTTCCCTTTGGAATGACCGCCTATTTATAGGCTTTTGGTGGCCATTAGGAAGGTCTTATGGGCATTAATGATATTAATGCTCCATGATGGGAGGAGTTACAAGATTTAATTTCATAATTTTGTAACTCCTTTTTTTTGGATTTTGATTGGCTGATGGAGAGTAATGGGCATTTAATCTCCATGATGATGGGAGTTTCATGATTAATTACCATAATTAATCTCCATAATGATAGGAGTTACATGGTTAATTGTCATGATTAATTGGACTTGTCACTCCCATTTCTTGGCTTCTGATTGGGCCGTTCAAAATAATGAGTTAATGACCCTAATAAATTGCCATAAAAGGGTCATTTAACTTCATTAATTGGTTGCCGAGTCGCTTGAAGAGTCGCGGGCCGCGCCGCGTCTTTTGGAATTCTTCTTGCGATGATCATCGATGGATCCGTACGTTGCTTGATGTCGGATGACGATGAAAATTCAGACATTGGTTGCCACTAATGGTCCGGCAACATCTGTCTAGTCGATTTCTTGATAGGTAGGGCAAAAAGTCTGCTTTCTTGGTCGGCCGTTGGCGGTTTCGGAGTGTCCGATGATGATCAAATGATTTTGATAGCAGATCCGTGATGTTGACGAAGATCGACGGATATCATGCCTCAAAAATCAGATTTTAAGAAAATCATAGGGGCCAATCATTGCGAAACGCGAAAAGAATCGGAAAAACGGACGTTTCGTCGGAAATCCGGCGACCCGGATTTCCAGGGTCGCCGGCGACCATGCACCCATGGTCACCGGCGACCATGGGGCTGGCGACCTTGGACTTTGGTCCATTTTTCGGCCGCCTTCCGGTCGTCGTTTCTTGGTCGTTTTTTGGGCTTTTTCGCTTCTGTTTTCTCCTGTATTTTTCTTTGACATTTCGCTTCATTTATTGGCCCTCTGAAGAAAACCCATCGAAAGGCTGTGCAAATCAGAGCACAAAGTTTCCTATTTTTTGGAAAAGCCGAAGACTCTGTAACCGATTTTCCGCCAAGAGTTGAAACTGGGTCAAACGATGTCGGAATGACCTGAAATCTGAGGTGAAGCTTCTTGGGCATTAGATAGAACCAATTATGGGCTTTTATTTGAGTTTTGAAGCCGTTTGGGGTCCCGTCGATGCTTGACTTGATTTCACCGTGCGGAAGATGTCGAGCTTTGATGTACGGTCATCCGATGTCCGATTGACCTGGAATTTGACGGGGAGCCTATTGGAGTCATTTTGAGATGATCCATTAGCTTTGATTTGGGTGCCATGGTCCCGGGGAGCTTTGCCGCCGGTAGGCTTGATTTTGCTTCGGAGCATCAAAATCGGGTCAAACGTTGTCGGAATGACCTAAAATTTGACGCGCAGCCCATTGGAAGCATGCAGAAGCTACTCATGTATTTTGTTTGATGAGTGGCGGCATCAAAGGTTCTTGCCGCCGGAAGGCTTGATTTCGCCGTTCGAGAGTTGATGGAGGGTCAAACGGTGTCGGTTTGACTTGAAATTCGACATGGATCCTTTTGGAGGTATTTTGAGACCATCCATAGACTCTGATCAAAGATTTGATGTATTTGACATTATCGCCGTCGGGAGCTCCCGCTTAGCTGTTGGAGGATTGAAGTTATGCCAGATGGTGTCGAAATGGTGGGCGGGAAAACCGGCCGCGGAATCGGAACAAAACAAAAATGTGTATAAATACACGACTTATCTGCAGATAGTCCTTATGTTTAAGGACCCCCTAACAAGTGGATCAGACTAAGAGGGCAGTCCAAGCTTAGTGGTATTCAACGGAATTCATGAATGCACAAAACTAATGGAGACTCGCCGTTTGAGGCCCGTGGTTGACACGCTACGCCCCGTGGTTAAGGGTGCCGCCCGGACCAAGTTCTCATATTTCCCTCATCGACCGCACGGGGTGGATGGTGCACGCAAGACAAAACAAGGTAGCATAAGCTATATGCATGTCAAAGCATAATAAGTAGTCCCCTTTTTGGGTTCTTTGAAACAAAGCTGATACTTGTAACTCAAAACAAGTGCAAAGCAATACCAGAAACAAAACTGATACTTGCGAGTCAAAACAAGTGCAAAACAACACCCGAAACAAAACTGATACTTGCAAGTCAAAACAAGTGCAAAACAATACCCGAACGAAACCACTGCTTGTAAGTCAAAACAATACCCGAACGAAACCAATACTTGTAAGTCAAAACAAGTGCAAAATAATATTCTTCATGTCAAGACTAAGTTTCTGAAAACAGACTTTCAAGTTTATGCTAAGGCCCTTCATTCGATTCTTGTGTAATTGAAACCCAAATGTTGGAATGAAAAGCGGATTGGTGCCGCTGAAGCTAAACAACATTTCATGTTTCAATTGCACAACATCAAGCTAAAGATCCCTTAACATATTCTAGTTTTTCTCTCCCATCGAAGACCCTTCAAAATTCTCCTTCTGTACACTCGGCCACCATGCGGCTACCTAGCGGCTAGCCGTCGGTTGTGGTTGGCTAGCCGACCGGCTGACCGACCACTGACCGACTGTTCAGGAACAATACTACGTTTCCATTTTTCTGCACAGGTCGGCCAGCCGCCTACTGACCGACAGCGGGCCGACCACACCCTGTGCAAAACTTGGTTGCTGTTATTCTGACCGACACAGGGGCGGCTAGCCGTGGGTCAACAGTCGGCTGGCCGACTGATGACCGCCCATCTGCGGCAGCTTCAATTCAGTTCAAATTTTTCACACCATTTCACATCCTTCCATTCCTTTGTCAAATCCCTGCACATCCCTTGAGCCTCCATGTTCTCCAAGGGCCATTTCCATTAAATTTTTAACAGCCAACACATCTAATCATTTCACAAAATACTCCTCCATTCTTTCATCCATTTGCAAAACATTTAGGCAAGACAAAAGCCACTTCAATTGAATGAAAACCATCAATATAAACCACAAGCATATGCATTTCAAACTAAACAAAAATTTAAACCATAACACATTTTCGAAACATTACATTGCTCAAATTAGAATGGAAAAAGAATCAAACCATGGAAGCTAAAACATTCAAACATTGCATGCATAAGAAGAGCTAAGTTGATCACTTGTCTTGACCAAAATCCAAGCCCAGAAATCTCTGAAAAATCCTATCAACTGTCAGCCACGAAATCTACAAGAAAACCCATGAAAAGAACCTCAAAATCCACCAAAAATGTGAAGACAAAGACCCATTTTGAAATGGGTGTTGCATGTTTGAAAAACTCAATCCTTATGGGCTCAAAAGACTCCATTAAAAGGGAGAAAAAAGAAGCCTAACCTGGAGCTTGCTGAACATGAAGCAAGGACAAAAATGAAGGGGCTATCCAGCTGGGATCCTCAAGAAAATGGTAGCAATGGAGGGCTTGGGTTGAGAGGAAGAAAAGGATATGCTTAGATTTCAATTTGGAGTTCCTTAGCCTTGGCATGCAAAGAGAGAAATGAAGAAGAAGAAGAAGTTCCTCTCATCTAGGTTGAAGAAAAGAGTTGCAGGAGACAAAGGAGAATTCTGAACGTGATTAGTGAAGGAGATGACTTAAGTGGGGAAAGTGAAAAAATGTGGGGCCCAATACAGCTGAAACTTAAAATGGCTAAATCATGGTCTTGCGGGCCCCGGATGAAATCGACGAAGAAGACTAAAATGATCCTTATAAAATCTAGTTTTCAAAAAGTATATTTTTGGCATGGTTCTGAAATTTTGAAATCTGGGCTCAGATTTAAATGTGAAAAGACTGTTTTGCCCCTCGGGCTGAAAAACTGATTTTCTGAGTTTCGAATGGGGTAGGTCTAAACACAAAAGTTGTTGGATCTAATTTGACCTATCAAAAGAAACCAAAATTGTAATTTTTCAAAATCAAGAACAATCCTTACGCTTACACGTACAGCCCAAGGCATCCTCGGGCTGTCAGACCGGGTCCAACCGCTCTCAAAATTCCCCAAAGCTATGGAAAACCATTCTAAAGCACAATCTAACTCAATTAGGCTCAAATCTTACTTAGAAAACTAAACCACGGCTAAAAACACACTAATCCCGAAAATTAGGGGTTGGGGTCTTACACACCTTATGCAAAAGTTGTCTTTAAGTAAGGAAACGCTCTCATAATTTTCAAGCAATAGACTCTTAATCTTAAGAGGTTAATGGACTCAAGTTTCTGCTATACATTTATTTTGAGTTACCAATGAGTAAGGCCAATTGTTGATCAACACCATGGTATCTTGATTACGTGGTAGTAGGACTGTGGGAACATATAGTTCTCAGGATTAAATATATCTTCTAAAGAGGAAATATCCCCTTGTGCCAATTAATTAATGGTATTTATCATTAGTAAGTGCACACCCATCTTGATTAAGAGTTAATCAGATGGTAACGATGATCATTGTAGTTAATTAGGTCACAAGGATAAAAAGAGATGAGTCCAATTTAGTTGGACGGTTTAATTCCAATAGATCCATGAATATAAGTGATAGAGGGACCTACTTGCAGTAATTGAAAAGTCAGAGTCTTCTCGTAAATATATTCCTAAGACTGGAGTGCAATTGTATTTATTTAGTGGGGCTATTTGCAATTAATTGTGGGTCCAAAGTTCACCTAAGATGTGGGATCCGAATGTCTCTGTTGGAGCCAGTTTTTAAGGAATCTCTAGTGATCCTCATGCTAGCCCTAAGAAAAGAAAGTTCTAATCCAATAGGAACTCTTAAGGAAATGAGGAGTAAGATATAGAATAGAAATAGGAGTGAGACATCTAATTTTACACCAAGAGGAGTTGTTCCAAAACCTATAAATATGAGGAGAGGGGGGGTGGACGTCCCATGCTTGCACGCCCAATAAAGGACGTCCATCTCCCTCCTCCCTCTCTATCTCCCCTTCTCTCCTCTAGTTTCCTTCTTGACTGCCTAGTGTTTCTTCTTATTTGAGATCCCACCATTCTCTTTAAGAAGTTCTCTAACAAGAGGGTTATATTGTGGAAGAACACAAGGCTAAGGAGATCAAATCTGCAAAAGTGTTTCACTGAACCAGGTAATCAACTTCCCGATTCTACCACAACTAGGCTCCTAAGGTATAGATCTACAACTAGTTTAGTTTTAGTAGATCTTCTTACTTATGCTTGTTTGTTTTTCTTGGTCAATCTTCTTTTGATCTTAATACATGATATTAGGGTTTTAGATCATGGGATTGGGTTCTTGGGCTTTTGGGTATTTGATCCCTGCTTTAAATTGGTCAAAAGAGTTTTTGTAAACCCATCTAGAAGGCTCACCTACTTCCAACAGGTTTTATATGGAAAAACATGGTGTTGCCTTTTCATATTCAATATTGTCTAACTTTTCCTCCCCACAAATTCAATCTTTGTGCAATAAGTATGCTTTCCTCGAGTAATTATCCTTTTCCTACACACACTGTCATGCCCCCGGACCGAGGTCCTGATAATCAAGTCCTTAATCTAAGGCCGTGGCATGACAAGCCAGAAAATTCAACCCACACTCGCTAATCATTTTCCCACAGGATTCCGTGGTGAGGATCCCAGACGATCCATCACAACCAAGTAATCAATTTCATAATAAATAATAATGTGTGGAAGCATGTAGCAAAACAAAACCCAAAGAATTACAATAATAGATGCACAAGCTTTGTATCAAAAGAGAAATATATAAAATTGTATCCCGGAGTTAAATTTAAGTTGTGAGGATCACAAAAGTATATTAAAGTTATACATCCTATAAAAGACCGACAAGGCCATAAAGAAAGTTCCCAAAATGATTGTCACTCCCCAAAAGATGTTATCTAGACTCATATCCCAACATGACGTCTATATGACATTGTTGGGCTGCCACTCACGCTCCAACGACGGCTTTGCCGCCTCATTCGCGTGCTCCCCTCAACAGCTGTGGGTTCATTATCTGACACCAAACAAAAGAGTATCAGATACGACGGGTCTGGTAAGTGAATAAAACATATAAGATATACAAGTTTTATTTGTGTCATATTTAGAAATCGTAAGATGCATTTAAAAGAAACATAAACCTAAAGATGAGTCAAAATAACAATTCCTGTATAAAAAGGAAATTCATATTAAAACATTTCAAGCTGACTGATAATTAATTAAGATATTGGCAACCCACATTTATCTATATTCTCCTATTACCGAAGTAGCAAGAGCAAACAAACAGAAACCGTTCCCATACAAAATGGCCGGAACAAAACCGATGCCATGGAAAATGGCCGGTGCAGAAACCGTTGCCATACGAGAAGGCCGGAATAGAAAGAAACAGTCGCTATGGCCGGAGCAAATAGATAGAGGGTCCAAACTGCAGTTGGCAAAGTATTTGAGGATCCTAAGCAGGGTGATCAATTCGACAAAGTGACTCAAGCTTAGTGGTGCCGATTAAAATCCAAAACAATATGATCAAACCAACGAAATACTAATCAATCGATAAAAAGGCTACTCTTGGCAAAGGACAAACAAATCATATGAACAAATCAAATGAGTAGTTTATTGATTATTCCAAACGTGGCGAACCACACAAATCCGTACACTATACATATACTAAGATGATACCATTTGACCCATGTGTATTAGAAACTAGAATGTCGAATTTTCTATAAATAATTTGGTGCCTTGAAAGTAAATGACATTCTAAGTTCCAAGTACTCATTATCAAGATGAAGACTCTTAGGATATTCTGGGTTTTTAATTCCATCAAAAACACACAAAATAGGCAAATTTTGAAATTCGGTCAACTCTCGGTCACCTGTCGGTTAGCCGAGGTAGGGCATGTCAGCTAGCCGACTGCTGACTGACGGCTTACCGTCAAATCCTAAGTAAGGAAAAAATCGCATTCTGGAAATGGAACCGAAGCGTGGTTCGGTCACCTCTCGGTTGGCCATCAGTTACCTATCAGTTAACCGAAGGCTGACCGAAGGACCTCCTGACGAAAAGCACTATTTTGGATTTGCGACCGAGCTGAGGTCGGTCACCTGTCGGTTAATCGAACAGGCGTTCGGTCCCCCATTCGGTTAGCCGACGCCTGACTGCCGTCTTTCAACCAGCTTCCTTTCAAGTCAGATTTCTGATTCTTTTCTTCCTCCCTCTTTCCACCATTCATTCACATAAAAACCAAGGTTCATTACTCCAATAAACTCCATTCAACTACCACAACAAAGCCTCATTCCAATACCCATTTCAAGTCAAAAGTTTAAGAATAATACAATGCAATAAATACAGAAAGTAGGATAATAAATTTTCAGTATTGTTAAACAATATTCAGCCAAGATGTATCCATGTTATAAAACCACAAATCCCTACACAAGATCACATATAACGTGATCCAAAGTCCTGGAGAAAACAACCATACAAATTCCAAGGGAGTAAATCAGCTAAATAACAAACTTTCAAAGAAAATGCCCATTTCGTTTGCTTGCAATCCAAATAAAATTTTATTCACTTGCCTTTGACTCCCAAAACGGATTCTAATCACTCCAGGGATCTCTTCCCACAGCTCTCCCTCCAATCTATACAAAACCCCATTAAAACAACTCAAAACTTCACAAATTTTTTAAAGAAGAAGGAGCTCTCCAAGAACTTCCTTGCATGCATGATAAAAGGCTTCCTAAGGGTCTAAAGAACCCATGTTTAAAGGGAGAAAACAAAGCCTCACTTGTAGGTACACGAATTTCCAACAAGAGCTTGAAGATGAAGTTGGTTCCAACTGGATTCCTTGAAAAATGGTATAAATGGGCAGCTAAGAGGGAGGAGAAGAGATTTGTGAAATTGGATTTTCACTTTAAGCTTGATTGTATAGCATGCAAGAAGAGAGAAGGTGAGAAGAAGAGGGAAGGCTCTTGTTTCAGTTGCAGGAAATGAAAGTGAAGAAGAAGAAGTACTCAAAGTGGGTTTGGTTTATAAGTAAGTTGGGAGAATTGTGGGTCCCAATGGCCTTGAAACTTCAAGGTTTTAAAACTCCTATCTATGGGTCTCGGATGAAGTCGACAAAGAAGAGAAAAATGATCATTGAAAAATCTAGTTTTCAAAAAGTATTTTTCCTCGTGATTTTTAAATTTTGAAATTTGTGCATAGACTAAGTGTAAAAAGACGAATTTGCCATTTTTCTCGAAAAACGCGATTTCTGGGGTTCGGATTCAAATGGAACGAATATGAAAGTTGTTGGGACCAAAATAATGACTCCAAAAAGATTGAAATCAATATTTTTGAGGATCAAAAATAAAATTCCCAAACTAACATGGTACATACGGGCCACCCAGGCCCGGTCAAACCAGATTCAACGCTCTCAAGATTCCCCAAAGATGTTCAAAATTCTAATCTAGCTAAAAACCCAAGATAATCTACCTCTAACCTCGCTTAGAAACTAATCTCGATTAAAAACAATAACTAAATATACTAAACCTGAGACGAGGTCTGACATCCTCCACCCCTTAAAGGCATTTGGTCCTCCAAATGAACATTAACCTCTGGTAGCAAGTGCGGGTACTTCTTCTGAACCTGATCAATCAATTCCCAAGTAGCTTCTTTCGGTACGTGGTTCTTCCAAAGCACTTTTTCCCAATGAATTGTCTGGTTTCTCAATTCTTGCTCTTTTGTATCAATGATTCTGACCGGTTTCTCAACATAAGTGGTGTCTTCTTGAATTTCTAATGGCTCATGACGTAACACATGTGATGGTCTGCAACATATTTCTTCAATGTCGAGACATGAAATACATTGTGCACACTTGAAAGTTCTGGCGGTAAAGCGAGTCTGTAAGCCTCGTCACCAATACGACTCAAAATCTCATATGGTCCAATGAATCTTCTGGACAATTACCCGTTTGACCGAACCTCAATGTTCCCCTGATTGGTGACACTTTCAAGAACACTTTATCAACTACTTGAAACTGTAGATCCTTTCTCCGAACATCAACATAGCTTTTTTTGTCGGCTTCTTGCAGTTTTCAAGCATTCATGAATAAGTTTCACTTTCTCATTGGTCTCGCCAGTCAATGTCGGTCCATGAAAGCTACGTTCTCCAACTTCTTCCCAACACTGGAGTTCTGCATCACCTACCATACAGTGCTGCAAAAGGTGCCATCCCTATGCTCGAGTGGTAACTGTTATTATATGCAAATTCACAAAGAGGTAAACTTTCGTCCTACTGAGTCTTGAAATAAAGCACACATGCCCTAAGCATGTCCTCCAACGTCTGAATGGTCCTTTCCAACTGTCCATCTGTCTATGGGTGGTACGCTATGCTGAATTGAAGCTTTGTACCCGTGGACTCATGCAGAGTCTTCCAGAATCTCGAGACGAATCTGTTATCTCTATTTGAGGTGATGGAGACTGGTTGACCATGTCTGCTGACAATCTCATTAACAAACATTTGTGCCAGTGGTAACATTTGCATCTTCTTTCTTGTCTTCAGCGGACTGAAATGTGCAGATTTTGTCAGACGGTCAACTATAACCCATTTGGTATTGTTTCCTCTACTAGTAGCAGGCAAACCTGATATGAAATCCATCGTAAGATGTTCCCATTTCCACTGTGGGATCTCCAATGGCTGCCATAGACCTGCTGGCTTCTGATGCTCTGCCTTTATCAATTGACAAGTCCTGCATCGTGATACAAAAGCTACTATCTCTCTCTTTGTCGCGACCTCGGACCGAGACCTAGGACCGCGACCTCCAGTGTGTGTGATGTGATTATCCCACATGTTTCTGCGGTGAGGATTCCCAAAAACAAACATGGAACTATCTCACACGAATAATGATTTGCAGAAGCGTGCAAGTAATGTCAATCACAACTTATCAATATAAATCAAATAATTTCAAGATACATAAGTTAAATAGTTCAAGGGACATAACATTCAGAGGGAGAAAAATATAACATAGCATAACCATAATGTAAATTCCAAGTTTCAAGATGGTAAAAGTAAGTTAAGTTCAAGTTTACATTCCCCAAATTAGAAAAGGGCCAACAAAGGCCATACAACCCAAAATAACAAAACCATTCCCAGCCAAATGTTTCGTAACTCAAGACCCCACCCGACGTCTAGAGGACATTGTCGAGTTGCCACTCACGAGCTGGGGGTGGCTCAAAAGCCTCCTCCGGGCGCTCCTCCTCAACAGCAATGGCGCCTGCATCTGAACACCAAAGCAAAAGGATTAGACACGACGGTCTAGCAGGTGATCAATTTAGACATAATATAAATCATTTAAAAATCTGAAATGACAATGCTCAAAACCATTTTGGATTCGGAACAAAACTTAATTAATATGCAAAGCAAAACTAGCATGATTTCAAGAAAACATCGTGATTCATGAATCCACATAGAGCTCATCCTTTCTCTGTCATACGTGATGACAAGAGCAAGCAAAGACAAAACAAAACGAAACGAAACGAAAGCCCGAGCCACACAAGGTGGGCGGGAAAAATTGGTCGTAGAACCGGACAAAACAAAGATGTGTATAAATACACGACTAATTTGCAGATTATCCTTATGTCTAAGGATCTCCCGAACTAGTGGATCAGACTAAGAGGACAGTCCAAGCTCAGCGGTATTTAACGATATTCATGTATGCACAAAACATAGTGATACTTGTACAAAACTTATCGAAAAATAGGGGGATACGCTTATCA
This sequence comes from Persea americana, assembly GCA_029852735.1. Classification (NCBI taxonomy): domain Eukaryota; kingdom Viridiplantae; phylum Streptophyta; class Magnoliopsida; order Laurales; family Lauraceae; genus Persea; species Persea americana. Next base: position 35,717,302 of record CM056813.1, read on the forward strand.
AGACAAAACAATGTCAAAACTAAGCAAGAGTAGCATAAGCTATAACGAAACAAGGCCGAAAAAGTGTTCCCCATTATAGATCTTGAACAATTCAAAGCGAAGCTTATACTTGTAAAACAAAACAACTGCTAAAGCGATATTCGTCGTATCAAATCACGATCTCAAAGCGAAATTAGTCAAGTATACGTTAAGACTTTTCATTTGATCTTCGTGTGTTTGAAACCCAAATGTGTCAATGAAAAACGGATTGGTGCTCCAGAAGTTAAAAGGCATTTTAAGGTGTCAAGCGCACAATTTCAAGCTAAAAGTTCCTGACCATATTCAAGTTTTCATCCCCAAGAAAATCCCACAAAACAATTCTAGTTTGAAAACTCGGTCAGCTCTTGGTCACCTGTCGGCTAGCCGCCAGCTGCCCGACGGCTGACTGCCTAGTCTCATGTCAGGAAAAACACCATTCTAGAAATGGAACCGAACTGGAGCTCGGTTGGCTGTCGGTCGACCGAGGTTGTGCAGGTCGGCTGGCCGACAACTGACCGACGGTCCCCTGTTGTCAAAACAGGCTACTGGAATTGGAACCGAACTGGTTAGGTTGGCTGTCGGCTGACTGAATGAGGCAGTTCAGCTAGCCGCCAGCTGACCGCCAGCTGACCGACTCAATGCGGCAGCCCAGTTCAAGTTCAGAATTTCATCTTTTCTTCCTCCATTCTTTCCCCATTCCTCTTCCTTTCATTCTTTGTCAAATCCCTGCACATTCCCTGAGCCTTCATGCTCTCCAAGGGACTATTTCCATATAATTACAACAATCAAACTTATTCACATATTTCACAATCATACTCCTCAAATCTTTCATCCATCCACAAAAACATTTGAACAAGGTAAAAATCACTTAATTGAATGGAGAATTATCAAAATAAAACCATTAACATATGCATTCCAAACTAAGACAAATTTTCAAACCATTTCACATATTTGAACCAATACGTTGCTCAAACTACAATGAGAAAAGAGCCAGACCATTGAACCTAAAGATGTTCAAATATTGCAAGCATCAAGAAGAGCTAAAATGATCACTTGCCTTGACAATAGCTAAGCCAAAAATCTCTCAAAGTCATACTTAAGAGTGAGCCACGAAATATACACAAGTAGCCCCAAGAGATCCATTAAAAAATCATCGTTTTTGGTCAACAAAACCCCGATTTCGAAAATGGATTTGCATGTTAGTAGAAAGGCTTCCTAAGGAGCTCAAAAGACTCCATTAAAGAGGAGAAGAAGAGTCTCTACCTGGAGCTTGTCTAACAAGGAGAAGAGGGGAAGATGAAGGTCCTATCCAGCAGGAAACATCAAGAAAACACTAGCAATAGGATCCTTGAGTTAGACTAGCAATAGGATCCTTGAGTTGAGAGGAAGCAATTGGTGAAATCGAATCTTGATTTGGAGCCCTTTTTCTAAGACATGCAAAAAGGACAAGAGAAGAAGAAGAAGAAGAAGTTCTCCCAGCTCTCTCTCTTAAAGATAGTTGCAGGAAAATAAAAGCAAAAGGGGTTTGTAACGTTGGGGAAGAGGTGCTTAAGTCTAATGGGTTTTTGTGGGCCCCACTAACTTCAAAACTTGCAATGGTAAAAACATCGATTTACGTACCTCAGATGAAAATGACGAAGAAGACTAAAATGATCACCGAAAAATTTAGTTTCCAAAAAGTATAAATTTGGCATAGTTTCGAGATTTCAAAATTTGGGTCTAGATTTGGTGTGAAATGACTGTTTTACCCTTTTGGGCCAAAAGTTGGGTTTCTGGGCCTCAAACACAGACGGGCTAAAAACGAAAGTTGAGAAATAAAATAAAACCATTCAAAAGAGATCGAAATCATGATTAAAAATGGAAGACTAGAATTTTCCTCCCAAGCTTACACATACACTCCGGGCACCCCTGAGTGTGTCTGAATAACACAAAGCGCTCTCAAAATTTCTCAAAGCTAATTCCAAGACTAAATCGAACAAATTTCTAAACCAATGAATGTTAAACCCACATATAACTAAGCACGCACTTAATTGGTACTAATTGCGCTAATCCTGGGTCGGGGTTTGACATCGTCCACCCTTAGGTTATTCGGTCCCCCAAATAAAAATAGTTATACCTCTGGTAACAAATGTGGATGCTTTCTCTAGACTTTATCTCTTAGTTCCCATGTCGCTTCTTCCTGCTCGTGATTTTCCAACTGTACCTTAACCCAATGAATAGTCCGATTTCTCAAGTCTTGCTATTTAGTATCAATGATTCTGATCGGCTTCTCCACATACGAAGCATCTTCTCGAATTTCCAGTGGTTCATGCTGCAATACATGTGATGGATTTGGAATGTATCTCTTCAATATAGAGACATGAAAAACATTGTGTACCCCAGAGAACTCCGGCGGTAACGCAAATCTATAGGCAACGTCTCCAACCTTGCTCAAAATCTTATACGGACCGATGTACTTTCTTGCTAGTTTACCTTTCTGTCCAAATCTTAGTGTCCCTCTGACCGGAAATACCTTAAAAATACTATCACCCTCTTTAAACTGCAAATATCTTTTACGAGTATCAGCATAACTCTTCTGTCTACTTCGGGCGACCTTTAACCGTTCTTGAATCAACCTTATCTTATCACTTGTTTCCCCAACTATTGTTGGTCCATGGAAGCTACGAACATCGACTTCTTCCCAGCAAATGGGGGTTCTGCATCTTCTACCATAGAGTGCTTCGAAAGGTACCATACCGATGCTGGAATGGTAGTTATTATTGTACGCGAACTCACAGAGTGCCAAGTACTCATCCCATTGAACCTTGAAATCTAGCACACAAGCACGTAACATGTCTTCCAAAGTCTGTATAGTTCGCTCTGACTGGCCATCAGTCTGAGGATGGTATGCAGTGCTGAATTGCAACTTGGTGCCCATAGATTCAAATAGGGTCTTCCAAAACCTCGAAACAAATTTGCTATCTCTTCTGAAGTAATGGAGACGAGTTGTCCATGTCTACTAACAATCTCATTCACGAATAAATCTACGAGTGGTGCCATGTGCATCTTGCTTCCTATCTTCATAAGAATGAAGTGAACAGACTTCGTGAGACGATCTACAATAACCCAAATGGCATTATTCCCCTTCTTGGTAGTAGGCAAACCAAAGACGAAATCCATGGTGATGTGCTCCCATTTCCACTCCGAAATTTTCAATGGCTGCAACAACCCTGGAGGCTTCTTGTGTTTCGACTTAATCTGTTGACAAGTGAGGTATCGAGATACAAAACCTGTAATCTCTCATTTCATGTTATTCCACCAGAACCTATTTTTCAAATTTCGGTACATTTTGGTCTACCTGGATGCATAGAGTATCTTGTGTTATGGGCCTCATTCATTATTTCATTCTTCAAGTCATCCTCATTAGGCACACACAGACAATCATGAAAGTGTAACACTCCATCCACTACCCTGAAGTCTGGACGTTCGGAAATGTGCTCCACAATCTTGGCCAAGTCCGGGTCTTGCAATTGACTGTCTTTGATTTTCTAAATGAAGGTAGGCTCAGACACTATCATATTTGCGAACATCACACCCTTCTTTAATGGTTGCACCTCTACTCCAAGTTCTTCAAACTGGTGTAAGACACTGACTCCTCTCAAATTGGCCATGACCACCGATTTTCTGCTCAAAGCATCAGCCACTATGTTCACTTTGCCCGGATGATACTTAATTGGAAAGTCATAGTATTTAATGTACTCCATCCACCGTCTCTGCCTCATATTCAATTCTTTTTATGAGAACAAATATTGTAGACTCCGGTGATCTGAGTGGACTTCAAATTTCTCCCCAATAGATAAGGTCTCCACATCTTCAAGGCAAATACAACTGCTGCTAACTCCAAATCTTGAGTTGCATAATTCTTCTCATGATCTTTCAATTGTCTTGAGCCATAAGCAATTACCTTGTTATTCTGCATTAGCATACAACCCAACCCTACATTTGAGGCATCCGTATAAACAACGAATCTTCTACTTCCCGACGGTAAAGTGAGAATCGGAGCTGTAGTCAATCTTCTTTTCATCTCTTGGAAACTTCCTTCACACTGGTCTGTCCATACAAAAGGCACACTCTTCTTGGTTAATTTTGTCAATGGTGCTGCAATGGATAAAAATCCTTGGACAAACCTCTTGTAATATCCTGCTAGTCCCAAAAAGCTTCTAATTTTTGTCACATTGCTTGGCCTAATCCAACTGACAACCGCTTCGATCTTGGATGGATCCACTGCTAAGCCTTATTTCGAAATGACATGGCCTAGAAAAACCACTTGCTCTAGCCAAAATTCACATTTACTTAGTTTTGGATAAAGCTGGTTGTCCCTCAAAAGCTGTAATGACGTCGTCAAGTGTTCCTCATGCTCCTCTTTACTCTTGGAAAATAAAAGAACATCATCAATAAACACCACTGTAAATTGATCTAGATACTGTGCAAAGACCTTGTTCATGAGAGCCATAAATACCGCTGGTGCATTAGTAAACCCAAATGCCATCTCCAAAAACTTGTAGTGCCCATATCTTGTTCGAAACGTTGTTTTAGGCACATCCGACTCTCTAACCCGCAACTAATAATACCCAGACCTCAAGTCTATCTTGGAAAAAAATGCTGCTCCTTGCAATTGATCAAAGAATTCATCTATTCTTGGCAAAGGATACTTGTTCTTGACAGTCATATGGTTCAATCTTCTGTAGTCTATGCACATTCTCAAGCTTCCATCCTTCTTCTTCACAAATAAAACTAGTGCTCCCCAAGGTGAAACACTTGGCCTAATGAAACTTTTGCTCAACAAATCTTCAATTGGAGTTTTAGTTCACCTAATTCTACTAGAGCCATCCTATAAGGTGCAATTGAAATTGGAGCTGTCCCTAGAAGGAGCTCAGTTGTGAACTCAACTTCTTGAATTGGTGGCAATCCCGGGATTTCTTCAGGAAAAACATTTGGGAATTCGCACACAGTGAGGATTTCCTCCACCCCTTGGGACTGTTTATCCTCCGTGATAAACGCTATAAAAGTTTCACACCCATTTTATACCAGTCTGCCTACCTTTAGTGCTGAAATAAATCCTACTTGATTTTTCTTCTTGTTTCCTTGAATCATCAAGTCTGCATGCTCTCCTTTCAACTTAAATGTCATGGTCTTACTAAAGAAATCCATAGTTGCATGATATTTCTCTAACCAATCCATGCATGAAATGACATCAAAATCATGCATGTCTAAAATGATAAGATCTGCTGGAAGGGTGACTTCTCCTAATATGACTGAACAATTCGTGTAATAGGTTCGACAAACAACCTGTTTACCTACTGGAGTAGTGACTGTCAAAATAAAATTAAGTTCTCTTAGTGCCATAGCAATCATCTTGGCAAACATAGGAGATAAAAATGAATGAGTGCTTCTAGGATCAAATAATATTTGAGCTTCTACTCCACAAATGAGAAGTCTACGTTCTACTACGTCACCTGCAGCATTGGCATCGACACGATTGAGATGATATGCCCGTCCTTGCTGTTGTGGCCTATTTTGCCTTGTGTATTTCTGTTTTGCTGCTGTGGAGGATGAGCATTCTGGTACTGAACTTGTTGTCTGCCTTGCTGCTGCTGCTACTGCTGAGGTGGTCTTGCCTGATTCTGAGCTGGTGCCTGATTCTGAGGGGCAGCTTGTCTTTCCTGCTGGTTCGTATTGCCTTGATTCTGCAATTGTTGGCAATCTCGAATGGCATGGTCCATAGCCCCACACCTAAAGCAAGTGCCCGTGGCATTATGACATTATGCAGTCTCATGATTTTTACCACAGTGTGCACATGCACCTTGCCTTGGAGGGTTTTGATCTTGTCGTGGCTTCTTGTTCTGTCGCCTTTGGTTTTGTTAGTGGTACTGTTGCTTTCTGTCCTGAATGATTTGGTTGTTGATATCTTCGAACTTTTATGCCCTTTTGACAGCTTCATCGAAGGTGGCGGGTGGAACTACCCCAGTAGCATCCCTCATTATGATGGGGTTCAGAGCTTCCAAGAATTTTGTGATCTTCTTCTGTTCGGTGTCAATCAGCTCCCTAGCGTATCTAGCTAGCCTTTCAAACTTCGTGACATATTCAAGGACTGTCATGTTGCCCTACTTAAGCTGCTGAAATTCTATAGCTTTAATCTTTGATATGCGAAGGGACGTATTTGTTAGTAAATTAGGTCTTGAAGGTTTCCCATGCAGTCTTATCCACCATTGTCTGATACTGTTCTTTAACCGTTTGCCACCATGTGTTAGCTTACCCGAAAAATAAGGAAGCTGTGAGATTGATTTTCTGTATGCCGGTACATGTGAATACATCAAAGATCTTCTTTGTGTTTACCTACCAATCATCTGCAGCCAATGGGTCTTCTTGACCTGAAAACTCCTTGGGTCCTCTTTTCTTGAACCTCTCAAACAATATATTAGGGTCATGATCCCTAATGTTGATGATAATGTTCAGGCCCAAAGGTTCCCTAGGCTGGGGTTGAGGCTGGGGCCTGTTCTACAGAACTTCTAATAACTGTCTCTGTACTTGGGACATTTCCTCATCCTTCTTAGTTAGTTGTTCCCGAAATCTAGCTTGGTTCTCATTGGCTTCTCTCTATAGTCTAGCTTGATTTTCGTTTGCCTGTCTCTGTTGCTCTAGCATGGCATGCATAAGTTCCTGAAATTGTGTTGCTGTGGGTGGGTCATTGTTGTTGCTTCCGAAAGCATTCTGATTTGGAGCTTTTCTTGGAGGCATGATGCTATAAAACAAAATGTTAGTACATAATAACAAGGTTTGGGTTTGGTTTCTAGGTCCATACTAACAATCTAACGAACTCACGGATCCTCGCCACGTCCCTAAGAGTTTCTAGTTCCTTTTAAATGCCTGAAACATGTCCCGCTCTCATACTAGTCCTGTCGCGACCCCGAACTGAGACCCGAGACCGCGACCTTTGGTGCGTGATGTAATTATCCCACAGGTTTCCGCGGTGAGGATTCACAAAAACAAACATGGAACTATCTTACACGAACAATGGTTTCGGAAGCGTGCAAGTAATCTCAATCACATCTTATCAATATAAATCAAATGATTCAAAGATGCATAAGTTAAATAGTTCAAGGGACATAACATTCAGAGGGAGAAAATATAACATAGCATAACCATAATTTGAATTCCAAGTTTCAAGATGGCAAAAGTAAGTTAACTTCAAGTTTATATTCCCCAAATTAGAAAAGGGCCAACAAAGGCCATACAACCCAAAATAACAAAACCATTCCCAACCAAATGTTTTGTAACTCAAGACCCCACCCGACGTCTAAAGGACGTCGTCGAGTTGCCACTCACGGGCTGGGGGTGGCTCAAAAGAAGTTGTATGGCCTTAGGACCTTAGGAAGTAGATCTATACCTTAGGACCTTGGTAGTGCTCTAATGGAGAAGTTGATTTCTTTCCTTGAGAAATTCTTTCGCAAATCAAATCAGAATCTCCAAGACCTGTTAGCCTTCCACGCTATGACCCGAACCGATCTCTTTCCTCAAAGAAGAGGGTGGGATCTCCAAGAGAAAAACCAACTAGAACTTCTAGGGAAAAACCCGGAAGAGGAACTAAAAGAGAGAGAAGAGGAGAGTAGTGCAACTCTTGCACTTAGGGGGGGCTGGGCGTGAATCCCTAGGAGGAAAGCAAGCATGGACGTCCAAGCCTCTATTCCCCTCTATTTATAGCTCTAAGCAACCTCTTCTTTGTTTATTAATAGAAGTCCCACTTCCATAATAATTAGTAACTTACTCTTCCTACTATTACCACTATTAGAAGTCTCACTTCAAATAAAAATAGCAACTTTCCAATTCCCTTCCTTTTGAGTACAAATAGAATTAGTAATGATCCAATCTTGGGCTAGCGTGGAGACCACTAGGGATTCTATAGAAAGCTGGCTCCAACTGGGACATCGCGACCCCACATCTCATGTGCAATCCGGGCCACAGTTAATTGCAAATAACTCCACTAAATAAATGCAATTGAACTCCAGTCTTAGAAGTAAATTACATGAAGACCCTAAACTTTCCTATCACCACAAGTAGGCCCCTCCATCAATATCCATGGATCAATTGGATAAACTGTCCCACCAATTTAGATCCATATTTTATTATCCTTGAGACCCAATTAATCACAATGATCATTAGTTCCATCCAATTAACACTTCATTGAGATGGGTGTACACTTACCAATGATAAATCCATTAATTGGCACAGGGGGATAATTAGTGTAAGACCCTGTCTCGAGAGTTTCTTTTTAGTGCTAATTAAGACGTGCCTTAGTTATAAGTGAGATTAGTAGAATTTGGTTAAATCTGGATTAGAATAGTTTTTATAGCTTTGAATTATGTTGGGAACTCTTTTAATTTAGTGGGGCCCTTTGGGGGTTCCTTTATTGGGTTTTGCGTGGTTTTGGAATTTATTTAATAATTCTGGAAATCTGTAATTTGCTTCGTTTAATGTATTTTATTATTCCCGACAACTTTTGTATTTGCTCCGTTCTCGTTCGAGACCTCTAAACCCTACTTTGCTAATGATAGGGGTAAAACAGTCTTTTTACACAAAATCAGGACACTATTTTCAATGTCTCCGAAACTCGTAAAATATATACTTTTTGGAAAGTAGAAATTTCAACGATCAGTTCTTCCTTCAGTGAATCCCCGTCCGGGCCCAGATCCCGGTCCGGGGTCGCGACAATCCCATCGCAAGCAATAGTGTACACACCGGGCCACTAGGAAACGGTACTCCGGATCCAAACATGCAGAATCAGTTTCAACAGATGATGCAAGCCATGCTTGACCAGCAACGTCAAGCCAATGAAAATCAAGCCAGATTGCAAGAGCAAATGGCTAGGAAGGATGAAGAGCATGCTAGGGAGATGATTATGATGCAGAGGCAGTTATTAGAAGTGTTAGAAAGGAGGCCTGAACCGGCACCAGCGCAACCTCTCGGCCCTCAAATAGTCATTAACAATAGGGAACATGACCCCAATGCATTGTTTGAAAGGTTTAGGAAGAGGGGTCCTAAGGAGTTCACTGGGCATGAGGATCCATTAGCTGCAGACGACTGGTTAGAGCATACGGAGAACATCTTTGAGATATTTAGATGTACAGGTAGGCAAACAAGTTGTGTGTAGGAAGTATTATCCTAGATGTGCTATTAAGATAGGAGATGTGGTGTTACCGACGAATCTCATTTTGTTGGAGATGTACGACTTTGATATCATCCTAGGGTTGGATTGGTTAGCAGGATACCATGCTATTATGGATTGTTTCCATAAGACCCTCACTTTTAAATTAGAGGAGACACCAGTGGGAGTGCTATTTCAAGGAGAGAGGAGGAATCCTTGTCCAAGGTTTATTTCAGCATTGAAGGCTGATAGACTTGTGAGAAATGGATGTGAAGGCTATTTAGCGTTTATCACGGAGGATAAATGGTCCCAAGGGGTGGAGGAGCTCCCAATTGTTTGTGAATTTCTAAATATTTTTCCTGAAGAGATCCCAGGATTACCACCTGTAAGAGAAATTGACGTCACCATCGAGTTATTACCGGGGACCGCTCCGATATCTATTGCACCATACAGAATGGCTCCAGCTGAATTAGGAGAGTTGAAGATTCAGTTGCAAGAATTGTTGAATAAAGGTTTTATTAGACCGAGTGCCTCACCTTGGGGAGCTCCAATTTTATTCGTCAAGAAGAAAGATGGTTCCATGAGAATGTGTATTGACTACCGGAAATTGAACCAAGCTACCATTAAGAACAAGTATCCATTGCCAAGGATAGATGAATTGTTTGACCAATTGCAAGGTGCTGCTTACTTTTCGAAGATCGATCTAAGATCCGGTTACCATCAACTGAGAGTTAGAGATTTAGATGTATCGAAGACGGTGTTCTGGACGAGATACAGACACTATGAGTTTCTAGTGATGCCATTTGGACTGACGAATGCACCGGCAATATTCATGGCCTTGATGAACAAAATATTCGCTGAGTACTTAGACCAATTTACAGTGGTGTTTATTGATGACATTTTGGTGTACTCTAAGTCTAGAGAGGAGCACGAGGAGCATTTGAGGATAGCATTGCAACTTCTAAGAGACAACCAATGGTATGCAAAGCTCACCAAGTGCGAATTTTGGCTTGAAGAAGTCGCATTTTTAGGTCATATCATTTCCAAAGAAGGATTATCAATGGACCCAGCCAAGATAGATGCAGTTGTGAAGTGGGAAAGGCCGAAAAATGCGTCAGAAATTAGAAGTTTTCTTGGATTGGTGGGTTACTATCGAAGATTTGTGCAGGGATTTTCTTCGATCGCAGCTTCATTGACATAGTTGACCAAGAAGAATGCACCTTATGTGTGGACAGACCAATGTGAGGCCAGCTTCCAAGAGTTGAAAAAGAGATTGACTTCAGCACCCGTCCTCACTTTACCATCCTAGAGCGGTGGTTACACCATTTTTACAGATGCTTCGAATATAGAACTTGGTTGTGTGTTGATGCAAGATGGAAAAGTCGTTGCTTATGGATCCCGTCAGTTGAAGGACCACGAGAAGAACTATGCAACGCATGACCCTGAATTAGCAGCGGTTGTTTTTGCACTAAAGATGTGGAGACATTACCTCTACGGAGAGAAATTCGAAGTCCACTCCGATCACTGCAGCATACAGTATTTGTTCTCTCAGAAGGAGTTGAATATGAGACAAAGAAGATGGATGGAATATATTAAAGATTATGATTTTCCGATCAAGTATCACCCGGGAAAGGTAAATGTAGTAGCCGATGCTTTGAGTAGGAAGTCAGCAAGTGTGGCAAGCCTAAGAGTTACTTGCTTCTTTCAGCAATTTGAAGAGTTGGGGGTAGATTTTCAGCCCCTAAGCGAGGGAGTGATGTTAGCCAACATGTCTGTGTCTGAACCCTCGTTCATTCGGAAGATCAAGGATGACCAATTGCAAGATCCAAAGTTGGCCAAGATTTCAGAGCATATAGCAGAACGTCCTGATTTTCGTATTGTGGATGGAATCTTATACTATCGTGATCGTCTATGCGTGCCCAATATTGAAGATTTGAAGAATGACATTATGACAGAGGCGCACAATACGAAGTACTCTATGCATCCGGGTAGCACGAAGATGTATCATAACTTGAAGGGCATATTTTGGTGGAACAACATGAAGAGGGAAATAGCAGCTTTCGTTTCCCGATGTATGACGTGTTAGTTGGTGAAGGCAGAGTATCAGAGACCTCCAGGATTGTTGCAGCCATTAGAGATCCCGGAATGGAAGTGGGAACATATCACCATGAATTTCATCTCAGGATTGCCAAGAACCAGAAAAGGGAATAACACCATATGGGTCATTGTCGACCGTCTTACCAAATCAGCTCACTTTATTCCCATGAAGACCGGAGAGAAAATGCATATGTTACCTCTCGCGGAGTTGTTTGTCAACGAGATTGTCAGCCGTCATGGGCAGCCAATCTCCATTACTTCGGACAGAGATAGCAGATTCGTCTCGAGATTCTGGAAGACTTTGCACGAGCCTATGGGAACGAAGCTTCAGTTCAGCACAGCGTATCGCCCTCAAACAGATGGTCAGTCAGAGAGAACAATTCAGACCATTGAGGATATGCTTCGAGCGTGTGTACTGGATTTCAAGACTCAATGGGATGAGACCCTACCGCTTTGCGAGTTCGCCTACAACAACAGTTATCATTCGAGCATTGGGATGGCGCCTTTTGAGGCATTGTATGGTAGGAGGTGTAGGACTCCAGTCTGTTGGGAAGAGGCAGGTGTTCACAGTTTCCATGGACTAACTATAGTGAGTGAGATCAGTGACAAAGTCAAATTGATCCAAGAACATCTGAAGGTAGCCCGGAGTAGGCAGAAGAGTTATGCAGACTCTCACCGAAGAGATTTGCATTTCAAAGAAGGACGTAAGGTATTCTTGAAGGTGTCCCCTCCTAGAGGAACTTTGAGATTCGGGCAGAAAGGAAAATTATCTCAGAGATACATTGGACCCTATGATATCGTGAGCAAGATTGGTGACGTGGCTTATAGATTAGCCTTACCACCTAAGCTTTCCGGCGTACACAATGTGTTCCATGTGTCTATGTTGAAGAAGTACGTCCCCGATCCGTTGCATGTACTCCGTCATGAACCGTTGGAGATCAGAGAAGATGCCACCTATGCCGAGAAGCCTATTCAGATCATCGATACGAAAGAATAAGAACTAAGGACAAGGACTATTCAATGGGTGAAAGTGCTTTGGGAGAATCAAGGACCGGAAGAGGCAACGTGGGAATTACGGGATCAAGTTCAGAAGAAATATCCGCATCTACTACCCGAGGTTAGTTATTTTATTTCATTTGGTGGACCAAATGCCTAAGGGGTGGAGGATGTAAGACCCTGCCCCGAGAGTTTCTTTTTAGTGCTAATTAAGACGTGCCTTAGTTATAAGTGAGATTAGTAGAATTTGGTTAAATCTGGATTAGACTAGTTTTTATAGCTTTGAATTATTTTGGGAACTCTTTTGATTTAGTGGGGCCCTTTGGGGGTTCCTTTATTGGGTTTTGCGTGGTTTTGAAATTTATTTAACAATTCTGGAAATCTGTAATTTGCTTCGTTTAATGTATTTTATTATTCCCGACAACTTTTGTATTTGCTCCGTTCTCGTTCGAGACCTCTAAACTCTACTTCGCTAATGATAGGGGTAAAACAGTCTTTTTACACAAAATCTAGACACTATTTTCAATGTCTTCGAAACTCGTAAAATATATACTTTTTGGAAAGTAGAAATTTTGACGATCAATTCTTCCTTCTCAGTCGAATCCGTCCGAGGCCCATAGAGTGATGCTTTTAGCCTTAAAAGTTGAGTAAGTTGTGGGACCCATGGCCATTGTCTATATAAAGAAAAGTCTTCTTCCTTCTCCCTTTTCTTGCAACTCTCATTGAGAAAAGAGAGGTTCCAGCCCTAGGGTTTTTCTACCTTGTTTTTTGCTTCTTCATCTCTCAATCACTCTAAAACTCTTGCTAAAGAAGAAATTGAGGTTGCAATCTTCTTCCTCTCCCTCTAGGCTCTCTATTAGTATCATTTTCAAAAGAAGACTTCCATTCCAAGACCTACTTTGAGCAACTTCTTGTCATTTGGAGGTCTTCCATATAAGCTTTCCTTTCCATCTCTTAGATGTGTATTCTTATAGCCCTAGAGAAGCTCCATCTCCATTGTTGGAAGCTTTCTCTTCCTATTCCTTGTTTTACCATTTTTAGGGCTTGATATGTATGCTATTTTGGGGGTTTTGTGTAGATTGTGGATTTTGAGCTAGTGTGTGTGCTTAGAGCTTAACTAGCTTATTTGAAGACCAAGGTAAGTGAATGAATGTATTTGATTTGAATGAGTTCGATTTGAATGAGTTCTTGTTTTATTGAAAATGTGGATTTTACTATTCATCTTCCTCTAGTCTCCTATGTTTCATAATGCCTTTGGAAATGTAATTATTGATAAGATTTCCTTTCAATTAATTTTATGAGAATGTATGCATTCATTCATTAAAGCTTATTTTGGCCATTATGAACTTCTTAAATGATATTTGTACTTGCATTGAATGGGGTTTGTATTGGAAGGAGAATTAATGCCTTGACGGAGGGATGGTTGGAGGATAGGATTGATGTTGAATGGAAGGGAATAGACCCATTTCATGTCAGGAAATGGATGAAGTCGAAGTGGAATGGTTTGGGAAAGAAAGAGCTTAAATCTGCACCTGATGTGTAGTTCCCGCAGCTGGGCGGTCAGCAAGCGGTCACCTTGGCGGCCAGCCGACAGGTGACCGGCGGCTAGCCGACCCAGATTCAGTTACAAACACAGAATGTTGTATTATGACAGGCGAACCGCGGTTAGCCTCGCAGTCAGACAGCGGCTAATCGCCACCCAAAAGCCCTGTGACCTCCAGGTAGCCGAAATACGCGGTCAGAAACACAGAATGTTGTATTTTAGCAGGGTGAACCGCGGTCAGCCAGCGGCTAACCGCCGAACACCTCAGCGGCTAACCGACAGGTGACCGAATTTCACCCAGAATTCCTGAGTCTTTTCTATTCATTTCAGATATGGTATTTTAAGGTTTGGATGGGTTGTTCTGATGCCCTACGACCTTGGAAAGACCCAGGGGATGACATAAGGAGATCGACTTAAAAAGAAACTCCATTTCGGAAATGTATTGGGAATTTTGGATTCATCAACTTGCATAAGGAAACTTGGTTTGTCCTCTATCATTCGAGTACCATACTAAGGGCAATAATAGACATACAAGATCTTTATACATGTTGTCTGAATATGGATGCCCCAATATATAGTCCCTAACGGTATATGGATTCATTGCATTGTTTTACTCAGATTATATGTATCCTTACCTGATACTACTGGTTTTATCTCAAACTCTTATTTATGCACCCGCCATGTCCTGCCAGCCCCGCTTATGCATGAAAAGATAATGATATGAAATGTGTGCTTATGAGCACCTTGCCCCGCCTGCCCGAGTGTTTTACATCGATATAGTTTTGTACATGTTTTGATTTCTCATGTAACCTATGAGTCGGCACCACTAAGCTTGGACATCCTTGTCAGTCTGATCAACTGACTTGGGCCTCCCCCTTGTGCTCCCACCAGTTGCAACTTGGATCCTGTCCTGCCCCGTTACCCGGTTCCGCGGCCGTGGTCTTGCCTAGCTATATGTATATGCATATAATGTTGGTTCTCGTCACTTCGTGTGCTCGAGCCCAACGCACTGAATGTGCTCTCATCACATTAGTGATAGAGAGGATTTAGCTTTAGTGTGGTTGCCATCTAGTCAGTTCCTGTACCTTGAATATCCTACATGATTTATATTGCATCTGTACTTTAAATGAACCATCCATCCTGTTTTAAGATAGTTATTGTTTTAATAAGATTTCGTTATGTTTAAGATGTGCTTTGATTTCTTCCTTGGTATTATCTATTCATCCACCTACCAGACCGTCGTGTCTGACTCATTTTTGCGGTACTCAGGTCCAGCCCCCGTTATTGCCTTCAAGGAGGAGCCAGAGGAGGTGGTCGGCGAACCGCAGCGATTAGTAGAGTGGCAAGCCGACAATGTCATTTAGACATTCGGTTTAGCTTTGAGTTGCGTAACATTTTGGGGAGATTATAGATTGATACATGATTTATACTTTTGGTTGTACTGGCTTTTGTTGGCCATTATTTTTTTGGGGAATGTTAATTTAAATTGATCTTTTGTTTAAACTCTAACTTCATATTTTGGGAATGCTAATGAGATCATTGCTCACTCTGACATCATGTCATACTTATGTATTATCAGTCTTATATGATGATGATGGATCAAGAATTTGATTTGTTACACGCTTCCGCACCAATGTAAATGTTCTATGAGTGTGTGTGAGATCCTCACCGCGGAAACCTGTGGGAAATTAAGTGAATGTATGATCATTGTTAAGGGTAGTTTATTACCCCATCCACCTCGTCGCGGGCTCGGATCCTGGTCCAGGGTTGCGACAATTAGGATAGATTCCATCTTGACCATCAAATGTTCCCATAGCTCTACTACCACGTACCTAAATCACCGAGGTGTTGACCTACAATTGGCCTCACTCATTGGTGACTCAAAGCAAATGAATAGATAGAAACTTGAGTTCATTAATGTATCAGGATTGAGAGCCTATTGCTAGGGAATTATGAGAGCAGACCTTAAAGTAAAGACAGTGTTTATAAGGTGCTTCTCATGGTCCTTTAATACATCCAATGTACCAGCACTATGATCCGGAATCTTACATTCTGATGATCGAAACAAATCACACTATCTTATAGTAGTCAAAGTATTGCAACCTTGTCAGATGCGATGTTCGGTCTCATCACTGGTTGTGATGATATTTAAGTATAAGATTTACTATACATGTCTCCCGTATATGGATCTCATCTATACACGTGTATTGCATTTAGTATACTTATGAACTCCCAGTTCATCTCATGAACCATTATGTCAGTCGTATTGGTCATGTGTAAACAAGTAATAAAAGACCATTCATCTCATGAAAGGAAAGCATGAATATATTGATAAATAAAGAAATTAAGCAATTTATTTCATCAAATTTAATGGATTGAGACCATAAAACTAAGAGCTGACGCTTCCTCTGAGCATCCTTGATGAGCTTGTTGTTGATGTCTTCAAATTTATAAGCTCTCTTAACCGCTTCTTGGAAGGTAGCTGGTAGTACCACACAGGTAGCATGCCTCTATAATGTGATTGAGTCCCTCTAGGAACTTGATAATCTTTTTCTCCTCGGTATTGATGAGCTTTGGTGCATACCAGGACAGTCTCTCGAACTTCATGACATACTGTAGGATTGTCATGTTCAATTGTTTGAGTAACTGAAACTCTACTGTCATCTGCCTCCTGATGTGGGCTGGCACATATTTCTCTGTGAACTGTTCCTTGAAGGTAGTCCACGCGGTGTAATTTGCAATGTTCTGATAACCATCCTTGAGTGTCTTCCACCATATATATGCTAAGCAGGTAAACATGGAGGCTACTAGGTGGACTTGCTATCTACCCGTGCATCTGAAAAGATCGAAAATGTTCTCCGTGTGAGCTATCCAATCATCTGTTGTCAAAGGATTTCCTTCCCTGCGAGTTCTTTGGGGCCTCTCTTCTGGAAGCGTTCAAATAGTACATTCGGATCTTTGTCATGGTTATTGATGACAATCTGAGGACCCATATGTTGTGGTGGCACAGGTTTTGGCTTTCTACCCAATACTTCTAGCAATTGCCGCTGTACTTGAGCTAACTCTTTGACTTTCTTGGCCATCTGTTCTTGCAATCAGGCCTAAGTCTCATTAGCTTTCCTCTATTGCTCCATCATCATCTCATTAGTTTTCTGTTACTGTTCCATCATCCTTTGTATGAAATCCTGAAATTGGTTATCGCCAGATGGACTTGCATTACGAGCAATGCTGTTGGAAGGATTTGCATTGGTGTAATAGCTGCGTGGAGGCATTTTGATGCAAAACCATTTGTTAGTACAATAAAATACGTCAAAGAAAACGTACCCACAATCCCCACGCGATACTAACTAACAAAAATTCTACCAAACCCTTTTCAGGTCCCTATGTTTCTAATGTCTTTTAATTACCTGACATATTTCTCACTCAGATACCAACACCTGTCCAGCAACAGGCTCCGCAGCAACAATATAGACCTCCACAACAGCATCAAGCTCGTCAGCAAGGACAGAATCAGAATCAGCGTCCTCCTCAGCAGAATAGGAATGCACAGCAAGGAAGGCAACAACAAGCTCAGAACAGGCCTCAGCAGCGAGGACAAGTGTATGCAATTAACCAAGCTGATGCAGAGGCGGCAGATAACGTGGTGGAAGGTACACTCCTAGTTTGTGGATTCGAAGCTAAGATTTTGTTTGACCCTGGCTCTACGCACTCCTTCTTGTCTCCAAAATTTTCTAAGTTGATTGATATGCCTGCTAGAGAACTTGAGTATGTGTTGACAGTATCCACCCCCGTAGGCAAACAAGTCGTGTGCAGGAAGTATTATCCTAGTTGTGCTATTAAGATAGGAGATGTGGTGTTACCGGCGAATCTCATTTTGTTGGAGATGTTTGATTTCGATGTTATTCTAGGAATGGATTGGTTAGCAGGGTACCATGCTACGATGGACTGTTTCCATAAGACCCTCACGTTCAAATTAGAGGAGACCCCAGCAGGCGTATTGTTCCATGGGGAGAAGAGGAATTCTTGTCCAAGATTTGTCTCGGCATTGAAGGCTGATAGACTAGTGAGAAGTGGATGTGAATGCTATTTAGCGTTTATCACGGAGGATAAACGGTCCCAAGGGGTGGAGGAGATCCCAATTGTTTGCGAATTCCCAGACATTTTTCCAGAAGAAATCCCAGGTTTACCACCTGTTAGAGAGATTGACTTCACCATCGAGTTGTTACCAGGGACCGCTCCGATGTCTATTGCACCATACAGAATGGCTCCAGCGGAATTAGGAGAGTTGAAGATTCAGTTGCAAGAATTGTTGGACAAGGGTTTTATTAGACCGAGCGTTTCACCTTGGGGAGCTCCAGTTTTATTCGTTAAGAAGAAGGACGGTTCCATGAGAATGTGTATTGATTACCGGAAATTGAACCAAGCTACCATCAAGAACAAGTATCCGTTGCCAAGGATAGATGAATTGTTTGACCAATTGCAAGGTGCTACTTACTTTTCGAAGATCGATCTAAGATCCGGTTATCATCAGCTGAGAGTTAGAGATTCAGATGTATCGAAGACGGCGTTCCGGACGAGATATGGACACTATGAGTTTCTAGTGATGCCATTTGGATTGACGAATGCACCGGCAGTATTCATGGCTTTGATGAACAAAATATTCGCTGAGTACTTAGACCAATTCACAGTGGTGTTTATTGATGACATTTTGGTGTACTCGAAGTCTAGAGAAGAACATGAAGAGCATTTGAGGATAGCATTGCAACTTCTAAGAGATAACCAATTGTATGCGAAGCTCACTAAGTGCGATTTTTGGCTTGAAGAAGTCGCATTTTTAGGTCATATCATTTCCAAAGAAGGATTATCAGTGGACCCAGCCAAGATAGATGCAGTTGTGAAGTGGGAAAGACCGAAGAACGCGTCAGAAATCAGGAGTTTTCTTGGATTGGCGGGTTACTATCGAAGATTTGTGCAAGGATTTTCGTCGATTGCGGCTTCATTGACAAAGTTGACCAAGAAGAATGCACCTTATGTGTGGACAGACCAATGTGAGACCAGCTTCCAAGAGTTGAAGAAGAGATTAACATCAGCACCCGTCCTCACTTTACCATCCGGGAGCGGCAGTTACACCATCTTTACAGATGCTTCGAATATAGGACTCGGTTGTGTGTTGATGCAAGATAGAAAAGTCGTTGCGTATGGATCCCGGCAGTTGAAGGACCATGAGAAGAACTATGCAACGCATGACCTGGAGTTAGCAGCAGTCGTTTTTGCGCTAAAGATGTGGAGACATTACCTCTACGGAGAGAAATTCGAAGTCCACTCCGATCACCGCAGTTTACAGTATTTGTTCTCTCAGAAGGAGTTGAATATGAGACAAAGAAGATGGATGGAATATATCAAAGATTACGATTTTCCGATCAAGTACCACCCGGGAAAGGCAAATGTAGTAGCCGATGCCTTGAGTAGGAAGTCAGCTAGTGTGACAAGCCTAAGAGTTACGTGCTTCTTTCAGCAATTTGAAGAGTTGGGGGTAGATTTCCAGCCCCTAAGCGAGGGAGTGATGTTAGCCAACATGTCAGTGTCTGAACCCTCGTTCATTCGGAAGATCAAGGAAGACCAATTGCAAGATCCAGAGTTGGCCAAGATTTCAGAGCATATAGCAGAACGTCCTGATTTCCGTATTGTGGATGGAGTCTTATTCTATCGTGATCGTCTATGCGTGCCCAATATTGAAGATTTGAAGAACGACATTATGGCAGAGGCGCACAGTACGAAATACTCTATGCATCCGGGTAGCACGAAGATGTATCAGAACCTGAAAGGCAGATTTTGGTGGAACAACATGAAGAGGGAAATAGCAGCTTTCGTTTCTCGATGTATGACGTGTCAGTTGGTGAAGGCAGAGCATCAGAGACCTCCAGGGTTATTGCAGCCATTAGAGATCCCAGAATGGAAGTGGGAACATATCACCATGGATTTCATCTCGGGATTGCCAAGGACCAAAAAAGGGAACAACTCCATATGGGTCATTGTGGACCGTCTTACCAAGTCAGCTCATTTCATTCCTATGAAGACCGGAGAGAAAATGCATATGCTACCTCTCGCAGAGTTGTTTGTCAACGAGATTGTCAGCCGTCATGGGCAGCCAGTCTCCATTACTTCGGACAGAGATAGCAGATTCGTCTCGAGATTCTGGAAGACTTTGCATGAGTCTATGGGAACGAAGCTTCAGTTCAGCACAGCGTATCACCCACAAACAGATGGTCAGTCGGAAAGAACAATTCAGACCCTTGAAGATATGCTACGAGCGTGTGTACTAGATTTCAAGACTCAATGGGATGAGACCCTACCGCTTTGCGAATTCGCCTACAACAACAGTTATCATTCGAGCATCGGGATGGCGCCTTTTGAGGCATTGTATGGTAGGAGGTGTAGAACTCCAGTTTGTTGGGAAGAAGTAGGTATTCGCAGTTTTCATGGACAGAACTGTTCCCATACAAAATGGACGGAACAAAACTGTAAGACCCCGCCCCGAGAGTTTCCGATTAGTGTTAATTAAGACGTGTTTTAGTTATAAGTGAGATTAGTGGAAATTGGTTAAATTGGATTAGAATAGCTTTTTCATAGCTTTGGATATTTTGGGAACCTTTTTGATCTAGTGGGGGCCCTTTGGGGGTTCCTTTTTATTGTGTCTTGATTAGTTTTGGGGATTTAGTTGTAATTCTGGAAATCGGTAATTTGCTCCGTTTAATGTATTTTATGATTCCCGACAACTTTCGTATTTGTTTCGTTTCCATTCGAGACCTCTAAACCCTACTTTGCCATTGATAGGGGTAAAACAGTCTTTTTGTACCAAATCTGGACACTATTTTCAATGTCGCCAAAACTCGTAAAATATATACTTTTTGGAAAGTAGAAATTCCGACGATCAATTCTTCCTTCTTCGTCGAACCCGTCCGAAGCCCGTAGAATGATGTTCTAGCCCATTTTGGACCTTTAAGTTGTGGGACCCATTGCCTTAGCTATATAAGGGGAAGTCTTCTTCTTCCCCCTCTTCTTGCAATTTCTTGAGAAAGAGGAGTCCCAGCCCAGCCTAGGTTTTTCTCCATTGCTTCTTGCTTCCTCTTCTCTCAATCTCTCCCAATCTCTTGCTAAAGGCTAAGTGGATGCTACAATCTTCTTCCCCTCCATGAGAGCTCCTTCTTGGTACCATTTTTAGAGAGAAACCACCATTCAAGGACCCTCTTTGAACAAGCCTTGTGTATTTGAAGAACTTCCATGTAAGCTCTTCTTCTTATCTTTTAAATTTGGAATATTCTAGTCTTGAGGATGCTTCATTTCCATTATTGGAAGTTATCCCTTCCTATTTCATAGTTTTGCCATTTTAGGGCTTGTAATGAAGGTATTTTTGGGGATTTTGTGTGTAGATTATAGATTTGAGCTTGATAGTGGATTAGAGCTTGATTAGCATTCTTGGAGACCAAGGCAAGTGGATGAATAGATTCAATTTGGATAAGTTCTTACTTTGTCAAAAATGTAGATTTTTACTATTTATATGTCATTTGATTTATCATGATTCCATAATGATTAGAAATGTATTTATTGACATGGTTTTTCTCTTAGTTAGCTTTATGATAATAAATGCATTCCTCATCAAAGTTTATTTTGAGTCATTATAGGCTTATTAAATGGTATTGTACTTGCATTAAATGAAATTTGGATTGGTAGGTGAGTTAATGCATTGGTGGAATGGTGGTTGGTGGGGAAGAAGTAAATGTTAAATGGTAGGGAATGGATCTATTTCATGTTAGGAAAGGGTTGGAGATGATGAGAAATAGTTTGGGTGAGAAATGACTGAAATCTGCACCTGATGTGAAGTTCCCGCGGCTGGGCGGTCAGCGGGCGGTCACCTCGGCGGCTAGCCGACAGGTGACCGGCGGCTAGCCGACCCAGATGCGGTTAGAAACACAGAATGCTGCATTTTGACAGGCGAACCGCGGTCAGCCGCGCGGTCAGCTCGCGGCTAACCGCCAATCTGAAACCCAGTGACCGCTAGGTAGCCGTGATGCGCGGTTAGAAACACAGAATGCTACTTTTTAGCAGGGTGAACCGCCGTCAGCCCCGCGGTCAGCCCGCGGCTAACCGCCGATCACCTCGGCGGCTAACCGCCAGCCGACCGACAGGTGACCGAGTTTAACCCAGAATTCCTGAGTCTTTTCTATTGGTTTCAGTTATGGTATTTAAAGGTTTGGATGGGTTGTTCTGATGCCCTACCACCTTGGAAAGACCCAGGGGATGACATAAGGAGATTGACATAGAAAGAAACATCATTTCGGAAAAGGTATTGGGACTTTTAGATTCATCAATGTGCATAAGGAAACTTAGTATGTCCTCTATCATTCGAGTACCATACTAAGGGTAATTTAGACATACAAGATCCTTATACATGTCGTTTGAATATGGATGCCCCAATACATAGTCCCTAATGATATAAGGACTCATTGCATTGTTTTATTCAGTTTATATGTATAATTACCCGATCCTACTGGTTTTATTTCAAAGTCTGATTTATACACCGGATATGTCCCGCCAGCCCGTTTATGCATGAACTGTTAATGATATGAAATGTGTGCCTTCGAGCACCATGCCCCGCCTGCCCGTATGTTTTATATTGATATAGTTTTGTATATGTTTTGATTTATCATGTAACCTATGAGTCGGCACCACTAAGCTTGGACATCCTTGTCAGTCTGATCAACTGACTTGGGTCTCCCCCTGTGCTCCCGCCAGTTGCAACTTGGATCCCGTACTGTCCCGTTACCCGGTTCCGCGGCCGTGGTCTTGCCTAGCTATATGTATATGAATATGTATATGTTTATAATGTTGGTTCTCGTCACTTCGTGTGCTCGAGCCCAACGCACTGAATGTGCTCTCATCACCTTAGTGATGGAGAGGATTTAGCTTTAGTGTGGTTGCCATCTAGACAGTTCCTGTACCTTGGACACCCCGCATGATTTATATTGCATCTGTACTTTAAATGAACTATATACCCTGTTTTAAGACAGTTATTGTTTTAACAAGATTTCATCATGTTTAGAAAGTGTTTTGATTTCTTTCATGGTATATCTATTCACCCACCTGCCAGACCGTCGTGTCTGACCCATTTTTTTGTGGTACTCAGGTCTAGCACCCGTCCTTGCCCTTGAGGAGGAGCCAGAGGAGGCGGTCGGTGAACCGCAACGTCTAGTAGAATGGTAAGCTGACAATGTCATGTAGACATTGGGTCTAGCTTTGAGTTACGAACATTTTGGGAGATTGTAGACTGATTACTGATTTTATACTTTTGGTTGTACTGGCCTTTGTTGGCCATTATTTTTGGGGAATGTAATTTAACTTGATCTTTTGTTTTAACTTTAACTTAATATTCTGGGAATGCTAATGAGATCATTGCTCACTCTGACATCATGTCATACATGTGTATCATTTGTCTTATTTGATAAGTATGGATTAAGAGATTGATTTGCTACACGCTTCCGCACCTATCTAAATGTTCTATGAGTGTATGAGGAATCCTCACCGCGGAAACCTGTGGGAAATTAAAGAAACGTATAATCATTACATCATCAAGGGTGTGGTTCATCATCATTATCAACACCACACCCAGTTCGCGGTCCCGGGTCCCTCGGTCCGGGGTCGCGACAAAAACCATTGCCATGAAAAATGGCCGGTGCAGAAACCGTTACCATAGGAGATGGCCGAAACAGACAGAAACCATCGCCATGGCCGGAGCAAACAGACAGAGGGTCCAAACTGCAGTTGGCAAAGTATTTGAGAATCCTAAGCCGGGTGATCAATCCGACAAAGTGACCCAAGCTTAGTGGTGCCGATTAAATCCAAAACAATATGATCGAACCAACGAAATACTTTTCAATCGATAAAAAGGCCACTCTTGGAAAAGGACAAACAAATCATACGAACAAATCAAATGAGTAGTTTATTGATTATCCTAAACGTGGTGAACCACTCAAATCCATACACCATACATATACTAAGATGACACCATTTGACCCACGTGTATTTGAAACTAGAATGTCAAATTTTCTATAAATAATTTGGTGCCCTGAAGGTAAATGACATTCCAAGTTCCAAGTACACATTATCAAGATGAAGACTCTTAGGATATTATGGGTTTTCAATTCCAACGAAAACCCACAAAATAGGCAAATTTTGAGATTTGGTCAACTCTCGGTCACCTATTAGTTAGCCAAGGTAGGGCATGTCGGCTAGCCGACAGCTGACCAACGGCTTACAGTCAGGTCCTAAGTCAGGGAAAAATCGCATTCTGGAAATGGAACCGAAACGAGGTTTGGTCACCTCTCGATTGGCCATTGGTTACCTGTCAGTTAACAGAAGGCTGATCGAAGGACCTCCTGACGAAAAGCACTACTCTGGATTCGCGACCGAGTTGAGGTCGGTCACCTATTGCTCAACCGAACTGGCGTTCGGTCGCCCATTCGGTTAGCCGACACCTGACCGCCTTCTTGCGACCAGCTTCATTTCAAGTTAGATTTCTGATTCTTTTCTTCCTCCCTCTTTCCTCCATTCATTCTCATAAAAACCAAGGTTCATTACTCCAATAAACTCCATTTAACTACCACAATAAAGCCTCATTCCAATACCCATTTCAAGTCAAAAGTTCAAGAATAACACAATGCAAATACAAAATGTAGGAGAATAAATTTTCAGTATTGTAAAAAAATATTATGCCAAGATGTTTCCATGTTATAAAACCACAAATCCCTACGCAAAATCACATATAACCTGATCCAAAGTCTTGGAGAAAACAACCATACAAAACCCAAGGGAGTAAATCAGCTAAATATCAAACTTTGAAAGAAAATGTCCATTTCATTTGCATGCAATCCAAATCAAATTTTATTCACTTGCCTTTGACTCCCAAAACGGATTCTAATCACTCTAGGGATCTCTTCCCACAGCTCCCCCTCCTATCTACACCAAACCCCATGAAAACAACTCAAAACTTCACAAAGTTTTGAAAGAAGAAGGAGCTCTCTAAGAACTTCCTTGCAAGCATGATAAAAGGCTTCCTAAGGATCTAAAAAAACCATGTTTAAAGGGAGAAAACAAAGCTTTGCCTGTAGGTACACGAATCAGCAAGAAGAGCTTGAAGATGAAGTTGGTTCCAGCGGGATTCCTTGAAAAATGGTATCAATGGGCAGCTAAGAGGGAGGAGAAGAGATTTGTGAAATCGGATTTTCACTTTAAGCTTGATTGCATAGCATGCAAGAAGAGAGAAGGTGAGAAGTAGAGGGAAGGCTCTTGTTTCAGTTGCAGGAAATGAAAGTGAAGAAGAAGAAGTACTCAACGTGGGTCTGGTTTATAAGTAAGTAGAGAGAATTGTGGGCCCCATTGGCCTTGAAACTTCAAGGTCTTAAAACTCCTATCTGTGGGTTCTGGATGAAGTTGACGAAAAAGAGAAAAATTATCGATGAAAAATCTAGTTTTCAAAAAGTATATTTTCCTCATGATTTTTAAATTTCAAAATTTATGCATAGACAGAGTGTAAAAAGACGAATTTGCCATTTTTCTCGAAAAATGCAATTTCTGGGGTTCAGATTCAAACAGAACGAATATGAAAGTTGTTGGGACCAAAATAATGACTCCAAAAAGATTGAAATCAATATTTTTCAAGATCAAAAAATAAAATTCCCAAACTAACACGCTACATACGGGCCACCCCAGGCCCGATCAAACCAAACTCAACACTCTCAAAATTCCCTAAAGCTATTCAAAATTCTAATCTAGCCAAAAACCCAAGCTAATCGTCCTCTAATCTCGCTTAGAAATTAATCACGATTAAAGCAATAATTAAATATACTAAACCTGAGACGGGGTTTGACACACACATAAAAACAAAAACATATGAAAAAGGGGGATATACAGTTCCAAAGTGGGTTCTCTTTCTATGTTTATTATTAAAGTCTTGATAGATGTATCTGTAGAATTTTGAGGTACTACACCAAATCAAGAGAACTGTACAATACCTTTTCGCAGGGGAAAAAATTCGAATTTGCCTTGGGTTGTGTTTGGATCGAGACTAACCCAACTTGCAAGGCCAACCCAACCCAGAAGTAGTAATGGCTCAAGGGAGAATGGGACAGCTTGCAGAAGAAGGAGAAAGGAGACCGGGATTGAGGGGGAGACGCCCTATGATCCTAGACCATGTTCGTAATTCAATCACCACAATGTGGAAAGTGGGAACGTGAGCTAACAGGCACCTGGAATCCAAGGGAAGATGGAATATTAGGAAGGAGAGGATCAGATGAGGAGGTATGCTGGAATTCTAATCCAATCAATATACAAAATTCCCTAAGATCCATCATTGACATAAACATCGGAGGGACCTCTATAGGACCATCCGATCTAGCTTTCACTATGTTCGTTTTTGAAACAGGGAACCTACCCAGAGAATTACGCGGGAGAGAAGAAAGAAGACTACCACCGCTCGACAAGTCGAGTTGACCTATCCATCTTCACCCCACGTAAAAATAGACCTTGCAATTGGCGCCGTCTGTGGGAAGCGAAGAGGGAAAAACCCACTAACGCTTCCTCTTGCTGAGAAAAATTACAGATCAAGAGCAGAATCCAGGATCACCACACCAGACTGGAAGACCTCCATCTCTGGTGGAGAAAGCATGGTTCAGAGGACGACGAGAATGGTTGGCCAAGAATGGATCCCAGAATCCCATCTTATGCCAGTAATCTGGTACAACCCCTTCCAGCCACAAGGATCCTGGTCTGATGATGATGAAGACCAAGAGGTTGTTCCAGGAAGTGCTGTCAACCCAGCGCAAACAAATGTTCTAGTGGATCCCAACCAGGTCGAACCACAAGGGGCAGATGAAGAAGAAGAATGGATCCCAGAATCACATCTTATGCCAGTAATCTGGTATAACCCCTTCCAGCCACAAGGATCCTAGTCTGATGATGATGAAGACCAAGAGGTTGTTCCAGGGAGTGCTGTCAACCCAGTGCAAACAAATGCTCTAGTGGATCCCAACCAGGTCGAACCACAAAGGGCAAATGAAGAAGAAGATTTGGCTCCTATGCCCGATCTTAAAGAATATGCAAGGATCTTACAGCATCTAGTCATAGAGCAAGAGCATGATCGCATCAACCGGCTTCATCAAAATCCAGAACCGGAAGTCCCGAAAAATCTACAAGCATCTCCTCCAGTGACTCCGGAAAATGAAGAAAGTTGCTGGATTGATGATCCTCTTACATCGGAGGATGAGTTTGATTCCCAACGGTCCATTATGGAGGCATCTTCTATCGAAGTTGCCTGTAATGTGATAGTTCAGAATGATAGTGCCTCTGAAGCTCCATCTGTTAAGGCCACGGACTCTCAGAATGCATCCGGTAGCATATCTTCTGGAGCTACATATTCTCGGGTGACTTCCACTGAGATAGCATCTTCTCAGCTTTCGTCCCCTGAAACGGTGACATCAGAATTCAAGCCTCTTCCGACTGATCACCATGAAGAAGCTCTGGCTGATGAAGTCTTCAAAGAAAACCCAGTCAATTGGTCCTAGGTACCCAACCTCATTGGAGTTGTCTGGATCGATGAAATACTGGACAAAGAAGAAAAGTTGTTGGAAGCTATTCAGGACTTGTTCCCGGAAAATGCTCCATGCAACGCAATAACTGAAGACGGTAATGCTAGTGCAGAAGCATTTTTAGCAAATGGGGAGGATCGGCCCCTTGAGCCCAAAGGGGTCTTCCGAAAGAAGAGCCACCTCTAAAAGCTTTTGAAGTTGGGAAAGGTACCCGCTTTGGCTGGGATTACCAAAAAAACTACAACCAACCTTCTTATTCTTCTTATGTAAATCCTTCGGGAAAACAAGCTGTAAATGCCCCAAGCGGCGATGATAATGAAAATGTAGCCCAAAGGAGGCTTTCAAGTATGACTTGATCGAGCACTTGAAACACATACCTGCACGACTGTACATCCTAGACTTATTACGAATGTCACCACAAACTCGTGATAGTCTCATTTCAGAACTGCAAAGGCTGAATCTGGATGTCGACAAACATGCCCCACAAGTCCTACAAATTGAAATCGACTATAGGGTCAAAAAATCAAAAACCTCCTCAGAGGGAGAAAAGAAAGAAGCTGGAGGACCTTGCACTGTATGCCTCTCGGTCCAAAAAGCCACAAGTGCTACCATCGCCTTCAATAAGGAAGACCTCCTATTAGGCGAGACAAAGCACAGCCGACCCTTATACTTCACGGGGTACATCAAAGAGATGCCGATACATAGAGTCTAGATCGACCTGGGTTCTGCACTCAACCTCATCTCTGCTTCGGTACTCGAAGAGCTGGGTATCCCACCTAGCAAACTAAGCCACACATCTGTGTCCATCTTTGGATACGATGGGAGTGCTCAAAGGCCTATTGGCAAAATCAGGTTCACGTTGCAAATCGGTGATCTTATCTCTGAGGTCACCGTGTATGCAATAAAAACCCCTTCGTGCTACAACATCCTTCTCGGACTCCCTTGGATACACGAGAACGGTGTCGTCCCTTCAACTCTACATCAGTGCATCAAGTTTGTTGGCGATGACGGCTTGATACATCGAGTGTTTGCAGACAAAAAGCCCTTCAAAGGCAAAGAAATCCATTTTGCAGACTCTCAGATATACAAGGATGAGAAAGAAAAGGAGGAGGAGAAAATAACATCCTTTGCTGGCAATCTCCAAAAAGATAAAAGCAAGGCTCCTCAGCAATCATCGGAAGAAAACAAACCTTCCGACAAACCTGAAGAGAGCAATCAGTCTCCCTTTGTTATCTCCTTCAAATCTTCCAAACCTTTGGTAATCACTACTAAAGCAAAGAAGACAAAGCAAAAAACAAGGGGCAAGTTTGCTATCTCCTTCGTGTCTATCATACAAGACACGGATTCGGATTCAGAGATAGAAGATGATGCATCTTCAAGCCAAGCTGATGCTCAGCAAGTTCAGCATGCTCTCACTCCATTGGAGACATCTGCTAATGTAGAAGATCCTACGTCCGCTACCTTCATCGTTTCGGCAACAATGGGAGAAGAGAAATCAATTTTTTTCCACAGATCGGACGCTTCTTCATCATATTCCTTGCTCGAACCTTTCCAAAATAAAGGTATGCCTCAACTATCCTTGTATAGTCCAATGGCGCAAGCTATCATGAAGAAAATGGGCTATGACGCTCAAAATCCAATTGGTTTGGGAGGTGGCCGTGGTAATCTTATACCATTGGAACCCACCCTGACCAAAAGTCAGCTGGAACATTGGAAACTCCACCATCGCATAGACAAGTCTTCATACGGATTGGGATATGATCCTGACACTCCGATGAGACAGTTGACATAAAGGCTGCAGAGTCGTTTTGTCGACTAGGCCTCAACATCTCATATTGATGAAGAAATCAATCTCCCTGGATATCTCTTTGAAGAGTTACCCGACAAGGACCTAGGAAGCTCATCAAATTGGTATGATTTCTTTGATGATGAAAAGGAATTGTCCGATAATACAGACGCATGGTTCTCTGATTCAGAAGAGCCATCATTTCGAAAAGAGGTGCCTTACTTCGACCTAGTTTCGGCAAGTGATTGGGATCATCTCATAGCAAGTCATAAGAAGAATACCGATCAAGAAGATTTATGGACAGAAGCGGAGCCATGGTCTGAAAACGCCCTTGGAAATCTAGAAGGTCTTGTTGAGTTGGAAGCCTTTGAAAATATTGTGGAGGAACCACCTTCAAACCTTCCAACAGAAGATTCTGTTCAACAGATAGACTTGGGAACACCAAATAACCCACGTCCTGTATTCATAAGCAAGAATGTAAAGGATGATGAGTTACCTGAGTATGTCTCTTTTCTTCATGAGGTCGTTGATTGTTTTGCATGGTCTTACGCTGAAATGCCTGGCTTAGACCCAAAAATAGCAGTTCACAAACTCAACCTACAAGAAAACATCAAGCCTGTCAAACAAGGCCAAAGAAGATTCCTTCCTGATGCGATGGACAAAATTGACAAGAAGTTCAAAAACTCAAAAACGTTGGCTTCATCCGCGAGGAACAACATCGCGAATGGTTGGCCAACATCGTCCTTGTGACAAAGAAAAACGGGCAAATCAGAGTCTGTATTAACTATAGAGACCTGAATAATGCATGCCCCAAAGATGAATTCCCGCTCCCAATACCGGAGGTAATAATTGACAACACCTGCGGGTTTGAGCGAATGACTTTCATGGACGGCTTCTCTGGCTACAACCAGATAAAGATGCATCATGAAAAATGCCGGTGCAACACTGTCATGCCATTTGGTCTGAAAAATGCCTGTGCAACATATCAAAGGGTTATGATGAAGATATTCCAAGATATGCAGCACAAGATGATCGAATGTTATGTTGATGACCTCGCCGTCAAAAGCAAAAGAAAAGAAGACCATCTTCAAGATCTTCGAGAAGTCTTCCTCCGGCTTCGCAAACACAAACTGTGAATGAATCCCCTCAAATGCTTCTTTAGTGTCTCATCGGGTAAGTTCCTCAAATTTATAGTTCGGAAAGCTGGAATAGAACTTGACCCCATCAAAGTCAAGGCAATTCTAGAAATGCCATCTCTAAGAACCCTAAGAGAACTAAAAGGGCTTCAAGAAAGATTGGCATACATCCGACGGTTCATTTCCAATCTATCAGGAAAATGTCGTCCATTTTCTCGCCTGATGAAGAAAGGTGTAGACTTTGTTTGGGATGCTGAAAGTCAAGCTGCATTTCAAGACATCAAGTCATACCTGATCAAACCTCCGGTGTTGGCTGCTCCCACAACCGAAAAACCATTCATCTTGTACACAAGAGCTCTCGACTATTCTTTGGGTGCTCTACTTGCACAAGAAAATGATAGAGGAAAAGAAGCTGCTCTATACTACCTCAGTCGCATGTTGGTAGGTGCAGAGCATCGCTACTCTCCAGTCGAAAAGGAATGCTTGGTAGTGATGTTCGCCGTACAAAAGCTACATCACTTTTTGCTGTCAAACACAATATACCTGATATCGAGGATCAATCTCCTAAAGATCCTTGTCACAAAAGCAGGTTCTCTCAATGCCCGGTTGGCAATATGGTCCGTCCTTCTGTCACAATTTGATATTAGGTATGTACCACAGAAAGCAATCAAAGGTCAAGCTCTGGCAGATTTTCTCGCAGAGCATCCATTGCCTAAGGATTCTCCACTCAGGGATGATCTCCCAGACGAACCTGTTTACAGCGTGGAGACTTCCTCACCAAATGCCTCCTGGAACATGTACTTCGATGGTGCAACTAGGACAAATGAAAAAGGAAAGCTGATATCGGGAATTGGCATTCTCTTTGTTAGCCCCGATAAATACACAATTCCTCACGCATTTTTGCTACTGGAACCATGTTCAAATAATGCAGCTGAGTACCAAGCCCTGATCTTAGGATTGGAACTCGCCCTCGAATCCGGCATTACCATGCTAGAAGCATTTGGGGATTCTCAACTGATCGTCAACCAGATGAATCAAAAATATGAAATCAAGAAGCCTGATCTGTTGCCTTACTACAACAAGGCACAATTGCTTCGTCAAAAGTTTGACATTTGTCACATCACCCACATCTGCAGAGGTGAAAACATCAGTGCAAATGCCCTGGCTGGAGTTGCTGCATCCCTGGCAATCTAAGCAGGGGAAAACAAGCAAATTACAGTGTATCAAAGAAGGATTCTCCCTCCTCTCAACACACACCAAGCAGTTGTTGAATGCCACTGAGTGGTCGGAGGTCAGATTTCCATCCTTAAACCTCCGATTGGTGACTGGAGGAATCCGTTCATTGATTATATTATGTTCGGAATCCTACCTGAAGATCTGAAAGAGCAGGTAAGTATCCAAAAACGAGCCCCAAACTTTCATTTGGATATTCCCTCCAAAATGCTTTACAGAAAATCCTTCAATGGAGTACTTCTACGCTGCTTGTCAGAACAAGAGGCGGAAGAAGCTCTAAAAGAAGTTCATGCTGGTCTTTGTGGAGCCCATCAGGCTGGTCCTAAGCTCTACGATCAGATAAAAAGGTTAGGTTATTATTGGCCTACCATGGTAGCTGACACAATGCAATTTGCTAAATGTTGCCAACAATACCAAGTTCATGGAGATTATGTACACATGCCTCCAGAATGTCTACATCCTACAACGATCTCATGGCCCTTCGAAGCCTGGGGTATGGACATCATAGGTCCTATCACTCCCCCGTCAAGCAAAGGTCATCACTTCATCTTCACCGCTACGGATTATTTCTCCAAGTGGTCATAAGCATTTGTGTTCAGTGAAATGAAGACCTCGTAAGTCCTTCAATTCTTACGAACCAACATCATTTGTCGCTTCGGCATACCTAAAAGATTCGTCCATGATAACGAACCACAATTCCGGGATCACAGATTCTACATATTCTGTGACAAATACAAAATCCAAAGTTGTCCTTCGACTCCGTATAACCCAGCAGCGAATGGACTAGTAGAAGCCTTCAACAAGAGACTTTGCAAAATTCTCAAGAAAATGGTCTTCAGTCACAAAAGAGACTGGAGCGACAAACTGCCTGAAGCTTTATGAGCCTACCGGATTACCGTTCGAGGACCAACCTATAGCACACCATTCTCCTTGGCCTATGGATGTGAAGCAGTTGTCCCCCTAGAGGTACAAATTCCTTCTTTAAGGGTATCTCTACAAAATAAAATGACACAAGAAAGCAACGTCAAATTGAGACTCCAAAAACTGGATAATCTCGATGAAAGACGACTAGAAGCTCTACAAAGCGTTGAGCTTTACCAAGCATGCATGGCAGGATCTTTCGACAAGAAGGTCAGGCAACGCGCCCACAAAAAGGGTGACTTGGTTCTTGCGGTAAAAAGGCCAATGGTTTTTGTCCACAAATCTAAAGGAAGATTTGAACCAAAATGGGAGGGACCCGTCATCATCGACAAAGTCTTCTCCAATGGCGTATATGCTCTTCTGAACATGGAGGGTGACAGATGTATGCTGCCCATCAATGGCAAGTTCTTGAAGCGGTACGACCCTTGAAGACTTCCTACATCGGGTCAGAGCAATGCCTGCATGGCAAAAGCCTATTCCTAGGTACTTGCTCGTCAAACCCACCCCTTTTAGAGTTTTCATCCCTATGTTAAAATTTCTAAAAACCCAAAACAATGCTTACTTTCAACGTTTCATTGTTCAAAAAATAAAAATAAAAAAAAACAAACTAAAACCCAAAATCCAAGTTTAGGAGCCTTTTCCCTAACTTGACCAAAACTTTCGATCCTTGAACCCAAAATTCATGGTTTGAAACAAAAAACAGGACTCAGGAATTTCCACCCTAGTCCACCCTGACTTTTACCACCAAAAATGGTTTTGAGTCAAAATTTATGACCCTCGTCTCTTTAAACAAGAAAAAGGTTTTTCAAAAAAACCGTGGGGAAGTGAAGTTTAGTCGATACTCACACAAAACCCAAAAATCAGAAGGATGCGAACCCCATTCGATACTTCCAAAACCTCAAACTCGCAAGAAAGCGACACCTCGTCGATATTTGCAAAATTTCAAAAAAATCGTGGAGACACAACGTTTCAGTTGATATCCACAACCCAAATTTCAAAACAAAAACAAAGGTTCAAAAAAACCTCAAATCTCAAAAATAGTGGGGAGGCGACATTCCATCGATACCCACAAAACCAATTTTTTGAGAAAAAAGAAAGGAGGCGACATTCAGTCGATACTTGCACTCAAATCCACAAGGAAGCAAAATTCCATCGATACTCGCAACCGAATGAGTAAGGAAGAGACATTCCATTTATACTTGCAATACCATTCAGCAAGGAGGCGACTCTTAGTCGATACTTGCATTTTGAAAACCAAGAAACCCAGCTTTTATGCCAAAAACCTGGCTTTCACGCCAAAACCCGGGTTTCATGCCGAAAACCTAGCTTTCATGCCAAAAACCAAAAACCTGGCTTCCACGCCAACAAAACAAAAACCTGGCTTTCACTCCAAAAATAAAAAATCCGGCTTCCATGCCGACAAAACAAAACTTGGTTTTCAAAAAACTCGGCTTCTATGCCACGAAATCTAGCTTTCACGCCAAAAAAAAAAAAAAAAAAAAAAAAACGGCTTCCATGCCACAAACAAAATTTTGGCTCTCATG
This sequence comes from Persea americana, assembly GCA_029852735.1. NCBI lineage: Eukaryota > Viridiplantae > Streptophyta > Magnoliopsida > Laurales > Lauraceae > Persea > Persea americana. The sequence goes on from CM056813.1 coordinate 35,751,397, forward strand.
CCACAAAACCAAAACTTGGCTTTGACACCACAAAAATCGGCTCTCATGCCAAAAACCGGCTTCCATGCCACAATCAAAATTCGGCTCTCACGCCATCCAAAATTCGACTTTCATGCCATCTCAAAAATCAGGCTTTCACGCCACAAAAATCGGCTTTCATGCCAAAAACCGGCTTCCATGCCACAAACAAAATTTCGGCTTTCACGCCATCCAAAATTCGGCTTTCAAGCCATCGAAAAACCAGGGTTTTTGCCACAAAATCTGGCTTTCATGCCTAAAAGCAACCATTTGACAAAAGATTTTCACAAAATGACAACCTTTTGATCAAATTTTCAAACAAACCATTCCCATTCAATTTTTTCTTATGTTTTCATCAAAAGTGAATTTAAGTGAAATGAGGGGATACAAAAAAAAAAAGAGTGCCAAAAATGTTTATACATGGAGGTACCAAAAGAAAAAAAGAAAAAGTTTGTTACAAATCAGGAGGCTAGTCCGACATGTTCTTCAGCCAAAGGCTTAACTCCTCAAGCAAACTCTTGGCCTTAGCCCTCAAAGATTCCAGGCCGCGTTTCTTTAGAATCTTCCCATAAAAAACAGTAGGCCGTCGCGATCTTTCCTCAGCACGAGGAAGCTCTTCCCAGAGAATCTACCATTGTTCATATTCCTGAGTCTTCCTCTGAAGATTGCTTTCAGCCTCCTCAAACTTGGCAAATGAGAGTCCTCTCTCTATTGCGAGCTTTAAAAGTGGCAGTCCGCTTGGCAGCGGCTTGTTCTTCCAATAGCTCAAGGCGCTGTCTGGCTTCAGTGACCTTCCTATCAAGACGGTGCTGGTCCTGTGTCAGCTCAATAATGGCCAACTCGATGATGTTCCTCTCCGGAATGAGCTGCTTTCGAGTCCTCGAGATCTCATTCAATTCAGATTTGACCTCGTTCGAAAGCTTCAAAAACATCTCTTTGAAGAAGTCATCATTTGGGAAGCTCTTGGTCTCATTCCACTTGTTGGCTAGAGTGATGACTTCATCAACAAAAGCCTTGGCATCCATAATGTCCAGACTGACTTCTTCGCTATTGGCAAGAATGTCCTGCACATGCTCAACCATGCCGAAACCAGCCTCCAAATGGCCAGATGAGTCTCGACCCGTGAGCGCAAGACTCCCTTCAATACCTTCCTCGCAAACTAATGGGATGGCTCAGATGAAGACTCGCCATGCTCCGTTGGTCGGCTGCCCGTGTCAGGCACCGTTGGAAGAGTAATCAAGAAGCTCTTTCCAATCGGAGCCACCGGAGAAGGAATATCAGTAGGCGAACTTGCCTCTGCCTCATCAAAACTGGTGGAAGAAGCCCTTACTCCTGGATCGATCACAGGTACCCCCTACTCTGGTTCTGAAAAAAATAGAGGAACTTCTTCTGTCACCTCACAGTCTGCCAATAAAAGATGAAAAATGTATGAATATGATCTTGTCAAAAATCAAAATATCAAGATTATCACTACAAAGTACCTTCTTCGATGACTGGTGGAATGCTGTCTGCCTCCATGAGCTCATCTGAAGCATCGTCAAAAGTTGCATCCATAGATGGTTCAAAGTCGTTAGAATCTTCTGGCAAGTCAGCTGGCACGAAACAAAAAAAAATATGTCAACAAAGGGTGGTAAAGAAAAACAAAAAGAAAAAAGAAGTCCTACCAGGAGGAGATTTTGGATCTACTTCAGAATCTCTGGGTTCTTCCTCAAATGCCACGACAGGATCCGTTACCGCCTCAACGGCCGGAACCTCAGGCATCATCAAACCATCATTTTCTGCCAAAAGAAAGAAAGCAGTAGATCAAAACAAAAGCTCTCATGAAAGAAAAGAAACGGAAAGAGAAAAGGGAAAAGAATACCATTATCAATGGTCTCTTCCCCTCGGCTTCTCTTCTCTGGAGACTCATCATCATCCCCTGATGCCTCCTCAGCGATGGTGGAAGGAATTTCCAGATCAGGAGAATTTTCGTGCCGCCTCTGACTTCGGCGCTGTCCTCTTCTCCTCTTGTTCCTACGGGACGAACTGCTGGAAGTACCCTCCCCACCATCGAAATCGGGCCTCTCGCCAGAGTCCTCACTAAATGGTCTGCTCTTGCCAAAAGACTCCATGGAAGCCTTTGCTCGCTCTGCTTGTATCCAAGCAGCACCCTCAGCCTCCTCCTCGGCAAGCTGTTCCAAGACCTCACCAGGTATCTCTTGTGCAGCTCTCGATCTGATGACGTCCTGGTCCTCGAGAAAACCTGTTCTGTGCTTTTCTCCAGAAAGGAAAGCCAGAACTTCTTCTCGACGGACGCCATCTGACTTCCCAAGGCCCTTCACCGAAGACTGCTTTACATCAAGCTCTTTCTTGGAAAGCCCCCGGTATGCTGAAAAGCTCTCCACAAACCATTTTATGAAGCCAGCAATCCGGAAAGTAGGCAACTCAGGATAAGAAATCAGGGCAGTAGTGTCTTCCGCGCTATAGAACGCCCATGCATTTCTCCCATCCTGCAGACCTCCAAAACGCTTCACCTTGCTCGAAGGCGCTCCAACAATGCCTTGAGAGAAGCCTAACTACATGGCAAAACGCGAAGGAACGTACGGTTGGATGTCGACGAAAAGATGTATGCGGTACACCATCATGCCGACACGTATGTTAAATAGTCAACTCCTTTCTGCGTTTGTAAAAGAATAGTGTCCCCCCGACCCTGCCTTGGTCGAATCACAGGAGACACCAAAATCGAAAGCCTTCTTCCTCAAACCCGACGAAAGCTTCACTGAAGACTGCCCCATCTCGACGTCTCAGAATCGTCGGATCCTCAAACGGGCAGATAAAAGAGATTCGGAAACAGGCTTCCCTCTAGCTAACCGAATCATGAAAGGGTCATCGTCCTGAGCAGTACCCAATCGGTGGAAACTGGGACAGTGGTATACATACCACGAACAGAAAATGTGAGCAGAAAATACCCTATTCATGGGAAGCCTAAGCCGAACCAGAAAAGCAGCGGCCTACAGTTCGGTACACAAATAGGAGTAAAGAGCAGGTACCAAAGCAAGCCGCTCTCCAGACGCCATCTAACAAGCCAGAAAAATGCAATACGGCCTGATGTGCGTTCCATCTCCTCCAACAAAAATGGCCTCACCCAGCCAATAAGTGAGGAAGACAGCTAGATCCCCCGCAGCGCAATGTCAGAATGAATAGCTTCTGTGCTTGCAAAGAATACCCTCAAATTCTCTCGCATGACGGAGATCTTCTTCGAATCCGGGTTCTTAGCTTGGCTTCCTGGGTCGTACTCTCAGAAGACTCCCCGTTGTCAAAGAAGTTGGAAGACAAAAAGTTACCACTCCTTCAACTACTATACCGGACTTTCGAGCCCTCCTTCTCTTTCAAAAAGTCATAGAAGGCGACGAGCTGAAAGTACAAAAGCCTGAACTCCTCAGACTGCTCCTCAAGGGTGCTGTCAATAGGCATAAACTCCTCATAGAGATTGCCGAGGATAGGCAACCCGGTGATGGCGCTCAAATTCTTTAAAGAGAAACCAATCTCACCGTTTGTGACAATGAAGGTGTTGGTTTGTGGAAGGAATGACTCCAGCATGGCCATGAAGGCCTCATCGGAGAAAACCACGGTTTGCCGAAAAGCGCGAACTGCGTCAAAAATCTCAGCCTCCTTCAGAATGGCACCGCCAACCTGCAGGATGTGATCAGTCCACGACTCCCAGCTCGAGTCGTCACTGAAACGGCCACGAAGTCGAAAAGGCTTCACCCAATTGCTACCATCGCCCTTGAAAATGCCAAGGCCCATTGGTCTCAAATTGACCGAAGAATGGTCTGAACCTTGGTAGCCGCTGGCCGGCATCAAAATGTCCATACGGGCAGGCGACTTCTCTGTAAAACCAGAAGGGCCGCTAATAACAACCCCGGTCTTGATCACGCTTGTCCTCTTCACCCAGCTTGGAGGATCTTCCCTCTTCGAGCATGTGGAGGAATGGCTCATGATCGAGATAGTCCGATCGAAGGTCGACCGGGTAGAAACAGTTCTCTTCTCACCATCAACTGTGAAAGAGAACTGAAAACATCTCCTTTGGTATGTTGAATCGTCGGGGATGGCATTGCCAAAGAAGAAGGTAGGCTTGGGCACAAAGCTCTGATCATCCGTGACCCAGGGACGGTTGCTTACCATAATCTTATAATACTCCTCATCCTTGAGGGCAATCAAACGTTGCCTCATCTCATCTCGGTTGAGCGAGTCACACTCTTCCAAGTTCCTTTCGACATATTGAACCTCCTCCCAGGCCTGCTGAACGGCCACATTGGAGGATCTGGTAGAACGGCGAGGTGCAACAGCGACAGGCTCATTGCTCTTGTTTGATATGGAGGAACTACCTGCGAAGGATGGAAAGAGAGAAAATCAATCATCAAAATGACAGAGTTTTGCTAAAAAAAAAAAATTCTAGAAAAATTTTGGCATAATCTCGGGGCAATTCCGAAGAAAAGGGAAACACCCCGAAAGAAATAGGAGCTTGAAGATGGGCTCAACATTGCTGCAAGCTCATGATCAATGGAAAATTCTTGAAGAGGGCTAGAACTCAAACATTGCTGCGAGATCAAGCCAAATCTTCACAAATATCCGCAAGACTGGAAAAGGGCTCAACATTGCTGCGAGCTCCAGAATCCGAAACTTGCAAAGCTCCTCAGAAAATCCCCGCAAGACCAAGAAAGGGCCCAACATTGCTGCAAGCTCCAAATCCCAAGACTTGCGAAAAAGATTTCCAGGTGTGCACTATCATACTTCCGATTCCATTTTCTAAAAAAAAATGCATAGAAGGAAAGTTGTCAAACATGCGCGTCTCGAAATCCGGGAAAGAAAGAAGGTAAAAAAGAAAAAAAGAGAATCTCTTTTAAAAAAAAAAAAGAAGAAAAAAAAATGCCCACAGGCCACGTGGCTGTACGGCCATGACCGTACTGTCTTGTATGTACGGACACACACAAAAAAAGATAGAAAAAAAATAAGAAGAAAAAAAAACACACGGTAAAAAAAAACAAGAGAAACCGTGAGCAGAAAAAAGAGAAAAAAAAAGCCATGGTAAAAAAAAAAAAAAAAAACAGAAACCGTGAAAGAAAAGAAAAGAAAAAAAAATGTGTGAAAAAAAAGAGAGAGGATGCATGTGAAAAAAAAAGAAAGAAAAAGAAAAGAAAAGGAAAGAATGAAAACTCTTTTCTATTTTCTACATGGGGTTTCTTAAGAAGAGAAAAAAAAACTTACTTGAAGCCATTGATGGAGAAGAAGAAGAAAGAGCTTGAAGATCCTTGAAGAAGAAGGAGAATTCTTGATCTTGGAGCACTCTTGAAGACTTTTGCAAAAAGAAGGCATAGGAGCAAGAGATCCAACCTCCCCTTGCTTTTATAGAAGAGAGCAAACCAAAAGAGGAAAGAAGGAGAAAAGAAAAGAGGTAAGTGCTACAAATTAGCAAACTTCTTAAAAGAAAGGGATCATGGGATATTCTTTCCCAATGAGGAGATCTTTTGAGAAATTCTCTCCAAAAAGATAGGGATTATGAGAAACTTTCTCCCAAAGAAAGATATTTTGAGAAAATATCTCCCAAAATCAAGGAAACTTGAGAGATTCTCTCCAAGTAAGAATGTTTTTAGATATTCTATACCAAAAAGAGATATTTTTAGATATTCTTTAAAAAATGACACCACATGAGATCTAAGCCATCTTTAAAGCTTAAGGTCCCATGGGTTAGCCCACGTGAGCCAGGTTTGACCGCCTAGGCACTAAAAGAGGCTTTTAGTCAAAATTCCTCTTACCAAGAGCATACAAAAATGGTTCCATGCCTCCTTTGAGTTGATTGGACCATACAAAAAAATCTAAGCCTCATGAGTTTCCAAAATCCAAACCATCCCACCTCATGAACCAAATTAAGCCAAAACCTTGAAATTGACATTCCACAAAAAACCAAACCACTCCAATGGACCCAAAATTGTCCCAAAGCATGACAAAAATCCAAACCATGGTCCCCTAACTTGCCACATACAGCTTGTTGGGTTACAAGACCAAATAAAAAAAAATTCCCGATCCCCTAACTTGCCACATACAGCTTGTTAGGTCACAAGACCAAAATCAAAATCCAAAATCCGACCCCCTAACCTGCCACATACAGCTTGTTAGGTCACAAGGTCAAACACCAAAAAACCTTTTTTGACCACCTGATGCACTACACAAAGCCTTTAGTCCACAAGGTCAAAAAGGAAAATCCAAAACCCAAAAACTCAATCCAAATGTCATTTTCAAAATTTTACCGTGAAATGGTACGTGATCTCTCTCATTGCCATAAAATCCCATGGAAACTCAAAAGGCTATTCTATCAAAAAGAAAAATGCTCAGAGACTCCTGGTCAAGTCAAAAGTACTCCTTCAAAGTTTTCTTCGAGGCACATCGACTACAAAAGCTATCCAATTCGTCGCTGTACCTCGAGAGGGCATTTGTTGACGCCAAAAATGTCACTTTGCCTCCTCAACATCAAAAGCTACATGGAGCCGCATCCTACTAGAAATAGTCAAAGCTGCTTTAAGCATCAGATATTGTCATAATCAAACAAAAACTACAAGATCTTTTAAAATAGCCAAAAGAATGGTACACATGAAGTTTTGGGCCATTTCGACACCATTTGGCCTAACTTCAATCCTCCAACAGCTAAGCGGGAGCTCCCGGCGGCGACAGTGTCAAATACATCAAATCTTCGACCAGAGCCTATGGACGGTCTCAAAATACCTCCAAAAGGTTCCACGTCGAATTTCAAGTCAAACGGACACCGTTTGACCCTCCATCAACTCTCGAAAGGCAAAATCAAGCCTCTCAGTAGCGAGAACCTCCGATGCCGCCACTCATCAAACAAAGCACATGAGTAACTTCTGCATGCTTCCAAAGGGCTACACGTTGAATTTCAGGTCATTCCGACAACGTTTGGCCCGCTTTTGATGCTCCGAAGCAAAATCAAGCCTACCAGCGGCGAAGCTCCCCGGGACCATGGCATCTAAATTGGAGCTAATGGATCATCTCAAAATGACTCCAATAGGCTCCCTATCAAATTTCAAGTCAATCGGACATCGGATGACCGCACATCAAAGCTCGACATCTTCCGCATGGTGAAATCAAGTCTAGCATTAACGGGACCCTAAACGGCTTCAAAACTCAAATAAAAGCTCATGGTTGGTCCTATCTAATGCTCAAGAGGCTTCACCTCAAATTTTAGGCCATTCCGATATTGTTTAACCTAGTTTCAACTCTTGGCGGAAAATTGGCTACGGAGTCTTCGGCTTTTCCAAAAATAGAAAACTTTGTGCTCTAATTTGCACAGACTTTTGAAAGGTTTTCTTCAGAGGAATTAAGCCAATAAATGAGGAGAAATGTCAAAGAAAAATACAGGAGAAAATAGAAGCAAAAAAGCCCGAAAAATGGCGATGAAACGGCGACCGGACGGCTACCGAAAAAGGGGCCAAAGCCCCATGGTCTCCGGCGACCATGGGTGCATGGTCGCCGCCGACCCTGGAAGTCCAGGTCGCCGGATTTCTGCCGAAACGTCCGTTTTTCCGATTCTTTTCACGTTTCGCGATGATTGACCCATGTGATTTTCTTAAAATCTGATTTTTGAGGCATGATATCCGTCGATCTTCGTCAACATCACGGATCCACCTTCGAAATCATTTGATCATCATTGGACACTCCGAAACAGCCAACCGGCCAACCAAGAAAACACACTTTCTGCCCGACCGATCGTGAAATCGACTGGATAGATGTTGCCGGCCCATTGGTGTCAACCAATGTCTGAATTTGCATCGTCATCCAACATCAAACATGGTACGGATCCATCGATGATCATAGCAAGAAGAATTCCAAAAGAAGCGGCACTGCCCGCGACTCTTCAAGCGACTCGGCGACCAATTAATGCTGTTAATTGACCTTTTTATGACAACTTATTAGGGTCATTAACTCATTATTTTGAACGGCCCAATCAGAAGCAAGTAAATGGGAGTTACAAATCCAATTAATCATGACAATTAACCATGTAACTCCTATCATTATGGAAATTAATCATGGTAATTAATCATGAAACCCCCATCATCATGGAGATTAAATGTCCATTATTCTCCATCAGCCAATCAAAATCCAAGGAAAAGGAGTTACAAAATTCTGAAATTAAATCCTGTAACTCCTCCCATCATGGAGCATTAATACCATTAATGCCTATAAACCCTCCTAATGGCCACCAAAAGCCTATAAATAGGCGGTCATTCCAAAGGGAAGGGGTCTTAAAATATCGTCTTGAAAATTATCCTGAAGAATTCCTTACACAAAGAAGCTCTCCTGCCCTGAAGAAACTCTGCTGCAAACACTACAAGGTGATTGAAGTCCCTTGCCCCCCCCCCCCCCCCCCCCAAGGTTTCCCCCTCTTCTTCTATCCAACATGACCTAGATGTGGCTTTTCAGCCCGTCTACTCGGTTTTTTTATTGGATATAGGACCTTCCCTTGGTCTTTGTCCTCTAAAAATCTGAGGTCCAAGCCAAGCCAAGTGAACTAAAGCATCAAGTGTTCTCATCTGAAGGACGATGGCGGAGTCCATACATGACTCGCGACTGTCGATCTGAACGAGTCCCCACAATCACTTGAGAAGTCAGATCCCTCTTTCTTCCCTTTCTATTGTATTTTGTATTTTTAAAAGAGACAAAAAAATCACAATTTTTGTCTTTCATCATTGATAAGATTTGTACATCGTCTTCCATGGCAAAATCGCCTTCTACGGCACAAAACCGCCTTTCACAGCAAACTAAACAAAATTGCCTTTCACGGCGTTTAAAATCTTGTCTCTTTCTTTGAATATATATGCAATGGAAAGATAGAAAAAAAGTTTGATTTCCTTTCTACTTGTGAAGGTGAATCTCCGGATCACCATTTCAAATTCCAAGTAGAATAGAAAATCTGGCATACCCGTACAAAAAATGTTGATGCTTACTCTTTTTTTCTCTTCGCCCCGCCGAACCCCGGTGGACCCAGGACGGAGGAAGGCAAGAAAGAAAAAGATGGGTCCATCACGCGCTATAACTTCACCCTCTACAGATATGTTGCATGGGGAAACACACCAGAAATAGAGTTGTGGCTTCCCGACGTGCGTCCCACTACGGGATACATATGACTCACTCGAACGGACCTGCAAAGATGCTGTTCGAGATCTGGCCAAGGGAGTCAAGCAACAACAGGAAAAAATCAATTGCTTGTTATTGGAACTGGTGGTTGCGAAAAGAGAATAGAGACATCCCCCAAGCCAAGAAAATGCTCATTGGACACAAAGCATGGAGCACCTAGGGCGCACAGTTGCGAGAAAGCCTAGGGGCCACCACTCTGAATCAAGAGCTTAGCGGAGCCGAGCTAAAGCTAGAGTAGGCGACGAAGGAAGCAGAACCTCTAGGTCTCGACCCCGGAGGGAGAAGGATGCTGAAGTCTGAGCATGATGCCTGAAGGATGGTGAAGCTCCGAGAAGGGAAGCACCCCTACGAGCATTTGCTGAGGAGGATGTACAAGCTCTTGTAAAGAAGGCGTTGAAAGCTCCCTCTAGAGAATCTGACCAGAGCAAGATACCTTGGAAACACTCAAAATTTGGAATCCCCATTCTCGGAGGAGATAGAAAAGGCGGACCCACCTTGGCAGTTCTCGATCCCTAAAATAAGGGTCTATGATGGAATCTCAGATCCTGCCTACCATGTCCGACATTACTCGCATTCCATGGCATTATGGACAGGAAATGAGCCGCTGATGTGCAAAGTTTTCCTCTCGAGTTTGGGAGACCTTACCTTGAAGTGGTTTTCCCGCCTAAAGCCAAGATTGATCTGTAGCTTTCGGGAGCTTGTTGTATCTTTTGTTACACTTCTCAGAACAAATTCCAAGCAACCGGACATCAGAGTTCAGCGCACGTTACTGGCGCCTTTACAATGAGGTGGAGGGGAGTAACGAGCAAGTAGCTGTGGTAACCTTTAAGCTCGGGCTACCGAAGGAAAGCTAGCTTCGCCAATCGTTAACAAAGCGGTCCCCGACTACACAAGGAGAGCTGATGGAGCGGATCGAAGAGTTCATAAAATTGGAGGAAGCCATGGGTCTATTCGAGCCAAGGTGGGCTTCCCGATGGAAAAGGGATCAAGGAGGAAGAGAAGAAGGGAGTTCGGGGTAGGATTGGATAGGAGAACGAGTCGTACCGAACCCACGAGAGCAACCTATGAAGGAGTGCTGACAATCTTTAAAGACCCAATCTACAAGGTCCTGACCCAAATCAAGGACACACCATGCTCGAAGAGGCCCTTCAAAGAAGGTGCGTGACCCCGGGCGATGGAATCCCAACCTATGGTGCTCTTACCACCGAGAGAATGGCCATTTAACAGAGAATTGCCGGATGCTTAAGCAGCATCTCGAAGACCTGGTAAAGGAAAGGCACCAAAAGGAGTGTGTGGAGGATTCACGCAAAAAACAAAAAAATAGAAAAAAAAAGCCTGGGAAGCTCGGATCAGAAGGAGGTAAGAAACATTGCCGAAGATGGGGCACCTATTGGGACGATTGACGAAGTACATGGGGAGATAAGTTTAGCGCAGATGACAACCCAATCTATCAGAGCCGAGAGGAAGATGGCCGCACACTGAAAAGATGTATATCAGGTGAGCACCGAGCTGAGCAATGATCAACAAGTTGTTAACACAAAAAATGTCACTTTGTCTCTTCAACATCAAAAGCTACATAGAGCCGCATTTTACCACAAATAGACAAATGCCGCTTCAAGCATCAGATCTTGTCAGAATCGAACAAAAACCGCAAGATCCTTCAAAATAGCCAAAAGAGGAGTACACATGAAGTTTCGGGCCATTTCAACGTCATTTGGCCTACATTCACTCCTCCAGCAGCTGAGCAAGAGCTCCCGGCGACGGTGAAGCGAAAGACCCTGACACACAAAACAGAGCACACAGTTAGCCTCAAAATGCCACTAGGAAGTTCTACATCAAATTCTAAGCTATTCCGACATGGTTTAGCCCAAAAAAGGAAACAGTCGCAGCGAAGTCAGCTCTCCCGACGGCGACATTGTCGAAGATATCAAATCTTCGATCAGAGCCTATGGGTGGTCTCAAAATACCTTCAAAGGGCTCCATGTCAAGTTTCAAGTCAAACCGACAGCGTTTGACCCTCCATCAATTCTTGAGCAGCAAAGTCAGGTCTCTCAAAGGCGAGAACCACCGAGGCCATCACTCATCAAACAAAGCACATGGGTAACTTTTATATGCTTACAAACAGCTACACATCAAATTTCAAGTCAAACCGACAACATTTGACCCAACATTGACGCTCGGAAGCTAAATCAGGCCTCCCGGCGGCGGAGCTCCACAGGACCATGGCATCCAAATCAGAGCTAATGGATCATCTCAAAATGACGCCAATAGGCTCCCTGTCAATTTTCAGATCAATCGGACATCGGTTGACCGTATATCAAAGCTCGACATCTTCCTCGCGGTAAAATCAAGTCTAGCAGTGACGGGACCCCAAACGGCTTCAAAACTCAAACAAAAGCCCATGGTTGGTCCTATCTATTGCTCAGGAAGCTTCATCTTAAATTTCAGGTCATTCCAACATCGTTTGACCTAGTTTTGACTCTTGACAAAAAATCGGCTACAAAGTCTTCAGCTTTTCCAAAAAATAGGAAACTTTGTGCTCTGATTTGCATGGCTTTTCATCAGGTTTCCCTAGAGAAATCAATCCAATAAATGAGGGAAAATGTCAGGAAAAAAAATACAGAAGAAGAAAGAAGAGAAAAAGAGCGAAAAACGGCCGAAAAATGGTGACTAAAAGGGGAGTCGCCGGCGGCTACCCTACCCCATGGTCGCCGGCGACCATAGAAATCTGGGTCGCCAGATTTCGCCCGAAAACCCATTTTTTGGGTATTTTTCGCGTTTCGAGATGATTGGCCCCTGTGATTTTTCCAAAATCTGATTTTTTGAGCATAATATTCGTTGATGTTCGTCAATATCACGGATCTGTTGCCGAAATCATGGAATTATCATCCGACGCTCCAAAATCGCCAACCTGCTGACCAAGAAAGCACACTTTATGCCCAACCGATCGTGCAATTTCTGAAATTGCATTGCCAATCCGACATCAAACAACATGTAGATCCATCGGCGATCATTGCAAGAAGAATCCCAAAAGACGCGGTATGGCCTGCGACTCTTCGAGCGTCTTGGTGACCACTTAATGCAGTTAAATGACCCATTTTATGACAAGTTAATGCGTTCATTAACTCATTATTTTGGACAACCCAATCAGATTCAAGGAAAAATGCGTTACAAGTTCAAGCAATCGTGGCATTTAAACCATGTAACTCCCCTCATCATGGAGATTAAAGGCGATTAAATGCCCATCATTCTCCATCGGCCAATCAGAAGCCAAGATAAAGGATTTACAAAATCATGAATAAAAAACTTGTAACTCCTCCCATCATGGAGCATTAATGTAATCAATGCTCATAAACTCACCTAATGGCCACCAAAAGCATATAAAAGGCAGTCATTCCAAGGAAAAAGGGTCCGAAAAATCATTTGAAATCAAGCAATCAAGAATCTTCAAAAATCCAGACATTGCGTAAAGAAGCTCTGCTATTTTGAAGAAACTCTGTAGCAACAAACACCACAAGGTGATTGAAGTCCCTTGGGGGGCCACCCCCTAAGGTCCCCTCTCCTTTTATCCAACATGGCTAGATATGGCTCTTCAGATCATCTACTCGGCTTTTTATTGGATATAAGACCTCCCTTTAGTCTTTATCCTCTAAAAATCTGAGGTCCAAGCCAAGAGAAGTGAATCAAAACATCATGTGTTCTCACTTGAAAGACGATGGCGGAGTCCATACATGACTTAAGACTGTCGATCTGAACGAGTCCCCACAATCTCCTAAGAAGTTAGCATCCATTTTCTTACTTTTCTATTGTATTTTGTATTTTTCTAAAGCGGCAAAAAAATCACAATTCTTGTCTTTCATTATTGATGAGATTTGTAAAACCGCCTTTCACAGCAAAACCGCCTTCTACGGCACAAAACTGCCTTTCACGACAAACAAAAGAAAATTGCCTCTCACAGCATTCAAAATCTTTGTCTCTTTTCTTAAAAATATATGTGCAATGGAAAGTTAGAAAAAAGATTGATTTCCTTTCTACTTGTGAAGGTGGATCTCCGGATCACCATTTCTAAATTTCAAGTAGAATAGAAAATCTGGCATACCCATACAAAAAACGCTGATGCCTGCTTTTCGTCCGCCTGACCTCGGCAGCCTCAGGGCGGAGGAAAGCAAAAGCCGGGTCCATCAAGTTTGCATACCCGGTGGGACTCATTCATTTGAGAACATGATGCCTCTTGATTCTTTGGCCCATTCCTAGTTGGTGGCCTATGTTGGATCTTGCATCTAAAAAAAACATGATATGGGATTTTTTGGAAACTTCTATCTTTGAGTTTATTTCCACTTTTTATCATTCAAAAAAAAATCTAATTTCTCTTTCTTGGATTCGATTTTGAGAAATTTTGATCATTTCCTCTTCGAACTTGATAGCTCGCAGAAATGTTTGTTGCTATTGTTCATATCGAGGAATGGGCTATCTTTTCTCTCTGATAAGTCTCATAGGGAAAAAGGCAAAAAAAAAAAAAGTCTGATTTCAAACTTTTTAGATTTTGAAAAGAAAATTCTCTCTTTTGGATTCAAATTTGAGAAACTTTGGTTCTTTCTTTTTCGGACAATGGCTTGCGGAAATCGTTTGTAGCCAACGTTTGGATTGGAGGGGCCATTCGCTCTCTTTGACGGGTCCATTAGAAATCTTTCAAAAAAAAAAAAAACTTCTTAAAAAAAAAAACAAGAGGGCCACTAAGGCTCCACCAATTGAGTTCTTTGACCAAAGTGGTTCTAAGAAAAGCCTTGTCCAGAGTGTGGAGACAGCTAGACTGTTCGAGGCAAGGGTCCTTCAAATAGGTTCATTAAGTAATCCTATCCTTACCTGGGGGCTGATCTTTTTACTAAGGTTTTATAAGACCGAATTGGAGACCTATGTGTACTCTACAAAAAAATTCTTAAAAAAAAAAATCTCTTCAAAACAAAAAATAAAAATAAGAATTTCTGTCATTTTTGAGTTCAGGCTTTAGAAATTCTTGTTCCTTCCTTTTCAGATTCAGTGCTCGTAGAAATGTTTGAGCCTGTATTCGGATTGGAATACCATTTGCTCTCTTCGATGAACTTGATTTTGGCTTTTTTTAAAAAAACTTCCGTCAGTTTTGGATTCAAATTTGGAGAAATTCTGGTACCTTCCCTTTCGGATCTAGTGTTCGCAAAAATGTTTGAGTCTATGTTCAGATTGGAATACCATTTGCTCTCTTTTAAGAATCTAATCTTGGCCTTTCAGAAAATCACATCTCGTATCCATTCCAAGGATGCGATTTGCAACACTTGTTCCTAGCGGTGCTAGTACGCTCTTTCGGGTCTATTGTATTCGCAACCGACACATTTGTAACTCCAACCTTATATCATCTTACCTTGAGTGAGCCTAACTTCTCGGTAATTTGAATTAAGGTTTAGAATTGCTTCTAACAGACACTAGAACGCTCATTCTGAGCCTACCATACTTCCATTTAGAACAATTGTACCCTCTATGGCTTTTTGCCTTCTTCATTGCACTCGAGACGGGCCATGCCCCTTGAGCAATTTGAAAAGACAAAATCATAGTATTTTCCATTTATGATCACCATATTCTTGGGATTACTAATGGATGTGGTCTTGTTTCAAAAGTTTTCCAAACAAACAATGGCAGCTTCATTGACCATCACTTTTGATGAGAACAAGTACCAAGTCATGCTTCAAGAGACGCAAAACACATAAGCGCCCAGCCAACTGCCGAAGCATCATCTCCCTAGGCAACTCACAGAACACTAGGTTGACCTCTACTCCCCGGACCATAGTCTACGGGTCATTGGGACCATTCCCACTTCCCGTAGAAGAAACTGCACCTGCCAAAAAGTAGAAAACCACCCCTGAACGTGTCACTGCCATGACTTCAATGGCAATCATCAAGAAGACTGAAGCCCGCGGCAATCCCGTGAAGCCTTAACCTTCAAGAAACCAAGTCGACCTTGGACTTGGTCCTCGAGACCTTCACCAAAACAAAGGAGGTCCCGAACATCTACAAAGAGAGCATACTTGGCCCCTCTCAAGGAGAACCGGTTCTACCCGCTCTCTTACATGAAAGAGGAGAGAGCTACCCTCCGCAAAACAACAAAATAACTTAGCATAAGCCGGCTTGCTCCTACAAGCCCAAAATCAGATCATGTATCACTAGGCCTCTACAAGAACCTGCCAAGGCCTGCACTCCTGCATCTCGACCATTCATCTCAATAAGGGCCGAACTTGTAAAATTCAAAGCCTCACTGCGACAGGCAAAGGACCGCGTCCAGATTCTGTCCATGCCAAGCTTGAAGGAAGACAGGCTCGGCTGCTACACATGAGGGACTACGCCCTTTATTGCTAAAGCACAGCCCGAGCTAACTGAAGTTTAAATTGCTCGTCGCATACGTCGTCGCGCGGCATATCGACAAAAGAGACTAAAGAAGTAAAGAATCTAGCATTCTACCCTTCAAGTCTCTCAAAAATGGGTCTAAAAAGAAAGACCCGACCAAGTTGCTGCTACCCATATGGTTGGCAAAACCAAGAAACACCAGAAGTCAGCAACCAAAATTCATGTCAAACGGCTAGTGACTCGCAGCATCTCCCGGACACGAAGACATCAGGAGGACTCTCCTGCTTCTTCAAGTCAAGGACACCAGCCATTCCTCGGGCTCTCCATCCAAAAGAATGAGCTCCAGCTTACTCACCAAGATGGTATCCTCATTCGACTCTTAAAGGGTGAATGTCCTGGTCACAAACTCTGAGCAACCTCCGCCGCATGATGACGTGGCTCTACGTATCCAGCAGCTGGAGCAAGGACAACAGAGAATAGAGGTTCTAATGGAGAACCTCCTTCTCACTTTCCAACGTCCACCAAATAATGAAGTCCCTCTAAATGATGAGGCAAACGGTGGAGTAGACGAGTCACGTGCCCTTACCAAAATGGACGTTGACGATATCCTCGCTAAAGCAAAATAAGAGGATACACTAAAGGAGCATGGATTAAAGCCACCATATCCCTTATGGATGGACTCAGTTCCGCTCCCTGCAAAATTCAAACAACCTACTCTCCAAACATATGCTGGGAAAGGTTCAGCTAGACAGCACGTCATCCACTTCAAGATCCTGACGGGAGCTATCATGGATCAAGATGCCCTCAAGATCCGTCTCTTTGTAAGTACCCTAAAAGGTACGACTTTTGATTGGTACTCTACTATGCCAGAAGATTCCATTCAGAACTGGACTATGCTAGAGACACGCTTCCTGACCCACTTCGAAGGTGAGGATTATCCTGTTACTATGGCTCAGCTCTGCAGCCTAAAACAGGGAGAGAATGAGTCAACACATGACTTCATTCACAAGTGGAAGGCAATGGCATACAAATGCTCAAATGTGCTGCCACAAGTGTCGCTGGTCGACATCTGCCGTAACAACATGGGAGCAAGGATCCACTCCATGATTATCTGCAACAAATCAAAAAACCTAGGAGAACTCCTAGAAGCATCCATGGAGGCTGAAACGGTGACCAAAGACCACAACAGTCAGAAATCATCAAAGAAAGAGCCGACCGCTATTACAACCTCAAAGCCAAAGAAAAGGAGTTTCTCAATGTGCAAACTAAGTTAGCTCCTCAGCCGCCAAAGAAAGTTGAAAACAAGATTGCAGGTAAAAAGCCTGAACTCTCTGACCCCTTCAAAGAATGAGTAGAGAAGAAATACCCATTCGATGAAGAGGGGCTCTCTTAGCAAACGACAAACTCACTTTGGATGACCCTAAAAGACCGGGAGATGTTGGCAAAACCAACGATCCTCGGTATTGTCTATACCAGCAAATGGTCTTGTATCCTCTCAATCAATGCTATGTTGTGTCAGAGAAGATCAACAAGATATGGAAAAACGGATTCATCACCTCTGACAAAAACTATGGGTTTGCCTCCGTCAACATGGTGTCATATGGACAAACACAAAAGTCACCAAAGGAGAGGGTCACTACTTCCTTCAAGGTGATAAAGATGACTTAAAAGTCCCAAAAGTTGGTTCCTTATCCAACACCAGAAGGACAGCCCATATGGGTGCATCCCGATCTCCTCGAAGATGAGAATTGGGAGACCGTCAAAACAAAGCTGACTGCTCAACAGCAAAGGCAAGCTAGGAGACAACTCCGCAAGCTCAAACAGTAGGAGAAAGCTCAACCAAAACAAGAAGCCCCTGTAAAGGCAGAGACCTCCTCTACTGCTTCACTAGGGGCAACGGAAGATTCCCTTTCCAAGACTCCAAAGGCGGCGAGAAAATTCACCCTTGGTGATTTCATGCCACCACAACTCAGAAATCAAACTATGCCGGGGGCATCATACTCCTATAATTTGGTAATTGGATTCTCCATGGATGGATATGAGTCTAATGACATCGCCAGTGACACCGATAAGTGGGATGAAACCCTTGAAATAGGAGAATACCTCTCCAATGAAGAATGGATTCCCGAATCTCGCCTTATTCCAGTAATCTGGTATAATCCCTTACAGCCACAAGGATCTTGGTCTAATGATGAAGAATACCAAGAGGTTATTCAAGAAAATGTTGTCGATCCAGCACCCGCCAATGCTCCAGTGGAACCCAATAATGTTGAACCACAAGGGGAAAACGAAAAAGATTTGGCTCCTATGCCCGATCTTGAAGAATATGCGAGGATCTTGTAACATCTTGCCATAGAGCAAGAGCAGGATCGCATCAATCCACTTTGTCACAATCCAGAACCGAAAGTCCCGGAAAATCTACAGGAATCTCCTCCTGTAACTCCGGAAAATGAAGAAGGCTACTGGATTGATGATCCTATTACATTTGAGGACGAGTCTAATTCCCAACAGTGCATTCTGGAGGCATCTTCTATCGGAGTTGCTTGCAATGCGATAGTTCGGGATGGTAGTGCCTCTGAAGCTTCATTTGTCGAAGCGGCAAGCTCTCAGACTATGTTTGGTAGCATATCATCTGAAGTTACATCTTCTTAGGTAACTTCCACTGAGATATCGTCTTCTCAGCCTCTGTCTCCTAAAACTGTGACATCGGAACTCAAGCCTTTTCCAGCTGATCACCATGAAGAAGTCCTGGCTGATGAAGTCTTCTTCAATGGAAACCCGGTCAACTGGTCTCAGATACCCAATCTCATAGGGGATGTCTGGACCGATGAAATACTCAACAAAAAAGAAAAGTTGTTGGATGTTGTTCAGGACTTGTTCCCGAAAAATGCTCCATGCAATGCAATCACTGAAGGTGGCAATGCTGCTGCGGAAACGTTTTCAGTAAATGAAAAGGATCAACCCCTTGATCCTGAGGATGATCTTCCAAATGAAGAACCTTCTCCAGAAGCTCTTGAAGTTGGTAGAGGTACCCACTCTAGCCGGGATTACCACAAAAATTACAACCAATCTTCTTCTTCTTATGTAAATCCTTCGGGAAAACTAGTTGTAAACGCCCCAAGTGGCAACAATAATGAAAATCCAGGCCCCAAGGAGGCTTTCAAATATGACTTGATTGAGCACTTCAAACACATACCTGCACTACTGCACATCCTAGAATTATTACGAATGTCACCACAAACTCGTGATAGTCTCATTTCAGAACTGCAAATACTGAATGCGGATATCGATAAACACGCCCCACAAGTCCTACAAATTGAAATGGATTACAGGGTCTAAAAAGCAAACACTTCCTCAAAAGAAGAAAAGAAGAAAACTAAGGGATCTTGCATTGAATGCCTTCCGGTTCAAAAAGCAGCAAGTGCAACCATCGCCTTCGATAAGGATGATCTCCTGCTGGGCGAGACAAAACACAACCAACCCCTGTACTTCACAGGGTACATCAAAGAAATGACGGTACATAGAGTCCGGATTGACCCAGGTTCTGCACTCAACCTCATCTCTACTTCGGCACTCAAAGAGTTGGGTATCCCACCTAGCAAGCTGGGCCACACATCTGTGTCCATCTTTGGATACGATGGGAGCACTCAAAGGCCTATCGGCAAAATCAGGTTCAAGTTGCAAATTGGTGATCTTATCTCTGAAGTCACCGTGAATGCAATAAGAACCCCTTCATGCTATAACATCCTTCTCAGACACCCTCGGATACACGAAAATGGTGTCGTCCCTTCAACTCTACATCAGTACATCAAGTTCATTTGCAACGACAGCTTGATGCATCGAGTGTTTACAGACAAAAAGCCCTTCAAAAGCAAAAAAGTCCATTTTACAGACTCTCAGATGTACAAGGATGAAAAAGAAAAGGAGGAGGAAGAAATCACACCCTTTGCTGGAAATCCCCAAGAAGATAAAGGCAAGGCTCCTCAACAATCATCGGAAGAAAATAAACCTTCTAGCAAGTCCGAAGAGAGCAATCAATCTCCCTTCATTGTCTCCCTCAAATCTTCAAAGTCTTTGGTAATCACCGCCAAAGCAAAGAAGACAAAACAAAAGGCTTAGGGCAAGTTTGTTGTCTCCTTCGTGTCTATCATGCAAGATACGGATTCGGATTCAGAGCCCGAAGACGATACACCGTCAAGCCAGACTGATACTCAGCAAGTTCAGCCCGCTCTCCATTGAGACACCTGCTGACATAGAAGATCCTATGTTTGCTTTCTTCATTGTTTCGACAGCTTCGGCAGAAGGAAGACCAATCTTATTCTATAGATCGGAAGCTTCGTCATCAAATTCTTTGCTTAAACCTTTCCAAAATAAAGGTATGCCTTAATTATCCCTATATAGTCCAATGGCACAAGTTATCATGAAAAAAATGGGCTATGCACTCAGAATCCAATTGGTTTGGGAGGTGGCCGTGGTATTTTCATGCCATTGGAACCCACCCTGACCAAAAGCCAACTAGAGGATTGGAAGCTCCACCATCACATAGACAAATCTTCATACGGGTTGGTGTATGATCCTAACATTCCTTTGAGACAGTTGACACAAAGGCTACAAGTCGTTTCGCAGACCAATCCTCAACATCTCGTGCTGATCTCCTTGGATAGCTCTTTGATGAGTTACCCGTCAAGGATCCAGGAAGTTCATCTAAGTGGTGTGATTTCTCTAATGATGAAGAGGAATTTTCCGATGACACAGACACGGTTTTATGATCCAGAAGAACCATCGCCTCCGAAGGAAGTGCACCACTTCAACCCAGTTTCAGCAGGTGATTGGGACCATCTCATAGCAAGCCTTGAAAAGAGTACCGATCAAGAAGACTGATGGAGAGAAGCAGAGCCTTGGTCTGAAAATGCTTTTGAAACTCCAAAAGGTCTTGTTGAGTTGGAAGCCTCCGAAAATATTGTGGAGGAACCACCTTCAAACCTTCCAACAGAAGATTCTGTTCAAAAGATAGACTTGGGAACACCAGATAACCCACGTCCTGTATTCATAAGTTGTTGGAAGTGGGTGGGCCTCGTGGATAGGTTTTCAAAACTTTTGACCCACTTGACTCAGGGATCATTATCCATAAGGCCATGAAACTAAATTCAGGATCCAAAACTCAATCTCATCAACCATGATCAGCAATAACCTCTATCTAGAAGATAGAAACAACACCTAACAAGCAACCACGAATCTCTATAACATACAAGGAGTAGATCATACCTTGGGAGTTTAGCAGTGCTCTAATGGAGAAGTTGATCTCTTTCTTTGATGATGAAACTCTTCCACTTATCAAATAGGAATCTCTAAGACCTCTTAATCTTCCACGCTATGGCCCGAATCAGATCTCTTTTCTCAAGGAGATGGTGGGATCTCCAAGAGAAAACCAACTAAAAACTCAAGGGAAACAGGAAGAGAAACTAGAAGAAGAAGGAGAGAGATGTGCAACTCTTGCACAAGGGGAGGCTTGGGCGTGGATTCCAAGGAGGAATTATGCATGGACGTCCAGCCCTCCTTCCTCTCTTATTTATATCTCAAAGCCACCTCTTCTTTGTTTATTATTAGAAGTCTTACTTCCATAATAATTAGTAACTCTCTATTCCTACTATTACC
The DNA here is from genome assembly GCA_029852735.1 of Persea americana. Taxonomy (NCBI): domain Eukaryota; kingdom Viridiplantae; phylum Streptophyta; class Magnoliopsida; order Laurales; family Lauraceae; genus Persea; species Persea americana. The sequence goes on from CM056813.1 coordinate 35,772,631, forward strand.
ACTATTAGAAGTCTCACATCAAATAGAAATATTAACTTTCCTTTTGAGTTCAAATAGAATTAGTAATTATCCAATCTTGGGCTAGCGTGGGGACTACTAGGGATCCCATAGAAAGCTGGCTCCAACTGGGACACCGCGACCCCACATCTAATGTGCAATCCGGGCCCACAGTTAATTACAAATAACTGCACTATATAAATGCAATTAAACTCCAGTCTTAGGAATAAATCACATGAAGGCTATAAACTTCCCTATCACCATAAGTAGGCCCCTCCATTAATATCAATGGATCAATTGGATAAACTGTCCCATCAATTTAGATCCATATCTTATTATCCTTGAGACTCAATTAATTGCAGTGATCATTAGTACCATCCAATTAACTCTTAATTGAGATGGGTGTACACTTACCAGTGATGAATCCATTAATTGGCAGAAGGGGATAATTAGGATAGATTCCATCTTAACAATTAAATGTTCCCATAGTCCTACACCACGTACCCAAGACATCGAGGTTGTCAAACCCCAACCCAGGATTAGCGCAAATAGTGTTAATTAAGTGCGTGTTTAGTTTGATGTGGGTTTAGTGTTCGTGGGATTAGAAGTTGATTCGATTTAGTCTAGAATCAGCTTTGGGGAATTTCGAGAGCGCTTTATGCTATTTAGTCACACTCAAGGGTGCCTTGAGTGCACGTGTAAGCTTGGGAGGAAACTTTGGTTTTTCCTGATTTTTAATCGTAATTTCGATCTCTTTTGAATGGTTTTATTTTGTTGTTCAACTTTCGTTTTCAGCCTGCTCGTATTTGAGGCCCAGAAATCCAAGTTTTGGCCCAAAAGGGTAAAACAGTCATTTCACACCAAATCTGGACCCAAATTTCAAATTTTCAAAACCATGTCAAATTCATACTTTTTGGAAACTAGATTTTTTTACGATCATTTTTGTCTTCTTCGTCGTTTTCATCCGAGAGCCGTAAGTCGACGTTTTAATTGTCGCAAGTTTTTAACTTAGTGGGGCCCACAAGGACCCATTGACTTAAATGGGTTATGTCTTCTCCCTCATTCACACGCCTGTTCAGAACCTCATTCCTGCAACTATTCTCTTGACACGGTTGAGAAGAAAAGCTCTTCTTCTTCTTCACTTCCTCTTTTGCATGCCTCACTTTTAGATCTCCAAATCAAAATCTGAGACCACCATCTTCTTCCTTTCAACCTAAGCTTTCAATTAGTACCATTTTCTCGGAGTTTCTTGACGGAGGAAACGACCATTTTCGCCTTTGCTCCTTGTTTGAATAGATCCAGGTTAGGCATCTTCTTCTTCCTTTCATTTTAGTCTTTTGAGCTCCTTAGGAGACCTTTTCTCTAACATGAAAACCCATTTTCGAAATGGGGGTTTGGGTTGCCCAAAATGATGATTTTTGGAATGTTTTTCTTGAGGCTTTCTTGTAGATTTCGTGGCTTCCATTGGTAGGGAACTTGAGGGATTTTTGAGCTTAGCTTTTGGTCAAGGCAAGTGATCTCTTTAGCCTCATCATGCATGCAATTGGTTTGGTACTTTGAGTTTGAAAATGCAATGTATATACATGCCATGTTTTTCAAATTATTGTCTTTCAACTAAGCATGACTGAGCACTCATTTCTCTTTGTGAAATTTATGAAATGATTCCCTCTCTACTTTAGAAATTCAGTTTTTGAATTGAATGGATATGCCTTGTTGTGATTGGAATGGTTGTGTGAAATGGAGAAGTATTGTGAAGGGAGAAGTTGTGGAGTGATATAGTGAATGGAAATCACCCTTGGAGAGCATGGAGGCTCAAGGGGAACACAGGGATTTGACCAAAAAGGAAAGGAAGTGGAATGGGAAGGAAATTTGGAGAGAAAAGAACTGAAATTCTAACTTGAAATGGGCTGCCGAGTACCGTCGGTCAGCTCGCGGTCAGCTGCCGGCTAACCAACTTGTCCACGTCGGTTAACCGACAGCCAACCCAGTTCAGTTCGGCTCCTCTTCCAGAAGCATGTTTTGTGACAGGGAATCATCGGTCAGCTATTGGCCAACTGACCTGCACAACATCTGTTGATAGACAGCCAACCGACAGAAGTTCGGTTCCATTTCCAATAGCCTGTTTTCAACAGAGAATAGTCAGTCAAGTGACGGTCAGCCATCGGCTAGCCGACACTTTTAGTATGGTCAACCGACAGCCAACCGTGTGCAATTTCAGTTCCAATTAGAGAATGGTGTTTTCCTAACAGAAGACCTGGCGGTCAGCCGTCGGTCAGCTGCCGGCTAACCGACAGCCGCATACTCGATTAGCCGACAGGTGACCGAGAGCTGACCGAGATTGTAAACCAGACCTATTTTGAGGTTTTCCTTGGGAACTGAAAACCAGAATACTACTAAGGGCTTCTAGCTTGAGATTGTGCATTTGATACTTGAATTGTCCATTAGCTTCAGGGACACCAATGTATCTTAAATTCGACAAACGGGTTACAAATACACAGGGATCAACAAAAGACCTTAGTGTGTACTCTTTAGTCTGTTTTGAGACCCTGATTTCTGACGCGATATATATATCGTAGGACTTGTTTCGTTTTGCAAGTATTAGCTTGATTTTGAACTGATTCAAGTAACTATAATAGGGATTTTTAATTTCATTTTATCTTGTTATAGCACACGCTATCACTGATATGCTTGTCTTGCCCTGTTTTGATGAGTAAATTTCCCTTATTTTGGTCGGCTTGTATATATATTATCCTATTTTCGTACATACATGATTTTAGGTGATTACCACTGAGCTTGGACTACCCTCTCGGTTTGATCCACTGTTTGGGAGGTCCTTAAACCCTGAACAATCTGCAGATTAGTTGTGTATTCATATACACCCCATCCTATCCTGCTTCCGGTTCCGCGGCCGGACCCCACCTACCTAGTGTAGTTTGGGATTCTGTTCTGTCCTGTTTATATATATATATATATCCTGTTCTGTTCTGCTTACTCTGCTCATTATGTATGGTAGAGAAAGGATGAGCTCACGGTGGTTTTCTCACTTGTCATGATATATTTCTACATGCTTACTCGATTTGTTTTGTACACTGTTTTAGCTTTGTTTCGTAGTCATGCATGGTTTTAAATGATTTATATCTTTATCTAAATGGATGAGCTCACGGTGGTTTTCTCACTACTCATGATATATTTCTACATGCTTACTCGATTTGTTTTGTACACTGTTTTAGCTTTGTTTCATAGTCATGCATGGTTTTAAATGATTTATATCTTTATCTAAATGGATCACCTGCCAGACCGTCGTGTCTGACCCGTTTATTTTGGTGACCAGGTGCAGGTGGCGCTGCCTTTGAGCAGGAGCGTCAGGAGGAGGTTGTTGAGCCGCCCCCAGCCCTTGAGTGGCAGCTTGACGATGTCCTCTAGACGCCGGGCAGGGTCATGAGTTGCATACATGGTTGGTTGTAGCATTTTGTAGTGTTGGGAATCTAAAGCCATTGTTGGCTCATTTGTTTTATGGGATATGTAAACTTAACTTAACTTACCTTTGTTCTTTTGAAACTTGAAGGTTAACTTATGATAATGCCCTGTTTATGTTTCCTCCTTTGATTATTGTCTTGATGATGATTTAATTTATGTAAGTGGATGTTATATCACATGTGTTGTATGGATAAGATTACTTGCACGCTTCCGCAAACCATTATTCATGTGAGATAAAATTCCATGTTTGTTTTGGAAATCCTCACCGCGGAAACCTGTGAGTTAATCACAGTTGGTTGATTAGTTAATTGGACAGCACCCCTCATCATGTTGCGGGCCCGGTCTCGGTCCGGGGTCGTGACAGAGGTGTTGACCTACAGTTGGCCTCCCTTATTGGCAACTCAGAGCAAATGAATAGATAGAAACTTGAGTTCATTAATATCTTAGAATTAAAAGCATATTGCTAGGGAATTATGAGAGCAAACCTTAACGTAAAGACAGTGATTCATAAGGTGCTTCTCATGGTCCATCAATACATCCAATGTATCAGTATGATGATCCAGAATCTTACATTCCAATGATCGAGACAGATCACACTATCTCATAGTGATCATAATACTGCAACCTTGTCAGATGAGACGCACAATCTCATCACCGGATGTGAATCAATTTAAGTGTAAGATTTGTGACACATGTCTCCTGTATTTGGATCTCATCTACACACATATGTTACATCTAATATACTTGTGGACTCCGGTTCATCTCATGAACCATCATGTCATTCATATTGGTTATGTACAATTAAGTAATAAAGCATCATTCATCTCATGAAAAGAAAGAATGATTATATTGAAATAAATCAATTTATTACATCATCTACTGGATTGAGACCATATAATCTAAGTAAGAATATAAAGGATGATGGGTTACCCGAATATGTCTCTTTTCTTCGTGAGTTTGTTGATTGTTTTGCATGATCTTACACTGAAATGCTTGGCTTAGACCCCAAAATAGCAGTCCACAAACTCAACCTGCAAAAAAATATCGAGCCTGTCGAACAAGGCCAGAGAAGATTCCGTCCTGATGTGATGGACAAATTGAACAAGAAGTTCAGAAACAGCATTGGCTTCATCCACGAGGAACAACATCTTGAATGGTTGGCCAACATCATCCCCGTGACAAAGAAAACTTGGCAAATTAGAGTCTGTATTGACTATAGAGACCTGAATAATACGTTCCCCAAAGATGAATTCCCACTCCCCATACCAGAGGTAATGATTGACAACACCTGCGGATTTGAGCGAATGACTTTTATGGATGGCTTCTCTGGCTACAATCAGATAAAGATGCATCTCGAAGATGAAAGGCACACATCATTTCGGACCCCATTTGGTGTGTATTGCTACACTGTCATGCCATTTGGTCTGAAAAATGCTGGCGCAACATATCAAAGGGCAATGATGAAAATATTCCAAGATATGCAGCACAAGACGGTCGAATGTTATGTTGACGACCTCGCTATCAAAAGCCGAAGAAAAGAAGACCATCTCGAAGATCTTCGAGAAGTCTTCCTCTGACTTCGCAAACACAAACTGCGAATGAATCCCCTCAAATGCTTCTTCGGTGTTTTATCGGGTAAGTTCCTCAGATTCATAGTTCGGAAAGCTGGAATAGAACTTGACCCCATCAAAGTCAAGGCTATCCTAGAAATGCCATCTCCAAGAACCTTAAGATAATTAAAAGGGCTTCAAAGAAGATTGGCATACATTCAACGGTTCATTTCCAACCTATCAAGGAAGTGCCGTCCTTTCTCTCGCTTGATGAAGAAAGGTGTAGACTTTGTTTGGGATGCTGAATGTGAAGCTGCATTTCAAGACATCAAGTCATACCTGACCAAACCTCCAGTGTTGGCTGCCCCCACAACTAGAAAATCATTCATCTTGTACACAAGAGCTCTCGATTATTCTTTGGGCGCTCTACTTGCACAAGAAAATGATGGAGGAAAAAAAGTTGCTTTATACTACCTCAGCTGCATACTGGTAGGTGCAGAGCATCGCTACTCTCCAGTCGAAAAAGAATGCCTGGCAATAATGTTTGTGGTATAAAAGCTTTGTCATTATCTGTTGTCCAACACGGTATACCTGATTTCGAGGATCAATCTCTTAAAGGTCCTTGTCACAAAAGTAGGTTCTCTCAATGTCCGATTGGCAAAATGGTCCATCCTTCTATCACAATATGACAATAGGTATGTACCACAAAAAACAATCAAAGGCCAAGCTCTAGCAGACTTTCTCGCAGAGCTTCCACTGCCTAAAGATTCTCCACTTAGGGATGATCTCCCAGACGAACCAATCTACAACGTGGAGACTTCCTCATCAAATGCCTCCTGGGACATGTACTTCGATGGTGCAACCAAGACAAATGAAAAGGGAAAGCTAATATCGGGAATTGGCATTCTCTTTATTAGCCCCGACAAATACATGATTCCACAGGCTTTCTTACTACTGGAACCATGTTCAAACAATGCAGCTGAATACCAAGCCCTGATTGTAGGATTGGAACTCGCCCTCAAATCTTGCATTACCATGCTGGAAGCCTTTGGGGACTTTCAACTGATCATCAACCAGATGAATCAGAAATATGAAATCAGGAGGCCTGATTTGTTGCCTTACTACAACAAGGCACAATCGCTTCGACAAAAGTTTGACACCTGTCACATCACCCACATTCGCAGAGGTGAAAACATCCGTGCAGATGCCCGGGCTGAACTCACTGTATCTATGGCAATCCAAGAAGGGGAAAACATGCAAATTACAATTTGTCAAAGAAGGATCATCCTTCCTCTTAACACACACCAAGCAGTTGCTGAATGCCACCGAGTGGTTGGAAGTTGGATTTCCATTCTTAAAACTCCAATCGGCGACTGGAGGGATACGTTCATTGATTATAATATATTTGGAATCCTACCTAAAGATCCAAAAGAGCGAGTAAGCATTGAAAGGCGAGCCCCAAACTTTCATTTGGATATTCCTTCAAAAATGCTCTACAGAAAATCCTTCAACGGAGTACTTTCACACTGCTTGTCACAACAAGAGGCAGAAGAAACACTCAAAGAAGTTCATTGATGGACCCGGCTTTTCTTGCCTTCCTCCGCCCCAGGTCCGCCGGGTGCGGCGGGGCGAAAAAAAAAGCGAGCATCAACATTTTGTACGGGTATTCCAGATTTTCTATTCTACTTGGAATTTGAAATAGTGATCCAGGGATTGACCTTCACAAGTAGAAAGGAAATCAAACTTTTTTCTAACTTTCCATTGCACGTCTATTTTAAGAAAAGAGACAGATTTAGAATGCCGTGAGAGGCGACTTTCTTTAGTTTGCCGTGAAAGGCGGCTTTGTGCCGTAGAAGGCAATTTTGCCATGAAAGGCAATTTACAAATCTTATCAATAATGAAAGACAAGAATTGTGATTTTTTGTCTCTTTAAAAAAATACAAAATACAATAGAAATGGAAGAAAGAGGGATCTGACTTCTCAGGAGATTGTGGGGACTCGTTCAGATCGACGATCGTGAGTCATGTATGGACTCTGCCATCGTCCTTCAGATGAGAACACTTGACGCTTTAATTCACTTGGCTTGGCTTGGACCTCGGATTTTTAGAGGACAAAGACCAAGGGAAGGTCCTATATCCAATAAAAATCCGGACAGATGGGCTGAAAAGCCACATCTAGGCCACGTTGGATGAAAGGAGAGAGGAAATCTTGGGGGGGTGGCCCTCCAAGGGACTTCGATCACCTTGTAGTGTTTTCAGCAAAGTTTCTTCAGAACAGGAGAGCTTCTTTGTGGAGAGACTTTCAAGGCAATTTTCTAAACTCTTCAGATAATTTTTTCGGACCTTTCCCATTGGAATGACCGCCTATTTATAGGCTTTTGGCAGCCATTAGGAAGGTTTATGGGCATTAATGGTATTAATGCTCTATGATGGGAGGAGTTACAAGATTTAATTTCATAATTTTGTAACTCCTTTTTCCTTGAAACAGATTGGCCGATGGAGAATAATGGGCATTTAATCTCCATGATGATGGGGGTTTCATGATTAATTACCATGATTAAACTCCATAATGATAAGAGTTACATGGTTAATTGCCATGATTAATTGGACTTGTAACTCCCATTTGCTTGCTTCTGATTGTGCCGTCTAGAATAATGAGTTAATGACTACAATGACTTGTCATAAACGGGTCAATTAACATCATTAATTGGTCGCCAAGTCGCTTGAAAAGTCGCGGGCCCCGCCGCATCTTTTGGAATTCTTCTGGAGATGATCACCGATGGATCCGCACGTTGTTTGATGTCGGATGGCGATGCAAATTCAGACATTGATTGGTACCAATGGGCCGGCAACATCTGTCCAGTCAATTTCACGAACGGTCGGGCAGAAAGTGTGCTTTCTTGGTCGGCCGGTTTGACAATTTCAGAGTGTCCAATGATGATCGAATGATTTTGATGGCGGATCTGTGATGTTGATAAAGATCGACGGATATCATGCCTCAAAAATTAGAATTTAAGAAAATCACATGGGCCAAATATCGCGAAACGCGAAAAGGAACAGAAAATCGGCCCTTTTTGCTGAAATCCGGCGACTCGGATTTCCAAGGTCGCCGGCAACCATGGGACTTTGGTCCCTTCTTCGGTTGCCGTTTCTCGGCCATTTTTTAGGCTTTTTTGCTTCTTTTTTCTCCTGTATTTTTCTTGATATTTATCCTCATTTATTGGCTTGATTTATCTGAAGAAGACCTACCGAGAAGCCATGCAAATCAAGGCACAAAGTTTTCTACTTTTTTGGAAAAGCCGAAGACTTTGTAGCTGATTTTCCGCCAAGAGTTGAAACTAGGTCAAACGATGTTGGAATGTCCTGAAATTTGAGGTGAATCTTCCTGAGCATTAGATAGGACCAACCATGGGCTTTTATTTGGGTTTTGAAGCCGTTTGGGGTCCCGTCGATGGTAGACTTGATTTCACCATGCGGAAGATGTCGAGCTTTGATGTACAGTCAACCGATGTCCAATTGATCTGAATTTTGACAGGGAGTCTATTGGAGTCATTTTGAGATGATCCATTAGCTCCAATTTGGGTGCCATAGTCCTGGGCAGTTCCGCGGCTGGTTGGCTAGATTTTGTTTCCGAGCGTCAAAGCCGGGTCAAACATTGTCGGAATGACCTGAAATTTGACGTGCAGCCCTTTGGAAGCATGTAGAAGCTACCCATGTGCTTTGTTTGATGAGTGACGGCATCAGGGGTTCTCGCCGCCAAGAGGCTTGATTTCGTCGTTCGAGAGTTTATGGAGGGTCAAACGGTGTCAGTTTGACTTAAAATTCGACGTGGAGCCTTTTGGAGGTATTTTGAGACCATCCATAGGCTCTAATTGAAGATTTGTTATCTTCGATACTGTCGCCGCCTGGGGCTCCTGGTCATCCGTTGGAGGATTGAAGTTAAGCCAAATGGTGTCGAAATGGCTCGAAACTTCATGTGTACCCTTCTTTTGGCTGTTTTGAAGGATCTTGCAACTTTTGTTTGATTCTGACAAGATTTGATGCTTGAAGCGGCTCTGCCTATTTGTGGTAGGATGCGGCTCCATGTAGCTTTTGATGTCGAAAGGGCAAAGTGACATTTTTGGTGTCAACAAATGCCCCCACGAGGTACAGCGACGAATTGCATAGCTTTTGCAGTCGATGTGCCTTGAAGAAAACTTTGAAGGAGCTTCTTGACTTGACCAAGAGTCTCTGAGCATTTTTCTTTTGATAGAGTAGCCTTTTGAGTTTCCCAGGGGATTTTATGGCAGTTAGAGAGATCACGAACCATCTCAAGGCAAAATTTTGAAAATGACATTTGGATTGGGTTTTTGGGTTTTTGGATTTTTCTTTTTGACCTTGTGAACCTAAACGCTTTATGTGGCGCATTAGGCGGTTAAGAAGGGTTTTGGTTTTTGACCTTATGACCTAACAAGCTGTATGTGGCAGGTTAGGAGGTCGGGTTTTGGATTTTAATTTTGGTCTTCTGACCTAACAAGCTGTATGTGGCAAGTTAGGGGACCAGGATTTGGTTTTTGGTTTTGGTCTTGTGACCCAATAAGCTGTATGTGGCAAGTTAGGGGACCATGGTTTGGTTTTTGGTCACTCTTTGGGACAATTTTGGGTCCATTGGAGTGGTTTGAGTTTTTTGTGGAATGTCAATTTCAAGGTTTTGGCTCAATTTGGTTCATGAGGTGGGTTGGTTTGGATTTTTGGAAACTCATGAGGCTTAGATTTTTTTTGTATGGTCCAATCAACTCAAAGGAGGCATGGAACCATTTTTGTATGCTCTTGGTAAAAGGAATTTTGACTAAAAGCCACTTTTAGTGCCTAGGTGGTCAAACCTGGCTCATTTAGGATAGCCCATGGGACCTTAAGCTTTAAAGATGGCTTAGATCTCATGTGGTGTCATTTTTGTGAAGAATATCTAAAAATATAGCAAAGAAGACAAAGCAAAAGACAGGGGGCAAGTTTGCTGTCTCCTTCGTGTCTATCATACAAGACACGAATTCAGATTCAGAGACTGAAAATGATACATCGTCAAGCCAAGCTGACACTCAGCAAGTTCGGCCTGCTCTCACTCCATTGGAGACACCTGCTGACGTAGAAGATCCTACGTCCGCTACCTTCATCGTTCCGATAACGACGGCAGAAGAGAAACCAATCTTCTTCCATAGATCGGACGCTTCTTCATCAAACTCCCTACTTGAGCCTTTCCAAAATGAAGGTATGCCTCAACTATCCTTGTATAGTCCAATGGCGCAAGCTATCATGAAGAAAATGGGCTATGACGCTCAAAATCCAATTGGTTTGGGAGGTGGCCATGGTAATCTTATACCACGGATATCTCCCTGGATATCTCTTTGAAGAGTTACCCAACAAGGACCCAGGAAGCTCATCAAATTGGTATGATTTCTCTGATGATGAAGAGGAATTGCCCGATAACACAGACGCACGGTTCTCTGATTCAAAAGAGCCATCGTCTCCAAAAGAAATGCCTTACTTCTACCCAGTTTCGGCAGGTGATTGGGATCATCTCATAGCAAGTCTTGAGAAGAATACAGATCAAGAAGATTTATGGATAGAAGCGGAGCCATGGTCTGAAAACGCCCTTGGAAATCCAAAAGGTCTTATTGAGTTGGAAGCCTCCAAAAATATTGTGGAGGAACCACCTTCAAACCCTCTAACAGAAGATTCTGTTCAAACGATAGACTTGGGAACACCAAATAACCCACGTCCTGTATTCATAAGCAAGAATATAAATGATGATGAGTTACCCGAGCATGTCTCTTTTCTTCGTGACTTTGTTGATTGTTTTGCAAGGTCTTACGCTGAAATGCCTGACTTAGATCCCAAAATAGCAGTTCACAAACTCAACTTGCAAGAAAATGTCAAGCCTGTAAAACAAGGCCAAAGAAGATTCCGTCTTGATGTGATGGACAAATTTGAACAAGAAGTTCAGAAACTCAAAAACGTTGGCTTCATCCGCAAGGAACAATATCCTGATTGGTTGGCCAACATCGTCCCTGTGAGAAAGAAAAATGGGCAAATCAGAGTCTGTATTGACTATAGAGACCTGAATAATGCATGCCTCAAAGATGAAATCCCGCTCCCAATATCGGAGGTAATGATTGACAACACCTGCAGGCTTGAGTGAATGACTTTCATGGACGGTTTCTCTAGCTACAACCAGATAAACATGCATCCCGAAGATGAAAGACATACATCCTTTCGGACCCCATTTGGCGTGTATTGCTACACTGTCATGCCATTTGGTCTGAAAAGTGCCGGTGCAACATATCAAAGGGCTATGATGAAGATATTCCAAGATATGCAGCACAAGACAGTCGAATGTTATGTTGATGACCTCGCTGTCAAAAGCAAAAGAAAAGAAGACCATCTCTAAGATCTTCGAGAAGTCTTCCTCCAGCTTCGCAAACACAAACTGCGAATGACTCCCCTCAAATACTTCTTCGGTGTCTCATCGGGTAAGTTCCTCGGATTCATAGTTCGGAAAGCTGGAATAGAACTTGACCCCATCAAAGTCAAGGTAATTCTAGAAATGCCATCTCCAAGAACCCTAAGAGAACTAAAAGGCCTTCAAGGAAGATTGGCATACATCTGACGGTTCATTTCCAATCTATCAGGAAAATGCTGTCCATTTTCTCGCCTGATGAAAAAAGGTGTAGACTTTGTTTGGGATGCTGAATGTGAAGCTGCATTTCAAGACATCAAGTCATACCTGACCAAACCTCCGGTGTTGGTTGCTCCCACAATCGGAAAACAATTCATCTTGTATACAAGAGCTCTCGACTATTCTTTGGGCGCTCTACTTGCATAAGAAAATGATGGAGAAAAAGAAGCTGCTCTATACTACCACAATCGCATGTTGGTTGGTGCAGAGCATCGATACTCTCTAGTCGAAAAAGAATGCCTGGCAGTGATGTTCGCTGTACAAAAGCTACGTCACTATTTGCTATCAAACACAGTATACCTGATTTCGAGGATCAAACTCCTAAAGGTCCTTGTTACAAAAGCAGGTTCTCTCAATGCCCGGCTGGCAAAATGGTCCATCCTTCTGCCACAATTTGATATTAGGTATGTACCACAGAAAGTAATCAAAGGCTAAGCTCTGGCAGACTTTCTTGCAGAGCATTCACTGCCTAAGGATTCTCCACTCAGGGATGATCTCCCAGACGAACCTGTCTACAGTGTGGAGACTTCCTCACCAAATGCCTCCTGGAACATGTACTTCCATGGTGCAACCAGGACAAATAAAAAAGGAAAGCCGATATCAGGAATTGGCATTCTTTTTGTTAGCCCCGATAAATACACAATTCCTCACGCATTTTCGCTACTGGAACCATGTTCAAACAATGCAGCTGAGTACCAAGCCCTGATCTTAGGATTGGAACTCGCCCTCGAATCCGGCATTACCATGTTGGAAGCATTTGGGGATTCTTAACTGATCGTCAACTAAATGAATCAGGAAGCCTGATCTGTTACCTTACTACAACAAGGCGCAACTGCTTCGTCAAAAGTTTGATATCTGTCACATCACCCACATCCGCAGAGGTGAAAACATCCGTGCAGATGCCTTGGCTGGACTTGCTGCATCTATGGCAATACAAGAAGGGGAAGACATGAAAATTACAGTGTGTCAAAGAAGGATTCTCCCTCCTCTCAACACACACCAAGCAGTTGCTGAATGCCACTGAGTGGTCGGAAGTCGAATTTCCATCCTCAAACCTCTGATTGGCGACTGGAGGGATCCGTTCATTGATTATATTATGTTCGGAATCTTTCCTGAAGATCCAAAAGAACAGGTAAGCATTCAAAGACGAGCCCCAAATTTTCATTTGGATATTCCCTCCAAAATGCTTTACAAAAAATCTTTCAATGGAGTACTTTTACGCTGCTTGTCACAACAAGAGGAGGAAGAAACTCTAAAAGAAGTTCATGCTGGTCTTTGTGGAGCCCATCAGGCTGGTCGTAAGCTCTACAATCAGACAAAAAGGTTAGGTTATTATTGGCCTACCATGGTAGCTGACGCAATGCAATTTGCTAAACGTTGCCAACAATGCCAAGTTCATGGAGATTATATACACATGCCTCCAGAATGGCTACATCCTACAGCGATCTCATGGCCCTTTGAAGCTTGGGGTATGGACATCATAGGTCCTATCTCTACCCCGTCAAGCAAAGGTCATCGCTTCATCTTCGACGCTACGGATTATTTCTCCAAGTGGTCAGAAGCATTTGCGTTTAGTGAAATGAAGATCCCGTCAGTCCTTCAATTCTTACGAACCAACATCATTTGTCGCTTCGGCATACCTAAAAGATTCATCCATGATAACGGACCACAATTCCGGGATCACAGATTCTACAGGTTTTGCGACAAATGCAAAATCCAAAGTTATCCTTCGACTCCGTATAACCCGGCAGCGAATGGACTAGTAGAAGCCTTCAACAAGACACTCTGCAAAATTCTCAAGAAAATGGTCTCTAGTCACAAAAGAGACTGGAGCGACAAACTGCCTGAAGCTTTATGGGCCTACCGGACTACCGTTCGAGGACAAACCCATAGCACACCATTCTCCTTGGTCTATGGATGTGAAGCAGTTATCCCCCTAGAGGTACAAATTCCTTCTTTAAGGGTATCTCTACAAAATGAAATGACGCAAGAAAGCAACGTCAAATTGAGACTCCAAGAACTGGATAATCTCGATGAAAGACGACTCGAAGCTCTACAAAGCGTTGAGCTTTACCAAGCACTCATGGCAGGATCTTTTGACAAAAAGGTCAGGCAATGCGCCTACAAAAAGGTTGACTTGGTTCTTGCAGTGAAAAGGCCAATGGTTTTTACCCACAAATCCAAAGGCAAATTCGAACCAAAATGGGAGGGACCCTTCGTCATCGACAAAGTCTTCTTCAATGGCGCATATGCTTTTCTAAACATGGAGGGTGACAGATGTATGCTGCTCATCAATGGCAAGTTCTTGAAGCGGTACTACCCTTGAAAACTTCCTACATCGGGTCAGAACGATGCCTGCATGGCCAAAGCCTATTCCTAGGTACTTGCTCGTCAAACCCACCCTTTTTAGAGTTTTCATCCCTATGTTGAAATTTCTAAAATTCCAAAACAATGCTTACTTTCAATGTTTCATTGTTCAAAAAAAAACAAAAACAAAAACAAAGCCAAACCCAAAATCCAAGTTTAGGAGCCTCTTCCCTAAACTTGACCAAAACTTTCGATCCTTGAACCCAAAATTCATGGCTTGAAACAAAAATCAGGACTCAGAAATTTCCACCCTAGTCCACCCCGACTTTTACCACCAAAAATGGTTTTGAGTCAAAATTTATGACCCTCGTGTCTTTAAACAAAAAAAAAAGGGTTTTTCAAAAAACCGTGGGGAAGCAATGTTTAGTCGATACTCACACAAAACCCAAAAATCGGAAGGATACAAACGCCATTCGATACTTCCAAAACCTCAAAATCGCAAGAAAACGACACCTCGTCGATACTTGCAAAATTTCAAAAAAATCGTGGAGACACAACGTTTCAATTGATATCCACAACCCAAATTTCAAAACAAAAACAAAGGTTCGAAAAAAAAACCCTCAAAATTCAAAAATCGTGGGGAGGCAACATTCCATCAATACCCACAAAAACAAATTTTTGAGACATAAGCACAGAGGTGACATTCAGTTGATACTTGCGCCCAAATCTGCGAGGAAGCGACATTCCATCGATACTCGCAACCGAATGAGCAAGGAAGCGACATTCCATCAATACTTGCAATACCATTCAGCAGGGAGGCGACTCTTAGTCGATACTTGCATTTTTGAAAACCAAAAACTTGGCTTTCATGCCAAAACCCGGCTTTCATGCCAAAAAATTAGCTTTCATGCCAAAAAATCAAAAATTCGGCTTCCATGCCAACAAAACAAAACTTGGTTTTCAAAAAAAAAAAAAAAAAACCCTGGCTTTCACACCAAACAAATAAAATTTTGGCTCTCATGCCACAAAACCAAAACTTGCCTTTCACGCCACAAATTTCGGCTCTCATGCCAAAAACCGACTTCCATGCCACAATAAAAAATCGGCTCTCATGCCAAAAACCGGCTTCCATGCCACAAACAAAATTTCGGCTTTCACGCCAACCAAAATTCGGCTTTCATGCCATCTCAAAAATCAGGCTTTCACGCCACAAAAATCGGCTCTTATGCCAAAAACTGGCTCTCATGCCACAAAACCAAAACTTGGCCTTCACACCACAAAAATCGGCTCTCATGCCAAAAACCGGCTTTCACGCCATCCAAAATTCGGCTTTCAAGCCATCATAAAACCAGGCTTTTTGCCACAAAATCTGGCTTTCATGCCTAAAAACAACCATTTGACAAAAGATTTTCACAAAATGACAACCTTTATCAAATTTTCAAACAAACCATTCCCATTCAAGTTTTGCTTATGTTTTCATCAAAAGTGAATTTAAGTGAAATAAGGGGATACAAAAAAAAAGGAGTGCCAAAAATGTTTATACATGGAGGTACCAAAAGAAAAGAAGAAAAAGTTTGTTACAAATCAGGAGGCTAGTCCGACATGGTCTTCAGCCAAAGGCTTAACTCCTCAGGCAAACTCTTGGCCTTAGCCTCCAAAGCTTCCAGGCCGCGTTTCTTTAGAATCTTCCCATAAAAAGCAGTAGGCCGTCGCGATCCATCCTCAACATGTGGAAGCTCTTCCTAGAGAATCTGCCATTGTTCATATTCCTGAGTCTTCCTCCGGAGATTGCTTTCAGCCTCCTCAACTTGGCGAATGAGAGTCCTCTCTCTATTGCGAGCTTTCAAAGTGGCAGTCCACTTGGCAGCGGCTTGTTCTTCCAACAGCTGAAGGCGCTGTCTGGCTTTAGTGACCTCCCTATCAAGACGGTGCTAGTCCTGTGTCGGCTCAATAATAGCCAACTCGGTGATGTTCCTCTCCCAAACGAACTACTTCCGAGTCCGCGAGATCTCATTTAGTTCAAATTTGACCTCGCTGGAAGGCTTCAAAAACATCACGTTGAAGAAGTCATCATTTGGAAAGCTCTTGGTCTCATTCCACTTGTTGCCTAGAGTGATGATTTCATCAACAAAAAGCCTTGGCATCTGTAATGTCCAAACCGACTTCTTCATTATTCGGTAAGAATGTCCTGCACGTGCTTAACCATGCCAAAACCAGCCTCCAAATGGCCAGAAGAAAGAGTCTCGACCCATGAGCTCAAGACTCTCTTCAACACCTTCCTCGCAACTTGACAGGATGGCTCAGATGAAGACTCGCCATGCTCCGTTGGTCGACTGCCCATGTCAGGCACCGTTAGAAGAGTAATCAAGAAGCTCATTCCAATCGGAGCCGCTGGGGAAGGAATATCAGTAGGCGAACTCGCCTCTGCCTCATCAAAACTGGTGGAAGAAGCCCCTATCCTGGATCAGTCACAAGTACCCCCTGCTCTGGTTCTGAAAAAGATAGAGGAACTTCTTCTGTCACCTCACAGCCTGCCAATGAAAGATGAAAAAGGTATGAATATGATCTTGTCAAAAATCAAAATATGAAGATTATCACTACAAAGTACCTTCTTCAACGACTGGTGGACTGCTTTCTGCCTCCATGAGCTCATCCAAAGCATCGTCAAAAGTTGCATCCATGGATGGCTCGAAGTCGTCAAACTCCTCTGGCAAGTCAGCTGGCAAGAAAAAAAAATATGTCAGCAAATGGCGGTAAAGAAAAACAAAAAGAAAAAAGAAGTCGTACCAGATAGAGATTCTGGGTCTACTTCAGAATCTCTAGGTTCTTCCTCAGATGCCACGATAGGATCCGTCACCACCTCATCGGCCGGAACCTCAGGCATCATCAAACCATCATCTTCTGCCAAAAGAAAGAAAGCAGTAGATCAAAACAAAAGCTCTCATGAAAGAAAAGAAACGGAAAGAGAAAAGGAAAAAGAATACCATCATCAATGGTCTCTTCCCCTCGGCTTCTCTTCTCTGGAGGCTCATCATCATCCCCTGATGCCTCCTCGGCGATGGTGGAAGGAATTTCCAGATCAGGAGAATTCTCGTGTCGTCTCTGACTTCGGCGCTGTCCTCTTCTCCTCTTGCTCCTACGGGACGAACTGCTGGAAGTACCCTCCCCATCATCGAAATCGGGCCTCTCACCAGAGTCCTCACTGGATGGTCTGCTCTTGCCAGTAGACTCCATGGAACCTTTGCTCGCTCTGCTTGTATCCAAGCAGCAACCTCAGCCTCCTCCTCGGCAAGCTGTTCCAAGACCTCACCAGGTATCTCTTGTGCAGCTCCCGATCTGGTGATGTCCTGTTCCTCGAAAAAACCCATTCTGTGCTTTTCTCCAGAAAGGAAAGCCAGAACTTCTTCTCGGCGGACGCCGTCTGACTTCCCAAGGCCCTTCCCGGAAGACTTCTTTATATTAAGATCTTTCTTGGAAAGCCCCCGGTATGCTGAAAAGCTCGCCACAAACCATTTTGTGAAGCCAGCAGTCCGGAAAGTAGGCAACTCAGGATAAGAAATCAGGGCAGTAGTGTTTTCCACACTATAAAACGCCCACGCATTTCTCCCGTCCTGTAGACCTCCAAAACGCTTACCTTGCTCGAAGGCGCTCCAACAACGCCTTGGGAGAAGCCCAACTGCATGGCAAAATGCGAGGGAACATACGGCTAGATGTCGACGAAAAGATGTCTACGGTACACCATCGTGCCAACACGTATGTCAAAAAGCCAACTCCTCTCCGCATTTGTCAAAGAGTAGTGTCTCCCCGACCCTGCCCTGGTCGAATCACAGGAGACACCAAAATCAAAAGCCTTCTTCCGTAAGCCCGGAGAAAGCTTCACTGAAGACTGCCCCATCTCGACGTCCAAAAATCGTCGGATCCTCAAGCGGGCAGATAAAGGAGATTCGGAAACAGGCTTCCCTCTAGCCAACCGAATCATAAACGGATCATCGTCCTGAGCAGCACCCAATCGGTGGAAACTGGGACAGTGGTATACATACCAAGAATAGAAAATATGGGCTGAAAATACCCTGTTCATGGGAAGCCCAAGCCGAACCAGAAAAGCAGCAACCTGCAGCTCGGTACACAAATAGGAGTAAAGAGTAGGCACCAAAGCAAGCCGCTCTCCAAACGCCATGTGACAAGCCGGAAAAATGCAGTGCGGCCTGATGTGCGTTCCATCTCCTCCAGCAAAAACAGCCTCACCCAGCCAATAAGCGAGGTAGACAGTGAGATCTCTCCGCAACGCAATGTCAAAATGAATGGCGTCTGCGCTTGCAAAGAATACCTTCAAATTTCTTCCATGGTGGAGATCTTCTTTGAATCCGGGTTCTTAGCCCTGGCTTACTGGGTTGTACTCTCAGAAGACTCCTCGCTGTCAAAGAAGTTGGAAGACAAAAGGCTAACACTCTTCCAACTACTACACCGGACTTTCGAGCCCTCCTTCTCCTTCAAAAAATCGAAGAAGGCGACGAGCTGAAAGTACAAAAGCCTGAACTCCTCAGACTACTCCTCAAGAACGCTGTCGATAGGCATGAACTCCTCATAGAGATTGCCGAGGATAGGTAGTGTAAGACCCCGCCCCGAGAGTTTCCTTTTAGTGTTAATTAAGACGTGTTTTAGCTATAAGTGAGATTAGTGGTAATGGGGTAAATCTGGATTAGAATAGCTTTTTATAGCTTTGAATAATTTTGGGAACTCTTTTGATCTAGTGGGGCCCTTTGGGGGTTCCTTTTTATTGTGTCTTGATTAGTTTTGGGATTTAGTTATAATTCTGGAAATCGGTAATTTGCTCCGTTGAATGTATTTTATGATTCCCGACAACTTTCGTATTTGTTCCGTTTCCATTCGAGACCTCTAAACCCTACTTTGCCATTGATAGGGGTAAAACAGTCTTTTTACACAAAATCTGGACACTATTTTCAATGTCTCCGAAACTCGTAAAATATATACTTTTTGGAAAGTAGAAATTTCGACGATCAATTCTTCCTTCTTCGTCGAATTCGTCCGAAGCCCGTAGAACGATGTTTTAGCCCATTTTGGACTTTTAAGTTGTGGGACCCATTGCCATTGTCTATATAAGGAGGAGTCTTTTTCTTCTCTTCCTCTTCTTGCAACTTTCTTGAGAACAAGAGAAGTCCCAGCCCAGCCCTAGGGTTTCCTTCTTACTCCTTGCTTCTCCATCTCTCAATCTCTCCCAAATCTATTGCTAAGTGTATAATGGAGGTAGAGATCTTCTTCCCCTCCATGAGAGCTCCATCTTGGTACCATTTGTAGAGAGAGCCTCCCATTTCAAGCTAGCTTTTGAGCAAACTCTTGTCATTAGAGGACTTTTCATGTAAGTTCTTCTTCTCATCTTTTGGTTGTGTATTCTTCTAGCCATGGAGGTGCTTCACCTTGATTATTGGAAGCTATCTCCATCTATTGCTTGACTTTGACATTCTAGGGTTGTAATAGTGTATTTTGGGGATTTTTGTGTAGATTGTAGATTTTGAGCTTGATAGTGGATTAGAGCTTGTCTAGCATACTTTGGAGACCAAGGCAAGTGGATGAATGGATTTAATTTGAATAAGTTCTTGTTTTGTTGAAAATGTGGATTTTTACTATTCCTATTTCCTTTAGTCTATTATGTTTCATAATGCTTTTGGAAAGGTACTTATTGATATGATTTTCTCCTAGATATTTATGAGAATGTATGCATTCATTCATGAAAGTTATTTTGGTTAGTATGGACTTCTTAAATGATATTTATACTTGCATTGAATGAGATTTGGATTGGTAGGAGAATTAAATGCATTGATGGAATGGTGGTTGTTGGAAAGGAGTAAATGTTCAAGGGAAGGGAATGGACCCATTCCATGCTAGGAAATGGTTGGAGTTGAAGTGAAATGGTTTGGGGAAAGGAAGGACTGAAATCTGCACCTGATGTGTAGTTCCCGCAGCTGGGCGGTCAGCGGGCGGTCACCTTGGCGGCTAGCCGACAGGTGACCGGCGGCTAGCCGACCCAGATGCGGTTAGAAACACAGAATGCTGTGTTTTGTCAGGCGAACCGCGGTCAGCCGCGCGGTCAGCTCGCGGCTAACCGCCGATCCCAAACCCTGTGACCGCTAGGTAGCCGTGATGCGCGGTTAGAAACACAGAATGCTACATTTTAGCAGGGTGAACCGCGGTCAGCCCCGCGGTCAGACAGCGGCTAACCGCCGATCACCTCGGCGGCTAACCGCCAGCTAACCGACAGGTGACCGAGTTTTACCCAGAATTCCTGAGTTCTTTCCATTGTGTTCAGTTATGATATTCAAAGGTTTGGATGGGTTGTTCTGATGCCCTACCACCTTGGAAAGACCCAGGGGATGACACAAGGAGGTTGACATAGAAAGAAACACCATTTCGGAAAATGTATTGGAACCTTTAGATTCATCAACGTGCATAAGGAAACTTAGTATGTCCTCTTTCATTCGAGTACCATACTAAGGGTAATATAGACATACAAGATCCTTATACATGTCGCTTGAATATGGATGCCCCAATATATAATCCCTAATGATATAAAGAGTTATTACATTGTTTTACTTAGGTTATAGGTATAACTTCCCGATCCTACTGGTTTTATCCTAACCCTGATTTACACACTTGATATGTCCTGCAACCCCGTTTATGCATGAACCGATAATGATATGAAATGTGTGCCTACGAGCACCATGCCCCGCCTGCCCGTATGTTTTGTATTGATATAGTTTTGTAAACGTTTTGATTTCTCATGTGACCTATGAGTCGGCACCACTAAGCTTGGACGTCCTTGTCAGTCTGATCAACTGACTTGGGCCTCCCCCTTGTGCTCCCGCCAGTTGCAACTTGGATCCTGTTCTGTCCCGTTACCCGGTTCCGCGGCCGTGGTCTTGCCTAGCTATATGTATATGTATATGTATGTAATGTTGGTTCTCGTCACTTCGTGTGCTCGAGCCCAACGCACTGAATGTGCTCTCGTCACCTTAGTGATAGAGAGGATTTGGCTTTAGTGTGGTTGCCATCTAGTCAGTTCCTGTACCTTGAATACCCCACATGATTTATATTGCATTTGTATTTTAAATGAACTATGCATCCTGTTTTATGACAGCTATCGTTTTAATAAGTTTCGTTATGTTTAAAATGTGCCTTGATTTCTTTCTTGGTATTATCTATTCACCCACCTGCCAGACCGTCGTGTCTGACCCATTTTTGTGGTACTCAGGTCCAGCTCCCGTTAGTGCCTTTGAGGAGGAGTCAGAGGAGGCGGTTGACGAACCGCAACGATTAGTGGAGTGGCAAGCTGACGATGTCATGTAGACATTCGGTCTAGCTTCGAGCTGCGAACATTTTGGGAAATTATAGAATGATTCTGATTTTTACTTTTGGGTGGTATTGGCCTTGTTGGCCTTTATTTTTGGGGAATGTAAATTTAACTTGATCTTTTGTTTAAACTTTAACTTTATATTTTGGGGATGCTAATGAGATCATTGCTCACTCTGTATACTTGTACATTGTCAGTCTTATTTGATGAGTATGGATTGAGAGTTTGATTTGCTACACGCTTCCGCACCAATGTAAATGTTCTATGAGTGTATGAGGAATCCTCACCGCGGAAACCTGTGGGAAATTAAGGGTGGTTCATTACCCCATCTACACCACCCCGTCGCGGTCCCGGGCCCCCATTTCGGGGTCGCGACAGGTAGTCCGGTGATGGCGCTCAGTTCCTTTAAAGAAAAACCAATCTCACCTTTTGTGACGACGAAGGTGTTGGTTTGTGGAAGGAACGACTCCAGCATGGCCATGAAGGCCTCATCGAAGAAAACCACGGTTTGCCGAAAAGCGCGAACCGCGTCAAAAATCTCGGCCTCCTTCAAAATGGCACCGCCAACCTGCAGGATGTGATCAGTCCACGACTCCCAGCTCGAGTCAGCACTGAAATGGCCGCGAAGTCGAAAAGGCTTCACCCAATCTCTGAAAGCACATAATCCCTAAAAAATTTTCGAAGAAGGCTTGAACTCTAACATTGCTGCGAGATCAAACCAAAACTTCTCAAATATTCGTAAGACTGGAAAAGGGCTCAACATTGCTGCGAGCTCCAGAATCCAAGACTTGCAATGCTCCTCCGAAAATCCCCGCAAGACCAAGAAAGGGCTCAACATTGCTGCGAGCTCCAAATCCCAAGACTTGCGAAAAAGATTTCCAGGTGTGCACTATCATACTTCCAATTCCATTTTCTAAAAAAAAATGCATAGAAGGAAAGTTGTCATGCATGCGCGTCTCGAAATCCAGGAAAGAAATAAGGAAAAAGAGAAAAAAGAGAATCTCTTTTCAAAAAAAAAAAAAAGAAGAAAAAAAAAGAAAAAGAAAAGTGCCCACAGGCCACTTGGTCGTATGGCCATGACCGTACGGTCTTATCCGTACGACCACACACACACAAAAAAAAAAACAGAGAAAAAAAGGCCACGGTAAAAAAAATAGAGAAACCGTGAGAAAAAAAAAAAGAAAAAAAGCCACGGTAAAAAAAAAAAACAGAGAGAGAGAAAACTGTGTAAGAAAAAGAAAAAAAAAAAGAAGAGAAAAGGAGAAGAAAAAAAAATAAAAAAAACGTGTGAAAAAAAAAAAGATGCACGTGAAAAAGAGAAAAAAAAAAAAGAAAGAAAAAGAAAAGAAAAGGAAGGAATGAAAACTTTTTCTTATTTCTACATGGGGTTTCTTAAGGAAAAAGAAGAAACTTACTTGAAGCCATTGATGGAGAAGGAGGAAGAACTAGAAGATCCTTGGAGAAGAAGAAGAGTTCTTGATCTTGGAGTACTCTTGAAAACTTTTGCAAAAATAAGGCAATAGGAGCAAGAGATCCAACCTCCCCTTGCTTTTAAAGAAGAAAGCAAACCAAAAGAGCAAAGAAGGAGAAAAGAAAGAAGGTAAGTGCTACAAATTAGCAAACTTCCTAAAAGAAAAGGATCATGGGATATTCTTTCCCAATGAGGAGATCTTTTGAGAAACTCTCTCCAAAAAGATAGGGATTATGAGAAACTTTCTCCCAAAGAAAGATATTTTGAAAAAATCTCTCTCAAAATCAAGGAAACTTGAGAGACTCTCTCCAAGTAAGAATATTTTTAGATATTCTCTACCAAAAAGAGATATTTTTAGATATTCTTTTCAAAAATGACACCACATGAGATCTAAGCCATCTTTAAAGCTTAAGGTCTCATGGGTTGGCCCACATGAGCCAGGTTTGACCGCCTAGGCACTAAAAGTGGCTTTTAGTCAAAATTCCTCTCACCAAGAGCATACAAAAATGGTTTCATGCCTCCTTTGAGTTGATTGGACCATACAAAAAAAATCCAGGCCTCATGAGTTTCCAAAAATCAAACCATCCCACCTCATGAACCAAATTAAGCCAAAACCTTGAAATTGACTTTCCACAAAAACCCAAACCACTCCAATGGACCCAAAATTATCCCAAAGAGTGACAGAAATCCAAACCATGGTCCCCTAACTCGCCACATACAGCTTGTTGGGTCACAAGGCCAAAACCAAAAAAATAAATCCGGGCCCCCTAACCTGCCACATACAGCTTGTTAGGTCACAAGGTCGAAAACCAAAAACCTTTTTGACCGCCTGATGCGCCACACAAAGCCTTTTGGTTCACAAGGCCAAAAAGAAAATCCAAAACCCAAAAACCCAATCCAAATGTCATTTTCAAAATTTTGCCTTGAGATGGTACGTGATCTCTCTCACAGCCATAAAATTCCCTTGGAAACTCAAAAGGCTACACTATCAAGAAAAATGCTCAGAGACTCTTGGTCAAGTCAAAAGTTCTCCTTCAAAGTTTTCTTCGAGGCAGATCGACTGCAAAAGCTATCCAATTCGTCGCCGTACCTAGAGGGGGCATTTGTTGAAACGAAAAATGTCACTTTGCCTCCTCAACATCAAAAGCTACATAGAGCCGCATCCTACTACAAACAGGCAATCCTGCTTCAAGCATCAGATCTTGTCAAAATCAAACAAAAACTGCAAGATCCTTTAAAATAGCCAAAAAAGAGGTACACATGAAGTTTCGGCCCATTTCGACACCATTTGGCTTAACTTCAATCCTCTAACAGCTGAGCGGGAGCTCCCGGCGGCGACAGTGTAAAAGACATCAAATCATCAATCAGAGCCTATGGATGCTCCCAAAATACCTCCAGAAGGCTCCACGCCAAATTTCAAGTCAAACCGACACCGTTTGACCCTCTATCAATTCTCGAAAGACAAAATCAAGCCTCTCAGCGGCGAGAAACTCCAATAACGCCACTCATCAAACAAAGCACATGAGTAGCTTCTACATGCTTCCAAAGTGCTACACGTCAAATTTCAGGTCATTCCGACAACGTTTGACCCAGTTTTGACACTCCGAAGCAAAATCAAGCCTACCGATGGCGAAGCTCCCCAGGACCATGGCATCCAAATCGGAGATAATGAATCATCTTAAAATGACTCCAATAAGCTCCCTGTCAAATTTCAGGTCAATCGGACATCGGATGACAGCACATCAAAGCTCGACATCTTCCGGACGATGAAATCAAGTCTAGCATCGATGGGACACCAAATTGCTTCAAAACTCAAATAAAAGCCCATGGTTAGTCCTATCTAATGCACAGGAAGCTTCACCTCAAATTTCAGGTCATTCGGACATCGTTTGACCTGGTTTCAATTCTTGGCGGAAAATTGGCTACAAAGTCTTCGGCTTTTCCAAAAAATAGGAAACTTTGTGCTCTGATTTTCACGGCTTCTCGACGGGTTTTTTTCGGTGGAATTAAGCCAATAAATGAGGAGAAATGTCAAAGAAAAATACAGGAGAAAACAGAAGCGAAAAAGCCCGAGAAACGGCCGAGAAACGGCAACCGGAAAATGGACCAAAGTCCAAGGTCGCCAGCCCCATGGTTGCCGGCGACCATGGGTGCATGGTCGCCGGCGACCCTGGAAATCCGGGTCACCGGATTTCAGCCAAAAGCATCGTTTTTCCGTTCTTTTTCGCATTTCGTGATGTTTGGCCCTTATGATTTTCTTAAAATCTGATTTTTGAGGCATGATATCCGTCGATCTTCGTCAACATCACGGATCCACCATCAAAATCATTTGATCATCATTGGACACTCCAAAATCACCAACCAGCCGACCAAGAAAGCACACTTTCTGCCAGACCGATCGTGAAATCGACTGGACAGATGTTGCCGACCCATTGGTGTCAACCAATGTTTGAATTTGCATCGTCATCGGACATCAAATAACATGCGGATCCATCGATGATCATCACAAGAAGAGTTCCAAAAGACGCGGCGCGGCCCGCGACTCTTCAAGCGACTCGGCAACCAATTAATGCTGTTAATTGACCTTTTTATGGCAACTTATTAGGGTCATTAACTCATTATTTTGGATAGCCCAATCAGAAACAAGCAAATGGGAGTTACAAGTCCAATTAATCATGGCAATTAACCATGTAACTCCTATCATTATGGAGATTAATCATGGTAATTAATCATGAAACTCCCGTTATCATGGAGATTAAATGTTCATTATTCTCCATCGGCCAATCAGAATCCAAGAAAAAGGAGTTACAAAATTATGAAATTAAATCTTGTAACTCCTCCCATCATGGAGCATTAATACCATTAATGCCCATAAAACCCACCTAATGGCCACCAAAAGCCTATAAATAGGCGGTCATTCCAAAGGGAAGGGATCCTGAAAAAATCGCCTAAAAATTGTCCTGAAGAATTCTCTGCAAAAAGAAGCTCTTCTGCCTTGAAGAAACCCTGCTGCAAGAACTACAAGGTGATCGAAGTCCCTTGGGGGGCCACCCCCCCCCCCCCCCCCCCCAAGGTTTCCCCTCTTCTTCTATCCAACATGGCCTAGATGTGGCTTTTCAGCCCGTCTACCCTTCTTTTATTGGATATAGGACCTTCCCTTGGTCTTTGTCCTCTAAAAATCCGAGGCCCAAGCCAAACCAAGTGAACTAAAGCATCAAGTGTTCTCATCTGAAGGACGATGGCGGAGTCCACACATAACTCGCGACCGTCAATCTGAAAGAGTCCCCACAATCGCTTGAGAAGTCAGATCCCTCATTCTTCCCTTTCTATTGTGTTTTGTATTTCTAAAAGAGACAAAAATCAAAATTCTTGTCTTTCATCATTGATAAGATTTGTAAATCGCCTTCCATGGTAAAATTGCCTTCTACGGCACAAAACCGCCTTTCACAGCAAACTAAACAAAATTGCCTTTCACGGCGTTTAAAATCTTGTCTCTTTCTTTGAATATATATGCAATGGAAAGATAGAAAAAAAGTTTGATTTCCTTTCTACTTGTGAAGGTGAATCTCCGGATCACCATTTCAAATTCCAAGTAGAATAGAAAATCTGGCATGCTCGTACAAAAATGTTGATGCTTGCTCTTTTTTTCTCTTCACCCCGCCGCACCCCAGCGGACTCGGGAAAAAGGAAGGCAAGAAAGAAAAAGATGGGTCCATCATGGGCAGATCTTTCTTCCATTTTTTTTTTCTTTTTAGCAAGTATTAAGATGTGCATCCTTCTTGTTCCTTGTGCTTATTCCAAATGGCACTTGTGGGGATATATACTATGCATGAGATCCAACGTCCATGTAACATCATCATGCCCTCACCATATAGAAGGAGTGGTACCCTGCATTACAAGTAGACTTTTTTCTTTTAATAGTAATCTCCTTTTGTTTCAACATTGTTTATATGGTATAAAATGAATTGCTTTTTCAGGTGTGGAGACCATGTTTGCGGATTTGGGCCATTTGACTCCATTTTGATTTAAGGTAAACCTGTCAAACTTGAACATTGATGCATGTTGAATTTGACAATGGCAAGAGGTATCAAACTGGTGACATGGGGAAACAGGATGTTAGTAGAATACATCTATTATATTCTGTATTGAAGGAGAAGAATATGAAGGTGTTGATGCAGCGGAAGCACGGATCTATAAGAGTAGGCTGCTACAAACGCGATAAGGACAGCGTCGGCTTGAATCAGGCACTGATGTGGAGATCTGTAACTGTCTACGAAAGATCTGTCACATATGATTCACTCTTCAAGATCCAGGGGCAGGGATGGACACCCTGGATGTAGAAGATGATGATGGAGAATTGTAGATCTAATGGAATAAAAATTAATTGTAAAAGTTGTACCAACTAATATCTCTCATGTCTATATATAGCCTTTGGCTAATGGGTGATAAGATCTCTATTCGAATTCGAATTGAGAGATGATAAGGATAATATGTTGGATCAAGTTCTCTCAGTTTGAATTTGAATGGAGATATGATAAGAATAGAGAGTTGGATAATACTCAAGCTATTCTTATCCATATCACCATGAAATTCCGTGTGAGGTGTGTCTCTTTGTGAGTGGGGTCCACCTACATGTAAACACAAGTGGGCCCCATCATAAATGCCAACATAATAGGATTGAATCTGATATGGGCATCACATACATATGTTTTAGGAAATGGACTGTCCCCATTGCATCATTATGAAGGAAAATAATTCATGTCAAGAGCTCCTTTTTTGTAACTCTAAACTAATATATTTGCATCGCCAGATTACTTTCACTTTTCTAGTATATATCCATATATTCCTAGGCCAAATGTAACTAGTTATTTAATGTAGAAGAGTTTCTATTATATCAAGACATTCTTTTTTGTTGTTTCTAGATGAGGGCACTTGCAGTGTACTAAACCTAAATTTATGCACATTTTATTGATATCTTTCACATCATTGGACATTAGTAGGAAATAAATATAAACCATTATAGTATGGCGTTCTTACATATGCACCCTTATTTCGACATGCTCAAACCATGATATAGCCTGCAAACATGGGACTTACATTAGCCCATGTCTCAACTAATTGACCCAAAGCCATGGCCCACGGGTGGTTTAAGTTGCAACTTGATTTCAATTTGTGTTTCATATTGTCTAATGATGGTAGATTTCATGTGTAACATCGTTGCTAGAATGACTTGAAATTGAATTTCATTTGATAGCTTATTTTTATCAACTCTTTTTTGAGCTTAAGTTTGTGCAATTCTAGCTTTTGTATGGAGAAATATATGTCCCAATTTTCTGATGAGAGCTAGGAGTCATGAAATATATCTTATTCAAAGTTTTTTCCTCAATTTTTTATCCAGAAGTACATGCCTCATAGAAAAACAGAAGATTTGTTAAGCATTGATCATGTACATAGAAAAACAAATTATTAACTTGTTTATTTTCTTGTTTTGCAGAGGTAGTTATCTCAAGAGGTACATCAACACCTCATAAATTGTCCACTTTGGAGGTACCAAACAGTTTGGCGAACCACACAAGAGCGTTACAATTTGGAGGATTTGTCATAAAAAATGCATGTCAGAAAAGTGGTTGGATCGAAGTTAAAAGGCACAACAAATATGATGGGATATGGACTCTTTGGTTTTTATTTTTTTTAGAAATGAAGTGGATAATTTTAGTTAGAAGGTTTTATGAGGTTGATGCATCATGTATGGATATTCAGATTTTATAAATTGAATATTTGAGTTCAAGCTACTCTAGTGAATTTTATTCTAGATTTTGTGAACCATTGGTAATTGTTTTCTATGAATGTGAATAGATGTGAATGCCGCAGTTTGTGATTTTTTTTTAATGCATTAGGTGGCATAATAAAGAATTTTGCTACAATATTATTTTTTTTAAAAGCATTTTATTTTTCATTCGGAACTGTTACAAACCTTGCCTAATAGAATTGGAACGGTTTTAAATGGTTCCAAAACAATTTAAAATTACGGAATTAGAACGGTTCAAGAACTCTTTTGGAACAGTTTCAAGAATGTACTCATATAATAAATAGGAACGGATTCGGAACAGTTTAACCATGTTCCAATTTATTATAAGCTAAAACGGTTTTAAAACGTTTTCGAAACGGTCACAAAACTGGTCAAAATTTAAAAATAGGAACGGTTATTGAAAAAAATTGAACGGATAATTACCGTCCAGACTTTGAAATATTGGAATGGTATAAAACCGTTCCAATAATATGTTTCAAGAACGAATACAAGCCGTTCCAATTTATTTGAAACACCACCTACTGGGACGGTCTAAGACCGTTCCAATTGCCTTTTTGGTGTAGTGTTTGTTGTTTTTTATTTAAACTTTTTATATTATTTTTGTGAGCTTTTTGTATATACCCCCTAACGTTTGTAGGATTTGTAAATAGGCCCCTGAGGTTTTAGTATTTGCAAATAGGCCTCTGCATTTTTATTTTAATACCTTCTGTGTCCCTAAAATCAATAGTCTCTAACCACCATATGTTTTTAGAGTGAAATGACATTTTTGTCCATCACTTTTGTCCTTATCCTTATATGCATAATTTCAAAAGCTTGGATTCAATTTCTTTTATAAAGCATATAACATTAACAATTTACTTAGTGGGAGAGAAAAACCTTATATAAATTTATTCTTTTTATAAATACGGGCTCATTTCATTAAACCCATATTGATCATGAAGACAATAACACTTATACTTATAACTAGTTATAATTTTTCAATCCATACATGACCCACTATTGGATTGATGAAAGTTTCAAAATACATTATTAAGCTTCATGTGTAGGGGGTGTAAAAAAATATTGGGGGAATGGGCAAATGTAAAAAAATATATATATTAAATTTTAGAATTTGTGAGGGGTGGTGTTTGGCTATATGGAAAAGAAATATTGGGGGAGGGGCAAATGTTAAAAAAATATTAATTTTTAGAATATGAGGGGTTCTTAAACTTTGTTCAAATATGGGCAGGGCTTAATTCCCCAGGCCCTTGTACTTGGGTCCACCCCCGGTCATGTGCATGAGAGGGTTATTATTGAGAGAAATCATTGGGACTTAGATAGAATAATGATGTTTTTGCAAATAAAGGTGTACTCATTTTTTTTAATGGATGTATGGGTAAAGGTGTCATTTATATAAAAATCAAACACAAATCTCAAAGTGGATGCTCATTATTGTTAAGAATATTGATTTTGGGGAAATGAAAGGTATTAACAAGAAAAAGCAGAGGCCTATTTACAAATACTAAAACCTTAGGGGCCTATTTACAAATTCTATAAACCTTAGGGGGGTCTATACAAAAAGCTCTATTTTTATATATTCTTGTTCATGCAAAAGTGGATGTACGCCTTTTTATTAATAAGGATACTCCTTTTTATCTACGGGGTTACTTCGAATGCCAACTAATTCATAGAGGTAGGTTGTATGTGTATGGAACTTTAAGAATATGGAGTGATCCAAATCTCCTTTTAATTAAATAATTATAACTCTCAATTTTTAAAAGTCTAAATTAATAGTATTTTGTAAGTGCGTTTATTCTTGTGACTGAAGTCCAAAGACGCTTAATAGTCAGATCAAAGTTAAATTGAAAATAATATCAATTGATAAAGGTATGTTAATGTAAATAGTTTAAAATTTTTAAAGATAAGACACTGCTAAAATGATTTCATACGTGAAAGTTCTAGTGAAAGTGTGAAATAAATTAGATTCTTTAACCATTTTCCTTTTTGACAAAATAAATAAAATTGTATGTCTAGAACCCTAAGTTACCAAAACACGTATGACTTTGCTAATAAAAGAAAGCTTTTAAAAACAACTTAAAAACTCTAAATGTTCACATTTGAGGTTAGACAAGATAACGATCGGTCAACACTTAATTATTGGTAACAATGTAAATAATAATAGTAATAATAATGATTTTCTTGTTTTAAGACCCTAAGCCCTTCCCTAGTCCGACCTTTAACCATCAAGAGGATAAGTTAAGGGCCTAGGTAGTGCAAGCCCTCCAAGGGCTTTGGCACAGAAGCCCAAGTCTTAACCAACACTCGTCAGGATGGATCATAGAAATATTCGACCAACCTATTCTTTTCTGGAATAACTCCTTTCTAGCTAATTATTTGATTTTGGCATTAATTAGTCACACTTGCAAGAAGGGAAGATCCATATTCTCTATCATCATATTACCATATTTATTTGCCATGTCGAATAATTAAGCACGAGGATGCTCAGATTTTAGAACACATGGCATAAGCTTTTTCATTAAAAAAAAAAAAAAAATGGTGTGGAAAAAGAATTTTTTTCCACCTGCTGTAAAATCTATATTTGGTGCATTCAATTTTCTACAAATAAATAAAGAGGAGGGAAAAAAACCGAGCTTACTGTGTTTCCACTAAATGATCGGTACCTATTTGCCGCTCAAATTAGGTTTTTCGTTTTCCAACAGAATTTTCAATGATTTTGATCATCAAAATTAATTCCTATGAGGTGAGACTCTTTTCAGCGTTTTCTGCAACTCTACACAAACGTGTCTTCGACTTTTTTAAGCTCCCGCATTTTCCGTAACTCTTTTTTAAGCTACCGCATTTTCCGTAACCCTACACGAGCGTGCCCTTGACATTTTAAGAAGACACGCATCGTAGTGGAATCCTCGGTTTCACAGGCGACAGTTGTTAGCTATCCCTTCTCTACAAGTCAAAAGGTGCAAGTTTGTAACACCTCGGTGTCTACTGTCCCATCAGCAGCAAAGCAAAACAAATTTAACTCTGCCTGCAAAGCATCTAAAAACCACTCAATTCCAATAAATGTTAAACCACTGAACAGGCTCTTAGAACTGCCCAGCGTCCTATGCTACCTTCCCTCGCCTGCCTGAGGTCTACTACCCTCACTCAAAAGAGTAGGATCCCTTCCACCTTCCCT
Source organism: Persea americana (assembly GCA_029852735.1). Lineage (NCBI taxonomy): Eukaryota > Viridiplantae > Streptophyta > Magnoliopsida > Laurales > Lauraceae > Persea > Persea americana. The sequence continues at coordinate 35,804,491 of CM056813.1, forward strand.
CCATGCCAGCACCTGCCCGAGGTCTACTACCCTCACTCGAAAGGTAGGATCCCTGCCACCTTCCCTCCCTGTGCCAGCACTCTATAGCTGGGTACCAAAAAAATAAAAAAATAAATGTTACAAACCATTACCTCGTCTTGGCATTTTCCTCACAACAGAGAGCTGGTAAAATGGTCCTTACCATTTAGTCCAATCACGAATCCCAAACAAAAAGACCATCCAACAAAAACGCATTAACATTAAAATAGAGTTAAAAGAATTATTCATAGAAATCATTGTAATAAATTAGTCATCAACTAAACTCCAATTGAATTATACCCCTTTTGTCCCTCACCATAACTCCAGCACAAATGCAGTGCAGGACTCTCTCAAACCTATCACCAACCGCGTAACAGGGACACAAACTCCCTACACATAAGCAGTAGTCCAGTACGGGAAAAAACTCGTATGTACTCTAATGCTTATTACCAAATCTTTAATCAAAAAAGACCTTTAAAAACAAAAATAGCTATAATTTGGCACATGAAGCTGGTTAACTTGGCATCAGCTAGATCCCCTGATTCCGTTTCTGCTCTATCAGTGGATCCATAAACATGCCTTGCCATATTGACCCCTAATTAGCTCAATTATGTCTTGCCAAGCAAAAATACATGAACATATATAGTACCGATGATATCCAGCTAGCGCACTTATTTATTATGTCAGCTTTTGACACAAATAAAATAAATTCAAAAAAAAAAAAAAAAAAAACAATTTACATCCATCGTGTATTGACCAGAAAAAGGATACGATGAGTAAGTAGCCAATGAAACATTAAAATAAAATAAAATAAAATAAAACACGGTTTAAAATTGATGATCCCAGAGGGTTAATGCTATTTCTTAAGTCACAAGATAAAGCCCTAAAATCACTTGGAATCGAATGAAAGCAGCTAAACAGATTTTCAGGTTCACAAAAAAGGTGCTAGGGAGTCATATAAGGAACACTCAGAGTAATCCTTTCAACCATTCCAAGTTGCGAACAAAACATAACCAACAAGGCTAACTAGATAAAACATATAACAGCTTAAAAACCAATCTAGAAAAGAGAAGTTCCCTTTCCCTTCTTATCTCCACCAATTTCAAAGTGCTTGCACCTCTGCAAAAACCAGCAAATAACATAAACAAGGGGATTAGGGAAAAAAATTTAATAAATAGAGAGGGAAGGGTCATTGCTGTGGTGCAATGTTAAAAGTCTCGGGTACCATGCATAACAAAACAGGTTCGAGACCTGCAAGTAGCCACTTTGTGCAAAATTGCCAAAAATTAGGTCCGTCTCTAGTCTGAACCCTCCCAGGATCCTGCTATAGCGGAACTGCACTGGGTGATGACCTTTTAGAGACACACACACAGAGAGAGAGAGGGAGAGAGAGAGAGAGAGAGGAGAAAACGGCAAAAGGCCTTAAAGAAGATAAATATGTCCTCTAATGGAAGTTGGTTTGTTCCCAGTGCCAACTGGAGAGCTATGACCACATATGAGGTTTACTGCCAAGCACCCCACTATCATGCGGAACACTTGAAACAAAAAGAAACAAGAATGTCATTCGCTTTATTTCTTTCTTTTTTCCCTTTAATGTAGTATCCCACATCTAAAATGGATTAGTTTCAAAAAGGTCACAGGTGAATCACAAAACAGTTCCAACCTTATTCACTCTAAGGATCCTGTGGCCTGATCACACTATTTCATGGAAAGGAGTTGCATAAGGACTTAGAAGACTACTGGTCCACTTGGGGGTAATATTCAATATTTGGCCAGAACTGTTGCCATTTGATGTCCAGGCCGCCATCTCATACAAGTAGGCTTACAATTCGACCAACATCATGGAGGGAATGGGGCAAATATATCAACCATAGAGCTGGCCTTGCAAGTTTTCTCGCATCCATTGGATTTGTTTTAAGCTTTACCATTTCATTTAAAGGAAAACTGAAACAGAACGGCGAAGTATACCACAGTATTATCCGACCAAAGGACCCAGCAGTTGTCAAATTCAATTTCTTTATCAGCCGAACTGGATCAAACTAGACATTTTGGTAAATGGACCACAAAGAACAATCCCTTCAAAATTTCAGTTGGCATTTGGCTCCTATTCAGTTGAAATCCTCAATTCAGCTTTGAATTCAAAGATTTTGACCATATAAGTGGCAAACTCCATATTTGAAATTGACAAATGCAACAATTTTTCCTTTCTTGTGCTATGTAGGATTTTGACCAATATGCCCACCCCCATTAAGACTATGCATGCATGCTTCTTCTTGTACAACCTAGGTCAGCTCCTCCTCCATCATCGTCTTCTTTATTCTTTTCCTCTAATCATTCATTTATTTGATATAAATATAACATATTACATTATTTAGTATTATAATGAATCAAATATATAAATACAGTTTATACTTCAGGCTTTATTTTCACTTTTTACTATTTTTTATATTTTTTCTAAATTTATATATTTCTAATTTTTTTTATTTTCTTTCAAAAACACAGCCCCAAAATGCAACATCAAAACCGCTGAAATGATTCAGTTTGGAGACAATCAGAAATAGGGTCCAAAAAAGACTTGAGAAAAATGCCACAGGAGCCACCCAAACAATTGAAGACTCCATAAGCTGATTGTCAGTTCCCCAGCTGAATTATTTGTCTTCTATGTTGAATTGTATAATTAATGACATGTAGAGCTATAAGAAACTAACCTTAATTGCATGTTGAGATACATGCTTGCAGCTCTGACACTGCAGCCTCAGCACAATTTTCTTAGTAGTCTTGGCCTATAAAAAATGAAACAAGTTTAATCAATGAAAAGTTGAAATTTATCAAGGTCATCCTCTAGCTTGTAGAATACAAAATCCATAAGTTTCTAGTTGTAAATTAAAGGAAATTATAAGAACCACGAAGTTTACCTTCTTATGGAAGACCGGTTTTGTCTGTCCACCATAGCCAGACTGCTTCCGATCATAGCGGCGCTTCCCTTGAACAGATAGACTGTCCTTCCCCTTCTTGTACTGAGTAACCTTGTGCAGGGTATGCTTCCTGCATTCCTTGCTCTTGCAGTATGTCTTCTTAGTCTTTGGAACGTTCACCTATTAATATGTAGATTGGCTTGTAAGTCTTCTAACTTGAAACTTAAATAAAAGAATATATCTCACATGCACTAACTACTTTTCCCTCTATCGTTGAAAATCTTTGGCATACAGATGGAATGCTATCAATCACTCTTTTACTTCAAATGCAATATCAATAAAAATGTAAAAATTGCAAGAGTAAGCAAAGTCGAAGAAACAATGAAAGAATAACCAAAAAGCAAAAAACTTATTCAGCAGTGAAGTCATCAAGTCCTATTTGACTTCCAGTACATGAAAAGGAATAGGTCTAAACTGGTCTCGATTTCAATTAGATAAGCATGTTATTCACTGGAGTTCTCTCTAGCTGGGAGAAAAATAAATGCTACCGAAGGGGCCACTGAACCACTACTCCCCCAAAGATAAACCATAAAATCTTTCTCCACCCAAGTTTTCCCTATCAAATACCAACTGGCAACAAGTAAAAATTGGGGTTGGGGTTTTTCAACCCGGGCTGCTCCAGCAGTCCAATTCTAAGTTTCTCATCCCCATCTCCACATAGCAGTAATTCCCACTTTTAATTTTCTCCACTCCCAAGCAGTGCCTACATGGTAAATTTAAATCCAACAACCCACCTATCAAAGTGCATCAGATTTTTCAGACAAAGACCATACTAAGGTCACCCATAAAACCAACTTATCAAATTAAGTAAAATTGCTTCTGATCCCAATAAATCTAAATAAAAAAAACAAAAAAGAACACGTCATAAACCAATCTCAGTTTACATGTAAATGAGGGTTCATGCATTTTTCTTCTTTACCAAAACCAATTGAATCTAAGGGCCATTTTGTTTGCATTATAATACATAGGAATTGAATACAAAGAATTCTCACCATAAATAGTTAAAACTGAACGTCAGATGAGAATTTCTAAAAACTAATATCAAATAGCATGCCCTTTTTAGGGAAAAGAATCAAAAGAAGATGGGAAATGAATAACCAACCATCAAACCATCAATCACCCTACCACTCCATCTCCCATCAAAATTTTCTCATATATCTATCAAAGGGGGTTTCTATCTTTTACAGATCTACAAACCAACAACCTAAAAAACATAACGCAGGAGAAATTTGCAATACAGATGACCCCATGCCAATCCCAATTGAGTATAAGATCTTTGAAATGTAAACAGAGACTCAAAACCGATTTATGACAGGAAATGAAGAACAGATTGAAGAGGAAAGCAAGCAGAAGCATCGATTTTGTGTTTACCATGGCTCCGAACTGGCAGAGACGTATGGAAATCGCTTCTATTCTGCGTTCGGCCAAGAAGATGAAGAAGAAGAGCGAAACCCTGATCTGCTTTCGTTTCTTTTATATAGGAGATGAGAAATTAGGGTTTTGAAGGGTGAATGACTATACTACCCTTGTTTCTAGAATGGTAATGGATCAGACCGGGTTTAGAATGGTCCAGACTAAAACCAAACCCGGTCTTACGGTTCACGTGTACCTGACCTAATGTGTGACGTCAAAACGAGTCAGAAATTGGATCCTCAAGAGGCCTTAACCCAGAGAAACCTTAAACTCAGTTAGAGAAGTGGAACTCCAGTGTAGGTCCGGCTTATTGAAATCTCAATAGTTTAAAATAAACTTTTTTCGTGTAGTTAGTTTTTCATTCTTGTTGTCTCGTCGGATGAGATTCTCTTGGTTTTTATATAAGTTTCATTCCATCAGGAAAAGGTGTTTTTTACCTCCAATTTCCTCCACTTTCTTATCTTGATTTCACACCTAGTTTTATTTTGTTTCATTCTACTCTTCCCTGGAAACAAAAGAGCCTTTAAAGCATATGAAGGCGATACCATAGTGATGGTTGGAAGGAAATGCTAGGGAAAGAGGTTTCTTTCGGTTTGGCATGAACTTTATCCCTTTGGATGCCAACCATTTGGATGATTGCTAGTGATTAATAACCACGCATGATCACCGCCAAACCAACCGAGCACTATCCGGCCCAGATGCAATCTAGCTTAGCCCAACTAGGGACTAGGTCACCTTGGGTCAAGCCCAATAAACTATAAAATAAAGGCCTCTCCATTGCAGTTTAAAGCTGCAAACCCAAGTCTATGCCCTAACACACTTGAGATGAAGTAGCCACCTGTTAGGGCCATGTTTACTAAATTAATATGGTTAGTTAAGAGATCTCTTATAAATGCTTACTTTCTTTTAACTTAAATGTGTAAGGCTTATGGAAAAAAGATTATTTAAAAAAATAAAGGCAAGTTCCCAAACAAGAAGTATTGGGTCGTCCAAAGGACTGTCGTTCATGGAGTTCTCCATGTTAAATTGTATGTCCTCAATTCAGTGGATGATGAGAATAAAGTTAGTTATTATCTTAATTTATTTATAACTTCATGCTTCATTCACGAGATGAATGAGATTTTATTTAATAGCTCCACATAATTAATACAAAATGACATGATTGTTCATGAGATGAACATGAGTCCCTAAGTATATTAAATGTGATCCACGTCTGTGGATGAGATTCACATGCAAGAGATATAGATCACAACTCTTATACTTGAAATATTTTCATAATCAATGATGAGATTGTTGGAAGTCGGTGGGCCTCGTGAATAGGCTTTCAAAACTTTTGACCCACTTGACTCAGGGATCAAGTATCCATAAGGCAATAAAACTCAATACAGGATCCATGGCTTCTTTCTCATGATCATATACAGTAGAAAACTCTATCTAGAAGATAGAAACAGTAGCAAACAAGCAACCACGAAATCCACAACATGCAAGGAAGTAGATTATACCTTAGGAGCTCGGATGCGCTCTAATGGAGAAATTGATCTCTTTCTTTGATAAAGAACTCTTCTATAAAACAAATCAGAATCTCCAAGACCAAATCGTCTTCCATGCTATAACCCGTCTCAGATCTCCTTCCTCAAGGAAGATGGTGGAATCTCCAAGAGAAAAACCAACTAAAACCTCAAGGGGAAACCGGAAGAGAAACTAGAAGAGAGGAGTGCAACTCTTGCACAAGGGGGCTTGGGCGTGAATCCCAAGGGTGGAAATAGCATGGGACATCCAGCCCTTCCTTCTTCTTTATTTATAGCTCAAGCATCCTCCTCTTTGTTTATTATTGGAAGTTTTACTCCCATAATAATTAGTAATTTACTCTTCCTACTATTACCATTAGTAGAAGTCTTACTTCAAATAGAAATAGTAACTTTCCTTTTGAGTTCAAATACAATTAGTAATGATCCAATCTTGGGCTAGCGTGGGGACCACTAGGGATTCTATTGAAAAGCTAGCTCCAACTAGAACACCACGACCCCACATCTCATGTGCAATCCGGGCCCATAGTTAATTACAAATAACTCCACTATATAGTTAATTGCAATTGAACTCCAGTCTTAGGAATAAATTACATGAAGACCCTAATCTTCCCTATTACTACAAGTAGGCCCCTCCATCAATATCCACAGATCAATTGGATAAACTGTCCCACTAATTTAAATCCACATCTTATTATCTTTGAGACCCAATTAATCACAGTTATCATCAGTACCATCCAATTAACTCTTAATTGAGATGGGTGTACACTTACTAATGATAAATCTATTAATTGGCACAATGGGATAATTAGGATAGATTCCATCTTGACAATTAAAAGTTCCCACAATCGTACTACCACGTACCAAAGACTGTTAGTTTTATGGTCTCAATCCATTAAGGTTGATGTAATAAATTGATTAAATTCTTTATTTTATTAATATATTCATGTTTTCCTTTCATGAGATGAATGGTGTTTTATTACTTAAATGCAAATAACCAATACAAATGACATACAGGCTCACGAGATTAACCAGAGTTCATAAGTATATTAGATGTAACACATGTGTATGGATGAGATCAACATACAGGAGACATATGTCACAAATCTTATACTTAAATTCGGAGACATATGTCACAAATCTTATACTTAAATTCATTCACAACTAGTGATGAGATTGGGCATCTGATCTAACAAGGTTACAGTATTATGATCACTATGAAATAGTATGATCTGTCTCAATCATAGGAATGTAAGATTCTAGATCATTATACTGGTACATTAGATGTATTGAAGGACCATGAGAAGCACCTCAAGGATACTGTCTTTTTTTTAAAGCTTTGCTCTTATAATTCCCTAGCAATGGGCCCTCAACCATGAGACATTGATGAACTCAAGTTTCTGTCTATTCATTTGCTTTGAGTCACCAATGAGTGAGGCCAATTGTAGGTCAACACCTCGGTGTCTTGGGTACGTGGTAGTAGGACTGTGAGAACATTCAATGGTCAAGATGGAATCTATCTTTTCCCCTTATGCCAATTAATGGATTTATCATTGGTAAACGTACACCCATTTCAATTAAGAGTTAATTGGATGGTACTAATGATTACTATAATTAATTGGGTCTCAAGGATAAAAAGATATGGATCTAAATTGGTGGGACAGTTTGACTAATTGATCCATGGATATTGATAGAGGGGCCTACTTGTAGTGATAGGGAAGTTTAGGGTCTTCATGTAATTTATTCCTAAGACTGGAGTTCAATTGCATCTATATAGTGGAGTTATTTGCAATGAACTGTGTGCCCGGATTGCACATGAGATGTGGGGTCGAGGTGTCCTAGTTGGAGCCAGCTTTCTATGGAATCCCTAGTGGTCCCCACGCTAGCCCAAGATTGGATCTTTACTAATTCTATTTGAACTCAAAAAGGAAAGCTACTATTTCTATTTGAAGTGAGACTTCTAATAGTGGTAATAGTAGAGCAAAGGGTTACTAAGTGTAATGGAAGTTGGACTTCTAATAATACACTAAGAGAGAAGGTTGAAAATCTATAAAAAGAAGAGGAGGGAGCACCCTTGGACGTCCATGCCCTATTCCAAGGAGTTGTGCACTCCCACCTCTCTCTTAAGTTTGCAAGAGTTGCATTCTTCTTCCTCTCTCTCTCTTCTAGTTCCCTTCTAGTTTCCTTAGTGATTCTAGGTAGACTTTCTCTTGGAGATTCCACCATCTCTCTTGAGGAAAGAGATCTGAAGCGGGTTATAGCGTGGAAGACGATTGGGCATTGGAGATTCTGATCTTAGAAGAGCTCTACATCAAATAGTTAAATCAATTCTCCATTAGAGCACAACCAAGCTCCATAGGTATTTTCTACTCCTTGTATGTTGTGGAATTTCGTGGTTGCATGTTTAGTGCTGTTTCTATCCTTTTGACAGGTTTGTTTGCTGACCATGATGGCTGAGATTGAGGACATACATCCTGGATTGGGTATTGATGGCTTTTGGATAGGTGTTCATCACTTTTAGTTGGTGAAAAGTTTTTGAAACCTATCCAAGAGGTCCACCCACTTCCAACAATTGGTATCAGAGACATACCTCATCTTTGATCATGATGATACAGCAAGCTTGCTCTGTTCTTTGCATGAGATGCGAAGAAGGAAGAGGAAGGGCTATGCTTTGGATTGGTTTTTATGGATTTACTTGGTTTTATGGTGAATCCATGTTTGGACAGTCACAAAAGGGTTTAATAATGATGGAAGGTTGATAGGAAGCCATTGGAACACTTCAAAAGAGTTTTGGAGATGAATGGACACGAAAAAGAAAAACCCAAAAATCTGATGTTCATCTGTCCGGTCGACCGGGCACTTACAGTTCGGTCGACCAGGCTCTCTGGCCGGTCGACCGGGGACACTGCGATAGAACTTGCAGTTTTTAGAAATTTTCTATTTCGGGTCTTCTTTGTGTGTCCTATTTTTCCAGCATTGTTTGGCAGCCTATTTGTGTGTTTTGTGTAGTTGTATGAGATACTAACATGCAGGTTATCTTGTCCTCTCCATATGACCCACAAGTCTTTTTACTTTCTTTTATGGTTGATTGATTTTTAAGGCTAAGTGTAAAGGGCATCATGGTTTCCTTGGTTTCCTATGAAAGGGCAAGGCATGATAGTTTTCCTATAGCTATTCTAATTTCAATTTTAGATTACCATGTAAGTCTCATCGTAGAGACATAGGGATTTATGTAATTTTCTAAATTTGTAAATTCTGGTAATGTCTGAGACAAAGAAGGAAAGTGAAGTTGGACTCTTAATCAAAGAGTTTGAAGATTCCCAAAAGGTGTTTTGGAGTAGCCCAAAGAGTTTGAGGAATTCCAAAGTTTTGGAAAGTCTAGAAGTCCAAGAAGTCTATTCCGCATGGGCCATGTGGAGGAGAGGACTAGTTACTAATTTTAGTTTTTTCTATTTATGGATGAATGCGTAATTTAGAATGTTTCTAAATCTGATCCAAACATAGCAAGTTACTAAAATTGATCAAATCAAATTAATTTTTGGAAAGATTTCTAATTAGTGTTGATGACCCATGAGATGGGCACATCGGTAACTCTAATTTAAGAAACTAGACTTTCCTTAAAATAACTTGACTTGGAATCAATATTTGATCATGTCATGAGATGATTTGATGTTCATATGTATATATGTGGGCCCTAATACCTTAAAAGGAAAATCCTCAATCCTAAAATATTAAGTGGGAGCGGGGCATTAAATTGAGAAATCCCCATGGTTTTCCACCATTGGTCCATTGTAAGGAAAGTATTAGCCTCGCGCCATCTTGAGAATGGTCGTTCCCCACGAAGGGCTTTTATTTATCTGGTTACTAGATATGGATCTCCCAAAAGGATAGTGTTGGTGAGATGGCGTGGGGGTTCACTCCCAAAGGAGGGGCTGCCCACAACGGTTGTCATTCAATGTTACTTGGTGGGTCACACTTAACTAAAATAATGATGTAGTATCCCCAAGGATTTGTCTCATATATTTTAGAAACCAAAGAAAATCGAGAGTCATACATTATTTGGTATGAGATACCTAGATAATAGTGAATGATAGGGGATCATTAGTCTTAATTTTGACTTACTTTGATCCGCACCAATCTAAGTGATATTTGCACTCCCCAAGGAGGCATATCCCAGGGATTGGAGTTCCGATGTATTCTAAATTTTAGTGGTCATGAGGATTACCACATAAATTTGGTAGAATGCTAAACCATAATGTCATTAATATTCATTAATTGAATGTATGGTTATGTGTTACAGTTTTTCAACATGAATTCGAATACTTTTAATCCACTTGCAACCATTCTCAACCAGAATAAGTTGGTGGGATCCAACTATGTAGATTGGAAACAGAACCTGGATATTGTCCTGACTGCATCTGGATATAAATATGTCCTTACCATGTCCCCCCTTGATGAGCCTGTGTCAGATGCACCACAGGAAGAGAAAGATCATTATGCCAAATGGACAAATGACAATGAGATGGCCAAATGTTACATTCAGGCATCCATGTCTAGTGTTTTCTAACACCAACATCAATCCTACAAGAATGCATACGATATTATATCGAACTTGAATGAGATGTTTGCGGACCAGGGCAGGCCTGCTAGGCAGGCAACTATGAGGGTGCTCACAAGCACCAAGATGGCTGAAGGTACACCAGTACAGGACCACATGTTAAAGATAATGGACTCATTGAATGAGTTGGATATACTGGGTGCCGTGATTGATGCAGAATCGCAGATGGACATAATCCTCGAGTCGCTACCAGATTCATTCAACCATTTTAAGATCAATTACAATATGAATAAAATGAATCTGACCTTAGCTGAGCTATCCTGCTAGCTGGTAGCAACCGAAGGAATTATGAAGAAAATGCCAACTGCCCTGATAACAGAAAAGTCGGATGCCAGGCCCAAGCCGAAAGGCAAAGACCGGAAAGGCAAAAAGAAATCAGTCCCTAAGGGTCCTAAGGCGGAAAATGGTCCTAATGGTGGTGTGGCAAAGGCTAAGGGTTTAGGGACTAAGGGAAAGTGTTTCCACTATGGTAAGACCGGACATTGGAAGAGGAATTGTCCAGATTTTCTGTCAAAGAAAAAGACCTCAGGTATGATTGAGTCACTTGTTTCTGAAGTTAGTTTTGTAACTGGTACTTCAGAATCCTGGTCTGTTTACTCCGGTGCAACTAATCACATTTGTAATCGTTGCAGGGGTTCAGGGAAACCAGGAGGCTTAGTGATGGAGAAATCATTGTCAACCTAGGATCTGAAGCTAAGGCAGATGCGGTTTCAGTGGGAGTTATTACTTTACGTTTTTCAGATAATAAATTGATTTTGTCAAACACTCTATATGTACCGTCTTTAAGGCGGAATTTAATTTCAGTTTCTAGTTTGGTGAATAAAAGTTATTCTATTACTTTTGGTACTAAAGTTGTCATAAAGAGGAATGGTACTTTCATATGTTCTGGCAAGGTAATCAATGGACTTTATTTGTTAACTCCCACGATGTATGAGATACATGATACCGAGATAAATAATAGACCATCATTAAAGACAAAATCACCTTCATCCAATCCAACAAAGCTTTGGCACCTGAGGCTAGGTCACATTAACCCAAACATGATTGATAAGCTAGTAAAAGATGTTATCTTGCCTTCATTGGTGGTAGAACCAATGCCCGTCTGCGAATCCTGTCTGGAAGGTAAAATGACCAAAAGACCATTTTCATCTAAGGGCAATAGGGCAAAAGATTTATTGGAATTAGTGCATACTGATGTGTGTGGACACATAAATATTAGAGCGAGAGGAGTATATGAGTACTTCATCACTTTCACAGATGATTACTCAAGATATGGATACATATACCTTATGCACCGCAAGTCCGAGGCTTTTGAAAAGTTCAAAGAGTTTCGAGCGGAAGCGGAAAAGCAATTAGGTAAAAGTATCAAGACTCTTCGATCAGATCGAGGAGGGGAATATTTCTCAGCTGATTTTTTGGGATACTTATCAGAAAATGGGATTATATCCCAGTTGTTTGCTCCTGGTATGCCTCAACAGAATGGAGTAGCAGAAAGAAGGAACCGGACTCTTTTAAATATGATCGGGTCTATGATGAGTTTCTCAGGATTACCTATATCCTTTTGAGGATATGCTTTAGATACTACAATGTACATACTAAACCTTGTACCATCTAAATCTGTACCTAAGACTCCCCAGGAGTTGTGGTCTGGGTGAAAACCTAGTCTGCAACATTTACATATTTGGGGTTGTCCAGCACATGTGCTAAAGGTAAAGACGGATAAGTTGGAATCGAAGTCGAAAGTGTGCACCTTTGTAGGATATCCTAAAGAAACTAAAGGTTGGATATTCTATAATCCCAGAGAGCATAAAGTGCTTGTCAGCACCAATGCGGTTATTCTGGAGGAAGATTATATAATTGACTGGAAATCTTTAGAAAATGATATCTTAGAAGAGATTCAAGAAAATTCAATTCCAAATCCTAGTATGACCGAACTTGAAGAGAATCCACCCATACCTAGCCTAGTAGTTACACCAATGCCTCGTCGTAGTGGAAGGATTGTCAGGCCCCCTGACAGGTTCTCATTTTTGGGAGAGTCTTACGAGACAATCTCGGAAGAACTGGAACAAGATCCCTACAACTATAATGAAGCAATCAATGATATAGATTCGGGACGTTGGTAAGAAGCTATGAAAGCTGAAATGGAGTCGATGTACTCTAATCAGGTCTGGACACTTGTGGACTTGCCTGCCAATATTAAACCTATTGGGTGCAAGTGGGTCTACAAGAGGAAGAGAGGACCGGACGGAAGAGTTGAGACCTTTAAGGTCAGGCTTCTTGCGAAAGGGTATACTCAGAAAGAAGGTATCGACTATGAGGAAACCTTCTCGCCTGTAGCCATGCTCAAGTCTATTCGGATACTTTTATCCATTGCGGCTCATCTCGATTACGAGATTTGGCAAATGGGTGTCAAGACGGCGTTTCTCAATGGCCATCTTGAAGAAGACATCTTTATGATGCAACCAGGCGGTTTTGTGGCTAAAAACCATGAGCAAAGAGTTTACAAACTGCAGAAATCCATAAATGGATTTAAGCAGGCATCCCGAAGCTGGAACATCCGTTTTGACCAGGCAATCAAAGCATTTGTTTTTTTATCAAAATCCGGATGAGTCATATGTGTATTTGAAAAGTGAAGGAGATAGGGTAGTTTTTCTAGTATTATATGTCGATGACATTCTTCTTCTCGGAAGAGACATATGAATGCTGTCTACAATAAAAGTTTGGTTGGCTAAAACTTTTGATATGAAAGACTTGGGAGAAGCCAGTTACATCCTAGGGATCAAACTCCATCGAGACCGAAAAAATAGGATGATCGGCTTATCTCAAGCTGCGTACATAGATAAGGTACTAGTGCGGTTTGCAATGCAAGACTCCAAGAAGGGTATCACACCTTTCAGGCATGGAGTGCACCTTTCCAAGGATTAGTGTCCCAGGACACCTCAGGAAAAGGAGCAGATGAGAGAAGTGCCATACGCCTCGGCTGTTGGCAGCCTCATGTATGCTATACTTTGTACTAGACCAGATATCTGTCATGCAGTGGGCTTGGTCAGCAGATATCGGTCTAACCCAGGTCCTGACCATTGGACTGCTATGAAGTGTATTCTTAAATACTTGAGAAGACTAGAGATTACATGTTAATTTATGGCAGTGAAGAGTTGATTCCAGTCGGTTACACAAATTGTGACTTCATGTCAGATAAGGATTCCAGGAAGTCAACCTCTGGATATGTGTTTATGCTTGGCGGCAGACCTATCAGCTGGAGGAGTATTAAACAGGAATGTACCGCTGATTCCACTTTAGAAGCTGAATATGTGGCAGCTTGTAAAGTAGCTAAGGAAGCAGTTTGGCTCAAAAGATTCCTTATGGAACTCGGAGTGGTACCTTTGGCACGACAGCCGCTCACAGTTTATTGTGACAGCAGCGGGACAGTCGCACAGTCCAAGAAACCCAAAAGCAATAAAAGCTAAATGCATGTACAGAGGAAATATCATTTGGTCAAAGAGATTGTGCAGAGAGGTGACATTGCCATCACCAAGATAGCATCAGCGGATAATCTCGCAGATCCCTTTACTAAGCCTTTGACTACCAAAGTCTTTGAGCAGCATGTAGATGGGATGGGCATGAGATGCAACCCTGACTAGCATTGAGCCCAAGTGGGAGATTGTTAGTTTTATGGTCTCAATCCATTAAGGTTGATGTAATAAATTGATTAAATTCTTTATTTTATTAATATATTCATGTTTTCCTTTCAAGAGATGAATGGTGTTTTATTACTTAAATACACATAACCAATATAAATGACATACAGGCTCACGAGATGAACTTGAGCTAGCGTGGGGACCACTAGGGATTCCATAGAAAGCTGGCTCCAACTGGGACTCGCGACCACACATCTCATGTGCAATCGGGGCCCACAGTTAATTGCAAATAACTCCACTATATAAATGCAATTGAACTCCAGTCTTAGGAATAAATTACATGAAGACCATAAACTTCCCTATCACTACAAGTAGGCCCCTCCATCAATATCCATGGATTAATTGGACAAACTGTCTCACCAATTTAGATCCATATCTTTTTATCCTTAAGACACAATTAATCATAGTAATCATTAATACCATCCAATTAACTCTTAATTGAAATGGGTGTACACTTACCAATGATAAATCCATTAATTGGCATAAGGGGACAACAAAGATAGATTCCTTCTTGACCATTAAATGTTCTCACAGTCCCACTACCATGTACCCAAGACACCGAGGTGTTGACCTACAATTGGCCTCACTCATTGGTGACTCAAAGCAAATGAATAGATAGAAACTTGAGTTCATCAATGTCTCAGGATTGAGAGCCTAGTGCTAGGGAATTATGAGAGCAGACCTTAAAGTAAAGACAGTGTTCATAAGGTGCTTCTCATGGTCCTTCAATACATCCAATGTACCAGCACTATGATTCAGAATCTTACATTCTGATGTTCGAGATAAATCACACTATCTTATGGTAGTCAAAGTACTGCAACCTTGTCAGATGAGATGTCCAGTCTCATTACTGGTTGCGAAGATATTTAAGTATAAGATTTGCTATACATTTCTCCAGTATGTGATCTCATCCATACACATGTATTACATCTAGTATACTCATGGACTCTCGGTTCATCTCATGAACCATCATGTCATTCGTATTGGTTATGTACAAATAAGTAATAAAACACCATTCATCTCATGAAAGGAAAGCATGATTATATCGATAAATAAAGAAATTAAAAAAAATTATTACATCAATCTTAATGGATTGAGACCATAAAACTAACAATCTTCCACTTGGGCTCAAAGCCATTCAGGGTTGCATCTTATGCCCATCCCGTCTACAAGTTGCTCAAAGACTTTGGTAGTCAAAAGCTTAATAAAGGGATCTTTGAGATTATCTTCAGATGCTGTCTTGGTGATGGCAATGTCACCTCTCTGCACAATCTCTCTGACCAAATGATATTTCCTCTGTACATGCTTTTAGCTTTTATTGCTTCTGGGTTTCTTGGACTGTGCGACTGTCCCGCTGCTGTCACAATAAACTGTGAGCGGCTGTCGTGCCAAAGGTACCACTCCGAGTTCCATAAGAAATCTCTTGAGTCAAACTGCTTCCCTAGCTACTTCACAAGCTGCTACATATTCAACTTCCGAGGTGGAATCAACGGTACATTCCTGTTTAATACTCCTCCAGCTGATAGCTTCGCCGCCAAGCATAAATACATACCCGGAGGTTGATTTCCTGGAATCCTTATCTGACATAAAGTCAGAATCTGTGTAATCGACTGGAGTCAACTCATCACTGCCGTAAATCAACATGTAATCTCTAATCATTCTCAAGTATTTGAGAATACACTTCACAACAGTCCAATGGTCAGGTCCTGGATTAGACTGATATCTGCTGACTAAGCCCACTGCATGACAGATATCCGGTATAGTACAAAGCATAGCATACATGAGGCTGCCAACAGTCGAAGCATATGGCACTTCTCTCATCTGCTCCTTTTCCTGAGGTGTCTTAGGACACTAATCCTTGGAAAGGTACACTCCATGCCTAAAAGGTGTGATGCCCTTCTTGGAGTCTTGCATTGCAAACCACACTAGCACCTTATCTATGTACGCAGCTTGGGATAAGCCAATCATCCTATTTTTCCGGTCTCTATGGAGTTTGATCCCTAGGATGTAGCTAGCTTCTCCCAAGTCCTTCATATCAAAAGTCTTAGCCAACCAAACTTTTACCGTTGACAGCATTCCTATGTCTCTCCCGAGGAGAAGGATGTCATCGACATACAATATCAGAAAAACTACCCTGTCTCCTTCACTTTTCATGTACACACATAACTCATCCGGATTTTGACAAAAACCAAATGCCTTGATTGCCTGGTCAAAATGGATGTTCCAGCTTTGGGATGCCTGCTTCAGTCCATAAATGGACTTCTGCAGCTTGCAAACTCTTTACTCTTGGTTATTGGCCACAAAACCGTCAGGCTGCATCATATAGATGTCTTCCTTCAATACATCCAATGTACCAGCACTATGATCCGGAATCTTACATTCTGATGATCGAGACAAATCACACTATCTAATAGTAGTCAAAGTACTGCAACCTTGTCAGATGAAATGTCCAGTCTCATCACTGGTTGTGAAGATATTTAAGTATAAGATTTGCTATACATGTCTCCTGTATCCATGCACATGTATTGTATCTAGTATACTTATGGACTCCGGTTCATCTTATGAGCCATCATGTCATTCGTATTGGTTATATGCAAACAAGTAATAAAACAGCATTCATCTCATGAAAGGAAAGCACGAATGTATTGATTGATAAAGAAATTAATCAATTTATTTCATCAATCTTAATAGATTGAGACCGTAAAACTAACAACTACATCATTGTTTTAGTTAAGTGTAACCCACCAACTAGCATTGCATAACAACTGTTGTGAGCAGCTCCTCCTTGGGGAGTGAACCCCACCTCGTCTCACCAACACTATCCTTTTGGGAGATCCATATCTAGTAACCAGATAAATAAAAGCCCTCCGTGGGGAACGACCATTCTCAAGATGGCGCGAGGCTAATACTTTCCTTACAATGGACCTATGGTGGAAAACCATGGGGATTTCTCAATTTAAATGCCCCGCTCCCACTTAATATTTTAGAATTGAGGATTTCCTTTTAAGGTCTATGGGCTCACGTATATATCATCAAATCATCTCATGATATGACCAAAGATTGGTTCCAGGTCAAGGTATATTTAAGGAAAGTCTAGTTTATTAGATTAGTGTTACCAATGGGTCCATCTCATGGGTGTCGCGACCTCAGACCGAGATCCGGGCCCGCGAATATGGGTGGTGATGTGAACATACATTCACTTGCTTTCCCACAGGTTTCCGCGGTAAGGATTCCACATACATTCACAAAACATTTACATTGGTGCGGAAGCGTGTAGCAAATCAAATTCTTAATCCATTCTCATCATATAAGACTGATAAACGCATACAAGTGACATGATGTCAGAATGAGCAATGATTTCCTTAGCATTCCCCAAAATGTAAAGTTATAAGTTTATCAAAAGATTAGTTAAATTAACATTTCCCAAAAACAAAGGCCAACAAAGGCCAATACAACCCAAAAGCATATCTCAAAAGTAAACCAATAATCCCTCAAAATGTGTACGCAACTCGAAGCTTAGACCAATGTCTACATGACATTGTCAGCTTGCCATTCGATTAGACGTTGCGGTTCGCTGACCGCCTCCTCAGGCTCCTCCTCATAGGCAATAACTGGGGCTGGACCTGAGTACCACAAAAATGGGTCAGACACGACGATCTGGCAGGTGGGTGAATAGATAATACATAAGAGAAATCGAAAGATAACATTTAAAAGACATTAATATCTATCCACACATGTATTTTCATAAAGCAAGATAAATCATTTGTCAAAATATCTAAATAATGTACAACATGCAAGTGATCAAGAATAGGGAACTAGCAAGATGGCAACCATACTAGAGCTAAATCCTCTCCATCACTAAAGTAATGAGAGCACAATCTGTGCATTGGGCTCAACACACGAAGTGACGAGAACTAATCATATATACTTATATATATAGCTAGACAAGACCACGGCCGCGGAACCGGGTAACGGGACAGGACAGGATCCAAGTTGCAACTGGCGGGAGCACGAGGGGGAGGCCCAAGTCAGTTGATCAGATTGACAAGGATGTCCAAGCTTAGTGGTGCCGACTCATAGGTTACATGAGAAATCAAAACATTTATCAAAACAATATCGGTATAAAACACTCGAGTAGACGGGACATGTTGCTCATAGGCACACATTTCATATCACTATCTTTTCATGTATAAACGGGCTAGCAGGACATGTCAGGTGCATAAATCATAGTTTGAGATAAAACTAGTGATATCAGTAGAAATCGGTTAAGACAAGCATAATCCGAATAAAACAGTGCAATGAGTTCTTATACGATTACAGACTATGTATTGGGACTTTCGTATTCACACAATATGTATAAAGACCTCGTATGTCTATTATTGCCTTTGGCATGGTATTCGAATGATGATAGACATCCCAAGATTCCTTGTACAGTTTGGTAAATACACAACTCTCAATACATTTCCGAAGTGGTATTTCTTTCGAGGTAAATCTCCTTATGTCATCCCCTAGGTCTTCCCAAGGTGGTAGGGCATCAAAACAACCCATCCCAGCCTTAGAACATCATATCTGGAAACAATAGAAAAGACCTAGGAATTCTGTACAGTTCGCTCGAGCGGACAGGAGGTTCGCTTGAGCGGCCTGGTTCGGTTTAGGAGGGCTCAAGCGAAGAATGGGGAGGCTCGAGAGACCATAGTTTTGTGAGGGGTTCGCTCGAGCGAGTATAAGTTCGCTCGAGCGAACTACTCTGAATCAGGCAGGGTCGAGCGAAGAACTAGGGTGGCTCAAGCGAACAACTCTCTGGAAGGGTTCGCTCGAGCAAGTTTGGGATTCACTCGAGCGGACTACTTCGAGTCAGAAAGGGTCGAGCGAAGAAAGGTGGAGGCTCGAGCGAACAAGGTTCTGTGAGGGGTTCACTCGAGCGATTATGGGGTCGCTCGAGCGAACTGCTCCGGAACAGGAAGGCTTGAGCGAAGGAACAGGTTGGCTCAAGCGATGGAGGTTCTGTAAAGGATTCGCTCGAGCGAATAGAGGTTTGCTCGAGCAAACTGCTTCAGAAACACTCCGTTTCAGCAGTGCGAAGCTCAACTTCTCTTCCACTCAAAACCTCATTCAAGCCACTCCCTTGGCAATGCATTTATGGCATTTTCATCTACTCCATTCTCCATTTACTTCTCCAACAACCATACATTCACAACTATAAAAATCATAATGATTTCCAACTTCCTTCAATGCCAAGAATGGCCATCAAAATAAGAATGTAAAATAATTGACAAACCCAACTCAATGTACAAAATTTCAAGAGAGCAATTAAGAGAAAAGATAGCCCATTAACATGCATGCTTCCAAAAATCAATGAAAGGTATAAACATAGGAATGAGCCAACATTATAACAATTCATATTTCTCTACAAAATCACAAATCATAAAACAAACCCATTCATCCACTTGCCTTGGTCTCTAATCAAGCTAATAAGCTCTAATCCCACTCTCAAGTTCTAAATCCTCTATCTACACAAAAATCCCCAAAATACATTCATTACAAGCCCTAAAAATGGCAAAACAAGGAATAGGAAGAAAGAGCTCCCAATAATGGAAATGGAGCTTCTCTATGGCTGTAAGAATACATATCCAAGAGATGAGGAGAAGAGCTTACATGGAAGGCTTCCAAATACACAAGGCTTGCTCAATGAAGATCTTAGAGTGGAGGGTTTTCTCTAAAAAGACTATCAATGGAGAGCTTAGAAGGGGAGGAAGAAGGTTGCAACCTCTAATCTTCCTTTAGCAATGGTTTGGGGAGTGCTTGGATGAAGAAGAAGCAAGAAGAAAAGGGCAAGGAAACCCTAGGGAACTGAACTCTCTTATCTCAAAGGAAATTTGCAAGAAAGGGGAAGAAGAAAGGGGACTCTTCCTTATATAGGAAATGAAGGAGGGTCCCACAACTTAAAAATCTAATTGGGCTAAAACATCGCTCTACGGGCTTCGGACGGATTCGACGAAGAAGGAAGAATTGATCGTCGAAATTTCTAGTTCCCAAAAAGTATATATTTCATGGGCTTCGGAGATATCGAAAATAGTGTCCAGATTTCATACAAAAAGACTGTTCTACCCCTATCATTAGCAAAGTAAGGTTCAGAGGTTTCGGATAGAAATGGGGCAAATACGAAAGTTGTCGGGAATCATAAAATAAGTCAAATAGGGCAAGATACAGATTTTTCCGAATATCACACGAATCCCAAAACTCACACAAGACACAATAAAGGAACCCCCAAAGGGTCCCACTAACTCAAAAGAGTTCCCAAACTAATTCAAAGCTATAAAAAGCTATTCTAATCCAAACTTAACCAATTACCACTAATCTCACTTATAACTAAAACATGTCTTAGTTAGCACTAATCGGAAACTCTCGGGGCGGGGTCTTACAATGGGTCCACCAACACTAATTAGAACTCTTTCCAAAAATTAATTTGATTTGACCAATTTTTAGTAATTGCTATGTTTGAATTAGATTTGAAAACATTATATAAAAACAGCCATCCATAAATAGAGAGTGCATAAAATAGGAACTGAAAGACCAGAGCCGAACCCTAGAGGTGGGGGGGGGGGGGGGGGGCGGTGGTGGGGGGTGGGGGGGGGGGGGGGGGGGTGGGTGGGGGTGAATAGGGTGAGCTTTAAAAACTAAACCTCTCCTCTTTTTTTCTAAAAGTTGTGTCAATTATGCTTTTAGGTTTTCTCATCATGTTTACAAGAAGAAGTTCTAATAGCATGTAAAGCATCCAACTAACCATTAAGATAGACATTTGAAAAGAAGCATGAGTATGAGTATAACATCCACAACCAAACACCATAACAAGCAAATTTATAGTGGTTCGGCAAACAAGCCTACGTCCACTCCCGGTTTCCCTACCGATATTTCCACTATCAACTTGAGGTTTAGGCTAACCTCTAACCTTACAGCCACATATGCTTTTACACAAGGCTCAGCAATAACTTATTACAAACTCATATGTTTTTTCAATAGGCTGAACATTAACATTTACAACATCAGATGTTTATCTCAATATACTATGCCTAAACAAGTATAAGATGAGATGCAAATGAATACATGTTATTATGCCTCTTAACATAGGCTGATAATGAAATTGAAAACCTATCTAAGACATGTGCATAATGAATGTAAAGATATATGTAAGATACATATGCCTTAAAAACTTCATCTACCTCTTTTTGAAAATCAATGCTCATAACTGATGCAAATGTGAGGTAGAAGATATGCACACATGTTTTTGAAACACTAACATTAAATGTTTCAACATGTGAAATACTATTCAAATGATGAGGATTAAGAGATAAACATATTTTAAAATCAAAGCATGTTTAAACAATCAACATTTGAACATTTTGAACACTTTTAATCATGCCATTTAAGAAATAAAGATTAAAGACAAGCATGAATAAAATAAGTTAAGAAAGGCAAACCCATTGAAGAAATCGAAGGTTTGAAGTGGTTGATTTGCCCTCCTTGCCTCCCTCTAGCCTAGCATGGATGTCCCACCCTCCTTGGCTCTCAAATGTCTCAAAAGTGTTGGCACAAATCCCAAGGAAGTGTTGTTTTTATAAGAAAAACTGTCTCCAACGGATCTATTGTCGGTCAGCCGACATCTTGGGTTCGGTCGACCGAACCCCCAACGGTCCTATTCCAACGGTCATATTTTTGAAATTTTCCGGACCAAAAGAAACCTGTCGGTTCATCGAACAAAAGTTCGATTGACTGACACTTGACCGTCACTGAGCCTACAGCTGATTGAACTACCCTGATGAGAACTATTTTTCATTCTGGAACCGGAACCGACATAAGTTCGGTCGACTGAAAGCCTGACCGAACTTCCCTGATAAACATTTTTGTATTCTGCATTCGGAACCGACATAAGTTCGGTCGACCGACAGCCTTGACTGAACTTCCCTGATAAACATTTTTGCATTCTGTATCCGGAACCGACAGTTGACCGAACCCAGTTCGGTTGACCGAGCCTTCCCTATTTTTAAAGACTTGAAAAATGATTTTTTAGAAGGAAACTTGGTCTAAGAGAGCTAGGCTTAACTAGAAGCTAACATGTTTGAAGAAATGAGTTTTTAAAATGTAAATCAAAACATGTTTGAGCAAGCCTTTACAAAATCTTTTGAAGCAATGATAAAAAACCGGTAATGCATGAAGATTCCAAGATTATAAAAAGTATGAGTGCATGAGAGTTCAAGCTAAATAAAAATGAATGCATCCAATCAAATTGCAAACTAATGAAAACCCTAACAGAAACTAGTCCTCTTCTCCTCCACATGGCCCAAGCGGAATAGACTTCTTGGACTTCTTAGACTTTCCAAAACACCTTTTGGTAATCTTCAAACGCTTTGAATAGGAGTCCAACTTCACTTTCCTTCTTCGTCTCGGACATCGCCAGAATTTACAAATTTTGAAAATTACATAAACTCCTATGTCTCAAAGATGAGACTTACATGGTAATCTAAAATTGAAATAAAAGGGTTATAGGGAAATTCACCATGCCTTGCCCTTTCACAGGAAACCAAGGAAACCATGATGCCCTTTACACTTAGCCCCAAATAAACAATCAACCATGTAAAGAAAATAAAAAACTTATGGGCCATATGGAGAGGACAAGATAACATGCATGTTAGTATCCCATACAACCATACAAATCACAAAACCAGGCTACCAAACAATGGTGGAAAACAGGATGCCAAAGAAGACCTGAAACTGAAAAACACAAAAAACTGCACTGCTGTCCTTGTGTGCTTGGTCGATCGGGCAGAGGGCTCTATCGACCAAGCCACAGACGCCTAGTCGACCGGGCACGAAGGCCGATGGACCGGACTGATGAAAACTTGTAACTTGGGTTTTTCTTTTTCTTGTCCAAACATCTCCAAAACTCTTCTGAAGACTCCCAATGGCTTCCTACCATCCTTCCACCATTGTCAAACCCTCTTTTGACTATCCAAATATGAATCCAGTAATAAACCAAGCAAATCAATAAAAACCAATTCATATATAGCCCTTCCTCTATCTTCTTCGCATCTCATGCAAAGAATAGAGCATGCTTACTGCTCTAACATGATTAGAGATGAGGTATGGCTCTGATACCAATTGTTGGAAGTGGGTGGGCCTCATGAATAGGTTTTCAAAACTTTTGACCCACTTGACTCAGGGATCAAGTATCCATAAGGCAACAAAACCCAATTCAGGATCCATGGCCTCTTTCTCATGATCATGTACAGTAGAAAACTCTATCTAAAAGATAGAAACAATAGCAAACAAGCAACCATGAAATCCACTGTCACGACCCCAAAACTGAACTCTTGCAGCAGTCCGACCTAGGGGACGCGAATTAGGAAGTAAGTGATACCTAATATTTCTCCCTAGGGTCCGCGTGTGTGAGGAAGGCAAAATTTTCAAACACATCAAGAACATTTCGCGGAAGCTTACGTGGCATTGCTACCCGGAGCCCGTGGCCATCGGATTCCATGTCGCACTCAACCTGTCAGCATAAAGCTGTCATAGCAATATTCACAACCAGACTGGAACAAAATATGATATCAAGATATACAGAGCTGACAGTAACAAGCTACTCATTACCCAAGCATATTCAAGTTATAATTTAGCAAGTGCATTAATTACAATCCGAAGGAAAAGGCTAACAAAAGCCTTACAAAATAACAAGCTAAGAACAAATACTACCCAGGTGGTAACGAATCTCTGGAGTCAAGCTTGACGTCTACATGACATCAGTGACAAACGAACCTGCACAACTCGTGGCTTTACAACCATCTGCACAAGCGCTAGCTCAAGACGAGAATCTGCCACCTAAGGCACCAAAGATAGAATATCAGACACAACGGTCTGACAGGTGATCAATTTAGGCATGAGCATAAACAAACTTAAAATTAGAAGAAGCCATGTTTAAAACAAGGTTATTGAATTAAAACAGGTTTACAGAGTTTAAAACAGTGTATGAATAATATACAAAACGAGATTAGCATGAATAGTAAATCCATTTTTCAATACGAAAGCACATTTGAAAATCCCAGAGAAATCATATCAAGCTTGCAAGATAAGAACATTACAATCCATGTACAAGATAGAAACCACGGTGATAAAACTGACTGAGCGGATGGCAACCACATTAAGCTACATTCTCCGTCACACGAGGTAACGAGAGCACTCACGATAATAATTCTCCATCACACAAGGTGAAAGGGAGCACGAAAACATGACCCAGTAGAACTGGGCATCACTCACGAGTCCCGCCGCGGAACGGGCAAATAACACGCAAGATAATCCAAATAAGGACCCAAGGCGGTTGATCAGACCGGTAAGATCGTCCAAGTTGAGTGGTGCTGACACGACAATAAATACA
This sequence comes from Persea americana, assembly GCA_029852735.1. NCBI lineage: Eukaryota > Viridiplantae > Streptophyta > Magnoliopsida > Laurales > Lauraceae > Persea > Persea americana. The sequence goes on from CM056813.1 coordinate 35,829,165, forward strand.
CACGAGCTTTCAAAACAATGCTTGATACACAAGTATTCGGGAACTACTCACACACTATCACGGACACGCACATTTGTTCACTAGAATTCACGAAAGTAGTAGTCCTGGCACGACGTAATGAAAACAAAATTTACGCGATGATTCCCAAAAATGGGGTTTTTAGTTAAAACCTTGGAAACATCATTTTCAAGATGACATAAAAATCCACGGAACACTTTACAATTCAAATCATTGTAAATCAATGCCTTTTCACATCAACCTTAAGGTTTTCAAATCAAACTTCTCAAGCATATGCTAAGGCCCATCATTTGATCCCCATGCAATTGAAGCTAGAATGTCGGATTTTCTAATCATAAATTGGTGCCCCAGAAGGTAGACGACATTCTAAGTTCCAAGTACCCATAATCAAGTTGACGGCTCTTAGAATATTCTGGTTTTTCACTCGTGTCAAAATCCACCCCCCTCCCCCTCCCCCCCACCCCCCCTGAAATAGTTTAATCTTGCAATTTCGGTTAGCTCTCGGTTACTTGTCGGCTAACCGAGGATAAATGGTTTGATTTCTAATTTTGGGTTGAGTAATGAATTTATATGAATGTGGTAAAATGGTTTGAAATCATTTTCTTAGTTTGAAATGCACATGTTTCTTGTTTTATTTTAATGGTTTTCCATTCAATTAAGTTCTCTTTATTTTGTTCAAATTGTCTTGTTTAATGTGGTATGGAATTAAGTTCTCTTTATTTTGTTCAAATTGTCTTGTATAATGTGGTATGGAGAGGTGATTGTGAATGAAGAATTATTGAAAATGATTTGGATTTCATTATGATAGAGTTGGGAGAGCATGTAGGCTCTGGAATTTGTAGGGGTTTGGCAAGGAATGGAAGAAAGTGAAATGGCAAGGAAATTGAAGGAGAAATGAACGAACTGAATCAATTCGCAGAGGGTTGGTCAACCTTCGGTCATATGTCGGTTAGCCGACATCCCCAATTCGGTTAACGACGACCGACCGAAATCTGTCGGTCCATGATCAAGAAGCTTGTATCGTATCAGGAGAGTCGTCGGTCAATTGTCGGTCAGCTGACAAGCCCTCTCGGTTAATCGACAGCCAACCGAACAACAGTTCGGTCCCATTTTCAAAAGCCCGCATTTCCCTATTTGTGAGCAGGGGTCAGCCGTCGGTTAGCTGGCGGCTAATCGATATGCACCAAAAGGAGCAAAAATGATCACTTGCCTCTGCCTCTAGCACTCCAAGGATACTAAAAAATCTCCCCAATTAGACACAAGCACACCTATTAAACAAAACCCCCAAAACATACTAAAAAATGGCTCAAAATTAGAAAACTAACAAAGACATGGAATTTGATCATGTATGTTGAAATTCGTGGCTCATTTATGACCTAAATCAACATGTTGAAAGATGGGAGCAAGAGGCTTACTCTAAGGTAGCCCTATAACAACTCTAATGGCTGTTGGAGAGATCATTGGCGACGAAACGACGAGAAAATGGCGCCAAGAGGAAGCTCTCAATGCATGGAGTTGAGTGGTGGTGATCAATCTTCAATTTGGTAAAGTTTGGTGGGGATTTGGGATAGAAAAGAAGCAAGGAAGAAGAGGAGTGAAGCTCAGCTGGAATTCTGCAACTCCATTCTCGTTTTGGGCAGAAAATGAAGAAGAAGAAAGAAGGTGGGTCTCTCTTATAAGTATGTAATGGTGGGGCCCACAACTAATAACACTTCATGGGCCTGGAACAGGGCTTTCTGGGCCTGGGATGGACTCAACGAAGAAAACAAAAATGATCCTATTAAAATCTAGTTTTCAAAAAGTATGTTTTTGACATGGTTCTGAAATTTCAAAATTTGGGCTTAGATTTAAATGTAAAAAGACTGTTTTGCCCTTCGGGCTGAAAAACTGATTTTCTGAGTTTCAAATGGGCTCAGTCTAAACACAAAAGTTGTTGGGGCCAATTTGACCTATCAAAAGAAATCAAAATTGGAATTTTTCAAAAAACGAGAACAATCCCCCATGCTGACGCGTACAGCCGAAGGCATCCCCAGGCTGTCAGACTGGGTCCAACCGCTCTAAGAAATTTCCCAAAGCTATAGAAAACCATTCTAAACCACAAACTAACTCGATTACACTCAAATCTCAATTAGAGAACTGACCCACAACTAAAAACACACTAATCGCGAAAATTTGGGGTTGGGGTCTTACATCCACAATATGCAAGGAAGTAGATTATACCTTGGGAGCTCGGATGCGATCTAATGGAGAAGTTGACCTCTTTCTTTGATAAAGAACTCTTCTACAAAACAAATCAGAATCTCCAAGACCTAATCGTCTTCCACGCTATGACCCGTCTTAGATCTCTTTCCTTAAGGAAGATGGTGGAATCTCCAAGAGAAAAACCAACTAAAACCTCAAGGGGAAACCAGAAGAGAAACTAGAAGAGAGAAGGAGAAGAGAGGAGTGCAACCCTTGCACAAGGGGCTTTGGGCGTGAATCCCTAGGGTGGAAATAGCACGGGACGCCCAGCCCTTCCTTCTTCTTTATTTATAGCTCAAGCACCCCCCTCTTTGTTTATTATTAGAAGTCTCACTTTCATAATAATTAGTAACTTACTCTTCCTACTATTACCACTATTAGAAGTCTCACTTCAAATAGAAATAGTAACTTTCCTTTTGAGCTCAAATAGAATTAGTAATGATCCAACTTTGGGATAGCGTGGGGACCACTAGGGATTCTATAGAAAGCCGGATCCAATTGGGACACCACGACCCCACATCTCATGTGCAATCCAGGCCCACAATTAATTGAAAATAACTCCACTATATAAATGCAATTGAACTCCAGTCTTAAGAATAAATTACATGAAGACCCTAAACTTCCCTATTACTACAAGTAGGCTCCTCAATCAATATCCATAGATCAATTGGATAAACTGTCCCACCAATTTAGATCCACATCTTAGTATCTTTGAGACCCAATTAATCACAGTGATCATCAGTACTATCCAATTCACTCTTAATTGAGATGGGAGTACACTTACCAACGATAAACCCATTAATTGGCACAAGGGGATAATTAGAATAGATTCCATCTTGACAATTAAATGTCCCCACAGTCCTTCTACCACGTTGTTGGAAGTGGGTGGGCCTCTAGGATAGGTTTCAAAAACTTTTGACCAACTTGATGCAGCGATCATCTATCCAGAAGACTACAAAACCCAATGAAGGATCCATATCCTCAATCTCAGCCATCATGATCAGTAAATAAACCTATCAAGAAGATAGAATAGCACCAAACAAGCAACCACGAAATTCTACAACATACAAGGAGTAGATTATACCTATGGAGCTTGGTTGTGCTCTAATGGAGAATTTGATTAATCCCTTTGATGAAGAACTCTTTCAAAAAGCAGATTAGAATCTCCAATGCCTAATTATCTTCCACGCTATGACCCGCTTCAGATCTCGTTTCTCAAGGAAAATGGTGGAATTTCCAAGAGAAAAACTAACTAGAAACTCTAAGGAAACTAGAAGAGAAACTAGAAGAGAGAAGGAGAATAGAGGAGTGCAACTCTTGCACAAAGGGGGTTTGGGCGTGAATCCCTAGGAGGAAAGCATGCATGGACGTCCAAGCCACTATTCCCCTCTATTTATAACTTTAAGCAACCTCCTCTCCGTTTATTATTAGAAGTCTCACTTCCATAATAATTAGTAACTTACTCTTCCCACTATTACCACTATTAGAAGTCTCACTTCAAATAGAAATAGTAACTTTCCTTTTGAGCTCAAATAGGATTAGTAATGATCCGACTTTGGGATAGCGTGGGGACCACTAGGGATTCCATAGAAAGCTGGCTCCAACTGGGACACCGTGACCTCACATTTCATGTGCAATCCGGGCCCGCAGTTAATTGCAAATAACTCCACTATATAAATGTAATTGAACTCCAGTCTTAGGAATAAATTACATGAAGACCCTAAACTTCCCTATCACTACAAGTAGGCCCCTCCATCAATATCCATGGATCAATTGGACAAACTGTCCCACCAATTTAGATCCATATCTTTTTATCCTTGAGACCCAATTAATCACAATAATCATTAGTACCATCCAATTAACTCTTAATTGAGATGGGTGTATACACTTACCAATGATAAATCCATTAATTGGCACAAGGGGCTAACAAAGATAGATTCCTTCTTGACCATTAAATGTTCACAGTCCCACTACCACGTACCCAAGACACCGAGGTGTTGAGCTAGAATTGGCCTCACTCATTGGTGACTCAAAGCAAATGAATAGATAGAAACTTGAGTTCATCAATGTCTCAGGAATGAGAGCCTATTGCTAGGGAATTATGAGAGCAGACCTTAACGTAAAGACAGTGTTCATAAGGTGCTTCTCATGGTCCTTCAATACATCCAATGTACCAGCACTATGATTCAGAATCTTACATTCTGATGTTCGAGATAAATCACACTATCTTATGGTAGTCAAAGTACTGCAACCTTGTCAGATGAGATGTCCAGTCTCATCACTGGTTGCGAAGATATTTAAGTATAAGATTTGCTATACATTTCTCCAGTATGTGATCTCATCCATACACATGTATTACATCTAGTATACTCATGGACTCTCGGTTCATCTCATGAACCATCATGTCATTCGTATTGGTTATGTGCAAATAAGTAATAAAACACCATTCAGCTCATGAAAGGAAAGCATGATTATGTTGATAAATAAAGAAATTTGAAAAATTTATTACATCAATCTTAATGGATTGAGACCATAAAACTAACAATCTCTCACTTGGGCTCAAAGCCAGCCAGGGTTGCATCTCATGCCTATCCCGTCTACATGTTGCTCAAAGACTTTGGTAGTCAAAAGCTTAGTAAAGGGATCTACGAGATTATCCGCAGATGCTGTCTTGGTGATGGCAATGTCACCTCTCTACACAATCTCTCTAACCAAATGATATTTCCTCTGTACATTCTTTTGGCTTTTATGGCTTCTGAGTTTCTTGGACTGTGCGACAGTCCCGCTGCTGTCCCAGTAAACTGTGAGCGGCTGTCTCGCCAAAGGTACCACTCCGAGTTCCATAAGGAATCTCTTGAGCCAAGCTGCTTCCTTAGTTGTTTCACAAGCCGCTACATATTCAACTTCCGAGGTGGAATCAGCGAAATATTCCTATTTAATACTACTCCAGCTGATAGCTCCGCCGCCAAGCATAAACACATACCCAGAGGTTGATTTCTGGAATCCTTATCTGACATGAAGTTAGAATCTGTATAACTGACTGGAGTCAACTCATCACTGCCGTAAATCAACATGTAATCTCTAGTCCTTCTCAAGTATTTGAGAATACACTTCACAGCAGTCCAATGGTTAGGTCCTGGATTAGACTGATATCTGATGACTAAGCCCACTGCATGATAGATATCCGGTATAGTACAAAGCATAGCATACATGAGGCTGCCAACAGTCGAAGCATATGGCAGTTCTCTCATCTGCTCCTTTTCCTGAGGTGTCTTAGGACACTAATCCTTGGAAAGGTGCACTCCATGCCTAGAAAGTGTGATACCCTTCTTGGAGTCTTGCATTGCAAACCGCACTAGCACCTTATCTATGTACGCAGCTTGGGATAAGCCAATCATCCTATTTTTCCGGTCTCTATGGAGATTGATCCCTAGGATGTAGCTAGCTTCTCCCAAGTCCTTGATATCAAAAGTCTTAGCCAACCAAACTTTTACCGTTGACAGCATTCCTATGTCTCTCCCGAGAAAAAGGATGTAATCGACATACAATATCAGAAAAACTACCCTGTCTCCTTCACTTTTCATGTACACACATAACTCATCCGGATTTTGACAAAAACCAAATGCCTTGATTGCCTGGTCAAAACGGATGTTCCAGCTTCGGGATGCCTGCTTCAGTCCATAAATGGACTTCTGCAACTTGCAAACTCTTTGCTCTTGGTTATTGGCCACAAAACCGTCAGGCTGCATCATATAGATGTCTTCCTCAAGAAGGCCGTTGAGAAACGCCGTCTTGACATCCATTTGCCAAATCTCATAATCGAGATGAGCCACAATGGATAAGAGTATCCGGATGGACTTGAGCATGGCTACCGGCGAGAAGGTTTCCTCATAATCGATGCCTTCTTTTTTAGTATACCCTTTCGCAACAAGCCTAGCTTTAAAGTGCTCAACTGTTTGGTCCGGTCATCTCTTCCTCTTGTAGACCCACTTGCACCCAATAAGTTTATTATTGACCGGGAAGTCAACAATTGTCCAGACCTGATTGGAGTACATGGACTCCATCTCAGCTTCATAGCTTCTTGCCAACATCCCGAATCTGTGTCATTGATTGCTTCATCGTAGTTATAGGGATCTTGTTCCAGTTCTTCCAGGATTGCCTCGTACGACTCTCGAAAAAACGAGTACCTGTCAGGTGGCCGGACGATCCTCCAACTACGACGAGGCACTGGTGTAACTACTGGGTCAGGTATGGGTGGATTCTCTTCAAGTTCGGTCATATTTGGATTTGGAATTGATTGCTCTTGAATTTCTTCCAAGATAACCTTTCTAAAGATTTCCGATCAAACATATAATCTTCCTCCAGAAAAACCGTATTAGTACTTACTAGCACTTTCAGCTCTCTGGGATTATAGAATATCCAACCTTTAGTTCCTTTAGGATATCCTACAAAGGTGCATACTTTCGACTTCAATTCCAACTTATCCGTCTTAACCTTCAGCACATGTACCGGACAACTCCAAATATGCAATTGTTACAGACTAGGCTTTCGCCCGGACCACAACTCCCGGGGAGTCTTAGGTACAAACTTAGATGGTACGAGGTTTAGTATGTACATTGTAGTATCTAAAGCATATCACCAAAAGGGTATAGGTAATCTTAAGAAACTCATCATAGACCTGATCATATCTAAAAGAGTCTGGTTCCTTTTTTCTCCTACTCCGTTCTGTTGAGGCATCCCAGGAGCAGACAACTGGGATAGTATCCCATTCTCTGATAAGTATCCCATAAAATTAGTTGAGAGATATTCCCCTCCTCGATCTGATCGAAGAGTCTTGATACTTTTACCTAATTGTGTTTCCGATTCCGCTCGAAACACTTTGAACTTTTCAAAAGCCCTGGACTTGTGGTGCATAAGGTATATGTATCCATATCTTGAGTAATCATCTATGAAAGTTATGAAGTACTCATATCCTCCTCTCGCTCTAACATTTATGGGTCCACACACATCAGTATGCACTAATTCCAATAAATCTTTGGCCATATTGCCCTTGGATGAAAATGGTCTTTTGGCCATTTTGCCTTCCAAACAGGACTCGTAGACAGGCATTGGTTCTACCACTAATGAAGACAAGATACCATCTTTCACTAGCCCGTCAATCCTATTTAAGTTTATATGACCCAGCCTCAGGTGCCAAAGTTTTGTTGGATTAGATGAAGGTGACTTCCTCTTTAATGTTGGTCCATTAATTATTTCGGTGTCATGTATCTCATACATGGTGGGAGTTAACAAATAAAGCCCATTGGTTACCTTGCCAGAACATATAAAAGTACTGTTTCTCTTTATAACAACTTCAGTACCAAAAGTAATAGAATAACTTTTATTCACCAAACTAGAAACTGAAATTAAATTTCGCCTCAAAGACGATACATATAATGTATCTGACAAAACCAATTTATTATCTAAAAAAGAAGAAGTAATAACTCCTATTGAAACCGCCTCCGCCTTAGCATCAGATCCTAGGTTGACAATGATTTCCCCGTCACTAAGCCTTTTAGCTTCCCGGAACCCCTACAACGAATTACAAATGTGATTAGTTGCATCGGAGTCAACACACCAGGATTCTGAAGTACCAATTGCAAAACTAACTTCAGAAACAAGTGACTCAATCATACTTGAGGTCTTCTTCTTAGACAAAAAATATGGACAATTCCTCTTCCAATGTCCTATCATACCACAGTGGAAACACTTTCCTTTTGTCCCCGAACCCTTAGCCATGGCCACACCACCAATAGGACCATTCTCCGCCTCAGGACTCTTAGGGACTGATTTCTTTTTGCCTTTCCGGCCTTTGCCTTTCGGCTTGGACCTGGTAACTGACTTTTCTGTCATTAGGACAGTTGGGTTTTTCTTCATAATCCCCTCAGTTGCTACCAGCTGGCTAGACAGCTCAGCTAGGGTCAGATCCATTTTATTCATATTATAATTGATCTTAAAATGGTTGAATGAATCTGGTAGCGACTCGAGGATTATGTCAATCTGCGATTCTGCATGAATTGCGGCACCCAGTTCATCTAACTCATTCAATGAGTCCATCATCTTGAGCATGTGGTCTTGTACTGGTGTTCTCTTGGCCATTTTGGTGCTTATGAGCACCCTCATAGCAACCTGTCTAGCAGGCCCGCCCTGGTCCATAAACATCTTCTTTAAGTTCAATATAATACCGTATGCAGTCATATAGGATTGATGCTGGTGTTGCAGAACATTAGACGTGGATGCTTGTATATAACATCTGGCTATCTCATCGTCTTCAGTCCATTTAGCATAATGGTCTTTCTCGTCTTGTGGTGCATCTAGCCCAGGCTCATCACGAGGGGAGGGGGGGGGGGGGGGGGGTTATGGTAAGGACATATTTATATCCTGATGCAATCAAGACAATATCCAGGTTCCGTTTCCAGTCTACATAGTTGGATCCCACCAACTTATTCTGGTTGAGAATGGTCGCAAGTGGATTGAAAGTATTTGAATTCATGCTGAATAAACTGTAGCACATAACCATACATTCAATTAAAGAATATTAATGACATTATGGTTTAGTATTCTACCAAATCTATGTGGGAATCCTCATAACCACTAAAATTTAGAATACATTGCAATTCCAATCCCTAGGGTATGCCTCCTTGGGGAGTGCGTATACCACCTAGATTGGTGCGGATCAAAGTAAGTCAAAATTTGGATTAAGACTAACTATCCATGATCCCCTATCATTCATTATTATCTAGGTATCTCATACCAAATAATGTATGACTCCCGATTAGCTTTGGTTTCTAAAATACATGAGGCAAATCCTTGGGGATACTACATCTCAATTTTAGTTAAGTGTGACCGACTAATTAACATTGCGTGACAACAATTGTGGGTAGCTCCTCCTTGGGGAGTGAACCCCCACCCCGTCTCACCAACACTATCCTTTTGGGAGATCCATATCTAGTAACTAGACAAATAAAAGCCCTTCGTGGGGAACGACCATTTTCAAGATGGTGCAAGGCTAATACTTTCCTTACAATGAACCTTTGGTGGAAAACCATGAGGACTTCTTAATTTAAATGCCCCGCTCCCACTTAATATTTTAGAATTGGGGATTTTCCTTTTAAGGTATTAGGGCCCACATATATATATGAACATCAAATCATCTCATGATATGATCAAAGATTGTTCCAAGTCAAGTTATTCTAAGGAAAGTCCAGTTTCTTAAATTAGTGTTACCAATGTGTCCATCTTATGGGTCATCAACACTAATTAGAACTCTTTCCAAAAATTAATTTTTTTTGACCAATTTTAGTAACTTACTATGTTTGGATCAGATTTGGAAACATTCTATAAATGCAACCATCCATAAAAAGAAAGTGCAAAAATAGAAACTAGTCCTCTCCTCCACATGGCCCAAGCGGAATAGACTTCTTGGACTTCTTAGACTTTCCAAAACATTGGGATTCCTCAAAGTCTTTGAGCATCTCCAAAACACTTTTGGTAATCTTCAAACTCTTTGATTAGGAGTCCAACTTCACTTTCCTTCTTCGTCTCGGACATTGCCAAAATTTACAAAATTTTAAAATTACATAAAATCCCAGTCTCAACGATGAGACTTACATGGCAATCTAATAATGGAACCAAAAGGGCTATAGGGAAACTATCATGCCTTGCCCTTTCATGAGAAAACAAGGAAACCAAGATGCCCTTTACACTTAGCCTCAAGTAAACCAACAACCATACAAAACACACAAATAGGCTGCCAAACATTGCTGGAAAAATAGGACACAGAAGAAGACCCGAAAATGAAAAATCCAAATTCTGCATATGTTGTCATAGTGTCCCCGGTTGACCGGACACGGGTCCCGGTCTACCGGACAGATGAACTACATTTTTGGGTTATTTATGTTTCGTGTCCATTCAACTCCAAAACTCTTCTGAAGTGTTCCAATGGCTTCCTATCATCCTTCTATCATTATTAAACCCTTTTGTGACTATCCAATCAAGGATTTACTATTAAACAAAACAAATCCATAAAAACTGATCTGTACATAGCTCTTCCTTTATCTTCTTTGCATCTCATGTAAAGAATAGAGTGAGCTTACAGCTCTAACATGATTAGAGATGGGGTATGACTCTTATACCAATTTTTGGAAGAGGGTGGGCCTCTAGGATAGGTTTCAAAAACTTATGACAAACTTGATGCAACGATCATCCATCCAGAAGACTAGAAAACCCAATCTAGGATCCATATCCTCAATCTCAGCCACCATGATCAGTAAATAAACCTATCAAGAAGATAGAAATAGCTCCAAACAAGCAACCATGAAATTCTACAACATACAAGGAGTAGATTATACCTATGGAGCTCGGTTGTGCTCTAATGGAGAATTTGATTAATCCCTTTGATGAAGAACTCTTTCATAAAGCAAATCAGAATCTCCAATGCCCAATTATCTTTCACGCTATGACCCGCTTCAGATCTCTTTTCTCAAGGAAAATGGTGGAATCTGCAAGAGAAAAACTAACTATAAACTCTAAGGAAACTAGAAGAGAGAAGGAGAATGAGGAGTGCAACTCCTGCACAAGCGGGTTTTGGGCGTGAATCCCAAGGAGGAAAGCATACATGGACGTCCAAGCCACTATTCCCCTCTATTTATAACTTTAAGCAACCTCCTCTCCGTTTATTATTAGAAGTCTCACTTCCATAATAATTAGTAACTTACTCTTCCCACTATTACCACTATTAGAAGTCTCACTTCAAATAGAAATAGTAACTTTCCTTTTGAGCTCAAATAGGATTAGTAATGATCCGACTTTGGGATAGCGTGGGGACCACTAGGGATTCCATAGAAAGCTGGCTCCAACTGGGACACCGTGACCTCACATTTCATGTGCAATCCGGGCCCGCAGTTAATTGCAAATAACTCCACTATATAAATGTAATTGAACTCCAGTCTTAGGAATAAATTACATGAAGACCCTAAACTTCCCTATCACTACAAGTAGGCCCCTCCATCAATATCCATGGATCAATTGGACAAACTGTCCCACCAATTTAGATCCATATCTTTTTATCCTTGAGACCCAATTAATCACAATAATCATTAGTACCATCCAATTAACTCTTAATTGAGATGGGTGTACACTTACCAATGATAAATCCATTAATTGGCACAAGGGGCTAACAAAGATAGATTCCTTCTTGACCATTAAATGTTCACAGTCCCACTACCACGTACCCAAGACACCGAGGTGTTGAGCTAGAATTGGCCTCACTCATTGGTGACTCAAAGCAAATGAATAGATAGAAACTTGAGTTCATCAATGTCTCAGGAATGAGAGCCTATTGCTAGGGAATTATGAGAGCAGACCTTAACGTAAAGACAGTGTTCATAAGGTGCTTCTCATGGTCCTTCAATACATCCAATGTACCAGCACTATGATTCAGAATCTTACATTCTGATGTTCGAGATAAATCACACTATCTTATGGTAGTCAAAGTACTGCAACCTTGTCAGATGAGATGTCCAGTCTCATCACTGGCTATGAAGATATTTAAGTATAAGATTTGCTATATATGTCTCCCGTATGTGGATCTCATCCATACACATGTATTGCATCTAGTATACTCATGGACTCCCGGTTCATCTCATGAACCATCATGTCATTCGTATTGGTTATGTGCAAATAAGTAATAAAACACCAATCATCTCACGAAAGGAAAGCATGAATATATTGATAAATAAAGAAAATAATCAATTTATTACATCAATCTTAATGGATCAAGACCATAAAACTAACACACGTACCCAAGACATCGAGGTCTTGACCTACAGTTGGCCTCACTGATTGGTGATTCAAAACAACTAGATAGATAGAAACTTGAGTTCATTAATGTCTCAGGATTGAGAGTTTATTGCTAGGGAATTATGGGAGCATACCTTAAAGTAAAGACAGTGTTTCATAAGGTGTTTCTCATGGTCCTTCAATACATCAAATGTACCAGTATGATGATCCAGAGTCTTACCCTCTGATGATCGAGACAGATCACACTATCTCATAGTGATCATAATACTGCAACCTTATCAGATGAAATGCCCAATCTCATCACCGGTTGTGAATCAATTTAAGTATAAGGCTTGTGACACATGTCTCTTGTATGTAGACCTCATCCACACACATGCATTATATCTAATATACTTGTGGACTCCGGTTCATCTCATAAACTATTATGTCATTCGTATTGGTTATGTGCAACTTAGTAGATTAAACACCATTCATCTCATGAAAGGAAAGCATGATTATATTGATAAATAAAGATAAAAATCAATTTATTACATCATCAACTGGATTGAGACCATTAAAGATTGCCCTAAGAAGCAAGGGCAGGGTGTGAGAAATGCAGCCCCACGACCACCAGTAGCAGCACAGCCTTTGCGGCAACAGCAGCCTAATCAACAACAGCCTCGGGTACAGCAGCAGCAGCAGCCACTTCGACTTGCGGGACCGCAGCAGAACCGAGGACAACAAAGGCCTCAAGGACAACAGTATCGACCACAGCAGCGACAGCAGCAGAGACCCCAGCAGGAGGGCAGAGTGTATGCTTTGGATCATCAGGAGGCTGATGAAGGTGGCGGAGTCGTGGAAGGTACACTCTCTATTTCAGATGTACCTGCTAGAGTCTTATTTGATTCTGGTTCCACGCATTCTTTTGTTTCCCCTATGTTTGCTGCATGCTTAGTGGGAGACGTAGCTCCATTGCATTGTATTTTGCTTGTTAGTACTCCGGTAGGGAAGACCGTGCAGTGTGAATCCTATTATCCCGATTGCAAAGTGCAGGTGGGGGAGTACATCTTAGTTGCTAACCTTATCGTTCTCGACATGAAAGATTTTGATGCTATTTTGGGGATGGATTGGTTATCCACTTACAGAGCCGTGATGGATTGCTTCAACAAGACCGTCCGATTGCACGTCTTAGATGCCAATGTTGAGATTATTGGAGAGAGGAAGCGTCTGACCACTAGTGTCATTTCTGCTTTGCGAGCATACAGGATGATCAAGAGTGGTTGTGCCGGTTATTTGGCATTTATCACTGAGGGTAACTTGTCCAAAGCGGTAGGAGCCGTAGAGAATATTCCAGTTGTCTGTGAGTTCCCGGATGTTTTTCTGGAGGAGATACCTGGATTGCCACCGGTTCGAGAGATAGATTTTTCGATTGAGCTTGTGCCAGGGACAGCACCGATATCGAGAGCACCTTACCGCATGGCTCCAGCAGAGTTAAGGGAGTTGAAAGCTCAGCTACAGGATCTCTTGGATAGAGGATTTGTGAGACCTAGTGTATCTCCATGGGGTGCACCAGTTTTATTCGTGAAAAAGAAGGATGGCTCGATGCGTATGTGCATAGATTACAGACAGCTGAATCAGGTTACAATCAAGAACAAGTATCCTTTACCCAGGATAGATGAGTTGTTCGATCAGCTGCAAGGAGCACAACATTTTTCAAAAATTGATTTGAGATCAGGCTACCATCAGTTGCGAGTCAGAGACCAAGATGTTCAGAAGACAGCCTTCAGAACCAGATATGGCCATTATGAATTTCTGGTTATGCCATTTGGGCTGACCAATGCACCGAGTGTCTTCATGGCTTTGATGAATAAGATCTTTACACCATGTTTAGATCAATTCACCGTAGTATTCATAGACGATGTTTTAGTCTATTCGAGATCCAGAGATGATCATGCAGAACATTTGAGGGCTTCATTGCAGATTTTGAGAGAAAATCAACTCTATGCCAAGCTTAGCAAATGTGAGTTTTGGCTAGAGCAGGTGTCTTTTCTTGGACACATCATCTCTAAGGAAGGTTTAGCAGTAGACCCAGCAAAGATTGATGCAATAACCAGTTGGGAACGTCCGAAGACAGTGGCACAGATCAGGAGTTTTCTGGGTTTAGCCGGGTATTACAGAAGATTTGTGAAAGGATTCTCCAGTTTAGCTGCTCCATTGACCAAATTGACGAGGAAAGATGTTCCTTTTGTATGGACTGCGCAATGTGAAGCGAATTTTGAAGAGTTAAAGACCAGATTGACTACAGCCCCTATCCTTACTTTACCTTCGGGGACAGGAGGATTTGTGATTTTTAGAGATGCGTCAGGAGTTGGCTTGGGATGCGTGCTCATGCAGGAGGGAAAAGTAGTGGCCTACGGGTCCAGACAGTTGAAAGAGCATGAAAAGAGATACGCTACCCATGATTTGGAGCTTGCAGCGGTAGTTATGGCACTGAAGATGTGGAGGCATTACCTGTATGGAGAGAAATTTGAAGTTCATTCAGATCACAAGAGTCTTCAGTACCTATTCGGACAGAAGGACTTGAATATGAGGCAAACCAGATGGATGGAATACATCAAAGACTACGACTTTCCGATAAAGTATCATCCCGGGAAAGCGAATGTAGTAGCAGATGCACTGAGTAGAAAATCAGCAAATACCGGATGTTTACAGATAGAGTGGTCTTTGACGGAGATATTCAGGGATCTAGCTATAGAGTTTCATCCTCAGAGTGAAAGAATCATGGTTGCAAACATGCATACGTGGGAACCTGAGATTTTGGGCAGAATCAAGGGCAGTCAGAGAGAAGATCCAGAATTTGTTAGGTTGATTGACAACATAGCAGACAGACCAGAGTTCAGACTCATAGATGGAGTGTTGTATTGCCAGGACAGATTGTGTGTTCCGGATGTGCATGACTTGAAGAACGAGATTATGGTGGAAGCACAACACTCTCGTTATGCGATCCACCCAGGGAGCACCAAGATGTACCAGAACTTGAAGAGCTTTTATTGGTGGAAGAACATGAAGAAGGACATTGCTGGTTTTGTTGCAAGATGTTTAGTGTGCCAACAAGTGAAAGTTGAACATCAGAAGCCTCCAGGGTTACTCCAACCTTTGAAAATACCGGAGTGGAAGTGGGAACACATCACCATGGACTTCGTGGCAGGCTTACCACCTACAAGGGGCAATGGCAGTATTTGGGTGATCGTGGACAGACTCACCAAGTCAGCGCACTTCATTCCGATGAAGATGAGGGGTTCCATGGATATCTTGGCACACAAGTACATTGACAACATAGTTAAATTACATGGGATTCCAGACTCCATTGTTTCTGACAGAGATATGAGGTTTGTGGGCAGATTTTGGGTCAGTTTGCAAGCAGCTTTAGGGACTACATTGAACTTCAGTACTGCGTATCACCCTCAGACCGATGGACAGACTGAGAGGACGAACCAGACTATGGAGGATATGTTGCGGGCATGTGTTTTAGACTTTGGGAAAGATTGGGAGAAGAGTCTTCCTTTATGCGAATTTGCCTACAACAACAGTTATCACTCCAGTATCGGGATGGCACCGTTTGAGGCGTTGTACGGACGGAAGTGCAAGACCCCGATTTGTTGGGAAGAGATTGGTGTTCGGAGTTTTCATGGACCTTCGGTCATCAGCGATACCAGTGAGAAGGTGAAGCGGATCATTGATCGGCTGAAGATTTCAAGAGACCGGCAGAAGAGCTATGCAGACCTCAAGAGGAGAGATTTGGAGTTGCAAGTCGGAGACAAGGTTTTCTTGAAAGTCTCACCGACTAGAGGAACCATGAGGTTCGGTCAGAAAGGAAAATTAGCTCGGAGATATATCGGGCCGTTCGAGATTGATATGCGCGTGGGTGAAGTGGCGTATCGGTTGATACTACCACCAGAGTTAGCAGGAGTTCACAGAGTTTTTCATGTCTCCATGCTGCGGAAGTACATTTCAGACCCTTCACACGTGCTACATCATGAGTCGCTAGATGTACAGCCAGATATTACCTTTGTGGAGAGACCGAAGCAAATCATCGATACCAAAGAACAGGTTTTGAGGACCAGGACCATACATTGGGTCAAGGTGCAGTGGGAACATCACAGTCCGGAAGAAGCTACGTGGGAGCTCCGGGATCAGGTCAAGGAAAAGTACCCAGAGCTACTACCAGAGGTGTGTTAAGGAATTGGAAGGATTTGGAGGACCAAATAGCCCAAGGGGGGGAGAATGTAACACCCCGTACCCTAATCCCGTATTAATACTAGTTAATTGCTTGGTTAGGTAATAGTTTAGTTAGTAGGTGTGTTAGAGTCTTAGCGAGTCGGGTTTGGCGTAGGGATCGCGCGTGCGAAGTCTCGTGCGAGTCCGAGTGCGTTTGGATAGAGTAAGGGGCTGGTTTGCAATTTTGGGAAGTTTTCAGGGGTTTTTATGAGATTATGAGTTTTGTGAGTTTGGGTGCATTGGATAGGTCTCGTCATTTCATAAACTTTAGTCTTCTGTCGCGTTTCGATTCGACGCGCTGAAGAGGTCCAAATAAGCACTTTTAGCTCACCAAGGACTTAACCCAAATTTTACCAAAATTATCCCTTTTAAACAAGTCATCAACCGGATGACTCATTCCTCCTTCTTATCTCATTCATCTTCATCCCTTCTTTCCATTTCTCTGTGTCTTCTTCAAGCTTCTTCTTCTCTTCATGGTTGCCTTGCCAAAGAGATCAATTGGAGCTCATCTTCACTAGCCAATCCACTAATCTTCTTCATCAACTCTCCAAGAACTCAATCATCCAATTTTCCAAGTTTTTCATCAACCAACCACTCCAAGGTAAGCTATCCAAGCTACTAGACTTAGCTAATCTTCTTCCTTTGGATTAGAAATGGATTAGGGAGACTTATAGCAACCCTTTGCATTCATTTTTGTAGTGAGGTTTTGGTTTGGAAACTTTCTTGAGCTTTAGAGGAGTTTCTTCATCACAATTCTACTTGAAATTTCCCTAAGCTCTTCATCAAGGCAAGTTAATATGTATATTTTTGATTTGATATGTTTGTCTTTCCTTTGATTGATAATTGATGATGTTTAGATGACCCTTTGCTCTTTAGATTTGTTTTAGATTGAAAACATGATAATAGATTGAAATTGTTAATGAAATGGATTAGGACACTAATGACTTGATTAGATGTAAGATGGGGTTTTTATGGACTTATTACATTTACATATATGTGGATATATGTGTATTACCAATGGTAAAGATCAGGTGAAGGAAAGTCCCAAAAAAATGTGAAAAAGGAAGGACCCAGGTGCACTGCTGTTACAGAACTGTGTTCTGTAACTGCAGTGTACCCGGTCAACCGGCTGGGCACGCGGTCGACCGGGTACACAGCGCCCGGGTCGACCGGATGGGAACCAGGTCGACCTGGTTCCCTGTGCACGCGGTCGACCGGGTCAACTGCAGGGAGGGTTTTTTTTTTTGGGTTTTTCCCTTGTGCTTCCTTATGTTTGAGGACCTTAGGGGGCATCTTGGCAAACCTTTTTGAGACTCATTGGACTACATGTGAGGACGTTTTGAGCC
Organism: Persea americana; assembly: GCA_029852735.1. Lineage (NCBI taxonomy): Eukaryota > Viridiplantae > Streptophyta > Magnoliopsida > Laurales > Lauraceae > Persea > Persea americana. The sequence goes on from CM056813.1 coordinate 35,846,867, forward strand.
CACGTTCTTCACGTTAATCCGGGTGTATCGGGAATTAATTTCACTCAATCTTGAACGGTACGGGACAACGGGATACCTTTTCTATATCTATGCACGAAGATCATTATTCAGGTATCGCGCACCCTAACCCTTTCGTTGACTGAGTAGAATTGTACGATGCTTCAGGTTTAACAATTGACCTAGGATTGGGTCGTTTATTGCCTTGAATTCCGGTTTGTACCGTCTGGTACTGTTTACATGAAACGTTCATGTTCATTAGCTTCGTTTATTTGTTTTGTTTTGGGATCACGTTTGAGAACTTAGAATGATGGATTTAGGACCCCCTTTGATGTTTCGTTATTTCGAAGTTTGATGGGAGTGTTGAGGCTAGACGGCTTTAATTGGAAAGCTTGTTTGAGAACTACCGGTATTGATGGTTTTGACTTTGATTTGATGATGGCAAGGTAGTTCTCTTTGATCAATGAATCTTGTTTACACAAGAAAGTCTAGCTCTTCACGATGGGTTGTTTAGGACTCTTTGTGTCAGGCACCACTCGACTGTTAACGCCCAACACAGATGGGGCACCATTCTGTGTGAGGACTTTGGATTGAACGTCTGCGCAGTACGACTTTTTATATTTTGATGGCTGTACACCATCGGATACATATTGATTGACTTTGATTACTCAGGCCTTTTGGTATCCATTTTGATTGCTTGCTTGCCGGGGTTCATCCCGTGCCACTCTACCACAACTCAAATGTTGAGTCGGGAGGGTCATGTGGAACTATCCCGTGGTGTATTAGTTTATGTGGGTTGCCTCTTTGCTAGATGGTGATGTTAGTTGATTTTGATTCAAATGCTATGCACTTTCTACGATCAGGATGCTATGCATTTCATATGATTTTGTTTCTCGTTTACTCTTATTCGTTCTACATATCTGAATGATTCATATATATATTGCTTGCCGACCTTCGTGTCTGATGATGCTACTCTTGGTGCATAGGTACCGAGCTCTACCTAGCTGAGGAGGAGTTGACGGAGGAAGTTCAGGCTGATCAGCCTGATGACTTCTTGGAGTATAGTACGGACGGCATTGTATAGCCGTACTGACCCCGTACATGAGCGCCATAATGATATCTTTTGTGTAGTTCCATCTTTTGTTTCTCCATCTTTTGATTAGGCCCGAGTTTTGGATGTGGCCTATTGTTGTAAATAATACTTTGGTTTAACTGTTTCAAACTTGAACTCTAGTTAATGTATATGATCAGTCTTTGCTCTTAACTATATACTTCAAGATACCATTTGTACTCTGAAGCTTCCGCTATACGTTTTATGTATTTGAGGAAATGTTCATACCTCACAGCGATCTTCGATCCATATTGGGACATGATTAGGGCCCCGTGATTATTAATGCTGGAAAATTTTTAATTGGCCCTAATCTCACGCATAAACCCCGGTTTCACGATCGGGGGCGTGACATCCATAAGGAGTCTTTTGAGCCAAACGGCTTCCTTAAATGCTTCACAAGCCGCTACATATTCAGCTTCTGAGGTTGAATCAACGGTACATTCATGTTTAATACTCCTTCAGTTGATAGCTCCGCCGCTAAGCATAAACACATACCCAGAGGTTGATTTCCTGTAATCCTTATCTGACATGAAGTCAGAATCTGTATAACCGACTGAAGTCAACTCATCACTGCCATAAATCAACATGTAATCTCTAGTCCTTCTCAAGTATTTGAGAATACACTTCACAGCGGTTCAATGGTCAGGTCCTGGAATAGACTGATATCTGCCGACTAAGCCCACTGCATGATAGATATTCGGTATAGTACAAAGCATAGCATACATGAGGCTGCCAACAGTCGAAGCATATGGCACTTCTCTCATCTGCTCCTTTTCCTGAGGTGTCTTAGGACACTAATCCTTGGAAAGGTGCACTCCATGCCTAAAAGGTGTGATACCCTTCTTGGAGTTTTGCATTGCAAACCACACTAGCACCTTATCTATGTACGCAGCTTGGGATAAGCCAATCATCCTATTTTTCCGGTCTCGATGGAGTTTGATCCCTAGGATGTAGCTAGGTTCTCCCAAGTCCTTCATATCAAAAGTCTTAACTATCCAAACTTTTATCGTTGACAGCATTCCTATGTCTCTCCCGAGGAGAAGGATGTCATCGACATACAATATCAGAAAAACTACCCTGTCTCCTTCACTTTTCATGTACACACATAACTCATCCGGATTTTGACAAAAACCAAATGCCTTGATTGCCTGGTCAAAACGGATGTTCTGTCAGACCTCGATCCAGGTTTATTTTGGTTAATCGTGGTTTTAGTCGTGGTTAGTAAGTGGGGTTAGAGGACGATTAACTTAGATTTCTAGCTAGATTAGTAGTTTTGAATAGCTTTGGGGAGTTTCAAGGACGTTGAGTTAGGCTTGAAAAATATTGATTTTTGGATCTCTTGGGTGGTATTTTATTTTTAACAACTTTGGAAATTTTCCCCATGTGTATTTGAACCCCAAAACCATGTTTTTCAGCCAAAAGGGCAAAATGGTCTTTTCACCTCAAAATCTATGCATGAATTTTGGAATTTCAAAAGTGTGCCAAAATTATACTTTTTGGAAACTAGACATTTTGACGATCATTTTGTTCTTCTTCATCGATCTCATCCGGGACCCACAAGAGGGAGTTTCAAACCTTGAAATGCCATGGCTCCGTGGGGCCCATACGCCCACCCAACTTAAGAAAACTCACGTGTACTCCCTCCTTCTTCCTCAATCGTCCAAACTAGCTGCAGCTCAAGAGAACCAGCTCAGTTTCTCCCCATTTCTCTCCTCTTGCATGTTGGACTTCCTTTGATCAAAATAGAGTTTTGATTGCATCAAACTCTTCTCCATTTCTCATGCTTTCTTTTGATACAATATTCAAGGAATCCCAGCTGGAACCATTCCTTTTTCCAAGCTTTTCTCCATTGTTAGAGCTTCTAGAGGTATGAAATGGCTTCCCTCTTTCTACCATGGTTTTCTTGAACCCTTAAGAAGATTTCTTTCATGCATGCAAAAGGTTTTATTGAAGACTACCTTGATTTCGAATTTGGTGGAGTTGAGTGGTGTTCTTTGGAATTTTTGTAGATTGGAGTTCAGCTGAGAGGGAGGTGTTAGGAGATCTTCTTTTGAGTGTTTTTCCTACCCAAGGCAAGTAATTGAATGAGATGGATTGTGCATGCAATGGTTTTAGAATTATGTTGATTTTCTTACTTATAATCTTCTTGATTAATTCCATTTCATTTGGCATTGATGTTGATTCAATAAATGCATGTTTTACATGTCATATGTTCTGATTTAGGGACTGGAATTCTGTTTTCAACCTACTTCATTCATTTTGGAAATGTGTCTTTCAAATTACTAAGTTGTGTTCTTGGAAATTTGATGAAGTTTGAATTGTGGATTTTGATGGTTGGAATGAATGGTTATTGGGTGAAATGGGAGGAGCTGTAGGCTCATTTTCGTGCAGGAAAGAAGGGGCTATAAGGAGAAGTGATGGAGAAAAGAAAGGAAGGGAAAGAACTTCAGAAATGCTGTTCCGTAGTGGGCCGGTCAGCCGTCGGTCAGGGGTTGGCTACCTGACAGGCCAACCGACGGGTGACCAAGCCATCTCGGTTCCGTTTCCAGAATGCTGCAGTTGACAGAATTTTGGGGTCTCGGTCGATTGACAGGTGACCGAACATCCTCGGTTTCGGATCCAGAATGTTGTTTTCCTGACCTGATGGGTCGGTCAGCTCTCGGTCAGCACTCGGCTAATCGGCATTTTCAGTGTCGGCTAACCAACTGCCAACCGACAGGTGATCGACTATACCCAGTTTTCTGAAGTGAAGAGAATGATGAGGTTTTCAATTCCAATTCCTTTTGGGCTCTTCCTAGTTGATGCATACACCTTGGTATCTTGAATGTCGTTAAATATTGGGCACCATCTAAACGAATGAACGACATGGGATCTCAAAGTGTATTCGGACTCAACGGTTATGGTTCCAAGGAATTGGTTGAGTGATGTGAAATGGATTTACGACTTCTAAATCTCGTTTGTGATTTTGTGTGTGTGAATCGTGTTTTATACACATCGTGTCGGAACTACTATTCGTGACTTCGTGTGAAACGTGTGTTCTTGAAATAGTGTGAGTAGTTCCCGAATTTTTATATAGTAAGCATGATTTTGAAAGGTAGTGTGTATTTGTTTTGTTGTCGGCACCACTCGGCTTGGACGACCTTGTCGGTTTGATCAACCGCCTTGGATCCTTAAGCATTTTGTGTCAACTACAGTTTGGATTATCGTGCGTGTTATTTAGCCCGTTCAGCGGCGGGGTTCGTGAGTGATGCTCAGTTCTACTGGGGCATGTTTCGTGCTCCTTTTCACCTTATGTGACGGAGAATTTCTATCGCGAGTGCTCTTGTTACCTTGTGTGACAGAGAATGTAGCTTTGTGTGGTTGCCAATCTTTATTTCAATTGTGTATCGTGATTTATCGTGTGATCTTACAAAGGATGTTGTGTTCAAACTATTTGTTTTACTTAGTTCATTTTCACTGTACTTGTTTTATTAATGGTAATTTTTTTATTGATAGCATGGTTATATTTGATTCAATTGCCTGCCAGACCGTTGTGCCTGACCCTTCGTTTTGGCGTTCAGATACAGGTAATGTTGCCCTTGAGGAGGAGTGCGAGGAGATTGTAGGCGTGCAGCCCGGTGGGCAGGAGTGGCAGCCCAACGATGTTATGTAGACATTGCTTTGGGGCTTGAGGCGAAACACTTTGGGGATCCAGTGACTTGTTATTTTGGGTTTTGTTATTGGCCAATGTTGGCCTATTTTCTTTTGGGAACTTGTAAAAATTTAACTTGCTTTAGTAGTGATGTAAACTCTAACTTAACTATGGGGTATGCTAGTGATGTTTTCTTCCTTTGACATGAGTCCATGATGTAATTATGCTTTCTCTTATTGAAAGTAATTTGATAGAGTATTTGCTACACGCTTCTGCAAATGTGTTGAATGTGTGTGTGATTCGCGTGGAATCCTCACGGTAGAAACCTGTGGGAAACAAATCAGCGTGTGCGGGGCGGAATTTTCTGGCCCGCCGTGCCGCAGCGCCGGATTAGGACGGGGTCCGGGTCTGGGGTCATGACATGTTCCAGCTTCGGGATGCCTGCTTCAGTTCATTAATGGACTTCTACAGCTTGCAAACTCTTTGCTCTTGGTTATTGGCCACAAAACCGTCAGGCTGCATCATATAGATGTCTTCCTCAAGATGGCCGTTGAGAAACGCCGTCTTGACATCCATTTGCCAAATCTCATAATCGAGATGAGCCGCAATGGATAAGAGTATCCGGATGGACTTGAGCATGGCTACTGGCGAGAAGGTTTCCTCATAATCGATGCCTTCTTTTTTAATATACCCTTTCGCAACAAGCCTAGCTTTAAAGTTCTCAACTGTTTGGTCCGCTCATCTCTTCCTCTTGTAGACCCACTTGCACCCAGTAGGTTTAATATTGGCAGGCAAGTCCACAAGTGTCCAGACTTGATTGGAGTACATGGACTCCATCTCAGCTTTTATAGCTTCTTGCCAACATCCCGAATCTATGTCATTGATTGCTTCATCATAGTTATAGGGATCTTGTTCCAGTTCTTTCGGGATTGCCTCGTAAGACTCTCCCAAGAACGAGAACCTGTCAGGGGGCCTGACAATATTGGGAATGTAAACTTTATGTTAACGTACTTTTGTTAACTTGAAACTTAAACTATATTGGGAATGCTATGTTTATATTTCCCCTTCTGAGATTATGACTTAATGATTTTACATATGTATGATGATCTTATACAAGGTGATTTGTTTAGATGAGATTTACTACACGCTTCCGTAAACCATTGAACGTGTGAGTTCTGTATTTGTTTTGGGAATCCTCACCGCGGAAACCTGAGGGAACATCAGTTGGGGGCCTGTGTCTGAGACCTCGGTCTGGGTCACGACAAGCATCCACTTGATTCAGATGATATGCGCGTCCTTGTTGTTGGGGTTTATTCCGATTCTGGGTCTATCTTCCTTGCTGCGCATTCCTGTTCTGCTGAAGTGGACGTGTGTTCTGATTCTGAGGCTGTTGGCGAGGCTGCTGTTGCTGATTCTGGTGCTGTGGCTGCCTGGGTTGGTTCTAAGCTGCTCGTTGATTCTGCTAAGGTGGTTTGTTGCCCTGGTTCCTGTTGTTTGGGCAATCCTTCACCATGTGGTCCATTAGGCCACATTTAAAACAACCACTGGTGACTCTGTAGCATATGTGGGAATGGTGATTCTTGCCACAGTATTCACATCCACCTTGTCTTGGGGAATTCTGATCTTGTCTCGATTTCTTGCCTTTGTGGGATCTCTGCCCTTGCTGCTGACGCATCCTCTGAGCATCTTTGATGATCTTGTGGTTGATATCTTCAAACTTGTAAGCCCTCTTCACTGCTTCTTAAAAGGTGGCAGGTAGGACTACATCGGTAGCATCTCGCTCAATGATAGGTTAAGCCCCTCTAAGAACTTGATAATCTTTTTCTCCTCGGTGTTAACCAGCTCTAGTGCATACCGGGACAGTCTCTCAAACTTCGTGATATATTGTAAGACTGTCGTATCCCCTTGTTTGAGTAGCTGAAACTCCACTGCCATCTGTCTCTTGATGTGGGTGGGCACATACTTCTCAGTGAGCTGCTAGCCCATGCCGTGTCATTTGCAATATTCTGATTGCCATCCTTAAGTGTCTTCCACCAAATACTCGTCAAACCAGTGAACATAGTGGCTGCCAAATGGAGTCGCTGTCTACCTGTGCATTGAGAAAGATCGAAGATATTCTCAGTGTGGGCTAACCAATCATCTGCGGCTAAATGATCCTCCTTTCCTGTGAATTCTTTTTGGCCTCTCTTTCGGAAGCACTCAAACAATACATTTGGATCGTTGTCACGGTTATTGATGACAATTTGGGGACCAATGTGCTGAGGTTGCACAGGTTCTGGCCTTCTACCCAATACTTCCAACAACTGTCTCTGCACTTGAGCTAACTCTTCGTCTTTTTTTTCCACTTGCTCTTGTAGTCTGGCTTGATTTTCATTAGCTTTCCTCTACTGCTCCATCATTATCTCATTTGTTTTCTACTATTGTTCCATCAACATTTGCATGAAGTTCTGAAATTGATTGTCCCCAGATGGACCTGCACTATAAGCATTGCTGCTAGAAGGATTTGCATTGGTGTAGTCTCTGCGTGGAGGCATTTGGCTGCAAAACCACTTGTTAGTACAATAAAATATATCAAAGAAGACGTGCCCACAGTCCCCATGCGATACTAACTAACGGAAATCCTAACGAATCCTCTCCACGTCCCTATATTTCGAGTCTCTTTTAATTGCCCGACATATTTCTCGCTTTGATACCAAGACCTGTCACGCCCTCGGACTGAGGCCTTGATAATCAAGTCCTTAACCCGGGGTCGTGGCGCGGCGAGCCAGAAAATTCTGCCCGCTCACTCTAATTATTTTCCCACAGGATTCCGTGGTGAGGATTCCAAACGATCCTTCACAACCCGACGAACAATTTCACAACCAATAACGATGTGCGGAAGCATGTAATAAAACAAAATTAGATGAATCACAAGATAAATATACAAGCTTTGCATCACAAGGAGAAATATATACATAAGCATAAACCCATAGTTAAGTTTAAGTTGTGAAGACCACACTAGTACATTAAAGTTATATATCCCAACAAAAGTCAATAAAGGCTAATAACAAAATTCCCAAAAACATATCACTCTCCAAAAAGTGTTATCCAACCTCAAGTCCCAACACAATACCTAAATGACATCGTTAGGCTGTCACTCGCGCTCCAACGGAGTTTCTACCGCCTCATTTGCGCGCTTTGCCTCAACAATTGCGGGTTCCATATCTGGCACCAAATAAAGAATATTAGGCATGACGATCTAACATGTAAATAAAATAGATAAGATATACAAGGTTTTATCAATGTCATATTTAAAATCATAAGATGCATTTAAAACAAACTATACATAAATACGAATTGAAATAAGCAATTTCTGTATAAAAAGGAAATTTACATTAAAACATTTCAAACTGACTGAGAAACGATCAAAATACTGGCAACCCACATTTAGCTATATTCTCCTATTACTGAAGTAACAAGAGCATACAAACAAGAACCGTCGCCATATAAAATGGCCGAAACAAAAACCGCTGTCATAAAAATGGCCAGAGCAATAATCGTCGTCATATAAAATGGTCGGAACAAACAAAAACCGTTGCCATGGCCGGAGCAAACAAACAGAGGGTCTAAACTGTAGTTGGCAAAGTATTTGAGGATCCTAAGCCGGGTGATCAGCCCGACAAAGTGACCCAAACTTAGAAGTGCCGATTAAAAACCACAGTGATACAATCAAATCATCGAAATACATTTCAATCGATAAAAGAACTACTATTTGCAAAGTACGAACGAACACGAACGAGCAATATGAACAAATCAAACGAGTAGCTATATCGATTATTTCAAATGTGGCAAACCACTCAAATCCATACACCATACATATACCAAGACCACATCATTTGACCCATTGTGGATTTGAGAACTAGAATGTCGGATTTTCTATATTAAATTGGTGCCCTAAAGGTAGAAGACATTCCAAGTCCTAAGTACATATTGTCAAGTTGATGGCTCTTAGAATACCCTGGGTTTTCATTCTAAATCAAAATCCCACAAAATAGGCGAACTTTGATATTCGGTCATCTCTTGGTCACCTGTCGACTAGTCGAGGTAGAGCATGTCGGTTAACCACCAGTTGACGGACGGCTAACCATCAGATCCCAAATCAGGAAAAGTAGCATTCTGGAATTGGAACCGAATTGGAGTTTAGTCACCCCTCGGTTGTATGTCGGTTACCTGTCGGTTAACTGACTGCTGACCGACAGACCCCCTGATGAAAAGCACGATTCTGGAATTGCAACTGAATTAAGGTCGGTCACTTGTCGGCTAGCCGAACTGGCATTCGGTCGCTACTTCGGTTGACCGACACCTGACTGCCGTTCTGCGTGCAGATTCACTTCAGTTTGGAATTTTGTTTCTCCTTCTTCATTCTTTTCCCCATTTCACTTCCTTTCTCATTCATATCAACAACGAACTTCTTTGCCCCCAATCCAACTCCATTAAACCACAATGCAATCCCATTCCAACATCCATTAGCAAACGACATTTCAAGATTCACATAAGTGAAAAATACAGAAATTTAAAGAATCAGATTTCATCCTTGTAAATCAACCCATGGCCAAACCTTTTTCCAAACGAACATTGACTCAAAACCCTGCAGAAAATCATGCATATTCTAAACACAAAACACTAGAAATCAACAATGTATAGTCAAGGAAAACATTTCAAATGAAGAACATATTTTCACATCAAATTTAGAAGAAAAACACCCATTTCAGTTGCATGCATTCCAATCAATTTATTCACTTGTCTTGGCTGAGATTGGGTCCTAATCACTCCAAGAAGTCTCCCCCCTCAACACTATCTCCAATCTACACAAAAGCCCCATGAAATCCAACTCAAAATCCACAAAAATTTGGAAAACAAAGGACCTCTCCAAGAGATACCTTGCATGCATGATAGAAGGCTTCTAAAGGATCAAAAGAACACATGGTTACAAGAAGATAGCAATGGCTTACTTCTGGATGGTTCAAACAAGAAGAAAAGCTTGGAGAAGAAGAAGAACCCAGCTGAAATCTCTTGAAAATGGTACCTTTGGAAAGCTTGGAAGATGAGGAGAAAGATGGTGTAATTCGTTTTCCAGTTTGGGTTTGATTTCTATGACATGCAGAAGAGAGAAGGTGTGAAGGAGAAGAGAAAACTTCGTTTTCAGCAAAGTAGTGAGGAAGAAGAAGTTCAATGTGGGTCTAAATATAAGAATGGGTTGAGTTATGGGCCCCATTGGTCCCAAAGTTTCAAGGGCTTAAAACTCCCTTCTGTGGGTCCGGGATGAGATTGACAAAGAAAAGAAAAATGATCGTTGAAAAATCTAGTTTTCAAAAAGTATATTTTCCTCATGATTTTCAAATTTTGAAATTTATGCACAGATTGGGTGTGAAAAGACAGATTTGCCCTTTTGCTCGAAAAAAGTGATTTCTAGGGTACAAATCAAATGGAATGAACATAAAAGTTGTTGGGACCAAAATAACAAATCCAAAAAGATCGAAATCAGTATTTTTCGAGATCAAAATCAAATTCTCACACTAACATGCAACACACGGGCCACCCCAGGCTCGGTGAAACCATACTCAACGCTCTCAAAATTTCCCAAAGCTATTCAAAATTCTAATCTAACTGAAAACCCAAGCTAAACGTCCTCTAATCCCACTTAGAGACTAAACCTAGATCGGGGTCTGACAAAAAGTTGCTAGATGTTGTTCAGGACTTGGTCTTGGAAAATGCTCCGTGCAACGCAATCACTGAGGACGGCGATGCTGGTGCAGAGACGACTTCAGCAAATGAAAAGGATCAACCTCTTGATCCCAAGGGTGATCTTCCAAACGAAGACCCTTTTTCAGAAGCTCTTGAAGTTGGTAGAGGTACCCGCTTTGACCCGGATTACCACAAAAATTACAACCAACCTTCTTCTTCCACTTATGTAAATCCTTCGGAAAACCAAGTTGTAAACGCCCCAAGCGGCAACAATAATGAAAATGCAGGCCCCAAGGAGGCTTTCAAGTATGACTTGATTGAGCACTTCAAACACATACCTACATGACTGCACATCCTTGACTTATTACGAATGTCTCCACACACTTGTGATAACCTTATTTCAGAACTGCAAATGCTGAATGCGGATGTCGACAAACATGCCCCACAAGTCCTACAAATTGAAATGGACTACAGGGTCAAAAAATCAGATATTTCCTCAAAGGGAGAAAAGAAGAAAATTGAGGGATCTTGCATTAAATGCCTCTCAGTTCATAACGCAGCAAGTGCGACCATCGCCTTCGATAAGGAAAACCTCCTGCTGGGCGAGACAAAGCACAACCGACCATTGTACTTCATATGGTACATCAAGGAGATGCCAATACACAAAGTCCAAATCGACCCAGGTTTGGCACTCAACCTCATCTCTACTTCGGCACTCGAAGAGCTGGGTATCCCACCTTGCAAGCTGAGTCACACATCTGTATCCATCTTTGGATACGATGTGAGCACTCAAAGGCTGTCAAACCCCGACCCAGGATTAACACGATTAGTACCAATTAAGTGCGTGTTTAGTTATAATGTGGTTTAGTGTTTGTGGGTTGGAATTTAACTCGATTTAGTCTTGGAATTAGATTTGGGAAATTTTGAGAACGCTTTATGTTAGTCAGACACGCTCATGGGTGCCCTGAGTGTACGTGTAAGATTGGGAGGAAATTTTAGGTTTATGATTTTAATCGTTATTTCAACCTCTTTTGAATGGTTTTATTTTATTGTTCAACTTTTATGTTCAGCCTGTCAGTGTTTGAGGCCCAGAAACCTAAGTTTTGGCCCAAAAGGGTAAAACAGTCCTTTCACACCAAATCTGGACCCAAATTTCAAAATCTCAAAACTATGCTAAATTTATACTTTTTGGAAACTAGATTTTTCGGTGATCATTTTAGTCTTCTTGGTCGATTTCATCTAGGGCTAGCAAATCATGTTTTATCCATCACAAATTTTGAAGTCAATGGGGCCCACAACCCATATGACTTAAGTGGGTTATGTCTTCTCCCTCATTCTCATGCACGTTCTGGATTCATTTTCCTGCAACTCTTCCTTCTTGAGAGAGAGCTGAGAAAGGACTCCTTCTTCTTCTCTTTCTCTCTTTGCATGCCATAGCTAGGGGTTCCCAAACCAAAATCTAATCATACCCTCCTCTTCCTCTCAACCTAAGCTCTCCATTGCTACTGTTTTCTTGGTGATTCCAGCTGTGTTTTCACTCCATTTTCTTCTCTTCTCCTCGTTTAGCAACCTTCAGGTGAGGTCTCTTCTTCCCCTTTTTAATGGAGTCTTTTGAGCTCCTTAGGAACCCTTTTCCCTAGCATGCAAACCCATTTTTGAAATGGGGGTTTTGGTTGACCAAAAGTGGTGATTTTTGAATCGTTTCATGGGGTTTCTTGTAGATTTCGTGGCTCAGCTTTGGGTAGGATTTTTGAGAGATCTTTGGACTAGCTATTGTCAAGGCAAGTGATCAACTTAGCTCTTCTTGATGCATGCAATGTTTGAATGTTTTAGCTTCAATGGTTTGGCCCTTTTTCCATATTTAGTTTGAGCAATGTTTTGTCTCAAATATATGTTATGGGTTGAAATCTTATTTAGTTGAAATGCATGTGTAAATGGTTCCATTTTGATGATTTCTACTCAATTTAAGAGATTGTTATCTTGCCTAGATGTTTTGTGAATGGATGTGAGAATTGAGGATAAGTTGTGAAATGTATGAATGAGTTGATTATTATAATTGTATGGAAATGGCCCATTGGAGAGCATGGAGGCTTTGGGGATGTGTAGGGATTTGACAAATAAGGAAAGGAAGTGGAATGGGAAGAGATTAGAAGAAAGAAGAACTGAAATTCTTACTTGAACTGGGCAGTCGTGCACAGTCGGTCAGCTGGCGGTCAGCTGGCGTATTCACTTCGGCCAGCCGACGGCCAACCGAGTTCAATTCGGTTCCACTTCCAGTAGCCTGTTTTCTAACAGGAGATTTTCGGTCAGGTGGTGGTCAGCTGTCGGCTAGCCGACATGTTCACTTCGGTCAGCCGACAGCCAATCGAGCTCCAGTTCGGTTCCATTTCCAGAATGGTGATTTTTCTGTCAGGAGACTGGGCGGTCAGCCGCCGGTCAGCTGGCGGCTAGCCGCCGGTCACCTACTCAGCGAACCGACAGGTGACCGAGAGCTGACCGAGTTTTCAAAATAGATTTGTTTTGTGGGATTTTCTTGGGATCGAAAACCTGAATATGATTAGGAACTTTTGACTGGAGTTTGTGTGCTTGAGGCCTTAAAATGTCTTTTAACTTCCGGAACACCAATCTCTCTTTCATTAAGACATTTGAGTCTCAACCACATGAAGATCAAATGAAAGGTCTTAACGTATGCTTGACTGATTTCGCTTTGGGACCGTGATTCGACACGATGAATATCGTTTAGTACTTGCTTTGTTTTACAAGTTTAAGTTTCGTTTGAACTGTTAAAGAACTATATTGGGGAACACCTTTCAGCCTCATTTTGATATGGCACATGCCACTCTTATTTAGTTTCGATTTGCTTTGTCTTGATAAGTGTATTCCCCCTATTTTTTATAAGTTTTGTACAAGTATCGATAAGTGTTGTGCATACATGAATATCATTGAATATCGCTGAGCTTGGACTGCTCTCTCAGTCTGATCCACTAGTTAGGGGGTCCTTAAACATAAGGATAATCTGTAGATTAGTCGTGTGTTTATACACATCTTTGTTTTTCCCGGTTCCGCGGCCGGGTTTCTAGCCCACCTTGTGTGACTCGGGCTTTCGTTTTGTTTTGTTTCGTTTCGTTTCATTTTGCTTGCTCTTGTCATCACGTATGACAGAGAAAGGATGAGCTCAATGTGAATTAATGAATCATGATGTTTTCTTGAAATCATGCTAGTTTTGTTTTGTACACTATTCATGTTTTGTTCATAACTCATGTCATGTTTTAAGGAATGATTATTTCATATTTTCAATTGATTTGTATTATGCTTAAATTGATCACCTGCCAGACCGTCGTGTCTGACCCTTTTGCTTTGGTGTTCAGATGCAGGCACCGTTGCCCATGAGGAGGGGCGCCCGGAGGAGGCTTTTGAGCCACCCCCAGCTTGTGAGTGGCAACCCGACGACGTCCTCTAGACATCGGGTGGGGTCTTGAGTACGACACTTGGATGGGAATGTCTGTTTTGTTGTTTTGGGTTGTATGGCCTTTGTTGGACCTTTTATACTTGGGAAATTGTAAACCTAAACTTAACTTACTTTTGTTATCTTGAAACTTGAAGTAAACTATGGATATGCTATGTTACACATTCTCTCTCTGAATGTTTATGTCCCTTGATTCATTTAACTTATGCATCTTGGAATTTCTAGTCTTGTATTGATAAGTTGTGATTGAGATTACTTGCACGCTTCCGCAAATCATTGTTCGTGTGAGATAGTTCCATGTTTGTTTTGGGAATCCTCACTGTGGAAACTTGTGGGATAATCACAGTTGGACACACACTAGTCGCGGGCCCGGATCGGGGATCTCGGTCCGGGGTCGCGACAAAGGCCTATCGGCAAAATCAGGTTCATGCTGCAAATCAATGATCTTATCTCTAAAGTCACTGTGTATGCAATAAAGACCCCTTCATGCTACAACATCATTCTCGGACGCCCTTGGATACATGAGAATGGTGTCGTCCCTTCAACTCTACATCAATGCATCAAGTTCGTTGGTGATGATGGCTTAATACATCGAGTGTTTGCAGACAGAAAGCCCTTCAAAGGCAAAGAAGTTCATTTTGCAGATTCTCAGATGTACAAGGACGAAAAAGAAGAAAAGGAGGAAGAAATAGCATCCTTTGTCGAAAATCTCCAGAAAGATAAAGGCAAGGCTCTTCAGCAATCACCGGAAGAAAACAAACCTTCCTGCAAATCCAAAGAGAGCAGTTAATCTCCCTTCGTTGTCTCCCTCAAACCCTCGAAGTCTTTGGTAATCACCACCAAAGCAAAGAAGACAAAACAATAGTATGGGGGCAAGTTTGTTGTCTTATTTGTGTCTATCATGCATGACACGGATTTGGATTCAGAGCTAGAAGATGACACACCATCAAGTCAAGCTGATACTCAGTAAGTTCAGCCCTCTCTCACTCCAATGGAGACACCTACTGACGTAGAAGAACCTGCGTCTGCTTCCTTCGTTGATCCGGTAGCTTCGGCAGAATGAAAGCCAGTCTTCTTCCACAAATCGGAAGCTTCTTAATCAAATTCTTCGCTTGAACCTTTCCAAAATGAAGGTATGCCTCAACTATCCCTGTATAGTCTGACGACACAAGCTATCATGAAGAAAATGGGCTACGATGCTTTGAATCCAATTGGTTTGGGAGGTGGCCATGGTATTCTCACGCCGTTGGAACCTACCTTAACCAAAAGCCAACTGGAGGATTGGAAACTCCACCGTCATATAAACAAGTCTTCACATGGGTTGGGGTATGATCTTGACACTCCCCCGAGATAGTTGACACAAAGGCTGCAAAGTCGTTTTGCCGACCAAGCCTCAACAACTCGTATTCATGAATACATTGATCTCCTTGGATATCTCTTTGAAGAGTTACCCGTCAAGGATTCAGGAAGCTCATCCAATTGGTACGATTTCTCTGATGATGAAGAGGAGTTGTCCAATGACACAGACATACGGTTTCCTGATCCAGAAGAACCATCTACTCCAAAAGAAGTGCCCTACTTCAACCCAGTTTCGGCAGATGATTAGGACCATCTCATAGCAAGTCTTGAGAAGATTACCGATCAAGAAGACCCATAGACAGAAGTAGAGCCTTGGTCTAAAAATGCCCTTGGAACTCCAGAAGGTCTTGCTGAGTTGGAAGCCTCCGAAAATATTGTGGAGGAACCACCTTCAAACCTTCCAACAGAAGATTTCGTTCAAAAGATAGACTTGGGGACATCTGATAACCCACGTCCTGTATTCATAAGTAATAATATAAAAGATGATGAGTTACCCAAGTATATCTCTTTTCTTCGTAAGTTCATTGATTATTTTGCGTGGTCTTACGCTGAAATGCCCAGTTTAGACCCCAAACTAGCAGTCCACAAACTCAACTTGCAAAAAGATATCAAGCCTGTCAAACAAGGCCAAAGAAGATTCCTTCCTGACGTGATGCACAAAATTGAACAAAAAGTTCAGAAACTCAAAAGCGTTGGCTTTATCCGCGAGAAACAACATCCTAAATGGTTGGCCAATATTGTCCCCATGACAAAGAAAAATGGGCAGATTAGGGTCTATATTGACTATAGAGACCTGAATAGTGCAAGCCCTAAAGATAAATTCCCGCTCCCCATACATGAGGTGATGATCGACAATACCTGCGGATTCGAACAAATGACATTCATGGATGGCTTCTCTGGCTACAATCAGATAAAGATGCATCCTGAAGATGAAAATCACACATCATTCCAGACCCCATTTGGCGTGTATTGCTACATCGTCATGCCATTTGGTCTGAAAAATGCCCGTGCAACATATCAGAGGGCTATGATGAAGATATTCCAAGATATGCGGCAAAAGATGGTTGAATGTTATACTGATGACCTCACCGTCAAAAGCCGAAGAAAAGAAGACCATCTCAAAGATCTTCCAAAAGTCTTCCTCCAACTTCGCAAACATAAACTGTAAATGAATCCTGTGAAATGTTTCTTCAGTGTTTCATCAGGTAAGTTCCTTGGATTCATAATTTGGAAAGCCGGAATAGAACTTGACCCCACCAAAGTCAAGGCTATCCTAGAAATGCCATCTCTACGAACCTTAAGAGAACTAAAAGGACTTCAAGGAAGATTGGCATATATCCGACGGTTCATCTCCAACCTATCGGGGAAGGGTCGCCCATTCTCTCGCTTGATGAAGAAAGGTGTGGACTTTGTTTGGGATATTGAATGTGAAGCTGCATTTCAAGACACCAAGTTATACCTGACCAAACCTCCAGTATTGGCTGCATCCACAACTGGAAAACCATTTATCTTGTACACAAAAGCCCTCAACCATTCTTTGGGCATTCTACTCGCACAAGAAAATGATAGAGGAAAAGAAGCTACCCTATATTACCTCAGCCACATGTTGGTCAGTGCAGAGTGTCACGACCTCGGATCGAGACCCCGTCCTAATCCGGCGTCGCGGCGCAGCGGGCCAGAAAACTCCGCCCCGCAAGCGCTGATTTGTTTCCCACAGGTTTCCACAGTGAGAATTCCACACGAATCACACACGTTCGATACATTTGCGGAAGCGTGTAGCAAACGCTCAATCAAATCACTTTCAATAAGGGAAAGTATAAATACATTCATAGACTCATGTCAGAGAGAGAGAACATCGCTAGCATACCCATAGTTAGATTAAAGTTTCCATCACATCCAAATGCAAGGTTAAGTTTTACAAGTTTCCCAAAAAGAAATAAGCCAACATTGGCCAATTACAAAATCCCAAAATAAGAGTTACTGAATTCCCAAAATGTTTCGCCTCTTGCCCCAATGCAATGCCTACATGACATCGTTTGGCTGCCACTTTTGGACAACGGGCTGCTTTCCTAACACCACCTCGTTTGCCTCCTCGGTGGCAATGTTACCTGGATCTGAGCACCAAAAACAAATGGTCAGACACGACGGTCTGGCAGGTAATTGAATCAAGTATAATCATGCTATAAATCATTAATTTACAATTAATAAAACAAATACAGTGAAAAGAACCAAATTAAATAAATAGCTCGAAACAACATCCCTTATAAAACCGCATGATAAATCACGACACACATTTGAAATAAACCTTGGCAACCACACAAAACTATATTCTCTGTCACACGAGGTAACAATAGCACTCACAATATAAATTCTCCGTCACACAAGGTGAAAGGGAGCACGAATTAATGACCCAGTATGACTGGTAATCACTCACGAATCATGCCACGGAACAGGCTAAATGAACACGCACGATATTCCAAACTGCAGCTGGCACGAAATATTTAAGGACCCAAGGCGGTTGATCAAACCGACTAGGTCGTCCAAGCTGAGTGATGCCGACAAGAAAACAAATATACACTAACTTTCAAAATCATGCTTGCTATGTTTAAATTTGGGAACTACTCACACTATATCAAGAACACATGCCGACTCACACGAATTCACGAATAGTAGTCC
The DNA here is from genome assembly GCA_029852735.1 of Persea americana. Taxonomy (NCBI): domain Eukaryota; kingdom Viridiplantae; phylum Streptophyta; class Magnoliopsida; order Laurales; family Lauraceae; genus Persea; species Persea americana. The sequence goes on from CM056813.1 coordinate 35,864,831, forward strand.
CGACACGATGTGTATAAAAACATAGTTCGTGCACTAAATCACAAAACGAGATTTTTGAAATCACACACACATTCATTTCACAGCACTCGATCAATCCATTGGAACCATAACAGTTGAGTTAGTATACACTTTGAGGTCTCATGTTGTTCATTCGTTTAGATGGTGCCCCATTTTTAACAATGTTTAAGATATCAATGTGTATGCATCAACTAGGAAGGGTCCAAAAGGAACTGAAATTGAAAACCTCACTGTTCTCTTCGTTTCGGAATTCTGGGTACAGTTTGCCACCTGTCGGTTGGCCGTCGGCTACTGAACAAGTCGGTTAGCCGAGTGCTGACCGAGAGTTAACCGTCCCATAAGGACAGGAAAACAGTATTATGGAATTGGAATTGAGGATGTTCGGTCACCTGTCAGTCGACCGAGACCCCCAAATTCTATAAAATGCAGCATTCTGGAAATGGAACCGAGATGGCTCGGTCACCTTTCGGTTGGCTTGTCGGCTAGCCGACCACTGATCGACAGCTGACCGACCAGCTGCGGGAATGCATTTCTGAAGTTGTTTTCAGCCCTTTCTTTTCTCCCTCACTTCTCTTTATCACCCCTCCTTTCCTGCATGAAAATGAACCTACATGCTCCTCCCCTTTCATCAAACAACCATTCATTTCAACCACTTCAAAATCCATAAATCCACGTCACACAATTCCTAACAATTGTAATGTAGAGATCCCCATTTGTGAGAAACAATCCCAAGATCAGAAATTCAATGAAATAAATCACAGGACATGAGCATTGAGACATGGGTTTAGTAAATTAAACATTAAAACAAAGTAAGATTAAACCAATGGAAATTTAAAGGTAAGAAATCAAGCTCATAACCCATAAAACATTGCATGCACAACCAAATTTCATTCAATTACTTGCCTTGGGTAGAAAAGCACTCAAGAAAGGTCTCCTAACACAACTCTCTCAGCTAAACTCCATTCTACAAGAAGACCCCAAGAAAACCACTCAAAATCCCACAAAATTCGAAATCAAAGGAGTCCTCAAAGAAAACCCGTGCGTGCATGAAAGAAAGCTTCCTAAGGGTTCAATAAAACCATGGTTGAAAGAAGGAAGCCATTGCTTACATTTCACAGTTCTAGACAAGAAGAAAGGCATGGAGAAGAAGATGGTTCCAGCTGGTTCTCTTAAAAAATGGTGTCAAAAGCTAGCCAAGAGGAAAGAGAAGAGATTGGTGTGATCAAAGCTCCACTTTCCACCAAGAAAGAGAGACATGCAAGAAGAGAGAGAGTGGCTAGAAGAGAGGAGAAGAAGAGCTTGTTCTCTCAATTTCTCAGGTGGTTTGAACGAGTGAGGAAGAAGAAGAACAAACACACGTGGGTTTCCATTTAAGTTGGGTGGGGTGTGGGCCCCACTAGGCCATGTATCTTCAAGGGTTTAAAACTCCTTCTTGTGGTTCCCGGATGAGATCGAGGAAAGAGGGAAAAATGATCGTCGAAATGTCTAGTTTCTAAAAAGTATAATTTTGGCACATTTTTGGATTTCGAAATCATGCACATATTTTGAGGTGAAAAGAGCATTTTGCCCCTTTTTTGCTGAAAAACATGGTGTGGGGGGTTCAAATACACACGGAGTAATTTCCAAGGTTGTTGAAATAAAAATACAATTCCAAGAGATCAAAATCGATATTTTTCAAAAATAAAAAAAATCGGATTCCCGCACAAGCATGTGATGCACGGGCTATCCCGGGCCCGGTCAAACCTAACTCAACGCCCTCGATATGCCCCAAAGCTATTGAAAATGCTAATCTAGCTAGAAATCCAAGCTAATTGCCCTCTAACCCCACTTACTAACTAAACACGGCTAAAACAATCATTACAGTATTAAACCTGGGTCGGGGTCTGACATCCTCCACCCCTTGGAGCATTTGGTCCTCCAAATGAACACTAACTTCTGGCAATAGGTGAGGATACTTCTTCTGAACTTGATCTCGTAGTTCCCATGTGGCTTCTTCCGGTTCATGATTCCCCCAAAGCACCTTTACCCAGTGAATGGCTCGATTCCTCAATTCTTGCTCTTTCGTATCAATGATCCTAACTAGCTTCTTAACATAAGTAGCATCATCTCGAATCTCCAACGTTTCGTACTGCAACACATGTGAGGGATCACGGACATACTTTTTCAACATGGAAACATGAAACACGTTGTGCACACCCAAAAGTTCTGGCAGTAAGGCGAGTCTGCAACCTACGTCACCGACGCGACTCAAAACCTCGTACGGTCCGATGAATCTGCTTGATAATTTGCCTTTCTGTCCGAACCTCAAAGTCCCTCTGATTGGTGAAACTTTCAAAAATACCTTATCTCCTACCTGAAATTGTAGGTCTTTCCTTCGTACATCCGCTTAACTTTTTTGTCGGCTTCTAGCAACCTTCAAACGTTCATGAATTAAATCACTTTCTCATTGGTTTCGCTGATCAATGTTGGTCCATGGAAGCTGCGTTCTCCGACCTCTTCCCAACACACAGGAGTTCTGCATCTTCTACCATATAGCGCCTTGAAAGGTGCCATTTCGATGCTCGAGTGGTAGCTATTGTTATATGCAAACTTGCAAAGTGGCAAACCCTCATCCCACTAAGTCTTAAAATCCAATACACAAGCTCGTAGCATGTCTTCCAAGGTTTGAATAGTCCTCTCTGACTAGCAATCTGTCTGAGGATGATATCCAGTACTAAACTGGAGCTTCATACCCATAGACTCATGTAGGGTTTTCCAAAATCTGGAGACAAACATGCTGTCCCTGTCTGAGGAGATAGAAACTGGTTGACCATGTCTGTTGACTATCTCATTAACAAACGTCTATGCAAGTGCTAGCATTTGCATCTTCTTCCCTATCTTCAATGGAATGAAATGTGCAGACTTTGTCAGACAATCAACGATGACCCATATCACATTGTTCCCTTTGCTAGTAGTGGGTAAGCCTGAAACGAAATCTATCGTGAGATGTTTCCATTTCCATTGCGGGATCTTTAATGGCTACAAAAGTCCTGCTGGTTTCTGATGTTCTTCCTTTATCAGCTGACAAGTCATGCATCGCGACACAAAAGCTGCAATTTCTCTTTTCATATTGTTCCACCAAAATCTGTTCTTCAAGTTATGGTACATCTTGGTACTCCCCGGGTGCATAGAATACTGAGTGCCATGGGCCACAATCATGATTTCATTTCTCAAGTCATCAATTTTTGGTACACACAATCGGTCACGAAAGTATAGCGCTCCTTCCACGATTCTGAAATCTAGACGTTCTGAGATGTGCTCCGCAATTCTCACTAAGTCAGGGTCTTGTAACTGTGCTCCTTGATTTTCTGGATAAAAGTAGGCTCAGACACTGTCATGTTTGCTAGCATAACACCCTGTCTCAACGGTTGGAACTCAACTCCCAAATCTTCAAACTGTTGTATTATGCCCAAACCTCTCAAACTAGCCACGCTTCCAGACTTTTTGCTCAATGCATCTACAACTACGTTCACTTTTGTTGGATGGTATTTGATTGGAAAATCGTAATCTTTGATATATTCCATCCATCTCCTTTGCCTCATGTTCAATTCCTTCTGGGAAAACAAATATTGGAGCCTGCAGTGATCCGAATGGACTTCAAATTTTTCTCCATAGAGATAATGTTTCCACATCTTTAAGGAAAAGACGACTGCGGCCAATTCCAAGTCGTGAGTTGCATAGTTTTTCTCATGCTCCTTCAAATGCCTAGAGCCATATGCAATTACCTTGCCATTTTGCATTAGTACACAACCGAGTCCGACATTCGAAGCATCGGTATATACCACAAATCCACCGCTGCCCGATGGTTGTGTAAGAATAGGTGCTGAAGTCAATCTCCCTTTTAACTCCTCAAAGCTGGCTTCGCATTTCTCATTCCACACAAATGGCACATTTTTTCGAGTTAGCTTGGTTAAGGGTGCTGAAATGGACGAAAATCCCTGCACAAACCTTCTGCAGTAGCCTGCCAAGCCAAGGAAACTCCTGATTTCTGTTACATTCTTCGGTCTTTCCCAATTAATGGCTTCCTCAATCTTGGCTGGATCGATTGCTAAAACTTATTTGGAGATAATGTGGCCTAGAAAAGCAACTTGTTCTAGCCAAAATTCGCACTTCCCAAGCTTCGCATAAAGCTGATTATCTTTTAGAAGTTGCAATGATGTCCTCAGGTGCTGCCTATGTTCTTCTTTGGATTTAGAGTATACAAGAATATCATCGATAAATACCCCATAAATTGATCCAAGTGTGGTGCAAAGATCTTGTTCATTAGGGCCATAAACACTGCCGGCACGTTTGTCAATCCAAAGGGCGTCATTAGAAACTCATAATGCCCATATCTAGTCCTGAATGTCGTCTTCGGTACATCTGGTTCTCTGATTCTCAACTGATGGTAGCCGGATCGTAAGTCAATCTTTGAAAAGTACGCTGCTCCTTGCAACTGATCAAATAGTTCATCTATTCTTGGCAGTGGGTATTTATTCTTGATTGTGACTTGGTTCAACCTCCTGTAATCAATACACATTCTCAAACTGCCATCTTTTCCCTTGACGAATAAAACTGGGGCTCCCCATGGTGAGATGCTTGGTCTAATAAAACCTTTCTCTAGTAACCCTTGCAACTGTATCTTTAACTCTCCTAATTCTACCGGAGCCATTCTGTAAGGTGCAATCGAAATTGGAGCAGTCCCTGGTAATAGCTCGATCGTGAAGTCAATCTCTCGAATTGGAGGCAAATCTGGAATCTCCTCTGGAAAAACATCTGGATATTCGCATACAACGGGGATTCCCTCCACCCCTTGGGACTGTTTACCTCCATGATAAACGCTATATATCCTTGACAACCACTTCTTAACAATTTGGAAGCCTTTAAGGCTGAAATTAACTTTGCTTAAGGGTTCTTTAACTCTCCCTGAAATTTAACTTCCATAGTTGCAGCATCCAATTTGAAGGTGATAACCTTAGTGAAACATTCCATGGTTGCATGATGTCCAACTAACCGGTCCATTCCCAGAATAATGTCAAAATCATGCATATCCAACAGAATTAGATTTGCTGGCAAGTTAACCTCTCCGACCATAACTGAATAATTGGGATAGTAGTTTCTACAGACAGTTTGTTTACCTACTGGAGTGGTGACAACCAAAAGAAATGCAAGTTCGCTAATAGGAATAGCAATTAACTTATCAAACATAGGAGATATAAAAGAGTGAGTGGATCCAGGGTCAAACAACATCTTAGCTTCAATGCCACAGACGAGAAGTTTACCTTCAACAACATTGCCTGCTGCTTCCGCATCCACTTGGTTGAGATGATAGGCATGTCCTTGCTGCCTTGGCATATTCTGTCCTTGGTTTTGCCTTCCTTGCTGGCCATTTCTGTTTTGTTGAGGAAGACGATTCTGGTTTTGAGGTGGCTGCCTTGCTTGTTGCTGTTGTTGGGGTTGTCTGGCTTGATTCTGCACTGCTTGTTGATTCTGTGGGGGTGCTTGTTGTTGTTGTTGTGGGGGCTTGTTGCCCTGGTCATTAAGCCTTGGACAGTTACGAAGCAAGTGGTCAAAAGATCCACATTTGAAACATGCTCCTGTAACTTTGCGGCATTCATCGGAGTTATGGTCTCTGCCACAATGTTCACATTGTCCTTGAGCCTGAGCATTCTGATCTTGTATTGGCTTCTTTTTTTGTTGCTGTCTTGAAGATGCTTGTTGACGTTTCCTTTGAGCTTCTTGGATTATTTTTTTATGGATGTCCTCAAATTTGTATGCTCTCTTCACCGCTTCTTGAAATGTAACTGGCAATACTACACCGGTAGCATGTTGTTCAAGAATAGGGTTTAGTCCCTCTAGAAATTTCATAATTTTCTTCTCCTTCGTATCCACAAGCTCCGGGGCATAGCGAGACAATCTCTCAAACTTAGTGACATATTGCAAGACTGTCATGTCGCCCTGTTTGAGTAACTGGAATTCTACTGCCATCTGTCTTTTAATACGGGTTGGCACATACTTCTCGGTGAATTGGTCTTTGAAGGTAGCCCATGCAATGTCATTTGCGATATCCTGGTAACCATCTTTCAGTGTCTTCCACCATATGTCTGCCAAACTGGTAAACATAGAAGCTGCTAGGTGGACTTGTTGTCTGCCTGTACACTCAAAGAGATTGAAGATATTCTCTATATGAGCTAACCAATCGTCTGCTGTCAAAGGATCCTCCTTGCCGGTGAGCTCCTTCAGGCCTCTCTTACGAATGTGCTCAAACAAAATATTTGGATCCTTATCACGATTGTTGATGACAATTTGAGGACCTGTATACTGATGTTGTATCGGCTGTGGTCTCCTCCCTAATACTTCCAACAACTGTCTTTGGACTTGTGCCAACTCTTCATCCTTTTTGGCCATTTACTCTTGCAATCTGTTCTAGGTCTCATTTGTTTGCCTCTGTTGTTCCATCATCATCTCATTGGTCCTTTGTTGTTTTTCCTTCATCCTCTGTATGAAATCCTGAAATTGATTTTCGCTGGAGGAACCTGGAGTGTGAACATTGTTGCTGGAAGGGTTTGTTTTGGTGTAGTCTCTGCGTGGAGGCATAGTGTTGCAAAACCACTTGTTAGTACAATAAATCGCATAAAGAAAATGCAACCCGACATTCCCACGCGATACTAGCTAACGAAAATTCTAACGAATCATCACCACGTCCCTATGTTTCTAGGTTGTTTTTAAGTGCCTGAAATGTGTCTTGCTCTGATGCCATTCCTGTCACGACCCCCGACCGGGACCTCGTCCTAATCCGGCGTCGCGGTGCATCGGGCAAGAAAACTCCGCCCCGCACGCGCTGATTTGTTTCCCACAGGTTTCCTCGGTGAGGATTCCACACGAATCACACACGTTCGGTACATTTGCGGAAGCGTGTAGCAAATGCCCAATCAAATCACTTTCAATAAGGAAAAGTATAAATACATTCATAGACTCATGTCAGAGAGAGAGAACATCACTAGCATGCCCATAGTTAGATTAAAGTTTCCATCACATCCAAATGCAAGGTTAAGTTTTACAAGTTTCCTAAAAAGAAATAAGAAAACATTGGCCAATTTCAAAATCCCAAAATAAGAGTTGCTGAATTCCCAAAATGTTTGGCTCTTGCCCCAATGCGATGCCTACATGATATCGTTTGGCTGCCACTTTTGCCCAACGGGCTGCTCGCCTAACACCACCTCGTTTGCCTCCTCGGTGGCAACGTTACCTGGATCTGAGCACCAAAAATGAAGGGTCAAACACGACGGTCTGGCAGGTAATTGAATCAAGTATAATCATGCAGTAAATCATTAATTTACAATTAATAAAAAGAATACAGTGAAAAGAACCGAATAAAATAAATAGCTCGAAACAACATCCCTTATAAAACCACATGATAAATCACGACACACATTTGAAATAAACCTTGGCAACCATACAAAGCTATATTCTCTGTCACACAAGGTAACTAGAGCACTTACAATATAAATTCTCCGTCACACAAGGTGGAAGGGAGCACGAAATCATGACCCAGTATGACTAGGAATCACTCACGAATCACGCCGTGGAACAGGCTAAATGAACACGCACGATATTCCAAACTGCAGTTGGCACGAAATATTTAAGGACCCAAGGCGGTTGATCAGACCGACAAGGTTGTCCAAGTTGAGTAGTGCTGACAAGAAAACAAATATGCACTAACTTTCAAAATCATGCTTGCTATGTTTAAATTCGGGAACTACTCAGACTATATCAATAACACACGCTGACTCACACGAATTCACGAATAGTAGTCCCGACACGATGTGTAGAAAAGCACAGTTTGTGCACTAAATCACAAAACGAGATTTTTGAAATCACACGTTCATTTCAAAGCACTTAATCAATCCCTTGGAACCATAACAGTTGAGTTAGTATACACTTTGAGGTCCCATGTCGTTCGTTCATTTAGATGGCGCTCAATTTTTAATGTCATTCAAGATATCAATGTGTATGCATCAACTAGGAAGGGTCCAAAAGGAAATGGAATTGAAAACCTCACTGTTCTCTTCGTTTTGGAATTATGGGTATAGTCGGTCACCTGTCGGTTGGCCGTCGGCTAGCCGACCCTGAACAGGTCGGTTAGCCTAGTGCTGACCGAGAGCTGACCGTCCCATCAGGACAGGAAAACAGCATTCGGGATTTGGAACCGAGGATGTTCGGTCACCTATCAGTCGATTGAGACTGTCAAACCCCGACCCAGGATTAGTGCGATTAGTGTCAATTAAGTGCGTGTTTAGTTATAATGTGGGTTTAGTGTTCGTAGATTAGAATTTAGTTCGATTTAGTTCTGGAATTAGCTTTGGGAATTTTGAGAACGCTTTATGTTAGTCAGACACGCTCAGGGGTGCCCTGAGTGTACGTGTAAGAATGGGAGGAAATTTCAGTATTCTGATTTTAATTGCGATTTTGATCTCTTTTGAATGGTTTTGTTGTATTGTTCAACTTTTGTGTTCAGCTAGTCTATGTTTGGGGCCCAAAAACCTAAGTTTTGGCCCAAAAGCGTAAAACAGTCCTTTCACACCAAATCTGGACCCAAATTCCGAAATCTCAAAACTATGCCAAATTTATACTATACTTGATTTTTCGGCGATCAATTTTGTCTTCTTCGTCGATTTCGTCCGGGGCCCGTAAATCAGCGTTTTAACCATCACAAGCTTTGGAGTTAATGGCGCCCACAAACCCATTTGACTTAAGTGTCTTCTCCTTCATTTTTCACTCACGTTCTAGACTCATTTTCTGCAACTCTTCCTTCAAGTACCAGCTGAGAGAACCCACCTTCTTCTTCACTTTCCCGCTATGCATGCAGGGAGCTCCAAATTGAAATCTAAGGATATAGTCTTCTTCCTCTCAACCTAAGCTCTCCATAGCTACTGTTTTCTTGGTGATTCCAACTGTGTTTCCACTCCATTTTCTTCTTTTCTCCTCGTTTAGCAAGCTTCAGGTGAGGTCTCTTCTTCTCCCTTTTAATGGAGTCTTTTGAGCTCCTTAGGAACCCTTTTCCCTAGCATGCAAACCCATTCTCAAAATGGGGGTTTTGGTTGACCAAAAGTGGTGATTTTTTAATGGTTTCATGGGGTTTCTTGTAGATTTTGTGGCTCAGCTTTGGGTAGGATTTTTTGAGAGATCTTTGGATTAGCTATTGTGAAGGCAAGTGATCAACTTAGCTCTTCTTGATGCATGCAATGTTGGAATGTTTTAGCTTCAATGGTTTAGCTGTTTTTCCATTTTTAGTTTGAGCAATGTTTTGTTTCAAATATATGTTATGGTTTGAAATCTTGTTTTAGTTGAAATGCATGTGTAAATGGTTCCATTTTGAAGATTTCTACTCAATTTAAGAGATTGTTATTTTGCCTAGATGTTGATGGACCCGGCTCCGTCTCCTCCCTCCACCCCCGGGTGGGGGTGGGGAAAAAAGAAGAGAGCGAGCATCAACATTTTTTGTACGGGTATGCCAGATTTTCTATTCTACTTGGAATTTAGAAATGGTGATCCGGAGATCAACCTTTACAAGTAGAAAGGAAATCAAACTTTTTTTCTAACTTTTCATTGCACATATATTTTAAGAAAAGAGACAGATTTAGAATGCCGTGAGAGGTGATTTTCTTTAGTTTGCGGTGAAAGGAGGTTTTGTGCCGTAGACGGCGATTTTGCCATGAAAGGCGATTTTACAAATCTCATCAATAATGAAAGACAAGAATTGTGATTTTTTTGTCTCTTCAATAAAATACAAAATACAATAGAAAAGTAAGAAAAAGGAATCTGACTTCTCAGGAAATTATAGGGACTCGTTCAGATCGACCGTCGCGAGACATGTATGGGCTCCGCCGTCGCCCTTCAGATGAGAACACATGATGCTTTAATTCACTTAGCTTGGCTTGGACCTCAGATTTTTAGAGGATAAGGACCGAGAGGATGTCCTATATCCAATCAAAAACCGAGTAGACAGGCTGAAGAGCCACATCTGGCCATGTTGAATAGTAGGAGAATGAACCTTTGGGGGGGGGGGGGGGGGGGTGGCAAGGGACTTTGATCACCTTGTGTTGTCTCTTGCAGCAGAGTTTCTTTAAAGTAGGAGAGCTTCTTTGAGCAAGGATTTCTTTTGGATTCTTTTGGCTATGGTTGCAGCAGCGTAGTGTGCAGTCCTCTTCTTCTTGGAATGACCCCCTTTTTATAGGTTTTTGATAGCCATGGGTGGGTCTATGGGCATTGATGGCATTGATGCTCCATGATGGGAGGAGTTACAAGATTAATTTCATAATTTTTGTAACTCCTTTTTCCTTTGATATGATTGGCCGATGGAGAATAATGGGAATTTAATCGCTTTCAATCTCTATGATAATGGGGGTTTTCATGATTAATTACCATGATTAAACTCCATAATGATAGGAGTTACATGGTTAATTGCCATGATTAATTGGACTTGTAACTCCTTTTTCCTTGAATCTGATTGGGCCGTCCAAAATAATGAGTTAATGACCGCATTAACTTGCCATAAAAAGGGTCATTTAACTTCATTAATTAGTCACCAAGCCACTTGAAGAGTCACGGGCCGCACTGTGCCTCTTGGAATTCTTCTGGCGATGATCATCGTTGGATTTTCATGTTGATTGACATCGGATGACCATGAAATTTCAGACATTGATTGGTAACAATGGGCCAACAACATCTGTCCAGTCGATTTCACGATCGGTCGGGCGGAAAGTGTGCTTTCTTGATCGGCCGGTTGGCAATTTCGGAGTGTCCAATGATGATCCAATGATTTCGGCGGCGGGTCCGTGATGTTGACGAAGATCGACGGGTTTCATGCTCCGAAAATCAGAATTTGAAAAATCAGAGGGGCCAAACATCGCGAAACGAAAGAAGGATCAGAAAAACGGCCCTTTTGGCGGAAATCCGGCGACCCAGATTTCCAGGGTTGTCGGCGACCATGGGGTTTTCTCCCCATTTGGTCGTCGTTTCTCGGCCGTTTTTCGGGCTTTTTTTATTCTTTTTTATCCTATATTTTTCTTGACATTTCTCCTCATTTATTGGCTTGATTCCCCCAAAGAAAACCTATCGAGAAGCCATGCTAATCAGAGCACAAAGTTTCCTATTTTTGCAAAAGCCGAAGACTTTGTAGCCAATTTTCCACCAAGAGTTGAAACTAGGTCAAACGATGTCGGAATGACGTGAAATATGAGGTGAAGCTTCCTAAGAAATAGATAGGACCAACCATGGCTTTTATTTGAGTTTTGAAGCCGTTTGGGGTCCCGTCGATGCTAGACTTGATTTCACCACGCGAAAGATGTCGAGCTTTGATGTACGGTCAACCGATATCCGATTGACCTGATTTTTGATAGGGAGCCTATTGGAGCCATTTTGGGACGTTCCATTAGCTCTGATTTGGATGCCCTAGTCCCGGGGAGCTCTACCGCAGGTAGGCTAGATTTCGTTTCCGAGCGTCAATGCCAGGTCAAACGTCGTCTGAATGACTTGAAATTTGACTGTTGACACCAAAAATGTCACTTTGCCTCCCCAACATCAAAAGCTACACAGAGTCGCGTCCTACTACAAACAGGCAAAGCTGCTTCAAGCATCAGATCTTATCAAAATCAAACAAAAACTGCAACATCCCTTAAAATAGCCAAGAAAGAGGTACACGTGAAGTTTCGGGCCATTATGACACCATTTGGCCTAACTTCAATCCTCCAACAGCTGAGCGGGAGCTCCCGGCGGCGGCAGTGTCAAATGCATCAAATCTTCGATCAGAGCCTATGGATGGTCTCAAAATACCTCCAAAAAGCTCCACGTCGAATTTCAAGTCAAACCGACACCGTTTAACCCTCCATCAACTCTCGAACGGCGAAATCAAGCCTCCCGGCCCGAGAACCTCAGATGCCGCCACTCATCAAACAAAACACATGAGTAGCTTCTACATGCTTCCAAAGGGCTGCACATCAAATTTCAGGTCATTCCGACAATGTTTGACCAGGTTTTGACGCTCCGAAGCAAAATCAAGCCTACCGGCGGTGAAGCTCCTCGGGACCATGGCATCCAAATCGGAGCTAATTGATCATCTCAAAATGACTCCAATAGGCTCCCTGTCAACTTTCAGGTCAATCGGACATTGGATGACCGTACATCAAAGCTCGACATCTTCCGCACGGTGAAATCAAGTCAAGCATCAACGGGACCCCGAACGGCTTCAAAACTCAAATAAAAGCCCATGGTCGGTCCTATCTACTGCCCAAGAGGCTTCACCTCAAATTTCAGGTCATTCCGACATCGTTTGACCTAGTTTCAACTCATGGCAGAAAATCGGCTACGGAGTCTTCGGCTTTTCCAAAAATAGGAAACTTTGTGCTCTGATTTGCACAGCCGTTCGACAGGTTTTCTTCAGAGGAATTAAGCCAATAAATGAGGAGAAATGTCAAAGAAAAATATAGGAGAAAACAGAAGCAAAAAGGCCCGAAAAACGGCGAAGAAACGGCGACCGAACGAGGACCGAATAAGGGGCCAAAGCCCCATGGTCGCTGGCGACCTTGGCCTGTGGTCGCCGGCAACCATGGCCCAGGGTCGCTGGCCCCATCGTCACCAGCGACCATGGGTGCATGGTTGCCGGTGACCCTGGAAGTCCGGGTCGCCGGATTTCCTCCAGAAGTGTCGTTTTTCGGTTCTTTTTCTCGTTTCGCGATGTTTGGCCCCTGTGATTTTCTTGAAATCTGAGTTTTGAGGCATGATATCTGTCGATCTTTGTCAACATCACGGATCCGCCATCGAAATCATTTGATCATCATCGGACACTCCGAAACTGCCAACCGGCCGACCAAGAAAGTACACTTTCTACCCGACCGATAAAGAAATCGACTGGACAGATGTTGCCGGCCCATTGGTTTCAACCAATGTCTGAATTTGCATCGTCATCCGACACCAAATAATATGCGGATCCATCGATGATCATCGCAAGAAGAATTCCAAAAGACGCGGCGCGGCCCACGACTCTTCAAGCGACTCGGCGACCAATTAATGCTGTTAATTGACCTTTTTTATGGCAACTTATTAGGGTCATTAACTCATTATTTTGAACGGCCCAATTAGAAGCAAGCAAATGGGAGTTACAAGTCCAATTAATCATGGCAATTAACCATGTAACTCCTATCATTTTGGAGATTAATCATGGTAATTAATCATATGGCAATTAACCATGTAACTCCTATCATTTTGGAGATTAATCATGGTAATTAATCATAAAACTCTCATCATCATGGAGATTAAATTCCCATTATTCTCCATCGGCCAATCAAAATCCAAGAGAAAGGAGTTACAAAATTATGAAATTAAATCTTGTAACTCCTCCCATCATTGAGCATTAATACCATTAATGCCCATGAAACCATCCTAATGGCCACCAAAAGCCTATAAGTAGGCGGTCATTCCAAAGGGAAGGGATCCTGAAAAATCGCCTAGAAATTGTCCTGAAGAACTCTCTGCACAACGAAGCTCTCTTGTCTTGAAGAAACCCTGCTGCAAGAACTACAAGGTGATCAAAGTCCCTTGGGGGGCCACCCCCCCAAGGTTTCCCCCTCTTCTTCTATCCAACATGGCCTCGATGCGGCTTTTCAGCCAGTCTACTTGTTTTTTTATTGGATATAGGACCTTCCCTTGGTCTTTGTCCTCTAAAAATCTGATGTCCAAGCCATGCCAAGTGAACTAAAGCGTCAAGTGTTCTCATCTGAAAGACGATGGCGGAGTCCATACATGACTCGCGACCATCGATCTGAACGAGTCCCCACAATCGCTTGAGAAGTCAGATCCCTCTTTTTTCCCATTCTATTGTGTTTTGTATTTTTAAAAAGAGACAAAAGTCACAAATTTTGTCTTTCATCATTGATAAGATTTGTAAATCGCCTTTCACGGCAAAATCGCCTTCTACGGCACAAAACCACCTTTCACGGCAAACCAAAACAAAATTGCCTTTCACGGCATTTAAAATCTTGTCTCTTTCTTTGAATATATATGTAATGGAAAGATAGAAAACAAGTTTGATTTCCTTTCTGCTTGTGAAGGTGAATCTCCGGATCACCATTTGAAATTCCAAGTAGAATAGAAAATCTGGCATACTCGTACAAAATTGTTGATGCTTGCTCTTTTTTTTTCTCTTCGCCCCGCTTTGCCCCGGCGGACCAGGGACGGAGGAAGGCAAGAAAGAAAAAGACGGGTCCATCAAGGTGGCATACCCGGTGGGACTTGTTCATTTGAGAACACGATGCTTAGAATCCTTGGCTCCTTCCTAGTTGGTGGCCTATGTTGGATCTTGTATCTAAAAAAAAACATGAGATGGGATTCTTTGGAAACTTCTTTCTTTGAACTTGTTTCCATTCTTTCTTTTCTCAGCAAAAAAAAAAAAGGTTTTTTTTCTTTTGGATTTGAATTGGAGAAACTTTGGTTCTTTCCTTTTCGTACAATGGATCGCAGAAATGTTTGAGCCAACGTTCGGATTGGGAGGGGCCATTTTCCTCTCTTTGATGGGTCCATTGGAAATATTTCAAAAAAAAAAAGGTTTTTTAAAAAAAAAAACTTTTCAAATTCCTTTCATTGGATTCAAATTGGAGAAACTTTGGTTCTTTCCTTTTCGTACAATAGCTCGCATAAATGTTTGAGCCAACGTTCGGATTAGGCGGGGCCATTTTCCTCTCTTTGATAGGTCCATTGGAGATCTTTCAAAAAAAAAAAAACTTAAAAAGAAAAAAAACTTTTTTAAATTTCTCTTTGTTGTATTCAAATTGGAGAAACTTTGGTTCTTTCCTTTTCTTACAATGGCTCGCAAAAATTTTTGAGCCAACGTTTGGATTGGGATGGGCCATTTCCCTCTCTTTGATGGGTCCATTGGAGACCTTTCAAAAAAAAAAAAAACCATTAAGGTTGCACCAATTGCATTCTTTGACCAAAGTAGATCTAAGAAAAGCCTTGTCCAGTGTGTGGAGGCAGCTAGACTGTTCGAGGTAAAGGTCCTTCAAACGGGTTCATTAAGTAATCCTGTTGATACAAAAAAATGTCACTTTGCCTCGTCAACATCAAAAGCTACATGAAACCGCATCCTACTACAGACAGGCAAAGCTACTTCAAGCATCAGATCTTGTCAAAATCAAACAAAAACTGTAAGATCCTTCAAAATAGCCAAAAAAGAGGTACACATGAAGTTTCGGGCCATTTCGACACCATTTAGCCTAACTTCAATCCTCCAACAACTGAGCTGGAGCTTCCGGCGGCTACAGTGTCAAATACATCAAATCTTCGATCAGAGCCTATGAATGGTCTCAAAATACCTCCAAAAGGTTCCACGTCGAATTTCAAGTCAAACCGACACCATTTGACCCTCCATCAACTCTCGAACGACAAAATCAAGCCTCCCGGCGGCGAGAACCCCCGATGCCGCCACTCATCAAACAAAACACATGAGTAGCTTCTACTTGCTTCCAAAACACTGCACGTCAAATTTCAAGTCATTCCGATAACTTTTGACCCGGTTTTGACGCTCCGAAGCAAAATCAAGCCTACTGGCGGCAAAGCTCCCCGGGACCATGGCATCCAAATCGGAGCTAATGGATCATCTCAAAATGACTCCAATAGGCTCCCTGTCCAATTTCAGGTCAATCGGACATCGGATGACCCTACATCATAGCTCGACATCTTCCGCACAGTGAAATCAAATCAAGCATCAACGGGACCCTAAACAGCTTCAAAACTCAAATAAAAGCCCATGGTTGGTCCTATCTAATGCCCAAGAAGCTTCACCTCAAATTTCAGGTCATTCCGACATCGTTTGGCCCAGTTTCAACTCTTGGCGGAAAATCGGCTACGAAGTCTTAGGTTTTTCCAAAAATATGAAATTTTGTGCTCTGATTTGCACAGCCTTTCGACCGGTTTTCATCAGAGGAATTAAGCCAATAAATGAGGAGAAATGTCAAGAAAAATACAGGAGAAAGTAGAAGCGAAAAAGCCCGAGAAACGGTGACCGGAAGGCGACCGGAAAATGGACCAAAGTTCACCGTCGCCGGCGACCTTGGCCCATGGTCGCTGGCAACCATGGCCCAAGTTCGCCAGCCCCATGGTCGCTGGCGACCCTGGAAATCCGGGTCACCGGATTTTCGCCAAAACCGTCGTTTTTCTGTTCTTTTTCACGTTTCGCGATGATTGGCCCCAGTGATTTTCTAAAAATATGATTTTTGAGGCATGATATCTGTTGATCTTCGTCAACATCACGGATCCGCCATCGAAATCATTTGATAATCATCGGACACTCCGAAACCGACAACCGGCCTATCAAGAAAGCACACTTTCTGCCCGACCTATCGTGAAATTGACTGGACAGATGTTGCCGGCCCATTGGTGTTAACCAATGTCTTAATTTGCATCGTCATCCGATATCAAACAACGTGCGGTTCCATCGATGATCATCGCAAAAAGAATTCCAAAAGACACGGAGCGGCCCGCGAGTCTTCAAGCAACTCGGTGACCAATTAATGTTGTTAATTGACCTTTTTATGACAACTTATTAGGGTCATTAACTCATTCTTTTGAACGGCCCAATCAGAAGCAAGCAAATGGGAGTTACAAGTCCAATTAATCATGACAATTAACCATGTAACTCCTATCATTATGGAGATTAATCATGGTAATTAATCATGAAACTCCCATCATCATGGAGATTAAATGCCCATTATTCTCCATCGGCCAATAAAAATCCAAGAAAAAGGAGGTACAAAATTATGAAATTAAATCTTGTAACTCCTCCCATCATGGAGCATTAATATCATTAATGCCCATATACCTTCCTAATGGCCACCAAAAGCCTATAAATAGGAGGTCATTCCAAAGGGAAAATGGTCCAGAAAAAATTGTCTGAAGTGATCCTAAAAAACCGCCTGAAAATTGTCCTGAAGAATTCCATGCACAAAGAAGCTCTCCTGCCTTGAAGAAACCCTGCAGCAAGAACAACAAGGTGATCAAAGTCCCTTAGGGGGCCACCCCCCCAAGGTTTCCCCTTTTCTTCTATCCAACATGGCCTAGATGTGGCTTTTCAGCCCATCTACTCGGTTTTATTATTGGATATAGGACCTTCCCTTGGTCTTTGTCCTCTAAAAATCTGAGGTCCAAGCCAAACCAAGTGAACTAAAGCATTAAGTGTTCTCATCTGAAGGACGATGGCAGAGTCCATACATGACTCGCGACCGTCGATCTGAACGAGTCCCCACAATCGCTTGAGAAGTCAGATCCCTCTTTCTTTCTTCTCTATTGTACTTTGTATTTTTAAAGAGACAAAAAAATCACAATTCTTGTCTTTCATCATTGATGAGATTTGTAAATCGCCTTTCACGGCAAAATCGCCATCTACGGCACAAAACCGCCTTTCACGGCAAACTAAACAAAATTGCCTTTCACGGCATTTAAAATCTTGTCTCTTTCTTTGAATATATATGCAATGGAAAGATAGAAAAAATGTTTGATTTCGTTTCTACTTGTGAAGGTGAATCTTCGGATCACCATTTCAAATTCCAAGTAGAATAGAAAATCTGGCATACCCGTAAAAAAATGTTGATGCTTGCTCCTCTTTTTCTCTTCGCCCCACCGCTCCCCTGCGGACCCGAGACGGAGGAAGGAAAGAAAGAAAAAGACGGGTCCATCAAGTTGGCATACCTGGTGGGACTCGTTCATTTGAGAACACGATGCTTAGAATCCTTGGCTCCTTCCTAGTTGGTGGCCTATGTTGGATCTTGTATCTTAAAAAAAAACATGAGATGGGATTCTTTGAACTTGTTTCCATTCTTTCTTTTCTCAACAAAAAAAAAAGTTTTTTTTTCTTTTGGATTCAAATTGGAGAAACTTTGGTTCTTTTCTTTTCGTACAATGGCTCGCAGAAATGTTTGAGCCAACGTTCAGATTTGGAGGGGCCATTTTCCTCTCTTTGATAGGTCCACTGGAGATCTTTCAAAAAAAAAGTTTAAAAAAAAAAAACTTTTCAAATTCCTTTCTTTTGGATTCAAATTGGAGAAACTTTGGTTCTTTCCTTTTCGTACAATGGCTCGCAGAAATGTTTGAGCCAACGTTCGGATTGGGAGGGGCCATTTTCCTCTCTTTGATGGGTCCGTTGGAGATCTTTAAAAAAAAAAAGTTAAATTTTTTTTTTTCAAATTCCTTTCTTTTGGATTCAAATTGGAGAAAACTTTGGTCTTTTCCTTTTCGTACAATGGCTCGTAGAAATGTTTGAGCCAACGTTCGGATTGGGAGGTGTCATTTACCTCTCTTTGATGGGTCCATTAGTGATCTTTCAAAAAAAAATTAAATAAAAAAAAGGGTTTTCAAATTTCTCTATTTTGGATTCAAATTAGAGAAACTTTGGTTCTTTCCTTTTCGTACAATGGCTCGCAGAAATGTTTGAGCCAACGTTCGGAATGGGAGGGGCCATTTCCCTCTCCTTGATGGGTCCATTGGAGATCTTTAAAAAAAAAAAATGCATTGAGGTTGCACCAATTGCGTTCTTTGACCAATGGACCTATGTGCACTCTTCAAAAAAAAGACCTATGTGCACTCTTCAAAAAAAAAAAAAAAATCTTTAAAAAAAAATGTTAAGAAAAAAAAAAAAACTTCTGTCACTATTGTATTCAAATTGGAGGAATTTTGGTTCTTTCCTTTTTCGGATTTAGGCTCGCAGAAATGTTTGAGCATGTATTCGGATTGGAATACCATTTTCTCTCTTTTATGAATTCAATCTTGACTTTTCAAAAAAAAAAAAAAACTCCTGTCATTATTGGATTCAAATTTGAGAAATCCTGGTTCTTTCCTTTTTCGGATTTAGGCTCGCAGAAATGTTTGAGCCTGTATTCGGATTGGAATACCATTTGCTCTCTTTTGTGAACCCAATCTTGACATTTAAAAAAAAAAATCCCATCTCGTGTCCTTTTTCAAGGATGCGATTTACAACATTTGTGACTAGCAGTGCTAGTATGCCCTTTCGGGTCTACTGTATTCGCGACCGACACATTTGTATCTCTAACCTTATATCATTTTTCCTCGAGTGAGCTTCGCTTCTCGGTAATTTGAATTAAGGCTTACAATTGCTTCTAGCAGTCCCTGGAACGCTCATTTCGTGCCGACCATACTTGCGTTCAGAACAATTGTACCATCTATGGCCTTTTGCCTTCTTCATTACGCTCAGAACGGGCTATGCCCCTGAGCGATTTGAAAAGACAAAACCATAGTATAGCACATTTATGATCACCATATTCTTGTGATTACTAATGGATGTGGTTTTGTTTCAGAAAAGTTTTCCCAAAACTAACAATGGCAGCTTCGTTGACCATCACTTTTGATGAGAACAAGTACCAAGTCATGCTTCAAGAGAAGCAAAGCAAGGGCACTTTCAAGCGCCCCGCCAGCTGCCGAAGCATCACATCCCTCGGCAACTCCCGAAACACCGGGTCGACATCCACTCCCCGAACCATCGTCTTCAGGTCACTGGGACCATTCCCACTACCCGCAGAAGAGACGGTGCCTGCTAAGAAGCAGAAAACCGCCCCTCAACGTGTCCCTGCCCCGACACCAAAGGCGGTCACCAAGAAACCTGAGGCTCGTGGCAATCCTACGAGGCCTCAACCTACAAAAAACCAAGTTTGTCCTAAGACTTGGTCCCCGCGATCTTCGCCAAAACAAAGAAGGTCCCGGACATCTGCAAAGCCAGCATACTTGGCTCCTCTCAAAGAGAATAGGTTCTATCCTCTCGCCTACATTAAAGGGGAGAAACCTACCCTCCACCGAACAACCAAAACAACTAAGCACGAGCTAGCTTGTTCATACAAGCCCAAAATCAAGTCGTGCATCACAAGGCCTCGACAAGAACCTGCCAGGGCCTGCTCTCCTGCAACTCGACCCTTCATCTCAACAGGAGCCGAGCTTGCAAAATTTAAAGCTTCGCTGCAACAGGCTAAGGACCGCGTCCAGATCCTGTCCATGCCAGTCTTCAAGGAAGACAAGCTTGGTTGCTACGCGCGAGGGACCACGTCCATGATTCCCAGAGCACAACCCGAGCTAACAGAAGCTCAAATTGCTCGTCGCATACGTCGCCGCACGGCATATCGACAAAAGAGATTAGAGAAGCAAAGAACCCAGCATTCTGAGCTTCAAATCTCCAAAAAATGGGTCGAAAAAGAAAGACCCGACCAAGTTGCTGTTGTCCACATGGTTGGCAAAACCAAAAGAGGCCAGAAGTCAGCAACGAAAATACATGTCAGACGGCCGGTGACTCGCAGCGTCTGCCGGACGAGAAGACATCAGGAAGACCCTCCCACTCCTTCGAGCCAAGGACACCGGAGTGATCATTCCTCGGGTCTTCATCTAGAAGAATGAGCTCCAGCTCAGTCACTTAGACAGTATCCTCTTTCGACTCACGAAGGATGAATGTCTTGGTCATAAGCTCTTAGCAACCTCCACCACATGACGACATGGCTCTACGTATTCAGCAGCTAGAGTGTCGCGGCCCCGAATCAGGATCCTTGCAGCGGTCCGACCTCGGGAACGCGAATTGGGAAGTAAGTGATAAATATATTTCTCCCCGGGATCCGTGTGTGTGAGGAAGGCAAATTTCCAAACACATCAAGAACATTTCGCGGAAGCTCACGTGGCATTGCTACCCGGAGCCCGTGGCCAGCGGGTTCCGTGTCGCACTCAACCCGCCAGCATAAAGCTGTCATAGCATAATCATACTCAGACTGGAACAAACATGATATCAAAATATACAGAGCTGACAGTGACAGGCTTATCAATACCCAAGAATATTCAAGTTATAATTTAACAAGTGCATTAATTACAATCCCAAAAGAAAAGGCTAACAAAAGCCTTTCAAAATAACAAGCTAAGAACAAATAATACCCAGGTGTATAATGTATCTCCGGAGTCAAGCACGACGTCTGTATGACATCACTGAAACAACAACCTGCAAAACTCGTGGCTCTATAGCCATCTGCACACGTACTAGCTCAAGACGAGAACCTGCTACCTAAGGCACCAAACAAACAAGGTCCGACACGACGGTCTGGCAGGTGATAAGTTTAAGCATGAGTATGAATCATTTAAAATTTATAAGAAACCATATACTGAATTTAAAACTATTTACAAATCTTGAAACGATGCATGAACGATATACACTTCAAGAAAACAAAAGTCCACGAACGAGATATGAGGCAAAAGTAGCATGAGTACATGTGGTCTAGCGTTTAAAACCATTTAAAAAATTTTCAAATAGTACATGAACAAAATGCAAGACAAAGCTAGCATGATTACGAGAAAACATTATGATTCGTAAATCCACATTGAGCTCATCCTTTCTCTGTCATACATGATGATAAGAGCAAGCAAAGACAAAGCAAGACAGGCGAAACGAAACGAAAGCCCGAGCCACACAAGGTGGGCTGGAAAACCGGCCGCGGAACCGGAACAAAACAAAAATGTGTATAAATACACGACTTATCTGCAGATAGTCCTTATGTTTAAGGACCCCCTAACTAGTGGATCAGACTGAGAGGGCAGTCCAAGCTCAGTGGTATTCAACGGAATTCATGAATGCACAAAACTAATGGAGACTCGCCGTTTGAGGCCCGTGGTTGACACGCTACTCCCCGTGGTTAAGGGTGCCGCCCGGACCAAGTTCTCATATTTGAATGCTCAAAACTAATGGAGACTCGCCGTTTGAGGCCCGTGGTTGACACGCTATGCCCCGTGGTTAAGGGTGCCGCCCGAACCAAGTTCTCATATTTCCCTCATCGACCACACGGGGTGGATGGTGCACGCAAGACAAAACAAGGTAGCATAAGCTATAGCGTGTCAAAGCGTAATAAGTAGTCCCCTTTTTGGGTTCTTTGAAACAAAGCTGATACTTGTAACTCAAAACAAGTGCAAAGCAATACCAGAAACAAAACTGATACTTGCAAATCAAAACAAGTGCAAAACAATACCCGAAACAAAACTGATACTTGCAAGTCAAAACAAGTGCAAAATAATACCCGAACGAAACCAATGCTTGTAAGTCAAAACAAGTGCAAAACGAGATCCAAGACAAAACCAATGCTTGTAAGTCAAAACAAGTGCAAAACGAGATCCAAGACAATGCTTGTAAGTCAAAACAAGTACAAAATAATATTCTTCATGTCAAGACTAAGTTTCTGAAAACAGACTTTCAAGTATATGCTAAGGCCCTTCATTCGATTCTTGTGTAATTGAAACCCAAATGTTGGAATTAAAAGCGGATTGGTGCCCCTGAAGCTAAACAACATTTCATGTTTCAATTGCACAACATCAAGCTAAAGACCCCTTAACATATTCTAGTTTTTCTCTCCCATCGAAGACCCTTCAAAATTCTCCTTCTGTAACCTCGGCCACCACGCGGCTACCTGGCGGCTAGCCGCCGGTTGTGGTCGGCTAGCCGACCGGCTGACCGACCACTGACCGACTGTTCAGGAACAATACTACTTTTCCATTTTTCTGCGCAGGTCGGCCAGCCGCCTACTGACCGACCGCGGGCCGACCACACCATGTGCAAAACTTGGTTGCTGTTATTCTGACCGACCCAGGGCCGGCTAGCCGTGGGTCAACAGTCGGCTGGCCGACTGCTGACCGCCCATCTGCGGCGGCTTCAATTCAGTTAAGATTTTTCACACCATTTCACCCATTTTACATCCTTCCATTCCTTTGTCAAATCCCTGCACATCCCTTGAGCCTCCATGCTCTCCAAGGGCCATTTCCATTAAAATTTTAACAACCAACACATCTAATCATTTCACAAAATACTCCTCCATTCTTTCATCCATTTGCAAAACATTTAGGCAAGACAGAAGCCACTTCAATTGAATAAAAACCATCAAGATAAACCACTAGCATTTGCATTTCAAACTAAACAATAATTCAAACCATAACACATATTCGAAACAATACATTGCTCAAATTAGAATAGAAAAAGAATCAAACCATGGAAGCTAAAACATTCAAACATTGCATGCATAAGGAGAGCTAAGTTGATCACTTGCCTTTGTCTCTAGCACTCCAAGATTTCTCGGAAATCTCACCAATTAGACACAAGCACACCTATGACACAAAGACCCCCAAAACATACTCAAAAAGTAGCTCAAAATTAGGAATCTAGGAAAGAGTTAGAGTTAGAGCTTGCATGTTGAAATCAAGGCTCCCTAGGGGCTGCCCTACCTCATATAAAGAAATGAAAGGGAGGTCTTACCTGTAGCATCTCCAACCAGCAAGGAACAACTCAAACAAAGGGCTGTCCAGCTGCTCCTCACACGAAAATGGGGTCTAGGGAGAGCTTGGAAGGTGGGGAACACAATGGCGAAATCGGATTTTCAAACGGTGATGAATCGTGGTTGATTTGGTGGAGGGAGAAGCAAGGAAGGAGAGGAATAAGGCTCAGATGGGAGCCCCTGCAACTCACTCTCGTTGGGGAAGAGAATGGAGAGAAGAGATGGAAGGTGGGGCTTATATAAAGTGATAATTATGGGGCCCACAACTTAAAACTCTTCATGGACTTAAAACTGGGCTTTCCGGGCCTCGGATGAAATCGACGAAGAAGACTAAAATGATCCTTATAAAATCTAGTTTTCAAAAAGTATATTTTTGGCATGGTTCTGAAAATTTTAAATTTGGGCTCAGATTTAAATGTGAAAAGACTGTTTTGCCCCTCGGGTTGAAAAACTGATTTTCTGAGTTTCGAATGGGGTAGGTCTAAACACAAAAGTTGTTGGATTTGATTTGACCTATCAAAAGAAACCAAAATTGTAATTTTTCAAAATCAAGAATAATCCCCCACGCTGACACGTACAGCTCAAGGCATCCCCGGGCTGTTAGACCGGGTCCAACCGCTCTCAAAATTCCCCAAAGCTATGGAAAACCATTCTAAACCACAATCTAACTCAATTAGGCTCAAATCTTATTTAGAAAACTAAACCACAGCTAAAAGCACACTAATCCCGAAAACTAGGGGTCGGGGTCTTACATCCTCTCCCCCTTAGAACATTTGGTCCTCCAAATGATCTAAACCAACTCAAAACCAAACGACGGCATTACTCACACACTAGATCGTGAAAATCTCAAAAGGTCTATTCAAACTCACAGTTATCCCGGAATCGCCTGAACTCACTAGGTCAACCTCTCCTGAAACACTGTCTCTAAACATTGATGATCTGCCTGCTCCTGCTCAACTGCAATATCTCCTGGTCAAACATGGCGGTGACATCAGTATGTGGTCAAGGTCTCTGATTTGGTTAAAGATCTCAACTGTCCAAAGTTTCACTAGGCAACTTGCTCCTCTGACACAATCAATGATCGAAGAATCCTTACGTCAATCCCCAACGATCATCAACGGTCCTAGCATTGTCTCGAATCTTCTATATGTCTTGTCCATCAATGTTGGTCCAAAAATAAGAAAGCTCTGACTCATCCCGGTGTACTGCCACTCCGTCTGCTCGTTGAAATCACAAGGTTCACAACGCTATAGGTTTCCTGCCCTGACTTGACCCGCTAACACTCTAACTATCATACTACTCCACATGTCCAAACTCTATAGGATGTACCTCTATCAAAACTCATTTGTCCGGTTTTCTATCCCTGGCATGCATAATTGACCTTGTAAGTTTGATTTGTGTCCACAATCCCAGAGTGAAGTCTTTCTTCAAAGTACTCCAAAAGTTCTTGTTACTCTGACTCTTTATGCTCATCGTCCTAGGTCCTCTGTACAATAATTGTCTACTCATCATCACACCTCAAACGGTTACAACTTTGCATTCAAATCTCAAAACTGTCCCAATCAAACCTTGGTTGCCCAATCTTTTGTCTCTATTTCAAGTTCGTTATCCTTAAGTCTTACTCCTGTGTCATTCTTTTCTAAATCTTTCAGCTAAAATTATCCATAGGTTGTGATTCTCCATCTCCTATATGTACTCCGTCAAAACTGATGTTCTACTAGTTGGTAAAATCCACAAAATCTACTCTTTCAAGTGATTAAGTAACAATTAATTCCGCATACAACTCTCTACACAGCTGCCGAAAACTGACTTCCTATGCTTTTAACCACCTACTGACGCATCCTGCTGAGTTGAGTTCATCATCATTATGGAATCGTTGAAAATCTTATAACACTTCTCCGATAAAAGTTCGTCAAATTTGAGAAATTTCTAGCTTTTGGCATCCACTTGAAGCTCTATCAACTGAAAATCACCTCAAACTTCTTCAAATCTACCACTAATCCGGCTTCGAAGGTCCTCTGACTTAGGAAAATAATCCAAGTTTATCCAAAAATTTTGCACTTACTTGTCTAACACACCACCTAATGGTCCACAATCAACTATAATTATATCTCGATATGTTGTTCACCTTCCTTGCTAATTAACAATTGTTCACATATTCCCTTCCTAACTCCATTTGCGACATCGAAAAGCTGAAGATTCTGTCAAAGTCCTTCGAGAGACACATGCTAAGTCCACAAAACTCTAACTTTCTAACGCAAAAGCAAGCAAAGGATACTAAATATGGGTTCGGAGACATTAAATTCTCCCCCACTAGAACGGAATTTGGTCCCCCAAATTCCCTAACCACAAGGACAAGAAGACGAGGCAAAAGAGTCTCCCCCACTAGAAGAAAACCAAACCCGAAGTTACAAAAACGAAGGCTAGCCAAAACAAAATCTACACGGTCTAAGGAGTCCTCACCACATGTCTTAAGGTTCCTAGAGTGTTTAATTTCCTAGAAACCTGCCCGTTCTAATACCAGTCTGTTGCGCCCTCGAGCCCGGATCCCTGCAGCGGTCCGACCTCGGGAACGCGAATTGGGAAGTAAGTGATAAATATATTTCTCCTCGGGATCCGCGTGTGTGAGGAAAGCAAAATTTTCAAACACATCAAGAACATTTCGCGGAAGCTCACGTGGCATTGCGACCCGGAGCCCGTGGCCAGCGGGTTCCATGTCGCACTCAACCCGTCAGCATAAAGCTGTCATAGCATAATCATACTCAGACTGGAACAAACATGATATCAAAATATACAGAGCTGACAGTGACAGGCTTATCAATACCCAAGAATATTCAAGTTATAATTTAACAAGTGCATTAATTACAATCCCAAAAGAAAAGGCTAACAAAAGCCTTACAAAATAACAAGCTAAGAACAAATACTACCCAGGTGTATAATGTATCTCCGGAGTCAAGCATGACGTCTGTATGACATCACTGAAACAACAACCTGCAAAACTCGTGGCTCTATAGCCATCTGCGCACGTACTAGCTCAAGATGAGAACCTGCTACCTAAGGCACCAAACAAACAAGGTCAGACACGACGGTCTGGCAGGTGATTAATTGAAGCATGAGTATGAATCATTTAAAATTTATAAGAAACCATATACTGAATTTCAAATTGTTTACAAATCTTGAAACGATGCTTGAACGATATACACTTCAAGAAAACAAAAGTCCACGAACGAGATATGAGGCAAAAGTAGCATGAGTACATGTGGTCTAGCGTTTAAAACCATTTAATAAATTTTCAAATAGTACATGAACAAAATGCAAGACAAAGCTAGCATGATTACGAGAAAATATCATGATTCGTAAATCCACATTCAGCTCATCCTTTCTCCGTCATACATGATGACAAGAGCAAGCAAAGACAAAGAAAGACAGGCGAAACGAAACGAAAGCCCGAGCCACACAAGGTGGGCGGGAAAACCGGCTACGGAATTGGAACAAAACAAAAATGTGTATAAATACATGACTTATCTGCAGATAGTCCTTATATTTAAGGACCCCCTAACTAATGGATAAGACTGAGAGGGCAGTCCAAGCTCAGTGGTATTCAACGGAATTCATGAGTGCACAAAACTAATGGAGACTCGCCGTTTGAGGCCCGTGGTTGACACGCTACTCCCCGTGGTTAAGGATGCCGCCCGGACCAAGGTCTCATATTTGAATGCTCAGAACTAATGGAGACTCGCCGTTTGAGGCCTGTGGTTGACACGCTACGCCCCGTGGTTAAGGGTGCCGCCCGGACCAAGTTCTCATATTTCCCTCATCGACAACACGGGGTGGATGGTGCACGCAAGACAAAACAAGGTAGCGTAAGCTATAAGCATGTCAAAGCATAATAAGTAGTCCCCTCTTTGGGTTCTTTGAAACAAAGCTGATACTTGTAACTCAAAACATGTGCAAAGCAATACCAGAAACAAAAATGATACTTGCAAATCAAAACAAGTGCAAAACAATACCCGAAACAAAACTGATACTTGCAAGTCAAAACAAGTGCAAAACAATACCCGAACGAAACCAATGCTTCTAAGTCAAAACAAGTGCAAAACGAAATCCAAGACAAAACCAATGCTTGTAAGTCAAAACAAGTGCTAAACGAGATCCAAGACAAAACCAATGCTTGTAAGTCAAAACAAGTGCAAAACGAGATCCAAGACAAAACCAATGCTTGTAAGTCAAAACAAGTACAAAATAATATTCTTCATGTCAAGACTAAGTTTCTGAAAACAGACTTTCAAGTATATGCTAAGGCCCTTCATTCGATTCTTGTGTAATTGAAACCCAAATGTTGGAATTAAAAGCGGATTGGTGCCCCTGAAGCTAAACAACATTTCATGTTACAATTTGACAACATCAAGCTAAAGACCCCTTAACATATTCTAGTTTCTCTCTTCCATCAAAGACCCTTCAAAATTCTCCTTCTGTACCCTCGGCCACCACGCGGCTACCTGGAGGCTAGCCGCCGGTTGTGGTCGGCTAGCCGACCGGCTGACCGACCACTGACCGACTGTTCAGGAACAATACTACTTTTCCATTTTTCTGCGCAGGTCGGCCAGCCGCCTACTGACCGACCGCGGGCCGACCACACCATGTGCAAAACTTGGTTGCTGTTATTCTGACCGACACAGGGCCGGCTAGCCGTGGGTCAACAGTCGGCTAGCCGACTGCTGACCGCCCATCTGCGACAGCTTCAATTCAGTTAAGATTTTTCACACCATTTCACCCATTTTACATCCTTCCATTCCTTTGTCAAATCCCTGCACATCCCTTGAGCCTCCATGCTCTCCAAGGGCCATTTCCATTAAATTTTTAACAACCAACACATCTAATCATTTCACAAAATACTCCTCCATTCTTTCATCCATTTGCAAAACATTTAAGCAAGACAGAAGCCACTTCAATTGAATAAAAACCATCAAGATAAACCACTAGCATATGCATTTCAAACTAAACAATAATTCACACCATAACACATATTCGAAACAATACATTGCTCAAATTAGAATGGAAAAAGAATCAAACCATGGAAGCTAAAACATTCAAACATTGCATGCATAAGGAGAGCTAAGTTGATCACTTGCCTTTGTCTCTAGCACTCCAAGATTACTCAGAAATCTCACCAATTAGGCACAAGCACACCTATGACACAAAGACCCCCAAAACATACTCAAAAAGTAGCTCAAAATTAGGAATCTAGGAAAGAGTTAGAGTTAGAGCTTGCATGTTGAAATCAAGGCTCCCTAGGGGCTGCCCTACCTCATATAAAGAAATGAAATGGAGGTCTTACCTGTAGCATCTCCAACCAGCAAGGAACAGCTCAAACAAAGGGTTGTCCAGCTGCTCCTCACACGAAAATGGGGTCTAGGGAGAGCTTGGAAGGTGGGGAACACAATGGCGAAATCGGATTTTCAAACGGTGATGAATCATGGTTGATTTGGTGGAGGGAGAAGCAAGTAAGGAGAGGAATAAGGCTCAGATGGGAGCCCCTGCAACTCACTCTCGTTGGGGAAGAGAATGGAGAGAAGAGATGGAAGGTGGGGCTTATATAAAGTGATAATTATGGGGCCCACAACTTAAAACTCATCATGGACTTAAAACCGGGCTTTCCGGGCCTCGGATGAAATCGACGAAGAAGACTAAAATGATCCTTATAAAATCTAGTTTTCAAAAAGTATATTTTTGGCATGGTTCTGAGAATTTTAAATTTGGGCTCAGATTTAAATGTGAAAAGACTGTTTTGCCCCTCGGGTTGAAAAACTGATTTTCTGAGTTTCGAATGGGGTAGGTCTAAACACAAAAGTTGTTGGATCTGATTTGACCTATCAAAAGAAACCAAAATTGTAATTTTTCAAAATCAAGAATAATCCCCCACGTTGACACGTCCAGCCAAAGGCATCCCCAGGCTGTCAGACCGAGTCCAACAGCTCTCAAAATTCCCCAAAGCTATGGAAAACCATTCTAAACCACAATCTAACTCAATTATGCTCAAATCTTTTTTAGAAAACTAAACCAATGCTAAAAACACACTAATCCCGAAAATTAGGGGTCGAGGTCTTACATAGAGTAAGGACAGCAGAGAATAGAGGTTCTGATGGAAAACCTCCTTCTCACTCTCCATCGTCCACCAAACAATGAGGAAGTTCCTCCACAAGATAAGGCAAATGGCGGAGAAAATGAGTCACGCGCCCTTACTAAAAAGAACGTTGACGATATCCTCGACAAAGCAAAAGAAGAGGATACACTGAAGGAGCATGGGATCAAGCCACCATATCCCTTATGGATGGACTCGGTTCCGTTCCCTCCAAAGTTCAAACAACCTCTTCTCCAAACATATACGGGGAAAGGTTCAGCCAGGCAGCACGTCATCCACTTCAAGATCCTGACAGGAACGATTGCGGATCAAGATGCTCTTAAGATCCGTCCCTTTGCAAGTACCCTAAAAGATATGTCCTTTGATTGGTACTCCACTTTGCCAGAGGACTCCATTCAAAACTGGACCATGCTAGAGACACGTTTCCTGACCCACTTCAAAGGTGAGGATCATCCTGTTACTATGGCTCAACTCTGCAGCCTTAAACAGGGAGAGAATGAGTCGATATATGACTTCATTCAACAGTGGAAGGCAATGGCATACAAATGCTCAGATGTGCTACCACAAGCGTCGCTAGTCGATATTTGCCGAACCAACATGAGAGCAAGGATCCGCTTCATGATCATTGGCAACAAATCAAAGAACTTGGGAGAACTCCTAGAAGCGTCTATGGAAGCTGAAACGGTGATCAAAGACCTCAACAGTTAGAAGTCATCAAAGAAAGAGCCGACCGCCATTCCGACCTCCAAGCCAAAGAAAAAGGAGGTTCTCAATGTGCAAACCAAGTCAGCCCCTCAGCCGCCAAAGAAAGCTGAAAACAAAGCTGCAGGTAAGAGACCTGAACTCTCTAACCCTTCAAAGAACGAGTAGAGAAGAAATACCCGTTCGATGAAGAAGTTGAAGAAATATTTGGGGCTCTCTTGGCAAATGGCAAACTCATCTTGCCTGACCCCAAAAATACTAGGAGATGTTGGCAAAACCAACGATCCCCGATATTATCCATACCACCAAATGGTCTCGCATCCTCTCAACCAATGTTTCGTTGTGAGAGAGAAGATCAACGAGATGTGGAAAAACGTAGTCATTGCCTTTGATAAAAACTATGGGTCTGCCTCCGTTAACATGGTGTCATATGGAAAAGCATCCAAATCACCAAAGGAAGAAGTCACTACTTCCTTCAAGGTGATAAAAATGGCCTAGACGTCCCAAGAGCTGGTGCCTTATCCAACACCAGATGGATAGCTCATATGGGTGCATCCCGATCTCCTGGAAGATGAAAATTGGGAGATCGTCAAAACAAAGCCGACCGCTCAACAGCGAGGCAAGTGAAGAGACAACTCCACAAGCTCAAACAGCAGGAGAAGGCTCAAGCAAAACAAAAGGTCCCTGAAAAGGCAGAAACCTCCTCTACTGCTTCACTGGGGGCAACAGAGAAGTCCCTCCCCAAAGCTCCAAGAGTGATAAGAAAATTTACACTCAGTGATTTCATGCCACCACGGCTCAGGGATGAGGCTACGCAGGGGGAATCATACTCTTGTAACTCGGTAGTTGGATTCTCCATGAATGGATACGAGTCCAGTGACACTGCCAGTGACACAGATGAGTGAGAGGAATCCCTTGAAACCGGAGAATATCTCTCCGACGAAGAATGGATCCCGGAATCCCACCTTATCCAGTAATCTGGTATAACCCCTTCCAGCTACAAGGATCCTGGTTTGATGATGATGAAGACCAAGAGGCTGCCCAAAATGCTGTTCACACAGCACAAACAAATGCTCTAGTGGATCCCAACCAGGCTGAACCACAAAGAGCAGATGAAGAAGAAGATCTAGCTCCTATGCCAGATCTCGAAGAATATGCGAGGATCTTGCAGCGTCTCGCCATAGAGCAGGAGCAGGATCACATCAACTAGCTTCATCAAAATCCAGAATCGGAAGTCCTGGAGAATCTACAAATATCTCCTCTAGTCACTTCGGAAAATGAAGAAAGTTGCTGGATTGATGATCCTCTTACATCGGAGGATGAGTATGATTCCCAACGGTCCATTATGGAGGCATCTTCCATCGGAGTTGCCTGTAATGTGATAGTTCAGGATGATAGTGCTTCTGAAGCTCCATCTGCTGAGGCCACAGACTCTCAAAATGCATCCGGTAGCATATCTTCTGGAGCTACATATTCTCGGGTGACTTCCATTGAGATAGCACCTTCTCAGCCGTCGTCTCCTGAAACGGTGACATCAGAATTCAAGCCTCTTCCGACCGATCACTAGGAAGAAGCTCTGGCTGATGAAGTCTTCAAAGAAAACCCAGTCAATTGGTCCCAGGTACCCAACCTCATAGGAGATGTCTGGACCGATGAAATACTGGACCAAGAAGAAAAGTTGTTGGAAGCTGTTCAGGACTTGTTCCCGGAAAATGCTCCATGCAACGCAATAACTGAAGACTGCAATGCTACTGCAGAGGCGTTTTCAGCAAATGGGGAGGATCGGCCCCTTGAGCCCGAAGGGGGTCTTCCGAAAGAAGAGCCACCTCTAGAAGCTTTTGAAGTTGGGAAAGGTACCCGCTCTGGCCGGGATTACCACAAAAACTACAACCAACCTTCTTCTTCTTCTTCTTATGTAAATCCTTCGGGAAAACAAGCTGTAAATGCCCCAAGCGGCAATCATAATGAAAATGCAGGCCCAAAGGAGGCTTTCAAGTATGCCTTGATCGAGCACTTTAAATACATACCTGCACGACTGCACATCCTAGACTTATTATGAATGTCACCACAAACTCGTGATAGTCTCATTTCAGAACTGCAAAGGTTGAATCTGGATGTCGACAAACATGCCCCACAAGTCCTACAAATTGAAATGGACTATAGGGCCAAAAAATCAAAAACCTCCTCAAAGGGAGAAAAGAAAGAAGCTGGAGGAGTTACACTGAATGCCTCTCGGTCCAAAAAAATGCAAGTGCTACCATCGCCTTCAATAAGGAAGACCTCCTATTAGGCGAGACGAAGCACAACCGACCCTTGTACTTCACGGGGTACATGAAAGAGATGCTGATACACAGAGTCCAGATTGACACGGGTTCTGCACTCAATCTCATCTCTACTTCGGTACTCGAAGAGCTGGGTATCCCACCTAGCAAACTAAGCCACACATCTGTGTCCATCTTTGGATACGATGGGAGTGCTCAAAGGCCTATTGGCAAAATCAGGTTCAGGTTGCAAATCGGTGATCTTATCTCTGAGGTCACCGTGTATGCAATAAAAATCCCTTTCTGCTACAACATCCTTCTCGGACGCCCTTGGATACACGAGAATGGTGTGGTCCCTTCAACTCTATATCAGTGCATCAAGTTTGTTGGCGACGACGGCTTGATACATCGAGTGTTTGCAGACAAAAATCCTTTCAAAGGCAAAGAAGTCCATTTTGCAAACTCTCAGATGTACAAAGATGAGAAAGAGAAGGAGGAAAACAAAATAGCATCCTTTGCCAGCAATCTCCAGAAAGATAAATGCAAGGCTCCTCAGCAATCATCAGAAGAAAACAAACCTTCCGGCAAACTCAAAGAGAGCAATCAGTCTCCATTCATTGTCTCCTTCAAATCTTCCAAACCTTTGGTAATTACTACTAAAGCGAAGAAGACAAAGCAAAAGACAGGGGGCAAGTTTGTTGTCTCCTTCGTGTCTATCATACAAGACACGGATTCGGATTCAGAGACAGAAGACGATGCATCGTCAAGCCAAGCTAATACCCAGCAAGGTCAGCCTGCTCTCACTCCTTTGGAGACACCTGCTGACGTAGAAGATCCTACGTCCGCTACCTTCATCGTTCAGGGAACATCGGCGGAAGAGAAACCAATCCTCTTCCATAGGTCAGACGCTTCTTCATCAAATTCCTTGCTTGAGCTTTTCGAAAATGAAGGTATGCCTCAACTATCCTTGTAAAGTCCAATGGCACAAGTTATCATAAAGAAAATGGGCTATGACGCTCAAAATCCAATTGGTTAGGGAGGTGGTTGTGGTATTCTTATACCATTGGAACCCACCCTGACCAAAAGTCAGCTGGAAGATTGGAAACTCCACCGTCGCATAGACAAGTCTTCATACGGGTTGGGATATGATCCTGACACTCCGAAGAGACAATTGACACAAAGACTGCAAAGTCGTTTTGCCAACCAGGCCTCGACATCTCGTGTCAATGAAGACTTCAATGTCCCTGGATATCTCTTTGAGGAGTTACCCGACAAAGACTTAGGAAGCTCATCAAATCGGTACGATTTCTCTGATGATGAAGAGGAATTGTACGATGACACAGACGTACGGTTCTCTGATTCAGAAGAGCCATCGTCTCCAAAAGAAGTGCCTTACTTCGACCTAGTTTCAGCAGGTGATTGGGATCATCTCATAGCAAGTCTTGAGAAGAATACCGATCAAGAAGATTTATGGACAGAAGTGGAGCCATGGTTTGAAAATGCCCTTGGAAATCTAGAAGGTCTTGTTAAGCTGGAAGCCTCCGAAAATATTGTTGAGGAACCACCTTCAAACCCTCCAACAGAAGATCCTGTTCAAAACATAAACTTGGGAACACCAGATAACCCACGTCCTGTATTCATAAGCAAGAATATAAAGGATGATGAGTTACCCGAGTATGTCTCTTTTCTTCGTGAGTTTGTTGATTGTTTTGCAGGGGTCTTACGCTGAAATGCCTGGCTTAGATCCCAAAATAGCAGTTCACAAACTCAACCTGCAAGAAAATGTCAAGCTTGTCAAACAAGGACAAAGAAGATTCCGTCCCGATGTGCTGGACAAAATTGAACAAGAAGTTCAGAAACTCAAAAACGTTGGCTTCATCCGCGAGGAACAGCATCCTCAATGGTTGGCCAACATCGTCCCTGTGACAAAGAAAATTGGGCAAATCAGAGTTTGTATTGACTATAGAGACCTGAATTACGCATGCCCCAAAGATGAATTCCCACTCCCCATACCGGACGTAATGATTGACAACACCTGCGGGTTTGAGCGAATGACTTTCATGGACGGCTTCTCTGGCTACAACCAGATAAAGATGCATCTCGAAGATGAAAGGCATTCATCCTTTCGGACCCCATTTAGCGTGTATTGCTACATTGTCATGTCATTTGGTCTGAAAAATGCTGGTGCAACATATCAAAGGGCTATGATGAAGATATTCCAAGATATGCAGCACAAGACGGTCGAATGTTATGTTGATGACCTCGCCGTCAAAAGCAAAAGAAAAGAAGACCATCTCCAAGATCTTTGAGAAGTCTTCCTCCGGCTTCGCAAACACAAACTGTGAATGAATCCCCTCAAATGCTTCTTCGGTGTCTCATCGGGTAAGTTCTTCGGATTCATAGTTCGGAAAGCTGGAATAGAACTTGACCCCATCAAAGTCAAGGCAATTCTAGAAATGCCATCTTCAAGAACCCTAAGAGAACTAAAAAGGCTTCAAGGGAGGTAGGCGTACATCCGATGGTTCATTTCCAACCTATCAGGGAAGTGCCGTCCATTTTCTCGCATAATGAAGAAAGGTGTAGACTTTGTTTGGGATACTGAATGTGAAGCTGCATTCCAAGACATCAAGTCGTACCTGACCAAACCTCCGGTGTTGGCTGCTCCCACAATCGGAAAACCATTCATCTTGTACACAAGAGCTCTCGACTATTCTTTGGGCACTCTACTTGCACAAGAAAATGATGGAGGAGAAGAAGCTGCTCTATACT
The DNA here is from genome assembly GCA_029852735.1 of Persea americana. Lineage (NCBI taxonomy): Eukaryota > Viridiplantae > Streptophyta > Magnoliopsida > Laurales > Lauraceae > Persea > Persea americana. Next base: position 35,900,083 of record CM056813.1, read on the forward strand.
ACCTCAGTCACATGTTGGTAGGTGCAGAGCATTGCTACTCTCCAGTCGAAAAAGAATGTCTGGCAGTGATGTTCGCAGTACAAAAGCTACGTCACTATTTGTTGTCCAACACAGTATACCTGATTTCGAGGATCGATCTCTTAAAGGTCCTTATCACAAAAGCAGGTTTCCTCAAAGCCCGGCTGGCAAAAATGGTCCATCCTTCTGTCACAATTTGATATTAGGTATGTACCACAGAAAGCAATCAAAGGTCAAGCTCTGGCAGATTTTCTCGCAGAGCACCCATGCCCTAAGGATTCTCCACTCAGGGATGATCTCCCAGACGAACTTGTCTACAGCATGGAGACTTCCTCACCAAATACCTCCTGGAACATGTACTTCGATGGTGGAACCAGGACAAATGAAAAAGAAAAGCCGATATCAGGAATTGGCATTCTCTTTGTTAGCCCCGATAAATACATGATTCCTCACGCATTTTCGCTACTAGAACCATGTTCAAACAATGCAGCTGAGTACCAAGCCCTGATCTTAGGATTGGAACTCGCCCTCGAATCCGGGATTACCATACTGGAAGCATTTAGGGACTTTCAACCGATTGTCAACCAGATGAATCAAAAATATGAAATCAGGAAGCCTGATCTGTTGCCTTACTACAACAAGGCGCAATCGCTTCGTCCAAAGTTTGACATCTGTCACATCACCCACATCCGCAGAGGTGAAAACATCCGTGCAGATGCCCTGGCTGGACTTGTTACATCCATGGCAATCCAAGAAGGGGAAAACATGCAAATTACAGTGTGTCAAAAAAGGATTCTCCCTCCTCTCAACACACACCAAGCAGTTGCTGAATGCCACCATGTGGTCGGAGGTCGGATTTCCATCCTTAAACCTCCGATTGGCGACTGGAGGGATCCGTTCATTGATTATATTATGTTCGAAATCCTACCTGAAGATTCAAAAGAGCGGGTAAGTATCCAAAGACGAGCCCCAAACTTTCATTTGGATATTCCCTCTAAAATGCTTTACAGAAAATCCCTCAATGGAGTACTTCTACGCTGCTTGTCACAACAAGAGGCGGAAGAAACTCTAAAAGAAGTTCATGCTGGTCTTTGTGGAGGCCATCAGGTTGGTCCTAAGCTCTACGATCAGATAAAAATGTTTGGTAGTTATTGGCCTACCATGGTGGCTGACGCAATGCAATTTGCTAAACGTTGCTAACAATGCCAAATTCATGGAGATTATGTACACATGCCTCTAGAATAGCTACATCCTACAGCGATCTCATGGCCCTTCGAAGCCTGGGGTATGGACATCATAGGTCCTATCTCTCCCCCTTCAAGCAAAGGTCATCACTTCTTCTTCGCCGCTACGGATTATTTCTCCAAGTGGTCAGAAGCATTTGCATTAAGTGAAATGAAAACCTCGTCAGTCCTTCAATTCTTACGAACCAACATCATTTGTCGCTTTGGCATACGCAAAAGATTCGTCCATGATAACGGACCACAATTCCGGGATCACAGATTCTACAGGTTCCGCGACAAATGCAAAATCCAAAGTTGTCCTTCAACTCTGTATAACCCGGCAGCGAATGAACTAGCGAAGCTTTCAACAAGACATTCTGCAAAATTCTCAAGAAAATGGTCTCTAGTCACAAAAGAGACTAGAGCGACAAACTGCCTGAAGTTTTATGGGCCTACCGAACTACCGTTCGAGGACCAACCCATAGCACACCATTCTCCTTGGTCTATGGATGTGAAGCAGTTGTCCCCCTAGAGGAACAAATTCCTTCTTTAAGGGTATCTCTACAAAAATGAAATGACGCAAGAAAGCAACGTCAAATTGAGACTCCAAGAACTGGATAATCTCAATGAAAGACGACTCGAAGCTCTACAAAGCATTGAGCTTCACCAAGCAAGCATGGCAGGATCTTTTGACAAAAAGGTCAAGCAACGCGCCCACAAAAAGGGTGACTTGGTTCTTGCGGTGAAAAGGCCAATGGTTTTTGCCCACAAATCCAAAGGCAAATTCGAGCCAAAATGGGAGGGACCCTTCATCATTGACAAAGTCTTTTCCAATGACGCATATGTTCTTCTAAACATGGAGGGTGACAGATGTATGCTGCCCATCATAGTAAGTTCTTGAAGCGGTACTACCCTTGAAGACTTCCTGCAACGGGTCAGAGCGATGCCTGCATGGACAAAGCCTATTCCAAGAAAAGAAGAAAAAGTTTGTTACAAATCAGGAGGCTAGTCCGACATGGTCTTCAGCCAAAAGCTTAACTTCTCAAGCAAACTCTCGGCCTTAGCCTCCAAAGCTTCCAGGCCGCGTTTCTTCAGAATCTCCCCATAAAAAGCAGTAGGCCGTCACGATCCATCATCAGCACGAGGAAGCTTTTCCCAGAGAATCTGCCATTGTTAATGTTCTTGAGTCTTCCTCCGGAGATTGCTTTCGACCTCCTCAACTTGGCGAATGAGAGTCCTCTCTCTATCGCGAGCTTTCAAAGTGGTAGTCCACTTGGCAGCGGCTTGTTCTTCCAATAGCTCAAGGCTCTATCTGGCTTCGGTGACCTCCCTATCAAGACGGTGCTGGTCCTGTGTCAGCTCAATAATAGCAAACTCGGTGACGTTCCTCTCCCGAACGAGCTGCTTCCAAGTCCGCGAGATCTCCTTCAGTTCAGATTTAACCTCGCTGGAAGGCTTAAAAAACATCTAGTTAAAGAAGTCATCATTTGGAAAGCTCTTGGTCTCAATCCACTTGTTACCTAGAGTGATGACTTCATCAACAAAAGCCTTGGCATCTGTAATGTCCAGACCGACTTCTTCGCTATCGGCAAGAATGTCCTGCACATGCTTCACCATGTCGAAACCAGCCTCCAAAGGCCAGAAGAAAGAGTCTCGACCCATGAGCTCAAGACTCTCTTCAACACCTTCCTCGCAAACTGACGGGATGGCTCAGATGAAGACTCGCCATGCTCCGTTGGTCGAATGCCCGTGTCAGGCACCGTTGGAAGAGTAATCAAGAAGCTCTTTCCAACCGGAGCCACTGGGGAAGGAATATCAGTAGGCGGACTCGCCTCTGCCTCATCAAAACTGGTGGAAGAAGCCCCTACTCCTGGATCGGTCACAGGTACCCCCTACTCTGGTTCTGAAAAAGATAGAGGAACTTCTTCTGTCACCTCACAACCTACCAATGAAAGATGAAAAATGTATGAATATGATCTTGTCAAAAATCAAAATATCAAGATTATCACTACAAAGTACCTTCTTCGACGACCGGCGGAATGCTTTCTGCCTCCATGAGCTCATCCGAAGCATCGTCAAAAGTTGTGTCCATGGATGGCTTAAAGTCGTCGGAATCTTCTGGCAAGTCAGCTGGCAAGAAACAAAAATGCATGTCAGCAAGCGGCGGTAGAGAAAAACAAAAAAAAGAAGAAGAAAAGAAGTCATACCAAGAGGAGATTCTGGATTTACTTCAGAATCTCTAAGTTCTTCCTCAGATGCCACGATAGGATCCGTCACCGCCTCATCGGCCAGAACCTCAGGCATCATCAAACCATCATCTTTTCCCAAAAGAAAGAAAGTAGTAGATCAAAACAAAAGCTCTCATGAAAAAAAAAAAAGAAACGGAAAGAGAAAAGGGAAAAGCATACCATCATCAATGGTCTCTTCCCCTTGGCTTCTCTTCTCTGGAGGCTCATCATCATCCCCTGATGCCTCCTCAACAATGGTGGAAGGAATTTCCAGATCAGGAGAGCTTTCGTGCCGCCTCTGACTTCGGCGCCGTCCTCTTCTTCTCTTGCTCCGACGGGACAAACGGCTGGAAGCACCCTCCCCACCATCGAAATATGGCCTCTCGCCAAATTCTTCACCGGATGGTCTGCTCCTGCTGGTAGACTCCATGGGAGCCTTTCCTCGCTCTGCTTGTATCCAAGCAGCGACCTCAGCCTCCTCCTTGGCAAGCTGTTCCAAGACCTCACCAGGTATCTTTTGTGCAGCTCTCGATCCGATGACGTCCTGGTCCTCGAGAAAACCTGTTCTGTGCTTTTCTCCAGAAAGGAAAGCCAGAACTTCCTCTCGTCGGACGCCATCTGGCTTCCCAAGGCCCTTTCCGGAAGACTGCTCTACGTCAAGCTCCTTCTTGGAAAGCCCCCGGTATGCTGAAAAGCTCTCCACAAACCATTTTGTGAAGCCAGCAATCCGGAAAGTAGGCAACTTAGGATAAGAAATCAGGGCAGTAGTGTCTTCCGCGCTATAGAACGCCCATGTATTTCTCCCGTCTTGCAGACCTCCAAAACGCTTCACCTTGCTCGAAGGCGCTCCAACAACACCTTGAGAGAAGCCTAACTGCATGGCAAAATGCGAAGGCACATACGGCTGGATGTCGATGAAAAGATGTCAACGGTACACCATCGTGCCGACACGTATGTTAAATAGCCAACTCCTCTCCGCGTTTTTCAAAGAATAGTGTCTCCCCGACCCTGCCCTGGCCGAATCACGGGAGACACCAAAATTAGAAGCCTTCTTCCGTAAGCCCGGAGAAAGCTTCACTGAAGACTGCTCCATCTCGACGTCCCAGAATCGTCGGATCCTCAAGCTGGCAGATGAAAGAGATTCGGAAACAGACTTCCTTCTAGCCAACCGAATTATAAATGGGTCATTGTCTTGAGCAGCACCCAATCGGTGGAAATTGGGACAGTGGTATACATACCACGAATAGAAAATGTGGGCAGAAAATACCCTATTCTTGGGAAGCCCAAGCCGAACACGAAAAGCAGTAGCCTACAGTTCAGTGCACAAATAGAAGTAAAGAGCAGGCACCAAAGCAAGTCACTCTCCAAACGCCATCTGACAAGCCGGAAAAATGCAATGCGGCCTAATGTGCATTCCATCTCCTCCAGCAAAAACAACTTCACTTAGCTAATAAGTGAGGAAGACAGCGAGATCTCTCCGCAGCGCAATGTCAGAATGAATGGTGTCTGTGCTTACGAAGAATACCTTCAAATTCTCTCGCATGGCGGAGATCTTCTTCGAATCTGGGTTCTTAGCCCTGGCTTCCTGGGTCGTACTCTCAGAAGACTCCCCGCTGTCAAAGCAGTTGGAAGACAACAAGCTACCACTCCTCCAACTGCTACACCGGACTTTCGAGCCCTCCTTCTCCTTAAAAAAATCGTAGAAGGCGACGAGCTGAAAGTACAAAAGCTTGAACTCCTCAGAATGCTCCTCAAGGACGCTTTCAATAGGCATAAACTCCTCATAGAGATTGCCGAGGATAGGCAACCCGGTGATGGCGCTCAGTTCCTTTAAAGAAAAACCAATCTCACCATTCATGACAACGAAGGTGTTGGTTTGTGGAAGGAACGACTTCAGCATGCCATGAAGGCCTCATCGGAGAAAACCACGGTTTGCCAAAAAGCGCGAACCGCGAAACAAATCTCGGCCTCCTTCCGAATGGCACCACCAACCTGCAGGATGTGATCAATCCATGACTCCCAGCTCGAGTCAGCGCTGAAACGGCCACGAAGTAAAAAAGGCTTCACCCAATTGCTGCCATCGCCCTTGAAAATGCCAAGGCCCACTGGTCTTAAATCGACTAAAGGATGGTCTGAACCTTGGTAGCTGCTGGCTGGCATCAAAATGTCCATGTGGGTAGGCGACTTCTCTGCATAACCAGAAGGGCCGCCTACAAAAACCCCGGTCTTGATCACGTTTGTTCTCTTCACCTAGCTTGGAAGATCTTCCCTCTTTGAGCATGTGGAGGAAAGACTCATGATCGAGATAGTCCTATCGAAGGTCGACCGGGTAGAAACAGTTCTCTTCTCACCTTCAACTGTGAAAGAGAACTAAAAACATCACCTTTGGTATGTTGAATCGTCGGGGACGACATCACCAAAAAAGAAGGTAGGCTTGGGCACAATGCTCTGATCGTCCGTGACCCAGGGACGGTTGCTTGCCATGATTTTATAATACTCCTCATCCTTAAAGTCAATCAAACATTGCCTCATCTCATCTCGGTTGAGCGAGTCACACTCTTCCAAGTTTCTTTCAACATACTGAACCTCTTCCCAGCCCTGCTGTACGGCCACATTAGAGGATCTAGTAGAACGACGAGGCGCATCAGTGACGGGCTCCTTACCCTTGCTCGTTCTAGAGGAACTACCTGCAAAGGATAAAAAAAAAAGATTAATCATCAAAATGATAAAATTTTGCTAAAAAATTCTAGCGAAATTTTGGCATGGTTCCGAGGCAATTCCGAAGAAAAGGAAAAACACCCCTAAAGAAATAGGAGCTAGAAGATGGGCTCAACATCGCTGCAAGCTCATAATCGATAGAAATTCTTGAAGAAGGGTTGAACTCAAACATTGCTGCGAGATCAAACCAAAGCTTCTCAAATATCCGCAAGACTAGAAAAGAGCTCAACATTGCTGCGAGCTCCAGAATCCAAAACTTGCAAAGCTCCTCAGAAAATCCCTGCAAGACCAAGAAAGGGCTCAACATTGCTGCGAGCTCCAAATCCCAAGACTTGAGAAAAGATTTCCAGGTGTGCACTATCATCCTTCCAATTCTATTTTCTAAAAAGAAAAAAAAATGCATAGAAGGAAAGTTGTCATGCATGTGCGTCTCGAAATCCGAAAAAAAAAGGAAAGAAGAGATTAAGAAAGTTTCTTTTTTCAAACAGCAAAAAAAAAAAAAAAAAAAATCACCCATACGGCCACACAAAAAAAAAAAGAGATAGAAAAAAAACACACGGTAAAAAAAAAAGAAGAGAAACCGTGAGAGAAAAAAAGGAAAGAAAAAAAAAAGAAGAGAAAAACCATCGTAAAAGGAAAAAAAAATAGAAACCGTGAAAGAAAGAAAAAGAAAGAGAGAAAAAAAAATAGAAAAAAAGAATGCTCGTGGAAAAGAAAAAAAAAAGAGGAGAAAGAAAAAGAAAAGAAAAGAAAAGAAAGAAAACCTTTTTCTATTCCTACATGGGGTTCCTTAAGAAAAAAAGAAACTTACTTGAAGCCATTGATGGAGAAGAAGAAGAAAAAGCTTGAAGATCCTTGAAGAAGAAGCATAATTCTTGATCTTGGAGCACTCTTGAAGACTTTTGCAAAAAGAAGGCAATAGGAGCAAGAGTCCAACCTCCCCTTGCTTTTATAGAAGAGAGCAAACCAAAAGAGGAAAGGAGGAGAAAAGAAAGGAGGTAAGTGCTACAAATTAGCATACTTCCTAAAAGAAAAGAATCATGGGATATTTTTTCCCAATGAGGAGTTCTTTTGAGAAATTCTCTCCAAAAACAGAGGGATTATGAGAAACTTTCTCCCAAAGAAAGATACTTTGAGAAAATCTCTCCCAAAATCAAGGAAACTTGAGAGATTCTCTCCAAGCAAGAATATTTTTTGATATTCTCTACCAAAAGGAGATATTTTTAGATATTCTTTACAAAAATGACACCACATGAGATCTAAGCCATCTTTAAAGCTTAAGGTCACATGGGCTAACCCACATGAGCCAGGTTTGACCGCCTAGGCACTAAAAGTGGCTTTTAGTCAAAATCCCTCTTACCAAGAGCATACAAAAATGGTTCCTTGCCTCTTTTGAGTTGATTGGACCATATAAAAAAAATCCAAGCCTCATGAGTTTCCAAAAATCCAAACCATCCCACCTCATGAACCAAATTAAGCCAAAAACCTTGAAATTGACATTCCACAAAAACCAAAAACCAAACCATAGTCCCCTAACATGCCACATACAACTTGTTGGGTCACAAGGCCAAAACAAAAACCAAATCCCAGTCCCCTAACTTGCCACATACAGCTTGTTGGGTCACAAGGCCAAAACCAAAACCAAAATTCGACCCCCTAACCTGTCGCATACAGCTTGTTAGGTCACAAGGTCAACTACCAAAAACCTTCTTGACCGCCTGATGCCCCACACAAAGCCATTAGGTTCACAAGGTCAAAAAGAAAATCCAAAACCCAAAAACCCAATCCAAATGTCATTTTCAAAATTTTTCCTTGAGATGGTACGTGATGTCTCTCACTGCCATAAAATCCCCTTGGAAACTCAAAAGGCTACTCTATCAAGAAAAATGCTCACAGACTCTTGGTCAAGTCAGAAGTTCTCCTTCAAAATTTTCTTCGAGGCACATCGACTGCAGAAGCTATCCAATTTGACGCTGTACCTCGAGGGGGCATTTGTTGACACCAAAAAATGTCACTTTGCCTCCTCAACATCAAAAGCTACATGAAGCCGCATCCTACTACAAACAGGTAAAGCTGCTTCAAGCATCAGATCTTGTCAAGATCAAGCAAAAACTGCAAGATTCTTCAAAATAGCCACAAAAGAGGTACACATGAAGTTTCGGGCCATTTTGACACCATTTGGCCTAACTTCAATCCTCCAACAGCTGAGCGGGAGCTCCCGGCGGCGACAGTGTCAAATACATCAAATCTTCGATCAAAGCCTATGGATGGTCTCAAAATACCTCCAAAAGGTTCCACGTCGAATTTCAAGTCAAACCGACACCGTTTGACCCTCCATCAACTCTCGAACGGAGAAATCAAGCCTCCCGGCAGCGAGAACCTCCGATGCCGCCACTCATCAAACAAAACACATGAGTAGCTTCTACATGCTTCCAAAAGGTTGCACGTCAAATTCTAGGTCATTCCGACAACGTTTGACCCGATTTTGACACTCCAAAGCAAAATCAAGCCTATCGGCGGCGAAGCTCCCCGGGACCATGGCATCGAAATCGGATCTAGTGGATCGTCTCAAAATAACTCCAATAGGCTTCCTGTCAAATTTTAGGTCAATCGGACATCGGATGACCGTACATCAAAGCTCGACATCTTCCGCACGGTGAAATCAAGTCAACCATCGACGTGACCCTGAACGGCTTCAAAACTCAAATAAAAGGCCATGGTTGGTCCTATCTACTGCCCAAGAAGCTTCACCTCCTCAGGTCATTCCGACATCGTTTGACCTAGTTTCAACTCTTGGCGGAAAATCTGCTACGGAGTCTTCGGCTTTTCCAAAAATTGGAAACTTTGAGATCTGATTTGCACAGCCTTTCGACAAGTTTTCTTCAGAGAAACTAAGCCAATATATGAGGAGAAATGTCAAGAAAAATACAGGAAAAAACAGAAGCAAAAAAGCCCGAGAAACGGCTACCAGAAGGCGACCGGAAAATGGACCAAAGTCCAAGGTCGCCAGCCCCATGGTCTCCGGCGACCATGGGTGCATGGTCGCGGGCGACCCTGGAAATCCGGGTCCCCGAATTTCGGCCAAAAGCGCCGTTTTTTCGTTCTTTTTTGCGTTTCGCGATGATTGGTCCCTGTGATTTTCTTAAAATCTTATGTTTTAGGCATGATATCCGTCGATCTTCGTCAACATCACAGATTTGCCATCGAAATCATTTGATCATAATCGGACACTCTGAAACCGCAACCCGGCGGACCAAGAAAACACACTTTCTGCCCGACCGATCGTGAAATCGACTGGACAGATGTTGCCGACCCATTGGTGTCAACCAATGTCTGAATTTGCATCGTCATCTGACATCAAATAACATGTGGATCCATCGATGATCATCGCAAGAAGAATTCGAAAAGACGCGGCGTGGCCCGCGACTCTTCAAGCGACTCGGTGACCAATTAATGCTGTTAATTGACCTTTTTAAGACAACTTATTAGGGTCATTAACTCATTATTTTGAACGGCGCAATCAGAAGCAAGCAAATGGGAGTTACAAGTCCAATTAATCATGGCAATTAACCACGTAACTCCTACCATTATGGAGATTAATCATGGTACTTAATCATGAAATTCCCATCATCATGGGACACTCTGAAACCGCAACCCGGCCGACCAAGAAAGCACACTTTCTGCCCGACCGATCGAGAAATCGACTAGACAGATGTTGCCGGCCCAATGGTGTCAGCCAATGTCTGAATTTGCATCATCATCTGACATCAAATAACATGCGGATCCATCGATGATCATCGCAAAAAGAATTCCAAAAGACGCGGTGCGGCCCGCGACTCTTTAAGCGACTCGGCGACCAATTAATGCTATTAATTGACCTTTTTTATGGCAACTTATTAGGGTCATTAACTCATTATTTTGGACGGCCCAATCAGAAGCAAGCAAATGGGGGTTACAAGTCCAATTAATCATGGCAATTAGCCATGTAACTCCCATCATTATGGAGATTAATCATGGTAATTAATCATGAAATTCTCATCATCATGGAGATTAAATGCCCATTATTCTCCATCGGGCAATCAAAATCCAAGAAATAGGAGTTACAAAATTATGAAATTAAATCTTGTAACTCCTCCCATCATGGAGCAATAATACCATTAATGCTCATAAAACCCTCCTAATAGCCACCAAAAGCCTATAAATAGGCGGTCATTCCAAAGGGAAGGGATCCTGAAAAATCTCCTGAAAATTTTCCTGAAAAACTCTTTGCACAAAGAAGCTTTCCTGCCTTGAAGAAACCCTGCTGCAAGAACTACAAGGTGATCAAACTCCCTTGGGGGGCCACCCCCCCAAGGTTTCCCCCCTCTTCTTCTATCCAACATGGCCTCGATGCGGCTTTTCAGCATGTCTACTTGTTTTTTTATTGGATATAGGACCTTCCCTTGGTTTTCGTCCTCTAAAAATCCGAGGTCCAAGCCAAGCCAAGTGAACTAAAGTGTCACGTGTTCTCATCTGAAGGACGATGGCGGAGTCCATACATGACTAGCGACCGTCGATCTGAACGAGTCCCCACAATCGCTTGAGAAGTCAGATCCCTCTTTCTTCCCTTTCTATTGTGTTTTGTATTTTTAAAAAGAGACAAAAATCACAAATCTTGTCTTTCATCATTGATAAGGTTTGTAAATCGCCTTCTGCGGCACAAAATTGCATTTCACGGTAAGCTAAACAAAATTGCCCTTCAAGGCATTTAAAATCTTGTCTCTTTCTTTGAATATATATGCGATGGAAAGATAGAAAAAAAGTTTGATTTCCTTTCTACTTGTGAAGGTGAATCTCCGGATCACCATTTCAAATTCCAAGTAGAATAGAAAATCTGGCATACCCGTACAAAATTGTTTATGCTTGCTTCTTTTTTTCTCTTTGCCCCACCGCACCCCGGAGGACCTGGGACGGATGAAAGCAAGAAAGAAAAAGATGGGTCCATCATTGACGTGCCGCCCTTTGGAAGCATGTAGAAGCTACCCACGTGCTTTGTTTGATAAGCGGCGGCATCGGTGGTTCTCGCCGCCGAGAGGCTTGATTTCGTCATTCGAGAGTTGATGGAGGGTCAAACGGTGTCGGTTTGACTTGAAATTTGACAAGGAGCCTTTTGGAGGTATTTTGAGACCATTCATAGGCTCTGATCGAAGATTTGTTATCTTCGACACTGTCGCCGCCGGGAGCTCTTGGTCAGCCGTTGAAGGATTGAATTAGGCCAAATGATGTCGAAATGGCTTGGAACTTCATGTGTACCCTTGTTTTGGCTATTTTGAAGGATCTTACAGTGTTTGTTTGATTCTGACAAGATCTGAAGCTTGAAGCGGCTTTGCCTGTTTGTTGTATGATGCGGCTCCATGTAGCTTTTGATTTTGAAGAGGCAAAGTGACATTTTTGGTGTCCACAAATGCCCCCTCGAGATACAGCGACGAATTGCGTAGCTTTTACAGTCGATGTGCCTCGAAGAAAACTTTGAAGGAGAGCTTCTGACATTACCAAGAGTCTCTGAGCATTTTTCTTTTGATAGAGTAGCCTTTTGAGTTTCCAAGGGGATTTTATGGCAGTCAGAGATCACGTACTAGCTCAAGGAAAAATTTTGAAAATGACATTTGGTTTTGGTTTCTGGGTTTTGGAATTTTCTTTTTGACCTTGTGAACCTAAAGGCTTTATGTGACGCATCAGGCGGTCAAGAAGGTTCTTGGATTTTGACCTTGTTACCTAGCAAGCTGTATGTGGCAGGTTAGGGGGTTGGGCTTTGGACTTTTGTTTTGGTCTTGTGACCTAACAAGCTGTATGTGGCAAGTTAGGGGACCGGGATTTGGTTTTTGGTTTTGGTCTTGTGACCCAACAAGCTGTATGTGGCAAGTTAGGGGACCATGGTTTTGGTTTTTGGTCACTCTTTGGGACAATTTTGGGTCCATTGGAGTGGTTTGGGTTTTTGCGGAATGTCAATTTCAAGGTTTTTGCTTAATTTGGTTCATGAGGTGGGATGGTTTGATTTTTGGAAACTCATGAGGCTTGGATTTATTTATTTATTTATTTTTTGTATGGCCCAATCAACTCGAAGGAGGCATGGAACCTTTTTGTTTGCTCTTGGTAAGAGCAATTTTGACTAAAAGCCACTTTTAGTGCCTAAGTGGTCAAACCTGGCTCATATGGGCTAGCCAATGGGATTTTAAGCTTTAAAGATGGCTTGATCTCATGTGGTGTCATTTTTGTAAAGAGTATCTAAAAATATCTCTTTTGGGTAGAGAATATCTAAAAATATTCTTACTTGGAGAGAATCTCTCAAGTTTCCTTGATTTTGGGAGAGATTTTCTCAAAGTATCTTTCTTTGGGATGTCAATTTCAAGGTTTTGGCTTAATTTGGTTCATGAGGTGGGATGGTTTGGATTTTTGGAAACTCATGAGGCTTGGATTTATTTATTTATTTATTTTGTATGGTCCAATCAACTCAAAGGAGGCATGGAACCATTTTTTTATGCTCTTGGTAAGAGGAGTTTTGACTAAAAGCCACTTTTATAGGTGGTCAAACCTGGCTCATGTGGGCTAGTCCATGGGACCTTAAGCGTTAAAGATGGCTTAGATCTCATGTGGTGTCATTTTTGTGAAGAATATCTAAAGATATCTCTTTTGGGTAGAGAATATCTAAAAATATCCTTACTTGGAGAGGATCTCTCAAGTTTCCTTGATTTTGGGAGAGATTTTTTCAAAGCATCTTTCTTTGGGAGAAAGTTTCTCACATTCCCCCTCTTTTTGGAGAGAATCTCTCAAAAGATCTCTACCTTGGGAAAGAATATCCCAAGATCCCTTTCTTTTAGAAAGGTTGCTAATTTGTAGCATTTACCTTCTTATGTCTTTCCTTATTTCCTCTTTTGGTTTGCTCTCTTCTATAAAACAAGGGGAGGTTGGATCTTTTGCTCCTATTGCCTTCTTTTTGCAAAAGTCTTCAAGAGTGCCTCGAGATCAAGAACCCTTTTTCTTCAAGGATTTTCAAGTTCTTCTTCTTCTTCCATGGCTTCAAGTAAGTTTTTTTCTTCCTTAAGAAACTCCATGTAGAAGTAGGAGAAAAAGAAAATTTCTTTCTTTTCTTTTCTTTTACTTTTCCTTTTCTTCTTTTTTTCTTCCTTCTTCACGTGTTCTCTTTTTTTTTTTCACACGTTTTCTTCTTCTTCTTCTTCTTTTTTCTTTCTTTCTTTTTTTTTCTGTCCCTTTTGTTTTGTTTTCCCCTTTTTTTTCCACTGTTTTCTATTTTCACCGTTTTTTTTCTCTGTTTTTTTCTTTCTTTCCTTTTTCTTCTTTTTTTTTTCTTGGTTGTACAGACAGGTCTGTACAAACTTGGCCATACTGCCACGTGGAAGCGGGCCACGGCCTGTGGGAAAATTTTTTTTTTTTCGGAAAAAGGTTCTCTTCTTTTCTTTTTTTTTTTCTTTCCCCCTTTTTTTATGGATTTCAAGATGCTCATGCATGACAACTTTCATTCTACGCATTTTTTTTTAAACGGAATTCGAAGTATGATAATGCACACCTGGAAATTTTTTGTAAGTCTTGGGATTTGGAGCTCGCAGCAATGTTGAGCCATTTCTTAGTCTTGCGGGGATTTTGAGGAGCTTTGCAAGTTTTGGAGTTTGGAGCTCGCAGCAATGTTAAGCCATTTTCCAATTTTGCGGAGGTTTGAGAAGATTAGCTTGATTTCGCAGCAATATTTGAGTTCAAGCCTTCTTTGAGAATTCTTCATTGATTATGAGCTCGCAGCAATGTTGAGCTCATCTTCAAGCTCCCTATTTCTTTCAGGGTATTTTCCTTTTCTTCGGAATTGCCCCGAAACCATGCCAAAATTTCGCTAGAATTTTTCTAGAAAAACTCCGTCATTTTGATGATTGATTTTCTCTTTTCCATCCTTTACAAGTAGTTCCTCCAGAACAAACAAGGGTAAGGAGCCTGTCACCAATGCGCCTCGCCGTTCTACTAAATCTTCTAATGTGGCCATACAACAGACCTGGGAGAAGGTCCAGTATGTTGAGAAAAACTTTGAAGAGTGTGATTCTCTTAACCGAGATTAGGCGAGACAGCAGTTGATCTGTCTCAAGGATGAGGAATTTTACAAGATTATGGTAAGCAGTCGTCCTTAGGTCACGGACGATCAGAGCATTGTGCCCAAGCCTACCTTCTTCTTTGGTGATGCAGTCCCTAATGATTCAACCTGTCAAAGGAGAGTTTTCAGTTCTCTTACACAGCTGATGGTGATGAGAGAACTATTTCTACACCGTCGACCTTCGATCAGACTATCTCAATCACGAGCCTTTCTCCCACATGCTCAAAGAGGGAAGATCCTCCAACCTGGGTGAAGAGGACTGATGTGATCAAGACCAGGGTTTTTGTTGGTGGCCCTTCTGGTTATGCAGAGAAGTCGCCTGCCCATATGGACATTTTGATGCCGGCCAGCGGCTACCAAGGTTTAGATCACCCTTCGGTTGATTTGAGACTGGTGGGCCTTGGTATTCTCAAGGACGATGGCAACAATTGGGTGAAGCCTTTTCGACTTCGTGGCCGTTTCAGCGCTGACTCAAACTGGGAGTCGTGGACTAATCATATCCTGCAGGTTGGCGGTGCCATTCTAAAGGAGGCCGAGATCTTTGATGCGGTTCGCGCTTTTCGGCAAATTGTGGTTTTCTCCGATGAAGCCTTCATGGCCATCTTGGAGTCGTTCCTTCCACAAACCAACACCTTCATTGTTACGAATGGTGAGATTGGTTTTTCTTTGAAGGAACTGAGTGTCATCACCGGGCTGCCTATCCCCGGCAAACTCTATAGGAGTTTATGCCTATCGACAGTGTTCTTGAGGAGCAGTCTAAGGAGTTCAGGCCTTTGTACTTTCAGCTCATCGCCTTCTACGATTTTTTGAAGGAGAAGGAGGGCTTCAAAGTTGGGTGCTGTAGTTGGAAGAGTGGTAGCATTTTGTCTTCCAACTTTTTTGACAGCGGGGAGTCTTCTGAGAGTATGGCCCAGGAAGGCAGAGCTAAGAACTCGGGTTTGAAGAAGATCTCTGCCATGCGAGGAAACTTGAAGGAATTCTTCGCAAACACAGATGCCATTTATTCTGACATTGCGCTACGAAGAGATCTCGTTGTTTACCTCACTTATTGGCTGGGTGAGGTTGTTTTTGTTGGAGGAGGTGCAACGCACATCAGGCCGCACTGCATTTTTTCGACTTGTTAGATGGCGTTTGGAGAGCGGCTTGCTTTGGTATCTGCTCTTTACTCCTATCTGTGTACCAAACTGCAGGCTGCTGCTTTTCTAGTTCGGCTTGGGCTCCCTATGAACAGGGTATTTTCAGCCCATATTTTCTATTCGTGGTATGTATACCACTATCCTGGTTTCCACCAATTGGGTGCTGCACAAGACGATGACCCGTTTATGATTCGGTTGGCCAGAGGGAAGCCTGTTTCCAATTCTCTTTTATCCGCCCGTTTGAGGATCCGACAATTCAGGGACATCGAGATGAGGCAGTCTTCAATGAAGCTTTCTCCAAGCTTGCGGAAGAAGGCTTTTGATTTTGGTGTCTCCCGAGATCCCACCAGGGCTGGGTCGGGGAGACACTATTCTTTGACAAATGCAGAGAGGAGTTGACTTTTTAATGTACGTGTTGGTACGATGGTGTACCGTAGACATCTTTTCGTCGATATTCAACCGTATGTCCCCTCGCGCTTTGCACTACAGTTGGACTTTTCCCAAGGTGTTGTTGGAGCGCCTTCAAGTAAAGTGAAGCGCTTTGGAGGTTTGCAGCATGGGAGGAATGCATGGGCCTTTTATAGTGCTGAAGACACTACTGCCATGATTTCCTATCCTGAGTCACCCACCTTCCGGACTGCTGGCTTCACGAAGTGGTTCGTGGAGAGCTTTTCAGTGCACCGGGGGCTTTCCAAGAAGGAAGTTTGATGTAAAGCAGTCTTCTGGGAAAGGTCTCGGGAAATCAGATGGCGTCCGCCGAGAGGGAAGTTCTGGCTTTACTTTCTGGAGAAAATCACAAAATAGGCTTTCTCGATGATCGAGACGTCATCAGATCAGGAGCTGTACAAGAGATACCTAGTGAGGTCTTGGAACAGCTCGCAGAGGAGGAGGCTGAGGTCGACGCTTGGATGCAAGCGGAACGAGCGAAAGCTTCCATGGAGTCTACTGGCAAGAGTAGATCATCCAGTGAGGAGTCAATTGAGAGGCCTGACTCTGAAGGCGGGGCGGGTTCTTTAGACAAACCAACCCACATAAGCAAGAGGAGGAGAGGGCAGCGTTGTAATAAGAGACATCATGAAGACTCTCCTGATCTGGAAATCCCTCTCACCATTGCTGAGGAGGCATCAGGGGATGACGATGAGCTCCAAAGAAGAGGAGCCGAGAAGAAAAAATTAGTAGTGATGGTATGATCCTCCTTCTCTCTTTTTTCGCTTCTTTCTTTTTATAAGGATTTTTTTTATCTACTGCTTTCTTTATTTTGGCGGAAGATGATGATTTGGTGATGCCTGAGGTTCCGGCCAATGAGGCGGTGACGGATCCGGTTGTGGCATTTGAGGAAGAACCAAGGGACTCTGGAGTAGATCCAGAATCTTCACCTGGTATGATTTCTTTGCCCTTTTTTTGCCTTTTTGTCTTTCTTTGCTGCCACTCGCTGACGCATTTTTGGTTTCCTTGCCAGCTGACTTGCAAGAGGATTCTGACGACTTTGAACCATCCATGGACTCAACTTTTGACAATGCTTCGGATGAGTTCATGGAGGCAGAAAGCATTCCGCCGGTCGTCAAAGAAGGTATATAGTAATAGTCTTTTTATTGATTTTTGACAAGATCATATTCATACCTTTTTCATCTTTCATAGGCAGATTGTGAAGCGACTGGAGAAGTTCCTCTATTCTTCTCAGGGCCAGAGCACGGGGTGCCCGCGGCTGATCCAGGAATAGGGGCTTCTTTTACCAGTTTTGATGAGGCAGAAGCGAGTCCGCATGCTGATATTCCTTCTCCGGCGTCTTCGATTGGAAAGAGCTTCTTGATTACTCTTCCGACGGTGCATGACATGGGCAGTCGACCAACGGAGCATGGCGAATCTTCATCTGGGCAATCCCTTCAGTTTACGAAGAAAGTGTTGAAGAGAGTCTTGAGCTCATGGGTCGAGACACTCTCTTCCGGCCATTTAGAAGCTGGCTTCGGCATGATTAAGCATGTGCAGGACATTCTTGCTAATAGTGAAGAGGTCGGTCTGGATATTACAAATGCCTAGGCTTTTGTTGATGAAGTCGTCGCTCTAGGCAACAAGTGGACTAAGACCAAGAGCTTTCCAAATGGTGACTTCTTCAACGAGATGTTTTTGAAGCCTTTTAGCGAGGTCAAATCTGAGCTGGATGAGATCTCGCGGACTCGAAAACTTTTCGTTCGGGAGAGGAACGTCACCGAGTTGGCTATCGTCGAGCTAAAACAAGACCCAAACCGTCTTGATAGGGAGGTCGTTGAGGCGAGGCAGCGCCTTGAGCTATTAGAAGAACAAGCCGCTGCTAAATGGGCTGCCATTGCAAAAGCTCGCTATAGAGAGAGGGCTCTCATTCGTCAGGTTGAGGAGGCCGAAAGCATTCTCCAGAGGAAGACTCAGGAATATGAACAATGGCAAATTCTCTGGGAAGAGCTTCCTCGTGCTGAAGATAGATCGCGACAGCCTGCCGCATTTTATGGGAAAATTCTGAAGAAACGTGGCCTGGAAGCTTTGGAGGCTAAAGCCAAGTGTCTGCTTGAGGAGTTATGTCTTTGGCTGAAGACCATGTCGGACTAATCTCCTGATTTGTAACAAACTTTTTCTTTTCTTTTTTTTTTTTTTTGGTACCTCAATGTATAAACATTTATGGTACTCTATATACCTTTACCTAAATTATTTTTTGATGAAAATAAGCAAAAGTCGCATGAGAATGTTTGTCTGAGAATTTGATCAAGAGGTTGTTATTTTGCGAAAATCTTTTGTCAAAGGGTTGTTTTGGGCATGAAGGCCAGATTTTGTGGCGAAAAGCCTGATTTTTGAGATGGCAAAAAGCCGAATTTTGGTGGCATTGGTTCCAGTTTTTTTGTTGCTTGGAAGCCAAGTTTGGTTTTGTGGCATGAGAGCCAAAATTTTGTTTTTGGCATGAAAGGCAGGTATTTTGTGGCATGTAAGCTGAGTTTGGTTTTGTGGTATGAGAGCCAAAAAACATTTATTTTTGGCATGAAAGCCAGGTTTTTTGTGGCATGAAAGCCGAATTTTGTGTCATGAAGGCTGGTTTTGTTTGTGGCAAGGAAGCCGACTTTTTGTGGCATGGAAGCCGAAATTTTGGCATGGAAGCCAGATTTTTTTTTTTCGAAAACCAAGTTTTGTTTTGTTGGCGTGGAAGCCAAATTTTTTATTTTTGAAATGAAAGCCAGGTTTTTGGCATGAAAGCCGAGTTTTGGCGTGAAAGCTTGGTTTTGGCGTGAAAGCCAAGTTTTTGATTTTTGGCGTGAAAGCCAGGTTTTTTATTTTTGCGTGAAAGCCAGGTTTTTGGTTTTCAAAATGCAAGTATCGACTAAGAGTCGCCTCCCTGCTGAATGTTATTGCAAGTATCGATGGAATGTTGCTTCCTTACTCATTCGGTTGCGAGAGTATCAATGGAATGTCGCCTCCTCACGAGTTTTGGTGTAAGTATCGATTGAAGGTTGCTTCCCTGCTTTTTTTCAAAAATTTTGTTTTGTGGGTATCGATGGAATGTCGCCTCCCTACTATTTTTTGATATTTGAGGTTTTTTCGAACCTTTGTTTTTTGTTTTGAAATTTGGGTTGTGGATATCAACCAAAATGTTGTGTCTCCACGATTTTTGAAATTTAGGTTGTGGATATCAACTAGAATGTTGCGTCTCCGCGATTTTTGAAATTTTGCAAGTATTGACGAGGTGTCGCTTCCTTACGATTTTGAGGTTTTGGAAGTATCGATCGTGGTTAGCATCCTTCCGATTTTTGGGTTTTGCGAGCATTGACCGAGCGTCGCTTCCCGCAGTTTTTTGAAAAACCATTTTTGTTTAAAGACACGAGGGTCGTAAATTTTGACTCAAAACCATTTTTGGTGGTAAAGGTCGAGGTGGACTAGGGTGGAAATCCCTTAAGTCCTGATTTTTGTTTCAAACCATGAATTTTGGGTTCAAGGATCGAAAGTTTTGGTCAAGCTAGGGAAGAGGCTCCTAAACTTGGATTTTGGGTTTTTTTGTTTTTTTTTTTTTTTTTTTGAACAATGAAGCTATGAAAGTGAACATCATTTTTTGAGTTTTTAGAAATTTCAACGTAAGGATGAAAACTCTAAAAGGGGTGAGTTTGACGAGCAAGTACCTAGGAATAGGCTTTGGCCATGCAGGCATTACTCTGACCTGATGTAGGAAGTCTTTAACGGTAGTACCGCTTTAAGAACTTGCCATTGATGGGCAACATACATCTGTCACCCTCCATGTTTAGAAGAGTATATGCGCCGTTTGTGAAGACTTTGTCGATGACGAAGGGTCCCTCCCATTTTGGTTCGAATTTATCTTTGGATTTGTGGTCAAGAACCATTGGCCTTTTTACCACAAGAACCAAGTTACCCTTTTTGTGGGCGCGTTGCTTGACCTTCTTGTCGAAAGATCCTGCCATGCGTGCTTGGTAAAGCTAAAGGCTTTGTAGGGCTTCGAGCCGTCTTTCATCGAGATTATCCAGTTCTTGGAGTCTCAATTTGACATTGCTTTTTTGCGTCATGTCATTTTGTAGAGATACAATCAATGAAGGAATTTGTACCTCTAAAGGGGCAACTGCTTCACATCCATAGACCAAGGAGAACGGTGCTCTATGGGTTGGTCCTTGAATGGTAGTCCGATAGCACTACACCAAAAACTGGAAATTGGAACGGATTTCCGTTCCTAATCCGCCCGTTCCTAATCTGTTAAACCGTTCCCAAAGCATTCCAATTTCCTATTTTTGGAACAGATTAACGGATTAGGAACGGAAAATGGGAAATTGGAACGGATTACCATTCCTAATCCGTCCGTTCCTAATCCGTTAAACCGTTCCCAAACCGTTCCAAATTCCTGTTTTTGGTGTAGTGTAGGCCCATAAAGCTTCAGGCAGTTTGTCTCTCCAGTGTCTTTTGTGACTAAAGACCATTTTCTTAAGGATTTTGCAGAGTGTCTTGTTGAAGGCTTCTGCTAGTCCATTCGCTGCCGGGTTATACATAGTCGAAGGACAACTTTGGATTTTGTATTTGTCGCAAAACCTGTAAAATCTATGATCCCGGAATTGTGGTCCGTTATCATGGACGAATCTTTTAGGTATGCCAAGGCGACAAATGATGTTGGTGCGCAAGAATTGAAGGACTGATGAGGTCTTCATTTCGCTGAACGCAAATGCTTCTAACCACTTGGAGAAATAATCCATAGTGGCAAAGATGAAGCGATGACCTTTGCTTCATGGGGGAGAGAGAGGACCTATGATGTCCATACCCCAAGCTTCGAAGGGCCACGAAATTGCTGTAGGGTGTAGCCATTCCAGAGGCATGTGGACATAGTCTCCGTGAACTTGGTATTGTTGGCAGCGCTTAGCAAATTTCATTGCGTCAGCTACCATGATAAGCCAATAATAACCTAACCTTTTTATCTGATCGTAGAGCTTAGGACCAGCCTGGTGGGCTCCACAAAGACCAGCATGAACTTCTTTTAGAGTTTTTTCCACCTCTTCTTGTGACAAGCAGAGTAGAAGTACTCTATTGAAGGATTTTCTATAAAGCATTTTGGAGGGAATATCCAAATGAAAGTTTGAGGCTCGTCTTTGAATGCTTACCCGCTCTTTTGGATCTTCTGGCAGGATTCCAAACATAATGTAATCAATGAACGGATCCCTCCAGTCGTCGCTCAGAGGTCTGAGGATGGAAATCCGACTTCCAAACACTTGGTGGCATTCAGCGATTGCTTGATGTGTGTTGAGAGGAGGTAGAATCCTACTTTGACACACAGTAATCTGCATGTTTTCCCCTTCTTGGATTGTCATAGATGCAGCGAGTCCAGCTAGGGCATCTGCACGGATGTTTTCACCTCTGCGGATGTGGGTGATGTGACAAACATCAAACTTTTGTCGAAGAGATTGTGTCTTGTAGTAAGGCAACAGATCAGGCCTCTTGATTTCATATTTCTGATTCATCTGGTTGACGATCAATTGGGAGTCCCCAAATGCTTCCAGCATGGTGATACCGGATTCGAGGGCGAGTTCTAATCCTACGATCAGGGCTTGGTACTCAACTGCATTGTTTGAACATGGTTCTAGTAGCGAGAATGCATGTGGAACTATGTACTTGTTGGGACTAACAAAGAGAATGCCAATTCCCGATATCAGCTTTCCTTTTTCATTTGTCTCGGTTGCACCATCGAAGTACATGTCCCAGAAGGCATTTGATGAGGTGGTCTTCACGCTGTAGACAGGCTCGTTTGGGAGATCATCCCTGAGTGGAGAGTCCTTAGGCAGTGGATGCTCTGCGAGAAAATCTGCCAGAGCTTGGCCTTTGGTTGCTTTCTGTCGTACATACCTAATATCAAATTGTGACAGAAGGATGGACCGTTTTGCCAGTCGAGCATTAAGGGAACCTGCTTTTGTGACAATGACTTTTAAGAGATTGATCCTCGAAATCAGGTATATTGTGTTGGACAGTAGGTAGTGATGTAGTTTTTGTATAGCGAACATCACTGCAAGACATTTTTTTTCGACTGGAGAGTAGTGATGCTCTGCACCAACCAACATGCGACTAAAGTAGTATAGAGCAGCTTCT
Organism: Persea americana; assembly: GCA_029852735.1. Lineage (NCBI taxonomy): Eukaryota > Viridiplantae > Streptophyta > Magnoliopsida > Laurales > Lauraceae > Persea > Persea americana. The sequence goes on from CM056813.1 coordinate 35,922,125, forward strand.
TTTCCTCCATCATTTTCTTGTGCAAGTAGAGCGCCCAAGGAATAGTCGAGAGCTCTTGTGTACAAGATGAATGGTTTTCTAGTTGTGGGGGCAGCCAATACTGGAGGTTTGGTCAGGTATGACTTGATGTCTTGAAATGCGGCTTCACACTCAGCATCCCAAACAATGTCTACACCTTTCTTCATTAGGCGAGAAAATGGACAGCATTTTCCTGATAGATTGGAAATGAACCGTCAGATGTACGCCAACCTCCCTTGAAGCCCTTTGAGTTCTCTTAAGGTTCTTGGAGATGGCATTTCTAGGATAGCCTTGACTTTGGTGGGGTCAAGTTCTATTCCAACTTTCCAAACTATGAATCCGAGAAACTTACCCGATGAAACACCGAAGAAGCATTTGAGGGAATTCATTCGCAGTTTGTGTTTGCGAAGCCGAAGGAAGACTTCTCGAAGATCTTTGAGATGGTCTTCTTTTCTTTTGCTTTTGATGGCGAGGTCGTCAACGTAAGATTCGACTGTCTTGTGCTGCATATCTTGGAATATTTTCATCATGGCCCTTTGATATGTTGCACCGGCAATCTTCAGACCAAATGGCATGACAGAGTAGCAATACACGCCAAATGGGATCCGAAATGATGTTTGCCTCTCATCTTCGGGATGCATCTTTATCTGATTGTAGCCAGAGAAGCCATCCATGAAAGTCATTCGCTCAAATCCGCAGGTATTGTCAATCATTACCTCCGACATGGGGAGCGGGAATTCATCTTTGGGACATGCATTATTCAGGTCTCTATAGTCAATATAGACTCTGATTTGCCCATTTTTCTTTGTCACGGGGACAATGTTGGCCAACCATTCAGGATGATGCTCCTCGCGGATGATGCCAACGTTCTTGTTCAATTTTGTCCATCACGTCAGGACGGAATCTTCTTTGGCCTTGTTTAACAGGCTTGTTATTTTCATGCAGGTTGAGTTTGTGGACTGCTATTTTGGGATCTAAGCTAGGCATTTCAGCATAAGACCATGCAAAACAATCAACGAACTCACGAAGAAAAGAGGCATACTCGGGTTACTCATCATCCCATATATTCTTCCTTATGAATACAGGACGTGGGTTATCTGGTGTTCCCAAGTCTATCTTTTGAACAGAATCTTCTGTTGGAAAGTTTGAACGTGGTTCTTCCACAGTATTTTCAGAGGCTTCCAACTCAACAAGACCTTCTGGATTTCCAAGGGCATTTTCAGACCAAGGTTTCGCTTCTGTCCATAAATCTTCTTGATCGATACTCTTCTCAAGACTTGCTATGAGATGATCCCAATCACCTGCTGAAACTAAGTTGAAGTAAGGCATTTCTTTTAGAGACAATGGTTCTTCTGGGTTAGAAAACCGTGTGTCTGTGTGATTACCAAAGGTTTGGAAGATTTGAAGGAGACAACGAAGGGAGACGGATTGTGTTGACACCAAAAAATGTCACTTTGCTTCATCAAAATCAAAAGCTATAAGGAGCCGCATCCTACTACAAACAGGTAAAGCTGCTTCAAGCATCAGATCTTGACAGAACCAAACAAAAACTACAAGATCTTTCAAAATAGCCAAAAGAAGGGTACACATGAAGTCCCAGGCCATTTCGACACCATCTAGCCTAACCTCAATCCTCCAACAGCTGAGTGGGAGCTCCCGACGGCGACAATGTCAAATACATCAAATCTTCGATCAGAGTCTATGGATGGTCTCAAAATACCTCCAAAAGGCTCCATTTCGAATTTCAAGTCAAACCGACAACGTTTGACCCGGTTTTGATGCTCCGAAGCAAAATCAAGCCTACCGGCGGCGAAGCTCCCCGGGACCATGGCACCCAAATCAGAGCTAATGGATCATCTCAAAATGACTCCAATAGGCTCCTCGTCAAATTTCAGGTTAATCGGACATCGAATGACCGTACATCAAAGCTCGACATCTTCCGCACGGTGAAATCAAGTCAAGCATCGATGGGACCCCAAACGGCTTCAAAACTCAAATAAAAGCCCATGGTTGGTCCTATCTAATGCCCAAGAAGCTTCACCTCAAATTTCAGGTCATTCCGACATCGTTTGACCCAGTTTCAACTCTTGCCGGAAAATCGGCTACAGAGTCTTCGGCTTTTCCAGAAAATAGGAAACTTTGTGCTCTGATTTGCACAGCCTTTCGACAGGTTTTCTTTAGAGGAATCAAGCCAATAAAGGAAGAGAAATGTCAAAGAAAAATACAGGAGAAAACAGAAGCAAAAAAGCCCGAGAAACGACCAAGAAACGGCGACCGGAAGGCGGTTGAAAAATGGACCAAAGTCCAAGGTCGCCGGCGACCTTGGCCCATGGTCGTCGGCGACCATGGGTGCATGGTCTCCGGCGACCCTGGAAATCCGGGTTGCCGGATTTCCGCCGAAACGTTCGTTTTTCCGATTCTTTTCGCATTTCACAATGATTGGCCCCTGTGATTTTCTTAAAATCTGATTTTTGAGGCATGATATCCGTCGATCTTCGTCAACATCACGGATCCGCTATCAAAATCATTTGATCATCATCGGACACTCCAAAACCGCCAACCAGCTGACCAAGAAAGCACACTTTCTGCCCGACCGATCAAGAAATCGACTGGACAAATGTTGCCGGACCATTAGTGGCAACCAATGTCTGAATTTTCATCGTCATCCGACATCAAGCAACGTACGGATCCATCATGGAGATTAAAAGCCCATTACTCTCCATCGGCCAATCAAAATCCAAGAAAAAGGAGTTACAAAATTATGAAATTAAATCTTTTAACTCCTCCCATCATGGAGCATTAATATCATTAATGCCCATAAGACCTTCCTAATGGCCACCAAAAGCCTATAAATAGGCGGTCATTCCAAAGGGAAGGGGTCTCGAAAATTGGGTCCAGAAAAATTGTTTGAAAACTATCCTGAAGAATTCTCTGCAAAAAAGAAGCTCTCTCACTTTGAAGAAACTCTGCTGCAAACACTACAAGGTGATCGAAGTCCCTTGGGGGGCCACCCCCCCAAGATCTCCTCTCTTCTTCTATCCAACATGGCCTAGATGCGGCTTTTCAGCCCGTCTACTTGGTTTTTTATTGGATATAAGACCTTCTCTTGGTCTTTATCCTCTAAAAATCTGAGGTCCAAGTCAAGCCAAGTGAATCAAAGCATCAAGTGTTCTCATTTGAAGGACGATGGCGGAGCCCATACATGAGTCGCGACCTTCGATCTGAACGAGTCCCCACAATCGCTTGAGAAGTCAGATTCCTTTTCTTACTTTTCTATTGTATTGTATTTTTTAAAAGAGACATAAAAATCACATTTCTTGTCTTTACATTTTAATGAGATTTGTAAACTGCCTTTTACGGCACAAAATCGCCTTCTACGGTACAAAACTGCCTTTCACGGCAAATTAAATAAAATCGCCTCTCACGGCATTTTAAAACCTTGTCTCTTTCTTTAAAATATATGTGCAATGGAAAGTTAGAAAAAAGTTGATTTCCTTTTCTCCTTGTGAAGGTGAATCTCCGGATCACCACTTCAAATTCCAAGTAGAATAGAAAATCCGGCATACCCGTACAAAAATGCTTTCTCCTTTTTTTCTCTTCGCCCCGCCGCACCCCAGCGGACCCGGGACGGAGGAAGGCGAGAAAGAAAAAGACGGGTCCATCAAGTTGGCATACCCGGTGGGACCATGTTCAAATGAGAACACGATGCTTAGAATCCTTGGCTCCCTTCTAGTTGGTGGCCTATGTTGGATCTTGTATCTAAAAAAAAGCATAAGATGGGATTCTTTGGAAACTTCTTTCTTTGAACTTGTTTCCATTCTTTCTTTTCTCAACAAAAAAAAAAGGGGTTTTCTCTCTTTTGGATTCAAATTGGATAAAACTTTGGTTATTTCCTTCTCGTTTGTTTGCGCTCGCAGAAATGTTTGAGCCAACGTTCGGATTGGGAAGGACCATTTCCCTCTCTTTGACGGATCCATCGGAGATCTTTAAAAAAAAAAAAAAGAGAAAAGTTCGAAAAAAACTTTTCAAATTCCTCTCTTTTGGATTCAAATTAGAGAAACTTTGGTTCTTTCCTTTTCGTTTGTTTGCGCTCGCAGACATGTTTGAGCCAACGTTCGGATTGGGAAGGACCATTTCCCTCTCTTTGATGGATCCATCGGAGATCTTTCAAAAAAAAAAAGAGAAAAGTTCAAAGAAAAAAAACTTTTCAAATTCCTCTCTTTTGGATTCAAATTAGAGAAACTTTGGTTCTTTCCTTTTCGTTTGTTTGCGCTCGCAGAAATGTTTGAGCCAACGTTCGGATTGGGAAGGACCATTTCCCTCTCTTTGATGGATCCATCGGAGATCTTTCAAAAAAAAAACAGAGAAAAGTTCAAAAAAAAAAACTTTTCAAATTTCTCTCTTTTGGATTCAAATTAGAGAAACTTTTGTCTTTTCCTTTTCGTGTAATGGCTCGCAGAAATGTTTGAGCCAACGTTCGGATTGGGAAGGACCATTTCCCTCTCTTTGATGGATCCATCGGAGATCTTTCAAAAAAAAAAAACAGAGAAAAGTTCAAAAAAAAAAAAAACTTTTCAAATTTCTCTCTTTTGGATTCAAATTAGAGAACTTTTGTCTTTTCCTTTTCGTGCAATGGCTCGCACAAATGTTTCAGCCAACGTTCGGATTGGGAGGGGCCATTTTCCTCTCTTTTGATGAGTCCATTGGAGGTCTTTCAAAAAAAAGAGAGAGCATTAAGGTTGCACCAATTGCGTTCTTTGACCAAAGTGGATCTAAGAAAAGCCTTGTCTAGGGTGTGGAGGCAGCTAGACTGTTCGAGGTAAGGGTCCTTCAAACGGGTTCATTAAGTAATCATACCCTTACCTGGGGGCTAATCTATCCACTAAGGTTTCATAAGACCGAATTGGAAGACCTATGTGCACTCTTAAAAACAAAAAAAAAAAAAAAAAAAACTTCTGTCACTATTGTGTTCAAATTGGAGGAATTTTGGTTCTTTCCTTTTCGGATTTAGGCTCGCAGAAATGTTTGAACCTGTATTCGGATTGGAATACCATTTGCCCTCTTTTATGAATTCAATCTTGACTTTTCAAAAAAAAAAAAAAAACTCTCGTCACTATTGGATTCAAATCTGAGAAATCCTGGTTCTTTCCTTTTTCGGATATAGGCTTGCAGAAATGTTTGAACCTGTATTCGGATTGGAATACCATTTGCTCTCTTTTGCAAATCCAATCTTGACATTTTAAAAAATCCCATCTCGTGTCCTTCAAGGATGCGATTTACAACATTTGTGCCTAGCGGTGTTAGTACGCCCTTTCGGGTCTACTGTATTCACGACCGACATATTTGTATCTCTAACCTTATATCATTTTACCTCGAGTGAGCTTCGCTTCTCGGTAATTTGAATTAAGGTTTACAATTGCTTCTAACGGTCCCTGGAACACTCATTTCGAGCAGACCATACATGCGTTTAGAACAATTGTACCATCTATGGCTTTTTGGCCTTCTTCATTACGCTCAGAACGGGCCATACCCCTGAGCGATTTGAAAAGACAAAACCATATTATAGCCCATTTATGATCACCATATTCTTGTGATTACTAATGGATGTGGTCTTGTTTCAAAAAAGTTTTTCAAAACTAACAATGGCAGCTTCGTTGACCATCACCTTCGATGAGAACAAGTACCAAGTCATGCTTCAAGAGAAGCAAAGCAAGGGCACTTTCAAGCGCCCCGTCAGCTGCCGAAGCATCACCTCCCTCGGCAACTCCCAAAACACCGGGTCGACCTCCACTCCCCGGACCATCGTCTTCGGGTCACTGAGACCATTCCCACTACCTGCAGAAGAGACGGTGCCTGCTAAGAAGCAGCAGACCGCCCCCCAACGTGTCGCTTCCCCGACACCAAAGGCGGTCACCAAGAAACCTGAGGCTCGTGGTAATCCCATGAGACCTCAACCTACAAAAAACCAGGTCTATCCCAAGACTTGGTCCCCGCGATCTTCACCAAAACAAAGAAGGTCCCGGACATCTGCAAAGCCAGAATACCTGGCTCCTCACAAGGAAAATAGGTTTTATCCTCTTGCTTACATCAAAGGAGAGAAACCTACCCTCCACCGAACAACAAAAACTACTCAGCACGAGCCGGCTTGCTCATACAAGCCCAAAATCAAATCGTGCATCACAAGGCCTCAACAAGAACTTGCCAGGGCCTGCTCTCCTGCAACTCGACCCTTCATCTCAACAGGGGACGAGCTTGCAAAATTTAAAGCTTCGCTGCGACAGGCTAAGGACCGCGTCCAAATCCTGTCCATGCCAGTCTTCAAGGAAGACAAGCTCGGTTGCTGCGCACGAGGGACCACGTCCTTCATTGCCAGAGCACAGCCCGAGCTAACCGAAGCTCAAATTGCTCGTCGCATACATCGCCGCGCGGCATATCGACAAAAGAGATTAGAGAAGCAAAGAACCCAGTATTCTGAGCTTCAAATCTCCCAAAAATGGGTCGAAAAAGAAAGCCCCGACCAAGTTGCTGCTGTCCACATGGTTGGCAAAACCGAAAGACGCCAGAAGTCAGCGACAAAAATATATGTCAAACGACCGGTGACTCGCAGCGTCTCCCGGATGAGAAGACATCAGGAAGACTCTCCCACTCCTTCAAGCCAAGGACATCGGAGTGATCATTCCTCGGGCTCTTCATCTAAAAGGATGAGCTCCAGCTCAGTCACTAAGACAGTATCCTCTTTCGGCTCACGAATGATGAATGTCTTGGTCACAAACTCTGAGCAACCTCCACCACATGACGACATGGCTCTACGCATTCAGCAGCTAGAGCAAGGACAGCAGAGAATAGAGGTTCTGATGGAAAACCTCCTTCTCACTCTCCAGCATCCACCAAACAATGACGAAGTTCCTCCACAAGATGAGGCAAACGGTGGACAAGATAAGTCACGCGCCCTTTCTAAAAAGGACGTGGACGATATCCTCGCCAAAGCAAAAGAAGAGGATACACTGAAGGAGCATGTGATCAAGCCACCATATCCTTTATGGATGGACTCGGTTCCGTTTCCCCAAAAGTTCAAACAACCTCTTCTCCAAACATATACGGGGAAAGGTTCAGCCAGACAGCATGTCATCCACTTCAAAATCCTGACGGGAACAATTGCGGATCAAGATGCACTCAAGATCCTGCTCTTTGCAAGTACCCTACAAGGTACCGCCTTTGATTGGTATTCCACCTTGCCAGAGGACTCCATTCAAAACTGGACCATGCTAGAAACACGTTTCCTGACCCACTTCAAAGGTGAGGATCATCCTGTTACTATGGCTCAGCTCTGCAGCCTTAAACAGGGAGAGAATGAGTCGACATACGACTTCATTCACAAGTGGAAAGCAATGGCATACAAATGCTCAGATGTACTGCCACAAGCGTCGCTAGTCGACAGTTGCCGAAACAACATGAGAGCAAGGATCCGCTCCATGATCATCGGCAACAAATCAAAAAACTTGGGAGAACTCCTAGAAGCGTCTATGGAGGCTGAAACGGTGATCAAAGACCTCAACAGTCAGAAATCATCAAAGAAAGAGCAGACCGCCATTCCGACCTCCAAGCCAAAGAAAAAGGAGGTTCTCAATGTGCAAACCAAGTCAGCTCCTCAGCCACCAAAGAAAGCTGAAAATAAAGCTGCAGGTAAGAGACCTGAACTCTCTGATGCCTTCAAAGAACAAGTAGAAAAGAAATACCCGTTCGATGAAGATGTTGAAGAAATATTTGGGGCTCTCTTGGCAAATGGCAAACTCACCTTGCCTGACCCCAAAAGACCGGGAGATGTTGGCAAAACCAACGATCCCCGATATTGTCCATACCACCAAATGGTCTCGCATCCTCTCAACCAATGTTTTGTTGTGAGAGAGAAGATTAACGAGATGTGGAAAAACGGAGTCATCACCTTTGACAAAAACTATGGGTCTGCCTCCGTTAACATGGTGTCATATGGACAAACATCCAAATCATCAAAGGAAAAAGTCACTACTTCCTTCAAGGTGATAAAAATGACCCAAACGTCCCAAGAACTGGTGCCTTACCCAACACCAGAAGGACAGCCCATATGGGTACATCCCGATCTCCTAGAAGATGAAAATTAGGAGATCGTCAAAACAAAGCCGACCGCCCAACAGCGAAGGCAAGCCAAGAGACAACTCCGCAAGCTCAAACAGCAGGAGAAGGCTCAAACAAAACAAGAGGTTCCTGAAAAAGCAGAAACCTCCTCTATCGCTTCACTGGGGGCAACAGAGGGGTCTCTCCTTAAAGTTCCAAGAGCGATAAGAAAATTCACTCTCAGTGATTTCATGCCACCACGGCTCAGAGATGAGACTACGCAGGGGGCATTGTACTCTTGTAACTCGGTAGTTGGATTCCCCATGAATGGATACGAGTCCAGTGACACTGCCAGTGATACCGATGAGCGGGAGGAATCCCTTGAAACCGGAGAATATCTCTCCGACGAAGAATGGATCCCGGAATCCCACCTTATGCCAGTAATCTGGTATAACCCCTTCCAGCCACAAGGATCCTGGTCTGATGATGATGAAGACCAAGAGGCTGCCCAAATTGCTGTTAACACAGCACAAACAAATGCTCTAGTGGATCCCAACCAGGTCGAACCACAAGGGGCAAATGAAGAAAAAGATTTGGCTCCTATGCCCGATCTTGAAGAATATGCGAGGATCTTGCAGCATCTAGCCATAGAGCAGGAGCAGGATCGCATCAACCAACTTCATCAAAATCCAGAACCGGAAGTCCCGGAAAATCTACAAGCATCTCTTCCATTGACTCCGGAAAATGAAGAAAGTTGCTGGATTGATGATCCGCTTACATCGGAGGATGAGTCTGATTCCCAACGGTCCATTATGGAGGCATCTTCTATCGAAGTTGCCTGTAATGTGATAGTTCAGGATGATAGTGCCTCTGAAGCTCCATCTGCTGAGGCCACGGACTCTCAAAATGTATCCAGTAGCATATCTTCTGGAGCTACATATTCTCGGGTGACTTCCACTGAGATAACACCTTCTCAGCCATCGTCTCCTGAAACGGTGACATCAGAACTCAAGCCTCTTCCGACTGATCACCATGAAGAAGCTCTAACTGATGAAGTCTTCAAAGAAAACCCAGTCAATTGGTCCCAGGTACCCAACCTCATAGGAGATGTCTGGACCGATGAAATACTGGACAAAGAAGAAAAGTTGTTGGAAGCTGTTCAGGACTTGTTCCCGGAAAATGCTCCATGCAACGCAATAACTGAAGACGGCAATGCCGCTGCAGAGGCGCTTTCAGTAAATGGGGAAGACCAGCCCCGTGAGCCCGAAGGGGGTCTTCCGAAAGAAGAACCACCTCTAGAAGCTTTTGAAGTTGGGAAAGGTACCCACTCTGGCCGGGATTACCATAAAAACTATAACCAACCTTCTTCTTCTTTTTATGTAAATCCTTCGGGAAAACAAGTTGTAAATGCCCCAAGCGGCGGTGATAATGAAAATGCAGGCCTAAAGGAGGCTTTCAAGTATGACTTGATTGAGCACTTCAAACACATACCCGCACGACTGCACATCCTAGACTTATTACGAATGTCACCACAAACTCGTGATAGTCTCATTTCAGAACTGCAAAGGCTGAATCTGGATGTCGACAAACATGCCCCGCAAGTCCTGCAAATTTAAATGGACTATAGGGTCACAAAATCAAAAACCTCCTCAAAGGGAGAAAAGAAAGAAGCTGGAGGACCTTGTACTGAATGCCTCTCGATCCAAAAAGCCGCAAGTGCTACCATCGCCTTCAATAAGGAAGACCTCCTGCAAGGCGAGACGAAGCACAACCAACCCTTGTACTTCACAGGGTACATCAAAGAGATGCCGATACACAGAGTCCAGATCGACCCGGGTTCTGCACTCAACCTCATCTGTACTTCGGCACTCGAAGAACTGGGTATCCCACCTAGTAAACTAAGCCACACATCTGTGTCCATCTTTGGATACGATGGGAGTGCTCAAAGACCCATTGGCAAAATCCGGTTCAGGTTGCAAATCGGCGATCTTATCTCTGAGGTCACCGTATATGCAATAAAAACCCCTTCATGCTACCACATCCTTCTTGGACGCCCTTGGATACACGAGAACGGTATCGTTCCTTCGACTCTACATCAGTGCATCAAGTTTGTTGGCAACGACGGCTTGATACATCGAGTGTTTGCAGACAAAAAGCCCTTCAAGGGCAAGGAAGTCCATTTTGCAGACTCTCAGATGTACAAGGATGAAAAAGAAGGAAAGGAGGAGAAAACAGCATCCTTTGCCGGCAATCTCAAAAAAGATAAAGGCAAGGCTCCTCAGCGATCATCGGAAGAAAACAAACCTTCTGGCAAACTCAAAGATAACAATCAGTCTCCCTTCGTCATCTCCTTCAAATCTTCCAAACCTTTGGTAATCACTACTAAAGCAAAGAAGACAAAGCAAAAGACAGGGGGCAAGCTTGCTGTCTCCTTCGTGTCTATCATACAAGACACGGATTCGGATTTAGAGACTGAAGACGATACATCGTCAAGCCAAGCTAATACTCAGTAAGTTCGACCTGCTCTCACTCCATTGGAGACCCCTGCTGACGTAGAAGATCCTGCGTCTGCTACCTTCGTCGTTCCGGAAACGTCGGCAGAAGAGAAACCAATCTTCTTCCATAGATCGAACGCTTCTTCATCAAACTGCCCGCTTGAGCCTTTCCAAAATAAAGGTATGCCTCAACTATGCTTGTATAGTCCAATGGCACAAGCTATCATGAAGAAAATGGGCTATGACACTCAAAATCCAATTGGTTTGGGAGGTGGCTGTGGTATTCTCACACCATTGGAACCCTCCCTGACCAAAAGTCAGCTGGAAGATTGGAAACTCCACCGTCGCATAGACAAGTCTTCATACGGATTGGGGTATGATCCTGACACTCCAATGAGAAAGCTGACACAAAGGCTGCAGAGTCGTTTTGCCGACCAAGCCTCAACATCTCATGTCGATGAAGACATCGATCTCCCTGGATATCTCTTTGAAGAGTTACCCGACAAGGACTCAGGAAGCTCATCAAATTGGTATGATTTCTCTGATGATGAAGAGGAATTGTCCGATGACACAGACGCACGGTTCTCTGATTCAGAAGAGCCATCGTCTCCAAAAGAAATGCCTTACTTCAACCCAGTTTCAGCTGGTGATTGGGATCATCTCATAGTAAGTCTTGAGAAGAATACCGATCAAGAAGATTTATGGACAGAAGCAGAGCCATGGTCTGAAAATGCCCTTGGAAATCCAGAAGGTCTTGTTGAGCTGGAAACCTCCGAAAATGTTGTGGAGGAACCACCTTCAAACCTTCCGACAGAAGATTCTGTTCAAAAGATAGACTTGGGAACACCAGATAACCCACGTCCTGTATTCATAAGCAAGAATATAAAGGATGAGGAGTTACCCGAGTATGTCTCTTTTCTTCGTGAGTTTGTTGATTGTTTTGCATGGTCTTACGCTGAAATGCCTGGATTAGATCCCAAAATAGCAGTCCACAAACTCAACCTGCAAGAAAATGTCAAGCCTGTCAAACAAGGCCAAAGAAGATTCCGTCCTGATGTGATGGACAAAATTGAACAAGAAGTTCAGAAACTCAAAAACGTTGGCTTCATTCGCGAGGAACAACATCCTGAATGGTTGGCCAACATCGTCCCTGTGACAAAGAAAAATGGGCAAATCAGAGTCTGTATTGACTATAGAGACCTGAATAATGCAAGCCCCATAGATGAATTCCCGCTCCCCATACCGGAGGTAATGATTAACAACACCTGCGGGTTTGAGCGAATGACTTTCATGGACGGCTTCTCTGGCTACAACCAGATAAAGATGCATCCCGAAGATGAAAGGCATACGTCCTTTCGGACCCCATTTGGCGTGTATTGCTACACTGTTATGCCATTTGGTCTGAAAAATGCCGGTGCAACATATCAAAGGGCTATGATGAAGATATTCCAAGATATGCTGCACAAGACGGTCGAATGTTATGTTGATCACCTCGCCGTCAAAAGCAAAAGGAAAGAAGACCATCTCCAAGATCTTCGAGAAGTCTTCCTCCGGCTTCGCAAACACAAACTGCGATTGAATCCCCTCAAATGCTTCTTCGGTGTCTCATCGGGTAAGTTCCTCGGATTCATAGTCCGGAAAGGTGGAATAGAACTTGACCCCATCAAAGTCAAGGCAATTCTAGAAATGCCATCTCCAAGAACCCTAAGGGAACTAAAAGGGCTTCAAGGAAGATTGGCATACATCCGACGGTTCATTTCCAATCTATCAGGAAAATGCCGTCCATTTTCTCGCCTGATGAAGAAAGGTGTAGACTTTGTTTGGGATGCTGAATGTGAAGCTGCATTTCAAGACATCAAGTCATACCTGACCAAGCCTCTGGTGTTGGCTGTTCCCACAACCGGAAAGCCATTCATCTTGTACACAAGAGCACTCGACTATTCTTTGGGCGCTCTACTTGCACAAGAAAATGATGGAGGAAAAGAAGCTGCTCTATACTACCTCAGTCGCATGTTGGTAGGTGCAGAGCATCGCTACTCTCCAGTCGAAAAAGAATACTTGGCAGTGATGTTCGCTATACAAAAGCCGCGTCACTATTTGCTGTCAAACACAATATACCTGATATCGAGGATCAATCTCTTAAAGGTCCTTGTCACAAAAGCAGGTTCTCTAAATGCCCGGCTGGTAAAATGGTCAATCCTTCTGTCGCAATTTGATATTAGGCATGTACCACAGAAAGCAGTCAAAGGTCAAGCTCTGGCAGACTTTCTCACAGAGCATCCACTGCCTAAGGATTCTCCGCTCAGGGATGATCTCTCAAACGAACCTGTCTACAACGTGGAGACTTCCTCACCAAATGCCTCCTGGAACATGTACTTCGATGGTGCAACCAGGACAAATGAAAAAGGAAAGCCGATATCGGGAATTGGCATTCTGTTTGTTAGCCCCGATAAATACATGATTCCACATACATTTTCACTACTGGAACCATGTTCAAATAATGCAGCTGAGTACCAAGCTCTGATTATAGGATTGGAACTCGCCCTCGAATCTGGCATCACCATGCTGGAAGCATTTGGGGATTCTCAACTGATCGTCAACCAGATGAATCAGGAATATGAAATCAGGAAGCCTGATCTGTTGCCTTACTACAACAAGGCGCAATCGCTTCGTCAAAACTTTGACATCTGTCACATCACCCACATCCGCAGAGGTGAAAACATCCGTGCAGATGCCCTGGCTGGACTTGCTGCATCCATGGCAACCGAAGAAGAGGAAAACATGCAAATTACAGTGTGTCAGAGAAGGATTCTCCCTCCTCTCAACACACACCAAGCAGTTGCTGAATGCCACCGAGTGGTCGGAGGTCGGATTTCCATCCTTAAACCTCCGATAGGCGACTGGAGGGATACGTTCATTGATTATATTATGTTCGGAATCCTACCTGAAGATCCAAAAGAGCGGGTAAGTATCCAAAGACGAGCCCCAAACTTTCATTTGGATATTCCCTCCAAAATGCTTTACAGAAAATCCTTCAATGGAGTACTTCTACGCTGCTTGTCACAACAAGAGGCGGAAGAAACTCTAAAAGAAGTTCATGCCGGTCTTTGTGGAGCCCATCAGGCTGGTCCCAAGCTCTACGATCAGATAAAAAGGTTAGGTTATTATTGGCCTACCATGGTGGCTGACGCAATACAATTTGCTAAACGTTGCCAACAATGCCAAGTTCATGAAGATTATGTACACATGCCTCCAGAATGGCTACATCCTACAGCGATCTCGTGGCCCTTCGAAGCCTGGGGTATGGACATCAAAGGTCCTATCTCTCCCCCGTCAAGCAAAGGTCATCGCTTCATCTTCGCCGCTACGGATTATTTCTCCAAGTGGTCAGAAGCATTTGCGTTCAGTGAAATGAAGACCTCGTCAGTCATTCAATTCTTACGAACCAACATCATTTGTCGCTTCGGCATACCTAAAAGATTCGTCCATGATAACGGACCACAATTCCGGGATCACAGATTCTACAGGTTCTGCGACAAATACAAAATTCAAAGTTGTCCTTCGACTCTGTATAACCCGGCAGCGAATGGACTAGCAGAAGCCTTCAACAAGACACTCTGCAAAATTCTCAAGAAAATGGTCTCTACTCGCAAAAGAGATTAGAGCGACAAAATGCCTGAAGCTTTATGGGCCTACCGGACTACCGTTCGAGGACCAACCCATAGCACACCATTCTCCTTGGTCTATGGATGTGAAGCAGTTGTCCCCCTAGAGGTACAAATTCATTCTTTAAGGGTATCTCTACAAAATGAAATGACGCAAGAAAGCAACGTCAAATTGAGACTCCAAGAACTGGATAACCTCGATGAAAGACGACTCGAAGCTCTACAAAGCGTTGAGCTTTACCAAGCACGCATGGCAGGATCTTTTGACAAAAGGGTTAGGCAACGCGCCCACAAAAAGGGTGACTTGGTTCTTGCGGTGAAAAGGCCAATGGTTTTTGCCCACAAATCAAAAGGCAAATTCGAACCAAAATGGGAGGGACCCTTCGTCATCGACAGAGTCTTCTCCAATGGCGCATATGCTCTTCTAAACATGGAAGGTGACAGATGTATGCTGCCCATCAATGGCAAGTTCTTGAAGCGTTACTACCCTTGAAGACTTCCTACATCGGGTCAGAGTGATGCCTGCATGGCCAAAGCCTATTCCTAGGTACTTGCTCGTCAAACCCACCCCTTTTAGAGTTTTCATCCCTATGTTGAAATTTCTAAAAAGCCAAAAACAATGCTTACTTTCAATGTTCCATTGTTCAAAAATAAAATCAAACCCAAAATCCAAGTTTAGGAGCCTCTTCCCTAACTTGACCAAAACTTTCAATCCTTGAACCCAAAATTCATGGTTTGAAACAAAAATCAGGACTTAGGAATTTCCACCCTAGTCCACCCTGACTTTTACCACCAAAGATGGTTTTGAGTCAAAATTTACGACCCTCGTGTCTTTAAACAAAAAATGATTTTTCAAAAAACCGTGGGGAAGCGACGTTTAGTCAATACTCACGCAAAACCCAAAAATCGGAAGGATGCGAACCCCATTCGATACTTCCAAAACCTCAAAATCGCAAGAAAGCGACACCTCGTCGATACTTGCAAAATCTCAAAAAAAATGGTGGAGACAGAACGTTTCAGTTGATATCCACAACCTAAATTTCAAAACAAAAAAACAAGGGTTAAAAAAAAAAAAACCTCAAATTTCAAAAATCGTGGGGAGGCGACATTCCATCGATACCCACAAAACCAAATTTTTGAGAAAAAAGCAAGGAGGCGACATTCAGTCGATACTTGCACCCAAATCCGCAAGGAAGCGACATTCCATCGATACTCGCAACCGAATGAGCAAGGAAGCGACATTCCATCGATACTTGCAATACCATTCAGCAGGGAGGCGACTCTTAGTCGATACTTGCATTTTTGAAAACCAAAAACGGGCTTTCACGCCAAAACCCGGCTTTCACGCCAAAACCCGGCTTTCACGCCAAAACCCGGCTTTTATGCCAAAAACCTGGCTTTCATGCCAAAAACCAAAATCTGGCTTCCATGCCAACAAAAATCGGCTCTCACGCCAAAAACTGGCTTCCATGCCACAAAACCAAAACTTGGCTTTCACGCCACAAAAATCGGCTTTCATGCCAAAAAACAGGCTTTCGTGCCAAACAAAATTTTGGCTTTCACGCCATCCAAAATTCGGCTTTCAAGCCATAAAAAAACCAGGCTTTTTGCCACAAAATCTGGCTTTCACACCTAAAAACAACCATTTGACAAAAGATTTTCACAAAATGACAACCTTTTGATCAAATTTTCAAACAAACCATTCCCATTCAATTTTTTCTTATATTTCATCGAAAGTGAATTTAAGTGAAATAAGGGGACACAAAAAAAAAAGTGCCAAAAATGTTTATACATGGAGATACAAAAAAAAAAAAGAGAAGAAAAAGTTTGTTACCAATCAGGAGGCTAGTCCGACATGGTTTTCAGCCATAGGCTTAACTCCTCAAGCAAACACTTGGCCTTAGCCTCCAAAGCTTCCAGGCCGCGTTTTTTCAGAATCTTCCCATAAAAAGCAGTAGGCCGTCGCGATCCATCCTCGGCACGAGGAAGCTCTTCCCAGAGAATCTGCCATTGTTCATATTCTTGAGTCTTCCTCCGGAGATTGCTTTCGACCTCCTCAACTTGGCGAATGAGAGTCCTCTCTCTATCGCGAGCTTTCAAAGTGGCAGTCCACTTGGCAGCGGCTTGTTCTTCCAATAGCTCAAGGCGCTGTCTAGCTTCGGTGACCTCCCTATCAAGGCGGTGCTGGTCCTATGTCAGCTCAATAATAGCTAACTCGGTGACGTTCCTCTCCCGAACGAGCTGCTTCCGAGCCCGCGAGATCTCATTCAGTTCAGATTTGACCTCGCTGGAAGGCTTCAAAAGCATCTCGTTGAAGAAATCATCATTCGGAAAGCTCTTGGTCTCAGTCCACTTGTTACCTAGAGCATTGACTTCATCAACAAAAGCCTTGGCATCTGTAATGTCCAGACCAACTTCTTCGCTATCGGTAAGAATGTCCTGCACATGCTTCACCATGCCAAAACCAGCCTCCAAATGGCCAGAAGAAAGAGTCTCGACCCATGAGCTCAAGACTCTCTTCAACACCATCCTCGCAAACTGATGGGATGGCTCAGATGAAGACTCGTCATACTCCGTTGGTCGACTACCCATGTCAGGCACCGTTGGAAGAGTAATCAAGAAGCTCTTTCCAATCGGAGCCGCTGGGGAAGGAATATTAGTAGGCGGACTCGCCTCTGCCTCATCAAAATTGGTGGAAGAAGCCCCTACTCCCGGATCGGTCACAGGTACCCCCTGCTCTGGTTCTGAAAAAGATAGAGGAACTTCTTCTGTCACCTCACAACCTGCCAATGGAAAAATGGAAAAGGTATGAATATGATCTTGTCAAAAAATATCAAGATTATCATTACAAAGTACCTTCTTCGACGACTGGTGGAATGCTTTCTGCCTCCATGAGCTCATCCGAAACATCATCAAAAGTTGTGTCCATGGATGGCTCAAAGTCGTCGGAATCCTCTGGCAAGTCAGCTGGCAAAAAATATATATATATATATATGTCAGCAAGTGGTGGTAAAGAAAAAAAAATCATACCAGGAGGAGATTCTGGATCTACTTCAGAATCTCTGGGTTCTTCCTCAGATGCCACGATGGGATCCGTCACCGCCTCATCGGTCGGAACCTCGGGCATCATCAAACCATCATCTTCTGCCAAAAGAAAGAAAGCAGTAGATCAAAACAAAAGCTCTCATGAAAGAAAAGAAACGAAAAGAGAAAAGGGAAAAGCATACCATCATCAATGGTCTCTTCCCCTCGGCTTCTCCTCTCTGGAGGCTCGTCATCATCCCCTGATGCCTCCTCAACAATGGTGGAAGGAATTTCCAGATCAGGAGAACTTCCGTGCCGCCTCTAACTTCGGCGGTGTCCCCGTCTCCTCTTGCCCCTACGGGACGAACTGCTGGAAGCACCCTCCCCACCATCAAAATCGGGCCTCTCGCCAGAGTCCTCACTGGATGGTCTGCTCTTGCCAGTAGACTCCATGGAAGCATTTGCTCGCTCGGCTTGTATCCAAGCAGCAACCTCAGCCTCCTCCTCGGCAAGCTGTTCCAAGACCTCACCAGGTATCTCTTGTGCAGCTCCCAGTCTGATGACGTCCTGTTCTTCGAGAAAACCTGTTCTGTGCCTTTCTCCAAAAAGAAAAGCCAAAACTACTTCTCGGCGGACGCCGTCTGACTTCCCAAGGCCCTTCCCGGAAGACTGCTTTACATCAAGCTCTTTCTTGGAAAGCCCCCGGTACGCTGAAAAGCTCTCCACAAACCATTTTGTGAAGCCAGTCGTCCGAAAAGTAGGCAACTCAGGATAAGAAATCAGGGCAATAGTGTCTTCCGCGCTATAAAAGGCTCATGCATTTCTCCCGTCCTGCAGACCTCCAAAACGCTTCACCTTGCTCGAACGCGCTCCAACAACGCCTTGAGAGAAGCCCAACTGCATGGCAAAACGCGACGGAACATACGGCTGGATGTCGACGAAAAGATGTCTGCGGTACACTATCGTGCCGACACGTATGTTAAAAAGCCAACTCCTCTCTGCATTTGACAAAGAATAGTGTCTCCCAGACCCCGCCCTGGTCGAATCACGGGAGACACCAAAATCAAAAGCCTTCTTCCTCAAACCTGGAGAAAGCGTCACTGAAGACTGCCCCATCTCGACGTCCCAGAATCGTCGGATCCTCAAGCGGGCAGATAAAAGAGATTCGGAAACAGGCTTCCCTCTAGCCAACCGAATCATAAACGGGTCATCGTCCTGAGCAGCACCCAATTGGTGGAAACTAGGACAGTGGTATACATACCACGAATAGAAAATGCGGGTTGAAAATACCCTGTTCATGGGAAGCCCAAGCCGAACCAGGAAAGCAGCAGCCTGCAGTTCGGTACACAAATAGGAGTAAAGAGCAGGCACCAAAGCAAGCCGCTCTCCGAAAGCCATCTGACAAGCCGGAAAAATGCAATGCGGCCTTATGTGCGTTCCATCTCCTCCAGCAAAAACAGCCTCACCCAGCCAATAAGTGAGGTAAACAGCGAGATCTCTCTGCAGCGCAATGTCAGAATGAATGGCGTCTGTGCTTGCGAAGAATACCCTCAAATCCTCTCGCATGACGGAGATCTTCTTCGAATCCGGGTTCTTAGCCCTTGCTTCCTGGGTCGTACTCTCAGAAGACTCCCCGTTGTCAAAAAAGTTGGAAAACAAAAAGCTACCACTCCTCCAACTGCTACACCGGACTTTCGAGCCCTCCTTCTCCTTCAAAAAATCGTAGAAGGCGACGAGCTGAAAGTACAAAAGCCTGAACTCCTCAGAATGCTCCTCAAGGACGCTTTCAATAGGCATAAACTCCTCATAGAGATTGCCGAGGATAGGCAACCCGGTGATGGCGCTCAGTTCCTTTAAAGAAAAACCAATCTCACCATTCATTACAACGAAGGTGTTGGTTTGTGGAAGGAACGACTTCAGCATGGCCATGAAGGTGTCAACAGAGAAAACCACGGTTTGCCGAAAAGCGCGAACCGCGTAAAAAATCTCGGCCTCCTTCCGAATAGCACCACCAACCTGCAGGATGTGATCAATCCATGACTCCCAGCTCGAGTCAGCACTGAAACGGCCACGAAGTAAAAAAGGCTTCACCCAATTGCTGCCATCGCCCTTGAAAATGCCAAGGCCCATCGGTCTCAAATCGACCGAAGAATGGTCTGAACCTTGGTAGCCACTGGCTGGCATCAAAATGTCCATACGGGCAGGCGACTTCTCTGCAAAACTAGAAGGGCCGCCAACAAAACCCCGGTCTTGATCACATTTGTCCTCTTCACTCAGCTTGGAGGATCTTCCCTCTTCGAGCATGTGGAGGAAAGGCTCATGATCGAGATTGTCCGATCAAAGGACGACCGGGTAGAAACAGTTCTCTTCTCACCATCAACTGTGAAGGAGAACTGAAAACATCTCCTTTGGTATGTTGAATCGTCGGGGACGGCATCACCAAAGAAGAAGGTAGGCTTGGGCACAATGCTCTGATCGTCCGTGACCCACGGACGGTTGCTTACCATAATTTTATAATACTCCTCATCCTTGAGGGCAATCAAACGTTGCCTCATCTCATCTCGGTTGAGCGAGTCACACTCTTCCAAGTTCCTTTCAACATACTGAACCTCCTCCCAGGCCTGCTGTACGGCCGCATTAGAGGATCTGGTAGAACGATGAGGCGCATCAGTGACCGGCTCCATACCCTTGTTCGTTCTGGAGGAACTACCTACAAAGGATGGAAAGAAAAAAAATCAATCATTAAAATGAAAGAATTTTGCTAAAAAATCTAGCGAAATTTTGGCATGATTCCGGGGCAATCCCGAAGAAAAGGGAAACACCCCGAAAGAAGTAGGAGCTTGAAGATGGGCTCAACATCGCTGCAAGCCCATAATCATGGAAAATTCTCGAAGAAGGCTCGAACTCAAACATTGCTGCGAGATCAAGCCAAAGCTTCTCAAATATCCGCAAGATTGGAAAAGGGCTCAACATTGCTGCGAGCTCCAGAATCCAAAACTTGCAAAGCTCCTTAGAAAATCCCCGCAAGACCAAGAAAGGGCTCAACATTGCTGTGAGCTCCAAATCCCAAGACTTGTGAAAAGATTTCCAGGTGTGCACTATCATACTTCCAAAATTCCATTTTCTAAAAAAAAAAAAAATGCATAGAAGGAAAGTTGTCATGCATGCGCATCTCAGAACCCAAAAAAAAAAAAAAAAAAAAAGAGAAAATCTCTTTTCAAAAAAAAAAAAAATAAAAAAATAAAAAAATTTGCCCACAGGCCACGTGGCCGTACGGCCATGACCGTACGGTCTTATCCGTACGGCCACAAAAAAAAAAAAGAAGAAAAAAAAAACACACGGTAAAAAAAAAAAAAGAAACCGTGAGAAAAAAAGAAAGAGATGCACGTGGAAAAAAAAAGAAGAAGAGAAAGAAAAAGAAAAGAAAAGAAAAGAAAAAATGAAAACCTTTTCCTATTCCTACATGGGGTTTCTTAAGAAAAATAAGAAACTTACTTGAAGCCATTGATGGAGAAGAAGAAGAAAAGGCTTGAAGATCCTTGAAGAAGAAGAATTCTTGATCTTGGAGCAATCTTGAAGGTTCTTGCAAAAAGAGAGCAATAGCAACAAGAGATCCAATCCCCTTGCTTTTATAGGAGAAAGCAAACCAAAAGAGGAAAGGAGGAGAAAAGAAAGGAAGTAAGTGCTACAAATTAGCAAACTTCCTAAAAGAAAGGAATTATGGGATATTCTTTCCCAATGAGGAGATATTTTTGAGAAATTCTCTCCAAAGAAAGAGGGATTATGAGAAACTTTCTCCCAAAGAAAGATACTTTGAGAAAATCTCCCCCAAAATCAAGGAAACTTGAGAGATTCTCTCCAAGTAAGAATATTCTTAGATATTCATAACAAAAATGACACCACATGAGATCTAAGCCATCTTTAAAGCTTAAGGTCCCATGGGTTAGCCCACATGAGCCAGGTTTGACCACCTAGGCACTAAAAGTGGCTTTTAGTCAAAATTTCTCTTACCAAGAGCATACAAAAATGGTTCCATGCCTCCTTTGAGTTGATTGGACCATACAAAAAAAAAATCCAAGCCTCATGAGTTTCCAAAAGTCCAAACCATCCCACCTCATGAACCAAATTAAGCCAAAACCTTGAAATTGACATTCCACAAAAACCCAAACCACTCCAACGGACCCAAAGTTGTCCCAAAGAGTGACAAAATTCCAAACCATGGTCTCCTAACTCGCCACATACCGCTTGTTAGGGTCACAAGGCCAAAACAAAAACCAAATCCCGATCCCCCTAACTTGCCACATACCGCTTGTTAGGTCACAAGACCAAAATCAAAGTTCAAAGCCCGACCCCCTAACCTGCCACATACAACTTATTAGGTCACAAGGTCAAAAACCAAAAACCTTCTTGACCGCCTGATGCGCAACACAAAACCTTTAGGTTCACAAGGTCAAAAAGAAAATCCAAAACCCAAAAACCCAACCCAAATGTCATTTTCAAAATTTTGCCTTGAGATGGTACGTGCTGTCTCTCACTGCCATAAAATTCCCTTGGAAACTCAAAAGGCTACACAAACAAGAAAAATGGTCAGAAACTCTTGGTCAAGTAAGAAGTTCTCCTTCAAAGTTTTCTTCGAGGCACATCGACTGCAAAGGCTATCCAATTCGTCGCTGTACCTCGAGGGGGCATTTGTTGACACCAAAAATGTCACTTTGCTTCATCAACATCAAAAGCTATATGGAGCCGCATCCTACTACAAACAGGCAAAGCTGCTTCAAGCATCAGATCTTGACAGAACCAAACAAAAACTACAAGATCTTTCAAAATAGCCAAAAGAAGGGTACACATGAAGTCCCGGGCCATTTCGACACCATCTGGCCTAACTTCAATCCTCCAACAGCTGAGCGGGAGCTCCTGACGGCGACAATGTCAAATACATCAAATCTTCGATCAGAGTCTATGGATGGTCTCAAAATACCTCCAAAAGGCTCCATGTCGAATTTCAAGTCAAACCGACAACGTTTGACCCGGTTTTGATGCTCCGAAGCAAAATCAAGCCTAGCGGCGGCGAAGCCCCCCGGGACCATAGCACCCAAATCAGAGCTAATGGATCATCTCAAAATGACTCCAATAGGCTCCCCGTCAAATTTCAGGTCAATCGGACATCGGATGACCGTACGTCAAAGATCGACATCTTCCGCACGGTGAAATCAAGTCAAGCATCGACGGGACCCCAAACGGCTTCAAACCTCAAATAAAAGCCCATGGTTGGTCCTATCTAATGCCCAAGAAGCTTCACCTCAAATTTCAGGTCATTCCGACATCGTTTGACCCAGTTTTAACTCTTGGCGGAAAATCGGCTACAAAGTCTTCGGCTTTTCCAAAAAATAGGAAACTTTGTGCTCTGATTTGCACAGCCTTTCGACGGGTTTTCTTTAGAGGAATCAAGCCAATAAATGAAGAGAAATGTCAAAGAAAAATACAGGAGAAAACAGAAGCGAAAAAGCCCGAGAAACGACCAAGAAACGGCGACCGAAAGGCGGCCGAAAAATGGACCAAAGTCCAAGGTCGCCGGCGACCATGGGTGCATGGTCGCCGGCGACCCTGGAAATCCGGGTCGCCGGATTTCAGCCGAAACGTCTGTTTTTCCGATTCTTTTCGCATTTCGCAATGATTGGCCCCTGTGATTTTCTTAAAATCTGATTTTTGAGGCATGATATCCGTCGATCTTCGTCAACATCACAGATCCGCTATCAAAATCATTTGATCATCATCGGACACTCTGAAACCGCCAACCATTCGATCAAGAAAGCACACTTTCTGCCCGACCGATCAAGAAATCGATTGGACAGATGTTGCCGGACCATTAGTGGCAACCAATGTCTGAATTTTCATCGTCATCCGACATCAAGCAACGTACGGATCCATCGATGATCATCGCAATAAGAATTCCAAAAGACGCGGCGCGGCCCGCGACTCTTCAAGCGACTCGGCAGCCAATTAATGAAGTTAAATGACCCTTTTATGGCAATTTAT
Organism: Persea americana; assembly: GCA_029852735.1. Lineage (NCBI taxonomy): Eukaryota > Viridiplantae > Streptophyta > Magnoliopsida > Laurales > Lauraceae > Persea > Persea americana. The sequence continues at coordinate 35,945,454 of CM056813.1, forward strand.
TAGGGTCATTAACTCATTATTTTGAACGGCCCAATCAGAAGCCAAGAAATGGGAGTTACAAGTCCAATTAATCATAACAATTAACCATGTAACTCCTATCATTATGGAGATTAATCATGGTAATTAATCATGAAACTCCCATCGTCATGGAGATTAAAAGCCCATTACTCTCCATCGGCCAATCAAAATCCAAGAAAAAAGAGTTGCAAAATTATGAAATTAAATCTTGTAACTCCTCCCATCATGGAGCATTAATATCATTAATGCCCATAAGACCTTCCTAATGGCCACCAAAAGCCTATAAATAGGCGGTCATTCCAAAGGGAAGGGGTCTTGAAAATTGGGTCCAGAAAAATTGTCTGAAAACTATCCTGAAGAATTCTCTGCAAAAAAGAAGCTCTCACTTTGAAGAAACATTGCTGCAAACACTACAAGGTGATCGAAGTCCCTTGGGGGGCCACCCCCCCCCCCCCCCCAAGATCTCATCTCTTCTTCTATCCAGCATGGCCTAGATGCGGCTTTTCAGCCCATCTACTTGGTTTTTTATTGGATATAAGACCTTCTCTTGGTCTTTATCCTCTAAAAATCTGAGGTCCAAGCCAAGCCAAGTGAATCAAAGCATCAAGTGTTCTCATCTGAAGGACGATGGCGGAGCCCATACATGACTCGCGACCGTCGATCTGAACGAGTCCCCCATAATCGCTCGAGAAGTCAGATTCCTTTTCTTACTTTTCTATTGTATTGTATTTTTTAAAAGAGACATAAAAATCACATTTCTTGTCTTTACATTTTCATGAGATTTGTAAACTGCCTTTTACGACACAAAATCGCCTTCTACGGCACAAAACTGCCTTTCATGGCAAATTAAACAAAATCGCCTCTCACGGCATTTTAAAACCTTGTCTCTTTCTTTAAAATATATGTGCAATGGAAAGTTAGAAAAAAGTTGATTTCCTTTTCTACTTGTGAAGGTGAATCTCCGAATCACCACTTCAAATTACAAGTCGAATAGAAAATCTGGCATACCCGTACAAAAAAAAAATGTTGATGCTTGCTCTTTTTTTTCTCTTCGCCCCGCCGCACCCCGGCGGACCCGGGACGGAGGAAGGCGAGAAAGAAAAAGACGGGTCCATCAGATTGCTCTCCTCAGATTTGCCGGAAGGTTTGTTTTCTTTCGATGATTGCTGAAGAACTTTGCCTTTATCTTTCTAGAGATTTTTGGCAAAGGATGTTATTTTCTCCTCCTTTTCTTCTTTTTCATCTTTGTACATCTGAGAGTCTGCAAAATGAACTTCTTTGCCTTTGAAGGGCTTTTTGTCTGCAAACACTCGATGCATCAAGCCGTCGTCACCAACAAACTTGATGCACTAATGTAGAGTTGAAGGGATGACACCATTCTCGTGTATCCAAGGGCGTCTGAGGAGGATGTTGTAGCATGAAGGGGTTTTTATTGCATACACGGTGACCTCAGAGATAAGATCACCGATTTGCAATTTGAACCTGATTTTGCCGATAGGCATTTGAGCACTCCCATCGTATCCAAAGATAGATACAAATGTGTGACTCGATTTGCTAGGTGGAATACCCAGCTTTTCGAGTGCCGTAGTAGAGATGAGGTTAAGTGCAGAACCTTGGTCAATCTGAACTCTGTGTATCGGCATCTCTTTGATGTACCCTGTAAAGTACAAGGGTCGATTGTGCTTCGTCTCACCTGGCAGGAGGTCTTCCTTATTGAAGGCAATGGTCGCACTTGCTGCTTTTTGGACTGAGAGGCATTGAATGCATGACCCCTCAGTTTTCTTCTTTTCTCCTTTTGAGGAAGTGTTTGATTTTTTGACCCTATAGTCCATTTCAATTTGTAGGACTTGTGGGGCGTGTTTGTTGACATCCGCATTCAGTCTTTGCAGTTCTGAAATGAGACTATCACGAGTTTGTGGTGACATTCGTAATAAATCTAGGATGTGCAGTCGTGTAGGTATGTGTTTGAAGTGCTCAATCAAGTCATACTTGAAAGCCTCCTTGGGGCCTGTATTTTCATTGTTGTTGCCACTTGGGGTGTTTACAGCTTGTTTTCCCGAAGGATTTACATAAGAAGAAGAAGAAGGTTGGTTGTAGTTTTTTGTGGTAATCGCGGCTAGAGCGGGTACTTTTCCCAACTTCAAAAGCTTCTAGAGATGGTTCTTTTTTTGGAAGACCCTCTCTGGGATCAAGGGGTTGATCCTTCTCATTTGCTGAAAACGCTTCTAAAGCAGCATTGCCGTCTTCAGTGATTGCGTTAGATGGAACATTTTCCGGGAACAAGTCATGAACAGCTTCCAACAACTTTTTTTCTTTGTCGAGTATTTCATCGGTCCAGACATCTCCTATGAGATTGGGTATCTGAGACCAATTGACCAAGTCTTCATTGAAGAGGACTTCATCGGCCAGAGCTTCTTCATGGTGACCAGTCGGAAGGGGCTTGAATTCCGAAGTCACCGTTTCAGGAGATGAAGCTTAAGAAGGGGCTCTCTCAGTGGAAGTCACATGAGAAGACGTAGCTTTAGAAGATATGCTACCAGATGCATTTTGAGATTCTGCGGCCTCAGCAGATGAAGCTTTAGAGGCACTATAATCCTGAACTATCACATTGCAAGCAACTTCAATAGAAGATGCCTCCATGATGGACTGTCGAGAATCAGACTCATCCTCTGATGTAAGAGGATCATCAACCCAGCAATCTTCTTCATTTTCCGGAGTTATTGGAGGAGATGCTTGTAGATTCTCCAGGACTTTCGATTCTAGATTGTGACGAAGTTGATTGATGCGATCCTGCTCTTGCTCTATGGCCAGATGCTGCAAGATCATTGCATATTCTTCAAAATCGGGCATAGGAGCCAAATCTTCTTCTTCGTCTGCCCCTTGTGGTTCAACACCATTGGGTTCCACTGGGGCATCGTCAAATGCTGGATTGACAACAATTTCTTGAACAGCCTCTTGGTCTTCTTCATCATCAGACCAGGGCCCTTGTGGGTGTAAGGGATTATACCAAATTACTGGCATAAGGCGAGATTCCGGAATCCATTCTTCATCGGAGAGGTACTCTCTTGTTTCAAAGGATTCCTCCCACTCGTCGATATCACTGGCAATGTCACTAGACTCGTATCCATCCATGGAGAATCCAACTACCGAGTTGCAAGAGTATGATGCCCCCTGCATAGTCTCACTTCCGAGCCATGGTGGCATGAAATCAACGATGGTGAATTTTCCTACCACTCTTGAAGTCTTGGGAAGGCACTCCTCTGTTGCCCTCAGAGAAGCGCTAGAGGAGGTTTCTGCCTTTTCAGGGACTTCTTGCTTAGGTTGAGCCTTCTCCTGCTGTTTGAGCTTGCAGAGTTGTCTCTTGGCTTGCCTTCGCTGTTGAGCAGTCCGCTTTGTTTTGACGATCTCCCAATTTTCATCTTCTAGGAGATCAGGATGCACCCATATGGGATGTCCATCTGGTGTTGGGTAAGGCACCAGCTCTTGGGACGTTTGAGTCATCTTTATCACTTTGAAGGAAGTAGTGACCTTCTCCTTTGGTGACTTCGATGTTTGTCCATACGACACCATGTTAATGGAGGTAGACCCATAGTTTTTGTCAAAGGTGATGACTCCGTTTTTCCACATCTCGTTGATCTTCTCTCTCACAATGAAACATTGATTGAGAGGATGCGAGTCCATTTTTTGGTATGGACAATACCGGGGATCATTGGTTTTGCCAACATCTCACGGTCTTTTGGGGTCTGGCAAAGTAAGTTTGCCATTTGCCAAGAGAGCCCCAAAGATTTCTTCAACAACTTCATTGAACGGGTGTTACTTCTCTACTCGTTCTTTGAATGAATCAGAGAGTTAAGGCCTCTGACCTGCAGTTTTCCTTTCAGCTTTCTTTGGTGGCTGAGGAGCTGACTTGGTTTGCACATTGAGAACCTCCTTTTTCTTTGGCTTGGAGGTTGGAATGGCGGTCGGCTCTATCTTTGATGACTTCTGACTGTTGAGGTCATTGATCACCGTTTTAGCCTCCACAGATGCTTCTAGGAGTTCTCCCAGATTCTTGGATTTGTTGCCGATAATCATGGAGCAGATCCTTGCTCGCATGTTGTTAAGGCAGATGTCGACCAGCGACGCTTGTGGCAGTACGTCTGAGCATTTGTATGCCATCGCCTTCCACTTGTGAATGAAGTCGTATGTCGACTAATTCTCTCCCTGTTTTAGGCTGCAGAGTTGAGCCATAGTAACAGGATGATCCTCACCTTTGAAGTGGGTCAGGAAGCGTGTTTCTAGCATGGTTCAGTTTTGAATGGAGTCCTCTGGCAGAGTGGAATACCAATCAAAGGCTGTACCTTTCAGGGTGCTTGCAAAGAGACGGATCTTGAGGGCATCTTGATCCGCAATAGCTCCCGTCAAGATCTTGAAGTGGATGACATGCTGTCTAGCTGAACCTTTCCCCATATATGTTTGGAGAAGAGGTTGTTTGAACTTTGGGGGGAACGTAACCGAGTCCATCCATAAGGGGTATGGTGGCTTGATTCCATGTTCCTTCAGTGTATCCTCTTCTTTTGCTTTGGCGAGGATATTGTCAACGTCCTTTTTAGTAAGGGCACGTGACTCATCTTCTCCACAGTTTGCCTCATCATTTGGAGAGACTTCATTATTTGGCGAACGTTGGAAAGTGAGAAAGAGGTTTTCCATTAGAACCTCTATTCTCCGATGTCCTTGCTCCAGCTACTGAATACGTAGAGCCATGTCATCATGTCGTGGAGGTTGCTCAGAGTTTGTGACCAGGACATTCGCTCTTCGAGAGTCGAATCAGGATACCGTCTTGGTGACTGAGCTGGAGCTCATTCTTTTGGATGAAGAGCCCGAGGAGTGATCACTCCAGTGTCCTTGGCTTGAAGGAGAGGGAGAGTCCTCCTGATGTCTTCATGTCCGGGAGACGCTGCGAGTCACCGGCCGTCTGACATGTATTTTAGTTGTTGACTTCGGGCGTCTTTCGATTTTGCCAACCATATGGACAGCAGCAACTTAGTCGGGTCTTTCTTTTTCGTCCCATGTTTTAGAGACCTGAAGTTCAGAATGCTGGGTTCTTTGCTTCTCTAATCTCTTTTGTCGATATGCCGCGTGGCGACATATACGACGAGCAATTTGACCTCCAATTAGCTCGAGTTATGCTCTGACAATGAAGGATGTGGTCCCTCGTGCACAGCAGCCGAGCTTGTCTTCCTTGAAGACTAGCATGGACAGGAACTGGACGCGGTCCTTAGCCTGTCGTAGCGAAGCTTTAAATTTTGCAAGCTCAGCTCCTGTTGAGATGAAGGGTCGAGTTGCAGGAAAGCAGGCCTTAACAGGTTCTTCCAGAGGCCTTATGATGCACGACTTGATTTTGGGCTTGTATGAGCAAACCGGCTCGTGCTGAGTTGGTTTTGTAGTTTGGCGGAGGGTAGGTTTCTCTTCTTTCATGTAGGCGAGAGGATAGAATCGGTTCTCCTTGAGAGGGGCCAGGTATGCTAGCTTTGCAGATGTTCGGGATCTTCTTTGTTTTGGAGAAGGTCTCGGTGACCAAGTCCTGGGGCGGACCTGATTTTTTGTAGGCTGAGGCTTCGCGAGGTTTCTACGGGCTTCAGGCTTTTTGGTGACTGCCCTTGGTGTCTTGGTAGTGACATGTTCAGGGGTAGTTTTCAGCTTCTTGGCAGGCGCAGTTTCTTCTACGGGTAGTGGGAATGGTCCCAGTGACCCAAAGACAATAGTCCGGGGAGTGGAGGTCGACCCTGTGTTTTGATAGTTGCCAAGAGAGGTGACGCTTCAGCAGCTGGCAAGGCGCTTACAAGTGCGCTTGCTTTGCTTCTCTTGAAGCATGAGTTGGTACTTTTTCTCATCGAAGGTGATGGTCAATAAAGCTGCCATTGTTAATTTGGAAAAACTTATGAAACAAGACCACATCCATTAGTAATCACAAGAATATGGTGATTATAATTTGAAAGTACTATGGTTTTGTCTTTTTAAATCACTCAGGGGGCATGGCCCAGCCTAAGCAAAATGAAGAAGGCAAAAAGCCAAAGAATGTACAATTGTTCTAAATGCAAGTATGGTAGGCTCAGAATGAGCATTCTAGTGACTGCTAGAAACAATTGTAAACCTTAATTCAAGTTACCGAGAAGCGAAGCTCACTCGAGGTAAAATGATATAAGGTTGGAGATACAAATGTGTCGGTCGCAAATACAGTAGACCCGAATGGGGGTACTAGCCCTGCTAGGCACAAATGCTGCAAATCGCATCCTTGGGAAGGACACGAGATGGGATTGTTTTGAAATGCCCAGATCAAATTCACAAAAGAGAGCAACTGGTGTTCCAATCCGAATACATGCTCAAACATTTCTGCGAGCACTAAATCCGAAAGAGGAAGGAACCAAGATTTCTCATATTTGAATCCAATAATGACGGAAGGTTTTTTTGAAAGATCAAGATTGAATTCATAAAAGAGAGCAAATGGTATTCCAATCCGAATACAGGCTCAAGCATTTCTGTAAGCACTAAATCGAAAAAGAAAGAAACCAAAATTTCTCGAATCTGAACACAGTAGTGACAAAAGTTTTTTTTTTTTTTTTTTAAAGAGAGATTTTTTTTAAGATCTTTTTTTTGAAGAGTACACATAGGTCTTCCAATTCGGTCTTATGAAACCTTAGTGGATAGATCAGCCCCCAGGTAAGGGTATGATTACTTAATGAACCCGTTTGAAGGACCTTTGCTTCGAACAGTCTAGCTGCCTCCACACTCTAGACAAGGCTTTTCTTAGATTCACTTTGGTCAAAGAACGCAATCGGTGCAACCTTAATGTGTTTTTTTTTTTTTTGAAAGATTACTAATAGGGCCCATCAAAGAGAGGAAATGGCCCCTCCTAATCCGAACGCTGGCTCAGTGATTTCCGCGAGCCATTATACGAAAAGGAAAGAACCAAAGTCTCTCCAATTTGAATCCAAAAAAGAGAAATCTGAAATTATATATATATATTTTCGAAAGATCACTAATGAACCCATCAAAGAGAGGAAATGCCCTTTCCAATCCGAATGCTGGCTCAGCGATTTCCGCGAGCTGTTGTACGAAAAGGAAAGAACCAAAGTTTCTCCAATTTGAATCCAAAAGAGAGAAATCTGAAAAAAAAATTCATAATTTTTTTTTTTAAGTCAAGATTGGATTCACAAAAGGGAGGAAATAAAATTCCAATCCGAACAAAGGCTCAGCGATTTCCGCGAGCACTAAATCCGAAAGGGAAAAACCAGAATTTCTCAAATCTGAACCCAACGATAAAAAAAAATTCTTTTTTTTTTGTTTGAGAAGAGAAAGAATGGAAATAAACTCAAAGACAGAAATTTCCAGAGAATCCAGAGAAATTTTTTTAAGATGCAAGATCCAACATAGGCCACCAACTAGAAAAGAGCTGAGGAGTCTAAGCATCATGTTCTCAAATGAACGAGTCCCACCGGGTATGCCAACTTGATGGACCCGGCTCCGTCTCCTCCCTCCGCCCCCGGGTGGGGGTGGGGAAAAAAGAAGAGAGCGAGCATCAGAAAATTTTGTACGGGTGTGCCAGATTTTCTATTCTACTTGGAATTTAGAAATGGTGATCTGGAGATCCACCTTCACAAGTAGAAAGGAAATCAAACTTGTTTTCTAACATTCCATTGCACATATATATTAAGAAAATAGACAAATTTAGAATGTCGTGAGAGGCGATTTTCTTTAGTTTGCCGTGAAAGGCGGTTTTGTGCCGTAGAAGGCGATTTTGCCATGAAAGGCTATTTTTGCCATGAAAGGCGATTTTACAAATCTCATCAATAATGATAGACAAGAATTGTGATTTTTTTGTCTCTTTAAAAAAATACAAAATAAAATAGAAAAGTAATAAAGGGGAATCTGACTTCTCAAGAAATTGTGGGGACTCGTTCAGATCGACGGTCGTGAGTCATGTAGGGGCTCCGCCGTCGTCCTTCAGATGAGAACACATGATGCTTTAATTCACTTGTCTTGGCTTGGACCTCAAATTTTTAGAGGATAAGGACTGAGAGGATGTCCTATATCCATTAAAAAACCGAGTAGATGGGCTGAAGAGCCACATCTAGCCATGTTGAATAGTAGGAGAATGGACCTTGGTGGGGGGCGGGGGTGGCCGTTTCTTTAAAGTAGGAGAGCTTCTTTGAGCAAGGATTTCTTCTGGATTCTTTTGGTTGTGGTTGCGGCAGCGTAGTGTGTAGTCCTCTTCTTCTTGGAATGACCCCATTTTTATAGGCTTTTGATAGCCATGGGTGTGTTTATGGGCATTGATGGCATTGATGCTCCATGATGGGAGGAGTTACAAGATTAATTTAATAATTTTTGTAAATCCTTTTTCCTTGGATATGATTGGCCGATGGAGAATAATGGGCATTTAATGGCTTTTAATCTCCATGATGATGGGGGTTTCATGATTAATTACCAAGAATAAACTCCATAATGATAGGAGTTACATGGTTAATTGCCATGATTAATTGGACTTGTAACTCCTTTTTCCTTGAATCTGATTGGGCCGTCCAAAATAATGAGTTAATGACCGCATTAACTTGCCATAAAAAGGGTCATGTAAGTTCATTAATTAGTCGCCAAGTCGCTTGAAGAGTCACGGGCCGCACTGTGCCTCTTGGAATTCTTCTGGCGATGATCATCGATGGATCTTTATGTTGATCGACATCGGATGACCATGAAATTTATGACACTGATTGGTACCAATGGGCCGGCAACATCTATCCAGTCAATTTCACGATCAGTCGGGCGGAAAGTGTACTTTCTTGATCGGCCGGTTGGCAATTTTGGAGTGTCTGATGATGATCCAATGATTTCGGCGGCGGATCCGTGATGTTGACGTAGATTGACGGGTTTCATGCTCCGAAAATCAGAATTTGAGAAAATCACAGGGGCTAAAACATCGCGAAACGAAAAAAGGATCGGAAAAACGGACCAATTGGCGGAAATCCGGTGACCCGGATTTCCAGGGTCGCCAGCGACCATGGGCCAGGGTCTCCGCCGGCGACCATGGGCCAAGGTCGCCGGCGACCATGGGGTTTTCTCACCTTACGGTCTCATTTCTCGGCCGTTTTAGGGCTTTTTTGCTTCTTATTTCTTCTGTATTATTCTTCACATTTCTCCTCATTTATTGGCTTGATTCTCCTAAAGAAAAACTGTCGAGAAGCCGTGCAAATCAGAGCACAAAGTTTCCTATTTTTGGAAAAGCCGAAGACTTTGTAGCCGATTTTCCACCAAGAATTGAAACTAGGTCAAACGATGTTGGAATGACCTGAAATTTGAGGTGAAGCTTCCTGAGCAATAGATAGGACCAACCATGGGCTTTTATTTGAGTTTTGAAGTCGTTTGGGTTCCCGTTGATGCTAGACTTGATTTCACTGCGCGGAAGATGTCGAGCTTTGATGTACAGTCAACCGATGTCCAATTGACCTGAATTTTGACAGGGAGCCTATTGGAGTCATTTTGAGATGATCCATTAGCTCTGATTTGGATGCCATGGTCCCGGGGAGCTCCGCCGCTGGGAGGCTTGATTTTATTTCCAAGCATCAATGCCGGGTCAAACGTCGTCGGAATGACCTGAAATTTGATGTGCAGCCCTTTGGAAGCATGTAGAAGCTACTCACGTGCTTTGTTTGATGAGTGGCGGCATCGGTGGTTCTCGCCGCCGAGTGGCTTGATTTCGCCATTCGAGAGTTGATGGAGGGTCAAACGGTGTCGGTTTGACTTGAAATTTGACGTGGAGCCTTTTGGAGGTATTTTGAGACCATCCACAGGCTCTGATTGAAGATTTGTTATCTTCGACTTTGTCGCCGTCGAGAGCTCCTGGTCAGCCATTGAAGGATTGAGGTTAGGCCAAATGGTGTCGAAATGGCCTGGAACTTCATGTGTACCCTTCTTTTGGCTATTTTGAAGGATCTTGCTGTTTTTGTTTGATTCTGATAAGATCTGATGCTTGAAGCAGCTCTGCCTGCTTGTTGTAGGATGCAGCTCCATGTAGCATTTGATTTTGAAGAGGCAAAGTGACATTTTTGGTGTCAACAGATGTTTTGTGAATGGATGTGAGAATTGAGGATAAGTTGTGAAATGTATGAATGAGTTGATTGTTATAATTGTATGGAAATGGCCCCTTAGAGAGCATGGAGGCTCAAGGGATGTACAGCGATTTGACAAAGAAGGAAAGGAAATGGAATGAGATGAGATTAGAAGAAAGAAGAACTGAAATTCTGACTAGAACTGGGCGGTCATGCACAGTCGGTCAGCTGGCAGTTAGCCGACATGTTTACTTCGGCCAGCCGACAGCCAACTGAGTTCAGTTCGGTTCCGCTTCCAGTAGGCTGTTTTCCAACAGGGATTTTTGGTCAAGTGGTGGTCCGATGTCGACTAGCCGACATGTTCACTTCAGTCAGCCGACAGCCAACCGAGCTCCAGTTCGGTTCCATTTCCAGAATGGTGATTTTTCTGTCAGGATAGCAAGAGGTCAGCCGTCGGTCAGCTAGCGGCTAGCCGACAGCCACCAACTCGACTAGCAGACAGGTGACCGAGAGCTGACCAAGTTTTCAAATTAGACCTGTTTTGGTGAGATTCTCTTGGGGATGAAAACCTAAATATGATTAGGAACTTTTAACTAGAGTTTGTGTGCTTTAGGCCTAAAAATGTCTTTTAACTTCCAGAACACCAATCTCTCTTTCATTAAGACATTTGAGTCTCAACCACAAGAAGGTGAAATGAAAGGTCTTAACGTATGCTTGACTAATTTCGCATTAGGACCTTGATTCGACACGATGAATATCGTTTAGTAGCTGCTTTGTTTTACGAGTATAAGTTTCGTTTTGAACTGTTCAAGAACTATATTGGGGAACACCTTTCAGCTTCATTTTTTATATGGCTTATGCCACTCTTGTTTAGTTTCGATTTGCTTTGTCTTGATAAGTGTATTCCCCCTGATTTTGATAAGTTCTATACAAGTATCGACGTGTTTTGTACATGCATGAATATCATTGTATACCGCTGGGCTTGGACTGCCCTCTCAGTCTAATCCACTAGTTAGGGGGTCCATAAACATAAGGACAGTCTGCAAATTAGTCGTGTATTTATACGCATTCTTGTTTTGCCCGGTTCCGCGGCCAGTTTTCCCGCCCACCTTGTGTGGCTCGGGCTTTCATTTCATTTCGTTTTGTTTCATTTTTGCCTGTGCTTGTCATCTCATATGATGGAGAAAGGATGAGCTCAATGTGGATTAATGAATCATGATGTTTTCTCGAAATCATGCTAGTTTTGCTTTGTACACTATACAGGTTTTGTTCAGAACTCATGTCATGTTTTAAGCATTGATTATTTCAAATTTTCAATTGAATTGTCTTATGTCTAAATTGATCACCTGCCAGACCGTCGTGTCTGATCCTTTTGCTTTGATGTTTAGATGCAGGCGTCGTTCCCCTTGAGGAGGAGCGCTCGGATGAGGCTTTTGAGCCACTACCAACCCATGAGTGGCAGCCCGACTGTCTGATGTGAATTTCGACCCCCCCTTCCTCTCCAAGAGAGGCATGGTTTGGGGAAATCTCCATTCATCTATATGTGTTATTTAAATTTTAGATCGAAAATGAGGATTCCGACTACCCTCAAAATCGACAGATCACAATCGCCAGCTACGGTACGGCCGTAACACCGTTCTTCGACAAAAGTCGAAGAAATATGGGGAGAAAAATAATAAGGTAGGTCCTTCCTCTCGTCTAATGTGCTGCCGGCAACACACGACAATTGTCCTATCACATTAATTTGGGTCTCTTTGGGTCTCTTTAATTTGGGTCAATTCAGGGTCATGAGTTAAAGTCCGAATAAAGGTTAATCCTCACATAGCACAATCATAATATATCCAAGTAAAATAAAATAACTAGAATAAAGAAAAAATAAAATAAAAGAGGGGGGAGGTGCCAAATATTTAAGAAGCGGATCGGCCCCGTTCCCGGGTACCCCCTTCTGATCCCTTGGCAAAAAAAGGGTTTAAAGGCTGATTTTTCAAATCAAAATTATGGTGCAAATGAGACTTTGACTTGTGATTTCTGTGTGTTTCGTGTGCGATACAGGAGTGATAAAAGTAAAAGGCCAATGGGCCATAATTGATTGAAGGTGGCCGATGGGCCCGGATTGATTGAAAATGGCCTCTGGGCCAGTGTTTGTTTTAGGGTGGCCGATGGGCCGTGATTGATTAAAAGTGTGTGCGAAATCACTCATCTCATCTCATTATTCTCATGTATTCAATTTTAGAAATTAGTTCTTTATTCCCTTTTATCATTAAGTTCAATTAAATATCTGGCACCTGAGGTGGAGGAAGAAATAAAGGAAAAATCTTTTTGGGTTTATTTTGTTGGTTTTATAGTTTTTATGGATTTTTTATATGGGGCTAGAAGGGCCTAACTAAGGGATTTTACTTGGATCTATGTGACTAATGCTTTATTACTGATCATTAGATTAACCCTAACCTAAGGTCGTACACCGCCCACATCAGCTCTCCCAGTCCCCTAAAGGAATAGGAAGAGTGGTGGGGCGAAGCTTAATGCTCTAAGCTACCTAACTAGGTAATCCGATTTAATCCTAGGCTGTGGATAACCTAAGCTTGATGGTTTCAGCGCCTAAGCAACTTGTTGGGTGTGACTTTAATTGGTTCGGTTTATTTTAAGTTATGAGTTGATTAGGAGTGATTTAAGGATGGACTAGGAGTGTCTTAGAGTTCTGATTAGTGTGTTTTTAAAAACTTTAGGGTTCTAGAATTTAAGGTTTGAATTTAAAAGGTGAAGTAATGGTGAAATCGGCCGAACGGGACTGACGGAGGACTTGGGCGCACACACAGTGGCGCCTAGGTCACTCTGGTGACTTGGGCGCACCCACAGTGGCGCCCAAGTGTCTGGTTCTGTGTGGCTAGGCTTGTGGTGATGGTATCGATGTTAATTTTGGAATTCGGGGAGTTTATACTTAGGGTAGGTCTGTGTTCTCGTATTGTTTTAGGTTTTGATTGGTTTTATTGTACTGACTTTAAGTCCGGAACTCGAAACAGGACTGAGTTTCACAACCCAGGCAAGACAGAGGACTTGGGCGCACCTGTGTGGGCGCCTAAGTGATTCTGTACACTTGGGCGCACCAGCAGTGGCGTCCAAGTCTTGATTTGATGCTTTTCGGTCCTCTGATTTCGGTTCGAGGTTCCGGATGGGTTTAAGTTGATTAGATTTTTAATTCCAAGGCTGTTATCGATTCTGTAAAGTTTTGGAATGTTGGTTCTAGTAAGTTTCATGTTTCTTAGGTTGATTTGAGGTTGAACTTTTATGGTTTGACGTTCTTTAAATTATATGTGATTTACTGTGTTGTGTTGATCAGGATTAAGTTAGATTTCAATTAATTAAGTTTCTTAATGATTAAGAGAGGATGTTTTTGTGATTTGAATTGGTTTGATGCTTTGAGTTAATTCGGGCTTCTAGCTTTAATTGTTTCGAATTGTAAAGGTGTTCTAGTGTGCTGATTTGGGACAAGATTTGAGATTAATAAGGATTCGGTGGTCATAGGGGTAAAATGTGACTTGGGCGCACTTGTGGTGCCGCCCATGTGTGTCTTGAGTGGGGGCCGTTAGGGCAATCTTCCAAGGGCCATATCTTTTGATCCAATGGTCAGATTTGGACGTTCTATATATCGTCGGAAAGCTCTTGAAGCGAAGAAATCAAAGGTTCAATTGTCCTGATGATTAGGTGTTAGGAAAAGTGAAGGATATCTGGATCAATGGATTTAGTTTTCTAACTTAGGCTAATCGGGTGACATTTTGGCAAACTAAGCACGGTCTTTGTAGGAATTGACCTAAGCATGTCTTAAGTGGTCCGGAAAAAGGTTTGAATAGTATCATGGTTCACTAGCTATGTAAGTAGTGGGTTGGACTCGAGATCTCGAAGCGACTTGGCTTTTCTCTCATGAATTTTTAGAAATCATCGAACTAAGTCTAGAATTATCAACAAGCATCTTCATCGTCATTAATTAATCTCAATTATGTCATTAATCATTCAATGGTGGGTGAAATGGGGGTACCGCTATATATGATTGGTATTTAAGGCTATCATGGGGGCCAAATGAGGTGTCTACAATATACCCCTCTTTGGAGAGCAACACGTGGTGAGTTGTGCTCCAAAGAAAGTAGACACACCACTCATGGCTCACGGGAGCTTTTAAGCTTGAGAGAGTGGCCACCTATGGATGTATGCAATTGCAAATTCGTTCTAAAGATGAGGTTCACTTTTCTAGGATCGATCCTGATTCTGGGGGAAAAAGAAAAAAGAAGAAGTTACGTGCCTACTGATTTGATTGGAAACCCGAGATCTGAGCCTCGGTGCCCGTGGTATTGCCATGTGATAGGTTGGGAACTGTGCCCCAGTTACTGAAATTTAAAATGATTGAGGGAACTGTGCCCCGGTGGTATGAATCAGAAGTCGATCTTTCGATTGGCTAAGTCACTATTAGAGTTTCATTTGTTCTTGCAATAAAGTTCATTTCAGGTTGTCATATATAGCGTCTTTTAACTTTCATCCACAGTTGAATGTTTAAGGCATAGTTGAAACTAACTAGCAATAATGGGGATCTTGAATGCAATCACAAACATAATTCAAGCAATAGTGTGAGGTGCATGTTAGAATGAGATGCGTTTTTTTTTTTTTTTTTATGTATGATTTTGAAACTTAGGTATGCATCGAAAAAGCTAAATCAATGGAAGATATTCACCTGAATAACCATCACTCTCTAGGGATCTTGGTCTTCACCCAAGCTCGGATGAGAACCTGGGATAGATTCGATCATCTCTTTGATGCTTATCATGGAGAGTTTAAAGTTACACAGTTTCCATCTCCTAACGTCAAGACTTGAGTCGGCAAACACACAATTCGTGAGAACACGGTATTATGGTTGCCGTACCAATCATAAGCACTTAAGGGAGGCCTACGGCAACTCAATTTCTAGACGCGAGGTAAAATCATGAAAATAAAGTTAGGGGTACTTACCTCGAGAGCTTTCCGTAAATCCAACGTCGGGGATCATTGCCGCTTTCTTTCATTGTTGGTTTGCCGAAGCTTGTGCACTTGTCACCATCTTCCACCAGTGTGCTTAAAGAACTTTTACCTCTAGTGTTTTCCCTTTCACTTTGGGAACCTGTATTGGAACCAACACTAAAAGATTTTGCATTTTTGTCAGTAGTATATGATTTCCATAGTTTGAGAGGTAATCATTCCAATTTTATTGATAGCGATGACCTGAGATATAATGCATGATGTATGCGTGATGGGACTGAAGTGTATGTGATGAGCTTTCATGTGATGGGATAATGTGTCAAACCCCGACCCAGGATTAGCGCGATTAGTGTTAGTTAAGTGCGTGTTCAGTGATAATGTGAGTTTAGTGTACGCGGGATTAGAAATTGGTTCGATTTAGTCTAGAATTAGCTTTGGGAAATTTTGAGAGCGTTTTGTGTTTTTGGTCACACTTAAGGGTGCCTTGAGTGTACGTGTAAGCTTGGGAGGAAATTCCATTTTTTCGGATTTTAATCGTGATTTCGATCTCTTTTGAATGGTTTTATTTTATTAATAAACTTTTGTGTTCGTTTGTTTGTGTTTTAGGCCCAAAAACCCAAGTTTTGGCCCAAAGGGGTAAATCAGTCTTTTCACACCAAATCTGAACTCAAATTTCGAAATCTCAAAACTATGCCAAATTTATACTTTTTGGAAAGTAGATTTTTCGGCGATCATTTTAGTCTTCTTCGTCGTTTTCATTCGGGGCCCACAAATCAGTGTTTTAAGCATTGCAAGTTTTGGAGCAATGGGGCCCACAAGAACCATTTGAATTAAGGCTCTCTTCTCCCTCATTTTTCTTTCACTCTCGTTTCAAGCTCTCCCTGCAACTTCTTCAACTCAGCTGAGAGTCTTCTTCTTCCCCTCCCTTCTTCTCATTGCATGCCTATGCTAGAGAACTCCAAATCAAAAACCAATCTTACCATCTTCTTCCTCTCTACCCAAGGAGTCCATTGCTACCTTTTTCTTGGAGATTCCAGCTGTGTTTCCACTCCATTTTCTTCTCCTCTTCTTGTTTAGCAAGCTACAGGTAATGGATCTCTTTCTCCTCTTCAAGGTAGTCTTTTGAGTTCCTTAGGAACCCATTTTTCAAACATGCAACACCCATTTCGAAATGGGTCATTGTCTTCTCTTTTTGATGGATTTTTGAAGTTCTTTTCATGGATTTCTTGTAGATCTCGTGGAGTGCTTTTGGTAGGATTTGTTTCTGAGTTTGTTGGGCTAGGATCTTGGTTAAGGCAAGTGATCAACTTAGATTCATAATGCATGCAATATTTGAATGTTTTAACTTTCATGATTTGATTTCTTTCCATTCTATTTTGAGTAATATATGGTTTTAAGGATGTGATATAGTCTGAAATCTTGTTTTAATTGAAATGCAAATGCTAATGGTTGTTTAAATGTTTTTCACCCATTTGAAGTTGCTTTTATCTTGCCAATGTATTTTTATAAATGGATGAAAGATTGGAGGAAATGTTGTGAGGTGATTTGGAAGTGTGGATTGTATAATCTGAATGGGAATTGCCCTTGGAGAGCATGGAGGCTCAAGGGATATGCAGGGATTTGACAAAGGAAAGAAATGGTGATAGAAGGTGTGAAATTCTGAATTCAGCTGTAGCTGCCGCAGACAGGCGGTTAGCAGTCGGCCAGCAGTCGGCTAGCCGACTGTTGACCCACGGCTAACCGACCCTGTGTCGGTTAGAATAACAGTAACTCAATTTCTGCACAGGGCGAAGTCGGTCAGCTGGCGGTCAGCAGGCGGCTAGCCGACCTGCGCAAGAAATTGAAAAGTAGTATGTTTTCTGATCAGTCGGTCAGCAGGCGGTCAGTTGGTCGGTTAGCCGACCAGCACCCGGCGGCCAGCCGCCAAGTAGCCGCGTGGTGACCGAGTGCACAGAAGGAGAATTCTGAAGGGGCTTTGATGGGAGAGAAAAACTAGAATATGTTATGGGGTCTTTAGCCTGATGCTGTGCAGTTGAAACATGAAATGTTGTCCAGCTTCGGAAACACCAATTCATTTAAACTCCAACATTTGGGTTTCAACTTCACGAGAATCAAACAAAGAACCTTAGCATATACTTGACATAATTGTTTCGAAATCTTGAATTTTGACACGAAGAATACGTTCTGTACCTGTTTTGATTTACAAACATGTATTTAACTTTTGATATGTTTCAAGAACTATATTGGGGACACTTTTCCAGCTTTGATGTTATAGCTTTTGCCATTCTTGTTTAGTCTCGTCTAGCATTGTTTTGATAGTGTTTTCCCCATTTTTCGCTAAGTTTTGTACAAGTATTGATCAGCTTTATGCATACGTGAATATCATAGAATACCACTGAGCTTGGACTGCCCTCTCAGTCTGATCCACTTGTTAGGGGGTCCTTAAACATAAGGGCAATCTGCAGATTAGCCGTGTATTTATACACATCTTTGTTCTGTCCGGTTCCGCGGCCGGTTTTCCGCCCACCTTGTGTGGCTCGGACTTGTGTTTTGTTTCGTCTCGTTCTGTTTTGTTTTGCTTGCTCTTGTCATTATGTATGACGGAGAAAGGATGAGCTCAATGTGGATCCGTGAATCATGTTATTTTATTGAAAAGCATATTAGTTTTGAATTGCACTTTAAATATGTTTTGTTCAGAACTCATGCCATGTTTTAAGTACTGATTAACTTCATATTAACTAACTTATAATATGTCCAAGCTGTTCACCTGCCAGACCGTCGTGTCTGATCTCTTTTGTTTTGGTGTTTAGATGCAGGCGCCGTTGTTATTGAGGAGGAGCGCCCGGAGGAGGCTTTTGAGCCACCCCCAGCCCGTGAGTGGCAACCCGACGACGTCCTCTAGACGTCGGGCGGAGTCTTGAGCACGATGCACATAGGGGGAAACATTTTGCTATTTTGGGAATGTATGGCCTTTGTTGGCCTTTTTCACCTTTTTGGGGTTATGTAACTTAACACTTTGTTATCTTGAAACTTGAACCGAATCGGGTAAAGCTATGCTTACATTTTCTACTCTGATTACTGTCTTAATGATGACTTAACATATGCAATTCTGAATCATTAAGTTTATGTCATTGAATTGTGATGAGATTACTTGCACGCTTCCGCAAATCATTGTTAGTGTGAGATTGTTATAAGTTCGTTTTGGGAATCCTCACCGCGGAAACCTGTGGGTTAATCATAGATGGATGGACAACAACCGTCGCGGGGCCCGGGCTTAGGGAAACCTCGGTCCGGGGTCGCGACAGGACTGGTATCAGAGCGGGACATGTTTCAGGCAATTAAAAGAAACTAGAAACTCTTAGGGACGTGGCGAGGATCCGCGAATACGTTAGATCAGTAGTGTGGACTTAGAGACCAAACCCCAATTTGTTATTATGTACTAACAATTTGTTTTACAGCATCATGCCTCCGAAAAGAACTCCGAATCAGAATGCTTCAGGGAGCAATACCAATAATGATAACAGTGAAACACATGATGAACAGCCACCTACAATGACTCAGTTTCAGGCACTCATGCAAACCATGTTAGAGCAGCAGAGGCAAGCAAATGAAAGTCAGACAAGAATGCAGAGGGAAGCTAATGAAGTCCAAGCTAGGTTACAAAGAGAGGCCAATGAGAACCAAGCTAGGTTCCAAGAACAGCTAGCTAAGAAGGATGAGGAAATGGCACAAGTTCAAAGACAGCTTTTGGAAGTTTTACAAACTAGGCCTCAACCCCTTCCTAGACAACCGGGGGGACCGAATATTATCATCAACAATCGAGAACAAGACCCTAACATTTTGTTCGAGAGGTTCAGGAAGAGAGGACCCAAGGAGTTCTCCGGTCAAGAAGACCCGTTGGCTGCAGATGACTGGCTAGTTAATGTAGAGAAGATCTTTGATGTATTCACTTGTACAGGCTTACAGAAGGTCAACCTCACAGCTTCTCTATTTTTTGGATTAGCGGACACTTGGTGGCAAACGGTTAAGGAACCGTATCAGATTATGCCAGATGGGGTTACATGGGAAACTTTTAAAATTCAATTCACTGATAAGTATGTCCCTCCTCATGTCAAGAGGCAGAAAGCTATAGAGTTCCAGCAGCTCAAGCAGGGTAACATGACAGTTTTGGAGTATGTGACGAAGTTTGAAAGGCTTGCTAGATATGCTCGAGAGTTGATAGACACCGAGCAGAAGAAGATTACTAAATTCTTAGAAGGGCTGCACCCCATCATCATGAGGGATGCTACAGGAGTAGTTCCACCAGCCACCTTCGACGAAGCAGTCAAAAGAGCATACAAATTTGAGGACATCAACAATCAGATCATCAGGGATAGAAAGCAACAGTACCACCAACAGAACCAAAGGTCACAGAACAAGAAGCCAAGACAAGAGCAAAACCCTCCAAGGCAAGGTGCGTGTGCACATTGTGGCAAAAATCATGAAACGGCACAATGTCGTAAAGCCACGGGAGCTTGTTTTAAATGTGGGGCTATGGACCATGCCATTCGAGACTGTCCACAGGTACAAAATCAGGCTAATAGGAACCAGCCACAGAGGCAAGCAGCACCACAGGCTCCAGCCCAGAACCAAGCAAGACCACCTCAGCAGCAACAAGGCAGGCAACAAGTTCAGAATCAGAATGCTCGTCCTCCTCAGCAGCAGCAGCAGAACAGAAATGCACAAGGGAGGCAGAATAGACCACAGCAGCAAGGCCGAGCATACAATCTTAATCGTGTCGATGCCGATGCTGCGGGCGATGTAGTTGAAGGTAAACTTTTCATCTGTGGAGTAGAAGCTCAAATTTTATTTGATCCTGGAAGCACTCATTCATTTTTATCTCCTGTGTTTGCGAAGCTGATTGCTATGCCATCTAGAATTCTTGATTATATTTTGACTGTCACTACACCAGTAGGTAAGCAGGCCGTTTGTAGAATCTATTACCCAAATTGTTCAGTTCTATTAGGAGAAATCAACCTTCCAGCAGATCTTATTATTTTAGACATGCATGATTTTGATGTCATCTTAGGCATGGATTGGTTAGAGAAGTATCATGCAACCATGGATTGCTTTAGTAAAACTATTACTTTTAAGTTGAAAGGAGAACAGGCAGATTTGATTGTTCAGGGTAACAGGAAGAAAGGCCAAGTGGGGATTATTTCAGCACTAAAGGCAAACAGAATGGTGTCTTGTGGTTGTGAAGCTTTTATAGCGTTTATCACGGAGGATAAACGATCCCAAGGGGTGGAGGAAATCCCCGTTGTATGTGAGTTTCCAGATGTTTTTCCGGAAGAAATCCCAGGTTTACCACCAATTCGAGAGGTTGAGTTCACGATTGAGCTCCTTCCAGGGACGGCTCCAATTTCTATTGCACCTTACAGGATGGCTCCAGCAGAATTAGGTGAACTAAAACTCCAATTGCAAGAACTATTGAGCAAAGGTTTCATTAGACCAAGCGTGTCACCTTGGGGAGCACCAGTGTTGTTTGTGAAAAAGAAGGATGGAAGCTGGAGAATGTGCATAGACTACAGAAGATCGAACCACATGACTGTCAAGAACAAGTATCCGTTGCCGAGAATAGATGAATTGTTTGATCAATTGCAAGGAGCAGCGTATTTTTCCAAGATAGATTTGAGGTCTGGGTATTATCAGCTGCGAGTTAGAGAGTCAGATGTGCCTAAAACAGCTTTTCGAACTAGATACGGGCACTATGAGTTTCTGGTGATGCCATTTGGGTTGACTAATGCACCCGCGGTATTTATGGCTCTCATGAACAAAGTCTTTGCAGAGTACTTGGATCACTTTACAGTGGTGTTTATTGATGACGTTCTTGTGTATTCTAAGAGTAAGGAAGAGCATGAAGAGCATTTGAGGACATCGTTACAGCTTTTGAGGGACAACCAGCTCTATGCAAAGCTAAGTAAATGTGAATTTTGGTTAGAGCAAGTGGCTTTTCTAGGCCACGTTATTTCGAGAAAAGGCTTAGCAGTGGACCAGTCCAAAGTCGAAGCAGTTGTCAGTTGGAAAAGGCCAAGCAGTGTGACGGAAATCAGAAGCTTTTTGGGACTAGCAGGTTATTACAGGAGGTTTGTCCAGGGATTTTCATCTATTGCAGCACCATTGACAAAGTTGACTAGGAAAAATGTGCCTTTTGTATGGACAGACCAGTGTGAAGAAAGTTTTCAAGAGCTGAAGAAAAGATTGACTACAGCTCCAATTCTCACTTTACCGTCGGGAAGTGGAGGATTTGTTATCTATACAGATGCTTCAAATGTAGGATTGGGTTGTGTGCTAATGCAGAATGACAAAGTAGTTGCTTATGGTTCAAGACAGTTGAAAGAGCATGAGAAGAATTATGCAACTCATGATTTGGAATTAGCAGCGGTTGTATTTGCTTTGAAAATGTGGAGACATTACCTATATGGAGAGAAATTTGAAGTACATTCAGATCACCGGAGTCTACAGTATCTATTTTCGCAGAAAGAGTTGAACATGAGGCAGAGACGATGGATGGAGTACATCAAAGACTATGACTTCCCAATCAAGTATCATCCGGGCAAGGTGAATGTAGTAGCTGATGCTTTGAGCAGAAAATCAGTGGTTATGGCTAGCTTGAGAGGAGTCAGTGTCTTGTATCAATTTGAAGAATTGGGAGTAGAAGTGCAACCGTTAAGGCAGGGTGTGATGTTGGCAAGTATGATAGCATCTGAACCTACTTTCATCCAGAAAATCAAAGACAGTCAGTTGCAAGACCCGGACTTGGCCAAGATTGTGGGACACATTTCAGAACGTCCAGACTTCAGAGTTGTAGATGAAGTGTTGTACTTCCGTGACCGTTTGTGTGTGCCTAACCTCGGGGACTTGAAGAATGAAATTATGACTGAAGCTCATAACACGAGATACTCTATGCATCCTGGTAGTACAAAGATGTACCAAAATTTGAAGAACCGATTCTGGTGGAATAACATGAAGCGAGAGATTGCAGCTTTTGTATCTAGGTGCCTCACGTGTCAGCAGATTAAGGCAGAACACCAGAAGCCTCCAGGGTTGTTGCAACCATTGGACATTCCAGAATGGAAATGGGAACACATCACTATGGATTTCGTCTCCGGTTTGCCTACTACCAAGAAAGGGAACAATGCTATCTGGGTTATAGTAGATCGTCTTACGAAGTCTGCTCACTTCATTCCTATGAAGACAGGGAGTAAGATGCATATGGCACCACTTGCAGATTTATTTGTTACTGAGATAGTCAGCAGACATGGACAGCCCGTCTCCATCACTTCCGACAGAGATAGCAGATTCGTTTCGAGATTTTGGAAGACCCTATTCGAATCTATGGGCACTAAGTTGCAATTCAGCACTGCATACCATCCTCAGACCGATGGCCAGTCAGAGCGAACTATACAGACTTTAGAGGACATGCTACGAGCTTGTGTGCTAGATTTCAAGGTTCAATGGGATGAGTATTTACCACTGTGTGAGTTTGCATATAACAACAGCTACCATTCCAGTATCGGGATGGCACCTTTCGAAGCACTCTATGGTAGGAGATGCAGAACTCCTGTTTGCTGGGAAGAAGTCGGTGTTCGTAGTTTTCATGGACCGACAATAGTTGGAGAAACAAGTGATAAGATCAAGTTGATTCAAGAACGGTTAAAGGTTGCTCGAAGTAGACAAAAGAGTTATGCTGATACTCGTAGAAGAGATTTGCAGTTTAAAGAAGGTGACAAGGTATTTTTGAAAGTGTCTCCGACTCGAGGAACTCTAAGATTTGGACAGAAAGGCAAGCTTGCGAGAAGGTACATCGGACCGTATGAGATTTTGAGCAAGATAGGAGATGTTGCCTATAGACTTGCGTTACCGCCGGAACTCTCAGGGGTACACAATGTTTTTCACGTCTCTATGTTGAAGAAATACGTCCCAAATCCGTCACATGTTCTACAGCATGAACCATTGGAAATTCGAGAAGATGCATCGTATGTGGAGAAGCCGGTTAGAATTGTGGACACCAAAGAACAAGAGTTAAGAAATCGGACAATTTATTGGGTCAAAGTACAGTGGGAAAATCATGAGCCAGAAGAAGCGACATGGGAACTACGAGAGCAAGTCCAGAGAAAGTATCCTGAACTATTACCAGAGGTATATTTATTTTATTTGGAGGACCAAATAACCAAAGGGGTGGAGGATGTCAAACCCCGACCCAGGATTAGCGCGATTAGTGTTAGTTAAGTGCGTGTTCAGTGATAATGTGAGTTTAGTGTACGCGGGATTAGAAATTGGTTCGATTTAGTCTAGAATTAGCTTTGGGAAATTTTGAGAGCGTTTTGTGTTTTTGGTCACACTTAAGGGTGCCTTGAGTGTACGTGTAAGCTTGGGAGGAAATTCCATTTTTTCGGATTTTAATCGTGATTTCGATCTCTTTTGAATGGTTTTATTTTATTAATAAACTTTTGTGTTCGTTTGTTTGTGTTTTAGGCCCAAAAACCCAAGTTTTGGCCCAAAGGGGTAAATCAGTCTTTTCACACCAAATCTGAACTCAAATTTCGAAATCTCAAAACTATGCCAAATTTATACTTTTTGGAAAGTAGATTTTTCGGCGATCATTTTAGTCTTCTTCGTCGTTTTCATTCGGGGCCCACAAATCAGTGTTTTAAGCATTGCAAGTTTTGGAGCAATGGGGCCCACAAGAACCATTTGAATTAAGGCTCTCTTCTCCCTCATTTTTCTTTCACTCTCGTTTCAAGCTCTCCCTGCAACTTCTTCAACTCAGCTGAGAGTCTTCTTCTTCCCCTCCCTTCTTCTCATTGCATGCCTATGCTAGAGAACTCCAAATCAAAAACCAATCTTACCATCTTCTTCCTCTCTACCCAAGGAGTCCATTGCTACCTTTTTCTTGGAGATTCCAGCTGTGTTTCCACTCCATTTTCTTCTCCTCTTCTTGTTTAGCAAGCTACAGGTAATGGATCTCTTTCTCCTCTTCAAGGTAGTCTTTTGAGTTCCTTAGGAACCCATTTTTCAAACATGCAACACCCATTTCGAAATGGGTCATTGTCTTCTCTTTTTGATGGATTTTTGAAGTTCTTTTCATGGACTTCTTGTAGATCTCGTGGAGTGCTTTTGGTAGGATTTGTTTCTGAGTTTGTTGGGCTAGGATCTTGGTTAAGGCAAGTGATCAACTTAGATTCATAATGCATGCAATATTTGAATGTTTTAACTTTCATGATTTGATTTCTTTCCATTCTATTTTGAGTAATATATGGTTTTAAGGATGTGATATAGTCTGAAATCTTGTTTTAATTGAAATGCAAATGCTAATGGTTGTTTAAATGTTTTTCACCCATTTGAAGTTGCTTTTATCTTGCCAATGTATTTTTATAAATGGATGAAAGATTGGAGGAAATGTTGTGAGGTGATTTGGAAGTGTGGATTGTATAATCTGAATGGGAATTGCCCTTGGAGAGCATGGAGGCTCAAGGGATATGCAGGGATTTGACAAAGGAAAGAAATGGTGATAGAAGGTGTGAAATTCTGAATTCAGCTGTAGCTGCCGCAGACAGGCGGTTAGCAGTCGGCCAGCAGTCGGCTAGCCGACTGTTGACCCACGGCTAACCGACCCTGTGTCGGTTAGAATAACAGTAACTCAATTTCTGCACAGGGCGAAGTCGGTCAGCTGGCGGTCAGCAGGCGGCTAGCCGACCTACGCAAGAAATTGAAAAGTAGTATGTTTTCTGATCAGTCGGTCAGCAGGCGGTCAGTTGGTCGGTTAGCCGACCAGCACCCGGCGGCCAGCCGCCAGGTAGCCGCGTGGTGACCGAGTGCACAGAAGGAGAATTCTGAAGGGGCTTTGATGGGAGAGAAAAACTAGAATATGTTATGGGGTCTTTAGCCTGATGCTGTGCAGTTGAAACATGAAATGTTGTCCAGCTTCGGAAACACCAATTCATTTAAACTCCAACATTTGGGTTTCAACTTCACGAGAATCAAACAAAGAACCTTAGCATATACTTGACATAATTGTTTCGAAATCTTGAATTTTGACACGAAGAATACGTTCTGTACCTGTTTTGATTTACAAACATGTATTTAACTTTTGATATGTTTCAAGAACTATATTGGGGACACTTTTCCAGCTTTGATGTTATAGCTTTTGCCATTCTTGTTTAGTCTCGTCTAGCATTGTTTTGATAGTGTTTTCCCCATTTTTCGCTAAGTTTTGTACAAGTATTGATCAGCTTTATGCATACGTGAATATCATAGAATACCACTGAGCTTGGACTGCCCTCTCAGTCTGATCCACTTGTTAGGGGGTCCTTAAACATAAGGGCAATCTGCAGATTAGCCGTGTATTTATACACATCTTTGTTCTGTCCGGTTCCGCGGCCGGTTTTCCGCCCACCTTGTGTGGCTCGGACTTGTGTTTTGTTTCGTCTCGTTCTGTTTTGTTTTGCTTGCTCTTGTCATTATGTATGACGGAGAAAGGATGAGCTCAATGTGGATCCGTGAATCATGTTATTTTATTGAAAAGCATATTAGTTTTGAATTGCACTTTAAATATGTTTTGTTCAGAACTCATGCCATGTTTTAAGTACTGATTAACTTCATATTAACTAACTTATAATATGTCCAAGCTGTTCACCTGCCAGACCGTCGTGTCTGATCTCTTTTGTTTTGGTGTTTAGATGCAGGCGCCGTTGTTATTGAGGAGGAGCGCCCGGAGGAGGCTTTTGAGCCACCCCCAGCCCGTGAGTGGCAACCCGACGACGTCCTCTAGACGTCGGGCGGAGTCTTGAGCACGATGCACATAGGGGGAAACATTTTGCTATTTTGGGAATGTATGGCCTTTGTTGGCCTTTTTCACCTTTTTGGGGTTATGTAACTTAACACTTTGTTATCTTGAAACTTGAACCGAATCGGGTAAAGCTATGCTTACATTTTCTACTCTGATTACTGTCTTAATGATGACTTAACATATGCAATTCTGAATCATTAAGTTTATGTCATTGAATTGTGATGAGATTACTTGCACGCTTCCGCAAATCATTGTTAGTGTGAGATTGTTATAAGTTCGTTTTGGGAATCCTCACCGCGGAAACCTGTGGGTTAATCATAGATGGATGGACAACAACCGTCGCGGGGCCCGGGCTTAGGGAAACCTCGGTCCGGGGTCGCGACATAATGCTTGATGCGCGAGCTTTCGCAATTTATTTTCTTTTTTTTTTATTCTTTTGTTGTTTTGTCCTTTTTTTTCTTTTTAGGTTGTCGCGACCCCGGACCGAGGTTTCCCAAAGCCCGGGCCCCGCGACGGTTGTTTCCATCCAACCATGATTAACCCACAGGTTTCCGCGGTGAGGATTCCCAAAACGAACATGTAACAATCTCACACGAACAATGATTTGCGGAAGCGTGCAAGTAATCTCATCACAATTTAATAACATAAACCTTATGATTCCGAATTGCATAAGTTAACTCATCATCAAGACAATGATCAGAGGAGAAAATGTAAGCATGGCATTACCGAGTTCAGTTCAAGTTTCAAGGTATCAAAGTGTTAAATTACATAACCCCAAAAGTGTAAAAAGGCCAACAAAGGCCATACATTCCAAAATAACAAAATAATCCCATCTATGTGTATCGTACTCAAGACCCTGCCCAACGTCTAGAGGACGTCGTCGGGTTGCCACTCACGGGCTGGGGGTGGCTCAAAAGCCTCCTCCGTGCGCTCCTCCGCAATAACAACGGCGCCTGCATCTAAACACCAAAACAAATGGATCAGACACGACGGTCTGGCAGGTGAACAGCTTAGACATAATACAAGTTAGTTAATATGAAGTTAATCAGCACTTAAAACATGGCATGAGTTCTGAACAAAACATGTTTAAGTTGAAATTCAAAACTAATATGCTTTTCAATAAAATATCATGATTCACGGATCCACATTGAGCTCATCCTTTCTCCGTCATACGTAATGACAAGAGCAAGCAAAACGAAACAGAACGAGACGAACAAAACAGAAGTCCGAGCCACACAAGGTGGGCGGAAAACCGGCCGCGGAACCGGACAAAACAAAGGTGTGTATAAATACACGACTAATCTGCAGATTGCCCTTATGTTTAAGGACCCCCTAACAAGTGGATCAGACTGAGAGGGCAGTCCAAGCTCAGCGGAATTCTATGATATCCATGTATGCATAAAACATATCAATGCTTGTACAAAACTTAGCGAAAAATGGGTAAAAACACTTATCAAAACAATGCAAGACGAGACGAAACAAGAATAGCATAGCTATAACAAGCAAAGCTGGAAAAGTATCCCCATTATAGTTCTCGAAACAAATCAAAAGTTAAACACATGCTTGTAAATCAAAACAGGTACAAAACGGTATTCTTCGTGTCAAAATTCAAGATTTCGAAACAATTATATCAAGTATATGCTAAGGCTCTTTGTTTGATTCTCGTGAAGTTGAAACCCAAATGTTGAAGTTTAAAATGAATTGGTGTTCCCGAAGCTGGACAACATTTCATGTTTCAACTGTACAGCATCAAGCTAAAGATCCCATAACATATTCTAGTTTTTCTCTCCCATCAAAGCCCCTTCAAAATTCTCATTATGTACACTCGGTCACCACGCGGCTACCTGGCGGCTAACCGCCAGTTGCTGGTCGGCTGACCGACCACCCGACCGACTGCTGACCGACTGATCAGGAACATACTACTTTTCCAATTTCTTGCGCAGGTCGGCTAGCCGCCTGCTGACCGCCTGCGGGCCGACCACGCCCTGTGCAGAAAATGAGCTACTGTTATTCTAACCGACACAGGGTCGGTTAGCCGTGGGTCAACAGTCGGCTAGCCGACTGCTGGCCGACTGCTAACCGCCTGTCTGCGGCAGCTTCAGCTGAATTCAGATTTCACACTTCCTTTCACCATTTCACTCCTTTGTCAAATCCCTGCATATCCCCTGAGCCTCCATGCTCTCCAAGGGCAATTTCCATTCAATTTCTAACAATCCATTATCCCCATTCACCTCACAACATTTCCTCCATCCTTGCATCCATTTATAACACATTTTGGCAAGATAAAAGCAACATCAAATGAATAAAAAAAAACACTTATACAAACCATTAGCATATGTAATTCAATTAAATCAAAGTTTCAGACTATATCACATCCTTGAACCAATATATTGCCCAAGTTAGAATGGAAAAGAAATCAAATCATGAAAGTTAAAACATTCCAATATTGCATGCATTATGAATCTAAGTTGATCACTTGCCTTTACCAAGGTCCTAGCCCCACAATCTCAGAAACAATTCCTACCAAAAGTACTCCACGAAATCTACAAGAAAACCCATAAAAAGAACTTCAAAAATCCACCAAAAAGAGAAGACAATGACCCATTTCGAAGTGGGTGTTGCATGCTTGAAAAATGGGCTCCTAAGGAACTCAAAAGACTACATTGAAGAGGAGAAAGAGATCCATTACCTGAAGCTTGCTAAACAAGTAGAGGAGAAGAGAATGGAGTGGAAACACAGCTGGGATCTCCAAGAAAATGGTAGCAATGGATTCCTTGAGTTGAGAGGAAGAAGATGGTATGGTTGGTTTTTGATTTGAAGCTCTCTAGCTTAGGCATGCAAAGAGAAGAAAGGAAGGGAAGAAGAAGAAGTCACAGCTGAGTTTGAAGAAGGTTGCAGGGAGCTTGAATCGTGAGTGAAAGAAAAATGAGGGAGAGAGAGACTTAGTTCAAATGGGTTCTTGTGGGCCCCATTGCTCCAAAACTTGCAATGTTTAAAACACTGACTTGTGGGCCCCGGATGAAAACGACGAAGAAGACTAAAATGATCGCCGAAAAATCTAGTTTCCAAAAAGTATAAATTTGGCATAGTTTTGAGATTTCGAAATTTGAGTTCAGATTTGGTGTGAAAAGACCGATTTACCCCTTTTGAGCCAAAACTTGGGTTTCTGGGCCTAAAACACAAACAAGCTGAATACAGAAGTTTATCAATAAAGTAAAACCATTCAAAAGAGATCGAAATCACGATTAAAATCAGAAAACGGAATTTCCTCCCAAGCTTACACGTACACTCAAGGCACCCTTAAGTGTGATCAAATAGCACAAAACGCTCTCAAAATTCCCCAAAGCTAATTCTAAACCAAATAGAACCAATTTCTAATCCCACGTACACTAAACTCACATTACCACTGAACACGCACTTAACTAACACTAATCGCGCTAATCCTGGGTCGGGGTTTGACATAGGTTTCATTACTAATCATCGTCAAGCTATTTCGATCTCAAATTCAAGCTTTGGGAGGCTCTTCGAGCTGGGAAAAGAGTTGGGCGCACATGGAGGGGCGCCCATGTGTCTTTGGGTACTTGTGCGCACCTGTGTGTGCGCCCAAGTGCGCCCAAGTAGTCTTCTGCTTGGTTTCGCATTCGTTAAGAAGGGAAGTCCTATAGGTAATAGAATTAGACAGTTGGAGGGACTTGGGCGCCACTGGGTGTGCGCTCAAGGGGTACTTCGTCCCTTCTCAATTTGGGACACTAATCTATAAAAGGAAGTGTTGCCTATGGTCCTTCTTATACTAATCAGTCTATTCTTCCAGATTTCGGATTTCAAGGTGTTTGGTCTCTCTCTTGTTCCTAAGTAAGCATTCTTTACTTTCTTTTGGCTCTAGTTCATGCAACATCTTCTATCTTGTTTTGTCTTTGTTTTTGGGTACGGTGTAATGCTTTCATTATGTTTAAGTTTCAGATTTGTTTTGGGTTTATCAAATTATGCCTTTTTTGTCTTACTTAAGTTAGATTGTCTTTACTTATTCTTTTTCTCTTTCTCCTTTCAAAAACAAAGATGTTTCTTTCTTTTTCTTTTTCTTTGATGTTATGCAAGGTTTCTCGTTGTCATATCATGTTTTTTTTTTTTTTTTTAAATTCTAAAAATTTCATGGTGATATTGGATTTATAATTCTTCGTTTTGCTTATTCTTAATTGTTGAGCATCTTTTAATTCAATCGAAATTGGGTTCCTACGTAGTTTTAAGAATAGGATCTCACCATTTGATCCAAGTATCTCTAGGTCTTATTTATTTTATTTGTTGTAGGGTGCTGTTATTTCTTACATCTTATAGATTTCTCGTGTCCAAGTTTGATGCCATTTAATTGTTCTTCAAGGTGTTGCACTACATGAGTACTTAACTTAGACTTGTTTAAACAAAGGGCTCACGTTTTTGGTTCCCTAGAGATCTCAAAGTGACCTAACAGTACCCTTGCAATGTTTATCTCATGGATTTCAAAAGACCTAATGAGTTGATCTAAGCCGAACCGGACTCATACGGGATGGATTTCCTGGAATAGACATGGGCGCCACCCCTGGTGCGCCCAAGTGGCTTTCTTTTTTTTTCTTTTTTTTGTTTTTTTTTTTTTTTTTGTTGTGTGTTATAGATATTTGTTCAACCCTTATTCTGTGATTTAAGCTTGTTATGTTGCATTATTTTCGATTTTATGAGGTTTCTTGGTTGACATTATGTTACCCCCTTTTTTTTTTTTTTTTTGTTAAGATGTTGTATTATACATAGTTTGGACTTTTTGGCTCTTAAAAAGGCTTAGAATAGCCCTGCAGTACCTCTAGAAGTATTTCCCACGAATTTGAGAAGGCCTAATATAATTATCATGGCTAAACCCGTACCCTTTGGGGGTGAAGTCATTGGAACAGAACTGGGCGCCTACCCTGGTGCGCCCAAATCACCTATTCTTTTTTTTTTTTTTTATGTTGTTTTGGGTTTCCTCCAATTATAAACTTTTCTGGGTTGTTTTCATTCTGTGAGGGGTTTCCAACGCCTTGTGCAAATGTCTTCAGGTCTTATCCCATTCCAATGGCCGGTTCTCCGATCTTCTCATTCGTTGTTGATGGTGTTGAGGGTTCTTCCGCTTGCAAGCCCTACTCGCCAGGGGATGAATATTGGTTCCCTAGGGCTGAAAAAATAGGGTATTATGACTCTGAGGAACGGGCAGAATTCTACCTCAAGCATGAATCCTCCCTGCCTGTTACCTATGACTGCGTTTTCCAGTTTGAAGAAGCGATGGACAAGCGCATTGTGGAGATTAGGCGCAGCAGATATGATTTACTGGCTATGAAGTACAAAGGGATCTGCAGGTTGTACAGGGACTTGTGTATTGTGGGTAGGATTGCTTTAAATAGGTTGAATGGTTATGACAGGCTTCTAGAAGACTTACCATCTTTTATCAACAGCGTGCTCCAATCTCTCTTATGGAGCATGTTGGATGTCAGGGGGATGTTTGAAGTTTGGGAAGCTATGAGGTCTACCAACGAACGAGCTCCTATTAATGACTTTAACACCCTACACGGGCGGATGGATCAACTGGAACTCATGGTCATGTCTTGCCCTCACGAAGCTGAATCGTCCGTTCCTAGGCGCTATAGGAAGTACTTCGAGATGCAAAACACTAGCCTCTCGGCACTTATTCATCCGGTATACACGGCTTATCTGAATGACTTCCAGCGGGTTCGGGAGATTTGCGGTGTTTTAAGGGACCCACCGGTTAACTTGAAAGAAGTGCAAGGGCAACTCGAAGCTCATATCGTCGAAATGGAGGCACGGATGGCGCGCTTTCCTACCTTCAACGGGATGGTCCATCCATCCTAGGGGACTCAGTAAAAGTTTTTCTATCTTAGGCTAGGATTTTCTTTTAATAAGAGGTCAGGTCATTAGGACCATTTTAGTTAGTTATAAGCTCCACCTAGGGTATTGGGGACAAAGGTTGTGACCTCTGTTTTAGTTCATGTTTAGGATTCAGTCGATTCAATTAATTGCTATAGTCATTGTTTAAAGACTCTTATTGGAGTTTAATAAAAGTTTATTTAGATTTTATTTTATTTTATTTTTTTGTGGGGATGTTTAGTATTGAATGATGATGATATCCATTATGATGGTGTTAATGATGAGGAGGTATGAGATTTGGTTATGAATTGTGAGGGTGAATTATGATAGTTCACTATTTATTATGTGTGCTTGATGACAGTGGTGATTATGTGCATCATATAATGAGGTGGATTACGCGGATAAATGCATGGGTTTGGATTTTTGAAGAGATGCATGATATATATGACAAGTTCATGATGCATTTTAAATTGAATTGACTGACCTTTGTATGTTGTTTGCGTTGCTTCCCTTTGTGGGTTGAAATGGATTGTCGCCATGCTGCTGATAATTGCGAATTCTATCTCGGGCCGAGGTTGGCAACTCAGTTGGAGCCCGATTATGTCAAGGCCGAATCACAGGTTTTAATAAAGATTTATCTTTCTTTTTGCCTTGCCTGTGAGTGGACTATGTCTTAATTTCATCTCCATGGATGTCTAAATTAATGTCAGGTTTGATCTCTTTCCCCTCTTTTTTTTTTCTTTTTTTTTTTTTTTCAGTTTAGTTGTTCTCTCTTTCTTATTTTTTTTAGATGGATCCACCCCCTTAGAGAGGGCCCCACCATGTGATGGTGATGGGCCATTATGTGCCCAGCGCTGGGCGTTAGGTCATAAGGGTTGGGAATTTCCCCCCCCCCCCTTTTCTTTCGTTTCCCTGTTTCCCTCACTCCCTCTTCCTTTGTTTCTTTCTTTCGGTTCTTGCTTCAGGTGAAGTGCAGGGAAGAGTGAGCAAAGTGGTAGCTGAGTGGAGAGAGAGGATGTAAGACCCCGACCCCTAATTTTCGGGATTAGTGTGGTTTTAGCCGTGGTTTAGTTTTCTAAGTAAGATTTGAGCCTAATTGAGTTAGATTGTGGTCTAGAATGGTTTTCCATAGCTTTGGAGAATTTTGAGAGCGGTTGGACCCGGTCTGACAGCTCGAGGATGCCTTGGGCTGTACGTTTAAGCGTAAGGATTGTTCTTGATTTTGAAAAATTACAATTTTGGTTTCTTTTGATAGGTCAAATTAGATCCAACAACTTTTGTGTTTAGACCTACCCTATTCGAAACTCAGAAAATCAGTTTTTCAGCCCGAGGGGCAAAACAGTCTTTTCACATTTAAATCTGAGCCCGGATTTCGAAATTTCAGAACCATGCCAAAAATATACTTTTTGAAAACTAGATTTTATAAGGATCATTTTAGTCTTCTTCGTCGATTTCATCCGGGGCCCGCAAGACCATGATTTAGCCATTTTAAGTTTCAGCTGTATTGGGCCCCACATTTTTCCACTTTCCCCACTTAAGTCATCTCCTTCACTAATCACATTCAGAATTCTCCTTCGTCTCCTGCAACTCTTTTCTTCAACCCAGCTGAGAGGAACTTCTTCTTCTTCTTCATTTCTCTCTTTGCATGCCAAGGCTAGGGAACTCCAAATTGAAATCGGAGCATATCCTTTTCTTCCTCTCAACCCAAGCCCTCCATTATTACCATTTTCTTGAGGATCCCAGCTGGATAGCCCTTCATTTTTGTCCTTGCTTCATGTTCAGCAAACTCCAGGTTAGGCTTCTTTTTCTCCCTTTTAATGGAGTCTTTTGAGCCCATAAGGATTGAGTTTTTCAAACATGCAACACCCATTTCGAAATGGGTTCTTGTCTTCACATTTTTGGTGGATTTTGAGGTTCTTTTCATTGGTGTTCTTGTAGATTTCGTGGCTGACAGTTGATAGGATTTTTCAGAGATTTTTGGGCTTGGATTTTTGGTCAAGGCAAGTGATCAACTTAGCTCTTCTTATGCATGCAATGTTTGAATGTTTTAGCTTCCATGGTTTGGTTCTTTTTCCATTCTAATTTGAGCAATGTACTGTTTCAAATATGTGTTATGGTTTGGATTTTTGTTTAGTGTGAAATGCATATGCTAGTGATTTATCTTGATGGTTTTCATTCAATTGAAGTGGTTTTTGTCTTGCCTAAATGTTTTGCAAATGGATGAAAGAATGGAAGAGTATTTTGTGAAATGATTAGATGTGTTGGTTGTTAAAATTTAATGGGAATGGCCCTTGGAGAGCATGGAGGCTCAAGGGATGTGCAGGGACTTGACAAAGGAATGGAAGGATGTAAAATGAGTGAAATGGGGTGAAAAATCTGAACTGAATTGAAGCTGCCGCAGATCGGCGGTCAGCAGTCGGCCAGCAGTCGGCTAGCCGACTGTTGACCCACGGCTAACCGACCCTGTGTCGGTCAGAATAACAGTAACTCAATTTCTGCACAGGGCGTGGTCGGCCCGCAGGCTGTCAGCAGGCGGCTAGCCGACCTGCGCAGAAAAATGGAAAAGTAGTATTGTTCCTGAACAGTCGGTCAGTGGTCGGTCAGCCGGTCGGCTAGCCGACCACAACCAGCGGCTAGCCGCCAGGTAACCGCGTGGTGACCGAGTGTATAGAAGGAGAATTTTGAAGGGTTTTCGATGGGAGAGAAAAACTAGAATATGTTAAGGGCTCTTTGGCTTGATGTTGTGCAATTAAAACATGAAATGTTATTTAGCTTCAGGGGCACCAATCCGCTTTTAATTCCAACATTTGGGTTTCAATTACACAAGAATCGAAAGAAGGGCCTTAGCATATACTTGAAAGTCTGTTTTCAGAAACTTAGTCTTGACATGAAGAATATTATTTTGTACTTGTTTTGACTTACAAGCATTTGTTTTGTCTTGGATCTTGTTGTGCACTTGTTTTGACTTACAAGCATTTGTTTTGTCTTGGATCTTGTTTTGCACTTGTTTTGACTTACAAGCATTTGTTTTGTCTTGGATCTTGTTGTGCACTTGTTTTGACTTACAAGCATTTGTTTTGTCTTGGATCTTGTTTTGCACTTGTTTTGACTTACAAGCATTTGTTTTGTCTTGGATCTTGTTGTGCACTTGTTTTGACTTACAAGCATTTGTTTTGTCTTGGATCTTGTTTTGCACTTGTTTTGACTTACAAGCATTTGTTTTGTCTTGGATCTTGTTGTGCACTTGTTTTGACTTACAAGCATTTGTTTTGTCTTGGATCTTGTTTTGCACTTGTTTTGACTTACAAGCATTGGTTTCGTTCGGGTATTGTTTTGCACTTGTTTTGACTTGCAAGTATCAGTTTTGTTTCGGGTATTGTTTTGCACTTGTTTTGACTTGCAAGTATCAGTTTTGTTTTCAGTATTGTTTTGCACTTGTTTTGAGTTACAAGTATCAGCTTTGTTTCAAAGAACCCAAAAAGGGCACTACTTAGTGTGCTTCGACATGCTTATAGCTTATGCTACTTTGTTTTGTCTTGCTTGCACCGTCCACCTCGTGTGGTCGATGAGGGAAATGAGAACTTGGTCCGGGCGGCACCCTTAACCACGGGGCGTAGCGTGTCAACCATGGGCCTCAAACGGCGAGTCTCCATTAGTTTTGAACATTTAAATATGAGAACTTGGTCCGGGCGGCACCCTTAACCACGGGGCGTAGCGTGTCAACCACGGGCCTCAAACGGCGAGTCTCCATTAGTTTTGTGCATACATGATTTCCGTTGAATACCACTGAGCTTGGACTGCCCTCTCAGTCTGATCCACTAGTTAGGGGGTCCTTAAACATAAGGACTATCTGCAGATAAGTCGTGTATTTATACACATTTTTGTTCTGTTCCGGTTCCGCGGCCGGTTTTCCCGCCCACCTTGTGTGGCTCGGGCTTCTGTTTCGTTTCGCCTATTTTTGCTTTGTCTTTGCTTGTTCTTGTCATCATGTATGACGGAGAAAGGATGAGCTCAATGTGGATTTACGAATCATGATGTTTTCTCGTAATCTTGCTAGCTTTGCCTTGCTTTTTGTCATGTACTATTTAAAGATACATTAAATGGTTTTAAAGTGCTAGACCACATGTACTCATGCTACTTTTGCCTCATATCTCGTTCGTGGACTTTTGTTTTCTCGAAGTGTATATCGTTCAAGCATCGTTTCAAGATTTGTAAACTGTTTTAAATTCAGTATATGGTTTCTTATAAATTTTAAATGATTCATACTCATGCTTAAATTGATCACCTGCCAGACCGTCGTGTCTGACCTTGTTTGTTTGGTGCCTTAGGTAGCAGGTTCCCGTCTTGAGCTAGTACGTGCGCAGTTGGCTGTAAAGCCACGAGTTTTGCAGGTTGTTGTTTCAGTGATGTCATTCAGACGTCGCGCTTGTTTCTGGAGATACGTTACACACATGGGTAGTATTTGTTCTTAGCTTGTTATTTTGTAAGGCTTTTGTTAGCCTTTTCTTTTGGGATTGTAATTAATGCACTTGTTTAATTATAACTTGAATATGCTTGGGTATTGATAAGCCTGTCTCGGTCAGCTCTGTATATTTTGGTATCATGTTTTGTCCCAGTCTGAGTATGATTATGCTATGACAGCTTTATGCTGACGGGTTGAGTGCGACACGGAACCCGATGGCCACGGACTCCGGGTCGCAATGCCACGTAAGCTTCCGCGAAATGTTCTTGATGTGTTTGGAAATTTTGCCTTCCTCACACACGCGGATCCCGGGGAGAAATATATTTATCACTTAATCCCCAATTCGCGTTCCCGAGGTCGGACCGCTGCAGGGATCCGGGTTCGGGGACGCGACAGAGGAGGAGCAGCAATGCACAGGTCTGCCGTCGCCCAGGTAAGTGGGTCTCAACCTCCTTTTCTATTTCTTCTTTCTATATATTTTTTTTATGGTTGTTGTGGTTGTTTCAGGTGGAGTCTCAGTGGGCAGCAGTGGAAAAGAGGGAAGAGAGGAATCCAGGTATGTGTGTTCCAACCTTCTTTTCTATTTCTATTCTCTCTCTTTTCTTTTATCTCCCTCTTCTTTTGTTTCTTTCTTTCGATTCTTTTATTTATTATCATTATTATTATCATTTTGGACGATGGCTGCAACATGGGGTTTTAGGACTCAATTTTGGCTACTGGCAGCTAGGGGCGTGGTGGATTTTGGTGAGGGAAGAAGGAATGGAGTTGTCCTAGCTATGATGTTGGCAATCCTAACCCCTTGGTTCAAATTTAAGAGGTTTCAGAGTGGGAATCCCTTGGTAAAAGAAAATTAGTTTGAGTGGAAAAATGGGCATCCATTGTGGCTAGTTGAGATTGATGGGATGATGAAGAATGAGGTTTGGTGTGGCCCATGGAAGTTAATGGGTATAGTGAAGATTGTTTAACTTGTTGAGCATTTGCATTGGTTTTGAATGAGAATGTGGTGAATAGGATTTTGGACTCCTAACATAGATCTCAGTCACTATAGGGGAGTGGCTTGAGCTTTCTTCTTCCTTCCCCTCTTTTTTTTTATTTATTTATTCAGGGGTTTGTCTGAGTTTGTGGAGCACTGATTTTGACTCATTCCTTATAATACCATGATGTGTTTCATGCTTACTTTTATATTTGTAACTGTATTGGGAACCTTCTGTTCTTTTTTTATTTTTATTTTTTTAGGAGAGTAAGTTTGGCAATGGAGAGGTGTGAGAGTAATAACTTGAGTGTGGTAGTTGTGACGCGATGGGACAAGGGGTTATGAAGTGCTGTTTTAGTTGCGATTTAGTCTTTTTTTTTATTTATATATTGGTTTTATTCCTTGTCCTCGGGCTGTTTTATCTTGGGATTGGTTTCGCCAACTGTTCTTCATTTTGATGTCACTCTTGGGTTCAACTTAGTTGCCCTTCATAGCCTTCGATGTGGCATCCTTGAATTTAATGTTTTGCTTCATTGTTTGCGTGCTTCTGAATTCATCATTTCTCGTGTATGCTTTCTTTCTTGTTTTTGAATGTGGAGGATGGCTAGGACGAGGCTTGCTCGCAAGAGGGCCCCGACGCCGATTGAATCAGGAGAGGGTCCATCGGGAGATCTTGGAGGTGTCCCCTCAGGTAGGCTCGAGGGTGTCCCCGAAGTTGGGTTCATTGGGGAGCCTGAGGCGGAGCAGACCGCGGCCCGAACCGGAAAGAGGCGTAAGAAGCAGCGAACTAAAGAAGATCCCCATCTTGCCGACGAGATAAAAGCGGGCAAGGTAATAACATTTAGTCTCTCATGTATTGCATGTCGCCATTACTTATCTTCAAATCTTTGGGCTAACAATCATGAGTCTTTTCTCAATTTCAGCTTGTACCTCTTGCTCAGATGAGGGTGGGATGGCTAAAGGTGAAAGAGTGGTGGACAGAGTTGTCAGACACCTTAAAGAGTCGTCTCCTAGCGATGGGTTTTGGAGATTTCATGTCAATTGTAGCTTTCTGACCTGACCGTTCGCTCATTAGCGCACTCTCTAAGAGGTGGAGGGATGAGACCCATTCTTTCCATTTCCCAACTGGTGAGATGACCGCCACCCTTGAGCATATAGCGAGATGTTGGGGTTTAAGGGTGAGCGGTTTGCCGGTCTCGACTGGTGCGACCGATGCTAATCCTGACCTTGTCCGGCCTTTGCTCCAGCGTTTGTTTGGTGCACGGCCTTATCTTGGCTCCAACCAGATTGACATTGAATGGTTGTGGGAGGCTTATGGCCCTGCGAGGACGAGGGTCCTAGACAGTGAGTATTCTACCTTTGTTCTTGTAACTTCAATGCATTTGTTCTCTTACTTATTATCGTCTCTTATGCAATTTAGGTCGGGGTCGTGATCGGACTGAGTTTTTGGTCGGACATGAGGTGGGAACAGCAGCCACCGGAGATTCATCGGTTAGAGATGGGGATGGTGGACCCGCCCCGACCACTAGCGAGCAGGCGAGGGATATGGCGGATATTATTTGCCCGGATGTTGGAGTAGGTGAGGGCGAGGGTGCGGCTAGCGACTCTGATGATGAGGAGTATACCGCGCCCTTGGATGAGCTACTTGCGTCCAATGATAGTGATGATCCGATGGACGACGGGGGTAGCGAGGGTGAGAAGGGTAGCAACGGAAAGAGGGCTGGAGATGACGAGGGCAGTGATGACATTGTCCCCCCTACAGGTAAATTCTTAAGTTTATTCTTATCTCTTGTTGT
Source organism: Persea americana (assembly GCA_029852735.1). Classification (NCBI taxonomy): domain Eukaryota; kingdom Viridiplantae; phylum Streptophyta; class Magnoliopsida; order Laurales; family Lauraceae; genus Persea; species Persea americana. The sequence continues at coordinate 35,984,500 of CM056813.1, forward strand.
TTGTGCAGCTAATGTTTATAAGCCCCTTTTTTTTTCATTTTTTGTTTCTTTATCTGCAGAGTACAAGTGTAGAGAGGTACCCGTTGACGGGTACTATCGTCGGAAGAGAGTGGGGATTCCTTGCGAGACCTTCCATGCATGGTATAAAATATCGGCCGATACCGGTTCATATCGGCCGATATGAACCGGTATCGGCCGGTTCCGAGTCGATATTTTGCCTGCGATACCGGTTTCGGTATCGCAGGCAAAATATCCCCAAAATATCGGCCGATATTTCAAAATATCGGCCGATATTTTGAAAATATCGGCCGAGATATCGGTTCTGCCGATATTTTCAAAATATCGGCCGATATTTTGGGGATATTTTTAGATGAAGCATAGAAATGATCATTTGGTTTGTCACTTTGGTTGTATTCTCCACTTAGAAGTTAGATCTACATACTTTCATGCTAGATCTACTCATACACATGATTTTTATATTTTTATTTTAATTATTTTATTTTCGGATTTTTCAATATTTAAATTATAATATATCATTTTTTGGGGATTTCATCATAAATATGTTGTTTTAATGATTCATGATCATTGTGTGGTTTATAAATGATTGATTTATATACTTTTATGCTAGATCTATATATTTAGTATTTTGAAAATAATTTTATTAAATCTTAATTTTTCTAAAAATAATTGTTGTTACTTGGTCTTGAATTTCTTAATTTATTTGTTGATTGAGTTAGTATTAAATGATGATTGATATGTTATTTTTATTTTCTTATATTTTACACTAATAAATTGATCATGAGCATCAATAATGGTTGTATTATATGAAATACTGGAAAAGACAGTGAACTGTAATATAGACAGGACTCATAACTTAAGGTGACCGAGATTTTGATTTATTGTTGTTACTAATGGAAAAAAATATTGTTTTCCAGCATTTTCTAATATTCTGGATTTTTTGGATATTTTTGGAAATTTTTTTGGATTAAAAAAAAAATTCACACCGCGACGACCGCGACGGACCGATATCCGCGACCGATACCGATATCATATCGGTTTTTCGGCCCGACCGAGACCGCGACCGAAACCGAGATTTTAAACCATGCTTCCATGTGACGAGTGAGTACCAAATGATGACTTTAATACTGCTCCTTGCGAATTAATGAATACTACTGATCGCAAGTCTTTAACATTTTGGCGGGGAAAAAGGGGACCAGATCTGATGTTGCATTGAGACACCCTCGGCTATTGTTGGCTAGGCGAGGCGAGGATGAGAGTCTCCACGCGTTCCTTCTCTATTTCTTCGGAAAATGTTTATTTGCAAACGCCACCGGCAATAGGGTGTCTGGCACCTTGCTTAGGTTCGTCGATGATTTGAGCCAGGTAGGCGATTATGCTTGGGGTGAGGCAGCCCTCGCCTTTCTTTTTCATAGTCTGGATGATAGATGTCGGGTGTAGAAGGGCCATAGGAGTCTACGAGGTTTCGTCCCAATCCTTCAAGTAAATCAGTTTCCCATGTTTGTTAGTCTTTCGCTTTGAACATTTTGCCTTACTAATGATTTAACTTCTCCAAAATAGGTGTGGATGTGGGAGCATATCCTACAGTGTCGCCCTGAGCGTTTGCCAGTGCGGTTGAGTCTTGCTCCTCGGGCGGCGCAGTGGTATCTGAATGCTACTTTACGGGGCTTTGCTGACATCCGTTCTACCGAGCTGGCGAAAAGAACCAAGGACTTGAGGATGAGGCCTGATGAGCAGGGCTGTCATTTTATCTTGAACGAGTTGACGGATCGAGAGGTAAGTCATTCTCTTTTTCTTTTTAAGTCATTAGCTTGTTTTGGAATGAGGCAGGGACTAGTCACCCTCTTATTTCAAATTGCTGGTGGTTGACATGGGGTTATGCTCTTTCCCCTTTTCAGATCACTTGGTGTCCTTATCAGGGTGGCCCTGACGATGAGTTGATGGCAGTATGAGAGGGAGTGCATTTATTTGCGAGAGACATGGCTTCACGCCCCTCAGATTGTTTCTAGGCTTGTCGTGAGTCGAGTTGCTCACCAGTTTGGCAGTCATCAGGTCGTCTTACCCCCTAAGCCTGTCATGAGCCATTCATATAGGGGATGGGGCGAAGCGATATTCAGCCATTCTCATCCGCACTAGGCCGAGATAGATGATTGGGACGGAGGGGGGAAAACGCTTGCCTTTGGCACAGATGAAGGAGCATCCGGTGACTACAAGCGTCATTGGAGAGATGCCACCTGTCGATACATACTTCCAGAGTCATATTCTGGCGGGGCTTCTTATTCTATCTGGAATTGGGCCGAGGCGATGGAGACATTGATGTCACTTCGGGTGATCATTTAAACTTACTTGTTTAACTCTATGCTTTCTATCGTCTCTGAGTTGACCAATTGCATTTCTTTTTCTTACTTCAGACGGCTTCCCCAGTTGGGACAGGACATTAAGAGACACGTCCATTAGGCAATGATCCAGGCGAGGTAAGATCCCTCCAGATTTACTAACCATATTGTCTCAACTTCCTTTTCTAATCAAATCCATTATGCATGTGATAGGGAGCCTCCGGGGGAATGACACCCGATATTGAGCCGGCTCTTCGTGGAGAAGTGTTTCAACTGTCTGAGCTAATGAAGGAGAAGGTAATATATTTTCCACTTGTGGCCCGAAGATTGGGGGTACTATCCTTGTGTTATGTGTCAAAGTACTCATTTATTGCATTGTACACCTCGTGACCTCAGGAGGCCATAACGACGGAGTTACAGGCGTCCTCCGTGGCTAAAGAGGTATGGGAATCGTGATCCTTTGGCTATCTTGAAAATAATGCCTTGAACTCGCTGATTCTTTTACTTTGTCCAGAGGGATTGGCGAGAAGAACTACGGCTACACGATGCCATCATTGACGTGCTGGCGGATACCTATGAGGTAGACAGTTACTAACTCAGTCCTTGTCATGATCTGAGATTTATGACATCTAATTGCTTGCGTAGAGATATAAGGATTTGGCTACATCCGAGGCTGTGAGGATCAGACTGGAGGGGGAGCTTCAGACACAACGAGCAGAGATGGCTCGTCTGCAGGTTGGTGAGGTCTAGATCTTTGTTGCGTTTTCTCTTTTCTTATTCATGATCGTTTGTCTTTGTGATTTTTCAAGCGGAGACTTGTGGCGAGCGCGATAGGGCGCTTGAGAAAGAGATGCTTCAAAGGCACAGGTATGAGACCTACTCATGTGACGTCTCGATCTTGATTCTTTGTCCATTGTTGATGTGGTTTGTAATGTTTTGGCGTGCAGGTTGACGAGTTACGAGCCAGGCTTAGGAGCTTCGAAGCCTTTACGCAGGTGAAGATCTTTTCTTCCTTTTAAATTTCATGTTTGATCCTACAAGATTTGTTGAACGTAATGTTTCTTTAAACGTTGCCTGGTAGAGCGGTGCTACTCGTTGCTTCTATTCCTCCACTTCCTAGATGGGGCGAGGAGAAGGCCCTGATTCATGACAAGTACGCTCGACGCATGGACCGCATGGAGCAATATCATGATGAGGTGGTTACTGATTTGCGGCGACATCTCGGTAGACTTCATCAGAGGGCAGAAGAAAGAGGTTATGCATTCTCAGACTCAACCCGCGCTCCTTCTCAGCGTGCTCATGGTCCGCCCTCTTTTGCTTCGTCGGCTCGTCATGATGAAGCCGCTCCGTAAAGCTATCGCACTTCAATTGATCTCCCCGAGATGCTTCATTAGTGTATCCTTGCTCCATGTTGTATCCACATGTGTTGGTTATGTGTCTATGTTATTTAGTCCCATCTTTGGCTCATGGTGGGAGCTTATATGTATTTGATGTGTATGTTGTGCACACGTGTATTAAGTATGTATAGTTGAGATAGTGTGCTTGATGCCTTAGAAGTGCCATGGGAATGTGTTTAATTGGTGAGGAGTTGTTGTGGGGTACCGGGGTATATATGAAGTGTTCTTCTTTCACAGGTAACTGGTTGTCGTGTATCCGGAAATTTTCCGGGGTCCAAAAAACAAGGGGAAGTGCTGCCGAATTTTTTCTAAAATTTCTCGAGTTTCATGTCTCAGCATAAATCTTATGGAATAAAAATAAAAGGGATCCGAGATAGACAAGATGAGATATAATAAACCAAATGAATGCAATCCCATGCCAATTTTGACCCGGGGAAGGCAACATAGCCACAAGGTTCTCAAACAATGAGGAGTGCCTGAGTGTGTGATATTTGTGGCCTAAGCAATTTTATGTTTTAGGGCATTTACATTGTCAGCAATAAGTATTAAGGCAGAAGTTCAAGACAATTGCATTTTCAAATCAAATATGATATCATAAAGGGTATGCATAGAATACATCCATAATCAAATTCATCATTGTATATCATAACAGTCATAATTCATATTTCCCAACTTTGGTCATCAGCATCTTGATCTTTTTAAGGAGTTGTGCACAAAATAATACCCGTCAATAATAAAAAAAAATGCCCCAGCTTGTGGGATGTTATGAATGTAATCAGGGTTGGTCTCCCTGCAAGATCTTGAAACAAACTCGTTAGTTTAATATTTTTAGGCCCCCCTGCATAATTTAGCTAAGGTGGCATCTTTCTTTCTCGGTAAAAATGTCAGGGGGCCATTTTGGCATTCAAGCTTTGGGAAACAAAGAGATGGAATTGGTACCTTAGTGGGTGTGTTCTTTCCTGCATTCAACTAAAAGTGATTAGCAACAAAAGCATGCATGAGGTGAGGGTGTGTGCAGTCCAGTGAGTGTTCGTGGCAATCGTGTATGCGACGAGGGCCCAGATTGGGAAGCCGTGCAAGACAGATAGATATATATAAAAAAAAAATGCCCCAGCATAAGACTAGTGTTCATTTTGGCTGTGGGTAGGAATGTACCCTCGTCCCATGATTGTCACCTTGGCGGTAACGTGATCTTCCCTATCCATCATTCGGAGGTCGAGCCCTCACAAGCCCCCTTTTGTAACTGCTTAGTCTTTTCGGCTGAACTTTAGAAAGCACTTGACCGTCCTCGAGGCTCATTCGTGAATTGTGTCTGTGTGTGGGGCAGTTAGTCACCGTGCCTCCTTAGTGATATGGTTTCCGACCACCTTCTGCTCAGTTCACGCGATGTTTACCCATGTCACTCTAGCGGGCCTAATTCTAATAAAGAGATTTTATTTATTTATTTATTTATTTTAATGTAACTGTGCAATGTCTAGGTTCTTTAAGCTTTCTAATTAACCCATGTAACGAGCATTAGGCCAGTGGCTCCCAAACCAGACGGCTTTAGGGCACTAGGTACATAAATACCCTTGCGGGCTTACTGGCTCGAGTTAAAAAGGCTACGAACCCAAACTAATCACTTTTTTTTTTTTTTAATGTAACTGTGCAATGTCTAGGTTCTTTAAGCTTTCTAATTAACCCATGTAACGAGCATTAGGCCAGTGACTCCCAAACCAGACGGCTTTAGGGCACCAGGTATGCAAATACCCCTACGAGCTTACTGGCTCGGGTTAAAAAGTCTACAAACCCAAACTAGTTACGAGTATATATATATTTATTATTATTTTATATATATATATATATATTTTAGCAAATGGTCGAAAGGCTTTCATGACATAGGCAAATTCACCTTCAAACCTTCACATCGAGTGACTTTAACCGTGCGGAATTTCTGCGGGGCAGATCCACCTTATTGTGTATTTCTAAGTGTTAGTGTGTGTCCAAGTTCTAAGTTTGATTCGAGTGCACTTCTTCGGTCCTCCTACGGGATTTCTACAACCACGCCAAGGGGCAAGGAGGGTCATATTCTACAAGAAGTGGGGGAGGGTCATACTGTGTACCTTTTCAGGTACATAACATTCCATGGATCGGGGAGATCTTCCCCTTCTGCATTTACCAGTCTATATGCATTTCTAGGATATACTTCTTTAATTACATAAGGGCCTTCCCAATTGGGTCGTAACTTACCTCGGGGATATGGAAGTTGAGAAGGAGCGATGCGTTTCAGCACGAAATTGCCAACTTTGAATTTTCTTTCTTTGACATGATTGTCGTAGGCTCGGGCAATCCGTTTCTGGTATACCTGTGCATGCTCTGCTGCTTTCATTCTCTTTTCGTCAGGCAGGTCCAACTGAAGTAGCAATGCTTCTCTCCTCTGGTTTTCTGTCATGTCTTCATCTAGCTAGATGCGCAGCGACGGGTGAAGGACTTCGAAGGGAAGGACTGCTTCCATTCCGTAAGTCAAAAGTATGGGGTTTCTCCTGTGGGAGTTCTTATTGAAGTCCGATACGCCCACAACGCTTCGACCAAATGGTCTAGCCAATCACTACCTTTGGTAGTTTGCACAGTCTTCTTGATGATCTTTAGTAGGGTCTTGTTGGTTGCTTCGGCTTGACCATTTGCTTGGGGGTAGTACGGGGTTGAATGATGTAGTTCTATGCTATATTTTGTGCACAACTCGTTCATTTGTTGGGATATGAATTGTGAACCATTATCTGTTATGAATGCCTTAGGGATGCCAAACCTAACTATTATATTCTTTTTAATGAATTTGACTACAGAGGTTGCCTTAATATTAACATATGCTTCTGCTTCTGCCCACTTAGTGTAATATTTTGTTGCTGTTAATATGAATGCTTTATTTTGTGTGTTCTCTACAGTAGAGGCCAGGGGTCCTATAATATCAAAGGCCCAGGTCGAGAAAGGCCATGGAGCCGTGGTAGGGTGAAGGGATGATGCGGGAGCATGAATTAGGTCAGCGTGCAGCTGACATTTTTTGCATCTTTTGATGTAATTGACTGAATCTGATTCTAGGGACGGCCAATAGTAACCTAAACGGATGATCTTCTTAGCTAACATCTGGCCGTTGACATGTCCTCCGCACTCTCCTGAATGCGCTTCTTCAATTATCTCTTGCCCTTCTTCTATGGTCATGCATCGTAGGAGAACTCCACTAAATGATCTACGGTACAGTAGCCCTGCAACTATGACATATCTATGAACCATCTCTCTTAGTGCTCTTTTATCCGATCGGGTGGCGTACTCGGGGATGTAGCCATCATGCAAGTAATTATAAATATCATAGTACCACGGGTGGTCGTCTTCCAGGTCATCATCACGTTGTATGCGAGCTAGGATTCCTTCTTTGGGCTTAGAATCTTCCTCCTGATCGGACTCTTCGGCCTTAGCTTTCTTACTCCTATTTCTTGAGACTTTCAACAGGACTTCAGCAGGGTTCCCCTTGGTCAGGTCTATTGATTTGATGGACGGAGAATCTAGCCTTCTAAGCAGAAATTCTTTGGAATCCTTATCATTGGGCATCTCTATGATTGAGGCTAAAATCGCTAATGAGTCAGCCAATCGGTTGAAGGCGCGAGGGATATAGAGAAATGAAATCTTCTTGAATTTAGACATCAGTTCTTTGGCTTTCTCGTGGTAGTGCGCAAGCTTAAGGGCGCTAACCTTTCATTCTCTGGCTATTTGGGAAAAAACGACCTTAGAATCACCAAAGACTCTCAGCTTCTCAACACCTAAGGCCTGGGCTTCTCTCAATCCTGCTAATAAGGCTTCATACTCCATCGTATTATTGGTAACTGGAAATCCGATTTTATAGGCCATTGGAATGACAACTCCTTCCGAGGATAATAGCACTACCCCAACTCATTTTCCATTCTAATTCAAAGCTCCATCAAAGTACATGGTCCATAAATCATCATCCTTTGCTTCTTCAATGTCTGCAAACAAAACATTTTCATCGGGGAAATCAGTTCTGACCAGTTCATACCGTGGCAGAGGGAGGTGTGCCAGATGGTCGGCAATTGCCTGTCCCTTTATAGACTTCTGGGTAACATAGGTTATGTCAAATTATGCCAAGAGCATTTGCCATCGCGTGACCCTTCCCGAAGTAACGGGTTTCTCGAAGATGTATTTTAAGGGGTCCATTCTGGCTAAGAGTTTGACCTGGTGGGCTAAGAAGTAGTGTCTCAATTTATGGGCAGCCCAAACTACGACTAAGCAAGTTCTCTCCATTGGGGAGTATTTCCTTTCGTAGGGCAGGAGAGATTTGCTCAGGAAATAAATCGCGTTTTCTTTCCTCCCAGTCTCATCATGTTGACCCAGGACCATGCCTATTGCAGATTCTGTCGCTAACACATACAAAATGAGGGGCCTATATTTAGTAGGGGACTTCAGGACAGGAGGACTCAATAGATATTTCTTCAGATCTTCAAATGCCTTCTGGTAGTCGTCATCCCAGTGATATTCCACGCCTCCTTTTAACAATTTGTAGAATGGCTCACATCTTTGCGAATGTTGCGAAATAAATCTTCTGATGAACTGTAGTCGTCCTATTAGGCCTCTTAATTCCTTAAGGTTCTTCGGGGGCGGCATTTCAAGAATGGCTTTTACCTTAGAAGGATCGACTTCGATTCCTCGATTAGTTACCATAAAGCCTAGAAGTTTGCCAAAGGATACTCCAAAAACACATTTCTTCGGATTCATTTTTAGTTGGGTGTCCCGGGATCGTTGAAGAACTCTCCTGAGAGCTGTGACGTGTGTTTCACGTGTTCTGGATTTGATCAGAATATCATCTACGTAAACCTCCACACAGTCGTGTATCATATCATGAAATATTGCCATTATGGCCCTCTGATAAGTGGCACCGGCATTTTTCAAGCCGAAGGGCATAACAACATAACAGTAAGTCCCCCAGGGCGTGGTGAACAGGGTTTTCTCTTGATCCTCTGGTGATAGTCTGATTTGGTTATACCCTGAGTAACCGTCCATGAATGATAGCATAGCGTGCCCCGCGGTATTATCAATAAGCACGTCAATGTGAGGTAAGGGGAAATCGTCTTTTGGAGATGCCTTGTTCAAATTTCGGAAATCAATACAGACTCGGACGCGTTCGTCTTTCTTCTTTACCGGGATTATATTGGCGACCCATTGAGGAAACAACACAACCCTGATGAACTTCGCTTGGTGGAGTTTGTCAACCTCCTCTTTCACTTTCAATGCCACATCGGGGAGCATTCTTCTCAACTTCTGTTTGACTGGTCTAGCGTTTTCCTCTAATGGGATCCTGTGTTCCACTAGGTCAGGTGCAAGTCTGGGCATGTCATTATAATCTGATGCAAAAAACGTCTTGATAATCTCTCAGGACCTCAAGGATCTCGCTCTCTTCGTCAGGTTCTAGGCATGCACTGATTTGGACCTGCTTGGGTCTTTCCTCCGTTCCCAGGTTTATCTCTTTCATTTTTTCGGCAGCCGCTTGTGTTTCTTCATCAAACTTCTTGATTACTCTCCTAAATTTCTCAGAAACTTCGTCATCCCCTTCTTCAGGGTCTACTAATTCATAAACACCCATTCCATCATTGATGTTCACATGTTGCACGGAAGCTTCGGGTCATGGAACGACAGGCAGAGATTCGCAGCCTAACTTCTCGATGTTTGTCATAATTTCTTCTAGTTGAGACTGTTCCACTATGGGTATCTTCCATCGCCTTAGGTTGCCCATATTTAGATGATGATCACAGTCTTTTAATCCTACGGTTCCTATGTTTTTGGGTTTTTTATTTTCTATTTTTTTTTAGATTTTTTGGGTTTTCTAATTTTTTGGGATTTTTAGAGTTTTCTAATTTTTTGGGATTTTTGGAGTTTTCTAATTTTTTTGGGATTTTTGGAATGATATGGTACAGGTGAGGTTGAAGATGGGCTATCTACTGAGGAGGATCCTCCCCGCTGGCGTCGCCAGGCGGTGGGGCGGTATACCACTTCGTGATCATTGAGGTCATTGGTTTCCCAAACTTCGTGGTTCTCTTGAGAGGAGTCTTCTCGCCAATGGAGCCGGGCAACGGGCCAATATACTACTTCTTCGCTAGTAGGGTTTTCGATTTCCCACGTTTCGCGCCTTTCTCGGACTTCGGCGATCGGCGTTTTTTTTTAAGTAATTGAGTTAATTCGCTCGCATTCAGCATGTTACATGATAGGGCTTGGAATCTTGGTTCGATAGTGTGGTCTATATTGTTCACTTCTTTTGGTGAACGGAGCTCTCTCCAGGTGCCAAAGATTTCCTCATAAGTCTCACTTTCAGACGAAGTCGAATCCTCCCAATCTTCTACTAAAACGGTCTTGCCTTTATCATTTGGATCCAAATTGTAGCATCCCCTTCCGAACGGAGGTGTGTTGGGATCCAAGGTTTTGTCGTGCTTCACAAAATGTTCTTTTAAGGTCCAGTCCTCCCATTTATACCTTATGTCAATGTGTGTGTCGTACCCTAATCCTTCTGCTCTTGCTCCAGAGTCCGGTATGTAAGGGTTGGTAATGCCTTCTCCATTCTTTCCTAGACCAAATCCGGGTTGATACCCCATCTTCTTCATCAGAGTCCATCCTCGAGCTTGACCTTCGTTGTCAAACATCAGATTTTGCAGAGAGGATAATTCAAAAAACATATTTTGCGTAGGGTCCATATCCATCAAGGAGATGAGAGGGTCGACCTTGTACCCATGAATTTTGACCTCTGGTGTAATAGGTGCAGGTTGTAGGGTCGGGAGTATTTGAAGTTCTTCCGGTTCAATGACAGGCGGGTCTCCCATCAATTTCATGATCTTACCCAAGTGGGGGAATTTGACGAATTGGTGTCGGCTTGATATAATTGCATTCATATGGTTCAACCATCGGCGTCCTAAGATAAAGTTAAAAGTGGCGGGGATGTCCATAATGTAAAATTCTTCTGACATTGAAATTGGGCCCGCTTGGACTAATAACATAATTTTTTCACAAACCATTTTCTTATTCCCGTCGTAACCAGTTACAACCATAGGGGCTGGAGTTAGGTCCTTTATTGTAAGCCCTAAAGCTTTGTAGGTTTTCAATGGACAAATATTCAGTGATGCACCAGTGTTGACCAAAGCTCTTGACGTTTCCTTCCCTGCTATTTTGACTGTTAAATGTAGGGGAGAGGTCCTCGCCTCAGGTGGTATTTCCTTCAGTTCTTCCTTAGTAAAAGTAATGGCAGGGAACGAAACTCCCGGGGCCAAGGCTGAAATAGACATTCTCAATTCTTCTGGAGTTATGCCTACCGGGACTTGTAAGCGTGTAATAGCCTCAAGTAATTATTGCTGATGTTTATGGGAGGTTTTAATCAGATCAAGGACAGATACTTTAGCTGGGATCTTTGTGAGGTGCCCTAAGAGGTCATATTCTATCCCTGTTTCTATTGAACTATAAGCTCTTTCATCAACTATCTCCTCAACCTGAATAATAGGATTTTGCGAATCTAAGTTTTGAGAAACAGGGTGAGGGGGTAGTCGGGGAGGACGGATCCGTCCAAATCGTAGGTGAGCCTGAGATGCATTTGTGTCCGGGTGAGGATCTGGTTGGGAATTCGTAATGATCGGCGATTCTTGGTCGTTTGGCTCATCAAGATTTACCTTGTAAAGGTTAGGGGAGTCAACGATCGTATCCATCCCTGAATTGAAGATTTTGAATTTGGTCTTCCCATCCCCTGGCGTGATGTATTTTCGATAATCTTCTTCTTCAAAGAAATCACCATGACACGGTTGGCTATGGTTTACACTCCCTTGAGCCGGGGCATCAATGTGTTGGTGCTCTATTACGGCGATGTTTATTAATTAGGTCTGTGGGCCCTGTCCAGAGGTTGGTGCTCCATGCTGAGGTAAAGGGTTTGTATAAATCTGCATGTTGGGAATATTTTGTGCGGGATTGGTGGTTGGATTTTGATTGGGAAGGGCATTCCGTGGGTCATTCCCACCTATTGGCCTAATGTTACTCCAATCAATTCTTCCTTCATCATTGAGGTCATAGATCAAATCTCTAACCGTGTAGCATTGGGTGAGGTCATGACCTGGCATCCTATGGTAGGCGCAAAACTTAGTCTTGTCTAGGTGTTTGGACCATGCCTGCGGTCGTTCCGGCGGAAGTCGGAGGGACCATGCCTCCAGGGTTGTTGCAACCATTGGACATTCCGGAATGAAAATGGGAACACATCACTATGGATTTCGTCTCCGGTTTGCCTACTACCAAGAAAGGGAACAATGCTATCTGGGTTATAGTAGATCGTCTTACGAAGTCTGCTCACTTCATTCCTATGAAGACAGGGAGTAAGATGCATATGGCACCACTTGCAGATTTATTTGTTACTGAGATAGTCAGCAGACATGGACAACCCGTCTCCATCACTTCCGACAGAGATAGCAGATTTGTTTCGAGGTTTTGGAAGACCCTATTCGAATCTATGGGCACTAAGTTGCAATTCAGCACTGCATACCATCCTCAGACTGATGGCCAGTCAGAGCGAACTATACAGACTTTAGAGGACATGCTACGGGCTTGTGTGCTTGATTTCAAGGTTCAATGGGATGAGTACTTACCACTGTGTGAGTTTGCATATAACAACAACTACCATTCCAGTATCGGGATGGCACCTTTCGAAGCACTCTATGGTAGGAGATGCAGAACTCCCGTTTGCTGGGAAGAAGTCGGTGCTCGTAGCTTTCACGGACCGACAATAGTTGGAGAAACAAGTGATAAGATCAAGTTGATTCAAGAACGGTTAAAGGTTGCTCGAAGTAGACAAAAGAGTTATGCTGATACTCGTAGAAGAGATTTGCAGTTTAAAGAAGGTGACAAGGTATTTTTGAAAGTATCTCCGACTCGAGGAACTCTAAGATTTGGACAGAAAGGCAAGCTTGCGAGAAGGTACATCGGACCGTATGAGATTTTGAGCAAGATAGGAGACGTTGCCTATAGACTTGCGTTACCGCCGGAACTCTCAGGGGTACACAATGTTTTTCACGTCTCTATGTTGAAGAAATACGTCCCAAATCCTTCACATGTTCTACAGCATGAACCACTGGAAATTCAAGAAGATGCATCGTATGTGGAGAAGCCGGTTAGAATTGTGGACACCAAAGAACAAGAATTAAGAAATCGGACAATTCACTGGGTCAAAGTACAGTGGAAAAATCATGAGCCAGAAGAAGCGACATGGGAACTGCGAGAGCAAGTCCAGAGAAAGTATCCTGAACTATTACCAGAGGTATACTTATTTTATTTGGAGGACCAAATAACCTAAGGGGTGGAGGATGTCAAACCCCGACCCAGGATTAGCGCGATTAGTGTTAATTAAGTGCGTGTTCAGTGGTAATGTGAGTTTAGTGTACGTGGGATTAGAAATTGGTTCGATTTAGTCTAGAATTAGCTTTGGGGAATTTTGAGAGCGTTTTGTGCATTTTGGTCACACTTAAGGGTGCCTTGAGTGTACGTGTAAGCTTGGGAGGAAATTCCATTTTTCGGATTTTAATCGTGATTTCGATCTCTTTTGAATGGTTTTATTTTATTAATAAACTTTTGTGTTCGTCTTGTTTGTGTTTTAGGCCCAAAAACCCAAGTTTTGGTCCAAAGGGGTAAATCTGTCTTTTCACACCAAATCTGGACTCAAAATTCGAAATCTCAAAACTATGCCAAATTTATACTTTTTGGAAAGTAGATTTTTCGGCGATCATTTTAGTCTTCTTCGTCGTTTTCATCCGGGGCCCACAAATCAGTGTTTTAACCATTGCAAGTTTTGAGCAATGGGGCCCACAAGAACTCATTTGAACTAAATCTCCTTCTCCCTCATTTTTTTTCACTCTCGAGTCAAGCTCCCTGCAACTTCTGAACTCAGCTGAGACTTTTCTTCTTCCCCTCCCTTCTTCTCTTTGCATGCCTAAGCTAGAGAGCTCCAAATCAAAAACCAATCTTACCATCTTCTTCCTCTCTACTCAAGGAATCCATTGCTACCATTTTCTTGGAGATTCCAGCTGTGTTTCCACTCCATTTTCTTCTCCTCTTCTTGTTTAGCAAGCTTCAGGTAATGGATCTCTTTCTCCTCTTCAATGTAGTCTTTTGAGTTCCTTAGGAACCCATTTTTCAAGCATGCAACACCCACTTCGAAATGGGTCATTGTCTTCTCTTTTTGATGGATTTTTTAAGTTCTTTTTATGGGTTTTCTTGTAGATTTCGTGGAGTACTTTTGGTAGGAATTGTTCTGAGTTGTTGGGCTAGGACCTTGGTAAAGGCAAGTGATCAACTTAGATTCATAATGCATGCAATATTTGAATGTTTTAACTTTCATGATTTGATTTCTTTTCCATTCTAATTTGGGCAATACATTGTTTCAAGGACTTGATATAGTCTGAAATCTTGTTTTAATTGAAATGCATATGCTGATGGTTTGTAATAAGGGTTTCCATTCATTTAATGTTGCTTTCATCTTGTCAAATTGTGTTACAAATGGATGCAAGGATGGAGGAAATGTTGTGAGGTGAATGGGGGTGTGAAATCTGAATCAAACTGAAGCTGCCGCAGACAGGCGGTTAGCAGTCGGCCAGCAGTCGGCTAGCCGACTGTTGACCCACGGCTAACCGACCCTGTGTCGGTTAGAATAACAGTAGCTCATTTTCTGCACAGGGCGTGGTCGGCCCGCAGGCGGTCATCAGGCGGCTAGCCGACCTGCGCAAGAAATTGGAAAAATAGTATGTTCCTGATCAGTCGGTCAGCAGTCGGTCGGGTGGTCGGTCAGCCGACCAGCAACTGGCGGTTAGCCGCCAGGTAGCCGCGTGGTGACCGAGTGTATATAAGGAGAATTTTGAAGGGGCTTTGATGGGAGAGAAAAAAACTAGAATATGTTATGGGGTCTTTAGCCTGATGCTGTGCAGTTGAAACATGAAATGTTGTCCAGCTTCGGAAACACCAATTCATTTAAACTCCAACATTTGGGTTTCAACTTCACGAGAATCAAACAAAGAACCTTAGCATATACTTGATATAATTGTTTCGAAATCTTGAATTTTGACACGAAGAATACCGTTCTGTACCTGTTTTGATTTACAAGCATGTGTTTAACTTTTGATTTGTTTCGAGAACTATAATGGGGACACTTTTCCAGCCTTGCTTGTTATAGCTATGCTATTCTTGTTTCGTCTCGTCTTGCATTGTTTTGATAAGTGTTTTTACCCATTTTTCGCTAAGTTTTGTACAAGCATTGATATGTTTTATGCATACATGGATATCATAGAATTCCGCTGAGCTTGGACTGCCCTCTCAGTCTGATCCACTAGTTAGGGGGTCCTTAAACATAAGGGCAATCTGCAGATTAGTCGTGTATTTATACACATCTTTGTTTTGTCCGGTTCCGCGGCCGGTTTTCCGCCCACCTTGTGTGGCTCGGACTTCTGTTTTGTTCGTCTCGTTCTGTTTCGTTTTGCTTGCTCTTGTCATTACGTATGATGGAGAAAGGATGAGCTCAATGTGGATCCGTGAATCATGTTATTTTATTGAAAAGCACGTTAGTTTTGAATTACACTTAAAACATAATTTTTGTTCAGATCTCATGCAATGTTTTAAAAGTGCTGATTACTTTCACATTATCTGATTTGTATTATGTCCAAGCTGTTCACCTGCCAGACTGTCGTGTCTGACCCCTTTGTTTTGGTGTTTAGATGCAGGCGCCGTTGATATTGCGGAGGAGCGCCCGGAGGAGGCTTTTGAGCCACCCCCAGCCCGTGAGTGGCAACCCGACGACGTCCTCTAGACGTCGGGCGGAGTCTTGAGCACGATGCACATTGAGGGGATCATTTTACTATTTTGGGAATGTATGGCCTTTGTTGGCCTTTTTCACCTTTTTGGGGTTATGTAACTTAACACTTTGTTATCTTGAAACTTAAACTGAATCGGGTAAAGCTATGCTTACATTTTCTACTCTGATTACTGTCTTAATGATGACTTAACATATGCAATTCTGAATCATTAGGTTTATGTCATTGAATTGTGATGAGATTACTTGCACGCTTCCGCAAATCATTGTTAGTGTGAGATTGTTACATGTTCGTTTTGGGAATCCTCACCGCGGAAACCTGTGGGTTAATCATAGTTGGATGGACAACAACCGTCGCGGGGCCCGGACTTGGGGAAACTTCGGTCCGGGGTCGCGACAGGACGGTACCATAGTTGGGTTGAGGATTCGCGTTCTGGTTTTGCGGCGGAGCTATCGGGTTCGAGACTGGTTGTATGGGATTAGGATTCTGGTTTTGATTCACCGGAGGCCCTTGGTTTCTTGGTGGTTGGTCATAACTTTGATTATTTCTCGGAGGGTTTCGGTAGTTCTAATTGTTCCACTGATAGTTCTAATTATTCCTCTGATAATTCCGGTTACCACCTTGGAAATTGGGATTGCCATTTTGCCCTGGGTTTTGGTGTTGGTTAAAGCTAACACTAGTACGCTCTTGGTATGGTCGGTAGACCTCTTTCTGATTCAAGCCGACTTCAGGGGTCGTGCAGCTCTCTGGTTGGGTGGTTGTGCCTACCCTACGCGTGTTCTTTTTATGGTCAATGATGGTGTTCAATACCCCTTCATCTAGATTTTGCTTCATCCTAGATAACCTACAGTATAGGCCACTCCAACTAACGACCTCCCCAATTGTTATCAGGGCTCTCATGGGATCCTTCATGTTTGATATGGTCATTCTTACTTGTTCTTCCTCTTGCATGTTGCAGTTTGACCGCGCGAATTGGTTTTGCCATCTTACTGCAAATTCCTCATAGTCTTCATTGTTCTTCTGTTTAAGATTAGCTAAGTCATGCCATAAGGGTTTGTTTTTAGTTATATGCCGGTATCTCGCTAGGAACTTCTCTGCTACATCCTCGAAGGTATTGATTTCATGGGAAGGCACGGATGTATACCAAGTCAATGCATCTCCAGTTAATGATTCCTGAAAATAATTTATGAGCATGGAGTCATTGTCAGCGATGGCACGACACTTGTTGCAAAACGAGACTAGGTGATGTTGAGGGTCAGTAGTCCCATCGTAAGGTACGAACTTAGGGGCTCTAACAGGGAAGGGTGACCTTTCTTTTTCCTCCTTTTTGGTAAAGTCGTAGAATCCTAGTTTCTTGCCAGTTGAGCTCGAGGACTTCTTTTGAATTTCGTTCTTGAGTTCCTCTATGTTTTTCTGCAACTCTTTGAATGCTAAAGGATCTAGATATTGAATTGTCTGTGGCTAGCATTCTCTTTGTGGTTCTAGCGAAGTAGGTGCGTAGGCCGGTTCTTGGCATTGGCTTTGGAAATACAGTTGCAAAATAGGCTGATAACTTTGGTTCAACTGAGTTCCCCCATGAGTAATCGGTTGTCCCCTATATGGGTCAACTATCGAGCTTAAAGTGGGTGGTTGATATGCTTGCTGATAGCGCGACTCATTCTCTTGGTGTGTTTGATAAGGATTTCAACCACCTGTGGGGTTAGTGACTTGCACGTTCTGGATTGGGAGGTTCTGGTTTGTATTGGGCATCTGATAAGCCGGGACCGTTTGATTTTGATAGGTGAGAGGGCCCCCCTCGTATTGAGCCGGTTGGGGATATAACATACCAGCGCCAACCGTCACAGGATTGTAATGGACTTGGTCCATTGGTGGAGGAACCGTTGCTTGGAATTGGTGTCGAGCCATCTCGTGTTGTCGGTAGGCATCTGGTGCTCCTGTATGAGTCAAAGGGTTTTGGTGCGAGGTGCTGGATGTTGCCGATTGACCTATGCTTATTGAACTATGACTCATCAGGTGATATGGGTTTTCATTTATCGCAAGAGTCTGGGAAGGCGTAATCGCCCTAACCGGGGTTATGATAGGTGCATCAGTAGGCATCCCATACTGCGGGATAGAGGACGTGATTGGCTCGGTATGGCTGATCATGGAAGAATAGGGTATAACCTACGAGACAACAGGATCACTTGCGCGAAGAGGGTAGTCTCTTGATGAAATGTTATTGTGGACCCTATATCTTATAACTTGGCCGGTGGGACTGACCAGATCTGTGTTAGTCACCCCAGAATGTGAGGAGAACTGATTCTCTCTTAATGTAAGAGATGGGGTGGATGTATTAGAATAATTCCTTCCCATTGTTATGGTATTAACTGGTAGTGGGACTCCTTCGAAGAAGGACCGTCTTATCTGTTGTGGGTCATGGCTTGAAGCTACCAAGGATCCATCTAATACTCTAGAGGGTTCTACATTTTGTGGGGTTTGGTGTGACCCGCCAGTGGTGCGGACCAATAATGGGGGTGAGAAGGGTTGAAAGTCGGACATTCCGAATGTCTGACCCTCCATTTGTGAAGAAATGTTTAGATAAGAAGAGTGAGAGAGGGGAAGAGAAGAGCACTTGTTATGTAGTTTTGTTGGTGAAGGTTTGTTTCTTATGGTGCAATGGGGGAAAGCTTAGTGGACGGTGCGTTCGGACCTTAGGTATAATTTTCAAACTACTGATAACAACCCTAAACTGAAATGGGACACGGACATGAGCTCATTGATTGGATGTTCGTGTCTTAGAATATTACACCAGAAAGACCCAAATAAGTGACAGGAAAACATAAGAGGTCCCATCACGATCGCCAGGCTGTCGGATGTGAATTTCGACCCCCCCCCCCCTCCTCTCCAAGAGAGGCATGGTTTGGGGAAATCTCCATTCATCTATATGTGTTATTTAAATTTTAGATCGAAAATGAGGATTCCGACTACCCTCAAAATCGACGGATCACAATCGCCAGCTACGGTACGGCCGTAACACCGTTCTTCGACAAGAGTCGAAGAAATATGGGGAGAAAAATAATAAGGTAGGTCCTTCCTCTCGTCTAATGTGCTGCCGGCAACACACGACAGTTGTCCTGTCACATTAATTTGGGTCTCTTTGGGCTCTTTAATTTGAGTCAATTCAGGGTCATGAGTTAAAGTCCGAATAAAAGTTAATCCTCACATAGCACAATCATAATATATCCAAGTAAAATAAAATAACTAGAATAAAGAAAAAATAAAATAAAAGAGGGGGGAGGTGCCAAATATTTAAGAAGAGGATCGGCCCCGTTCCCGGGTACCCCCTTCTGAACCCTAGGCAAAAAAAGGGTTTAAAGGCTGATTTTTCAAACCAAAATGATGATGCAAATGAGACTTTGAATTGTGATTTCTGTGTATTTCGTGTGCGATACACGAGTGATAAAAGTAAAAGGCCGATGGGCCAGGATTGATTGAAAATGGCCTCTGGGCCAGTGTTTGTTTTAGGGTGGCCGATGGGCCGTGATTGATTAAAAGTGTGTGCGAAATCACTCATCTCATCTCATTATTCTCATGTATTCAATTTTAGAAATCAGTTCTTTATTCCCTTTTATCATTAAGTTCAATTAAATATCTGGCACCTGAGGTGGACGAAGAAATAAAGGAAAAATCTTTTTGGGTATGTTTTGTTGGTTTTATAGTTTTTATGGCTTTTTGATATGGGGCTAGAGGGGCCTAACTAAGGGATTTTACTTGGATCTATGTGACTAATGCTTTATTACTAATCATCGGATTACCCCTAACCTAAGGTCCTATATCGCCCACATCAGCTCTCCCAGTCCCCTAAAGGAACAGGAAGAGTGGTGGGGCGAAGCCTAATGCTCTAAGCTACCTAACTAGCTAATCCAATTTAATCCTAGGGTGTGGATAACCTAAGCTTGATGATTTCAGCGCCTAAGCAACTTGTTGGGTGTGACTTTAATTGGTTCGGTTTATTTTAAGTTATGAGTTGATTAGGAGTGACTTAGGGATGGATTAGAAGTGTCTTAGAGTTCTGATTAGTGTGTTTTTAAATACTTTAGGGTTCTGGAATTTAAGGTTTGAATTTAAAAGGTGAAGTAATGTCGAAATCCACCGAACGGGACTCACGGAGGACTTGGGCACACACACAGTGGCGCCTAGGTCACTCTGGTGACTTGGGCGCACCTACAGTGGCGCCGAAGTGTCTGGTTCTGTGTGGCTAGGCTTGTGGTGATGGTATCGATGTTAATTTTGGAATTCGGGGAGTTTATACTTAGGGTAGGTCTGTGTTCTGGTATTGTTTTAAGTTTTGATTGGTTTTATTGTATTGACTTTAAGTTTGGAACTCGAAACGTGACTGAGTTTCACAACCCAGGCGAGACAGAGGACTTGGGCGCACCTGTGTGGGCGCCTAAGTGATTCTGTACACTTGGGCGCACCAGCAGTGGCGCCCAAGTCTTGATTTGATGCTTTTCGGTCCTCTGATTTCGGTTCGAGGTTCTGGATGGGTTTAAGTTGATTAGATTTTTAATTCCAAGGCTATTATCGATTCTGTAAAGTTTTGGAATGTTGGTTCTAGTAAGTTTCGTGTTTTCTTAGGTTGATTTGAAGTTGAACTTTTATGGTTTGACGTTCTTTAAATTATATGTGATTTACTGTGTTGTGTTGATCAGGATTAAGTTAGATTTCAATTAATTAAAGTTCTTAATGATTAAGAGAGGATGTTTTTGTGATTTGAATTGGTTTGATGCTTTGAGTTAATTCGGGCTTCTGGCTTTAATTGTTTCGAATTGTAAGGGTGTTCTAGTGTGCTGATTTGGGACAAGATTTGAGATTAATAAGGATTCGGTGGTCATAGGGGTAAAATGTGACTTGGGCGCACCTGTGGTGGCGCCTAAGTCTTTCTGGTGTACTTGGGCGCACCTGTGGTGGCGCCCAAGTGCTTGGTTCGTGAGTTTTCATAGTTTAAGTGAATTGTTCACTTGTATGTGTTGTTTTAGGTGATCTATGTTGATAAATTCCGAATCCGGAACTGGTTTGAGTCTCTAGACCTCAAGGGTGGTAATGATTGGTGTTGGGGAGCCGAAACGCAACCGAATTGTGTCTCGGGGTTAAACAAAGGAGCTGAGCGCACCTGTGGGGGCGCCCAGGTGTGTGCTGGGACTTGGGCGTACCTGTGGTGGTGCTCAAGTGTCAGTTTACTAATTCGTTGTCTTCTAGGGTACTTTTGAGTCAGTTTCGGGTACTTGACTCTAGTTTCGGTTGGGAGAGGTTTTTTATCTTCGAAATGTGATTGGTTTATTGTTTTTATTAGGTCTTGATTAGGATTTAAATTAAAAGTTGGTAATCAAGGTTTGATTAAAGTTAGTTGAGGTTTGAATTTGGGGTTGGTAATTATACTTCATTGATTAGGGTCTCAATAGATTAGAGCATATTTATTAGGTTTATTAATTTGGACTTGTAGATTAGGGTTTGATTAATTAGGGGTTTTATTTTATTTAATTTTTGTTTAATTAGGATTTATTAAATTAAGGATTATTAATTAGGTTTTACTAAGTGGGGTTTTGATTAATTAGGGGTTTTATTTGTGGATTGTTAATTAGGCTTTAAGGGTTTGATTAATTAAAATTTAATTAATTAAGTCTATGGATTTTAATTGGATGTTTTCACTTAAATGTTTTGAATTAAGTGCTTTAGATTGGAGTCGACTAAGTTAATTTACATACTTAGGCACGAATGCAATAGCCTAGGATCACCTAATGAACATCTATTCTATTTTTGTTCGAATTTTTATATTCTTTTATTCCTTTTTTTGCTCTCTTCTCTAATTACTAAAGAGTAAGATGAGAAGGGAAGAGTTTTATGATTTTGTGATTTTTTGGTTTTTTATGCAAAAGTAATGCAACCTAGGCTAAAGTGTGATAATTTAGCAATTCAGAGTTCGGAAGTTCAACAATAGTTCATGTTCATCACAGAAATTCAATAACAAGCTAAATGAAAATGAAAAATATGAAAAACGCAACCAGAGAATGAACTGGGGACTTGGGCGCACACACAGTTGCTCCCAAGTCTCTCCCTACAGATTGGGATGCACTTGTAACTTCTTACGATACTCCGACGCGATTCCTAACACTTAATGACTAAATGCAAGGTCCTAATGTTAATTACTGATGTCAGAGACTTTGGATCTAAAAGTGATGACACGAGGATCCAAATTAAAGGGGTGAATACCCTTGGCAGAGACTTGGGCCCACCCACAGTGGCGCCCAAGTGCACTGTCTGTTTTTCTTTTCTTTTCCTTCCCTTTTGGTAACGTATTTGCTTATCTTTTCAATTCTTTTCATGATTTAGAATGTAAATTTGCAAATCCGAGGGCTCTAATGTCAACTTATACGATGAAAGAACCATATTTGAGAAATAAAATGCAAATAATGCGAAAAATGGGGTTGAAACCCAACTCCCAGGACTTGGGCGCACACACAGTGGCGCCCAAGTGCTTTTCTGCACTTTTCCCTTCTTTTCTTCTTTTGTGATATCTTTATATATTCTTATGATGCCTTTTAAGCGATTTAAAATGTGAAGTTACGAATCCGAAGGCCCTGATATCAACTTATAAGAAGAAGAACCCGAATCTAAGAGACGAAATATACGTATGACTGAAAACAGGGTTGAAACCCAGCACTTGGGACTTGGGCGCAACTGTATGTGCGTCCAAGTGCTTTTTGCACTTTTCCTTCTCAAGTTCGAATTTTTCTTAATGAGGATGATATGGATGCAAGATCTAACCTAATCACAAGTTCGGAATGATATGAATGATGCAAATCTATTACTTATGATTGACCCTAAGCATGTTCCTAATAATGGATAATTATTGAAAATCAGATCTACTGCAAACCTACCATTATTAATGAAGATCTACTATATGAATGAACCTAAGCATATTTCTAAGCATGCATAGTAATGGAATGCAATAAAAAGGAGAGATCTAAGAATACCGGTGTAGAGAGGTGTTTGCTAAGTTCCTAGAACCAAGCTTTCGTGAAGTTCCATGGCTCTAGTTGAAAATGTGAAAGCCTCCTTCTCTATTTCCTCTTCTTCTTCTCTAGATCTGAAGCTTTCTCTCTCTAATGGTGGCTACCTTTCTTCTTCTTCTTTATTCTCTCTTTTCTCTCCTTTCTTAGGGTTTTTGGGTAGCCTCCTTGTAAATTAAGTTAAGAGACCCTTAAATAAGGGTTTAGGGCGTGCAAGAGGGGTTAGGGTTGCTATTTGCACGAACTTCTAGAAGGTTCTAGCATTACAAAGTGGATCTAGGGCTTCTCAGGACTTGGGCGCACCTGTGGTGGCACCCAAGTGGGTCCCATGAGTTAGGCGCACATATGGTGGCGCCCATGTCTAGTTTTAAAGCTTAATGGGTGTGGGGGTCGGTTTTGGGTTGTTTTTGGAAGAGTAGAGTGGGGCACACCTAAGTATATACCGAAGTGTATTTTCAACATGAATGGGGACCTGGACGCACCTGTGTGTGCACCCAAGTTCAGGCTGGGACTTGGGCGCACCTGTGGTGGCGCCCATGTGTGTCTTGAGTGGGGGCCGTTAGGGCAATCTTCCAAGGGCCATATCGTTTGATCCAATGGTCAGATTTTGACGTTCTATATATCACCGGAAAGCTCTCGAAGCGAAGAAATCAAAGGTTCAATTGTCTTGATGATTAGGGGTTAGGAAAAGTGAAGGATATCTAGATCAATGGATTTAGTTTCCTAACTTAGGCTAATCGGGTGACATTTTGGCAAACTAAGCACGGTCTTTGTAGGAATTGACCTAAGCATGTCTTAAGTGGTCCGGAAAAAGGTTTGAATAGTATCATGGTTCACTAGTTGTGTAAGTAGTGGGTTAGACTCGAGATCTCGACGCGACTTGGCTTTTCTCTCACGAATTTTTAGAAATCATCGAACTAAGTCTAGAATTATCAACAAGCACCTTCATCGTCATTAATTAATCTGAATTATGTCATTAATCATTCAATGGTGGGTGAAATGGGGGCACCGCTATATATGATAGGTATTTAAGGCTATCATGGGGGCCAAATGAGGTGTCTACACCGACGACGTCCTCTAGACGTCGGGTGGGGTCATGATTACGACACACGTGGATGGGATTGTAATTGTTATTTTGGGATGTATGGCCTTTGTTGGCCCTTTTATACTGAGAATTGTAAAACTTAAACTTAACTTACTTTTGGTCACTTGAAACTTGAAGTTTAATTTATGGATATGCTATGTTACACATTCTCTCTCTGAATGTTTATGTCCTTTGATTTATTTAACTTAAGCATCTTGGAATCATATGTTTCGTATTGTGATTGAGATTACTTGCACACTTCCGCTAATCATTGTTCGCGTGAGATAGTTCCATGTTTGTTTTGGGAATCCTCACCATGGAAACCTATGGGTTAATCATGGTTGGACACACCCAGTCGTGGGCCAGGATCGGGGGCCTCGGTCCGAGGTCGCGACAGAGACCCACAAATTCTGTAAAATGCAGCATTCTAGAAATGGAACCGAGATGGCTCGGTCACCTGTCAGTTGGCGTGTCGGTTAGCCGACCACTAACCGACAGCTGACCGACTAGCTGCGGGAATGCATTTCTGAAGCTGTTTTCAGCCCTTTCTTTCCTCCATCACTTCTCCTTATCACCCCTCCTTTCCTGCACGAAAATAAGCCTACATGCTCCTCCCCTTTCATCAAACAACCATTCATTTCAACCACTTCAAAATCCATAAATCCACCCCACAGAATTCCTAACGATTGTAATGTAGAAATCCCCATTTGAGAGAAACAATTCCAAGATCAGAAATTCAATGAAATAAATCACAGCACACGAGCATTGAGACATGGGTTTAGTAAACTAAACATTAAAACAAAGTAAGATTAAACCAATGGAAATTTAAAGGTAAGAAATCAAGCTCATAATCCATAAAACATTGCATGCACAACCACATTTCATTTAATTACTTGCCTTGGGTAGAAAAGCACTCAAGAAAGGTCTCCTAACACAACTCTCTCAGTTGAACTCCAATCTACAAGAAGACCCTTAGAAAACCACTCAAAATTCCACAAAATTCGAAATCAAAGGAGTCCTCAAAGAAAACCCTTGCATGCATGAAAGAAAGCTTCCTAAGGGTTCAATAAAACCATGGTTGAAAGAAGGAAGCCATTGCTTACCTATCATAGCTCTAGACAAGAAAAAAGGCTTGGAGAAGAAGATGGTTCCAGCTGGTTCTCTTCAAAAATGGTGTCAAAAGATAGCCAAGAGGAAAGAGAAGAGATTGGTGTGATCAAAGCTCCACTTTCCACTAAGAAAGAGAGACATGCAAGAAGAGAGAGAGTGGCTGGAAGAGAGGAGAAGAAGAGCTGGTTCTCTTAATTTCTCAGGTGGTTTTGAACGAGTGAGGACGAAGAAGAACAAACACACGTGGGTTTCCATTTCAGTTGGGTGGGGTGTGGGCCCCACTAGGCCATGTAGCTTCAAGGGTTTAAAACTCCTTCTTGTGGGTCCTGGATGAGATCGAGGAAAGAGGAAAAATGATCGTCGAGATGTCTAGTTTCTAAAAAGTATAATTTTGCCACATTTTTGGGATTTCGAAATTCATGCACAGATATTGTGGTGAAAAGACCATTTTGCCCCTTTTTGCTGAAAAACACGGTATCGGGGTTCAAATACACACGGAGTAATTTCCAAGGTTGTTGAGATAAAAATACAAAATCCAAGAGATCAAAATCGATATTTTTCAAAAAAAAAAAAAATTTTGATTCCCACATGAGCACGCGATGCACGGGCCGTCCCGGGCCCGATCAAACCTAACTTAACGCCCTCAAAATTCCCCAAAGCTATTCAAAATGCTAATCTAGCTAGAAATCCATGCTAATCGTCCTCTAACCCCACTTAGTAACTAAACACGACTAAAACAATCATTACAGTATTAAACCTGGGTCGGGGTCTGACACAGAGCATCGCTACTCTCCAGTCGAAAAAGAATGCCTTGCAATGATGTTCGTCATACAAAAGCTACGTCACTATCTGCTGTCGAACACGGTCTACTTGATTTCGAGGATCAACCTCTTAAAAGTCCTTGTCACAAAAGCAGGTTCTCTCGATGCTCGATTGGCAAACTGGTCTATCCTTCGTCACTATTTGATATTAGGTATGTACCACAAAAAGCAATCAAAGGCCAAGCTCTAGCAGACTTTCTCTCAGAGCACCCATTGCCTAAGGATTCTCCACTCAGAGATGACCTCCCAAACGAAGTTTTCTATAATGTGGAGACTTCCTCATCAAATGCTTCCTGGGACATGTACTTCGATGGCGCGACCAGGACTAATGAAAAAGGAAAGCTGATATCGGGAGTCGGCATCCTCTTTGTTAGCCCTGACAAATACATGATTCCACACGCATTCTCGCTACTAGAACCATGTTCAAACAATGCAGCTAAATACCAAGCTCTGATCTTAGGATTGGAACTCGCCCTCGAATCCGGCATCACCATGCTGGAAGCCTTTGGGGACTCTTAACTGATCGTTGACCAGATGAATCAGAAATACGAAGTCAAAAAGTGTGATCCGTTGCCTTACTACAATAAGGCACAATCACTTCAACAAAAGTTTGACATCTGCCACATCACCTATATCCTTAGAGGTGAAAACATCAATGCAGATGCCCTGGCTGGACTTGCTGCAACTATGGCAATCCAAGAAGGGGAAAACATGCAAATTACAATGTGTGAAAGAATGATCCTCCCTCCTCTCAACACCCACCAAGCAGTTGCTAAATGCCACCGAGTGGTTGGAAGTCGGATCTCCATCCTTAGACCTCCGATCGGCGACTGGAGGGATCCATTCATTGCTTACATTATGTTCGGAATCCTACCTGAAGATCCAAAAGAGCGGGTAAGCATTCAAAGATGAGCCACAAACTTTCATTTAGATATTCCTTCAAAAATGCATTACAGAAAATCCTCCAATGGAGTACTTCTACACTGCTTGTCACAAAGAGGCTGAAGAAACACTCAAAGAAGTGCATGTTGGTCTTTGTGGAGCCCATCAGGCTGGTCCTAAGCTCTATAATCATATAAAAATGTTAGATTATTATTGGCCTACCATGGTAGCCGACTCGATGCAATTTCCTAAGCGCTACCAATAATGCCAAGTTCATGGAGATTATATCCACATGCCACTAGAATGGCTATAACCTACAGCGATCTCATGGCCTTTTGAAGCCTGGGGTATGGACATCATAGATCTGATCTCTCCCCCATCAAGCAAAGGTCATCACTTTATCTTCGCTGCTACGGATTATTTCTCTAATGGTCAGAAGCATTTGCGCTTAGCGAAATGAAGACCTCATCAGTCCTTCAATTCTTGCGCACCAACATTATTTGTCATTTCGGCATAACTAAAAGATTCGTTCATGATAATGGACCACAATTCCAAGATCACAGATTCTACAAGTTCTGCGACAAATACAAAATCCAAAGTTGTCCTTTGACTCCATATAATCCGGCAGCGAACGGATTAACAGAAGCCTTCAACAAGACACTCTGAAAATTCTCAAGAAAATGTTCTTTAGTCACAAAAGAGACTGGGGCGACAAACTACCAGAAGCTTTGTGGGCCTATCGAACCACTGTTCAAGGACCAACCCATAGCACACCGTTCTCATTGGTCTATGAATGTAAAGGTGTTGTCCCTTTGGAAGTACAAATTCCTTCCTTAAGGGTATCTCTGCAAAATGACATGACACAAGAAAGCAATGTGAAGTTAAGACTCCAGGAGCTGGATAATCTCGATGAAAGACGACTTGAAGCTCTACAAAGCATTGAGCTTTACCAAGCACGCATGGCAGGATCTTTTGACAAAAAGGTCAGGCAACTCGTCCACAAAAAGGTTGACTTGGTACTTGCATTAAAAAGGCCAATGGTGTTCGCCCACAAATCCAAAGGCAAATTTGAACCAAAATGGGAGGGACCCTTCGTCATCGACAAAGTCTTCTCCAACGGCACATCCGCTCTCCTAAAGATGGAGGGTCACAGATGTATGTTGCCCATCGACGGCAAGTTCTTGAAGTGGCACTACACTTGAAGACTTGCTCGTCAAACCCACCCCTTTTGGAATTTTCATCCTTATGTTGAAATTTCTATAAAAAAAATAAAAAAAAAAACCTCAAAACAATGCTAACTTTCATCGTTTCATTATTCAAAGAAAAACGTCAAATTCAAAATTCCAAGTTTAGGAGCCTCTTCCCAAACTTGACCAAAACTTTCTATCCTTGAACCCAAAATTCATGGTTTGAAACAAAAATCAGGACTCGGGGATTTCCACCCTAGTTTGCCCTGATTTTTACCACCAAAAACGGTTTTAGGTCAAAATTTATGACCCTAGTATCTTTAAACAAAAAATGGTTTCTCAAAAAACCTCGCGGAAGCGACCTTTAGTCGATACTCGCAAAACCCAAAAATCGGAAGGATGAGATCCACATTCGATACTTCCAAATTTTCAAAATCGCAAGGAAACGACACCTCGTTGATACTTGCAAAATTTCAAAAAATCATGGAGATGCAACATTTCAATTGATATCTACAATTCAAATTTCAGAAAAAAAAAAAAAAAACCAAAGGTTCAAAAACAAAAATCTCAAATTTCAAAAATCGTGGGGAAGCAACATTCAGTCGATACCCTCAAAACAAAGTTTTTGAAAAAGTAAGGAGGCGACGCTTAGTCGATACTTGCACCTAAATTCGCGAGGAGTCAACATTCCATCGATACTCACAACCGAATGAGCAAGAAAGTGACATTCCATCGATACTTGAAATACCATTAATTAGGGAGGCGACACTCAATCGATACTTGCACCCAAATTCGCGAAGAGGCGACATTCCATCGATACTTGCAACACCATTCAGCAGAGAGGCGACTTTTAGTCGATACTTGCATTTTTAAAAACCAAAAACTCAGCTTTCATGCCAAACAAAACCCGGCTTTCATGCCAAAAATCAGGCTTTCATGCCAAAAATAAAAAAAATCTGGCTTTCACGCCAACAAAACAAAACTTGGCTTTCACGCCAAAAATAAAATTTCGGCTCTCATGCCACAAACAAAATTTTGGCTCCTATGCCACAAAACCCAGCTTTCATGCCACAAAATTTCGGCTCTCATGCCATAAAACCTGGCTTTCATACCAAAAACAAAAATTTGGCTCTCACGCCATAAATTCGGCTTTCACGCCACAAAATTCGGCTTTCACGCCACAAAATTCGGCTTTCCAACCATAAAAGAAACAGGCCTACTGCCACAAAATCTGGCTTTCATTCCCCATACATACCCTTTGACAAAGGACTTTCACAAAATGACAACCTTTTGATCAAATTTTCAAAACAAACATTCCCATTTAACTCTTGCTTAAATTTATTTTCATCAAAAATGATTTAAGTGAAAGGAGAGAATACAAAAATAGAGTACAAAAAATGTTTATACATGGAGGTACCAAAGTAGGAAAAAGAGAATTTGTTACAAAACAACCAGGAGCTCAGTCTAATATGGCAATCAGCCAAAGATTCCACTCCTCAAGCAACCTCTTGGCTTTCGCTTTTAAAGTTTCTAGGTCACGCTCCTTCAAAAGTTTGCCATAAAATGCGGCAGAACGCAGCGACCCATCATCAGTAAGAGGAAGCTCTTCCCAGAGAATTTGTCATCACTCATATTCCTGAGTTTTCCTCCAAAGATTGTTGTCAACCTCTTCAACCTGCCAAATGAGAGTCCCCTTTCTAGCGCGAGCTTCCACAGTGGCAGTCCACTTGGCAGCAGCTTGTTCTTCCAATAGCTCAAGGCATTGCCTGGCCTTTACAACCTCCCTATCAAGACAGTGCAGGTCCTGTGTCAGCTCAATGATAGCCAACTCGGTGACGTTCTTCTCCCGAACAAACTGCTTCCGAGTCCACAAGATCTCATCCAGTTCATATCCGACCTCGCCGAAAGGCTTCAAGAACATCTCCCTGAAGAAGTCACCATTTGGAAAGCTCTTGGTCTCAGTCCACTTGTTGCCCAGTGCGATGATCTCTTCAACAAAAGCTCTAGCACTTGTGACATCGAGACCAACCTTTTCACTCTCGGCAAGTATCACCTGCAAGTGCTTGATCATACCAAAGCCAGCTTCCAAATGACCAGAAGAGAGAGTCTCGATCCAGGAACTCATGACGCTCTTCAACACACTCTTCGCATATTGAAGTGACGGCCCATATGAAGGCTCACCCCGCTCCATCGGCCGACTACCCATATCATGCCCTGTTGGAGGAGTAATCAATAAGCTCTTTCCAATTGGAGAAGCAGAAGAAGGGATCTCATCACTAGGTTTCACCCCTACCGTATCAAAACCGATTGAAGAAGCCCCTATGTCTGGATCAGCTGCTGGCATCCCCTGTTCTGGCCCTGAAAAAGACAGAGGAACTTCTCCTGTCACTCCACAACCAGCCAATGAAAGACGAAAAAGGTATGAATATGATCTTGTCAAAAATCATTATCAAGATTATTACTATAAAATACCTTCCTCGACGACCGGCGGAGTACTCCCTGCCTCAATAAACTCATCCGAAGCATCGTCAAAAGTTGCATCCATGGATGGTTCAAAGTCGTCGGAATCTTGTGGCAAGTCAGGTAGCAAGAAAACAAACAATATGTCAGCAAATGACGGCATAGAAAAAAAGGGGAAAGGCAAAAAAAAAAAAAAAAAAAAAAAACCATACCTGGTGAAGGTTCTGGTACCACTACAGAGTCCCCCGGCTCTTCTTCAGATGCCGCTATCGGACTGTCACCGCCTCATCGGCCGGGACCTTGGGCATCGCCAAGTCATCATCTCCTGTTGCCGATATCAAAATGGAAACAGGCATATTGCAACATTAGAAGATTACTCTTGTCGTCTTCTTATGTGAGCTTCAAACTCCAAAGGTTGCAACCTTTTAGGTATATCATTTCATGCCGTCCAATTCCTTTCCATAAAAAACTCATGCATTTACATAAATTTTCTTGCATTTGGAATTAGGAAGCCTTTTCCAAAATATGACCAATGCCAACCCAAATTTGGTCAAAATCAAATTTTGTTCAAATCAAAACCCATGTTAATTGAACATCAAGCCTTAGCCTCCTTTTCTTGATATCATTCACTCAAAGAATGCATGTGCATATTGTCTTGCATAAAAACATCATTTGCATTGTGAGGAAAAGAAATGCCAAAAAGAAAAAAAAAGAAAAAAAAAGGAAAGGCAGAAAAATGGTCGAGTGGCCACAAAAAAAAAAGAAAGAAAAAAATTCAAGAAAAAGAAAAAGAAGAAAGAAAAAAAAGAAAGAAAGAAATAATGAAAAAGAGAAAAAAAGTTTTCTTGATCCCTACTTCTACATGGAGTTTCTTGTTGGAAAATGAAACTTACTTTGTAAGACCCCGACTCCTAATTTTCGCGATTAGTGTGTTTTTAGCTTTGGGTTAGTTCTCTAAGTGAGTTTTGAGCCTAATCAAGTTGGTTTGTGGTTTAGAATAGTTTCCAATAGCTTTGGGGAATTTTGAGAGCCGTTGGACCCAATCTGGCAGCCTAGGGGAACACCTTGGGTTGCACGTGTGAGCATGGGAGGATGATTCTGGATTTTGATAAATTTATGATTTTTATTTCTTTTGAAGGGTTTTGTTATTATCTACAACTTTCGTATTCAGTCCGTCCTTGTTCGAAGCCCAGAAAACCGTGTTTTGGCCCAAAATTGTAAACTTGACTTTTCGCACCCAAATCTGGACAAAATTTTCGAAATCTCAAAAAAATGTCAAAAGTATACCTTTTGGAAACTAGATCTTTCGAGGATCATTTTGTTCTTGTTCGTCGATTTCGTCCGGGGCCCACAAGATGATGTTTTAGCCAGCGCAAGTATTAGAGCAAATGGGTCCCACTTTTCCACTTAACTCTTCATCTCCCTCACTCACCCACGTTCAGAACTCATTCTTGTGTTCCTGCAACTATTTTTCAAGAGAGAAAACCACCTCCTCCATCTTTTCAACTTGCATGCCATAGCTAGAGGGTTCCAAATGAAAATCTAAAAACATCTTCTTCTTCCTCTCCTTGCAAGCTCTTCATTAAACCCATTTGTTGGGTGTTTTCAGCTGGACCACTTCTTCTTCTTCCTCATTTCTTCTTGTTTGGCTAGCATCAGGTAAGGGCTCTTTTCCATGTCTCTAATGGAGTCCTTTTAGCTCCTAAGGAACCTGTTTTTCAAGCATGCAACAACCATTTCGAAATGGGTTATTGTTTTTCAAATTTGTTAGATTTTTTAGGAGATTTCTTGGGGCTTTTTGTAGTTCTTGGTTCAGCTGTAGAGAGTGATCCTTGAGGAGGTATTTGGATTGACAATTGGTCCAAGGCAAGTGATCTTTTTAGCCTTCCCTAATACATGTTGAGTATGGATGTTATCTTGATTTTTAAATAGTTGTTTTCCATTCCTAGTTTTCTCTTGTGTTATATTAACATGCTTGGGATTAATTGAAATGCATTTTTATGCTTTTATGCATGAGTTTTAGTATGGTTCACAATCTTGCATTTAGTCAAGTTTGAATTCTGTTTTTTGTTGTAATTTACTTGTTTTCAATGGTTTGGTTGATGATCAATGTGGCATGGAGAATGGAGGAGTTTGGGGATGGTGAATGGTGTGAAATGGTGGTTGTTGGAGAGCATGTAGGCTCAATTTT
The DNA here is from genome assembly GCA_029852735.1 of Persea americana. Lineage (NCBI taxonomy): Eukaryota > Viridiplantae > Streptophyta > Magnoliopsida > Laurales > Lauraceae > Persea > Persea americana. The sequence goes on from CM056813.1 coordinate 36,016,893, forward strand.
GTGCAAGTTATAGCCTTAGAATGGTTTGGAAAAGAGTGGAAATGGTTTGGAAGGAATGGGATCAGAAAATCCAGCAAAAAAGGGGAATCCCGAGAGGTTTCTGCCTCCGGGTGTCCGGACGCCAGGTTTCGGGCGTCCAAAAGGCAATGTCTCAGGCGTCCAAACGCCGAGAACTTGTAGGTTGCAAGTGATTAAAATGTCAATCTTCCGGAAGCCATAACTTTTAACCCGTTCGTCGAAATTTGGAATTCTATATACCGTTGGAAAGTTCTCGAAGCGAGGAATCCAATGGTGTACTAATCTTAATGGTCAAAGGCTGGGAAAGGAAATGGATATTTGGATCAATGAAAACTAGAATATTATTAAGGGTTTTTAATTTGATATTGTGCACTTGGAAATCTAAAATGTTGTTTAGCTTCAGGGGCACCAATCTGCTTTTAAATCCAACATTTGGGTTTCAATTACACAAGAATCAAATGAAAAGTCTTAGCATATACTTGAGAGTTGTTTTGAAAACTTAGTTTTGATACGAAAAATATCGTTTTGCACCTATTTTGATTTATAAGTATCAGTTTTGTTTTGGATATCAGTTTCCACTTGTTTTGATTTATAACTATCAGTTTTGTTTCAGGTATCGGTTTGCACTTGTTTTGACATGCAAGTATCAGCTTTGTTTCGAATTGTTTCAAGAACCACAAAGGGGATCACTTCTTTTGCTTCAACATGCTAATAGCTTATGCTATCTTGTCTTGTCTTGCGTGCACTGTCCACCTCGTGTGGTCGATGAGGAAAATGTGAGAACTTGGTTGTTGACAACGAAAATGTCACTTAGCCTTCTCAACATCAAAAGCTACATGGAGCCGCATCCTACTGCAAATAGGTAAAGCTGCTTCAAGCATCAGATCTTGTCAAAATCAAACAAAAACTGCAAGATCCTTCAAAATAGCAAAAAAAAAGGGTACACATAAAATTTCAGGCCATTTCGACACCATTTAGCCTAACTTCAATCCGCCAACGGCTGAGCAGGAGCTCCCGGCAGCAACAGTGTCAAAGACATCAAGTCTTCAATCAGAGCCTATGGATGGTCTCAAAATACCTCCAAAAGGCTCCACGTCGAATTTCAAGTCAAACCAACACCGTTTGACCCTCCATCAACTCTCGAACAACGAAATCAAGCCTCCCGGCGGCGAGAACCTCCGATGCCACCACTCATCAAACAAAGCACATGAGTAGCCTCTACATGCTTTCAAAGGGTTGCACGTCAAATTTCGGGTCATTCCGACGACGTTTGACCTGGCTTTGACACTCCGAAGCAAAATCAAGTCTACCAGCGGAGGAGCTCCCCGAGGCCATGGCACCCAAATCAGAGCTAATGGATCATCTCAAAATGACTCCAATAGGCTCCCTGTCAAATTTTAGGCCAATCGGACATCGATTGACCATACATCAAAGCTCGACATCTTCCGCACGGTGAAATCAAGTCTAGCATCGACGAGACCCCAAGCGGCTTCAAAAATCAAATAAATGGTTGGTCCTATCTAATGCTCAGGAAGCTTCACCTCAAATTTCAGGTCATTTCAACATCGTTTAACCAAGTTTCAACTCTTGGCGAAAAATTAGCTACAAAGTCTTCGGCTTTTCCAAAAATAGGAAACTTTGTGCTCTGATTTGCACAGCTTCTCGACATGTTTTCCTCAAAGGAATTAAGCCAATAAATGAGGGGAAATGTCAAGGAAAATATAGAAGAAAAAAGAAGCAAAAAAGCTCAAAAAACGGACTAGAAACGGCAACCGGACGGCGACCGAAAAAAGGACAAAAAGTCCATGGTCGCCAGCGACCTTGGCCCTGTTAGTTTTATGGTCTCAATCCATTAAGATTGATGTAATAAATTAATTAATTTCTTTATTTATCAATATATTCATGCTTTCCTTTCATGAGATGAATGGTGTTTTATTACTTGTTTGCACATAACTAATACAAATGACATGATGGTTCATGAGATGAACCGGAGTCCATAAGTATGTTAGATGCAATACATATGTATGGATGAGATCCACATACGGGAGACATGTATAGCAAATCTTATACTTGAATATCTTCACAACCAGTGATGAGATTAGACATCTCATCTGACAAGGTTGCAGTACTTTGATTACTATGAGATAGTGTGATTTGTTTCGATCATCAGGATGTAAGATTTTGGATCATAGTGCTAGTACATTGGATGCATTGAAGGACCATGAGAAGCACCTTATGAACACTGTCTTTAAGTTTAAGGTCTGCTCTCATAATTCCCTAGCAATAGGCTCTCAATCCTAAGACATTAATGAACTCAAGTTTCTATCTATTCATTTGCTTTGAGTCACCAATGAGTGAGGCCAATTGTAGGTCAATACCTTGGTGATTTGGGTACGTGGTAGTAGAGCTGTGGGAACATATGATGGTCAAGATGGAATCTATCTTTAATATCCCCTTGTGCCAATTAATGGATTTATCATTGGTAAGTGCGCACCCATTCCGATTAAGAGTTAATTGGATCGGTACCAAATGATCATTATAATTAATTGGGGCCCAAGGATAATAAGATATGGATCTAAGTTTGGAAGACAGGTCCAATTGATCCATGGATATTGATGGAGGAGCCTACTTGTGAACATTGGGAAGTTTAGGGTCTTCATGTAATTTATTCCTAAGACTGAAGTTCAATTGCATTTATTTAGTAGAGTTATTTGTAATTAACTGTGGGCCCGGATTGCACATGAGATGTGGGGTCGCGGTGTCCCAATTGGAGCCAGCTTTCTATGGAATCCCTAGTGGTCCCCACGCTAGCCCAAGATTGGATCTTTACTAATTCTATTTGAACTCAAAAAGGGAAAACTATTATTTCTATTTGAAGTGAGACTTCTAATAATGGTAATAGTAGGATTAATGAGTTACTAGTTATTATAGAAGTTGGACTTCTAACAATAAACAAAGAGGAGTTGCTTAAAGCTATATATAGGAGAGGAGAGGAGGCCCTTGGACGTCTATGCACTATATCCCCCTAGGGATTCACGCCCAAGGCCCTTGTTGTGCAAGAGTTGCACATGCATCTTCTCCTCTTCCTCTTTTAGTTCTCTTCCGGGTTTTTTACTTGGAGATCCCACCCATCTTCTTGAGAAAAGAGAATCTGATACGGGTCATAGCGTGGAAGACAATTGAGTCTTAGAGATTCTAATTTTTTTTGTGAAAGTGTTTCATCATCAAAGAAAGAAATCAACTCCTCCCTTAGAGCACAACCGAGCTCCATAGGTATGATCTACTTCCTTGTATGTTGTGGATTTCGTGGTTGCTTGTATGCTGCTATTTCTATCTTCTAGATAGAGTTTTCTACTGTAAATAATCATGAGAAAAAGGCCATGGATCCTGGATTGGGTTTTGTAGCCTTTTGGATAGTTGATCCCTGAGTCAAGTGGGTCAAAAGTTTTGAAAACCTATCCTAGAGGCCCACCTATTTTCAACAGGCCCATGGTCGCCAGCGACCACAGCCCAAGGTCGCCGGCCCCATGGTCGCCGGCTACCCTGGAAATCTTGGTCGCCGGATTTTCGCCAGAAGTGTCGTTTTTTCGATTCTTTTCTCGTTTCGTGATGTTTGGCCTCTATGATTTTCTCAAATTCTGATTTTTTAGGCATGATATCCGTCGATCTTCGTCAACATCACGGATCCGCCATCGAAATCATTTGATCATCATCAAACACTCCAAAATGGCCAACCGCCCGACCAAGAAAGCACACTTTCTGTCCGACCCGATCGTGAAATCGACTGGACAGATGTTGCCGACCCATTGGTGTCAACCAATGTCTGAATTTGCATCGTCATTTGACATCAAATAACATGCGGATCCATCAATGATCATAGCAAGAAGAATTCCAAAAGACGCGATGCGGCCCGCGACTCTTCAAAGCGACTCGGCGACCAATTAATAAAGTTAAATGACCTTTTTATGACAACTTATTAGGGTCATTAACTCATTATTTTGGACGGCCCAATCAGAAGCAAGCAACTGGGAGTTACAAGTCCAATTAATCATGGCAATTAACCATGTAACTCCTATCATTATGGAGTTTAATCATGGTAATTAATCATGAAACCCCCATCATCATGGAGATTAAATGCCCATTATTCTCCATCGACCAATCGGATTCAAGGAAAAAGGAGTTACAAGATTATGAAATTAAATCTTGTAACTCCTCCCATCATGGAGCATTAATGCAATCAATGCCCATAAACCCTCCTAATGGCTACCAAAAGCCTATAAATAAGTGGTCATTCCAAAGGGAAAGGGGCCTGAAAATTATCCTGAAAAGTCTTTGCATAAAGAAGCTTTCTCACTCTGAAGAAACTCTGCTGTAAATACTACAAGGTGATTGAAGTCCCTTAGGGGGCCACCCCCCCAAGGTTTCCACTCTCCTTCTATTCGACGTGGCCTAAACGCAGCTTTTCAGCCCGTCTACCTAGATTTTTATTGGATATAGGACCTTCCCTTGGTCCTTGTCCTCTAAAAATCTGGGGTCTAAGCCAAGCCAAGTGAACTAAAGCATCAAGTGTTCTCATCTGAAGGACGATGGCGGGGTCCATACATTACCCGCGACCGTCGATTTGAACGAGTCCCCACAATCTCATGAGAAGTCAGATCCCTCTTTCTTTCTCTTCTATTGTATTTTGTATTTTTAAAGAGACAAAAAAAATCACAATTCTTATCTTTCATTATTGATAAGAATTGTAAACCGCCTTTCATGGCAAACTAAACAAAATCGCCTTTCACGGCATTCTAAATCTGTCTCTTTCTTTAAAATATATGTGCAATGGAAAGTTAGAAAAAAAGTCTGATTTCTTTTCTATTTGTGAAGGTGAATCTCCGGATCACCATTTCAAATTCCAAGTAGAATAGAAAATCTAGCATACCCATACAAAATGTTGATGCTCGCTTTTTTCTTCGCCCCGCCGCAACCCGGCGGACCCGGGGCGAAGGAAGGCAAGAAAAGACGGGTCCATCATTGGTCCGAGCAGCACCCTTAACCACGGGGCGTAGCGTGTCAACCACGGGCTTTAAACGGCGAGTCTCCACTAGCCCTCCTCGGAAACGTTCAAGTTGCTTGCTCCGTCCACCTCGCGTGGCAAAGGATATCTTGTCTTGTCTTGTCTTGACAAGTAATTCCCTTTTTTGCATGATTTGTCTCATAAATATATTTTCGTTTTGTGCATTCATAAATTTAGGTGAATACCACTGAGCTTGGACTGTCCCTTCAGTCTGATCCACTGTCCGGGGGTCCTTAAACATGTGAACTATTTGCAGATTAGTTTTTGTATTATATTACACATTGGGCGTGTTCTGGTTCCGCGGCCGGCCTCCCTGTCTACCTTGTGTGGCGTGGGATCGTGTTTTGCGTGTCGTGCTTTGCGTGTCATGCTTACTCTTGTCATCCTGTATGACGGAGAAAGGATGAGCTCAATGTGAATTTACTAATCATGATATTATATGTACTCGTGCTAGTTTTGTTTCATATATTGTTCATGGATTTAGTTTTCTTGATAAGTATATTGTTTAAGCATTATTTTAAATTCTATAATTTGTTTTAAATTCAGTAAATGGTTTTAAACATTGTTTCTTATAAATTTTAAATGATTTATACTCATGCCTAAATTGGTCACCTGCCAGACCGTCGTGTCTGACCTTGTTTATTTGGTGCTCTAGGCAGCAGATTCCTCACCCCGATCCAAGTACTTGTGTTGGCTGTAGAGCCATGAGTTTTGCAGGATGGTTGTGTCAGTGATGTCGTATAGACATCGTACGTGACTCCAGAGATTCGTACACACCTGGGTAGTATTTGTTCTTCGCTTGTTGTTTTGTAAGGCTTTTTGTTAGCCTCCTTTCCTTAGGATTGTAATTAATGCACTTGTTAAACTATAACTTGAATATGCTTCGGTAATGATCAACCTGTTACTGTCAGCTCTGTATATTTTGATATCATGTTTTGTTCCAGTCTAAGTATGAATATTGCTATGACAGCTTTATGCTAACAGGTTGAGTGCGACACGGATTCCGATGGCCACTGGCTCCAGGTCGCAACGCCACGTAAGCTTCCGCGAAATGTTTGTGGCGTGTTTGAAATTTTTGTCTTCCTCACACACGCGGATCCTGGGGAGAAATATATTTATCACTTACTTCCCAATTAGCGTCCCTGAGGCCGGACCGTTGCTGGGATCCAAGTTCGGAGGCGTGACATACTTGAAGCCATTGATGGAAAAGAAGAAAGGCTTGAAGATCCTTGAAGAAGAAAGGCACTTTATCTTGAAGCACTCTTGAAGATTTTTTGCAAAAGAAAGCAATCCAACCGCCCTTTGGTTTTATAAAAGAAGTCAAACCAAAAGAGTAAATATGGAGAGAAGTAAGGAAGTAAGTGCTACAAATTAGCAACCTTCCCAAAAGAAAGATTCTTTGATAAATTCTCTCCCAAAAAGAGAAGATTCTTTGAGAGATTCTCTTCCAAAAAGAAAGGGGATGTGAGATATTCTCTCCCAAAACAAAGATACTTTCAGAAAATCTCTCCCAAAATTAAAGGAGCTTGAGAAATTCTCTCTAAGAAAGGATATTTTGAGATATCTATCCAAAGGAGATATTTTTAGGATATTCTCTACAAAAGTCATACCACATGAGGTCTAAGCCATCTTTAAAGTTTAAGATCCCATAGGTTAGCCCACATGAGCAAGGCTTGACCACCTAGGCACCAAAAGGGGCTTCCATCAAAAAATCCCTCTTACCAAGAGCATACAAAATGGTTTCATGCCTCTTTTGAGTTGATTGGACCACAAAAAAAAATTTCCAAGCTTCATGAGCTTCTAGAAATTCAAACCATCCAGCCCCATACACCGAATTAAGCCAAAACCTTGAAATTGACATTCCACAAAAAAAAATCCAAATCACTCCAATGGACCCAAAATTGTCTCAAAGAGTGACCAAAAACCAAATCCCGACCCCTTAACTTGCCACATATAGCTTGTTATGTCACAAGGTCAAAACCAAAAACCAAATCCTAACCCCCTAACTTGCTATATATAGCTTGTTAGGTCATAAGGTCAAAACCAAAATCCAAAACCTGACCCCCTAACCTGCCACATCCAGCTTGTTAGGTCACAAGGTCAAAACCAAAATCCAAAACCTAACCCCCTAACCTGCCACATACAGCTTGTTAGTTCACAAGGTCAAAAACCAAAAAATCCTTCTTGACCGCCTAAAGTGCCACATAAAGCCTTTAGGTTCACAAGGTCAAAAGGGAAAAATCCAAAACCCAAAAACCAAAATCCAAATCCCTCATGTCAATTTCAAAACTTTGCCTTGAGACAATACATGGTCCCTCTCACTGCCATGAAATTCCCCTGGAACCTCAAAAAGCTACTCTACCAAAAGAAAACTACTCAAAGACTCTTGGTCAAGCCAGAAGCTCTCCTTCAAAGTTTTCTTCGAGGCACATCGACTACAAAAGCTATGCAATTTGTCATTGTACCTCGATGGGGCATCTGTTGACACCAAAAAATGTCACTTTGCCCCCTTCACACACTCTCAGCATAAAAAAGCCATTCGAATGTAGACACCTCATTTGGCCCCCATCATAGCCCCCCCATTTCACCCACAATTAAATGGTTAATGACATAATTCAGATTAATTAACGATGATGAAGATGCTTGTTGATAATTATAGATTTAGCTCAACGATCTCTAAAATTTCGTGAGAGAAAAGGCCGAATCACGTTGAGACTCCGAGTCAAACCCACTACTCACATAAGGAATGGACCGCATCACGTTCAAACCTTTTTTGGATCACTTAGGATTCACTTGGGTTGATCCTAAAAAGACTACACTTTAGCTTGCCTAAGTACGATGTGGTTGGCATAGGTTAGGAGACTAAAATCATTGATCTAGATATCCCTCACTTTTCCTGACCTCTGATCATTAGAGCACATGGACCAATGAATTCTAAGTCCCGAGAGCTTTCCAACGATATGTAGAACATGCGAATCCGACCGTCGGATCAAAAGATATGGCCCTCGGAAAATTGCCTTAGCGGCCCCCGCTCAAAACACAGATGGGCGCCACCACAGGTGCGCCCATGTCCCAAGCTACACTTGGGCGCACACACAGGTGCGCCCAGGTCCCCAGTCATGTTGAGAATGCACTTCGGTGTATACCTAGGTATGTCCCACTCTACTTTTCGCAGTTCCGACTTGGTTTAGACCCAAAAACAACCCGAAACCGAACCCCAGACCCATTAAGCTTCGAAACTAGACATGGGCGCCACCATATGTGCGCCCAACTCATGGGACCCACTTGGGCGCCGCCCAAGTCTAGAAAAACCCTAATCCGGCCTTGGGATGCGAAAACCCCCTAGAAATTCATGCAAACAGCAGCCCTAATCCCTCTTGCATGGCCTAAACCCTTATTTAAGGATCTCTTAACTTAATTTACAAGGAGGCCACCCAAAACCCTAAGAAAGGAGAGAAAAGAGAGAATAAAGAAGAAGAAGAAAGGTAGCCACCATTAGAGAAAGCTTTGGATCTAGAGAAGAAGAAGAGGAAATAGCGGATGAGGCTTTCATGTCTTCAACTAGAGCTATGGGTCTTTGCAAAAGCTTCGTTCTAGGAACTTAGCAAACACTTCACTACACCGGTATTCCTAGATCTCTCTTCTTTTATTGCATTGCATTGCTATACATGCTTAGAAATATGTTTAGGATCATTCATACATAGTAGATCTTCATTAATAATAGTAGTTTCGCGGTAGATCTGATTTTCCGTAATCATCCATTATTAGGAACATGCCTAGGATCAATCATAAGTAATAGATCTGCATCATTTTCTTCATCTCGAACTCGTGATTAGGACAAATCTTGCATCCATATCATCATCATTGAGAAAAATCCGAACTTGAAAGAGAAAAGTGCAAAAAAGCACTTGGGCGCACATACAGTTGCGCCCAAGTCCCAAGAGTTGGGTTTCGACCCCGTTTTCCATCATACGTGCATTTTATCTCTCAAATTTGGGTTCTTCTTCGTGTAAGTTGATATCAAGACCCTCGGATTTGTTGCTTAGCATTCTAAATCGCACAAAAGGCATCACAAGAATACATACAAATATTACTAAAAAGGAAAGGAAGAGAAAAAGTGCAGAAAAGCACTTGGGCGCCACTGTGGGTGCGCCCAAGTCCCAGGAGTTGGTTTTCGACCCCGTCTTTCGTATTACTTTCATTTTATCTCTCAAATATGGGTCTTTCTTCGTATAAATTGATATCAGAGCCCTCGGATCTGTAAATTTACATTCTAAATCGTGAAAAGAATTGAAAAGATAAATAAATACATTACCAAAAGGGAAGGAAAAGAAGAGAAAAACAGACAATGCACTTGGGCACCACTGTGGGTGCGCCCAAGTCTCTGCCAAGGGGATTCACCCCTTGAATTTGGATCCTCGTGTCATCAATCCTAGATCCAAAGTATCTGAAATCGATAATTAACATTAGGACCCCGCATTTAGTCATAAAGTGTTAGGAATCGCGTCGGAGTATCATAAAATGTTACAAGTGCATCCCAACCCGCATAGAGACACTTGGGCTCAACTGTGTGTGCGCCCAAGTCCCTAGTTCATTTTCCGGTCACGTTTTCCATATTTTGCATTTTTATTTAGCTTGTTATTGAATCTCTGTGATGAATATGAATTATTGCTGAACTTCCGAACTCTGAATTGCTAAATCATCACACTTTAGCCTAGGTTGCATTACTTTTGCATAAAACACCAAAAAAATCTCAAAATCATAAAACTCTTCCCTTCTCATCTTACTCTTTAGTAATTATAGAAGAGAATAAAAAAGAACAAAAAGAAATAGAAAATCCAACAAAAATAGAGTAGATGTTCAATAGGTGATCCTAGGTTATTGCACTCGTGTCAAAGTAAATTAATTAACTTAATTAACTCCAATCTAAAACATTTAATACAAAACACCTAAGTAAGAACGTCCAATTAAAATCCATAGACTTAACTAATCAAACTTGAATTAATCAAACCCTTAAAGCCTAATTAACAATCCCTAATAAAACTCCAATTAACCAAAACCCCACTTAGTAAAACTTAATCAATAATCCCTAATTAATAAAACCCTAATTTAATAAATCCTAACTAAACAAAAATTAAATAAGATAAAACTCCTAATTAATACAACCCTAATCAACAAGTCCCAATTAAAATCCTGATTAATAAACCTAATCAATAAGCTCTAATCTATTAAGACCCTAATCAACGAAGTACAATTAACAACCCCAAATTCAAACCTTAACCAAACTTTAATTAAACCTTAATTACCAACTCTTAAATTAAATCCTAATCAAGACCTAATTAAAACGATAAATCAATCACATTCCGAAAATAAAAACATCTCCCAACCAAAACCGAAGTCAAATGCTCGAAGCCAACTTAGAAATACCCTAGAAACCATTGAACCAGAAGCCACCCTAGTAGGCCAACACTTGGGCGCCACCACAGGTGCACCCAAGTCACATTTTACCCCCAGGATCACCGAATCCCTATTAATCTCAAATCTTGTCCCAAATCAGCACACTAGAATGCCCTTACGATTTAAAATAACTGAAACCAAAAGTCTGAATTAACCTAAATCATCAAACCAATTCAAATCACGAAAACAACCACTTGGGCACCATTCTCTTGGCGCCCATCCTCCCTTAATCATTAAGAAACCTAATTAATTGAAACCAAACTTAATCCTAATTAACACAACATAGTAAACCACATTTAACTTAAAAAACGTTAAGCCATAAAAGTTCAACGTCAAATCAAACTAGAAGAACACGAAACTAACTTGATCAACATCCCAAAACCTTTACAGAACCAATAACAGCCTTGGAATTAAAATTTTAATCAATTTAAACCCATCCGGAACCTCGAACCAAAGTCAGAGGACCGAAGAACATCAAACTAAGACTTGGGCGCCACTGCTGGTGCGCCCAAGTACACAGAACCACTTAGGCGCACACACAGGTGCGCCCAAGTCCTCTGTCTCGCCTGGGTTGTGAATTACAGTCGCGTTTCAAATTCTGAACTTAAAGTCAGTACAATAAAATCAACCAAAACCTAAAACAATATCAGAACACAAACCTACCATAAGTGGAAACTCTCCAAGTTCCGAAATTAACATCGATACCATCATCACTGGCCCGGCCACAGAGAACCAGACACTTGGGCGCCACTGTAGGTGCGCCCAAGTCACCAGAGTGACCTAGGCGCCACTGTGTGTGCACCCAGGTCCTCCATCAGTCCCATTCAGCCGATTTCGACATCATTTACCTTTTAAATTCAAGCCCAAAATTCCAAAACCCTAAAGTATTTAAAAACACACTAATCGGAAACCTAAGACACCCCTAATCCATCCCTAAATCACTCCTAATCAACTCATAACTTAAAATAAACTGAACCAATTAAAGTCACACCCAACAAGTTGCTTAGGCGCTGAAACCATCAAGCTTAGGTCGCCCACACCCTAAGATTAGATTGGATTATCTGATTAGGTAGCTAAGAGCGTTAGGCTCCGCCCCACCACTCTTCCTGTTCTTTTAGGGGATTGGGAGAGCTGATGTAGGCGATCTAGGACCTTTGGTTAGGGTTAATCCGATGATCAGTAATAAAGCACTAATCACGTAAATCCAAGTAAAATCCATTAGTTAGGCCCTTCTAGCCCCATATCAAAAGGCCATAAAAACTATAAAACCAACAAAATAAGCTCATAAAGATTTTTCCTTTATGTCTTCCTCCACCTCAGGTGCCAAATGTTTAATTGAACTTAATGATAAAAGGGAATAAAGAACTGATTTTTAAAATTGAATAAATGAGAATAACGAGATGAGATGAGTAATTTCGCACACACTTTTAATCAATCACAGCGCATCAGCCACCCTAAAACAAACACTGGCCCATCAGCCATCTCCAATCAATCCTGGCCCATTGGCCACCTTCAATCAATTACGGCCCCCATCGGCCTTTTACTTTTATCACTCGTGTATCGCACACGAAACACACAGAAATCACAAGTCAAAGTCTCATTTGTATCCTTTTGGTTTGAAAAATCAGCCTTTAAACCCTATTTTGCCAAGGGATTAGAAATGGGTACCCGGGAACTGGGCCGATCCTCTTCTTAAATATTTGGCACCTCCCCCCTTTTATTTTATTTTTCTTTATTTTAGTTATTCTATTTTACTTGGATATATTACAATTATGCTATGTGAGGATTAACCTTTATTCAGACTTTAACTCATGACCCATAATTGACCCAAAATTAAAGAGACCCAAAGAGACCCAAATTAATGTGATAGGACAACCGTCGTGTGTTGCCGGCAGCACATTAGACGAGAGGAAGAACCCACCTTATTATTTTTTCTCCCCATATTTCTTTGGCTTTCGTAGAAGATCAGTGTTATGGCCGTACCGTAGCTGGCGGTCGTGATCCGTCGATTTTGAGGGTAGTCGGAATCCTCATTTTCGATGTAAAATTTAAATAGCATATATAGATGAATGGAGATTTCCCCAAACCATGTCTCTCTTGGAGAGGGGGGGATCAAAATTCACATCCGACAACGAAGCCGTATCCTACCACAAACAGGCATTGCTACTTCAAGCATCAAATCTTTTCAGAATCAAACAAAAACTGCAAGATCCTTCAAGACAGCCATTTGAAGAGTACACTTGAAGTTTTGAGCCATTTCGACATTATTTGGCCAAACTTCACTCTTTCAGAGGCTGAACGGGAGCTCCCGACGGCAGTGAAGCCAGAGACCCTGATCCAGGAAACAGAGCACATGGTTGGACTCAAAGTGCCATTAGAAAGCTCTATACTCAATTTCAAGCCGTTCCGACATCGTTTTATCCGAAAAAGGAAACAGCCGTAGCAAAGTCAGCTCTCCCGGCGGCGACGGCACCAAAGACATCAGATCTTCGATCAGAGCCTATGGATAGTCTCAAAATACTTCCTAAAGGCTCTATGTCAAATTTCATGTCAATCCGACAACGTTTCACCCTTCATCAAACCTCAAACAACAAAATTCAAGCCTCTTGGCGGCGAGAACCACTAAGGCCATCACTCATCAAATAAAGCACATGGGTGGTTTAGAGATACTTCCAAAGGGCTACTCGTCAAGTTTCAGGTCATTTCGACAACATTTGACCCAACTTTGACTCTTGGAAGCTCAATCAGGCCTCCCAGAGGCGGAGCTTCCCAGGACCATGACATCCAAATTGGAGCTAATGGATCGTCTTAAAATGACTCCTGTCACGCCCCCAATCGTGAAACCGGGGTTTATGAGTGAGATTAGGGCCAATTAAAATTTTTTAATATTAATAATAACACGTGGCCCCAATCATGTCCCAATATGGATCGAAGATCGCTGTGAGGTATAAACACTTCCTCAAATACATAATACGTATAGCGGAAGCTTCATAGTACAAATAGTATCCTGAGGTATAGTTAGGAGCAAAGACTGAAATATATATTAACTAGAGTTCAAGTTTGAAACAGTTAAACAAAAGTATTATTTACAACAATAGGCCACACCCAAAACTCGGGCCTAATCAAAAGATAAAGAAACCAAAAGATGAAGCTACACAAATATAAAGTGAAGGCTCTCATGCACGGGGTCGATACGGCTATACAATGCCGTCCGTACTATAATCTAGGAAGTCATCAGGCAGATCCGCCTGAACTTCTTCCGTCGTCTCCTCCTCAATAAAGAAGAGCTCAGTACCTATGCACCAAGAGTAGCATCATCAGACATGAAGGTCGGCAAACAATATATATATATATATATATAAATCATCCAGATATGTAGAACGAATCAGAAGAGGTGATAGACAAGATTATCATACATGCATAGCATCTTGATAGTAAGAAATGTATAGCATTCGAGTCAAAATCAATCTAACATAAACTTCTAACAAATAGGCAACCCACATAAACTAATACACCACGGGATAGTTTCACATGACCCTCCTGCCTCAACATAAGAGCTATGGTAGAGTGGCACGGGATGAAACCCGGCAAGCAAGTAAGCAAAAGGGATACCAAAAGGCCATGAGTCATCAAAGTCAAGCGTTCAATATGTATCTGATGGTGTACATCCATCAAAATGTAAAAATTCATACTGCACGGACGTTCAATCCAAAGTCCTCACACAGAATGGTGCCCCATCTGTGTTGGGCGTTAACAGTTAAATGGTGCCTGACACAAAGAGTCATAAACAAACGATAGTGAAGAGCTAGACTTTCTTGTGTGAACAAGATTCATCAGTCAAAGAGAAACTACCTTTCTATCATCAAATCAAAACATCAAACATCAAACTTCTTTAAAAACCTCATCATAGGTAGTTCTCAACAAGCTTCTACAATCGAAGCCGCCTAGCCTCAACACATCATCAAACTTCGAAATAAACGGAACATCAAAGGGGGTCCTAAGTCCATCATCTAAGTTCTCAAAGTGATCCCAATGCAAAGCAAAGTAAACAAAACTAATGAACATGAACATTACATGTAAACAGTACCAAACGGTACAATTCAGAGTCAAAGGCAATAAACAATCACATCCTAAGTCGATTGTTAAACCCGAAGCATCGTACAATCTTACTCAGTCAACGAAAGGGTTTAGGGTTCGCGATACCTGAATGTGTAGTCTTCGTGCATAGATATAGAGAAGGTATCCCGTTGTCCCGTACCGTTCAAGATTGAATAAGATTAGTACCCGAGGCAACCGAAATAACCGTGAAGAACATTGGCTCGAAACATCCTCACATATAGTCAAATGAGTCCTAAAAAGGATAGCCAAAGTCCCGCCTAAGTCCATCTAAACAGGGTCAAAAAGGACCCTACAAAAGGGAACCCCGCAGTTCACCCGGTCGACCCGGCCCTTGGCCGGGCGACATCCAACAAAGGGGATCCGGTCAACATCCCATGTGCCCGGTCGACCTGGTCAAGGCCCGTTCGACCGGCAGTTGTAAGCGAAAAAGGGAGAAACAGTGTTTTTGTCAGGTGCCTTGCACCTGACGGAGTGTGGCAGGTCGACCGGGCCCCCTGGCCATTCGACCTGGTACACTGCAGTTACAGAACACAGGTTCTATAACTGAAGTGAACCTGGGAATTTTCCTTCATCTCTTTCATAGACTTGATAAACCAACAACATGTAGAGATCAAAGTCCATAAAAATCCAATCCAACAATCTAATCAAGTCATTAAATTCCCAATCCATTTCATTAAGCAATTACACCCAATTATCATGTTTTCAATCTAAAACGAATCCAACGAGCAATTGGTCATCTAAACACCATCAATCATCAATCAAATGAGAAACAAAACATACCAAATCATAAACATATACATTAACTTGCCTTGATGGAGAGCTTAATGAAATCAAGAAGAAATTTCGAGAAAAATCCTCTAGAGCTTAAATGTGATGAAAAAGGCTTCCAAACCCAAAACCTCTCTACAAAATGAGTGCAAGGGGAGGGAATGAGCTTCTCTAATCCAAGGAGTGGAAAGGTAGTTTAGCCTAATAGCTTTAGAAGCTTACCTACAAGTGGTTTGTTGATGAAAAGCTTAGAAAAATGGATGGTTGAGTTCTTGGAGGCTTGAGGAAGAAGATGGGTGGCTTGGCTGACGAAGATGGAGCTCCGGCGGTCGTCGTTGGCAAGGAGACAGTGAGAAGAGAAGAAGCTTGGAGATGGCACAGTGAAATGAGATAAGAGATGAAGAGAAGTGAGGAATGAGTCATCCGTTTGAGGCTTTATAATTAGGTTAGGATTAATTGAAAATTTCGGTTAAGCCCTTGGTTTGCTAAATGTGGATATTCGGGCCTCTTCAATGCATCCAATCGAAACGCGATAGAAGACTAAAGTTCATGAAATGACGAGACCTACCCGATGCACCCAAACTCACAAAAACTCATAATCTCATAAAGACCCCTAAAAACTTCCCGAATTTGCAAACCAAACCCCTACTCTATCCAAACGTATTCAGACTCGCGCGAGACTTTGCACGCGCAATCCACACGCCAAACCCGACTCCCTAAGACTCTAAACACACTTATTAACTAATCAAGCAATTAATTATAATTAATACGGGGTTAAGGTACGGGGCATTACAACTCCGATAGGCTCCATGTCAAATTTCAGGTCAATCGAACATCGGTTGACCGTACATCAAAGCGCGGCATCTTCCTCGCTATGAAATCAAGTCTACTAGAGATAAGACCCCATACAGCTTCAAAACTCAAACAAAAGCCTATGACTGGTCTTATTTATTACTCAGAAGGCTTCACCTCAAATTTCAGGTCATTTTGACATTGTTTGACCTAATTTTGGCTTCTGACGGCAAATCGGCAACAAGACCTTCGGCTTTTCCTGAAAATCGGAAACCTTGTGCTCTGATTTGCACGGTTTCTCGTCAAGTTTTCTTCAAGGAAATCAGGCCAATAAATGTGCAAAAGTGTCAAGAAAAATACCGGAAAGAAAAAAATTAGAAAAACCTGAGAAACTGCCGAAAATCGGCGACAGAAAGGGATGAAAATCCCCATGGTCGCCGGCGACCTTGGCTCATGGCCACCACAACCATGGAAATCCGGGTCGCCAGATTTTCGCCCAAAACCCACTTTTTCGGGTCCTTTTCGCGTTTCGAGATGATTGGCCCCTACAATTTTCCAAAAATCTGATTTTCAGGGCATGAAATTCATCGATCTTTGTCAACATCACGGATCTGCCATAGAAATCATTGGATCATCATCGAGCGCTTAGATATTGCCAGCCGGCAAACCAAGAAAGCACACTTTCTGCCCGATCGATCAAAAAAGCGATAGGACAGATGTTACCAACCCACTGGTATCGATCAATGTCTAAAATTATATGGTAATCCGACATCGATCAGCATGAAGATCTATCGGCAATCAATCCTCTTACATCACAAGAAGAATTCCAAAAGACGCGGCGCAGCCCGCGACTCTTTAAATTCCTTGGCGACCACTTAATGCAATTAAATGACCCATTTTATGAGAAGTTAATGCGGTCATTAACTAATTATTTTGGACGGCCCAATTAGAAGAAAGAAAAAATGAGTTACAAGTCCAAGTTATCATGGCATTAAACTATGTAACTCCCCTCATCATGGAGCTTAAAGGCGATTAAATACCCATTATTCTCCATCGACCAATCAAAAGCTAAGAAAAAAGAGTTATAAAATAATGAATTAAAAACTTGTAACTTCTCCCATCATGTGGCTTTAATGCATTAAAAGACCATAAACCCTCCTAATGGCCACCAAAAGCCAATAAAAGGGGGGTCATTCCAAGGAAAACGGGCCAGAAAAATCAGAATCAGTCTAGAAAAAGATCGAAAAACCCATTGGGATCGAATCGACAAGAAATCCTTCTGTAAAAGCTACTACAACAACCTCTCCTCCGTCGAAGAGACTCTGCAACAAACACCACAAGGTGAATGAAGCCTCTTGGGAGGGCCACCCCCTCCCAAGGTCTTTTCCTTCTATCCACATGGCTAGACATGGCTTTTCAGCCCAGTTTACTCAGCATTTTACTGGATATAAGACCTTCTCTTGGTCTTTATCCTCTAAAAATCTAAGGTCCAAGCCAGGCCAGTCAAATCAAAGCGTCATCTGTTCTCATCTAAAGGATGATGGCGAAGTCCATACATGACTTGCGACCGTCAATCCGAACGAGTCCCCGCAATCTCCTGAGAAGTCAGATCTCCCTTTCTTGCTTTCCATTGTATCTAGTATTTTTTTTAAAGAGACAAAAAAAAAAAAAGCACAACTCTTGTCTTTACATTTTGATGAGAATTGTAAATCACCTTGTATGGCAAAATCGCCTTTTACGGCAAAAACATCGCCTTTCACAGTAAACAAAAGAAGAATCTCCTTTCACGATAAAAACATGCCTCTTCTCTTAAATATATATGTGCAATGAAAGTTAGGAAAAAGTTGATTTCCTTTTTTACATGACTTACGACCGTCAATCCGAACGAGTCCCCGCAATCTCCTGAGAAGTCAGATCTCCCTTTCTTGCTTTTCATTGCATCTAGTATTTTTTTTAAAGAGACAAAAGAAATCACAACTCTTGTTTTTACATTTTGATGAGAATTGTAAATCACCTTTTACAGCACAAAATTGCCTTTCACAGCAAAATCGCCTTTTACGGCAAAAACATCTCCTTTCACGATAAACAAAAGAAAAATCTCCTTTCACGGCAAAAACATCTCTTTTCTTAAATATATATATGCGCAATGAAAGTTAGGAAAAAGTTGATTTCCTTTTCTACTTGTGAAGGTGGATCTACGGACCACCACTTCAAATTCCGAGTAGAGTAGAAAATCTGGCATACCAATACAAAAAATGTTGATGCTCGCTTTTCTCCGCCCCCCAGGCACGAAAGGGTTGGACCCCACGGCCTCTCACATCCGCCGCGGTGGTCCCGGGACTAAAGAGAAGGCAAGTCCATCACTTTCGAAGCCTGGGGTATGGATATCATAGGTCCTCTCTCTCCCCCATCAAGCAAAGGCCATCGTTTTATCTTCGTCGCTACGGATTATTTCTCTAAGTGGTCAGAAGCATTTGCGTTTGGTGAAATGAAGACCTTATCAGTCCTTCAGTTCCTGCGAACCAACATTGTCACGCCCCCGGACCAAGACTGAGCCAACCAAGTCCCTAATCCGAGGCCGCGGCATGGCGAGCCAGAAAATTTTGCCCGCCCACACTAGTTTCCCATAGGTTTCCGCGGTGAGGATTCACACGATCCTTAACCAAACAATCATATAAAAATGAATGGATATGCGGAAGCATGCAGCAAACACATAATCAAATGGAAACCATAAAAGAAATACAAGCCTTGCATCAAAATGAGAAATATATACATAAGCAAACCTAGATTAGTTCCAGTTGTTAGACAACCTAAAAGTAAGTTGAAATTATACAATTCCCAAAACAAGCCAACAAAGGCTAATAACAAAAGTTCCCAAAAGAAAACACCATCAATCCCAAAATGTTATATGAATCTCTTAACCCAACCCGATGTCTAAATGACATCACCGAGCTGCCACTCCCGTCCAACCGGCGGCTCTACCGTCTCCTCCGCTTGCTCGGCCTCAAGGGCAACGGGTTTGGTATCTAGCACCAAATATAAGAGTATCAGACACGACGGTCTGGCAGGTGAATAAAGCAGATGAGGGTACACAAACGTTACCCAAGGCATATTAAAAATCATGGAAGTGCATTTGAAAGCTAAACATAAGTAAAGATGAAATAAAGTAACCAATGCCTGAATTCAAAGGATTAGCATTGAAAACCTTTCAAAGCAAAATGAGAGCTTACTAAAACAATGGCAAACCCACATTGAGCTATATTCTTCTATTACCGAAATAACAAGAGCAATCAATAACTGTTAGCATATAAAATAGCCGGGACAAACAGATCATACAATAATAGCCCAATATAGATGGGGTAACAATCAAAGTCTGTCGTGGAACAGATAACAATCAATCAAAGTGTCCAAGCTGCAGTTGGTGAAATATTTAAGGATCCCAAACTGGGTGAACAGCCTGACTAGGCGACCCAAGCTTAGTGGTGCCAACCAAAATCTGAATCGATACAATCAAATCATCGAAGTACATTTCAATCGATAAAAGGACTACTCTGAGTAAAGCACAAACGGACAATACAAAGTGAATCAAACGAGTAGCCTTTACCAATATTTTTCAAACGTGGCGAACCACTCAAAGTTATTTCGAAATAGTTTATATGAAGACACATATAATGTTCAAGATTGAAATGGGGTAAGTAGTTATGTCGAAATGGCTTAGACCGGGCCGTCTCAATGAGCACTCAAAGTCCAAAAGTCGTGCCATAATAAAGAATTTGGTGCCTCCGAAGTTATCCAGCATTTGGGGACTCCAGGTGCACATCGAGACTTTGATAAAGTCCGATGTATTTCCCGGGTAAATTCAATTAGAAAGGTTCTCCTTATTTCCTTCCCAATTTCCACAAAGCGTTTCGGATTCAAATCCTTCATTTCTGAGCATAAATGAGTCCTTAGTGAAGGTCTGCTCCTCAAAATAGTGAAACAATGTGCAGAACACAACCCCAGAACAGAACCCAAGTCCACTCGAGCAGAGCCTCCCAGAAGCTTGCTAGCTCGAACGAACCCTAAGCTCGCTCAAGCGAGCAAGGTTCCGTCTGGCTCCTCGTCAGGCAATAGCCTGTTCGCTCGAGTGGCTCCAGGTCCGCTCAAGCGGATAACCTATTGGATGAGCTCGTCTGTTGCAGATTGCTCTGCTCTTTTTGCATTTTTTATCCCATTTCCCTTCTTCTCCTTACGCCACTCGGGGCTTCTCATAGCATCCAACAAAACTCCATTCAACCACAATCAACACATCTCATTCCAATACCCATTAACCAAGCAAAAATTCAAGATTCAACATAAGTGAATGCAAAATTCAGAAGATCAGATTTTTCAACCTTGTAAAACAACTCATGACCAAAATTTTTCCATGCTACAATAGGGACAAACCCTGTAGGAAATTTCATATAATCTAATCACAAAGATCCTTAAGAAAACAACCATACATAACCAAAGAAAACAAATCAAATGAAATAACAAACTTTAAAAGAGAACGTCAATTCAGTTGCATGCATCCCAATCAGTTTATTCACTTGCCTCAAATCCAAATAGGTCCTAAACCACTCCAAGAATACTCCTCCCATAGCACACTCTTTAATCGACAAGAACCCCCATAAAAACACATCTCAAAAACTCAACATTTTGCAAAAGAAAGGAGTTCTCGAAGAAGCTCCTTGCATGCATGATAAAGGGGCTATAAACAATTCAACAAAGCTAAGGTTACAAGAGGGAAGCCATTGCTTACCTCTAGAAGCTCTAAACAAGAAGAGAAGCTTGAAGAAGAAGATGGGTCCAGCTGAAATCCTTCAAAAATAGGGTTCTTGGAAAGCTAAGGAGATGAGGAAGAGAAATGTGCACTTCAATCTCCCTTTGGGCCAAAGAAAAGGCAGCATGCAAGACCAAGAAAGAGAGGAAGACTCTCCCTGGTTTCAGCTATAGCAGAAAAATGAAGAAAAAAGAGAAAGAAACATGGTTTAAGAGTTGAGTTGAGTGGGTTGTGGGCCCCATTGGCCCCAAAGCTTCAAATGGCTGAAACCATTATTTGTGGGTCCCGGATGAGATCGATGAAGAAAAGAAAATCGATCATCGAAATATCTAGTTTCCAAAAAGTATATTTTCCTCATGATTTGCAAATATCAAAATTCATGCACATATTTAATATGAAAAGTCTGTTTTGCCCCTTTTTTCTCGAAAAATGTGATTTCTAAGGTTCGAACACATACGGCGCAAACATAAAAGTTGTAGAGTCGGATACGACAAATCAAAATAAGTTGAAATCGAAATTTCTCGAAATAAAAGATTAAATTCCCACACGAACATGCGTCACACGGGCCACCCCGGGCCGGGTCAAACCAGACTCAACGGCTCTCAAAGTTCCCCAAAGCTATTCAAGTTTCTAATCTAGCTAAAACCCAAGCTAATCGTACCCTAATCCCACTTAGAGACTAATCATCTGCTAAAACCATAAAAATAATACTAAACCTAGGTTGTGGTCTGACAAACATCATTTGTCGTTTTGGCATACCTAAAAGATTCATCCATGATAACATACCACAATTCCGAGATCACAGATTCTATAGGTTCTGTGACAAATACAAAATCCAAAGCTGTCCTTCGACTCCATATAATCCGACAGCAAACGGATTAGTATAAGCATTCAACAAGACACTCTACAAAATCTTCAAGAAAATAGTCTCTAGTCACAAAAGAGACTCGAGCGACAAGCCGTCTGAAGCTTTATGGGCCTATGGGACCACCGTTCGAGGACCAACCCATAGCACACCATTCTTCTTGGTCTATGGATGCAAAGTTGTTATGCCCTTGGAGGTGCAAATTCCTTCCCTAAGGGTTTCTTTGCAAAATTACATGACTCAAGAAAGTAATGTGAAATTGAGATCCAAGAGATGGATAATCTTGACGAAAGACGGCTCGAAGTTCGACAAATCATTGAGCTTTACCAAGCACTCATGGTGGGATCTTTCGACAAAAAAGGTCAGCAACGTGCCTACAAAAAGGGTGACTTGGTTCTTGCAGTAAAAAGACCAATGGTTTTCATCCACAAGTCCAAAGGCAAATTTGAACAAAAATGGGTGGGGCCCTACGTCATCGACAAAGTCTTCTCCAACGGCTCATATGCTCTCCTAAACATGGAGGGTGACAGATGTATGCTGCCCAACAACGGCAAGTTCTTGAAGCGGTACAACCCTTGAAGACTTAATCCACTGGGTCAGAGCAATGCCTGCGTGGCCAAAGCCTATTCCCGAGTATTTGCTCATCAAGCCCACCACTTTTGGTATTTTCATCTTTATGTTGGAATTTCTAAAAACTCGAAGCAATGCTTACTCCCATCGTTTCATTGTTAAAAAAAAAAAAAAAAAATCATCATTTCAAAAATCCAAGTTTAGGAGCTAACTTGACCAAAATTTTCAACCCTTGAACCCAAAATTCATTGTTTGAAACAAAAATCAGAATTCAGGGATTTCCACCCTAATTTGTCTTGACTGTTACCACCAAAAACGGTTTTAAGTCAAGATTTACGACCCTTTTGTCTTAAAAAAAAATGGTTTTTCAAAAACCGCGAGGAAGCGACGTTTGGTTGATGCTCGCAAAACTCAAAAATCGGAAGAATGCGATTCACATTCGACACTTCCAAAATCTAAAAATCGCAAGGAAGTGACATTTCGTCAATTTTTGCAACATTTCAAAAATCGTGGAGATTGATTGCTTGTAGTAGAGGTAGATGAGGTTAAAGATGAAGAGGGAATCCTCAAATCTTACACGCCATAGCCCTTGTCTTGATTTAGAAGAGAAAATGAAAGAAAGCTTAGAGGAAGAAGATGAAGTGTATCACATGTAAATGAAGGAAGAAGAGGGTGATCGGCTGGGTGGCTGACTCCTTTTAAAGAGAATTCTCCATGGGTTTGCATGCAAACCCATTCAATTTAGTATAATTTGGGGAAAGGCCTTAGCTAGAAATGGGCGTGGAAATTGGTCAAGTTGGGTAATTGGTTTAGGTCTAAACATGAGGATGATTTAATATGAAATGCTCCATGCAATGCACACTAGGTCCCACTAAACTGAGAGTCTATACGCAATCCTAAATTATTCAAAAGGTCATAGTGCTACCTGACATGGCCTGAATCCCACTAATCTACCTAATCCATCACAAAACCATCAAAACAATTATTAAACACCTAATTAAGATTAATTAGATGTTAAGCAAGCTTAGGCAGGGTCAGGGTCGTACAAATATTACACTCATTAAATTGATAGCTGTCATTGGAATTAAATCATGCAGTGACTTAATTAACTCACTCATATAATCCTTGTCTGGCGGTAGCTTTGTTGGTTTGAGCCTTGAGTTTTCTCTCCAAGGTCTCCAGTTCAATTCCCACCCCTTGCATTATCTGGGTACTATGTGCGCGGCCATGTATAGCCCTTGCACGTCAGAATCAGGTAACCCCTCAGCTGAAGGCTAAAGGTCTGAAGGCTGGGCTGATGAAGGATACCTTAGGACCTAGGTCATTAAAAAAAATAAGTTTCTCCTACAAGCATCATACTTCTCATATGCAGTCCAGTTGGTGGGGCCCACTTTGATGCCCACTTATCAGTGGACGTGGGGTACATGGAATGGTCATTGGGGGAAAAGAGTGTGAAAGGACCTGCAGTGATCAAAGGTGGGCCCCACAGCAGGACTTGTTATAGTGTTGCTCATATGAGAACATTTCTCCACAGCTATATATCTCTTTATTCTAATTGATGTTTAAGCAATACTCCATTCACTATAGGGAATGGTTCAACTTAAGTTAGAATAGTACAAAGAGAGCCTCACAACTGGAGATATATATAAGATCTTGACAAACAAGTTCATTTCTCCTTATTCTAAAAGCAAAACGAGAGAACCTAAAACCCCACATCAACTGGAGATATATACAAGATCTTGACAAACAAGTTCATTTCTCCTTATTATAAAAGCAAAACGAGAAAACCTAAAACCCCACATCATGCTCACATCCTCAGGTAATCTGGGCTTTCTTCATGCTCCATGCCGTCAGCTTTGATATCTTCACTGTCTCAGATCCTTTGTTGAATGCAAATAGATGAGCTTGGTCTTCTACATCCATTGTAGGATATACCCTGGCTGTAATGCATGTCCTTCCATCCCCACCAAAGCTCTCAATGACTGAATGGTCAATCTGCACTTATTGCGAGAAGAGTTAAACACTCTCAAAATCTTCTAATTTATAAATCGATAACACAAGTTTAGGGGGTAAGATGAAGAGATTTAACTAACCAAGCTCCTCAGAGATATCTTCTTGTTCTTAATATTCACGTTTACAAAGCCTCCATATGTTGTTTTATCGTCATCAGCTTGTTGGGAAGACCTGTTGTAGTAATCATAGGAATCCTGCTTATTAGTATCAAGTAATTAACAGGACTTGCAATTGAAGATGATATCTTAGTCACATACATACATCCATATGAAGGTTCTCAGTTGAAAGTAGAAACACATACAATTAGATTGATGTCGAATTATGTTAGATAAATTAATTAGTTATATGCATGGATGGGCACAAAAAAAAACTTGTACGTATATGCAACGATAAGTACACAATCATGTGCGGACATTATCATCGTCATAATTATCTTAGCTTTATTATACCATCAATTTGGTATTGGATTAAAGAGTTCCTCTCTCTCTCTTTCTCTCAGATGTTCACTCATATATTATAATTCCGATCCCACCTCCCTAAGTCCTCAATTTGGGAGGCTGTTCAGTGTTCACTCATATACTTATAATTCCCATCCCACCTTTCTAAGTCCTCAACTTGGACATGTTCCATTCAATTGATCCCACATAGATTGTCGATTAATTCGTGATTCTTGCATAAGCACACAGAATGGGTAGTAAGTTTGGATGATTAGATTATTCATCCAACCGTACATGTAGTTTGACCAAATTAACAATCTACGTGGGCAAGGGCAGAGCCAAAAGTTCCTCCTTAGAGGGGCGGACCCATGAATTCATCCTTGGGACCCATTCAATTAGGAGACGGTCAAACATTTCATCTTGGAGGATCTATATGCATTCACATACATACATCCTAAGGGGTAACTCAGTTGGCCTAGGTCCACGATTTACTCTCGGAGGTTGAGGGTTAGAAACTGCGCTACCACACTGGGGCCACAGGGGATTTACCCGGCTCCCCCTGGGCCCGTAGGGATTAGTCTGGCCCAAAGGTGTTAGGACACCCTCCGTTATCAAAAAAAAAAAGAAGTCTGCAACTTGGGAGGCTGGAGACACAAGTTTGCCAATTGAAATAGGAAAATATTGGCCGGTCATGTTCAGTGAATTTAAGGTAAAGTTCGATAGTTTACTTTTCATTTACTCACCTTCAACGGAAAATCTATAGGAATGCTCATGGGCCGAGCCAGCCCGAGTTCAATCCAGACCCAAGCCGCTTTCAAATGGGCTTGGATATGTAATTAGGGCCTGTTTAATAATCGGGCCAGGCTTGGGTTAAGTGATGGAAAGCTTAAAGCCCGGCCCGGCCCGTGTAGGGAATGCCTGTAATTTAATTTAATTATTGTTTGAATACCCACAAAATTTATAAAAGCCTGGTTCAGCCATGCCCAATTGATTAAATGGGCAGGCTCGTGCCTGACTTTTACGGCTCATGTCGGGCTTGGGCAGGAATGGGCCAATGTTTCTAAAGTTGGGCCGGGCCTAGATATGCATGCTTTAACTCGGCCCATGAACACCCCTACAATTCTAGCAGTTTCGAGAAAAATGAGAGGGAGAAAAAGGGATTCTGACCGTATGGCTACCATTAGAACTGACAATATTTGCACTATATAGTTGAAGTTTAAATATTTTCCGTAGACGGTTTGAACAACAAATGTGGGATATGGCACAGCCCTAGACTATCGCATAGTGTTGCAATATGTACCATATAGCACAGCACCAGGATATCGCATGAACAGCTTTAAGCAAGAGGGCAGCTATATGAGTAAAAAAACTCACTCACTTGAAAGATATTTATCTTAGAAGAGGGCAGAAGCCAAACCTGCTTTGATCTGAGCACATGAGGACAACATGATTTTTCTGAGCTTTGAAGACTCGGAAAAAGACAGCAGTGTATTCTTCCAATCCTTTGGAAGCCAAGACCTTCAACCCAAATGGCCCAATGCCTCCTTCAACATCAACTCCCTTATGGCTACACAGGATTTGAGGGTCTGTCCATAAAGGGTCGAAAGCCTCAGCTTTCTCTAAGCCTTCTATTTCGAATTGAACCATGACATCAGCCTGTATAGGAAAAATCAGCTCCACATGAGTTATGTACAAGAATGTCAATACATTAAAAGACCTTAACAAAAAGGGCTGCGGATCTGCCCATGAATTGATTGATTCATGACCGGGCTTGGATTGATAACCAGATCAAGTTTGGTTCAGGGCTAAGGTCAATTTACCACCCCATGAATCAGGATCCTTGATCTGGGTCAGAGGCATCCTAAGTGTGGTAGCTCAGTTGGCCTACGATCACAGTTTGCTCCTGGAGGCTGAAGGTTCGAAACTGCGCTACCACACTTGGGATTTACCCATCCCTCCCTTGGCCTATAGGGATTAGTCCAGCCCAAAAGGGCTAGGACACCCTCCATTATAAAAATAAAATAAAATTTGTGGGTCGGTTCTCTTTGGGTCATACATGAAATAATCTAACATGAGTACATGACTCTAGTTTAGGTTTGAAATAGCAAATAGGTTCCAATCTTCATCCATAGGGGTTGTGTCCCAAATCGTCATGGGTTAGTCTGCATGAGCAATCTTAAAAATATAAACTATCTGATGCTGGTGAACTGGGGTTATTGACACGAACTGAACAATGACCCACAAGCTTCAACTTACGATCCAGTGATCTGAGTAAACCTGGTTCAGTTTGGGTACATACATGTTCTTTTACCCACAAACCCTACTAAGAATTCAGATCAACCGGCTCATTGTACTTCAAGACATTAACCCAACCAAGAATTCTGGGCCCATTGACTTTTCCCATGTTATTGAAAAGATGGGCCCGGTTGGGACTGGGCCCACACTTACTACCCTTTGGGGTCAACCCAACCCAGAGCCAACCAGATCCATCCCACCGCCACACCAACTTCACGTTCGAGGACCTACATCTTGATCCAAGATGGATTGCAATCAAATGGGTCCAGTTCGGATATTTAGCCATAAACTAAACATATACATGTTTCAGAATATCCACATCTGAGCTAGGTCCAATATACTAAGTTTGGGTCAGTCGGGTTTTAAACTCATGACCCAGACCCAACCAATAAAGTCTAACTCGAAGCATGCCCCCATTTATAGCTGTAGTAGTTAGAATAAGCTAAACAATGGATCAACCATGAATGAATAAAAAAATTATTCTTACAGTGGGCCCATCACCTACTCAAAAGAGTTTGCGGCCCATATGATATATTCTGCACACTTAGCGTTTCTGTAAATAGAGAACAATAGGTGGAACACTGACCTGTACAGCTGTTATTCCTGTGATCTCGAAGAGCTCTTCCTTTTCAAGGACTTTGTCCGACACTTTAACGCTCCTGTCTCTAAGGGATTCCACTTCTTCGACTGGCCATTGGACTAATTGTTCTCCATTTTTATCAAGCCATACCATCCTAGGAACGGACTGAAGGAACCCAAAAAAAATTAGTATATAATGAACCTGACCCAAAAATATAATGCATATGGGCTCCAGTTTTGGGCTTGATTGACAATTTGATCCAACCGGATTCTTCCATGATTTATCGCAAAATAGAGAATTCCCTAGTCTAGCAGAGTAAACGGTCAGACCCATACCTAGCTGAGTCTGATTGAAACTATGAGCCAAAAATTATGAAGGGAGGCCATTGGTAATTAATTTAGGTTTTGGGTTTAACAAATAATAGGGGTTTGACCCACACACTTATTTACAGATTTAATGAAAAGTAGGGTTGCAACATGGGTAGCCAGGCAACATTCAAATAAATAAATAAATAAAAACATGGGCAGCCAGGCCGGGTACTGACCTATCAAGAGCTTGGCCTAAATTGCATTTTGGGTTAAGCCAAAGCATGAAGACATGTAATCCGGATTCCGGGGAATTATTTGGGTACCCATGCCATGAGACAGAGCCTTGTCAAAATTCCACTCGGGCTTCAAAACAGAGACCCAAACTCTAGCCAAAACCCAAACAAACCCAGCCCATATTGCACTTTCATATGGGCTAGGGTTTGGCCCGGCCTAACTATTGCACCCCTAGTATCAAGGCTAGGGTTGCCACTGCCAGTCAGTCAGTTCAGGTTGGGCACTATGGGTGGTGACACACATATCTCCAACGTGAACCTGATTTGTTTTATAATCAAGTTAAACATCTAAAGCAAAACCAAACCCGAAAAGTTGAGAAGGGTCAACCAACCCCAAATTTGCAAGTCTGGTCCAGATTGGGTTCATAATGAAATGAATAATAATGGAGAGGAAAAAATGTTTCAACCCAAGCCCTCTGAATCACCAGATTGGTTCAATAGGTGGACTCAGGTTAAGGAATTGCCACTCTTAGTAATCAACCTTAAAACTGATAGATTAAACACTGAACAAGGGTGTATAGCTAGCTCATACCTGAAGACCAGCCCACCCCTTTGCAACATCATTTGGAACACTATCAGATTCGTTCACCCATCCCCACAGCACTCTCCTTTTCTTCCTAGCATCATAGAAGGTCTTGGAAGCGTAGAACTTCCCATGATCATACCTCAAACCAGCCTTGTTATCCACCGATTCCGCATCGGGCACATATTGGTCCGTGTCGTGATGATACTGACCTATGGTGTAATAATCAAACTTGGTGTCATCCAAACTAACCTTAAAAACATGCTTCACACCCTTTCCAACAACTAAAGTATCCAACCCATCTTTCTTCCCTCCTTCAGACACAGGAAAGATATCAGGACACTCCCACATCCCAGTCTCCTTTGATGAGTGCATGAAGTGTGGGGCCTTTTCCCAATGGATAAAGTCCTTGCTCTTGTACAAGATTGCTGTTCCTTCCTTCCCCGCCTTGCTTCCTATCACCACCCTCCACTGC
This sequence comes from Persea americana, assembly GCA_029852735.1. Lineage (NCBI taxonomy): Eukaryota > Viridiplantae > Streptophyta > Magnoliopsida > Laurales > Lauraceae > Persea > Persea americana. The sequence goes on from CM056813.1 coordinate 36,046,269, forward strand.
CCATCTGGCCCTTCCCAAGCAGTTGTTGGGTCGCGAAAAGAGTTCGGATCGATCGCCCTGTCCGGGTCTATTATCGGATTGTAACTGGGCTTGATCCATTCTTTCAGGTATGGGTCAGAGGGATCTTTTGGTACCGCGGCGTTTTGGACTTGCCGGTTGGACTGTTCAACTCCAGTGTAGAGGATGACTGGTCTGTTGCCGGGAAGGATCGTTGCCGACCCCGACCAGCAGCCTTTGATGTCGAACTTCTCCGATGGGTAGATCGCCGGATCGAGTGGTTTCCAGTTGATTAGATCAGTGGACACTGAGTGGGCCCACTCTATGTTGCCCCACACTGCGCCTTTGGGGTTGTATTGGTAGAAGAGGTGGTAGATCCCATTGTAGATCATGGGGGCTGATGGGAGTGGGATTTAAGCATTAGTTGCATGGATTTTAAGCTGACCCATGAAATAAAAAAGCGAAGCATGAAAAATGCCAAGGAAATCACATTACACCTATTATTTCTTGCATGTACTTCAGATCAACAAGACAATTAATTGGACGACATCCCGTTAAGTGGGTGGCCCCCACATAATTAGGGCATGTTTTTGGGTGACAATTTTCTATCCATGGTGATTTCATTTTATGCGAAATATGAAGATGGAGGACTTCCTTAATTAATTTCATTTTTTTTTTTTTTTTTTTTTTTTTAAGTCCATCCAATTAAACATTTTTCACAGTGATAAATGTGTTTCTTCCTATTGTCTGAGATTGCCCTCAAACATTGTGGAAACAAATACTGCAGAAAATGATTGCCTTCAAACATGCCCCAAAAAGATAATACACAGATTAATTTTCTTTTAATTGGATACGGAGAACATACCATTTGGGTCTAATTGCAACATATCCAGCCGAGATTGGAATTTTCAGTGGCATGCATAGAAATGAAATAGAGGTTAGAACCAACTTTAACAAGTAAGCATAACAACGACAGCAATAGATCTATAAATGATAGAACATTGTCTACTCAAGTAATCAGAAGCAAAGAAGAAGAGGTATTAACAGCTCTACTTTTTTTTTTCTTTTTCTTTTTTTTTGCATGTGCCACTTTTAGGAGTTCCATCCTATCATAGAAACAATTCTGTTCCCACTGACTGTAGTCCCTTTACCCAAGATTCTTTTGATTAGTGAAAGTTCTGCCACTTGATGGGTGGATCATATCATCATAACTATGGTCCAGTAGAAGTGGCACATTGTCAAAAGAAGAAATTGAACGTTACAGAACCACCTATACTTTTACACAATTATAACAGTCACTTTTCTTTTCCTTTTTTTTACAGGTAACTGCAATTTGTTGAGATTAAAATCCTGCCCAACGACCTTGACTGAGAGACGCAGATTTTCAACAGTTTCATGGATCTTTTTTTTCCCTTTAATGAAAAGGATATGAAAAGTTTTTTACCGGTAACTTGTAAAATAATAAATTAAAAATTAAGAGTGTTAACATCGAAATATATTACACGCTAACCAGAGGTTTTACCTCATTATGTATCAAATTTCTATGTATTATATTGCAAACAAACAGGTCAAAAGTTTATTTTGGCCTATTTTAATGGCTAACTACCTTGCTCTAACTAACCTTCTTTTTTTCTAAACGTGGGGTCCACTTTTATCCGACCTGACCCATTTGCCACCCTTAAGGATGGGACTGCCCTTCTAAGGACAAGTTACAATCAATAGATCATTACTTTTCTTTCTAATGTTTAAATTAGATGCATGATCGATTGAGAAAAACTTCCCTCGTAGAGAAAATAACACAAAGTCAAGATCTGATAAGAATTCACGAAAACACCACAAATGAAGCATGTTAGCATTTCCAGCAGGCACTTGCTACAGTGCGCCATTACCAAGTCTCTTTTGGAATGGACCACCACTTAGCCCAGCCCACTCAAGATCGTGCAAACAGAAAGAGATTCTTCTGCACAAAGATCCAAAAAGACAAGCCGCCCTAAAGCAAGTACAGCTTAGTCTGTCCTTAAATAATGATCATATTACAGTATCATGCAGAAATTAACACACACGTGTGGGAGATGCTCTTGCGTGAGCATCTCTCCCTTTACTATAAGAGCCATTATGGGGCCCTCACAATCATATCCAATGCCAATAATTTAAATGTGAGGGCCCCGACCTAATTTATCATAATAAGGTAAGAGATGCTCTCATAGGAGCATTTCCCATATATATATATATATATATATATATATATACATATAAAGGGCAAACTCTCTTAAGTTCAAGCTTAGACTAAGGTAAACTCAAGTGTATGGTGGGGCTCACCTGGGGACCCACATAGGAATGGAGATGGGGGGATTTCAACGATTCCCTACGACCCTCCTCTATGTAAAAAATCAGCTCCAACCGTGATTTCTATCATATCCATCTGGGCTTCAAAAGTCTAATGGTCAATAGTGATCCATTTGGATCGATACACGATTGATCCAACGGTCCAGTAAATTTGGATCTTACCGAAAGTTGTGGACATGTGCAATTCAGGGGGATCGTGTGTTTGATTCATTTGGATGGCCAAAGGTTACCCGAGGGTGGCCCCATAAGGGCGAGCTTACGGAATTTTTTCCTAAGCTCATGCTTAGGAGAACCTTGCTCATGTGTGTGTGTGTGTGTGTGTGTGTGAATATATGTATGGGGTGTGACCTCACCCTACTTTTCAAATCACATATATACACGTGAGTTCTAGAGTTTAGAGACCCAAATCTTTCAGATTGTGACCTCACCCTATTTACCTATGATAGACTTAAGGAGTTTATCCAAATTAAGTGATATTGATAAAAAAAAATTCATTAAATTGCTAATTAAAGATTATTTATTAGCAATTTCATTTTCTTCACACAAAGGCCAGGACTCGCATTTTGGCATTCTAAAGTATCCATATATGCAAAAGCTTCTCCCTTATAACTATATGAATTTCCAATCCAATTGACGATACGTTACTATCAGATTGGATAAACACAATTTTGCCGTATTTTCTTACAGGTGTACGTCTAATCTAATGGCTAATTTTACACTAATTGATTTAAAATATGAGGAACATATGGATGAATGGAGGGAAGATTTGTTTGAAAGATTTATATCCATGTTAAGTTGCTCGGATTGGATTGAGAAAATTGGATTTATTATGAAATTATTCTTTGATTTGTGGTTTAATTAACCAGATCTATATTATACAACAATATCCCATCATTCTCCTAATAGATTATGAATTATATATACTTATGATATTACTTGGGCTTTGGCTCATGTTTGTGCTCAAATTTTCAAGTCTGGGCCAGGGATGGGCTAGGTCAATACCCTGCCTGACACACCCTAGTTGCAACTAAATTCAAACAAAGGGACACATATTACCAGAGAACGCATCCGTTGAGCAACTCAGCCCTCCTTCCATCTAATTAGCCATTTCATATAACTTATATAAATAAGAAACATAATATGAAATCATACTCAATATGCTAAACTGGAAAAAATTATATTTAAGAAATAACAAAAAATATTACTATTCATCATGCTCAACATGGCTCATAAAACTGTATTTATATCCTAAACTTGAAAATTTTGTATTTCGCAGTGAAAAGAATTGTATTTCGCAAACTAGGTTATCGAACTATATATGAAAAAACAATATAAAAAAAACATTGTTCACAAAAGATAATCAAAATACACAATACATATCTGACTTCCTACTGTTATCCATTTTCATGGTGGAGTTTTTTGTTGTACTTTTAAAACTTGTCCAAATTATATCCCAAGTTTTCCTTGGGTGAGCATCCTTATATATATGAGCACCCTTAGTAAGAACTCTTTTTTTTACCAGGTTGGACTCACTATAATCCATCCAAGCCCAACACCTCTCCAGGCGAAAAATCATTGGTTCCATGTATGATGCCGAGATATGGCTTGGATACGCCATAGACACAGAAATTACACGAATTTTACACATAAAAAGTAAAGTATCGGATACGATACAATACGATACATTACCCATTTCGAAGTATCCGTGCATCATAGGGTTCCATGGGTTTTACACCAATTAGATTATTAGAATAAAATTGATTGTGGGATCAAATTCATAAAAAAAACTGGTGTCTTCAAAAATTATTAAAATCGAGGATTATGAATCAAGCGGTTGGGATAACCTGATAGATATGAAATTTTACACATAAGTCTGGGCATCCAGCCCTCAAAGAACTTTGAAACCTCCACCTTCCCCTTGATTTATGGGGCCCAAGGTTGGCTCCACAAGGTGGCGCATACGATGAAGTGCAGAGTGCAGGTGAGGGGAGCCCTTATAAACCAACATATTCGATACCATTATTTTGCACTACGTAGAAGGACCACAGGTGGAGGGAAATAAGAAGTCATGCAAGAAAAAAGGAGAATTCTAGGGAAGAAGGTACCATTGATCCAATTCTTTGCAGGTTGGAAATGATACCCAGTTCTGTGTTTCTGGGTGACTGTGGCCGGCTGACCATGAGATTGGAGGTGAAGGAAGACCTCATGAGAGGCCTCCACAACATCTCTGGAGAGAGACAAACAACAGAAGAAGAGAACCCATATGGAGAAACGAAGATCTAACGACCCCATTGAAGAGAGCAGAGAGGTGGGGGAGGGAATGTTATACATTACAAGGAGGTGGTGGTTCCCTTTATATAGGAAGAGATGTGATTGAGCATCCTCAAAATCATGAAAAACTCAAATTTAGATTTTTCCTATTTTGGTATTGTGGCTCTTTTCTTTGGTTGGAATTTTGGATTGGTGGTTTTAGTTGACTCTTATTTGAAAACACACCATAAATTTAGAGCCTTTTGTATATACCCTCCTAAAGTTTGTAGGATTTGTAAATAGGCTCCTGAGGTTTTAGTATTTCAAATAGGACCCTGTACTTTCATTTTAATACTTTCCGTGTCCCCAAAATCAATAGTATTCCAGCTACCATGGGTTTTTAGAGCGAAATGACACTTATGTCCATTTCTTTTACCCTTATATGCATAATTTCAAAGGCTTGGACTCAATTTTTTTATAACACATATAACATTAACAATTGCACTTAGTAGGAGAGATTAACCCTACATAATTTTATTTATTTATTTTTTTTATCAATACCTGGCTCATTTCATTAAACCCGAATTGATCATGACGACAATCAACAACTGTATTTATAACTGATTATGATTTATCCAATTCATACATGACCTACCATTTGATTGATGAAAGTTTCAAAATACATGATTATATTACATGTGTATGTAGATGTAAAAGAAATATTGGGGGAATGGGCAAATGTAAAAAATATATATATATAGATTAATTTTTAGAATTTGCAAGGGGGTGGTGTTTGGCCCAGTGTAAAAGAAATATTGGGGGAATGGCCAAATATAAGAAAAAATATGTTAACTTTTAGAATTTGCAGGGGGGGAATTTAAACTTTTCTCAGATATGGGTGGGGGCTTCAGTCCCCAGGCCCTTTACCTGGATCTGCCCCTGGTCATGTACATGAGAGAGTTATTTAGAGAAACCATTTAGACTTGCGATAAAATAATAGTATTTTTGTAAATAATAATATACTCATTTTTGTTTAATGGATGTAAGGGCAAAGCTATCATTCATATAAAAACCAACACAAATCTCATGGTGGCTACCAATTCTTGTTAGGAATATTGATTTTAGGGACATGAAAGGTATTCAGAAGAAAAGTCATGGGCCTATTTACAAATATTAAAACCTCAGGAGCCTATTTACAAATCCTACAAACCTTAGGGGGGTATATATAAAAAGCTCTAAGTTTATTGAAAAAGACCATTATATATATCCCCATGTTTTTCCGTTCTCCCTTGGGAAGGAGCAACATGAGAATGAAAAGAAGTGAGCTCATTGAAAATTTAGAAAGGCAAGAAATTGGGTTAAGATCTTCAACCGTTTTTTACACCATTTTAGAAGAGGACATTTGGATGAGTTTGTTGGGTCGATTTAACCTATGAGATACAAGAAAAGGTTATGAGGTCTAACAATAAGTCGAAAACTCATATCCAATAAACGTTACCAGCTGTTGGATCTTATCTTCTACCAAAATAAAACTTTTGGACATAAGATTCATTTTATAGCTTTAGACGACAGCATCCTCTGAACTTTTGAGTTATTGACATTTGATAGATTTCAGACACATCTTATATGGGCAATGTTCTCCAACGAGCAGACTACATACTCCTCAATTGGAGATCCTAATTAGGCAATGTTTGGCATAGCTACTCTTTTTCTGACAAACAGATCCAAAATAGTATTAGAATTATTGGGCTTAAGTGTGGCCCAATGACCACACACCCAAATGGGTCCCCCACGTTAGAAGACTACTCACATTAAGCCTCCAATATTGGTAAGTCTACTTAATAGATGTGTCTTTGGTGTTTATAGAAAGTTGCAAACCTAATAGAGTTTCCTATAATAAGACTAATCTAAATTTTTATTATATTTGGACTCTATGATGGGAAGGGAGTTGTCTAGGAAAATCCATGTATAGGGTTTAGTTAGGAGTTACAGCTCCTCTCTATACACAATACAATGATTGTCCCATCGAGATCACATAGAAAGACCATAGTGGAGGAGTGTAGTAAATCTCCAATGCATTTAGATTCCAAAATCTATGTTGTGTTATTCAAATCAGTCATACATGTATGAAGATCCAATTTAAGTATGTTAGTTGCAAGACTAACGTGTGGTATCAGAACGACTGGGTTCATCGAGATTTGATTTGGGTAACCAGTGCGACTCCAGGAATTCGAGTCAATGGAGTCAACAAAAGACTTATCTTCCCCAAATCGAATAAATTTGTTTCCCCTTTATCAACATCTCTCATCTATTTTCGATATTTCGACAAACATAATATAAAATTCTCAAATAATCTATTTCCGAGAATCCGACAAAGATAATATTAAATTCTCAAAAAAAAAAAAAAACATAAATTTTAATACATTTTTACTAATAGTTCTTAATCCAAAAAGAAAATCCAGATACATAAACTCCTGCAGCTGCCCTCGACGGGTTTTCATGTGTTAAAATCGTTGATAGCTTCTTTATCAATACTAGCAAACACATTTTTTTTAATATATGTGACCAACCAGTCATTCATCCATGGATCTCTCATTTGATTACACAACATGTTCTTTACATACTTCATTGCTGAAAAAGCTCTTTCTACAGTTGCAGTCGCTACTGGTAAAATTAACGCCAATTTTAGAAGCAAATAAACCAATGAGTATACAATATCCTTATTTGTCTCCACTAATTTTCTAGCAATGTTACCAATTCCTATAAGTTCTAAAAACTCTTTGCTAGAGCGCATATCAACAATGTAGTTTTGAAGTTGATGGTCAAGTGCCACGAGGTCTATTGCAGAAAAATCAGAGGCATAAAACTGAGCAAGACGGACTGACCTTTCTTTATCAAAAGTAGAAAATGAAATTGTGGGATTCAAGCAAGTCACACGAAGAAGCAACTCAGTATTAACCTCTATGAAACGGTTGTTGAGCTCTTGAAGCTACATGTCGATAACTGTGTAGAATAATTATTCAACACGGTAGTGGTGTAAATTTTTAATTTGTGAGGCTTTGCGTCATGGCCACCCGAAAACTACAAATATATCATCCATGTTCCGGATAGAAACACCATGTTTGTTGCAAAATGAAGACACTTTGGCCAATAGAGATTCTCATTCATCATCTCTCATTTTCTGCAATCATAGCTTAGACACTTTAACTAGTTTCATGGCATTCACAATATTTTGATCTTGCCTCTGCAAATGCCAATGACAACTCATTTGTGATCCCCAAGATATTTTCATCAAGTGTAAGCCAAAGATAAAATCAAAATATTGCACCGACCCAATAGATAAAATCAAGATATTGCACCGACCCCATAAGAAAACGAGCTTCAGCTCTTTGCTCAGAGAGTGTGCCATCCTCTTAAACAAACTCAAGTACATCAATTACAGGAGAATACTTCACGATCAAGTTCAAAATAATTCCATAATGTGATCCCCACCATGTTTCATCGGCCCATTTAAGACTAGTTTTTTTATTCAAACATCGTCCACTTGAAAGTTCACTGGCATTTAATCATTCACTTACTTTAGCAACTTGTGTATATATCTCTAAGAATATCCCTTCGTTTATAAGAATGTAACACACGTATCATCTAAAAATGGTTTTTTTTTTTTTTTTCAAGATTAACCAAGTGCAACAGTGGGGTAAAAAAAATAATAATACTTCTTTAGATCTCAGTGGGTCAGATCTCAGTGGAGTCAATTGACCCACTGAGATCAAAGTAGCCCCGCGCGCCCTCGCAATGCACAGTTGCCATTAGTGATTCATGCATATTTATTTTTGGGCGTATCTGTTTCGAGTTAAGTGTGCTATTACTGTCGGATACGACGTTGATTATCATGTCCCACGTTGGGTTTCGAAGGCATCCATGGCTCTGCAAATGGTTTTTGCATTGTGTCTGTGTGGCGTCAACCGACATGGACTCTAGGTTAGGCATGAGGTTCGGTGAAGCACTCACAAAACAATAGTCTTATCTTATGCATGAATGTTGGTTTTGATTGCCGGGTATTGTTTTGTCATTACATGTTTATTATGACATCCCATGATCAAAGCATCATTATCGTAATTGGATTTGACTGATCATTGTGGAGTTAGTTCATGCATGTATGATGGCTGTTCCTGTCTTTTGATGAATGGGCATAAGGAGATAAGAGTTTTGGAGTTTGGATGCCTCGGATCTCACATCTAGTGGGGCATCATGCTTGAAGTGATAAAAAAAAGTGACGTGATGTACCCAATCAAGTCTGCATGTCGGTAAGCCGAGGGATAGCTTAGCTGGTCAAGGACTATGAGTTGTTCTTAGAAGTTGAGGGTTCAAAACTGCGCCACCACAATAGGACTACAGGAAATGTACTCGCCTTCGGGGCTATTTGGGAGCTTTGCTAATGGAGTTGGATGAAGTAAAGATTATTTTAGAAAAAGAATAAAATATAAGTGGATTATGATAGCATTTTGTTTTTAGTTGTTTATTATGGAATTTTTTTGACCTTTTGTATTGATTGTGGAGTTTTTTTGTCTTTTAATGGAGAAATGAAGTTATTTTTTTACTTTTTTTTCTTTTAGATATGGTGGGAAATTTGATTTAAAGTGTTTTTTATGGGACTTTTTTTTTAGAAATGTGGGCTTTACCTTACTTGACACTATTAGTAGAGTTGCCAAACAAGTCCGAAAATTTACTCCGGTACAAAGGACCGGAACAGCCTCCCTTATAATAAAATAAAATAAAAAGTCGGCATGTGGCTCAAACCATGAAACCATTCACAGGTTATGGCATCCCAGTGTCAAGACATTATTTTTCCTTCTTATTGAATTTGAACCATCTTAGTGGGACCCGCATTCATAATAGATCTAAATTCATTGATTTGTCTCAAGAAAATTTTCGAGTTGCATGATTTACACAGGGTTATGGTGAGACCCACATGAGTTTTGGCCAAGACTTAATCGGCTTAAAGGGTGGGGCATCACGGCTTTGCACGAGTGCAACATGTTCATGATCATGGTGCTATGGGTGCCATGCGTGCACTTGTTTTGGACTCTTTTAGATCTAATCCGACCCGATCATAACTTATATCATTATAGATCAGAACATGCACAATGTGCTGATATGAGACCACAGAACCCAAGTGGATCAAATCAGTCAATTCTCAACCACTAAAACAATATTTTGATTATATCTCTCTCATTCGAACTCGGATTTACGTTCCGTTTTTATGTGTCTATTTCTTATAGTTAGATCTATCTGATGGTCGGGTTGGATCATTCATCCGACTATTGATTAATGAGGGCATAATGAAATAATGATTATTTTGGCTTATGTGGGACCCTTCCGCTTAAATAATTGATCCGATCATTAACAAAATAAGCCAATTTAAGTTCTTAGTTATATTTTGAATCATAATATGCCCTGATTGTTTTGAATCAATGGATGGATTAAAGAAAATTTATGGTATATTGGTTTTATTATATGTTGGTTCCATTGATTAGATTTAGAATCAAAGGCCCAATCAAGGTTAATTTGGACCAATGATCTTATAAAGGACTAGTCTCTATATGTGTAGTGTGATCTAATAGGTTGCATATGTCGATGGATGTCAAATTCACGAATTTGAATTATAATGAAGCCCAATTAAAGTTATCAATACACATTATATAATATGATGGGCTATAACCGTTAAGGATATTAAAACAATACACTTAACAATCATATTAGTTACAATGTAGATCAAACCTGGTGTTACTATACTTATCAAGCTAAGGTCCACAATTCGATTGGCTGTGTAGCCGCCACAGTGGCCCAGTCATGATAAATTGTACATTTATTAATTGAATTGAATTTATTACTACAGTTAATTGCATGTATAATGAATATTAACATCAGAGTTGCAGGATCCATTTAAGAGATCGAGGAACGGCCCAAAGGTACGATCGTCTTTCAATCTCCTGGAGACCGGAATAAGGTATCTTTATGCGTACTTCCTAATTAGACTGAGGTTGTCTTGCCCACAGGTGGCACCCGTCGTTTTACGATGTACGTAGTAGGATAGCCTTATTGCGATGATCGGTTCAACAAAAGTAGTCAATGTGCTTGTTATCTTTGAGCCCAAAGGAGGAAGATGATGATGTATGGTTACTAATTAGTTTAGTTTTTTAAATTAACTTCCATTATTTAGTTTGGTTCCATCCCATTATTTTAAATTAAATTGAATTTTAGATTACGTGATTTAAATTCAAAGCATTTATGCTTTACTGTGAGTATGTATTTATTTTAATTGCCAATAATCTGTCTTTGCCTTCTCAAATTTCTACTTTGACTAGTTCGAACTTTCCCGATTAGAAAGATTCATGGACATTTGTGATAAGCCTTTTAAACACAGATGTTGCTATAAAGAACCCTAAACCACCCAAGCTATTGATGCTTCCACTGCTGTTGAACACACATGATTTGAGAAGTGGGAAAGATCTAACGATCTATGCCTCCAGTTGATAAAGAATACGGTTGCCAAGCAACTTATGCAAAGGGCTGCATCGGTACTTTGGAACAACAATTTAAGGTGTCTGAAAAATCAGTGGGAGCATTTATGCGGAGTCGAATTGCTAACCAGAGGTATGATGGTCCCAAAGGTGTGAGGGGACATATTGTAGAATTGGTTAACCTAACAGAAAATTTTAAGGAGGCCAAACCGACCATGTCAGATGAACTTTTGAGCCAAATAATCCTAAATTCACTTCCATCGTCATTTGACTCCTTCATAATAACATATAATCAAAGGGAAGAGAAGTGGTTTATGAATGAAATATTCACTAACTGTGATCAAGAGGAGAGGAGGATGAGATAGGAATGGACTTCAGTTGTTAACCACATCTCTCACAAATCTCGAAAAAACCTCAAGGGTAAAGATAGGGAAGATGACTTCGTCAAGAGAGAGACAATGAAAAGGAAAAGCAAGAAGGTCGGTGGAGAATTGAAATGCTTCTGTTTCAATAAGAAAGGGCATCTTAAGAAGGATTGTTTAAAGCGCAAAATTTGGTTCAAAAAGAAGGTTAAGATTTCAAACAGTTCTCTTATGAGTACCTTATAAATATTCCTTCTCGTACCTAGTGGATAAATTCAGGAGTCACAGTTCATGTTTGTAATTATTTGCCAGGCTTCCTTTCGAGACGGAGTCCAAGTGATGGACAATCGTCTATTATGGGGGATTTGCAAGAGTCTAAGATCGAAGCCATTGGGATTCTGCAATTGACTTTGGAAATGGGATTCCAACTAAGACTCCATATGCCTTTTATGCTTCTTCAATTTCTAGAAACTTAGTTTCTTTGTCATGTTAAGACAATAAAGTTTTTATTTTTATTTTTGGGCTTGGAATGTTAAAGATTTATAAAAACGATATTTATGTTGGTTATTGTTGTGATTTTAAACTCAATCATTTAATACTGCAAGTGCACAGTTGTCTTGTTGAGACAGTGTCAATTACAGGTCGATCCCACAGGGAGCACTACTAAGTTAAAATTTAAAATCTGATTTTTTTTTTTTTTCAATGATAATGACAAGAGAGATAATAAGAAACAATAATAAAATTAAGAAAATTCTAGATCTAAAGTGCAGAAATAAGATATAATAAAAAGCAGATCAGAATATCATGAATCCATTAAGTAGTCCCACCATCATTCTATGCAATTGATAAAATAAATTTGTCCCAAAAATCCTTCAAATCAGAAACAAATCAATGTTTCTGATTCGGATAATTTGTCTATCAAAGAGCACAATTTTTCACAATTTATTTAAGGCAAAAATCCCCTTCACCTAATGAAATTATGAACTTAACTAAATATCACATATTAATCAAAGATAGATTATCAAAGAATTTCAATCTAAGAATAATCTATTAAGAAAACATACATGATTAAAGCATTGTTCAAATAAAAAAATTAAATAGCATAGGTTGTCAATGACAGAAGGCAGATTTATTATTATAATTAATACGCAAGAGACAAAAATATCACATAGATTAATGATAAGAAACACTTAACTTCATCTGATACTCTGATCCAGGAATCTACTCCTCCATTGCAAAAGATGTGATTTTCATTGAGAACTTCATGGCAATTACAATCTTCTCTCACACTCTTCTAACCTAGTTCTAGAACAGGGCTCCAGAATACCCAAAAATAACTCTAATTCTATTAATTAGGAAAAGAAGAGAGAGAGGAGAGAGAGAATGTAATGGACGTCCAAGTGGGGGTGAGTATCTCCCGTATGCTTTCTTTTGGTTCCTTTTATAATTCACGGTTATCTTACAGATACATTGAATCTGGACACCTTCTCTGCAGATTTGGTTTATCTTCATTGATAAGGTATATCTCTTTATCCTTTTTGAATTTGAATGAGATGGAAGCTTCTGGAAACCTCTGGATGGCTTGGCTAATCTTCAGATGGGGTCCCACAAGGGATATGCAGCAATGGATTATCAACGGTGTGGATTTTAGTGCAATCCCGTCTAAAAATGAATATGAAAATCTCCGGGCCCATAACTTTGTCGATTTAGCTCTGATTTGCACAATCTTGGGCTCCACGGACATCTACTCTGAATAAGCTTTCCAACAGTAGGTAAATTACATCAATCCGACGGTCGGATTGAAAGATATGGTCATTTGAAGATGAGTTATCCTAAGAAAAACGGGATTAACTTTTAAATTTTGATTTGCAATGAACTCTATCTCTGCACAACTTTCATTTTTGAAAGGATATCAGATGTGGATGATTCAAACTCTTCTTCTTTTATTCCAATCAAACTTTTACTCTTTGAATTATCCATTAATAGTTTCAAGTCTGCAACAACTGCGGACCCTGCCATGTGGGACATTTCATCTGCTTGAACAGTGGGCCCTACGAGAAGTCTTCTACTGTAGTTAGGACTCTTCAATTGACATGATGAGTGGACCCCTCCTTTCATTGATTTGCACATGGCTTGTATGTGGGGTCCACGTGGTGAATTATTCAATTTACTTCTTTTTAAGCTTCAATTTAGCAATGTAGGGCCCAGGATGACTATGTATGCTTGAAAGTGGTTCCGTGACAGAGGCCTGCAATTCTCATTTTCTGCACATTCTAATTCAACGCATCAAACACTAAAGAGCCCATATTGAAGTGGGACCCATCCGGATAGAGTTTTACTCCAACTGGGACTCTTCGAAGAAAAATTGCATAATGTTCTAAGTTAATGCAGAAAATATATGAAAAATATACAAGTTCAGGTTTCTAGGTGAAAATGCATGAGATGATGGAATTAAATGAATAATGATGCAATTCACCAAATAAAACCCCTAATTCATCCTAAAATGATGCATAAATATGCAAATTCATGAACTTAACAGTTATGGTTATGGATGTGATGGCGCATATAAGTTAAGATTGGACCCTATTTTTGCTCAGTCAATACTAAATAAAAATCTAAACATGAACATAGGGATTAAAAGTGGAGTCATAAATGAGAGCTCATTTGTTGTGGCACAAAAGGTTAGGCCATATCTTGAAAAAGATGATGGATAAACTAGTGAATGATGTTGTTCTTTGGAAAGTTGAATTCACTGACTTTTGGATTTGCATTGACTGTATTAAGGAAAAGCAAGTCAAAACAAACGAGAAGGGTGTCATACGGAGTTCAAGACTTCTAAAAATCATCTAGACAGATGTGCAAAAAATTGCATATACCTTTTTTTTCGGAAGAAAGATATTTCATCACATTTATAGATGACTACTCATGACATTTCGGATATATCTATCTCTTTCAGGAAAAACTGATGTGTTGAGTACCTTTAAAGTATTCTATGTAGAAGTAAAAATCAGTTAGATATGAAAATTAAAGTTATGAAGTTGGATAATGGGTAGTGAATATTAGTGTCCAATTTTGTCGCTTATTCTGAAAGGTCTAAGGGATGTAGATTTTAATATCCACACCATAATTCAAGATTTTGGAGACAACAATGCTAAGTTCTTAGAGGACAATAGGACAATGACATTAGTGGGAGTGTTGGATCATGAAAATTTTCATACCATAAAATTCAATATAAAGATCCAATTGAAGAAGATAAGTTTGTTGTGGTACAACAATCTATAGTTGAGGAACCTTTCCCAAACCTAAACTGATGTCATTCTGCCTCAAAATACACATATAAGTGAAATGTGATTAATCGGGAAAAATTAAGGAGGTCAACTCGTGTGAGAAGACTAGTTGTTCCTAATAATTACATTCCGTAATTAGAAAAGGTAAGGACATGTATATAGACCAATCTAAAAATTCCATAAAACAAGGAAGTAAAATATTAGTTTGCAAATTAAAGAAGTCTATGGACGGACTTAAACAGGCTTCAAGGTGATGATACTTAAAGTTAAATGATACCATTACTAACGTAAATTTTCAAAAAGCATTGTTGATCAATGTATGAATCTAAAGATCAGTGAGAGCCAGTTTATTATTTTGGCATTGTATATAGATGATATTTTGCTAGCTAGTAAAAATATATCTATTTTGAAAGAAACTAAGGCTTATCTCAAGATTTTTCCATTTTCAAAAGGGAGATAAGTTACATAAAGGTCAATGTCCAAAGAATCAGATTGAGAGGAACCAGATGGAATAAGGTATCTTGCATTCCTACTGCTGGTAGTCTTGTGTATATGTTCAAACATGCACAAGAGCTAATAGTAACGTCATAGTTGGCGTGTTCGGTCGGTATCAAAGTGATCCAAGATGGAACACTGGAGGGCAGTTAAGAAAACTATTTGATATCTTAAAGGTACAATAAATTACATGCTCACATATAGGAGATCGGATAAACTTGAGTACTTAGATGCGGACTTTACTGTTTGTCTCAATATAAGAAAGTCTACTTCTTGATGTGTATTCACATTAAGGGGTGGAGCGATATCATGGAAAAGTATTATACAAACACTTGTCACTCCGTCAATTTTAATGTTGAATTCATGGCATGCTTTGAAGCCACATGGCAAGCATTATAATCGAGGAATTCCAGTGCTTCACACACTTTATTTTATTTCAAAGCCAATTAAGACAACATCTCAATCATTCAATTTGCCAATAATGACACGAGTTCAGGTAGTTCCAAATATTTAGAAGTTAAGTATCTTACCATGAAAGAAAATGTAAGAAATCGTCTAGTGTCTATTGAGGGGATCTCTACAGATCTTATGATTGAAGATCCTTTGACCAAGGCATTGACGCCAAAAGTATTTAAGGAACATGTCATTGACCCGGGCTTGTACATTTGTCATGACAAGAATTGTATCTGTGTTCATAGACACTATTTAGGATTTGATCAAATTTCAGTTAATATCAATTTTGTTTTGATGATTTTGTCTTCTTGCTTTATTTCATCTACTTTATGCACATGTAATTATGGTTATTAAAAAGGGGCATTCGGCAACATGTCCCTGGACATATGATTTTATGGACT
Organism: Persea americana; assembly: GCA_029852735.1. NCBI lineage: Eukaryota > Viridiplantae > Streptophyta > Magnoliopsida > Laurales > Lauraceae > Persea > Persea americana. The sequence goes on from CM056813.1 coordinate 36,062,384, forward strand.
TAGATCCACACTCTCTTTTCATAGTGTGGTAGGTCCTTTTTCAAAATTTGAAGATCTTAAATGTCCAAATTGCCCTTTCTTTAAAAGCTCTTATCCATTTAAAGATAAATCATATCCCATGATTAGTGGGATTTGCCACTAATAATGGCCAGCTACTATTTAATTGACCACGATTAATGAAAATTCATTTAATGAGATTTTGAAATAAATTAAAAGAAAACACAAACTTGTGGCTAATTTACCTTTTAATTTACAAGCATATTGATACACATCACTCCCCCACGTTGACTTTTTTACATGACAAAAATGACCTTTTGATGGGCGTATAAACATCGACTTTCTGAAGAAAGAAATTGTATCCCTCGTTTCCACACTTTCTGAAAACGTCAAGAACTCAGTTAAATTTATTTCAAATCACGTAAATAAATTTTAAAAGACGCAAATAAACAAATAAAGTTAAAAAACACAAATAGATTTCATAAAACACAAAGAAATTTGCCAAACAATTCAGAAAGATTTGTTCAAAAACTTAATTAGAATTTTCAAAATGGAGATAAATTTGTCAGAAACTTAGATACATTTGACAAAAACTTAAATAATTTTTCAGAAACTCAGATAAAGATAAATTTGCCAAAACTTAGATAAATTTTTCAGAAACTCAGATAAAGATAAATTTTCCAAAACTTAGATAAATTTTTCAGAAACTCAGATAAAGATAAATTTGTCAAAAACTCAAATAAATTTTCCAAAAACTCAGGTAAATTTATCTAAGTTTTTGGCAAATTTATATGAGTTTGTGTCCAGATTATCAGAGTTTCTGTGCAATTTATTTGTGTTCTTGGCAAGTTTATCTGAGTTTCTTAGAAAACTCTGATAAATTTTCTAAACTCAGATAAATTTTTCAGAAGAAGAATCCAGATGCTATGTACTAGGCTTCTGCTAATGGGTTAGAACAAAACAATCCAAAAAACGAAACAGCAAAATATGCTTCCAAATAGCAACAATTTTCTTGCAAGAAAGAGACCTATTTTTTGTTGCTATGATTGCAAGAGATAAACTAACACGAAACGGAAAAAGGAAAGAAAAGGCAAAGACAGCAATGGATTTTTGTGTTATGCAGAACCCGTCGCCAGAGAAGGGCCGGACTGGTCGCGTTTCCATCACCGGGCCATCGCCATCGTGGTTGGTATAGTCGGAGATGGCCGACTTTGATCTACAGAGCTCTCTAGTGAAGTCCCTCGTTCCTAGAGAAGAAGACGGAAGGGGTTCTGTAAGACCCCGCCCCCAGAGTTTCCGATTAGTGCAAATTAAGATGTGTTTTAGTTCTAAGTGAGATTAGTAGATTTTGGTTAGATTTGGACTAGAACAGTTTTGATATAGCTTTGAATTATTTTTGAAACCTTTTGAATTAGTGGGACCCTTTGGGGGGTTCCTTTATTGTGTTTTGAGTGACTTTGGGGTTTATTTGATAATTCTGGAAATCTGTATTTTTGCTCCGTTTGATTTATTTTATTATTCCCTATAACTTTCGTGTTTACTCCGTTTCTGTTCGAGACCTCGAGACCCCACTTTGCTAATGATAGGGGCAAAATAGTCTTTTGACACAAAATCTAGACACTATTTTTAATGTCTCCGAAACCCGCGAAATATATATTATTTGAAAACTAGAAATTTCGATGAACAATTCTTCCTTCTTCGTCGAATCCATCCGAGGCCCGAAAGATGATGTTTTCAACTCAACAAACCCCACTAGTTATGGGACCCACCTTCATTCTCTATAAAAGGTCCCAGGTTCACTTCAGTTACAGAACCTGTGTTCTATAACTGTAGTGTACCCGGTCGACCGGCCAGGGGGCTCAGTCGATCGGCGACACTGCGTCAGGTTCTCTGGAGCCTGACGCGAACACTATTCTGCCTTTTTCACTTACAACTGCCGGTCGACCGGCACAGGGCTCGGTCGACCAGGCACACAGGACAGCACGCTAAGATGTCGACCTGTTTCCTGCAGGAGGGAAAAGTAGTGGCCTACGGGTCCAGACAGTTGAAAGAGCACGAAAAGAGATACGCTACCCATGATTTGGAACTTGCAACGGTAGTTATGGCATTGAAGATGTGGAGACATTACCTGTACGGAGAGAAATTCGAAGTTCATTCAGATCACAGGAGTCTTCGGTACCTATTCAGACAAAAGGATTTGAACATGAGGCAAACTAGATGGATGGAATACATCAAAGACTACGACTTTCTGATAAAGTATCATCCCGGGAAAGCGAATGTAGTAGCAGATGCACTGAGTAGAAAAACAGCGAATACCGGATGTTTACAGACAGAGTGGTCTTTGACGGAGATATTCAGGGATTTAGCTATAGAGTTTCAACCTCAGAGTGAAAGAATCATGATTGCAAACATGCATACGTGGGAACCTGAGATTTTGGGCAGAATCAAGAGCAGTCGAGAGAAGATCCAGAATTAGTCAGGTTGATTGACAACATAGTAGATAGACTAGAGTTCAGACTCATAGATGGAGTGTTGTATTGCCGGGACAGATTGTGTGTTTCGGATGTACATGACTTGAAGAACAAGATTATGGTCGAAGCGCACCACTCTCGTTATGCTATCCACCCAGGGAGCACCAAGATGTACCAGAACTTGAAGAGCTTTTATTGGTGGAATAACATGAAGAAGGACATTGCTGGTTTTGTTTCGAGATGTTTAGTGTGCCAACAAGTGAAAGTTGAACATCAAAAACCTCCAGGGTTACTTCAACCTTTGAAAACACCGGAGTGGAAGTGGGAACACATCACCATGGACTTCGTTACAGGATTACCACCTACGAAGGACAATGACAGTATTTGGGTGATCATGGACAGACTCACCAAGTCAGCACACTTCATTCCGATGAAGATGAGGGGTTCCATGGATATCTTAGCACACAAGTACATTGACAACATAGTCAAACTACATGGGATTCCAGACTCCATTGTTTCTGACAGAGATATGAGATTTGTGGGCAGATTTTGGGTCAGTTTGCAAGTAGCTTTAGGAACTACATTGAACTTCAGTACTGTGTAGCACCCTCAGATCGATGGACAGACTGAGAGGACGAACCAGACTATGGAGGATATGTTGCGGGCATGTGTTTTAGACTTTAGGAAAGACTGGGAAAAAAGTCTTCCTTTATGCGAACTTGCCTACAACAACAGTTATCACTCCAGTATCGGGATGGCACCGTTCGAGGCGTTGTACGGACGAAAGTGCAAGACCCCGATTTGTTGGGAAGAGATTGGTGTCCGGAGTTTTCATAGACCTCCGGTCATCAGCGATACTAGTGAGAAGGCGAAGCAGATCATTGATCGGCTGAAGATTGCAAGAGACCGTCAGAAGAGCTATGCAGATCCCAAGAGGAGAGATTTGGAGTTTCAAGTCGGAGACAAGGTTTTCCTTAAGGTCTCACCGACTAGAGGAACCATGAGGTTCGGTCAAAAAGGGAAATTAGCTCGGAGATACATCGGGCCGTTCGAGATTGATATGCGCGTGGATGAAGTGGCGTATCGATTGATACTACCGCCAGAGTTAGCAAGAGTTCATAGGGTTTTTCATGTCTCCATGCTGCGAAGTACATTTCAGACCCTTCACACGTGCTACATCACAAGCCTCTAGATGTTCAACCAGATGTTACTTTTGTGGAGAGACCGAAGAAGATCATCGATACGAAAGAACAGGTTTTGAGGACCAGGACTATTCATTGGGTCAAAGTGCAGTGGGAACATCACAGTCCGAGAGAAGCTACGTGGGAGCTCAGGGATCAGGTCAAGGAAAAGTATCCAGAACTACTACCAGAGGTGTGTTAAGGATTTGGAGGACCAAATAGTCCAAGGGGGGGAGAATGTAACACCCCGTACCTTAATCCCGTATTAATTATAATTAATTGCTTGATTAGTTAGTAAGTGTGTTTAGAGTCTTAACGAGTCGGGTTTGGCGTGTGGATTGCGCGTGCGAAGTCTCGCGCGAGTTCAAGTACGTTTGGATAGAGTAGGGGGCTAGTTTGCAATTTTGGGAAGTTTTCAGGGGTTTTTATGAGATTATGAGTTTTGTGAGTTTGGGTGCATCGGATAGGGCTCGGCATTTCATGAACTTTAGTCTTCTATCGTATTTCGATTCGACTCGTTGAAAAGGCCCAAATAATCACATTTATCAAACCAGGGGCTTAACCCAAATTTTTCTTAATTCCCCTCTAAATATCAAGTCATCAACGGATGACTCATTCCTTCATTCATCTTCATCTCTATCCCATTTCACTGCGCCAACTCCAAGCTTCTTCTTCTTCTCACTACTGCCTTGCCAATGACAACCACCGGAGCTCATCTTTGACGGCCAATCCACCCATCTTCTTCCTCAAGACTCCAAGATCCCAACCATCCAATTTTCTAAACTTTTCATCAACAATCCATTACAAGGTAGGCTCTCCAAGCTATTAGACCTAGTTACTCTTCTTCTTTTTTATTAGAAATGGACTAGGGAGACTCATAGCAACCCTTTGCATTCATTTTGTAGAGAGGTTTTAGTTTGGAAACCTTCTTCTTCTCCTTTGAGCTCTAAAGGAGTTTTCTTCAAATTTCTTCATGAAATTCCTTAAGCTCTTCATCAAGGCAAGTTAATACACATGTTTATGATTTGATATGTTTTGTTTCTCCTTTGATTGATGATTGATGATGCTTAGATGACTGGCGACTCATTTGATTCGTTTTAGATTGAAATCATGATAATTGACTGTAATTGCTTAATGAAATGGATTAGGACTTTATTGACTTGATTAGGTGATGGTATGGATTTTCTATGGACTTGTTATATCCACTTGTGAGTGATTTATCAGGTTTAAGAAAGAGAAGAAAGAAAGGTCCCAGGTTCACTTCAGTTACAGAACCTGTGTTCTGTAACTGTAGTGTACCCTGTCGACCGGCCAGGGGGCCCGGTCGACCGGCGACACTGCGTCAGGTTCTCTGGAGCCTGACGCGAACACTATTCTGCCTTTTTCACTTACAACTGTCGGTCGACCGGCACAGGGCTCGGTCGACCGGCACAGGGCTCGGTCGACCGGGCACACAGGATAGCACACTGAGATGTCAACCTGTTTCCTGCAGGTTGACATGGTCCACCGTGTAGGCGGTCGACCGGCCATGGGCCCGGCAACCGGGTAGATTGTGTACGCGGTCGACCGGCCCAGGGCCGGGTCGACCGGGTCAACTATGCAAACCCTTTTCAGGGGTTCTTTTCCCTATATTTTGGAGGACTTTAGGTGGGACTTTGGCTACCCTTTTTAGAACTTATTTGACTATATGTGAGGACGTTTTGAGCTAACGTTCTTCACGTTATTCCGGTTGTATCAGGAATCAATTTCACTCAATCTTGAACGGTACGGGACAACGGGATACCTTTTCTATATCTATGCACGAAGATCATATATTCAGGTATCGCGAACCCTAAACCCTTTCGTTGACTGAGTAGGATTGTACGATGCTTCGGGTTTAACAATTGACTTAGGATTGGATTGGTTATTGTCTTGGATTCTGAATTGTACCGTTTGGTACTGTTTACATGAAATGTTCATGTCCAGTAGCTCCGTTTATTTGCTTTGTGTTGGGATCACTTTTGAGAACTTAGATGATGGATTTAGGATCCCCTTTGATGTTTCATTTTTTTCGAAGTTTGATGGAAGTGTTGAGGCTAGACGGCTTTGATTGTAAAGCTTGTTTGAGAACTACCGGTGTTGTTATTGTTTTGAAGAAGATTGATGATTTTGGCTTTGATTTGAGATGGAAAGGTAGTTTCTCTTTAATTAATGAATCTTGTTCACACAAGAAAGTCTAGCTCTTCACTATCGGTTGTTTAGGACTCTTTGTGTCAGGCACCACTCGACTGTTAACGCCCAACACAGATGGGGCACCATTCTGTGTGAGGACTTTGGATTGAACGTCTGCGCAGTACGACTTTTAATATTTTGATGGCTGTACACCATCGGATACATATTGAACGATTGACTTTGATAACTCATGGCCTTTTGGTATCCATTTTGATTGCTTGCTTGCCGGGGTTCATCCCGTGCCACTCTACCACAGCTCAAATGTTGAGTCGGGAGGGTCATGTGAAACTATCCCGTGGTGTATTAGTTTATGTGGGTTGCCTATTTGTTAGATGTTTATGTTAGATGCTTTTGACTCAAATGCTAGGCATTTCTTACGATCAAGATGCTACGCATGTATGATAATCTTGTCTATCACCTATTCTGAATTGTTCGACATATCTGGATGATTTACATATATATTGCTTGCCGACCTTCGTGTCTGATGATGCTGCTCTTGGTGCATAGGTACCGAGCTCTACCTTACCGAGGAGGAGGCGACGGAAGAAGTTCAGGCGGATCAGCCTGATGACTTCCTAGAGTACAGTACGGACGGCATTGTATAGCCGTGACGACCCCGTACATGAGAGCCTTCACATTATATTTGTGTAGTTTCATCTTTTGGCTTCTTCATCTTTTGATTAGGCCCGAGTTTTGGATGTGGCCTATTGATGTAAATAATACTTTTGTTTAATTGTTTCAAACTTGAACTCTAGTTAATATATTTTTTTCAGTCTTTGCTCTTAACTATACCACTTCAAGATACCATTTGTACTATGAAGCTTCCGCTATACGTATTATGTATTTGAGGAAATGTTTATACCTCACAACGATCTTCGATCCATATTGGGACATGATTGGGGCCCAGTGTTGTTATTAATGTTGAAAATTTTGAATTGACCCTAATCTCACGCATAAGCCCCGGTTTCACGATCGGGGGCGTGACAAGTTGGTATCAGAGCATGCTGGTTTCTTAGGTTAAAACTAAGTAGAAACTTAAGACTTGTGAGAATTTGGTTCGTTTCTTTTGGGGTATCTTAACTTTTGTAGAGTGTATAGTTTGTTTGTTAGATCGAGTCCCATAGGACTAACGTTTCTTATGTTTCAGGATGGTTGGTCGTAACATGCGTTCTCACAGTGGTAACCCAGAGAGTAGTAATGCTAATGCCAATGCTCAGGATAGTGCTTCCATAGAAGGCAGGTTTAACAAGCTGATGCAAGCGTTTGTGACTTCTCAAGAAGCACAGACCCAGAACCAGACTAGGCAACGGGAGGATCAAGCTGTATTTCAGACTCAGATGATGGAAGTACTACAGAGACCAACCCAACCATCACAGGTGATTATGCCAGCTAAAGTTGTTGACTCGAACGATATGTTTGATAAATTCAAGAAAAGGGCACCACCAGAGTTTTATGGTAATGAGGACCCTCTCGATGCTGATGAATGGGTAGTCCAGATTGAGAAGATATTTGAATCCGTTTTAACCTATGAGTCGGCACCACTAAGCTTGAACAACCCTGTCGGTTTGATCCACCGACTTGGAGTCCCCCTTTAACTTCTGTCACCTGCAGTCTGAGTCTAAATTTTGTTTTGTCACCCTGTTCCGCATACGTGGTTTTGCTCAATATAAGTATATATGTATAAAGTTGTTTCTCGTTACTTCACGTGTCTGAGACCAACGCCTTTAGTGTGCTCTCATCAAATTAGTGATAGATGATTTAGCTTACATGTGGTTGCCATCTTGTTAGTTTTTGTTCCTTGATTACCCAACATGTTTTATATTGCATATGTGCTTTAAACAAAGAATGCATCCGGTTTCATGGAAAATGATTACTTCAACAGATTTTCAATATGTTTCTAAATTATGCTTTGTGCTTTCTTTATTGGTATATCTATTCACCCACCTGCCAGACCGTCGTGTCTAACCCATTTTTGTGGTACTCAGGTCCTGACCCCGTTATCTTTGAGGAGGAGCCGGAGGAGGCGGCCGGTGAGCCGCAACACGTAATCGAATGGCAAGCTGACAACGTCTTGTAGACATTGGGTTGAGCTATGAGTTGCGACACATTTTTGGGGATAATTGATTGATACCTTTTGGTAGATTCTTTTGAGTTGTACTGACCTTTATTGGTCATTATTTTGGGGAATGTTTAAATCAACTTACATTTTTGTATAAACTATTAACTTTATATTTTGGGAATGCCAAAGAAGTCATTGCTCACTCCGACGTCATGTTATCTAAATATGTTTTATCATTTTTGAAATGGTGAAATGGATTACGAATTTGGTTTGCTACACACTTCCGTACCAACGTGTATGATCAGTAAGTGTGTGTGAAATCCTCACTGCAGAAACCTTGGGAAATTAAATGAGTATATTCATATGTTTATTGTTCTAACCCACCATTAACAAACCTCGCGGGCCCGAATCTCAGCCCGGGGTCGCGACAGGTTCTGTGTTCTGTGTTCCTAGAGAAGAAGAAGACAAAAGTCTAGGAATACGAGAGAATGGAAGATTTCAAATTTTAAAATTCAAAGTTTTATGCACAAACCGTTGAAAGGGGCAAATTAGTCATAAAAATATTAGATGTGGCATATTAGGGACCTTTCACCAAAATATCTCCAGTTGTATGGTCTATAGACATTAGAAAAAAAGTTGTTGGAATGGATGCCTTAGAAGACCGTGGTTAGGGACTTGTGGCTAATTTACCTTAATAAAAAGCATGAAATATAAGATACGATAATTTCAATGTAACCAATTTAATAGGATGGTCATGAAAAGGATCATATTACCTCTATGAAAGACTTGGTCAAGTGACAATTTTTTATGAGTGTAATACATGTAAGGAAGCATGTCGTAATAATGATGTGTAACCTCCATGATTCGCATTGACAGTTTTTTATTTGATCACAGTGTAAAGGCTTAGCACAAATAAAACTAGTTAGTCACATTTGAGAATTTTTCGGTATCATAATAAAAAAATAATTATGGAGTAGCGCTTGTGGCCATGTACTAATGTGGACCAAGTGGGAGAATATTAGAATTATTGGGATTAAGTGTGGCCCAATGACCACATGCCCATGTGGGTCTTTGGTAGCGGTTCAAATCAGGTGAATGCGATGGAGTCTGGTACGCGTTTAGATTTCAAGATCTATGTTGTGTTATTAAAATCAGTCATATGTTTATGAAGATCTGATTTAAGTATGTCAGTAGCAAAACTAACAAATAGATCTATTAGAAAACGAGGCATAAAAAAAGAGACTAGAATATAAAAAATATGTTTGCTAATGCACAGATGCACTTTAAATAGACCATTTGGTATGCCCTTCGTTTACCTCTTTTTAGAGAGGTTTGCTTATTAGAAGGGTGTTTTTTGTCATGATGTAAAAAAGCAACTTATGCACATATCTAATCAGTACAAAAGATCTATAAGAATTCCAAAGATCCCTCTAACGTCAATGAGAACACTTTCAACCATTGACCATTTAACTACCTTCCATTCCTTGATCAAAATCACAGGGCCAATTGTTTAGACAATTGGATTGAGTACACCGTGGTAAGACCAACCTCCTATCAACAGGATAACACGCATTTATGTCGAATACTAATCTGGCATGGATTCAAAAGCTAAAGGCCTGCTTCACTTTCCCAACTTCATTTTCTCTACCTTTATTCCTCATCCAGAAATATCCTCAATCAGCACTCATAATAAAAAAGTACAATGCCCCTTCATTCCAAAGAGAAAGGGATGGAGATATAATTAAAATAAGAGAAGTATTTAAAGAAAATGTTCACAACATGGTAGGTTTTCCTAATCTATCAAGACCCACACCTTAACACCTTCCTCTCCTACAGGGGCAGACCTAGGGGACTAGCAGGGGCCTTGGCCCCACCATACTTCATAAGCTTCTCTAAGAAGCATGCTTTGTCTCCTCCATGGTGTGGCCATTCATTAATGGATGGACCCCCCATTGTTTATGGCTCTTTTAAGATGGCTTGACTCTCGAAAAAAAAGGAAACAAAGAAATTGTTGATTTTAAGAAAAACTTAAAATAAAAAAAGGAAACGAAGAAAAGAAGAACAAATAAAAAAAGGCTTAATGGAGTTAGGGAAGAGATTTTTCTAATATTCATTCTAACCATCTACAATTGCCCCAAATCTTAAGATCCAAGAGAGGAAGAGAAGAAAGCACATCATGCAGAGACTTTAAAGTTTTGTTTGTGCAAGGGGCGTTTCAACGGAAAAGGATTAAAATCTGAAGCTTTCTTCTTCTCATTTGGTGCATCAGTGAAAATGCAGGGAATTTCAGGATTTTACATTATCTTTCCTTGATAGAGAGGTTTCCGAAAGTCCCATCTACCCCGTCGAAAAATAAAAAGCTGCAGAACAGGAAATCTATGGCTTTGCACAGAGAAGTTTGTAGTGGAAAGAGGAGGAGACAAGGCGCCGATATGCGTTTGGTGCAGCGACAAAATGTCCTGATTTTCCCCTGTGTTTGTGTTTCAATTCCACAATGGCATGGATCCGCACTTCCCACCTAGGGTGGTAGGAAATCGATTCCGCGGACCGTTTCCTCTTCCACAGCGTTTACCCAACAAGCCTTAAGGCATGAATAAAGAAGAAGAATGAAAAATCCACTTTCTCTTTTATAAGTATTTTTACATTGCAATTTTGTTTATAGTCTTTTTTTTTTTCTTTGTCCCCCCCTAAATAAAATTTCTGGTTCTGCCCCTGCTTTCGTACCCTAAACACGCCAATGAACTGACAATTAAGAAATAGAAGGAATAAAAAGGAATAAAAAATATGAAAAAAATACTAATTTACTTTTCTTAGAGGGTGGCGGGGAGGGCTCTTCCTCATCTTCCTCCTCATGCTTAATTATGTTTAGGATGGTTAAAACATCCCTGCAAAGTAGAATAATATTAAATTTAATGCACTACCAATTTTCAATTTCATTTGAAGTAGAAACAAGACATGCAACACATAGTACCCACTTTTGATTCATATCATCCCTTTTGGAAGGACACCAATCTCCCTCAATAACGAACCTATCTGATACAAGCATGTTTGTGAGATAGAGAAAATGTATTAAGAAAGCAATCATAACAGCTTTCATATCCCCCCAAACAGAAAGCGTTATGCTACACAACATATGAACAATACAATGATATAGATGAATAAGAATTCACACAAGAGTACATAGAACAAGTGAGAAAGGAAATATAGATAGTAGCAATGGCAGTTGCATATCCAACACTTTGACAAAACCTGCCAAAAGAAATATATACCCAATGAGAAATTGACATTCTGCTGACACCAAAAATGTCACTTATGCCTCTTCATACATCATCAACATCAAACAAGTCACATGAAGCTGCAACAAGCCACATAATTGTGATTTCCAAAGCTTTCACACCATTTTGGAGGAGTTTCAACGTCATTTCATGTACGATGATCCTTCACACGATAGAATGGTCGAAGCTACTTCAACCATCAAATCTTCTCAAAAACCATCTAAAAACTTCAAAGATCCTTTAGCACGGCCTTAAGGAATGTATACATGAAGTTTTGTGTCATTTCAACATCATTTGGTTTGACTTCATCCCTCCAGCAGCCAAGCAAGAGCTCCCAGTGATAGTAAAGTTGCAGACCTTGTTTCGCAAAAGAAAGCACACAGTTGGTCTCAAAATACCACTAGAAGGCTCTATATTAAATTTCAGGCCATTCCAACGTCGTTTGGCCCAAAATGCAAAAGTCGTATTCTCCGCGCGAAAAAGTCGGTCATTCCAGTGACAGCAACATTGGAGACATCAAATCTTCAATCAGAGCCTGTGATCATCTTAAGATACTTCCAAAAGTCTTTATGTCAAACTTCAGGTCAATCCGACCTCGTTTGACCTAACATCAATCTTCAAAAGCAAAACCAGGCCTCCTGGCAACAGATTCCGCCGAAATTATTACTCTTCAAACAAAGCACATGAATGATCTCAAAATACTTCCAAGGGGCTACATATCAAGTTTTAGGTCATTTCGACGTCATTTTACCCAGCTTTGGCCGCCGGGTAGCTAAACCAGGTGTCCTATCAAAGGTGCCCCTTGGGACCATGATTTGGAAATCAGAGCTGGTGGGTCATCTTAAAATGATCACACAAGACTCCTTGTCAAATTTTAAGTCAATCGGACATCAACGCGCAACATTCCCCTCGCAATAAAACTGAATCTACTGGCAACAGGAACCCTAACGGCTTCAAAATTTTAACAAAAACGTATAGTTTGTCTTATTTCTTGCCCATGAGGCTTCACCTCAAATTTCAGGTCATTCCGGGATCATTTAGCCCAGTTTTGGCTCCTTGCGATAAATAGACACCCTTGCGCGAAAAAGTCTTCGGCTTTCCCGCAAAATTGGAAACTTCGCCCCTCGTTTCGTGTGGCTTCTCATCAAGTTTTCTGTATCAAAATCATGTCAAAAAACATACAAAAATATCAGAAAAATATGCCAAAAGCAAAAAAAATTAGAAAAAAGCCGAAAAGGTGACCAAATGGGCTTGAAAATCCCCATGCTTATCGGATTTCCGTGAAATCTCATTTTTTGGGTCCTTTTTGCATTTTTAAGCCATTTGGCCTCTGTAATTTTCTAGAAATTTGATTTTTAGGGCACGAAATTCATCAATCTTCGTCAACATCACGAATTCGTCATCAAGATCATGGGTTCATTATCAGACACCTCAAAGTCATCATCCGGCCTACCAAGAAAGCTTACTTTCTACCCGACCGATCGATAAATCAACAAGACATATGGTATTGACCCCCGGGCGACGATCAGTGCCTGGAATTACGTGATCATCTAACATCAGATGACATAAGAAATTCATTAGCGATTAAGGGTCCCTACATCGAGGGGTAGAATTCCAAAAGTTGCAAGATGACCCGTGACTCTTCAAGCGCTTTGGCGACCACGTAATGTGGTTAATGAGCCATTTTCATGGCTACTTAATGCGGTTAATTACCCATTATTATGGACGGCCCAATCAGAATCTAAGAATCGGGAGTCACAAGTCCACGCAATCATAGCACTAAATTGTGTAACTCCTCTCATCATGAAGATTAAATGCAAATAATAGCTTATTATTCTACAACGGCCAGTCAAAATTCAAGAAAAATGAGTTACAAGAGGAGTTACAATACCATTAATTCAAAAACATGTAACTCCCTCCGTTGTGGAGTATTAATGCATTAGAGACCATAAACCTCCACATGCCCACCAAAAGCCTATAAAATGAGGTCCCTCCCACCATTCCAAAGCATGATGCAAATTACACACAAATTCTCCATTTCTCCTATCATGCTCCTACAACGGTCTCTCTCTCGTTGAAGAAGCTCTTCAACAGCCGCCACTACAAGGTAATTGAAAACCCCTGCCCCCCTGCCCCTGAAGGTCATTTCCTTATTTCTCCATGGCGTAGACGCGACTCTTTAGCCCATCTACTTGGGTTTTTTATCGTCCGAAAACAAGGTTTGCAAATATAATTTATACCTAGCTACTATCTGTACTCGTGAGAGTAAAGATGTTAACCGAGTGTCGTATCCATTGGGACAAAAATGCTAAGTTGTCTTGATTCCCAAATTCCTAAACTAATCCTAACAGAAAATGAAGTGTTGATTTGATGGGTTTGATTCCTAAATTATCAAATAAAAAACAATATTTGATTCAATCGAAGAAAAGATCTTAGGGTACGAATCCGCTCTAACCTCGAACAATGGCAAGTATAGACCTAGGGTTAAAGATTCATTCTGATTACAAACCTTCACAGAGTCAACAAATAAGATATGTGGATTCAGATATGGGCATAACATAAGGCATAGATTATCCTAGATCTAAGAACACATTCATTCAAGCATCATTATATTACTGGTATTCATATCTACAAGAGTAAAAATACCAAAAAAAGATATTGCATTAATAAATAAAATCCAATCAATGGATAACTACATGTCATATAACCAAAAGCGTTCAAAGATTAAGGCTTCATCACAAACCTAAGGTGGAGAGTTAGTTACTCATTGAGAGAGATTGACAAAGAATCCTTGACGAAATCCCCATTAGCGCTCTTCCCAATCCTCCAAAACCAGCCTCCAATTCTTCTCCCACGATGTGAATGACCTAAAAACGAGTTTGGCTCGCTTTTTATAGGTTTTCTCCCAAAAATCACTTCAAAACGCACAAAGAGACGGAGTTCACCCGTGCCTAGCGTCCGAACTCCCGGAGGCAGTAGCCTCGGGGTCTTTTCTGGGGCCTGGCGTCCGGACGCCCAGAGGCAGTAGCCTCGGGTTGTCGTGTTGTTTTTGGTGTCTTGACGCCCGGAGGCAAATTGTCCGGCTATTTGAAGTCTTGGTATTTTTCTCCAATTTTAGCTTTAAATTCCTTACTTTCACCTAAGGCACCTGTAAATACGAAATTACTATAATTAATGCCAATTAATATCATCTGTAGGTATAACAAAGTCCTCATTGAGGGGCCTAAATGATGCATTTAGGTTATCATCAGTTTTCATTGGATATAGGATCCCCTTTCGATCCTTATATTCTAAAAATATGAGGACAAAGAATCAGAAGCATCTCATGTTATCATCAGAAGGATGTCGGTGAAGCCCAAACATGGCTTGTGTCCATCAATATGAACGAGTCCCCGCAATCTCTTGAAAAGTCAAATCTCCGTTTCTTTCTTCTTATTGTATTTGTATTTTTAAAGAGACAAGAAAATCACAAGTCTTATCTTTTTTATGAGAATTGTAAATCGCCTCTCATGGCACCAGAAACCGCTGCCTTCACCGCAAAAACATCGCCTTTCACGGCAAACAAAATGAAATTCGCCTTTCACGGCATTCAAAAACATAAATCATGTATCTTTTTTAATACATGTGCAATGAAAGTTAGAAAAAAGTTTATTTTCCTTTCTACATGAAAAGTTGGTTTACAAACATTGCTTGTTTTTTACAAATAGAATAGAAAATTTGACATACCCGTACACAAAAGATTCGTCTCGGGTCACGAAAGGGTTGGACCCCACAGATTCTCACATCCACTAACCTCGGTCATCTTGGAATGAACCCGATGACATTCCTTGTGAAATTTTATAATCATATGAAATGAATGAAAGAAATAGAAATCTTCATCAACCTATGTCCATCACTTCTCCACTTGCAAGCTAAATAAATTGATGCTCGAGGAAAGACAAGCTAATGTTTTCACCAACCTGATATTACAACTGCAAGTTAAAAAGCTAATGCTTTACATATTAAACGATCAATAGGAAGTAACCTGTCATTTGGACCCATTCAAGAACACCAATTGGCCACAGATAATGAAGCACTACACATATTTTCAATATCCGACCATAAATAATAATCCGTCTTGCAAACATATAAAGGCACAACAAAAAAAGTTAACAATCTTCATGTGCTTATTTCAATGCATCCATCATCATAACTCATTGATGTGATCAATAATATACCACAAGTGCACGGCTGCCTTTTTCGAGACAGTGGCTAGTATGGGTCAGGCCCACAGGGAGAGAAACAAGAGAAACTTTCTAATTTTAGAAGACTGATGAAGATAGTGAATATGCTGATGAAGATAGTGAATATGAGAGCATAAAATTAATAACAAATGCAGTAAAATAACAATAAAACTACCATAGTGATAAAACTTATAAAGGCATAGGAATCCACTAAATAATCAAAAATCCCATTTTTCATTAAAAACACTCAACTTGTTCAATTAATTGCTTCGGATCAAGACCAAATCAATGCATCAAGATCTGGAAGATTTAGCTTTAAAAGTCAAGTTTCTCTCTTTTTAGAGAGATCTATTTTCTTTCTAAAAAAAATATGCAAAAAGCCAAGACCTCCTTCCCTTCATCAAAGTATTAAAATTATCTAAGCATCACCCATCAAGCATAAGCATAACCCATCAAAGAAAAAACAGTCCTATACATAGCCTATCAAATGTAAGCATGAATGATCAGAGATATATTTCAATATTAAGAACAAAACGTGGAAGGCACAGACTAGTATGAAGACAAGTTTATTAATCAATAAATCAGTAACATGAACAAGAAATCATATTCAACAAAAACGAAAGAAATAGAAACGTTGGCTTCATCTTGTGCCTTAATTACAACTAGCCAGCCACTGCATGGAAGAAAAACAGATCTTTCATTAATAATATCTTCAGTACAAGCTCCTCCTAGATCCAAGTCTTGCTTGGACAATGCCCAAGACTACCTTTAAAAAAAAGTAAAAAAAGATACAAATGGAGAACTGGAACTAGAACCCTAGGTCTAGAAGAGAGAGGAGAGATGAAGAGGGGAGAAAGAGGAGAGGAGGGAGTGGGGCATCCAACCCTATTTGTGCAAGAGCACGGCTTGGATGTCCCCCCTAGTACTCTATTTATAATTTTTTTCTTCTTTAACTCATAGTTTGTCTCTATGTTAGACTCCTCTGACTTGGCTTGCACTCCAAGGAACTTCCCCATCCAGAGATGATTCGAGATTCGAATTGACTTCAAGCCTATCTTAATCTCTTTCTTGTGCAGATCTTCCAACAGTGGGCTTCCTTAAAGATCTCACATGTAGTGTAGGGATAAGTCACCAAAGGTGTGGATAAACTGGAGGTGAGAGAGAGGGAGAGAAGTGTGAGACATCTAGGGGGAAGCGGGCTCCCCTGTTGGACGTCCATATCTTCTCAGATTTTTCCTTCTTTATTTTTTTTTCTTGTCCAGATGAATTTGATCTCATCTTGGGTCTCCATCTCTTTGGCTGAGTTGTCTCAAATCTCTTTAGGAGAGCTTTCCAACTTGAATCTGACTTCAATCTCATCTAGAGATCTCCTTCCTTAATTTGAAATTGGAATCTTGGTGAGTGAGTAAGGAGGTTTTAAATTTCTGAAAACTTGAGAGAGAGAGTTACCTCAACTTATGCAATGCATGTGGGCCCCCACCTATCACTAGACATGCACGGGGATCCACGCCCAGTGCTGGTGTGGTTTCACCATTTTCTTTCTCTCTTTTTTTCTTCTTTTCTTCTTTTTCCACTTAATCTCTTAGTGTGGGCCCCTTGCATGACAATTTCATACAGAGATGAGACAATTAAATTAATGATTAAAAAAATTAAATGGAATGCATGCATGCTATGCATGGGACCTACTTAATGCAATTTTTGTGCCTAATGATTTTATGCAATGGTGCCACAGTGTTAAGAGATAAAAAGTCTAATTGGTAGGACCCTAGGGTGATGCAGACTATCAATTTCACAAATTCATGTAAGACTGGTGATTTCTAACTGAATTTGACTACAATTCCAATTTGATCCTCATATGCATGAAATCATGAAATTCTAATGCAATTGCCCTAATTAAGTCCACAATTGTGCATGAAATGATGAATTTATGACCTAATTTTATGGACTTGTCACCCATTCAATTAATTAAATAGAAACCAGCACCATGTCGTAAGATGTCTAGAAAAAAAAAAAAGAAAACTTAAGAAGATGCATCTCACCAAATGGCATTTGCAATTGAATCCCTCTTCGCATCCATCTCTGTCTTATCCATGATATCAAAAGTATAAGCGTTTTCTCCAAGATCTTTCTCAACGTCAGTGTCACACTCTACTTGGGTATCTTCACTTGAGAATTGTACAAATAACTGATCATTCATATCCTCTTTCCTAATGAAATTATGTATCGTCATTGCAGCAACTACTATGCTCCATTGTACAAGAAATGGGTAACAAGTCATCCGCTTGAGGATAGGGAAGCGAGCCTTCAATACT
Organism: Persea americana; assembly: GCA_029852735.1. NCBI lineage: Eukaryota > Viridiplantae > Streptophyta > Magnoliopsida > Laurales > Lauraceae > Persea > Persea americana. Next base: position 36,080,113 of record CM056813.1, read on the forward strand.
CCAAAGCTTCACTCAATCACATTCCTCAAGGACCGAATGTAATCTATTAAAATGCTCCTCCCTAGTACGAGGAATGGCAGCGCCTTGAAAATCTGGAAGCCAGTAACGAACAATTCGCGATGGAGAAATAAACCCTCGCATGTTTGTGTAACTGCATCAATTAAGTAGTACTTACCCAAAGAAATATACATACAAGAGTTAAAGACCATGTCAAAACATGTTGTAGCAATCATTTGATGAGATTTAAAGCACTATAAATACTTTCTTACCAAGTGGGGCATGTGGAAACTTTAGCCTTTCATCATAAATGATATCCAAGAGAATCCGTTGATCATGAACTTTACCTTCCCATCCACATACCACAAAGGTAAAGAGCATGTCAAACGAACATACTGCCATAACTTGTTGCATTCAATCCCCCTTTCTACCTCTGTAAGGGATTTGTTTCTCTGGTTGAAAAATGGCATGCACAAGGGTGCCATCTAAAGCACCAATACAATCCTATAACGAAAACAAAAGATGTCAACAATGAGAAAAATTATTGTTGTATGGAATAAAGAAAAAGAGGTGGCAATATGAAGAAAAGAGAGCAATACGTTAAAATATGGCTCAAAACGTTGATTCGAAAGAATTTTCTTAGGCATTGTATCTAGCGGAGGTGGATTTATCAAGTCCTACGCAAATAGCATCATTGCAATCAGTACTTGACGGAAGTGTCTATGAATAGTTTTTTCTAAGTATTGGAATCTTTCTTGTATCACTCTATTTGTATGGGCATGTGCAATGACCATCATAAAGATAGTCAACTGCTCCTCCACAGGTATATATTTACAATCTTTCAATAACTTATTTTCTCGAAATATATGCATAAATGCCGAAACACATGTTATTCCATACATAGTAACTGATGAAAAATAATAGGATTACCATTCAAAATGATTTGGACATGACCATATCCCATTAGGATTAAGTTCCTACATGGTTTCTTAATCAAGCATCGTGTCACTTCTTGAGCAACAATATGATAAGTATGATTTTTTTAAGTAAGTTTGATCCATACACTCTGTATAATATATATATGTCAGACAGAATATAACTAATCATTCATTCATACAGGGTCTGACAAATAAATATTCAACTAAATGAACATTCTTTAAATAAACAAGATCCAGTCTATAAAAAAACAAGAGAGACATAACATTAATGTTTCAAGCCAAGATAAACATCATACCATGTTTCAAACATCAATATTTCAAAAAAGAGAGGAGGATAACATTCATGTTTCAAACCCAAATATAAGCCCAAACAACTAAAAACCACTAGCAAACCCAGAAGCATTCCCCTTCTTTAATTGCAATTGATTTTGGAGTCAAGCCATCTTTCCCTCATTTGTCCTGATTCACATCAAAATATTTCTTTTATCCTTAACCATGAAAGACGTAAGAGCGACCAAATTTAGTGGGCTAGTCTCTGCAATTTGGGGCATGGCCTGGAATACATCAATGCAGTCATCCATGATAGATCCTTCAGATTGAATTAGAGCAGTAGGTAAGTAATTTGATGCCTTCACTGAAGCTATGACCAAATTATGCATGCATTTATTAAATCGTTATTTTCCATTGACTGCTTTTTAGAAGGCCTTGGTTGTTTCGCCTAATATTTTTCATCTTGACATCTAGACTGATATCATGACTAGCGGCTAAATCTTCTGGCATGTTGGATGGGAATTTGTTAGGCTCGGGGATGAAGTGTCATCATAACCATTCAAGTTTTAAAAAAAAAACCGAATCTATATCCGTTATAATATCTTCAGACACGCCACCATTGTTGGAGCCCATTTCTCATCCCCTCTCACTGAAGAACCAGTAAATAAAGCATCCATCTCTTTAGGAAAAGGAGAGGGCTTGGACTTAAATACTTTGTCATCTCTATGGGTCTACGATAAAACTTAATGATAAGTGTCAAAGGCTATCACTTGTCCTATAAATATCAAAACAACAACAAAATGTTTATACTATCAGATATTCCATCCATCGGTCCTGTGCCATCTGCACACGGCCTATATGCGGGTTGAAGCCTATACCAATTTGGCTTGTCAAGTGCAACTAGGCATTGTATAGTTTTTTCAGATGATCCAATTGATTGTTTAATTGCTTTGGGTTGAAACTGTGCCCTGTCCTTTGAGTAGATTTTTCTGTTATCATCTTCCATGCTTTTAAACTAAATTGCACCCCTGGGCGACCACCAAATTTTACTTGTTCAAAACAAATGTCAAAGAGGCACTTTCTGATACTATCTGACCAATGCGCACGATTTGTGTCATCTGTCGCTTTTGACTTTCCTTTATTCGACATGATAAGTACACCTAATTACACATAATTTGAATGAAAGCTCAGTTGGAAAGGAAAATAAACAACATCATCAAGTACACTTGAGTCCTTAAAGACAACATAGGTTTTGTCCTAAAGAATTAGACCAAACAAGGAAAAAGGCCTCCAAGTACAGTTTCTATTGAACTTGAATGTCCCACATGGTTTGTATATTTGCTCATTACTACTTTTGGGACACAAACTATTGTTTGATTGGGATTAAGTGGCATTCTGTTTCAAGTAGCTCAATTTGATGCATCTCCAGTTTTCAGAATTGCTGGATCACTGACTCCAGGAATTTTGTATTTTACTGTCTCTCTCCATCTCTCTCCCACTAAATGTTTCATTTGATTTTGAGTTGTTATCACACTTGTCCATTATGCAATCACAACCCCCTATAGGGACTTTTGTAATGACCAATATCAATGCTCAAGTTAAGACCGTTACTACTATTAAAGGGACAAGTCATTCAATTAACTGATGATGATTAAGCAAAGGACCAAGCCTTTGATCTGTATCTTCAAGGTGGGGATCAGTTGGTTGATTATCTAGCACTCATTCACTCAAGAACCTAATAACCATCAGTCCTAACCCCAGACTCAAAGTCCAAAAACTAAACCCCAGCAAACCCATCAGTGGCCTAGATATAATATCACTACTCGACTAACTACCATCCCTGCTGCAGACAGAACCCACCTACAGCCCAAAAATCCTAAACCCTAAATCCACCAAAATTACATTCCTTTCCGAATCCTTTCCTTCCATAAACCCTAACACCACAACATTATTCCTCTTTCACTGAAGCCCTAAATCCATAAAAGAAAAAAAAATGGAAGATTCCTGAACCATATAACCTCCCTCCCTTTGATTGGAGTAAAAAGAAGAAAGAGACATATCAAGAAGAAAAAACATATCAGAAGAGAAGGTCTAAAGTGTGTGAGACATACCTACACCTACAAACGTTGAAGACTCTAAAGCGAACACCTTTCTTCTCTCTTCTCTTCCCTATCTCCTCTCCTTTTTTTCGTGTCTGGAGTCACCTTACCGTATTCAACAATCGAAAGGGGTTTAGTCTCCTTACCGTATTCAACAATCGAAAGGGGTTTGTAACAAGGGATTTTTGGTGGAAATAAAATAGCATCTGAGGGTATTTTGGTCTTAAGAAATACTACCGCCTCTATAATTTTAAGAGCCAATGCCTCTATTTTCCAACAGCTTGGATTTGAGCATTTCAATTTCAGAGGATTTTCCACTAAATATCTAAAGTGGGCAGAGGGCAAAATCCTATACCAAACACCTCTAATTTTCCAATCATTTGCCCAATTTAGACATTTAGAGAAGTAGAGGCTCGAAATAGATAAGCCATACATGGGCTTGGATATCTACTTATCAGTGGGGGTAGGGTACATGGAAAGGTCTCCTTATGGATAAGGGTCAAAAAAAAATCATCCCCGTCAAATCATCTTAACCCTTTATAAATGATTATAAATTTTAGTGGGCTTTTAACGATAGATTTATCTGAGGTTCAATCCACTAGTGCATAAAGGTTTGATGAGAGTGGGATTGGGGCTGGTGCCAAATAATGGTGGATGATAGTCAGAAAGGGCTTGCATTGATCAATGGTGAGCCCAGTGGGTCCCATGGAGCTGAACTGCATATATAGTTGTTCATGGGATAACATTACTACATTTTATATTTTGTAAGGGATGCCACATTTAAAAAGTTGTGGGGAGAGAGAGTGACAGGGGAATATCTTTTCATTACACCTGATATGAAAACTTAAAATATTAGCGTATACTCACAAATTTTGACAGTGGTCATGAAATTCGCCTCTGAGTCCTAACAATCCTCAGCACTGGCTCCTCCTCGCTCGCTGACTATCTAAATTTGATCTCTCTCTCTCTCTCTTTTCCTGACTTGTACATAAACAATACAAAGAGACACTCTGTTTCTACAGCACAGCAAGAGTCCAAGTCCTTTTCTCCTTTGATTTCTTTCTCTGTAGCGAAGTAGAAGATGGGCCCCCTCCTAGATTTGTGCCCTTAGCACAAACCCAAACCTAGAATCCAAATCCTCAATGATTTGAACTGCCCAAAAATCCTCTCCCCCCCCCCACGAACTATGCACGATCTTTCCTTAGATTTGTGTACAATCCCCAATTTACGCACAATCTCACAAGATTGATACCAAACATGAAAAATCAATCACGTCGTGATCATTGCCCTTGTCACCATGTGTGCCTAATATTCTCGGAATCAATAACCCGCTCTGATACCACTTGTTGAAGGATAATTGAGGAGAGAAAAGTGGGACCACAAGAAAACTAATCATTGTATATTATGTTCTACCAAACTGAATTATATCCACCAATATATAGACAAACAAAAGCAATCCTATAAAAAAGACTCTTGCCCAAAATAGGAAACCCAACTTATAAGGCCTTAGAAATGCATATTTTCATTATTAATTCTTAGTAATTAAGGACTTAATCATCAAATCATGCTTAAAGAGACTTGAAGCACCCATGTGGGGTCTACCTTAGGCGTGAATCCCAATGTGGACGACCATGAGAGGGTCCCACTTCTTGTTGCAAAGAAAGTCATATTTCAACGTTGTTTAAGTTGAAGATATTTTTTTCTGAGATTCATATTTGAATTTGAAGTAAGAAAGAAATCAAGGAGACCAAGAAGAACTATGGAGCAAGAGTCCAAAGTAAGAGAGAGATAAAGGTGAGAGGAAAATAAAAAAGAAATAAAACCCAAGAGGTGGGGGATGTCCAATACTCTCCATTCCAAGTTGTTGCATGCCCATGAGTGGGTCCCATCTTTGGTTCAATTGTGCAACAAAATTGAAATTAGATTTTGGAAAAATCTCAAGGCAAGATGTGGGCCCAAATGTGAAGATTTGCAGGAGATAAAGAGTCCAATTTTAGAAGTTTTTGGCAACCAAGCAACTCAATTCAAATTCAAAATTGAAAGAGTCAAAGACCCTTGCTTTCTAGTTTCCAGAAATTATCTACAACTAGGATCCCAATCAAGAAGGTTGTCCATGATTTGAAGTTTTTCAAATCAATGGAATTATCCAAGACGTTGCACATCAAACACTTGGAGTTCCAAAGCATCACACGTCCAACTACCCTTTGCAAGTTTTGCAACAAATCTGGTTTTTCATATTTGAAATCCTTTCAAGCCAAAGTGGGGTCCACAAAAGTTGTAGCAAAGCCATCCTCTCCTATTGAATATAATTTCCAGACATGGGGCCTAAGGCAGAAGTTTTCAAAGATCCCAATGAAGATCAAATTAGAAGTCTTGCCTACTAAGGAAACTAAGGAGCAAATATGATCCAGATTTTCAAAAAAAAAAAACAAATCTCTTCTACATGGATAACAAGCAAAGAATTTCGAAGAAGCCCAAACCAATTGGGAAAGAAAATAAACAAAAAATGACAAAAGGGGTAGGACATCCCATACACAACTCCCAACCCAACACCCCCCCCCCCCCCCCCCCCCCCCTCCTTTCTCTCTTCTCAGTTCCCCCCTTCTACTTCCACTTTCTTCTTCTTGAGTGAGGCATCAATTTTGTAATTATATGGAGCGAGAGAACGAAGAAGGAGGGGTAGACGCCACATTGTAATCTAGGATGATGGGAGTAGACAATGTAATTCTTTGATTGATTCTACGCATAATAAATTCAGTAAAGCTGTTTTCTCAAATTCTTTGGAGTATTTTCTTAATTTAAGTTCCTTTGATGTTTTGTCTTCCCCGGATACATAGCATGCTTAGGGGCCGCTAAATCTAAAAATAATTATTGGAGCCTAAATGAGGGTGAAATTTCTCAAATACTAAACAATTTTGAATTTATTTTGGCATATCCTTATGGGAGGGTTGTAAATGACCTTACTCGTATTTTTAGTGCTTGAATGCTTGTTAAACCCTGATTTCTAGATTCCAATTTTCCATATCATTGATTCTATTTTTCTAAATTTCTTTATTGCTAATTTTTATTTATTTTGCTGGATTTCTGTACTCAATTGGTGAATTGATAAGTCTTGTGGTGGATGTAGTATTTAGACTAGGTTTGTTAGACTACGATTTTTTTATAGGGATTTTTATTGGATTGTACAAGTTTGTAATTTATTTATTTTTGGTCAAAAGTAGGATTTAGGGATTTTATTGGACTGTACAAGTTTGTAATTAATTTATTTTAGGTCAAAAGTAGGATTACTGATTGTATAGATTAATTAGGCTAGTAGTAGCGTTTCCTTACGATAGGTTTCAAGAAAGTGCCAAATATATAGCTCCCTATGGATCGACCCTGGACTCATATGGATTTTACTGCTTCGCACCCTTGCACTTGGGGGTGACGATCGATCGGACAGTAAATGCGCCCCAGTTAAATGGGTTGTCCGATCGATCAGATGCATTGTCCGATTGATCGGACAGGTGGCGCAGAAACAGGAAAGTCTCTTATTTTTTGCGAATTACTTTCCTCTTAAGACTTGGTTTCCCAATTTGAGTCCTACTTGTGTGATAAGTCCACATTATCACATACTTAATTCATTATTTCACATAAATTTGTGGACTTAATTAAAACAAAATGCATTGAACTCATAGATTTTCACAAAATCATGCAATTAGACTATGTTGGCTGAATTTAAGTAAAAATCTCATAAAAATGCATGTCTTGGTGGAATTATCAAATTCTGCATTTTTTGGGCCCCATGCATAACATCATTCCTTTTAATAAAAAATTATTATTTATGAATTAGTTTTAATTATTTTGTAGAAATCCAGAAACCAGGACCCGCAAGAAGTGGAAAATCAAGAAGAGCATAAACGAAGAAAAGAAAAGGAAGAAAAATGTCCAGCACACATGGGACGTCCCATGGTGGGGCCCTTAAGTGTTGTAATTCCAAGCACTACTCCAATGGTTATTTGGAGATTTGAAAATTCAAATTGGAAGCCAAGAGGGCAGCCCAAAGAAGGCACGTTCATGCATGGTGTTTCCAAGGAGTGCACACCCAATGTGGGCCCAAGTGGGGAAAGTTAAAAAAAAAAAAAAGAATTAGAGGTTAAGAAATTAATTAAAGAAGGGAGATGAATGAAGGAAAGAATGCAAGAAAGAGATCCAGCCATGAAATGGTCGTCCAATGCATGGATTCTTCAGATTTCAAACGTCGAAGTGGTCCCACATCCAATTTAAGAAATCTGATTATCAGATTTACACAAATAAAATCTGATTTCTTGGATCCCACACATCTCAATTGAAAGCAAATCAAGAAGATGAGGGTGGAGCCCAATTTTGGAATGTATAGAAATCTCAAAAAGGAAATATTATCTAGATGAGGAAAAATCTCTTTGAGCTTTCAAATATTTAAAAAGTTTCAAATCTTGAGTGGGATTCTAACCAACGAATTTGGATGATTTGAAAGTATCAAAATTTCTGAATTGCCAAAATAGTTGGGCGTCCAAAAGAATCCCTCACGTGAAACTTCTACCCCCCCCCCCCCCCCTACCCTAATTTCTTTTCAGGGTGATCTCTCTCAATCCACTCTCCCTCACGTGGATTCTTTTCTCTCCTTGTTCTCTCTCTCTTTCTCTCTCTCCCATCTCACTCACCTATTGTATGAGGCCAAAGGAAAAATCAATTTTGGTGTGTAGAAGAGGAAGGATGAAGGGCTAGATTTGCTACTTGTAATCTAAGGAGAAAGGGTGTAAGTTGATTTATTTTTATTGATTAATTTTATGGGTGAGAAATTTTAGTTCAAAGTCTGAATTTTAATTTATTAATCTATTTTCTTTATTTATGTCTTTTTTATGCCTTATTTTTTAATGATATATTGCATGCTTAAAGACCGCTAGATACTGAAAACATTCGAAGGAGACTAGAGTCTTTCTGAAATTTCTCAACTATTAATAAATCTGATTTTTCAGATTTTAGGTCTTTAATGAAATCGCCCATATTTTCAGTATTTAGAAAACAACTGAACCCTGACCCTTAGATTGCAAGGCTCTCATTCTATTTTGAATTTCAATTTAATTATTTCTGAATTTTTAACATCTCCAATTGGTTTTCTGATTATTTTTATGGTGGATACAGTTTTTAGTATAGTTTTATTAGACTAGATTTCTAGTTTAGGATTTTTCTTTAATTCATATCTGTAATTAATTGTTAATTAAAGTAGGATTTCTGATTTTTATAGGTTTTTGATAGGTTAGCACTAGCTTTCCAATAGGACAGGTATATTGCGATTATTGGCTCCCTGTGGATCGACCCGGTTTCACCGCTTATTACTACATCGTGACGACCCTACACTTGGGGCACGATCATTGTGCACTAAGTCTAAGGCACGAATTTAGGGCTATATATAGGGTGTTGCTCTCAAACCTAGATGACACGACACCTCTCATTAATCTGAGTCAGAGATATCTTAGAGAGAGATTATTCTCTAGAGCTATTGAGAGATCGTTCTAAATGGCTGCTCTAGAAGGTTGTTGCTGCTTCTACTTTCTTGTAGAAGATAGTTCATCTTGGCTGACAAGGTGCGAGGAGATCAAGTAAGGAGAATGGGGCACAATGGATATCGTGTTAGTGGATTCTTTACAAGAACAACTACAGTCCTTAGATCGAGGTACAGACTAAGGTAAAGGAGCTTGTGAGTATATCTTGTAACTGTTCGTGAACTCTTGATTTCTGGTTCGTGGTTTCTCTCCCTGGATAGGGTTTCCACGCTAAAATATTGTGTCTACCTTCTTGTGGTTTGTGATTAGTAGATAGCTAGTTCTATTGTCTGATTGGTTATTTCCGCTGCATGTTGATTAGAACTAGTAATTCATTCTGGTAGCCCTTGCAAAATCTTTCATTTGGAGAGATTATTCTCTAGAGCCATTGAGAGATCGTTCTGAAGGGCTATTCTAGAAGGTTGTTGCTACTTCTACTTTCTTGTAGAAGATAGTTCATCTTGGCTGACAAGGTGCGAGGAGATCAAGTAAGGAGAATGAGGCACGGTGGATATCGTGTTAGTGGATTCTTTACAAGAACAACTACAGTCCTTAGGTCGAGGTACAGACTAAGGTAAAGGAGCTTGTGAGTATATCTTGTAACTGTTCGTGAACTCTTTATTTCTGGTTCGTAGTTTTTCTCCCTGGATAGGGTTTCCACGCTAAAATATTGTGTCTGACTTCTTGTGGTGTGTGGTTGTTAGATAGCTAGTTCTATTGTCTGATTGGTTATTTCTGCTGCATATTTATTAGAACTAGTAATTCATTCTAGTAGCCCCTGCAAAATCTTTTAGGGCGCCTCGACAATCGCATCGTCCTCGGTATCGGGGTCAATATATAAACACCAATAATAGGTCAGATCCAAAGATCTAGCAAGGCACAATATACAAGTAACATAGGATGTGTGCATCAAAGGGAATAGAAACAATCATATTATCATAAGATTGACAACAATATAAATGTTAGACAATTGAGCAAGATATAGCAACTAGAATCAAAAGGAAAGTAAAGTATCTATTCTAACCATACATCAATGTAGCACATTCATACAAGCCGGACACTGCAAGATATTATGTCGCGGCCCTCCCATACTGTAAACAGTCATCGCGGGGAATGTCGCGACCTCGGACCAGGATCGCGGTGGTTAGTCGGTGAGTGTATAGTAATGATTACCACATTAATCAAAAGATACACACACTATTTAAATTTTCCACAGGTTTCCGTGGTGAGGATGTCACACACACTGTCAAATCATTTATATTGGTGCGGAAGCATGTAGCAAACTAGATTTAGGAATTCCTTTTTCATTTACACAAGACTGTTACCAAATATGATAAGATCATGATGTCAAAGTGAGCAATATTCATAATGGCATTCCCAAAACATAATGTTAGTATTTATACAAAATGTGATCAAATTAACATTTCCCAAAAATAATGGACAACAAAGGCCAGTACAACCAAAAGAATGTTCCCAAAATATGACAATCAATAACCCCCCAAAATGTGTCGCATCTCAAAGCTTGACCAAATGTATAGATGATATTGTCAGCCTGCCATTCGACTACACATTGCGGCTCACCGGCTCCTGCTCAAAAGCAACAAGGTCTAAACCTGAGTACCACAAGAATGGGTCAGACACGACGGTCTGGCAAGTGGGTGAATAGATATCACAATAAGATAATTCGAAAGAACAATTTAGAAGACATTGAAATCGATCAAAGCACTTATTTCCATAAAAATAAGATACATCATTTATCTAAAAGACATGTGCAAGATAAATCATGTAGGGTATCAATGAACAGGGAACTGACAAGATGGCAACTACACAAAAGCTAAATCCTCCATCACTAATGTGATGAGAGCACATTCAGTGCGTTGGGCTCGGACACACGAAGTGACGAGAACCAACATTATATATATACGTATACATATAGCTAAACAAGACCACAACCGTGGAACCGAGTAACGGGACAGGACGGGATCCAAACTACAGCTGGCGAGAGCACGAGCTTAGTGGTGCCGACTGACAAGGACGTCCAAGCTTAGTGGTGCCGACTCATAGGTCACATGAAAATCAAAACATACACATATTCATAATGGTATAAAACACCCGGGCAGGCAGGACAGGGTTCTCATAGGCACACATTTCACATCAATCACTTATCATGCAAGTACGGGGCTAGTAAAAACACGTCAAATTCATATATCCATAGTTTGAGCAAAATGGGGGTTATCACATGAAAACGGGCTAGAACATGTATAATCCAAGTAAAACAACCGTAATGAATTTCCGTAGAGTTACGAACCATATATCGAGGCTTTCGTATTTAAACAATATGTATAAGGGCCTTGTATGTCTATTATTGCTCTTGGCATGGTACTCAAATGATAGGAGACATTCCAAGTTCCCTATATAAATTGACAAATCCAAAATCCTCAATACATTTCCGGGATGGGGTTTCTTTCACAATCAATCTCCATGTACACCTCCTACAACTTCTCATCAGGTTAGAGCTCCAAACCAACCTCACTGGACCTTAAAACACCCCTTTTTAATGTTTCTGGGGTAAGCCCAGGAATTCTGTACAGTTCGCTCGAGCGAAGGGCTTTTTGGGAGGGTTCGCTCGAGCGGACATAAGTTCGCTCAAGCGAACTGGTCTTAGTCAGGAGGGCTCGAGCAAACTGGAAGGGTGGCTCAAGCGACCAAGTTTCTGGGGGGGTTCGCGTTCGCTTGAGCTAATATGGGTTCGCTCAAGCGGACTAGTCTCTGAGAGGGTTGGCTCGAGTGAACCAGGTTCTGTGAGGGTTCGCTCGAGCGAATGTGAGTTCACTCGAGCGAGCTGCTTCAGAACCTGCAATTCAGTGCAGTCTGGGTTCCCTTGTTTTCTCTTCAACACTCCCTTTTAACCCACCACTTCAACACAACAATTAATGGTGTTTTTCACCATCTCCAACCATCATAACTCCTCCAACAACCACTCCATCAAAATCATCAATTCACATTCAAATCTCACTTCATTTATGACAAGGCATCCACCATTAATAAAATCCATCATTTGACAAAATACACACTTTAATGCACAAAACATTAAGAGAACAATTAAGAGAGAGGAAAGCTCATAAATATTCACATTTCTAAATTCAATGTAAATCATACAACATAATTGAGCTATCAATGAAAATCCATATTTTCCACAAAAACAAGAAATCATTCAAATTAACCCATTCATCCACTTGCCTTGGCTCCAATTAAGCAAATCAAGCTCCTAAATACTTCTTCTCAAGCCAAATCAACAATCTAGACAAAATCCCCAAATACATCCATTACAAACCCTAAAATGAGCAAACCAAAAAATAGAAGGAAAGGGCTTACAATAATGGAAGTGGGGCTTCTCTAGGACAAGAAGATTACAAATCTAGGAGACGGAGAGAATCACTTACATGAAAGACCTTCAAATAGACAATGCTTGCTCAACAAGGACTTGGAGTGGGTGGTTTCTCTTAAAAATTGTATCAAAGGGAAGCCTTCATGGAGAGCAAGAAGATGATAAGCTCCATTTTCCTTTTAGCAATAGCTTGGTGTGGATTTGGGAGATAAAGAAGCAAGAGGAGAAGGGAAGAAACCCTAGAGCTAGAGCCTTTACTCTTTCCACACAAAGTAACAAGAAGAATAAGAAGAAAGGGATGGGTTCTCCTTATATAAAGAATGGAGGTGGGTCCCTCCGGTTAACACACTAAATGGGCCTAGAACATAGGTTTCCGGGCCTCAAATGAGTTCGACGAAGAAGGAAGAAATGTTCAACGAAATTTCTAGTTTCCAAAAAGTATATACTTCACGGGTTTCGGAAACATTGAAAATCTTGTCCATATTTTGTGTAAAAAGACCGTTTTGCCCCTAACATTAGCAAAGTGGGGTTTCGAGGTCTCGAACGGAAATGGAATAAACACGAAAGTTGTAGGTAATGATAAAACAAATCCAACAGAGCTAAAACACGAATTTTCGAAAATCAAATAATATCCCCAAGTCACACAAAATACTACAAAGGAACCCCCAAAGGGTCCCACTAATGAAACAAGGTTCCCAAAATATTTCAAAGCTATGAAAATGCTATTCTAATCTCAAACTTAACCAAAATTCATTAATCTCACTTAGAACTAAAACACGACTTAATTAGTACTAATCACAATCTCTCGGGGTGGGGTCTTACAGGGAAAATAAAGTAACAGTGCAAGGGATGACGAGCCCCGCCAATAATAACATCAATATCAATATCAACACGAACTCAATAGACTGGAACCGGAATCACACCGTCCGTCTAGCCATAACTCATCATGATAGCTCTCAACAACAACCAATATAGCTCTCACCAATGATGATCAATCCAAAGGCTAAGCTTATAACAACTGAGTGAATATTAATGCCGACTCAAGGAAACAAGTAAGGGTCTGTGTCTATCTGGGCTTGCGTTGTGCGAGCAAGGTCCTATCAAGTCCATAAGAGGTCCAAGGTATGGGTCCAATCCATAAATACAATCCAAGTCCAAGTCCATCTTTGAATCCATGCTAAGGCCCACCAATGTCGTGGCCTTAGTCCAAAACAGCCCAAATATAACATCCAAGTTCAGTCCAATAGCATTCAGTCCATTCCCATTCATAAATGGGTCACAAGTCCACAATATTCAACATCTTCATTCTAAGGTATCATATCCATCCATTCTTAGGCCATATGATGGCCCGCCTAGCCACAGACACAGGTCATTAATCACCAATCCACAACATCAGGTCACCACTAGGTAATCCTCGGTTAAGGTCATCCAATTTTCATTTAATTAACAGGTATTAACAATAGAAAGGATACAAGAGTGATAGTAAAGAATCAAGTATAATAAATCTCCAAAACCAAGCAAATCAAAGGAAATAGCAAGAGTCCAACCTAAGTAATGGCCCCCTTTTCAGGTCTAGGTCTATATCAGTCAATTTCATTCCTAAATTAAGTTTCAAATGCCAAGGGTACTGTATTTTGGTGCTCCAAAAGTTACGGGCATCTTCGACAGCGTTTAAGGATCGAATCGAAGTCCAATCAATAAACTATACCCTAACCCCATGAGTCAAGGTTGAGCAACACCATTTACTCATGCTTAGCACATCAATAGAAGCCCATTTGGATGGTCAATAGGCCCCACAACAGATCGAAATCTCAGAAACTGTAAAACTGGAATCCTCAGTCTGCAGTGTATCCGATCGACATCCCCAAGGGCTGGTCGACCAAGTACACTGGGAAAGTCAAGATGTTAACTCCCAAGTCGAAATCCACTGCAGTATATCCGGTCGACATCATGGCCAAGATGTCGACCGGGTACACATAAAATATGGGACAATCACGTGGGGGGCAGCACTCTATTTCTTGAAATCCCACAACGTGTCCGGTCGACCTCCTGGCTTAGATGTCGACCAGGTATATTGGATTTCTAAGACCAAGGAGCCCTTCCAGATCCAGTCAGAACCTTGGAAAACCTTTGTATCCGGTCAACACCCAGCAAGGGTCGATGGACCAGGTACACTGGATTTCTGTGACTGAGAGGAAATTCAGTTCATAGTTATTTTTTCTGGATTTCCTTTGTATCCGGTCGACACCCAGCAGGGCCGATCGACCGGGTACACTACGGATCCAAGATTCCAGAAATCTGGAGTTTCTTCCATCGAACCCAATTTCCATCAAAATCACCTCCAATCTCGTCCATCCCTCACAGAGACATACATAAACAATAAAAACACTTCAATCCTCATAAACCATCCACAATTTGGCAATTGATCTTCCAAATGAGAAATCCCATCCATCAATGGCCAAAAATCATGAAAACAAGCTCAAAATGTAGATCTAACCAACCAATCATCAATTGAGTTGAAATTACAGAACCAACAGAAGGAAAACATGCATTCTATGCTAAATAGGTATGTTGCACTTGCCTCAATGCAATTGCAATGAAAAATGACAAGAAGTAGAGAAATCCAAGCTACTAGGGTCTTCCAGTCACTCAATTAGCCCAAAAACAAAGATCTGAAGAGATCTCTAACACCTAATCCCAAAACCACAAGAGAATTGCAATAAGGGAATCTAGAGAGAGAAAGAGAGATTTCTAGGGAATTGAACTAGAAGAAGAGAAATACCTTGATTTGGAGAGAGATAAGAGATCTATAAGATAGAAGAGATCCTTAGAGAAGATAGTAGCTGAAACTTGTAGATGATCTCCTTCTTCATCTTACTAGGAGTCTAGATCTAGGGTTTCTAGAGAGAAAAAGGGAGGGAAATGAGGGAATTGGAGGGAAAATGAGAGAGAAGAGAGAGAGAGAGAGGTCGTTTGGCATAGGGAGGGTTATTTTTATAGTATGCTTTAGGTGGTTAATTACTAAGGTGTCCCTCCTAGTTTAGTAGAGAATGAGGATAAGTACATGGGTATTTGGGTCATTTTTAGGAAAGTTGAAATATTCTCAAGTGGAAACCCCTCCTATTAATTCTAATTCTAATTACTAGCTAGGGCCTCTAACTAACTAACAGACTCTTACAATTACAATTGACACCCTATAGAACCTATGAAATACAAAAAGAAACTAATTCCTAGAAAATAGACTAAGAGCCTAGGAAAATATTAAACCCTTACTAAACCCTTACTAAACCCTATTAATTAGTATAATTAGATAACACACTATAATTATAATATTCAAATCAAAATGAGGGTCCACAAGGGGTGGGGCCTCACAAACTAAGTCTCTTAATAAGAAAACTAGTAATGGAAAGAAATCCTTACCTAATTAGCTTCACTAGCCCAAGCCCTTATATGCGTATTCTGAATCAACAATGACTGCAACAGAGTTTGGATCCCCTGTCACAACCATTATACCAGAACCATGTAACACATGCCAGGAACTCCACCATGGGTCACACTTACACATAAAGATAATATGGACCATTCAAGATAATATGGACCGCCCATAGGGAGCCGGCGGGCTTTAGCGTAGGAGAGGATCGACAGGCCCGTATTTTATTTCAATAAGAGTGGGTCCCATCATCAAAACATATGATCGAAACATGACTCAACGTTGATGTGGTATCCAACTCTTAAATGGAGTTAATCGCGTTCCTGTCATATGCTTGTGGGATCCTCTTTTATTGAACTGAAATTTTTGGACATATCACTGGAGGAGATGATATTCATTTTGAACGATTTAGATTATCATTTTGTGGGCTTGATGTAGAATAAGTCGAAGTAGATATTTTTGGAACAAGAAGACCACAAGAAGTCAAGCCAAAGGGTTAAATGCATAGTGTCAACTTTAAACGGCCATAACTTTTTATTCTGCTATCGTTATGGGCCTCAGAACCATGCCTTTTGAAGCTATTGATGAGCTCTATGCTCTGAACAATGACCAAAAGTGGTTGGAGTCGTCAAAAGCCAAATAAGGCCATTTTTAGGGTCAAAACGCAATTTTGTGCAAGATTTACTATTTATAGTAAGTCTCCATTTTGCTTATTTTAGAGTTAGGGCCTTAGGGGGTTTTTAAGTAGTTTGAGTATGAGTCTTTGTGAGAAGTCTTAGGAAGTTATTTAGGGATGGCCGAAGGGATTCAATGTAAATCTTTTTTACTATTTTCAATAAGTTTGTTATTTCGTATAATTTAGAGTTTCGGGACTCTATAACAGTGATGTAATGCTTATTCTCAAGGAATAGGGTGAATTACAGTTTCTTTTAGGGTCTGTTTGGATAGGCAAAAAATAAAGTAGAGTAAAGTTAAATAGGCCCTAATAGTCTAAAATTTCAACTCTACCCCGTTTAGATGAGTCTGACCCAATAAATGAAGTAATGGTGTGAGCCACATGTACTCCATTTCACTTCAACTTTAAATACTTTCATTTCCTTGAGTAAAAATGGATTCTACTCCGAACCTTAACTTCAAAATAAGCATCCAAATGGAGTGAAGTGAAGTACTCTACTTTAACTTCAACCTACTTCTCTTCACTCCACATGTGAAATTCACTTCATTTTACTCCACTACTCATTTATCCAAACAGGCCCTAGGGTTTCTCCTATCTCTTCCTTGTGGATTCAAGGTGTTGATATAGAGTTGAAGACGGTGATCTTCTTCCTTGGTCTTCATTGCGTACTTCCGCTATGCCAAGGCTCCACTATGGAGTTTTAGAGACCTATTATGCGATTTTGGTGCAATAGGTGCGACCAAGGATATGGACTCAAACCTAGTGACTTGAGGAACATTTTAGCTCTGGTTGGTAGTACCAGATATTCCTCCAATGTCAGGTCCACCTAGATGCAAGCGAACCCTAGGTAATGCGATTGAAAGATCTCATGAGACTAATAGACATCCACATGATCAAGATTTGTTACTCGTAACCATCTAAATGAGGGATCCAAAGTAAAACAATTTTAAAAGTGAAAACTAGGGTGCACAGAAAATCCGGTATCACTGCTAAATCGAACGGAACCAACCGAATCAGGCGGTTCAGATCAGTTTTATAGTAGATCGGTTCGGTCTACAATTTGAAAATCGTAGAAACCGCTTAAATCAGTTGATTATCGATTTCAACCCCCAATTCATCGCCTAAACTGAATCGACCAGTATATTATGTAATTTGAATATTTGACTATTTAGATTTTAGGATTTCATTTTGTTGGCATTCGACAACTCATGTGCCTCTTGTGCCTCTTCTAGGGGTGTTATAATTTTGAAAATTTTTATTTTTTATTTTCAAAAAATAAAATAAAATAAAACAAATAGTTTAACCGACCGAACCGAGCCTCGGTCTAGTTCAGTTCGATCTAAGCCCTCTCCATTGGTTGGATCGGATTAGTTAATTAAAAACAAGATAGGTTCGGTTTGGTGGTTGGTTTTAGTACTAAACCGATCCAAAACGACCATGTGCAACACTAGTGAAAACAGTTTCAAAAGTTTTAAACAGTTCAAATTTTGATACTCTTATAGAAATCTTTATTTGTGTCACTGCACTTTCTAGAATTTATACTACCTAAATGGTCATCTGATCATAAATAGATCCTTCATTATTTCAGTAATGTTGTTTAAATGTTATAGAAATGAATCTTTGTCGTTTAATAGCCTTTAATGTTTTTGAATGCTTTTTTTTATCAGAGGATAGAAGAGATGCACCCGTAATCACATGTGACCTCCTATCGTTAAAAATAACATAATATTTTAGTTCTTTTCTCTTTTCTTTCCTTTTTTTTAATTATTTGTTTTCTGTGGTAATCCATATTAGAAATTAGTCTTTCAATTTTTAACTAATCATAGTAAAGTTTATTCGCTAAAATTAGTTTTTCAATCAGACGAGCTAGCTTATGAGCCTTTTCAGATGAGCTCCACAAAGCTCATTCAAGAATTACTTGAGTTTGAGCAAGACTCTTTCTTAGCTTGGCTAGGCTTGAGATTGTGTTATGAGTAGGAATGTAAATGGGTCGGTTTCGATCTGGGTCCATGATGAACCCAAAACCGGAACCATTAATGAGAATATGGACCTGGATCAAACCAAGGTGAGACTGGACCCAATCTGGGTCTAGGTAGAGAAGGATTTGGAGAAAAAAGAAACTAGTATTTAGGAGGAGTTCTTGAAAATTGAGGTAATATGCCGGGTTCCCAGTCCATAGGCCAGAACCAAGGTGAAACTGGACCCAAATCCGTTACTTATCGGGACCTATAAATAAAGACCCAAACCCAGTTATCAACGGGTCGGAACTTCCAGGTAATGGGAAAATCGGGAGCCCATTTACATCCCTAGTCATTACGTTGCTTAGCTCAGCTCAAGCTCTGACTTCATGGGTTCCAACTAGATGAATCCAATCACAGGAAATGGGAGGATGAGAGGTGGATTAGGGATGAAAATCTTGAAGCTTTGATGCTGGTCATTAGGAACAATGATTCGAAAAGTTTTATTCTTTCATATTACACTGTGTGTGACATCAGATTAAAGAAAATGGAGTAGAGCTTAGTTTTTGAGTTTGAAATCAAGCTCGGATTCAAGTTTGAACTCAACCTATGCTCCAAATATAGCTAATTTAATTTGAAATGTGATGGGCTTTGGCCAACCTAAGCTCACCTTTGTACTTTATTTGAGCCACATTTGGGCTTAGCTTTAAGTTGATCAAAGTTATAAAGCTCTAAATGATTTTCAAACCTAGCTTGAGCTTGGCAATTTGAGTTTGAGCTGAGTTATAGAAAAGGAAAAATCAACTCAGCTCAGAGTAAGGGCATTTTTTGTCTCTGGCTTAACAAAATAACATCAATTAGTCAATTTAAACATCCAAAACTTTTCATTCAATGTCATATATCTATTTGACAATTCCTGAGATGCTTCTGTAAAAAATTTTGGGAGAAAGGAATGAAATAATATATTAATACTTGTCTTGATAAATAACATTATGATCCAATTTTGAACCAGCAGTGGCAAGGCCTGAACCTTTTTGCAATGGTTTAAACTTCAGCCTCTACTTAAGGTACCAAACCACCTATTCGTGGAGGGGGAATTTTCTTCTGTGAGTTTGTCATCCTGCTCATGGAGTCTCCCTACATACATGGCTGTCAATAGGATTAAGAAAATAGAAAGGCCAGATGATTGTTATACCAAAAAATCCGTCCATCTAGTTATCCCAACTCTCAATTCAGACTCAAATTTTAAGAGTCCTAAAAGAAAAAATTTATTTAGAGATTTGTAAATGTGAGACGAGTGTTAAATTCCATCTTACACCAATTCGGAGTTAGTGAGTGTTAAAAGCAGCAGAATGAACAAAGGTGAGCCTAAGTGAGCCCCAAAGAGCTAAGTTGCAAGTGGGATCTCCTTGTCAGTAAAAATTTTACAACCACCAAGAACAAAGCTACTATGTTGCTACCATTTTTTGCTAGGCTGGACTATTCGTCAGGAATGATACTACCAACCCAAAGACTCAGGAATCGATCCATGCGCATGTGTGTATTGCTGAGATGCCAACACCACTCAACCATGAGTGTGGGGCTGCTACCATCTATTTTGACCTTGAGGACACTGATCTTTTTCCTCAATCAAAAGCATGTTATATCATATAAGAAGTGGCACATTTATTTCCTCATAAGGGAAAAGAGTGGACTCCTTTTCTTTTTCTATCCATTTGCTTTTTAACCTTTTTCGAAGGACTTCTAAGTACATGGAAACAAGCATTTGATCTACAAAAGGTTTCAGAGAGGAAATTTAATTTGCTTTCTTTTGCAATTCTTCTTTTTCTTTCACTTTTCAGATGGAGCATGATATGCTTTAGCATAAGTACAAGACATACCACTTTCCTTTCCATATTTATCTTGCTCTCTTTTTCTTTTTCTTTTCTTCTGAGCTGGCTCTGAGAACAAGTACAGAATAATCGTGGGGTTTTGAAATGGTCACCTTTTGTGGGCCACTGGGATTCCTCCATAACCAAGCAGAGTAGGTTGATGCGTAGGTTTGAAGGTTGATAGGGATTAGACCCAATATGAGCTTCAATTGAATGAGTCTAACCTTTCCCACTGTGGATTCCATAGGTAACATTTGGCGACATGTGAGAACTATGCGGTTTTGAGAATTCCTCACTTCCCTTGGAATATGGCTTCCCTTGCTGAGGACAAGTTAGGTAACATTTTAGTACAGAGTGAAGAATTCATACATTTGAAGATTTTATACCCTCTCCCTTTCAGTTGAGGATTTCTGCATCTATAAAAGTGAGCTCAAATGACCCAAATTCTCATGAATTTACAATGTCGAACATGGGCTTTCCATGACTTTGCCAAAAATAGAAAACTTTCTACAAGGATTTGTTTGCCAAACTTCAATTTGTCAAGTGGCAGCAAAGTGAAACAAGTTTCAAATTTGGTATTTTAAACGAGAATTTAACCTAGGAGAATGGTTAGAAAAACTGCCCGTCAAGGTGGCCATGTATGTTAGATTTAATACAATCTATAATACAAACTCAGGATCAATATTAGTGGATCAAATCTAAATAACAAGGCCATGAATGTTAGATTTAATACAATCTATAATACAAACTCAGGATCAATATTAGTGGATCAAATCTAAATAACAAGTGGCACAGAAACTGAATAAACACACATAAAGTGGATCGATCCATGGCTTAGATAGGCATGTGATGAGGCTAATTTTATGGTTTCTCTCATAATTTCATTCCCAACATGGAACTTCTAATTTTAGTCGGCATCTCCCTCTAGTAGGAAGCAATCATGACATTCCAAATCCATTACATTTCTAAATAATAAACAAAATAGAGGAGTCCTAATGCAATGGCCGACCAAAGTGGGACGGGCATGAGGTCGACACGGCCCACTAATTCTAACAATAGAAAGATTTATGGGATTCGTTATGTTGAAGGAAGTTTTGGCAAGTTTTCCAAAGTTTTCCCTGTATTCACTAAGAATAACCAATTGGCTATTGATGTAGTACATACTAAGATGTCAGACAAAACTCTAATCATAAACTAGATCTTAATCACAATATATCTCATATAGCATAATCTTAATCACATCATAAATCAAATATAACCTAACTAATCTAGGATGAACTGTCATTTCCTTATCCAACCTTTTCTACACTATTATCTGCTTTAAGGAGCAAATGCAATATCAGGTTCAATTGAATTTGCCTTTAGTTAAAGGGCCTCAAAAGCTTAACAGCTTTATTTAAAGCAATTTTTTGTAATTAAAAGCCAACGCATACTAAATTAATGAAGATTGGTGCATGTGAAGGAATTGGATTGATCATAGGTAAATTAGATTTTAGGTAAATTAGACCCACAACCAACAAGTGAATGCTGAGATAGTGGTCCCAATTCCTGGGTGGGCCTAATCTTTTAGAAATAACTACTTTTACAATTTCTGACTCGTCCTCAACCGGCCTTCAACACAAGCCATTCATGTATAGGGTTACAGCAAACCCTGAGGAGGGTCTGTGCCATTCCCCTTTTTTTTTTAAGAGATTTAGAGCTTGTTTGTGTAATGCAAGCATTCAACAAGCCCAAGCGGGGTCTTGTTACATAGAACAACCAAAATTAGACTCCTATAGAAAAAGACTTCCACTTCTGCGGAAAACAACTTGCACAGATGTGACATTATATTACAATAAGAAGAACCAGTTTTCTTCTAATTTCTTGTAATGCTTTCCAGAAGAATACAAGTTTTCTTCTAATTCCTTGTAATGCTTTCCAGAAGAATAGTGTGCTTCTGCTGTCTTCACATTCATGCTACATATTCCATTGCTCTCATCCACGGATGGGCCATCTTGCAACTGATTTTCCCCATTGTTTTAACAGGAAGACTTGCATGTAACCCCACCCCACCTGTCTTTTTTCTTTTAGAGAAGACCCCTGTATTAACCTTAAAATCTCAATCAATTACATTAATTAAACATCAGTCAATGGCTGGTTGTTTTCAATCCTGCATTTTTCTTAAAAGAATATTGGATTTCCTTATGCCCAGCATCACTCGGATACACCTGGGACAGCAGCAAGAAAATACTATTAAATTTGGTTCAATTTAATCAAGATTAACTCTCACATTCTAATCTCAATTAGGTAAGATCTAAGAATATATTTTATACTTATACGGTTAATCTTAATTAGGTAAGATCTAAGAATATATTTCATACTTATACAGTTAACTATATTGAATTTCATCAATCAGTTGATCTGGCCTTTGAATACAAGCTGGGTTGCTGATTCTGATTTTTAGACTAATAAAGGGGGTTATATGTAAAACTTGAAAAGACATGTTCTTTCATAATTACCAAAAATATAGGTGGTCATATGCAGACATTGTTTCTTTTTCAAAAGCAACTAGAATAGACTCAACTGAAATTGGACAGGCAGTCGAATTGGACAAATCGAGTTTAACCAGAAACTCACTGAAATTGGTCAAACTCAGTGAAATTGGTCATGTTGCTCAACTCAAGAGATTAGGGTTTTTTTTTTTTTTTTTTTTTTTTTTCTAGAAAAAGGCTATTTATTAAAAGCATTAGCAAACGGAAGGGTACTAAAAAAACCAAACAGAGAGAACTAAGAGTGTTTTTTTTAGGCCTTCCTAAAAGAGCTTTTTGAACTTTTAGCTTTTACGAGGTCCAAAAGCCTATAAAAGCTCGCTGAGTTGTTAACTTTTAAAAGAATTTTAAAAAATAAAAGCCAAAATAAACTTTTAGAAAATATAAATGTCAACCATTTTTGCTTTCAAAAACCACTACTATTTCACTCCTGTAGGAGAAAGTAAAACGGAAAGAAAAAAGAAAATCACTTTTCTACAACACTGTAGTTAGAGTTGTAAACGGGTCGATTTCAGTCCAGGTCCATGATGGACCGGGAACCAGAACCGTTAAGGAGAAGGTGGAACCGGATCTGAACCTGGAACCATTTCGGAACCGGTTTCTTGTCTCCGGAACTAGAACCATAACCATTTATGGGACAAGTCTAGATTCGGGTCCGAGTCTAGGTAGATAATGATATTTTTTTTTTTAAATATTTTTTAGGAGAGATTTTCAAAAATTAAGGTAATATGTCCGGTCACGGGTCCACGGGTCCGAATCAAAGTAGAACCAGACCCAAACCCATTTACTTATCGGGACCTAAATAAGGACCCGGGCCCGGTTTTTAATGGGTCAGAACCTCCGAGTAATCAGAGAATTGGGGACCCATTTACATCCCTAACTGTAGTAAAGGAATGGGTACCCGTGGTGCCGTGGAATTTTAGTGTCTCACGAGCACTTTCTTTTAAGTGGTGAGGGGTGGTGAATAATAGGTGAGGATAGAGATGAGAGCCTCTCTTTCTTAATCATGGTTCAAGATAGCACATTATCGGCCATGCCGGTCGAGGCCACTACGCTATTTGAAAATAGCGGCGCTACGGTCTAAAACTTAGTAGAATCAAACAGTTTTAGTTTTAAACAATTTCTTTTCTTATTTTTTCCTCAATAGCCTTAGCTAAAGTTGTCTCTACTCTTTTATGGTTTTAAATCACTAAAAAAACACAAAATTGCCCATTATACAATAATCAATATTTTTCTTACCACTTAAAAAACTCACACCGCTACACCGCTACGTGTCACTGCAACTGCTACATAGCGTTTTGACTGGCCACTACGCACACTGCAACGCTATTTTGATCGTTGTTCCTAATATGTGATTTGTGAGGGTAATTGTTGGGTTAATCATTTTCCACCAAAGAGAACATCATCTAATGGTCAAATGTAAGATCTTCACGTCATTTGTTTCTTCAATTTTAGCCACTTTGATTAAAATATATGTTTACTCTTCATAATTCAATTACGTATAAATAGCAGATTGGAAGTGTTAGTAGAGCAAGTGTTGAGGAAGCAATGGAGTCACTTGTCCGCTGCAACGTTCAAAATCAATTTAAACGTTGAATGAGATCATGTGTTGTCAAAAGGCCCAAAGGAAATTTACAAGAAGTCATATCATTGTTTCAAGTTTTAAAGATGGTTGTCTTATGAGAGAATTAAAATATCCCTTTAGATGTGTTCAATCTTATAAGCAAGGGTGGAATTGGGAAATTTGCCTTGTGGGACCACTATGTATGAAAAAAATTCTTGGAGGGGCCACTATAATAGAAAATTTAAAATTTTCGATAACATAAGGGGGTTTTCCACTTTTGGGTGGATGGAAAAAATGAAGTTTCTCATTACACTAAGTAGTTTTTCCCAGCTTCGGGGGAGGGAGGGGGGTCCCGCCCCTACTTATTGGCTCATTTGTTTGCATTAAGATACATAAAAATTTTATACATAAGGTGGTTAAAAATGAATATTAAAAATAAATTTCCAAAAATGAGCATGAAATAGCACCTTCTTTTGATTTTATTTCCCTAAAAAGAAAATATTGTTTGATAATAATTTTTGGAAATGCACCTTTAATCTTCACTTTTTAACCACCCTATGTATTCGATTCCTATGTATTATAATGCAAAAAGAAAAAAAAGAAAAAAAAAGTCCCATAGTGTCTGCCAATGTGCTTGGGTGAATTTTTTACTTAATGATAAAATAAGGTTAGACAACAACATTTTAAATTTTGAAGGTGATTCCACAGTAACAGATCCTCAGGGCTGCAACGCTCTGTGCCTCTCGCTTCATAATGAATGTAGCGATGAAAAGTAGCCGAGCTGAGCCAGGCTTGGCCTAGCTTGAGCTCCACTTGAACATTAAACAAGCCACCTTCAGCTCAAAGCCAAGCTTATTTGTCTGGCCAGGGCTTAGCTTGATGGTAGTAAAACAAGCTCGAGCCAAAAGTGAAGCTAGTTTTCCAATAAGCCCGCCGAACAAAATCTCTAGGTCGGCTTGACAACGTATTTCAAAAATGGGAAATATAAATGATTTGAATGGTCATGCTTGAATAAGGAGTTGCCTACGGTCAACCTAGAATTGGATTCTAGATCTGAACTCATTTATGAATTGGAATATAAAACAAGTTCCACGCCCAGGTCTTTATTGGGAAAACCTCCGAATAATTGGATAATCGGATATCCATTTGCATCTTTAGTGATATTCCGTCTACAAAACCACATTTCTATAAACATAAAACTTGAACAAAAAAAAAATAGACTGAAGTTATTAACAAGCCGATCGAGCCCAGTTGACCCTCTTAACAAGACAGGGATGGATCCATGCATGTTAATGGCCCAACCTTAGTTTCCTTTCAGTACACAACTCGCAAAAGCATCTTGAAGAATGCCTCGCTAAGGGCACCAAAAGCCCAGCTGTAGCTCACCTCATTAGGGACAACAGAGGCCACCGTGTGCTGTGAGCCTGTGACCCCATATTGCAGCAGCAAATGTGGAGTTTTCTTTTGTTGGTGGTATGGGTGGTTGCGGTTGGGGTGGAAGGAACCCCCTAATTTCTGAAAATTAGAGATGGGGTTGAGAGTGTGGTTGAACCCCTTCTCAAGCAAAAAGGTTGAAGGCCTCACGGAGCACTCGGTTTGGCAAGCAAACAGCCCTCCTCGTATTGCCTCTCAAAGATTTGATTGAGGATGATTTACCCATCCAATTGCATATTTTAAAAATCAATCCCTAGTAAGAACCACCGCTCATTTTACTTTATAACCAATCCATTGGATGTCATCTTTAAGATTTTGCAAGAAAGAAATTTTTTTGATTTTTCATTTGGGCCAATGTTTCCATTATTTACTGCAAAAACATTTTACTTGGGGGCTGTTTGTGCACCCACATTTCGGGGGAAGCAAAACTAGTGTTTTCTTTTATATCCATGCAATATCCTGGTTGGTGGTGCATGTTGCTTCTCAGCTTAAAAGATAAATATTATCTAAATTTTCATGGCTAAAGATTTGGAAGTCCAACATCCCCCTATAAGAAACATGTTTCCACGGAAGAAGAATCCATCTTTCCTCATATGCAGCTTTACACAAACATGTCCTTGAATGAAGCAAAGAATAAGCTGATTTTCTTTGATAGAAAGGATTTTGATTTCCCATGAGATTGGTAGAAATTCAGTATTACTCTCCCGTGAAACAAAAATCTATAAAGCACAAAAACATCCTCTCATTGATTGTTTGTGCAATGAAAAGAATCATACTCCATGGATTTAAATTTTCTACCAATAGAGAAATCTTACATTCCTACACCTTCCATGGTAAATCACTCTTTTAAGAGAGTGATCGCTTTCAAACACCCATCACCTAGTTCAAAAGTAAACATATGACAACTCATTGTATGAACTCTTTCACCGAGAGAAATCAAACCCAGATTGCAAAGACGATGAAGATAATATCCAATTTTAGTAAGCCATATGGGTCCAATTCTGATTAGAAAACCTCAAACATGCATCTTTCTCAATATGATGACAGTGGAGTGGATCACATTCCAATTACTAGTTTTAGAACGAAAGACATACGTTCTAATGATACGTTAGCCACCTGCTGGAGAAACATGCTCAGAAACAGACCTACACTAGCAGAAAGGAAATCATTTCATTTTGTGTTAATTTCTTCATGAAACAATTACTCTTCAATATATGTCAAGCGATTCAGTGTTTTAAAGACGACCTAAAGCAGGACAATTGGAACGGGAAAACAAATACAGTAATGAGATGAAAGAAGATAAGAGGTACAAAAAAATACAGTTATTACCATTGTGCAACATAAATTGCATTTCAGCAAAAAGAATCCAAATGACCGGCCAAATATGTGAAAGCTTTTGTAATAATCATTTATCCAGAAACATGAAATTACAATTATCTCCCCCATAAGACAAGAATATAACCTATCCTGACAGACTAAGAGTAAATCAGGAGACATGGTCACAAAGAATGTCTATATGGTAGTCATGTTGCAACTGGGATTTAAGTCACTAATCTGGCAACCTATTACGCCTCACAATCCCCACCATTGTAGCTTTCTTGCACAGCACTATAACTATAGAATACACGAAAAATACAAACAGAACTTACACGAAGAGGGGGGAAAAGAAAACAGAGACAAACAAGCATCACTGCCACAATCGCCATCAATTGAGCTGTATCAATGGTGATCTCGGTATCAAAGATGGTTTTGGTTCCTTCTCAGCAGATCCATAGGGATGGTTTTCTCGAAATTCTTCTAGAAGAGTGTCCATAGGCATAGCTCGGAGTGACTCAATCACAACCTTGCTAGGCACATCCAGATCACACCGTGTCGGCGTTGTGCCACTTGGCTCATAATCCTTTGAGTTAAAAACAATTGGAAGTCAGCATTTCCATATTCCAGTCATAGCTAAAACAGTAGCAATTAAACTTATAAATAGTCATCCTATCGTGCATCATGAAGTTGCTTTCATAAGAAGAAATTTTTGTAGGCAAGAAAAAGATCATAGAGACTATTAGTTTCTGACTAAAGAAGATTATCAATAAAGTATATAAAAATGCTTCAGTTTTGAGGTCTATAAAAATGTCTCCCAGTTTTGAACCTAGTTTCATTGATAAGGTAAATACAATAAGCCAGTGTCGTTTTACCCAAAAAAAAAAATAGAGTTTCAAACCACCCTCTCTAGTATGGCGGGGGTCCAGAAAGATGGGATCTCGCTCCACTGATTGCCCAACATACACATGTCACGCACTGCATTATTCCTCTAGTGACATAGTATAAGAAACATCAAACTGCATGGGTGTGGAAACCTGGGACCCACCATACGAGAGCAAGAAGTGCACAACTATAATAACGCCAGAGGTACAGGGTTTTCCAGCCAATGTTAGCATACCCCTACTGAACTTAAGACATGCGGCCTAGCCAGTGTCCCCAGCATAGCAAAAATACAAGTGGTTTTTTTTTTTTTTTTTTTTTTTTTTTTTTTTTGTGCAACTATTTTGGCTAACCACAGTGTAGTTGGACAAGGCTTTGATGATGATGAGTTAAAAGTATTGTTCTTTTCAGATAATATCATTTCCCATATAATAACAAGAGAAAGGCTCAGTTCTACACAATGTTAGCAAAGAGATTTGCATATATTTCTGGTTTTACCATATATCTATCTTCAAAAGTATCTTTTGCCCGCTGCTCCATCTCTGCAGCACAGGCCAGATGGCTCTCCTGCAATTTCTGGAGTGTGCCTGTGTGAGCTTCAACAGCTTGTATTATTCCAGATACAGATTCTCGCTCCTGCTCTGTTAGGCCTGCACCAAATTTTTACCATAAATAATCAAATCCTTTTCCCATGACATAAATAATAATTGAATAAATCAAAAGAAAGGGACGCCATATCATTTTCTCGACGTTTGGACAGGCACAACAAAGTCTCATAGTATTGTTTTCTTTTCCATAGTATGCCCAAGAGGAAAGTGCAGCCATTCTCCAATTTATTATTTCTAAGCTACGGCATAATCTTATCCCAGGAGAAAAAGTGGGGTCCTAATGCAACAATTCTCCAATATCTTATATCTAAGACAGGGCATAATCACATCCCAGGAGAAACTGTGGGATCCTAATGCATCTCAACTGATGTCCCTCTGAGTTCAGCCCATGCGAGCAAAGCAACTGGTTCAGTGACTGAACATATATCATGTGGTCCTGCTATGAATGAAATGATGCTTCAGCTTAGGAGAAAGCCATCTTCATAGACAACGAGTTAAAGGGAGGGGATATGAACAATTTGTAGTGGACCCAATTGATCAATGGTAAGGATAATAAAACTATGGCGCCACTCTTCAAACATAAATTCTGGGCAACAAACACATCCAATGCATGATGACTATAATAGTATAATGCCTTCAAAGCAAACTAGACAGAACTGAGCCCGACTAAGAAAGTTGAATCTGAGTTCTTCTCAAAACATTAACAACCTTGTAATTCTTCAGAGGAAAAATTACTTCCTCAACAAATGGATAAAAGATTTTAGGACCTCTATCTTCTATTCAAGTCCCGAGTACACTCAGGTCACTGTTCAGAGAACAGATCTGATAGGCCCAACAAAACAACCAACTCCAAAACACATCCCCAGTGTTGAGAGACAGTTATGGATTAATTTGTAAATTTTCTGGTAAATATGGGTAAATTGTTATTATGAGGATAAGATTGTCCTATATTATAGGATAGTAAGAAACATCTGGACTGAGTTCCTTTTAGGTCATGCTCTTTCCAGAGGATAGCACACATTTCCTTTTTTATCAGTAGAAGATAGTATTGCCTATTCTCACTTACAGATCATAAAATTCCTCAGTAAAAAATATAATGTGAACAGAGTTGGGTCTGCTTACGATCAAAATGACAAAGGATATCCCCACTGCTCTCAGCAACATCCTGCTCCGCTGTATCCCTAGCTGAACCAATCTCATCATCATGTCTATCATTACTTTCAATGGCACCCCTACACCAAGAATTTTGTAATTAAGGTTTTGCATTGCCTTTAAGCATCAAATCAAGTGTCATACTACACATTCTCTGGAATAAAATCAAAACAGAGCTTGCAATTTAGAAAGATAATAAGAATATGATGCTGGTGATAAAATATAAATTCTAGAGTAAACATAGTATCAAGCCAAGCAATATGTGGTTTTATTAAATGAAGTTAAGCCTGATTTTGAGTGATCAAGACAAATCATCTAGTGGAACCCTTCATAAATGGACCGTGGCCAAAAAACTGACTGTGAGAAGTTATAATCAATGGATTTACTTCCAATGAATATTGTCCATTGGATAAACTGTTCTTCTGAAACAATGAAAAATATCCCAAACCACATACATCTAGTCACTGTGTATTTAAATTTTAAAATACAAATCCCAAGGAAATTTTTCTTAAAAAATAACTCAAATCACATAGATATGAACCATTCATAGTTGCCTATCGTTTGAAAGCATAGAAATGCATACTCATTTAGCTGTATACAATACACATGCATGACCCTAAACATATAATGATCTACAAGATATCCTAGGATATAATTAGGAAGATCCATACTTGTAATTGATTGTAATTATCACCAGTCAAAGGGATATAATAGTCATAACGGTATTATAAATAATGGTCTGTTCCTCGCATTAGGTAGACATTTTTCCTTTAAATTCATCATCATTCTCAACTATTGAATATTTCTACTGTCACTTGTTTGACATATCAAAGTTCGAAAATACATGTCTAACTGCAATAATTAATTGATTTTGAAAAACAGACGTATCAATCATATTGGTTGGTATCCAATTACAATCATATCAGTAGCAACGAAGGATAATACCATTTTTTCAGGAAAACAATACTGCTGGCATCATGTTAGTGGTTTGCCCCAACCAATATCCTTTTTTATGGCCACCTGATACCCAATAATTATTGCCCAATATGCATCAGATCACTGCTATTTCAAAGCTTGGATGAAGCCCCAACTGGAGGCCAAGTCAATGATATCCATCAATTCCATGTGCCCTAAGGGGCAAAACGGTAAGGGCATTGTCATTCGCAATTTTGTGCCACAAATATAAGTCAGTTTATTACATATTCACAACTAGAAGAAAATAACATTGGCGCAACCTAATACTGATCCAACACATGGTAATGCGACCTCAAAAGATAAAAGCATTTATTATCACAAGTCGTTGAGAAATTGAATTTGAGACAACAGTGTGCAGTACTTTTCTGCAGACCCAGTTATTAAGAAAATAAAGACCTAAGAAAAACATAAAAAAAGATATTGTTACTAACCTCACATGCGACTCCATGTCTTTAACATGCTTGCTGCTAATATCATTTACACTTTCACACGTCCTCTTCCAATGTTTAGAAGCATTGTCAACAGTAGCGATACTGACAGGGGGACATAAAAATAAAAAATTAAAAATTAAATGAAAATTATAGGTTCTTACATATTAGAACTAAGGAGAGCAATAGTTCAGTCTAATAGAGATTCAAGGCTCTTATTTTAAACACTTCAACAGAAAATACTGACCACTTTTGAAGAAAGGCTTCCATGCGACAGTGTTTGGATGCAGAGAAATCAGCCCCATTTTTGGCATCATTCTCTGCTTGCATGGAAAATGTATGCCACTTTCTTTTTGCTTCACTTGTCACACCTTCCATTCTTGATGAATGATTGACCAAAAAAGCTTTATTCTCAGTAACAGCATCTCTCAAACCAACAAGTCGCACATCCACCTGCAGGCCAAACCCTCATCTTATCATGATTCACAATAGTAATCTAACAAGAAATCAACCATGATTTCAATGATGAAACTGACCAGCTTTTTCTGTCTACTAATGTGATTGGACACCAAATTAGTCACATCTGCCACAAGCTGTTCCGCTTCAATCCTTGATTGCTCCTGCTTGTTACAGTTATGAAAGATATAAGATTTCTTTTATTGGCAAAAATTAGATAAAAATAACACAAACTTCTGTTGCAATCTGAAAACATGCCTCATAAGCCTTTTGAAATTCAGCTAGAGTTTTTGTCTGAAATTCATGTGCTTGATCTGCATGTGCTTGAAGCTGGCATGATTCCTCCACAAACTGATCGATAAGTCCAACAATGAATTTGGACATTGCACTGCTATGCTCCACACTGGCATGGAATCTCTGTATACACGAAGTGTCAGCCCACAGAAATGACTTGAGTATCTATTAGGACATACTATTAACCAAGTCACAAATGGAAATGACTTGAGGACCTCTTAGGTTATAGCAGTCAATAAGATTGCAAGTTGTTTAAATATTGAAGCATAGAGGATGGTTATCCATTCAGATACACATTTAAGATGGGATAGATGTGGAAAGCCATATTCAATTACATACTGCTCTTTCATTCCTCAACCAGCATTGTTTCTGGTTGACCTCTGGTTTTGATTTGGAGAAGGAACTTGGGAAACAGTATCCAGTCTGATAATGTTCAACCCACACAAAGATGACAGCAGAATGGATAACCAACTATTACACAAAAATGACCAATCGAGACTCGAGGAACTCAGACATAACAGCAACAACAACAACAACAACAACAATTGTGACTCCATGCCTCGTATAAACACTATTAACAATATTAGTGACTATATGAGGAACAAATTCCCATAGACCATATGGCCCAAGGAACTAGACCACACATGGGCTTCATCAAAAAAATTGATGACAAATCTCAATTCAGTGTGGCAAGTTGAATTCTTAAAGAAATATTTGGATGGTTTGAAGTAGTGTCGAGCTTGGGTGTGAACTCATCAAGAAGTATGATGGTGGGGAGTAGAAGCAACACTACAAACAATTCAGCCTTAGCTTGGGCACTCAGATGTAAGGCAGATCAGCTTCAGTGTTAAATTTGGGCTCGTACGAGGAGCAAATCCTTCATCAAAAGCCATGTGTGATCCAATAGTAGAAAGATTTAAGCATTTGGTATCAGAGAAGCACAATTACCTTTCTTTAGGAGGAAGAATCACCATAATCAAGGTTACTCTTACAAATCTTACAGGCTACCATCATATTTCTCTTTTTAAAATTCTTTTGCTTTTCTTTATTATTTGAATTCTGTTCTAAATCTGCCTCTTCATTCCTCCCTCTACAATTTCTCTCATGCTAATCTACGTCTCTGCCATTCTTTTTTTTTTTTTTACTTTTCTTTATTATCAGAATTCCATTCTAACCAATTAAATAGGACTTTTGGCTTTTGGAATTCTACATATTGGTTGCTAATCAGAAACTAAGGTCATAAATAAAGGGCTGTGACTACTTAAATCATCATCCTCTTCATACAATAATAGATTGATCGATGAAAATAATTAACTCGAGAGAAAACAAACGGCTTGATTACTCTTCGGCATGTTGTAATCTAGGAAGCACAGACAACTCTCCGAGGCTGGTGTGTCAGTGTCCGACACGTGTCGGACACGGACACGCACTTGACACATGTCCGACGTGCCAAAAATGGTGTTCTGCTTATTTTTTAAATTTTATTTCCCGGACACGCTAGGGAGGCGCTGGTTTAATGATTATGAATTATGTTTCAGTTTTGTATTGCTATTTGATAATTTGATATGTTTGTTAGTTAGTATAGTGGTATGCTGGTACTTGAATTTGTATTTATTTTATTGCTAGATTGATTACAAAGTTAAAATGATGTTATCTTTTAGTATATGATTAGATATATTATTATTATTAAATATTAACGTGTCCCCAACGTGTCCGTGTCCTACTTTTTTGAGAAATGCCTTGTCGGCGTGTCCATGACGTATCGTGTCCGTGTCCGTGCTTCTTTGGTTGTAATTGATCCCTGCCACACTGAAAATCAATCACTACTCCATAGGATCCTGACTCACTATCATGTTGCAAGCATAATTTGGTT
This sequence comes from Persea americana, assembly GCA_029852735.1. Classification (NCBI taxonomy): domain Eukaryota; kingdom Viridiplantae; phylum Streptophyta; class Magnoliopsida; order Laurales; family Lauraceae; genus Persea; species Persea americana. The sequence continues at coordinate 36,113,812 of CM056813.1, forward strand.
CTTATGCAATTTTAAGCAACTGTTTCGCTCATTTGCAGCAGGTTTGATGAATTTGGATGTTTAAATTCATTTATAGGATCAGGTTTATGTTTTTCTTCTGTCTTTTATTGCTCAATCAGATGCAGGAAAAATCTAAGAATAATGATGTATATCATTTAGATTAGTTGTTTCTATTACTAGAGTCTGCTAAATACAGAATCAAGTTAAATCTGTAACAATTGTTTTTCAGTCTATTGATTTTGGATAGTTTAATCAGTTTGTAGAATATTTTAATCTGTAGCAATTAATGTTCATTTTATTTTATTTTTGTGGATCTTTTAGGATGTAGGGTCCCTTGTAAAGAACGACTAATTTTAGAAGATTCTAACGGAACATCTAATGATTTTATACAAGATCAAAAGAGAGAGAGAGATAGGCACACAGAAAGATTTCAATGGAGAACAGGCAGACAGACAGAGATGCCAATAATATATCTAAAAAGAAAGTGGGGTAAAGTTTACAAAGAGACATATAGATTTAGATAAATTGCAATAATTTAATATTACAAAATTACGTCAAATCATTTCTAGCAATTTGTAGAATGAACCATGCCCAGTGCCTCGTACAGTCTCCTCGTGTGGACAGGTCAACCCCGAGGAACATGAAGTAGACAAACAGACAAGATGAGTGCCCATTCACTTCATGTCTAAGCAGTGCAAAGACAGGAAATCTATTCCCAGAGGGTTCACTGCTGAGGGATGGAATGAAATCGTGAAGGAAATGAAAACACAACTCGGCACTGACTTTAGAAAGGACCTTTTTTTTTTGGTAAATAGCAAGGACAAGTAGAAACATTAAATTTAAAATGTTTAGGATGGTACAACAGAATGAAAGTTATGTTTAGCTTGAGTGGTTTCAAGTGGGATGAACACAAGCAGATTGTCGCTGCTGAAAGTAGGGTATGAGATGACTACATAGCGATGAGATTTATTTCAAGAAAGCATATTTTATTACATGAAGTTAGGTGAAAATAAGCATAACATTTGCATCCATTGCAGGCACATCTGAAGCTGCCTTATCTAGGTCGAGACACCTGCCAGAATACTTTCATTTGGTTGAAATATTTGGTGACTGACTCAATAGATACGGTAAAGAGGGATTCAAAATATTTAGCAGATCTTTTCATTTGCCTCCTATTCTAAAAAGAAGAGACGCAAATCACTAGATGGTTGAAGATTGCAATCTCTGTCTCCACAAAATGAGGCTGGAGACCTTATTTGCACGGACTTCTGGAAGAATCAGAAGAAATAAATGTTTTTAAAACTCTATACTTCAAAATCTTCTTCTCAAATAGAGAGCCCAAGAAAGAGAAAAAAAATTGAGACTGGACGCAACTCGACCTAGTCAACTTAAACTGACTAGACTCAAAGGGGGCGAGTCACCACTGAAACGCCAAGTCCAGTTTTAAAACTGTCTTCATGACAACAAAGGCATAATGTGGGCATCATTCTTGCGTCTTCTGGGTATAAAAGATTCAAAAGAGGCTGAAAATATTAGTAATCCAAGAAGCAGTATAGACCTTCATTCCATAGGGCAAGATCTCTATTTGTGGATGGAGAGTTGGCTAATGCAATCGATTGGATGAAGAAAATTCTAAGGTTTCGTTGAAGGTGACAAATGTAGTTAGAGAAATTAAGGAATTAGGAAGATTGAGACAGGTCTCATTTAATCATATTAGACAGAGCAAATTGAGAGGCTGATACTATCAATAACAGTTGATAGAAATTCAATTTCTTTTGAATCTCTAGTTTGTTTTTTCCAATTTGAGTTATACATTTAGTGGATCGATATATATTATTCTCTCTACAACATACCATTCGTATACTATACAGAGTATTGTTTCCTCACTTCACAATTCAAATCGACTAGATTTTTACTATCAATAAAAAAAAGAGTTAACGAGACAAACCTCACGCAATTCCCTAGCAAAAGTAGCCATCTCTCCTTGATGATTTAATATTGTACATTCAAGATCACTGAATATCGAATTTGCTTCTCTTGACTCTGCATCCAACAACTAGTGCATGCACAAGTTAAATGTGATATCGGGGTTGGAACTTGATAATCAGAAAGGAAAAACCTTAATTTGATCACAACCATAAATACTCACTTGCTCAAGTGTGCCAGAAGTAGAAGAGGCCAAAGATGACAATTCTTCTAGTTTGGCTTTATTGCCGGCATTGTGCAAACGCACAACATTTTGCATTGCTTCTATGTGAGAAACATATAAAGCCTTTGAAGACGCCACTTTCTTCTTCAGTTCCAACACCGACTGCATGCAGATTTCCATAACAAATAGAAGATGAATAAACCAACTAAACCAGCACCTTAGTCAAAAATAGGAACTACAATGTAATAAATCTTTGACAAGCTACAAAGTTTCAAATATCATTATTGTAGAATATGTAGGTCATGTTCTAATACAATGACATATCATGAATCAAAGGCAAAGTTCATGTCCAAGAAAAGACGTAAAGAAACAATTAGGAATCAGGTAAAATTACATAAAAGTGAAAAAATGATGATGATGATGATGTCGACGACAACGACCTCAACAATGATGATGATGATGATGACGACGACAGAAACAATAATGGGAAAATTCTTCTAAAAAAATAAACATAAAGGGGAAAAGTAAATTATGGCTATATTATATGTAAAGTGTCACATCCACCCAACTCAGCATGATATTGTCCACTTTGGCCCACTTGCACGCATGAGGACTTCCCAGGTGGTCACCCATTTCAATACTGCTCCCACCCGAGCACGTTTAATTCCAAAGTTCTTATGGGACCCAGTACCACACAGCTTTAAAACGTGTCATGTTGAGTTAAGACGAGATTTGACTTATAAGCTCAAGAAGGCGGCCATATCCGATGTGGGACTTGCGGAGACTATTCCTAGGAAGCCCGTAGTTGACACACTATGCCTCATGGTTAAGGGTGTCGGGCTGTCGGCCGCCGGATTGAGTTTTCACATAAAGATTTTAGATAATATTACATACTTTTCTTATATCATGATATAATGTCTTCAAAATTAAAAAAAATAAAATAAAATGACGACAATAAACAACAATATGAAACAACAGGAAGCTGTTTTCAAGTCAACATCAGAATCATTGATTCAATATTTGCATCCACAGCACACAGAACAATACCAAACATTTTATCAATCCATGTTGGGCATGCGCTCACTCAATGGAGGTGACATTTTTTTCCTTTTTTAAGTAAAAAATGGTTCCCTACAACAATTTACACATTGCAAAATACCTCATCATAGAAGGCCAGGCAAGAATGACAAAATTTCTCAACAGATTGGAGGTGTTCATTTTGTCTAGCCATGGATGCAGAAATGGTATCACAAAGAACAGTTATCTGCTTTGAAAACTCTGACTGGAAGTCATTCACAACTGATCTGTTTTCAGCATTCAATGTATCTTCTCTTGCTGCAGTTTATGAAAACAAAATATGAGACTAAATAAAAATTAGCAACCACAATGTGGAGAAACAGTTGGTCCAATTTGCAGGGAAAGAAAGAAATGATGCTACCTATTTTTGAAAACAACATAGCATTATCCTTCATAGATTTCTCCAAATCAGACTGCAATACAGATGCTTGATGCGCCAAAGCATTTTCTGTTTCACAATTCCAAGAGACCAGAATGTTTGTATGAGAAACATATATATACATACAATACATAAATGCGCACAGTTGTTCCCACACAAAAAGCATGGTCACAGGGCATTGGCAACCATAGGGAGAACCAGAGTCACCCCATTGGTGTGCACATCCACGCCAGCCAATGTGGTGGCCCACCCAAAAAAAGGTGCACACAGCTACCATAGAGTTTGGCATACATACAAGCTGCAAAATCAGCAGTTCCATTGTAGATAGGCCACGACCCTTAGAACAAACTCTTTAAGTGGCCCTAATCCCTCTCTGATGAACATTAGTAAAATTCGAGAAGTCAGCACTTTCTCGTTACTGTCTATTTGATTGGCACTGATCCACAGAATTATATTTTGAATAATGTTTTTGACAATGAAGCCCATGAATTATTTAAATTTGAGGACACAGTGACATGTTGAACTTGTCAATGGGCCTAGATTAAGCCCGGTTGCACTCCAATCTAGGTCCCTTTTTGCAGGCTTGTTCGTTTAGGTCCAACAGGCTGGGGTCCAAGATCTATATTTAGGGTCAAAAACACTTTACACATTGGACCCTAACCTAGAGACTGAAGAAGCCCGTTGGATTCTTATAAGGGCTATCTATATTTTAAACGTATATTTCAAAATTATCCCATATACATGCTAACAAAATAATATAATATATTACGTACATACATCATAAAAAGGGATATTTATATTTTTCTGATTCTTTTATGAATTCAGACTTGCTCCTAAAGCCTGGATTCAGTACTAAAAGTACTAACTGGCTATAAATGGGAGAACTCAAGCCCGGCCACTTTCCAAAGAGGAGGACATGGACCTCCGCTATAAGATACATGTCGGACCAAGACCTAGACCCAAGACTCCTCAATTGTAAATGGTCTTGGGCCTTGATACGGGTGAGACAGCCCATACCCAGACAGTTGACAGTCCTAATCTGCATCCCTTGCCACTCTATAAAAGAAATTCCCAAGAACAATGAAACCTCAAAAATTCCAGCTAGAGTATACAGACCTGCTTTCCTCTGTTCTGATATAATGTAATCCTTCTCCTTCAAAGCATACTTGGATTTCTTTAGGTCTTCCTTTGCTGTAGCTAGGAACTTGTTGGTATCTTCCAAACTTTGCTGAATAACTTCCCAGATTCAGTCCAACTTGTGCTACAATTTCCAAAACAATAGATGAGAAAGTACCGTTCTAGCTTACCCGAGTGCACAAGAGTTTGTTGCTCAAATCAGAGGATTGTTCAACTTGAGAATCATATTTATATTGCAGTTCTTCAAGTTGCTGTAAATGCAGCACCAAAACATTAGAAGAAATGTACCATGCCAAACATAACACTAATGAAGCATGAACACGACACACCTTCTGATTAATTTCAAGCATAGTTCCCATCTGCTCAATCTGTTCTGCCATTGCCTAAATCCAACCAAAAATAATAAATTAAGCATGTGTACAAGTAGCATAGGCACAATTTAAAGCATCTGTGGAAAAAATGAAGAGCCATAACAAAACAATGTGTATGTTTTTCATGTATGTCGACACATTGTCATATGTTCATTAACAAGTTTTAGTATTATTCTAATTTCATTCAACATACTTTCTTACGTAGTTTCTGTAGTCTATAAAATTTCTTCAATTCTGTTATGTTCGTGCTGCATCTGGTCTTTGGAGGGCAAGTCCATGAACCAATACAAAAATTTTCATAGACTTACGTATTGTAATAGTAAAGCTGTAAATAACATTCTCTATTGGTACTAAGAAACAAAAATGAAGTGCTAAAATTATTAAGAATAAAAATCTAAAGACCATACTTCCATATCATTGTTAAAGATGTAGAAATATTTATGTATCAAGAACCAAGAATGGGCATGCAGTCAGCCTGGGCAAGCTAAACCATAGATAACAAAATGAGTTCAGATTGGAGGTATTATTCTAGGGTTAATATCAAGAACACCAGTCACCACTAAGATTCAAGCTTAAGATAAAATGTGAAATTTAATTATCAAAAAATTTATAAAACCAGGACAAGGCCAATACCTTCCTCTCACTCTCCTCTTGATAGTATCGTTCCTTTGGTATGTAAACCCCATTTTTCTCTCGCGCAGCATAAACCTCTAGATAAAATAAACAGCTTTTAAAATCTCAGAGGCGAAACAGTAATGGTGGACAAAATGAGTTCTGCCACAGATCATTAATCACAACCATGAAAACAAAAAAAAAGAGTGTCAACGACGTGATACCTGCTTTAAGCCGGTCAATTTCTCCATAAAGATCTTTGATAAGAGTTGATTTCATCATTTTTTGGTTGACCTACAAAATACACATGGAATCATGCTAAATGTAATTAGAATCATCAATTGTTATAGATAGAACTTCAGTGATAAGCAACTTGATGTACAGTCATAGATTGTGTTCCCTGGTGAGGCATTCCTTGTTTTCAAAAAACTTAAAATTTCCAGATCTGAAATAAAAGAGGGAGGGAAACAATTGAGATAACAGCTGCCAAAAGTGAGTTGCGTAGGATGGGATGTGTCAATGTAATTCTTGAAGGCGATTCTTTTTCAGTTATTCAGTGGTGTTCTGGTAAGTCTTCTTTTCCATGGAGGCTGGCAGATTGGGTAGAGGAGGTGCAGGCTATTTCTCTTCAATTGGGTGCTTGCTTCAATCATATTTTAAGAGAAGCTAATGTCATGGCGGATGCTCTTACAAGGGAGGGAGTTTTTCTTTAGTTTTTCTTTCTTCACTCACTTTTGATGTATAGTATCATTTTTGTTTCGTAGTTCTCTTTTTTGGAGTTTTTTGTTTGGGCTGGCAATTTGTGGCTAAGTTCTGTTTTGTTTCTTTTCGCAGCTTAATAAAATTTTATCATTATAAAAAAATAAAATAAAAAACAGCTGCCAATCATCGCAGAACTGTGACAATGACATTGGAATCATACATGGTCAACCTTTTTTTTTCCTCCTCTCGGATTGTACATGACTTGAACACACAACCTTGTGGTTGGACGTATGCTCTGTTACCGAATCGAGCGACTGGTGCCTTTGATGTTTGATCAGGGTAGAAGTTCAGAAACCACTCGACCAGATGTGATGGAATCACTCAACGTTTCTAAATGGGGAATCATCAGTTCATCCAAGCCACAAAAACTTGATATGAGGAGACAAGTCACGCCAAAAAGAGAATGTCTCCCAACAATAGCTTCCGCGTTAACTTGAGGCAGCATTTATTCACCACATGAAGAATAATCATAAAGTGAAAGGAACATCCTCATACAAGATTGATAAACCTAAAGAATGGTACTATGGGCAATGGTATCAATTAATACACTACAGCACTAACTGCATCTAGACTTTTAGGGTCCTTCAGCATTGATTTTTTTCATTTGTAACATGACTCGAACCCACAACCTCAAGGTTGCAATGGTGAGCACTTTCCACTGTGCCACATTTCCTAGAAGATCTAAGCATTCAAAGATCGGAGGTAATGTTCATCTAACTCAATGAAAATAAGATACGACCAGCTATTGTTACCTAAAATCATTCTAAGTAAATAAATAGATATGCCTTAAATTCATAGGACAATTTCTTTTTCTTTTTTTTTCCATCATTTTTCACAATTTTTAAGGTTTTGTGGGGCTTTAGGCTGTGACTCAGTCCGACAAGATTATGCCTGAGTTGCCCCCCGAGGCCAAGTTATAAAACCTCGGATTCAAGTATTGCACACCAAGGAGAAGTGGTAGGCCCACCAAGGAGAAGGGGCAGGGTGAAGAGGATATAGATGGAAGTAGTAAGGATATGCATTTCCATGGATTTGGCTCAAGATAAATAAAAATGGGGAAACAAACTCCATGTAGTCAACCCCAACATAGTTGGCACAAGGCTTTGATGATAATGACGAATTGACGATTATCCTAGTATTGTACAACAAAAAATGAGGACAGTCATCCACAGATCACACCAAACAAGCAACCAGAGCTATACTACAAGGCCTTATTTTCCATTTAATATAATCAACAGTCGAGTCCGCTGTCCTCATCCAAATTTCCTCATTGAGATTGGACTGTTTGTTTCTTTTGATTGGTAACATAACCTGAACCGAGTTACCGACAACCTCAAGGTTGCAATCATGAGAACCTTCTACTGTGCCACAATCTCAACGAATTTGGATTGACAATCAATTTGGATCATTGACAATTCGAACATTCAATTCATGGTGATTATTTGAATGGTGAGCGATGACTACAAGTTACAGCATTAGTTTCAAGTTGTACTCAATGCTAAGAAAGAGCCAGTTTGGCTAGATTAAAATGGCATGCTCGTATGTCACATTTATGGAGAATGAGCCAAAAAAAGTGTGCAGGACCAGAAGCAGTGTTTATTTCACTGTAGAAGGAAAGAACCCTGATTTTGTAAACCTTGAAATTTTGGACTTGGGTTTCCATTGACAATACAGACTGTGGGAGGAAAAGAAACATACCTCTGGCCTATTTTTTATATGTTTTGCTCTGTGGGCATAATCCAATGTACTAAGAGTCTCTTCAAGGCAGTGAACAGAAGGTGAAACAGTAGCAATTATACATGTCTTGGTTCTACCGCCCAATGAATCACGAAGTAACCGAGTGAGCTTGCTGTCCCTGCATGTAGACATAACTTCAGTAAAATTAAAAAGATAAATGCTGTGCACTCATGCAGCAAAACAAAATTTAAAGTATTAATCAGAAATTTATATTAGGAAAAACAAATTTTAAATCTAAAACCTGTAGGGAATGTGTCCAAGATGTTCCACAAGGGCAGTGATGACACGCCCCAAGGTAAGTAGGCTTTTGTTTATCTCACCAGCTTCACGTGCACGGCCCTGAAAGATTTCAACATTATAAACAACGAAATATAAGATAGATTTAATTAAGAAAGATAAATGAAATTGTAAGTGTTATGTGCAGTGAGAAACTACCAACAGTGGGTGGGTTTAATAATTTGATTGCTTTAACATTCAACAGGAGGCATGTAACAGTGGCTAACAGAATACTAACTCTTGATCATAAATAAGTGTATATTACAAGAAGAATCTAACTTAAACCTCTCTGGCACCGGAACGGGAAATATTTTCTGATCCAGCCAGATCAACCAAATTTAGCTTTCCACATTTGATGAGTTCCTCGCCCTCTGGAGTAGCTTCTTTGATATGAATTGTAATAGTAAATAGAGAATGCGAGCGACTGAAAAAAAAAATGTCAATGGCAAAATAAAAATCCCAGAGTAGCATTTGAAGCACAAAAGAAAAGGAACTTAATCTTGATAAATTAGACAAAGATAAAGACTAGTCTGACCTAGACTGCTTGTTTAATAGAGTCTCTGCAGTACGACGTTTTGCGGACCCCCTTTCAAGTAGGGTAAAAATCTCATTGGCGCTCGTTACAATTTCCTCTTCTAGGCCTCTTACAAGGACGCCCCCCTTCCCATCCTCCATCAGTAGTAGTGGTTTTTTCTGCTTTTCCTCTGAATTGACCTTTGCTATCTCTTCAGGAGTAAGCAAATCCATTATTTCTTCGTTATACAACTCCAAGAATGTTACTTTTACACTATACTCAGCATTTTGGCTCTCTAAAGTGTCAAATATCTGCTTGACAGCCCGTGGTATGACTCCTGCATCTGGAGGCAACTGCCCCTTAGGCCCACTCTGCAATTCCAAAATGAGCACTCAAAAGTTCATTGTCTAGTGATCACAGTCAATAAAGAAAACCCACATGAAAATAAGTTAATTCCTACCTTTGACTTTTTGCATTCACCTTCCATGGTATATGTTTTCCCTGTGCCAGTTTGACCATATGCAAAAATAGTGCAGTTGAATCCTTCTAAGACCTCGTTTACAATAGGAACTACAGCTTGTTCATACAAATCTTTTTGCTGAGCTGCAGGACCAAACACCTACACAAAACAAGCCTTGCATGATTCAGATGTGGATTTGAATTGAACAAAGAAAACGAGTCCCCTGCAAATCTGTGAAAACAGGAGCTCCATTTATAGGGAGGGAATTAGCAAAACATGATATCAGAGGCATGACAAAAGACAAATGAATTTAACAGAACAAAATGGTCATCAAATTCCACATGTTTAGTATCTATTTTCATACTTTCTACTTATTATTAAAATCCAAAACTTGGTAAGCATCCGACATGGTAAAAAGCCATCATGAACCCACCCACCCATCCTAAAAGCAAAGGATCGAATTTTAGTTCTCCCAAAATTGTGAGGATTTCAAAATTCCTACCCGCTACAGCCCGCAAAAAAAGAAGGGGTGTTCCAAACCTAATTTCCAGGTTTCCATATTTCCACCTTAACTTCTTTGCGCCGCCCCAAATGCCAATGTTGGATATCAAGAAACAACGCAAAAAGTCTTCCTTCTTCTATCACAAAAAAAGGTAATAAATAACAAAGGTGTTCCAAATTGAAATACCTTGATTTTTCTCACTGCATGATTGACCCATTATCAAAAACAAAACCAACATATCAGACTGTGACACTCTAAAAACCACGTATTTTAACAGAAAAAAAAAAAAAAAAAACTCAAGTATAGCAAATGCACATCTATTATAAGTAAACTAGACGACAACCTTGTCGAATGTGAAGACCCTGTCAATCTGCTTCCCTGCGATGCTCTGCGACACGGAGACCTCTCTCTGGTACTCATTGCAGGTCACAACCTGCGGAGCATTGTTCCTCAACTCATCCTCACTAAAAGGCCTGAAAAAAAAAAAAAAAAAAAAAACCACAGAAGAAGAGGGGAAGTTAAACAAACACAAATTCTAAACCCTAATCCAAACAAGCAGGCGGCGGATCGGGGCCGTCCGTCTGTTGGGACAAATGACCACAACCATAAAATGCCATCAGTGAAATCCATGCATTAATCAATCATTTCATTTCCTAACCCTAGAATTAGGTTGATCTTCCAGGTGCCAGCATAGATAGCTATGGATCTGATGGATCATTTAGTAACCCTAGAAGGAGGTGTGAAGGGAAAGACTAAAAACCCTAGAACGAGGTTGTTGTTGGAAGGTACCTGCAGCGGAGGAGGACTTGAACGTTGACGCCTTTCTCCTTGTCGTGGCGCCCGGACATGATCGAAGAGAAGGAGTTGCAGAGAGAGAGATGGAGAGAGAGAGAGGAGTGGAGGTTGTTTTAATGGCGAAGGGAAGAAGAAAGAGATAGGGGCTTTGTTGTGTTGTGTGTGGTTTTCGCTTTTTGGTTCTTCTGCGGGCTACGGCTGTGTGTGAATTTGAAATGAGAGCGGGATCTGAAACTCTCAGAGGGTATTTGAATTTTTTATGAGGCCGCTTTGGTTGGTGATGAATCTTGGGCCGCAGCGTCACGTGAGGGCGATTATTGATTCCGTAAGAATTTTGACGGGAGTACCCCCATCATGGTTGAGTATCTACTGGGCCTGGTTTGAGTGCAAGTAGGGATGTCAAACGAGCGTGTCGGCGCCGCACGTGGCCCCAATTGTTCCGTGCCGGCAAAGTATGGGCCATGCCTGTTTCGTGCCGGGTCGCGTCATGCCACCATGCCCACGGCCTTTTATTTCAGCCGGGCCATTGACGTATCTTTATTTTCGTTTCGGTCTTACACTTAAAATTAAAAATTAGGACATATACACTGAGAATAGAATCATACATACATTTTAGTGGTTCGCTCAAACTCAACCTACTCTATTGAGAAGACTGTAAGGGTGTACACAGATCGGATTGGTGCGGATTCGGCCAAATCCATCACAAATCCATTACCTACGGATTGACAAATTTCAAATCCGTCACCAATCCGTGGCAGTTAAAATCCGATCCGATCCATGGAGGACCGGATCGGATCGGATTAATCTGTTCAGTCCAATTTTAATATATATATATATATATATATATATGGGGATAGCTCTCCTAAGCTCAAGCTTAAAATAAGGTAAGCTCAAGTATGTGGTGGGGCCTACATGGGGATGGGATGTGGGGGATTTTAAGGACTCCGTGGGATCCTTCTCTCTACAAAAAATCAGCCACAATCGTGATTTCTATCATCTCCATATGGGCTCAAAGGTTTAATGGTCAACGGTCCATTTGAATTGATACATAGTCGATCCAACAGTTCAGATAATTCGAATCTAACTGAAAGTTGGCTAACATGTGCAATTTAGGGGAGTCGTGTGTTTGGTCCATTTGGATGGACTAAAAGATGGGCCCCACAAGAATGGAGCTTACAAAAATTTATCCTAAGTTTGAGCTTAGGAGAGCCTTGCTCTATATATATATTTATATATATATATATATATATATCAAACATGTTGTAAAAAAATTCAGCATACAAGCTAACAATTCACAAACAAATACAATACCAATTGATCAATACAAAGAGTTATTTTTTTCTACATTACAACTAAAATAGATCTAATTAACAAAATAGTGGAAAAACATGGAACAAAATAGTGCAAGAACATAGGTTTAGGAGATGAAGCCACAAATGGAGGTAGGGTTTTAGGGATAAAGGTTAGTAGGGAATTACATTTTGCCCCCTTAATTTTTTTTTTTATTATTTAAACATCTTAATTTATATTTAGACCCCTTATATATATATTTTTTATTTACATTTAATGTCAACGGATTGGATCAGATTGAATCTGCAAATTGAGGGTGAAATCCGCCACCGATCTGTTACTAACGGATTACAAAATTTTCAATCTGTCACCAATCCATTTAACTTCGGATTGGATAAAAATCCGCGGATCAAATCGGATTTATAGATTGACGGATTTTTTGTGCACCCCTAGACAAGAGAACTATTTGGATCTTTCCTATTTAAGGTTTTCAATAGGATTTACCTTCAAAACCTTTACAATCTTTTTAGAGAATAACATTATAAAAAATTATATTTACAAGTTACAACGAAGAAAAAGTAAAAAAATCAGACTTGTAGTCTGCTAATGTATTCAGCTAGATCATAATCTTCAATTTTTTTCAACTCTTGCTTTCTCATGTTAGCCAAATACCAGTCCTATAGGCAAACACAACACTCCACTGTTTCTTCAAATAGATTCATTCTTCTGACATCCACCATACGTCCACCTATACTAAAAGCATGTTCTAATGGTACATAAAACATTGGCATAGTTAGTAGATCACGAGCCATGACGGCTATCACCGAAAACATGTTTTCATGTTGTTTCCATCAGGCTAAAATGTCAAAACCATCATGCATTTGTAATATACCGGAGTCAAGATACAAGGATAGCTCCGTCACTGTATTACTTGAGTTGGAAGATCTACCCAATCTGCTATAAAACAGATCCCACCCAACTCAACTTGATTGCAGGACTTGTTAAGGAGCCATAGTAACACCTGTCGTATCCATTTGTTCACAATAAATTTGAAAAAGTGTTTCAAATTTTTCTCCTTATAGTTGAAAGTTTATCTAAATCCTGGTGGTTCATATTATAATTATTTATTTCTTCAATAAAAAAACCTCTACACCAGTTTATTTTTACCTATGATCTAATGCAGCAGCTAAACAAAATGTCATTGGAGCATCTTTTCAATATTTATTAATTTTTTCTTCCATTTTTTTAACGTCTTTAAGTAAAAAATGATCTCTAAATCTTTTAAATTATAAAGCAATTTCCAAAAGATAATTTAAAGCTCTATTAGACTTGGGACAATACACCCCGGAGAAAAATAATGTTGCACTGTAAAAAAAAACTTGTAATACATCTTTTATGTGGGTACACAACTCCCAATATTCCTCGGTCATAAAAAAATCTTGGGTATTAAAAGTACAAAATTCATTCAAAGCTGCTTTTCTATCAATTACCTTATTTAACAAATCATACATAGAATTCCATCTATGTTAAAAATATTTGGGTAATTTTATAGCTGATACATTATACCTCACATATATTCTGGAATATAAATGTCTTCTTTGTGCAGAGCAGAAAATATATTTAGTAATTTTCTAATTTTTTCTATTGTAGTGGAAACATGCTTTAAAGCAACTCCTGCAATGAAATTTAAAATGTAACATACACATCTGTTCTGGAAGATAGAACCCTCTATCAGATATGCAAGTGGCATCTGCAATTTCATTAGTTCAATAGCCACTATATTATATATTGCATTATCTAAAGTTACAGCTATAACTTTATCCTTAATATTATATTAATCTAATTTTTCCAAAATACGGACACTTATTCTATTGCCACTCAAGTTTAGCAAAACTAATTATTCGTTTATTAATAACCTATTTTGTGTTTATGTTATGGGCAGTAATACAAAGAAAACTATCATCTCTTTTAGATGACCATATATGTGTAGTTATAGCTATTCTATCAGGAATATTTGCAAAATAATTTTTAATATTTTCCTTCTCACTTAGCTAAAGCCTAATAGCATCATTTCTAGCAGTATTCTATAAATCTTTCTAAATTGTGGTTGAAGATTATTTTGGACATATTCTTCACAAAACTCATTTTCAACAAAAACAAATGGTCATTCAGCAAAGACAATCATTTTAATAAGTAATTGAAAAAAGCCCCAAACTACTACCACCAGTAGTAGAAATTTGGGTTTGTGTCCCTGTCCCCCCTTCCCCTTGAGTCCCCTTAATATGTTTGGATTCACATTTCTTTCCTATGCCTTAATAAATGGTTGGTACCCCAAGTTGATTCGACAACATAAATCTTACCACAATATTTACATTTAGCATTTTCGACCTCTTTTTCATCTTCAATAACCTTAATAATTTCATAAGCTTGCCAAACAACAAAAGTTCTAGTTGTCTTGGATGGTCTACGAGAACTAGTGGGTTGTGCTGGGACTTCACCTACTTCTTCCTCTTCCAATTCAATAAAATCATCTTCCTCCCTAAATTAACGGAAGAAAATTGTGTGGGAATTCTTCTAGAAGATCGTCCACCCATATTTCAAAAATGAAATTTGAAAGCAAACAAGTTATATAATAATAGTAATAGCCTTCTTTTTGCAATAATTAATACAAGAAAGGGGAGAAGATGAGGGTTAAAATAATATATTATAAACTTATAAATATGGAATCTCAAATTTAAATGATATAAATACCTTCAGATTTTTTTAGGACTCCTTTCATCTTGTCTCTTGATGACCTGATCTTTGGCCCTAAAAAAACTTCTTAGAGAGAGTGAGACAGTTGAATGCTTTGAGGATGGTTTGAGAGAGAGTTAGAGAGTGTAGAGAGAGTTGTATAATTTTGGTGGGAAATGAGAATGAGAGGGGGTGGGTATTAATAGACTTTGTAAAATAAAATAAAAAAGACAAAATACCACTTATATAACCATTTTATGGCTTTTTTTTTTTTTTTTTTTTTTTTGGGGGGGGGGGGGGGGGGGGGTGGGGTTTGGTAAATGGACATTTAAAAAAAAGTTGACTTTTTTAAAAATATAGTTGCTGCTTGGCGGGGCCACGGGCCATTGACTCCTGTGCTGGGCCATGTTGTGTCGGCTTGGCCCATTTGACTTCTCTAAGTGCAAGCATACTTGGAGCATCCCCCAAGTAAAATTCTGAAGATTTACCAGAAAAAAGGTTAAATTTTAAAATTAAGTGGCATTCTGAATTTTAGAAACTTGAGAATTATGCTTGACAAAAGTGGCTTTCATATAACTAGCTTACCAAATCCGCACCATCAAAGCTTTATCAAACAAGGAATTCAGAATTCCCATAGACGATCCCAGCATTATGGCTAGGATTTCCAAAATAGAGAGAATCCAAGTTTAAGAAAATGTTTGCCCACATTTTACAGTTCCATATGCAATGTGCAATGGTCTTTACATCATTGTGTTTGTTTGTAGTCACTTGCAATGTGGTGCACGAACAAGGTGTGAAAACTAATATGCAAGTATGGCCATTTATATACCAAAATTTCCACACCTGTGTAGGGGTGAAATTTATTGACACCCCTCAAACCCAAATAAGATTCTAAAGATTTGCCACAAAAAAAGTAAAGTTCTAAAATTAAGCGGCATTTTGGAATCTAGAATTCTCGGAATTCTACCTGCTGAAAGTGACTTTCACAAAGCTAAGCGAATTCTCACTATTCAAACTCTAAGACATAGGGAATTCATAATTATCAAAGACGGCCTAGCATTGTTGTCAAGATTTCCAAAAAATAAAAAATAGAGGAAGTGGGTATGGGTGTCTCATAAAAAATTGTTTGTGCTCATTTATTCTCATGTGTAATGGTCTCGCATATAAAATAAGATGTACTGATTTACATGTGGTGTACAATTGAGATGTGAAAAATGGTGTGTAAATATGATCAGTTATGTACCAAAATTTTATTTGTGTACATGTGAAAATGATTGACAGCCCTCAACTCAAAAGGCATGGCATGGTGATTTTTTTTTCACTTGTGGGGCCTATCAAAGGCCTTCATGTTTTTAATTGTTGTAGCCCCCATATTTGCAATCCAAACTGTTCAATTTGTTATTGAACTAATAAACCGCAAGACATTGAAGCTCATTAATAAAACTTCATAGATTTTGAGTAGTTTGTAAACAAAGTCTCAACCCATATAGCTAATTTTCTAAACTTCCATGGACCCCACTTCATGATATGAACTATTAAATATTCTAGCATTATTAGTAAACAACATGATGTACAGTTTTATATCTTAATTCTTCATGGATTTTGAGAAATTTATGAAAAATATCTAAAAAATCAAATAAATTTAAAATTGTTTAACGTACTCATTTACTTATGTGAAGATGATGGTTTTAACAGATATGATATCATGTTTCACATCTGTAACACCTGCTTGAAATCCACTTTCCTATCGCATGCATAAGAGGCAAACAACCTGTAAAATAATGCCCAACTTAGGGGGATTTGTCCAGAAAGTAAGCCTCAACTGAGCGTCGGGGCTCACTATTTGGAACACATGCCGGGGCCCATGTTTTGATCCATCTGAGTAGACGATAAAACAAGAACGTCCCTTGAAAGTTGTGGGCCCCGAGGTTTGGCACCCATGCGAATGAACTAGACAATTGGATTGAGTGTGAATTCATTTTTTACGGTGAAAACTTCTTGGTCGCGGATCAAGTTGAGCAGTGATGATCGAAGCCTCCATCACTATACACGAGCCATATTAGGGGAGATCTTTCGATCCGCCTTAGTCTCATGCCTAGGTGGGGGCTGAGGTGGGTCCCACAAACACTGCTGAGCATTGACGCTTAGCAGAAAGGCTACCATATACATACATACATAAGACTCCCGATGAGTTTTTACAAAAATAAGCCCCTCCCAGTTAGACCCACTATGGTGTATGACAACCGTGGAATGCAATTAGATGAGATCTACCTATGTGAAGAACTTTCGACTCTATTAGATTATCCCAACCCGTTGGTCCATGGACCCAAATTTAATGGTTTTAGAGACTTCACTTTCTTTTGGTTTCAATCCAACAGTGAGTAAAAGTAGGATGATTGTCAAATTTAAGCTTTATAGCAATGTACAAAGGGTAGTATGTGTAAAAAAAGATTGGATTGGCTCAAGGTGGGCTCCACGCCCTACAAACATAGGGGGCAAAAAGAGATTAGCTTTTAAGAACCACAATAAAAGTTAAAACTAATTATATTAACTAAGAGGGTGCGTTTACATGATGAGAGGAATCCATGGTGCAAAAGAAAATCATTTTGATTTTGGAAAATTTTCAAGAAGGTTGAAAACTTTTGGTTAGTTTTCAGAAAAGTACATGAAGATTTGAATATTTCAAAAAGGTATAAAAGTCTTACACAATTCTTTCAATCAAGCTCTTTCCATTAAAAAAATTATGAAATTACCGAAATACCCCTATATCATTTTTCAAATCTTTTCTTTAATAAATCACTTAAAAGAAATGGTCAAGTTCAACCCAAATGACCTAGTGGTGCCCACTTCAACTACCATTATCCATGGATGGTTAAAAAAATGGATTCCAAATGACAAAAAAAAATAGCTACATTAAATGGTTACGATCATTAAAATCAATATAGTTAGTTTTAGGGAGGAAATAGGTTCAGAGAAGGCAAAAACCTGTAATAAGAAAAGGGTATCTTTGTCATTTCTCAAAAAAAAAATATGGAGAGGACTTGATTGAAGGAATTGTGAAAACTCTTGTACTTGTTTGAAATACTCAAATCTTCTTGTACTTCTTTGAAAATGAGCCAAAAATCTATACTCTTTTGAAGGTTTTCCTTTGATTTTTGGTACAACCCTTTAGTGCAACACATTTCCCTCAAGGAAAAGAAAAGAAAAGGAAGAAAAAAGAATTAATTTTCCTCAAAGAAATGGAAACCATGGAAAGTAGAATCCTCTCGCTGCACAAACAAACCACTCCGTGGACATTGCTCTAGGGCCAAAAGGGCCCACTCTCAACTCAAATCAAAACCACTCCACAGACATTGCTCATTCATTTTCATTTCTCTTCTTCTCCCTTTTCAGCTTCTTTCTCCCACCTGCATGTTGTTGAAATCCAACCCAGTATAGAGATTTGGCTACACCAATCTCTCCTCCTGTATCTAAGCTTTCCGTCACTACCATTTCTAAAGAGATCTAGCTAGAACTTCATCCTTTTCAAGCCATTCCTCCTGGTTAGAGTACTTCCAGGTAAGTAATGGTTTTCATCTCCTATACATGTCTTTGCTAGGTCCTCTAGAGCCTTGATTCAATGCATGCAAATCCTTTTGAAAAAGGTTCTTTTCTGCTCTTATTTTTGGGGTTTTTTAGGGTATTCTGAGGGCTTTTGTGTTAGAATTTCTATGATGCCAAGATCTCATTGGATACAAACAAATACCACTTAATGTAATTAAAACCATACCTGATTCCATGGCTGTGGGGCAAAATTGAGGAGGGATTTACAACTTCCTTGAACCCTTTTCTTTTCTCTCTCTCAAATTGATGGAAGCTAAGAAAATTCATCGTAAGGAAGGAAGTAACCCAAGAGATTCTTTTATAGAGAGAGGATCCTCCCCTCAAGGTAAGTAGTCTAAAATCTCTCCAATTGTATCTCCCTAATTGAGCAACTTACAAAGGAAAGTTTTAAATCCTTTGACCATGGGGAAAATATCCTTTATTGAATGTTTTAGAAAGAAGTGAGCCCATGTGGTCAGGTGGGCCACACTCCTTTATTCCAACATTCTCCCACTTGGTCCAATGACCACATAAAATAAAATAATTTTATTTAGTTTTTTTAATTCTTTTTTTGAAAACAAAACTCTGACTGCTGCGCTCCATTTTTGAAAACACTTGCCATGTTAACTTTTAAGCTCAATCTTTAACCAGTGATTAAGTTAGCCTGTTGATGATAACTTTGGCGGTTACACGTCTTAAATGACATGCTCCCTTCCATAATTATTGCATCTCCATATTCACTTATCCAAGGCTTTAATAAGGGTAAAATATGATACCTTTCGTGCCAATCCTATTTAATGGGTTCATTAATGTCATTCACCTTCCTATTCTTACTTTATAAATCTTTTAAACACATGTGAACATAAATAAAGCAAGAATATATGAAATGACAAAGCTATAATGTATACAATCATGATGTGTCTTTACAAATCCTATTAGGACAACTCATTCAAGCCCATATTTCTGACATGCTTTTGAAAGGGCTTTGGCGCCAGTGCCTTCGTTAAAGGATCTGCTAACATCATGCTTGTTGGAGTTCCAATTATAGACACCAACTGATTTCGTACCTTTTCTTTTAACACATGGTATTTTACTTCCAAAAATTCAGATTTTCTTACAACCTTGTCATTATGTGCAAATCTTCTAGCTGCATCGTTGTCACAATAAATCTTCAATGGTTTGGAGATTGTATCCATAATGTGCAACCCTAAAATAAAATCACGCATCCATAGGGCGTGACCTGTAGCTTCAAAGCATGCTACATATTCTGCATCGACTGTGGATGGGGTAATAGGGTTTGTTTCGCATTTCTCCATGAAACTGCCCCGTTAGCTAATAGAAAAATATATCCTAAAGTCAACTTTCTAGAATCGAGGCATCCTGCGAAGTCTGCGTCCAAATATCCGATCACTTCTAAACGATCGGATCGCCTGTAAGAGAGCATATAGTTCTTAGTCCCGCTTAGATATCTCAAGACGACCTTAACTCCCACCCAATGGGACATACTTGGATCACTTTAATATCTACTTAACATGCCAACTGCAAAGCTTATATAGGGTCTAGTGCATGTTTGTGCATACATTAGACAACCAATTGCGGTGGCATATGGAAATTTATCCATTTCTATTCTTTTGATCTCATTTCTTGGACACTGAGCCTTGCTAAACTTATCACTTTTGATCATTGGTGTATTTTGAGCTTTACATTGTTCCATACGAAATATTTTCAAAATGGTTTTGATATTGTGATAACCCAAGTAATCCTCGAGATCTATCACGATAAATCTCGATTCCTATTACGAAGGTTGCTTCACCCATATCTTTCATATCAAAATTGTTCCTTAGATACTCATTGGTTTCACGAATCATACTAAGGTCATTGTTAGCCAGTAAAATGTAGTCAACATACAGCACCAAGATAATAAACTTGCTCCCACTAATCTTGAGATTGATGCAATGATCAACCACATTTTCGGTGAATTCGAATGCTGTAATAACATAGACGAATTTAAGGTACCATTGTTGGGAAGCTTGTTTAAGGCCATAAATCGACTTCTTTAATTTATAAACCATAATTTCTTTTCACTCTATTTTGCAAATCCTTCAGGTTGTCCAATGTACACCTCTTCTTTTAGATTTCCATTTACGAATGTTGTTTTGACATCCATTTGATGTCACTCAAGATTAAAGTGAGCTACTAGAGCCATAATTCCCCTACATGAATCCTTTTTAGACACCGAAGAGTAAGTTTCATTATAATGGATCCCTTTTCTCTGAGTAAAACCTTTAGCCACGAGTCTGGCTTAGAAATGTTTAACCTTTCCCTTTGAATCCCTTTTGGTCTTAAAGATCCATTTACAACCAATGATCTTGGGATTCTTAGGTAGTTCAACGATTTTCCAAACATCATTAGTAACCATTGATTCTAGCTTATCTTTCATTGCATCTAACCATTTATCAGAATTCTGGCATTCTTTAAATGTCCTAGGATCATCTTTTACCCCAATATCGCTTCTTAAGTATACAAT
This sequence comes from Persea americana, assembly GCA_029852735.1. Classification (NCBI taxonomy): domain Eukaryota; kingdom Viridiplantae; phylum Streptophyta; class Magnoliopsida; order Laurales; family Lauraceae; genus Persea; species Persea americana. Next base: position 36,134,715 of record CM056813.1, read on the forward strand.
ATGATCATTCAAGATAGCGGGTCTTCTCATACGAGTTGACCTCCTTAAAATTTCAGGATATGGATCATTATTTTGTTCTGGAAGTGGTTCAATAACGGGTAATTGGGTTTCCTGTGCTTCTTGTACATTTTCTGGTTGTTGTTCCTCTTGATTGTCGTTGAGCATGATATCAAGTGGGACATCAAACTCACTCCTTTTATTAGGTACATCAACATCTAACCTAATTTCTTCGTAGGTTATATTTCTATTTTGACCACTCCCACTATTCAAATAATCCTCCAAAAATTTAGCATTTCCCAATTCAATGATCCTAGTTGTATGGTTAGGACAGTAAAATCTATACTCTTTGGACCTATCCAGATATCCAATAAAATATCCGCTAATTATTTTAGGGTCCAATTTTCATTCATGCAGGTTAAAGATTCTTACTTCAGATGGACATCCCCATACTCGAAAATGATTCAAACTGGGTTTCCTATTAGTCCATAACTCAAAAGAAGTTTTTGGAACTGCCTTTGTAGGAACCCGATTTAAGATGTACATTGCCATCTTTAATGCTTCACCCCACATGGACTCGGGTAAATTAGTGTTACTAACCATACTCCTAACCATCTCAATAAGCATCATGTTTCTTCTCTCACCTACACCATTTTGCTGAGGTGTACCAGGCATTGTGTATTGGGGAACAACTCCTTCCTCTTGTAGAAAACTAGCAAATGGGACCATGTTACGACCCGATTTAGTATATCTGCCGTAATACTCACCACCTTTATCTGATCTTACGACCTTGATTTTTCTATCTAATTGCTTTTCTACCTTCGCCTTAAATATTTTGAAGGCATTTAAAGCATTAGATCTTTCTTTGATTAAATAGACATAACCAAAACGTGAAAAATCATCGATAAAAGTAATAAAGTATTCCTCACTGGTAAAACAAGGTATGTGGATTTTTCCACAGATATTTGTATGGATTATTTCTAATAGACCTGAGCTTCTTGTGGCTCCTTTCTTAATTGTATTGGTTTGCTTTCCTTTTATGCAATCAACACAAACTGTAAAGTCGGTGAAATTCAGATTTGGTAACAATCCGTCTTTCACCAATCTTGCCATTCTTTCTTTTGAAATATGGCCTAACCTTTTATGCCACAACATAGATGAGTTCTCATTAATGGCCATTCTTTTAACTCTCATGCTCCAACCACCATTAATGTGTTGTGTGTGAATAGATTGTTCATACATAGAATTTAACTTTAATTTATACAATCCATCACATAAATAACCATTTCCAACAACTTTATTATTCCTAAGACCATTCATACATCCATCACCAAAACCAAATTTAAAACCATCATAATCAAGTTTTGAAACAGAAATAAGATTTCTAGAAATATCCGGGACAAAGAAAGTATTATGGAGATCCAAAATGAATCCGGTGTCCAACACCAGCCTATATGTGCCTATAGCTTCAACTCTTGACTCCTTTCGGTTCCCTATGGTGATGGACTTTTCCCCATCATTTGGACTGGCTTAAAAGGAATCCCTGCATATAACCAAAAACATGAATGGTTGCACCAGAGTCAATCCACCAAGTATTAGATGGAACATCTGTTAAATTGGTTTCGAAACAAACAAGAGTTTGACTTTTACCTTTACTTTCAAACCACTTCTTTCATTTCAGGCAATCCTTTTTGAAATGACATTTATTTCCACAAAAATAGCATTTCTTCATTATCCCTTTGTCCTTCTTTTCTGGTTTTATAGCTTGAACATTTGCACCTTTCTTGCCTTTACCCTTGCTCTCAAGAGATAAAATTAACCATGATTTGTCCCTTTGCCTTCAACCTTCTTTCTTCTTGATCGGCTCTAACGATCAATTCATTCATGTCCCATATCGTTGGGCTTTGGTTATAAGCTACCTTAAGATCTCTAAAAGCGGGAGGAAGAGAATTGAAAATGAATTGGACTATATATTGATCAGACACGCTCATGTCCACCTCTTTCAATTTTAATGCTATGTCCACCATTGCAAGGATGTATTTTCTTACTCCCATGATTCCATCATATTTGATACTTGAAAGGCGGCTTATCAACGAAGCACCTACTGCCTTATTAGTTATCGTAAATTGCTTTTTCACCGTATCTAAGAGGTCGTTAGCCTTATCTTTTATTCCTATGGACCCTCAGATAGTATGTGAAATAGAATTTAAGATGATCTTTACTCCCATTTTGTTTGCCTTTATCCATTTTTCATAGATTGTCCTTTCTTTGGTAGTAGAGTTTTCAATGGGTTTTTCAAGCATGGGTTTGTCGAAGGCAATTTCTAAGTCCAAAAACGTTATAGCAATCATTATATCCAACCGTTCGACGAAATTGGAACCATCCAAAGTGGGTATGGTCCCTAAGGTGGAAAGTGCGGCTAATGATCTGGTTACTATAAGAAACAATAAATAGTTATATGCTGAGATTATGTAGCAAGAACAAAGCAATGGGTACATTAATGTAAATCTACCTTTGGGTGGATAAACAATATGTGAAATACCGTTTTACATAATTAATCTATTCATGCTAACAAATGTGATGTAAATTAAGAAGATCATACCTTTGGGTGTAAATCATTCAAAAATTTATATCAGATTCATAAACATGTCAAATTCCGATTTCTAACCGTTCGGATGATCTCGCCTTTGGGTGGAACTCCATTAATGAAATCACATCTTAAGTGATATCATAATCACTCAAATAAGAGGTGATTCCTTAAACTCAATTCAAGAAATTATACATTTTCATAACTAATGTCGCTTTGGCGGCTAACGAGTTAATCAAAAGCTAATTTTCAATTGATATATATGATAACACTTAATTTATCATTTGATTGTCAAATAAAAGCATGACAAACTGATTTGGTGGAAACCTTAATCACACCAAATTAGTGACGTAAAAAAACTTTCATTTGACACTCAAAGATTGTGTCCATCAAGATCTAATAGTGAAGTTTATAATGGTCAAAATGTCCTTAATATGGCCAAAATTAAACCAAACTTAATCAATGGATCTATAAACTATTATTAGTTTTACTAAAGAAATAACATTATATGCAAATAACAATTACACAATAAACAATTATAATATCAAACTTGATGCGGAAATATATTTTAAGAATCTAATTTACATGTTCAAGAAATGTGCCAAAATATTAGAGAGGTCTTATAATGGATCCGAACCATTTAGATTAAAGATACAATCGATACGAACCCATAGGAGAAAACACAACGCAATATTGAGTCCGTATGAGTCCAATATTATCAAATTATGTCCCGGACCATCCATTTTTGGCCAACATGATCAACTCAGATTTTGATCTAGAAATTATTATAATGCCGATGAATGACTTAAACGGTTCTGATCTGATCAATTAAATAGTGTCTAAGATTAATTTGACATTTACTTGATCAATTTATACCCCTTGATTTGATTAGATCAAGGACCTATTCATGTTATTGGTATTTAATTTACACTTAGATATATCTTGTTACATCGTTACATGGACAACACACACACATATATATATATATATATATATCTAGAATGATCAAGCCAACATGTCACATTGAAGCTTCAGTAAGGACTAGTATGTACAAAAATCTGGTGTAGGAGTCATTTTCTGAGCTTTAATTGAGTTAGATCTAGACCTCTTTTGTGCCAATTGATTGTACAAAGAGGCACTATCTAATAAGTGGGTCAATCTGAAAAGTTTTACCCAAAACTGAAAACGGGCTTAGAGGGCCATAATGGGCCGGGCCCACCCATAATGGACCCATTGTTTGAAAGTCCAGAATCGAACCTGAGAAGGGGGGGCGGGGTGGGGTGGGGGTGTGGGTTTGAATAGGGTGAATTCAAAAACCTAGACCAATTATTTTTAAAACCTATGTCAATTATGCTTTGAAGATTTATCATCTTGGTTAAGAAAAGTTTCTAAATACAAAAAAAGAAACCAACTAATCATTCAAGATAGACATTTAAAAAGAACATTGATCATAAGCACACCATCCACACAAATAAACATCAATCACCATAACAACCAAATTTATAGTGGTTCGGCTAAGCAAGCTACATCCACTCTCGGTTTTCCTACCTGTATTTCCACTATCAACTTAAGGTTTAGGATAACCTCCAACCTTACAACCACATATGCTTTTACACAAGGCTAAGCAATAACCTTTTACAACCTCATATGCTTTTCAATAGGTTGTGCATTAACCTTTACAACATAAGAATTTATCTCAATAAACTATGCCTAAACAAGCATAAAATGAGAAGCAAGTGAATACATATTGATGCCTATTAACATAGGCTGATAATGAAATTGAAATCCTATCTAAGACATATGCATGATGAATGCAAAGATTTATATGAGATACATATGCTTTAAAGACTTCTTCTATCTCTTTTGAAATTCAATGCTCATAAATGATGCAAATGTGAGATAGAAGAGATTCACCCATGTTTTTGAAATAATGACAAACTTGTTTTGAAAAGTCTAACATGAAACTAGCAAGTTTGTTCTAAAGAAAACATTAAATGACTAACATGTGAAATCATATTCAAATGATGAGGTTTAAATGATAAACATATTTTAAAGTCAAAGCATGCTTAAACAATCAACATTTGAACACTTTGAACACTTTAATCATGCCATTGAAGAAGTTAAAGATTTAAAGACAAGCATGAATAAAATAAGTTAAAAGGGGCAAATCCATTGAAGAATCAAAGGTTTGAAATGATAGATTTTCCCTCCTAACTTCCCTCTAGCCCAGCATGGATATCCCACCTTCCTTGGCTCTCAAAAGTCTCAAAAGTGTTGCACAATTCCCAAGGAAGGGTTCTTTTTATAAGAAAATTTTTCTTCAATGGATCTATTGTCGGCTAACCAACACTTGGAGTTCGGTTAACCGAACTCTACGGTCATATCCCAACGGTCATATATCTTGAAATTTGTGGACCGAAATATGCCTGTCGGTTCACCGAACAGAAGCTCGGTCGACCGACAACTGACTGACATGAGATCAACAGTTGACTGAACTTCCCTGATAAAACAATTTTTACATTCTGGAAACGGAACCAACAGCTGACCGAACTCTATTAGGCTAACTGAACTTTCCCTGATTTTAAAAGAATTGAAAAATGTATTTCAAAGGCAAACTTGGTCTTGGAGAACTAGGCTTGACTAGAGGCTAACGTGTTTGATGAAATAAGTCTTTAAAATGCAATTCAAAACATGTTTGAGCATGCCTTTACAAAATCTTTTGACGCTATGATTAAAAACTAATAATGCATGAAGATTCCCAAATTCTAAGAAGTATGAGTGCATGAGAGTTCAAGCTAATAAAAATAAATACATCCAATCAAATTGCAAACTAAAGAAAACCCTAGCATTCTTAACCCAATCCAAGACTAGACCTGAACCAACCGGTGAGTGGGCCAGACTAGGTAAGATCTGGCTGATCCGACCCATGGCCCGGACCAGGCTAATGGGTTGGGCAGTGGCAGGTCAGGTTGGCCCATCAAGGTAAGTAAGTAACCCAGGAGATTCTTTTATAGAGAGAGGATCCTCCCATCAAGGTAAGTAATCTAAAATCTCTCTAATCATATCTCCCTAATTAGCAACTTACAAAGTCAGGTTTTAAATCCTTTGACCACGGGGAAAATATCCTTTATAGGATGATGTTCTAGAAAGAAGTGAGCCCATGTGGTTCTGTGGGCCACAGTCCCTTATTCCAACATTTTGTAGATAAAGGATTTCCAACAGTAGAGAGCTGATTTTGGAGATCTTTTGAGTTCATCTGGAGCTAAGGCAAGTGATTGAATGGGTTGTTATTATGCTGCAAGTGGTTTTGTGAATTCCTAGCTCAAATCTCATGCCTTTGAATTTTGAAATGTTTACATTACTTTGTTTTGAATTCAATTTCTGTCACAGTACTATTCTTAATGTGTACATGCTTTGAATCACTCTGATTTTTATGGGTTCGATTTTAGTTTCTTTGGATTTCAATTCTTAGTATGAATTCTATGTTCTATTGATGTTGGTGGAGGTCAGTTGGTGAATTGTGTAGTTTTGTGGAGATTTGAATGGTGAATTATATGATCTTGATGGGTATTGGAGGGGTTTTAGATGATAAATGGTGTGTTTTGATGGAGGTTAGTGAGTTGAATGGTGGAATTTAGAGCATTGGAGGCTCTCTAATTGTAGGAAAAGTCAGGTGCAGGAGACGAGCTGGTGGGTTGAGAAGCAAGTTCAGGTTTTGGAGTTCTGAAACCAGAAATTAGTGAAGCTCAGTCAAGGGTTGGTTCACTGAACCCAGGTTCGGTTCATAAACAAAAAACAAGACAAATTTCAGGAAATTAGGGTTGGTTAACTGACACCTGACCGACACCTCACCGAACTTCCGTCGGTTCGGAAACCAGAGAACTCATTTTTTGTAAGGATGACACTAGTCACCTGTCGGCAGGAGTAGAACTAGAGGGGCTGGTAGGGGCCATGGTCCCCCCAAAGATCAGAATGTCTCCATGTGGAGAGATCCTTTGCGCCCCCCCGCCCCCCCACAAAAAAAAATCATTTTAAAATCTTTGATTCCCATAATCTTAGTTGTTTTTGCCAAAGAAAGAAATAAAAAAAATGAAGGAAAGGGAAGGAAAGCAACAAATTGGAAGGAAAAGAATTAAGGAAATGCAAGGAAGAAGATATGCCGATCTGGTACTCGTGTATTTTGGCCATTTGTTCGATGGTATTGCAGTAAGCATTAACTTTGTAAGAGGAAAAGGATCTACCGATTTGGTGGCGGAGATGGAGAAGAAGGCGTGGTACTGTGGATCTGCCGATCTAGTCTCTTTTTGAACCATATTCATAGTCATCTTTGTAGGCGGTAAAAACGACACCTACTTAGATTGAGATGAGATCGGGGTGAACTTCTTAGGACGGGGAATGCTGAACGCCAAGAACCTGAAACGGAAGGGAAAAAGGCTAGAGTCAGAGCCCCTGGCTGCCGTGAGCCGAAGGCACTCCGATGCCTGAGTTAGTTCTGAGGAGACTAAACAGGAGGAGGAAGAAGAGAATGAAACAGTGTGGAGTCTTGCGAGTTGTGTGTTGCGTATTGCGTACCTTTCATGGGACCGATCCCATGTGTATATATAAGTGAGCGTTCCTCGTTCATTCTCTCTGTGAGTGGGGGTAGGTGAGGTGAGGTCCCATCGATCCTTATCCTGACTGGCTGCAGTAGGTAAAATGGGCAACATCCCATCCTCACTTTCCATGCCTTCAGTCAGTTGTCGTACAGGGCTGATAAAGCAAACCTCTTATCGCCATAAATGAGCGATCCTATCGTCATAAATGAATGCTCATATCTGTCTGAGCGCGCCGTATTTTCAGGAGGAGGGTGGCGGCCCACTCTGACTCTAGCATTCTAGTCTGGGACCAAGGATGGCTTGGCCGTGGTGTGCCTGTGTACTGAGCTGGACCCTGTGCCGAGCTGCCGAACCGCGGTGTCTCGCTGGCACTATTTGATCGAGCTGCCGAGCTGACGGGATTTACCGCAGGGGCCGAGGTGATTGGCGAGTCTAGCCGTAATCCTCGCTTAACTTCGTCATTACGGTGTTTTACCCACACAATTTCCCCCTAGCTTTTGACTTCTGAGAGCCCTCTAGCTCGAGGAGGTCAGAAGCTTGATGACCGTATAGCCGGCTCCGCTACCGAGTTCGAGTGAGGGTTACTGTCATGAGGGAAATACTGGGGCGAGGGAGCTTCGGATCAGGAGGGTCCCCTTCGAGATGTCCCCTCGCCTGTCCTGGATATTTAATAGCCCTCGGATATCGCGCTAATGGTGGCACGTGTACCTTCTTTTAGCTGTCTTGCAATTACTTCGAGGAGACGTTAGGGCTGCGAGACGGGACGTTAGGGCTGATTGAGGGGACGCCTCTTAAAGGCTCTCCTCGAAAGTCGAATCGACGCCCCTAGGCCTTATAAATCAGAGCGCCTCCCTCGTCTTCACTTTCCTCTGCTTTCTTTGCACTTCTACTGCGCTCTGCAAGAGAACTTCTCCGGCGCCTGCGAACTTCCGACGATCTTGCTTGTGCAGTCCCCATTCGTAGGACTCCTTTCCGCTTCCCTCGTCTTTTCTTTTAGATAGGTCCTCGTCTGAGTCGAGAATGGGAGTCTATAGACATTTGTTAGGAGACCCAGGTTCTATAGATCATTTTAGGGATTTATACAAGGTCCCCTCCAATGTGGAGGTCAGACCGGATGACCCCGATGACGGCCTCACCTGTCGTGATGGCTGGATGCCGTTCTGGCTGGTCTCTGTAGTGGAAGGGGGGGTCCGCTTCCCCCTGCACCCACTGGTCCGGGACTGCCTCTGGGAGTGGAGGCTGTGCCCATGCCAACTACTTCCCAATGGATACAAAATCATAATGGGAGTAGTGCGGCTCAACCAGATTCTGGGAATCGACCTCGGTGTCCCGGACATCGAGGACACGTATGACCTCTGCAAATCCGCAGAAGGGGACACCTACTACCTCCGGCTGAGGGTCCGCCGGACTGGGTTTGTGACCGCGCTGGAGGACTCCAATAGGTACGCGGGCGAAGACCGAGTACTCGTCAGAGGAGGATGGGAGTTTGGTGAAGCGGAGCCTGCCACCACGGTCCGGGTTCCTCGAAAAATAGGAATTCCTCCAAGTAAAGACCGAAGTTCTTTCGGTTTGCAGTTTTTTTTTCTTTCTTCCTGTGTCTGGCTCTTGACACGATTTTGTCTATGCAGATTTCCGCGAAAAGAGGGAGCTCGCGAGGAGGAACCGCTGGAAGGTGAACAGCGCGTGGCACGAGCAGGTGAGAAACTACCGCGGCCACAACTGTTGTGCTGCGTGGTCTCTCCTGGGGTACGTGCCCCACTACAGGTCCTTCAACACCTCCAGGAAGGTATCGGGGATAGACTCCGTGCTGAGCGGGGAAGGCGTTAGTCAAGGAACAGGGACAACCGCGGTGCCCGGCTCGGCGGCGGTGACCGTTGCAATTCCCACCGGACGTCTGGTTAAGTCAGTAGACCGTGCTCCAGCAGTCCCCGCCGCGGAGCCTGTCGGGACTTCAAGAGCCAAGCCCCGGCCTCCCCGAAGGAGGCTAGTAGCTTCCAGCTCGGAGGAAGAGGAAGAGGAAGAGGAAATGTTGCGCCAGCGCGGGCGACGCTATGCCGCAGAAGACCTGTCTGCGGCGGCCTTCGGGGACATCGGAGGCGAGGCCCGGGATCCTTCTCAGGCAGTGGCTCTGACGCCTCCGGCATCTGCGGGTGGCACTCCTGCCCCAGACGCCGAGACGGTCTGTATCGCCACGACCGGGGCTGCTCGGCCTGGCGAGGCAGAGGTCATCTCAGCTCCGCCTCCGGCCGTCGTCGTGGATGACGCACCCTCTGAACGTGCCGTGGGGGCTGGAGGTCGGGCTCGTTCCGCCGAGGTCGCTGAGGGCGGGCGACCCGAGAAGAGGGCAAGGGTTGAGGCCTCGCCTGGCCCCTCCTCGCCTCCGCCTGCTGGAGGGACGATCTTGCCTCCTCCTGTGGCTCCGTGGAGGCCGGCCATCGAGGAGGTTCTGGGGAGGCCGCTGGCCGAGACAGACCGCGCAGCCAATCCCCAAGTCGTCGCAGCGCTAGGACGAGCCTGCGCCCTTCCTCAAGACATGGCGAGGTGGGCCGCGATGGACAACGAGTCACTCCTGCTTTCCTCGATGCGATCCCTGGTGTCTGTAAGTGCAGTATTCTTTCCTCAGCTTTCAGTCCGGTGTCACTTTATTGACTTCGGGTTCTCATTTTGCAGCTGTTGCAGAGGTGCCAAATAGGCATTGAGAGGCTGGATGCAGCCGAGGCGCGGGAGGCGGAATGGGTGGTTGAGAGGGACGAGCTGCGGGAGTCCGTGGCGCCTAAGGACGCGACGCTGGCAGAGGTGGCGGCCAGGAATGCCGGTCTCGTCTTTGATTACGAGGAGTCGAAGGTCGAGGTCGGGCGCCTCAAGGACGAGCTGGCGGAAGAGAAAAGCCAGAACCTCCACCTTGCCACCGAGCTCGATGATCTTCGGATCGCGGCAAAGCGACTGGAAGACGACCTGGAGAGTGCGAAGGGGACAAACAGGAGGCTCCTCTCTCAGCGGAACCAGGCGCAAGGTTCCCTGGAGATGGCGCTGAGGGAGAAGGCGGCCGAGATTGAGTCTGCCCTGGCAAAACAAGAGGCCAGGCTCAAGGAGGAGTTCCTCGCTGAGCATAACTCCATCATGGGGGAGGAGGTCGGCAGGCTGTCTGCTGACTACAAGGCTCAGCTGCCGGGGATCCGGGACCGAGCCTGGGAGCTTGGGTGGAAGGCAGCTTTGCACAAGGCTGGGGTCCCCGAGGATAGCCCTCTCTTCCTAAATCCCCCAAAATTCTCTTGCTCGGACTCGGAGCTTGCGGCCGCGTCTCGGGTTTCTTCCAACCCTCCCTCGCAAGCCTGTCCGGAGGCGAGCGCCGCCCCCGGGGCGCCTCAAGAGGCTCCCGCTGCCAGCGCTGATCCCGAGGGCTCCCAAGTGCCCGCGGTCGTCGAGGCCCCTCCTGAAGCTGTCGCACCCGCGGCTAGTGTTCCTGAAGCGAGCGCGGTCGTTCCTGAAGCTACCCCAACCGCTCCCGAGGCCAGCGCGGTCGTGGCCGAGGTCCCTCCAGAGATTGACTGCAATGTGGAAGCTGCAGCCCTCTGAGGCTTTTTGTAACTTTTTTAATGTATCTTCATTAACCTTGTAATCAGGACTTTTGATTAATGAAAACCTTCACATCCTGGCTTCCTTTCTCCTTGTCTTTGATGAAATGTGTGTGGTCGACCTTATGTCGTATTGCTTCTGTTTGAGTTTTTGGTCCGGATAGCCGAACTCCTGGTCATTCTCAGAATTGAGACATCCGCCAATGACCGAGATCCGGTGTATGAACCGTGGTCTCGGTCTGCTGTGTACCTATACCCATAATCTCCCCCCCAGCTTTTGACCTGTGAGCTCCTTCGAGCAGGTCGGAAGCTGAGTGGCTTTGTCAGGCCGGGCCTGCCGCTGATCTTTTAAGAGTACCCGGTTTGTGATGCATTGCCGAGATGGCGGAGTCTCGGTTTGGGGAGGATTCCTCCTTTATCGCCTTTTGCTGACGTGGAGTGCCTCATTAAATTCTCTTCGCCAGTCGAGGCATTTGCCCGTTCGTCTGTTGAGGCATTTATCATCCCGTCTGTCGAGGCATTTAATAGTCCTCTGGAAGTGCGGCGCCGGTGCCACGTGTCGCTTTTCTGAAGGGCACGCAATCACATCTGCAGGACGCCTGGGCTGCCCGAGACGGCGTTAGGGCTATTCGAGGTAATGCCTCATTAAAGGCCTTTCTTGAAACCTGAAACGGCGCCCCCAACCTATATAAATTAGGGCACCTTCTCCGTTTTCCTTCTTTTCGATCTTCAGACCCTCTGCTGCACTCTGCTGAAGAACAGTACTATCTGCGAGCATTCTTGTTTGCGCGGCCTTCCATCGTAGGATTTCTTCTTTCTGTCTTCTTCCTTTCTAGTAGGCAGTTCTCTGTTTAGGGTAGGGATTGGGCATTTACAGGCACTGGCTGGGTGACCCACTGTCTATAAGTTTGTTCAGGGAGGCATACAAGGTCCCTGCAAACGTAGAAGTTAGGCCAGACGGTCCTGACGACGGTATCACATACAGCGACGGCTGGATGCTGTTTTGGCTTGTGTCCGTCGTGGAGGGAGGACTTCGGTTCCCCCTTCACCCACTCCTCAGGGATTGTCTCCGGGAGTGGGAGTTAAGCCCCTGCCAGCTACTTCCCAATGGGTATAAGATTATCATGGGAGTAGTGCGGCTAAACGAGATCCTCGAAATCAATCTCGGTGTTCCGGACATCGATGAGGCGTATGACCTCTGCAAATCCGCAGAAGGGAATACGTATTACCTTCGGCTAAGGGTCCACCGAACTGCCTTCGTGACCGCGCTGGAAGATTCCAATAAATACGCGGGGGAGGACCGTGTCTTTGTCAGAGGGGCATGGGAGTTCGGCGAGGCGGAGCCCAGCACCACAGCTCGGATCCCACGAAGAATAGGAGTCCCCCCAAGTAAAAAATCGAGGCCCCCTGGGTTTTGTAGTTTAATCTTATGTCTCCTTCCTTCTGTTAACATCGCTTTGTTACTGCAGGTTTTCGGCAGAGAAGGGAGTTCGCCAGAAGGAACCGGTGGAGGGTGAACAAAGACTGGCACGAGAAGGTTCGGAAGTACCGCGGCCATCACTGCCGAGCTGCGTTCTCGCTCCTGGGGTACACGCCCCATTACAAGTCCTTCACCACCTCGACGCGGGTGACCGGGATCGACTCCGTGCTGCTCGGAGAAAATATCTGGTCGAACACCGCACAGACCGAGGTCCCCATCTCGGAGACGGTGACTGTCGCGATTCCCAGTGGGATTCCGGCAGAATCGGGCGAAGAGTCTCAGGGTCGCGAAACCGCAGGGGTTGTGAGAGCCGAGACCGGGCGCAAGCGGCAGAGGCAGAAATTTGTCGTTTCCAGCGAGTCCCGGAGCTCATCCAGCTCGGAAGAGTCCGAAGTCGAGATGCTGCGCAGTCGTCGCTAGCGCTTCGTGGCTGAAGACCTCTCCGCCGCAGCCTTTGGGGACTTAGGGGGCGAGCCCTCGGACAACTTTCGAGGCGCCGACGTCGCCCCAACTACGACGTCCGCGGCTGCTGCAGAGGTTCTTGCTCCCGAGACCGAGACGGTTCCAGAAGTCATCGACGGGGCCCAATCAGGACCTCCTGCCGCGGCCGAGGTCGGCGCTGATCCTCCGGCCATCGTCGTTGACGAGTCGCCCTCCGACTTGGGCAGAGAGGGTACTGCCGAGGTCGTCGAGGCGCGCAGGCCGGAGAAGAGGCCGAGGGTCGAACTCCCACCTGCCCCGGAACCTCCTGTGTCGGTCGGGGGATCCGCCACTCCCTCCGATTTTGTCCCTTGGAGACCGGACGTCGAGGGAGTGCTGGGGAGGCAACTAGCCGAGTCGGACCGAGCGGTCAACCCTGAAGTGGTTGCCGCTCTGGGACGAGCTTGCGCTCTTCCCCAGGACATGGCAAGGTGGGCGCAGATGGATAATGAATCGCTGCTGCTTTCCTCAATGCGGTCGTTGGTAGCGGTATGTACACTTATTCTTCATGTTCTCTTTTTCTGCTGCATTTCTTTAGGTGACACTGTTCTTACTGCAGCTCTTGCAAAAGTGCCAAACTGGCATGGGAAGGCTGGACGCAGCCGAGGCCAGGCCAGCAGTCTGGGCAGTGGAGAAGGAGGAGCTGCTGAAGTCCCTGGCGGCAAAGGACGCGACCCTGGAGGAGGAGGCGAGCAAGAACGCAGATCTTTTTGCCGAGCTCGACGCAGCGCGGGCCTTGGCCGAGCACCTCAAAGAGAAGGCAAAGGAGGCGGCGGACCAAAACGCCCACCTTTCCTGTGAGCTAGACGAGGTCCGGCTTGCGTTGTCGCGGCAGGAGGAAGACATGCAGATGCTGCGCGGGACGAACAAGAGACTAACCTCCGAGAGAAGGCTAGCCGAAAGAAAGCTGGAGATGGCTCTGGAGGGGAAGGCGGCCGAGCTCGAGCTGGCTCTGAGAGGGCAAGAAGCCAAACTCAAGGAAGAGTACCGAGCCGAGCACGACGCCGTGATGAACGAGGAGGTCGGCAAACTGGCAGCTGACTATAAGGCGCAGCTGCCAGGAATCCGAGACTGGGGATGGATACTTGGGTGGAAGGCGGCTTTAAAAAGGGTTGGGGCTTCTACGGACAGCCCCATTTTTAGGAATCCGCCCAGGTTCCCTCGCTCGGACTCGAAGTTGCGTGCCGTCTCGCAATACGTCCCAGTTCCCTCAGCCTCGGAGGTCGCCCCAGCTCCTCCAGTAGTTCCCGAGACTGCCTCCGCCGTTCCCAGTGAGAGCGCTACCGGGACCAATTGTAATAAGGGAGCAGCAGCTCCCTGAATTTTGTAATTTTTTTTTTCCGCATTGTATTCCAACAGATTATATAATAAAACAACATTTTTCCACATGTTCCGTGCATGATCCTTGTCTTGTTTGTGGCGGAATGAGTATTGACACAAGTAGTCTGCCGAGTAGTTTAACGGGTACTAACTGAGTGCGGTTGGCCTTCTGAACAGAGGCGCCGAGCTTAGGGCGGTTGGCCCTCTGAACAGAGGCGCCGAGCCGCGAGGGTGGTACTGCTACCGGACCCTTATATGCTTTTGGCTGTGCCGCCCAGGCTGGTGCAGGCACCGAGCTTTAGGGCGGTTGGCCGTCTGAACAGAGGCGCCGAGCCGCGAGGGTGGTACTGCTACCGGACCCTTATATGCTTTTGGCTGTGCCGCCCAGGCTGGTGCAGGCACCGAGCTTAGGGCGGTTGGCCCTCTGAACAGAGGCTCCGAGCCGCGAGGGTGGTACTGCTACCGGACCCTTATATGCTTTTGGTTGTGCCGCCCAGGCTGGTGCAGGCACCGAGCTTAGGGCGGTTGGCCCTCTGAACAGAGGCGCCGAGCCGCGAGGGTGGTACTGCTACCGGACCCTGATTTGTATAGCTTTGTCGAAGCTGGCGATGGCACCGAGCTGACAGTTGATACTCTGAACAGAAGCGTCGAGCCGCGGGGAATCTCTAAGTAATGCAAAGACTCATTCAGAAAAAGCGCCTTTTATTGATATTTGATTTCTTTAATACATTTCTCAGAAGTAGAATTTTTTGAGATGCATCGCATTCCATGGTCGCGGGAGCGCCTTCCCCTCCATGTCTTCGAGTCGGTAGGCAGATCTCCCGGCTGTAGAGGTTATTTTGAACGGTCCCTGCCAGTTAGGCGCCAGCTTGCCTTCGTTTGGATCTCGGTCCCCAGGAAGGGTTTTCTTTAAGACCAACTCTCCCATCGCGAATTTTCTTTCCTTGACCTTCGGGTTGTATCCCCTGGCCAACTGTTGTTGGTAGGCGGCCAGGCGGATAGCTGCCGCCTCTCTTCGTTCTTCAGCCAAGTCCAGCTCCCGCGCTACGTTCAGGTCATTTAGACCCTGGTCACAGAGCTCCGACCTCAAGGTCGGGAGGCCGACCTCAAGGGGAATAACTGCTTCCATGCCGTAGGCAAGGGAGAACGGGGTAGCCGAGGTGGAACGCCTTGGAGTAGTTCGGTAGGCCCATAGAACACTGGGCAGCTCCTCTGCCCATCGACCCTTGGCTCGGTCGAGTCTCTTTTTAATTCCGTCGAGGAGTACTTTGTTCGAGATCTCAGCCTGACCGTTGCTTTGAGGATACGCCGGGGTGGAGTAGGCATTTCGAATGCCGTACTCTTGGCAGAAGCTTTTGAAGAAGTTGGAATCGAACTGCGTTCCGTTGTCGGAAATTAGAGTACGGGGAATTCCAAATCTTGTGATGATGTTCTTCCACACAAAGTTCTTCGTGTCCAGCTCGGTGATGGAGGATAAGGGTTCAGCTTCGACCCATTTCGTGAAGTAATCCGTGGCCACTATCAACCATCTTTTGTTCCCTGGAGTTCGGTGGAGAGGTCCGACGATGTCCAGGCCCCACTGGGCGAAAGGCCACGGACTAGAGAGGGGGCTCAGGTCCTGGGCTGGCTGGTGGAGGGAGTGAGAGAACTTCTGGCACTTCTCGCATTTCCTGGCATAAAGCTGGGCGTCCTTCTGCATGTACGGCCACCAGTAGCCCTGGCTGATAGCTCGATAGGCAAGAGACCGACCTCCTATATGACTGCCGCAGATTCCTTCGTGGATCTCGTAGGGGAAATCGTCGACTTTGCTGGGGTGAACGCACTGGAGGTAGGGCCCTGTGAATGATTTTCTGTAGAGCTTGCTGTCTGGGGAGAGCCAGAACCGGGCCGCCTTCAATCTGACCTTTCGAGCTTCAGTCCTGTCCTCGGGTAGCTGGTCGTCCTTCAGGTATGCAATGATGGGGTCCATCCAGCTTGGGCCGAGATCAAGGCACATGAGCTGCCGAGGTCGCTGGAGGTCGATGCTGGGCTCCCGCAGCGTTTCTACTTCGATAGTTCTCTTATTACCGGCTTCGACAGCCGAGGCGAGGCTCGCGAGGGCATCTGCATGGGAGTTGGATTCTCTGCCGATCTGCCGGACCTCGGCCCTTTCGAACTGGGAGAGAAGTCCCCTGGCGCGGGCAAGGTAGGCTGCCATCCTGTCATCCCGAGCTTGGTAGTCTCCGCTGAGCTGGCTTGTCACCAGCTGAGAATCGCTGAAAACCACAACGGACCGGGCTTCCAAGATTTTGGCGCTGTTAAGTCCGGCAATGAGCGCTTCATATTCGGCCTCGTTATTAGATGCCTTGAAACCCAGTGTCAGAGCTTGTTCGATGACGAGGCCTTCTGGGGACTGGAGGACTACGCCAGCGCCAGCCCTTTTGGATGTGGAGGATCCGTCGACAAAGACTTTCCAGGACGAGTCTAGGAGTTCTCTCCAGGACTGTTCTTGCTCGGTCTCGGTGACAACCTCTGCACCCCGATCGCCCCCTAGTTCGGTATCGAGCGAGGTCGGTGCCGAACTCTGAGGGGTAAATTCCACAATGAAGTCCGCTAGGACTTGAGCTTTGATGGCCGTTCTAGGCTGATAGCTGATGTCATATTGCCCTAGTTCGACAGCCCATTTGGAGATCCGTCCGGAGAAATCTGCCTTCCGGAGGAGAGCCTTCAGTGGGTATTCTGTTACGACCACTATTGTGAAGGTTTGGAAGTAGTGGGAGAGCTTTCGAGAGGCGCTAACGAGCGCCAAGGCGAGCTTTTCGAGCTGCAAATACCGGGTCTCGGCGTCCAGCAGGGTTTTGCTCGTGTAATAGATAGGCCTTTGCTGGCCGTTGTCTTCTCTGACGAGCACCGAGCTCACTGCATGGTCCGAGACCGACAGGTACAAGAACAGTGCCTCTCCAAAAGTCGGAGTGGAGAGCAGCGGTGGAGAAGAAAGGTATTGTTTTAGCTGTTGCAGCGCCTGAGAACAATCCGACGTCCACTGGAACTTGGAGCCCATTCGCAAGAGTTGGAAGAACGGTCTGCACTTGTCCGAAGCTCGGCTGATAAATCGGTTCAGGGCGGCAGCCATTCCGGTCAGCCGCTGAACTTGTTTTGCCGAGGTCGGACACTGGAGCTCCTGGATAGCGGTGATCTGGTCAGGGTTCGCTTCGATCCCCCTTCTTGTGACCAGGCTCCCTAGGAACTTGCCGGAACCGACACCAAAGGCGCATTTGGATGCATTCAGCTTCAACTGGTACTGGTGAAGGATGCCAAAAATCTGGCGAAGGTCGGTCAAGTGGTTCTGCGACTTCTTGGATTTGACGACCATATCATCGATGTAGACCTCCACCGTCTTGCCGAGCTGGGCCTGGAACATCTTTGTCACCAGCCGCTGGTACGTTGCTCCCGCATTCTTTAGCCCGAAGGGCATCACCTTGTAACAATAGGTGCCCCTGGGAGTGATGAAAGCTGTCTTTTCCTGGTCTGCCGCGTACAGGGGGATCTGATGGTACCCCCTGTAGGCATCCAGGAAACTCATCCGGTCATGTCCGGCAGTGGCGTCGATGAGCTGGTCTATCTTCGGAAGAGGGAAGCTGTCTTTGGGACAGGCCTTATTGAGGTCGGTGAAGTCCACGCAGACCCTCCATTGTCCCGTCTTCTTTTTGACCACCACGGTGTTAGCTAGCCACTGCGGATAGTGGACCTCCTTTATTGCGCCAGCCTCGAGGAGTTTCTGAATTTCCTCAACCACGGCCTCGGTCTGCGGGACCCCAGTCCGACGCGGTTTTTGAAGCACGGGCTTATGGTTGGGATCCACCTTCAGTTCGTGGCAGATGACTGTCGGGTCAATGCCGGGCATCTCATAGGGTGTCCAGGCAAAGACCGCCTTATTCTCCACAAGGAGGTCAAGCAGTTCTGTCTTCTCGGACTCGGGGAGCTGGCTTCCAACAAGGAAGAATCTGTCAGGGTCGGCGGGATCAATGTTGACCTTGGTGAGGTCCTCGATGCTTTTCTCCGCCGGGGTTCTGCCGACGTCCCCGAGCTTGGCCTCTCTGTCCAGTTCGGCCATATTTACTTGGGAAGATTCGGCCTCGCCAGGCAGCACGGCCAGCAGGCATTGCCTGGCCATGTGCTGGTCGCCTCTGACAGTGATCACATCCGTCCGACCTGACTGGCTTTCCAAAGGGAATTTGAGCTTCTGATGCCGGGTGGAGGGCACCGCCTCCATGCTATGCAGCCACGTCCTCCCCATTATGACATTGTATGGGGAGGGGACATCGACTACTAGGAGTTCAACCTGCCTGCAGGCGCCACCCACTTGGACTCTGAGGGAGATCTTACCCTTGGGATAAACAGGCTTGGAGGTGAAGCCGACCAGAGGGGTATGGGCAGCCTGGAGGTCCTCGTCCTTTAGTTTCAGCGTCTTGAAGCAATCGTAGTACAGGACTTCGGACGAACTGCCAGGGTCGACGAGGACTCTCTGAACCAAGAAGTTCTGCAGCTTCAAGGTGAGCACTAGAGCGTCGTTATGGGGGAGCTCGACGTCTTCCAAGTCCTTGTCAGAGAACCATATCCTGACCCCTTCTGTTCTGGCTTTCTTCGTGGCCGGCTCCGGTGCCGCGGTTAGCACCTGCTTCTGATGGGAGGCGCGCCTGGCGTCGGTGCGAGCCTGAGAGCTCTTCTTAGGTGGGGCGGCGAGGTGAATGACGTTGATGATACCCTCCGGCTCGCTGTCCTGGTTGTCAGCGTCTCGCCGCGGAGGTCGGTCATCACCTCGGCCCTCCTTCTTGATGTACTCCCCGAGGTGCCCCTCCTTTACGAGGCTCTCCAGGTGGAACTTGTAGCTCCTGCATTCGTCGGTTCTGTGCCCATTCTGGTTGTGGTAAGCACAGAACTTACTCTGGTCTCGAGAGGAGGGGTCGGTCGTCATCGGCCGCGGCCACTTGAAAAAAGGCTGCGCTTTTATCTTATTGAGGAGCCTATAGATCGGCTCCTTGAAGATGGTATTCACCGCCACGTAGGAGGCCGGCTCGTGGCCTGACCATCTGCCGTTCCCCGGTCCCGCTGCCGAAGTAGAGGGGGTTCGGCGCTGCTCCGAGGACCGGGCCTTGCGCCGATCTGGGGAAGGGTCTCTGCGACGATCCTCCCTCCCGGAGGACCTGCTGTCTCCCTTGGCTGGCTGGCTCTTCTGGGTGAGGCCGAAGTTTTCGCGACCTCGGACCTCGTCTTCCTCCGCCAATATGAACCGATTCGCTCGGGTCATCAGCTCCTTCATGGTGGTCACGGGGTACATGACCAACTGCGCCCGAAGCTGGATGCCCGGCCGAAGAGCCAGCTGGAAGGACCTCACGGCCAACTCTTCAGAAGCGCACTCGATCTGGCTGTAGACAGTCCAGAATCGACGAGCGAACTGGGTGACGCTCTCATCCTCCTGCATCCGGAGGGCCATCAGATCAGCATCGGTCTTTGGGATGACGCGATGCGCCTGGAATTTTCCCAGGAAGGAGGTCCGGAGCTGTCGCCAACTGGAGATGGAGTCTTCAGGAAGCGAGCAAAACCACCGTAGGGGGAGATCCGCCAAACTGGAGGAGAAAACTCGACAGTTTAGGGAGTCATCATCCCCCCAGACCGACATCCTCTGGATGTAATGTCGGAGATGAGCCGCGGGGTCCGATGTTCCGTCATAGAGGGTGAACCTCGGGACGCTGAACTTCTCGGGGAGTGTGTATTTTCTTATCTCCCTAGAGAAAGGAGACGCGCCAGTGTCCTCGGCTTCGAAGGTGCTAAACTGGTCTCGGATGACACCAGCAGTTTCCATATTCTGGCGGATCGTCTTTCTCACCTGCTGGTCGATCCACTGCTTTAGCTCTTCGTCTTCTGAGACCTGGCGCTGCTTCTTTGGCCCTTCATGCATATGGCTGTTGCTGGAGCCCTCTTCCCCTTGGTCTCGGTCGCGCCTCTTGTCGTTGAGGACGTGCCTCAGGTCTCGCCCGTGGTCCAGGCGCCTGGGTGGCGGACTCTGACCCTTGGCGTCGAGCTGTTGCTTGAGCCGTTGGATGAGCTCATGCTGCTCTTGGATGAGGCGGTTCTGAGCCCTGATGTCACCCAGGCGGGGGTCTTCATTGTGATCGAGGCTGGCCTGATGGTGTGACTGTGACCCAGCCCGCACTGACTTCTCGTGTGGTTTGGTGACCGACTTGTCGCCTTGCCTGCCCCGCTCATGGCTATGGCGGGGCTGCTCTGGAGGTGGGACGTCGTGAAGGGAAAGCATGGTCACTCCCCTAGATCGTGACTGTGTCTGGACCGTGGGAGACCTCCCCCCTGACCTCCTCTGCTGAGGGGGTGGAGGTGGAAGATTCTGCGCCAGTGGAGGCTGTAAGGACAAAGCTTTGCCTTTGGAGGGTCCTTCGCCGTTTCTGGTTTTTGGAGGCATGGTGTTTATAAGCTTTTTGTTCAGGCTTCCCACAGACGGCGCCAAACTGTAGGCGGTAAAAACGACACCTACTTAGATTGAGATGAGATCGGGGTGAACTTCTTAGGACGGGGAATGCTGAACGCCAAGAACCTGAAACGGAAGGGAAAAAGGCTAGAGTCAGAGCCCCTGGCTGCCGTGAGCCGAAGGCACTCCGATGCCTGAGTTAGTTCTGAGGAGACTAAACAGGAGGAGGAAGAAGAGAATGAAACAGTGTGGAGTCTTGCGAGTTGTGTGTTGCGTATTGCGTACCTTTCATGGGACCGATCCCATGTGTATATATAAGTGAGCGTTCCTCGTTCATTCTCTCTGTGAGTGGGGGTAGGTGAGGTGAGGTGAGGTCCCATCGATCCTTACCCTGACTGGCTGCAGTAGTTAAAATGGGCAACATCCCATCCTCACTTTCCATGCCTTCAGTCAGTTGTCGTACAGGGCTGATAAAGCAAACCTCTTATCGCCATAAATGAGCGATCCTATCGTCATAAATGAATGCTCATATCTGTCTGAGCGCGCCGTATTTCCAGGAGGAGGGTGGCGGCCCACTCTGACTCTAGCATTCTAGTCTGGGACCAAGGATGGCTTGGCCGTGGTGTGCCTGTGTACTGAGCTGGACCCTGTGCCGAGCTGCCGAACCACGGTGCCGCGCTGGCACTATTTGACCGAGCTGCCGAGCTGACGGGATTTACCGCAGGGGCCGAGGTGATTGGCGAGTCTAGCCGTAATCCTCGCTTAACTTCGTCATTACGGTGTTTTACCCACACAATCTTCATGACTGTCTCCTGCAATTTTGAATGCAAAGTCATACCTACTCCAAGCATACATATCCACAATCCATATCTCAATCAATGACAGAGCGATCACATGGTTCTTTACACAATTGGCAAGATAGTTCTAGTGAGATAGTTCCTTACACAATTGGCAAGATAGTTCTAGTGATGTTAGATTGAGATCCTTTGATTTGGGATGGTCACATCCATAGAAAGATCATAGAATGGAATGGACAATATAGCACCTTCTTCCTTGTCATACTACCAAGACGAACAAAGTTGGCAAGATAGTCAAGAGTTTCAACCAAATGTGAGCAATGATTCCATTATTAAGCAGCAATCATTTGAAATCTTGGATGGGGAAAGGGAAGCCAATGTGAGGCTAGTTATGGGAGATGCTTTTACTTGTAGGGAAAAAACAGTCCACTAGTATTGTCCCATGGTGATAAAACAAAATGATATATTTTATTCTTTTTATTCTTCTCTTTTCAACAATATTTAGCCAATGCATCCTGATTTGCAGAACTGCGGTATGGAAGAATTCTAGTTTGCCATGGCTTTCTTGAATGCAGGTGAAGAACTAGAAGACCCATAACCAGTTGTCACTTCTCAGCCACTCACCTTTGACTGGATCTAGAGTCCTTCCTCATCGTTACCAATTTTATTTTTGAGGTTTTGTTGAAAGTTACAGGTGTGTTTGAGAAGAAATGAACCCATCTCTAGAATTTGTTTACTTTAGTAGTTTACAATTGGTACATTATACATATAGTAGTGAAACAAGAATTAACAATTTCAACTCAATGAAAGAATGTCGAGCACAACTTCAATAATTTGTTTATTGCATATTTTATTATTAAACTTTGTAATTTTTTTAAAGGTTTTTTTTTCTTTGGTCCCCCCTAAACAAAATTTCTGGTTCTGCCCCTGCTTGTCGATTAGCCGAGCTTGGTTCACTGACAGTTAACCGAGTGCTGACCAAGGTTCTTGGAATTTGGATAAACAAGGGAAGAGCAGGGATTTTTACCCATTGACACTTGGACCTTGTCACATGGGTGTTGTACACTTGGATTCTGGAATGTCGTAGAACTTCAGGCACTAATTACAAGGAATATTCGACATTTGGCCTCCAAGTGTATATCTGGCCAACAGACACGGTCTCATTGTGTAAATGGGAGTAAGAGTTGTGATTTCACATTTGTTAACCAATCCCTTTTCCGTTTTTCAACCTTATAAAGAGGTGAATTTTAAAGGTGTTTCACCAAGCGTTGAGCATGGGTATTCAATCAAGATAAATAATTTCAGAAGTACTAAGTCAGGACTGCCCTTTTGGGATTCTTGTGTGAGTGTTTTCAGTAGTGGTTTGGGTAGTTTCCGTTGACAAAGTATGGAGTTTTGCTTGAAAGCTTGCATGGATTTTTGTGTCGGCACCACTAAGCTTGAACGACCATGTCGGTTTGATTATCTGACTTGGGTCCTTAAATACTTTATACCCACTGCAGTTTAGGATTCGTGTGTGTGATATTACTAGTTCCGCGGCAGGATTTTCATGTGCCACCCAGCTACTGAGTTTATAATTATACGCTCATGTGCTTCTTTCACCTTGTGTGACGATGGTTGTATATATCGTGTGTGCTCCTATCCCTCTGGTGATGGAGAATATAGCTGTGTGTTGTTGCCAATGTGTTAGATTGAGTTATTCAATTGATTTACTTCATGATTTTAAATGAAATGAGCATTTCCATGATAAAACTGTTTTCTTCGTCTTTTTTAATCGAGCCATGTTTTGTTCTTTGTGAAACTTATCCATATTATAACATGTTTATCACCTCTTCCAATCACCTGCCAGACAGTCATGTCTGACCCTATAATTGGTGCTCAGGTCTAGGTATCGCCGCCCTTGGGGAGGAGTATGAGGAGGAGGCAGTTGAGTCTCTGTATGCTAAAGAGTGGCAACCCGACGATGTCATCTAGACATCGGGTTAGGCCCTTAGCTGCATGTCAAGTTGGGGAGTGTCTAGTTATTTTAGGATTTTGTAATATCAGCCTTTGTTGGCTTATCTTGTGAGATAGTAAACTTTAAACAATCTACTTGTGTGATGTAAATATTGAACCTTAACTTTATGGATATGTTAGCTATGTTTCTCTCTCTAACATGAGTCTTTGTAGTTCTAAGATCCATTTGACTCACACGTGTGTTTGTTACACGCTTCCGCAATCTATTTCCCGTTTTTGCTTGTGAGGTGTTTGAATGTAGAATCCTCACCGTAAAAACCTGTGGGAAATAGCATGAGCGGTGTCAATTTTTTGGCCCGCCGCGCTGTGGTCCCAGATTAGGACCTTGGTTTAGCACGGTCCCGGTCCAGGGCCGTGTTAATTTCCCTAATAGAACCTTGCTCCACTAATTTCAAACCGCTGGTTCAGAAACCAAATTCCCTCCAACCCTCTCTCTCTCTCTCCCCTCTAGCATCCTCTGTTAGAGGAAAAAGAAAATAAATAGATCTTGAAACAACTTTTTTTATTGGTCTAATACATTAAGTTTGAGAGCAATCAAGTTCAGGAAATCCTTTGGCTTAAGATTTTGTTCTTCTGAGTTTCTTTTTTTTTTTTTTTTTTTTAAATTTTAGCTAATATGTCTCTATATAATGCTATCAAACTCTTTCTATGACAAAAAACTAGGCAAAATGACAACATCAAAACGTACATTTTCTTCAATCTCCTTGCATTACTAGCTTGTAATTTTCTTTTCCTTAAAGACATGACCTGTATCTTGCAGTATTTCCCAATTTATGTTTTTTGTATTTTCTTTTCCACCCGTTTGGTAATTTTACTTCTAAATTCAAGTGAAATGAAGTGAAGTAAAGCATCAAATCAAGAGGAAATCAAATATAAGTGGGTTGTTATGGTATTTTATTTTTATTTGTTTGGTATGAATTTTTTTTTACTTTTTGTATAGAAAAGTAGAGGTTTTTTTTTTCTTTTAGTGAATAAAGGTGGTTGCTTTTTTACTTTTTTTTTAAAAGATGGAGGGAATTTCGAATTAAAGTACTTTTGATGTGACCTCTTGTTTAAAAAAAAATGGAGGCTTTACTTGACTTTTACTATAGTAGTAAAGTGCCAAATGGGCACATGACCTATATCTTGTAGTATTTTCCAATTTATGTTTTTTGTATGGTAGAATTTACACCCAATATAGATGGGACCTCATATTACAAGTTTGGAATTTGATTTCTGAACCTATATGATCTAGTTTGTTTCATATGTACTAGAAAATCATGCCCGTGCTAATATGATCATAATATTAAAATTTATAAAAAAAAAACTTACAATTAATTTCTTTAAAATTAAATGCAAAAAATAATACTATGAGAGAGAGCAAAAAAAAAAAAAAAAGACAAAAGAAAAAGAGAAGTCCATACGAATTCAATATCTAATAAAAAAGCCCATGAAAATTGAAGATTAATGACCAAGAAAACTAAAAAAAAAAATCAAAAAACATAAATAAAAATAAACTAGTGGTTTTTACAAAAAAAAAAAAAAAAACACTTTACATGGTGAGTGCACCGAATAGAGAACATTAGACAAACATGCACCTAACTGGGAATCCGTATAGGATTCCTAATTTTTTTTTTTATCATTTTTTTTTTTTGTGGTTGAATTCGACCTTCAGTTTTAGCGTTGAAGGTCGAATTCAACTTTATTAGGGTTGTAAATGGGTCGGTTCCGGTCCGGGTCCATGGTGGACCCGGAATCGGAACCGTTAAGGAGAAGGTGGAACCGGATCTGAACCCGGAACCGTTTCGGAACCGGTTTCTTAGCTCTTGAATTGGAACTAGAACCATAACCATTTATAGGACGGGTTTGGATCCGGGTCCGGGTCGAGTTAGAGAATTATGTTAAAAAAAATATAGTATTTAGGAGAGATTTTCGAAAATTGAGGTAATATGTCGGGTTTCGAGTCCACGGGTCCAAACCAAGGTGGAACGGGACCCGGATCCGGACCCATTTACTTATCAAGGCCTAAATGAGGACCCAGACGCGGTTTTTAATGGGTCGGAACCCATTTACATCCCTAGACCTTATGGTGTAAACTTCCTACCCGTCTACTAAAAACAATACGTCTCGATTGACCTTCAGTTTCAGTGTTTAAGGTCAAATTCGACTAGATGGTGTAAACTTCTAGTCCGTCAGCTCAAAATAATACGTCTCAGTCGACCTATATGCCTGGACGATGGTCGTTTTTTACTCTGACTTGTCTACTTAACCCTATTCAAAGCCCTCGTTTCTAGAAAAGAAACCGTTCTTCTACCTTCAACCCAACCTTCAACCCGTCGACCACGGCTTCTAGGTTTTCCTCCATCTCTCATCCCGGGTGCTAGACTGTTTTCTTTCTACCCTCTGTGGTCCCCTCCAAGTCAATCATTTTCAAATGACTATAAGGTATGTTTCGCCATGGTCCCCTCCTACATATGTCATTGGGTTTTTTGTAATCTTCTACTTTATGTTGCTTGTGTAGTTGTGTCACGGCCCCGGACTGAGATCCGAGCTCGCAAACGATAATAAACATATGAATTTACACTCATTTAATTTCTCACAGGTTTCCACGATGAGGATATCACACACACTCACAAAACATTTACATTGATGCGGAAGCGTGTAGTAAACCAAATTTGTAATCCATTCTATATTTCCATGACTGATGATAACACATACATAATTAATCTGACGTCAAAGTGAGTAATGATCTCATTGGCATTTCCAAAATATAAAGTTAGAAGTTTAAACACAAATGTAAGTTGATTTAAACATCCCCAAAAATAATGGCCAACAAATGCCAGTACAACCAAACGAATCAAAAGTAAAACAATAACCCTCAAAAGATGTCTCAAAACTCAAAGCTAAACCAAATGTCTAAATGACATTGTCAGTTTGCCATTCGACTAAGCGTTGCGGCTCACCGACCGCCTCCTCTGGCTCCTCCTCAAAGGCAATAACGGGGACTGGACCTGAGTACCACAAAAATGGGTCAGACACGACGGTCTGACAGGTGGGTGAATAGATAATACAATAAAAGAAATCAAAGCATAACTTAAAAACATGATGACATCTTATTAAAACAGTAATTGTTATAAAACAAGATGCATTGTTTATTTAAAATACAAATGCAATATAAACATGTGGGGTAATCAAGGAACAAGAACTGAAAAGATGGCAACCACACTTTCGCTAAATCCTCCATCACTAATATGATGAGAGCACACTAAAAGCGTTGGTTTCGGAGCACACGAGGTGGTGAGAAACAACTATATACATATATAAATATACTGAGCGAAACCTCGGCCGCGGAACCGGGTGACAAGACAGAACAGAATTCAGACTGCAGCTGATAGAAGGTAAAGGGGGACCCCAAGTCGGTGGATCAAACCGACAAGGTTGTCCACGCTTAGTGATGCCGACTCATAGGTCAAAACACATTCAAAACATATGCATATCAAAAGAGATGAATACTACCCAAAATAGACTGAACAAAAAGGGCTCGTGAGCACATTTATCACAATAGTATCTTATCATAATGCATAAGGCTGACTAAATGTTCATGTTGCAGATTTCAGCAATCAAAAGTGACATTTGTACTATTATACGAAAACTGTCAGAAATAAATGAAATCCAGTAAAAACAGACACTGTGGTCCCCTTATAATTCCGAACCATACATTTAGGTTTCCGAATTTAAACAATAGGTATAAGGGTCTCGTATATCGATTAAAGCTCATGGCTTGGTACTCCGGAAGGTTTGAGACATCCCGAGTTCTCTATACAAATTGATAAGCCCATTATTCTCAATAAATCTCCGAAATTGGGGTTCTTTTCCAAATCAATCTCTATATAATACCTCTTATTCCTCCACATCATATTGGGGCTCCAAACCCACCTCACTGGACCTTAAACACCTTTTTTTTATCATGTTTGGAAAACTGCCCAGGAACTCTGTACCATTCGCTTGAGCGAACTGGAGGATTTGTTCGAGCGAATAGCATTCTAGAGGGTTCGCTCGAGCGAATACAAGTTCGCTCGAGCGAACTGGTCCGAATCAGGAGGGGTCGAGCAAACTGGGAGAGTGGCTCAAGCGACAAGTCTCTGGAAGGGGGTTCGCTTGAGTGAATTGGGGTTCGCTCAAGCGAACTAACTTCTGGGAGGGGTTAGCTCGAGTGAACTGGAAGTTGGCTCGAACTAACCATGTTCTATGAGGGTTCGCTCGAGCGAATGTAGGTTCGCTTGAGCGAACTGCTTTAGAAACACTCCGTTTCAGCAGTCTGGGCCTCATCTTCTCTTCCTTTCTAAACACTTTTGAAACCACCATTTGACACCATATTTATGAGACTTCCAACTACCCAAATCACACTCACTTTCTCCAACAACCATCCATTCAAAATTATTAAAATCATAATAATTTCCAACCTCATTCAATGCAAAGAACAACCACCATAAATGAGGATGCAAAGATTGCCAAAAATACAAACTTAATGTACAAAATCTTAAGAGAGTAATTAAGAGTGGAAAACTCATCAATATGCGCATTTCTAAAACATTATAAACCATAGGAATACATGAGGAAGAAAATCATACAAATCCATATTTCTCCATAAAACAAGAAATTATGAAATTAACCCATTCATCCACTTGCCTTGGTCTCCAAATAAGCTAATAAGCTCCTAATCACCCTTCTTTAGCCAAAACACCAAGCTACAAAAAAAACCCCCAAAATACACTCATTACAAACCCTAAAATGGCCAAACCATGAAATAGAATGAGAGAGCTCCCAATAATGGAGATGAAGCTCCTCTAGGACTAGAAGAACACATATTTAAGAGATGAGAGGAAGAGCTTTGATAAGTCCACAAAATTGTAGTTTTCCTTCATCATTTCATATGCATTTGTGGACTTAATTAGGTTAAATGCATAGAATTACACTTAATTTCATGATTTCATGCATTTGAGCATCAAAGTTGGAATCTTAGTCAAATCTGGTCAAAATCCATTACATTGCATGACTTTTGTGAAATTATGGATTTTCATCTCATTCATCACCCAAA
This sequence comes from Persea americana, assembly GCA_029852735.1. Classification (NCBI taxonomy): domain Eukaryota; kingdom Viridiplantae; phylum Streptophyta; class Magnoliopsida; order Laurales; family Lauraceae; genus Persea; species Persea americana. The sequence goes on from CM056813.1 coordinate 36,163,102, forward strand.
AATTAGTTCTTTTGGCTTCACTAATGCATACCTTCTAATTTTGACGCCATGTGCTATTTTTGGAAAGTTGGGTATTTTTGGTGCATTAATTAAGCATGTAGGGTCCCATATATAGTCCATTTAGATTCCTCACACTTGATTATTATTGACATCATTTAATTTTATTTTTGTAGGATAAATCAAGAGTGGGACCTGCATTGGTGAAATTTGAGAGAGATTAAAGGCGGGATACGCTTCATGGTGGGCCCACAAATCTTGACGTCTTAGTGGAGTTGGAAAGATTGGAAAATCTCAAAGATGGAAAGAGAATCAAATAACCAAGCAAAGAAAGAGTCCAAGCATACCTTGGACGTCCAACATGGGTCCTACACATCCCATAGCATGTCAAACATAGAAGTTTCCATAATTGCACAATTATTCCTGGATTTTCTGGGGCAGCAAATTGAAATGGCCATAACTCTCAAACCCAGTATCGGATTGGTGCAATCTACCTATTGTTGGAAAGCTCTTTTCGAGTAGATATCCGTGGAGTCTAAGATTACATAAATTGGAGCTATATTGAGGGAGATATGACCTTAGGAAGTTACCTATTATAATTATATGCGGGAATTACAAGAAGCTTTCAAAATTAGCAACATGAGAGATGTTTGAGAAGTTCAATTTGGCAAGACTTGGAGCCCAAGAGACCACACTTAGCAACAAATCATCTCCAATTCAAATTCTTTCTAAGTGTGAAGCCTAACTTGAGTCCTAAGCAAGAAATCTTTCCAAATAAGGAAACAAGTCCTAAAAGAGAGGAGATTCTTTTCTAAAAAGGAGGCATCAACATATATAAAACCAACCCAAAAGGGGATGGAGGCATCACACATCTAGCCCTCTCTCCAATTCTCTTCTTTCTTTTCTTCCTTTCTTGTTTTCCATTAGTATTTTCTTTATTTATTTTATTTTGGTAGCCTTGGGCTATGTCCAAGGATTTATTTTGAAGGAGAATCTTTGTGAAGGAGAAGTTGTAAAGATGCAATTTTTAATGACAAATCAAGAAGCATTCTTTGCAATGGCGGGCTAGTTTCTTGATTAGAGCTATGGATGAAGGTAAGTAACTTCTTTTTATTTATTTAGTAATTCTAATTTGTGTTCCATGATTATGTGCTTAATGATTAATAGGCTTGTCTTCGTGCCCTAGGTAAATCTCCATTCTTAAATTCTGAAAATAAAAATTGGTTTTTGACTATTCATGCTTAGGTTTGATAGGCCATGCTTAGGATTTAGATCTTTTGATGGTTTATGTTTACTTTTGATGGGTAGTTCTTAAATTATTTTTATTCTTTTATGAGATGAAGGAAGTCTTGAGTTTTAAATTTTTATGATTGAAAGGGGATTTTAAAAGTTAGATTTTCCAAATTAAAAATATTGATTTGTCTTTGATTTGAAGTAAAAATTGAAACAAATTAGGATTACTTAATAAATAATTTGCGGCTGCTTATTGGATTCCTATGCTCTAATCACTTTCATTAATTGGAAGTTTTTCATCTTTCTAAATTGGTTGCTTTCTTTTATTTTTAAATACTCAAAACTTTCTTTAATTGTTAGTTAATTAGTTTTCTTAATTTAAAAGTTTCTTTAATAAGCTCCTTGTGGGTTCAACCCGTTCTTGCCACTATCTCATCTAGACACCTGTGCACTTGCGGTATTTTATGATTGATATTGATCACATCAAGCTTACATGGAGGGTTCTCAAATAGCCAAAGCTTGCTCAAAGAGTGCTCTAGAGTTGGTGGATTTCTCTACAAATGGTACCAATGTGAAGCCTTCATGGAGAGGAAGAAGAAGATGGTCTCCATTTCTTTTTTAGCAATAGGTTGGTATGGATTTGGAGATGGAGAAGCAAGAAGAACAGGGAGCAAACCCCAAGTGGCTGGAACTCCTTCTTCTCAAAAGAAAAGTTGCAAGAAAAGGGAGAAGGAAGAGGACGACTCCTTATATAGAAAGTGGGGATGGGTCCCACCACTTAAGAATCTTGTGGGGCTTAAAACATCGACTTCAGGGCCACGGATGAATTTGACGAAGAAGGAAGAATTGTTCAACGAAATTTTTAGTTTCTAAAAAGTATATATTTCACAGGTTACGGAGGCATTGAAATTAGTGTCCAAATTTTTTGTGCAAAAGACTGTTTTACCCCTATCATTAGCAAAGTAGGGTCTAGAGGTCTCGAACGGAAACGGGGCAAACACGAAAGTTGTTGGGAATAATAAAATAAATCAAATGGAGCAAAAATACAGATTTTCAGAATTATTTAATAAACCCCAAAGTCCCTCAAAATACAATAAAGGAACCCCCAAAGGGCCCCATTAAATCAAAAGGTTCTAAAAATGATCCAAAGCTATGTAAAAGCTATTCTAATCCAACATTAACCAAAATCCACTAATCTCACTTAAAACTAAAACACGACTTAATTAGCACTAATCGGAAACTCTCGGGGCGGGGTCTTACAAGTTGGCATCCTATTTGCGATATCACCTCTACTCCTGGTTGTCACTTGAAAGTTCAGTGTCAAACGTATTTGGTTTTGAAAGCCATACTTGCCGTTGCAGATTTATCTGTGGCCATCTTTGCCCTAAATAATTTAGTTTCCCATGTAGACATGGCCACGGCGATGACTGTGATCACCACATATACAGACTTGACCATGGCGATGATTTTGGTGGGGGCAAGTCATTTCAATTTGAAAGTGGAGGGGTTTTGGGTTTTGATTTCAATGGCTTGAATGAATGTGTTGGATTTTGCACTACCTTTCTAATTTTATATGGTTCATGAACTCTTCCCTTTTCTTTCGGCTACTCGATTTAAAAATGAGGGCTTTTGACAGTTGGTTTTTCAATTTTCCACCTGTTATCAATATCAATTTTTATTATAGATGACAATATGAGGTATAAAGAAAATGGGATGACAATGCCCTGCATAATGTACTTTCCTATTTCCACATTGCTTAAAATACACTAAGTGCATTCAGAGTTTAGACACACCATTCATCCGCATAATAATCTATAGAAAATGTATAAGAAGTTACGTTTCCAGGTTGATCTGCTGGGCATCGTTGACATTAGTTCTACTCTCACATCTCACTGCAAGAGAAGAGAATATTTTAAATTTACTATCATAGTCAAAAGCATTTTATTATCATAGAGATCAGAGGCAAAACAGGGAACTAAAGCTAAGGAACAACATGCATTTTGTCACAGGAAAATTCCAATAGTGTGAGTTCACCTCTTTGGAATCTCCTAATAAGAAACATCTATGTTGCCTTAAGAGTGTTCAGTTTGCCACAATTAACCGACTTCCCAAAGTAAGAAACATCTAAGTTGCCATTTTTTGAGTAAAAGATATATGTTAGATCAATCAAGACAACCACAAAGTGGAAAATCCATATAGGAGGAGGCAAGTTAGTGAAAAGTATCAGGATAATTTGATGGTGCTGAACTTTTGCCTGACCCTTACCCACAAGGAGACTTTTTCATCTACTCTACCCTGACTAGTAGACATGCATCTCAGTGGGCCCCATGTGCTGGATCGCATAAGAATAGTTTGCCATCTGCTCATGGGTGAAAATTTCTTATACATGCATATAACTGAGCCAATTGTGCATATGAGGCCGTCACACTTTGCTAGAAAACCCCACCAAAAAATAACATTAAAAATGATGATATGAATAGCCCATATAGGAGGCAAGTTACTAAGCATCCATGCCATATCCAAGTAGAAGAGGAGAATGATCCAAGTTTCATATGACAATAAACGAATATCATCTAATATATGGGACAAACCTTCATTTCATTCATGTGTTGCTACCTATTATAGAATTGTCCACGACTCTATAAGTGTTGTTACTTATTAGATTGTTTAATAGTCTAAGAACCCCCGCCCTTTTTTATGTGATGAAATATCAATTCGCAGATGTCTGAAGCCACAAGCAACAAAGCTAACGAAGGTGTACTCATAAGGCTACTCTACGACCAAGAGACCCACATCTTATCAACGATACGATGTGGACTGGTAAGTTGTTAAAAAGATTACATTCTAATTTTTCAAATAAAAATTATGGGTTACATTCTAAGTTTTCAATTTATTTCTTATTGCATTTTGTATAACATTTCTGCAAGAGCTTGGTTCGTATATATGCATACCAACTAATCCAGACTATGGGTTGTGGGACCTAAACGACAGGCAACGGGAATATAATAGGCAGGCCGGATTACACCGACTTACAGAGAGGATGTGGATGCGAATCAACCATGCCTTGATTATCGGTCTGGCGGAGCGCTGACGCCTAGAGACAAACATGTTTCACCTCCCTATCAGCGAGGTTACAGTGACTCTGGACGATGTGGTCCACATTTATGGTCTACCAATAAATGGGCTCACTGTCACCGGCAGAACGTTCCCTAATTCAAACGTTGCCAATGTTTGCGAAGAGTTGCTAGGGAAACGACCTGTGCAAGGAGTTGTCTTTAATGGCATATCCATTAAATTCACATGGTTAGACCAGCACTTCAGGCCTACTAGAGATGGAAAAAATAAGAAGAAGAGAAAGAAGAAACTATCATCTCAAGGGGAGGTCTATGTCACAAGGGCGTATCTATTCTTCTTCATGTCTGGATAGATACTGGTGAACGCATCGAGATCGAGGGGACATGCTTATCTACTAGAGCTATTCAGGGAGTTCAAACCGTATGCGTGGGCTCCCGCTTGTCTAGGTAATCTTTACAGGATGCCGACGAAAGGAGTGAAGTGGGCCGATATTAAGAATACCGAGGGTGGAGAGGGGGCCATTCATGCGGGTCTAGACTTGACAGATGAGAGTGATGCTTTTGAGCATACGTTCAAGACTATGTCAGGACCACTTGAGTTGCTCTAGGTATTGTACTATAGGTTTCTTTCAGCGTTTTGTATGGTCAGTATTTTATGTATTTTCCCATAGTTCTAACTAAACGCTCATTGAGATAATGCTTTATAGGTATGGGCATATTCTAGGATGGCCATTAGTCGATCGCTCAAGCTCTCACGATATAGTAACCAGACGTTCGGTTCCCTTTGATGGTCACATAGCAAAATAGGCTGGAGGGAGTAAACCGCTTGACAAAGTTGAGGCGTGTTCGCAAACAGCTTAATAATCTCATATCGGACGAGGTGAACACATTCACACCCATTTCATTCCACCATTTATATGATGTAACTTTGTTTTTACAGTTCTTATAATAAACATTGCAGCTTAACACAATCAATGCTTCATGCAGTTTGAATGGCAGCCCTACAAGAAGCTTGGGAAGCCATTCTTGAGATCGTTTCCAAAAGCCGACCGAGAACTCTTCACGTCCTCTACGCCTCTCATCTTCTATTGGTTGCTAGAGCGACACAATACCGGAAGAGTGATGAAACAATTTGATCTACGATAGGTTGTCCCCCCACCTTTTATCCTTCCGTTCCCAAGGGCCGAAAGAAAATAAAAAGTGATTGTTGACTACAGCCAAAAAAATAAGGCAGAGATAAACATGTGGGAGGACAGGTGGCAGTATATTATAAGGACGAATAAGTCATCCAGTGGGCCGCACTCTGATGAATACATGGTGTGGTATTCTCTGAATACCATAATGCTGGTTGGCCGCATTAGGGAGGCTAAAGGCCACCGCCCTATGGATCGAGAACATGCCGTGGAACACGAACCGAGCATCCCACAGAGAAGGGCCAGTTATCATGTCTACCTCCTTGTTTCGTTTCTTTAAACGCACTTAGAAAGTTGAGGTTGACATTCTCGCTCATGCTTATTTGCAGGTGATAGATTTCATTGATCACATTAAGTGGTCATGTGACCGAGCGCTTAGAAACCAAAAGACCGATTTAGAGAAGTTTATCTCCTCATTGAAAGGGAAGCCGAAGAGCTTCACTACTGCCTTTGGAACTACATTCGATCAGTACGTTGAGTCTTGCAACAGCTCCCAATCCGAACAGGATAAGCAGTTGGTAAGGACCGTCAACCTCTATTAACATCTTCATTACATACGATTTCATTTGACTTTCAATGTTAGTTGACTTCTTGCAAGTTGGTACTCCAAAGAAAGTGCATGTGAAGAGACCCACATCGAAAAGTCCAATTAAGAAAAAGAAGAAAGGAAAAGTGTGACCAAACGAAGCTAATCCAACAAAGCTATCCATCCCTGTTGACGAAGAATCACAAGACAAGCCAAGAGGGCCTGTGCACATGGAAAGTCCAGTAAAGCCTACATATCAATCCGGTGAACCAAGCATGCAAGGATATCTCGAAGCCCTTAACATCTCAGTTGATGATGACCCCAACCTTGTTTCGCTAGAAGAAATATTCTTAACTTCTCTGTGCCCTGATATTTACTCGACTTTAGCCCCTATCGTACCACTTGCGATCGTTGTAGCACCTTCACCTGCTATAATTGAATCATTAGTGTGGAGGCTGAAACACCTGCCAAGGAATAGGAGAGTGTTGGAGAGGTTGTTGGACTTCGAGCATGGATTACCTCAATCTAAATATGTTCTAACAGAGTTGGATAAAGAGATATTGGAGGGCTTCCATAGATACTACACTATAAGGTATCAAGCACCAACCATGTTCTCACCACAGAGTTTTCAATTACTGGATGCTAACCCATGGATCTGTGTTCTGCAGGAAAGATAAGCTTGATGTTATTTATTCATTGGTTAACTGTGACACCCTGAATGGAAAGATGAGCTTGATGTTATTTGTTCATTGGTTAACTGTGACACCCTTAATGCTTGGTTGGAACCGGACACACTGTTAGACACTCACGTTATCTACTACTGCTTTGAATACTTGAGAAACGCTTGCAGTGACGCCTATCTAGCAGACCCAAGCCTTTGCATAAGTATTTAGAAAGCATTCATCTACTACTGTAATAGTTGAAAATGAAACAACTAATGCAAGTTAAATTTGCCTTTCTAGAGCTTTTGGCAGAAGAAGCACAAGGCCGGTGATGATTACGCATTTGGGGTCAACAGAGCATAAGTGTGGGATGCGAAGGTATGTAAGACGCTCGCATACATTTTACACTAGCATAATCATTTCACCTTGCTTGTTGGATACACGGATGAGAACCGTTTGGAGTTCTATAATAGCTCTGAAAGTGATAAATATGGATTAGTCGTCTGCGAAGGTTTTGTGAGTATCCATTCAATTCTTGTTGATTTTTTAACCTTTCATTTAAATGAACTCACCCACCAAATCATCTTCTCTATAGAAACTGTGGTTAACTGAACGGTTTTACGAGTACGGGTGAACGGAGCCATGGTGTGGTCGATGGATGTGAAGGCAAACATTCCCCGTTAAGAGAATGGAAGTGACTACGGTGTCTTTGCGTGTGCGTTTGCGGAGCACTGTATTTTCAGCCGCCCAGTTCGGTTCACCTAAGCCGACATGCCATATTTCCGCCTTAGGATTTTGATCGAGATATTCAAAAGAAGCTGAGAATTAAATGGAAATAGACTCAATCTCCCTAACCTTTGGTGACAAGGCAGTTGGTGTGTCACTTTTATTGATATAGAGATAGGATGTAACTCTGCAACGTTGGAATATATGATTGGAATGGTTGTATTTTGATTGACAGGAAAGCAGTAGAAAGGAAGTTCTTTAACTCATGTCTAATGGTCGCAGTCTGTAAAGTTATTGAATTTGAATTTTATTGACATTGGATGAAATTTGAAGGTTGCATGTGATTGGATTAAGGCTGTCTTTGTTAATTGTTGTATTTAGATTTTGGAAGGTTTTATTGACTTTGGAATGGTTGTATCTTTATTGACAGCTTTCTTAGAATGGAAATTCTTTTTTTTTTTTACTACTTTCCTCCCAGCGTCGAATTCAACCTGGAAATACACAAGGAAAGGTCGAATTCGATGCTAGGTAGAAAGTTCACCGCAATATATTTTAATTCCCAGCGTCGAATTTGATCTACCTTCGTGCTATTCATGGTCGAATTTGACGCAGGTGTCAACTTCTAATTAAAAAATCGCCCTTTCAGTACCTAAAGTCAGAAGAACTCATGTACAATTCCGGTCGAATGCAACCTTCGGCTATCACTTACCAGGTCGAACTCGATGCAGGGAACTTTAATGTATTAGGGCTGATTTCCTCCCAACGTCGCATTTGACTTACCTTCATGCTCTTCATCGTCGAATTCAATGCAGGTGTTAGTTTCCATTTTACAAACTGCCCTCCCAGTACCTAAAGAGAAAAAAACTCATGTACAATTCCGGTCGAATGTGACCTTCGGCTGTCACTTACTAGGTCGAATTCGACGCAGGGACCCTAGTAAGAAACTGTCATGTATTATGGTTGCTATCCTTCTAGCGTCTAATTTGACCTAGTAAGAAACACCCTAAGGTCGCATTCGACCATAAATATACATGAGTTTTTCTGACTTTAGGTATTGGGAGGGCAGTTTGTAAAATGGAAACTAACACCTGCATCGAAGTCGATGATGAAGAGCACGAAGGCAAGTCGAATGAGATGCTAAGAGAAAATCAGCCCTAATACATTAAAGTTCCCTGTGTCGAATTTGACATGGTAAGTGATAGTCGAAGGTCGCATTCGACCAGAATTGTACATGAGTCTTCCGATTTTAGGTACTTGAAGGGCGGTTTTTTAATTGAAAACTGACACTGGCGTTGAATTCAGTGCTGGGAGGATAGCAACCATTATACATTTTAGTTCCCTGCGTCGAATTCGACGCGGGAAGGAAATCAGCCCTAATACATTAAACTTCCCTGTGTCGAATTCGACGCTGGGAGGAAGTTAGCCCTAATACATTAAACTTCCCTGCATCGAATTTGACCTGGTAAGTGATAGCCTAAGGTCGCATTCGACCGGAAATGTACATGATTTTTTTTTCTTTAGGTATTGGGAGGACAGTCTTTTAATTGGAAACTAACACCTGCGTCAAATTCGACCATGAAGAGCACGAAGGCAAGTCAAATGCGATAGTGGGAATTAAAATGTATTGTATGTGCTTTCATCCCAGCGTCAAATGCGACCTATCCTTGTGTATTTCCAGGTCGAATTCGACGCTGGGAGGAAAGTAGTAAAAAAAAAAAGAACTTCCATTCTAACAAAACTGTCAATAATATTATACAACCATTCCAGTCCTATATTCTGTCCAACAAATTTACAAACAATAATGAATAATTACATTAGCAAAAAGATTAGAATTACATCCATTCATGGAGAATTACATTAACAAAAAAGATGAAAATTACATCCACTACATCCATTCATGGAGAATTAAATTAAAAAATAGATGGAAATTACATCCATTCATGGAGAGTTACATTAACAAAAGTCGGTTCCTATCCTCCACACGGATTCTATTTCTCTTAGGCCTTCCTGGTTGCTTGTTAGCCAATGGAGGAAGTAACTGCTCAACTGATCTTTGCTTCCACTGCTTCATATCACGCGTTGCATGAATTATATCATCATATGTCCTTTGATACATGCTCCTAGTGTACCAATGCACACAAAAATCATACAGATTTCCATTCCGTACTTTCATTGAAGCCAAAGCATGGCAGCATGGGAGGCCGATGACTTTCCACTTGCGACATGTGCATGACTTCTTTTTAAGATCAACAACATCCACGTACTCAACTGATTGAACCTGGAACTCAACCAAACTGGCGACACGAACTTGGAGCCTACGTGCTTATTCCATTTCATTGTTGAGGTACTTCTCTGCATATGGAGTAAGACGTGTTGTTATGTTTTGTGTTTGAATACAATGCTTTTGGAAAAACTCCATTAGTTTTGCCCGGATTTCTTCGACTTACTTTGTGATAAGGAGAACCCTTGTGTCCTTTAAAAGACTGTTGGTGTACTCTGCAGCGTTACTCGTTAGTAGGTTGTACCTCCGTCCATGGACATACGCCGTAGCCCAGTATTGATGCCCAATCGCCCCAATGTATTAAAAAGCACGTTCGTTTACGTAACATATGTCGCTCATGTAAACATTGTACTCGTTTGGTCTATATGTCCGGGCAACTTTCCAAAACGTCCTGACGATACCATGATCGTTGAAAGATGCTTTGATATTCCCAGCTATGTGATGACAACAAAAATAGTGATAGCCGCTTGGGAGCATGGATTTCTGTAACGCCCCAATTCCGAATACCGAAGATAACGATAAAGTACCCGAAGTTGGCGCTACTTCCCGGATAAACTGAGAACTTCCAAGATAGTAGTCCGCAGTGAAGTCAGAATTTTAAAACTTTTTAAACAACATCATGATCAACAGTTATATGCGGAAGCGAAATAAAAGATAGCGAAAGCAAAGGTATCAAGTATATATATCAGATGTAAAAGTGCGGAAGCCTGATAATAATCTCAAAGTGTGAATATCAAGTGTATATACATATCAGTCTAACCCACCCAATCTCACTACAAAAATGGACTCTCAAATCCCAAAAACAACTGCACTCAACCCTCCAGTGTAGGCTCTCCATCCTCCGGCTCGACAACCTAGTCAGCCGGCCCCCATCCGTAGTCCCCGACTACAGGCGCCTCGTGGATTACGTCACCCGCGGGATCAAGGTCTGGACCTAAGCACCAAAGATGGGTCAGATCTAAAGATCTGGCAAGGCACCATATGCAGATAACACTAGATGTACACAACAAAAGAGAGTAATGACAGGTACATAATCATATGAGTGAACAGAATATATAATCTAGGCAGTTGAGCAGTAATAGCAGTTTAGAATTAGAAAGATAAAGTATTTAATCTACACAGACAACAAGAGGCACATTCACACAAGCTAGATACACCACGGGATATTATGCAGCGGCTCTCCCGTACTGTAAACGTCCCATACCATAAACAATTTGCGGTGCGGAAAGGGTAATAACCATGCAAGGGATAACAGCCTTGGTAAATATAACATGCAATATACATAACACCGATCACACCCCTTTATCACACCGATTACACCCCTTTATCTCACCGATCACACTCCTTTATCAGATTAACCCGGATGCGATATCACACCGTCCGTCTAATCACAGCTCATCATGATAGCTCTAAGTAACCAGAACATAGCTCCTACCAGAGATGATCAGTCGACTGGTTAAGCTTAGAACAACTGAGTGAATGTCCAGTGCCGACTCGGGAAACTAAGTACGGGTCTGTGTCTGTCTAGGCTAATCTTGCGTGAGCAAAGTCCTACCCAATGTCTCTAAGAGGTTAAAGTACAACATTGTGGAATACAGTCCGTTATCCAAGTCCAAGTCCAACAACATTGGATCCACTCTAAGGCTCACAACCGTAGCCTGAGGCAGCACAAGTACCCTACCATGTCCATTCCATAATTAATTGATGGACCCGTCTTTTTCTCTCTCTGCCTTCCTCCGTCCCGGGTCCGCCGGGGTGCGGCGGGGTGAAGAAAAAAAAGAGGCGAGCATCAACATTTTTTTCTTTTTGTACTGGTATGCCAGATTTTCTATTCTACTTGGAATTTGAAATGGTGATCAGGAGATTCACCTTCATAAATAGAAAGGAAATCAAACTTTTTTTTTCTAACTTTCCATTGTATGCATATTTAAAGAAAGAGACAAGGTTTTAAAATGCCGTGAGAGGCGATTTTGTTTAGTTTGCCGTGAAAGGCAGTTTTATGCTGTAGAAGGCGATTTTGCCATTGAAGACGATTTACAAATCTTATCAATGATGAAAGACAAGAATTGTGATTTTTGTCTCTTTTAAAAATATAAAATACAATAGAGAAGAAAGAAAAAGGGATCTGACTTCTTAAGCGATTGTGGGGACTCGTTCAGATCGACGGTTGCGAGTCATGTATGGACTCCGCCATCGTCCTTCAGATGAGAACACTTGATGCTTTAGTTCACTTGGCTTGGCTTGGACGTCGGATTTTTAGAGGACAAAGACCAAGGGAAGGTCTTATATCCAATAAAAAAACCAAGTAGACGGGCTAAAAAGCCGCATCTAGGCCATGTTGGATAGAAGAAGAGAGGAGATCTTGGGGGGGGTGGCCCCCCAAGGGACTTCGATCACCTTGTAGAATTTGCAGCAGAGTTTCTTCAAAGTGAGAGGGCTTCTTTTTGTAGAGAATTCTTCAGGATAGTTTTCAGACAATTTTTCAGGATCCTTCAGATGATTTTTTCTTCCGGCCTTCAGATGATTTTTTCTTTGGGGCCTTCAGATGATTTTTTCTTCGAGCCTTTTCCCTTTGGAATGACCGCCTATTTATAGGCTTTTGGTGGCCATTAGGAGGGTTTTATGGGCATTAATGGTATTAATGCTCCATGATGGGAGGAGTTACAAGTATTTCATTCTTTATATTGTAACTCCTTTTTCTTGGATTTTAATTGGCCGATGGAGAGTAATGGGCATTTAATCTCCATGATGATGGGAGTTTCATGATTAATTACCATGATTAATCTCCATAATGATAGGAGTTACATGGTTAATTGTCATGATTAATTGGACTTGTAACTCCCATTTCTTGGCTTCTGATTGGGCCGTTCAAAATAATGAGTTAATGACCCTAATAAATTGCTATAAAATGGTCATTTCACTTCATTAATTGGCCGCCGAGTCGCTTGAAGAGTCGCGGGCCGCGCCGCGTCTTTTGGAATTCTTCTTGCGATGATCATCGATGGATCCGTACGTTGCTTGATGTCGGATGATAATGAAAATTCAGACATTGGTTGCCACCAATGGGCCGGCAACATCTGTCCAGTCGATTTCACGATCGGTCGGGCAGAAAGTGTGCTTTCTTGGTCGGCTGGTTGGCAATTTCGGAGTGTCCGATGATGATCAAATGATTTCGATGGTGGATCCGTGATGTTGATGAAGATCGACGGATATCATGCCTCAAAAATCAGATTTTAGGAAAATCACAGGGGCTAAACATCGCGAAACGCGAAAAAGAACGGAAAAACGACGCTTTTGGCGGAAATCCGGCGACCCGGATTTCCAGGGTCACCGGCGACCATGGGGCTGGCGACCTTGGGCCATGGTCGCCGGCGACCATGGGCTAAGGTCGCCGGCGACCATGGGCCAAGGTCGCCGGCGACCTTGGACTTTGGTGCACTTTCCGGTCGCCGTTTCTTGGTCGTTTCTCGGGCTTTTTCGCTTATGTTTTCTCCTATATTTTTCTTTGACATTTCTCCTCATTTATTGGCTTAATTTATCTGAAGAAAACCTGTCGAAAGGCTGTGCAAATCAGAGCACAAAGTTTCCTATTTTTGGAAAAGCCGAAGACTCCGTAGCAGATTTTCCGCCAAGAGTTGAAACTGGGTCAAATGATGTCGGAATGACTTGAAATTTGAGGTGAAGCTTCTTAGGCATTAGATAGGACCAACCATGGCTTTTATTTGAGTTTTGAAGCCATTTGGGGCCCCGTCGATGCTTGACTTGATTTCACCATGCGGAAGATGTCGAGCTTTGATGTACGGTCATCCGATGTCCGATTGACCTGAAATTTGATGGGGAGCCTATTGGAGTCATTTTGAGATGATCTATTAGCTCCGATTTGGGTGCCATGGTCCCGGGGAGCTTCGCCGCCGGTAGGCTTGATTTCGTTGTTCGAGAGTTGATGGAGGGTCAAACGGTGTTGGTTTGACTTGAAATTTGACATGGAGCCTTTTGGAGGTATTTTGAAACCATCCATAGGCTTTGATCAAAGATTTGATGTTTTTGACCCTGTCACCGTCGGGAGCTCCCGCTCAGCTGTTAGAGGATTGAAGTTAGGCCAAATGGTGTCGAAATGGCCCGAAACTTCATGTGTACCCTTCTTTTGGCTACTTTGAAAGATCTTGTAGTTTTTGTTTGGTTTTGTCAAGATCTGATGCTTGAAGCAGCTTTGCCTGTTTGTAGTAGGATGCGGCTCCATATAGGTTTTGATGTTGATGAGGCAAAGTGACATTTTTGGTGTCAACATTAATCACCCTATGCTCCTACACAGTGAGCTAACTGATCATTTATCCTAAACATCTTCATACTATGGTTTCACATTCTCAACCTTAGGCCGTATGAGGGCCCGCCTAGACACAGACACGGGTAAATTATCTCCAAACACTACATACGGTCACCTCTAAGTAATCCTAGGTTCAGGTCCTCCAGTTTCCATTAATTAACAAGTTTAAGACAACAACAAGGATCAGAGAAAAGAGCAACTCATGGAATCCTTAAAAATAGGGAATCAAGTGGAAATAGGCAAAGGACCAGTCCTAGGTAGTGGTCCACTCTTGGTTCAGGCCTCATCACCTGATTGGATCCCTATCGTAGCCTCAGGTGTCCAAAAAGATAATTCTGGTGCTCCTGAGGTTGTGGACACCATGGGCTACAGTTAAGGTTCGAGTCAATGATGATTCGAATCCTGAATCCTCAATAGGTGGACCCCACGAATCAAGGCTGAGCCATGCCATTGATTCGTGGTGTGGCACACTTGATGGGAGGTCATTTGGATGGTCAATGGACCCCACATGTGATCAAACATCACAAGTGTTGAAGTCTGAAAATCTGCCTGTCCACAGCTTTCCCGGTCGACATCATACCCTGGGATGTCGACCGGGTGGATTGGATGTTGACCTCCCAAGTCGACATCCTGCAATGCCCCCGGTCGACATCATGGTCGTGATGTCGACCGGGTCCACTGAGACCTGGTGTCAAGCACCTGGGGGGTTCTGTAGGAATTCCAGTGTATCCGGTCGACATCATGGCCGTGATGTTGACCGGGTACACTGCATTTCTGCTCTGTTCTAAAAATCCAGGTTTCAGCTATTTCTATATTTTCCTGTGTGCCCGGTCAACCGAGACAAGGTCCGGTCGACCGGGTACACTGTCTGTGCAAAGTTCAAGGAAATAACTGAGACTTGCATTTTTAGCCAATTTAGTGTGCCCGGTCGACCGAGACATGGTCCGGTCGACCGGGTACACGCAGATTACAGAATTCTGGATTTCTGGGATTTTTCCCATTTCCATCCAATTTCCATTCAAAACATCCCAAATTCCTCCATACATCATATAAACAAGAACAATCACGAAAACACTCCAATAATCTCCATCTACCATCCACTTGGGCCATTGATCTTCCAAATGGAGAAACCCATCCATCAATGGCCATTGATCTTCCAAATGGAGAAACCCATCCATCAATGGCCGTTTTCACCATGAAAACAAGCTCAAGAGGGAATCTAAACATGTATTATCATATACTAGAACTACAATTACAGAGACAAGAAAGAAAAGCATGCATCCAATGAAATTGCATAAGGTACTTGCCTTAATGAAGAAGAAATGGAAATTGAGGTGAGAGAGAAGACCCAATAGAGTGTTGATTGCAAGAGGGAAGAGTCTCTAGCCTCCTTGTGTTGGGTTTTTGGGGGAATTAGGGTTGCTTGGGGAGGAAGATAGGTTAATTGGGGAAGATGAGAGGCAATTAGGGTTTAGGGTGATTTTGCAATAGTTTAGGTTTTATAACTTAGGGTTTTTGGCTAATTACCCAAGGGGTGTTTTGGTTCCAAATGGAAATAACATGGGGCCATGGGTATTTGGGTAAATTGATGGGTTCTAGAAGGTTCCACTCTCATGCCCTCCTATTAGTGCTAATCACAAATAATTCCTAATATAATCCAACCTATTAAAATTAAATAAAAGCTAAAATCTAAAACTTAGGAATACTACAGACTATATGACTAATTTCCTATTAGATAGCATATTAAGGATAGAAAATACCTTATTAATTATTATTTAAATTAAACTGAGGGCCCACCAGGGGTGGGGCCTCACAATTTCAATCCAGGAATGAGACCCTTTTGACAGTCAGACGCATTTGTCAAGTTCTTTGACTCGCCCAATGCTATCGATAAGTTCGCTAGGAACCATTCCTAACTATCACGGTGTTCTACCTCGGCAAAAGAGAATGCTATTGGAAACAACTGATGATTTGCATCATGTGTGACAGCGAGTAGCAGTACTCCAGGATATTTTCCGCGAAGGTGTGAACCATCCACTGCTAGCAAAGGCTTTAAAGAAGTTTGAAATGAACGTATGCAAGGCCCGAAGGCCCAAAAGAACCGCCTAAATTGGCCATCCGAGGAGATGTCAATGTTTGTCGCTATGCCATGATTGGTCCTTTATAGCTCAAAACAGTAAAGTGGTAATATCTGGAATGACTCTTCATATAACCGTTGAATTTTACGCAATGCCATCTCCCTTGCCATATGTGCTTTCCTGTATGTGATTTTGGTTCCAAACTCCATTTCATATTCATTGATTATCTCTTTTGGTCTAAATCATTATTGCAACGTATCTTCCCTTCAACGAACTTAGCTATTAACTGCGCTGATGCTTTCTTGTGAGTTGTCCCCATCATTGGTTTGGAGCAAGAAAGGTTTAGATTGTACTTTCGAACTTTGAATTGTGGGCCAGAATCCACTATAGAGCCGTGTATTTGCCAAGAACAGTTATCATCTTTGCAACATGCAGTGACCATCTTCATGTTCGTCTTTAAGCTCTTCAACATGAAATTGTTGTAAATTGCATGCTTAGTTATGCCTTTTCGGAACGCTTCACGGTCGGGAAACTCACGACCCAGCCACATCTCCATAACAGAACTATCTACTCCTTCGGCGATGACCGCTTTAGGGACCATCGTGTCCACAAACAGGTTGTCATGCATACTATGTGATCCATCTAAACCGGTACTTCCAGATCCGTTGTACCCTTCTAACTGAGACAATTCCATGATACCTCGCTCCATAGGCCTAATCTTGTGGCGGGGATATGCAGATATACAAGTTGACTCGGATGTACTGTTTACCCCCACGTCATCCAACTTCTCAGGCATAGGTTGGGCCTCAACTGTTACACCATTGATTGCCACCTCATTTGACTCATGAGACAAGGGTTGGGCCACGACATCCTTCATAGCATTCATGAAAGATGAGAAGGTCACATCAAGATCCTCTCTTAAGTTGATGGTAGGGTAGACTTTTGTGGGAGACATAAATGTCAACCCTTTTACTTTAGACTCCATATTCTCGATAATCTTGTCAATGGGATGACTAGCGCCCATGAGATCAAACCAGCACCCAAAAAAATTGCACCATTATATTGTGCAGATATCTTGAATACATAACACTAATTACAAGTATGTATAAGACAAACT
Source organism: Persea americana (assembly GCA_029852735.1). NCBI lineage: Eukaryota > Viridiplantae > Streptophyta > Magnoliopsida > Laurales > Lauraceae > Persea > Persea americana. The sequence continues at coordinate 36,180,313 of CM056813.1, forward strand.
ATGTATTAACAACAACCACCAGCCTCTCTTGATATAGGTGTACGGTGCCATTTTCTTTGCCTATTCTTCGTGTTACAAATATTAATGTCCCGGAAGAATCGGACTTTGAGGTTTTGAAAAGTCCATTGATATCACTGTCATCATCATTGTTTATCATCTAAAAGAAGCTTCCATTGTGCAGTAGATACTTTATACTAAGCTCTTCGGCCAATACATCCCGGTTTGAGGCTTCAAGTGCCATGTTTTTCAGCTCACCAAAAGTTATGGTACTCGACAGTTACCTCAACTTCCGTCTGCCCCTCTTATATTGGGGTCGATTTAGAACAAATTCAAAGGTCCCATCGTAATGAAAAATAGCTAATTGTTGGACATCTGACATGCTGTTGCAAAATGAATGATAACTTAAATTAGTGGAAAATGTGAGGTTAATTTCACAAGTTTATAGTAAAATTTTGGGAGTCAACCTTATACTGCCAATTCATGGTAAATGAGGTGAAATGTTAGGTCAGAAAATACATTTTTTGAGCTTATTTAGTTTCCTGCGTTTTTTCACTTCTTTGTATGAAATGCAAATGCATAAAACAATAAACTAGTACATGAATTCCCTAGGAAACTGTTGAGACCACTGATACAAGAAAAGCAGCCTCTAACCCTCAGAGGGAAGATGCCCAAAACAGCAAATAAATTCATTTAAAATCCCTGAGAAGTTCAGCCCTGCTCATATTCTTACTCATTCATTGCATATGTACCTTAGATAAGAAGGAAGATGCCAAGGGAGGTGGAAGTGAACAAAGACCGCCTTTAACGCACTTTCCATCTTCTAGAACACGATTCGTAAGGGTAGGGCATAAAGGGATGACGAGATTCGATATATAATGAATTCTATGTCAGGGTCGAATTCGACCTCCAGCTCTAAAACTGAAGGTCGAATTAGACTACAAAAAAAAAATAGTAAAAAAAAAAAAAAAATAGGAATCATGTACAGATTCCCTCTTAGGTGCATATTTGCCTAATGTTCCATGTTCGGTATATTGACCACATAAGTGTTTTTTCCGGTAAAAACCTCTATGAACTATTAATAAAATCCAATAAAGTTTGAATAACACATAGAAATAGAACATAGAAATGAAAATCCATAATCAACTTAATAACATAAGCAATTTAAAAGAACCAAACACCCATGAGGAAAAAAACTCGAAAATGGAGCACGAAAGGGCAAGACAAAAGAACCCACAAATTCATGAAAAACCATCATAAAAAAAACTAAAAATCCATCACAAGTGAGAAATAATAACAAAAGAAATACAAAATAAAAAGAAAAATGTTTTATTAAAAAGCCTATATAAATATATATATATATATATATAAATGAAGATCCATAGACAATACAATGATAAAAGAAATTTAGAAGAACCAAACCAACTTTTGATAATTTAATACTCAAAAATGAAAATCTGAAGTTACAAAAGAAATAAGGAAAATCCATAAAAAGACTTCACAAAGAAAACTAAAAGAACCCAATGGAAGTAAAATAAATAATTAACTCAAAATGATAAGCAATAAAAAAAAGAAAAACATACAACATAAAAATAGAATTCACAGAAAATCCCATGATAAAAAGTGATTTAAAATAAAAAAACCAAGGAGAGCCCAATACCCAAAAGCTGAATAAAAAAGGGGAAAAAAAGAAACTCACATTTTATGAAAACCATACAGATACAAGACATAAAAATATTGCCTACGTGTAAAGAATTTGAAATGATTATTCTTTTGTATAAATTATATTAAAATGATATAATTAAAATTGCTCAAATAAAATATAATGAACTCAAAAGTAAATGAATTGAAAAAGGTTTACGTCTCAAATTGAAACATTTAATAATTGCACAAATTGTTTCAAGATGATCACATTTTAAAATGAGTTGAACACTGATTTAAACTGAGCATGCAAATTAAACCTGAGACGATACTAAAAAGAAACACAAAGAAGCAAAAGAAATATTGAAGTTGCTTTAACCATACAATAACTCAAAAGTAAATGAATGGAAAAAATGAAAGGTCTCTTGTTGACATAGAGAAATGGAATTATATTGGAGAAAGTAGAAGATGATAATAATAAGAATGAGGTTAATCATTTATTTAGATAGACCAATATTATCGGAGATTCTTTTTACCATTAATTCCGCATTCTTAAAAAAAAAAGGAGCACAATCAAAATCAATGGATAAAAAAGAGACCAAACAACCCAGAACTCAGCATTTCATATTCTAAAAAAAAATAAAAAAAATCATATAATCAAAACAAAAAAATACTTGAAATTCCTTAGATTAGTGGGACTTGGACACTGGTACTCATTAACACTCAAATGATATTGCCTTGATAGAAATAGGATGATATTGGGAGTTTCTTAATAGACAAAAGGCATGATGCTGAGTTCAAATCACAGAAAAAACTTTATTGAGAAAACTCTAGTATTTTGCATTTTTAATCAGAGAATCAATTTGATCATGGAAATAACCTAGATTGAGATGTAGATTGGGGATGTCCTATAAATAGCAAGGATGTTTGTCTAAATGATTGTGATTTTTAATAGATGGGGTCTATCTTAGCATTTCACTCCTTTTACATCACGATTTATAAAAGTTAAAGGGACACACACAAAAAAAAAAGAGTGAAACTCCACTCTTTCTCCCTCGGCAAGCGTGCATGGTAGCATATCAGTTACATAGAAAGTTTCTTGCCTCCTCTTTAGCTCCACGTTGTTGTTGCGAGTTTGATTTTTTTCAATAATATTACCATTTTCCTATTAATTATGAAACTTATTATTTTTATTGATCAATTCCATATATTATATATTCATTTGGATTTAGTTTTATTGTAAAATGGTTATCATAGAAAATTAATAACTATATAGGAAATTATATAAAATAGTTATTTCAAAAGTTTGATCACTTATGCTTAAAGTACAATGTACAAGTATAAAAATAATAACAACAGTATTTATAGGGGTCAATATTTTAAAAATATAGTCACTTTTATAAATATCTCGTAGATAAATCCCAACTCCCGGTCAGTATTTCAAAGTGGGGCTGGGGTCCCTTCTTCATTAATTAATTTTAAGTTTCTGTTGATAACTATTAGCAAAATGATGCTCTATAGTGTAGTGGTAGAGTTGCCCATTTTAAATCCAAACTGTTTTGAGTTTGAATCTCGGCCATACCATGATTAATTTTTACCACGTCATTGAAAGTACACGAGTCAAGCCGGGTTGAGTCTAATGGGTGCTAGACGGGTTAGGCCGACCCAAGAGTTAATGGGTGCGGGTTGTAGGTTTGCAACCCAGTTTCAGATGCGGGTTAGTCACAGGTTGGTGGTCCAAAAAGTGTGATCTACCTTTGCCCCGACCCAATTTACCTAGACCCAACCCATTTGCTAGGGTGAAACTAAATTAAAATGGATGAGTCAAAATCAATCGAAGCGGATCTCAATTTGAAACCAGTTAGCTTCATATATTTATAGCTTCATATATATAATTGGTGCATTCCACCATTTTGTAGAATTTACTAAACGAGTTTGAAAATTTTGGTAGGTCGATATCCTCTCTCTCTGGCTACATATGTGGCACGTGAAATGGATCCAAACCATCTTATCTCATAGGTTATGCCTATGATTATGCATTAACGAGAACTTTGGTTAGTTAATTGAAAAGCATTTTTCCTTTCAATTGTAATATCTCATATTTTCTTGTAGACTTTCTAACTTTACCCTTTTTCTTTTAATAGGAAGGAATCGTTTTGGTTGCTTACGATGAGGATTTGATCTTTGGCTTCGGTTTTATTATTAATTTATGGCATTTGCAGGGGTGAAAATGTTGTATAGAATAAATAGAAAGGATCTGTGTATGATTGGGTTAGTTATGTTCCTGGGTTACTAAGATCTATGTAATTGGTGGAAATATGTTGTTGGCAATGTCCTAGAGTGAGAGCCATTTGTGAACTAACGAGCAAGTCTGGAACTAACGAGCCATTTGGGTTGCAGGGGAGATGTGTTTTCTAAAGTGAGTTTAGTGTCTATTCCAAGTACAAATGATTTCTTTGCTATAGCATCTTTATTTAGTGGCACAAGCTGATGTTGGTATTTGGTATGGGAGATCTTTTACATTAAACAGAGGTTCTTGGGAATTAATAATGGTTTGATCTAGCACAAACATGTATCATAATCGTTTAGTAGATTCATTTTTTCTTTTTCTTTTTTTTTTTTTTATTATAATCAGTAACATGTATTATAATCATTTGGTAGATTCATTTTTTTTTTTATAAACAATGTTTTTGTTTTGGATAAGATGGCTTTGGAGATGTTCGTGGGCCCGTTTGGTAATTTTACATGTAAAATAAAGTGCAGTAAAGCATCAAATCAAGAGTGAATAAAATATAATAGGGTTATGATGATACTTTATTTTTAATTGTTTGTTATAGAATCTTTTGACTTTTTGTATAGAGAAGTGAAGCTATTTTGTCTTTTAGTGGAGAAAGGAAGTTGTTTTTTAGTCTTTTTTTTTTAGATAGAGGGAATTTTGAATTAAAGTCCTATTGATGTGACCCCTTGTCTAAAAGTAAAGGCTTTACTTGATTTGTACTAATCTAGTAAGGTGACAAACAAGCCCTGGGAACTCCCAGTCTTTAAATCTATATCCAATGTTAGCTGCATACCTCTTGCCAAGAATCGAACTGGATGTAGTAAGAAGATGAAGACATGTAAGAATTAGGGTGGATTTTAGATCGCCTACTCCTTGAGAATGTACAAGGACTATACTGAAGAAGACTTCAAAGAGTTCTTATTCATGCCTGCTTTCCCACTAAAGTATATTTGTAGGTTGTAAGCCTCCTATTTTTGTGCAAAGGATGTAGGCTTACAATACTAATGTTCATGTAACCTTCGCGATATCAGTTGTAATTTCTACACTTAATGAAATTCAGGGCCGGCTCGAGACAATTTGAGGCCTAAAGCGAAAATCCTAAATGAGGCATCAAATTATCCATTCTAGTAGACATATTTATTATTTATAAATCATAACTAATAATATTTACAAATAAAACAAACACTAACTAAAATAAACATAAAATACGAGCTTGGAATTAAACAAATCCTAAAAGTATAGAACAATATAATCTAATTTAGTGATTTACCATTGTTGGCCACAAAGATTGTAGATGTGGATGGGTTTTGAATTTGATGCAAATTCTTCAATCTGAAAAAAAAAAAAAAAGCAGATTATATTTGAGTTAGTGAGTTATAATTAACATATATTATCAAAAATATATTATAAAAAATACAGACGTATATTATCGAAACATACCCACAAATATTATAAAAAAAGATAGAACCGGATTAGTAAATCCTTAAAGAAACAATAAAAAATGGTTAGATGCTTATGTGCTCATTAATCTATAATTAAAAGAAACGTTCATTTGAAAAACCTCATTGGTGAAGTGGTAGGGAGGTTGAGATTTATTGGGATTTGAAAAGATGCTTTGCAGAGAAAAAGAAGGATGACAGATGGTTGGGATGTGATATTGGCAATTGCTTTCATGCTTTTTGGAATGTGAAAAGATAACTTTAATAAGATTTGATATTACGGGGCCTTATTTTTTGGGCTTAAAGCAAGCCCTTTCTTGTGTTATGGTCGAGCCGCCCCTGATGAAATCCATTGTTTTCATTTTATCGGATGTCTTATAAGACTGCTTAAATGTATTGTACACATTACAAATGCACACTCATGTAAATGTACTAATGAATTTGAAGTAGGACGCACAACTTGCTTAGTAATCTTTCATTTGGCTATTGTAACTGAAATGAGATTTATTTGGTTAGCTGGTTTGCTATAAAACTTTAACTAAGGTTGTTTACTTTAGTCACTTGTTTTGTTGAGGGCACAAGCACAATTATGCTTGTGTTTTGCATGCTAGAGCTACCACACCATGAAAGTAATCAGGTCCTAAAATATCAGCCCAACGAGAGCAATTTATCATAATCCTCTCTCTGATCCAATAAGTTCATTCTATGTACAAGTTTAGTATGACATGGATTCTGAATGGGCAGTGAAGGAACTGAAGGATTGTCCTTTCAAATGTGGAAAATAGATTTATTTGAGTTCTTTTTTTGTGGATTGTGTTTATTGAGATGAATGTGTTAGATTATATGGTCTCAATCCAGTGGATGATGTAATAAATTGATTTATTTCAAGATAATCATGCTTTCTTTTCATAAGATGAATGATGTTTTATTACTTATTTGTACATAACCAGTACGCATGACATGATGGTTCATGAGATGAACCGAAGCCCATAAGTATATTAGATGTAATACATTTGTGCGGATGAGATCCACATACGGGAGACATGTGTCACAAATCTTTTACTTAAATTGATTCACAACCGGTGATGAGATTGAGCATTTCATCTGATAAGGTTGCAGTATTATGATCACTATGAGATAGTGTGATCTATCTCGATTATCGAAGTGTAAGACTCTGGATCATCTTACCGGTACATTGGATGTATTGAAGGACTATGAGAAGTACCTTATGAAAAACTGTCTTTATTTTAAGATCTACTATCATAATTCCCTAGCTAGCAATAAGCTCTTAACCTTGAGACATTAATGAACTCAAGTTTCTAACTATTCATTTGCTTTGAGTCACCAATGAGTGAGGTCATCTATAGGTCAACACCTCGGTGTCTTGGGTACGTGGTAGTAGGACTATGGGAACATTCAATGGTCAAGATGGAATCTATCCTTATTATCCCCTTGTGCCAAGTAATGGATTTAGCTTTGGTAAGTGCGCACTCATTCCTATTAATAGTTAATTGGATGGTACCGATGATCACTGTGATTAATTGGGTCTCAAGGATAATAAGATGTGGATCTAAATTGGTGGGACAGGTTCAATCCAATTGATCAATGGATATAGATGGAGGGGTCTACTTGTGGTCATAGGGAAGTTTAGGGTCTTCTTTGTAATTTTTTCTTAAGACTAGAGTTCAATTGCATTTATATAGTGGAGTTATTTGCAATTAACTGCGGCGCGGATTGCACATGAGATGTGGGGTCATGGTGTCCTAGTTAGAGCCAGCTTTCTATCGAATCCCTAGTGGTCCTCGCGCTAGCTCAAGATTAGATCATTACTAATTCTACTTGAACTCAAAAGGAAAGGAAATAGGAAGTTAGTAATTGTTATGGAAGTGAGACTTCTAATAATAATGAGAAAGAAGAAAGTTACTAATTCTTATGGAAGTGGGACTTCTATTATTAATTAGTAAGTAGAGGTTGCTTGGAGCTATAAAAGAGGAAAGAAGGGGTTGGACATCCACCACTATTGGAATTCATGCCCAACCCCATAGAGTGCAAGTGTTGCACGCCCATCTCTCTCCTCTCTCTTATAGTTTCTCTTCTGGGTTTTCCTTAGAACTTCTAGTTGTTTTCTCTTAGAGATCCCACCATTCTCCTTGATGAAAGATATCTGAAGCGGGTCATAGCGTGGAAGACAATTAGGTCTTAGAGATTCTAATTAGCTACTAAGAAAGAGTTCTTCATCAAGCTAGTTTTCTTCTCCATTAGAGCACAACCAAGCTCCCAAGGTATTATCTACTGCCTTGTATGTTGTGGATTTTGTGGTTGCTTGTTGGCTGTTATATTACTATATTGGAGATAGTAATTTACTGATCTTGATCATGAGTTTGAGGTTTTGGATCCTAGATTGAGTTTTATAGCCTTATGGATACTTGATCCCTGAGTCAAGTGGGTCAAAAGTTTTTAAAATCTATCAACGAGGACCACCTACTTCCAGCAGAATGCAAGATTCGAGTTCTTTCTCAAAGCTTTTGGGTTCCATCAAGTGGATTGATTTGGTTTGCATGACTTGAGGTTGAACACAAAAGAGTAGATCGAACTTCACTGAAGGCAAAATTATATTGATATCTTTATTTTTTAGAAGTTACTGCTATAAAGACCACTAAATCTAAGGTTCAGTTTGGCATCTCTACTTTCCCCTCTTATTGCCTTAAAACTGATTCAATTTAGTTTTAGAATGTTCGGTAGTTGCCTTTTACTGTGTCTATTTGATATGTCTTTTAAAAGCAGTTAGCAAAAGGGGAAGAATGAGTCGAGAATCCAATCAGACAAAGGTGTTTGAAATGGAAAGACCCTGAGATGAACAGTGAAACTGACTCTAATTTTGGGAGTCCATTTTTTTTTAAGTTCTGTGGCCCTAAATCAAGATCCAAACCGTTGACACATCCAAATTCTGACCGTTGAATAGATTCAGAGGGTAAAAAATGGCTACACATCCAAATTTTGACCGTTGAACGATCTTATCTTTTTAGATATTTATAAAAAAAACCACATATTGTTTGATCCACGTTAAGTTTTGGACTTTGTGGGCCCCTTTATCAAGATCTGAACTATTGGTCCTCTTAGGAATATTACAAATAGCTATGTGGTCAAGTATTAGCCACTAATTCACTATGTATATTAATAAATTTATAAGAAAATATCAACCATTAATTTAAAATAATCTTTTTCAATCATTTTTCCAAAAAGCCTAATTCTAGGCTATCTTTTTCAAACAGGGCCATTTGAAACATAGTTGTTTTATACAGATCTGTTTCATATAGATAAGAGTCGACAAACAAGTCCTAAGTAGTTTTGAGTTGGAGACCACATAAAATAGAAAATTATAATTTTATTTGGGGCCACTTTATTTACTTACATGGCACCTGCATATTCTGTAATTTATTTTTAATAAAAATTATAATATAAATAAAATTTTATATGCTAAAAGCTGTTTTCCGTATGTATAACCAAACAAGTTTTGATGCTTTTGCTATTAAAAAACAAATGCAAAAGTTGAGCTAACCAAACAATCTTTTCTTTTAAAAAGCTACTATGAAGAAGTAGCTCTTGCAAAGCTACTTTTAAAAACCTACCATTGAATTTGATTAAGTGGAACCAAATACAATGTGGCAAAATGCATCTACTTTTTATGAAAAAATAAAAATAAAAATTCCTTACCAAGACACTAAAGATAAAAATAATCATATTATGATTAAACATCTCATATTTTATACTTTCTTGGTTTGAGATTATCTGTGAATTACCCAAAAACAAGTGCTAAGCATTAACATGCTAGTCGCGATGCCATCCACGATTCCACGACTAGGCAGTGGTGCAGGTGAAGGAATCTTATTGATCATGGGTTCAAACTGGGCCTGTTTAGATAAAAAAGGAGTGGAGTAAAATGAAGTGGATTTCACATGTGGAGTGGAGTGAAGAGAAGTAGGTTGAAGTTAAAGTAGAGTTTTGAAGTTAAGGTTTGTAGTTGAATTTACTTTTACTCAAGAAAATGAAAATATTAGAGTTGAAGAAAAATAGAATATATGTGGCTCACAACATTACTTCATCCATGGGGCTAGACTCATCCAAACGGAATAGAATTGAAGTTCTAGACTCTTAGTGCCCATTTAACTCCCCTCTATTCTATTTTTTTCCCTATCCTAACAGGCCCACGATCACAATTTTATCGAAACATTCTGTGGGCCTCGTGATACGAGTGGTCCCATCTTCTTTACGGGGCCTACAGAAACCCTAACAGGAAGAAATTGTAGGGATGTAACGACGGACAGTTAGACTCTTCCAAGATTCTGACCGTTGGATTAGAGATGCTTCCAGTGTTTGGCGTATGATAGTGGGGGATCCATATCACTGCAAATTTCTCCAATCGGCCCTGGGAAGAAGCAAACCAAAACCATGTTTTCCTCCTCTTCTTCTGCAACTTTTCCCTCTCATCTTCCTCAAACATTCTCTTCGCTTTCCAAAAGTCGAAAGTTTTTCAGTTCACTCTCATTCAAAAAACAAGCGACAACCCCCTTCATCTGTCTGAAGATTGGAGTGGAAGAACTTGCAGAACTTGCCCACAACAAGGTATTTTGTTGCAATTCCAGCAAACCCAGTTCCAAATTCCAAGAAAAAAGACTAACCCAGTTGCTGTTTTCCTCTTTGCAGGCCCTGGTTGCAGCGGCGGTCTCTTCTGCAATTGGGCAGTTCTCCAAGCCTTTCACATCTGCTCTCTGCGGCACCGGTGTCGATTTTAAGGCCACTTTTCGGTCCGGCGGGATGCCATCCACCCATTCAGCAGTAATGAATTAATGACATATCTTGTTATTTCTTTCTTTCCTTTTTAATAACTTGGGTCATTAGTGTTTTAGGAAATAGATCTTCTATTGTTGTCATCTAATTAATTTAGGAGATTTGATCATGCAGAATGCTATTATGCATGCCATTTTGAATAATGGATATTAGTGAGAAGTTTTAGTGATAAGCAATAAGCACTTTTGAAGATTGAGATTTCCTTGAAAAAATCCATTCTGTTTCATTAAATCAATTTTACACAACCTTGTCAAGTATTTGAGACTTCACTTGGGTTTTAATTTTGAATAGTGTTGTATTTATCTTCATTCTACTCCAATCAGAAATCCTCAGTTATAGATTATTAGATTCTCTTCCTACTGCTTATGGAAGTGATGCTTAGTAATTGCGTATTAGTTAGTATGGTATTTGGATGTAGGCTGCATTTGTATTTGCCACAGATCACAGAAAGTATGAATTTTGCTGAAACTGCTGTTGCTTCATTCTGCTAAATGTTTCGGGTATTGCAGCAAATATGCTCTTGTTTTCTGTGTTCTTTCCTGCACTAAAATCACTATGCTTGCCAACTGCCAAGTTTTTCTCGGCCAAAATGTTGGAACTGAGGATTGTGATTTTGTTTCTGCTTCGAGTGGGACAAACCATCCATTCTGCCAAGTAAGGAAAATGAATAGTGATTTTGGGACACAGCCAACTACATCCTGTATTTGCATTTATATTATTGATAGGAGTGTGATCCTTGTTTTTTGTTCTTTTAATTTTCTGGATTAACAGGGGGTTGTGGCAGCTGCAACTTCTCTTGGTTTAGAAAGGTAAGCACAATTGTCCATTTGAAGCTTCTGATGGTATTTTTTTATACTGCAAAATGGTATCTTATAGTTGATGATTTGGCAGAAAATGCGAATTGGTACCTTTGAAGAAGGGAAAAAGTTTATTTTGGATATTTAAGTTAGCATCGCTGAATTGGTTGTGGTGTTGTCTAATTGCTTGTTATTATATTGCAGAGGATTCTCAGATTCGATTTTCGGCATGTCTGTTGTTTTTGCTGCCATTGTCATGTATGATGCTCAGGTAGATTTGCAAGTTTCAGTACATTCCCCACTTTCTTTTTTAAAATAAAGGCTATGGTCATTTTATTCTATTTGCATTGTGATGATGGTTTGGAAATATTTAGGCTTGGGGATGAATTTGATTTCAGTATAAAATTGAATTCTTGTTATGGCATCCGTCATTAGCTTTGTTTTGCTTGTTGGTCATATGCTGTTTGGGAAAATACTTTTGGGTCAGTGAACAATAAAAAAGTATAGCTATAGGAATTGCTTCCGTTGTTATTTTATCAGAGAAACAGTAAATGGATTTCTCCCAGCTGTTGTGATACATGAGAACTTCTTTGTTAGCAATCTTGTAGTTTCTACGAATCCATATTTCATCTAAGTCATTGATCCCTTAACTTATGTGTCTGGGGTCGACTTTCATACTTATTAAGGACAAATTTCCTATCATCCTACCATCTGACTCGTATCTTCTGACTACTTGCTTCCGGCTATGTATTGGCCAACCAAAAAAAAAAAACCTTTATTGCCTCCCGCTTCTCCTACCACCTGGCAACACCTCAGTTCCTTGCACAGAGACTGTTTTGGCCTTCTAATAATATACAAGCGATCTCAAATGACATTCCTTTCTGTTTTTTTCTTCTTCTTCCTTCTTTTGTATTGCAGCCACCATCTACCTAACTACCTGTTCCTAACTCCTCCTTTCTTGTTACTTGACACAACCATCTTAGCTGCCACATATACTTTGTCTTGTCACATATATGCTTTTGGCTTTATATAAAATGGCTGGTCTAGTCGTCATCTTGTACATCATCGTCAACTTAGCATTATCCCACATGGGGTCAACATTAGAAGAGTTTGACTAACTAGATATATATATTTTTAATTATATTCTACCACACTATACAATTCACAAAGGTCTCTCTCCTCCACTCCCTATGAGCGTAAGTGGATTGTGTCCGAGATTAATTGGTGAATATAAAAAGAAAGGGGATTTTTTTTATTGGAGAAAAAGAAAAGAAAAGAAAGGGGATTTGTGTAACGTAAAAGACTGAGGAAATCCACAAAGAAATAATAAATGCTGCCCCACGCATATCCTAAGATGCACTATTTGATAAGCTCTTTATAATCTGGTAACCTCTTTACCTAAAGTACATTAAGCGTTGGTTATGCTACCCTAGGAAGACAAAAGGAAAATGTTCCAAGGGACACATTAAAATGCAAAGAGGATGAAATTTTGTTAGATGAAGATTCTGACCATGACCAATATATATATATATATATATATAGATATATATTTTGACCGTGTTGGCTAAGGAATTAGGATAGATTGGAATGAAGAAACATAATTCATGTAGCCAATGCCAACATTTTTGGGACAAGGCTTTGATGATGATGATAATGATGATGACGACCACCACCACCACCACCATGGTGTCTAGAGATGCATCGACAAGAAGAATGGTCTAGCGTCAAGTTAAAAGCAACATGGCGAGGGAAAGTATTTGAGATTGGAGGTTCATCTAATGCTGGAAGTTCATATGGTGCTTGAGGCTATTCTAGAGGTAGAGGTGTGTGTATAGGGCATCGCGCCACATATTTGGTATGAGGTACTGTTGTGATGCCTAGATACGGCATGGATACGGCAGGGACATGCCATAGAGACCATAGGGACACATATTTTACACTTAAAAACTGAAGTATCGAATATGATACAACACGATACGTTGCCCGTTTTGAAGTATCTGTGCATCATAAGGCAAGAGTGCGGGTATGTAGATAAGGAGATCATTAATCATCTTAGAGATGATACTGTGGATGGACATCGTTGGTGATTCGTCCAGTTGATCCTCTAGCACATAGAGAGGAATTTGCTTAACAACCGAAGGGTAACATGATTTTCAGGGGTGCTTTCATGTTTCTAAAGAAGAAATTTGCCCAAGCCATGAAAGATTGGATTTTTCATACACATCTTAGTTTTGAGTCTATAGTGTGCTCTATTTTCAAATAATTCTTTACACATGTAGCAGCTACTCCTAGTTATAGAGCGCCCTTCACCTATGAAATGGGAAAATATTTAGAATGCACAAAATGGATGTGGTAGAGATAAGAATGTTGAGATGGATGTGTGGTAAAATTAGGAAGGATAGAATTAACAATGAGTGTTTTTGAGGGCATTTAAGGGTAGCATCAATAGGGGATAAAATTAGAGAAACCCGTTTGAGATGGTTAGGACATGTCCAATGTAGGTTGGCAACGGCGCTGGTAAGGAAAAATTTGTCTATGTAGGTCAATGGCCCACCAAGGCGGAGAGGTAGGCTGAATTGGACGTGGATGGAGGTAGTAAAAATGAATATGAAGACATGCAACTTATCTGAGGATTTGGCTCAGGATAGATCGTATTGGACCAACAAAATTTATGTAGCAGACCCAACATAGTTGAGACAAGGCTTTAATGATGATGATGGTTTAGAAATGGAGTTTGTAGAGGCTAAGGCTAGGATTAGGCCTTCTAGACATGTATGGGAGGAAAGGAGTCATGTCACAATTATGTGTGATGGATGGATGGATGGTTCAAATCACATTTGATCGACTTCCTAATCTACTCTCCTGTTCGTACCATCTCCATACATCCGTTGATGCATCTGAAGAGGTGCGGATGGCAAAATTTATCTACAGACTTCTGAATAAAACCGTTGATGAGGTTGGAGAGAGGAATGTTGCCCAATGGAGCTATTTCAAGGCAGAAAGAAACTTGCTGATGAGAAATAGACTGCATTTATTTTGACACCCCTGTGCAGCTCATTGCATAGCCAAATGTTAGATTTTGGAATAAGATTTTTTCTTTTGGGGCCAAGGCCTTGTAGAGGTCAAATGACCTTCTTTCTTTGATCTGGTAGATTCCAGATCTGGGCAAGCATAAGTAGTCCATCGAGTGTTGATTCTCGTAATGTTTTAATCGGCAAGATCTACAACTATCACTCTCTTGCTACTGAAGTAACACAGTGTAAACAAGGCTTTTGACAATACCAGATTTAGAGAAACACCTAAAATCTGGCCATGCATCGTCTGAGCGAGGGCTGAAATATGTGCAGATTTGGGTGCTAAGAAGCAGGCCATCTTCTGCTATAAAATGGCAGGATGTGGATTGTTTGTTATAAATGACAGAGTCACTTGCATATGTAATGGAAGTAGCAGCTTTCACATGTACAGGTTGGCCATGGTAACCAAAAATAATGGAGGAGGGTTCCTGAAATTATGGCAAGATGGTTTTGGCATGAGGGACCCACTTGCAATCAAATGATCCTTTCTTTTGCAAGGCTGTCTTTGTTTTGGTTGATAGCATAGTGCTTGAGGTGTGTTGTGATTGAGATGATCTTCATTATATACAAGGCTCTTCCCTTAGGGCCAATTGTCCGCATTAGAATACATCGGAATTGAATACATAGGTTGGTTAAAAATGAAGAGTAAAGGTGAATTTCCAAAAATGAACATCAAATAACGTTTTGTTTTAGGGAAATAGAATAAAAAAAAGATGCTATTTGATGCTTATTTTTGGAAATTCACCTTTGATATTCGTTTTTAACCACCCTATGTATTTTAATGCAAACAAACAAGGCCGTAGGGGGTGTTTCTTTCTTGGGGCTTTTTATTGGAATTCCATATGTTGGGAATTTTCTGACATCATTGTCTCCCAAGGATCTGGAGTTCCCTTTTTTATTTTCTATGATTCCAAAAATTCAGCATTGTGGATTATCATTTTGGTTTATAGAACTTTCCATTCTTCTTTTTTTTGGGTGTCGTGCGGGAGGCGGGGGAACAACATTTGGGGAATTTAGATATCCCCTAGACACGAATTGTCAGATATCCTACAAACAAACATGCCCTTGGATAAACTTCCACCTTGATATTTTTAAGAAGTTGACGATTCACTGAAGTATTTACTATTCACCAATCCCTTTGATCCCCTAGACATGAATTGTCAGATATCCTACAAACAGACATGCCCTTGGATAGACTTCCACCTTGATATTTTTAAGAAGTTGATGATTCACCGAAGTATTTACTATTCACCAATCCCTTTGAAATAGGTGCATGTAGTAGAAGGCTTCAACATCTTATTTTTCAAGTTAGAGATTTTTACAAAAATGGCCCCTATATTTTCGGACAAACTCAAAATGGCCTGTCTTTTATGTTTTTACAGAAAGGCCCTCATATAACTGTGAGGTTAGTTCTTTTGGATAAATGACAGAAATGCCCTTTTATTTAAGGTTAGCAAATTTCACTAACTCAAGTTAATTTTAGTGGGGCCCACCTAATGCAAGATGACAAAAGGGGGATGGTGATCGAAAGGCTTGGATGTACACTAGGAAAATATGAGACATTAAGCCGTTCAAGTAATCGGAGCCTTTGGTTTTAGGTCTTCAAAGTTTAAGGGGATCTTTTTATCTTTTTACTCAAGATGATAAGCCATTTGAGTTTTTTCGCAAGGGTAAATAGGTCAAAAATTAAAAAATCTGACTGTTTAGTTACTTTTTCTACACTTGGACTGTTAATTAAGGGGTTTTAGTAAAAATGCAAAGTATAGGGTCCTTTTTGAGGTAATGTGAAAATATATGGCCTTTTTGTAAAATCTCTTATAAAGTTATGGATCGTGTGAAATGCACGGGAATGTCAATCAATAGGGGTGGCTGATCCTTGTGTGGGTCTTTGTGATGGATATTTTTGGCAAGAAAACAGTCCTAGATGAACTGAAATTTGGAGGTAGGATCCCTGCGTGGAGCCCACAGACTGATCTGATTGATAATCAGATTAGAAGCTAGAAACCATATCAAAATCCTTTCCAGCAGTACAAGTCTCATCAAGATCTGTTCAGTATCCAGGATTTTGCGCGGCTGTGATGAAAACTATTTCAAAAAGTTGGATAATCGCAACACAGATCAAAAGGCCTACCTCTGATCTCTGAAAAATGCTGAAAAAAATCTCCAAAAAGACCAGGATAGATAGTCGACCAAGGCTGGAGTGAGACTTGTGGACTTTGTGATGATCGCAGGTGGGCCACTATTGATCACGATGAGAAAACAGTAGGTTGGCACCCACGATTTGCTTCCAAAATCACAGATTCTTGATCTGTGTTTCTTCCAGGATGTTTTGATGATGTAGATGAGACCTCCAAGATTTTATGGCTCTGATACCATGTTATAATATGTGGAAGGAGAGAAAGAAGAAGAAGAAGAGAGTTGGAGAGAAGGTCTTGCCTCCATAGAGGATCAACTATTCTATTTATAATATCATAATGCCTTAATCAAGGCTCTAAATATATTAAGAGTGCAAATCAGAATAAAGAAATAATAGAAAGAATATATCCTAGTCTATACATTGAATGGGATGAGAGAAATCAGCTATACAATCTTGACTAAATCCCACGTGTGGGTGGCTGTACATGGGCCTTGTTGGGCTGGGCCTAGGGCCTGTTATCTTCTACAATGTAACACAGTCATCTTATACTAGCCTATATTGAATGTCCTTTGGCACTTGGCAATACTGGTTCAGATCCACCATTCAAGGTTTGGGCTGGTTTTTAGGTCGGGCCCATAATTGTTGTCATCAAGGTGTGCTTGGGCTTGTCTTCTTACATCACATAGAAGAGACAGATGATATATGCGTTTATGGACTGCAGACAGTCCCATGAACTTGTGAATATTTATGTTAAGGATATTAGATTCATCACAGTGCAATTGTGAGGATTTATTGCTGCAAAATATCCAACATTGAAGTTTGGTCCTTGGCAAAATCAAAACATTTCTTGGTCATACTCTTTCTGTAATGAACTTGTCTTGTACATGTTTAATCTCAAAAAATCATGAAGCTTCATTTATATTCTGTGTCTTTTAAACAAGCATATAAAACTGCCAGGAAACTTTGATATTGGAAAATAAAAATCTTGACCTATTTGGTGGTGTGGAACACCCTTCGTTATATTATTTTTACTTGTTCTAATGGGTTCCAATCTTGGTTTGACTGAATATAGTTTGCATTTTGTTTCTCTGGTTGCCTTGATAATTTGCAGGGGGTGAGAAAGGAAGTGGGCTACCATGCAAAGATACTAAATAGGATACTACTGAAGACCCGAGAAAGCGAAACACCATATAGGGAAGACGATGATTTAATTGAATCCAATCAAAGAACATCCTCCTTAACTTCAGAGAGTCTTACCCCCCTTCTTTCTCTGTCAGAGAAGGGGAGTTCCTACAGACCAGATCCCATGCCACCTTGCACTCCTAATAGATCAGAGAGTAACAGAAGCAGGGCAAGCACAAAATCCAATTCATTAGTTGATGGTGAAGACATGTTCAGGAATGCAATATCAATTTCAGCAGTTGATCGTGAAGAACTGTTGAGGAAGGCTTACGGCAGTTATTTTCCACTGAAGGAGTATGTAGGGCACACAGAGATAGAGGTTCTTGTTGGCGCATTGTTAGGTTTTATTGTAAGTTTAGCTATTGACTTAATACTGTAATATTATCTCCAATTGCCCATGTATAATTCAAATGAAAATAAAAACAATCAATACATCCATTATGAAATGAAAATGAATGTGAAAGAGCTCTCTCTCTCTCTCTCTCTCTCTGGGTTCTTAATGTCATTATGCGAGAGAAATTATTTATACAGGTGGCAGAAAGTTGAGTTTTGATTGTGCGGCAGATTGTTGGAGCAAAAACACACACCTAACCTATAACTGGATGAAATCCCACTCAAAATGTGATCAGAGGCCTACTTGGATATACTGAGTTACCTATTGAGGTTTTTTTTTTTTTTTTTTTTTTTTTTTTGCAGGTAAATATAGCTGATGCAATTCAGTTTACAGTTTTCTAAGTCTTCCTACTTGAAAAATGAAGAATGAACGATGAATATCCAAAAATGACCATTAAATAACCGCCTTTTTAATGGAATCTGAATCAAGGCAAGATGGGAACTGAATACCCAGTTAAGGTCACATCTAAATCTCCACCTTAATCTTTCACCCCTCATATATTTAATAATCCTTCGGTGGAGCTCATTTGATCATGATTTCCATCCTATGCAAACTAACAGGAGTGTATTTTCTTATAATCTACCAACCAGTAAATACATGTCAAGGAATGGCAGCCTGAAATTGAATGGTTAGAAAGAACAGTACAATGATCTCCATCCCTCTATGTTGCTGTACTTCATTGTGCGCCATGACCATGGGGAAAATGGAATGACATGGGCCCCTTTTTGGCCTTTTGACAATGACCCATCTAAAATTGGAGCAGCTGGTTTTTGAGTTGGGTACTTTGAAACAGGGACTTGTTATCATCATCATAAAAAAAATCCATTTGGGTATGTTCCAGGGAGCTGATCCAAATCAACTGCTACTACATAGCCACAATGTCAAAACTATTTGTGGCAATGATGGATGATATCTGATCTGTTCATTCATCTGGTTCCAACTTTGATAGACTGAAACCAAAATGAAATTGGCTGGAGAATCTTCTCCAATCTATGTATTTATGGGCACCAAGAAACAGTTCCGTACACATTCTTCGAGTCTAGAGCTCATTGATTTGATGATTATTATATAAAAAACTACGTAAATTTTCAGCAATGATCAATCTTATGGTGGGTTTCTTGAAACAGACAGTTTGGATTATCATATTCATGCGCCATGTGTACCTAGGGTTGCAACTGGGCCAGGGTGTGTATCACAAGGCTTGGCAAACCTGACCCACCCCATATAGTAATTGGACCTCATCTTTCAGCCCATAGTGAGCCCACAATGTCTTTTAGCGTTTAGACTGTTACAGTTAAAAGAACCAGTAAAAACAACCTACATTGATTATAGCTCTTAAAGGCAGAAATCGCCCACACTTAAAAATGCCAGAATTTCCTAGAAACCATTTAAGCTGATGATTGTAATTATTCACTTATAGGATTGCTGTTTAAAAGAAAAAGCCTGTTGTCTTTTATTCCTTGACAGATTCTCTACATGTTCATGGTCCCAACATTCTTAAAATCATTCACCAAGGCAGATTCTATTCATGGAAAATTCAAGGTAAGGGGCACTTATTTGTACAGTCCGGATCAATCAATCTGGAGCTAGCTATCCATTACAGGCACGGTCAGGTATATTATAATACAGACAACCAAGACTCTACAATCATGGCCAGACCGGGCCAGGCTTGGCCAAGCCTAGTCCATTTATAAATCAGGCCCACTAGTCATGCTTATAAATACATCCCAGAGCATAAGAATTACCTTCCACCCCAGACCATTTGCAAGATATTTGAAGTCCACCTGTTCTCAATCTGTCCAATGTTTCAAATACAAAACCAGAGAGTTGAACCACTAGCTCAAAGATTGGTCCAGACCATCATTTGACTGTGGTTTGATCACAGCCAACAATGAAGTTGTAATTCAAAAAAGAAAAAAAAACCCTAAAAAGCATTGAAAATCTCTTCAGAAGGCATGAGTTCAATCACTGGATTTTTTTTCCAGTCAAATTCAAATGGTTTTGAGAAGAACTTTTACCAGACCGTCCGAGACAATGCTTTAGGTCCGGCAGGGTCGGAACGTGTGGTCCATTCCAATTATCTGAGAGATAATTAAATATGTTAGTTGGACGATCTAGCTGGGCCTTTAATAATAGATTTCACACACCAGGCCCATTTATTACCTCACCAGTAGTTTTAGGTCCATGCCCCAACCCATGGGCCTAAGAAAGGCAAAAGCTGGTGGAGATTGAGCAGGCCCAGGTTGTCCTAGGCCATGATCAGCACCGCAGTCCAAGATTTCGATCCTCAATTCCAGACCTTCAAATTTTAAATTATCATTGAGAGGAATAGCATACATGAAACAAGTTCAGAATTCAATTATTGTCTAACCCTTCAATTGATTTCAGCAGTCAAGGAACACCATATAAGCTCGGAGGAATTCTCAAATATGGATGGGCTCCTTCAACCGAGCCAAACAACTCTTATGGATCCCAAACCTGTCAACAATCACCTTTCTAATGCTTTCCTTACTCCCCTCCTCCCACAAGGATATTCTTCATGTCATCAATCAACTCCTGAATCTGTTTCCTTGAATGCAATGGCGAAGGATACACACATGCGCAATCCAACTGCCCATCTCGAACTGTGTCGAAGATCGCAATTGACGGGCCAATTCCATGAACCGATGAGCAGCCAATGTAGTCCTCCAACCCAAGTTCTTGCAGCGAGTTGGAAGAGTCATCAATCACAGTGTCTTCGAACACGCTCATGAACGCTGTTCTCAGGGATGAAGAAGGCGTCAGACCTGGGTTCTCAATGGCCTTGCACATGAGGAAGTTGAGGTCACCCATGTCAGTGAAATGCTTGTTGCAGTTCTTGGCATTTGAAAAGGCCATGAAGCATTGCTTTGCAACATCCCACAGCTCATCTCCTTTGGTTACAGTATGTGTATTCACTATGGCTGAAAAGTAAAATCCTGCAGTAATTGAAGGCTTTTCTCATATCATTTCAGGTAAGCAAGAAGGAATGCCTCATGGATGATTTTTTTATTTTCATATGTTGAAACAAAGTTCAAGAACAGGGCAACAGGCTCAAAATTCAACCTAAAGTGGGCCAGTCCAAAGCTTGTCAAGCTCATTCAAAGTTATGATGTATGCAATGTGCATAAGAGGAGATACAAATATACAATATAAAGACTAGTAATAATCACCTAAACCTCTGTTTTAGTTTTGTGTATTCTGTTCTCGAACATTACTGAGAATATTCTTTGACCACAATGCAAAATCCAGAAAATGTTTTAACATACCCACTTGGTAGTCATGGAGAACTGGATCTAGAATCTTTCGGCAGTCGACTAGGGTGACGATTGAGTAATTTCCTGAAAAACTATTTGCAAGGTTCTTAGCACTTGCAGCAATCAATCCAGCGGCTGCTAAAGCTCCACACAGCTTAATCTCTCTCTCCCTGCATCCCTGCAATTGACATTTGCGATTAAAGTACGGATATTAAATGAAAAGGGGCGTTGTAATTTGTGCTTCTCAGTAAATAAATTAACCGCACATCATTGACAGGGCCACCATTTTACCAGTACTGCAACCTTATATAATATTACTAATACTACTGCTACTGTAACCTTATCTCACTAGAGTTTTTACTAAAAATGAGTAGTGACTGCAAACCACACCATTGATAGGCAATTGATATAATCTCTTCTAGCAATCTAAACTTTCAAAGCATTTGATGAAGAAGAGGTGGTGTATGGAACAATAAAATGGTCAACAGCTAATACTTAGGGCTTGTTTGATTGCAATAGAACACATAGAATTGAGTACATAGGAATTCATGAACAAATTAACTGAAGGATTATTAAAGAGGTGAAGTGCGCCTGATATGACGTGAAGGGTGAACTGGTGAAGGATATAAGGTAGCGATATAGATGGGACATTAACTTACCTAGGACTTAAGTTAGTAGGGAGATGGCTGGGTGTTCATTTCCTATCTTCCTGTGATTCATTTTTCATTAAAGTGGAGGTTATTTGATGGTCATTTTGTATATTCACCTTGGATCCTCATTAACCACTTCTGACATGATTTCCTATGTATCCCATGCAAACAAACAGACACAAAGTCTGCATTTAAATTGCTGGGACCGTTTGCAATTAAAAATTAGGATCATGGGTTATGAAAGTATCACTAAAAGAGAGACCTAGATAACACTTGAATTTCTCCAGACAACAGTCCCCATGACCCATAGGCCCAACAGACTCCAGTGTTAGCTAGAAGTCAATAATAGACAATGAGGACATTCCACTCAGTACAGTACTACACACTGCACAGCTGTACAGTAACTATAGTGTATGTATTCTCCAAATTCCAAATCAGTATAGTCTTTACTGTTTACAGAAGCAACATCGATTGAGAAGCATATCATCTTGAGATTACTGACTGCACAAATGTAGTCTTTTTTCTTTTTTTCTTTTTTCTTTTCAAAGCTTTACTCAAACCCAAACACCTCACTTCAGCATGCCATGGATTGCACTGAGTAGTGTTGCTAATATTGCTGATACTGAGTTTTTGCAATAATATCACATATTGTCTTGAAAATGTCTTAAAGAATTTATAATTAGATTTGGTGTTTTGTAATATTATGATGGCATACTCATACTGTTAAAAATCTCAAACCGAGAATTGTCACTTTCAGGAAAAGGGGACCGGGATTATGAATGAAAAAAAATAAGGAAAATAACCTAATCTAACATTAAGGGCCCATTTATTTGCAAGGAACTGAATTCCTAGAAACTCATGGTAAAAATGAGTCCCAACAAAAGAATATTGGGACGTGACTTTGCAGGGATTTAATTTACTAGGGTGAATGGCTGGTGATCATTTTCCACGAGAGAGAAGATTATTTGATGGCCATTTGTGGATCTTCACCTTTGTTTTTTGAATTTTTGCCACTTTGACTAGAATCAATTCTTTTGTACTCCTGGGAACTCAAATCTTTTAAGCAAGTGGAGGTTTTAAAAATTTTATTCACCATCTAATATGAATTATTCAAAACCATTTACACAGTAGTCTAAGAATATATTTCTTAGAACTCCTAGGAATTCAAATCTTCAAACAAGTGGAGTTCTAAAAATTTTATTTACCATCTTGTAAGATTTATCCAAAACTGTTTACTTATCACTTTAAACATTTTATCAATGTTTTAATATTTATATATATATATATATATATATAAAACTAACATAGACTCTGAGTCTTTAGCTCTTCTCCTTTGGTGGCGATTGAATAATTCATTGAGAAAGAAATATAAAGTAAATGTCAAATCAATGAGAAAGGTAATGGCTGTGTAAAAGTGTGAAATACTTTTGTGTAAACTATAATTGCAGTTGTTTTCATGGGGTAAAGTAATTTGAACCTTGTGTTTACAAGAAGTGTGAGGATAAGTTAACAACTGAAAAAGTAACCTATATACTTGTGTTTAATGAAGTAATTTTTTTGATAGTTGAGAAAATAAAAGTAAACTTTTCCACTGTTGAGACAACCCAAATATTGGTAAAGTAAAAATAAATAAAAAATCGACCATTAGATTTTTCTTCCTATGGTTTTCACTTCACTTTTAGAAAACGGACAATTATGAGAAAAATCTTCAAATATTCAGGAACCTCGAGTTTAGTCCTGAAATACATGATACACCTTAAAAAGGCCTTATACACCATATATTCTTTTCTTTGACCAAACTACCCTTCATAAGCGTTCGAGCGAGTAACATGCCTTGGACGCATATGCGTGAGTCACTAGATTAAGATGCGCGCACGCATGTTGTGCCTCAGTACCGTAAAACCCTTTTAACACGCCTCAGGCGCGTATGTGAGAGTCAATCCACTACAACAAGATGTGTGCGCAATGTCATAACTAGGTATAGTAAAACCCTTTCCCACCTTTTCCACCCCTTTCTAGCACTTTTTCCCATTCCCTTAATCGGTAGCTCGTCATTTTGCAACCATCCTCAGCTTTTTATAAGGGTTCCCATTTCTAAAAGCTCTACCATTGGATCAAAATGGTATTCATGATATTCATGATTGGGTTGAAGCGATCAACTTAATATGGTGATCTTTGACGCTATATTTAGTTTAAACAGATTAATCCAATTATGAATATTGAGAGGGGTTTTAGTTGTGGGGGAGGGGGAGGACATATTTTAGAGAAGCATTTTTTTATCAAGTATCAAGTGGTCTACCTCACCAAGAAGTGAACCACAGGTTCAAAGTTGTTCACTTGCTTGCAGCTAAAGCCTATTTCCTTGTAATTAAAGGGCAGTTTGGAAACCCTTGCGGATTCCATGGCTGGGATATGCAATTTTTGTTTGGTTTGTTGGTTTGATGTGTCTCAAATGCGAGATATGGCCCAACCCATTGATTTAAACCCGGACTAGATGTGCCATTTTGTGGATCTGGTCTTCTCAATTCTCATGCTCTACCGAACTAATTTACGACCACGTTATTTTGGAAAGATTGCCCTGAATGAATTATCATTCTAATCTTTTGCAACTCAAAACCCTACAAGTAGCTAAGAAGGTTAGTAGAAAGATGACCTGATCGCACTCAACGCCTTACAATGACGAGCTTTTGCAGCTAGGACCCTAAAAATGTTGGAAAAAGTTTGCAAAATGACTAGCTGCAAAATGAAAAAGGGTTTTATAAAAAGGGCTTTGTTGTGATTGCAATTATAGTGGATGACTAGTGTGCGTGACTCGTGCGTGCTAGTAGAGGGCAGTTTGGTCAAAGAAAAAAATATACAGTGTATGAAACCTTCCTGAGGTTATCACTTTCGGGACTAAACTTGAGGTTCCTAGATATTTGATGATTTTTCTTGTAATTATTCCTTTATAGAAAAACAATCAGGCCCTAAATAAAGTTTGAGTCAATAGTCTATGACATATGGTAAAAACACCTCAGAGCATCAACTACGGTCATGCCAAATGCCATATGACAGTGATAACGGTAAAAAAAGGGCTCTCCAACCCAGATGCCATATATGATATATTATTTAGCATGGCACATGGAACTGCCAAATTGGGCAGATGAAAAAAGCCAAATGCCTTTCATTATTTTGGAATATTTTATGATGAACGTCTCCCAAGAATGTAAAATTTTTTAAAAAAGAAAAAGAGTTCAAAAGAGGTAAAAGACAAATATAATAAAATAATAAATTTAACATATGGGTTGAAATTTTTATTTTACAAGATGCCAAATTCTAAACCTTCAAATGGAATCTGACATCTCCAAAATAACATATCCGCTTGCCTTGCTTACTTTTTTTTCCCCTGAAATACTGTTCTTACTTTTTCACTTTTTAAAAGTACATTCTTCTCATGCGATTATTATTATGTATTTTCTTTCTTGTTTCTCCCATCCAACTCATGTATTCAGTACTTTACTATATTCATACTTGTAATTTAAAACTTAGTCTTCTATTTTAACAATTCTCCAATAAAAAATTGAAATGATCTAAATATAAAAACACCCACTCACAAGGGTAATGTTCTCCCATATTCTCCCAATAACCACATTTGCATATAAAATACCCTCCACACCCAAATTCCAAAACTACCCTTCACAAAACATCCAACAACAACATGCAACAAAATAAAATTGCAGAAAAAGAACCACCAATCAAATCAATTCACTCACAGCAAGAAGACGATCGGTCTCCTCTCTGCTCATCTGCAACCTCACCACCTCGGACACCCTGCTCGACCCAGCATCCTGAAACCCCAGACTCGAAATCCTCAGAGAATTCAAAGAATACCCCAACAAATCAACCCCACGAGCCCAAAACGGCTTATCTCCTTTCCCCTTGGGCACAAGCTCCTCAATCGCCAAACCCACCTCTTCTTCTTCCCGTTTTACTCCTCCTTCTCCTCCACCCATCAAACCCAACAGCTCCCTCGACAGACCCACGACCGAACTCCGGTCGCAGACCGATGTATGGAGTCTAAGAGCAAGAACCCATTTGGAATCAGGCAGAGAATAAAGGGTTGCAAAGAAGACATCAGATGAGTCTTGATCTTGGGGTTCCTGGGATTCTGACCATGGGTTTTGATTCAGTTCTCGCTCTAGGATGTGATGGAATGGGGAGATTTGAAGTGGGGTTTGGAGGAAATTGAGATTGGAGGTTTGGATTTGGAGGGAGGGAGAGGTGGGGGTGGAGAAGGAGGGAGATGGGGTGGTGGGGTTTTGGAGCTTAGAGCGGAGGATAGGATGGAAATTTTGGAGGATGTGGAGGGCATTTTGGAGAGAAGGGAGGTTTGGGGGTTG
This sequence comes from Persea americana, assembly GCA_029852735.1. Taxonomy (NCBI): domain Eukaryota; kingdom Viridiplantae; phylum Streptophyta; class Magnoliopsida; order Laurales; family Lauraceae; genus Persea; species Persea americana. The sequence continues at coordinate 36,206,404 of CM056813.1, forward strand.
GGAGAGGAGGAGGGCGAGGACGGTGATGCCGGTGCCGCCCGGGACGGCTCGGCACCAGCTATACTCGGTGCCACCCAGGGGTCGAGCCCTTGGTTCGGACATTGGCTCAGAGAATGAAAATGACCGAAATGACCTTGTGGGGTTGAGGAATTCTCCTCAACTATAAAGTGAGCCTCAGAAATGGTTGACGATTTGAAGCCCCCTTTGTCTTATCTCTGTCTCCACTGATGATGGAGATGGGGATATGGATGTGGACATGGATATGGCTGGGTGGGGGTGGGGCCACACAAGTCATTGTATGTCGGACGTTGAGGAATTGAGAAGATCTTAACCACATGTTCTTCTGATATTTTTCATGGTGTGTCGTTTCCGGGTCTTGTCATGTGCAAAGTAGCTGGAGTTTTGTGGACTGAGGAAACCAGAAAGAGTAGTCACATTAAGGCAATTTTTAAACCGGTCGTTGCATGTCTTGTACATCAGAGAGAACTACATAAAAAAAAAATTTATTTGCACAGGAGAGAGCACCATATGTTTAGGTGGGCCACATGCAAATTCAATATCTTGTTCACAAGAGATTTTATTGAAGAAGAAAAAGACCAAACAAGACTAGGAGATGTCACAAGAGGAACCGCGCATTAAACAAAAGTTGCTAGGCAGACCACGCACGCATGGATTCCTGGCTAGGGAATGCTTATGCAAAGATACAATCATACAAGGCAACTGCAAGTCTTTTCCTTCCAAACGTTTGGTAAACGTCCGTGCCACGGGATCATTCTGCTTTTTCTTCCCGCTTGGTAAAGAGAAGAAAACCGCAGTCCCACCCCAACCCAATTGGATTATGCAAATCCACACAGGCGGGGAAAGGCACTTCTACGACGAAATTGATGATAACACAGAGTTATTTTCTTTGCTGGGAACCTACTCTGAATGAGTCCCATGTACACGATCCAAACCAATAATCACATTTAGAAGATCCAAAATGGTTAGCAGATTAAAAAATCAATTATCGATTCATCATACATTTTGAGATATTTCTGAAAAAGTCTAAACCTTTTTATCACATTATTTGGATTTATGTGGGCCCCTTTTGCAAAATCCAAACTGTACAGTCTCTTCAAAATCCCTATAACTGGTATGGGGTCAAATCTGAAAGCATGATTCATTATGGATCATGAGAAAAGACATATCTTCCATTGAAGATACTTTCAAATTAGAACACACAAAAGATGTTGTTATAGTACAAAACCGGTAACGCAGAGGCCACATTTTTATTTTTTATTTTGGAACCCTAATCTTTGGATCCCATAATCAAGATCTGAACCACTAATCATGATTAGAATGTCTAGAACGGCTATTAGGTCAATTTTCAATGTTGATATATCATGGATTTTGAGATAGTTATAAAAAAGTTCAGATCCTAAAATACTAATTTTTTAAATTTCTGTGGGCTTTGTTTTTAAGACCCGAACCGTTCGAATTCTTTGGAGAGTCAAGGACGACTGTGGTGAATACTCAACCCTTGATTCTTCATGGATTTTGAGAAAATCGCAAAAAACCATTAACTGTTGCACCGCACATCCATGGATGGTAGGAATCCTTACCAAACCTGGAACTCTCTTCATAAATCCTCTTTTAGGATATGTTGGTTCTAGAAGAACGAGAGAATTCTCTAAATAGAAGATTCCTCAATTTTTACCAAATGTGCTCTAAATTTATACAAGAAAGAGACGTATAACATGAGGCCATTGCTATGCTGATATGACAATATGAAAAGTTGAGAGATTCGAAAATAAGAAAAAAAGGTGAAACCTTTGTTTAAACAAAGAGATTATTAAATTTGTGAGGAAAGTTTGAATAAGAACCACCCTTAAGACTGTTTGTGTATGGTGAGGAATTCGTAGTAGAGAGAAAATTGTTCTAATTTTTTATACAACCCCTTTTTCACCAGTTTTGTACGACACATATTCCTCGTGGAAAAAAAAAATTAACCGATTTTCTTTTTGATAGAGAGGATTTTAATTTCTTATATGGAGGGGTAGAAACACAAAATCTCTCTCTCTCTCTCTCTGAAAAATGAAAATTCATGAAGAGCGAAATTTACAAATGCACTCAAAAGAATTCGTGCAAGCCCTTGATGTGAGGTCTACTTGGATATATGCTAATTATATGAGTAAGGGGATTGCAGTATATTAATCTCACTCCCGGTAATTAATGGCTTAGGATTTTTTTTTTTTTTTTATAAGAGCATATATAACAGGTTTTGAATTTTATATATTTAAGAAAAATAAAAGTAAATTTAAAATCTTAAGAAAGATCAAAATGCTTTAAGCGAACCAACTCTTCCAATTTGAATTTAGATAGGATATTGCTAAGTAGGGTTGGGGTTGGGCTACATTCGTTCAAGTCTCAGTTGGATTGGATTAGTTTTAGTTTACTTAATTGTGATAAGAACTATAAGTGAGTTCAACCAATATCATTAAATTTGTCATATCTTAGGGCACGTTTGCATAGTGCCGGTGAAAAATCATTAAATTTGTCATATCTTAGGGCACGTTTGCATAGTGCCGGTGAAAAATTGGTTTGACGGAGTTTTCCTCTTCTACTAAAAGAAAAGGGTTTCCCACGCCCAAATTGGTAACACCTTTCTGTAGAATCACACAAAACTTAGCTCATTTTTTTGCTTTTTCTACAAAAAAAAGTAGTCGCACTAAACTTAAATAATCCTTACTACGGAAAAGCAACCAAATTCTTCTCACTTTTCTGTGGAAGAGATCCTAAAGACTTTCAAGCCCATCTATGTAATCCATCAGTGAGGTCTGCTTGTGAAATTTAAATATGAAAACATCACCGTAACCTCATTGAATCATCTAATAAAATCTCCCTCTAGTTAGAGTTGTGCCTACTTAAACATTGACATTGCCAATCTTGAAATATATATGACTTTGTTTGGAGTAAAGCTTTCCTTCATGGTAAAGAAGGTAGGATAGCGGTTTTTATGATATTTTATACCAATGTGCCCTAGCATAGTTGGGAAGAGGCTTTGAAAAAAATGATTTTACAAAGGTAAATTAGTCTAAACTAGAGTTACGATTTTTTATTACATCCATCCAGCTGTACCATAAGGTCGTTCATTCATCATCATCATCATTATCATCATCATCATCATCAGATTTTATCTCAAAAATCTAAGTGTGGAGTGTAGCCTTCTACTCAGCCTTAACTTTAATAAAAAATCACATTGGTTATTCCAAAAAAGAAAAGAAAATCATATATAATTGTTTCTTCATATGCATTTTTGTAAAGCAAAGGATTTGGAATATCAATTTCCTCCTTCACAAATGAAATTGATTAAAAATTTTGTTGATATGATAAGAAATAAAAAGTTGGGTTAATCAAAGGCAACTTCTCTCCTATTTCAAAAACCCTGAATCATACAACCAAAGTCTAGTGGTTGCAAGTAGGGCTACAAACGAGATGCTTTTGGGTCAGAACCACGCTAGGCCCAGACCCAGACTTGTTTTCACATAGCGGTTTTTGTCTTTAGGTCTGGTTTTGACTCGAAACCTATTTTGTTAGTTTCAGATCCGACTCAAATAAGAAAAAGCGGATCTGGATCTAGAACCGGGTCTAGCTAGATTACCGATTCTAAATTTTTTTAAATTTCTTTCTTAAAATAAGCAGATCATTCAACTTATAACTATGCATCAAGTCTACTATCTCTAAGAATAAACATAAAAATGTCTAAAAAAAATTAATTTTGAGCTATAATTCGCAACATCAAAGACTCGTATGCCGTGTCCTGGGTTTGAGGGTCAAAACCTATATGGACCCAGAATCGGACCCGTTTATCAATCGAAACCTAAATTGGGTTCTAGACCAATACCTTTTTATGAATCAGAACCTAAAATAGGTTCCATACCCGATTTTTTATAGGTCGAAAATTCTGGATAATCAGATAATCGGATATCCATTTGCAACCCTAGTTGTGAGATTTTATTTGTGAACTTTTAAGTGTAGCCTATTTTTGAAAAATCTAAAAGGACCAAAATAATCTACTTATGAAAAATCTAAACTAATAAGTGCTTGTTTCTTTAGCAGAATTCTTGACTGGAGTTTGTGATGTTGAGAATTCAAAGATTGCAATGTGATGGTTGTCTCCTGAAAAATTTGGATGCTGTGTTCTTTTGTTGAAATTTTGAATTCTAGCGACCGGAAAAGTCAAAAGTGGCCTTTAGAATTCCAACTTCCTTAGCATTTGTAGATGCTCAAGCAAATAGGAGGATTCAAGAATTCTACTTAGGGAAAGACTTTTGAAGAATTTATAAAATTTTCAAATAGGAACTCTTAGAATTTCAGGAAAGAAACAAGCCCTAAACTTGTCCTTTTCATATGAGCTTTTTATCAAATTTCACTCCAATAATATATATTCCCTTTGTAATCTTTAACATTGTTAGGGCCGTCTTTTTCTCACATAATCCTTGACGAGATCTCGTGATGTAGAGAATTTATAAATATGATGAGATGACTTGTCCTTTTGGCATTTGAAAATGCCATATTTTTTCCTAGAATTTCAAATTCTAGCCACTTAAGAGATAACTTTTGAAGAATCTACAAATTCTCCAAACATGAATTTTTCGAATTCTACCAAAGAAACATGCCCTATGGAATGCATAAATACAAATTAAGAAAAAGAACTTAAGGCTCTATCATTAGAGTAAAATATGGCAAGGCCCCGTATAGGATGCTTCATTCTGGGAGTATCGTCCTTGATTGTCTCACTCATCCTTCATGTGAATGAAGGAATCAAAAAAGTCCACCATGTGGCTCACCCATTTAAAATCTGAATAGTTCAAAGCAAACACCCTCCTCTTTAATGAGTTGTTTCTAAATTTTAGTCTAATAAGAATTGATACATCCTAAGATTGAATATAACATTAATAACTTAATTAATACATATAATTATATTATCAATGTTGGAGAGACATCCCCAACAAAAGAGGGTATTCATTTTGACCAATTTGAATTGATTAACTGATGACAGTGTTACATTACATTCACTGGAAAGTGTGAGTGAGCTCAGGCTGACCGAGGGTTTTGAGAGTTGGATTTTCATGCATGAGCCCCACTTCAAAATTTCTGTGAACTTCCACTAGAGAAATGTCAGGAGTTGTTTTGGTTGGGTTGCTGACTTTGCAGTCACTTTTTATGGGTCCAGTCCAGCCCATATCTACCCCCTCTAATCAGAGCGTCTCCCTCGCGTCATTCATGCTCCTTCAGTCTGATCAGTGCAATGTCCGACGACCCAAAAGGCCGGCCCGTCGGAGGAACGGAGTACAGCCTCTGCAGAGCCGTCCCCGGCGGCTCCGGCATAACTGTCGTCGCCCTCCTCCTCTCCCACCCCACAAACCTCCCCTCTCTCCAAAACACCCTCCACAAACTCCAAAAGTCCCATCCTATCCTCCGCTCCAAGCTCCAAAACCCCACCACCCCATCTCCCTCCTTCTCCTTCTCCATCTCCACCTCTCCCTCCCTCCAAATCCAAACCTTTGATCTCCCCACCACCACCAATCTCCTCAAAACCCTCTCTCCGCAAGACCCTCCTCTCCAAATCCCACCATTCCATCTCCTCCTTGAGCACCAGCTCAACCAAAACCCCTGGTCACTACAACCCCAGAACCCCACATCCCAATTAGACGTCTTTTACGCTACCCTTTATTCTCTGTCGGAATCCAGGTGGGTTCTTGCTCTCCGACTACATGGGTCGGTCTGCGACCGGACGTCGGCGGTGGTTTTGGCAAGGGAGGTGGTGGGGTTGATGAGGGAGGGGGAGGGAGGGGCAAAATGGGAAATTGAGGATGAGGGTTGTAGAGGGGAGCTGGGTTTGGCGATTGAGGAGCTGGTGCCGAAGGGGAAGGGAGATAAGCCGTTTTGGGTTCGTGGGGCGGATCTGATTGGGTATCCTTTGAATTATATCAGGACGGCGAATCTGGGGTTTGAGGATGTTTGCGCGGATCGGCGGACTGAGGTGGTGAGGTTTCAGTTGGACAGGGATGAAACTGATCATCTTCTATCTGTAAGTGATTGCTGAGTTTGTTTGTTTGTGTGTGCCTACATTTTTTTTTAGAAACTGGAATTGAAAGTTTATCTCTTTGATGAAGATTCCAAGGCTAGCAGTTTGAATTGATTAGGAATTTGATTGAGTTGACTCAGTTTGATTCCATGCTGGTTGACTGAGTTGGGATGAACTTGGTCAACAATGGCTGGGTGATCCATGATTTTCATTTGAGGGGGGCGCACAATGGTCAATTGAGAAACTCAATTATTATTTTATTGTGTCTTCTTCACATTAATGGGGTGTAACGGTTCGGTTAACCGTTCAATTTGGGAAAACTGTTGAAAACCGAACTGCGGTTAACTATATTAGATGATTCGGTTACGGCTAATTGCCACTTAAAAAAAGAATCTACCTTTTGACTTTGCATGAAGAATAGCACTATCATTTTTCACGTACCATACAAAACAACACTACCATTTTTCACAAAAATAGAAAACAACACTACCATTTTTCACAAAAATAAACATAGCTAAAAGTCTAAAATGATACTACAAAAGATCTATCATGCAATACAATTCTATGAAACATGAGACAAGTATAGTCCAACTCACAAAATAATTGTATTCTCATAGAAGAGAATGGGAAAGGGGCTTAACTTAAGTCATTTTATTTCATTTAGGCCCTTTACTTTTTTTATTTATAAGTGTGACGGTTCGGTTAACCGTGTGTTTTGGGAAAACACCAAACTGTAAAATACAGTTCGGATCGGTTAATAACCGTGAGTCGAGACTGAAAACCGTAATTGAACTGTGAAGTACGGTTTTCCGGTTTTAATAACCATAACCGTAATCGAACCGTGAAACACGGTTAATAACCGTTGGTTCGGTTCAGTTAGACGGTTTTCCCCTTTTTTTACAACCCTATCAATAATGACAAAAGAGAAAATGTATTTGAAAAATAATGGTCACGAATATGAATTTTGTATACTTGAGAATAGTGGAGAAGAATATGAAATGCATCAATATCCTACTCAACTCCAATAATCATAGAAATACACCCTCCAATATACACTCAATGGTCTAACAAGAATAGTTAGAGAAAAATTGGCTTAAGCATATACTATTAATTTAGTAAAAACCATTTAATTATCAAATAATCAGATTCTATTAAATAAAATAAAATCTCAAGAACAAATAAAACAAACAGGTAGATCACTCCACTTGAATCATCATATACATGGACAGAAACATAAAAATACACACATCAATAAAAATTTAAGACACCCTTAGTAAAAAAAATGAGGGAAATAATGTTTTTGAATTTTAGGACTTAAAATATTATTTTCCTCACGTCATGAATAAAAAAGATGAAGGAAACGAACTAAGGTACTCTTTGATAAAAAAAAATACAATCAATAACTTTTCCATTGTCAGTGGGTTTTTTTTTTTAAAATAAAGATTTCATAAATTTAGAGAGAGTTATAAGTAGTACGAGCTGTCTTACACAAAAAGAATATTTCTTTTACAATTAGAAAATGTTAACGATGGTCCACGGTTTTGAAATTTCTACTATGTATTTCAAGGAAGAGTTGGAAGAGGTATTTTGATCACTTTTAATGGGTTATAGAGATGCAAAACCTTGCTAAGTAGAAATAAGTTTTGAGTATTGATTATTCACAGTGAGAGAGAGAGAGAGAGAGAGAGAGAGAGAGAGAATCGAGTAAGTATTTTGGAATTGGGAAACGAGAGGGGGGCTGGGCCATACGGGCCTTAAGCCCTTTTGGGCATTTTTTTGGTTGGGTGAGGGCTGAAGCCCTGAGCCCATAACACATGGGTCCGCCCATGTTGGTCAGGATGAGTTTAGTTAAAATCCAGTTGACCCACTTGTATTTACCTAGTTCACTAACAATACTGCCAACCCCCTGATGGTTGAGTGGTAAGGCTTCTCCTTCAACAATGGTAATGAGGGATTGATCCCTGGCCCTCGCTTTGTGGTTAGGGACATGTAGCGTGTGTGGGCGCGTGAGTTGAGTATTTACTGGAGCAAAAGAAAGAAAAAAAATAAAATAGTTCTTAGTTATGTTCACGAACTCTTCTCATGAAATTCTGTTGGAGCCTATGATGCACGGATACTTCAAAATGAGTAACGTTAGTGTCGTGTCGTATCGTATCAGATACTTCACTTTTTACGTGTAAAATCCGTGTCCCTGTCATGTCTATGGCGTGTTCCTGCCGCATCTGTGCCGTAACAGGGCATCAGAGGTTGGAGCCCATCTAAGAAATCTAAGCTGCTCAAAAGCACTGCAGTATGCAGCTTTAAGTGTTAATGCTGGTCCGTATTCAACTCCCATTGGAGTTGGCCCCAGAAGATGATCACTTGTAAAAACTTGGGATTTTACTTCCTTTGCTATCTACAACCCAGAAAGGTAATGGTTCACTGTCCAGGCACTCATTTTCCCAAATCTGGACTCCGTCCCTGACTCAACAATGAATTGACCCCTCTATCTCCCACATATCTATGAGCAACCACCTTATGCCATAAAGTGTCATTGCTGAACCTCCACCACCAATTGCTTAACAATGTGCAGTTTCTGTTACATAAATTTCCTATTCTCAAGCACCATACGCTTTTTTTGCTCCACCTCCCCCCCTTCATTGCATGCGTTTTCTTTTTCAAATGATTGCCATCATATTAGAAATTCATTTGTATCCTCTCCGTCCTTCTTGCTATTGACAATGGACCTTCGACAGGGATAAATATATATTGGTAAATTTGCCATGGTCACTTGGATTAGGGTGATTCTCTCCCAAAAAACACAAGTACTTTCGTTTTTCCATATAGATAGCTTCTTTTCAAACTGTAACTTTCACAGGAAAATCCCTTTAAACAAAATTTTGAATTTAAGATTAAAGGAGGCATCTGGAGTTTCAGTTTGTATTCAATTTATTAGAGGAAAGAGTGGTTATTTTTAGGGGCATTTCCCATATAACTGTCTTTAAATTTGACATTTGCCCTAGAACATGTTAAGTTTAAATATTTTCCGCAGAGTTGTTCGTACAAAAATGGTGTGATATCGCATGGCCCTAGGATATTGCACAGGGCGGCACGTGTGATATCGCACTGCCCTAGATATCACATAGTTTGATGTGTGTGATATTGCATGATCCTAGGATATTGCACAAACAATTCTGTGGGAATTACTTGAACTTGACAGTTCATGTGCAAATGTCAGGTCTAAGGGCCGCTGTATGGGAAATATCCCTTATTTTTAATAGAGTTTCTAGTAATTATTATATTGGTAAAATTTTCTAATCCTAGCCAAATAGTATGCCACCTTTCACTGATAACTTCAATTTCAGAAATGTAGGGAGAGAGATATTAAGCTGTTTGGAGCCATAGCAGCTGCTGCATTGTTTGCTGCAAATTCTTCTAAGCACCTTCCCAACAACCAATCTGAAAATTATTCAGTTCTTACCCTAGTTGATTGTCGAGGGTCTCTAGATCCAGTTCCTCTTGACCACCATTTGGGTAAGCTCTTTCATGGATTCTAAAACACTCTTCCATATCCTGGAATTGTTCTCAATACGCATTGTGACCTTGTTTTCTGGTGAGGGATTTAGGCTTTACTGAAACTCCTTTCATGCACACACTACATTATGAATCGACCAGTCCTAGGGATAGGGTTAGTTAGGCCTGACCTGATTGCCCCTACTACTTAAACACAGTTGGATTGCTACATGGATAATGGACTAGATTCAAACTTGTATATAAGGCGAAAGGCTGAATCTACTTTGTATTAGGCCTGATAAAATAACTCACCAGCCTTTGACCAACCTTGGTTCAGCCCAGCTGTAGCCCTATGCACACACTAGTACTATGTGTATATATAATTAAAATGGGTCATAATCAATAATAGTTGGGGAGTTGTTGATTTTCATGGTATATTGGTATGCACCAAGTGACTTAGAAATAAGTTACTTAATATGCACACAATTTAAACTCGCAAGCGCACAAGATTACTATGTAGTATAATGAATTGTAAGTACGAGGTCGATCCCACGAAGTCTTATGAGAAAACAATGTCAAAACTAACTAAAAATTCAGAATATTAAATGGATGAAAAAGTGATTGAATGCTGATTGGTTGAATGAAACTACTAAAAACACTAAATCAAACTCTTAAAATAAATCAAATGCTTAATGGAAAGTAACCTAACACACAATAGTACTAATATGATTAAAAACAATGAAAATGAATGGACTAGGGTTTCATCTACTCTCCTAACCTATCCCATGCATGTCCCTTATTATCCTTTAATCAAAATCAGAATTATCGGTGACATTTATCAACCTAGATCATGGCATATATATCTAGATTATGATTACCCTAAACTTAATTCATGAGTGGCATACTACATGAATTGTTCATCAAGTTGCAAAAACTAAGCATGGCATATGTCCTAGTCAACACATGCATGATGCATAAAAACAATGGGAGTGATAAATGCATGAGTCTAAGCATGGCATATACTTAAATTATTCATGGTTCTAAACCCTAGATGCTTAATATCAAGAGCAATCAAAGACAAGTTAGCTAATCTTAAATTTAATTGAACATGGCATGGTTGGCATGGCATATACACAACTCATCAAATAAAAAACATGGTTTATAAACTCATCCAATAAAACTTAATTCTCAATTAAAGAATGCCAAAAGGGACTACATAAAATAAGGCTAGGGTTTCAATTACACCCTAGCCCTAAAGGTTTAGCTACTTGTGTTTGGAATTGAAAATAACATAGAAAAAAGATTCATAGTAAAGACTCTAGAAGATTGATGAAGAAGAAGGGGTCGGCCAGCAGCTTGCTCTGATTCTTCTTTGCTCCAAAAAGCTCCAAACTAGGGTTGTACGGCTGTTAGGGCTTGTGGTGGTGGTGCTGGTTGTCCATCCCCTTGCTCCCCTTTTATGCTTTTTGCAAAAGCAATCTTTAGCAAGGAGTTTCCTCCTTTTTAGGTTTTGTTTCCTTTTATGATTAGACCTCTTGCTTGCTTTACAGGTAAGTTTCCTAATTAGATGAGAATAGAAGTCCTCTTTTCTTGGTGTGCAAGACTTTTTAATTCCGATCCCACTTTATAACTTCTTGAAAGTTCCTCACATGGACCCACAAATCTGAGATTTATTTTTAAGAGACTAAATCTGAATCTTTGAACATAAAAGTGGGCCCATATGGGGCGTGCAAGGTGGAGTGTGGGACCCCCTTCTTGGATGTCTAAGCTTAGCTTGGACTCTTGCTTGGGAACTTCCTTCTTTTTCTCCTTTTTCTTATCTATGCTTGGGCTCCACTTGGACTTGAGAAAGAATTTCCAAATTCTGAAATTCCTCTCTTTGCAATAGATGTGGGGCCCCCTTTGGGCGTGTAACACATGGTTGGGCTGTTTTCTTCTTTTTCTTCTCTCTTTCTCTTTCCTTTTTGGTTTATGCTATGAGTCTCCAACACTTTCCTTTTTGGGCTCCACCTTAATTTTAAATTTCAAATCCCCAGACAGAATAGGGAGGGCCCACTTGGCCGTACAACCCTTTGGGATTCACACTTGAATCTCTCAATTAATCAATTACTGAAATTCTTCTCTTTTAGCTCCTTTTGACATTTTCATTAAAAATAACAAAGACAATGTAAAAACAAATAAAATAACCATGAACTAGCACAAGATAAACCAAATATTAGGGCTCAAATTATAAACAATTAAGCACTTATCAGATATCACTATATCTCATTTGTTGTGTATCTATTTGAAGGCAAAGTAACATGGCTTCTAGACTATTGTGGTTTTGTGCTATTGCCTGAATTAAGATATGGTTCCATGTGTTGGATATATTTGAAACGCATATAGTTTTATCCTCCTGTAGTAGAGCCACTTTCAATCGAAACCACTCTTAAGACACATACACCCTATATTAGCAATGCCCACATTTCAGTCTGATTGGATGGACTGTTCACATGATTTCATTTGGTTTTCTTGGAATTGATTTAGTTTTCTCACTTCTCTTAATGGAGTTAATCATGCTACTATAATAACATGTGACGCGTTAAAGGTGGGCCTCACTCTAATGACACTAAAATTCATGCCATTGCCAATATTAGGGTGTTGATCTCACTTTTCTGAATGGAGTTAATCATGCCAATATTTGTGTTTTGCGAGGATGGCCCAATCTTTAGTTGTGTTTTCTGAATGGAATTAATCATGCCAATATTTGTGTTTTGTGAAGGATGACCCAATCTTTAGTTGAGGGGAAAGGGAGGCACTACTATGTTATAGTATATGTGCTATCCGTAGGAGTCCAGTCCCATTCTAAAAACCAGTGTCATAAGGGAAATGATTATATACATGCAACAGAACCCATAGTGATTCATGTGAGTACAACTTACACCGTGGTCCACTCTTTGTTGAGGTTCATTGTTGAATCAAACCCCTAATGATTGTGATTGGGCTGAAAGATCAATTAGGTGGGAGCATGTGAACAGTGGGATTGAAGCCAATTAGGTGGGAGCATGTGAACAGTGGGATTGAAGCCATCTTCACGTGGGGATTAGGTGACAAAATTAAATCCAAACTGGTGACAGGGTGTGTTGCATTTCATTGCAGTTAGTTTTGATTTAATAGTCTACCTTTAGCAGAAGTGGGCCCTACAGCACAAAGAGATGGAAGAAATAAACTTGACAATGCAACATGGGCACGCACCTAATACAAGTGAACCAAGGGAAAAGGAGGTGGACAAGGAGAGTGAGTCAAGTATTTCTACTTCATCATCATCAGCAGGAATTCCACCTGACTCTCTCGAGGATGAGGGTCATCATAGAGATGATGAGCCTCTCACTTATGAAACAGTCGGTAGGGAGTAGTAGTGGCGCGGGCGCCGTTGGACAAGGAGTGAGGGAAGGTACTCATGGTCATTATGGGAGTTATGTTGGCCAATAAGGTGCCATGTATGGACAGTATGAGGATTATTTATATGACCCTAATTGGGTACCCCCTTCACCAACACCGATACTTTCTATCGAACAGATATTAATTGAGCAAGGAAGGCTTCTCCTACGACTTCCCCAACAACCTATTCATGCCCCTCATTACTATTTCATGCCATTGGATTACAACCAGCCATCTCAATCTATAGGGGATCAACATAGTTTATCATCTTATCAAGCACAATCTGAATATGGTCATGGGTATGATAGTGTTGCGCAACAGTATGGAGCATATCTTTGTAACCAATACCGATGATGATGATGATGATGATGATGATATCGAGCCTGGGCGACACTCCACCTAGAATTAGGTTGTCAATCTGTCATACACTCATACTCATTAGTCTCTACTCTCTAGTCCCCTCTAATTTCAGGTAGACCATGAACCTTTTTATGCCTAAGTGCTTTATGATTTATCTATCTCACTATCATGTTTCAAATCTGAATATGTTATCTTCATGGTCTTGAATTTCACAACTTATTTGTTGATTGAGTTAGTATTAAATGATGATTGATATGTTATCTTTATTTTCTTATATTTTACACTAATAAATTGATCATGAGCATCAATAATGGTTGTATTATATAAAATACTGGAGAAAACAGCGAATTGCTATACAGACATGACTCATGACTTAAGGTGACCGAGATTTTAATTTATTGTTGTTACTAATGAAAAAAAATATTGTTTTCCATCATTTTCTAATATTCTGGATATTTTGGATATTTTTGCAAATTTTTTTGGATTAAAAAAAATTCACAGTGCGATGACCGCGATGGACCGATGATATCCGCGACCGATACCGATATCATATCGGTTTTTCGGCCTAGTCGAGACCGCGACCGAAATCGAGATTTTAAACCATGATTCCAGTAGACATATTTATTATTTATAAATTATAACTAATAATATTTACAAATAAAACGAACACTAACTAAAATAAACATACAATACGAGCTTGGAATTAATCAAATCCTAAAAGTATAGAGCAATATAACCTAATTTAGTGATTTACCATTGTTGGCCACAAAGATTGTAGATGTGGATGGGTTTTGAATTTGATGCAAATTCTTCAATATGGAAAAAAAAAAAGATTATATTTGAGTTAGTGAGTTATAATTAACTTATATTATCAAAAATATATTATAAAAAATATAGACGTATATTATCGAAACATACCCACAAATATTATAAAAAAAGATAGAACCAGATTAGTAAGTCCTTAAAGAAATAATAAAAAAGGGTTAGATGCTTATGTGCTCTTTAATCTATAATTAAAAGAAACGTTGATTTGAAAAACCTCATTGGTGAAGTGGTAGGGAGGTCGAGATCTATTGGGATTTGAAAAGATGCTTTGCAGAGAAAAAGAAGGATGACAGATGGTTGGGATGTGATACTAATTAATATTATGGGGCCTTATTTTGGAGAAAAAAAGATGGCAATTGCTTTCATGCCTTTTGGAATGTGAAAAGATGACTTTAATAAGATTTGATATTACGGGGCCTTATTTTTTGGGCTTAAAGCAAGCCCTTTCATGCGTTATGGTCGAGCCGCGCCTGATGAAATCCATTGTTTTCATTTTATCGGATGTCTTATAAGACTGCTTAAATGTATTGTACACATTACAAATGCACACTCATGTAAATGTACAAACGCACAACTTGCTTAGTAATCTTTCATTTGGATATTGTAACTGAAATGAGATTTATTTGGTTAGCTGGTTTGCTATAAAACTTTAACCTGAGGTTGTTTACTTTAGTCACTTGTTTTGTTGAGGGCACAAGCACAATTATGCTTGTGTTTTGCATGCTAGAGCTACCACAGCATGAAAGTAATAAGGTCCTAAAATATGAGCCCAACCAGAGCAATTTATCATAATCCTCTATCTGATCCAATAAGTTCATTCTATGTACAAGTTCAGTATGACATGGATTCTGAATGGGCAGTGAAGGAATTGATGGACTGTCCTTTGAAATATGGAAAATAGATTTATTTGAGTTCTTTTTTCGTGGATTACGTTTATTGAGATGAATGTGTTAGATTATATTGTCTCAATCCAGTGGATGATGTAATAAATTGATTTATTTCAAGATAATCATGCTTTCTTTTCATAAGATGAATAGTGTTTTATTACTTGTTTGCACATAACCAGTACACATGACATGATGGTTCATAAGATGAACCGGAGCCTAAAGTATATTAGATGTAATACATGTGTGTGGATGAGATCCACATATGGGAGACATGTGTTACAAATCTTATACTTAAATTGATTCACAACCGGTGATGAGATTGAGCATCTCATCTAATAAGGTTGCAGTATTATGATCACTGAGATAGCGTGATCTGTCTCGAGATCGGAGTGTAAGACTCTGGATCATCTTACTGGTATATTGGATGTATTGAAGGACCATGAGAAGTAACTTATGAAACACTGTCTTTACTTTAAGGTCTACTATCAGAATTCCCTAGCTAGCAATAGGCTCTTAATCCTGAGACATTAATGAACTCAAATTTCTATCTGTTCAATTGCTTTGAGTCACCATTGAGTGAGGCCATCTGTAGGTCAACACCTCAGTGTCTTGGGTACGTGGTAGTAGGACTATGGGAACATTCAATGGTCAAGATGGAATCTATCCTTATTATCCCCTTGTGCCAAGTAATGGATTTATCTTTGGTAAGTGCGCACTCATTTCTATTAAGAGTTAATTGGATGGTACTGATGATCACTGTGATTAATTGGGTCTTAAGGATAATAACATGTGGATCTAAATTGGTGGGACATGTTTAATCCAATTGATCTATTGATATAGATGGAGGGGCCTACTTATGGTCATATGGAAGTTTAGGGTCTTCTTTGTAATTTATTCTTAAGACTGGAGTTCAATTGCATTTATATAGTGGAGTTATTTCCAATTAACTGTGGCCTGGATTGCACATGAGATGTGGGGTCGCGGTGTCCTAGTTGGAGCCAGCTTTCTATGGAATCCCTAGTGGTCCCCACGCTAGCTCAAGATTAGATAATTACTACTTCTACTTGAACTCAAAAGGAAAGGAAATAGGAAGTTACTAATTGTTATGGAAGGGAGACTTCTAATAATAATGAGAAAGAAGAAAGTTACTAATTCTTATAGAAGTGAGACTTCTATTATTAATTAGTAAGTAGAGGTTGCTTGGAGCTATAAAAGGGGAAAGAAGGGGTTGGAAGTCCACCACTGTTGGAATTCACGCCCAACCCCATAGAGTGCAAGTGTTGCACGCCCATCTCTCTCCTCTCTCTTCTAGTTTCTCTTCCTCGTTTTCCTTAGAGCTTCTAGTTGTTTTCTCTTGGAGATCCCACAATTCTCCTTGAGGAAAGAGATCTAAAGCGGGTCATAGCATGGAAGACAATTAGGTCTTAGAGATTCTAATTAGCTACCAAGAAAGAGTTCTTCATCAATCTAGTCTTCTTCTCCATTAAAGCACAACCAACCTCCCAAGGTATTATCTACTGCCTTGTATGTTGTGGATTTTGTGGTTGCTTGTTGGCTGCTATTTACTATCTTGGAGATAGTGATTTACTAATCTTGATCATGAGTTTGAGGTTTTGGATCATGGATTGAGTTTTGTAGCCTTATGGATACTTGATCCCTGAGTCAAGTGAGTCAAAAGTTTTTGAAACCTATCCACGAGGCCCACCTACTTCCAGCAGAATGCAAGCTTCAAGTTCTTTCTCAAAGCTTTTGGGTTCCCATCAAGTGGATTGATTTGGTTTGCATGACTTGAGGTTGAACACAAAAGAGCAGATTGAACTTCACTGAAGGCAAAATTATATTGATATCTTTATTTTTTAGAAGTTACTGCTGTAAAGACCACTAAATCTAAGGTTCAGTTTGGCATCTCTACTTTCCCCTCTTGCCTTAAAACTGATTCAATTTGGTTTTAGAATGTTCGGTAGTTGCCTTTTACTGTGTCTATTTGATATGTCTTTTACAAGCAGTTAGCAAAAGGGGAAGAATGAGTCAAGAACCCAATCAAACAAAAGTGTTTGAAATGGAAAGACCTTGAGATGAACAGTGAAACTGACGCTAATTTTGGGAGTCCATTTTTTTTAAGTTCTGTGCCCCTAAATCAAAATCCAAACCGTTGACACAACCAAATTTCGATCATTGAATAGATTCAGAGGGTCAAAAATGGCTACACATCCAAATTTCGACTGTTGAACAATCTTATATTTTTAGATATTTATAAAAAAAAACCCCATATTGTTTGATCCATGTTTTTGACATTGTGAGCCCTATACGAAAGAGCAAAACCGTTAATCCTTTTTGGAGCGATAAACACAGCTATGAAGTCAATTTGTAGTGCCTGTCATTGTAGATCTCGAAAAATCAAAGAAAGACTCTGGACTGTTGATGCACCATCTATTACTTGACTAGGTGATTCACATTTTTCACTGACTCCAATTTTTCTCATTTTTTTTCCAAATGTGGGGCCCTAAACTATAACTTGAACCGTACAAGTTCTTATGATGACTAAGAACAACCACCATATCAAATATCAACCGTTGATCATTCACCAATCTTGAGATATTTGAAAAGAAAAGCACAATTGATGTTAAGTTTTGGACTTTGTGGACCCCTTTATCAAGATCTGAACTATTGGTCCTCTTAAGAATACTACAAATAGCTATGTGGTCAAGTATTAGCCACTAATTCACTATGTATATCAATAAATTTATAAAAAAATATCAACCATTGATTTAAAATAATCTTTTTCAACCAGTTTTAATGTATTACCAAACAACCTAATTCTAGGCTATCTTTTTCAAACAGGGCCATTTGAAACATAGTTGTTTTATACATATCTATTTCATATACATAAGAGCCCCCAAACAAGCCAAGTAGTTTTGAGTTGGAGACCACATAAAATAGAAAATTAAAATTTTATTTGGGGCCACTTTATTTACTTACATGGCACCTGCATATTCTGTAATTTATTTTTAATAAAATTTATAATATAAATAAAATTTTATATGCTAAAAGCTGTTTTCTGTAAGTATAACCAAACAAGTTTTGATGCTTTTGCTATTAAAAAACAAATGCAAAAGTTGAGCTAACCAAACAATCTTTTCTTTTAAAAAGCTACTATGAAGAAGTAGCTCTTGCAAAGCTACTTTTAAAAACCTACCATTGAATTTGATTAAGTGGAACCAAATACAATGTGGCAAAATGCATCTACTTTTTATGAAAAAATAAAAATAAAAATTCCTTACCAAGACACTAAAGATAAAAATAATCATATTATGATTAAACATCTCATATTTTATACTTTCTTGATTTGAGATTATCTGTGAATTACCCAAAAACAAGTGCTAAGCATTAACATGCTAGTCGCGATGCCATCCACGATTCCACGACTAGGCAGTGGTGCAGGTGAAGGAATCTTATTGATCATGGGTTCAAACTGGGCCTGTTTAGATAAAAAAGGAGTGGAGTAAAATGAAGTGGATTTCACATGTAGAGTGGAGTGAAGAGAAGTAGGTTGAAGTTAAAGTAGAGTTTTGAAGTTAAGGTTTGTAGTTGAATTTACTTTTACTCAAGAAAATGAAAATATTAGAGTTGAAGAAAAATAGAATATATGTGGCTCACAACATTACTTCATCCATGGGGCTAGACTCATCCAAACGGAATAGAATTGAAGTTCTAGACTCTTAGTGCCCATTTAACTCCCCTCTATTCTATTTTTTTCCCTATCCAAACAGGCCCACGATCACAATTTTATCGAAACATTCTGTGGGCCTCGTGATACGAGTGGTCCCATCTTCTTTACGGGGCCTACAGAAA
This sequence comes from Persea americana, assembly GCA_029852735.1. Lineage (NCBI taxonomy): Eukaryota > Viridiplantae > Streptophyta > Magnoliopsida > Laurales > Lauraceae > Persea > Persea americana. Next base: position 36,225,310 of record CM056813.1, read on the forward strand.
CCCTAACAGGAAGAAATTGTAGGGATGTAACGACGGACAGTTAGACTCTTCCAAGATTCTGACCGTTGGATTAGAGATGCTTCCAGTGTTTGGCGTATGATAGTGGGGGATCCATATCACTGCAAATTTCTCCAATCGACCCTGGGAAGAAGCAAACCAAAACGATGTTTTCCTCCTCTTCTTCTGCAACTTTTCCCTCTCATCTTCCTCAAACATTCTCTTCGCTTTCCAAAAGTCGAAAGTTTTTCAGTTCACTCTCATTCAATATGGAGAGGAGGGTCTTGCGGAGAGAGGGTTTTGAGGAGATTGGTGGTGGTGGGGAGATCAAAGGTTTGGATTTGGAGGGAGGGAGAGGTGGAGATGGAGAAGGAGAAGGAGGGAGATGGGGTGGTGGGGTTGATGAGGGAGGGGGAGGGAGGGGCAAAATGGGAAATTGAGGATGAGGGTTGTGGAGGGGAGGTGGGTTTGGCGATTGAGGGGCTGGTGCCGAAAGGGAAGGGAGATAAGCCGTTTTGGGTTCGTGGGGCGGATCTGATTGGGTATCCTTTGAATTATATCAGGACGGCCAATCTGGGGTTTGAGGATGTTTGCGCGGATCGGCGGACTGAGGTGGTGAGGTTTCAGTTGGACAGGGATGAAACTGATCATCTTCTATCTGTAAGTGATTGCTGAGTTTGTTTGTTTGTGTGTGCCTACATTTTTTTTTAGAAACTGGAATTGAAGGTTTATCTCTTTGATGAAGATTCCAAGGCTAGCAGTTTGAATTGATTAGGAATTTGATTGAGTTGACTCAGTTTGATTCCATGCTGGGTGACTGAGTTGGGATGAACTTGGTCAACAATGGCTGGTTGATCCATGATTTTCGTTTGAGGGGGGCGCACAATGGTCAATTGAGAAACTCGATTATTATTTTATTGTGTTTTCTTCACATTAATGGGGTGTAACGGTTCGGTTAACAATTCCTTTTGGGAAAACTTTTGAAAACCGAACCGCGGTTAGCCATATTAGACGATTCGGTTACGGTTAATTGCCACTTAAAAAAAAAATCTACCTTTGCCCTTTGACTTTGCATGAAGAATAGCACTATCATTTTTCACATACTATACAAAACAACACTACCATTTTTCACAAAAATACAAAACAACACTACCATTTTTCACAAAAATAAACACAGCTAAAAGTCCAAAATGATACTGCAATACAATTCTATGAAACATGAGACAAGTATAGTCCAACTCACAAAATAATTGTATTCTCATAGAAGAGAATGGGAAAGGGGCTTAACTTAAGTTATTTTATTTCATTTAGGCCCTTTACTGTTTTTATTTATTAGTGTGACGGTTCGGTTAATCGTGTGTTTTGGGAAAACACCGAACCGTAAAATACAGTTTGGATCGGTTAATAATTGTGAGTCGAGACTGAAAACCATAATTGAACCGTGAAGTACGGTTTTCCGGTTTTAATAACCGTAACCGTAATCGAACCGTGAAACACGGTTAATAACCGTTGGTTCGGTTTAGTTAGACGGTTTTCCCCTTTTTTTACACCCCTATCAATAATGACAAAAGAGAAAATGTATTTGAAAAATAATGGTCACGAGTATGAATTTTGTATAATTGAGAATAGTGGAGAAGAATATGAAATGCATCTATATCCTACTCAACTCCAATAATCATAGAAATACACCCTCCAATATACACTCAATGGTCTAACAGGAATAGTTAGAGCAGAATTTTTGCCTAGAAAAAATTGGCTTAAGCATATACTATTAATTTAGTAAAAACCATTTAATTCTCAAATAATCAGATTCTACTAAATAAAATAAAATCTCAAGAACAAATAAAACAATCAGGTAGATCACTCCACTTGAATCATCATATACATGGACAGAAACATAAAAATACACACATCAATAAAAATTTAAGACACCCTTAGTAAAAAAAATGAGGGAAATAATGTTTTTGAATTTTGGGACTTAAAATATTATTTTCCTCACGTCATGAAAAAAAAAAATGAAGGAAATGATCTAAGGTACTCTTCGTTCAAAAAATATACAATCAATAACTTTTCCATTGTCAGTGTTTTTTTTTTTTAAAAATAAAGATTTCATAAATTTAGAGAGTTATAAGTAGTACAAGCTGTCTTACACAAAAAGAATATTTCTTTTACAATTAGAAAACGTTAACGACGGTCCATGGTTTGGAAATATCTACTATCTATTTCAAGGAAGAGTTGGAAGAGGTATTTTGATCACTTTTAATGGGTTATAGAGATGCAAAACCTTGCTAAGTAGAAATTGACATCTTGAGAGAGAAATACAAAATAAGAGAGAGAGAGAGTTGAATGTCGTACCCCCTTTGAGGATCGACTGTAGTTTATATAAGGGTTTAATTCCCTAATTACAAGCAATCTTAGATCCTAAACTTTAGGCACAGATTAAGAAACAAATCTTTGACTAATTACACAGTATCAAATGGGTACAATAAATGGGCCTAATGGGCCTGGGCTTGCTTCTCAATTGACACCCCCCCTCAAATTGATGCTGGGGAGTCAGAAAGCAGCAATTTGGAGACAAGAAATTGATGTCGAGGCCGAGGAAGACCCTTTGTGAAGATATCTGCAAACTGAAATTCTGTAGAGACTTGAGGAAGACGAATGACATTACGCTTATATTCATCGCGAATAAAGTGGCAGTCAACTTCAATATGTTTAGTGCGTTCATGGAAGACAGGATTTTCAGTGATTCGGATGGCCCCAGTATTATCAGCATGCAAAGGAGTTGGAGAGGTTTGAGCGAACCCAAGTTCCGAAAGAAGTCCCCGTAACCATAAAATCTCAGAACAAGCAGAAGACATCGCCCTATATTCAGCTTCCGTAGAAGATCTGGACACACGTTCTTGTTTCTTACATTTCCAAGAAAGGAGAGAAGTTCCAAGGTACATGCACCAACCAGTAGTAGAACGACGTGTGTCTGGACAGCCTGCCCAGTCAGCATCCGCATAAGCTGTCAGATGAAGAGGATTATCCTTTGGATAATATAAACCACGAGGGGCAGTTTTTAGCAGATAGCGAATAATGCGCTTCACAGCTGTCAAATGAAGATGTCTAGGAGCTGTCATGAACTGGCTCACAAGATGAACCGCATAGGAGATGTCAGGTCTAGTGATTGTGAGATAGACAAGACTGCCCACTAGACGCCGGTAGGTATGAGGATCAGGAAGAAGATCGCCATCAGATTTACTTAACTTGAGATTCACCTCAACAGGCGTATCAACAGGTGAAGAATCCTGGAGGTCAGCCAACTCGATAAGATCTGATGTGTATTTGTGTTGATTAACAAATAGACCTTTTGGAGATTGATGCACTTCTAAGCCCAAGAAATAATGCAAGGGGCCCAAATCCTTCATACAGAAGGAATCCCGAAGAGAAGCTTGGAGAGATTTGATCATATCATCGTCCGTGCCAGTGATAATAATATCATCAACATCTACAAGAAGGACAGTAGCACCAGTAGTGGAGTGGCATAAAAAAAGAGATGGATCATAAGAACTTTGAGTAAAGCCACTCTCGCGTAAACGACCCGTGAAGGTCTCGAACCATGCCCGAGGAGCTTGCTTGAGACCATAAAGCGATTTGCGCAGGCGACAGACTGTTCTCTTGGAGGGAGAGGAGACACCTTGTGGTATCCTCATATAGACTTCTTCTTGCAGATTCCCATGTAGAAAAGCATTTTTAACATCCATTTGGTATAAAGGCCAAGATTTAGAGGCAGCAATGGCAAGAAGTAGTCGAACAGAAGTCATTTTTGCCACAGGTGCAAATGTTTCCTCATAGTCAATGCCATACTCTTGTCTGTTTCCGAGAGCGACAAGTCGAGCTTTGTGTCTATCCAATGACCCATCAGATTTAAGCTTGATCGAGTAGATCCATTTGCAACCGATGGGTTTAACTCCTGAAGGACAATCCACAATATCCCAGGTATGATTCTTAGCTAATGCATCCAATTCCTCCGTCATGGCCTGATTCCAGCAATCTTGTTGGACAACCTGCAAGTAAGAACTTGGGATAGAGATAGAAGATAGAGTGGTCATCAAAGAAGTATGGGTAAAGCCATACCTATCAGGCGGTCTAGATGTTCTGGAGGAGCGACGTAAGGTAGGAGTAGTTAGAGAACCATTTGTCGGTGGAGGATCAGGGGAAGGGCCATCCGCAGTGGGAGGTTTCTCCCGACGGTGGTATACAAAAGCAGGATTAAACCTAGTAACAGAGGTATGTTCCGAAAAACCTGGTAAGAAAGCTGTGGAAGAGGGATGAGGACTGTCCATGTGAGTTTGGAAGAAATATTGATTTTCAAAGAAAATAACATTGCGAGAAACCCTGAGGCGACGACCAATGGGATCATAACAAACAAAACCTTTTTGATTAGTGGCATAACCCAAAAAAGCACACCTGCGAGATTGTGCTGTTAGCTTCGTTCTTTCTGGTGGAGGTAAATGAACAAAGCAAACACAGCCAAAGGGATGTAAATGATCAAACACAGGATGAGAACCAAACAATTTAAAATGAGGTGTTAAATGACCAATGATAGGGGATGGAAGGCGGTTTATAAGATAAACAGCCGTGGTGAGAGCTTCAGTCCAAAACCGAGAAGGAACGGATGCTTCAATCAGAAGAGTTCTAGTGACATCAAGAAGATGTCTGTTTTTCCGTTCTGCAACTCCATTTTGTTGTGGAGTATACGGACAGGTACGTTGAGAAATGATTCCTTTATTGTTTAAAAAAGATTGAAAATCCTGGGAAACATACTCCCCCCCTGAGTCTGAGCGCAAAGTTTTAATGCATTTAGAGAATTGTGTTTCAACATATTGAACAAAAAATTTAAAAGCATTAAGAACATCAGACTTCGAATGTAATAAATAAATCCAAGTAAATCTGCTGTAGTCATCAATGAATGTGACAAAATACTTGAAATGACTATGGGAAAGGGTCGGAGCAATACCCCAAACATCACTATGAATCAAGTCAAAACATGTAGTGCTCTGTGTGTGAGAAGTTGGGAAGGGTAAAATTTTACTTTTTCCTAATTTACAAGCATCACATTCAAAAGAAGCAGAATCAATGGGTTTATTTATAAATCCAGAGTGGAATAAAGTAGACATTGTAGAAGCATTCGGATGACCAAGTCTATTATGCCACAATCGAGAATTATTCTGAATGGAAAAACAAAATAACTGATGTAAAGTTTTATCATGAATAAAGGAAGACACTGGTAAAGGAAAAAGTCTGCCATGCTTAGGCCCCCTCGCGATCACTTCCCCCGACTCCTGGTCCTGCACAACACAACCAGTAGAAGAAAAGGAGACATTGTAATTATTTTCAACAAGTTGACCCACAGAAACCAAATTAGTAGCAAGATGAGGAGAAACTAAAACATTGGTTAAGGGTAAGGGGCCAGGGGTATCACCAACAGAGGTAATGGGAAGATGATCTCCGTTGGCAGCTTGAACAGTAAGATGACCAGTGTAAGGAACTACATTTTGTAATTGGTTAGGTGAAGAGGTCATATGGTTACTGGCACCCGAATCTAAGTACCATGTATTAGAAAGAGAGGACCTAGTACCTGCAATGTTCATGGATGCCAATGCATTGATAATCATTTGGTTGACCACCGCAGGAGTGAGAGGAGCTGAGCTTGCAGATTGCGTGGAGGAATCAGGTTGGGAGGAAGAATCAGACGGCATAGCACTGAATTCAGAGAAGGCATATTGTGGAGTGGTGACTGTGTAAGCACTAGGAGCTGATGACACTGTGTAAGAATCAGAGGCAGATGGCACTGACTGGCGGAAAGTAGCAGTACGATCCTTCTTCCGGCACTCATCAATGACATGACTAGTGGCCTTACAATATCGGCAGATCTTGACCCGGCATTGATTTGCATAGTGACCATATTTCTTGCAGACATGGCACTGAACTTTACTGATATCCCGGGGAGTGCGTCTGGTGTTAGCAACATAAGCAAGCGGAGCCTCAACAGCCCGTTGTTGTTCCATAGTAGATTTAGTGACGAGACGTTGTTCTTCCCGTAGAAGTTCCTGAAGACAGTCATCCAGGCTAGGAGGTGAAGCCCTGCTCATTAAGTTCGATCTAACTGTCTCAAACTCCAAACGAAGTTTCATAAGAAACTGATCCCGATGGCTACTTTGCTGTAAGCGAAGTAGCTCAGGTAGAAGAGCTTCAGATACCGAGGCAAACTTAATTTCATTGTATTCGGACCATAGTCTACGAAAACCATTGTAATACTCCTGAATAGATTGTGTGCCTTGAGTATATTGAGAAATATCAAGCTCCAATTGAAATTGACGAGCAGCAGTGCTTTGTTGATAGATCTTTTGAAGATAGTCCCACATTTCCTGGGCAGTTTGGCAAGGTCTGAGGTTGAGGATAAAATGTGGTTCAACTGACCCGAGTAACCAGGTTTTTATTTTAGCATCCTTAGTTTTCCAGGCTAAAATTTTCTTATCATCGGTTTCTGGTTTAGGGTCAGATCCATCAATGTGAGCCCAAAGTTCCTTGCCTTCTAAGTAAATTTGAAATTGGAAGGCCCATGAGGTATAATTAGTGCCATCAAACTTAACCAAGGAGATGATGTCAGATTTGTCCATTACAACTCAGAACAAGCAAGGACTTCAGAAATCAGTAATATTATAATCAGACCACAATCAGTGGTGAAAAGACACACTCAGACAGATTCGAGCGGTGATGTAAAGCAACAGAGAGCCACAACAGAGATGTGCACAGATCCACAGAATGATGAACAATCAACAACAGATAGCCCAGAGCAGTAATAATAACCCAGATAAAGGAGCAATCAGCAGCAGAAAGCAAGTAGCAGCAGAAAATGAAGACAACAGCAGCAGGAGCTGATGAAAGGGAAAAATCGTCCCTGTCGTCAGTGTAAAAAAATTCACAGGTAGGCCCCACGTGGTGATCTTGACACAGATCAGAGGGTGGGGATGAAGGAAGAGTAGTTTTCTGCAACTACTGGTCTTGGTCTCAGTCAAATCAAACCCAGATCCAGAAGTTTGGTCGACCAAGATTAAAACGAGTGGAAAAGATGGAACTTTCACAAAAAATGGTAGAAAACCTACCTCTGATGAGCAATAAATCCGGGAAAAATCTTCATAAATCAAGGAATATCCAGTCGACCAAGATGGGAAGAGACCGTTGATGAGTTGTGATGATCGCAGGTGGGCCACGCCCGATCTGAGTTGATCAGTGATGATCAGAGATGATCTGGTTGATGAAGATGATTGCAGAGATGCTTTCAATGTTTGGAAGAGGAACAACAGGCGACCTTGGAGACTGATTCCGTCAGTGATCTTCAGTGGGCCATGAGGGATCTGCAATGATTGGAGATGATCCGGCTGAAGAGGGTGATCAGAGATGATCACAGACTGGCTTCCAATACTTGGAAGATGACTTAGCAGCAGAAGATCACAGATGATTGACCCAGCTCTGATACCATGACATCTTGAGAGAGAAATACAAAATAAGAGAGAGAGAGAGTTGAATGTCGTACCCCCTTTGAGGATCGACTGTAGTTTATATAAGGGTTTAATTCCCTAATTACAAGCAATCTTAGATCCTAAACTTTAGGCACAGATTAAGAAACAAATCTTTGACTAATTACACAGTATCAAATGGGTACAATAAATGGGCCTAATGGGCCTGGGCTTGCTTCTCAATTGACAGAAATGAGTTTGAGTATTGATTATTCACAGTGAGAGAGAAAGAGACTGAGGAAGAGATGAAGAAAGAGGGAGAGTCGAGTACGTATTTTGGAATTGGGGAACGAGAGGGGGGACTTTGGCCTCATTTGAGTGGGGGCTGGGCCATATGAGCCTTAAGCCCTTTTGGGCATTTTTTTTGGTTGGGTGGGAGCTGAAGCCCCGAGCCCATAACACATGGGTACGCCCATGTTGGTCAGGATGAGTTTAGTTAAAATCCAGTTGACCCACTTGTATTTACCTAGTTCACTAACAATACTGCCAACCCCCTGATGGTTGAGTGGTAAGGCTTCTCCTTCAACAATGGTGATGAGGGATTGATCCCTGGCCCTCCCTTTGTGGTTAGGGACATGTAGTGTGTGTGGGCGCATGAGTTTTTACTAGCGCAAAAGAAAGAAAAAAAAAATATTAATAGTTTTTAGTTATGTTCACGAACTCTTCTCATGAAATACTGTTGGAGCCTATGATGCACGGATACTTCAAAATGAGTAACGTTAGTGTCATGTCGTATCGTATCAGATACTTTACTTTTTACGTGTAAAATCCGTGTCCCTGTCATGTTTATGGCGTGTCCTTGCCACATTTGTGCCGTAACTGGGCATCAGAGGTTGGAGCCCATCTAAGAAATCTAAGCTACTCAAAAGCATTGCAGTATGCAGCTTTAAGGATTAAAGCTGGTCCGTATTCAACTCCCATTGGAGTTGGCCCCAAATGAAGATGATCACTTGTAAAAACATGGGACTTTACTTCCTTTGCTATCTACAACCCAGAAAGTTAATGGTTCACTGTCCAGGCACTCACTTTCCCAAATCTGGACTCCGTCCCCTACTCAACAATGAATTGACCCCTCTATCTCCCACATATCTATGAGCAACCACCTTATGCCATAAAGTGTCATTGCTGAACCTCCACCACCATTTGCTTAACAATGTGCAGTTTCTGTTACATAAATTTCCTTTTCTCAAGCACCATACGCTATTTTTTTCTCCACCTCCCCCTTCATTGCATGCGTTTTCTTTTTCAAATGATTGCCATCATATTAGAAATTCATTTGTATCCTCTCCATCCTTCTTGCTATTGACAATGGACCTTTGACAAGGATAAATATATATTGGTAAATTTGCCATGGTCACTTGGATTAGGGCGATTCTCTCCCAAAAAACACAATTACTTTCTTTTTCCATATAGATAGCTTCTTTTCAAATTGTAACTTTCATAGGAAAATCCCTTTAAACAAAATTTTGAATTTAAGATTAAAGGAGGCATCTCGAGTTTCAGTTTGTATTCAATTTATTAGAGGAAAGGGTGGTTATTTTTAGGGGTATTTCCCGTGTAACTGCCTTTAAATTTGACATTTGCCCTAGAACATGTTAAGTTTAAATATTTCCCGTAGAGTTGTTCGTACAAAAATGGTGTGATATTGCATGGCCCTAGGATATTGCACAGGGTGGCACGTGTGATATCACACTGCCCTAGATATCACACAGTTCGATGTGTGTGATTTCGCATAACCCTAGGATATCGCACGAACAATTCTGTGGGAATTACTGAAACTTGACAGTTCATGTGCGAATGTCAGGTCTAAGGAACGCTGTACGGGAAATATCCCTTATTTTTAATAGAGTTTCTAGTAATTATTATATTGGTAAAATTTTCTAATCCTAGCCAAATAGTATGCCACCTTTCACTGATAACTTCAATTTCAGAAATGTAGGGAGAGAGATATTAAGCTGTCTGGAGCCATAGCAGCTGCTGCATTGTTTGCTGCAAATTCTTCTAAGCACCTTCCCAACAACCAATCTGAAAATTATGCAGTTCTTACCCTAGTTGACTGTCGAGGGTCTCTAGATCCAGCTCCTCTTGACCACCATCTGGGTAAGCTCTTTCATGGATTCTAAAACACTCTTCCATATCCTGGAATTGTTCTCAATACGCATAGTGACCTTGTTTTCTGGTGAGGGATTTAGGCTTTACTGAAACTCCTTGCATGCACACTACATTATGAATCGACCAGTCCTAGGGATAGGGTTAGTTAGGCCTGACCTGATTGCCCCTACTACTTAAACACAGTTGGATTGCTACATGGATAATGGACTAGATTCAAACTTGTATATAAGGCCAAAGGCTGAATCTACTTTGTATTAGGCCGGATAAAATAACTCGCCAGCCTTTTACCAACCTTGGTTCAGCCCAGCTGTAGCCCTATGCACACACTAGTACTATGTGTATATATAATTAAAATGGGTCATAATCAATAATAGTTGGGGAGTTGTTGATTTTCATGGTATATTGGTATGTGCACCAAGTAGCCTAGAAATAAGTTACTTAATATGTCACACAATTTAAACTCGCAAGCGCACAAGATTACTATGTAGTATAATGAATTGTAAGTACGAGGTCGATCCCACGAAGTCTTATGATAAAACAATGTCAAAACTAACTAAAAATTCAGAATATTAAATGGATGAAAAAGTGATTGAATGCTGATTGGTTGAATGAAACTACTAAAAACACTAAATTAAACTCTTAAAATAAATCAAAAGCTTAATGGAAAGTAACCTAACATGCAATAGTACTACTATGATTAAAAACAATGAGAATGAATGGACTAGGGTTTCATCTACTCTCCTAACCTATCCCATGCATGTCCCTTATTATCCTTTAATCAAAATCAGAATTATTGGTGACATTTATCAACCTAGATAATGGCATATATATCTAGATTATGATTCCCCTAAACCTAATTCATGAGTGGCATACTACATGAATTGTTCATCAAGTTGCAAAAACTAAGCATGGCATATGTCCTAGTCAACACATGCATGATGCATAAAAACAATAGGAATAATAAATGCATGAGTCTAAGCATGGCATATACCTAGATTATTCATGGTTCTAAACCCTAGATGCTAACATCAAGAGCAATCAAAGACAAGTTAGCTAATTTTAAATTTAATTGAACATGGCATGGTTGGCATGGCATATACACAACTCATCAAATAAAAAACATGGTTTATAAACTCATCCAATAAAACTTAATTCTCAATTAAAGAATGCCAAAAGGGACTACAGAAAATTAGGCTAGGGTTTCAATTACACCCTAACCCTAAAGGTTTAGCTACTTATGTTTGGAATTGAAAATAACATAGAAAAAAGATTCATAATAAAGACTCTAGAAGATTGATGAAGAAGAAGGGGTCGGCCAGCAGCTTGCTCTGATTCTTCTTTGCTCCAAAAAGCTCCAAACTAGGGTTGTATGGCTGCTAGGGCTTGTGGTAGTGGTGCTGGTCGTCCATCCCCTTGCTCCCCTTTTATGCTTTTTGCAAAAGCGATCTTTAGCAAGGAGTTTCCTCCTTTTTAGGCTTTGTTTCCTTTTATGATTAGACCTCTTTCTTGCTTTACAAGTATGTTTCCTAATTAGATGAGAATAGAAGTCTTCTTTTCTTGGTGTGCAAGACTTTCTAATTCCGGTCCCACTTTATAGCTTCTTGAAAGTTCCTCAGATGGAACCACAAATCTGAGATTTATTTTTAAGAGACTAAATCTGAATCTTTGAACATAAAAGTGGGCCCATATGGGGCGTGCAAGGTGGAGTGTGGGACCCCCTTCTTGGATGTCTAAGCTTAGCTTGGACTCTTGCTTGGGAACTTCCTTCTTTTTCTCCTTTTTCTTCTCTATGCTTGGGCTCCACTTGGACTTGAGAAGGAATTTCCAAATTCTGAAATTCCTCTCTTTGCAATAGATGTGGGGCCCCCTTTGGGCGTGTAACACATGGTTGGGCTGTTTTCTTCTTTTTCTTCTCTCTTTCTCTTTCCTTTTTGGTCTATGCTATGAGCCTCCAACACTTTCCTTTTTGGGCTCCACCTTAATTTCAAATTTCAAATCCCCAGACAGAATAGGGAGGGCCCACTTGGCCGTACAACCCTTTGGGATTCACACTTGAATCTCTCAATTAATCAATTACTGAAATTCTTCTCTTTTAGCTCCTTTTGACATTTTCATTAAAAATAGCAAAGACAATGTAAAAATAAATAAAATAACCATGAACTAGCACAAGATAAACCAAATATTAGGGCTCAAATTATAAACAATTAAACACTTATCAGATATCACTATATCTCATTTGTTGTATATCTATTTGAAGGCAAAGTAACATGGTTTCTAGACTATTGTGGTTTCGTGCTATTACCTGAATTAAGATATGGTCCCATGTGTCACGTCCCCCGAACCCGATTAGAAAATAAATCGGATCCGAGGAGTGAATTTTAAGGCTAATTAAAATTTTTGCCCTTTAGGCCCAAGGATCGTAAGTCCGCTGTGAGGATATTGCATTTTTAAACCTCAAGAATATATAAATTGCGGAAACCATACAATTCAAGGCGTAGTAAATATCAAACAATGAATAATAATTCTCATTAATATTTAAAGTTGCACAAAGAAATAAATAAAGCTAATAAATGAATTAATGTATTAACAATGGCTAACCCAATAATCAAGGCCATTTAAAAGAACGATGATGTTAATAATGAAAGGTCCAACGAGAGAATAATAAATGAATAAATAAAATCTAAGAAATAATGTTTCCATGTGAATCACTCTCGTGCCGGACACGATGACGCTACGCTACGTCATCGGCACGCCACTCTCGTTCCTCCTCTGCTGGTTGGAGATCTTCTGGGATCAAGGATGAAAATAGCGGTGGCGGCGGGCGTAGCGGCCCGTCGCCAAACCGCTACGAAGCGGGCGATATGTAGCGTAGCGGGGATACGTAGCGGCGTAGCGGTGTGATTTGAAATACTCACCAAAAAAATCTGAAAAAATTCCATAAAATCCAGAAAATTGTAAAATGAAAGAAGATGTGGTTCTTTTGCAAAAGTAAGTAAGAAAAGGGGGTGTAGCGGTGCCCTCAATATATAAGGTCCTGTATCGCTATATAAATAGAAAATAATAGTAATGATTAGTTTTTTCACATGTATTCATGTTCTTTAGTCATGCTAACTTAGAAAGTAATGAAAAGCTCATTAAAAAAAAAAAAAAAAAAAACTAGAACATGAAATAAAGGCATAAGACTTAAGAGTTAGGTCATTAGTGAACATTGAACAATCAATAGTCAATACTTTAAGCCTCAAGGTTAAAGGTTCAAATTCAATCAAGTGAATGAAGTGGTCAACACTCAACAACTCAACATTCAACACTAATTTAGAAATGAAGTGGTCAACACTCGTCCTCTCAGAAGATGACACATCCGATTAAGAGGAAGACTGCAAGGTCAACACATAAATCAATTACATCTCCTACAAAACGATGATGGAGACCGTGGGAACTTAAGAAGTTCCCTCTCGGGCCTCTCCCACTTAGTTATTTAACAATGAGGGTTCTTTTAAAACAGTTAAATTAAGACCAGTTTAAAATTTAGTAGTAATAGGTAACCATATCTATACTACTACACACATTCCAAATATAATTAAACATGCTTAATATCATATATTAACAAATAATGATAATAATAGACATCCAAGCACAACAAAGAAAGACAACCAGTAAAAGAGGCCTAGCTATCATGGTCAAGTAGGATCCTTTTGTTTTCATGATTGCCACTTCTTTAAAACATGCGTTTCGCAAAGGGGGTCCGAGGGTATCCCCCGGCGGGGATCGAGCTGCCCGGTCAGCTCGCGGGGGCCCAGGGGGCAGCGCCCCCGGACCAGAATTTTTTTATGAAGTTCTTCCTTCGAAATCGAATTTTTGCTTTCAGAACCTGTGCCCCTCCTTAAAAGTTGTGATTCATAGTAGTTAGAGAGTGATAATCCCAAAAGTTGAAAAAAAGTGAAAAAGTCGTGGGGGGGGGGGGGGGGGGGGGGGTGGTTTTGTTTAACACTGCCGATATGTATCGGCCGCCACCCGCTATTTTAATCCATGAGTCCTAGATGATGAATCTTCTTTAGATTCCTTAGAATAGTTGAATCTCTTGATTTTGTAGCAACAAATCTTGACAAAATGGAGTTGGGACCACTAGGGGGGCACACAAAGGGTTCACAGCAGTAAAAATGGAGAAAAAAGAGGAAGGAAGATGAAAAAAGTTGAAAAGGTAGAACAAAAAGTCGTCAGGGGGGTTTTATTGCCCCCCAGCGCCACGTAGCGGCCGCTACGGGTGCGTTACCCGCTAAATTCAATGTAGCGTGGCAGCAGCTGCCGCCACGGCCTATATATCGGCCGCTACGCTACGTAGCGGCCGATATTTTCATCCATGTCTGGGATCTCCTCACCTGCCTGCTCCTCATAGAAGTACTCACCTGGAGTGTCTGCACACCAAGGAACATGGTCAACGACATGTTGAGCAATAGATAAGCAATGTACAATAAAAACATAAAATGCATCAAGTGAAGAGTAAAGACATGTATAATAATCATAAGGATACAAGGAAACAGTACTAGGCATAGTGCATGAGGAATAGCCATCGGAGTCAACGGTAAGTAATCTAGCATCATCTAGCAATCACCACTATTTAAAAATGCAAATGCAAGAATCAAGAGAGAGACTCTGAGGATGTCTAAGCCACCTCTCGGGGTACCAGTAACAATCCCAATCTGGACTACTGATACCAAAGTTTGGCTCCAGGGGGATCCAAGCTCCTGGTCCTGGGAATAGCAGCACGGTCCAAGCCCGCTCCCAACTATTCAACGCCATGGACGCCGTCCAAAGCCGACTGCTCACCCCGATGTTCGAGTAACCGGCCCATCAATAAAACCCCCAAACTGCAGTTGGCCATGACATTCAAACAACAACAAAGTGGTGTTGACACGAGGAGAACCAAGACAAGCAAGTCTGGCTAGTCTAACAAGCAAGACAAGGTCATAGGGATTATCCATTTTAAACAATACTAGACAAATCAATCACACCTGATAATCCCTTATAACTAGCCAGTCATGTTTATCAATACTTAACACAGGATCCTAAGGTACACTCTAGGTCAGGTACAAGACCTAATTCTACAAGAAATTATATTTCATAGTTCATTAAGTGTATTATGCCAAGAGAGTGTATAAGGAATATTTACAACGGATACAATTTAACAAGTCAAGGAAGATGTTACAATCCAATCCTGGGCAAGTGATGTCATCCATGTGTTCAACATGTTCTAACGGAGTACGCGTGGAATTGGATCGTCGATGCTTCTAAAATTCCTTAGTGTACAATCATGTTAAGCAGATGTTGATTCAGTTCCATACGCATTCTGTTAACCCATATTGTAGCACACGAATACCTAGACACCTATCAAAGCATACCAAGCCACATGCTTCGATTCAACCCCATTAATGGTCACATGAAGTAGGTTAAGGGTTTCCAGCATCTAAGGCCCAAACCTAGGTCACCAGTTTCATCTCTAAATAAACAGACAACTTGCCCATTTTGGTTAGCCTTCGGTCGACCCTCGGTTGACCGAACTTTGGGGTTCGGTTGACCGAACTCCGACTTAGGCAAAACCTGCTCTCTGGAATTGGAACCGAGGCTGAGTTCGGTCGACCAACACCTTGACCGAACCTCAGACAGCTCGTCCAATGCTTGATCAGAATCTCTGGATCATTCCGCTTCAACTCGGTCAGCTGTCGGTTCGCTGTCGGTTAACCGAACGCCAATGTTTGGTTAACCGAACCTTAACCGAGCCCCAACCGAACTTTGTTAGAGGCTAAAACAACTCTCTGGATTCGGAACCGAACCAGAGTTCGGTCGACCGACACCTTGGCCGAATTGAGGCGTTCTGAATCGGAAAACGCCCTGTTTCAGGTCATTTCTGAAGCTCTTCCATACCATTCAATTTCCTTCATTTCTGAGCCTCTCCATAGGCTAAAACCTGCACAAAAAGAGCCTCCATGCTCACCTAACATTCCATTCCATTCTCATTACATTCATTCTAATAATTAAACACTTAGAGATTTCCAATTACAATCGAACTCAACCCAAAATCTGATCTAACATATTACTTCTTAAATCGAAATACAAAACAACTTGGCATTTAGGGTATTCTATCATCGAAGCAATATCAATCAAAAAGACAAAGCATTCATGTTCAATTATAGATTGCATATCCACTTGCCTCAACCAAGAAGATGATTGGAATTGGGGAAAAACTTGAGGAGAAGCTCTACTACCATAGAAACCACGATCTAACCCAATCAAACGCAACCTAAATCGCAAAAGAGAAGAAAAGAGAGGGAAAGATCAAAATCAAACCTAAATCTAACCAAAAGAGAAAATAATAGAAAGACGAGGGTGCGAGAAACCTTACCAAACTAGAACCAATGGAGAGAGAAGATCGCGAGGAAGAAGACGTGCGGTTTGGATCGAGGAGATGATCTCTCAAGGAAGGAGTTCTGGAGCTTGAGAAAATGAGGAAGATGAAAATGTCTGCTATAGCTTTTCGTTGCAGAGAATAAGATTAGATTAGGGTTAAGACTAGGGTTAAGGAAGAAGAGAAAGAGAAAATGACAAGTTTGCCCTTAAGTGGGTCCGGTGAAGAAATGGGCCACTTGAAGGGTTTCTGATCATCGGATCGCGACGAGCCAAGAGACAAAAATGATCAACGCAACGAGACCTTTCCAACGAACCCAAAATCACGGCGATTGGAATTTTTTTCGGAAAAACACTCAATTTTCCCTAAATTGCCACCCCCCCCCCCCGCTATAATCAAACGAACTTGAAATCGCACGAAACTTCGCAGACACTATTCTAATGCTAAAAGAAACTCGTTCATGATCTAAACCCACCTAGTTATCTAACAATACGTTTATTATAATAAATACACAATAAACGGGTCAACGGGCCTACTATTGGGCCCAACTGACCCGGTAAGGTCGCGGACCTTACACCATGTGTTGGATATATTTGAAACGCATGTAGTTTTATCCTCCTGTAGTAGAGCCACTTTCAATCGAAACCACTCTTAAGACACATACACCGTATATTAGCAATGCCCACATTTCAGTCTGATTGGATGGACTGTTCACATGATTTCATTTGGTTTTCTTGGAATTGATTTAGTCTTCTCACTCCTCTTAATGGAGTTAATCATGCTACTATAATCACATGTGATGCGTTAAAGGTGGGCCTCACTCTAATGACACTAAAGTTCATGCCATTGCTAATATTAGGGTGTTGATCTCACTTTTCTGAATGGAGTTAATCATGCCAATATTTGTGTTTTGCGAGGATGGCCCAATCTTTAGTTGTGTTTGCTGAATGGAATTAATCATGCCAATATTTGTGTTTTGCGAGGATGGCCCAATCTTTAGTTGTGTTTTCTGAATGGAATTAATCATGCCAATATTTGTGTTTTGTGAAGGATGACCCAATCTTTAGTTGAGGGGAAAGGGAGGCACTACTATATTATAGTATATGTGCTATCCGTTGGAGTCCAGTCCCATTCTAAAAACCAGTGTCATAAGGGAAATGATTATATACATGCAACAGAACCCATAGTGATGCATGTGAGTACAACTTACACTGTGGTCCACTCTTTGTTGAGGTTCATTGTTGAATCAAACCCCTAATGATTGTGATTGGGCTGAAAGATCAATTAGGTGGGAGCATGTGAACAGTGGGATTGAAGCCATCTTCACGTGGGGATTAGGTGACAAAATTAAATCCAAACTGGTGACAGGGTGTGTTGCATTTCATTGCAGTTAGTTTTGATTTAATAGTTTTGATTTAATAGTCTACCTTTAGCAGAAGTGGGCCCTACAGCACAGGTTCTGCACTCACGTGACATACTTATGGGTAGATCATTTGTGTAAAATGATTTAATAAAATTTGGATTGAATACATAATCTGCAATGTTGTTGAACTTTGGTTAAATTTCTGATAATAAAGATAGTTTCCTCTGAAACAGAATTAATACTTTCCACACTCTGAAACATGGTTTTCAATTTTTGCTGGAGATGCTGAATGTAACTTTGGTTACTGCAGGATTTTACCACTCTGGCATTTTGAACACGCAATCTATAACCAAGGGGGAACGACTATGGGATGTAGCTGAGAGATGCTATACGGCCTTCTCAAATGCCTTGAATTGTAACAAGCATTTTACAGACATGGGGGTTCTCAATTTTCTCATGTGCAAGGCCGTAGAAAACCCTGGTCTGACACTTTCATCGTCAATGAGAGCATCATATATTGCGGTGTTTGAGGATCCTGTGATTGATGACTCTTATGAGTTGCACCAAGAAGTTGGACTAGACGACTACATTGGTTGCGCTTCAGTTCATGGGTTTGGTCCATCTATCATAGTGTCCGATACAATACGAAATGGGCACTTAGACTGCTCGTGCGTGTATCCCTCCCCGTTGCATTCAAGAAAACAGATGCAAGAACTGATTGATGAGATGAAGAATATACTTGTACGGGGAGATGGCTGAAGGAAGCACTGTAAGTAATATGCAATCACTTTTTATTTGAAAATTATTTTGTAAAAAGATTTAAAAAATGAGAGATTTGAAAATCTCCATTCTTAATGACTTGTAAGTGTACTTAAAGCGTAAACTTATATGCTTTAGAAGCAAAAAGCGGACAATTTTGGTTCTCCTTATCTGGTCTATTAGTGGTTGTCACTTGGGCAAGTAGTCCCCATCAGGATGAACAGTCATGTTTCGCACTTCCCTCCGGACTCCAGTACAATGAGTCTGGTTTATGCAGTCCTAAAAGTACACTCACAAAACTTTACCATTGAAACTCACCCCCCAAATTCTCTCTTTTCATATTTCCTATATATATATATATATATATGGGATGAGAACATCTCTCACCTTACTATGAGAGGTAAGGTGGGGGCCCTCACATCCATATCCAATGCCAACAACTTAAATGTGAGGGCCCCCACCTTATCTCTCATAGTAAGGTGAGAGATGCTCTCATTGGAGCATCTCCATAAATATATATATATATATATTTATAGTACTCTTATTAGTACTACAGATGTATTGGATATATGCTTTAATCCAAATGGATAGTGATTTTAAGCTGTTTGTATTTTGGATATACACCCCAATGGGCCTAGTGAATTTTTTGAGGCCTATTCACTATAAATAATCTCTTTCTCTGTAACCGTGGTTTCGTAGCAGTTATTCAATTTTCAATCCACTTCCTTCGTCTTTCTATATGTCTTGCCACAGCTAACAGATTTCTTAATTGTACCTCCAAACTACAATGAGAATGTAATACTGTCAATGGCCCAGCACTTGGTTTCTTGGGGTCAAATCCTGGCTTTGAGTTGTTGAATATGCCAGCCAAAGGCTACTGTTTTCTTAAATCTCATCGCTTTCTCATTATATAAGGTTTTGATTTACAGGTTCTGCTGCAAATATTAAATTTGTTTTCTTTTTTCTATTTTTCATATGCAGTTTTTTTCCTTTATATATATGTGGATCGCAAATTGAATGCTTGAATTGAGGGTTTTTTTTGTCACTCCCAAGTCCCAAGGCTTCTATTGACTGCAGCTTCTACCTGCACGGATCGGTTTGCATGGTATAGTTGTTTTATTTATTTAAATCCATTATGCCATTTTGGTCACTGGATAATTGGAAATCTTCTCAACTTCTAGATTTTTCATCTTTTCAAGGAGTTATCCTCTGTTGGGAATGGGAGAAACCTGCCACGATATACCTATATAATCCAAACACTCCTCCCCCTCTTGCTGTCTTTCCAAACACCCCTCCCCACCTTTCTGTCTTTCTTTATTTTTTCTCTATTTGTTTTCTTCTTTAGGCTGAATTTCACTTCAATAACAGTAGGGCTCACTGTCAGATCTCATGTAGAAAGGGTGACATGTAAAACATGTGAATAAAATAAAGAGAACTAGTTTAGTGAAATCACTTGTTCTACTTGTTGATCAATTTGATGGTGGGTCTAACTCCTATTTGAGTTGAAATTTGGCCAAGAGTACGTGAAAATATTTTTATTTTTGGAGTGGTAAGTGGGCTCCATAATGGATTGATGGGCGGGTACACAAGGATCCATACTCCTTTTTATAATCTTTCAGAAGATAGAGTTTGGGAAGACAAGAGGCAGCATGGGAGACTGAACATCAATATAGGGATACTGATTTGTGGTAACGGGTTTTGTGAGAGATATGAGACCCAGAGAACAAGACGGCAATAGTGTCACTTTATCAAAGTTTTTGAAGGCAACTGTATTGATGATCATGTGTGGTGTGTCACTTCTCATTGCATTAGATTTTGTTAAGAACTCTCTATCCACGAGCTTCCGTGTATACTCTGGTCTAGCGAAAGAGGTTCGCACACTCTTTCTTTGCCTCATAAATGACCCATATTAAATCTTGTCTGCTCAAGAACCATGAGACAGCCCAAGTGGTAAAGGGCGTCTCATCTCACCACCAGTGCCTGTGCCTGGGATCAACCCTTGGTGCTTTGAGCATGGGGATGGAGCGCTCCTGCAGCGGAGCTGTCCAGTGGCATAGCACAACAGCAGACGTATGTAGCAGAGCAAGGATGAAGGAGGTCTTGTGGCAGAGCATGGAAATGGAAGCAGAGAGTGTTGAAGTGGAGCATCCTAGGGATGATCTCTAGGACAGGAGACTAGGCTTTAGGCTAATCGAGGACTAGGATAGTTTACCATTCCTCTAATGTACAAGGAAAAAAAAATGGTGTCTGGCAAATGAGGTTCTCATACCGTCTCCGCCTCATAAATGACTGATATTAAATCATGGCTACTCTAGATGTTAAAATGTGTTTGTCTCTGTTATGCTGCTCTTTCTTATATTTTAATGATGTTCTGATGCAAAATAATATGACAGCATTTTGAACAATGGTTAAAATCTCGATTTGAGATGAAAGATTTTGAGTGAAACAATATGCGTTTGAGAATGAGAACAACCTGTTATAAACCAAAATGTTTGTTGACTCGTTACAGTAATATGTGGAGACTATAGTACGAAAGATGTACAAACCAACTGATACTCCTATCTATGAAAGATAGTGATATGAGATCTACAAGAGAAGACAAGCTTTATATGGCAAATGGTTTTGCTTATTCGTTAGCTAAGCAAGTGGTGGATAGATCTTCTAATTCGGTGGCTTTCATTGTGTGATGTTTCTATATTTTTTCCCTTTTTTTTTTTTCCTTTTCGTGGTATAATTCTTTTATACCACCGTGCTCCTTTTTGTTTGTTTGGTGGGCTTCTTATATGTGGCTTTCTCTTTTAATATAATATATCGTTACTAAGGGGGAAAAAAGAGAAAAAAAAGAAAGATACCCTGTGCTCTATGCATGGCAAAGGGTGTAGCAAGCACTGGGGACTTTGCGGTATATTAAAAGTGCTAAGCACAATTGCTTATGTTATCAGGGCTATTCAGATGCGGATTGGGGTGGTGATGTCCATTTCGTGTACTCTTTTACCAGAGGTGCTATGTTAATATGTTGCAACGAGAAACAAACACCTATTGCTTTGTCAGCAAACCAATTCAACAAGAAACAAACACTCTACTATGCCAGCAGAGGAATATAGCTTGTACTACTGTTGCTTCAGGAGCCATCTGGTTAGAATGCTACATTGTTGATTTGAAGCAAAGGATCTAAACTAAAGTTTCATGCTTGTGGGAAGCACATTGGTTCATATATATATATATATATATATGAGCAAGGCTCTCCTAAGCTCAAGCTTAGGATAAAATCTCGTAAGTTCATGCTTGTGGGGCCTATCGTTGGTCCATCCAAATGGACCAAACACTTGACTCTTCTAAATTGCACATGTTCACCAATTTTCGGTTAGATCCGAATTTACTAGACCGTTGGGTCGATTATATATTGATCCGAATGAACTATTGATCATTAAACTTTTGGGCTCATATAGAGATGATAGAAATCACGGTTGGGGCTGATTTTTTGTAGAAAGAAAGATCTCAAGTAGTCCTTGAAATCCGCCCCCCACCCCATCCCTTTATCATATATATCACTTTATCATTACTTGATGAGACTGTTCTACAAGAGTTGGTGGTGAATATGTTCACGAAGCCTTTAGCAAGAGAGGTTTCTGAAGAACACACGAAAATGGGACATAGATGAAAATTATGTTAGTTAGCATTGAAGAAAGTGGGTGCATGTTTACACATGAAAGAAGATAAAAGGGTCAATAAGAAGCCACCCTGGATTTTAAGGCAGTTGATTTGGGTTGAAATCACCTGCCCCGCCTGAGTTTGTTTACAATTACGGAGTTCGAGTTGGGTCCAGCTAGGACACCAGAATTTGGATCCAAGTCCACCCATTTTGTAAATAGGCTGGCCTGAGTCCAACCGTTTAATGCTCGTAAGTTCATTTAGACCCGGATCCAACTAAATAGAAAATCATAATTCCTTTTTTTAATTGCAAATGAATGTTTTATGTTATTTTTTATCGCATGTAATATGATATTATACAGGATCATACTATTTTTTTTGGTTAAAACAGAAACATGATATAGTAATTGAGTCTATTAAGAGTCCAACGGGCTTTGAATCCACTGGTAGTGGCACACGGAAACGACTGCAGACCAATCTCTGACTGTAACGCTGATGGTGAGACTCTTGGGTGGCGTGTGAGTATTTACCCTAGAAAAATACAAAAGAAAGAAAGAGTACAATGGGTTTGATATGGGCAAGACTTGGCCCATTAAGGGCATTGGACTCCAGAACTTTTATCCAGGTCTAGTCCATTGGACGTAGATGCATGTCCAGACCCGCCAAGATGTATTAGAATCTCGGCCGCCAGAGTCGCGCTTGCTTACCTTACTGCCCTCAGTCCACAAGTGCCAAAACAAAGACGCAACCTGAATTATAAAAGGGTCAACCCAAATCTAATCCTGACCTTAAACCTTCAGCCCACTTGAATTCTAGAAAGGTCAACTCGAACCTGACTCCAACCAATTTTATATTTTATAAAATATACCATTTCAAATCCTGATTATAACTAAGGGTGGAGAACGAGGGGTTGCTTAGTTGGTTGGCCTTTCACCCGTTTTTTCCATGGATCAATGCATGGGTATGTTGGCTTTCCACATGTGAGGGTTCTATTTCCTACATGTGTGGGTGACCGCTCCATGTGTGTGCAGGTGTCTCTTAGGTCCGAGGCCCTTGGTTGGGGTAAACCAAAAAACAAAAAATGGGCAGGTAATGGGTCTGATTTGGGTCAGGTCGGAATGTCTAGTAATCCACCTATAACCCCACCAAAAGTCCACTCCAACCTGTGTTCGGTTTGGTGATCGGATTTATGTCACCAAAGTTGCATTGAAAACTTCAGACCTTAACCCTATTGGTAAATGAGAAACTGGAAACCTGAAAAAACTGTCCAGAGGTTCTTCGGCTACTTGTGTGATGACAGCAAGACTCGAATATTCGGTCGCCGATTCCTTACCTTAACTGGGCTTAGTAGATGGATGAGAAAAGACAAAACTTTTCTCTAGGATTGTGGAGGATGGCCGAACTTGGATTGATGAGATAAGGTTAAAGTAACGCTGATTACGGCTACTTAGGTATCAAATAAGAGTCCTTAATTAACATGTATATGTGGGCCATGAATGAGGGAGGCATCGTGATCATTGGGCTAAAGCCATGATCACAATCGGTCTAATCTTATGATGAATGGCTCCGATTTTAGACATGTGCCATATGTTGTCACATGGGCTTCTTAGAATGGGATAAAGGAGATGAAACAAAAACAATGACCAAATTCACATCTATAGCTAATCTAACTTTAATGTGTAGTAATTCTATGAAGTACCACAAAGAATTAGCACATTTTTCTACATTTCCATTCTTATAATTCTCTCTCTGAAACCCCCTCCCCCTCCCCCTCCCCCTCCTATTACCAACTCTGTTAAGCACAATCGAAATCAGAAGCCTCACATTGTGGGATACTTTCTTCCTCCTAAGATCACTGATATGAAGAAAGGAGAGATTTGAGAGTAGTGGAATTCCAACTTCCTCTTGATAGAAGAAAGTACAGCCAAACTTGTAACCATTCCTTCTGGCAAAACGTTCAAACCAATTGCAATTGCAATTGCGAACTTACAGACACCTAAAAACAACCATCAAGGGAATCACTTAATCCATGGGTCTACAAGAACTCATGACCAATGTAGTGTCTTGTTTTAACACTAAATAAACTCATCCACCAATTTCTCAATGTCAAACTGCCCATGAGAGCACTCCACAGCACTCAACACCTCTTGAAACAAGGAGACAGTGCATGGCACCACCAGTCCATTTCTCTGATCAAATCCATATTCATTGTAAGCCTTCTCTAACAACATCTTGAACAGATGATGAGAGAGAAAGTCCATCGGAATGACGAATCTCTGGTGGTCCTCCTCTCCGACGTACATTGCGAAGAACCCGGTTGGCATCGACGAAGAAGGGTGCCTGTGCGGGTAAAACACTGTAATGACGAGATTAAGCGAGGATTACAGTAGTACTTGCTGTCCACCTCGGCCTCTGTAATTACAGCCCAGCAGCTCGGTTAGGAGTGCCAGCACAGCAGGGCAGCTCGGCAGCTCGGCGTGAGTGCCAGCTCAGCACAAATGCCTAGCGCGGCCAAGCCATTCTTGGTCTCGGTACAAAACGCTGAAGGCAGAGTGGGCCGCCACCTTCCTCTAAGAAGTACGGGCACATCCTGGCGATAGGATTGCTCATTTATGGCGATAAGAAGTTGGCTTTATCATCCCTTAACATCAACTGACCGAAAGCATGGAAGGTCCTGATGGGATGTTCCTTTTTTACCTACCGCTGAATGTCAGGGTAAGGATCGATGGGACCTCACCCCACCTACCCCCACTCACAGAGAGAATGAACGAGGAATGTCTACATATATACACGTGGGATCAGCCCCATGGAGGTACGAAACACACAATACACCACATTGTCTCACTCTCCTCTCCTTCCCGCTCCTCCTACTCAGTTTTTTAGAACTAACTCAGGCATCGGAGCGCCTTCGGCTCACAGCAGCCAGGGGCTCTAACCCAAGCCGTTTTCCTTCCCTTTTCAGGTTCTTGGCGTTCGGTATTCCTTGATCTACAAAGTTTATCTCAATCTAAGTGGGTGTCGTGTTTTCACCGCCTACAGTTTGGCGCCGTCTGTGGGAATCACTGAATAAAAAGCTTTCCAACACCATGCCTCCAAAAACCAGAAATGGTGAAGGACCCTCCAAGGGCAAGGGACCAACCACGCAGCCTGTGCTGGTACAAAGTCCACCCCCTCGACAGAGAAGATCAGGAGGAAGGTCCCCTACAGTCCAGTCGGTATCACAGTCTAGGGGATTGACAATGCCTTCCTTTCACAATGTTATGCCTCCAGAGCAGCCCCATCATTGCAATGAGCACGCTAGGCGAGGTGACAAGTCAGTCACCAAGCTGCGTGAAAAGTCAGTAAGGGCTGGACCTCAGTCCCACCATCAGGTCAACCTTGACGAAGACGAAGACCCTCGCCTGGATGAGGTCAGAGCTCAAAACCGCCTCATTCAGGAGCAGGACGAGCTTATCCTACGGCTCAAACAGCAGCTCCAGGAGAAGAGAGGGGCTCGGAGCCCACTTCACGGGCGTAGCCATGCCTCGGGGTCCTCCACCCAGGCACAGCCAGGCTCCTCCGGGCCACGGGCGGGACCTGAGGCACGTCCTCGATAATAAGAGGCGTGATCGGGTCCACAGAGAAGAGGACTCCAACAGCAGCCACGAGCATGTAGAGCCAAAGAAGCAGCGGAGGATACCAGAAGACGAGGAGGAGCTCAAGCAGTGGATCAACCGGCAGGTCAAACAGACTGTTCGCCAGAATATGGAGACTGCTGGTATCGCCCGAGACCAGTGCAACACCTTTGAAGCTGAAGACACAGGCGCATCTCCTTTCTCCAGGGAGATCAGAAAGTACTCCCTCCCCGAGAAGTTCAACGTCCCAAGGTTCACTCTGTATGATGGAACCTCAGACCCTGCGGCTCATCTCCGACACTACATCCAGAGGATGTCGGTCTGAGGGGATGATGATTTCCTGAACTGTCGAGTTTTTTCCTCCAGTTTGGGAGATCTCCCCCTATGATGGTTCTGCTCACTCCCTGGAGGCTCCATCTCCAGTTGGCGACTGCTTCGGACGTCCTTCCTGGAGAAGTTCCAGGCCCACCGCGTCATCCCAAAGACCGATGCTGACCTGATGGCCCTCTGGATGCGAGAGGACGAGAACGTCACCCAGTTCGCCCGTCGCTTCTGGACTGTTTACAGCCAGATCGAGTGCGCTTCTGAGGAGATGGCAGTGAAATCCTTTCAACTGGCCATGCGCCCGGGCATCTAGCTTCGGGCGCAGCTGGTCATGTACCCCGTAGCCACCATGAAGGAGCTCATGACCCGGGCAAACTGGTTCATCCGGGCAGAGGAGGACGAGGTCCGCGTGCGGGAGAACTTCGGCCTCTCCCAGAAGGACCGACCATCCAAAAGAGACAGAGACAACAGGTCCTCTAGGAGGGAGGACCGCCGCAGAGACCCGTCCCTGGATCGGCACAGGGCCCGGTCCTCAGATCGTCGACGGAACCCCTCCACCTCGGTCGCAGCCTCGGGGAGCAGCAGGAGGACCGGAAGCGATGCCGCCACCTTCAAAGCAGTAAACACGATCTTCAAGGAGCCCATCTATAAGCTCCTCCACAAAATAAAGGCGCAACCCTTCTTCAAATGGCCGCAGCCGATGAGAGGTGACCCCTCCTCCCGGGACCAGGGCAAGTTCTGTGCTTATCACAAGCAGAGTGGGCACAGAACTAATGAGTGCAAAAACTTCAAGTCCCACCTCGAGAACCTTGTGAAAGAGGGGCACCTGAGGGACTACGTCAAGGAGGAAGGCCGGGACAACAGCCGACCTCCATGCCGAGATGATGGCGGCTAGGATAGCGAGCTGGAGGGCATCATCAACGTCATCCACCTCGCTCCTCCGCCTAAAGGGAGCTCCCAGGCCCATGCCGAGGCCAGAAGAGCCTCCCATCAGAAGCAAGTGTTGACCGCGGCGACGGAACCAGCTACAAAGAAGGCCAAGACAGAGGGGCCCAGAATATGGTTCTCCGACAGGGACCTAGAGGACGTAGAACTCCCACATAACGACCCTCTAGTGCTCACCTTGAAGCTGCAGAACTTCTTGGTTCAGAGAGTCCTTGTCGACCCAGGCAGCTCGTCCGAGATCCTTTACTACGATTGCTTTCAGAAGTTGAAACTCAAGGACGAGGACCTTCAAACTGCCCGAACTCCTCTCGTCGGCTTCAGCTCGAAACCGGTGTACCCGAAGGGGAAGATCTCCCTCAGAGTCCAAGTAGGAGGCGCCTCCAGGCAGGTTGACTTCCTAGTCGTCGACGTCCCCTCCCCATACAATGTCATAATGGGAAGGACGTGGTTGCATGGCATGGAGGCTGTGCCCTCCACCCGTCATCAGAAGCTCAAGTTCCCCCTAGAGAACCCGTCTGGCTGGACCGACGTGATCACTATAAAAGGCGACTAGCACATGGCCAGACAATGCTTGATGGCCGTGCTGCCTGGAGAAGCCGAATTGTCCCAGGTCCATGTGGCCGAGCTGGACAGAGAAGCCGAGCTTGGGGATGTTGGCAAGGCCCCGGCGCAGAAGAGCATCGAGAACCTCATCGAGGTCAGGATCGACCCCGCCGACTCGGACAGATTTTTCCTAGTTGGAAGCCAGCTCCCCGAGCCCGAGAAGACACAGCTGCTGGACCTCCTCCTCGAGAATAAAGAGGTCTTTGCGTGGACGCCTTACGAGATGCCCGGCATCGACCCAGCAGTCATGTGCCACAAGCTGAATGTGGACCCCAACCATAAGCCCGTGATCCAAAAAGCACGCCGAACCGGGGTCCCACAAACTGAGGCCGTGAAGGAAGAGGTTGAAAAGCTGCTCGAAGCGTAAGCGATAAAAGAGGTATACTATCCGCAGTGGCTAGCCAACACAGTAGTGGTCAAGAAGAAGACGGGGAAGTGGAGGGTCTGTGTTGACTTCACCGACCTCAATACAGCCTGTCCCAAGGACAGCTTCCCCCTTCCAAAGATCGACCAGCTCATTGACGCCACTGCCGGACAAGACCGTATGAGTTTCCTCGACACTTACCGAGGATACCACCAGATACCTCTGTTTGTACCCGACCAAGAGAAGACAACCTTCATCACACCTCGGGGGACCTATTGTTATAAGGTAATGCCTTTCGGGCTGAAGAACGCAGGGGCGACATACCAGCGGCTAGTGACCAAGATGTTTCAGGCGTAGCTCGGGAGGACAGTGGAGGTCTACATCGACGATATGGTCGTCAAGTCCAGAGAATCGCAGGACCACTTGGCCGACGTCCGCCAGGTTTTCGGCATCCTCCGCCAGTTCCAGTTGACGCTAAATGCGTCTAAATGCGCCTTCGGTGTCGGTTCCGGAAAGTTCTTGGGGAGCTTGGTCACAAGAAAGGAGATTGAAGCAAACCCTGACCAGATCACGGCGATCCAGGAGCTCCAGAGCCCGACCTCGGCTAAACAAGTTCAGAGGCTGACCGGCATGGCTGCCGCGCTCAATCGCTTCATTAGCCGAGCTTCCGACAAGTGCAGGCCTTTCTTCCAGCTCCTACACAAAGGCTCAAAATTCCAATGGACGCCGGACTGCGATCAGGCCCTGCAACAGCTCAAGCGCTACCTCTCTTCACCTCCGCTACTGTCGACCCCAACCCATGGTGAAGCGCTGTATCTGTACCTTGCAGTCTCGGACCACGCAGTGAGCTCGGTGCTCATCAGAGAAGAAGATAGCCAGCAGAGGCCTATCTATTACACCAGCAAGATCCTGCTCGACGCCGAGACTCGGTATTTATAGCTCGAAAAGCTTGCCCTGGCGCTCGTCAGCGTCTCGCGAAAGCTCTCCCATTACTTCCAAAGCTTCACTATCGTGGTCATGACCAAGCACCCACTGAAGGCTCTCTTCCGGAAGGCAGACTTCTCCGGTCGAATCTCCAAATGGGCTGTCGAACTGGGGCAATACGATATCAAGTATCAACCCAGAACGGCCATCAAAGCTCAAGTTTTAGCAGACTTCATTGTCGAATTCACTTCTTAGAGTTCGGCGCCGACCCTGCTCGACACCGAACTGGGGGGCAATAAGGATACAGAGGCAGCAACCGAGACAGAGCAAGAGCAGTCCTGGAAAGTCTTCGTCGACAGATCCTCAACGTCTAATAGGGCTGGTGCTGGCATAGTTCTCCAGTCTCCGGAGGGCCTTGTCATCGAACAAGCTCTAACATTCGGCTTCAAGGCATCCAATAATGAGGCCGAGTATGAAGCACTCATCGCCGGGCTAAACAGTGCCAAAATCTTGGAAGCTCGACACATTGTGGTTTTCAGTGATTCCCAATTGGTAACGAACCAGCTCAGCGGAGACTACCAGGCTTGGGACGACAGAATGGCGGCCTACTTAGCTCACACGAAGGAACTTCTCTCCCAGTTCTAAAGGGCCGAGATCCGACAGGTCGGTAGAGAGTCCAATTCCCATGCCGACGCCCTTGCCAGCCTCGCCTCAGTGGTCGAGGTCGGTAATAGAAGAACTGTCGAAGTAGAGACGCTACGCGAGCCCAGCATCGAACTACAGCGACCTCGGCAACTCATGTGCGTGGACCTCGGTCCGAGCTGGATGGATCCGGTCATCGCCTACTTGAAGGATGACCTGCTGCCGAAGACAGGACGGAGGCACAGAAGATTAGGTTGAAAGCAGCCCGGTTTTGGCTCTCCCCAGATGGTAGGCTCTACAGGAAGTCGTTCACCGGACCTTACCTCCAGTGCGTCCACCCAAGCAAAGTCGACGACTTCCTTTACGAAATTCATGAGGGGATCCGCGGCAGCCACATCGGAGGTCGGTCGCTTGCCTACTGAGTAATCAGCCAAGGATATTGGCGGCTGTACATGCAGAAGGACGCCCAAGTCTATGCCAGAAAATGCGAAAAGTGCCAGGAGTTCTCACACTCTCTCCACCAGCCAGCGCAGGACCTAAGCCCCCTATCCAGCCCGTGGCCTTTCGCTCAGTGGGGTCTGGACATCGTAGGTCCGCTACACCGAACTCCAGGAAACAAAAGGTGGCCGATAGTAGCTACGGACTACTTCACAAAGTGGGTCGAAGCGGAGCCTCTGTCCTCCATCACCGAGCAGGACACAAAGAACTTTGTATGGAAGAACATCATCACGAGATTTGGAATCCCTCGAACTCTCATCTTGGCTGGGTCCACTGATAATCCTTCTTTGGAAATGATATGACCTAAAAATGCGACTTCTTCAAGCCAAAAATCGCACTTAGTTAGCTTCGCATACAATTGATTATCTCTTAGAAGTTGCAATGCTATCCTCAAATGCTCTTCATGCTCTTCTCTAGACTTAGAGTACACCAAAATGTCATCAATAAACACCACTGTGAATTGGTCTAAGTACTCTGCGAAAATCTTGTTCATCAAAGCCATGAATACTGCTGGTGCATTCGTCAGTCCAAATGGCATCACTAGAAACTCATAGTGTCCATATCTCGTCCGGAACGCCGTCTTCGATACATCTGGATCTCTAACTCTCAGCTGATGGTAACCGGATCTTAGATCGATCTTCGAAAAGTAAGCAGCACCTTGCAATTGGTCAAACAATTCATCTATCCTTGGCAATGGATACTTGTTCTTGATGGTAGCTTGGTTCAATTTCCGGTAGTCAATACACATTCTCGTGGAACCGTCTTTCTTCTTGACGAATAAAACTGGAGCTCCCCAAGGTGAGACGCTCGGTCTAATAAAACCTTTATCCAACAATTCTTGCAACTGAATCTTCAACTCTCCTAATTCCGCTGGAGCCATTCTGTATGGTGCGATAGATATCGGAGCGGTCCCTGGTAACAACTCGATGGTGAAGTCAATCTCCCTAACAGGTGGTAAACCTGGGATTTCTTCTGGAAAAACGTCTGGGAATTCGCAAACAATTGGGATCTCCTCCACCCCTTGGGACCGTTTATCCTCCGTGATAAACGCTAAATAGCATTCACAGCCACTTCTCACTAGTCGATCAGCCTTCAATGCTGAGACGAATCTTGGACAAGAATTCCTCTTCTCCCCATGGAACAATACTCCTGCCGGGGTCTCCTCTAATTTGAACGTGAGGGTCTTGTGGAAACAGTCCATCGTAGCATGGTACCCTGCTAACCAATCCATTCCTAGAATGACATCGAAGTCACACATCTCCAACAAAATGAGATTCGCCGGTAACACCACATCTCCTATCTTAATAGCACATCTAGGATAATACTTCCTACACACAACTTGTTTGCCTACGGGAGTGGACACCGTCAACACATACTCAAGTTCTCTAGCAGGCATATCAATCAACTTAGAAAATTTTGGAGACAAGAAGGAGTGCGTAGAGCCAGGGTCAAACAAAACTTTAGCTTCAAATCCACAAACTAGGAGTGTACCTTCCACCACGTTATCTGCCGCCTCTGCATCAGCTTGGTTAATTGCATACACTTGTCCTCGCTGTTGAGGCCTGTTCTGAGCTTGTTGTTGCCTTCCTTGCTGTGCATTCCTATTCTGCTGAGGAGGACGCTGATTCTGATTCTGTCCTTGATGACGAGCTTGCTGCTGTTGTGGAGGTCTGTACTGTTGTTGTGGAGCCTGCTGCTGGAGTGGCCTGGGCTGGTTCTGCACGGCTAAGGCATTCTGAGGTGGTGCCTGACGTTGTGTTCCTTGTTGTTGCTGATTCTGTCTGTTGTTACCTTGTCCAGCTTGTCTTGGGCAATCTTTGAGCTGATGTGTCATGGATCCACATCTGAAACATGCTCCCGTAATCGAACGGCACTGAGCACTCTCGTGGTTCTTACCACAATGGACGCAAACTAGAGCATTCTGCACGTTTTGTTCATGCCTCGGTCGCTTGTTCTGATGGTTCTTTGGTGGGTGATTCTGTTGGTGAGCTGGTGCCTTCCCTTGGATCTTGAGGATCTTGTTGTTCAGGTTCTCGAATTTGTAGGCCCTTCTCACAGCTTCTTCAAAAGTGACAGGTGGTACAACACCTGTGGCATCCCTCTCAATGGTCGGGTTGAGTCCTTCGAGGAACCTCGCTATCTTCTTCTCCACGGTGTCAATTGACTCGGGGGCATATCGAGATAACCTTTCAAACTTCGAGAGGTACTCTTGCACGGTCGCGTTACCTTGTACGAGCTGCTGGAATTCAATTGCTTTTTGCCTCTTGACATGTGTCGGTACATACTTGTCACCGAATTGCCTCTTAAAACTTGCCCAAGCCTCTGCGTCTGCTATGGTCCTATACTCAGCCTTGATCGTTTTCCACCATATATCCGCTAGGCCGGTGAACATGGAAGCGGTGAGTTGCACTTGCTCTCTACCGGTACATTTAAATATCTCGAAGATGTTCTCTGTATACTCCAACCAGTCGTCTGCAGCTAGTGGGTCCTCATGCCCAGTGAACTCCTTGGGACCCCTCTTCCTAAACTTTTCATACAGCGCATTGGGATCATGTTCCTTATTGTTGATGACAATCTGAGTGCCTGGAGGTTGCGCTGGTGCCGGTTCAGGTCTCCTTTCTAACACTTCTAACAGTTGCCTTTGCATAGTAGCCATCTCTCTAGCATGTTCTTCATCCTTCCTGGCCATTTGCTCTTGCAATCTCGCTTGATTTTCATTGGCTTGACGTTGCTGGTCAAGCATGGCTTGCATCATCTGTTGAAATTGGTTCTGCATGTTTGGATCCGGTATGCCGTTTCCTAGTGGCCCGGTGTGTTCGCTATTGCTTGCGGTGGGATTGTCGGTTACGGGTCTTTTTCGAGGTGGCATATCACTGTAAAACAAATTGTTAGCACATAAAGTCATATAACGGTTGCACATTGCTCACACGAGTCTATCTAACGAAAAGTCTAACGAAAAGTCTAACGGATCCTCGCCACGTCCTTAGGATTTCTAGTTTCTTTTAATTGCCTGAAACACGTCTCGCTTTGATACCAGCCTGTCGCGACCCCGGACCGGGGGCCCACGGGACCGCGACGGGGTGTGGTGTTGTGGATAGCGAACCACACCCGTATGGTGATTATTGTACATTTCTTTAATTTCCCACAGGTTTCCGCGGTGAGGATTCCTCATACAATCATAGAACATTTATATTGGTGCGGAAGCGTGTAGCAAATCAAACTCTTATTCCAATCACATTAAATAAGACTGTTAATAAACAAGTATAGCATGATGTCAGAGTGAGCAATGATCTCATTTGCATTCCCAAAATATGAAGTTAAAGTTTAACAAAAGAACAAGTTAATTAACATTCCCCAAAAATAAAGGCCAACAAAGGCCAGTACAACCCAAAAGTATAAAACAAGAATCATTCTATAAACTCCCAAAATGCTCGCAGCTCAAAGCTAAACCGAATGTCTACATGACATCGTCAGCTTGCCATTCCACTAATCGCTGCGGTTCATCAACCGCCCCCTCTGGCTCCTCCTCAAGGGCAATAACGGGAACTGGACCTGAGTACCACAAAAATGGGTCAGACACGACGGTCTGGCAGGTGGGTGAATAGATAATACCAATAAAGAAACCAAAACACTTTCTAAACATAATGAAATCTTTTTAAACAATAACCGTCTTAAAACAGGGTGCATAGTTCATTTAAAGTACAGATGCAATATAAATCATGCGGGGTATTCAAGGTACGGGAACTAACTAGATGGCAACCACACTCAAGCTAAATCCTCTCCATCACTAAGGTGATGAGAGCACATTCAGTGCGTTGGGCTCGAACACACGAAGTGACGAGAACCAACATTATATACAGATACATATACATATAGCTAGGCAAGACCACGGCCGCGGAACCGGGTAACGGGACAGGACAGGATCCAAGTTGCAACTGGCGGGAGCACAGGGGGAGACCCAAGTCAGTTGATCAGACTGACAAGGATGTCCAAGCTTAGTGGTGCCGACTCTTAGGTTACATGATAAATCCAAACATATACAAAAACTATATCAATATAAAACATGCGGGCAGGCGGGGCATGGTGCTCGAAGGCACACACATTCAAATCATTCTCGGTTCATGTTTACACGGGCTGGCAGGACATATCGGGTGTACAAATCGGAATTTGAAAGAAAACCAGTAGATTCGGGTTATTATACAAATAACTGAATAAAACAAAGCAATAAATCCTATATCATTGGGGACTATGTATTGGGATATCCACATTCAGACAACATGTATAAGGGTCTTGTATGTCTAAATTTACCCTTAGTATGGTACTCGAATGATAGAGGACATACCAAGTTTCCTTATGCACATTGATGAATCTAAAAGTCCCAATACCTTTTCCGAAATGGTGTTTCTTTCTATGTAAATCTCCTTATGTCATCCCCTGGGTCTTTCCAAGGTGGTAGGGCATCAGAACAACCCATCCAAACCTTTAAATCCCATAACTAAAAACAATGGAAAAGACTCAGGAATTCTGGGTAAACTCGGTCACCTGTCGGTCAGCTGGCGGTTAGCCGCCGAGGTGATCGGCGGTTAGCCGCTGGCTGACCGCGGAGCTGACCGCGGCTCACCCTGCTAAAA
The DNA here is from genome assembly GCA_029852735.1 of Persea americana. Lineage (NCBI taxonomy): Eukaryota > Viridiplantae > Streptophyta > Magnoliopsida > Laurales > Lauraceae > Persea > Persea americana. Next base: position 36,259,702 of record CM056813.1, read on the forward strand.
AGTAGCATTCTGTGTTTCTAACCGCGCCTCTCGGCTACCTAGCGGTCACTGGGGTTATTGGATTGGAGGCTAGCCGCGAGCTGACCGCTCGGCTAACCGCGGTTCGCCTGTCAAAATGCAGCATTCTGTGTTTCTAACCGCATCTGGGTCGGCTAGCCGCCGGTCACCTGTCGGCTAGCCGCCGAGGTGACCGCCTGCTGACCGCCCAGCTGCGGGAACTACACATCAGGTGCAGATTTCAGTCATTTGTCTCCCAAACCATATCACCTTCATTCCAACCATTTTCTGATGTGGAATGGGTCCAATCCCTTCCATTTAACATTTACTCCCTTCCACCAACTACCATTCCACCAATGCATTTATTTCACCTACCAATCCAAATCTCATTTAATGCAAATACAAGTCTCATTTAAGAAGTCATACCAACCCAAAATAAACTTTCATGAATGCATGCATATATTCTCCTAGAACTAACTAAGAGAAAACCATAACAATAAATACATTTCCAAAAGCATTATAACATAATGAATCAATTGAAATAGGAATAGTAAAAATTCACATTTTCAACAAAATAGGAACTTATTCAAATCAAAACCCATTCATCCACTTGCCTTGGTCTCCAAATATGCTAGTCAATCCCTAATCCTTCAATCAAGCTCAAAATCTACAATCTACACAAAATCCCCAAAAACACATTCATTACAAGCCCTAATAATGGCAAAACTATGAAATAGATGGAAAGAGCTTTCAATAATCAAGGTGAAGCACCTCCTAGGCTAGATGAATACACAATCAAGAGATGAGAAGAAGAACTTACATGAAGAGTCCTCTAATGGCAAGAGTTGGCTCAAGAGATAGCTTGGAATGGGACTCTCTCTCAAAAGAAGATATCAATAGGAAGCTCTCAAGGAGGGGAAGAAGATTGTAGCATCCATTTAGCCTTTAGCAAGAGATTGGGAGAGAGATTGAGAGATGGAGGAGTAATGAGCAAGGAAGAAGAAGAAAAACTCTAGGGCTGGGCTGGGATCTTGTTCTCAAGGAAGTTGCAAGAAGAGGAAGAGAAGAAGAGACTCCTCCTTATATAAACAATGGCTATGGGTCCCACAACTTAAAAGTCTAAAATGGGCTAAAACATCGTTCTACGGGCTTCGGACGGATTCGACGAAGAAGGAAGAATTGATCGTCGAAATTTCTACTTTCCAAAAAGTATATATTTTACTAGTTTCGGAGACATCGAAAATTGTGTCCAGATTTTGTGTAAAAAGACTGTTTTACCCCTATCAATGGCAAAGTAGGGTTTAGAGGTCTCGAATGGAAACGGAGCAAATACAAAAGTTGTCGGGAATCATAAAATACATTCAACGGAGCAAATTACCGATTTCCAGAATTATAACTAAATCCCAAAACTAATCAAGACACAATAAAAAGGAACCCCCAAAGGGCCCCACTAGATCAAAAGAGTTCCCAAAATTATCCAAAGCTATAAAAAGCTATTCTAATCCAGATTTAACCCATTTCCACTAATCTCACTTATAACTAAAACACGTCTTAATTAACACTAATCGGAAACTCTCGGGGCGGGGTCTTACAAATGGCCAAGCTGAGATCTCAAACAAAGTGATCCTTGATGGACTCAAGAAGAGACTCGACCGAGCCAAGGGGAGGTGGGCAGAAAAGCTTCCTAGCGTTCTATGGGCTTACAGGACAACTCCAAGGCGCTCCACATCGGCTACACCATTCTCCATTGCATACGGCATGGAAGCAGTCATTCCCCTTGAGGTTGGCCTCCCGACCTTGAGGTCGGAACTCTGTGACCAGGGGCTGAACGACTTGAACGTAGCTCGAGAGTTGGATTTCGCTGAAGAACGAAGAGAGACAGTAGCTATCCGCCTGGCTGCCTATCAACAGCAGTTGGCCAAGGGATACAACCAGAAGGTCAAAGCAAGAAGATTCGCGGTGGGAGAACTAGTCCTGAAGAAAACACTTCCTGGCGACCGAAATCCTAACGAAGGGAAATTGGCACCCAACCGGCAGGGGCCATTTAAAGTGCTATCAGCAGCGGGTAGAGCCGTGTACAGGCTCGAGGACATGGAAGGCAAGGAGCTGCCGCAACCATGGAACACAATGCATCTCAAAAAGTTCTACTTTTGAAAACATGTATTCAAGGGTTCAAACAGCAATAAAAAGGAACATTCTTGAGCAGATCTCTTTCAAATTGCTTCCAAGTTATGCAGCTCGGCCGCAGTGCCAGCTTCCTCAGGGTTCAGTGACAGCACCACCCCCCAACTCGGCCGTAGTGCCAGCTTCCTCAGGGTTCGGTGACAGCACCACCCCCTAGCTCGGCCGCAGTGCCGGCTTCCTCAGGGTTCGGTGACAGCACCACCCTCCAACTTGGCCGCAGTGCCAGCTTCCTCAGGGTTCGGTGACAGCACCACCCCCCAGCTCGGCCGCAGTGCCAGCCTCCTCAGGGTTCGGTGACAGCACCACCCCCCAGCTCGGCCGCAGTGCCAGCCTCCTCAGGGTTCGGTGACAGCACCACCCCCCAGCTCGGCCGCAGTGCCAGCCTCCTCAGGGTTCGGTGACAGCACCACCCCCCAACTCGGCCGCAGTGCCAGCCTCCTCAGGGTTCGGTGACAGCACCCCCCCCCAGCTCGGCCGCAGTGCCAGTCTCCTCAGGGTTCGGTGACAGCACCACCCCCGGCTTGGCTGCTCAGCCAGAGTGCCAACCGCCGCTAGCTCGGTGCCAGCACCAGCTACGGCGGCAAAGCCAGTTTCATTAAGGCTCGGTGAGGGCACCACCCCCGGCTCGGCAGCTCAGTCAGAGTGCCAGCCATCCTAGCTCGGTCCCAGCACCAGCTACGGCGGTAAAGCCAAAAATGTCCAAGAACACTGACTTCGGCGCCCAAGGACACCTCGAGTTCTGGCAGCTTCCGCTCTCAAGGGTTATGGATGCTGATTGGGACCACGGTTCATAAACCAAATCTCGGTCAAGGGCAGACAACCAATTTTAACTTTTAAAGACTTACGAAGAGTTCGGTTATTTAGACCAACCACTTAACAAATGAAGCATAATAAGGCACACGTCATCTGCACACTCATTCCATCAAAGACAAGAAAAAAGAAAGCTAAGGAATTCAAAGAAAGTTGCCGTTCCATTAATAGAATTTAGATTACATAAGGGATCAGAGGAATACAATGAAAGAAAGGAAAAATACAATGGGGGCTCAAGGGGCTACAACTTCTACATTGCAGTCGATCTCTGGAGCAGCCTCGGCCACGACCACGCTGGCCTCGGGCACGGTCGAGGTGGCTTCAGAAACGGCCGCGCTCGCTTCGGGAATGCTAGCCTCAGGAGTGGCGGCTTCGGGAGGGGCCTGGACGACCTCGAGCGCAGGGGAGTCTTCAAGCTCGGCGCTGGCAGTTGAAGGGGCCTCCGAAGGCGCATCGGGGGCGGCGCTCGCCTTTGGGCAGGCTTACGGAGGAAGGCAAGGGGAAGCCAGAGATATGACTATAAGTTCCGAGTCCGAGCGAGGGAACTTTGGGGGATTCCTGAGGAGAGGGCTATCCCCAGGAACCCCCGCCTTCTTCAAGGCTGCTTTCCATCCGAGCTCCCAGACTCGGTCCCGAATCCCTGGCAGCTGAGCCTTGTAGTCAGCTGTCAGTTTGCTAACCTCCTCCCCCATAATGGAGTTATGCTCAGCCAAGAACTCCTCCTTGAGCCTGGCTTCTTGTCTCGCCAAAGCAGACTAGATCTCTGCCGCTTTCCCCCTCAAGGCCATCTCCAGGGAGCCTTGCGCCATGTTCCGCTGGGAGAGGAGCCTCTTGTTTGTGCCTTTGGCGTCCCGCAGGTCCTCTTCCAGCTGCGCCACCACGGTCCGGAGATCGTCGAGCTCAAAGATGAGATGAAGGTTCTGGGTCTCCTCATCCTTCAGCTCTTCCCTGAGATGCTCCACCAAGACCTGGGATTCTTCGAAGTCGGAGACGAGGCCAGCATTCCTGCCCGCCTCTTCTACCAGCATCGCCTCCTTAGTCACTAAGGACGCCTGCAGCTCCTCCCTCTCCGCCACCCATTCAGCCTCCATGGCTTCGGCTGCGTCCAGCCTCTCTATGCCTATCTGGCATTTCTGCAACAGCTGCAAGAAGAAAACCAAACGTCAATAAAAGAATACCGAACTAAAGGCTCCGGAGAAATGCTACACTTACCGCTACCAGCGAGCGCATCGACGAGAGCAGAAGCGACTCGTTGTCCATCTCTGCCCACCTCGCCATGTCCTGAGGAAGGGCGCAGGCGCGTCCTAGCGCGGTGACCACTTGAGGATCGGTCGCACGGTCTGTTTCGGCCAGCTGCCTCCCCAGTACTTCCTCAATGGCTGGCCTCCACGGAGCCAGCGGAGGGGGCGAGATTGTTCCACCAGTTGGCGGAGGCGACGAGGGGCCAGGCGAGGCCTCGACCCTTGCTCTCTTCTCTGGTCGGCCCCCCTTAACGACCTCGGCGGAGCGAGCCCGACCTCCAGCCCCTGTAGCATGGTCTGGGGGTGAGTCATCTATGACGATAGTCACTGAAGGCGGAGCCGAGGCGACCTCAACCGCTGTTAAGTGAGTGGCCTCAGTCGCGGCTGCACGGGCCGTCTCGGCAACCGGGCAGTAGGAGTTCCGCCCGCAGCGGCCGAAGGCGTCGCAGCCAAAGCAACGACCACGGCCTGAGGGGGATCTCGGGCCTCGCCCCCGATGTCCCCGAAGGCCGCGGCAGACAGGTTTTCTGCTGCATAGCGTTGCCCGCGCTGGCGTAGCATCTCTCCCTCCTCTTCCTCCGAGCTGGAAGATGCCGAGCTCTCAGACGTGCTGGAAGCTACTAGCCTCTTCCTTTGCGAAGGCCCGGGCTCGGCTCCCGAGGTCCTGGCAGGCTCTGGGTCTGGGAGTGTTGAAGCGTGGTGTCCGGACTCAACCAGACACCCAGTAGGTATCGCGACGGTCACTGCCTCCGAGTTGGGCACCGCGGTCATCGCTGACTCTGAGCTGGCGCCTTCCCCGTGCAGCACGGAGTCTATTCCCGACACCCTTCTCGAGGTGTTGAAGGATCTGTAGTGGGGCGTATACCCCAGGAGGGACCACGCAGCACGGCAGTTGTGATCGTGGTAGTTTCTCACCTTCTCGTGCCACTCAGTATTCACCCTCCAACGGTTTTTCCGGGCAAACTCCCTCCTTTGGCGAAAATCTGCATAAACAGAAAAAGTTGTGTTAGTCAGGCATAGAAGAAAGAAAAAACTGCAAACCGAAAAGACTTCGGTCTTTACTTGGTGGAGTTCCTATTTTTCGAGGAATCCGGACCGTGGTGCTAGGCTCTGCTTCACCGAACTCCCATCCTTCTCTGACGAATACTCGGTCTTCACCCGCGTATTTGTTGGAATCCTCCAGCGCGGTTACAAAGCCAACCCGGCGGACCCTCAGCTGGAGGTAATGGGTGTTCCTTTCTGCGGATTTGCAGAGGTCGTACGTATTCTCGATGTCCGGGACACCGAGGCCGATCCCTAGGAGCTCGTTCAGCCGCACTACTCCTATGATAATTTTGTATCCGTTGGGTAGTAACTGGCAGGGGCACAACCTCCACTCCCGGAGGCAGTCCCTAACCAGTGGATGAAGGGGGAAGCGGACCCCTCCCTCCACAACGGAGACTAGCCAGAACGGCATCCAGCCATCATCAGGGCCATCTGGTTTGACCTCCACATTGGCAGGGATCTTGTACGTATTCCTAAAGTAGGCTATGGAACCCGGGTCTCCTAACAGATGTCTATAGATCCCCATTCTCAACCCAGACGAAAGTCTACCCAGAAAAAAAGACAAGAGAGAAGCAGAAAGAAGCCCTTCGAAGGGGGACTGCACAGACAGGATTGCCGGAAACTTGCAGACGTTGAAGAAGTTCTCTTGCAGGGTGCAGTAGAAATTCAAAAGAGTAAAAGAAGGTGAAGACGAAGGAGAAGCCCTGATTTATAAGGGTCAGAGACGCCGTTTCGGCTTTCGAGAAGAGCTTTTAAAGAGGCGTCCCCTCAGTCAGCCCTAACGTCGCATCTCGCAGCCCTAACGTCTTTTCAAAGTAATTGCGTGGCAACCAAAGAGGCGACACGTGCCACCATCGGCGCAATATCTGAGGGCTATTAAATATCCTGGACAGGCGAAGAGACATCTTGAAAGGGGCCGTACGTCAGCGGCGGTTATCAGTCTCAGGAGGGACCCCCTTTCATTCGAGGCTCCTCTATCCCTGTAATCCCTACCCACACTTCGGTGACCCACTCTCGAGCTCGGTAGCGGTGCCGGCTAGACAGTCACTAAGCTTCCGACCTCCTCGAGCTGGAGGACTCTCAGAGGTCAAAAGTTAGGGGGCAATTGTGTGGGTAAAACACCGTAATGACGAGATCAAGCGAGGATTACAGTAGTACTTGCTGTCCACCTCGGGCTCTGTAATCACAGCCCAGCAGCTCGGCAGCTCGGTTAGGAGTGCCAGCACGGCAGGGCAGCTCGGCGTGAGTGCCAGCTTAGCACAAATGCCCAGCGCGGCCAACCCATTTTTGGTCTCAGTACAAAACGCTGAAGGCAGAGTGGGCTGCCACCTTCCTCTAAGAAGTACGGGCACATCCTGGCGATAGGATTGCTCATTTATGGCGATAAGAAGTTGGCTTTATCATCCCTTAACATCAACTGACTGAAAGCATGGAAGGTCCTGATGGGATGTTCCCTTTTTACCTACCGCTGAATGTCAGGGTAGGGATCGATGGGACCTCACCCCACCTACCCCCACTCACAGAGAGAATGAACGAGGAATGTCTACATATATACACGTGGGATCAGCCCCATGGAGGGACGAAACACACAATACACCACATCGTCTCACTCTTCTCTCCTTCCCGCTCCTCCTGCTCAGTTTTTTAGAACTAACTTAGGCATCGGAGCGCCTTCGACTTACAGCAGCCAGGGGCTCTAACCCAAGCCGTTTTCCTTCCCTTTTCAGGTTCTTGGCGTTCGGTATTCCTTGATCTACAAAGTTCATCTCAATCTAAGTGGGTGTCGTGTTTTCACCGCCTACAGTACCCTTTGTCGCTCATTAGACATTTGTATGGCCGCGATTGTTGCCGGCCTCCGAGCGCCTTCACCTTCTTGGCAACCTTCTTAAATCTCTCCATCTTCTTCATTAGCATTACTCTGTTATGACTCTTAAAAGGATTGAGGGGGACTGCTAAGATGTAGGAAGCGAGGAAGTTTTGGAGACATGGGTGGTGCTATATAGGATGGTCTTGTAGCAGTGGATGTGGGTGAGATGATAAAGGCATGGAAATTTTGTTTTTGTCTTCGGAAGGAGTGTCTCAGACGTCCCAAAACTTGTAAATAGGGTTGGTGTACATTTTCAATCCTCTTGGCAAAATTGTCTAGTTTGTGGCAAAGTGGATCCCACATAGAGTTGATGAGTACATGGCTAAGTCCTTGTCATCATCTTAGCCTAGAGTCCGGATCCTGTGAGGCTCTGACTTCTAAAAATCTAGACTTCCACTAAAAAAAAAGCCTTAATGTTGCATGGGCTTTAGCCAAATTTCACTTCATTATGAGTTATTAATTTCGTTTCGTTTCGGCTGAAATGGCCAAAATTTTTCGGTTCGGTCAAGTGGCCAAAATTTTTTTGTTTGAATTTCGATCAATCTCGGCCAAAATTCGGGATTTCGGTCGAAATGTGACTTTTCGGCCGAATTGGAATTTTACATAATTAAATTTTTTACTTTTTTTTACACATATATTTTGTATTTCTTATATTTTCACAAAATATAATTCCAAAAAAAATTACTATAATGGATTAAATATATATTTATTACTTTTTTTTTTATACTTATATATGTATATATATTATGTTATATTTTCCCCAAAATGCAATTCCGAGAAGTTTCGCGGGATTCCCGAATCGACAGAAACTTTTCATTTTGTAGGCCAAAGCGAAATGAGGTCCGAAACGATATTAACATCTATGCTAAACTCTCATTGAAATGAGATTTGGCCGAGGCTTGTAATGGAGGTTATTTATTCTTTGTACTTCAACTTTTTCATAAATGATCTCCTACTAAGGAGCATCAAGAAGTTTTTACGAGCTCGAATCTCATGCCATTTTCCTATGGACAGTTAATTTTTCAGTGTGCGTGGCGAAAGCCCTCTTGTGATGTTTTCTATTTGCTTTCTCAATGAAAAAAATGAGGTGAAGCATACTCCAATTTTGTAAGGAGGTGTAAGCTATGTAACTCTTTCCTTTTTCTCTTTCTTTCTTGTGGTGTTTTCTATTTGCTTTGTCAATGAAAAATAAAAGGTGAAGTATGTTGAGGAGTGGGCTCCACCCGAGGGGAATATTCAAAAATATTTCTGCTGCCTCTGCTAATGCCTCGAGATTTTGGTAGGAATGGTTAGCTAAAGAAATTTAATATGGTATCAGAGCCAGCCAATTGCGAATTCAAATCCCAGGAGAAACGATTTGGTGCTAGAAAAAAAAAAAGAAGCATGTTACCAAAAGTACGCCGATCGGGTTCCACATGAGGGGGAGTGTTGAGGAGTGGGCTCCACCCAAGGGGGGATATTGAAAAGTATTTCTGCTACCTCTACTAATGCCTCGATGTTTTGGTATAAATGGTTAGCTAAAGAAGTTTAATGAATCATACTCCAATTTTATAAGGAGGAGCAAGGTATATAACTCTTTCCTTCTTATCTTTATTCTATTTTTTTATTTTTTATCATCATCATCATCATCTACTGCTACATAAATATTTATTTATTTTAGTAAGTATGCTCCATTTTTTATAAGGAGGAGCAAGCTGTATAACCCTTTCCTGTCTCTCTTTCTATTATATTTTCATTCTTTATTATCTACAACATTAATTTATTCTAGTAGTTGTTAGCATTTGTATTGTTCGGCGATACATATACAAGTAGCCGTTTTGGTTTGTTTTAAAAAGATTGAAGCAAGATGTCACTAAAAAAAAAAAAAAACCTCATGTAGAGAGAACTGTTCAAAGACTGAAACAAGAAACATCTGAGAAAAATAATAATAACAGCACCCGTACGTGCATAGAACTTCCCCAAGAATCTCTACTAGACTTGGGCCTACCGGCCACTTGAAGATAATCAGGTTGATTATAACAACACTATTTTTGTACTAGAGGAAAAAGTGAAACTTTACACCTCTGGATATCTCCCACCACTATTGATAGAAGGGTCTGCTGCAAATATCACTCTCATCAGAATAATACTCATCATTGGATTGAATCATGTCATTGGGTCATGAGTCGAAGTCTTTTTTTAATCTACAGAGATTAGATATATCATTTTATCATTGTAATTATTTTTGAATGGGCACTCGTCCATTTGAAAAGCAAAAATAAGAGCCCTTCTCTTGTGTTTTGTAATTATAACTGTAGGCTTTGGTGGGTTGGAAATGGGAACCTGAACGGGTCAGTTCCGGGCAGAATTGTGACGTAATGGATTGGGTCCACTAGATTTAACAATGATCCCATGTGGGAGACTCAAATTTGGAATCAACAAAAGGACTTGATATTTACAAGAATTGCAAGAATTCATGTCCAGGGCAATTTCGAATTCTCCAAAAGTTGTTCGGTTGAGGTGGAATTCTAAATACCTCCTTTTGATGAAGCATTTGAAATTCCAAAAAAAAATGCATAGAGAGTGGAAGTCTAAGAATTCCAAAAGGTCCTTTGAGTCCTTTTAGTCGGCTGGAATTTGAGATTCTTGTGAAAGAAACATGGCATTTCAAATTCTAGGGGACAAGATGTCACACAAATTCTTGTCAAGAATTCTAGTAGAGAAATAGAACCAGATTCAACTCTTTATTGGGATCCAAGATAAGAAATGGGGCTAATCCGAGCCCGTCCATTTAAGACCCAAGCAAAATTAATGCCCAAGTCTGTTAAATACTTGTGTTAACTCAGAGAATTTTTTTTTTTTTAATGGTAACACATTCAAATAAATTACCTAAAAAGTGTATTATGTACCTTTTATGGGGCCAGCTCTCCTAAGCTCAAGCTTAGGATAAGGCAAGCTCAAGTGTATGATGGGGCCCACCCGGGGACCCACATGCGGATGGGGGTGGGGGGATTTCAAGGACTTCCTAGGATCTTCTTCTCTGCAAAAAATCAGCTACAAATGTGATTTCTATCATCTCCATATGGGCCCAAAAGTTTAATGGTCAATAGTCCATTCGGCTCGATACATAGCCAATCCAATGGTCCAGTAAATTTGGATCTAACCGAAAATGGGTGGACATGTGCAATTTAAAGGGTTCATATGTTTGGTCCATTTGGATGGACCAAAGGTGGGCCCCACAAGCATAAGCTTACAAGATTTTATCCTAAGCTTGAGCTTAGGAGAGCCTTGCTCTTCTATAAATATTTACATATACATTTATCCATTAACATATAAATATATATCAGGCCACCCTCTCCTGAGTACCCCTTTTTTTGGGCCCACCTAAGGCCATGCCAATCATAGATGAGATGGGGATTTGAAAGATCTGAATGATTAGGGATATTCAAAGTATCAACTCCCACCAGTTATCCTAGCCCTTTGATCTTTATCCCTCTAGTTTAATGGTCTTAGAAGGCCTTTTTTTTTTGTTGTTGTCTTTCTTAGTTTTAATAAAATGGTGAATAAAATTGGATTAGTGTCAAATCAGGCTTGTACCAATCCATGGTGTGTTAGTGAGTGTGAGGGGATTGGATTTAACATAGCGGATCCCATGAGCTGGTTAAAGTATGTGCTCATGAGATAGTACTCATTTAAAGATTATCCATATTATATCATACCATATAATAGTAAAACATGTATTTTACTAAAGTTCAATGAGCCTGGATACTGAGGCTCGAGTCTAACCCAACAAGAAATCAGAAACAACTTGCTGGCATAGTTGTTTTTTACTTATCTGTTGCCTTTTAAAGAATGCCATGTAAAGACTCCAAATCCTCTCACTTATCTTATAGGTATGCCCTATGTTCACAATTTCAAAGAAGGTGACCCTACTTTATAATTTTTAAAGATGGGTCACATAGTTACAATCCCAAAAGTTGGGCTCATATTATAATTTCTATAGTAGTGGGATCACATTATAAATCCTATAAATATTTGCCCTATCTTCTAATTTCTAAAGGTGAACATCACATTGTAATTTCTAAATGCAGGTCTCGTGTCCACAATCACATAAAACTTTATAATTCTTAAAGGGTGGGTTATATGGTCACCATTACAAAAGGTGGAGCCAAATTGTAAATCCTATGAATGTGCGCCCACATTGTGAATCCTATGAATGTGACTCTTATATTCAGATTTCCAAAGGTGAGTACCACATTGTGATTTATAAAGGTAGGGTCCGTATTCACAATCAACAAAGAAGATGACCCCACGTTATAGTTCCTATAAAGTTGGGCCCACATTGTATATGGTTAAAAACTTTAGGATTCAATGTCTTATAAATTAGTTCAAATCATGTTAAAAATATCTAATTAGGGATGGGGACATCACTATGGTGAGTGTTTTAAATCCTGCATGAGGTCCCAAATGAGGTCTCTACCCTGTTATTCCCTGCAAATCTTCTCTCCTGACTGTGAAATTTTCTTCTGCAGGCCACGAGCGATCTCAGGACAGCTCCTAACAGGTTGGATTATATCGTTATTCTCTTCTGTGGTAAATCTTTTTTTGTGACTCTTGCTTGGGAGTTGGGAGGTGGTCTGCTTTAGGAGCTTCAAGAAATCATATATGTCCATTTTTTTCAGAGCCGCTGGCTTTAAGTGGTCTGTTTTGGCTCGGCGCCTTTAAACTTCTTCATGGTCTCAATCGGTGGGCCTTTTTGTTTGAAAAATAATGAATCAGAGGCTCAACTCGCCTATTTTTTCAGGTGTGCAATTGCTTCAAATGTGTCGCAGTGGTTGCCCAGTACTTAGCTGGGTGTAGGGGTGTACACGGATTGGCTTGGTGCGGATTGGGCCAAATCCGTCACGAATCCGTTACCTACGGATTGACAGATTTGGAATCCGCCACCAATCCGTGGCTGTTAAAATCCGATCCGATCCGATCCGATCCGTAGAGGAGCGGATTGAATCGGATTGGATTAATCCGTTCAAATCCGTCCCTGTACATTACATGGAAAGAAAAAAGAAGAAAAAACCCATGAATTCTGAAGCTACTGAATTAAATGGGCATGAGTTGAGGGCTGTATGCCTACTCTATCATCTTTTATTCATAAGGTTACATATTGACCCCTTACATTTTTTTCTTATTTTATATATATTTTTATTTATATTTAATGACAACGGATCGGATCGGATCGAATCCACGGATTAAGGTTAAAATCCGTCATCGATCCGTTGCTAACGGATTACACAATTTTCAATCCGTCACCAATTCATTGGCCTTCAGATCGGATCAAAATCCGCGGATCGGATCGGGTTGGATTGACGGATCGACGGATTTTTTGTACACCCCTAGCTGGGTGTTTTGGTCCCATCTCAATTTATCCATTTGCTATTTGGCTATTGTTATCTCACTGATGTGATCATTGATAAAAAATCCAAACCTATCATGGCTGATGTCCATTTAATTTCAGTATTCTATTTGTGGGTTTCAAGGAATTGGCTCGTTCTCTCTCTCTCTCTCTCTCTCTCTCACTCCCTAAGATTGCTGCCTCACTATTTATAATTTTCTGATTAGAATGTTATTATTATTTTAATTGAATGTATTTTAGTTAATTAAGTGGTTAGGGTTATGTGGCGTTCACGTTAGATTAGATTCTTTGATTGGTGAGTTGGGCCACTGGGTAGATGACCTAACTAGCAATTTGACCCATTAACTTAAGCGCAGGGAATATTCCATCTCTTAAGCTAATCCCTAGTTTAAGAACTGCATGTTCTTATCCCCACTTCTTTTTCTGCAACTCCTCCCGGTTCTTCTCCTTCCTCCTCTTTCAACTTCCTAAGCCAATGCAACTGTAGGATCCGATTATTAGAAATGTGATCAGAGACTACATCATTCTCCGCTCAACTTTCTCATATAAGGTAACCCTCTCCTCTCAACTTTCTCATATCAGGTAACCCTCTCCTCAAACCATTAGGAGTGAATCTGTATTGTAGGGATATCTTCTTCTTCCTTCCAATGGTAGGTTTTGGATAGGAATGTCATAGATCTGCTCATATGAGCATTTCCTTTTCTTTCTCAATGTTAGATCAATGATAGGATTGTGTTCGTGCGTCGTGGGGATCTCAGATTGTGTGTTCGTTAGGAACCCTATTGCATTTTCGCCAACTTCGAATCAAGGCAAGTACATTGTTGTAATTTGTTATTGAATATGTGTTTAATCTTTGATTCAAGTTATTGTGCATATAGATTGTTTAAATGCCCATTTTAAATGATAATGGTAGATTAGGGATTCTTAATTGGATTTTGGGTTAATTTTTGTTTGGGTAATTGAATTATGGATTCTTTTCCCTATCGAATTGATAAGGTTTTTATGGATTTTGGGTTGGATTGAACTCCCCTTTGGTGCAGGGAGAAAAAGGAATGAAAAAGGGAAAACACCAATTCCCGCAACTGTGCAAAAACCCAGCCAACAAAGAGGGACTTTGAATGTTCCCATAGTTAGTTCGAATGCATGAATCCCTTTTTCGTCTGAGCCAAAAGGTAGAGACATCAAACGTTCGAAAGTTCTCCTTAAACGTTCGAATGCTCGAGTCCCCCTGCTCTTGAGCCAAAAACCCGAGGCACCAAACGTTCGAACTCTTTAAAACGTTCAGTGTATTTTAACACATGGCCCTTTTTAACTGATTTGGCTCTATATACATTTTGGGGAACTGTGGCAGCGTGTGTGGGACTTTATTCGAGTTAAGAATCTTAATTATCTACCTGGACTTCATATAAGAACCGTCTTTGGGCATACGGCATCTAATTGACGTAGGATTCAAATACCTTGTATGACCTTCATGAACTTTAGCAAGAAGGAATTCGATACATCTCTATTGAGAACCCTTCATTAGGACTATGCACCGTGAATTCAAAGGGATGTACTGATCCTAGCTCCTAGTGTTCCTTATGGTGTGTTGTCGGATACGTGAATATGTGTCTACCTTAGGTTGGTTCGTAATTATGTCTTGGCCTTCGAATTCGCATGCATGTATTTATTTAGGTTATGTACTCGTATAGATGCATACCCTATTAAGTCGTTTGTGAACTATGATGTGGCTTGGCATTTGACGGGACATGTAACGGATGACTACCCGAACTATGATACGAGATGGGTGGATTTTGAATATGGAATGGCCAGCCCTTCATTATGACTTAGGATTCTTGGGTTGGAGCATCCCAATCGGGTCTATTATATATATGTATATGTATATTTGGATCATTTATGGATGATTGCAGATCGATATATGGATGGTTGATCACCGCTATGACCGGATCACTTATATCCGCTTTGTGACTATGGACAGGTTATCCTGATACTTTGATCGGTTTATGACCACCGACGTTATGGACGGGTTTCTCGAATTATTTAGGGCTGGCTACCCACAACAGGGGGCTTTTGCCACCATGTGATTACTATATTACTCCATTGTGTCATTTGGATTTACATTATACGTTCATTCTTGCTATTATCATATCATTGCTTTTGTATGATCTCACATGTCTATACTCACCTTGATATCGTATTTTAACTTCAAATTATGATTATGTACTTACTATTTACTTTGTGATAATTGGTTCATAGGTACCGAGCCCTACTTTACCGAGGAGACAGAGGAGGATCAAGCGTTTCAAAGATTTGAACAAACTGATGAACCTGAGTGGGGTGCCAGAGATGGCTTTGGAGCCGTCTGAGTCAGCACAGGAGTGAACATCATTGTAGAAATCCTTAGATGAACTTTCCTTTAATGATGAGACTTCTTTTAGAAATTGTTTAATTTATTCCTCAATTTTAATTATTCATGCTTATTTGATAATGTGCCGGGTCATTTTTATGAACCTTGAATACCAACTGAATAAAGCTTCCACTGAATTTAATGAAATTTATTTTCACTCACGACGGGTTGAATTTTTTGTGGGTCCACTTTTGGAAGCTGGTGTTGTATTACACACAGGAAATTTTAATTTTATTTATTTTCTCACTTTTTTTCAATTCTTATTTTGGACGACATGACACTCTCTCTCCCCGCACTGCTATCCTAGCTCTTTGTTTGGGCTCTGTATTCTTTTAGAGGCCTGATCTTAGCCTTGTGATTAAAACGCTTCTGCATTTCGGCAAAAGCGAAATATATATATATGTATATTCTACAAGCTAATTTTTCGTTTATAAAATCTCATATATTTTTCATTTAGTTTTTAGAAGGAAAAGGGAAAAAAACTTGTTAAGATAAGTTAGCTATTGTCTTATCTCTTAATTTGGACATTATAAAGAATCAAACGAGCTATAAACTTTAGAAATTCATTAAGTTGAAAAAAAATAATAAAATGTAGCTACAAAATGATGTATTTAATTTATGTTGTAATATGTAAAAATTTCTTCTATTTGAGTTATAATTTGGAAGAAAACAAATCCAAAATAGAGTATGTTCTATCAAAAGCATTCTACAAATTGGAGTTGATTGAATTGTCAATTTGTCATTATGCTGTAAGATTATAAATAATAGTGAGTCATTTTTTTTTTCTTAAATTTTAAACAAAAAGCAAACAATTGGAAGAATGAAACACGAGAAAGTAAAAAGACCAGCACTGGAAACACACTAGACACCTCCCGAAAGGGTGTCTCGTTTCACACAGTTGTTAAGGTCCCTGCAGGTAAGTTGCCTCTCATGTCCCAAGTTGTGTGCACACTCACCCCTCTAGAGAAAGGAAAAAAAAATGGATGCCTAGGTGCACAAACAGGTCCTCCAATCCCACAGCAGAACATTAATGAGAGCCTATTTGTTTATCAGAATTCCAAGAATTCATGTATGAGGGAGTTTCAAATTCTCCAAAAGTTGTCCCTTTAAGTGGAATTCTAAATCCCTCCTCTTGATGGAGCATTTGAAGTTCCAATAAAATGCATATAGAGTGACATTCCAAGAATTCCAAAAGGTCATTGGAGACCTTTTAGGTGGTTGAAATTTGAGATTTGATGAAAGAAACATAGCATTTCAAATGTAGAGAACAAGATGTCACATCATATTTCAAAATCCCATCATCTCAAATTCTTGTCGTAAATTTTGATAAAGCAACAGGGCTAAAGATTTGTTACAGTAGCTCCAAATGCAAAAGGAAGATATGCTTATGCTCACCCAACATACCTGTCAGGGTAGTATAGACCTATCATGATTGTCAATTCCTTTGAGGACCACGGTTCCCCTCTCTTTAGGAACCAAAGGTTGAGTCTACTAGTGTTGCCACCTGGGGGCCACAGGGGTTTTACCCAGCTTCTCTCTGGGCCCAGAGGGATTAGTCCAGCCCAAAGGGTTGGGAGCCCTCCATTAGAAAAAAAAAGAAGAAGAATTCCTTTGAGGAATTAACTACTGGCTCTATCCATCACATTCTTTTATTGGTATAATCACAGTTTTTGACATCAGTTGAACTTAGGATAATTTCTAAAGTTAAACGTATGTTATTACTAAATCTTAAAATATTTATTCTATCTTCCATATTTTTACATAAAAACCCATAGTATTTTTTAAATAATACATTTCAATAAAAAAAAACTCAATGAAAAGGAAAGCTTATCTATAGAATGTTAAACTCAAATTATAATTTATATTTATATAATTGCTTATTTAAATCATTTTATCTGACAAAGAACTATAATTGCTTCTAAAAGTAAATTTGATAGTAGAATTACTTTATTATTTTTACTAGTAAGGCTATCCCGTGGTTCTTGACCCGACAATGAGGTTGTTCCTAGGTCTGGTCAGGCCAAGATGATCAATATCCTGGCCCATCCCAACTTTTAAATCATTGGCTCTAGTCTAGCTAAGGCCGAAAGTGCATGGCCCGCCTACCAAAAAACGTGCATGGCCCCAAGCACATGTGGATGGTGTTTTTTGGAATAAAAAACAGTTAAAATCATTGCTTTTAGTTTGGAAAGAACCGCTCCTTACCCCACTAGTAAGGAGTTGGGTTCTTATTGGGGAGGTCTGGGGTTCAACCCCCACCTCCCCCCTATATGTTCCTGCATGTGTATATGCAGGCTTTCTTCCCAATTCGGTGGGTTTTCCTTCCCGGGTGTGCCGGGCTTTCTTTCCATCTCGGTGGGCTTCCTTCCCGGGTGTGCCGGGCTTTCTTTCCACCTCGGTGGGCTTCCTTCCCGGGTGTGTCGGGCTTTCTTCCCACTTCAGTGGGCTTCCTTCCCAGGTGTACTGGGCTTTCTAAAAAAAAAAAAAAGAAAAGAAAAAAAAGGGGTCCCAGCCATTGAAGCTGGGGTACAAAAAACAAAAAACGTTTTAGTTTGGAAGCACGTAGCCTTTGAAGGTGCATGCTTTTGGGAGCTGGCCGGTCCATGACCACCCACAACATTGTCAATCATGTTTACTCATAAAAAAACTCATAATAATTATATATATTAGAGCAATAGGGGAGGTGGCTGTGGAGGGTGCCATCTCAACAACCCAATCATTCTTTTTTCAAATAAATATGGAGAAAAATCATAGAGTACTTCAAGGTGCCATGTCATCACATGCTATAATTTTTTCTCCAAAAAAATCTCTTTATCCATATCCTCTATCTCTTAAAGTCTCTCAATCAACATCCCCTAAAATCTCTCTATTTTGCTATAATTATTCTCTCTCAACACCATCTATATATCTTCCATCTTCTCAAGATTGTCATCTTTTTATTTTAATATTTGGGGCCTACCTTTCAACAATTCACACTGATAATTTTTTTTATTAAAAATATCACTTTCTTTAAGTTTCCAAATAGAGCTATACTCTATTCAAAGATTGTGTGAAAATCAGACCCGACCTTCTGGTAGACCACCTCATGGATGGGCTTGTGATAAAAATGTTTTAAGGTTGGAGTTTTTTTGGTTGAATCTTATAGTTATCATTTTCTGATCTGATTATATAGACATATGACCCTAGGTTTGGTCCACCATAAATTACACTTCTGTGGGCCCTCATGGACTCATAATTAAGATATATATACATTGATCGAAAGTGGGCCAATTATTATTGGGATCAAATAACACTAGCCTGTGGTTTTTAAAGTCTCATAATTTATGGCTTAATTTTAAAGTTAAGATGTTTATGCATTTTTTTTTTAAATCTAGAGTTAAAAAACGGTTTGATCAGTACTAAAATGGTATTGGTGCTACTTCAAAGGGGTTGAGTAGAAATTTGTGCGGAGGGATTGAAATGACCATTGGCCTATGTGAAAATAAAAAAATGATGCATTTGTGCAATGAGAGGATTGCACATTTTTATGATTTTCTTTGTTAACAATATTATGTTGTTTGGTGTAATGTATTTTTCTTGCATAGAAGAAAAAAATGAATCATTTTTCCTTAATAGAGAGAACTTTGATTTTCTACAAAAATACAAAATCCCATTCTCATGAGGAATATTGCACAAACAAGTCAATGGGGTGGCTTTGTTTTGTTGGGTTTTGAAATTATCAATGGGTAACAAAAACTTGGATGTATTTCTTATTGCTAATATTATACATATGAACAAAATTCACTTTTCTATATCTTCTTTAGTAATTATTGCTATTATTATTACTTTTATGTTGTTGTTGGATGGATTTTTTAGCTTTATCTTTGTGATAGTGTACTATTGATGTTGACCACTTGTATTTGTGATTGAAGATGTGTTGACTGTTTTTATATAAATATGCATGAATATATTCTTATATGTTTATAATTAATTTTGATATCTCATAAATTCAAAATGTAATATCTCACTAGCCCGGGGCGTTGTTGCTAGTTAAAATCATATAAATGTTAATATTAAAATGAGAGCCTCTAGAAGATGGAAAAGTGATAGGGGAGAGGAGTTATAGTTAATGAAAATGGAAAAAAGATAGTGCTGAAGGGGATAAAAAAAGCATAATTTTTACAATAATGCATAACTTAAGACTTCTTGTGAAATCGCTGAAACAAAACTTAAGAGATTTCGTATAAATTAAGAAATTTTTACGATATCACATAGTTGTGGACTTTAGTCACCCAATGAGATTATGCATAGCAAATGGTGACCCTAGGGCAAAAGTACTTAAAAAATCATTGAATGAGGAAATACCTCTAGGAAAGAGAGAGATCACACAGAAGGTGATTTGCCATCCAAACCACAATACAAAAAATGAGCTTAAGGAAAGATGGTCCATAGGCCTGCTCGTGGAATAAGGCCTGAGGAGTTAAAATGATTAACACTTAAATTAAAATACAAAAGTGATAATTGCGTCATACCTAATTATTATGAGGCGCAAGAACTAACTGGTTTGGATCAAGCGTTTGTGGGTGGCTCCACATGGATCGCCAAAAGAAGCAGAATGAAAACTCATCTTTGGGTCATTTCTTGTGATGATATATCCAAGGATTCAATAACAAAGACATGCCACAACTTGAAAGGAACTCCTAAATCCTAATGGCCCCATTTGGATTATAATCTAGGTATGTATCATTAGATTGTATGTCCTCAATCCAGTGGATGATGTGAATAAATTCATTTATTTTCCTAATTGATTTATAATTTCATGCTTTATTCATGTGATGAATGGTGTTTTATTATATGATTGCAGATAACTAATAAAAAATGACACGATGGCTCATAAGATGAATTGGAGCCCACAAGTATATTAAATGTGATCCATGTGTGTGGATGAGATTCACTTACAGGAGACAAAGATCACAACTCTTATACTTGAAGATTTTTCACAACCAGTTATGAGACTGGATATCTCATCTGAAAAGGTTGTAGTGCCGCAGTTACTAAGAGATAGTGTCGTTTGTCTCAACCATCAGAGTATAGGACTTCAGATTGTTGTGATAGTACATTGAATGTACTGAAGGACCATGAGTAGCACCTTATACAAATCTGTCTTTGATTAAGGACTGGTCTTATAATTCCCAAGCAATAGACTCTTAATTGTGAGAGATTAATGGACTCAAGGTTTTACTATCCATTTACTTTGAGTTATCAATGAGTGATGCCAACTGTAGGCAACACCTAGGTATCTTGGTTACGTAGAAGTGGGACATGGGAACATATATTTCTCAAGATGGAACATATCCTCTAAGAGAGAAATATCCCCTTGTGCCAATTAACGGATTTTATTATTAGTACTGATGATCATTGTGATTAATTAGGTCATAAAGATAATAAGATGTGGATTTAATTTGGTCGGATAGATTTATTCCAATAGATCCATGGATATAATTGATGGAGGGGCCTACTTGCAGTAATTGGAAAGGTTAAATATTCCTAAGACTGGAGTACAATTGCATTTATTTAGTGAAGTTATTTGTAATTAATTGTGGATCCAAAGTTCACATGAGATGTGGGATCCAGATGTCTTAGTTGGCGCTAGATTTTAAGGAATCCCTAGTGGTCCCCATGCTGGCCTTAAGAAGAGAAGGTTTCCATTTCAATTGGAACTTTTAGGGCACGTTTGCCAAATGTCCGACCAGAGGATTCCTTGCACTTTTCCCCGCTTTCGCGAAAAATCCACGTTTGATTCAGTGTGGAAAATGCTTGCTCGGAAAATCCACGTCCCCCCCCCCCCCCTCGACTACAAAAATCTGCGCAAAAGAAGAAGCATTGCTACAATATATGTTGGTGGTAACTTAGAGGTTACCATTTTTGCATTTGGAAACCTTATTTTTGAGCCCCACAAATAAGAGCAAAACCTTCAATCATGTTTTAAAGGATCGGAATGGCAATGTGATAAAAAATCAGTCGTTGATTCTTCTCGGATTTTGAGATATTTTAAAAAATGAAACAAATATTAGATCATAATTTCTGAGTTTTTGTGGGGCCCATTCGGATAATCCGAAACGTTCAAACTCTTCAGGAGGTCCAAAACGCCTAGTGGTTCAATTTTGGCATTCAGATTCATTGTGAATCATTAGAAAAAGGCAAAAAACTATAAACTGTTGATTTGCCACAATGCAAAAAGGGGATTACATGGGCAGCCGGTTTTTTTCATTTTTTAAAATTCTTGTGGACTTGAAAATGATGATCTGAGCCATACAACATTTCCATTACACCAAAAACATGTTGGAGATCAAATTTCAGCCGTAGATCCATCGTGGGTCTTGAGATATTTGCAAAACGTACAAATTCTAAAATATTATTTTTTAATTCCTATGGGACCCATTTGAAACATCTGACTTGTTAACTCTCTAGAGTGCCAAGGCCAGTTAAGGGGTGAAAGCTCAACCCTTGGCATTTCATGGATTTTGAGAAAATTGCAAAAAACCTAGAACCATTGGATCACATAGAGTTTAAATCATAGGATTCCTCTTTTTTTGCCAAACTTGGAATTCTCCTTAAAAATTGTCTTTGAGGATGGCTTGATTCTAGCTGAACAAAGGAATCCTCTAAAGGGAGAATTCTTCTCTATTTGCCAAACGTGCTCTTTAAGGAAGGAGTATGACATATACTATGAATAGAAGTGAAACTTCTAAAGATAGACCAAGTAGAGGTTTACCAAAACCTATAAATATGAGGAGAGGGGGTGGGACGTCCAACCCATTCCACATGCCCAAGGTGGAGTCCTCCCCTCCCCCTCCCCCTCCCCCTCTCCCTCCCTCTCTCCCTCTCTCCTCTGGTTTCCCTCTCTCTCCCCCTCTCTCTCCTCTGGTTTCCTTCTAGAGTGCATAGGGTTTCTTCTGATTTGATATCCCACCATTCTCTTTTAAGAAGTTCTCTAATAAGAGGGTTATAGCATGGAAGAACACAAAGGCTAAGGAAATCTAATCCGCGAAAGCGTTTTGTAGAATCAAGAAATTCAAGTTCTCAATTTGATCGCAACCAAGCTTCTAAGGTATAAATCTACAATCAGTTTGTTTAGTAGAGTTTGTTTATGCTTGTTTGTTTTTCTTGACCTGTCTTCTGTTTTGCCCTAAAAATGAAAACCTAATGAAAATGCTTTTATTCATTCTTTGAATGTTAGAGAAAGATGTGAAGACGACTTACACATGTATTTGATTGTGCTTTAAAGAGTTATCTCTATTGTTGTTTACATGGGTTCTCTTTGCCTCACCCTTTGAGGCTTAGGAGATCAAATACAAGGAAGTTACATAATGAAACAAGAAAAGAAAGGACTGCTGTCTTCGGAAGTTTGCTGGAGATGAAGTTGAAGAAGTCTGCCACATAGTTACTTTCATTGATCTTTGTAATTCATCACCATTTTGAGAAAGAATGATTAGCAAAGAAGCCTGCTTCAAAACAATAGAGGCAGTCTTTGTCCTTTTTCCATGGTGAGAGGGACAAAGACTAACTTTCAGAAGCTACCGCCCAAATCCAGAGAAAAATGCTTGCTGTTGCCTGACTCTCACCTTGCAAATGGAAGAGATAAAGTCTTGAAAATTGGCAGAGTTTCTGAGCCCTTTTGCGTTGGATCCAAGATGATTTGCTGCCCTCCCAAGTCTTCATTTTATAGCATTTGAAGAGCCATAACCGTCGGAAATCATGTAGGAGTGGAGGTGGTTTTGAAAACTGTAATTAATGGGAATTGTAACTGCTCATCTTTTGCAGGTCCCGCGGCCATCAGAAAATGAAACCGGCCAGAGATTGTGGGCGATAACTGCTTGATGGCTAGGAGAGAAGAATCTTGGCGGCCAATGTGTGAAACCTTGTAGGGTCCAGTGGTCATTATACAGGAGAAGATCAACGGCTGCGTTGTTGCGCTGAGCGGCCAGTATATTGAATATTGAAGTTGCCAGTGAACGTTGTAAATAATGGC
The DNA here is from genome assembly GCA_029852735.1 of Persea americana. Lineage (NCBI taxonomy): Eukaryota > Viridiplantae > Streptophyta > Magnoliopsida > Laurales > Lauraceae > Persea > Persea americana. The sequence continues at coordinate 36,282,652 of CM056813.1, forward strand.
TATGTCGATGCTGTTACTATGGCGGGTCAGGTCCAGTGGCTAGAAAATGTCATCTTTCCACAGAAATGAGTATTTTGCCTCGAGAAATTATGATATGTTGATGAATGAATTTTTATATGCCAACATCTTCTTGATAGATCTTTGATCTTAATGCATGAGATTAGGGTTTTAGATCTTGTGATTGGGTATTTGGCTTTTTGGGTGTTTGATCCCTGCATTAAGTGGGTCAAATTTTTTTGAAACCCATCTAAAAGGCCCACCTACTTCCAACACACATATATAATATTTATGCCAAGCATGTATTAATGATAGAAAGCCCAAAACCATGCCTAGGTCAGCCCAAATAAAGAGTGTGATTTAGTGATTATTTATAAAAACAATTAGACCAGCTAAACCCAAACAAATGCACACTAGGAAAATCCGACGCAATTTTAAATACAAGATGTGTGGAGCAAACTCATGCTTTATATGCCACTCCTCCAATTCCAAAAGTAGGGCCCTCTCTAAGTTACTTTGAATCTAATATCACTGATCTATAAGCTCTCACCCAATTTCACTCCAATAAAAAAACAGGGTCATAGTGAAGATTGATTAGCATATGAGTAAAATATTATTAAAAATCAAAATATTTAATAAAAAAACTTTTTACCCAATGCAACTCCATTTGAAGGGAGATTTGGAAACAATCGGTACAAGAAGCTCATTTGGAAGTTTCGTACCAGTGGATGCGCAAGGGACTCATGAATTCATCAAAATGTATTCCCGCTTCCCGTGCGGGAAAGATGAGGCCAGTAAGGCTCTATCCTCCTATTCTGTCAGAGTTTGGATCCCCTGTTTCATTGAAATAGGGAGATACTGTTTCATCCAATCATGATTCGCAAATTATATAAGAACTCATTTTTATTTTTTCATTCAAAGATGCAATTGAGAGAGTGCATTAGTAGGCAAGTCTTAATTGGATGGAATAGTATCTCCTTGTTTCAATGAAATAGTGGATCCGGACTCATTTTGTCAACATGCTCCTCCTCAAACTCGAGTATCCTAAGGGCACGTTTGACAATGATCCATGCCGCGGAATGCTTGCCACTTTTGCTCGAAATCGGAATCACGAAAAACCCATGTTTGGCGACCCATCCCACTAGATGAGAGGATTTCCCAAAACACATAAGAATCCTCAAAAGGAAAGAAATGCCCCCCTCTAATTCCAGAAATCTACGCATTTTCAGAAAGGTGCATGAACAGCGTCTGTGATGGTAACTTGGGGTTAACCTTTTTTGCCTGGAAACCCAATTTTTAGGTCCCATAATCACAATCCAAACCGTTAATCAAGTTATTAAGATCCAAAACGGCTTTGTGATGAAATATCAGGCATTTATTTTTTCATATATTGTTATATATTTGCAAAAAAGTCCAAACCGTTGGATCATGAGATATGGATTCTTGTGGGCCCTCTTTGTGTAATCTGAACCGTTTAGTCTCTTCAAAAGGCCTAAAACAACTATAAGATCAAATCTGTCATCCCAATTCATCATGGATAGAGAGAGAAATGTCAAAAACCTATTGGTTGTTCATCATGTCTATAGTGAAACGGTTCCTACTTGCGCTTTAATAGTGACAGCGACGGTAATGTATTTGTTACTGTTTTGGCTTTGGAAACTTATTTTATGGGTCCCACAATCAAGATCCAAACTATCCATCATGTCCAAAAAGTTCAAAACAACCACTAGATCAATTTTGATCCGTTGATGCTTTATACAATTTTGAGATATTTACAAAAATGTGTACAACTTAAAAATTATTTTTTTAGTTTTTGTGGGGTCCATAATTAAAATCTGAACCATCCATCATCTCTAGAAGGCAACAACAACTAAAGGTTCAAATTTTAGTGCTTGATTCATGGTGGATTACGAGAAAATGGCAAGAAAAACTTATGGTCGTTGGACGTAGTATATGAAAATCCTCATTTCTCTAGTATTTCCCAAACATTGCCGTTAGTGGCGGACCCAGGATTTTTGTTTGGGTGGGGCTAAACTTTTGCTTGGCTTTGCTAAGTTTTTTCACATTAATAATATACCAAAAGAGAATCTATTGCAGCGTAAAACTTTTCTTCATGCTCAAATCTCCTGCCCAATTGAAGGTTTTTTCATTAAAACAGCCTAAGTTAACATTTCCTTTAATCTTAGGTATTTGGATGCCCTGAGACGATAATTTGGGTGAGCACCCAATTACCCTATTTGGGTTTCCAAAAGGGTTCTATTTGGATCTAAGGAATTTGGTTGTCTGCACTTACCTTAGCTGTAAAAATAATTCCCTATAGTTGGTCATGGCCTCATGACAAAGAAGAAAAATGCCGCTTAAATGTAACTCAAGTTATCCAAACATATGAACCACAAGGCCTGATTTATGTATAAATTGAAGATCAAAGTGTGTCCAATGGTGATTTCGTCATCTTTAGACTTGTAGATATGCATCTGAGGAGGGGGGAGATTACTTTATTTAGGGTTATTTGGTGATAGAGAGAAAATAACCACGAGAAACCAACGATGAGAAGCTCGATCGGCGCGAGAAGGATTTTGGACTCTTAGTAAATAGAAGATGTCGAAAGAGAACAACGCGAAGAGGATCTAGTACTTTAGTTGGGGAAGAAGAAGTCAAAAGAGAAAAGGAGTATTTTCACCAAGGTTTTGTGACGTGGGGCAATCACATGATTTAGATGTGGGGCAATTGTTTATTAGTTATATTTGATGATAGGTCTAGCCAGGTACATTGACATAAAAGTCAATTTCAAAATTGACCTGGGCCGGCCGCCCCAGGTCAACTCTATGTAGTTCCGCCACTGATTGCCGTGGATCTTCTTATTGAGAAATCCTTATCCAATCCTGTTGTCAAACGTACTCTTAGAGAAAACCCATGTTGGATTCTTGGGAGAACTAAGACACCCATAAGAAGGTAAAAGAAAACGGAATAAAACAAAAAACAGATCATCGAGAATATCACTCTCCGAACCATCTTATGTTGGGTACTATCAGAAAAAGGCAAATGAGAGGTTTGAGTTTAAGAATAAAAAAGAACCCATGAAAACTGTATTGAAAGTTCAGGCTAGGCCAATGTACAAGTCCTAGAGGAGGGGGATGAATAGGATTAAATAAAAATTCTTACTTGGTTAAGCTAATTAATCCAATTTAAACAATTAAATAACACCAATAAATTCACTTGAGTTCACCAACACATGTGTAACTATGCAATATCAAAACTCAAGTGAAATAAAGCAAGTACATGCGTACTAATCATTTTATAACATATCATTATGATCAAGATAGATTAGCTCAAATGTGAGGGTGTCAATGGAATCAAAGATGAATTTATCTAGCACTTGTATCTCTAAAACATAATGTAATTATAGTGAAGCATAGAGATAAAGTGAAATTGACACAAATAGTTTATAGTGGTTCGGTCCCTTGACCTACATCCACTTCTCAAGAGTTTTCACTCTTGGTTCCACTATAATGAGGTAAACCACAAAGGTAAACCTCCAATCACATATACAACTATTTTTTTTATATGGTTTTTCGACCACAAAGATTTAATCCACCAACCTGTTGACACCAAAAATGTCACTTAGCCTTCTCAACATCAAAAGCTACATGGAGCCACATCCTACTACAAACAGGCAAAGCTGCTTCAAGCATAAAATCTTGTCAGAATTAAACAAAAATTGCAAGATCATTCAAAATAGCCAAAAGAATGGTACACATGAAGTTTCTGGCCATTTCAACACCATTTGGCCTAACTTCAATCCTCCAATGGCTGAGTAAGAGCTCCCGGCGGCGACAGTGTCGAAAACATCAAATCTTCGATCAGAGCCTATAGATGTCTCAAAATACCTCCAAAAGGTCACATGTCGAATTTCAAGTCAAACCGACACCGTTTGACCCTCCATCAACTCTCGAACGGCGAAATCAAGCCTCTCGGCGGCGAGAACCTCCGATGCCGCCACTCATCAAACAAAGCACATGAGTAGCTTCTACATGCTTCCAAAAGGCTGCACGTCAAATTTTAGGTCATTCCGACAACGTTTGACCCGGCTTTGACGCTCCGAAGCAAAATCAAGCCTACCTGCGGCGGAGCTCCCCGGGACCATGACATCCAAATCGGAGCTAATGGATCATCTCAAAATGACTCCAATAGGCTCCCTGTCAAATTTCAGGTCAATTGGATATCGGATGACCGTACATCGAAGCTCGACATCTTTCGCACGGTGAAATCAAGTCTAGCATTGATGGGACCCCAAACGGCTTCAAAACTCAAATGAAAACCCATGGTTGGTCCTATCTAATGCTCAGGAAGCTTCACTTCAAATTTCAGGTCATTTCGACATCGTTTGACCTAGTTTCAACTCTTGGCGGAAAATCGGCTACAAAGTCTTCGGCTTTTCCAAAAATAAGAAACATTGTGCTTTGATTTGCACGACTTCTCGAAGGATTTTCTTCAGTGGAATCAAGCCAATAAATGAGAAGAAATGTCAAAGAAAAATATAGGAGAAAACAGAAGCGAAAAAGCCCGAGAAACGGCAACCAGACGACGGCTGAACAATGGGCAAAAGCCCCATGGTCGCCGGCGACCATAGGGATCCGGGCCGCCAAAGTTTGTCCGGAAACCCACTTTTTCGGGTATTTTTCGCGTTTCGCGACGTTTGGCCCCTGTGATTTTCTCAAATTCTGATTTTTGAGGCATGATATCCGTCGATCTTCGTCAACATCATGGATCCGCCATCGAAATCATTTGATCATCATTGGACACTCCGAAACCGCCAACCGGCCGACCAAGAAAGCACACTTTCTGCCCGACCGATCGTGAAATCGACCGGACAGATGTTGCTGGCCCTTTGGTGTCAATCAATGTCTGAATTTGCATCGTCATCCGACATAAAAAAACATGCGGATCCATCGATGATCAACCCAAGAAGAATTCCAAAAGACGCGGCGCGGCCCGCGACTCTTCAAGCGACTTGGCGACCAATTAATGAAGTTAAATGACATTTTTATGACAACTTATTACGGTCATTAACTCATTATTCTGGACGGACCAATCAGAAGCAAGCAAATGGGAGTTACAAGTCCAATTAATCATGGCAATTAACCATGTAACTCATATCATTATGGAGATTAATCATGGTAATTAATCATGAAACTCCCATCATCATGGAAATTAAATGCCCATTATTCTCCATCGGCCAATCAAAATCCAAGAAAAAAGAGTTACAAAATTATGAAATTAAATCTTGTAACTCCTCCCATTATGGAGCATTAATCCCGTTAATGCCCATAAACCTTCCTATTGGCCACCAAAAGCCTATAAATAGGCGGTCATTCCAAAGGGAAAGGGTCCAAAAAAATCATCTGAAGGGTCCTGAAAAATCGTCTTGAAAACTATTCTGAAGAATTCTCTGCATAAAGAAGCTCTCCTGCCTTGAAGAAACTCTGCTGCAAACACTTCAAGGTGATCGAAGTCCCTTAGGGGGGCACTCCCCCAAGGTTTCCCCTTTTCTTCTATCCAACATGGCCTAGATACGGCTTTTCAGCCCGTTTACTTGGTTTTTTTATTGGATATAAGACATTCCCTTGGTCTTTGTCCTCTAAAAATCCGAGGTCCAAGCCAAGCTAAGCGAACTAAAGCATCAAGTGTTCTCATCTGAAGGACGACTGCGGAGTCCATACATGATTCGCTACCGTCGATCGGAACGAGTCCCCACAATCTCCTGAGAAGTCAGATCCCTCTTTCTTTCTTTTCTATTGTATTTTGTATTTTTTAAAGAGACAAAAAAAATCACAATACTTGTCATTCACTATTGATAAGATTTGTAAAATCGCCTTCCATGGCAAAATCGCCTTCTACAGCACAAAATTGCCTTTCACGGCAAACTAAACAAAATTGCCTTTCATGGCATTTTAAAATCTTGTCTCTTTCTTTAAAATATATCTGCAATGGAAAGTTAGAAAAAAAGTTTGATTTCCTTTCTACTTGTGAAGGTGAATCTCCGGATCACCATTTCAAATTCCAAGTAGAATAGAAAATCTGGCATACCCGTACAAAAATGTTGATGCTTGCTCTTTTTTTCTCTTCGCCCTGCCGCACCCCAGCGGACTCGGGACCGAGGAAGGCAAGAAGAAAAAGACGGCTCCATCAAGTTGGCATACCCAATGGGACTCGTTCATTTGAGAAAGCTGAAAACAATGTGCAAACCAAGTCAGCTCCTCAGCCACCAAAGAAAGCTGAAAACAAAGCTGCAGGTAAGAAACCTGAACTCTCTGATGCCTTCAAAGAACGAGTAGAGAAGAAATACCCCTTCGATGAAGATGTTGAAGAAATATTTGGGGCTCTCTTGGCAAATGGCAAACTCACCTTGCCTGACCCTAAAAGATCGGGAGATGTTGGCAAAACCACTGATCCCCGATATTGTCCATACCACGAAATGGTCTCGCATCCTCTCAACCAATGTTTCGTTGTGAGAGAGAAGATCAACGAGATGTGGAAAAACGGAGTCATTACCTTTGACAAAAACTATGTGTTTGCTTCCGTTAACATGGTGTTATATGGACAAACATCCAAATCACCAAAGGAAAAAGTCACTACTTCCTTCTAGGTGATAAAAATGACCGAGACGTCCCAAGAGCTGGTGCCTTACCCAGCACCAGATGGACACCCCATATGGGTACATCTCGATCTCCTAGAAGATGAAAATTGGGAGATCGTCAAAATAAAGCCGACCGCTCAACAGTGAAGGCAAGCCAAGAGACAACTCCGCAAGCTCAAACAGCAGGAGAAGGCTCAAACAAAACAAGAGGTCCCTGAAAAGGCAGAAACCTCCTCTGCCGCTTCACTAGGGGCAACAGAGGAGTCTCTTCCCAAGGCTTCAAGAGTGGTAAGAAAATTCACTCTCAGTGATTTCATGCCACCACGGCTCAGGGATGAGACTACGCAGGGGGCATCATATTCTTGTAACTCGGTAGTTGGATTCTCTATTAATGGATACGAGTCCAGTGACACTGCCAGTGACACAGATGAATGGGAGGAATCCCCTGAAACCGGAGAATATCTCTCCGATGAAGAATGGATCCCGGGATCCCACCTTATGCTAGTAATCTAGTATAACCCCTTCCAGCCACAAGGATCCTAGTCTGATGATGATGAAGACCGAGAGGCTGTTCAAGAAAGTGTTGTCAACCCAGTGCAAACAAATGCTCTAGTGGATCCCAGCCAGGTTGAACCACAAGGGGCAGATGAAGAAGAAGATTTGGCTCCTATGCCCGATCTTGAAGAATATGGAAGGATCTTACAGCATCTGGCGGCCATAGAGCAAGAGCAGGATCGCATCAATCAGCTTCATCAAAATCCAGAACCGGAAGTCTCGGAGAATCTACAAGCATCTCCTCCAGTGACTCCTGAAAATGAAGAAAGTTGATGGATTGATGATCCTCTTACATCGGAGGATGAGTTTGATTCCCAACAGTCCATTGTGGAGGCATCTTCTATCGAAGTTGCCTGCAATATGATAGTTCAGGACAATAGTGCCTCTTAAGCTCCATCTGCTGAGGCCACGGACTCTCAAAATGCATCCGGCAACATATCTTCTGGAGCTACATATTCTCGGGTGACTTCCACTGAGATAGCATCTTCTCAGCCGTCGTCTCTTGAAACGGTGACATCAGAATTCAAGCCTCTTCCGACTGATCACCATGAAGAAGCTCTGGCAGACTTTCTTACAGAGCATCCACTGCCTAAGGATTCTCCGCTCAGGGATGATCTCCCAGACGAGCCTGTCTACAACGTGGAGACTTCCTCATCAAATGTCTCCTGGAACATGCACTTCGATGGTGCAACCGGGACAAACGAAAAAGGAAAGCCGATATCAGGAATCGGCATTCTCTTTGTCAGCCCCGACAAATACATGATTCCACACGCATTTTCGCTACTGGAATCATGTTCAAACAATGCAGCTGAGTACCAAGCCCTGATCGTAGGATTGGAACTCGCCCTCGAATCCGGTATCACCATGCTGGAAGCATTTGGGGACTCCCAACTGATCGTCAATCAGATGAATTAGAAATATGAAATCAGAAAGCCTGATCTGTTGCCTTACTACAACAAGGCACAATCACTTCGTCAAAGGTTTGACATCTGCCACATCACCCACATCCGTAGAGGTGAAAACATCCGTGCAGATGCCCTGGCTGGACTTGCTGCATTTATGGCAATCCAAGAAGGGGAAAACATGAAAATTACAGTGTGTCAAAGAAAGATTCTCCCTCCTCTCAACACACACCAAGCAGTCGCTGAATGCCACTGAGTGGTTGGAAGTCGGATTTCCATCCTTAAACCTCCAATTGGTGACTGGAAGGATCCGTTCATCGATTACATTATGTTCGGAATCCTACCTGAAGATCCAAAAGAGCGGGTAAGCATTCAAAGACAAGCCCCAAATTTTCATTTGGATATTCCCTCCAAAATGCTTTGCAAAAAATCCTTCAACGGAATACTTCTACGCTGCTTGTCACAACAAGAGGCGGAAGAAACTCCAAAAGAAGTTCATGCTGGTCTTTATGGAGCCCAACAGGCTGGTCCTAAGCTCTATGATCAGATAAAAAGGTTAGGTTACTATTGGCCTACCATGGTAGCTGATGCGATGCAATTTGCTAAACGTTGCCAACAATGCCAAGTTCATGGAAATTATGTACACATGCCTCTAGAATGGCTACATCCTATAGCAATTGCATGGCCCTTCGAAGCCTGGGGTACATCATAGGTCCTATCTCTCCCCTGTCAAGCAAAGGTCATCTCTTCATCTTCGCCGCTACGGATTATTTCTCCAAGTGGTCAGAAGCATTTGCGTTCAGCGAAATGAAGACCTCATTAGTTCTTCAATTCTTGCAAACCAACATCATTTGTCGCTTCGGTATACCTAAAAGATTCGTCCATGATAACGGACCACAATTCTGGGATCACAATTTCTACAGGTTCTGCGGCAAATACAAAATCCAAAGTTGTCCTTCGACTCCGTATAACCCTGCAGCGAATGGACTAGTAGAAGCCTTCAACAAGACACTCTGCAAAATCCTCAAGAAAATGGTCTCTAGTCACAAAAGAGACTAGAGCGACAAACTGCCTGAAGCTTTATGGGCCTACTGGACTACCGTTCGAGGAGCAACCCACAACACACCATTCTCCTTGGTCTATGGATGTGAAGCAGTTGTTCCCCTAAAGGTACAAATTCCTTCCTTAAGGGTATCTCTACAAAATGAAATGACGCAAGAAAGCAACGCCAAATTGAGACTCCAAGAACTAGATAATCTCGATGAAAGACGGCTCGAAGCTCTATAAAGCGTTGACTTTTATCAAGCACGCATGGCAGGATCTTTTGACAAGAAGGTCAGGCAACGCGCCCACAAAAAGGGTGACTTGGTTCTTGCAGTAAAAAGGCCAATGGTTTTTGCCCACAAATCCAAAGGCAAATTCGAACCAAAATGGGAGGGACCCTTCGTTATCGACAAAGTCTTCTCCAACGACGCATATGCTCTTCTGAACATGGAGGGTGACAGATGTATGCTGCCCATCAATGGCAAGTTCTTGAAGCGGTACTACCCTTGAAGACTTCTTACAACGGGTTAGAGCGATGCCTTCATGGCCAAAGCCTATTCCTAGGTACTTGCTCGTCAAACCCACCCTTTTTAGAGTTTTCATCTCTATGTTGAAATTTCTAAAAACCCAAAACAATGTCTACTTTCAATGTTTCATTGTTAAAAAAAAAAAAAAAAAAAAATCAAAACCAAAATCCAAGTTTAGGAGCCTCTTCCCTTAACTTGACGAAAACTTTCGATCTTTGAACCCAAAATTCATGGTGTGAAACAAAAATTAGGACTCAGGAATTTCCCCCCTAGTCCACCCTGACTTTTACCACCAAAAATGGTTTTGAGTCAAAATTTATGACCCTTGTGTCTTTAAACAAAAAAAAGGGTTTTTCAAAAAAAAAAAAAAAAAAAAAAAAATCGTGGAGAAGCGATGTTTAGTCGATACTCACACAAAACCCAAAAATCGGAAGGATGCGAACCCCATTCGATACTTCCAAAACCTCAAATCGGAAGGAAGTGACACCTCGTCAATACTTGCAAGATTTCAAAAATCGTGGAGAAGCAACGTTCCAATTGATATCCACAACCCAAATTTCAAAACAAAAACAAAGATTCGAAAAACCTCAAATTAAAAAAATCGTGGGGAGGCGACATTCCATCGATACCCACAAAACCAAATTTTTGAGAAAAAAGCAAGGAACCAACATTCAGTCGATACTTGCACTCAAATCCGCAAGGAGGCGACATTCCATTGATACTCTTAACTGAATGAGCAAGGAAGCGACATTCCATCGATACTTGCAATACCATTCAGCAGGGAGGCGACTCTTAGTTAAAACTTGCACTTTGAGAACCAAAAAACCCAGCTTTTATGCCAAAAACTTGGCTTTCATGCCAAAAACCAAAAATCTGGCTTCACGCCAGCAAAACAAAAACCTGGCTTTCATCCCAAAAATAAAAAATCTAGCTTCCATGCCAACAAAACAAAACTTGGTTTTCAAAAAACTCGGCTTCTATGCCACAAAATCTGGTTTTCACGCCAAACAAACAAAAATCGGCTTCTATGCCACAAAACTTGGCTCCCATGCCACAAACAAAAACTGGCTCTCATGCCACAAAACCAAAATTTTGGCTTTCACGCCACAAAAATCAGCTCTCATGCAAAAAACCGGCTTCCATGCCACAAACAAAATTTTGGCTCCTATGCCACCAAAATTCGGCTTTCATGCCATCCAAAATTTTGCTTTCAAGCCATCAAAAAACCAGGTTTTTCGCCACAAAATATGGCTTCCATGCCTAAAACAACCATTTGACAAAAGATTTTCACAAAATGATAACCTTTTGATCAAATTTTCAAATAAATCATTCACATTCAATTTTTGCTTATGTTTTCATCAAAAGTGAATTTAAGTGAAATAAGGGGATACAAAAAAAAAAAAAAAGGTGCCGGAAAATGTTTATACATGAAGGTGCCAGAACAAAAGGGGAAAAGTTTGCTACAAAGTCAGGAGACTAGTCTGACATGGTCTTTAGCCAAAGGCTTAACTCCTCAAGCAAACTCTTGGCCTTAGCCTCCAAAGCTTCCAAGCCGCGTTTCTTCAAGATTTTCCCATAAAAAGCAGTATGCTGTCGTGACCCATCTTCAGCACGAGGAAGCTCTTCCCAGAGAATCTGCCATTGTTCATATTCCTGAGTCTTCCTCCGGAGATTGCTTTCGACCTCCTCAACTTGGCGAATGAGAGTCCTCTCTTTATCGCGAGCTTTCAAAGTAGCAGCCCACTTGGCAGCGGCCTGTTCTTCAAATAGCTCGAGGCGCTGTCTGGCCTCAGTGACCTCCCTATGAAGACGGTGCCGGTCCTGTGTCAGCTCAATAATAGTCAACTCGATGACGTTCCTCTCCCGAACGAGTTGCTTCCGAGTCCGCGAGATCTCATTCAATTCAGATTTGACCTTGTTGGAAGGCTTCAAAAACATCTCGTTGAAGAAGTCATCATTTGGAAAGCTCTTGGTCTCATTTTACTTGTTGCCTAGAGTGATGACTTCATCAACAAAAGCCTTGGCATCTGTAATGTCCAGACCGACTTCTTCGCTATCGGCAAGAATGTCCTACACATGCTTAACCATGCCAAAACCAGCCTGCAAATGGCCAGAAAAAAGAGTCTCGACTCATGAGCTCCAGACTCTCTTCAACACCTTCCTCGCAAACTGATGAGATGGCTCAGATGAAGACTCGCCATGCTCCGTTGGTCGACTGCCCATGTCAGGCACCGTTGGAAGAGTAATCAAGAAGCTCTTTCCAATCGGAGCCGCTGGGGAAGGAATATCAGCAGGTGGACTCGCCTCTGCCTCATCGAAACTAGTAAAAGAAGCCCCTACTCCTGGATCAGCCGCGGGCACCCTCTGCTCTGGCTCTGAGAAGGATAGAGGAACTTCTCTTGTCACCTCACAACCTGCTAATGAAAGATGAAAAAGATATGAATATGATCTTGTCAAAAATAATTAAAAAAAAATCAAGATTATCACTACAAAGTACCTTCTTCGATGACTGGCGGAATGTTCCTGCCTCCATGAGCTCATCTGAAGCATCATCAAAAGTTGCATCCATGGATGGCTCAAAGTCGTCGGAATCTTCTGGAAAGAAACAAAAAAATATATGTCAGCAAGTGGCGGTAAAGAAAAACAAAAAGAAAAAAGAAATCATACTAGGTGGAGATTCAGGATCTACTTCAGAATCTCTGGGCTCTTCCTTAGATGCCACCATCGGATCCGTCACCGCCTCATCGGCCGGAACCTCAGGCATCATCAAACCATCATCTTCTGCCAAAAGAAAAAAAGCAGTAGATCAAAACAAAAGCTCTCATGAAAGAAAAGAAACGGAAAGAGAAAAGGGAAAAGCATACCATCATCAATGGTCTCTTCCTCTCGGCTCCTTTTTTCCGGAGGCTCATCATCATCCCCTGATGCCTCCTCAACAATGGTGGAGGAATTTCTAGATCGGGAGAGTTTTCGTGCTGTCTCTGACTTCGGCACTGTCCTCTTCTCCTCTTGCTTCTACGGGACGAATTGCTGGAAGTACCCGCCCCACCATAGAAATCGGGCCTCTAGCTAGAGTCCTCACAGGATGGTCTGCTCTTGCCGGTGGACTCCATGGAAGCCTTTGTTCGCTCTGCTTGAATCCAATCAGCGACCTTAACCTCCTCCTCTGCGAGCTGTTCCAAGACCTCGCCAGGTATCTCTTGCACAGCTCCCGATCTGATGACGTCCTGGTCCTCGAGAAAACCTGTTATGTGCTTTTCTCCAGAAAGGAAAGCCAGAACTTCTTCTCGGCGGACGCCATCTGACTTCCTAATGCCCTTCCCGGAACACTGCTTTACATCAAGCTCCTTCTTGGAAAGCCCCCGGTATGCTGAAAAGCTCTCTACAAACCATTTTGTGAAGCCAGCAGTCCGGAAAGTAGGCAACTCAGGATAGGAAATCGTGGCGGTAGTGTCTTCCACACTATAAAACGCCCATGCATTTCTCCCGTCCTGCAGACCTCCAAAACGCTCACCTTGCTCGAAGGCGCTCCAACAACGCCTTGGGAGAAGCCAACTGCATGGTAAAACGCGAGGGAACATACAGTTGGATGTCGACAAAAAGATGTCTATGGTACACCATCGTGCCGACACGTATGTTAAAAAGCCAACTCCTCTCCGCATTTGTCAAAGAATAGTGTCTCCCCGACCCTGCCCTGGTCGAATCACGGGAGACACCAAAATCAAAAGCCTTCTTCCGCAAACCTGGAGAAAGCTTCACTGAAGACTGCCCCATCTCGACGTCCCAGAATCGTCGGATCCTCAAACGGGCAGATAAAAGAGATTCGGAAACAGGCTTCTCTTTAGTCAACCGAATCATAAATGGGTCATCGTCCTGTGTAGCACCCAATCGGTGGAAACTGGGACAGTGGTATACATACCACGAATAGAAAATGTGGGCTGAAAACACCCTATTCATGGGAAGCCCAAGCCGAACCAGGAAAGCAGCAGCCAGCAGTTCAGTGCATAAATAAGAGTAAAGAGCAGGCACCAAAGCAAGCCGCTCTCCAAACGCCATCGGACAAGCCGGAAAAATACAGTGCGGCCTGATGTGTGTGCCATCTCCACCAGTAAAAACAGCCTCACCCAGCCAATAAGTGAGGCAAACAGTGAGATCTCTCCGCAGCGCAATGTCAGAATGAATGACGTCTGTGTCTGCGAAGAATTCCTTCAAATTCTCTCGCATGGTGGAGATCTTCTTCGAATCTGGGTTCTTAGCCCTGGCTTCCTGGGTTGTACTCTCAGAAGACTCCCTGCTGTCAAAGAAGTTGGAAGACAAAAAACTTCCACTCCTCCAACTACTACACCGGACTTTCGAGCTCTCCTTCTCCTTCAAAAAATCGTAGAAGGCGACGAGCTGAAAGTACAAAAGCCTGAACTCCTCTGACTGCTACTCAAGGACGCTGTCGATAGGCATGAACTCCTCATAGAGATTGTCGAGGATAGGCAGCCCAGTGATGGCGCTCAGTTCCTTTAAAGAAAAACCTATCTCACCGTTCGTGACAACGAAGGTGTTGGTTTGTGGAAGGAACGACTCCAGCATGGCCATGAAGGCCTCATCAGAGAAAACCACAGTTTGCCAAAAAGCGCGAACCGCGTAAAAAATCTCGGCCTCCTCCAGAATGGCATTGCCAACCTGCAGGATGTGATCGGTCCACGGCTCCCAGCTCGAGTCAGCACTGAAACGACCGCGAAGTCGAAAAGGCTTCACCCAATTGCTCCCATTGCCCTTCAAAATGCCAGGGCCCACCGGTCTCAAATCGACTGAAGGATGGTCTGAACCTTGGTAGCCGCTGGCCGGCATCAAAATGTCCATGGGGGCAGGCGACTTCTCTGCAAAACCAGAAGGGCCGCCAACAAAAACCCCGGTCTTGATCACACTTGTCCTCTTCACCTAGCTTGGAGGATCTTCCCTCTTCGAGCATGTGGAGGAAAGGCTCATGATCGAGATAATCCGATCAAAGGTCGACCGTCGACCGGGTAGAAACAGTTCTCTTCTCACCACCAACTGTGAAAGAGAACTGAAAACATCTCCTTTGGTATGTTGAATTGTCGGGGACGGCATCACCAAAGAAGAAGGTAGGCTTGGGCACAATGCTCTGATCGTCCGTGACCCAAGGACGGTTGCTTACAATGATTTTATAATACTCCTCATCCTTGGGGGCAATCAAACGTTGCCTCATCTCATCTCGGTTGAGTGAGTCGCACTCTTCCAAGTTCCTTTCAACATACTGGACCTCTTCCCAGGCCTGTTGTACGACCACATTAGAGGATTTGGTAGAATGGCGAGGCGCATCAGTAACGGGCTCCTTACCCTTGTTTGTTCTGGAGGAACTACCTGCAAAGGATGGGAAAAGAGAAAATCAATCATCAAAATGACAGAATTTTGCTAAAAAAAAAATTATAGCGAAATTTTGGCATGGTTCCGGGGCAATTCAGAAGAAAAGGGAAACACCTCGAAAGAAATAGGAGCTTGAAGATGGGCTCAACATCCTGCAAGCTCATAATCAATGGAAAATTCTCGAAGAAGGCTTGAACTCAAACATTGCTGCGAGATCAAACCAAATCTTCTCAAATATCCGCAAGACTGGAAAAGGGCTCCTTACCCTTGTTCATTCTGGAGGAACTACCTGCAAAGGATGGAAAGAAAGAAAATCAATCATCAACATGACAGAGTTTTGCTATAAAAAAAAAATTCTAGCGAAATTTTGGCATGGTTCCAGGGCAATTCCAAAGAAAAGGGAAACTTCCCGAAAGAAATAGGAGCTTGAAGATGGGCTCAACGTCGCTGCAAGCTCATAATCAATGGAAAATTTTCGAAGAAGGCTTAAACTCAAACATTGCTGCGAGATCAAATCAAATCTTCTCAAATATCCGCAAGACTGGAAAAGGGCTCAACATTGCTGCGAGCTCCAGAATCCAAAACTTGCAAAGCTCCTCAGAAAATCCCCGCAAGACCAAGAAAGGGCTCAACATTGCTGCGAGCTCCAAATCCCAAGACTTGCGAAAAGATTTCCAGGTGTGCACTATACTTCCAATTTCATTTTCTAAAAAAAAATGCATAGAAGGAAAGTTATCATGCATGCGCGTCTCAAAATCCAAAAAAAAAAAGAGAAGAAAATAGTCTCTTTCAAAAAAAAAAAAAAAAAAAAAAAAAAAAAAAACAAGAAGTCCACGTGGCCGTGCAGCCATGACCATACGGTCTTGTCCGTACGGTCAAGAAAAAAAAAAAGAAAGAAAGAAAAAGAAAAAAAAAAGAAAGAACAAAACACGGTAAAAAAAAAACACAGAGAGAAAACCGTGAAAGAAAAAAAAAAGAAAGAGAGAAAGAGAAGAAAAAAAAGAAAGAAAGAAAAAAAAAAAGGGAAAGAAAAACATGTGAAAAAAAAAAAAGAAAACACGTGGAAAAAAAAAGGGAGAAAAAAAAGGGAAAAGAAAAGAATGAAAACCTTTTTCTATTTCTACATGGGGTTTCTTAATGAAGAAACTTACTTGAAGCCATGGATGGAGAATGAAGAAGAACTAGAAGATCCTTGGAGAAGAAGAAGAATTCTTGATCTTGGAGTACTCTTGAAGATTTTTGCAAAAAGAGAGCAATAAGCAACAAGAGATCCAACCTCCTTGCTTATATAGAAGAAAGCAAACCAAAAGAGGAAAGAAGGAGAAAAGAAAGGAGGTAAGTGCTACAAATTAACAAACTTCCTAAAAGAAAGGGATCATGGGATATTCTTTCCCAATGAGGAGATCTTTTGAGAAATTCCCTCCAAAAAGAGAGGGATTATGAGAAACTTTCTCCCAAAGAAAGATACTTTGAGAAAATCTCTCCCAAAATCAAGGAAACTTGAGAGATTCTCTCCAAGTAAGAATATTTTTAGATATTCTCTACCAAAAAGAGATATTTTTAGATATTCTTTACAAAAATGACACCACATGAGATCTAAGCCATCTTTAAAGCTTAAGGTCCCATGGGCTAGCCCACATGAGTCAGGTTTGACCACCTAGGCACTAAAAGTGGCTTTTAGTCAAAATCCCTCTTACCAAGAGTATACAAAAATGGTTCCGTGATCGAAGTCCCTTGGGGGGCCACCCCCCCAAGATCTCCCCTCTTCTTCTATCCAACATGGCCTAGATGCGGCTTTTCAGCCCGTCTACTTGGTTTTTCATTGGATATAGGACCTTCTCTTGGTCTTTGTCCTTTAAAAATCCGGGGTCAAAGCCAAGTCAAGTGAACTAAAGCGTCAAGTGTTCTCATCTGAAGGACGATGGCGGAGTCCATACATGACTCGCGACCGTCGATCTGAACGAGTCCCCACAATCGCTTGAGAAGTCAGATCCCTCTTTCTTCCCTTTCTATTGTATTTTATATTTTTAAAAGAGACAAAAATCACAATTCTTGTCTTTTATCATTGATAAGATTTGTAAATCGCCTTCCATGGCAAAATCGCCTTCTACGGCACAAAACCGTCTTTCACAACAAACTAAACAAAATTGTCTCTCACGGCATTTTAAAATCTTGTCTCTTTCTTTAAATATATGCGCAATGGAAAGTTAGAAAAAAAGTTTGATTTCCTTTCTACTTGTGAAGGTGAATCTCCGGATCACCATTTCAAATTCCAAGTATAATAGAAAATCTGGCATACCGTACAAAAATGTTGATGCTTGCTCTTTTTTTTCTCTTTGCCCCGCCGCACCCCGGCGGATCCGGGACGGAGGAAGGCAAGAAAGAAAAAGACGGGTCCATCAAGTTGGCATACCCAGTGGGACTCGTTCATTTGAGAACACGATGCTTAGAATCCTTGGCTCCTTTCTAGTTGGTGGCCTATGTTGGATCTTGTATCTAAAAAAAAAAAACATGAGATGGGATTCTTTGGAAACTTCTTTCTTTGAACCTATTTCCATTCTTTCTTTTCTCAAACAAAAAAAAAAAAGTTTTCAAATTTCTTTCTTTTAGACTCAAATTGGAGAAAACTTTGGTTCTTTCCTTTTCGTACAATGGCTCGCAGAAATGTTTGAGCCAACGTTCGGATTGGAAGGGGCCATTTCCCTCTCTTTGATGGGTCCATTGGAGATCTTTAAAAAAAAAAAAGTTTTTTTATAAAAAATAAAAATTTTCTAATTCCTTTCTTTTGGATTCAAATTGGAGAAACTTTGGTTCTTTCCTTTTCGTACAATGGCTCGCAGAAATGTTTGAGCCAACGTTCGGATTGGGAGGGGCCATTTCCCTCTCTTTGATGGGTCCATTGGAGATCTTTCAAAAAAAAAAAAAAGTTTTTTATAAAAAAAAAAACTTTTCAAATTCCTTTCTTTTGGATTCAAATTGGAGAAACTTTGGTTCTTTCCTTTTCGTACAATGGCTCGCAGAAATGTTTGAGCCAACGTTCGGATTGGGAGGTGCCATTTTCCTCTCTTTGATGGGTCCATTGGAGATCCTAAAAAAGAAATACATTAAGGTTGCACCAATTGCATTCTTTGACCAAAGTGGATCTAAGAAAAGCCTTGTCCAGAGTGTGGAGGCAGCTAAACTGTTCGAGGTAAGGGTCCTTCAAACGGGTTCATTAAGTAATCATACCCTTACTTGGGGGCTAATCTATCCACTAAGGTTTCATAAGATCGAATTGGAAGACCTATGTGCAATCTTCAAAAAAAAAAATCTTAAGAAAAGAAAAAGAATCTTAAAAAAAAAAAAACCTTCTGTCACTATTGTGTTCAAATTGGAGGAATTTTGGTTCTTTCCTTTTTGGATTTAGGCTCGCAGAAATGTTTGAGCCCGTATTCGGATTGGAATACCATTTGCTCTCTTTTATGAATTCAATCTTGGCTTTTTCAAAGAAAAAAAACTTCCGTCATTATTGGATTCAAATCTGATAAATCTTGGTTCCTTCCTTTTCGGACTTAGGACTCGCAGAAATCGCTGAGCCTTTGTTTGGATTGGAATACCATTTGCTCTCTTTTCCGAATTCAATCTTGACCTTTCAAAAAAAAAAATCCCATCTCGTGTGTCCTTTTCAAAGATGCGATTTACAACATTTGTGCCTAGAGGTGCTAGTATGCCCTTTCGGGTCTACTGTATTCGCGACCGACACATTTGTATCTCCAACCTTATATCATTTTACCTCGAGTGAGCTTCGCTTCTCGGTAACTTGAATTAAGGTTTGCAATTGCTTCTAGCAGTCACTGGAATGCTCATTTCGAGCGGACCATACTTGCGTTCAAAACAATTGTACCCTCTATGGCTTTTTGCCTTCTTCATTACGCTCAGAACAGGCCATGCTCCTGAGCGATTTGAAAAGACAAAACCATAGTATAGCCCATTTATGATCACCATATTCTTGTGATTACTAATGGATGTGGTCTTGTTTAAGAAAAGTTTTCCCAAAACTAACAATGGCAGCTTCGTTGACCATCACCTTCGATGAGAACAAGTACCAAGTCATGCTTCAAGAGAAGCAAAGCAAGGGCACTTTCAAGCGCCCCGCCAGCTGCCGAAGCGTCACCTCCCTCGGCAACTCCCAAAACACCAGGTCGACCTCCACTCCCCAGACCATCGTCTTCGGGTCACTAGGACCAGTCCCACTACCCGCAGAAGAGACGGTGCCTGCTAAGAAGCAGAAGATCGCCCCTGAACGTGTCACTGCCCCAACACCAAAAGCGGTCACCAGGAAACCTGAGGCCCGTGGCAATCCCACGAAGCCTCAACCTACAAAAAGCCAGGTCTGCCCTAAGACTTGGTCCCCGCAATCTTCGCCAAAACAAAGAAGGTCCCGGACATCTGCAAAGTCAGCATACTTGGCTCCTCTCAAGGAGAACCGGTTCTATCCTCTTGCTTACATCAAAGGAAAGAACCCTACCCTCCACCGAACAACCAAAACAACTCAGCACGAGACGGCTTGTTCATACAAACCCAAAATCAAATCGTGCATCACAAGGCCTTGACAAGAACCTGCCAAGGCCTGCTCTCCTGTAACTCGACCCTTCATCTCAACGGGAGCCGAGCTTGCAAAATTTAAAGCTTCGCTGCGACAGGCTAAGGACCTCATCCAAATACTGTCCATGCTAGTCTTCAAGGAAGACAAGCTCGGTTGCTGCGCACGAGGGACCACGTCCTTCATTGCCAGAGCACAGCCCGAGCTAACCGAAGCTCAAATTGCTCGTCGTATAAGTCGCCGTGCGGCATATCAACAAAAGAGAATAGAGAAGCAAAGAACCCAGCATTCTGAGCTTCAAATCTCCCAAAAATGGGTCGAAAAGGAAAGACCCGACCAAGTTGCTGTTGTCCACATGGTTGGCAAAACCAAAAGACGCCAGAAGTCAGCGACGAAATTACATGTCAGACGGTCGGTGACTCGCAGCATCTCCCGGACAAGAAGACATCAGGAAGACTCTCCCACTCCTTCGAGCCAAGGACACCGGAGTAATCATTCTTCGGGCTCTTCATCTAGAAGAATGAGCTCCAGCTCAGTCACTAAGATAGTATCCTCTTTCGACTCACGAAGGATGAATGTCTTGGTTACAAACTCTGAGCGGCCTCCACCACATGACGACATGGCTCTACGCATTCAGCAGCTAGAGCAAGGACAGCAGAGAATAGAGGTTCTGATGGAAAACCTCTTTCTCACTCTCTAGCGTCCACCAAACAATGAGGAAGTTCCTCCACAAGATGAGGCAAATGGTGGAGAAGATGAGTCATGCGCCCTTACTAAAAAGGACATTGACGATATGCCCGCCAAAGCAAAAGAAGAGGATACACTAAAGGAGCATGGGATCAAGCCACCCTATCCCTTATCGATGGACTCGGTTCCTTTCCCTCCAAAGTTCAAACAACCTCTTCTCCAAGCATATACAGGGAAAGGTTCAGCTAGACAGCACGTCATCCACTTCAAGATCCTGACAGGAACGATTGCGGATCAAGATGCTCTCAAGATCCGTCTCTTTGCAAGTACCCTAAAAGGTACGGCCTTTGATTGGTACTCCACTCTGCCAGAGGACTCCATTCAAAACTGGACCATGCTAGAGACACATTTCCTGACCCACTTCAAAGGTGAGGATCATCCTGTTACTATGGCTCAGCTTTGCAGCCTTAAACAGGGAGAGAATGAGTCGACATATGACTTCATTCACAAGTAGAAAGCAATGGCATACAAATGCTCAGATGTGCGCCACGAGCATCGCTAGTCGACATTTGCCGAAACAACATGAGAACAAGGATCCGCTCCATGATCATCAGCAACAAATCAAAGAACTTGGGAGAACTCCTAGTAGCGTCTATGGAGGCTGAGACGGTGATCAAAGACGTCAACAGTCAGAAGTCATCAAAAAAGGAGCTGACCGCCATTCCGACCTCCAAGCCAAAGAAAATGGAGGTTCTCAATGTCCAAACCAAGTCATCCCCTCAGCCGCCAAAGAAAGCTGAAAACAAAGCTGCAGGTAAGAGACCCAAACTCTCTGATGCCTTCAAAGAACGAGTAGAGAAGAAATACCCGTTCGATGAAGATGTTGAAGAAATATTTGGGGCTCTCTTGGCAAATGGCAAACTCACCTTGCCTGACCCCAAAACACTGGGAGATGTTGGCAAAACCAATGATCCCCGATATTGTCCAGACCACCAAATGGTCTCGTATCCTCTCAACCAGTGTTTCGTAGTGAGAGAGAAGATTAACGAGATGTGGAAAAACGGAGTCATCACCTTTGATAAAACCTATGGGTCTGCCTCCGTTAACATGGTGTCATGTGGACAAACATCCAAATCACCAAAGGAAAAAGTCACTACTTCTTTCAAGGTGATAAAAATGACCCAGACGTCCCAAGAGCTGGTGCCTTACCCAACACCAGAAGGACAACTTATATGGGTGCATCTCGATCTCCTGGAAGATGAAAATTGGGAGATCGTCAAAACAAAGCCGACCGCTCAACAGCAAAGGCAAGCCAAGAGACAACTCCGTAAGCTCAAACTGCAGAAGAAGGCTCAAACCAAGCAAGAGGTTCCTGAAAAGGCAGAAACCTCCTCTACCGCTTCACAAGGGGCAACAGAGGAGTCTCTTCCCAAGGCCTCAAGAGTGGCAAGAAAATTCACCCTCGGTGATTTCATGCCGCCACGCCTCAGAGATGAGACTACGCAGGGGGCATCTTACTCTTGTAACTCGGTAGTTGGATTCTCCATGAATGGATACGAGTCCAGTGACACTGCCAGTGACACAGATGAATGGGAGGAATCCCTTGAAACCGGAGAATATCTCTCCGACGAAGAATGGATCCCGGAATCCCACCTTATGCCAGTAATCTGGTATAACCCCTTCCAGCCACAAGGATCCTGGTCTGATGATGATGAAGACCAAGAGGCTGCCCAAAATGTTGTTGACACAGCACAAACAAATGCTCTAGTGGATCCCAACCAAGTTGAACCACAAGGAGCAGATGAAGAAGAAGATCTAGCTCCTATGCCAGATCTCGAAGAATATGCGAGGATCTTGCAGCGTCTCGCCATAGAGCAGGAGCAGGATCACATCAACCAGCTTCATCAAAACCCAGAATCGGAAGTCCAGGAAAATCTACAAACATCTCCTCTAGTGACTCCGGAAAATGAAGAAAGTTGCTGGATTAATGATCCTCTTACATCGGAGGATGAGTCTGATTCCTAACGGTCCATTATGGAGGCATCTTCTATCGAAGTTGCCTGTAATGTGGTAGTTCAGGATGATAGTGCCTCTGAAGCTCCATCTGCTGAGACCACGGACTCTCAGAATGCATCCGGTAGCATATCTTCTGGAGCTACATATTCTCGGGTGACTTCCACTGAGATAGCATCTTCTCAGCTGTCGTCTCCTGAAACGGTGACGTTAGAATTCAAGCCTCTTCCGACTGATCACCATGAAGAAGCTCTGGCTGAGGAAATCTTCAAAGAAAACCCAGTCAATTGGTTTTAGATACCTAACCTCATAGGAGATGTCTGGACCGATGAAATACTGGACAAAGAAGAAAAGTTGTTGGAAGCTGTTCAGGACTTGTTCCCAGAAAATGCTGCTGTAATAACGTAATAACTGAAGACGGCAATGCTGTTGCAAAAGCGTTTTCAGCAAATGGGGAGGATCGGTCCCTTGAGCCCCAAGGGGGTCTTTTGAAAGAAGAACCACCTCTAGAAGCTTTTGAAGTTGGGAAAGGTACCCACTCTAGCCGGGATTACCACAAAAACTATAACCAACCTTCTTCATCTTATGTAAATCCTTCGGGAAAACAAGCTGTAAATGCCCCAAGCGGCAATGATAATGAAAATGCAGGCCCAAAGGAGGCTTTCAAGTATGACTTGATCGAGCACTTCAAACACATACCTGCACGGCTGCACATCCTGGACTTATTACGAATGTGACCACAAACTCGTGATAATCTCATTTCAGAACTGCAAAGGCTGAATCTGGATGTCGACAAACATGCCCCACAAGTCCTACAAATTGAAATGGACTATAGGGTCAAAAAGTCAAAAACCTCCTCAAAGGGAGAAAAGAAAGAAGCTGGAGGACCTTGCACTGAATGCCTCTCGGTCCAAAAAGCCACAAGTGCTACCATCGCCTTTAATAAGGAAGACCTCCTGCTAGGCGAGACGAAGCACAACCGACCCTTGTACTTCATGGGGTACATCAAAGAGATACCGATACACAGAGTCCAGATCGACCCGGGTTCTGCACTCAACCTCATCTCTACTTCGGCACTCGAAGAGCTGGGTATCCCACCCAGCAAACTCAGCAATACATCTGTGTCCATCTTTGGATACGATGGGAGTGCTCAAAGGCCCATTTGCAAAATCAGGTTCATGTTGTAAATCGGCGATCTTATCTCTGAGGTCACAGTGTATGCAATAAAAACCCCTTCATGTTACAACATCCTTCTCAGACACCCTTGGATACACGAGAACGGTGTGGTCCCTTCAACTCTACATCAGTGCATCAAGTTTGTTGGCGACGACGGCTTGATATATCGAGTGTTTGCAAACAAAAAGCCCTTCAAAGGCAAAGAAGTCCATTTTGCAGACTCTCAAATGTACAAGGATGAGAAAGAGAAGGAGGAGGAGAAAATAGCATCCTTTGTCGGCAATCTCTAAAAAGATAAAGGCAAGGCTCCTCAGCAATCATCGGAAAAAAACAAACCTTCTGGCAAATCCGGAGAGAGCAATCCGTCTCCCTTCGTTGTCTCCTTCAAATCTTCCAAACCCTTGGTAATCACTACTAAGGTAAAGAAGACAAAGCAAAAGACTGGGGGCAAGTTTGCTGTCTCCTTCGTGTCTATCATACAAGACAAGGATTCGGATTCAGAGACTGAAGACGATACATCGTCAAGCCAAGCTGATACTCAGGAAGTTCAGCCTGCCCTCGCTTCATTGGAGACACCTGCTGATGTAGAAGATCCTACGTCCGCTACCTTCATCGTTCCGGCAACGACGGGAGAAGAGAAACCAATCTTCTTCCATAGATCGGACGCTTCTTCATCATATTCCTTGCTTGAACCTTTCCAAAATGAAGGTATACCTTAACTATCCTTGTATAGTCCAATGGCGAAAGCTATCAAGAAGAAAATGGGCTATGACGCTCAAAATCCAATTGGTTTGGGAGGTGGCCGTGGTATTCTTATACCATTGGAACCCACCCTAACCAAAAGTCAGCTGGAAGATTGGAAACTCCATCGTCGCATAGACAAGTCTTCATATGGGTTGGGGTATGATCCTAACACTCCGATGAGACAGCTGACACAAAGGCTGCAAAGTCGTTTTGCCGACCAGGCCTCAACATCTCGTGTCGATGAAGACATCGATCACCGTGAATATCTCTTTGAAGAGTTACCCGACAAAGACCCAGGAAGCTCATCAAATTGGTACGATTTCTCTGATGATGAAGAGGAATTGTCCGATGATACAGACGCACGGTTCTCTGATTCAGAAGAACCATCGTCTCCAAAAGAAGTGCCTTACTTCGACCCAGTTTCAGCAGGTGATTGGGATCATCTCATAGCAAAACTTAAGAAGAATACCGATCAAGAAGATTTATGGACAGAAGCGGAGCCATGGTCTGAAAATGCCCTTGGAAATCCAGAAGGCCTTGTTGAGTTGGAAGCCTCCGAAAATATTGTGGAGGAACCACCTTCAAACCTTCCAACAGAAGATTATGTTCAAAAGATAGACTTGGGAACACCAGATAACCCACGTCCTGTATTCATAAGCAAGAATATAAAGGATGATGAGTTACCCGAGTATGTCTTTTTTCTTCGTGAGTTCGTTGATTGTTTTGCATGGTCTTACGCTAAAATGTCTGGCTTAGACCCAAAAATAGCAGTTCACAAACTTAACTTACAAGAAAATGTAAAGCCTGTCAAATAAGGCCAAAGAAGATTCCATCCTGATGTGATGGACAAAATTGAACAAGAAGTTCAGAAACTAAAAAACGTTGGCTTCATCCGTGAGGAACAGCATCCCGAATGGTTGGCCAACATCGTCCCCGTGACAAAGAAAAATGGGCAAATCAGAGTCTGCATTGACTATAGAGACCTGAATAATGCTTGCCCTAAAGACGAATTCCCGCTCCCCATACCAAAGGTAATGATTGAAAACACCTGCGGGTTTGAGCAAATGACTTTCATGGATGGCTTCTCCAGCTATAACCAGATAAAGATGCATCCCGAAGATGAAAGCCATACATCATTTCGGACCCCATTTGGTGTGTATTGCTACACTGTCATGCCATTTGGTCTAAAAAATGCCGGTGCAACATATCAGAGGGCTATGATGAAGATATTTCAAGATATACAGCACAAGACGGTCGAATGTTATGTTGATGACCTCGCCGTCAAAAGCAAAAGAAAAGCAGACCATCTCAAAAATCTTCGAGAAGTCTTCCTCCGGGTTCGCAAACACAAACAGTGAATGAATCCCCTCAAATGCTTCTTTAGTGTCTCATCGGGTAAGTTCCTCGGATTCATAGTTCGGAAAGCTGGAATAGAGCTTGACCCCATCAAAGTCAATGCTATCCTAGAAATGCCATCTCTAAGAACCCTGAGAGAACTGAAAGGGCTTCAAGGAAGGTTGGCGTACATCCGACGGTTCATTTCCAATCTGTCAGGGAAGTGCCGTCCATTTTCTCGCCTAATGAAAAAAGGTGTAGACTTTGTCTGGGATGCAGAATGTGAAGCTACATTTCAAGACATCAAGTCGTACCTGACCAAACCTGTGACGCCCCGGAGTCCCACATCGACTATAGAGAGGAAAGTGAATGGGTTTATATGTAGAGCCTACACCCTTACCTTGCATGAGGCCTTTTGATGGGTTCTGGCCCATCAGAAACAAAACCGTGAGGCCCGTGGGCCAAAGCGGACAATATCATGCATGCGTGTAGGGTGGGGCGTTACAGATGGTATCAGAGCCGACTCTCAACTAGTTCGAGTGTGGGTCCCCTGCCGTGGTCTGGTGTAAGTGGGCGGGTTTCCATGTGGGCGGGCCAAGAGGGCTGGCAGGCTACAGGGACTGGCATGCTACTGCACAGGGACGTGCAGCCTTAAGGGGGCTGGATTGTGACGCCCCGGAGTCCCACATCGACTATAGAGAGGAAAGTGAATGGGTTTATATGTAGAGCCTACACCCTTACCTTGCATGAGGCCTTTTGATGGGTTCTGGCCCATCAGAAACAAAACCGTGAGGCCCGTGGGCCAAAGCGGACAATATCATGCATGCGTGTAGGGTGGGGCGTTACAGATATTTTAACTATTAATGTTTATTTGATTTTTGTGTTGGGTTTCATTATAAACATTGATTACCAATTGAATAAAGCTTCCGCTGCATTTAATGAAATTCATTTTGACTCACCACATATTGAAAATAATTTTTTGTGGGTCCACTTTTGGAAGCTTGTGTTGTATTAAACACAGGAATTTGAATTTTATTTATTTTTCACGTTTCTCCCTAATTCTTATTTTGGGAGACGTGACAGTTGGTATCAGAGCCGACTCTCGACTAGTTCGAGTGTGGGTCCCCTGCCGTGGTCTGGTGTAAGTGGGCGGGTTTCCATGTGGGCGGGCCAAGAGGGCTGGCAGGCTACAGGGACTGGCATGCTACTGCACAGGGACGTGCAGCCTTAAGGGGGGTGGATTGTGACGCCCCGGAGTCCCACATCGACTATAGAGAGGAAAGTGAATGGGTTTATATGTAGAGCCTACACCCTTACCTTGCATGAGGCCTTTTGATGGGTTCTGGCCCATCAGAAACAAAACCGTGAGGCCCGTGGGCCAAAGCGGACAATATCATGCATGCGTGTAGGGTGGGGCGTTACAGATGGTATCAGAGCCGACTCTCGACTAGTTCGAGTGTGGGTCCCCTGCCGTGGTCTGGTGTAAGTGGGCGGGTTTCCATGTGGGCGGGCCAAGAGGGCTGGCAAGCTACAAGGACTGGCATGCTACTGCACAGGGACGTGCAGCCTTAAGGGGGGTGGATTGTGACGCCCCGGAGTCCCACATCGACTATAGAGAGGAAAGTGAATGGGTTTATATGTAGAGCCTACACCCTTACCTTGCATGAGGCCTTTTGATGGGTTCTGGCCCATCAGAAACAAAACCGTGAGGCCCGTGGGCCAAAGCGGACAATATCATGCATGCGTGTAGGGTGGGGCGTTACAAAACCTCCGGTGTTAGCTACTCCCACAACCGGAAAACCATTCATCTTGTACACAAGAGCTCTCCACTATTCTTTGGGCGCTCTACTTGCACAAGAAAATGATGGAGGAAAAGAAACTGCTATGTACTACCTCAGTCGCATGTTGGTAGGTGCAGAGCATCGCTACTCTCCAGTCGAAAAGGAATGCTTGGCAGTGATGTTCATCGTACAAAAGCTACGTCATTATTTGCTGTCAAACACAGTATACCTAATTTCGAGGATCAATCTCTTAAAGGTCCTTATCACAAAAGCAGGTTTTCTCAATGCCCAGCTAGCAAAATGGTCCATCCTTCTGTCACAATTTGATATTAGGTATGTACCACAAAAACCAATCAAAGGTCAAGCTCTGGCCGATTTTCTCGCAAAGCATCCACTGCCTAAGGATTCTCCACTCAGGGATGATCTCTCAGACGAACCTGTCTATAGCGTAGAGACTTCCTCACCAAATGCCTCCCGGAACATGTACTTTGATGGTGCAACCAGGACAAATGAAAAGGGAAAACCGATATCAGGAATTGGCATTCTCTTTGTTAGCCCCGATAAATACATGATTCCTCACGCATTTTCGCTACTGGAACCATGTTCAAACAATGCAGCTGAGTACCAAGCCCTGATCTTCGGATTGGAACTCGCCCTCGAATCCGGCATTACCATGCTAAATGCATTTGGGGACTCCCAACTAATCATCAACCAGATGAATCAGAAATACGAAATCAGGAAGCCTGATCTGTTTCCTTACTACAACAAGGCACAATCGCTTCGTCAAAGGTTTGACATCTGTCACATCACCCACATCCGCAGTGGTGAAAACATCCATGCAGATGACCTGGTTGGACTTGCTGCATCTATGTCAATCCAAGAAGGGGAAAACATACAAATTACAGTGTGTCAAAGAAGGATTCTCCCTCCTCTAAACACACACCAAGCAGTTGTTGAATGCCACCGAGTGGTCGGAAGTCGGATTTCCATCCTTAAACCTCAGATCGGTGACTGGAGGGATCTGTTCTCGATTATATTATGTTCAGAATCCTACCTGAAGATCCAAAAGAGCAGGTAAGTATCCAAAGACGAGCCCCAAACTTTCATTTGGATATTCCCTCCAAAATGCTTTACAGAAAATCCTTCAATGGAGTACTTCTACGCTGCTTGTCACAACAAGAGGCGGAAGAAACTCTAAAAGAAGTTCATGCTAGTCTTTGTGGAGCCCATCAGGCTGGTCCTGAGCTCTACGATCAGATAAAAAGGTTAGGTTATTATTGGCCTACCATGGTGGCTGACGCAATGCAATTTGCTAAACATGGCCAATAATGCCAAATTCATGGAGATTATGTACACATGCCTCCAGAATGGCTACATCCTACAGCGATCTCATGGCCCTTCGAAGCTTGGGGTATGGACATCATAGGTCCTATCTCTCCCCCATCAAGCAAAGGTCATCGCTTCATCTTCGCCGCTGCGGATTATTTCTCCAAGTGGTCAGAAGCATTTGAGTTCAGTGAAATGAAGACCTCGTCAGTCCTTCAATTCGTTACGAACCAACATCATTTGTTGCTTCGGCATACCTAAAAGATTCGTCCATGATAACGGACCACAATTCCGGGATCACAGATTCTACAGGTTCTGCGACAAATACAAAATCCAAAGTTGTCCTTCGACTCCGTATAACCCGGCAGCGAATGGACTAGCAGAAGCTTTCAACAAGACACTCTGCAAATTTCTCAAGAAAATGGTCTCTAGTCACAAAAAGAGACTGGAGCGACAAACTGCCTGAAGCTTTATGGGCATACCGGACTACCGTTCGAGGACCAACCCATAGCACACCATTCTCCTTGGTCTATGGATGTGAAGCAGTTGTCCCTCTAGAGGTACAAATTCCTTCCTTAAGGGTATCCTACAAAATGAAATGACGCAAGAAAGTAACGTCAAATTGAGACTCCAAGAACTGGATAATCTCGATGAAAGACGAATCGAAGCTCTACAAAGCGTTGAGCTTTACCAAGCTCGCATGGCAGGATCTTTCGACAAGAAGGTCAGGCAACGCGCCCACAAAAAGGGTGACTTGGTTCTTGCGGTGAAAAGGCCAATGGTTTTTTACCACAAATCCAAAGGCAAATTCGAACCAAAATGAGAGGGACCCTTCGTCATCGACAAAGTCTTCTCCAACGGTGCGTATGCTCTTCTGAACATAGAGGGTAATAGATGTATGCTGCCCATCAATGACAAGTTCTTGAAGCGGTACTACCCTTGAAGGCTTCCTACATCGGGTTAGAGCGATGCCTGCATGGCCAAAGCCTATTCCTAGGTTGTCACGCCCCCGAACCCGATTAGTAATTAAACCGGATCCGGGGTGTGAAATTAGGGCTAATTAAAAATTTTTTTGCCCTTAATACCCACGGATCGAAGTCCGCTGTGAGGATTGTATAGTTGCCTCATTATCAGTTAATCAACAGGCTTGTCCAATAAACACATTCATTAAACCTGTAGAGATATCAAAGCAAGTATGGATTTCATTCCATTAAATTTCAAGTTTCCAATAAAACATATAAAGTTTATAAACATCAGGGCCATCCCAAAAACTTAGGCCCTGGTACAAAAGATATACAAAAGTATGGTGATTACAAAATGTTTAAACCAAAAGATGAGACGGAATGGTACGATGAGAAATATCCCCGTGTTACGCGCGCTAGTGCCGGAAGTGATGACGCTAAGCTACGTCATCGGCACCCCACTCTCGTACCTCGTCCTCCTCCCCCGGTTGAGGATCCTCTGGGATTGCCTCGGCATCCGGGTCAGCGTAGGGGTAGTAATAGGTGTCCTCTGCACACCATGGGATAAGGTCAACAACATGTTGGCAAGAAGATAAGCAATATACATTATTCATAACATGCTTCAAAGGAGAGTAAAGACAAATACATGATCATAAGATAACAAGGTACAAGCTAGGCAATAAGCATGAATAATACGAGAATCAAGTAATAAGATAAGACCTAGCAAGATAAACCAGAATAACCATCCATGAAATGCAATGCAAGCAAGAGGAGACTCCG
This sequence comes from Persea americana, assembly GCA_029852735.1. NCBI lineage: Eukaryota > Viridiplantae > Streptophyta > Magnoliopsida > Laurales > Lauraceae > Persea > Persea americana. The sequence continues at coordinate 36,313,079 of CM056813.1, forward strand.
AGGATGTCCAAAGCCATCTCCCGGGAGTATAAGTGACATCCGAGTCAACTAAAATACCCAAAGTCCGGCTCTAGGGGGATCCTAGCTCCCGGTCCTAGGAATAGCAGCACGGTCCTAGCCCGCTCCCAGCTATTCGCGCCATGGACGCCGTCCAAAGCCGACTGCCCACCCTAGTGTCCGGTATCCGGCCCACTCAAGAATCATCAGACTGCAGCTGGTATGAATGCAAGATGATGGTGATGGTTTGTATACTACACAAGTTCCAAGACAAATACACGTGGATAGGTTTCCAAGCACAAGGTAATAAGCCGAGGGCTACTCCAAGTCAAGCCAAGTTACAAATCGAGTCCAAGTTCAATGAGTAGTCCCCTCTCAAGTCTATCCACATGTGTCCGTCAATACAAGGCAAGGTATCTACGGATACACTCTAAGTCCAGTCCAACCCTAATTCTACAAGTTAAATTACAATTATACAAGTATTCAAGATAGAGTGTACAAGTTACGACGTACTACGGATACGAGATTCAAGAGTCAAGAATGAAGAACAAGCCAAACCTAAGTCAAGGCTGTCAACCGTGTACTAAACGTATCCCCAACGGAGGACGTATGGAGAATGAGTCATTGGTGTCCTAATTTGGCGGCTCATGGTGTACGGAAGTTATTGGGCACCAATCAACTCACTACCACACGCATTCGGCCAAGTAACGTCAATATACGGAAATCCCGGACAACCAACGAAGCACACCAAGCCAATCGTGCTCCGTTTCCATTTTTCCTAATTGGTCATGTAAGGGTAGGGTCAAGGGGTCCCACATATAAAGTCAAGACCTAGGGCAGAAATCCCCTTTTCAATAACAGTTTTCTGAGAAGGCGGCTAGCCGCCTGGGGTTGGTCGGCTGACCGCTAGGTCGCCGAGTGGTAACCGACAGGTCACCGCGTGTATTGCAGACACTACTGAACTGGGATTTCGTCAGGTCGGCCAGCCGCGCGAGGACCGCTGGGTCACCGCGGGTGAGACAGAACCTGAAGAGGTTCTGTTCTGATTAGGCGGTCAGCCGAGTGCTGACCGCGGGGGTAGCCGCGTGAACAACTGTCTGTTGTTTCTGGGTAGGCGGTCAGCCGCTGGCTGACCGCGGGGTAACCGCCCGTGCAGAACATGGAGTTTCTGAAGCTGTTCTCAGTCAGATTTCGAGATACACCTACTGAGCTTCAGAGACCTCACATTCCACACCTGTAAACCATGTATATCATGCCACAAAACACCCATCCATTCCATCTAAGTCCATTAACATTATCCCTAATTACATGTGAAGTCCAATGAAACATAAAACAAGCTTGTAATTTGGTGGAAATCTAAGCAATACATTAACAAGAATGAAGTAAACATACATGCATGATTAACACACAATGCTAATCTACTTGCCTTCACCAAAGGGATGGAAGAGATGGAGATTAGAGAGAGAAACTTGAGGAGGAGAGCTCCCTACACACTCTAGCCAAATCCACCTTCCAAAACTCTTCTCCTACACCCAATAAACACCAAGGAAGAAGAAAAGGGAGAAGCCATTAACATTCTACCCATTTGCAGCCATGGAAAACGAAATGGGGAAGGAAGGAGAAGGGTAAAACTCACCAAATTTAGATCAAGAGGTAGAGGAAGGAGAGAGGAAGAAGATGGTGTGCTTGGTTTCTCTTGAGATGCTTTCAATCCACACTTGCAAGAAGAGAAATGAAGAAGGGGGGGAGAAGAAGAAGAAGCTCCAGCAGTTGCAATGAAGAAGGAACCGAAGGGTAGGGCTGGGTTTAGGGTTTAAATGGGGGTTGGAGGGGAAAAGTCCAAAATGCCCCTTTTGAGTGAAATGAGAGAAAACCAATTATTTGAGGGACTTCGGGGCGTCAAATCATGACGAGCCAAGAACGAAAGATGACGAGCGCGACGAGATCTTTCCAACGAGCCCAAATTCGGCGAAAACGGAACTTTTCGAAAAAATACCCAATTTTCCTATTAATCACAACCTAACCCCTTATTAAGACTAATCGCTCTCGGAATCGAATGAAACTTCGGGAACATCTTTCTAATGATAAAAGAAACTTGCTTAGCCACTAAACCCGCCTAATTAGCTAAAATCACAATTAATTAGGCTAATTGCCAATATTAAGAAATTAAACACCCTATTAAGGTCGGGGACCTTACATAGGTACTTGCTCGTCAAACCCACCCTTTTTTAGAGTTTTCATCTCTATGTTGAAAATTCTAAAAGCCCAAAACAATGCTTACTTTCAATGTTTCATTGTTAAAAAAAAAAAACAAAACCCAAAATCCAAGTTTAGGAGCCTCTTCCCTAACTTGACCAAAACTTTCGATCCTTGAACCTAAAATTCTTGGTTTGAAACAAAAATCAGGACTCAGGGATTTCCACCCTAGTCCACCTTGACTTTTATCGCCAAAATGGTTTTGAGTCAAAATTTACGACCCTCGTGTCTCTAAACAAAAAATTGGTTTTTTAAAAACCGTGGGGAAGCGACGTTTAGTCGATACTCACACAAAACCCAAAAATCGGAAGGATGCGAACCCCATTCGATACTTCCAAAACCCCAAATCGCAAGGAAGTGATACCTCATCAATACTTGCAAGATTTCAAAAATCGTGGAGACACAACGTTTCAGTTGATATCTACAACCCAAATTTCAAAACAAAAACAAAGGTTCGAAAAAACCTCAAATTTCAAAAATCGTGGGGAGGTGACATTCCATCGATACCCACAAAACCAAATTTTTGAGAAAAAAGCAAGGAAGCGACATTCAGTCGATACTTGCAACCAAATCCGCGAGGAAGCGACATTCCATCGATACTCGTAACTGAATGAGCAAAGAAGCGACATTCCATCGATACTTGCAATACCATTCAGCAAAGAGGCGACTCTTAGTCGATACTTGCATTTTTGAAAACCCAAAACCCGGCTTTCACGCCAAAACTGGCTTTCATGCCAAAAAACCAAAAAAAACAAAAACCTGGCTTTCATGCCAAAAATCAAAAATCTGGTTTCCACGCCAACAAAACAAAAACCTGTCTTTTATGTAGAAAATAAAAAATCAGGCTTCCATGCCAACAAAACAAAACTTGGTTTTCAAATGACTCGGCTTTTATGCCACAAAATCTGGCTTTCACGCCGAACAAACAAAAATCGGCTTCTATGCCACAAAATTTGGCTCCCATGCCACAAAATCTTTGGCTCTCATGCCACAAAATCAAAACTTGGCTTTCACGCCACAAAAATCGGCTCTCATGCCAAAGACCGGCTTCCATGCCACAAACAAAATCTTGGCTCTCATGCCACCAAAATTCAATTTTCATGCCATCTCAAAAAACCAGTCTTTCGCCATAAAATCTGGCTTTCATGCCCAAAACAACCCTTTCACAAAAGATTTTCACAAAATGACAACCTTTTGATCAAATTCTCAAACAATCATTCCCATCCAACTTTTTACTTACTTTCATAAAAAAAGAGAGAATTTAAGTGAAACGAGGGAATACAAAAAAAAAGGGGTGCCAAAAATGTTTATACATGGAGGTACCAAAAGAAAAGAAGAAAAAGTTTGTTACAAATCAGGAGGCTAGTCCGACATGGTCTTCAGCCAAAGGCTTAACTCCTAAAGCAAGCTCTTGGCCTTAGCCTCCAAAGCTTCCAGGCCGTGTTTCTTCTGAATCTTCCCATAAAAAGCAGTAGGCCATCGCGATCCATCCTCAGCACGAGGAAGCTCTTCCCATAGGATCTGCCATTGTTCATATTCTTGAGTCTTCCTCCAGATATTGCTTTCGACCTCCTCAACTTGGCGAATGAAAGTCCTCTCTCTATCGTGAGCTTTCAAAGTGGCAGCCCACTTGGCAGCGGCTTGTTCTTCCAATAGCTCGAGGCGCTGTCTGGCCTCAGTGACCTCCCTATCAAGACGGTGCTGGTCCTCTGTCAGCTCAATAATAGCCAGCTCGGTGACGTTCCTCTCCCGAACAAGCTACTTCCGAGTCTGCGAGATCTCATTCAGTTCAGATTTGACCTCTCTGGAAGGCTTCAAAAACATCTTGTTGAAGAAGTCATCATTTGGAAAGCTCTTGGTCTCATTCCACTTGTTGCCTAGAGTGATGACTTCATCAACAAAAGCCTTGGCATCTGTAATGTCCAAACCGACTTCTTCGCTATCGGCAAGAATGTCCTGCACATGCCTAACCATGCCGAAACCAGCCTCCAAATGGCCAGAAGAAAGAGTCTAGACCCATGAGCTCAAGACTCTCTTCAACACCTTCCTCGCAAACTGACGGGATGACTCAGATGAAGACTCGCCATGCTCCGTTGGTCGATTGCCCATGTCAGGCACCGTTGGAAGAGTAATCAAGAAGCTCTTTCCAACCGGAGCCGTTGAAAAAGGAATATCAGCAGGCGGACTCACCTCTGCCTCATCAAAATTGGTGGAAGAAGCCCCTACTCTTGGATCGGTCACAGGTACCCCCTGCTCTGGTTCTGAAAAAGATAGAGGAACTTCTTCTGTCACCTCACAACCTGCCAATGAAAGATGAAAAAGGTATGAATATGATCTTGTCAAAAATCAAAATATCAAGATTACCACTACAAAGTATCTTCTTCGACGACTGGCGGATTGCTTTCTGCCTCCATGAGCTCATCCGAAGCATCATCAAAAGTTGCATCCATGGATGGCTCAAAGTCGTCGGAATCTTCTGGCAAGTCAGCTGGCAAGAAACAAAAATGCATGTCAGCAAGCAGCGCTACCAAAAAAAAAAAAAAAAGACAGAGAAGAGAAAAAAGAAGTCATGCCAGATGGAGATTCTGGATCTACTTCAGAATCTCTGGGTTCTTCCTTAGATGCCACAATCAGATCCGTCACCGCCTCATCGGCCGGAACCTCAGGCATCATCAAACCATCATCTTCTATCAAAAGAAAGAAAGCAGTAGATCAGAACAAAAGCTCTCGTGAAAGAAAAGAAACGGAAAGAGAAAAGGGAAAAGCATACCATCATTAATGGTCTCTTCCCCTCGGCTTCTCTTCTCTGGAGGCTCATCATCATCCCCTGATGCCTCTTCAGCGATGGTGGAAGGAATTTCCAGATCAGGAGAATTTTCGTGCCGTCTCTGACTTCGGTGCAGTCCTCTTCTCCTCTTGCTCCTACGGGACGACTTGCTGGAAATACCCTCCCCGCCATCGAAATCTGGCCTCTCGCCAAAGTCTTCACCGGATGGTCTGCTCTTGCCGGTAGACACCATGGAAGCCTTTGCTTGCTCTGCTTGTATCCAAGCAACGACCTCAGCCTCCTCTTCGGTAAGCTGTTCCAAGACCTCACCAGGTATCTCTTGTGCAGCTCCCGATCTGATGACGTCATGGTCCTTGAGAAAACCTGTTCTGTGCTTTTCTCCAGAAAGGAAAGCCAGAACTTCTTCTCGGCAGACGCCATCTGACTTCCCAAGGCCCTTCCCGGAAGACTACTTTACATCAAGCTCCTTCTTGGAAAGCCCCCGGTATGCTAAAAAGCTCTCTACGAACCACTTCGTGAAGCCGGCAATCCGGAGAGTGGGCAACTCAGGATAGGAAATCATGGCAGTAGTATCTTCCGCGCTATAAAAGGCCCATGCATTTCTCCCATCCCGCAGACCTCCAAAATGCTTCACCTTGCTCGAAGGCGCTCCAACAACGGCTTGAGAGAAACCCAACTGCATGGCAAAACGCGAGGGAACATACGACTGGATGTCGACGAAAAGATGTCTGCGGTACACCATCGTGCCGACACATATGTTAAAATGCCAACTCCTCTCTACATTTGTCATAGAATAGTGTGTCCCAGACCCTACCCTGGTCAAATCATAGGAGACACCAAAATCAAAAGCCTTCTTCCTCAAACCCGGAGAAAGCTTCACTGAAGACTGCCCCATCTCGACGTCCCAGAATCATCGGATCCTCAAACGGGCAGATAAAAGAGATTCGGAAACAGGCTTCCCTCTAGCCAACCGAATCATAAACGGGTCATCGTCCTGAGCATCACCCAATCGGTGGAAACTGGGACAGTGGTATACATACCACGAATAGAAAATGTGGGCAGAAAATACCCTATTCATGGGAAGCCCAAGCCAAACCAAAAAAGCAGCAGCCTACAGTTCGGTGCACAAATAGGAGTAAAGAGCAGGCACCAAAGCAAGCCGCTCTCCAAACGCCATCTGACAAGCCGGAAAAATGCAATGCGGCCTGATGTGCGTTCCATCTCCTCCGGCAAAAACAGCCTCACCCAACCAATAAGTGAGGAAAACAGCGAGATCTCTCCGCAGCGCAATGTCAGAATGAATGACGTCTGTGCTTGCGAAGAATACCTTTAAATTTTCTCGCATGGCGGAGATCTTCTTCGAATCCAAGTTCTTAGCCCTGGCTTCCTGGGTCGTACTCTCAGAAGACTCCCCACTGTCAAAGAAGTTGGAAGACAAAAAGCTACCACTCCTCCAACTGCTACATCGGACTTTTAAGCCCTCCATCTCCTTCAAAAAATCGTAGAAGGCAACGAGCTGAAAGTACAAAAGCCTGAACTACTCAGACTGCTCCTCAAGGACACTATCGATAGGCATGAACTCCTCATAGAGATTGTCGAGGATAGGCAGCCCGGTGATGGCGCTCAGTTCCTTTAAAGAGAAACTAATCTCACCGCTCGTGACAACGAAGGTATTGGTTTGTGAAAGGAATGACTCCAGCATGGCCATGAAGGCCTCATCGGAGAAAACCACGGTTTGCCGAAAAGTGCGAACCGCGTAAAAAATCTCGGCCTCCTTTAGAATGGCACTGCCGACCTGCAGGATATGATCAGTCCACGACTCCCAGCTCGAGTCAGCACTGAAACGGCCACGAAGTCAAAAAGGCTTCACCCAATTGCTGCCATCGCCCTTGAAAATGCCAAGGCCCACCGGTCTCAAATCGACCGAAGGATGGTCTGAACCTTGGTAGCCGCTAGCCAGCATCAAAATGTCCATACGGGCAGGCGACTTTGTCGGATGTGAATTTCGACCCCCCCCCCCATTTTCCTCTCCAAGAGAGGCATGGTTTGGGGAAATCTCCATTCATCTATATATGCTATTTAAACTTTACATCGAAAATGAGGATTCCGACTACCGTCAAAATCGATGGATCACGATCGCCAGCTACGGTACGGCCGTAACACCGTTCTTCAACAAAAGTCGAAGAAATATGGGGAGAAAAATAATAAGGTGGGTTCTTCCTCTCGTCTAATGTGCTGCCGGCAACACACGACGGTTGTCCTGTCACATTTAATTTGGGTCTCTTTGGGTCTCTTTAATTTGGGTCAATTCAGGGTCATGAGTTAAAGTCCGAATAAAGGTTAATTCTCACATAGCATAATCGTAGTATATCCAAGTAAAATAAAATAACTAGAATAAAGAAAATAAACTAAAAGAGGGGGAGGTGCCAAATTTTTAGGAAGAGGATCGGCCCCGTTCCCGGGTACCCCCTTCTGATCCCTTGGCAAAATAGGGTTTTAAAGGCTGATTTTTCAAACCAAAATGATGATGCAAATGAGGCTTTGACTTGTGATTTCTGTGTTTTTCGTGTGCGATACACGAGTGATAAAAGTAAAAGGCCGATGGGCCAAAATTAATTGAAGGTGGCCGATGGGCCAAAATTGATTAGAGGTGGCCGATGGGCCAGTGTTTGTTTTAGGGTGGCCGATGGGCCGTGATTGATTAAAAGTGTGTACGAAATCATTCATCTCATCTCGTTATTCTCATTTATTCAATTTTAGAAATCAATTCTTTATTCCCTTTATCATTAAGTTCGATTAAATATCTGGCACCTGAGGTGGAGGAAGAATTAAAAGGAAAATCTTTTTTTTGGGTTTATTTTTATTGGTTTTATAGTTTTTATGGCTTTTTTATATGGGGCTAGAAGGGCCTAACTAAGGGATGTTTACTTGGACTTACATGATTAGTGCTTTACTACTGATCATCGGATTAACCCTAACCTAAGGTCCTAGACCGCCCACATCAGCTCTCCCAGTCCCTTAACGAAACAGGAAAAGTGATGGGGCGAAACCTAATGCGCTAAGCTACCTAACGGGGAAATCCGATTTAATCCTAGGGTATGAATAGCCTGAGTTTGATGGTTCAGCGCCTAAGCAACTTATTAATTATGATTTTTAATTGGTTCGGTTTGTTTTGAGTTGAAGTTTGATTAAGAGGTGGATTAAATGTATTTTGGGGTTCTGTTTAAGTTGTTTAAGGTTCTGGAATTTATGGTTTTAATTTAAAACGTGAAATGATGTCGAAATCCGTGAAACAGGGTTGGTAGAAGACTTGGGCGCCAGGGGGGTGGCGCCTAGGATATTCTGGTGACTTGGGCGCCCAAACAGTGGCGCCTAAGTGGCTGTTTCTGGGTGGTTTGACTAGTGACGATGGTATCGATATTGTTTTCGAAATCCAAGGAGTTCTTACTTGGTGAATTTTAATGTTTCAAATTGTTTTAATTTTCTGATGTTCAAATGTCAAAGGGATTCGGATCCGGATTTTGAAACAAAATTTAGAATTCGCGTTTTAGTGCAAATGAGAGGATGGGTCCCAAGGGGGTGGCGCCCAGGTGGATGGCTTGAGATTTTCAGGTATTCCGGATGGGATTTGATATTGGTTTTCGGGTTTAGAGACTATTTTAGGTTCTGGTTTTAGTTAATTTAAGTGGTAATGTGTTTAGCTATTCGTTTTAAATTGAAGTTGTGAACCAATGTTAGAGTGTAGGATAGGCGCCACAGGGGTGGTGCCTAGGTGGTTGTTTGTTTGTTCGTAAAGGCTTTGGGAGCTAAGCCTGAATCAATTAAAGTTTCAAACGTTTTAAGTTAAAAGTGTTTTAATATGTTGATTCGGATTGGTTTAAATGTTAATTAATTATGTTAAATTGTCGATTGGGGTACTTTATGAAAACAGGTAGGCTGGGCGCCCAGGGTGTGGCGCCTAGGTTGATTTGGCAGGATGGGCGCCCAAGGGGTGGTGCCCAGGTGACTGTGCTAAGGGTCGGTCGGTTCGGTATTTTTTTAGGTCAATTTAAGTTTAAATTGGTTTAAGGGCTTAGTGTGTTTGGGTGCGGGATGCTATTCGTATTCAATTGGGATTTATTTAAACGCCAATTAATTGGGCTAAGTTGTGAATCGGGTTTTTCCGAAAACAGGGAAGCTGGGCGACCAGGGTGTGGTGCCCAGGTGGATTTGACAGATGGGCGCCAAGGGTGTGGCGCCCAGGTGAATTATTCTGTGGTTCGGGTCGGTTCCGTATTTTTTAGGTTGATTTGCGGTTGAGCTTTATGGTTTGATGTATTTTAAATTAAAAATGTTCTGTTGCAATGATTAAGATTAAATTCGGTTTCAATTAATTTGGCTTTAGTAACGGGAGAGGCTGGGCGCCAAGAGAGTGGTGCCCAGGTAGTTCGAGAGAGGGTAGGCGCCCAGTGGGTGGCGCCCAGGTGGTTCCGGAGAGGGCAGGCACCCAGTGGGTGGCGCCCAGCCTTTTTGCCAAGGGTTGTTCGCGATCTTTTCAATATAAATGATGATGATGCTAGTGCGAGATCTGATCTAACTATGCAATTAGAACTACAAAATCCAAACGAATCTACTATATTAGAATGAACCTAAACATATTACTAACATGATGATGCACTAATACTATTTTTATAATAAGCTAATGTAGATCTACGATGCTCAAATGGTCCTAAGTGTCGCGACCCCGAACCGGGGCCCGGGACCGCGACGGGTGGTGTGGATGGTGTAATGAACCACCCTTAATTTCCCACAGGTTTCCGCGGTGAGGATTCCACATACACTCATAGAACATTTATATTGGTGCGGAAGCGTGTAGCAAATCAAACTCTTAATCCATACTCATCAAATAAGATTGATAATGCACAAGTATACAGAGTGAGCAATGATCTCATTAGCATCCCCAAAATATACAGTTAAAGTTTAAACAAAGGATCAAGTTAAATTAACATTCCCCAAAAATAATGGCCAACAAAGGCCAGTACAACCCAAAAGTATAAATCAGAATCATTCTATAATTTCCCAAAATGTTCGCAGCTCGAAGCTATACCCAATGTCTACATGACATCGTCAGCTTGCCACTCCACTAAACGTTGCGGTCCATCGACCGCCTCCTCTGGCTCCTCCTCAAAGGCAACAACGGGAGCTGGACCTGAGTACCACAAAAATGGGTCAGACACGACGGTCTGGCAGGTGGGTGAATAGATAATACCAAGAAAGAAATCAAGGCACATTTTAAACATAACGAAACTTATTAAAACAATAGCTGTCATAAAACAGGATGCATAGTTCATTTAAAATACAAATGCAATATAAATCATGTGGGGTATTCAAGGTACAGGAACTGACTAGATGGCAACCACACTAAAGCCAAATCCTCTCTATCACTAAGGTGATGAGAGCACATTCAGTGCGTTGGGCTCGAGCACACGAAGTGACGAGAACCAACATTACATACATATACATATACATATAGCTAGGCAAGACCACGGCCGCGGAACCGGGTAACGGGACAGAGCAGGATCCAAGTTGCAACTGGCGGGAGCACAAGGGGGAGGCCCAAATCAGTTGATCAGACTGACAAGGACATCCAAGCTTAGTGGTGCCGACTCATAGGTCACATGAGAAATCAAAACGTTTACAAAACTATATCAATACAAAACATACGGGCAAGCGGGGCATGGTGCTCGTAGGCACACATTTCATATCATTATCGGTTCATGCATAAACGGGGTTAGCAGGACATATCAAGTGCGTAAATCAGGGTTGGGATAAAACCAGTAGGATCGGGAAGTTATACCTATAACCGGAGTAAAACAATGAAATAAATCCTTATATCATTAGGGATTATATATTGGGGCATCCATATTCAAGTGACGTGTATAAGGATCTTGTATGTCTGTATTACCCTTAGTATGGTACTCGAATGAAAGAGGACATACTAAGTTTCCTTATGCACGTTGATGAATCTAAAGGTCCCAATACCTTTTTCCGAAATGGTGTTTCTTTCTATATCAATCTCCTTATGTCATCCCCTGGGTCTTTCCAAGGTGGTAGGGCATCAGAACAACCCATCCAAACCTTTAAATATCATAACTGAACACAATGGAAAGAACTCAGGAATTCTGGGTAAAACTCGGTCACCTGTCGGTTAGCCGCCGAGGTGATCAGCGGTTAGCCGCTGGCTGACCGCGGGGCTGACCGCGGTTCACCCTGCTAAAATGTAGCATTCTGTGTTTCTAACCGCGCATCACGGCTACCTAGCGGTCACAGGGTTTGGGATCGGCGGTTAGCCGCAAGCTGACCGCGCGGCTGACCGCGGTTCGCCTGTCAAAATACAGCATTCTGTGTTTCTAACCGCATCTGGGTCGGCTAGCCGCCGGTCACCTGTCGGCTAGCCGCCAAGGTGACCGCCCGCTGACCGCCCAGCTGCGGGGACTCTACATCAGATGCAGATTTTCAGTCCTTTCTTTCCCCAAACCATTTCACTTCAACTCCAACCATTTCCTAGCATGAAATGGGTCTATTCCCTTCCAATTAACATTTACTCCTATCCAACAACCACCATTCCATCAATGCATTAAATTCACATTCTAACACAAATCTCATTCAATGCAAGTATAAATACCATTTAAGAAGTCCATACTAACCAAAATAACTTTCATGAATGAATGCATATATTCTCATAAAACTAACTAAAAGAAAATCATATCAATAAGTACATTTCCAAAAACATTATGAAACATAATGAACCAAATGAAATAGGAATAGTAAAAATCCACATTTTCAACAAAACAAGAACTTATTTAAATCAAACCCATTCATCCACTTGCCTTGGTCTCCAAAGTATGCTAGTCAAGCTCTAATCCTCTATCAAGCTCAAAATCTACAATCTACACAACAATCCCCAAAATACACCATTACAACCCTAGAATGTCAAAATCAAGAGATAGATGGAGATAGCTTCCAATAATCAAGGTGAAGCACCTCCATGGCTAGAAGAATACACAATCAAGAGATGAGAAGAAGAACTTACATGAAAAGTCCTCAAATAGCAAGAGTTTGCTCAAAGGATAGCTTGGAATGGGAGGCTCTCTCTACAAATGGTACCAAGATGAAGCTCTCATGGAGGGGAAGAAGATCTCTACCTCCATTATACACTTAGCAATAGATTTGGGAGAGATTGAGGGATGGAGAAGCAAGGAGCAAGAAGAAAACCCTAGGGCTGGGCTGGGACTGCTCTTTTTCTCAAGAAATTGCAAGAAGAGGAAGAGAGGGAAAATGACTCCTCCTTATATAGAAATCTGAATGGGTCCCACAACTTAAAAGTCCAAAATGGGCTAGAACATCGTTCTACGGGCTTCGGACGGATTCGACGAAGAAGGAAGAATTGATCGTCGAAATTTCTACTTTCCAAAAAGTATATATTTTACGAGTTTCGGAGACATTGAAAATAGTGTCCAGATTTTGTGTAAAAAGACTGTTTTACCCCTATCAATGGCAAAGTAGGGTTTAGAGGTCTCGAATGGAAACGGAACAAATACGAAAGTTATTGGGAATCATAAAATACATTCAACGGAGCAAATTACCGATTTCCAGAATTATAACTAAATCCCAAAACTAATCAAGACACAATAAAAAGGAACCCCCAAAGGGCCCCACTAGATCAAATAAGTTCCCAAAATTATTCAAAGCTATAAAAAGCTATTCTAATCCAGATTTAACCCATTTCCTCTAATCTCACTTATAGCTAAAACACGTCTTAATTAACACTAATCGGAAACTCTCGGGGCGGGGTCTTACACTAAGCATATTTCTAAGAATGAATGGTAATGGAATATAGAAAAAGAAAGAAGAGATCTAGGAATACTGGTATATGACGCGTTCCTCAAGTTCCTAAAACGAAGCTTTCGCAAAGATCCATAGCTCCAGTTGAAGATATGGAAGCCTCCTCCTCTCTTTCTCCTTCCTTTACTATAGATCTGAAGTTCTTCTCTAATGGTGGCTACCTTTCTTCTTCCTTTTCTATTCTCTCCTTTTGCCTCTTTTCTTAGGGTTTTTGGGTAGCCTCCCCTTGTAAATGAAGTTAAGAGGGATTATATAGGTTTGGGACGACTTTAGAAGGGGCTAGGGCTTCATTAATTCGTGTTTCTAGAAGGTCTCACGCATCCCTAGGCGGCTTAAGTTGTTTTAGGGTGAACTAGGGTTTGGAGGGAGGATGGGCGCCCATGGGGTGGCGCCCACATGGCCTGCGCAGGGTGGCGCCCAGGTGATCCTGGAGAGAGTGGGCACCCACAGGGTGGTGCCCAGCTGGTTCGTGCTTCGCTTTTGATCCTTGGTCCCGTTTGGAGTCGAGATTGAACGGATATGTCTTCACCTGGGGGGAACCTACATTAGCACTTAATAGGCTGGGCGCCACATGAGTGGTGCCCAGATGGATTTCAAGGCTGGGCGCCACATGGGTGGTGCCCAGATGGATTTAAAAGCTGGGCGCCACATGGGTGGTGCCTAGGTGGTTCGGTTCGTCTTTGATGCTTGGTCCTACGTATGAGTGGTCCCGGTCTAATTTCGAACCAAACAAATAAATTTTAAGGTGGGCACCCACCATGGGGTGCCTAGGTGATTCTAGGAAGTGTGGGCGCCACAGGGTTGGTGCCTATGTGGAACTTAGGAAGGTAGGCGCCACATGGGTGGTGCCTAGGTGGAGTCGATTCATTTTTGGAGTTCGGCCCCTACGTTGAGTGGTCCCGGGCTACTTTTAGGCTAACTAGTGAAATTTGGAGGCTGGGCGCCCACCATGGGGCGCCTAGGTGGTCCCGGGCTGTGTGGGCGCCACAGCGTTGGTGCCTATGTGGAACTTAGGAGGGTAGGCGCCACATGGGTGGTGCCTAGGTGGAGTCGATTCATTTTCGGAGTTCGGCCCCTACGTTGAGTGGTCCCGGGCTACTTTTAGGCTAACTAGTGAAATTTGGAGGCTGGGCGCCCACCATGGGGCGCCTAGGTGGTCCCGGGCTGTGTGGGCGCCCACCATGGGGCGCCTAGATGGTTTTCCATAGGGTGGGCGCCACATGGGTGGTGCCTAGGTGATCTCTTCTTAGGACAAACTTCGGAAGCTCATAACTTTTGACTCGCTTATCGGATTTGGACGTTCTACATACCGCCGGAAAGCTCTCGACGTGAGGAATTCAATGGTTTAAATTTCTTGACAAGTAGGAGCTGAAAAATATGGGGGATCTCTGGACCAATGAATTCGATTTCCTAACTTAGGCTAATCGGGTGATATTTTGGCAAACTAAGTATGGTCTTTGGAGGGATTGGCCTAAGCATGTCTTAAGTGGTCCGGAAAGGGTTTGAGTGGTGTCATGGTTCACTCCTTGTGTGAGTAGTGGGTTGGGCTCAAGATCTTGACGCGACTCGGCTTCTCTCTCACGAACTTCTAGAAATCGTTGGACTAACAACAAGCATCTTCATCGTCGTTAATTAATCTGAATTATGTCATTAATCATTCAATTATGGGTGAAATGGGGGCATCGCTATATATGATAGGTATTTAAGGCTATCATAGGGGCCAAATGAGGTGTCTACAGTATGCCCCTCTTTGGAGAGCAACACGTGGAGAGTTGTGCTCCAAAGAAAGTAGACACACCACTCATGACTCACGGGAGCTTTTGAGCTCGCGGGAGTGGCCATCTATGGATGTATGCAATTGCAAATTCATTCTAAAGATGAGGTTCACTTTTCTAGGATTGATCCTGATTCAGGGGGAAAAAGAAAAAGAAGAAGTTACGTGCCTACTGATTTGATTGGAAACCCGAGATCTGTGCCTCGGTGCCCGTGGTATTGCCACGTGGCGGGTTGGGAACTGTGCCCCGGTTGCTGAAATTTAAAAAGATGGCGGGAACTGTGCCCCGGTGGTATGAATCAGAAGTCAATCTTTCGATTGGTTAAGTCACTATTAGAACTTCACTTGTTCATGCAATAGAGTTTAATTCAAATGGTCATATATAGCGTCTTTTAACTTTCATCTACAGTTGAATGTTCAAGGCATAGTTAAAACTAACTATCAATAATGGGGATCTTGAAGGCAATTACAAACACAGCTCAAGCAATAGTGTGAGGTGCATATGAGAATGAGATGCATTTATTTTTTTTTTTAAAAGATGTTTGATTTTAAAACTCAGGTATGCATCGAAAAAACTAAATCAACGAAAGACGGCCACCAGAAAAACCATCACTCTCTAGGGATCTTGGTCTTCACCCAAGCTTAAATGAGAACCTGGGATAGATTCGATCATCTTTTTGGCGTTTATCATGGAGAGTTTCAAGTTACACGGTTTCAATCTTCCAACGTCAAGATTTGAGTCGGCGAACGCACAATTCGTGAGAACACGATATTATGGTTGCCATACCGATTATAAGCGCTTAAGGGAGGCCTACGGCGACTCAATTTCCAGACATGAAGTAAAATCATGAAAATCACAGTCAAGGGTACTTACCTCCAAAGCTTTCCGTAAGTCCAACGTTGGGGACCATTGCCATTTCCTTTCATCATTAGTTTGCCGAAGTTTGAGTCATCTACCTCCATCAGTGTACTTGAATGTCTTTCACCTTTGGTGTCTTCGTTTTTGCTTTGGGAACCTGTATTGAACAAACACTAAAAGATTCTGCATTTCTCATTGTTAGTGCTCTGTAGTTCAAATTTCATTGATGGAGATGACATGGGATGTAATGCACAATATCAGATGTATGCGTGATGGGACTAATGTGCCTGTGACAGGACCTTATGTGATGGGACAATGTTTGGTTGACAATGTGCACCATGTTATTGTGCCTCTCTTAACTTGCTTTCTCTCTCTCTCTCTTTTGGTTATTTATTTATTTATTTATACTTTTTTTTTCTTTGCTTCTTTTTTTTTTGTTTTGTTTTGTTTTGTTTTTATTATTATTATTATTTTTTATTTCTTATTATTTTCTCTTGTTTTTTTTATTATTTATTTAAATTATCATTATTATTTTTAATCATCAATCATCATTAATTTTTGTTCGGGTTCAACTTCTCAAAATTCTAGGACAATTTGGCTCAAAGAGGCCTTTGGTTCTCTAAGGTGATAGATAGGCGCCACAGGGGTGGTGCCTAGCCTGTTCGAGCTTTGGTTCAAGGATTATGAAAAGAGACAGCTTGGGCGCCCAGGGGATGGTGCCTAGGCGGATTGCATGGATGAAGTTCGTCTCAAAGTAGAATGGTGGATTTGGAAGACAAGTCACCTAAACGTCCACGAAGTGGTGCACAAGATGCAGTCCTAGTCCGTTTTTGAGTGTAGTTTCGATTTCGAGGAAACAAGAGTTGGTTTTAAAGTAGAATTTCAAATTCAAGGCAATGTGTGACCTGGGCGCCAAAGGGGTGGCGCCTACGTGAAATTACATGTTCAGCACTTAGAGTCCCTGTCAAAGAGAAGTTCGAGTTTTAGGGAGAACAGGTGACCTGGGCGCCTAGGGAGTGGCGCCCAGGCTGCTGTTCGTGTTCTTTTAAGATTCTCATGGGGTTCAGACTCTAATCTATATAAGTGGATCAAGGCTACGAATTTCCCACAACTCCTGCTCTTTCAGACTTCGAATTTCATAGCCTTCAAGCTCTTCCTTGCTCCCAAGTAAGTTTTCTCTTCTCTTTTTCTTTTTTAAGATGAATGGCATGTCTCATGTATATACTTCTAATTGTATGATTATTTAGTTGATCAACTTGGTATATGATTTCAGATTAAAGCATCCTTTTTTATTGGTTTTGTATGTTCTCTCTTTTTTTTTTCTTTTATTTTATTTTATTTTATTCACTTTTATCCTCTTTGGTTGATCTTTTTTTTTTTTTTTTTTTAAATCCAAATCATGTGTTGGCCTTTTTGTTTCTTTTTGTGTTTGGTGACTTTTATATCTGATATTTCAAGATTATGTTCAGTTTTCGTCATGCACATGCACAATCTTTGATTTGAATTTGAGCCTAGTCTTATGCTCTTTCGTACATGTTGGCTTTTGTTTTGGTTGTGGTGATGTCTTGTCCCACGTTTTCTTTATTTAATTCGTCAAGGCTGTTTTATGGCATAGGCAAGTCTGTCATGGTCAGATTTGGGGTGCCCTAGTTGAAAAACACCAACAAGGAAGGCTAGGCGCCACCCTGGTGGTGCCTATCTTTCCGATTTGCACTAAGGGCTTGTGAACCCGGATTTTGGGGCATCTTTTCATATTCTGGTTCTCTCCGGCTTCACAGTATGTTATGAAAACATGACTTAGGGACACTAAAGTCTTTAACTTGGCGAAATAATGATGTCCTTATGGGAGATATTCCAAGGCTGGGGTGGGTGCCACCCCTGTGGTGCCTAGCTGACTCTCTGGTTTTTTTTTTTTTTTTTTTTTTTTTTTTTTTTTTTTTTTTTACGTGTGTTAAGATGTTGTATATTGTATGGGCATGTAGCTTGGACTTCTTGGCTCTCGAGAGGGTTTAGGACAGCCTAGCAGTATCTTTGGAAGTATCTCCCATGGATTTGAGAAGGCCTAATAAAATTATCATGGCTAGACCCGTACCTTTTGCGGTGAATTCCTCAAAACAGACCTGGGCGCCACCCCAGGGGCGCCCAAGTGACCCCTTTTTTTTTTTTATGTTGTTTTGGATTTCCATTAATTATGAACTTTTTTTGGGTTGTTTTTATTCTGTAAAGGGTTTCTAAAGCCTTGTGCATATGCCTACAGGTCTTATCTTATTCCAATGGCCGGCTCTCTGATCTTCTCATTCGTTGTTGATAGTATTGAGGGTTCTTCCGCTTGCAAGCCCTACTCGCCAGGGGATGAATATTGGTCCCCTGGACCTGACAAAATTGGGTATTATGACTCTGAGGAACGGGCGGAATTCTACCTCAAGCATGAATCCTCCTTGCCTGTTACCTATGATTGTGTTTTCCAATTTGAAGAAACTATGGACAAGCGCATTGTGGAGATTAGGCGCAGCAAGTATGATTTACTGGCTATGAATTACAAAGGTATCTGCAGGTTGTATGGGGATTTGTGTATTGTGGGCAGGACTGCTCTAAATAGGCTGAATGGTTATGATGGGCTTCTGGAAGACTTGCCATCTTTTGTTAACAGCGTGCTCCAATCTCTCTTATGGAGCATGTTGGATGTCAGGGGGATGTTTGAAGTTTGGGAGGCTATGAAGTCTACCAACGAACGAGCTCCTATTGATGACTTTAACACCCTACACAGGCGGATGGATCAACTGGAACTCATGGTCATGTCTTGCCCTCACGAAGCTGAATCATCCGTTCCTAGGCGCTACAGGAAGTACTTCGAGATGCAAAACACTAGCCTCTCGGCGCTTATTCATCCGGTATACACGGCTTATCTAAATGACTTCCAGCGAGTTCGGGATATCTGCGGTGTCTTGAGGAATCCGTAGGATAACTTGAAAGAAGTGCAAGGGCAACTCGAAGTTCATATCGTCGAAATGGAGGCACAGATGGCGCGCTTTCCTACCTTCAACGGGATGGTCCATCCTTCCTAGGGGACTCACTAAAAGCTATTCTATCTTAGGCTAGGATTTTCTTTCAATAAGAGGTCAGGTCATTAGGACCATCTTAGTTAGTTATAAGCTCCACCTAGGGTATTGTGGGCAAAGGTTGTGACCTCTATTTTAGTTCATGTTTAGGATTCAGTCGATTCAATTAATTGCTATAGTTATTGTTTTAAGACTCTTATTGGAGTTTAATAAAAGTTGATTTAAACTTTATTTTCTTTTCCCCTTTTTTATTTTATTTTATGTGGCGATGCTTATTATTGAATGATGATGACAATTATTATGATGAGGTTGATGATGAGTTATGAGATTCGATGAGTCCAATTTTGTTAAGACTGGATCATAGTCATTAATAAAGATTGATTTTTAGCCTAACCCGAGAGTGGATTATGTCTTAACTTCATCTCCATTGATGTTTAAATTAATGTTAGGTTTGATCTTTTTTTTTTTTTTTTTCAGTTGAGTTGTTCTTTTTTATTTATTTATTTATTTATTTATATATAGGTGGATCTCCCCCCTTGAAGAGGGCCCCACCACGTGATGGTGCTGGGCCACTATGCGCCCAGCACTGGGCGTTAGGTCATAAGGGTGGGGGTTTTCCCCCTTTTCATTTTTCATTCTCTGTTTCCCTCTCTTCTTTTCTTTCGTTTCTTTCTTTGGGTTCTTACTTTAGGTGAGGCGCAGGGGAGAGGTAGCAGTGAGCTGAGTGGAGAAAGAGGAGAGGAGAAAGGGAAGAGCAGCAGCGCACAAGTTTGTCGTCGCCCAGGTAAGTGGATCTCAACTTCCTTTCTACTTCTCCTTCTTTCTATTTTTTTTTTTTTTTTCATTTCGTTGTGGCTGCCGTTGTAGTTTCAGGTGAGGTGCAGTGAGCAGCAGTGGAGAAGAGGGAAGAGAGAGAAGGCCAGGTATGTGGTTTTCTATCTTTTCATTTTCCATTCTTTCTTCTCTCTCTCGTTTTTTTTTTTTTTTTTCTTTCTTTCTTACTAACTCGTTTCTGCTAGCTACAAGTGGAGACCGACTAAGTTGAAGAGAAAGAGAGGAGAGAGAGATTCAGGTATGTGGCTTCATCTTCCTTCTTCTTTTTTTTTTTTTTTTTCATTCTCTTTCTTTTCTCTTCTCTCTGATTTTTTTTTTTTTTAGAATCTGTTTATGGCAGCTACAGGTGAAGACCGAATGCATTGAGGAGAAAGAGAGGAGAGAGAGATTCAGGTATATGGTTTTTTATTCTCTTCCCATTTTCCATTCTTTCTCTTCTTTTTCTTTTATCTTCTTTCTGTTTTTTTTTTTTTCTTTATGTTTGCTGCTGCCGTTTCAGGGAGAAGCCGAATGCATTGAGCAGAAAGGGAGGAGAGAAAGATTCAGGTATGTGAGTTCCATCCCCTTCCATTTATTTCTTTCTATTCTCTTCTCTCTATTGTTTTTTTTTTTTTTTAGACTCTGTTTCTGCCAGCTACAGGTGAAGACCGAGTAAGCTGAAGAGAAAGAGAGGAGAGAGAGATTCAGGTATGTGGTTTTTTTATTCTCTCTTCTTTTTTTTTTTTTTTTTTTCATTCTCTTTCTTTTCTCTTCTCTCTGTTTTTTTTTTTTTAGAATCTGTTTATGGCAGCTGCAGGTGAAGACCGAATGCATTTGAGGAGAAAAGGAGGAGAGAGAGATTCAGGTATGTGTCTTCATCTTCCTTCCATTTATTTCTTTCTATTCTCTTTCTTTTCTCTTCTCTCTGTTTTTTTTTTTTTTTTATGTTTGCTGCTGCCGTTTCAGGTTGTGTTTGACTGGGCTGAACAAGGAGACCAGCAACAGAGTGAGGGGAAGAAGAAGGAAAGGGAGAAGAGAAAAAGGGGGTGTTTGACAACTTGGTGGCCCAGGTATGTGGGTCCCATCCTCTTTCATTCATTTCTTCTTTCTCTCTTTTATTTATTATCATTATTATTATCATTTTAGACGATGGCTGCAACATGGGGTTTTAGGACTTGATTTTGGCTATTGGCAGCCATGGGTGTGGTGGATTTTGGTGAGGGAAGAAGGAATGGAGTTGTCCCAGTTGTGGTGTTGACAATCCCAACCCCCTTGATCCAAAATTTGAAAGATTTCATAGTGGGGGTTCCTTGGCAGAATCAGTTTGGATGCAGAATGGGCATTTTCTGTGGCTAGTTAGGATTGGTGGGATGATGAGGAGTGAGGTTTGGTGTGATCCATGGAGGCTAATTAGTGTATTGGAGATTGTTGAGTTCATTGAGCATTTCCATTGGCTTTAAATGAGAATGTGGTGAATAGGATTTGGACTCCTAACATAGATCTCAGTCACTGTGGGGAAGTGGTTTGGGCTTTTCTATTCTTGGTCGTTTTCTATTTATTTATTTATTTTTTATTTAGGGGTTTGTCTGAGTTTGTGGAGCGCTTGTTTTGACTTGTTCCTTACACCATGGTGTGTTTTATGCTCACTTGCATATTTGTAATTATGTCGGGAACCTTCCGCTCTTTTGTCTCTATCTTTTTTTTTTATTATTATTATTATTTGTTTATTTTATTATGTAGAAGAGTAAGCTTGGTAATTGAAGGGTGTGGTGGTGATGGCTAGGGTGAGTTGGTTATGATGTGATGGGACAAAGGTTATGGGTGTTGTTTTAGTTTAAATTGTGATTCGGTTATTCATTTTTTTATTTTTATATCTTTATATATTTCTCGTTGTTGTGGTTGTCATTGTTTCCCTTCCTCCCTTTTCCTTATTTGTATGATGTGACGGGATGTGATTCAGCCTAATGTGTATGTCGAAATGATATAGTGGTGATGAGGCAGAATGAGAGGTGTGAAGTTTGGGCTAAGTTGGAATGAATGTGTTTTCATTTCTTTTCAGGCTTGTAAAATGTGTTTTAATGAGGGTAGTTCCATAAATGGGATTCGTTTTGTCTTAATCTTTTGGGTTGGATCAATGATCATGGTTTCTTATGCTTTTGGGGACTAACATTATGCCCTCATGCTCAACTTCTCATTTTGGCTTTGGGTACAGGTTTGTCGGATGGCTAGGACTAAGGAGACTTGTAAGCGCACTCCTATGTCATCGGACACTGTGGAAGGGGCCGGGGTAGATCAAATCATTGCTCTCCCGAAAAAGAAACAGAAGTGTGAGGATAAATCGGAGAAGAAACCTCACCTTTCAGACGAGATACGAGCTGGCCGGGTAAACTCTTAGCTGTCTTTATAAATCTCATACTTTGTTGGCTTTCATTATTGTTGACATCCTTTCCTGTGATGTTTATGTTGCAGCCTGTCCCTTTTGCCCGGGCTAGGGTGAGTTGGTTACAGATGAGGGACTGGTGGACCGAGCTCCCTGATCATTTAAAAGATCGGGTCCGAGCAATGGGGTTCGGGGATTTCATGTCTATTGTCGCCTTCCGCACCGACCGTGCTCTCATTTGTGCTCTTTCCGAGAGATGGAGGGATGAGACACACACTTTCCATTTCCCGCCCGGGGAAATGACGATTACACTTGAGGACATTGCGCGTTGCTGGGGGCTGAGGGTGACAGGCCTCCCTGTTTTCTCTAGGGCGAATGATGCCAAGGCTTCTATCACTCGATTACGTCTGCATAGGATGTTCGGGGCTCGTCCCCAATCCGGTGTGGGTCAGATTGACGCCGAGTGGCTGAGGGAGGCGTACAGCCCAGAGAGGAAGAGAATCCTAAATAGTAAGTATTCCATTGTTGCCTTTGTAGCATCATATCTTTCTCTTCTGCTATTCTTACTAATCATTCCTCCCTGCTTCATTTTAGAGTGGGCTCGGAACCAGGTGGACTTTCTCGCCAGGTTGAGGGCAAGGGTACCAGATTTCGAAGGCTTGCCGGTTAGAGGATGTGAGGGAGGTCCTGTCCCCACAATGGCCGGGGCTCGGGCAGATGCTGGTAACATTTTGTCCCCTCTCCTTTAGATTGATTCAGAGTAGAAAAATACCTATGAGACCTGCATATTCGATATTTATCCTTTATTAACAGTGTCATAATTCCTTTGACAGGTGAGGGCCCCTCTTCTGATGGATCCCGATCTGCGGCCGGCCCTGCTGATGACGATGTAGCAGTGGTGGATGCGATCGAGAGTGATGCTGAGGTGGACGGGGATTACGATGAGGATGCAGATTATGATGAGTTGGAGAGTGAGTATATCGCGTCTGACGATGGAGACGACGAGATTGATGATGGGGACAGTGAGGATGAGGGGGTGAGACCTCGCCGAGTTGTTTCTGTTGACTTTGATGAGAGGAGAGATGGAGGTGCGGGTAGAGGTGACGAGGGCGACGACGTCGGACCCTCTGAGCGTAAGCACTCGATCTAGTTTCTTTTTACTGATCTCTGGCGTCTTGTATGCTTCTCATGGAATAAGAATAAT
This sequence comes from Persea americana, assembly GCA_029852735.1. NCBI lineage: Eukaryota > Viridiplantae > Streptophyta > Magnoliopsida > Laurales > Lauraceae > Persea > Persea americana. Next base: position 36,336,093 of record CM056813.1, read on the forward strand.
AGCAATCCGGGATAGACAAGATGAGATATAATAAACCAAATAAATGCAATCCCATGCCAATTTTGACCTGAAGAGGCAACATGGCCACAAGGTTCTCAAACAATGAGGAGTGCCTGAGTGTGTGACATTTGTGGCCTAAGCAATTCTATGTTTTTAAAGGCATTCACATCGTCAGCAATAAGCATTAAGGTAAAAGCTCAAAATATTTGCATTTTCAAATCAAATATGATATCATAAAGGGTGTGCATAGCATACATCTATAATCAAATTCATCATTATATATCATAACAACCATAATTCATACTTTCCAAGTTTGGTCATCAGCATTTTGACCTTTTCTGGTTATGAGGAGTTGTGTGCAAAATAATACCCGTCGCTAATATATAAAAAAATGCCCCAGCTTGTGGGATGTTATGAATGTAATCGGGGTTGGTTTCCCTGCAAGGTCTCAAAGAAAATTTGTTAGTTTAATATTTTTAGGCCCCCTGCATAATTTAGCTAAGGTGGCATCTTTCTTTCTCGGTAAAAATGTCAGGGGGCCATTTTGGCATTCAAGCTTTGGGAAAAGAGATGGAATTAGTACCTTAGTGTATGTGTTCTTTCCTGCATTCACTCGGAAATGGTTAGCAACAAAAGCATGCATGAGGTGAGGGTGTGTGCAGTCCAGTGAGTGTTCGTGGCAATCGTGTATGCGATGAGGGCCCATATTAGGAAGCCGTGCAAGACAGATAGATAGATATATACATATATATATATATAAAAAATGCCCCAGCATAAGACTAGTGTTCTCTGTGGGCAAGAAAGTACCCTCGTTCCATGATTGTCACTTTGGCGGTAATGTGATACTCCCTAACCATCATTTGGAGGTCGAGCCCTCACAAGCCCTCCTCTTGTAGCCGCTTAGTCTTTTCAGTTAAACTTCAGAAAGCACTTGACTGTCATCGGGGCTCGTTCGTGAGTTGTGTTTGTGTGTGGGGTGGTAAGTCTGAAAGTGCGCCTAGGGCCAATGAACAAGTCCTAGAGGGGGGGTGAATAGGACTAATTAAAATTCTTTGCCAATTAAAAAAATATCTCAGTCCAATTTTAATCCCAATTAGGACAAAGAACACAATGAACACATTTAAGAATACAACTTATGCGGAATATGTGTTCAATGTGTGAATGCTTAAACAATCAAAGATATGACAATTAGTTTCATGTTAATAAGCACGAGCGTGTGTAAGACACTCTTCACAAATTCACTTGTGATTCACATCAATGTAAAAATAACTATGTAACCAAGGTGCTCAAGTGAATGTATGTAAAAGAGTGTGTGCAAAACAATATATGATTTACCAATATGTTCAATGTTGTTTTCACACAAGTGCATGTGTGTCAATAAAACTCAATGATGGAATAGTATCCTTATCAATCTCCACAACATATAGATATGTAAATCATGTACGGGTGATAGAGATAGAGAAATTGACACAAGGGATTTATAGTGGTTCGGTCACATAGACCTACATCCACTCTCAAGGGCCACACAGTCCCCTGGTTCCACTATGAAGAATCAAACTACACAAGTACTGATTCTACATCGATTTTGTTACCGAGGTTCGATCACAAAGATCTACTCCCCTCTTTTGTTTACGAGGTTCGACCACAAAGATCTACTCCCCTCTATATTTTTATAGTGGTTAAATCACAAAGAAATGAACCACTCTTACAATGCTCTGAATTGAATGAAGTGAGGGAGAAGAACACTTGCCTCTTTTGACAAAATCTGGAGGTTGCCACTTACCCCTTTGATGAAGTCCAGAGGATGCTCTTCGAAGCTTGTCACCGTAGCTCCAAGCTTTTATGCCTCTTGCAATGCTTCCTTGATATAGATGATGATGCTCCAATGTCGTGCTCAATCAAGGGAAGAGGTCTTTGATCTAGGGATATGGATTTTAACTTTTGATGGCTCAAGTTCTTCCCTAGATGATATGGTTTTCACACATCACACTTTCCTTGAGCTAATGAAGCTCATAGATTTGCTAATGCAAGCTCATAGTGTGTGTGAAATGATCTATGAGAGCTCAAATATGATGCACCATGGTTAGGACATGAGCTCTCATAATCTTGGAGAAAAACGAATGATTTAGGGCCTTTTCTATTTATAAACAATCCTCAAACGACTCTCTAACGGCACTTGGCGGCTAGCCTCCTTCACATCCGCGGTTAGCCGCTACCTCAACGGATACTTCCAACGGTCAGATATTTCAAATTTTCTGAATGGGCGGCTAGCTGTCGGTCAGCAGGCGGTCGACCGACAACTGACCGACTGCTGACCGCCTGGTGGCCGCCCCTCTGATTTTCAGCCAAAAACAGCTTCTGGAAAAGTGACCGCGAGGTGACCGTGAGACATGGCGGTTAGCCGACCTCTGGGACCAGTTTTGAGTCTTGAAAAGGCTCAAAAACATTTTCTAAGAACCTATTAAATAAGCCATTAAACTAAGGGTTTTTAGGGCCATCTCTTGGTTGGTTTGGGGTCTCATTTACCTGAATAGGTTGTCACTCATATGGAGGTCTTCCTTGATGAATTCAAGCCTTCCAAGATTTGATCTTTTGACTTCAAACTTGATCTTCCTTGTGAAACTCTGAGAGGCAAGGTCTTGAATTCTTTGACACGGAATCGACAATATAAGTGCTCATGGAAGTGTGGCACTAACAATCTCCCCCTTTGTCAATTCCGTGGCAAAACACCTATTCTAGATATATTTACAACATATGGACTCAAGAACCACCAAGATTACAAGAGTACGTGATCTTCACTTAGGATACAACAATTACAACTCAAATAAAGACTCATGACTCTTAACTACTCCCCCTGAGAATGTGCTTTGATCTGAATGATATACCTGCATAAGACAAGGAACACACATTCTATGGTGGGATTGCAAGTCCCCCTTAATCATTAGCCAAACACATCGACAACTGAATCTAGATTAGATCCAAACACATTCTCTTCTCCCCCTTAGAAGTTTCTTTCCCATTGAAGAGTCCATACTTATTCTCCCCCTTTTTGTCACGAATTTGACAAAGAGATTTTCCAAGACTAAACATACGGGGTATGGAGAGAGAGAGAGAGAGAGAGAGAGAGAGAGAGATGGGTTCAAAGAAAGAATTAGACCTTTTCTACAATTTGAGCACATCATGGTAGCATTAGCTAGAACAAGTTTAACTATAAGCAAGAGGGGGTGTTAGCAAGCATGATATCAAAAGACTCAACTATAGAGTGATTCAATCATGCTAAATTGGAATTGAATTATATAAATCAACTAAGTAGGTCCACATCAATCCCATGAATCCAGTTAAGGATTCTCTAAGTCCTTCATAAGATACCAAGCGATTGAAGATCATGAACTCAATAAAGATCATATGAAATTTCATTTTCAGTGACCTTTTTCATCACTTAGTGATGAACCTGCATAATCATTAGTTTAACAAAATAGCACATGTAATGATTATGAGAAATGCATGATGTTCCAAACAAAATTAATCCATTCATTAGCATATAATAGGAACACGCATTATATATTTTAGATTTTGAGAGTTCAAGACTAGAACTCAGAATGATACCAATGAAAATAAAATCCAAAACCATAACATTCATATCCTAGAAAAATATAACTTACAAAGGCCTAATGAATGTCATGAGAATGAATGCAATCATATCCACAAGGGCATATATCGATATATGACTATGAACACAAGCAAGTAGATATGATAATGGTGATCAATAAAATATAACTGAAGAAAATATCACCAAATGTATTCAATCATCAAACTAAGTGATTATAATCCAAATGATGAATTGGGTACATTGCATTCCAAACAAGTCAAAGTTAGGAAGTTTACACATAGAGAAGCATATGGCTTGCAAAATCATTACACAAAACACAAAAAATCACATCACAAAACATAGTGATGATAAAAACATCCATATCTAAGAACAATACTAAAACTAAAAGCTCATGGATGTGGCAATATGAGAAGTACATAAAGATGTACCTACAAAAGTTAATGCATTCTCAAATAAAAATTGATTTGTTTTCAAAAAAAATATTCATCCTATCCATATATGTATCTCCATGATCCTCAAAATATAAACTCTCATTTGATCATCTTAGAGATGTCTACACTCCCCGTCAACATCAATCTCTTCTTTTGTCAAGATGATAACAATGAATATACCTATGTAGTGCATGGAGAAGATGTAAGGCATGAAACTAGGGAGTTACTTCTCAAATATAACTATTAAAGCTCACATTGATCAAATTTCCTAAGATGTTGCTAATCATGTAAAGACATGATGACGAATAGATGAGTACCAATTGAAAATTTCATTTTAAAACTATGTAAGTTAACAAAGCCCAAAATGAACATCAATTGCATAATTTTCCATTGAGAAAAAAAATTTAAAATCCATGGAAAATTCATTTTTCAAATCATATTTATTTTCAAAATGACAAAGCAACTGATTTGAAATGTCTAGGTCTTTTAAGCTTTCTAATTAACCCATGTAACGAGCTTTAGGCCAGTGACTCCCAAACCGGACGGCTTTAGGGCACTAGGTATGCAAATACCCCTACGGGCTTACTGGCTCGGGTTAAAAAGGCCACGAACCCAAACTAGTTACGACTATATATATATATTTAACTCTTTTCCTTTCTTTTCTTTTTTTTGTTTTGTTTTTGCAAATGGTTGAAAAGCTTTCATGACATGGGCAAACTCACCTTCAAACCTTCACATCGAATGGCTTTAGCCGTGCCGAATTTGTGCCGGGCAGACTCACCTATTTGTGTATTTTTAAGTGTTAGTGTGTGTCCGAGTTCCAAATTTGATCAGAGTGCATTTCTTCGGTCCTCCTATGAGATTTCTACAACTACGCAAAAGGGCAAAGAGGGTCATATTCTACAAGAATGAGGAAGGGTCATACTGTGTACCTTTTCAGGTACATAACGTTCCATGGATCGGAGAGATCTTCCCCCTCTGCATTTACTAGTCTGTATGCATTTCTAGGATATACTTCTTTAATTACATAAGGGCCTTCCCAATTGGGTCGTAACTTACCTCGGGGATGCGGAAGCTGAGAAGGAGCGATGCGTTTCAGCACGAAATCGCCAACTTTGAATTTTCTTTCTTTGACATGTTTGTCGTAGGCTCTGGCAATCCGCTTCCGGTATACCTGTGCGTGCTCTGCTGCTTTCATTCTCCTTTCATCAAGTAGGTCCAGCTGAAGTAGCAATGCTTCTCTCCTCTGGTCCTTTGTCATGTCTTCATCTAGCTGGATGCGCAGCGATGGGTGAAGGACTTCAAGAGGAATGACTGCTTCCATTCCGTAAGTCAAAGAGTATGGGGTTTCTCCGGTGGGAGTTCTTATTGAGGTTCGATACGCCCACAACGCTTCGACCAAACGGTCTGGCCAATCACTACCTTTGGTGGTTTGCACAGTCTTCTTGATGATCTTTGGTAGGGTCTTGTTGGTTGCTTCGGCTTGACCATTTGCTTGAGGATAGTATGGGGTTGAATGATGCAGTTCTATGTTATATTTTGTGCACAACTCGTTCATTTGTTGGGATATGAATTGTAGACCATTGTCTGTTATGAATGCTTTAGGGATGCCAAACCTAGCTATTATATTCTTTTTAATGAATTTGACTACGGAGTTTGCCTTAATATTAACATATGCTTCTGCTTCTGCCCATTTAGTGTAATATTCTGTTGCTGTTAATATGAATGCCTTATTCTGTGTGTTCTCTACAGTAGAGGTCAGGGGTCCTATGATATCAAATGCCCAAGTCGAGAAAGGCCATGGAGCGATGGTAGGGTGAAGGGATGATGCAGGGGCATGAATTAGGTCAGCATGCAGCTGACATTCTTTGCATCTTTTGACATAATTGACTGAATCTGATTCTAGGGACGGCCAATAGTAACCTAAACGGATGATTTTCTTAGCTAACATCTGGCCGTTGACATGTCCTCCGCACTCTCCTGAATGTGCCTCTTTAACTATCTCTTGCCCTTCTTCTATGGTCATGCATCGTAAGAGAACTCCACTAAATGATCTACGGTACAGTAGTCCTGCGACTATGACATATCTCTGAACCATCTCTCTTAATGCTCTTTTATCCGAACGGGTGGCGTAGTCGGGGATGTAGCCATCATGCAGGTAATTCCAAATATCATAGTACCACGGGTGGTCATCTTCCAGGTCATCATCATGTTGTATGCGAGCTAAGATCCCTTCTTTAGGTTTAGAATTTTCCTCCTGATCGGACTCTTCGGTCTTAGCTTTCTTACTCCTATTTTTCGAAACTTTCAGCAGGATTTTGCCGGGGTTCCCCTTGGTCAGGTCTATTGGTTTGACGGACGGAGAATCTAGCCTTCTAATCAGAAATTCTTTGGAATCCTTATCATCAGGCATCTCTATGATTGAGGCTAAAATCGCTAATGAGTCAGCCAATCGGTTCAAGGCGCGGGGGATGTAGAGAAATGAAATCTTCTTGAATTTTGACATCAGTTCTTTGGCTTTCTCGTGGTAGTGCGCAAGCTTAAGGGCGCTAACCTTCCATTCTCCAGCTATTTGGGAAATAACGACTTTAGAATCACCGAAGACTCTTAGCATATCAACACCTAGGGCCTGGGCTTCTCTCAACCCTGCTAATAAGGCTTCGTACTCCATCGTATTATTGGTTGCTGGAAATCCGATTTTATAGGCCATTGGGATGACAACTCCTTCCGGGGATAATAACACTACACCAACTCCTTTTCCATTCTGATTCAAAGCTCCATCAAAGTACATGGTCCATAAATCATCATCCTTTGCTTCTTCAACGTCTGCAAATAAGATACTTTCGTCGGGGAAATCAGTTCTAACCGGTTCATACCGTGGCAGAGGGAGGTGTGCCAGATGGTCGGCAATTGCTTGTCCCTTTATAGACTTCTGGGTAACATAGGTTATGTCAAACTCTGCCAAGAGCATTTGCCATCGCGCGACTCTTCCCGAAGTAACGGGTTTCTCGAAGATGTATTTTAAGGGGTCCATTCTGGCTAAGAGTTTGACCTGGTGAGCTAGAAAGTAGTGTCTCAGTTTCGGGGCGGCCCAAACTACGGCTAAGCAAGTTCTCTCCATTGGGGAGTATTTCCTTTCGTAGGGTAGGAGAGATTTACTCAGGTAATAAACCGCGTTCTCTTTCCTCCCAGTCTCATCATGTTGACCTAGGACCATGCCTATTGCAGACTCTGTTGCTAACACATACAAAATGAGGGGCCTATGTTTAGCAGGGGGTTTCAGGACAGGAGGACTCAATAGATATTTCTTTAGATCTTCAAATGCCTTTTGACAGTCGTCATCCCAATGATATTCCACGCCTCCTTTTAATAATTTATAGAACGGCTCACATCATTGTGAATGCTGCGAAATGAATCTTCTGATGAATTGTAGTCGCCCTATTAGGCCTCTTAACTCTTTAAGGTTCTTTGGGGGCGGCATTTCAAGAATGGCCTTTACCTTAGAAGGATCGACTTCGATTCCTCGATTTCTTACCGTAAAGCCTAGGAGTTTTCCAGAGGATACTCCGAAAACACATTTCTTTGGATTCATCTTTAGTTGGGTGTCCCTGGATCGCTGAAGAACTCTCCTGAGAGCCGTGACATGTGTTTCACGTGTTCTAGATTTGATCAGAATATCATCTACGTAAACCTCCACACAGTCGTGTATCATATCATGAAATATTGCCATCATGGCCCTTTGATAGGTAGCGCCGGCATTCTTCAAGCCGAAGGGCATAACAATGTAACAGTAAGTCCCCCAGGGCGTGGTGAACGAGGTTTTCTCCTGATCCTCTGGTGATAGTCTGATTTGGTTGTACCCTGAGTAACCATCCATGAATGATAGCATAGCGTGCCCTACGGTATTATCAATAAGCACGTCGATGTGAGGTAAAGGGAAATCATCTTTGGGAGATGCCTTGTTCAAATTTCGGAAATCAATACAGACTCGGACGCGTCCGTCTTTCTTTTTCACCGGGACTATATTGGTAACTCATTGAGGAAACAACACAACCCTGATGAACTTCGCCTGGTGGAGTTTGTCAACCTCCTCTTTTACTTTCAGTGCAACATCAGGGAGCATTCTTCTCAATTTCTGTTTAACCGGTCTAGCATTTTCCTCCAATGGGATCCTGTGTTCCACTAAGTCCGGCGCGAGTTCGGGTATGTCATTATAATCCGATGCGAATACGTCTTGATATTCTCTTAGGACCTCAAGGACCTCGTTCTCTTCGTCAGATTCCAGGCATGCACTGATTTGGACCTGCTTGGGTCTTTCGTCCGTTCCCAGATTTATCTCTTTTGTCTTTTCGGCAGCCTCTTGTGTTTCTTTGTCAAACTTCTTAATTACTCTCCTAAATTCATCTGAAACTTCATCATCCCCTTCTTCAGTGTCTACTAATTCGTAAACACCCATTCCATCATCGACGCTCACATGTTGCACGGAAAGTTCGGGTTCTGGAATGACAGGCAGAGATTCGCAGCCTAACTTCTCGATGTTTGTCATAATTTCTTCTAGTCGAGACTGCTCCACTGTGGGTATCTTCCATCGCCTTAGGTTGCCCATATTTGGATGATGATCACAGTCTTCTACTCCTACGGTTCCTATGTTTTTGGGTTTTCTATTTTCTAATTTTTTTGGGTTTTTGGGGTTTTCTAATTTTTTAGGATTTTTGGAATTTTCTAATTTTTTGGGATTTTTGGAATGATATGGTACAGGTGAGGTTGAAGATGGGCTAGCTACTGAGGAGGATCGTCCCCGCTGGCGTGGCCAGGCGGTGGGGCGGTATACCATTTCGTGATCATTGAGGTCATCAGTTTCCCAAATTTCATGGTTCTCTCGAGAAGAGTCTTCTCGCCAATGGCGCCAGGCAACGGGCCAATATACCACTTCTTCGCTGGTAGGGTTTTCGATTTCCCACGTCTCGCGACTTTCTCGGATTTCGGCGATAGGCGTTTTTTTTTTGGGTAGATGAGTTAATTCACTCGCATTTAGCATGTTACAAGATAGGGTCTGGAATCTTGGATCGATAGTGTGGTCTATATTGTTCACTCCTTTTGGTGAATGGAGCTCTTTCCAAGTGCCGAAGATTTCCTCGTGAGTCTCACTTTCAGATGAAGTCGAATCTTCCCAATCTTCTACTAAAACGGTCTTGCCTTTATCATTTGGATCCAAATTGTAGCATCCCCTTCCGAATGGAGGTGTGTTGGGGTCCAAGGTTTTGTCATGCTTCATGAAATGTTCATTTAAGGTCCAGTCCTCTTGTTTATAACTTATGTCATTGTATGTGTCGTACCCTAATCCTTCTGCTCTCGCCTTAGGGTCCGGTATGTAAGGGTCGGTAATGCCTTCTCCATTCTTTCCTAGCCCAAATCCGGGTTGATACCCCATCTTCTTCATTAGAGTCCATCATCGAGCTTGACCTTCGTTGTCAAACATCGGATTTTGCGGGGAGGATAATTCAGAAAACATATTTTGCATAGGGTCCATATCCATCAAAGAAATGAGAGGATCGACCTTGTACCCATGAATCTTGACCTCTGGTGTAATGGGAGCAGGTTGTAAGGTCGGGAGTATTTGAAGTTCTTCCGGTTCAATGACAGGCGGGTCTCCCATCAATTTCATGATCTTACCCAAATGGGGGAATTTGACGCATTGGTGTTGGCTTGACATAATGGCATTCATGTGATTCAACCATCGGCGTCCCAAGATCAAATTAAAAGTGGCAGGGATGTCCATAATATAAAATTCTTCTGGCATTGAAATTGGGCCCGCTTGGACTAATAACATAATTTTTCCACAAACAGTTTTCTTATTCCCGTCATAACCAGTTACGACCATAGGGGCTGGAATTAAGTCCTTTATTATGAGCCCTAAGGCTTTGTAGGTTTTCAACGGACAAATATTCAGTGATGCACCAGTGTCAACCAAAGCTCCTGACATTCCCTTCCCTGCTATCTTGACTGTTAGAGGTAGGGGAGAGGTTCTCGCCTCAGGTGATATTTCCTTTAATTCTTCCTCAGTAAAAGTAATGGCAGGGAACGAAGCTCTCGGGGCCAAGGCTAAAATAGACGTTCTCAATTCTTCTGGAGTTATGCCTACCGGGATTTGTAAGCGTGTAATAGCCTCAAGTAATTGTTGCTGATGTTTGGGGGAGGTTTTAATCAGATCAAGGACAGATACTTTAGCTAGGATCTTTGTGAGGTGTCCTAAAAGATCATATTCTATCCCTATTTCTATCGAACTATAAGCTCTTTCATCAATTATCTCCTCAACCTGAATATTGGGATTTTGCGAATCTAAGTTCTGAGAAACAGGGTGAGGGGGTAGTCGGGGAGGACGGATCCGTCCAGATCGTAAGTGGGCCTGAGACGCATTTTTGTCTGGGTAAGGATCTGGTTGGGAATTCGCGATGATCGGCGATTCTCGGTCGTTTGGCTCATCAAAATTTACCCTGTAAAGGTCAGGGGAGTCAACGATCGTATCCATCCCTGAATTGAAGATTTTGAATTTAGTCTTCCCATCCCATGGCGTGATGTATTTTCGATAATCCTCTTCTTCAAAGAAATCACCATGACACGGTTGGCTATGGTTTACACTCCCTTGAGCCGGGGCATCAATGTGTTGGTGTTCTATTACGGCAATGTTTATTAATTGGGTCTGTGGGCCCTGTCCAGAGGTTGATGCTCCATGCTGAGGTAAAAGGTTTGTATAAATCTGCATGTTGGGAATATTTTGTGCGGGATTGGTGATTGGATTTTGATTGGGAGGGGCATTCCGTGGATCATTCCCACCTATTGGCCTAATGTTACTCCAATCAATTCTACCTTCATCATTGAGATCATAGATCAAATCTCTAACCGTGTAGCATTGGGTGAGGTCATGACCTGGCATCCTATGGTAGGCGCAAAACTTAGTCTTGTCTAGGTGTTCGGACCATGCCTGCGGTCGTTCTGGCGGAAGTTGGAGGGCATTCTGATTTAAGAGAGACCAGAAGACAGCAGTCCATGGTTGAGGAAGGGACGGGTAGTTTGCCCTTTTAGGTCCGAATCTTCTTCTATTTCCATTGTTCGGGTTATTCTGGTTGCCATTGTTGTCTCTATTGTAATTGAAGGGGATTGTACTATAGTTGGGTTGAGGATTCGCGTTCTGGTTTTGCGGCGGAGCTATCGGGTTCGAGACCGGCTGTATGGGATTAGGATTCTGGTTTTGATTCACTGGAGGCCCTTGGTTTCTTAGTGGTTGGTCATAACTTTGATTATTTCTCGGAGGGTTTCGGTAGTTCTGATTGTTCCGCTGATAGTTTTGATTATTTCTCTGATAATTCGGGTTACCACCTTGGAAGTTGGGATTGCCATTTTGCCCTGAGTTTTGGTGTTGGTTAAAGCTAACGCTGGTACGCTCCTGATACGGTCGGTAGACCTCTTCCTGATTCAAGCTAACTTCAGGGGTCGTGCGGATCTCTGGTTGGGTGGTTGTGCCTACCCTACGCGTGTTCTTTTTATGGTCAATGATGGTGTTCAATACCCCTTCATCTAGATTTTGCTTCATCCTAGTTAACCTACGGTACAGGCCACTCCAACTAACGACCTCCCCAATTGTCATCAGGGCTCTCATGGGATCCTTCATGTTCGATATGGCCATTCTTACTTGTTCTTCCTCTTGCATGTTGCAATCTGACCGTGCGAATTGGTTTTGCCATCTCACTGCAAATTCCTCATAGTCTTCATTGTTCTTTTGTTTGAGATTAGCTAAGTCATGCCATAAGGGTTTGTTTTTAGTTAGATGCTGGTATCGCGCTAGAAATTTCTCTACTGCATCCTCGAAGGTATTGATTTCATGGGAAGGCACGGATGTATACCAAGTCAATGCATCTCCAGTTAACGATTCCTGAAAATAATTTATGAGCATGGAGTCATTGTCTGCGATGGCACGACACTTGTTGCAAAACGATACTAGGTGATGCTGAGGATCAGTAGTCCCATCATAAGGTACGAACTTAGGGGCTCTAACAGGGAAAGGTGACCTCTCTTTTTCCTCCTTTTTGGTAAAGTCGTAGAATCCTAGTTTCCTGCCAGTTGAGCTCGAGGATTTCTTTTTAATTTCGTTCTTGAGTTCCTCCACATTTTTCTGCAACTCCTTGAATGCTAGAGGATCTAGATATTGAATTGTCTGTGGTTGATATTCTCTTTGTGGTTCTAGCGAAGTAGGGGCGTAGGCCGGTTCTTGGCATTGGCCTTGGAAATACGGTTGCGAGATAGGCTGATAGCTTTGGTTCACCTGAATTCCCCCATGTGTAATCGGTTGTCCCCTATATGGGTCAACCATTGGGCTTAAAGTGGGTGGTTGATATGCTTGCTGATAGCGCGACTCATTCGCTTGGTGTGTTTGATAAGGATTTCCAATGCTCGTGGGGTTAGTAACTTGCACGTTCTGGATTGGGAGGTTCTGGTTCGCATTGGGCATTTGATAGATCGGGACTGTTTGATTTTGATAAGTGAGAGGCCCCCTCTCGTACTGAGCTGATTGGGGATATAACATACCAGTGCCAACCGTCACAGGATTGTAACGAACTTGATCCGTTGGTGGAGGAATCATTGCTTGGAATTGGGGCCGAGCCATCTCGTGTTGCCGATAGGCATCTAGCGCTCCTATATGTGTCGAAGGGTTTTGGTGCGAGATGCTGGATGTCGCCAATCGACCCATGTTCATTGGACTATGACTTGTCTGGTGATATGCGTTTTCATTTATCACAAGAGTCTGGGAAGGTGCGATGGCCCTAACCGGGGTTATGATAGGTGCGTCAGTAGCCATCCCATACTGTGGGATAGAGGACGTGATTGGCTCGGTTTGGCTGATCATGGAAGAATAGGGTATAACCTGTGAGACAACAGAATCACTTGCGCGAAGAGGGTAGTCTGTTGATGAAACGTTATCATGGACCCTATATCTTGTAACTTGGCCGGTAGGACTGACCAGATCTGTGTAAGTCACCCCTGAATGCGAGGAGAAATGATTCTCTCTCGATGAAGGAGATGGGGTGGATGTATTGGAATGATTCCTTCCCATTGTTATGGTATTGACTGGTAACGGGCCTCCTTCGAAAAGGGACCGTCTTATCTGTTGTGGGTCATGGCTTGAAGCTGCCAAGGATCCATCTAATACCCTAAAGGGTTCTACACTTTGCGTGGTTTGGTGTGACTCGCCAGTGGTGCGGATCAATAGTGGGGGTGAGAGGGGTTGAAAGTCGGACATTCCGAACGTCTGACCCTCCATTTGTAAAGAAATGCTTAGATGAGAAGAGAGAGAATGAGAGGAAGAGAAGAGCACTTGTTATGTAGCTTTGTTGGTGAAGGTTTGTTTCTTATGGTGTAATGGGGGAAAGCTTAGTGGACGGTGGATTCGGACCTTTGGTTTAATTTTCAGACTGCTCATAACAACCCTAAACTGAATGGGACACGGACATCAGATCATTGATTGGATGTTCGTGTCTTAGAATATTACTCTAGGAAGACCCAAATAGGTGACAGGAAAACATAAGAGGTCCCGTCACGATCGCCAGGCTATCGGATGTGAATTTCGACCGCCCCCCCCCCCCCCCCCCCATTTTCCTCTCCAAGAGAGGCATGGTTTGGGGAAATCTCCATTCATCTATATATGCTATTTAAACTTTACATCGAAAATGAGGATTCCGACTACCCTCAAAATCGATGGATCACGATCGCCAGCTACGGTACGGCCGTAACACCGTTCTTCAACAAAAGTCGAAGAAATATGGGGAGAAAAATAATAAGGTGGGTTCTTCCTCTCGTCTAATGTGCTGCCGGCAACACACGACGGTTGTCCTGTCACATTTAATTTGGGTCTCTTTGGGTCTCTTTAATTTGGGTCAATTCAGGGTCATGAGTTAAAGTCCGATTAAAGGTTAATTCTCACATAGCATAATCGTAGTATATCCAAGTAAAATAAAATAACTAGAATAAAGAAAATAAACTAAAAGATGGGGAGGTGCCAAATATTTAAGAAGAGGATCGGCCCCGTTCCCGGGTACCCCCTTCTGATCCCTTGGCAAAATAGGGTTTTAAAGGCTGATTTTTCAAACCAAAATGATGATGCAAATGAGGCTTTGACTTGTGATTTCTGTGTTTTTCGTGTGCGATACACGAGTGATAAAAGTAAAAGGCCGATGGGCCAAAATTAATTGAAGGTGGCCGATGGGCCAAAATTGATTAGAGGTGGCCGATGGGCCAGTGTTTGTTTTAGGGTGGCCGATGGGCCGTGATTGATTAAAAGTGTGTACGAAATCATTCATCTCATCTCGTTATTCTCATTTATTCAATTTTAGAAATCAATTCTTTATTCCCTTTATCATTAAGTTCGATTAAATATCTGGCACCTGAGGTGGAGGAAGAATTAAAAGGAAAATCTTTTTTTTGGGTTTATTTTTATTGGTTTTATAGTTTTTATGGCTTTTTTATATGGGGCTAGAAGGGCCTAACTAAGGGATGTTTACTTGGACTTACATGATTAGTGCTTTACTACTGATCATCGGATTAACCCTAACCTAAGGTCCTAGACCGCCCACATCAGCTCTCCCAGTCCCCTAACGGAACAGGAAAAGTGGTGGGGCGAAACCTAATGCGCTAAGCTACCTAACGGGGAAATCCGATCTAATCCTAGGGTATGAATAGCCTGAGTTTGATGGTTCAGCGCCTAAGCAACTTATTAATTATGATTTTTAATTGGTTCCGTTTGTTTTGAGTTGAAGTTTGATTAAGAGGTGGATTAAATGTATTTTGGGGTTCTATTTAAGTTGTTTAAGGTTCTGGAATTTATGGTTTTAATTTAAAACGTGAAATGATGTCGAAATCCGTGAAACGGGGTTGGCAGAAGACTTGGGAGCCAGGGGGGTGGCGCCTAGGATATTCTGGTGACTTGGGCGCCCAAACAGTGGCGCCTAAGTGGCTGTTTCTGGGTGGTTTGACTAGTGACGATGGTATCGATATTGTTTTCGAAATCCAAGGAGTTCTTACTTGGTGAATTTTAATGTTTCAAATTGTTTTAATTTTCTGATGTTCAAATGTCAAAGGGATTCGGATCCGGATTTTGAAACAAAATTTAGAATTCGCGTTTTAGTGCAAATGAGAGGATGGGCGCCAAGGGGGTGGCGCCCAGGTGGATGGCTTGAGATTTTCAGGTATTCCGGATGGGATTTGATATTGGTTTTCGGGTTTAGAGACTATTTTAGGTTTTGGTTTTAGTTAATTTAAATGGTAATGTGTTTAGCTATTCGTTTTAAATTGAAGTTGTGAACCAATGTTAGAGTGTAGGATAGGCGCCACAGGGGTGGTGCCTAGGTGGTTGTTTGTTTGTTCGTAAAGGCTTTGGGAGCTAAGCCCGAATCAATTAAAGTTTCAAACGTTTTAAGTTAAAAGTGTTTTAATATGTTGATTCGGATTGGTTTAAATGTTAATTAATTATGTTAAATTGTCGATTGGGGTACTTTATGAAAACAGGTAGGCTGGGCGCCCAGGGTGTGGCGCCTAGGTTGATTTGGCAGGATGGGCGCCCAAGGGGTGGTGCCCAGGTGACTATGCTAAGGGTCGGTCGGTTCGGTATTTTTTTAGGTCAATTTAAGTTTAAATTGGTTTAAAGGCTTAGTGTGTTTGGGTGTGGGATGCTATTCGTATTCAATTGGGATTTATTTAAACGCCAATTAATTGGGCTAAGTTGTGAATCGGGTTTTTCCGAAAACAGGGAAGCTGGGCGCCCAGGGTGTGGAGCCCAGGTGGATTTGACAGATGGGCGCCAAGGGTGTGGCGCCCAGGTGAATTATTCTGTGGTTCGGGTCGGTTCCGTATTTTTTAGGTTGATTTGCGGTTGAGCTTTATGGTTTGATGTATTTTAAATTAAAAATGTTCTGTTGCAATGATTAAGATTAAATTCGGTTTCAATTAATTTGGCTTTAGTAACGGGAGAGGCTGGGCGCCAAGAGAGTGGTGCCCAGGTGGAGGTGGCAGGATGGGCACCCAGGGGGTGGCGCCCAAGTGTATGCGGAAGGATAGGCACCAAGGGGGTGGCGCCCAAGTGGATGTTTTGTGATTTATTCGTTTTGTATTTTTTAAGTTGGCTTGAGTTCAAATTGATTAAGGTTTCGAGTCTTTTAGGTTAATAGTGTTTTAAGGTGTTAATTCGGGTTTAATCAATTAAGTTTAATTAAGTGGTGGTTTCTAAGGGAATGTGATAAGATAGGCGCCAGGAGGATGGTGCCCAAGTGTAAAGGCAGGCTGGGCGCCCAGGGGGTGGTGCCCAGGTGTCTGTTTTGTGGTTTCGGGTTGCTTTTGCATTTTTAGGTTGGTTCAAGTCTAAGTTGATTGAGGTTTTAGATTTCTTAAATTTAAAAGTGTTTTGTTATGTTAACTGGGATTAAATTTGGGTTGTGATTAATTAGAAATTTTAATTAGGGGTTCTTTAGAAGCGGGATAGGATGGGCGCCAAGAGGGTGGTGCCCAGGTGGCAGTGCAGGCTGGGCACCCAGGGGGTGGCGCCCAGGTGGATTTTTTAAAGTTTATTGGTTTTGAGTTTTTTGAGTTAATTAAAGATTAAGTTAATTAAGGTTTACTTATTCTAGGTTTAAAATATTTTACTGTGTTGATTCGGATTAGTTTAAGGTCTTAATTAATTAACTTAAGCTTTAACCGGGGTGTCTTAAGGAATGACTAGGCTGGGCGCCCAGAGGGTGGCGCCCAGGTGGCTGTGGAAGGATGGGCGCCCAGGGGGTGGTGCTCAGGTGGCTGTCTTTTGGGGTTTTAGGTTTTTTGTGTTTTTTAAAGTTCTTAATTACTTCTAAATCCGAATTAATTAGGGTCTTAAGGTCTTAGGGTTCTTAATGATTTGATGTTTCTTAAGTTAGCTAATTATGATGTTTTAATTAATCTTATGATTTATCCTACTTAGGCACTAAATTCAATAACTTAGACTATCTAACTATTCTTTTTGGGTTTTTGGATATCTTTTAATTTATTTTTGGTTTCTCCTCTAATTTACTAGAGAGTAAGGAAAGAGAAGAAGGGGTTTTATGTTTTATGATTTTTTTTGGGATTTTCTATGGATGTGTGGTTCAAATGATATGATGTGAAGTGTGACAAAAATGGTAATTTGAAGTTCAGAACATGTCAAACAACCTAACATATCATTAATATGCAGTTTCTAAATGAACTAAATGCGGAAGATTTAAAGTTGTGCACAAAAGTGGAGAAATCCACTTAGGCGCCACCCCTGTGGTGCCTACTCTGCTCAGTCAGGGTTTTCAACCGAGCACAACGAATGCACAAGAATCTTAGTGTTTTCAACACAACTTCCAATATTCAGCAACTGATGTGAATGTTTTAATTCGGACTACTAATGATGCTACTAACGAACCAACGAGCAAACAATGCAACGGGCAGAGATCTAGAACCCGGACCCTGTCTCAGAAGGGTAGGCGCCCAGGGGGTGGCGCCCAGGTAGTTCGAGAGAGGGTAGGCGCCCAGTGGGTGGCGCCCAGGTGGTTCCGGAGAGGGCAGGCGCCCAGTGGGTGGCGCCCAGCCTTTTTGCCAAGGGTTGTTCGCGATCTTTTCAATATAAATGATGATGATGCTAATGCGAGATCTGATCTAACTATGCAATTAGAACTACAAAATCCAAACGAATCTACTATATTAGAATGAACCTAAACATATTACTAACATGATGATGCACTAATACTATTTTTATCACAAGCTAATGTAGATCTATGATGCTCAAATGGTCCTAAGCATATTTCTAAGAATGAATGGTAATGGAATATAGAAAAAGAAAGAAGAGATCTAGGAATACCGGTATATGACGCGTTCCTCAAGTTCCTAAAACGAAGCTTTCGCAAAGATCCATAGCTCCAGTTGAAGATATGGAAGCCTCCTCCTCTCTTTCTCCTTCCTTTACTATAGATCTGAAGTTCTTCTCTAATGGTGGCTACCTTTCTTCTTCCTTTTTCTATTCTCTCATTTTGCCTCTTTTCTTAGGGTTTTTGGGTAGCCTCCCCTTGTAAATGAAGTTAAGAGGGATTATATAGGTTTGGGACGAGTTTAGAAGGGGCTAGGGCTTCATTAATTCGTGTTTCTAGAAGGTCTCACGAATCCCTAGGCGGCTTAAGTTGTTTTAGGGTGAACTAGGGTTTGGAGGGAGGATGGGCGCCCATGGGGTGGCGCCCACATGGCCTGCGCAGGCTGGGCGCCCACAGGGTGGCGCCCAGGTGATCCTGGAGAGAGTGGGCGCCCACAGGGTGGTGCCCAGCTGGTTCGTGCTTCGCTTTTGATCCTTGGTCCCGTTTGGAGTCGAGACTGAACGGATATGTCTTCACCTGGGGGGAACCTACATTAGCACTTAATAGGCTGGGCGCCACGTGGGTGGTGCCCGGATGGATTTCAAGGCTGGGCGCCACATGGGTGGTGCCCAGATGGATTTAAAGGCTGGGCGCCACATGGGTGGTGCCTAGGTGGTTCGGTTCGTCTTCGATGCTTGGTCCTACGTATGAGTGGTCCCGGTCTAATTTCGAACCAAACAAATAAATTTTAAGGTGGGCACCCACCATGGGGTGCCTAGGTGATTCTAGGAAGTGTGGGCGCCACAGGGTTGGTGCCTATGTGGAACTTAGGAAGGTGGGCGCCACATTGGTGGTGCCTAGGTGGAGTCGATTCATTTTCGGAGTTCGGCCCCTACGTTGAGTGGTCCCGGGCTACTTTTAGGCTAACTAGTGAAATTTGGAGGCTGGACGCCCACCATGGGGCGCCTAGGTGGTCCCGGGCTGTGTGGGCGCCACAGGGTTGGTGCCTATGTGGAACTTAGGAGGGTAGGCGCCACATGGGTGGTGCCTAGGTGGAGTCGATTCATTTTCGGAGTTCGGCCCCTACGTTGAGTGGTCTCGGGCTACTTTTAGGCTAACTAGTGAAATTTGGAGGCTGGGCGCCCACCATGGGGCGCCTAGGTGGTCCCGGGCTGTGTGGGCGCCCACCATGGGGCGCCTAGATGGTTTTCCATAGGGTGGGCGCCACATGGGTGGTGCCTAGGTGATCTCTTCTTAGGACAAACTTCGGAAGCTCATAACTTTTGACTCGCTTATCGGATTTGGACGTTCTACATACCGCCGGAAAGCTCTCGAAGTGTGGAATTCAATGGTTTAAATTTCTTGACACGTAGGATCTGAAAAATATGGGGGATCTCTGGACCAATGAATTCGATTTCCTAACTTAGGCTAATCGGGTGATATTTTGGCAAACTAAGTATGGTCTTTGGAGGGATTGGCCTAAGCATGTCTTAAGTGGTCCGGAAAGGGTTTGAGTGGTGTCATGGTTCACTCCTTGTGTGAGTAGTGGGTTGGGCTCAAGATCTTGACGCGACTCGGCTTCTCTCTCACGAACTTCTAGAAATCGTTGGACTAACAACAAGCATCTTCATCGTCGTTAATTAATCTGAATTATGTCATTAATCATTCAATTATGGGTGAAATGGGGGCATCACTATATATGATAGGTATTTAAGGCTATCATAGGGGCCAAATGAGGTGTCTACAGACTTCTCTGCAGAACCAGAAGGACCACTAACAAAAACCTCGGTCTTGATCACATTTGTCCTCTTCACCCAGCTTGGAGGATCTTCCCTCTTCGAGCATGTGGAGGAAAGGTTCATGATCGAGATAGTCTGATCGAAGGTCAACCAGGTAGAAACAGTTCTCTTCTCACCATCAACTGTGAAAGAAAACTGAAAACATCTCCTTTGGTATGTTGAATTGTCGGGGATGGCATCACCAAAGAAGAAGGTAGGCTTGGGCACAATGCTCTGATCGTCCGTGACCCAGGGATGGTTGCTTACCATGATTTTATAATACTCCTCATCCTTGAGGGATATCAAACGTTGCCTCATCTCATCTCGGTTGAGCGAGTCACATTCTTCCAAGTTCCTTTCAACATACTAGACCTCCTCCCAGGCCTGCTGTACGGCCACATTAGAGGAACTGGTAGAACGGCGAGGTGCATCAGTGACAGGCTCCTTACCCTTGTTCATTCTGGAGGAACTACCTGCAAAGGATGGAAAGAAAGAAAATCAATCATCAACATGACAGAGTTTTGCTATAAAAAAAAAATTCTAGCGAAATTTTGGCATGGTTCCAGGGCAATTCCAAAGAAAAGGGAAACTTCCCGAAAGAAATAGGAGCTTGAAGATGGGCTCAACGTCGCTGCAAGCTCATAATCAATGGAAAATTTTCGAAGAAGGCTTAAACTCAAACATTGCTGCGAGATCAAATCAAATCTTCTCAAATATCCGCAAGACTGGAAAAGGGCTCAACATTGCTGCGAGCTCCAAAATCCAAAACTTGCAAAGCTCCTTAGAAAATCCCCGTAAGACCAAAAAAGGGCTCAACATTGCTGCGAGCTCCAAATCCCAAGACTTGCGAAAAGATTTCCAGGTGTGCACTATCATACTTCCAATTCTATTTTCTAAAAAGAAAAAAATGCATAGAAGGAAAGTTGTCATGCAAGTGCATCTCGAAATCCAAAAAAGAAAAAAAGAAAAGGGGAAAGAAGAGAGGAAGAAAGTTTCTTTTTTCAAACAACAAAAAAAAAAAAAAAATCACCCACAGGCCATGTGGCCGTATGGCCATGACCGTACGGTCTTGTCCGTATGGCCACACAAAAAAAAAGAGATAGAAAAAGAAGAAGAAGAAAAAAAAAACACACGGTAAAAAAAAAAAAAGAGAAACCGTGAGAAAAAAAAAAGAGAGAAAAAAAGGAAAAAAAAAGAAAAAAAAAAAGCCACAGTAAAAAAAAAGAGAAACCGTGAAAGAAAAGAAAAAAAAAGAAAGAGAGAAAGAAAAAAAAACGTGTGAAAAAAAAAAAGAGGATGAACATGAAAAAGAAAAAAAAAGAAAGAAAAAGAAAAGAAAAGGAAAGAATGAAAACTCTTTTCTATTTTCTACATGGGGTTTCTTAAGAAGAAAAAAAAAAACTTACTTGAAGCCATTGATGGAGAAAAAGAAGAAAAAGCTTGAAGATCCTTGAAGAAGAAGGAGAATTCTTGATCTTGGAGAACTCTTGAAAACTTTTGCAAAAAGAAGGCAATAGGAGCAAGAGATCCAACCTCCCCTTGCTTTTATAGAAGAGAGCAAACCAAAAGAGGAAAGGAGGAGAAAAGAAAGGAGGTAAGTGCTACAAATTAGCAAACTTCCTAAAAGAAAGGAATTATGGGATATTCTTTCCCAAAGAGAAGATCTCTTGAGAAATTCTCTCCAAAAAGAGAGGGATTATGAGAAACTTTCTCCTAAAGAAAGATATTTTGAGAAAATCTCTCCCAAAATCAAGGAAACTTGAGAGATTCACTCCAAATAAGAATATTTTTAGATATTCTCTACCCAAAAGAAATATTTTTAGATATTCTCTACAAAAATGACACCACATGAGATCTATGCCATCTTTAAATCTTAAGGTCCCATGGGCTAGCCCACATGAGCCAGGTTTGACCACTTAGGCACTAAAAGTGGCTTTTAGTCAAAATTCCTCTTACCAAGAGCATACAAAAAAGGTTCCATGCCTCCTTTGAGTTGATTGGACCATAAAAAAAATCCAAGCCTCATGAGTTTCCAAAAATCCAAACCATCCCACCTCATGAACCAAATTAAGCCAAAACCTTGAAATTGACATTCCACAAAAACCCAAACCACTCCAATGGACCCAAAATTGTCCCAAAGAGTGACCAAAATTCAAACCATGATCCCCTAACTTGCCACATACAGCTTGTTAGGTCACAAGACCAAAATCAAACTCCAAAACCCAACACCCTAACCTGCCACATACAGCTTGTAAGGTCACAAGGTCAAAAAAACCAAAAACCTTTCTTGACCGCCTGATGCGCCACACAAAGCCTTTAGGTCCACAAGGTCAAAAAGGACAATCCAAAACCCAAAAACCCAATGCAAATGTCATTTTCAAAATTTTGCCTTGAGATGGTACGTGATCTCTCTCACTGCCATAAAATCCCCTTGGAAACTCAAAAGGCTACTCTATCAAGAAAAATGCTCAGAGACTCTTGGTCAAGTCAGAAGTTCTCCTTCAAAGTTTTCTTCAAGGCACATCGACTGCAAAAGCTATCCAATTCGTTGCTGTACCTCGAGGGGGCATTTGTTGACACTAAAAAAGTCACCTTGCCTCTTCAACATGAAAACCTACATGGAGCCGTATCGTACTACAAACAGGCAAACTGCTTCAAGCATCAGATCTTGTCAGAATCAAATAAAAACTGTAAGATCCTTCAA
Source organism: Persea americana (assembly GCA_029852735.1). NCBI lineage: Eukaryota > Viridiplantae > Streptophyta > Magnoliopsida > Laurales > Lauraceae > Persea > Persea americana. Next base: position 36,358,499 of record CM056813.1, read on the forward strand.
AATAGCTAAAAGAAGGGTACACATGAAGTTTCGGGCCATTTCGACACCATTTGGCCTAACTTCAATCCTCCAACAGCTAAGCGGGAGCTCCCGGTGGCGACAGTGTCAAATACATCAAATCTTCGATCAGAGCCTATGGATGGTCTCAAAATACCTCCAAAAGGCTCCACGCCAAATTTCAAGTCAAACCGACACCGTTTGACCCTCCATCAACTCTCAAAAGGCGAAATCAAGCCACCCGGCGGCGAAAACCTCTGATGCCGCCACTCATCAAACAAAGCACATGAGTAGCTTCTACATGCTTCCAAAGGGCTGCACATCAAATTTCAGGTCATTCCGACAACGTTTAACCCGGCTTTGACGCTCCAAAGCAAAATCAAGCCTACCGGCGGCGAAGCTCCCCGGGACCATGGCACCCAAATCAGAGCTAATGGATCATCTCAAAATGACTCCAATAGGCTCCCTGTGAAATTTCAGGTCAATCGGACATCGGATGACCGTACATCAAAGCTCGATATCTTCCGCACGGTGAAATCAAGTCTAGCATCGACGGGACCCCAAACGGCTTCAAAACTCAAATAAAAGCCAATGGTTGGTCATATCTAATGCTCAAGAAGCTTCACCTCAAATTTCAGGTCATTCCGACATCGTTTGACCTAGTTTCAACTCTTTGCGGAAAATCGGCAACGGAGTCTTCGGCTTTTCCAAAAATAGGAAACTTTGTGCTCTGATTTGCACAGCCTTTCGACAAGTTTTCTTCAGTGGAATCAAGCCAATAAAAGAGGAGAAATGTCAAAGAAAATACAGGAGAAAAAAGAAGCAAAAAAGCCCCAAAAAGGGCGAAGAAACGGTGACTAAACGGCGACCGAAAAAGGGGCCAAATCCCTATGGTCGTCGGATGGGGGACGGCGACCCTGGAAATCCGGGTCGCCGGATTTCAGCCAAAAGCACCGTTTTTCCGTTCTTTTTCGCGTTTCGCGATGTTTGGCCCCTTTGATTTTCTTAAAATTTGATTTTTGAGGCATGATATCCAACGATATTTGTCAACATCACGGATCCGCCATCGAAATCATTCGATCATCATTGGACACTCCAAAATCGCCAACCGGCCGACCAAGAAAGCACACTTTCTGCCCGACCGATCGTGAAATCGACTAGACAAATGTTGCCGGCCCATTGGTGCCAACCAATGTCTGAATTTGCATCGTCATCCGACATCAAATAACATGCGGATCCATCGATAATCATCGTAAGAAGAATTCCAAAAGACGCGGCGCGGCCCGCGACTCTTCAAGCGACTCGGCGTCCAATTAATGAAGTTAAATGACCTTTTTATGACAACTTATTAGGGTCATTAACTCATTATTTTGGACGGCCCAATCAGAAGCAAGCAAATGAGAGTTACAAGTCCAATTAATCATGACAGTTAACCATGTAACTCCTATCATTATGGAGATTAATTATGGTAATTAATCATGAAACTCCCATCATCATGGAGATTAAATGCCCATTATTCTTCATCGGCCAATCAAAATCCAAGAAAAAGGAGTTACAAAATTCTGAAATTAAATCTTGTAATTCCTCCCATCATGGAGCATTAATATCATTAATGCCCATAAACCCTCCTAATGGCCACCAAAAGCCTATAAATAGGCGGTCATTCCGAAGGGAAAGGGTACTGAAAAATTATCTAAAAACTATCCTGAAGAATTCTCTGCAAAAAAAAGCTCTCTCACTCTGAAGAAACTCTGCTGCAAAATCTACAAGGTGATCGAAGTCCCTTGGGGGGGCCAACCCCCCCCCCCCCCCCCCCCCAAGATCTCCCCTCTTCTTCTATCCAACATGGCCTAGATGCGGCTTTTCAGCCCGTCTACTTGGTTTTTTATTAGATATAGGACCTTCTCTTGGTCTTTGTCCTCTAAAAATCCGGGGTCAAAGCCAAGTCAAGTGAACTAAAGCGTCAAGTGTTCTCATATGAAGGACGATGGCGGAGTCCATACATAACTCGTGACCGTCGATCTGAACGAGTCCCCACAATCGCTTGAGAAGTCAAATCCCTCTTTCTTCCCTTTCTATTGGATTTTGTATTTTTAAAAGAGACAAAAATCACAATTATTGTCTTTCATCATTGATAAGATTTGTAAATCGTCTTCCATGGCAAAATCGCCTTCTACGGCACAAAACCGCCTTTCACGGCAAACTAAACAAAATTGCCTCTCACGGCATTTTAAAATCTTGTCTCTTTCTTTAAATATATGTGCAATGGAAAGTTAGCAAAAAAGTTTGATTTCCTTTCTACTTGTGAAGGTGATTCTTCGGATCACCATTTCAAATTCCAAGTATAATAGAAAATCTGGCATACCCGTACAAAAATGTTGATGCTTGCTCTCTTTTTTCTCTTCGCCCCGCCGCACCCCGGCGGACCCCAGACGGAGGAAGGCAAGAAAGAAAAAGACGGGTCCATCAGTTTCTACCCGGTCAACCTTCGATCGGACTATCTCGATCATGATTCTTTCCTCCACATGCTCAAAGAGGGAAGATCCTCCAAGCTGGGTGAAGAGGACAAGCGTGATCAAGACCGGGGTTTTTGTTGGCGGCCCTTTTTGTTTTGCAGAGAAGTCGCCTGCCCGCATGGACATTTTGATGCCGGCCAGCAGCTACCAAGGTTCAAACCATCCTTCGGTCGATTTGAGACCCGTGGGCCTTGGCATTTTCAAGGGCGATCGCAACAATTAGGTGAAGCCTTTTCGACTTCGCGGCCGTTTCAGTGCTGACTCGAGCTGGGAGTCGTAGACCGATCCCATTCTGAAGGAGGCCGAGATTTTTGATGGGGTTCGGGTTTCTCGACAAACCGTGGTTTTCTCCGATGAGGCCTTCATGACCATGCTGGAGTCGTTCCTTCCACAAACCAACACCTTCGTTGTCACGAACGGTGAGATTGGTTTTTCTTTAAAGGGACTGAGTGCCATCACTGAGCTGCCTATCCTCGGCAATCTCTATGAGGAGTTTATACCTATTGACAGCGTCCTTGAGGAGCAGTCTGAGGAGTTCCGCCTTTTGTACTTTCAGCTCTTCGCCTTCTACGATTTTTTTAAGGAGAAGGAGGGCTCGAAAGTCCGGTGTAGCAGTTGGAGGAGTGGTAGCGTTTTGTCTTCCAACTTCTTTGACAGCGGGGAGTCTTCTGAGTGTATGACCCAAGAAGCCAGGGCTAAGAACCCAGATTCGAAGAAGATTTCCGCCATGCGAGAGAATTTGAAAGAATTCTTCGCAAGCACAGACGCCATTCATTCTGACATTGCGCCGCGGAGAGATCTCGCTGTTTACCTCACTTATTGGCTGGGTGAGGCTGTTTTTGCTGGAGGAGATGGAACGCACATCAGGCCGCACTGTATTTTTTCGGCTTGTCAGATGGCGTTTGGAGAGTGGCTTGCTTTGGTGCCTGCTCTTTACTCCTATTTATGCACCGAACTGCAGGTTGCTGCTTTCCTGGTTCGGCTTGGGCTTCCCATGAATAGGGTATTTTCAGCCCACATTTTCTATTCGTGGTATGTATACCACTGTCCCAGTTTCCACCGATTGGGTGCTGCACAAGACGATGACCCGTTTATGATTCGGTTGGCTAGAGGGAAGCCTGTTTCCAAATCTCTTTTATCTGCCTGTTTGAGGATCCGACGATTCTAGGACGTCGAGATGGGGCAATGTTCAGTGAAGCTTTCTCCGGGTTTGCGGAAGAAGGCTTTTGATCTTGGTGTCTCCCGTGATTCGACCAGGGCAGGGTCAGGGAGACACTATTCTTTGACAAATGCGGAGAGGAGTTGGCTTTTTAACATACATGTCGGCACGATGGTGTACCGTAGACATCTTTTCGTCGACATCCAGCCGTATGTTCCATCGCGCTTTGCTATGCAGTTGGGCTTCTCCCAAGGCGTTGTTGGAGCGCCTTCGAGCAAGGTGAAGCGTTTTGGAGGTCTGCAGGACGGGAGAAATGCATGGGCATTTTATAGTACGGAAGACACTACCGCCATGATTCCTTATCCTGAGTTGCCCACTTTCCGGACTGCTGGCTTCACAAAATGGTTCATGGAGAGCCTTTCAGTGTATCGGGGACTTTCCAAGAAGGAGCTCGATATAAAGCAATCTTCTAGGAAGGGCCTTGGGAAGTCAGATGGCGTCCACCGAGAAGAAGTTCTGGCTTTCCTTTCTGGAGAAAAGCACATAACAGGTTTTCTCGAGGACCATGACGTCATCAGAACGGGAGCTGCGCAAGAGATACCTGGCAAGGTCTTGGAACAGCTCACAAAGGAGGAGGCTGAGGTCGCTGCTTGGATTCAAGCAGAGCGAGCAAAGGCTTCCATGGAGTCCACCGGCAAGAGCAGACCATCCAGTGAGGACTCTGGCGAGGGGCCCGATTTCGATGGTGGGGCGGGTACTTCCAGCAATTCGTCCCGTAGGAGCAAGAGGAGAAGAGGACAACGCCGAAGTCAAAGGCGGCATGAAAGCTCTCCTGATCTGGAAACTCTTTCCACCATTGTTGAGGAGGCATCAGGGGATGATGATGAGCCTCCAGAGAAGAGAAGCCGGGAAGAAAAGATCAGTAGTGATGGTATGACCCTTCTTCTCTCTTTTTCCGCTTGTTTCTTTTTATGAGGCTTTTGTTTTTTATCTACTGCTTTTCTTTCTTTTGGCAGAAGATGATTTGATGATGCTGAGGTTCCGGCTGATGAGGCGGTGACGGATCCGATTGTGGCATCTGAGGAAGAACCCAGAAATTCTGAAGTAGATCCAGAATCTCCTCCTGGTATGACTTCTTTTTTTTTGTTTTTTTTTACCGCCACTCGCTGACATATATTTTTTTATTTCTTGCCAGCTGACTTGCCAGAAGATTCCGACGACTTTGAGCCATCTAAGGATGCAGCTTTTGATGATGCTTCGGATGAGCTCATGGAGGCAGAAAGCATTCCGCCAGTCGTCGAAGAAGGTACTTGGTAGTGATAATCTTGATATTTTGATTTTTGACAATATCATATTCATACCTTTTTCATCTTTCATTGGCAGGTTGTAAGGTGACAGGAGAAGTTCCTCTATCCTTCTCAGAGCCAGAGCAGAGGGTGCCCGTGGCTGATCTAAGAGTAGGGGCTTCTTCCACCAGTTTTGATGAGGCAGAGGCGAGTCCGCATGCTGATATTCCTTCTTCAGCGGCTCTAATTGGAAAGAGTTTCTTGATTACTCTTCCAACGGTGCCTGACATGGGCAGTCGACCAACGGAGCATGGTGAGTCTTCATCTGAGTCATCCCGTCAGTTTGCGAGGAAGGTGTTGAAGAGAGTTTTGAGCTCATGGGTCGAGACTCTTTCTTCTGGCCATTTGGAGGCTGGTTTTGACATGGTTAAGCATGTGCAGGACATTCTTACCGATAGCGAAGAAGTCGGTCTAGACATTACAGATGCCAAGGCTTTTGTTGATGAAGTCATCACGCTAGGCAACAAGTGGAATGAGACCAAGAGCTTTCCAAATGATGACTTCTTCAACGAGATGTTTTTGAAGCCTTCCAGCGAGGTCAAATCTGAACTGAATGAGATCTCGCGGACTCGGAAGCAGCTCGTTCGGGAGAGGAACGTCACCGAGTTGGCTATATTGAGCTAACACAGGACCAACATCGTCTTGATAGGGACGTAACTGAGGCCAGACAGCGCCTTGAGTTATTGGAAGAACAGGCTGCTGCCAAGTGGGCTACTACTCTGAAAGCTCGCGATAGAGAGAGGACTCTCATTCGCCAAGTTGAGGAGGCTGAAAGCAATCTCCGGAGGAAAACTCAGGAATATGAACAATGGCAGATTCTCTGGGAAGAGCTTCCTCATGCTGAAGATGGGTCGCGAAAGACTACCGCATTTTATGGGAAAATTCTGAAGAAGCGCGGCCTGGAAGCTTTGGAGGCTAAGGCCAAGAGTTTGCTTGAGGAGTTAAGCCTTTGGCTGAAGACCATGTCGGACTAATCTCCTGACTTTGTAACAAACTTTTCCCCTTTTGTTCTGGTACCTCCATGTATAAACATTTTTTTCAGCACCTTTTTTTTTTTTTGTATCACCTTATTTCACTTAAATTCACTTTTGATGAAAACATAAGCAAAAATTGAATAGGAATGGTTTATTTGAAAATTTGATCAAAAGGTTATCATTTTGTGAAAATCTTTTGTCAAATGGTTGTTTTGGGTATGAAAGCCAGATTTTGTGGCGAAAAGCCTGATTTTTTGAGATGGCATGAAAGCCGAATTTTGGTAGCATGAAAGCCAAAATTTTGTTTGTGGCATGGAAGCCAATTTTTGGCATGAGAGCCGATTTTTGTGGCGTGAAAGCCAAGTTTTGGTTTTGTGGCATGAGAGCCAAAAATTTTGTGGCATGGGAGCCAAATTTTGTTTGTGGCATGGGAGCCAAGTTTTGTGGCATAGAAGCTGATTTTTGTTTGTTTGGCGTGAAAGCCAGATTTTGTGGCATAGAAGCTGAGTTTTTTGAAAACCAAGTTTTGTTTTGTTGGCATGGAAGCTAGATTTTTTTGTTTTTGGCATGAAAGTCAGGTTTTTATTTTGTTGGCGTGGAAGCCAGGTTTTTGGTTTTTAGCATGAAGCCAAGTTTTTGGCATAAAAGCCGGGTTTTTTGGTTCTCAAAGTGCAAGTATCGACTAAGAGTCGCCTTCCTGCTGAATGGTATTGCAAGTATCGATGGAATGTCGCTTCCTTGCTAATTCGGTTGCGAGTATCGATGGAATGTCGCCTCCTCGTGGGTTTTGGGTGCAGGTATCGACTGACTGTCGCTTCCTTACTTTTTTCTCAAAAATTTTGTTTTGTGGGTATCGATGGAATGTCGCCTCCCCATGATTTTGAAATTTGAGGTTTTTTTCGAACCTTTCTTTTTGTTTTGAAATTTGGGTTGTGGATATCAACTGGAACGTTGTGTCTCCACGATTTTTGAAATCTTGCAAGTGTTGACGAGGTGTCACTTCCTTGCGATTTGAGGTTTTGGAAGTATCGAATGGGGTTCGCATCCTTCCGATTTTTGGGTTTCGTGTGAGTATCGACAAAACGTCGCTTCCCCACGGTTTTTGAAAAACCATTTTTGTTTAAAGACACGAGGGTCATAAATTTTGACTCAAAACCATTTTGGCAATAAAAGTCAGGGTGGACTAGGGTGGATTTTTGTTTCAAACCATGAATTTTGGGTTCAAGGATCGAAAGTTTTGGTCAAGTTAGCGAAGAGGCTCCTAAACTTGGATTTTGGGTTTCGTTTTTCCCTTTTTTTTTTTTTAACAATGAAACATTGAAAGTAAACATTGTTTTGGGCTTTTAGAAATTTCAACATAGGGATGAAAACTCTAAAAGGGGTGGGTTTGATGAGCAAGTACCTAGGAATAGGCTTTGGCCATGCAGGCATCGTTCTGACCCGATGTAGGAAGTCTTCAAGGGTAGTACCGCTTCAAGAACTTGCCATTGATGGGCAGCATACATCTATCACCCTCCATGTCTAGAAGAGCAGATGCGCCATTGGCGAAGACTTTGTCGATGACGAAGGGCCCCTCCCATTTTGGTTTGAATTTGCCTTTGGATTTGTGGGCAAAAACCATTGGCCTTTTTACTGCAAGAACCAAGTCACCCTTATTGTAGGCGCGTTGCCTGACCTTCTTGCCTAAAGATCCTGCCATGCATGCTTGGTGTCGCACCTCCGAACCCGGATCCCTGCAGTGGTCCGACCTCGGGGACGCGAATTGGGAAGTAAGTGATAAATATATTTCTCCCCGGGATCCGCGTGTGTGAGGAAGGCAAAATTTCCAAACACATCAAGAACATTTCGCGGAAGCTTACGTGGCATTGCGACCAGGAGCCCGTGGCCATCGGGTTCCGTGTCGCACTCAACCCGTCAGCATAAAGCTGTCATAGCATAATCATACTCAGACTGGAACAAAACATGATATCAAAATATACAGAGCTCACAGTGACAGGCTTATCATTACCCAAGCATATTCAAGTTATAATTTAACAAATGCATTAATTACAATCCCAAAAGAAAAGGCTAACAAAAGCCTTACAAAATAACAAGCTAAGAACAAATACTACCCATGTGTGTAACGTATCTCCAGAGTCAAGCGCGACGTCTATATGACATCACTGACACAACATCCTGCACAACTCATGGCTCTACAGCCATTTGCACACATATTAGCTCAAGACGAGAACCTGCTACCTAAGGCACCAAACAAACAAGGTCAGACACGACGGTCTGGCAGGTGATCAATTTAAGCATGAGTATGAATCATTTAAAATTTATAAGAAACCATATACTGAATTTAAAACAGTTTACAAATCTTGAAACGATGCTTGAACGATATACACTTCAAGAAAACAAAAGTCCACGAACGAGATATGAGGCAAAACTAGCATGAGTACATGTGGTCTAGCGTTTAAAACCATTTAATAAATTTTCAAATAGTACATGAACAAAAAGCAAGACAAAGCTAGCATGATTACGAGAAAACATCATGATTCGTAAATCCACATTGAGCTCATCCTTTCTCCGTCATACACGATGACAAGAGCAAGCAAAGACAAAGCAAGACAGGCGAGACGAAACGAAAGCCCGAGCCACACAAGGTGGGCGGGAAAACCGGCCGCGGAACCGGAACAAAACAAAAATGTGTATAAATAATGCGAGAACACTTGATGCTTTAGTTCACTTGGCTTGGCTTGGACCTCGGCTTTTTAGAGGACAAAGACCAAGGGAAGGTCCTATATCCAATAAAAAACCAAGTAGACGGGCTGAAAAGCCACATCTAGGCCATGTTGGATAGAAGAAGAGGGGAAACCTTAGGGTGGTAGCCCCCCAAGGGACTTCAATCACCTTGTAGTGTTTGCAGTAGAGTTTCTTCAAGGCAAGAGAGCTTCTTTGTGCAGAGAGTTCTTCAGGATAATTTTCAAGACGATTTTTCAGGACCCTTTCCCTTTGGAATGACCGCCTATTTATAGGCTTTTGGTGGCCATTAGGAAGGTTTATGAGCATTAATGGCATTAATGCTCCATGATGAGAGGAGTTACAAGATTTAATTTCATAATTTTTTAACTCCTTTTTCTTGGATTTTGATTAGCCGATGGAGAATAATGGGCATTTAATCTCCATGATTATGGGAGTTTCATGATTAATTACCATGATTAATCTCCATAATGATAGGAGTTACATGGTTAATTGCCATGATTAATTTGACTTGTAACTCCCATTTGCTTGCTTCTAATTGGGCCGTCCAAAATAATGAGTTAATGACCTTAATAAGTTGTCATAAAAAGGTCATTTAACTTCATTAATTGGTCGCCGAGTCGTTTGAAGAGTCGCGGGCCACGCCGCGTCTTTTGGAACTCTTCTTGCGATAATCATCGATGGATCCGCATGTTATTTGATGTCGGATGACGATGCAAATTCAGACATTGGTTGACACCAATGGGCCAGCAACATCTGTCCTGTCGATTTCACGATCGGTTGGGCAGAAAGTATGCTTTCTTGATCTGCCGGTTGGCGGTTTTGGAGTGTCCGATGATGATCAAATGATTTCAATGATGGATCCGTGATGTTGACGAAGATCGACGGATATCATGCCTCAAAAATCAGAATTTGAGAAAATTACAGGGGCCAAACATCGCGAAACTAGAAAAGAAATGGAAAATCGATCGTTCCGGCGGAAATCCGGTGACCCGGATTTCCAGGGTCGCCGGCGACCATGCACCAGTGACAATGGGGCCGGCGACCCGGGCCATGGTGGCCAGCGACCATGGCGTTTTTCCCCCTTTTTCGGTCGCCGTTCGGTCGTCGTTTCTTCACCGTTTTTCTAGCTTTTTTGCTTCTTTTTTCCTGTATTTTTCTTGACATTTCTCCTCATTTATTGGCTCAATTCCTCTGAAGAAAACCTGTCGAGAAGTTGTGCGAATCAGGGCACAAAGTTTCCAATTTTTGGAAAAGCCGAAAACTTTGTAGTTGATTTTCCGCCAAGAGTTAAAACTAGGTCAAACGATGTCGGAATGACCTGAAATTTGAGGTGAAGCTTCTTGAGCATTAGATAGGACCAACCATGGGCTTTTATTTGAGTTTCGAAGCTGTTTGGGGTCTCGTCGATGCCAGACTTGATTTCACTGTGAGGAAGATGTCGAGCTTTGATGTGCTGTCATCCGATGTCCGATTGACCTGAAATTTGACAAAGAGCCTATTGGAGTCATTTTGAGATGATCTATTAGCTCCGATTTAGATGCCATGGTCCCACGAAGCTCTGCCGCCGGTAGGCTTGATTTTGCTTTGGAGCGTCAAAGCCGAGTCAAACATCTTCGGAATGACCTGAAATTTGACGTGCAGCCCTTTGGAAGCATGTAGAAGCTACTCATGTGCTTTGTTTGATGAGTGGCAGCATCGTAGGTTCTCGCCGCCGAGAGGCTTGATTTCGTCTTTCGAGAGTTGATGGAGGGTCAAACGGTGTCGGTTTGACTTGAAATTTGGCATGGAGCCTTTTGGAGGTATTTTGAGACCATCCATAGGCTCTGATCGAAGATTTGATATCTTTGACACTGTCGCCGCCGGGAGCTCTTAGTCAGCCTTTGGAGGATTGAAGTTAGGCCAAATGGTGTTGAAATGGCCTGAAACTTCATTTGTACCCTTCTTTTGGCCATTTTGAAGGATCTTGCCGTTTTTATTTGATTCTGACAAGATCTGATGCTTGATGCAGCTTTGCCTGTTTATAGTAGGATGCGGCTCCATGTAGCTTTTTGATGTTGACGAGGCTAAGTGACATTTTTTGTGTCAACAGCGGGGCGGAATTTTTTGGCTTGCCGCGCCACTACGCCGAATTAGGATGGAGTCCCGGTCTGGGGTCGTGACAGGCACCAAACAAGAGAGTATCATACACGACGATCTGGCAGGTGAATAAAGCAGATAGAGTACACAATTATTTATCAAGACATAGTTAAAATCATAAGAGTTCATTTGAAAGATAATATATATGTGTAAGGACAATCCAAAGTAATCAATTCCTGAAAAAGACAGAAGTTAACATTTAAACATTTCAAAACTAACTGAGAATCAATTAAAACTTTGGCAACCCACATTGAGCTATATTCTCCTATTACCGAAGTAACAAAAGCAATCAATCACCATAACCATATAAAATGGACGATACTATCGTATATACAATAATAGCCCAATATAGATGGGCTAACAATCAAAGTCCACCGCGGAACTGATAGCAATCAATTAAAGTGTCCAAGCTACAGTTGGCAAAATATTTAAGGATCCCAAGCCGGGTGACCAGCCTCACAAGGCGACCCAAGCCTAGTGGTGCAAACTGAAATCCAATTCGATACAATTCAAATCATTGAACACATTCCAAATCGATAAAAGGACTACTTTGAACAATTACAAATAGACAATTTTCAAAACAAATCAAACGAGTAGCCTTCCCGATATTTTTCAAACGTAGCGAACCACTCAAATCTCTTTCAAATCGATTTATAACAAAACGCATAAATCTTCTACCCTGGAATGAGGTACTTAATTGTGTTTGAAAGGCTTACCCAATGTTGTCTCGGTGTGGACTCAAAGTCTAAATGTTGTGTTATAATAAATAATTTGATGCCTCTGAAGTTATCCGGCATTTGAGGTCTTTGAGTGTACCGCGAGACTTTGAAAAATTCCTGGGTAATTCTCATACAAAGTTTCTTTTGATTTCTTCCTCAATTTCCGCGATCGAGCATATATTTTTATCCCAAAAATTTCCTTTGAGGAAGTAGGTTCCCAAAGAGCTCATAACACCAAAGAAATGGGCAACCATTGCTCCGGAACACCCCCTCCTACAGGACCCCTCCTCGCTCTAGCGAGGTTACCTTCGCTAGAGCGAGGGGCCTCTCTGGCCTGTAATTTGCCAGGTAGTGGCCTGGCTCGCTATAGCGAGCTGGGCTACTGTCCTGCCCCCTGCTAAGCACGGAATTGCTCCCCTTTTCCAATTTCTCTGATTTTTTCAATCTTTATTCTCAATCAAACACTCTCCAGCACAACAACTGAGTTTCCCTTAGCATCAATCCATCCTCCATTCAGCACCAAACAAATTAACTCATTCCATTAACAAATAAACCAAATTAAGTCATATAATTAGAAGGTACAAGTGCAGAACTTCACAGTTTGAAATCTAACTCTCTAAAACAAACCATTGGCCAGAATTTTTCCATCATATTATGAACAACCCTGCAGAAAGTTGAACAAGTCTAAACACTAAACATTTCTCAAAAACTGAAATCTTGCATTGCAAAAGAAGTCCGGCACTGTAATAGCATTTTTCAAAACAACTTTGAAGGAGAAACACAAATTCAATCTCATGCATTCTAAGATCAGCTTATTCACTTGCCTGAGTCAAAATGGTTCCTAAATCCCTCCAAGGACCCTCCTCTCTCAGCAAAACCTTCAAGCTACAAGAACCCATGAAAACATCTCAAAAGAAACCCAACATTTTGAGAGAGAAAGGAGTTCTCCAAGAACCTCCATGCATGCATGATTAGAAGCTTCCTAAGGGTGTAAGGAACTCATATCTAAGAGGAGAAGTCAAGGTCTCACCTAGAAAAGCAATAACCAAGAAGAAAAGCCTGAAAGGAGAGGTGACATTTGCAGGAATCCTTCACAAACACTAGCAATGGCAAGCTAAAGATGTGGAGAAGAGAATAGTGACATCAGATTTTTACACTGGGCACCCTAAGTGGGGCATGCAAAGCAAGAAGAAGGGAAAAAGATGAGGAAGAACTCCTCCTGGTTTCACTGCAGTAGTAGAATGAAGAGGAAGAAGAGGAGGAAGGTGGGTTTTGTTTTAAACTTAAGTGGGTTGTGGGCCCCAATGGCCCTAAAACTTCAAGGGCTTAAAACTATCAGTTGTGGGTCCCGGATGCAATCGACGAAATAGAGTAAAATGATTGGCGAAAAATCTAGTTTTCAAAAGGTATATTTTCCTCATAATTTGCAAATATCGAAATTCATGCACAAATTTGGTGTAAATAGTCATTTTACACTTTTTCTCGAAAAACGCGATTTCTAGGGTTCAAACACAAACGGAGCAAACATAAAAATCATTGGGACCAATATAGAAAATCAAGGGAAGTAAAAACCAGAAATTCTCGAAATCAAAGATAAATTCCCACACGGCACTCGTCACACGGGCCAACCCGACCCGATTCAAATCAGACTCAATGACTCTCAAAATTTCCCAAAGCTATTCAAAATTCTAATCTAGCTAAAATCCAAGCTAATCGTCCTCTAATCCCACTTAGAGACTAAACACGGCTAAAACAATCATTAAACATACTAAACCTGGGTCGGGGTCTGACATGGCCCTTCCACTCAAACTACCTCCAAATAACATGACAAGAAGCCTGCTCCCATTGCATGTCAGATATGTAATCGTATAGGGCACACAGCCCTTGACTGCTTCAATAGATTGGATCTCTCCTTTCAAGGGCGTCAACCACCGGAAAAACTTCAAGCTATGGCTGCTTCAAAGCAAAGGGAGACTAGTTGGCTCACAGACACAGGGGCTGCTAATCATGTGACACCAGATCTCAACAATCTCTCGCTCCATTCAGACTATGTGGGTAATGATAGCCTTGATGTTGATAGTGGTAAGGGTCTTTCCATCTCACACACTGGTTCCTCTCAATATTTATCTAATGTTAACTTGGTCTCTTTACATAATATCCTACACGTGCCTAATATTTCTCAAAATTTGTTGTCAGTCTCTTAGTTTACCAAAGACAATGACTGTTATTTTATTTTTGCATCATCTGGTTTTTATGTGAAGGAAAACAGAACGGGAAAGATCCTCTTCCGCGGAGTGACCAATAATGGCCTTTATCCTCTTCATCTGACATCATGCACCAAGAATAAATCGTTTGCTTCTCCGTCTGCCTTCAGTAGTACTCACATCTCTAGTAGTCTGTGGCATCATAGGTTGGGCCATCCTTCGCATTAGGTCCTCAAGAAAATTATTTCTTCTCTCTATTGGTGGAACTTCCAAGTTAGAGTTTGTTTGCACTGCCTGTCAAATGGGGAAATGGTCGAGGTTGCCTTTTTAGCACTCTATTTCTATTTCATCATTTCCTTTAGAGTTAGTTCATTCAGATGTCTGGGGATATTCTCCAGCTTCGTCCCTGAGTGGGGCTAGATTTTATGTGACCTTTATTGATGATTTTAGTAGAGGGGCTAGATTTTATGTGACCTTTATTGATGGTTTTAGTAGATATTGTTGGCTATTTCCACTTAATCCCAAGTCTAAAGTGTTTGACACATTTTTAAGCTTTAAGTAATTAGTAGAGAATATGTTTGATCATAAAATCAATTATTTGCAGATTGATGGTGGAGGAGAGTTTACTAGCACACGCTTTAAAAATGTTTTAGTTCAATATGGCATCTCTCATCATATTTTGTGTCCTCATACACCAGAGGAAAATGGGATAGCTGAAAGAAAACATCGACATATAGTCGAAACTGGGTTGTCTCTTCTGGCACAGTCCGGTGTTCCCTTGTCTTTTTGGGATGCCGCATTTGATACCGCAGCATTTCTAATGAATAGAATGCCTACCCGTATGCTAAATCAAATTTCTCCTTATGAAAAAATAAAATAAAATAAAATAAAACTTTGGATTACAATATTTTACATTCTTTTGGATATGTTTGCTTTCCATACATTCGACCTTACAATGTTGGGAAATTGTCTTTCCGAACCATACCATGTGTTTTTTATGGTTACGGGCGCAATCACAAAGGATATAAATGCTTTGACCTAGTTACCAAAAGAATTTATATGAGTCGGCATGTGGTGTTTGATGAAAAAGTATATCCTTTTATTACTAACAATGTGTAGAATTATAGCTCACCTATCGCGTCAAGTGATCAGGTTCTCCTTGCTCACTATAATATTGGCACTGTGACTAGCATGATGAACCCTACTACTGCAAATGATACTGTTATGGAGCCTAATACTCTAGGCTCGGGTTCACTATCAGCTTATGTTCGGCCTACAGTACCCAGCCAACAGTTGGTACCTGTGCATGGATTCAGCCCCATGCAATTTGGTTGATGTTTCTGACCCTGCCCCTTTACACCACTCTAGAGCATCACAACAAGTGGTTGTACCATCTACATTGGAGCCAACACATGTTATCTCTCCAACTTCACAACCTGCTGTCAATGAGCACCATTAGTCACCGGCCACACCCATTCCATGGGACATGCGTCCCTCTTCTTCTGCCTCTCCAATACTTAGGGGCAGAAGCATAACATCTACCTAGTTCCATGCATCAAACTCAATTCTTAGTGGATTCTTTGCCACAAGATGCTGCCGGGTCAACTATGCCAAATGAGACATCCAATGTGATTAGTGCTCAAAATTCACGTACAATGAAGCATCCACAGCAATGTCCTCATGTCATGCGTACACGCTCAATGGATGGTATTTTCAAACCCAAAACATTGATCATAAGTAAACATCAATTACCAAAGGCCTTTCAAATTGCCATTGCGCAAAGTGAAGCCACATGCTATTCCCAGGCAGTCAGATCCGCTGAGTGGCGTGCGGCCATGGCGCTTGAATTTGATGCTCTTCAACGTCAAGGTACATGGACCTTAGTTCCTCCACAGCCTGGTTAGAATATTGTAGGGTGCCGCTGTGTTTATAAAGTGAAAGAAGGGTCAGATGGTACTATAGAAAGACACAAGGCTCGTCTTGTAGCCAAGGGGTTCCATTAGCAACCTGGGCTAGACTACAGTGACACTTTCAGTCCAGTAGTCAAACACACCATAGTCGGACTTGTTCTTTCTTTTGCAGTTCAACTTGGCTAGCAAATTCGACAACTTGATGTCTACAATGCATTTTTGCCTGGAGTGCTATATGAGGAAGTGTACACGGAACAACCTCAGGGATTTGTGGATCCTAGCCGACCAACTCATATTTGTAAGCTCCATAAGGCCATCTATGGACTTAAGTAGGCCCACGAGCTTGGTACTTTCGTTTGACCAATTTCCTACAAAGTCTCAGGTTTAATGGATCTTTGGCTGATACATCCTTATTTGTTCGCAATTTTGGCGGTGAGATTATCATCTTATTAATTTATGTTGATGATATTGTGGACACAAGCAACAATATTGGGGCTTTACCAAAGCTACTAAGGGAAATAAGTCGGTTATTTGCTATGAAAGATTTGGCGCCAATACATTATTTTCTTGGCATAGAGTCCCACAAAACTAACTTTGATCTATACCTCACTCAAACCAATTATGCATTGGATCTACTTCACAAAACAAAGATGCTTGATGCTAAACCGCTTAAGTCAACAATTCAAATTGGAATAAAACTATCTAGGTATGATGGCGATCCAATTTCAAATGCTTAAGATTATCGCAGTGTGGTTGGTGCTCCCCAATATGTTACACTCACTAGACCAAACATCGCATTTGCTGTAAACCAAGTTTGCCAATTTTTGCATGATCCAGGCTTGCATCATTGGATATCAATTGAGCGGATTCTTCAATTCCTTATAGGAACCATCACACATGTCTTGCATTTTTGTTGAGGTACATTTTCAGTCACTGATTACTTAGATGCAAACTGGGCTAGAGAGCCAGATGATCGCCGATCTACTTCTAGCTATGCCATCTTTATTGGGGCCAATCTTATCTCTTGGAAACTAAAAAGCAACCAACTGTATCAAAATAAAGTGCAGAATCTGAGTATTGGTCCCTCACTGTTAAAGATGCAGAGTTGTTTTGGGTGTGGATGTTGATGAGAGATCTTGAAATTTACCTCAAAATTTCCCTCTTAATCTATTGTGATAACATTAGTGGTATTGCACTGGCCTCTAACCCAATTTATCATGCTCGTACGAAGCATACCGAGGTTGATTATCATTTCATAAAAGAAAAGGTTGTTCATGGAGATATCCAAGTCCGCTTTGTTAGCTCTGATGATTAATTGGTAGACATATATACAAAGGGCCTAAGCTCGTCAAGGTTTTTGCTATTAAAGAACAAGCTCAATGTCACAAATTGGCCATTAAGCTTGCGGTAGCATGTTAGTCACCTCATCTCAATCGGTAAAGCGTGGCCCACCTAGCCTATTATTCTTCAAACCATGATAGATAACGATACGGTTTCGGGTCATCATGGAAAGAGATCTATTGTTTTCCATCTTTATATAATTATCTTTGTATCACATCCCTGACTTGTAGGATCTAAGGATCTAAAGATCTCCATCAATGTATTATAAATACTCTCTCAATACAAGAATACACTTACGTTTTGATCATGGAAAACTTTAAGTTGGAACCAAAATATGGATACAAGTGTTATCAAAGCTATACAGGTATCATGCATTATTTACCAAAAAAAAAAGAAAGTGTATTATGCATTATCTTCAATGAGCAGGATGCTAATGCCTGATAAGAGCGTCTGCTACCTAAGCATGATCTCTAAAATCCAATGTTCATCCTTGTAAATCATCAAATTAAATATAAAATTGCATTTTCCCACTTGATTTCAACCGAAATTTCTATTATGTTGAGCATATTGTGTATATATGTGACCAGTTTCAAGTTTCTTTTATAGATTTTTTATTTGGTGCAGCGCATGAGAAAATTGGATCTAACAACACCATTTTCCACAGAAAGCAAACCCACCTCCCAAAATTAAAATATTTGTTTGGATATATATCTAATTAGGATTGACTAGATAAGTTTTTTCCAATCGTAATAAAAAGATTAGAAAAAAAGACTGTAAATAGGTTATGATATCGTCACCAATACTAATAAAAATTAGGGAGTTTAATGGTTAGTGGGTAAAACAAGAAAGTTGGGTTTCTATTTTCCTTTGAATTAAAAAAGGGAGAATTTCATATAAGACCTTAAGTTTTTATCTTATTTCAAAAAAGGACACAAGTCTTAAAACTTTTCAAATTAGTCCCTAAGTTTTTGAAGAAGTTTTCAATTAAGGACATTGTCCATTTAAAGCTATTTTTTCACAATTTTTCCTCAGTTTTTTTTAAACTACCTAAATTACTCTTCATTGAAATAAAACTCTCCTCTACTTCATTTATATTCTCTTCATTTTCTTTACCAACATCCTCACAGTGATTGGGGACAACTAGTATCTTCACGACGATCGGTTGAATGTAGCGGTTGTCGGAACCTTGTCATGACTTTAAATGAAAGGTAATTTGGGTATTTTAAAAAAATTGAGAGAAAAGGTAATAAAAAAATACCATAAAATGTTCGGATGTCCTTAATTGAAAACTTATTGGAAAACTTAGGGACTAATTTAGAATTTTTTGAAACTTGTGTCCTTTTTGGAAATAAGGCAAAAACTTAAGACCTTATTTGAGATTCTTCCTTAAAAAAAGTTAATTGGCAAGAGAGAAATCTCCTCTTTGTGGTTTTCTACTTTAATGGCGATGCTACTAAGGCGTCTTCGTCCATCTCTTCCCATATGCCTATTCTCATCTGTATCTCTCAAACCTCACGACTCCCTCTTGCACTCCTTTCTCTCTCTTCTTTTTCCTCAATTCGAGGTTTAACATCTCTCTCTCTATTTTTTTTCTTTTGTTGTCTTTGTTTTCATTTTTTTTATTGATTTATTTATTTTTTTTAAAAATAATTTCCTTTTTCTTACCAAAGCTCATGAAGGATTCATGGGGTACCCCAGAATAGAGGTGGGTGTTTTTAGGGCAGTCTCCCTTACTGGCAGTTGTGAGAAGAAAAAAGGTAGATAATGGCCTTGCAATATCTTTTCTTGAAATATTTCATTTTTTTAAAGCATTATTTTATTTTTTTGAACTCCATTATTTAAATGGACGGTCTTGAGTAGGTCGGACCATTTTTTTGGGTGATCATATTGTTGATATGGTGAGCGCACAATTGGGTGGAGAGGACCGAAGCAAATAAGGTGATCTAGATGTGACCCTAACTTTTTAGGATTTTATTTCTCAGGTGATGGATGGGTAATCATTTTCCAAATCAGTCCTTAAGTTTTTCAAGAAGTTCTCAATTAAGGACATTTTCCATTTAAAGCTATTTTTTCATAGTTTTTTCCTCAAAATTTTTAAACTACCTAAATTACTCTTCATTGAAATAAAACTCTCCTTCACTTCCTTTATGTAAGACCCCACCCCGAGAGATTTCGATTAGTATTAATTAAGTCGTGTTTTAGTTATAAGTGAGATTAGTGAATTTTGTTTAGATTTGGATTAGAATATCTTTTATATAGCTTTGAAATATTTTGAGAACCTTTTTGATTAGTGGGACCCTTTGGGTGTTCATTTGTAGTGTTTTTGTGTGACTTGGGAAAATTATCTGATATTCTGAAAATTCGTATTTTAGCTTTGTTTGATTCATTTTATCATTCCCTACAACTTTTGCGTTTACTCCGTTTCCGTTTGAAACCTCGAAACCCCACTTTCATCATGATAAGGGCAAAACAGTCTTTTTATACAAAATCTGGACACTATTTTCAATGTCTCCAAAATCCGCGAAATATATACCTTTTGGAAACTATAAATTTCGATGAACATTTCTTCCTTCTTCGTCGAACTCATTCGAGGCCTGGAAACCCATGTTCTAAGCCCATCAAGTGTGTTAAGTTGTGGGACCCATCCCCACTCTCTATATATAGTGAACCCATTGCTACTTTCCTCTTCTTCTTGCTACTTTATTGTGAAAGAGAGAGAGAGCTCTAGCCCTAGGGTTTCCTTCTTCTTCTTCTTGCTTCTTCTCCTCCAACTCACTCCCAACTATTGCTAATGGTGAAATGGATGTCACCACCCTCTTCCTCACCATGAGAGCTCTCCAAGGATATCTTTTGTAGAGAAACCCAACCCTCCTAGGGTTCTCTTTGATCAAGCTTTTGCTATTTGAAGGTCTTCCGTGTAAGTGATTATCTCCATCTTCTAGATTATTATTCTTCTAGTTCTAGAGGAGCTTTATCTCCATTATTAAAAGCTCCCTCTTCCTATTTCTTAGTTTTGACTTTTTAGGGTTGTAATGGGCTACTTTTGGGGTTTTTTTTTGTTGTAGATTGGTGATTTGGCTTGAGAAGTGTGATTAGAGCCTTATTTGCTATTTTTGGAGCAAAGGCAAGTGGATGAATGGGTTTGATTTGAATAACTTCTTATTTTATAGAGAAATATGAATTTGATGGTTCTCTTTCTCTTATACTCCTATGGTTTATAATGCTTTAGAAATGTGCATATTTATGAGCTTTTTCCTCTCTTAATTGTTCTCTTAAGATTTTGTGCATTAAAGTTTGTCCTTTGTTAAATGATGGATCTTCATTAATGGTAGATATGCCTTGTAATAAATGAAGTGGGAATTGTACGTAATTTTTGGTTTTGATGGATGGTTATTGGAGGATATGATGGTGGTTTAAGTAGGTGGAAATGTTGTTAATGTGGTGCCAAGATAAAACTCTAAGGGAGATTGGAAGAAAAGAGAAGAGAGCCCAAAAATGCACAAAACGGGCAGTTTCTGGAGTTGTCTGCTCGAGCGGACCCATGGTCACTCGAGCGAATCCTTTCAGAAGCTTGGTCGCTCGAGCTAACTATTGCTCCGCTCGAGCCTTCCTGACTTAGATTAGTCCGCTTGAGCGGACCCATTTAGAACCTTCTTGGCTCTAGCCAACATGGATGTTCGCTCAAGCCCACCCTCCCAGAGAGCCATCCGCTTGAGCGAACGCCCAGTCCCCTTGAGCGGACTAACTATTATACTTGGGGTTGTGATAGGAGCTGGGAAATGCTGGTTGGGATATGAAAAGGGCCTGTTTGAGGTCCCACTTCAATGGGCGACCTAGGAAGTGATGTATGGAGATTGATGGAGAAAGAAACCACATTTTTGAAAATTTATTGAGGATGTTGGACCTATCAATTAGTATAGGGAACTTGGAATGTCTCAAATCTTCCAGAGTACCAAGTCATGAGCAAAAACCGACATACGAGATCCCGTTACACGTTGTTTAAATCCTATAGCCTCAATTCTTGTCTGGAATTATGTGGAGATCTATTGTTTTAAGTTTTCACTGAATTTTATATGTTTCAGACAGTCTTCATGTGTCAGTACAAATGACACTTTTATCTATTAAATCTTTAATCTGAATATTTGGTCAGCTTTATGCATTTTCAATAAGATACTATGGTAATAAATGTGCTTTCGAGCCTTCTGTTCTGCAGGTTTTGTGTGTCATACACCCCTTTAGATATGTATATGCTCTGATTTCGTTTTGACCTATGAGTCGGCACCACTAAACTTGGACAACCTTGTCGGTTTGATCCACCGACTTGGGATCCTCCTTTTACTTCTGCCAGCTGCAGTTTGAATCATGTTTTGTTCTGTCACCCGGTTCCGCGGCCGTGGTTTTGCTCAGTGTATGTATGTATATATAGTTGTTTCTCGTCACCTTGTATGTCCGAGACCAACGCCTTTAGTGTGCTCTCATTACATTAGTGATGGAGGATTTAGCTTACGTGTGGTTGGCATCTTGTCAGTTTTCGTTCCTTATTACCCTACATGTTTTATATTGCATATTGCTTTAAACAAATAATGTATCATATTTTTATGGAAATTATAGCTTTGACAGATTTTCAATATGTTTCTAAAATATGCTTTGAATTTCCTTACTGTTATATTTATTCACCCACCTACCAGACCGTCATGTCTGACCCACTCTTTTGGTACTCAGCTCCAGACCTCGTTGTCTTTGAGGAGGAACCAAAGGAGGCGGCCAATGAGCCGCAACGATTAGTTGAGTGGCAGGCTGATAATGTCATCTAGACATTTGGTCGAGTCTTGAGATATGATACATTTTGGAAAGAAAAAGATTGTTACATTTTGATTCCTTTTGGTTGTACCAGCCTTTGTTGGCTATTATTTTTTGGAAATGTTTAATTAACTTATATTTTGTGTAAACCTTTAACTTTATATTCTGGGAATGCCATAGGATCATTGCTCACTCTGACATCATGTTAGTTATATCTGTGTTATCAGTTTTGAAATGTGAAATGGATTACAAACTTAGTTTGCTACACGCTTCCACACCAATGCGAATGATTTATGAGTACGTCTGAGATCCTCACCTCGAAAATCTGTGGGAAATTAAAAGAGTGTGTGTATCTTTTGATTAATGTGGTAATCATTACTATACACTCACCACTAAGCCCGCGATCTTGGTCCGGGGTCGCGACACTTTATATATTCTTCATTTTCTTTATCGACATCCTCATACTGATCGAAGACAACTAGCATCTCCACGACAATCGGTTGAATGTAGTGACAGTCGGAACCATGTCATGACTTTAAATGAAGGGTAATTTGGGTATTTTAAAAAAATTGAGAGAAAGAAGCGTAAAAAAAATACCATTAAATGTCCAGATCTCCATAATTGAAAATTTACCGAGAAAACTTAGGGACCAATTTAATTTTTTTAAAAACTTGTATCATTTTTTAAAATAAAGCAAAAACTTAAGACCTTATTTGAAATTCTTCCTTAAAAAAAGTTACTTGGCAGAGAGAAATCTCCTCTTTGTGGTTTTTTGGAAAGGTGGTGCTACTAAGGTGTCTTCGTCCTTCTCTTCCCGTATGCCCCTCGTCTCTTCTTGTCTCTATCTCTCAAACCTCACGACTCCCTCTCGCACTCCTTTCTATCCTGCCTTTTCCTCAATTCAAGGTTTAACATCTCTCTCTCTCTCTCTCTCTCCTTTTCTTTGTTGTCTTTGTTTTCGTTTGTTTTGATTGATTTATATATTAGTTTTTTTTAAAATAATTTACTTGTTCTTACCAAAGCTCATGAAGGATTCGTGGGGTACCCCAGAAAAGATGTGGGTGTTTTTAGGACAGTCGCCCTTACTGCATTTTTTTGGCCTTGCAATATTTTTTCTTGAAAGAAATAAAATTTTTTTTGAAAGCTTCATTTTTTTATTTTTTTGAACTCTGTTATTTAGTTACTTTGGGACAAATGCTTTTCTTAGAATTCCCAGCCATTCGACACTCGCAAACGAACGGGCCCAGTTAGTAATTTGGCATTTTGGCTTGAACAATTCTAACCAGGGTTGTTAGATTACCCCTGAAGTTTAATTTGGCATTCCATTTATATTATTTTAACAAGTTTAGGTCGTGGGCCCCATGCAGTTGACCCATTAGAATAAGCCAAATGAATGCCGCGTGTTTTACCCAAAAAAACCAAATGGATGCCTTGTGTGGGAGCGTGACGCGTGGGAGTGTGGTGTTATTGACAGAGAGTGCTGGGCTAAAGTTAAGTCACGTGACTCTGTCGGAACTCGAGCGGCGAGGGGAAATCGAGTAGGAACGAAAAGGGGGAAAGGAAAGGAAGAAAGAAGAAAGAAGAAAGAAGCGAAAGAGGAAGAGAGGAGGAGGAGGAGGAGGAGGAGGAGGAGGAGGCGGAGGAGGGGCTGCGGCTGTCGCTTTGGCTTTCCTGTTTCGACGATGGGCCGGCAGCGTCCAGGACCTCAGGTTCCTTTTCTTTCTTCTTCTTCTTTAAAAAAAGAAAAAAAAAAAAAAAAACTAGGGTTCCGGACATTTCGGCCGAAATCCATGGATTTTAGCCCGGAATTCCGGATATAGGCTGAAATTGTCCGAAATCCGGACCGGAATTCTTGAAGGGTGGTTTCGTTTCGGAAGCATGACGGAAACGAAATTATGCGTCCGAAACGAAACGGAAATGGGTCCGAAATGGAAACCCATTCAGAATCAGACTCAGAGGTAACAAATTCTCCCCATAAATTTTGAGTGCTCTTGAAGCCATGTAATCTGACTTGATGAAAGCTAGTGGAAATCTTGTTTGGGATTCTCTTTATAGTTGAAAATCTCCTTTGGACTCTTCTCTGAAATAAACATTTGGGGTTTGATAAAAAAAAAAAAAAATATTTTCAAGGAAGGTTTCTTCTACAAATATCTACTATAATTTCTTTTGAAATCTATTTAAGGTCTTTTGAAAGCTTAGATTTTCTCATTGTTTGCCATATGCATCATCAAACCTAACCTAAGCTCCACTTATAGACCATTAACATGGAACTCTCTCTCGGAGAGAAAGAGATTGGGGAGAAGACAAATCGCGGCAATTATCCTAGCTTATGGTAGGAGTGATACACGGTGGACCCATACTGTACATGAACTACAGCAATCAACAATTTCTTGGGGTTGGAATGCTGGTACCCAGATGTGGCAACCAGGTTAGGATGAATGAGTAAAAGTAGGCCAGATTGACTAGAGGAGGGAGGGGTTTATAGGTTAAAGTCCAACTAATATTTGACTTTGGCAATCTCAACAGCAGGTCGTTTTGACCTGCATAACCCATAAAAGAGAAGAAGAAGAAGATCCAATTATCAGGTACCCACCAATTTCATGAAAACACCAACCCATTTGACGTCGATGAATATGCCAATCAATTTTAGCAATTCACGAGATAATATGACTTTCTGCCAAAACATAAAAGAAGCACATAATGAAGCTTTCTATGTTGAGGATAGACTTAGACGGTCTCACATAATACATTTTAACTCTTGCGCTAGGATGTTTCAACAAAGAAGAAGAGTTCATATGGTTGACTCATATGTATTATTTTGTTCGTCACTGTAAAATCAAGGGAATATTCTCCAAAGTGATTCTTCATGAAAATCGCGATATGTGATCATTATCATCATCATCAAAGCCTTGTCCCAACTATGTTGGGGTCGGCTACACGAATTCTTTTCTCCATTCCGATCTATCTTGAGCCAAATCCTCAGATAAGTTAAACTTCTTCAAATCTATTTTTACTTCCTCCATCCATGTCCCTTTTGGCCTACCCCTTCCCCTTGGTGGGCCACGAACCTTCATAGCCAAGTTTTTCCTAACTGGCGTCGTGGTCAGCTTACGTTGGACATGCCCAAAACATCTCAAACGGGTTTGTTTGATTTTATCCATCTATTGCTGCCGCTCGTAAATACTCTCGAAAAGCGCTCGTTTTTAATTTTATCCTTTCTAGTTTTATCACACATGCACCTCAACATTCTCATCTCTACTATATCCATTATGTGCATATGTTGTATCTTGATTGGCCAACATTATGCTCCTTAGGTCATTGTGAGTCTAATTGTTGTTCTGTAAAATTTTTCCTTTTCAATCTTGTTGGCATTCGTCGGTCACAGAAAACTCTAGAAGCTAGTGTCCACTTCAAAAATCCCTCTTTTATCCTATGTTTGACATGTTCATCAATGTCCCCATCCTTACTAATTATAAAGCCAAGGGAATGGAAAGAATCACTTTGTGGTATCTCACGGTCTTCAATTCTCATAGTAGTTTCCGCTCATTCTATATGCCCACTGAAGTTACAATCTATATATTCCGTCATTGTACGGCTTATTTTAAAGCCTCTGGATTCTAAAGTCTCCCGCTATTTCTCAAGTTTTGAATTTACACTATCTTTTGATTTATCTACCAACACTATATCATCTGCAAATAACATGCACCAAGGTACCTCTTCTTGAATATGAGCAGTTAACTCATCCATAATCAGTGCAAAGATATAAGGGTGTAGGGCTGACTCCTGATGCAAACCTATGGGTCACTGAGAACTTCCCAGTCTTTCCACAAGTAGTTTTCACATTCGTTACTGCTGCTTCATGCATTTCTTTAATAATTTCAATATAATCTCTTGAAACATTCTTTTTATTTAAAACCCACCAAATTAAATCTCTAGGTACCCCGTTGTAGGTCTTTTCTAGATCGATGAAGACCATATGTAGATTTTTCCTCTTCACTCAATATATTTCCATTAATTGCCTAAGTGAGAAGATAGCTTCCATCATTGATCATCCTGGCATAAAATCAAATTGATTTTCAAATATCTTGGTCTTCTGTCCAAGTCTTTGCTCCATTATTCTCTCCCATAGCTTCATAGTATGAGTCATAAGTTTTATCCCACGATAGTTGGTAAGGTTTTGTATATCTCCCTTGCTCTTATATATAAGTACTAACGCTTCTTCTCCATTCATCTGACATTTTTTTTTGTCCAAAATAGTGTCTCGTAACTCATTCTTTTCTCCAAATCCTTGTCTTCCATGCACTCTCTCATATCTTCCATTATCCTATCTTCTATTATCCTTTCTTAGATGCCCATTTAAGTCTCCTCTTAGGGAAATTTTTTCACTTGTTGGAATTTCTCTTAGTAAACCAAAACTTCTCACAAAATTGGCTCTTGACATTTTCATCTAATCCTTCTTAGGTAGCATATGTACTAATGATATGAATTATGTCTTCCTCTAACACTAGTTTAATTGCTATAATTCTATCACCTAATCTCTTTACCCCCACAAATTTCTCTTTCAAATCCTTATCTACAACTATAACCTCTCCATTTCTTGTATTGTTCTTTCCCGCATAAAAAAGTTTATAATCATCAGCGAGCTCCTGAGCTTTATCCCCCTTCCACTCTGTCCCCTATAGACAGGCTACACTAACTCTTTTTTTTTTTAATTACCTCAACTAACTCCATGCTCCTGCTTGTCAAGGTTCTCATATTTCAAGTAGAAAGTCAAATCTTCCTCTTCTTCTGCTGTTGGATTAACTTCTTTAGCTGCACTTGTCCAGAATGGTGCGGTGGCCTTTGCCCACTTTCCAATGCAATCGAGCAACGCTGCAATTCGTCGATTACGACAAGGAACACCTTATCATGATCTTGGAATGTTGTAATCTCAGAATTCATGTTTGGGTTGTGACAGAATTTTACACTGGCTGTCAACCTACCTAACGCGACCCTCCTCTACTCCAGGCCCGGCAGAAAAAAAATGGCGGAGTTGAAAATCACGATATGTGCTATTGAAGCAAAATGCCAAGAATATACTCAAAATATTGATAGTATATAAATTAAAATGCAAAACAACTTCCAAATATTGATCATGTCCAAGAACCAAAGAAGGAGAAGGAGGAAGAACTAGAAAATGTCATGATTACATTGGAAGAACTGAAAATCATGATAGGAGGCGCTAAAAGTGACATAGAAAAGCAAGATCAAGAGGGAAAGAAGATTCCAGGACAAAATTATAGGAAACGACATCTAAAGCTCCTAAGGGATCATTTGTTTCCACTCATTTACATTTTTAAATGACTCACATGTGATGTGTAAATGAGGTGTGAAATGGAGTGTAAATAAGGCCATTTCACACCTAATCAGGCGTGAAAGTTAAAAATTGGAACACTTTCACATCTCCCACTTGCGAAAAGGTGCTAGTGCAAGTCTTCATATCGTGATTGCATTTGGTTATGCAATTGGTCACTGTAGCAAATCCCGTCAACCACTTTAATTTTTTTCATTCTTGCAGGCCCCATATTTGTAATCCAGACTGTTCAATTTGTTTATTGAACTAAAAAACCTCAAGACCTTTAAGCTGATTATCTTAAATATATATAGATTTGAGTAATTTTTTAAAAAGTCCAAAAATCCTAGCCTATAGATCTAATTATTGGATGCATTATTGGGCTTCTATTATTTGTTTTCAGCCTCCGATATTTGGAGGAGCAGATATCGTTGTCGATGTTGTAATTGTTGAGAGGAGACTTGAGGGGTAGAAAGAAAGACTTGTCATTGCCCAGACAATGACCAATTTCATACTGGTGGATGGGTCATGCTATAGTACTTCCTCATGTGCTACATGATAGTGTGTTGATTTTTATACTTCATAATCTTTGGACACCAAGATTTGGCTTCAAATGTTGATAAAACCAATACTAGGATGATTAGACTTTTAGTTAAAAATTTTAGATTTTAGTGCTTCTTATGTAAGGATTATAATTGCATGGCTTATATGTTTTTTTTTTTTTGTTGGCTCCTTGATATGATTTCTCGCTCTACCATGTAAATCGTTCTTGCCAACAAATGGTGTCTTCCCTGTATTTGTTCAATGAATATTAATTTTCACACTTTTTTCTCCTCAACAGTGACAGTAGAAATCCCTTATTCTGCTGCTTTTAGACATGGCTGACGTAGAAGAAAAGCAGCAGAAATCGAGCAAAACAGTTTCCACTGACCCCAATGATCACACAATCATCAAAGAAGGAGATGCTGATATACTCATTCATGCCAACAATGAAGTCTTCTGTAATAGGACCCAGGTTTTACTTTCGCTTAATATTATCTGGCCCCCACCTGCCTTCCTCCCCCCTCCTCTCTCTCATATAGGTGGGTGGGTCATATATATATATATATATATATTTATGGGAGATGCTCCTATGAGAGATATCTCTCATCTTAAAATGAGAGATTGAGTGGGGGCCCTCACACCCATATCCAATGCCAACAACTTAAATGTGAGGGCCCCCAACCTATCTCCCATAGTAAGGTGAGAGATGCTCTCCTAAGAGCATCTCCCACAGTTATTCTTTTCGAAAAAGAATGGCTTTTACTGTGTTATCGGGAATTGGAGTATTTGGATTTTTGTCCTTTATTTGAAATCATATTCTTTTTCTGATAAGGGCTAGATGTTGTTTCTCTCAGTTAATGAAAATCTTGCTTATAAAATCCATCCAAAGCTACAATTCTCCCTAAAAGCATATGAAACACAACCCATTGAAATTATTCCATTTTTCTGAGTCAATTGGTAGTTCAGAGAATTGGATTGATTTTGTTCTTTGGTTTCTCTCTCTCTCTCTCACACACCCACACCCACACCCACACCCACACCCACACCCACACCCACCCACACCCACACCCACACCCACACACACACCTACACCCACACCCACACACACCCACGCATATGAAATCCTGGTTGAACTTTTGATGGGTTGCCTTCCTATACTGATAACAAAGGAAAGAAGATTTGCTGAAAGTGGTTTTTGTTGTTGTGTTTTCTGCGTAGAGTATTTCCATCTCTTATGCATATATTGAGATTTTACATAAAATTTGCCTTTATTTATTTAATCTCATGCACATCAATTCTTATAGGGAATTAGATTGTCTTTTCTTTTTAGGCGTTATTGGTTATTACCACGTGACATAGCTTTGTTGAGCCAAATTTTTTTATTAATGAATACATGATATTTATGAAGTGGTTCACGTGTTAGATTTAAAAGGTAAAATCATCGAGGAAGGAACAAAACATTGCTCCAACACAGTTGTGCGATCCAAATCTCACAACTATGGAGATAATCCATTATAAATGCATGAGAAACCTCCTTGTCTTCCATCCAAAAAAAAAAAAAAAACCCTCCATGTCTTGTTTGTTTCTGAGCGTTTACTAACCTAGAGAGGGAAACCCTTCTCATTTTCTTTCAAAGCCTGAAAGCTTAGTAGCCGAGGGATCTTCATGACCTTCCACACATATTTCTTTCTACTGACACCTAATGAGAACTGTTTTTCATTAGGTATAATATATCATTTTTCAAATCAGGATCCCATATCCAAGTATTACTGGAAATTATAATTAATAAGAAACTTCTTAAATATAAAATGGTGCATATCTATGGCATTGGACATAGCTCGGTTCTATCACCTATTTTTTTGTTTTTATTTTTTATACATAAATCCATTATGTGACTTATTTCCTCCAATGGTGTCATGTCTCACTTATACCAAATGAGATCCTTAAACTGAGTTGTGAATTACAGGAAATTAGATAGCAATAGAAATTTGTTGTTGTAGATATCACAGTGACCCCTGATGGGTGGCATCTGATTATTTCATTAATGATTGTTGTGCATGAAAGCTGTCCTCTTTAAAAAAAAAAAAAAAAAGAAGAAAGAAAGCTGTCCTCTTTCCTTGACCTTGCAACCTGTCTCTTATCTTGAAGAGATGTCTTGATCCAGGCCAGATCCACGATTGGCCAGCCCATTGGGCCCAAGCCCATAAAAGATGGCTTTCAAATCGTGCAAGAGTTTTTATTTTAGTAGTATCTGAATTATAGGGATACTTATGAGATTAATTAGAAGGTTTTATCTTCTTTTGTTTTAGAGATTATTTTAATTATATTTGTTTCCAAAATAGGTTAGAGTATGAGTCTATATAAAGGATTGTAATCCCTCTTTAGGGACAAGTTCAATGATTAATAAAATTTATTTTTGAATTTTATCTCAATTATTTGTCTGTGGTGTGAGACCAAGACGTTTTGGATCCCATGGATCCCTATCCCTAACCCTTTGGCTTGGAGATTAGCTCGTTGGCTTTTCTCTCTTCCCTGTGCTGCATCAATTGGTATTAGAGAGAAGATCCATCTCTGATTGCCGTTTCGATCGCCGATCCGAGGTACCTTGCTATCGCATCTTTTCTATCAATCCATTCTCATCCCCCCCCCCCCCCCCCCCCCCCCCACCCCCCCGTTATCCACCCATTATCTTCCACTTTGAAACCACTCTAGAATCCGAAACCCAAATCCCCTACCCGGCCTCACCGAACCACATCCACCCCATCTAAACTCTAAAGAGCCCCAAACCCCCATCCCAAACACCCCAAAATCCAGATCAACCCCACGCCCCTTGCTCCCTGCCCTGCTCAACCCTAGCCGAAACCACCAGTCCCTTCACCTCACAATTCCCAAACCCTAAAAAAGAAGCAGAAAAGAGGAGACAAAACAGAGAGAAAAAAAATGGATACATACTTGTGCCGTTGCCGGTCACCATTGCCATCGGCTTCATCGTTGTTGTCTGTCAGCCCCCACTCTACCAAAGTCGCCAGAGCCACCTCGCTTTTCGATGAAGAGCAGCAAAGTAGCAAAAGTGGAGAAAGACCTTTTTTCTTTCTTCACTGCATTGAGGCCCACGTTACATGAGGCCACTCCACGTGACAAAGGATATGGTTGTCCTCTGGGCTTAAGTTCGTGTCAATCTGAACATCAGGCAGTAAAAAAAATATGTAGAGCCATAGAAAAGGTGGGCCCAACCTATAAGGAGCCAAGCCAAGCCCAGCCGACAGGGAGCCAAGTCCACCGAAGCACAAATTTTTTTGCTTGATCAATCTCAGCTGTTGATTCTCAAAAGGAGACATCTTGGCCATCTGACATCCAATCAACGATCTGTTTGCATGTGTATACTTCTGTTTGTAAGATCTAGGTCAGTCATTTTGCGAAGCACTAGATTTTATTTTCTTCCATTGAAGCCAATACAAAAATCTTTTTAGTGCTCCAATGAAGTTCAAAAAATGTTGTATGAGCCTAAATATGGAGGTTGGTATTATGCGAATGAGATGTACTTTGAGTAGTTCCTTAATCTGAAACAAGGAGATTCGACTGTTGACGAATATTCTGATCAATTTTCAGGGCTACAATAAGTATGTGAACCGGAACAAAGTGAGCTACATGATTTGAATGCTTTACCAGAGGCTTGAGACCAAACATATTGCAGAATATGAATTACTGTGAAACCATTCATGATGCCTATTGGGAAGCAATTCGTGGTGAGCGCATGCTTGAATGGTCTCGCTTGCGAAAAGCTAACTGTCAAGAAAGAAAATCGCTATAAACGACAAAGGCCAATGTTGCGGAACTCTTGCCAGATGTCAAGACTAACACCGAGATGCAAGAACTAAAGCCAAAAAATTCAATTTGTGAGGAAGAAACAGATACCAAGGTTGACATTGAGAACCAAGATCAAAGAAAGGAAGATGCCATAACAAAGTTAGATGATACATCATACAACACTCCTAAGATGGATGGTATTTCAAAAGCATTGGAAGACAAGGAGCCCGAAATTCCTTCTGTGGACAGTGCTGATCAAAAGATGTAAGTGCCAAAAGTTGTTGAGGCAAACATTGAAGACTTGGATATGGTTCGTAAGGAAAATGAAGAACCGATGGGTCCAATCGAAGTGCTCCTTTCAGACAAGCTCATTAGATCTTCGAAAAACAGGTCAATTATTCCAACAGGTTTAGAAGAAGATCCATTAGTTGAAATCCCTCACATTGACTTTATTTTTGGAAATCAACAATGGATACTTGGAGATTGTAATTTGATTTTGCAGCTTCTACAATCCTTCTTTCAAGCAAACTTGAGCCGTCATAAGAAGCAAAGCTGCAAACGAAAAAGATTGAATCCAGCTTCCAAACCATGTCAAGAGCAAGAAGATCAAGAACATCGAAAAGTTCCACGCTTGATTTTTGATCTAGGAGGACATTTACTGAACTCGAGGACGAGTTCCCTTCAAGATGGGGGGAACTGATGCAGGCCAAATCCATGATTGGCCAGCCCATAGGGCCCAAGCCCATAAAAGAAGACTTTCAAATCATGCAAGAGTTTTTATTTTAGTAGTATATAAATTTTAGGGATACTTATGAGATTAATTAGAAGGTTTTATCTTCTTTTGCTTTAGAGATTATTTTAATTAAATTTGTTTCCAAGAATAGGTTAGAGTATGAGTCCATATAAAGGATTGTAATCCCTCTTTAGGGGTAAGTTCAGTGATTAATAAAATTTATGCTTGAGTTTTATATCAATTATTTGTCTATGGTGTGAGACCAAGACGTTTTGGATCCCATGGATCCCTATCCCTAAGCCTTTGGTGTGGAGATTATCTCGTTGGCTATTCTCCCTTCCCTGCGTTGTGCCATGTATGTTCCATCTTGATTAGTTACTCGATTGCTTCAGGTGGACAGACTATGACAATAAGTTTGGCATCATCAACTCTATTGATCCCCGTTGGCCAAAACCACCTTATAATGCGATAACTAGAATTAGGGAACAACTCTACCATGCCATTCGGCCCCTTTTTACTTGGATCATGACCATCAAAATTGGATTTGGAAACCAGCCAGTTAAAGGTCTAGGGACCACTAATGGGCCACAGATTGAGATTTTCTTTTTAATTATTTATTCTATCTATCATTTCATTTTACAAGATAAACCCTATTGCAGTCATCTAAGGGCCCATTTGGTAATTTTACCGTAAAATAAAGATATAGTAAAGCATCAAATCAAGAGAGAATAAAATATAAGTGGGTTATGATGGTATTTTGTTTTTAGTTGTTTGGTATGGAATCTTTTTGGCTTTTTGTATAGAGAAAAGTGGAGTTTTTTTTTTTTTGTCTTTTAGTGGAGAAAGGAGGTTGCTTTTTGATTTTTTTTTTAAAAAGGAGGGAATTTTGAAAAAGTGTACTTTTGATGTGACCCCTTGTTTGAAAAATGGAGGCTTTACTTTACTTTTACTAAACTAGTAAAGTGCCAAACGGGCCCTAAAGGATAGTCATCATACATCTAAGTTTCCCGTTATATAACAAAAATTGCAATGGACATTACTGGTACCAAATAGTATATTGTTGCAAAATCATATGCCATTTTGTTGATATATTTTTATCAAGATAATTAATCTGTGCCATCAAAATTTATTTTTGATTACTGATATCTTCATCATCATCATCATCATCATCATCACCATCATCATCATCAAAGCCTTATCCCATCTGTTTTGGGTTTGGCTTTATGAGTCTACTATTCCATCAAGGCAGAACTGATATTTAAGTATGTCGTGTTTTACACCTGAATACCCATCTTACACTAACCCTCCTACTTTATCCATGCTTGGCGATCAGCAAATGAAAAAATTGCAACACATGGCCGTACTTTTTCTTTTGAGGGTTGTTAATATATTTGTACTATGATACAAGTTACTAATAAATAAATAAATATTCTTCTACTATATCTGTGGAGATGCTGCTCCTGCTAGCATATTGGCTTCTTGAATGCATCTGTCTGGCAACCATTATCCATTTTTATGTTTTGAAGTTTCACCTGAGTGAGAAGTCACACAATCACCTCTAGATATTGGTGTTTGTCAAAGCAAAGAGATAGTAATCTTGCTTGCTCTTTGTTATTTTCCTCCTTTGCTCTCCATATGCTTGTTTGTACTGCTCGTCCAGCAGGTCCCTATGTGGACAGGCTACATGCAACAAAATCATTGATGTGAGAATTTACTGTTTGCTGTCGATATAGAAATGATGAAACAAAATAAACATTTCATCTCTTATGCATGGATGATAAGAAGATTAATAGGTGCGCTTTTGTTGCATGCGGCATATTTATGTTACATATAAGACGAGTTATCTAGATACCAGTGAGCAATAAGTGAAAAGTAAGGAAGTGCAAGAAAGTAGCCTTTCTTAAAGCAAAATATTTCTTTAATACAGTTTTTGTTTTTATCTTTTCCATGATGTTATGTGATTTCTGCTTGAAACAACTCCTTGGCCAACACATCCTTTCTATTTGTTAATTGCTCCTATTGTTATTATTGCAAATGCTGATTCATTAGCCGTTAATCAGGTTAACAACAAAGATGCTTCAATTGCTGTTCCATGGACCTTTATATCCAAACGCAAAGAAGAGCATGCTGGACTTCTGAGCAAAAAAGTAAAAGTAGAACACCAGGCATCTGAGGGTTCTTCTAGGGCTGTACCAGAGCAAGCAATTAGTGCTCATGATGAAAAACCAAATGGAGAATGTGAAGTACAGATGGGGCCAACTGAAGATGAACCGATTGGCATTTCAAAAGAACCACTCAAAACTTTGGGAGGGAAAGTGTGTAGAGAACTAAAACCACCAAGAGTTCTTGAGGTTTGACTTTCTTTCTACTTACTAATATCGTACTTAATTTAATTATATATATATATATATTTCATATTTCAAATACAGGATGGTGCAGGTGGGGTTGACCTTTCAAAAGCATTAGTGGAATTGGCCATGCCTTGGCATTTATCCTATCATATGATCCTCTCCATTTGTACATGTGACTAGGGATGTATATCCAACTGAGAAAGCTTGGCGAAGCTCAAGCTTGAGCTCAAGTGATGTTGAGGAGCTAAGTGAAAGCTCAAGTTGATCTCATGTTACCAAGCTGAAGCTCAGCTTAAATTCAAGCTAGATTATACATGGGCTAATCTTAATTGGGCTTAAATTTGAGCATGATCATGCACATGATAACATGATCAATAAACTCTAAAATATTATTGATCGCATGAGTGGGGTAAAAGGGAAAGTATACACACAAATAGATTGTGATCTCTTGGGCGACCTCACCCATGGAGGTCAATGGTGAAAGCGTTGTGGGATCCACTTCCGGGGCTTGGGCTAGTACCAACGGATTGATTTTTTTAAATAGGGGAGTGTGCATTCTAGATCCAAATGGATCTATCATGATCAAGATATGAGCCATGCAAAAGGAAAGGTAAAAAACTCCATTGATCTCAGATCTTATGACAGAATTAGCATGGGGTTTGAAGTAGGCCCCTTGGTCGTACAAGGTGGGACCTTACACTTGAGGAGTGTATGAATCACAAAGGCGCCTGGGAGTATGCCCCTATAGAGTTGTCACTCCAAGGGAAACATTGACAAGGAGATCTCCAATAACGCACACTCGCACAGAGAGGAACTCAAGACTACTAATCAAAGCAAAGGGAGAAACTTTCTGATCCTACTAAAACCAAGTGGACCTACGGACCTCACATGTTAATTATTATGTCCTTAAATTTGGCCACAGTTTTGGCACATGGCCATGCCTAAGGAGGGTCATGAAACTTCTTAGCTTGCTTTTGTAGACTTTGGGTGCAGGTGGGTCGTGGGCCCTTAAGTCTTTAGTTTTGACGGGCTCATGGGTTAGCCTAGTCTCGGCGGGGGCTCTACTATGAGCCTGGCCCGCATCATATACATACATACGTATACACACACATACATACATACATATATATATGTATGTATGTATATGTGTGTATATATATATATACGCACCGCACCACGTATATGTATATGTATATATGTATATATATATACATACCATGTATATATATGTATGTATATATATGCACATATATGTGTGTACATATATATACACAAATACATACATACACACATACATATACATACATGCACCTCCACGCGGCATTGCTCCGTCAGGCTTTCGCCCATTGCGGAAAATTCCCCACTGCTGCCTCCCGTAGGAGTCTGGGCCGTGTCTCAGTCCCAGTGTGGCTGATCATCCTCTCGGACCAGCTACTGATCATCGCCTTGGTAAGCTATTGCCTCACCAACTAGCTAATCAGACGCGAGTCCCTCCTCGGGCAGATTCCTCCTTTTTCTCCTCAGCCTAGGGGGTATTAGCAGCCGTTTCCAGTTGTTGTTCCCCTCCCAAGGGCAGGTTCTTACGCGTTACTCACCCGTCCACCACTGGAAACACCACTTCCCGACCGACTTGCATGTGTTAGGCATGCCGCCATACATGTATGTATGTACGTACGTTCATATATGTATGTACATACATACATACATATACATACATACATACATTCATATATGTATGTATGTATGTACATACATACATACATATGTGTATATATATATATATATATAGGGAGATGCTCCTATGAGAGATATCTCTCACCTTATATGAGAGATAGAGGTGGGGGCCCTCATATTTAAGTTGTTGGCATTGGATATGGCTGTGAGGGCCCCCACTCTGTCTCTCATATAAGGTAAGAAATATCTCTCATATGAGCATCTCCCATATATATATATATATATGTATATGTGTGTGTGTGTGTGTGTGTGTGTCTATATATAGACGCACACACACATGTGCTCCTGTGTGAGATGGTTGCGAACAACTAGGGGATGGGGAGAAGGTTAAGATATTTAATGAATGCATGACATTTTGTTGAGTTTCAAAGAATATGATCTTGACTAGGGTTTATTGGGAAAGTAAAACTCACTAAGCCAACCCCAAATAGATGGGATGATGAATCATTGATAGTGCAGTGGCGGCGATGATATGATCCATACCAGTTGGTGAAAGCAGATGTCTACAAGCAACGTCTCAAATTTAATGAGTCCTATGCCTAATCATATATTATTGGATCATCATGTGGGTTGCAATGTCCATATTCCCTCGATCTACCATGTGACCCACCATATGAATGATCCTATCATGGAAAGATGATCCTCAAACATTGCATTTTTCATGTTTACAAATGTAGGGCTATTTAAGTAGGTGAATGATCAAGTCCAAATTCAAGTTGTGGGTTGGGTCCACTTCGGACTCTTGCTTGTATGGAGGATGGTTGATAGGAAGTGCATTGCATTGATTGCTTATGGCCTCATTTCAGTTTGTTCTACAATCATAATCGTAGAATCAAGACCATGCAAAATGAATAGTTGAACCAACGTGTTCCAGACCTGTATTGTGGAGGCTTGTATTGAGATGATTGTGATCGTCAAATTAAATTGATATTTAGCTATATGCAATCTATGCAACACCCTTATCTATCTACCCATTATGTCTTTTTGTGGGATGAATAGGAGCCACAACGGGTTTGTCTAACAATAACAGTACAGCACGTTGTACCAGACTTTTCCTTTAATTAGATCGAAAAAAGAAAGTTCCTGGCTTCTATGACCAAAAAAATGTATGGTTGATTTAGATAGGTAATGTGAAGGGCACCATCGTGGTATGATCAGTGATGTCCCCAAAACCACAAGATTGGAAGATTCTGATGCTTCATTGGTGGCCCATGTATCAACAATTATAAATATACTGATATGCTAAGGTGAGACGATGAGAACTAGGGTTGCAACTTGGGTGAGTTGGGTTGGGATTGGGCCAACCAAAGTCTTTAAATTGAAATTCGTAATGAGAGAGCAGGCCTGTTTGGCAAAGTCTGATTTGTCTAAAATAGAGCTGATTTAATTAGATCTGTTTGAAAATGTTACCTTTTGTTACTTTTTGAAAAAGAGGCAGAAGGTCTTAAAGCCGATTTAAATGGAAATTCACTTAAACCTTCCCAAATAGTCTCAAGAACTCAAACATATGCTTGAATCAATCTCAAGTCAAATAAACCTAAAAGGTGGACTTGCCAAATGGTACCTTTATGGGTTAACGTACTCCTCTTAAAAAAAAAAAAACACTTATATAAGGCTGTCATTTGATTTCTAAAGTTTCAACTTGAAAAAACATTAAAGAAAAAAAGGAGAAGCTAATACCATGCATACTAAATCTCATCAACTTCATGCATTACCATGCATAATAAATTAAATCAAGTTCATGCATAACTAAATTACATTGAGTTTTAATATTTTTTTCTGAATGAACAACAGAGGGGTTGGGCCCTACCAAAGTTTACCACTGATTAGATTAATAGTCATATAGTTGAACAATGGACCCCTCATTGATAAAGATGCATCAAGTTTTTGTTTTTTTTTTTTTTTTTTTTTTATTATTATTATTTTTATGAGTTGTATGATCACATAATTCCTCATATAACTGTTAACTTTTGGGTGGAAATGATAATCTTATGATGTGGAGCTCCATAAGTAATAATTCATCTGAGAAGATTGTGGTCCCAATGTTAACCTCATATTGTTTAGCATTCCTTCAACTTCTAATAACCTTTTTTTTTAATCATCGATAGGCTTTGGCTGCTTCTGGACTAAGAGCTTTGCGGTATGCATGTGAAGTAGAAGAGATTGGCCAAGTTATACCTGTGGACAATGATAAAGGTATCTCCCACCTCTTTAAATAAGGCCTTTGGGTCCAACTCTCATTGCGTGGGTCGGTAGACCCTTTTTTGCAGACATGTTTCCTCGCTAGTTTGGCCTAGGCTTTTTTGGGGGCTGCCTTTTGTTTTATAGTTGTTTTTCTTCTTTTTTGTTAGGTTTCTCTGTTTTTTCTTTTCAGTATGTCTCGTATGCAGATTGGATTTTTTGATAAAATCAGGTTTCCATTAAAGATGTCAATTCTGTTTCCTTTCATTCGAAATGGCCGAAATTTTTTGTTTCGGTCATTCAGCTGAAACGAATTGGGGTTTGAAACCTTTGGTCCATACTGGTTGAAATTCGGTTTTTCATCCGAAATTTTAAATTCTGGCCTGTTTGATTGAAAAGGCCAAAATGGTTATTTCCTCCTGGCTTTTTAGTTTTTTTTTTCTCCTTTTTTTTATAAAAT
Organism: Persea americana; assembly: GCA_029852735.1. Taxonomy (NCBI): domain Eukaryota; kingdom Viridiplantae; phylum Streptophyta; class Magnoliopsida; order Laurales; family Lauraceae; genus Persea; species Persea americana. The sequence goes on from CM056813.1 coordinate 36,397,487, forward strand.
AAAATAGGAGGCAAACTGAAAATTTTAGTTTCTTTTTTAATCAATCCAGTCGCCCACATCGATTTGCAGTTCGGCCCTTTCCCAAACCCTAGCTGCTGTGCTGCTGCAGCCATCACACAAAGCTGCTGGACTTGGAGCCATCGGTGCCTGGTACTGAATTATTTTTCTTCTTCTCCTTCTTGGTTTTGGTTCATGTGGGTTGGAGATATGTGATGGTGCTGAGTTCGGATGGCCCCTTTCAGGTTTTCTTGTTTGGCTAGATGTGTGTGATGTTGGGTTGTTCTTGGGAAAAATGACTGTTGTGATGCAAAGATTGTGAGCAGAGGATGGAGTGGAACCGTTCTTTTTTTTGCCATATCAGTGAATGAATGAATGTGCATTATGCAATTCTAGTTTTTTAAACTGATGTAGTTGATATTTGTAAGTTGAATGCAGTGGATATTGGACTGTGCATTTCCAATTAATGTTATGAACCGTTGAATCTAGTTGATAGTTGAAACTTGATAGTTGATAATGGACTGTGCAAATCTGATTTTCTCAATCAGTGTAGCTGATAGTTGAATTATATAGTATACGTGGATGTGAAATTTTGATTCCCTTCTTATAAACTGCATGTGTGATTGTATCAGAATTTCAGAAACTTAAGATGGGTGGTACACTTGTGTCAGCACGAGCTTCAAGAAACAGTTCTGCACTTGCTCGATCTGATGATCCGGCATGGAAATATGGTAGCATAGATCCGAAAAATAAAAATCATATCAAATGCTCATTTTGTGAGAGAATAATTAAAGGGGGTGGAGTCACAAGATTCAAGGAGCACCTTGGAGGGGTTAGTGGGGAAGTTGCAGCTTGTAAGCAAGTACCCCATGATATTAAATGGCAAATGGAGAGACTTGTCATGGAGAATAGGAAGAATAAAACAAAAAAAAGGCAATTGAATGAGGAAATTGAAAATCCACGTGGGACTCCGGTGGAGGAAGAATTAGAAGAAGATGAAGATGCTGAGGTTGAAGAGTTGTTGAGAAGTCGTCCTACAAGTAGAAAGGGTAAAGAAAAAGCATCCAAAACACTAACACAGAAGAGAAGTAAAGGTTTGCCACCAATGGCTAATTCTTTTTCACCAAGGACGACTCCTAGATCACAGCCAAGCATTAAATATGCCATGGCAACAAAAGAGCAGAAAAATGCAGTTGAAATGGCTATTGGGCGTTGGTGGTTTGATGCCAACATACCTTTCAATGCGGCAAAGTCAAAATTTTATCAACCAATGTGTGATGCAATCACTTCAATTGGTCCGGGATTTAAGATGCCGTCTTATCATGATCTTAGGACAAGGATTTTGAAGAATACAGTAGAAGAAGTGAATGGCTTTATGGATCATTACAAGTCATTTTGGAATAAGACAGGGTGCTCTATTATGGCTGATGGTTGGACAGATGGAAAACAAAGAACTTTGATAAATTTTCTTGTTTACTGTCCTAAAGGAGTTATCTTTTTGAAATCTATAGATGCCAGTGGAATAAGAAAGAATGCAGATGCTTTGTTTAGTATGTTTGATGAAGTTGTTTTATCTGTTGGGCCAGAAAAAGTTGTCCAATTTCTAACTGACAATGATGCAACTTATAAAGCAGCGGGACAGAGAGTGGCAGAAAAATATAAAAATTTCTATTGGACAGGTTGTGCCGCACATTGTATAGATTTGATTTTAGAAGAGATAGCAAACCCTGACCTGTTTCCTACAAATGCTGCAACAATTGATTCTGCAAGAAAAGTGACAAGATTCATTTATAATCACACTCATGTGTTACATATGATGAGAAAAGATTATACCAATAGAAGAGATTTGATTCGTCCTGCTATTACAAGATTTGCCACAAACTTTATTAGTTTGCAATGTCTTTATAAGTATAGAAATCAACTTGGACAAATGTTTACAAGTGATGCTTGGAATGAAATGACTATTTCATCTACTCCAACCGGCGAGGAGATTGCTGGCATTGTGTTGGACAGCTCATTTTGGAAGAATGTAGAGCATATTCTAAGTGTCAGTGAATCTTTAGTGATGGTTCTTCGCCTTGTTGATAGTGAAGACAAGCCAGCCATGGGGTACTTATACGAGGCGATGAATAGAGCCAAGCTAGCCATTCGAAGGAGGTTGAAGAAGAAAACAAAATATATGCCATATTTGAGAGTCATTGATCGAAAGTCGGAAATTCAGATGCAAAGTCCTCTACATGTTGCTGCATGCTTTTTGAACCCGGGGTTCTATTTTGATCCCAAATTTGATAAAGAAAGAGAAGTCACAATGGGTATAAATGATGTTGTCGACAAAGTGGTTACGGATTTGCGTATCAAAGATGTCATTATAAGACAACTTATGAACTATAGAAATTACAATGGTTCATTTGGCACTGATACCGCCGTACGGAATCGAGCAACTATAGCCCCACGTAAGCAAAATTCTATATTTTTATTATCTTTTATTAATTATTATGTGACTATTACTATTAAGTATTAAATCTTTAATGTATTGACATATCAACAGAGGATTGGTGGGCTCAATTTGGAACTGATGCTCCTGAGTTACAAAAGCTTGCAATTCGAATCTTAAGTCAGTGTTGCAGTTCTAGTGGATGCGAAAGAAATTGGAGCATCTTTGAGCATATCCACTCTCCCAAAAGGAACAGACTAGAATATCAAAGATTGAATGATCTAGTCTTTGTGCATTATAATTTGAAGCTGCGCAAAAGGTATGCTTTTCACATAAATAATGTACTTAATATGTTTAGTTGTACATAAAGTAATATTTGGGATGAAGTGTTCTAGACTTTTACTTATTTAATTTATATAAATTTCAGGGACATGATGAAAAGGACTAGTCCAAATGTCACTGATCCAATTAGTTTGGAGAATATCGATATCTTGGATGAGTGGGTTTGTGAAGAACCAAGTCTTTTGACTTTGGATGATGTTTGTGGTTGGACAACTATTGAGCAACCAACCCTAGAAGGGGAAAATATTCCTGGCTTTGATGGGGGAGGCGAAGCTGGTCCTGTTATAGGAGAGGAACTGGAAGCAGAAGATGAAGATGATGGTGTTGTTTGAGTATCCAATGGGGTGTTTTAGTTTTGAATTTTTATGATTTGATCTCATCTAATGTTTTTGAGGGAATATGTTTTTAACTTTTTGGTTAAACTTTATCATTGTAGAGCACATATTTTAACTTTATTATTGTGGGGAATGTTATCAAAGCTCAAACTTAATGGTTGTTAAATTTTATTGTTGAGATAATTGTGCTTAAATTTTATTGTGTTAAGGAATGTGTTAAAATTTTATGCTTGTATGTTACAATATTGTTTTACTAGAATGAATTAAATACATAATATATATATTTTCAATTTTCTGTTTTTTTTACATATATACATATCCTTATTTTTTTTATTTTTTTTCAAAAAGTTACTCCAAAAGGTTTGGCTGAAATTCCGAAACACCAAAATATTTCATCTTGGAGGCTACACCGAAATGGAGACCGAAACGGAATTGACAACTATGGTTGCCATTCAAAAAAATAAAATAAAAATCAATACTTTTTCTTTTTTAGAAAAACAAACATCTAAGTTGTACATGTTAATAGACATGTACCTTTTAATAGGAATGAACAAAAGGTTGATTGAATTGACCATTCTCAAAATGGATTTATGTATATCTTTCCCTGTGTGTCTGTATATATGTAGGAAAATGATCCATATATATATATATATATTGGAGAATCTTCTCGTAAGTCTCAAGTGGCATGGTTTGGGTGACAGTTCATGTGAGGCTCGGTTTTGATCTCACCCCCAAGCACTTACTGCCCTTCTGAATTTTATCCGACTTAGTTTAACACTCATTAGGACTATTGTCACCGTCAGATTTAACCCATGAAGAATTTGACTACTGATTTTTATTATTGTTGTTGTTGTTGGGGTTTTGAGGGGCCAGTTACCTTCCTCCAAATGGACCTTTATGGGCTCTTGTCCAAGAGAATAGAGCTTTATACACATATGCACACACAAAATCCTTCATCCAGGAGGTACCTTGTAGGGGTCTTTTGGGAGGAAATGATTTCAGCCCCTTTTTGATCCACTTGTTATCAATCTATAGTCCCTTGCACTCACTACCCCTGCCCATGAATTGGTAAACCCATTTGTTACTCATCCGACCTATACTCACGTTGGGATTGGTTTGAAAAAAAAAAAAAAAAAAAAAAAACACAACTTAAGAAACTGTATAAGCTTGACCCTTAAATAATCCAGGATTGGGGTCTTGCTGAAAATCAATCCCACGATGAGTCCTTTCCTCTTTTTTTTTGGAACAGTGAGTCCTTTCCATTAACTATCCCTCATCATAGGGCTGGGCCGTTTGAGTCCTTTCCATTAACTATCCCTCATCACAAGGCAGACCTATTGGAGTCCTTTACATAATATATAAATTATTTGTTTATTCAATATTGGAGAAATGCATGTAGAGTGAACCATGATGCTTTTGGATTTTATAGTGTCTGTTGAAGCCTGCAAGAGGAACACAAGTTAAATGGCATGGTGGCCTGTTCAAAGGTGGAATCTCATCTTGCTGCTACTCGAGTATACATGGTTACACACCAAAAAGAATTTGATGTGGTATGCACTTTACAATTGTGAATGCTTTGCCTTTTGTTCTCCAGGAAGTGGTTATAAATTCTTTTGAAGGTAGAATTTTAAGTTTTTAACAAAAAGAAAAAAAAACTGGTTCCATTATGAATTTTATCCATGCATTACATATTACCTTGGATTAGCCATGTCTATCTCTAATTCTATGATCTTTAACTGTCTGCTAAGTGTTTGAAAGAATGTAAAAATTGCCAGATTGATTAGGAAAAGAGCTCCAATAATTGATTTTACCAATAAAATAGTGTTTCTTCTTAAACTTACCATTTCAAAAATTTGATTAGGCAATCTTAGCCATCCAATTTGTGGTTAGGAAAATGGGCAGCCTAGATCGACTGTTGATATGTGGTCTGGAAACAAAGGCCTTTTTCCAATTGCCGAGATACCAATTACCAAGCCCTCCTTTCAGTTATCAAAATACCAAGCGCTCCTCCACTAATGAGTTTACACTGTTTTCTGACCTACCTTGTGATATTGCTGATTATCTTCAGTATTGTTCTGCAAATGATCACACTGGATCTTTTCAATTCTCTTAATTACAGCTGGACAGTGAAGCATTGATATGAAGTAAATGGGAAGCTTCCCAAGGCCAACTTGACATAATCGTACCTCTGAATGATAAATTCCATCCATGTATAGAGTTTCCTTTCAAACTGCTCAATAATTGGTTCCCATGATGACTTGGCAAGTATCCCAATACAAACAGGAAGGCGTAAGTTATGGGAACAGTTCCTACCTTACAACCAAAATTGTTAGAAAGCATCTCTACATAACTATTTTCACTATGGACGCCCAAGAGTTCATACTTAGAATAATTAATTCTCAACCTGAGATTCTTTCAAATCAGTGCAAAATAATTTTCAAGTTCATTTTCTGACTCTGGTTGGCCTCCCAAAAAATGATAGTGTCATCTTAAGGTGGGTTATCTCGATCTTTGAATGTTTAGTGTTGATACTGGTAACCAGCTATTCTTCTTTGGCCTTCACTGTCATCCTACGAAGAGCTTCAGCAGCAATGATGAAAAAAGCAAGGGAGAAAGTGGACCATTTACTCATGACAAGAGTTTTCTTGAACTTTGCATGCACATCTGTGTTTCTACATGATTCTACTACTGTTACTTTCAAGGAACTACTAAAAACTGGAAAAGAAATACAACCCACATAACATCATGGTGGGCCCCACACGGTTTCTAGAGATTGTCTTTGTAGAAGATCTGTAGATATTATTCTTTCTTTCCTTTCTAACTTAGATTTATTGTAATTAGCCTTAGATTATGGATCTGACATTCCATACTTGTATACATGAATGGGAATCGACCCTATAAATATATCATTCAGTCGACCACATTGGGTGCAACCTTCATCCATATCTCTCTCTATATCATAGGAGCATACCATAGAACTGGCGTGGTATAGAGCCTCGGTCTTAGAGTCAGGGAAGCTCTAAAGATAATCAGTGCTCTCTGTCAACTGTCAATTGAATCTCTTGTTGAGATATTTTTTTTGAATCTCTCCAGGAACCGCTACCTCAGATCTCTCCATCCATCCACGAGAGTTGGATCTACTGCTGATTTGGATCAAATCTGGTTCACATGAACAAGTCTGGGACAGTTTTTACCGTCTGGTCACACAGTGGGCCCCACCTTGATCACAACACATCATCAAAAGCCTACACAGCAAGGGTCCCCCCTTCCATGTGGGATTTATGAGGATTTTTCCAGACTTTTCTGAGCACCACAAGGTCGGTTTCTGCCTCCTTTTCCAGTTCGTCAGTTTTCCATGACAGATTTTTTTGATCTATCTAATCTTCTCATCCAACGGTTGGATCAGCATGAGATTTAACTAGTAATTTCACATTAAGTACAACATCTTTCCAGGAAGTTGATTCTCAAATCCTCTTCAAAAATCTTGAAAATCAAGATTCTAGCCACATTTCTTGAGGTCGCCGAGCCCTTTTTCTGTTCATTTTGGTCTCTTTTGGATCCGCTGCTCCTACTTCCTGTGAGACCCTTCAAACATTAGTTTTCCATCCTTTTTTCCCTCGAAAATGGATAAAACTGATGTGATTCCTATAAAGTTAAATGTCAAAAACTATTTGTAATGGTCCTTTCATCTGGTGAACTTTGTGGAAGGACATAGACTATTGGGGGTCTTGGATGGGACTGATTCCATGCCTACTATCTTGAAATCTAAAGAACAGGAAAGTGCTAGCACTGCTGACCTACTGCAAAATCTGCCAACGAAAAGGCACTCGCTACTTGGTGACAGAAAAATGCTATAGTTGTCACATGGATTCTTAACTCGATTGATTCATCTATTTCCTTTGTCTTTACCAACTTTTCTAAGGCTTTTGATATGTGGCCTTATGTGAAACGGTTATATCACCAAAACAATAAAGCTAGGAAATATTATTTGGATGCTGAGATAGCCAAATATAGCCAAATATTGTCATGGTGACAAATCTGTCTTGGAGTACTATAATGGATTTCTCACCCCTGGACGGAAAAAGACTCAATGCTTCTTCATTCAGTCACCCCAGAATTTCATTCTCAAGCTATAAAACTACAGGAAGAATCACACATCAGTCAATTTTTGATGAATCTCCGCCCAGAACTTGAGCCTGTCCATGGGGCACTTATGAACTGAGAATCATCTCCTGATCTGGACACTTGTGTCCAAGAGGTTCTTTGCGAAGAAATTTGATTTCAGTCTCAATCTAAGAACAATGTCACAGAAGAACCACAGGCGTTTGTCACTCACACATCTGAGGACACTGCTCTCCTCACTTCAGGTGGGCAAAAGGCACAATGTTATGAATTGCAGGGTTATGGTCACATAGCCTGGAATTGCAAAACGAAGAAATCTTGAAATTGTTGCAAACGAACTGGGCACGTTATCTCTGAATGTACCAGGCGACCACTAAGGAAGAGCAGACAAGCTCAGTCAAGTCAATATTGAACCAATCCGAGGCAAAGTGCACTTCAAGCCCATTCATATCTTGCAGCATCTGAAAGCTCCTCTCAGAATGTGATGATGACTATAGACCAGATTCGGGAGCTGATCAATGCATCTCTTGGTTCTGCATTCACTTGCGTGGGCATTTCTGGTCGGTATATGTGTCTCTCACTTCATTATCTGCATTTCATTCGTTCACATCTCACCCTACCTCCATTCCTTCCTCTGTATGGGTCATTGATTCCAGTGCTTCAAATCACATGACTGCTATTGAACAAAGCCTAGCAGACGCAGAACCTTATACTGGACATGATCAAATCATTGCTGCTAATGGTCATCGGCTGTCCATTTCGGGCATTGGGTCGTTAGATTTTACTACCCCACAGCATCAGTCACTCCATCTTTCCAATGTTTATTTTGTACCACATTTGTCTGCTAATCTTATCTCTGTTGGTCAATTAGTTGATTATGGGTACTCATTCTATTTTTCCTCCTCTGGTTGTGTGATACAAGAACGACGAACTGGGAAGGTGATGGGGGACAAGGAGTAAAAATGGAAGGCCTATTCTCTTAAAGAAAGGCTCAGCATCACTCTTGGCTGCTTCTTCTACTGCTTCATATAAATGGACTCTCTGGCATAGGCGCCTGGATCATTTAAATAAGAACTGTTTGTATTTATTCTTTCAGCGTGGATGTTTAGATTCTTCTATAAATAAAACTACGATTTGTCAATTTAAAAACTCTCAGTGTGATTGTTGTTCTCTATGCAAAAGCCATGTGTTGCCTTTCCCTGTACTGATGTTTGGGGAATAACTCCCACTTTAGGCAGAATGGGCCGGTGTACACGGATTTATTTTCTATGGTCGAAATCTGAAGTTTTTAATACTTTTTAAAACTTCTCTGCCATGATGCACACCCAATTTGGGAAATCTATTAAAATCATTAGATTTGACTCGGGGAGAATACATTTCTTGTGAATTTTCTACCATTTTACCTAAAAGGGGAATTATTCACCAAAAGTAGTCTTGTCATGCTCCTCAATGAAATGGGATTGCAGAATGGAAACACAAGCATATTGTTGAAACAATTCGTGCTTTCCTTGTAGAGTCATCTATTCCTAATGCCTTTTGGGGTGAAGCAGCTCACACTGCTATCTACCTGATAATTAGGTTTCTTACACCCACCTTAGAATATATTTCTTCTTTTGAATGCCTCTTTGATCATCCACCCTCTTACTTTCATCTTCGTGTTTTTGGGTGCCTTTGTTTTGTCCATCTTCCTCCAATTGAAAGAACCAAACTTTCTCCTCCAGCAGCCAAGTGCCTTTTCTTAGGATATAGTGAAGAGCAAAAGGGATTTATCTGCTATGATTTCATTGCTTGAAGAACCCGTGTTTCTTGAAATGTTGTTTTCATTGAAAACATTCCCTATTGCTATCTTTGACCGCTTCCTCAACCAATTGACATATCATATCTTCTTCTGTTTCCTGCTGCATCTTCTCCACCACTAGTTACCCAGGTATATGCTCGTCGGTCCCCGATCACCCTCTCTCACCGGGTCCTCATGATCCTGAAGGTAACATCCCTGACTCCAATACTACTTTGCAACGATCTACTCGTCTTTTTAAACCTCATAACAGATTCGGTTCTTCCATGTTGTTTGCTTCCGAAGAGCCTATTTCTATCCCAACCTCCTTTTTTGAGGCCGACCAAGTACCTTGTTGGTAGGATGCAATGATAGATGAATTAGTCGCTCTTGAAGCAAATCGGACATGGGATACTGTTCCTCTTCTTGCCAATATGTTTGTAATAGGCAGTAAGTGGGTTTTTTCAATAAAAGTCAACTATGATGGCAATCTTGATTGCTATAAAGCTCGATTGGTCGCTTAAGGGTATAAACAAGAATATGGGATAGATTACGAGGAAACTTTTGCACCAATTGCTAAGATGACGTTTGTCAAGGGAGTTCCTGCAGTTCGGGATTGGCCCTTATGGCAGTTGGATGTAAAGAATGCCTTCCCACATGGTGATCTTCAAGTAATAGTCTACAGGCAACTGCCTTAAGGATATGCATGTCCTTCGAAACATGTATGTCGTCTCAAGAAATACTTATATGGGCCCAAACATGCTTTTGAGGCTTGGTTTGACAAATTCCGCACTGCTATACTCCATGCGCAATTCTATCAAAGTCTAAATGACAACTCACTCTTTATTAGACAGACTTCTCGTGGCTGCATTATCTTGCTCCTCTACGTTGATGATACGATCATTAGTGGTTATGATGGGATTGGCATAAAGGAACTTAAGACAACATCTTCAGAAAAATTTCAAAATGAAGGATCTTGGGCAGCTCACATATTTTCTTTGGATTGAAATATCACAGTCTAAAAATGGCATTCACATCAATCAATGAAAATATGCTGAAGAATTTCTTTCTTTTGCTCATCTCGCTAATGCTAAGCCAATTGACACTACTCTAGAGCTTAATTTCAAACTCAGTAACATGCTGGCTCTCCTTTATTTGACCCATCCTTATTTCGCCGACTTGTGGGTAGCTATGATACCCAAATACTTGTAAAAGCCTAACATATTTGTTTCAGACCGATACAACACTTGTATTGGAACTGATACTGCACCGATACTTCTAAGGAACAAGTTTAACATATTCTACTTATAAAGTCCTTTATTTCTTATAATTATTTTAATATTTTTACTTCTCACCATAAAAAATGCAGAAACGGACAAAAACAACGATAATTTCATTAATTCAAAAGTAATTTAAAGAAAAAGTCAGGACACCTAAATCCGTATCCGTGTCCTAGATTTTCAAAAATGAGGAGTCGTATCCATGATCCCCGTATTGGTGTCCGTATCCATATCCGTATCTGGGTATCATAGGTGGGTAGTCTTCTCTATCTAACGATGACAAGAAGTGATATCTCTCATGCAGTTCATACTATTGGTCAATTTGTCAGTGCACCACATAATCCTCATTTCACTCTATTGAATTCTTCAAGACATTCGTGGTAGTACTGACAGAGGGTTGTTTTATTCGTCATCCTCTCCATTGGGCCTCACAGCATATGCAACTGCTGACTTGGCGGGATGTCTTGATACCTGTAGATCGACCACTGGTTGGTTTGACCACTGGTTGGCTATGAAGCACGGACACGGATACGGGACACGGATACGATACGGATACGCAGATACGCCATTTATCAAAAAAGTAGGATACGATACGTCGGGGATACGTTGACATTTTTTTAAAAAATATTTTTTTATATGACTTTGTAATAAAAATCTAACATTATTTCAATCAAAATAGCCATAAAATATGCAATTTCATTGATTTAATCATCACTAAACTTTGGTTGCTAGAAGCACATAATATATAAAACCCTTCAGGCTACTTAAAATAACTTTAAACAAACAAGAATAATCTAACAGTAAAAAAACAAAAGATGATGACAGACTGGTGGATGACAAACTGCAGTGGTCCCCACAAATGGATAAAAGATGACAGATGGATAAAAGGAGATGAAGGGGAGTGAGGGGGAATAAAGAGAAGAAAGAATGACCAATGACTGAGAAAAAAATAAATAAATTAGTGGGGCCCACCCATCTGTGAAAGCCAATACTGTCCCGTGTATGGATGGAAAACAGAATTGGAATCTCCAATTCCAAACGGGCCCACACATCCATTAAATTGAAAAAATCTGTGAAACTTGGGCCCCACGTATGGATGAAAAAGGTTGTTGTAATGGGGCTCGAATCACATGTGGGCCCCACATGTAGATGAAAATGGGGTTGAGACAAACTGCTGCTATAGTGGGGCCCACCACTGACAGATGGGAAAAAGAAAAAAAAAGAGAGAGGGGATGGAGTATGGACCGAATGTATAAAATAAAAAATCAAAAGCGTACCTGGAATCCCTCGTCTTTAACACTTTGACTCATCGCTGTGAAAGGATTGGCTTGGAGAAAAGAAAAGGAGGGCGGTAGAGGGCTTCCGGCTGACGGTGCAGTGGAGAGATGGTGGCTGCTGTGCTGCTGGAGATGACGGTGCCGGCGGCGATGGAGTTGCTGGACGATCAAATGGTGCCAGGTGCTCTTCTTAATTCCACTCTCTTTCTCTTCTTCTTCTGCTACTTCTTTTCTTCTTCTTTTTCTTTTTTCTCCTCTCTGATTCTTCTACTCTTTTTTTTTTTTTTTTTCCCTCTTCTGCGGGAGTTGGGGTTCCCAAACAGAAAGTGGGTTTTTTTTTTTTTGCTTTTAGGATCTGGTCGAAGGTTTTGGAGAAGGGGTTTCATAGGGTTTTGGGGTTGTGGGTGGTCGGGTGATAGAGAAGCCAGCAGAATTTTTAATCTTCTTTTTTTTATTTTTCACTTAAGACGTGTCCCGCTCGTGTCCGTCCGTGTCCCACCCGTGTCCGACATTAAAATTTATTTATTTTTAATCAGATACGCTTTTGGCGTATCCCAGACGTATCCATGGCGTATCCAGGCGTATCCGTGTCCGATACGCCCGAGATACGGATTCGGGACCCTTTTTTACGTATCGGTGCTTCACAGCTGGTTGGTTTATGTTCCTTGGCAACTCACCTATTTCGTGGAAATGTAAGAAGTAGACTAGCATTTCAAAATCATCGGCAGAGGAAGAATATTAATCAATGTCATCGGCAAGCAGCAGCATCATTTGGCTTCGGCGTCTACTTAGAGAATTTGGTGTTTTTCTAAAAGGCCTTACATCTCTATATGCTGACACTACTAGTGCAATTCAGATTGCTAAAGATACTATGTTTAATGAACACACCAAAAATATTGAAGTTGATTGTCATTTTATTTGTCAACATGTTACTTGTTCGATTCAGCTTCCCCATGTCTCCATGTCTCCTCCAAACATCAGTTGGCTGATCTTTTTACAAAAGCTATGCCAAAGCTTCGTGATGACTATTTGACAAACAAATTGATGCTTTCACATACCTTGCATCAATTTGAGGGGGAGTGTAAAAGAAATACAACCCACACAACATCATAGTGGGCCTTCTAGAAGATCTATAGATATTATTCTTTCTTTCCTTTCTAGCTTAGATTGATTGCATTTATCTTTCCTTCATTGCTTAGATTGATTGTAATTAGATTTAGATTATGGATCTGACATTCCATACTCGTATACATGAATGGGAATCAACCCTATAAATCATTCAGTTGACCACATTGGGTGCGACCTTCATCTATGTCTCTCTCTCTATCTCATAAGATGATACCATAGAACTGATAAGAACAACTTATTATTCTTTATGTTTCTAAAAATTATTTGGAATTCCTCAAGGAAAAAGACAAACTATTCTTACTGTGGAGAAAATTTTAAGGAATTCATCTACGAGTTAGTAAATTATCTTCATGGGTGTTGTGTAATGTCAAGTACACTTAGTTTAAAGGTCATTTTGAAAAGTTGGCAATTAAACCTACATAGTTATATGGAGCTGAATGTTGACTTAAAAAAAAGAGGGCTTAAATACCATTAAAAACAGGAGTCGAATAGTGGTTAGCACGGAAATGGACATTTCATGTGTATTCTTAAATTACTCTTCAATAATTTTTGGGTTTTCTCTTCGCTTTGGGATAAAACTCTAGTAGTTATTGTGCTAAGTTTGGCTTGAAGGTGTCTATGATTGGGTGGTTCATTCTACACCAATCCTGTTCAGCTTGTTTACTGTTACGCCTATTATGCATGAATGTAGCCTGATCCTCCGATGCATGTGAATGGATCACTTTCCATGTGTACCTTTAATAACACTGTATGCATCCTATACAAGTTTTATAACTTTCTTTTGAAATCGTAATCTCTTAGAAGGACCCATCATCCATATGATTATATTTTGTCTCCTAAAAGAAATCTCATATCATTACACAAAAAGGGTATGTTTCAAACAGTCATATGACCTCCTTTTAAGTGGTTGCACATGTGTATTTAAAATTAAACTTGCATTCATCTTATGGGCTAGTGCTAGACAACTCACAGGCTGCACATCCATATGCCAGCTTGACACGTGACCACCTCCAAGCAATTCCGACTTCCGAGTTTGGATCCCATCTAATTAAAAATAGTTGAGGTGATTCATAGATGGTCTGCACATGCAAGTGTAATTTCAACTGGTGAAGATACTTTTCTTGCTGTTGACCTTTTGTACTTCCCACTAGATGGACTTACCTGAGTGTTGGCTTGGGTCAGTTCCACAGTGGGGTGCCCCTTTCGTATGGGTTGGGTGGCACATGTTCTGATCACCTCGGATTTGGTTGTGTGTAGGCTCGTGTGCGGGTCAACCACAAGTCTTTTGTGCCACTAACTACTTGTCCTGCTTAATTTGTCGGTAGGAAATATCAAGCCTATGATCCACTCATCAGATGTGTGCATGTTGATCAACCTCAGTTCTGTGTGGCCACAGTTTCTAGTGTTTCATGTCCATATTTCTTGTCCACCTGCTGGTGTGGGGGTGGTTTTTCTTTCTATCTTTCTTTTTTTCTTTTCTTTTTTTTTTTTTTTTTGGAGAGGGGTGGTGGTTTGAGGTGGGCTTTCGATTCAACTGAATCGTTGGGAGAGATGTTTATGTTTGATGGAGTCCATTGGCCAACTTCTTAACTTAACATTTTCTACTTAGCAATGTTGTCCAGGGTCCATGTTTTGGCCAGGGCTTATATACGATGTAGCCCACTGCCCTTCAAGTGGACAGCTTGGAGCTCTTGTGACATGAGTGCAAGTGGCTGCTCATAGAATGGTTAGGATCTATGCATGCATAGGTTTGGCAAAACTCAAAATTGTAGATCGTTACCTTTGAGTGTTGTTATGTCTACAAGGCTTCTATAAATTCAATGTGGATGAGCCAGCTAGAGGCATGCCAAGTCTAGCAGGTATTAGTGGGGTGCATCGCAACTTTGTTGGAGAGGTGATGATTGGTGTGAAGGATTCTAACAAAGTGGCGCTGGCAGTCCTGGAGGCAAAACAGGGATTGAATCGGTTCTTTGAAGATGGATTATTAATTGAGAGTGACTCTTCAGTGCTATTTCCTAGGTATCTCATGTGGACGGGACCCTGTAAGTTCTAGTATCTTCTTATTGAAATTAAATCCTTGTCACCTATGCTTCAGGTGTTCTTTTGAGACGTGAGTTGATCTGCTAATGAGAGAGCAGATTTTCTGGCAAAGCAATGGTTGGATAGGGTTAATTCCTTTATTGGCTCTTTAATGTTGGTTCTTATTCTTGGTTTGGCTTTTCTCAAGGAGGTCTATGGTATAAGGCTCTTATACTGTCATCTCCTTTTCTTTATTTTTTTAGTTCCTCATCCATACTTTCATCTTTCTTAAATATAATTTTTTATTGTCGAGTAAACAGAAAATAAATAATTTATGTCTACATTCTAACATGTTAATACTGACAAGAAAGAAGGAATTGGCCATCATACAAATGAAGTGGGCCAGCAGATGCCATGCACATCAAGTGGTCAAAACCGGCGAAGCCAGCATCCATGTCAGCAATAGGCCTTCGGATTGCAGCAAGTCTGTCAAAAATCTTTTTGAAAGTTCTGAGATTCTCTTCCAATGTCTGGGTCCCTTTCTTTGTATTTTGCATCTTCCTTTTTAGTTGCGTTTCACGATCTTTGGTTGCTTGAATGAAATTCTCTTCTAAGCGAAGTCCATACTTCAGGTTTTGGTGGGAATGGTTAGTGGAGCAAATTTAATATGTATTAGAGCAATATCACTAAACCCTTTGGCATTTCTTTTCCTCTCTCCAATAGAACCTGCCACGTACCAATATCATGTCGACCGCGACATCTCTCTCTCTCTCTCTGGACAAAACCTCCACCAGCTTATTAGCATCATGTCCATCAAAGTAAACACTTCAAACTATCTAGTTTGGAGAACGTAGATTCTGCCACTGATTTAAAGTCTCAAAGTTGGAGATTTACTTCGACAAAATCGGCCGGCTGAGTTATCAGCAGATGACAAAGGTAAGGCTGTTCCGCTGTTGTCAATCCATCATTTACTCGATTGAAAAGTATGTATGTTGCCTCTACTAACGTCTTGAGGTTTTGCTAGGAATGGTTAGCTAAGGAAACTTCATATAGTATCAGGCCAATGGGTCACTAGTTCGAGTCGTAGGAGGAACGAATGACTTGGCACTAAAATATGCGTGTTTAAAAATATTACAGTATAGGAAGAAGGAATAGAAGAGATTTTGGAGGAATTGGTCATATCCAATAGAGGATCAACTGTCCAGTTTTATACTATTATTGTGCCTAATCACAGGCTGTAATAAAGCTATAATTACAATCAGAATAATGAATAATATATCCTAATCTCTATACAAGGAAATAAAGACACAAAATCTATTGTACAGTGTTTGACTAAGTCCCACACGTGGGATATTATCATGGGCCTAGACCTTATATTTGATAAGTTATACCTTATATTTGATGAGTTATCTTCTACACTCCCCCTCAAATTGATGTGGGAAGACACAAAACTTCAATTTGCTAGTGAGATCATTATGCCTAGTTTTGGGAAGTGCTTTTGTGAATATATCCACCAACTGATGATGAATAGAAACATGAGGCACAGTTATCTTCCCCGTAACAACATTCTGACGGATGAAGTGACAATCAATCTCAATATGCTTCGTCCTTTCATGAAAAACCAGATTCTTTGCGATTCTGGTGGTATTGGTGTTGTCCCCATAAAGAGGTGTAGAAGTTCCAACAAAGACACCCAATTCACAAAGAAGACGGCGTAGCCAGATGAATTCAGCACTAGCGCACGACATTGCTCAATATTCTGCCTTAGCGGAAGACTTTGAAACAGTGGTTTGCTTCTTGCACTTCCAAGAAATCAAAGATTCCTCAAGAAACATGCACTAGCCAGTGGTAGATCTCCGAGTATCTTGGCAGCTAGCCCAGTCAGCATCCGCATAAGCTAATAAGTGTAGAGAAGCACCAGAAGGGTAGAATAGACCATGGTTAAGAGTGCATTTAACATAGTAGAGTATGCGCAAAGTAGCAGCAAGGTGAGGCTTGTGGGGATTGCTAACAAACTGGCTAACAGTATGAACCACATGAGAAATATCCAGCGTAGTCATAGTTAAGTAGAGCAGACTACGAACAATCTATCGGAAAACGGAGGGATCATCCAGGGGAGAGTCATCATCCGTATTGATTTTGTTGTTCAGTTGCATTGGCGTATCAAAGATGTTAGCATCATCAAGCCGAGCCGAAACGATCAAATCTGTAGCATACTTACGTTGATGAACCCTAATGCTGGATTTGTTACGAACGAACTCAAGCCCCAGGAAGTAAGTGAGAGGACCAAGATCCTTCATTCTGAAGTGGCGAGTAAGATGGTGTTTGAGGGTAGTAATGCCTGCAATATCATTGTCACTGATAATCATATCATCAACATAAACTAAAAGAAATGTGTAGCCCTTTGGTGTTCATCCAAGAAATAGAGAACTATCAGAATGACTCTAACAAAATCCAGCTTGAAGGATTGCTGCTCGAAATTTATCAAACCAAGCCTGGCAGCCTGCTCAAGTCCATAAAGAGAGTTCCGCAATTTGCAAACATGCTTTGGAGGACAAGCGTAACCCAGAGTTGGCTTTAAATAAACAATCTCTCGCAAGTCCCCTTTAAGAAATGCATTTTTGACATCCATTTTCCATAGAGGCCAGTTACGGGCTACGGCTACACAAAGAAGGGTGCAAACGTTGGTCATTTTAGCCACTAGTGCAAAGGTCTCCTCATAGTCAATCCCATATTCCTACTTATAACCCTGTGCAACCAATCCAACTTTGTAGCAATCAAGACTCCCATTAGAGTGAACTTCTACGGAATAGATCCATTTACTGCCAATTACATACGCTTCTTCAGGGGCCGGTGCCAATTCCCGTTTTGTTTTCTCCAAGAGCGCGCAACTCCTCATTCATAGCATCCTGCCAGTACGCAATCTTTGAGGTCTGTGAATATGAGGTGGGTATAGGAGCACTATCCAACGAAGTGAAAAGAGCAGGAAATCCATATCGGTTAGGGGCAACTGAAGGACGACTAGAGTGTCGCAGAGGTATGATACTATTAGAAGAAGCATTAATACCTGAATGTGCAGTCGGCAGCACTGGGAGATGATTAGGAGGCGGCACCACGGGAGGAATTGTGTTACACCGGACTTAGACTTTGGTAATAGTTGATGGAGAAACAGTCTTAGGGAATTGTGGCAAATAGGACACAGCAACGGGATGACTATCTAAACGCAAAGAAAAGAAAGGAATATGTTCCAAGATCACATTACGAGATATTCGCATGCGTTTTTCAGACTGATTATAACACAGAAACCCCTTGTGTTCATTACTGTAGCCAAGAAAGATACATTTGGCAGCCTGTGGTGATAACTTAGTGCGCTCAGTGGGTGGAGGATGAGCAAAACGTAAGCAACCAAAAACATGCAAGTGAGAGTACGAAGGGGCATGACCAAAGAGAGCTTTTTAAGGAGTAGTCTTTCCCAGAACTTAACTTGGAAGACGATTGATAAGATACACTGCAGTCTTTGCAGCATCACACCAAAAATTGGGAGGAACTGAGGAAGCAATTAGAAGTGTAGGAATAGTTTCAAGAATTTGTCTTTTTTTGTTTCCGCAACTCCATTTTGCTGAGGAGCATGTGGACACGATTTTTGGTGAAGAGTGCCTTGATCAGAAAGGAAGGCAAAGAAATCATGAGAAATGTATTCTCCTTCTGAGTCTGATCTAAGAATTTTGATTGCTTTCTTAAATTGGGTTTGGATCATGTTGTAAAACCTTTGAAAAATAGAAAATACTTCAAATTTAAAGCGCATGAAATAAATCCAAGTATAACAGGAATGATCGTCAATAAAACATAATACTTAAACCTTGCCCTACTCAAGTTAGGTGCAATTCCCCAAACATCAGTGTGAATAATGTCAAATGTTGCCAATGCATGAGAATGATGAATAGGAAAAGGCCAAATATGACTCTTAAGTAACACGTTTCACACTTTGATTGAAATAAAGAGAACATCATTTTATTATCAATAGTAGATTCTAAACAACCAATTCTAAACAACCAATCTTAAAAAAAGAAATTAAATGAGCATTGTTCACATGACCAAGACGGTGATGCCACACACTCTACAATATATTGAAATGATTAGAAGAAGAAACAAATAAGGATTGATGTCCAATGTCCTGCAGAAATAGATGACCATGTTTACTCCCTGTTGCAATCACCTTCCCAGTTTGTCGCCCCTGTATAACACAACAAGAGGAAGAAAAGTTAACACTATATCCATCATCGATAAGTTGTCCTAAAGAAAGTAAATTGGCTGATAATTTTGGAACAAAATAGACATTGGGAAGGATGGTGGATTGGCCAGAGGCACTAGATAGAGTAATGGTACCAACCTCAGTAATGTGTAGTTGATCTCCATTAGCAATGGTTATTTTTCTTTCCCAAGATAAGGGTGAGAGTCTGTAAAGCTATGTTCTACAGATGTCATGTGGTTTGATGCTCCTGAATCTAAAAACCACGTGGATGGGGTGATATAGGAAGAAAGAGAGGCAGAAGAATGAAAGGCAGGAAATGCTATAGGAGAATTGAGTTTGATACCGACCACCGTTAAAGCCCATAGATGCATATGCTGAGGTCACTGTGTTTTGAATCAGTTCTTGAATCTGGGCAGGAGTCATGGATACCGCCCCGGAAGAAGTGCTTCTCATATCAAATAAAGGTGCTTAAGCCTGAAATGCAACTGGAACATTCTGTCTTGGCAGATTGGAAGCAGTCTTCTGTTGTGTCTCATTCCTCCACTGTAAGCTTCGACAGACATCAATAAGATGACCAGAGTGCTTTCAATATCTGCAAACCAATTTCTTGTGAAAACTTTTGCCAATATAACCGAAGCCTTTGCATATTCATAACATTGAGTAGGCTTCTGATTTGGGGTTGCCAGAAGAGCAGACTCAATAGGAAGAGGCGCAAGGAAGGCCTTTGGTTCTTCAAGAATGGCACGCTGTAAGGTGAGTCGAAGTTCTTCTTGAAGGACTTCTTGAAAGCAAGTATCAAGATTAACAGAGACTTCTCTATTCATGAGAGCAGAACGAACATGTTCAAATTCTGGTATTGGATACATAAGAAACTGGCTAATGTGAGTTTCCTCATGTAATTTAAGAGCCTCAGATAGAAATTCAGAAGAGACGGTTTGAATTAGCATAGAATCCCTTTCACACTATAAGGTGAGAAAACCATTAAAATATTCCTGCAAAGATTTATCCCCTTGACTGTATTTAGCAATTTCACTATCCAAGTGAAATTTCCGGGCTTTATTGGTTTGATGGTAGACCTTCTTGAGATGAGCCCACATCGGCTGCTTTAGTATAGGCTTGAAGAGCCATAGTAAGTGAGGGATCAATAGAGTTAAGTACCCAAGCGACTACTTTAGCATTTTCCTTGGACCAGGTGGCTAAGGCTTTTGAGTAAGTAGTACTTGTAGTAGTAGGCTTAGTTATTGATCCATCAAGATAACCAAACAACCCTTGACGTTCTACAAAATTCCGTAAATGGAAGGACCAGGACATAATTATCCCATTAAATTTAATTGGAATAACATTATATTTGTCCAATATCTCCAAATGCAGCAGAATGAGAAATTAATAGAGAGAGAGAGAGAGAGAGAGAGAGAGAGAGATTACTATCCAATGAGAGCAAATCAGCAAGCGAGTTAAACCCAGAGCCCTAGGTTTTGAGAATCTTGTCCTCAGATAAGCAATAGATTGCTAACATGCAATGGACCAGCAAAGGAAACTGATCTGATCTGCAATGATTTTACTAACCAAGCAGGAAAAATGCAGATTGAGTGACTGATGTGATCATCCAACAGAAAACAGCACAAAACTCTCAAATCATTGCTAGGCGAACTTGAAATTCTGGGCAGAATCCGTGCGTGCAGTGGTCCAATCACAGATCAAGGTTGATCTTCTTGGAAGAGCTTAACTTTACTTCCTCCAGTCCAAATTTGATGGGTATTGGATACAGATCCACAAATCTGGATGGTCTTGATGAAATCTATTTGAGAAATAATACCCAAAATCGATGGAGGAAGAAGTGCTTGGAACCTACCTCAAATTGTGATAAAAAAATCCAGAAAATTTTTCAAAATAACCTTGTAGGACTGTCGATCACAAGTGTGGAAGTCGCTGGTGACAAGTGATTGATCGGCAGTGGGCCTTCGTTGATCATGGGCACTCCAGACAATATCAACATCAATAGAGAGAAGAATCACGCAAGGAAGAATTACTTGATTGATGAGAGATGGAAGATTTCTCAGACCAAGAAGAGCCAACTCTCCAGAACCCTTGCTCTGATACCATATTACAGTATAGGAAGAAGGAATATAAGAGATTTTGGAGGAATTGGTCATATCCCAATAGAGGATCAATCGACTGTCCAGTTTTATACTATTATTGTGCCTAATCACAGGCTGTAATAAAGTTGTAATTACAATCAGAAAAATGAATAATATATCCTAATCTCTATACAAGGAAATAAAGACACAATCTATTGTACATCGTTTGACTAAGTCCCACACGTGGGATATTATCATGTTACACATGGGCCTAGTTTAATTGGGCCTAGCCCTTATATTTGATGAGTTATCTTCTACACAAAATGTGCGCCGACCGGGTTTCTCTTAAGGGGGACTGTTGAAAAAAACTAGGTTCGACCCAAGGGGGAGTATTGAAAAGTATTTCCTCTGCCTCTACTAACACATCGACGTTTTGCTAGGGGGATGGTTAGCAGATGAAATTTAATAAATATTAGGTGACACGTATTCAACTTTTAATGATTCTTTTGTAATCTTTTAAAGATAGAAAAAATCACGTATTTGATGCATGACTTTTCACACCTTTCATTTGTTTCTGGGGTTTCAGGTCGATCTTGACCCTTATGGGTCACCTCTATGTTGTTGGACTCTTTAGTTTAGTCAATTACTGATGGAGGCATGCTCATGTGCACAACTACTGATTTGGCTGTGCTGTGTGGGGGCAGCTGATGTCAATCATAAGAGATTTGGAGGAGAATTCCATTAAAATGGTGAATACCGTACCCTTTAAGGGACGACTGCAGTGTTCTATATATATGGGCTGAATGCCCTCATTACAATCCATTAATATCTCAGATCCTATACTGTAGCTAACAACTATGTATTATCCTTTGACTCATTCTACAATACAATAACTGGGCCTAAATGGGCCTGCCTAGATTGGGCTTGGATTGACACACACCCGCCCCCCCCCCCCCCCCCCCGCCCCTCAAATTGATGCTGGGGAGTCATAAAGCAGCAATTTGGAGACAAGAAATTGATGTCGAGGCCGAGGAAGTCCCTTTGTGAAGATATCTGCAAACTAAAACTCTGTAGGAACATGAGGAAGACTAATGACATCACGCTTATATTCATCGCGAATAAAGTGGCAGTCAACTTCAATATGCTTGGTGCGTTCATGGAAGATTGGATTTTCAGTGATTTAGATGGCCCCAGTATTGTCTGCATGCAATGAAGTAGGGGAGGTTTGAGCAAACCCGAGTTCTGAAAGAAGTCCCCGTAGCCATAAGATCTCAGAACAAGCAGAAGACATTGCCTTATATTCAGCTTCTGTGGAAGATCTGGACACGTTCTTGTTTCTTACATTTCCAAGAAATGAGAGACTTTCCAAGGTACATGCACTAACCAGTAGTAGAACGACGTGTGTCTTTACAGCCTGCCCAGTCAGCATCCGCATAAGCGGTCACATGAAGAGGATTATTCTTTGGATAATATAAACCACAAGGGACAGTTCTCAGCAGATAGTGGATAATGCGCTTCACAGCTGTCAAATGAAGGTGTCGAGGAGCTGTCATGAACTGGCTCACAAGAATGCAAGATTAACAGCATAGCATATGTCAGGTCTAGTGATGGTGAGATAGACAAGATTTCCCACCAGGCGTCGGTAGGTATGAGGATCAGGAAGAAGATCGCCATCATCTTTACTCAACTTGAGATTTACCTCTACAGGCATATCAACAGGTGAGGAATCATGGAGGTCAGCCAACTAGATAAGATCTGATGTATATTTGTGTTGATTAACAAATAGACCTTTGGGAGATTGATGCACCTCTAAGCCCAAAAAATAATGCAATGGGCCCAAATCCTTTATATGAAAGGAATCCTTGAAAGAGGCTTGGAGAGATTTGATCATACCATCATCCGTGCCAGTGATAATAATATCGTCAACATAGACGAGAAGCACAGTAACACCGGTAGATGTGTGACATAGAAAGAAAGATGGATTATAAGGGCTCTGAGTAAAGCCACTCTCGCATAAGCGACCCTTGAAGGTTTTGAACCATGCCCGAGGAGCTTGCTTTAGACCATAGAGCGATTTTCGAAGGCGACAGACAGTCCTTCTGGAGGGAGAAGGGACGCCTTGTGGTATCCGCATATAGACTTCTTCTTGCAGATCCCCATGGGGAAAAGCATTTTTGACATCCATTTGGAATAATGGCCAGGATTTAGATGCAGCGATGGCAAGAAGTAACCGAACCGATGTCATTTTTGCCATAGGTGCAAACATTTCCTCATAGTCAATGCCATACTCTTGTATGTTTCCAAGTGCCACAAGTCTAGCTTTGTGTCTATCCAAGGACCCATCAGATTTAAGTTTGATCGAGTAGATCCATTCATGGATGAAAATAGCGGTAGCGGCGGGCGTAGCGGCCCGCCGCCAAACCGCTACGAAGCGGGCGATACGTAGCGTAGCGGCGTAGCGGTGCGATTTGAAAAAATCGCCAAAAAAATATGAAAAAATTCCAGAAAATCCAGAAAATTGTGAAATGAAAGAAAATGTGGTTCTTTTGCAAAAGTAAGTAAGAAAAGTGGGCGTAGCGGTGCTCTCAAGATATGAGGTCCTGTATCGCTGTATAAATAGAAAATAATAGTAATGATTAGTTTTTTTACATGTATTCATGTTTCTTAGTCATGCTAACCTAGAAAGTAATGTAAAGCTTGTAAAAAAAAAATTAGAACATGAAATAAAGGCATAAGACTTAAGAGCTAGGTGCTTAGGTCATTACTCATTACTCATTAGAACATTGAACAATCAAATATCAATACTTCAACATTCAAGGTTCAAATTCAATGAAGTGAATGAACTATGAAGTGATCAACAATCAACATTCAACAATCAACACCAATTTAGAAATGACAAAGAGTAGAGACTAGAGAGTTAGTGAAGGAAATAAGAATACCTTAATCACCACCAAAAGGAATGTCTACCAAGATTCAAGGCGCCATGGTCATCCTCATCCCCATCATTGTTATCATTTCTGTTGGCACCATATTGAATTTGATATTGATGAGAATTGGGATCAACAAATCCAAACAAGGCAGCCGCATCATAGGAACTTACAGGAGGTGGAGGTGGATTTCTTTGCATTTCACCATAGTCACCATATGGTCCATATCCATATGAGTAGGACCCTGAAGTTGAAGACTCTTCTTCTCCTTGTTGCGCTTGACCATATGGAAAATATTGTGAGAGTCCTTGTCCACCGTACCTAGGGTCCCACGAATCAGTCCATGATGCTACTTGTTGTCCACCAACATCTCCACCCATATTTCCTTGCTCACTACTACCTCCAGCCCCAGGTGGTGAGTCTCTTCGGCGCCGTTGATAACCACGGCTTGGATCAAATCTTCCAGATGGACGTAACTCATGTACTTCCTCTACAGGAATGTCATCGTCTTCATCATGTTGATAGTATTCACTAGTACCACCTGTCCCACTGTCTCCTCCTCCTCCAGTTCCCCCATGGCTACTCGAAGAGACGGTGGTGGAACTAGCTTTCTCAGAAGATCCAATATGAGCAGGTTCTTTCCCACTCCTCCTAGTCCTACTGGTACCTTCTCCTTGAGGTGGCTGACCTCCTGCAGGTGCCTCACCCATATCCTCATCTATCAACTCTTGAATCGTTCCCTGAAAAGCCGGATCTGAATCTAGCAGTGGATCCTCTATCTCGGCTAGCCATGGGAGTAAGGGATCGTCATCTCTGAATATGTGATCCAAATTAATAGGACAATAAGCAGGATCATCCCTTGCCCTTCTCTCCCTAGTTCTGTTTCTCAACTTCAGATTGTAATGACAGTATACAAGCTTGTTGAGTTTGTGCATGGTAAGCCGATTTCTGGCCTTCGTGTGGATCAAGGAGAAAGTGCTCCAATTTCTCTCACAGTTGGAAGATGTTGTAGTCTGACTAAGGATGCGAACAACCGCTTTCCTTAGATGTGGAGCACTCTCTCCATAATTCATCCACCAATCAGCTGAAATGCAAAAAATAAATAAAGAAAATTAGATATTCGTAACCCTCAAATCCTTCTAATCAATTAAGATATAAAGATCAAGACTATTGGGTGGGTTCTTTTGTTTATAGTCATACCAGGTGGCATCCTTCCAATCGATCGTTGCACAAGAGGGTCAGCAAAGGTTCCTCTCCTTTGTGTATATATAGATATCTACGATGTGAAAATTAAAAATAAATCAGTAAACCCCTACTGCATGTATGGCAATTGGCACTTGGCAGCATAATTAAATTCTCTTAAGTAACCACCCACTCACCTCTTGTATGGCATCAATTTGATCATCTAGGTTTAACAATCTCTTTAATACCTCCCGTAATCCTACGCGCAAGTCCGTATCTATTGCTTCGGTATGTAGTTCGGCATTGCGGTAATAGAATTCGGGATTTAAAAAATAACCTACATTAAAAATATACAGAATGTACTGTGAGCAAACAAGATAATAAATACATTAGTTAGGAAAATAAAAGGTATTAAAGATATATATTAATTACCTGCAGCATGCAATGGATGGTGCAACTGATCGTTCCAACGGGCATCAATAATTTTGATATATTTATCGTGATACTTAACATTTTCCATAATGGCTTGCTTTGCCCGATCCATTGCCTCATATATAAAGCCCATTGTCGGCTTGTCATCACCATCTACAAGCCTCAACACTTTAACTAAAGGCTCAAAAACCTTTAATACCTTCCTCACTTTCTTCCAAAATTTATTGTCTCTCATAAGGTTTGGGACTTCAAACCCCGGACCACTAGTTGCATTGCCCCATTTCGAAAGAAGTCATTCTTCTGATGCAAACATCTGAATCAGCTCTGTTCTAAACCTTACAAGGCTTTCCATAGCCAGAAAATGGGTTGCAAACCTAGTTAATCCTGGACGCACCAAGGCATGGTTATTTGTGTATCTTTTCATCAACCCTAACACCCATGAATGATCATATATAAATCTTGTAATTCCTCTACATGCCTTGATCAGTGAAGCCACTTTTGTCTTCCTTCCAATTTCTTCCAAGATGAGATCTATGCAGTGTGCTGCACATGGGGTCCAGAATAAATGGGTCCTCTTGTCCATTAATAACCGACCTGCCTTCTTGAAATTGGCGCCATTGTCTGTAACAATCTGTACAATGTGCTCCTCTCCCACACTTTCTACAACTCTATCCATAAGAGTGTATATATATGTGGCCGTCCGTCTATGTTCAGTTGCATCAACGGACTTCACAAAGACGGTCCCAGCAACTGAATACACCAAAAAGTTTATTAATTGTGTTTGGGTGCCGCTGGTCCACCCGTCACACATGATGGTAACACCATTTTGTTGCCACATGGGCTTAAACTGTTCCACCCAAGCTTTTATTTCTCTATATTCTTCTTCAAGGTATTTAGTGCCCACATCATATACGGAGGGCGCCTGTATACCCCGCCCAGCTTCGGCGGCAACATCAAGAATAGTCTGGAAATATGGGGAATCTACTGCTGTAGGTGGTATGTTCTTATGAATTAGCCATTTTGCTGTAGCTTTGGCTAACCTATCTCTTGCAGTCTTCATTACCCCTTTCATAACACTCGATATTTTTGGTTGTTTATCTCCCTCTTTTCTATGTGCTAGAGGATCAACAGGGGGAGGAACTGCTCTTCTAGAGATAATTTCTACATCAACATCCCGTTCCCGGGTGCTAAATGCCCTACGCATGGCCCCCGCAATGCCCTTGCCCTTGCTTGGCTGCTGTGGCACAGTAGATGAGCCCCCTGCATCATAATATTTGCTTGCAGCAAATGCACGACGTTCCTGTTCTTCTTGTTGACTCATGATGGACTCTCGGCGTGCAGCCTCCATCTGTGCATCTTCCTCATCAAAGTATTCATCCCCAAATACTTCATAACGGGCAGCATCAACATCTTGCCGCCTCTTTTCTTTTATCTCTACTTTTCTAGCTTTGTTTTGGCCAACCAAAGCTTTCATTTGTTCCCTGACTTCCCTTGGTACTTCAGTACAACCAGCAACATTGCCAGAAATGTGGCCCAAGTGGTGCTTGAATCTTGTAATGCCCCCATTGGTCACTTTCCCACAAAACTTGCATTTGATTTTCAACCTGTTATTATCAACTGCCTCACCAAAGCTCCATGCGGGATCAATATCACGAGGCATTTTAAGTTATCAATAGAAGACTGAATACCTGGCTATAAATAATTAAATATGAACAAGTAGTATGTTAAAAATTAAAAAAACAAAGAAACATGTTAGAGGAAATATATATCTAACGCTTAGGAATCATTCTCTTGACATTTAAGTGGTATTTCATTGCTTAAATTATTATTTTTTTTCAAAAATTTTAAAAATCCGAAAATAAGAAAATAAAATAGAATTAGGAAATGACAAACATGTGTTGGATTGATCTATGCCAAACATAGATATAACATTTAGGAGCATTTTTCAATACATTTGATTGGCAATTGGCATTCCATTATTAAAAATATTTTTTTTTCCAAAACATAACAAAAATCCAAAATTAAAAAATTTAAAAAGTAAAAAAAAAAAGCAATATATGTTGGAATGATCTATGGAAAATATAAATCTCAAATCAAGGAACCATTTTCAAGACATTTGATTGGTATTCAAATATTAAAAATTATTTTTAAAAAAATAAAATAAATCCGAAAATAAAAAATAGAGAAAAATCAATAAACATTCAAAATGATGGATTGATCTATGGGAAACATAGATCTATCATTTACATGCAATTTACAAGTTGTCTCATTGGTTGTCCATGAGTATTCACATTTTTTTTTCCAAAAAATAAATAAATCCGAAAATAAAAAATAGAGAAAAATCTATAAACATTCAAAATGTTGATGGATTGATCTATGGGAAACATAGATCTATCATTTAGAATGAATTTCCAAGTTGTTTCATGGGTTGTTCATGAGTATGCAAATTTTTTTTTTCAAAAAATAAATAAATCCGAAAATAAAAAATAGAGAAAAATCAATAAACATTCAAAATGTGATGGATTGATCTATGGGAAACATAGATCTATCATTTAGAATGAATTTCCAAGTTGTCTCATTGGTTGTCCATGAGTATTCACATTTTTTTTTTCAAAAAATAAATAAATCCGAAAATAAAAAATAGAGAAAAATCTATAAACATTCAAAATGTTGATGGATTGATCTATGGGAAACATAGATCTATCATTTAGAATGAATTTCCAAGTTGTTTCATGGGTTGTTCATGAGTATGCAAATTTTTTTTTTCAAAAAATAAATAAATCCGAAAATAAAAAATAGAGAAAAATCAATAAACATTCAAAATGTGATGGATTGATCTATGGGAAACATAGATCTATCATTTAGAATGAATTTCCAAGTTGTTTCATGGGTTGTTCATGAGTATGCAAATTTTTTTTTTCAAAAAATAAATAAATCCGAAAATGAAAAATAGAGAAAAATCAATAAACATTCAAAATGTGATGGATTGATCTATGAGAAACATAGATCTATCATTTAGAATGAATTTCCAAGTTGTTTCATGGGTTGTTCATGAGTATGCAAATTTTTTTTTTCAAAAAATAAATAAATCCGAAAATAAAAAATAGAGAAAAGTCAATAAACATTTAAAATGTGATGGATTGATCTATGGGAAACATAGATCTATCATTTAGAATGAATTTCCAAGTTGTTTCATGGGTTGTTCATGAGTATGCAAATTTTTTTTTTCAAAAAATAAATAAATCCGAAAATAAAAAATAGCAAAAAAAAAAAAATAATTGTGTGCATCATCAAAGGAAAACATAGATCTAACAATATTACAAGAGAAGGAAGTATTTCTAGTACTTACTAGTTAGAGAGAGATTAATTGAATGTGATCTCAAAAGTCAACTACAAAAAATCTAAAAGAAGAAACATACCTAAAATCTTGAATCTTGATGAAGATGGAATGGATTTAATGGTAGCTCTTGGATCTTGTAGTTGTAGTTGAGTAACTTGTGTTTGATTAATCCTTGTTTTGATGTTTGTTGTGGATCTTGTGGTAAGAAGTTGAAAAAACAGCACTTGGATGGTTTTACAGTGAGAAGAAGAAGTGAAATGTGAAAGGGAAAGTGAAATGGGTCGAATGGGGGTGGGTTTATAAAGCTGCCGCTACGTGGCGGCCGCCACGTAGCGTGGCGGTGTGTATCGGCCGCTACGCATGCGTAGCGGCCGATACGGCTCGATGGCCGATAAATCCCAAATAGCGTGGCGGCCTTGGCCGCCACGGCCGATATATCGGCCGCTACGCTACGTAGCGGCCGATATTTTCTTCCTTGGATCCATTTGCAACCAATGGGTTTAACTGTTGAAGGACACTCCACAATATCCTAGGTGTGATTCTGATCCAATGCATCCAATTCCTCCTTCATGGCCTGGTTCCAACAATTGTGTTGTACAGCCTGCAAATAAGAATTTGGGATAGAGACAGAAGAGAGGGTTGTCATCAAAGAAGTATGGGTAAATCCATACCTCTCAGGCGGTCTAGAATTTCTGGAGGAGCGATGCAAGGCTTGAGTAGGCGCGGAACCATTTGTCGGTGGAGGATTAGGAGGACGGCCATCTGCAGTGGTAGGTTTTTTCCGTCGATGATACACAAAATCAAGATTAAACCTAGTAACAGTTGTTTGATCCGAGAAACCAGGTAAGAGAGCTGGTGAAGATGGTTGAGGACAGTCCATGTGAGTTTGAAAGAAATACTGATTTTCAAAGAAAATAACTTTTCGAGAAACTTTGATATGACGTCCAATGGGATCATAACAAACAAAACCTTTTTGATTAGTGGCATAATCCAAAAACGCACACCTGCGAGATTGCGCGGTTAGTTTTGTTCGTTTCGTGAGAGGTAGATGAACAAAACAAACACATCCAAATGTATGAAGGTGATCAAACACAGGTTGATGACCAAACATTTTAAAATGAGGTGTGACATGAGCAATGGTGGGTGATGGAAGGCGATTTATGAGATAAACTGCTGTGGTGAGAGCTTCAGTCCAAAAACGAGGGGGAATGGATGATTCAATGAGAAGTGTTCTAGTTACATCAAGAAGATGTTTGTTTTTCCGTTCCGCGACTCCATTTTGTTGTGGAGTATATGGACAAGTACGTTGAGAAATGATTCCTTTATTGTTTAGAAAAGATTGAAAATCATTGGACACATACTCCCCCCCTGAGTCTGAGCGCAAATTCTTAATGCATTTGGAGAATTGGGTTTCAACACACCTAACAAAAATTTTAAATGCCTTGAGAACATCAGACTTCGAATGTAATAAATAAATCCAAGTAAATCTGCTGTAATCATCAATGAAGGTGACAAAGTGCTTGAAATTACTATGGGAAAGAGTCGGCGCAATGCCCCAAACATCACTGTGAATTAAGTCAAAACAAGCAGTGCTCCGAGTTGTAGAGTGTGGAAAAGGTAAAGTTTTACTCTTCCCTAATTTACAAGCATCACATTCAAAAGAAGCAGAATCAATAGGTTTATTTAATAATCCGGATTGAAATAAAGTAGGCATTGTAGAGGCATTCGGATGACCAAGTCTATTATGCCGCAACCAAGAATTATTCTGAATGAAAAAACAAAATAACTGATGGAAAGTTTTATTTTGAATAAATGATGGTAAGGGAAAAAGTCTTTTACGCTTAGGCCCCCTCGCGATCACTTCCCCCGACTCCTGGTCCTACACAATACAACCAAAAGAAGAAAAGGAGACATTGTAGTTATTTTCAACAAGTTGACCCAAAGAAACTAAATTGGTAGCAAGATGAGAAGAAACTAAAACATTGGTTAATGGTAAGGGGCCAGGGGTATCACCTACAGAGGTGATGGGAAGATGATCTCCGTTGGCAGCTTGGACAGTAAAAGGACCAGTGTAAGGAACGACATTTTGTAATTTTATGGGTGAAGAGGTCATATGGTTACTTGCACCAGAATCTAAGTACCATGTATTGGAAAGAGATGAATCAGTACCTGCGATGTTCATGGATGCTAAGGCATTGATGATCATTTGGTTGACCATCTCAAGGGTGAGAGGAGCTGGTGACGCAGATTGGGAGGAGGAACCAGGGTGAGAGGAAGAATCATACTGCAGAGAACCGCTGGAGTCAAACAATACATATGGTGGAGTGGTCACTGTGTATGCACTAGGAGCTGACGGCACTGTGTATGTACTAGGGGCAGACGGCACATAGTTGCGGGAAGTAAAATTGCGAGTCTTCTTCCGACATTCTTCAATAACATGACCCGTGGCCTTACAATATCTGCAAATTTTTGCCTTGCATTGATTTGCATAGTGACCATATTTCTTGTAGTTATAGCACTGAACTTTACTGATGTCCCGAGGAGGTGGTTTGGTTATAGCAATATATGCAAGCGGAGCCTCAACAGACCTCTGTTGTTCCAGAGTAGTTTGAGTGACGAGACATTCTTCTTCCCGTAGAAGCTCCTGAAGACAGTCATCCAAGCTAGGAAGAGAAGCCCTGCTCATCAAGTTAGATCTAACTGTCTCAAACTCCAGACGAAATTTCATAAGAAACTGATCCCGATGGCTACTTTGCTGTGAGGGAAGTAGTTCGGGTAGGAGAGCTTCAGAGACCATGGCAAACCTAATCTCATTGTATTTAGACCACAGTCTGCGAAAGCCATTGTAATACTCTTGAACAGACTGGGTGCTTTGAGTAAATTGAGAAATGTCAAGTTCTAATTGAAATTGACGAGCAGCATTGCCTTGTTGATGGATCTTTTTATGATAGTCCCACTTGTCACGGGTAGTTTTGCAAGGTCTGAGGTTGAGGATAAAATGTGGGTCAACTGAGCCCAGTAACCAGGTTTTTATTTTAGCATCCTTAGTGTTCCAAGCTAAAATCTTCTCAGCATCGTCCTCGGGTTTAGGTTCAGATCCATCAATGTGTGCCCAGAGTTCCTTTCCTTCTAAGTAAATTTGAAATTGGAATGCCCATGATGTATAATTTTTTGCCATCAAACTTAACCAGGGAAATAAGTTCAGATTTGTCCATGACAACCCAGAACAAGCAAGCAATCCAGAAAGCAGTAAACAATCAGAATGAGGAATTACTAGCAGAACAGCAGAAGGATGATCAATCAGCGGTAACTAGCAAATAGCAACAGCAGTAAGAATCAGCAGGAATTAGCTTAGATATGGTAGCAGCACTGTTGCAGACCAATAGCAGACTGATCAGACCACAATCAGAGGTTAGGAACACAATCAGACGGTTCAGAGTAGTGATGTATTGCAGCAGACAGCAACCGGCAGAGATGCAGAGATCCACAGAATGATGAACAAGCAATCAAACCAACAGAGAACAAGCAATCCTGAGGAGATCTAAAATGAGCACAAGGCAAACCTCCTCCATGCTTTCCTTGCATATCTTGTTTACTTACAACAGTAGACCCTCATATCTAGGATCAGAGTAGTGGTTGTGGTGGGTGTAGTGGCCAGTGGCCAAAATGCTACGTAGCAGGCGATGAATAGCGGTTGCGGCGATACGTAGTTGCATAGTGGCGTGAGTTTTTTACGTGGCCCAATCTTGTGTTTTTTTAGTAATTGGAACCATATAAAGGTGGAGACAACTTTAGGAAAGATTATTGAGGAGAAGAAATAGGAAAAACAATGTTTTAGATTAAAGTTGTTTGGCTCTATTAGGTTTTAGATTGTAGCGCCATTATTTTCAAAATAGCATAGCGGCCTAAACTGCTATGGCCGATAATGCGGCTGCTACGCTATGTAGCAGCCATTATTTTGAACCATGCCTCATATATATATATATATATATTTATATATATATATATATATATGCAAATGGAGATCTATCCGTCAACAAATGGATCTTGTGGGAAAAAGATTTAACGCTAGTATAGCGGCAATCCTCCTTTTACAATGGCACGACATTCTAGGGAGAAAACCTAATAACAAACAAACAAAGATTCTTCATCTCCCTTTCTATTGGTGCTACTTTTCCTCTTCCTCTGTTTTTTATTTTGAAGAGGAAGATTTATCAGCTTTCTTTTGCACTATTTTGATGTGCCTGCTAGTTTTTCCCATATTAATCTTATATTGTCAATTCCATAGTGTTTTAGAGGATGAGTTTCTTAATTGATATTGGACCTTCCTTTCCTTGCGTACAGTCATATATTGATATTATCCATATAATCCTTCAAATCTGAGTTTTGGCTGTACAAAGCCTTACCTTGGATGAGCCATTGGAAATAAGAAAGAAGAGATAATTTTATCACTTAAAGCTGTGTTTTGAACTCTTATTCTTATTTTAAACACTTTCCCCTGGGTGTTATTTTTAGTAAGGTGGGAAAAACTGAAAAAATTGGAAAAATCTCCACTGTTCATGAGCCTGGTTAATGTTATTTGTTACAATGCTTAAAATATGTGCCAAACTTCTAAAGCATGGTGCATCAAGACACTAGATAAACTGTTGATATGAATGGTTCCCACTTAAATGTTTTATCTTTTAATTAGGAACTGATCAGATGTATGATTTTCTAATACTTGAATGGTATACTCTAATAATTGGCTCCTACCCTTGAGAAGGAAAATATCTTCATGTAATGGCTGTGAGAATCCTCCTTGCTGGCATTGAGGTAATGTATTATCCATAGAAAGGCATCGCATCTTAGATATCATTGTTATGAGATTCATCAAGGTTATATGGTATGTGATGCTTTCTTTTAAAGTGCAGAGTCATGCAAATTGCTGCAAGAGATATATCGTTCCTGTTCTCTCTGTACAAGTGGATTTTTACATTCATGCATTTGTGCGCATTTTTCATGAGTGACATGTTTCTTTCTGTTTACATTGATGGTAATGTATAGGCCAATTTGTTTAACTTGTAACTGATTATTATTGGGTATTATGACTTACAATAGAATTTTCAGTTGGTTCCCGATCGAATGAAATAAATAAATTGGAAGAACAAAAAAATAAAAATAAAAATAAAAGCTTGGATGACTTACAATGTCATGAACTCTGCACTTTTGCAAGTGCAATGAAGAACATTCCTCTTAAGCTCTCATATGTCTACCAGTGTATTGGGCGTGATTCATTCCATCCGCAGTGTCTTGGGAGAACTGTCACCAAGGCAAATGCATGTGGTTATATTTGTCTTAAAACTTCCAATGGTGAAAAAGGCCTGATGAGGTGCCTTTTGTTATTTAGCACTTTTACTTTGGACCCCTCCCTCTTCTTTTCCTCTCTTGATTTGACCCTTCACTTCACTATGCGAGTAGTTTTACCAAACAGCAGCTTATGATTGGCCTAAGGAACCTTATTATTATGGAAGTTTTATTCTCCAAAAAACATATTTTTTTCAGAGTGTTGTAGCAATATGCTAACCTTTACACTCTTTTTTTTTATGCATGCATCTTTCTAGAATAGCAGGATAAGATATGCACTGGTTTTGGTGCTGTGGTTCCCCAGAGTGTAGTGACCGTGGGAAGAAGTTTAACATGGGTGGACCCATATTATCAGCTCCCATCCATGGCTAAGAATGGGTTGCTTCCATATTAGCAAATGTTAAATCAATGAAGGATCGGTATCCAGCTTATGACAGGATCTCTGCCGTACTAGGTACAATATCAGAGGTAAGCAGCCTCCTTCAAATAGCAGTCCGACCTTGTGTGGATTTTACATTCGCATTTCTCTATTAGATTTTTGGGATTAATATATTTTAACTTTATAGATTGTTTATTGTTAAATTTTTTATAATCCACTGATTTTGACTGTCCATGTTATTTAAAATTTTGAGAAGGGTGTTAAACTTGCACAAAATTATGGTTTTGTGGATGAGAGTTTTTGTAGTTAATTGACACCATAGTTCGTCAAAAATCACAACATAACAATATTTTAACCATATGAAAATATAACCTTGTTAGGTCAAAATCAATTTCAAATCTTATGAGTTACAATATTATTACTGCTATTGTGTTTCAGTGCCATGAAAATGTCCTATTAAATCCTTGCAGCTGGAGTGCTGGACAACATTAAAATAAGGGGTCTGAAGCAGCAACAAATGTTTAGTATGTTAAGGCACTTATCTATATGTATATTTGAGGCTCAAAATTTGGCAGTCAAGATTTTGATATCATTGTCCCACTTATGAGGATGACGAAAAATATTTGGGTTTCTGATCCGTCAATCCTTGCTCTTCCATCTGGACATTTGCTCATTCCATCCAAATTTTAGGCTCATGGTTTGAAGGCCTGGATTTTTTTTCCCCTGACAATGCTTGCGGAATCATCATTTTCATGGAACCTCTCTATGGGACTCATCGGACTCACCATACCCACAATTGTATGATTGTGCTTTTCTAAGTTGTACACTTACCAAGGCTTGGAATCTTTTATTTCTCCATGACATTGCAATATTAGACTTACGAAAATATACCAGAACTTTTTTCCCCTTATTATTGAACTTGCAGTTTTATCTTGAATTTTATATTTTCTTAATTCCTTGGAACCCCATTTCTAATTAACGAAGGATGTGATATTTTGCAGGAGTTGGTTGATGTTCCTCTCTGCCTCTTCACAACTTGTGTGCAACTCTCAAATGTACCTCACCATCTGCTGTTATGTTTCGTTCTGCCGTGATCAATGCAGGATATCACATTTCATGCGGTCATTTGTCCCCATTGGGAATGAAAACAGATGCCCCCGTGGATGGTTTTTGGGACATCATGCAGTGTTTGGTAGTAAGCCACTTTTCTTTTTTGTTCTGAGATAAATTTACCTTACAAACTGAGTGGGCAAACATTTTGGTTACCCAACACATTCATATCATTGGTTTTATGATTGCTTTTAAGATGATCCCATCCATCTGACATTGCACTACTGGATGTGAAGTTGTGAACAGCTTTTGTAACTGTCCAATTCCTACCGTAATTTGGACAGCTTGTTCGCTACCTGCGCATGCCTCATCTTGTTATGCATCTCAATGGACCTCCGTTAGACTAATGTGAGACTCATTTGTTCTGTTGCTGGTCTAACACATCCCATTCTTTCAACCGTGCATTATAATATACCTGCAAATTATTGCTTCGCTTGAACGGATTGCTAAGGTTTGAGAATAAAATTTCCACCACAGGTTTCATTACATTGTGTTGTAGCGGGCGTGAACCTCTAACGTGTGGCACTGTTGGAAGGTGCTGAAACGACAAGGTTGACATCATGCACTGTTGGTAACATACACCAAGATATCTCCTCTTGAATATCAGCAGTTAACTCATTCATTATCAGTGCAAAGAGAAGGTTTTAGAGCTGGTCCCTGATGTTTGGTAATGGGAAACTCACTTGTCTCTTCACAGGTAATTCTCACACTCGTTATTGCTCATTCATATATCTTTAATAGTTCCAATATAACCTCGTGGAATATTCCTTTTAAAAATAAATCAATAAATTTTGTTGCAAGGTTATGATATTTCTCTTAATGATTTTATTGGTTGCTTGTTTGCTATAGTTCAAAAACCATCGAGTGAAATCTCAACCGCCAGATCAATCAAGAAGCGTAATCCCGGCTGAGGAACCTCCTCTACAAGTGTGTTTCAATCTGTTTCTCTTGTTATGTAATTCTGCTTATCCATATCTTACCCATTATATTTCACTTCTCAAATCTCCTTTTGTCATTAGTTCAAAGTCAGCACAACAAAATACCATTAGGCTACCCCTGGGCTTGAAGGGATTAGTCCAGCTCAAAGGGTTGGGAACCCTCCGGAAAAAAAAAAAAAAAAAAAAAACATTAGGCTATGCAGAATTAATAAAATAATGGCGAGAAAATTCAGTTTTGAGTCTCCATACCTCAAGAAGTAATAATACCAGTTGTGGTGATAGAAATAGTGGTAGTAGCAATAGCATTAGCTGTAGCAGTAGTGGAAGTGTTAGTACTATAGTCCATACAACGGTTTAAGGTGGGATTGATAATGTGTGATAAGGTTTGAGTGAAAGGCCATCCTTATTGAGTTATGAAAGCTTTGGAGTTGAGGGCCCAACAATGTAATAGTTTTAACTTTGTATGATTCAATCCAATGCTTAATATCACTTTGGTAAAAAATAAGTAGATGAATATAGGTGATTGGATTTAAGCATAAGTAAACCTCACTGGAGGCTCGTATGTGTGAACCGCTTGTATCGCATCCTTTTCTCACTTGAGGCTAGAAAAGGAATTTGAAGTGGCAGCTTTTTTATCTTGGAATACATAGAGTGCCAGAACCTGACGGATTTGCTATTGCATTTTTCCAACGCTTTTAGGAGGATGTTAAATAGGATGTAATGCTTTTTATATGAGACTTCCATTCTAGAGGCATTCTGTAAGGTCCCTATCTCTAATTATTATGTTCGGCATGGATTAATTATGCTTAAGAGCTAAGTATGTGTGTTTTGATGTTAATCGATTAGTTTTACGGGTTAAAATAGTGTTTGGATAGTTTTGGAAAGTTTCAAGAGCTTTCAGACCAAGTTCAATACCATGAAGGATCTAGCTTGAATTTTGAGAAAATTCCAAGGTATTTTGGAAGTTTTATAAAATTGTCGTTTTGCTTTCAGATGTCCAACAACTTTCATATTCAACTCATGTCCATTTGATGATCGGAAGCCCCTCATTTCTTCAATTCACTCTTACTAGGGAAATAATCATCATTTCATAAAAGTTGAGTTTTCTTCATAGATCTCAATTTTTTTCGCGTTCAGTGTGCTGGAAAAGTAATTTAACTTCGAAAAACTGTTGTTCTTGGCTCAAAACAATTTGAGGTTCGGAAGTCAGTCATTTCGTGGAATCAATTTGTCACTTAAAAGGACACAAATGTCTTTTTGCTAAAGCCAAAATTATGTGTGGGTCGACCCTCCCAGCAGCAATTCTTTCCTTTCTTTTCCTTGCTTCAACTGGTTTCTCTTCTCCCTCCCTCCTCCTCTCTTTCTTGCTCAAACTCAAGGAAATTTGGAGCCCTCAAGCGCTAAGCAATGGTCACCATCATTTTCCTCTTATTCTCATCTCTTCTGTGATCGCCTTTTTTGCGGAAATCGAGCTTGACATCCCCTCCCATGGCCAAATTCATCTGTCTGACCACCTTCAGGTAAGGAAGCGTTCTCCATGTCACGTCCCAAACCGTGGCCCATTCGGAGTCGGACCATGACTCATGAACATCATAATCATCATAAATCAAATCCACAACATAAGCACGAAACTGGGCATTTATTGAATTATTTAATAACCAGTACTACAGTTCACAAATAAATAAAAGGAACAATCCCAATCCACCTCACTAAATAAAATCCTCAAATTCAACTTTATCAAATTATTGTTCGTAAATTCAGATTAAAAATAAACCAAACGAGGCTAGTCCTCGAAATTATTGTGATAAGCCTCTCAACCACGGATGTCAAAGCTCAGCTCTTGATCGTGGCAGCCCGTATAATCCCCTACAAGCTGGTTACCTAGCAAGGGCAAATTAGGAATCAATACATTTTTACATAATTGTGTGCTTGTGTGTGTAGAAGATAATGGGCCCTGTAAAACAAGGTTTCAGCCCAGCCCATTAAGGCTAGATACAGCCTGTATACAGTCCTATACGTGGGATCAAATCTAGTTGTTTTGATGATGCTAATTTGTCTCATAATACTTCCTTGTATAGTGTAGGAGATTTGATTTATATTGTTAGCATGTAAAGCCCTTGATTTAAGTGTATAATGAGATTATAAAAGATGGACGATCCTCCCTTTTGAGGCATTCGTTTTTCTCTTCAATAGTGTCGTCTCCTTTTTGCTCTCATCTCATTACAGATTATAACATGGTATCAGAGCCTAGGTTATAATCAGTCCTCTCAACGAAGTATCCTCTCATTGATCAATCCCTTCTGGCGAGACTCTCTTCTTCTTCACTGCTGATTGTCCACTGATCAACAGTGGCCCACCGCTGATCAAATAGTGGCCCACCAGTGATTCACTCAGTTATGATCGACAGACCACAAGGATCTTTTTAAGGATTTTTCTGGATTTTTTCTTTACCATTTAAGGTTGGTTTCAGGCTTCTCTCCCTCTGTCGATTTTCATATTTAAGTGTCAGATAGTTTTCATCCAGGCCGTCCAGATTTGTGGATCTGTATCCGTTGCTCATCAAACTTGGACTGGAGGAAGTCCAATTGATCTTCTTTAAGACGCTTGGCCTTGATCTATGATTAGACCACTCTGTGGGTCCTACACACATATCTAGCCTCAGACGGTCAGTTCGTTTGACACTGTTTTGGGTTTTTTCTTCACTGCTTTGTGTACTGTTTCATGTTGAATGTTTCATCAGCCTCTCAATCTGCATATCTCTGTGGTACTACTAATGTTAGTCCCTCTGATTAGTACTGATTGCTATTGGTAGTGCTTCTGATTAGTGCTCATTGTTACTGATTCGTGGTGTCTGGTGGAATTCTGCACCTTTAGTGCACTGTTGGGAGCTATTTACTTCTAGATTAGCCATCCAATCAATTTTGTTTCATTCTTTTCTCCACTTTATTCTGCAATGGACAAGTATGATGTTATCCCTATTAAGTTTAATGGGTAAAATTATATGTCCTTGTCCTTCCACTTAAAGAACTTTGTCGAAGGACAGGGCCTTGGTTATCTTGATCGATCGACAACCAAGCCTCAGACTACAAGTACTGCTCACTCAAAAGGCTTAGCCACCTGGTCCAAAGAAAATACAAAAGTCATAACCTGGATCCTTAACTCTATTGATCCCTCTCTTGCCGTGGCTCTTCAAGCCTACACCACAACAGCTGATATGTGGAATCATTTGAAGAAAGTCTACCATCAAACCAATAAAGCCCGAAATTTTCATCTAGATAGCGAAATTGTCAAATATAGTCAAGGGGATAAAACTGTGCAAGAATACTTTAATGGTTTCCTCACCTTGTGGACTGAAAGGAATTCCATGCTGATCCAAACGGTCTCTTTTGGATTTCTATCTGAGGCTTTCCAGTTACAAGAAGAAACTCATATCAGCTAGTTTCTTATGAATCTACGCCCTGAATTTGAATCTGTTCGGTCTGCCCTCATGAATAGGGAGAATATTGCTAATCTTGATACTTGCTTCCAAGAAGTCCTTCGCGAAGAACTTCGTCTTACTTCACAGCGCACTATTTTGGATGCACCCGAAGCACCCAAAGCCTTCCTTGCGCCTCTTCCTGCTGATTCGGCCCTTTTGGCAACTCCAAAGCCGACTCAATGTTATGAATGCAAAGGCTTCGGACATATTGCCAAAAATTGTCGCAAGAAATTGACTGGCCATGTGATTGATGATTGTCGAAGCCTGCAGTGACGGAATGAGACACATCCTAAGAAGCCTCCCTCCAATATGCCAAGACAGAATGTTACTTCCGCATTTCAGATTCAAGCTCCCATATCTGATACAGGTAGCACTTCCTCCGGGGCTATCTCTATGACTCCTGCTCAGATTCAAGAATTAATTCAGAGCGCAGTCACCTCTGCATATGCTTCTATGGGCTTCTCTGGTGGTCGGTGTCATTCTCATTCTCATATAGCATCTCCTGCCTTTCATTCTTCTGCATCTCTTTCTTCTTCTATCACCTCTTCCACATGGTTTTTAGATTTAGGAGCCTCAAATCATATGACATCTGTAGAACATAGCTTTACAGATTCCCACCCTTACCTTGGAAAAGAAAAAATTACCACTGCTAATGGTGATCAACTACTCATTTCTAGGGTTGGTACCATTACTTTATCTGATGTCACTGGCCAATCCATCACCCTTTCCAATGTCTACTTTGTTCCAAAATTGTTAGCCAATTTACTTTCTGTAGGCCAACTTATTGATGAGAGCTATCTTGTTCACTTTTCTTCCTCTAGTTGTGTTATACAGGGCGACAAACTGGGAAGGTGATCGTGACGGTGAGTAAACATGGGCTCCTGTTTTTGCTGGACATTGGACATCATTCATTCTTTGCTTCTTCTTCTAATAATTTCAAAAACTTGTGGACGGTTTGGCATAAACGTCTTGGTCATGTGAACAATGCCTATTTAATTTCTTTGTTTAAACTTGGTTGTTTCGACCCTACAATTGATAATAAAATGATGTCTTCTTTATCTCAATCACAATGTGAAGCCTGTTGTTTAAGTAAGAGTCATATTTTGCCTTTTTCTGTTTATAATTCTCGTGCATTAGACTCTTTTTTACATCATTCACACTGATGTTTGGGGCATTGCTCCTACCTTGAGTAGGGCGGGATTCAAGTACTATGTGACATTTATTGATGATCATTCCCGTTATACTTGGATTTATTTCATGCATTTCAAATCTGAAGTATTTTCTATTTTTCAAAGATTCTATAACATGGTCCACACCCAATTTAAGAAAGATATCAAGATCCTTAGATCCAATTCCGGCGGAGAATACATGCCTCATGAATTCTCTGCTTTCCTTTCTGATAAAGGAATTCTTCATAAAAAATCTTGTCCGCACACTCCTCAGCAGAATGGAATTGCCGAAAGAAAGAACAGACATATTCTTGAAACTATTCGCACCCTTTTACTTGCTTCCTTAGTTCCTCCATAATTTTGGTGTGATGCTGCACAGACTGCGGTATATCTGATCAATCGTCTTCCTAGTACTGTTCTAGGCAAGACTACTCCGTATGGAGTTCTTTTTGCCCATCCTCCTTCATACTCTCACTTACGTGTATTTGGTTGTTTGTGTTTTGTTTATCTTCCACCGATTGAATGCACTAAGCTATCTCCACAGGTTGCCAAATGCATCTTTCTTGGCTACAGTTCTGAACACAAAGGGTTCTTGTGTTATGACCGGTTTGAAAAACGCATGCGAATCTCTCGTGATGTGATCTTCCTGGAACAAATTCCTTTCTTTTCATTGCGTTTAGATCATCATCCTTTTGCTGTGTCCTATTTGCCACAATTTCCGAAGATTGCTTCTCCATCACCTGCTCTCAAGGTCTATGTACAGCGTAACAAGGTTCCTCCTATGGTGCATCCTTCTCCTGATCATCTCCCAGTGTCGCCTACTGCTCCTACAGGTAACCAAGCTTCTTTTAATAATATCATCTCTCTGCGACGATCTAATCGTCCTTCCATTGCCCCTAATCGCTATGACTTTCCTGCTCTCTTTTCATCTTTAGATAGTGCTCCTATACCCACCTCATATTCATAGGCCTCGAAGATTGTTTACTGGCAGGATGCTATGAATGAGGAATTGCTTGCTCTCGAAGCTAATCAGACATGGGACTTGGTACCGGCTCCTGAAGGAGCCTCTGTGATTGGCAATAAATGGATCTACTCCATAAAAGTTCACTCCGATGAGAGTCTTGATCGCTACAAAGCCCGATTGGTTGCGCAGGGATATAAACAGGAGTATGGAATAGACTATGAGGAGACAATTGCGCCAGTGGTTAAAATGACCACCGTCCGTACTCTCCTATGTATCGTTGCAGCCCGAAACTGGCCTCTGTGGCAAATGGATGTCAAAAATGCATTTCTTCATGGGGATTTGCAAGAGACTGTTTACTTAAAGCCTCCTCCAGGATATGCCTGTCCTCCTAAGCATGTTTGTAAGTTGCGGAAATCTTTGTATGGACTTAAGCAGGCTCCCAAGGCTTGGTTCGATAAATTTTGGACTGCAATTCTTCAAGCTAGATTTCGTCAGAGTCATTCGGATAGCTCACTATTTCTCAACTGGACAACGAAGGGCTACACCTTCCTTTTAGTCTATGTTGATGATATGATTATCAGTAGTAATGATAGTGCCAGCATTACGGATCTCAAACATCATCTCACTCACCACTTTCGAATGAAGGATCTTGGTCCACTCACCTATTTTCTGGGGCTGGAGTTCTTGCGTAGCAAATCTGGCATTCGGGTTCATCAGCGGAAATATGCTACAGATTTGATCGCTTCGGCACAACTTAATGATGCTTACACTTTTGATACACCTATGGAGTTGAACAGCAAGATCAGTACGGATGATGGCCCTCCCCTGGCCGATCCCTCTGTTTTTCAGCGAATAGTTGGTAGTTTGCTCTACTTAACTATGACTCGGCCGGATATTTCTCATGCCGTTCATACAGTTAGCCGGTTTGTGAGCAATCCTCACAAACCTCACCTTGCTGATGCCTTGCGCATACTCCGCTATGTCAAAAGCACCCTCAATCACGGTCTCTTCTACTCTTCGGGCGCTTCTCTGCACTTATCAGCTTATACGGATGCGGACTGGACTGGTTGCTCAGATTCTCGGAGATCTACTACTGGCTGGTGTATGTTTCTTGGGGAATCTCTGATTTCCTGGAAGTGCAATAAGCAAACCACCATTTCGAAATCTTCTGCTGAGGCCGAATATAGAGCCATGTCATCCGCGAGTGCTGAAATCATCTGGCTACGCTGTCTTCTCTGTGAATTCGGTGTCACTGTTGGTAGCTCTATGCCTCTTCATGGGGACAACACCAGTGCTACCCAAATTACAAACAATCCGGTCTTTCATGAAAGAACGAAGCATATTGAGATTGATTGCCACTTCATCCGTCAGCATGTTGTTACTGACAAGATAACTTTGCCTCATGTCTGTACTCTTAACCAGTTGGTGGATATTTTCACAAAAGCTCTTCCCAAAACGCGTCATCATGATCTCATTAGCAAATTGATGTTTTCTGCCTTACCACATCAATTTGAGGGGGAGTGTAGAAGATAATGGGCCCTATAAAACAAGGTTTAGGCCCAGCCCATTAAGGCTAGATACAGCCTATATACAATCCCATACGTGGGATCAAATCTAGTTGTTTTGATTATGCTAATTTGTCTCATAATACTTCCTTGTATAGAGTAGGAGATTTGATTTATATTGTTAGCATGCAAAGCCCTTGATTTAAGGGTATAATGAGATTATAAAAGATGGACGATCCTCCCTTTTGAGGCATTCGATTTTCTCTTCAATAGTGTCGTCTCCTTCTTCCTCTCATCTCATTACAGATTATAACAGTGTGTATTCACATGTGACATAAAAGATACATCCATAATTTAAAGAAATAAAATTTCAGATATTAGTAATGGTTTCAACAATGATTTGGTGGCGCCAAATTGGCTACCCTCAGCTGTTTGCTAGCATGGGCCCACAATAGATTCTTCACATAATTACACCAAGGCATGCGTAGCACAGCTGTTAACAGCATGTGTAACACAGTTGATACATACCAACAGAACGAAAAATACTCCCACATCATCTACATATCATTAGGGTTCGCGTGTTTGGATGGATGGTGAACTGAAGTAAAGCGAGGTGTAGCATCAAATGAAAAGAGAATAAAATATAAGAGATTATGATGGTATTTTGGTTTTAGTTGCTTGATATGGAATATATTTTTTACTTTTTTTTTTTTTTGTAAAAAGAGGATTTTTTTGTCATTTAGTGGAGAAAGGGGGTTGCTTTATGACTCTTTTTTTTTTTTTGAAAAATGAGAGAATTTTGAATTTGTGTACTTCTAATATGACCTCTTGTCTGGATAATGGAGGCTTCACCTCACTTTATTTCATTTCACCCTACATCCAAACATGAGGCACATCCCCTGACACGAGAGTGCTTTCACCACACCAATTTCTCAACAACCATGCATGCATAGGCACAACACAGCAATAAAAGTCTACAATAACACAACAAATCATAGCATAACCTTACAAGGACGTGCCTATAAAAATTCTTCGTCAACATATACACATCCACATAATGTCCAAGTCTGTAATTTGAAAGTACTTCCAAAATGGCCCTCTTATGAGAGTGTTTCATATACTGTGCTTGGCAACCAAGGGTGTCCAACCAAGGGC
The DNA here is from genome assembly GCA_029852735.1 of Persea americana. Classification (NCBI taxonomy): domain Eukaryota; kingdom Viridiplantae; phylum Streptophyta; class Magnoliopsida; order Laurales; family Lauraceae; genus Persea; species Persea americana. The sequence goes on from CM056813.1 coordinate 36,442,447, forward strand.
GTCACAATCAGCCATGTACTTGTATATTTCCTCATTTAATGATCCATTATTTTGTCAATTCTATTATAGGCTTACATAATGATTACTACACCTTTTTGGGGGTTTAAGTAGTCAGAACGTACACTACTTCCTGATTGTAATTGCTCGTAAGTCCACAAAATTATGACATTAATTCATCATTTTATGTGATTTTGGGGACTTAATTAGGAGAATTTGCATTCAATTTCCTGATTTCATGCATATAAGCATCAAAGTTGGAATTTCAATAAAAAAACAATCTTGCATGAAAATTTTGAAATCAATGGTCTGCAGCATCCTTGTGTCACACTAATTGGCTTTTTAATTTTAAACATGCATCCATTTGGCATCATTGCATGGTTCATGTTAAATTAGGCACCATAATGCATTGAGTTGGGTCCCATGCATAACATCCTAGAGTTTTATACAATTAATTGTCATTAAAGTAGTCTTTTTGCCCTTGTAGGAAACTATCACAAATTCAGGGCCAGCTTGAAGAAAAATTGAGAGAAGAATAAAAGAGAATATATATATATAAGGGACCCACCTTGGGTGTGAATCCCAAGGTAAACGCCCAAGGGGTAGGGGTCCCACTTTGTTGCAGGATTCAAACTTTCAAATTCTTTTGAAAGTGATATCTATCTCAATGTTTCCAAGATTGAGAAGTCTCTTTCTTATTTCAAAGACTTGAAATTCAAAGTTAAGCAAGATAATTTAATTCAAGATGGAAGTGGATCAAAGGAGATTTGAAACAAATCAAACATTGTGGGGATAGAGTTTTAAACCAAGAGGGAGAAAGAATTTAAGATGGAAAGCACTCCAAAGAGATTTGAAAAAACTGCAAATTTGTGAAGATTAGGAAGGAGAGCAATTCAAGAAGAGAAAGAAGATGAAGAAGCCAAAAATTCAAGCAACAATGGACGTCCAACATAGAGGCCGCCCTAGGCTTGGACGTCCCACATGGGAGTTCACAATATTGGAATCAAATCTGATTTTTCTTGGACCTTCCAAGCAAAACTACACTTAGTTGTGGCTTGCAGGGGCTTTAGCAGGCAGAACTTCTGTCTGACAGTGGCTGGCAGAGCCTTCTATGCAATACTTTAAGGGGATTTAAGTGTTGTCGAACTCAAGTTAAATGAAATGAGCAGGTTTAGTCATCCTTTGGGCAATTTGTATAGCCTATCACTTGTTTTCTCCGTGTGCGAAGTGTGAATTCTAGGGGAGTTGTTGGTGTTTATACCAACAGAGAGAATCTAAGGCTGTGCCGCTCCAGAGACATTGTATGGTAAGTCGGATTGTTGAACACAACAAAGACATGTATTCCCCTCCCTCCTAAGTGATAAAAATAAAGAAAGTTCTAGAAGGCTTGAAACATGAGAGGTAACATGATATTAAGGCATTGTTAGGGCCTTCTAGTTGTGCTTCCAAAGGTTGAGTACCTTGTGTTTGTAGAACTGAAGGTGTTTGGGTATGTTTGACAGGATCTCCTCCTTGCTTTCGGAGTGTGCCGGAGTTTTGACAAAGTTTTTGGGCAAGTGTTGAGGATGCTTTTGATGCATGTTGCTGCATAAGGACCTCCTTTTGTAGTTCTCCAAAGAGAGGGAATGGTTGTAGGACGTAGTAGAGTGGTAGCGTCCAAGAACGGGACCGCCTACTGCTACACTGCCACCCACCGCCAAGTGGATTTAAATTTCGTTCGGTCGTGGGGAATCGGTCAAATAGTGCAGTCTCGGCATGATCATGGGCGAGGAATGCACGTCATTTGAAAACCGTTTGGAATGGTCGGCCGGTTGTGGACCTGGTTGACACAGGTGTTGGGAAGTCCCACATCCCCCATCTCCCAAGTCCTAAGTTGGATATGTCAAACCCCGACCCATGATTAGCGCGATTAGTGTTAGTTAAGTGCGTGTTCAGTGATAATGTGAGTTTAGTGTACGTGGGATTAGAAATTGGTTCTATTTGGTCTAGAATTAGCTTTGGGGAATTTTGAGAGCGTTTTGTACTATTTGGTCACACTTAAGGGTGCCTTGAGTGAACGTGTAAGCTTGGGAGGAAATTCCAGTTCTCTAATTTTTATCGTGATTTCGATCTCTTTTGAATGGTTTTACTTTATTGATAAACTTTTGTATTCAGCTTGTCTGTGTTTTAGGCCCAGAAACCCAAGTTTTGGCCCAAAGGGGTAAATCAGTCTTTTCACACCAAATCTGGACTCAAATTTCGAAATCTCAAAACTATACCAAATTTATACTTTTTGGAAACTAGATTTTTCGGCGATCATTTTAGTCTTCTTCGTCGTTTTCATCCGGGGACCCCAAGTCAGTGTTTTAACCATTGCAAGCCTTGAAGCAATGGGGCCCACAAGAACCCATTTGAAATGAGCCTTCCCCTCCTTCATTGTTCACTTCGGTTCTTCCCTGCAACCTTCTTCAAACTCAGCTGTGATTTCTTCTTCTTCCCCTCCTTTCTTCTCTTTGCATGCCTAAGCTAGAGAGCTTCAAATCAAAAACCAATTATACCATCTTCTTCCTCTCAACTCAAGGAATCCATTGCTACCATTTTCTTGGAGATCCCAGCTGTGTTTCCACTCCATTCTCTTCTCCTCTACTTGTTTAGCAAGCTTCAGGTGATGGATCTCTTTCTCCCCTTCAATGTAGTTTTTTTTTAGTTCTTTAGGAAGCCATTTTTCAAGCATGCAACACCCATTTCGAAATGGGTCATTGTCTTCTCCTTTTTGGTGGATTTTTGAAGATCTTTTCATGGGTTTTCTTGTAGATTTCGTGGAGTACATTTGGTAGGATTTGTTTCTGAGATTGTTGGGCTAGGACTTTGGTAAAGGCAAGTGATCAACTTAGCTTCATAATGCATGCAATATTTGATTATGTTAGCTTTCATGATTTGATTTCTTTTCCATTCTAATTTGGGCAATATACTGTTTCAAGGATGTGTTATAGTCTGAAATCTTGTTTTAATTGAAATGCATATGCTAATGGTTTGTATTCATGGTTTTCATTCATTTGAAGTTACTGTTATCTTGCCAAAATGTGTTATAAATGGATGCTAGGATAGAGGAAATGTTGTGAGGTGAATGGAAGTGTGGATTGTTAGAATTTGAATGGAAATTGCCCCTTGGAGAGCATGGAGGCTCAGGGGATATGCAGGGATTTGACAAAGGAATGAAATGGTGAAAGGAGGTGTGAAATCTGAATCAAACTGAGGCTGCCGCAGATCGGCGGTCAGCAGTCGGCCAGCAGTCGGCTAGCCGACTGTTGACCCACGGCTAACCGCCCCTGTGTCGGTCAGAATAACAGTAACTCAGTTCTGCACAGGGCGTGGTCGGCCCGCAGGCGGTCAGTAGGCGGCTAGCCGACCTGCGCAAGGAATCTGAAAAGTAGTATTTTTCCTGAACGGTCGGTCAGCGGTCGGTCAGTTGGTCGGTCAACCGACCAGCAACCGGCGGCCAGCCGCCATGTAGCCGCGTGGTGACCGAGTGCACAGAAGGAGAATTTTGAAGGGGCTTCGATGGGAGAGAAAAACTAGAATATGTTAAGGGGTCTTTAGCATGATGTTGTGCAATTGAAACATGAAATGTTGTCTAGCTTCGGGGACGCCAATTCATTTTAAACTCCAACATTTGGGTTTCAACTTCACAAGAATCAACTAAAGAGTCTTAGCATATACTTGACATAATTGTTTCGAAATCTTGAATTTTGACACGAAGAATACCGTTTTGTACCTGTTTTGATTTACAAGCATGTGTTAAACTTTTGATTTGTTTCGAGAACTATAATGGGGACACTTTTCCAGCCTTGCTTGTTATAGCTATGCTATTCTTGTTTCGCCTCGTCTTGCATTGTTTTGATAAGTGTTTTTACCCATTTTTCGCTAAGTTTTGTACAAGCATTGATATGTTTTATGCATACATGGATATCATAGAATTCCGCTGAGCTTGGACTGCCCTCTCAGTCTGATCCACTAGTTAGGGGGTCCTTAAACATAAGGGCAATCTGCAGATTAGTCGTGTATTTATACACATCTTTGTTTTGTCCGGTTCCGCGGCCGGTTTTCCGCCCACCTTGTGTGGCTCGGACTTCTGTTTCGTTTTGTCTCGTTTTGTTTCGTTTCGCTTGCTCTTGTCATTTCGTATGACGGAGAAAGGATGAGCTCAATGTGGATCCGTGAATCATGTTATCTTATTGAAAAGCATACTAGTTTTGAACTACATCTTAAACATGTTTTGTTCAGAACTCGTGCCATGTTTTAAGTGCTGATTAATTTCATATTAACTAACTTGTATTATGTCTAAGCTGTTCACCTGCCAGACCGTCGTGTCTGATCCCTTTTGTTTTGGTGTTTAGATGCAGGCGCCGTTGCTATTGCGGAGGAGCGCCCGGAGGAGGCTTTTGAGCCACCCCCAGCCCGTGAGTGGCAACCCGACGACGTCCTCTAGACGTTGGGCGGGGTCTTGAGTACGATACACATAGATGGGATTATTTTGTTATTTTGGAATGTATGGCCTTTGTTGGCCTTTTCACACTTTTGGGGTTATGTAACTTAACGCTTTTTGGTTACCTTGAAACTTGAACTGAATTCGGTAATGCTATGCTTACATTTTCTCCTCTGATTACTGTCATAATGATGACTTAACTTATGCAATTCAGAATCATAAGGTTTATGTTATTAAATTGTGATGAGATTACTTGCACGCTTCCGCAAATCATTGCTCGTGTGAGATTTTTACATGTTCGTTTTTGGGAATCCTCACCGCGGAAACCTGTGGGTTAATCATAGTTGGATGGACACAACCGTCGCGGGGCCCAGGCTTGGGGGAACCTCGGTCCGGGGTCGCGACAGGACTGGTATCAGAGCGGGACATGTTTCAGGCAATTAAAAGAAACTAGAAACTCTTAGGGACGTGGCGAGGATCCGTGAACACGTTAGATCAGTAGTGTGGACATAGAAACCGAACCCCAATTTGTTAATATGTACTGACAATTTGTTTTACAGCATCATGCCTCCAAAAAGAACTCTGAATCAGAATGCTTCAGGGAGCAATACCGATAATGATGACGGTCAAACACTTCAGGAACAGCCACCTACAATGACTCAGTTTCAGGCACTCATGCAAGCCATGTTAGAACAACAGAGGCAAGCTAATGAAAGTCAGACAAGAATGCAGAGGGAAGCTAATGAAGTCCAAGCTAGGCTACAAAGAGAGGCCAATGAGAACCAAGCTAGGTTCCAAGAACAGCTAGCTAAGAAGGATGAGGAAATGGCACAAGTTCAAAGACAACTTTTGGAAGTTTTGCAAACTAGGCCTCAACCCCCGCCTAGGCAACCTGGGGGACTGAATATCATCATCAACAATCGAGAACAAGACCCTAACATTTTGTTCGAGAGGTTCAGGAAGAGAGGACCCAAGGAGTTCTCAGGTCAAGAAGACCCGTTGGCTGCAGATGACTGGCTAGTTAATGTAGAGAAGATCTTTGATGTATTCACTTGTACAGGCGTACAGAAGGTCAACCTCACAGCTTCTCTATTTTTTGGATTAGCGGACACTTGGTGGCAAACGGTTAAGGAACCGTATCAGACTATGCCAGATGGGGCTACATGGGAGACTTTCAAGACTCAATTCACTGATAAGTATGTCCCTTCTCATGTCAAGAGGCAGAAAGCTATAGAGTTTCAGCAGCTCAAGCAGGGTAACATGACAGTTTTGGAGTATGTGACAAAGTTTGAAAGGCTTGCTAGATATGCCCGAGAGTTGATAGACACCGAGCAGAAGAAGATCACTAAATTCTTAGAAGGGCCGAACCCCATCATCATGAGGGATGCTACAGGAGTAGTTCCACCAGCCACCTTCGATGAAGCAGTCAAAAGAGCATACAAGTTCGAGGACATCAACAACCAGATCATCAGGGATAGAAAGCAACAGTACCACCAACAGAACCAAAGGTCACAGAACAAGAAACCAAGACAAGAACAAAACCCTCCAAGGCAAGGTGCGTGTGCACATTGTGGCAAAAATCATGAGACTGCACAATGTCGTAAAGCCACGGGAGCTTGTTTTAGATGTGGGGCTATGGACCATGCCATTTGAGATTGCCCACAAGTGCAAAATCAGGCCAACAGGAACCAGCCACAAAGGCAAACAGCACCACAGGCTCCAGCCCAGAACCAAGCAAGACCACCTCAGCAGCAGCAAGGCAGGCAACAAGTTTAAAATCAGAATGCTCGTCCTCCTCAGCAGCAGCAGCAGAACAGAAATGCACAAGGGAGGCAAAATAGACCACAGCAGCAAGGGCGGGCATACAATCTTAATCGTGTCGATGCCGATGCTGCGGGCGATGTAGTGGAAGGTAAACTTTTCATCTGTGGAGTAGAAGCTCAAATTTTATTTGATCCTGGAAGCACTCATTCATTTTTATCTCCTGTGTTTGCGAAGCTGATTGCTATGCCATTTAAAATCCTTGATTATATCTTGACTGTCACTACACCAATAGGTAAGCAGGCCGTTTGTAGAATCTATTACTCAAATTGTTCAGTTCTATTAGGAGAAGTCAACCTTCCAGCAGATCTTATTATTTTAGACATGCATGATTTTGATGTCATCTTAGGCATGGATTGGTTAGAGAAGTATCATGCAACCATGGATTGCTTTAGTAAAACTATTACTTTTAAGTTGAAAGGAGAACATGCAGATTTGATTGTTCAGGGAAACAGGAAGAAAGGCCAAGTGGGCATTATTTCAGCACTAAAGGCAAGCAGAATGGTATCTAGTGGTTGTGACGCTTTTATAGCGTTTATCTCGGAGGATAAACGGTCCCAAGGGGTGGAGGAAATCCCCGTTGTATGTGAGTTTCCAAATGTTTTTCCTGAAGAAATCCCGGGATTACCACCAATTCGGGAGGTTGAGTTCACGATTGAGCTCCTTCCAGGGACAGCTCCAATTTCTATTGCACCTTACAGGATGGCTCCAGCAGAATTAGGTGAACTAAAACTTCAATTGCAAGAACTATTGAGTAAAGGTTTCATTAGACCAAGCGTTTCACCTTGGGGAGCACCAGTGTTGTTTGTGAAAAAGAAGGATGGAAGCTGGAGAATGTGCATAGACTATAGAAGACTGAACCACATGACTGTCAAGAACAAGTATCCGTTGCCGAGAATAGATGAATTGTTTGATCAATTGCAAGGAGCAGCGTATTTTTCCAAGATAGATTTGAGGTCTGGGTATTATCAGCTGCGAGTTAGAGAGTCAGACGTGCCTAAAACAGCTTTTCGAACTAGATATGGGCACTATGAGTTTCTAGTGATGCCATTTGGGTTGACTAATGCACCCGCGGTATTTATGGCTCTCATGAACAAAGTCTTTGCGGAGTACTTGGATCACTTCACAGTGGTGTTTATTGATGACGTTCTCGTGTATTCTAAAAGTAGGGAAGAGCATGAAGAGCACTTGAGGACATCATTACAGCTTTTGAAGGACAACCAGCTCTATGCAAAGCTAAGTAAATGTGAATTTTGGTTAGAGCAAGTGGCTTTTCTAGGCCACGTTATTTCAAGAAAAGGCTTAGCAGTGGACCAGTCCAAAGTCGAAGCAGTTGTCAGTTGGAAAAGGCCAAGTAGTGTGACGGAAATCAGAAGCTTTTTGGGACTAGCAGGTTATTACAGGAGGTTTGTCCAGGGATTTTCATCTATTGCAGCACCATTGACAAAGTTAACTAGAAAAAATGTGCCTTTTGTATGGACAGACCATTGTGAAGAAAGTTTTCAAGAGCTGAAGAAAAGATTGACTACAGCTCCAATCCTCACTTTACCGTCGGGAAGTGGAGGATTTGTTATCTATACAGATGCTTCAAATGTAGGATTGGGTTGTGTGTTGATGCAGAATGACAAAGTAGTTGCTTATGGTTCAAGGCAGTTGAAAGAGCATGAAAAGAATTATGCAACTCATGATTTGGAATTAGCAGCGGTTGTATTTGCTTTGAAAATGTGGAGACATTACCTATATGGAGAGAAATTTGAAGTACATTCAGATCACCGGAGTCTACAGTATCTATTTTCGCAGAAAGAGTTGAACATGAGGCAGAGACGATGGATGGAGTACATCAAAGACTATGACTTCCCAATCAAGTATCATCCGGGCAAGGTGAATGTAGTAGCTGATGCATTGAGCAAGAAATCAGTGGTTATGGCTAGCTTAAGAGGAGTCAGTGTCTTGTATCAATTTGAAGAACTGGGAGTAGAAGTGCATCCGTTAAGGCAGGGCGTGATGTTGGCAAGTATGATAGCGTCTGGACCTACTTTCATCCAGAAAATCAAAGACAGTCAATTGCAAGACCCGGACTTGGCCAAGATTGTGGAACACATTTCCGAACGTCCAGACTTCAGGGTTGTAGATGAAGTGTTGTACTTCCGTGACCGTTTGTGTGTGCCTAACCTCGAGGACTTGAAGAATGAAATTATGACTGAAGCTCACAACACGAGATACTCCATGCATCCTGGAAGTACAAAAATGTACCAAAATTTGAAGAACCGATTCTGGTGGAATAACATGAAGCGAGAGATTGCAGCTTTTGTATCTCGGTGCCTCACGTGTCAGCAGATTAAGGCAGAACACCAGAAACCTCCAGGGTTGTTGCAACCATTGGACATTCCGGAGTGGAAATGGGAACACATCACTATGGATTTCGTCTCCGGTTTGCCTACTACCAAGAAAGGGAACAATGCTATCTGGGTTATAGTAGATCGCCTTACGAAGTCTGCTCACTTCATTCCTATGAAGACAGGGAGTAAGATGCATATGGCACCACTTGCAGATTTATTTGTAACTGAGATAGTCAGCAGACATGGACAGCCCGTCTCCATGACTTCCGACAGAGATAGCAGATTTGTTTCGAGGTTTTGGAGGACCCTATTCGAATCTATGGGGCACTAAGTTGCAATTTAGCACTGCATACCATCCTCAGACTGATGGCCAGTCGGAGCGAACTATACAGACTTTAGAGGACATGCTACGGGCTTGTGTGCTAGATTTCAAGGTTCAATGGGATGAGTACTTACCACTGTGTGAGTTTGCATATAACAACAGCTACCATTCCAGTATTGGGATGGCACCTTTCGAAGCACTCTATGGTAGGAGATGCAGAACTCCTGTTTGCTGGGAAGAAGTCGGTGTTCGTAGCTTTCACGGACCGACAATAGTTGGAGAAACAAGTGATAAGATCAAGTTGATTCAAGAACGGTTAAAGGTTGCTCGAAGTAGACAAAAGAGTTATGCTGATACTCGTAGAAGAGATTTGCAGTTTAAAGAAGGTGACAAAGTATTTTTGAAAGTATCTCCGGCTCGAGGAACTCTAAGATTTGGACAGAAAGGCAAGCTTGCGAGAAGGTACATCGGACCGTATGAGATTTTGAGCAAGATAGGAGACGTTGCCTATAGACTTGCGTTACCGCCGGAACTCTCCGGGGTACACAATGTTTTTCACGTCTCTATGTTGAAGAAATACGTCCCAAATCCTTCACATGTTCTACAGCATGAACCACTGGAAATTCGAGAAGATGCGTCGTATGTGGAGAAGCCGGTTAGAATTGTGGACACCAAAGAACAAGAATTAAGAAATCGGACAATTCACTGGGTCAAAGTACAGTGGAAAAATCATGAGCCAGAAGAAGCGACATGGGAACTACGAGAGCAAGTCCAGAGAAAGTATCCTGAACTATTACCAGAGGTATACTTATTTTTATTTGGAGGACCAAATAACCTAAGGGGTGGAGGATGTCAAACCCCGACCCAGGATTAGCGCGATTAGTGTTAGTTAAGTGCGTGTTCAGTGATAATGTGAGTTTAGTGTACGTGGGATTAGAAATTGGTTCTATTTGGTCTAGAATTAGCTTTGGGGAATTTTGAGAGCGTTTTGTACTATTTGGTCACACTTAAGGGTGCCTTGAGTGAACGTGTAAGCTTGGGAGGAAATTCCAGTTCTCTAATTTTTATCGTGATTTCGATCTCTTTTGAATGGTTTTACTTTATTGATAAACTTTTGTATTCAGCTTGTCTGTGTTTTAGGCCCAGAAACCCAAGTTTTGGCCCAAAGGGGTAAATCAGTCTTTTCACACCAAATCTGGACTCAAATTTCGAAATCTCAAAACTATACCAAATTTATACTTTTTGGAAACTAGATTTTTCGGCGATCATTTTAGTCTTCTTCGTCGTTTTCATCCGGGGACCCCAAGTCAGTGTTTTAACCATTGCAAGCCTTGAAGCAATGGGGCCCACAAGAACCCATTTGAAATGAGCCTTCCCCTCCTTCATTGTTCACTTCGGTTCTTCCCTGCAACCTTCTTCAAACTCAGCTGTGATTTCTTCTTCTTCCCCTCCTTTCTTCTCTTTGCATGCCTAAGCTAGAGAGCTTCAAATCAAAAACCAATTATACCATCTTCTTCCTCTCAACTCAAGGAATCCATTGCTACCATTTTCTTGGAGATCCCAGCTGTGTTTCCACTCCATTCTCTTCTCCTCTACTTGTTTAGCAAGCTTCAGGTGATGGATCTCTTTCTCCCCTTCAATGTAGTTTTTTTTTAGTTCTTTAGGAAGCCATTTTTCAAGCATGCAACACCCATTTCGAAATGGGTCATTGTCTTCTCCTTTTTGGTGGATTTTTGAAGATCTTTTCATGGGTTTTCTTGTAGATTTCGTGGAGTACATTTGGTAGGATTTGTTTCTGAGATTGTTGGGCTAGGACTTTGGTAAAGGCAAGTGATCAACTTAGCTTCATAATGCATGCAATATTTGATTATGTTAGCTTTCATGATTTGATTTCTTTTCCATTCTAATTTGGGCAATATACTGTTTCAAGGATGTGTTATAGTCTGAAATCTTGTTTTAATTGAAATGCATATGCTAATGGTTTGTATTCATGGTTTTCATTCATTTGAAGTTACTGTTATCTTGCCAAAATGTGTTATAAATGGATGCTAGGATAGAGGAAATGTTGTGAGGTGAATGGAAGTGTGGATTGTTAGAATTTGAATGGAAATTGCCCCTTGGAGAGCATGGAGGCTCAGGGGATATGCAGGGATTTGACAAAGGAATGAAATGGTGAAAGGAGGTGTGAAATCTGAATCAAACTGAGGCTGCCGCAGATCGGCGGTCAGCAGTCGGCCAGCAGTCGGCTAGCCGACTGTTGACCCACGGCTAACCGCCCCTGTGTCGGTCAGAATAACAGTAACTCAGTTCTGCACAGGGCGTGGTCGGCCCGCAGGCGGTCAGTAGGCGGCTAGCCGACCTGCGCAAGGAATCTGAAAAGTAGTATTTTTCCTGAACGGTCGGTCAGCGGTCGGTCAGTTGGTCGGTCAACCGACCAGCAACCGGCGGCCAGCCGCCATGTAGCCGCGTGGTGACCGAGTGCACAGAAGGAGAATTTTGAAGGGGCTTCGATGGGAGAGAAAAACTAGAATATGTTAAGGGGTCTTTAGCATGATGTTGTGCAATTGAAACATGAAATGTTGTCTAGCTTCGGGGACGCCAATTCATTTTAAACTCCAACATTTGGGTTTCAACTTCACAAGAATCAACTAAAGAGTCTTAGCATATACTTGACATAATTGTTTCGAAATCTTGAATTTTGACACGAAGAATACCGTTTTGTACCTGTTTTGATTTACAAGCATGTGTTAAACTTTTGATTTGTTTCGAGAACTATAATGGGGACACTTTTCCAGCCTTGCTTGTTATAGCTATGCTATTCTTGTTTCGCCTCGTCTTGCATTGTTTTGATAAGTGTTTTTACCCATTTTTCGCTAAGTTTTGTACAAGCATTGATATGTTTTATGCATACATGGATATCATAGAATTCCGCTGAGCTTGGACTGCCCTCTCAGTCTGATCCACTAGTTAGGGGGTCCTTAAACATAAGGGCAATCTGCAGATTAGTCGTGTATTTATACACATCTTTGTTTTGTCCGGTTCCGCGGCCGGTTTTCCGCCCACCTTGTGTGGCTCGGACTTCTGTTTCGTTTTGTCTCGTTTTGTTTCGTTTCGCTTGCTCTTGTCATTTCGTATGACGGAGAAAGGATGAGCTCAATGTGGATCCGTGAATCATGTTATCTTATTGAAAAGCATACTAGTTTTGAACTACATCTTAAACATGTTTTGTTCAGAACTCGTGCCATGTTTTAAGTGCTGATTAATTTCATATTAACTAACTTGTATTATGTCTAAGCTGTTCACCTGCCAGACCGTCGTGTCTGATCCCTTTTGTTTTGGTGTTTAGATGCAGGCGCCGTTGCTATTGCGGAGGAGCGCCCGGAGGAGGCTTTTGAGCCACCCCCAGCCCGTGAGTGGCAACCCGACGACGTCCTCTAGACGTTGGGCGGGGTCTTGAGTACGATACACATAGATGGGATTATTTTGTTATTTTGGAATGTATGGCCTTTGTTGGCCTTTTCACACTTTTGGGGTTATGTAACTTAACGCTTTTTGGTTACCTTGAAACTTGAACTGAATTCGGTAATGCTATGCTTACATTTTCTCCTCTGATTACTGTCATAATGATGACTTAACTTATGCAATTCAGAATCATAAGGTTTATGTTATTAAATTGTGATGAGATTACTTGCACGCTTCCGCAAATCATTGCTCGTGTGAGATTTTTACATGTTCGTTTTTGGGAATCCTCACCGCGGAAACCTGTGGGTTAATCATAGTTGGATGGACACAACCGTCGCGGGGCCCGGGCTTGGGGGAACCTCGGTCCGGGGTCGCGACAGGATATGCCTTCACATATTTGTTTGGGCCTTTCACCTATCAGCTTAAGCTTTTGGGTTGGTACATGTTTCTAGCATGATATCAAAGCGGGTTTCGATCTCGTCATTTTTGTGTAGCTCCTGTTGTTTTTGTATAGCCTGCGTAGCAGGCCCGTCTATGAAATTTGTTGGGCCTACACGTGAGGGGGAGTGTTGGGAAGTCTCACATCTCACACATAGTGAAGATGAATGAAACCCAATTGAAATAACATAAGATTTAAATAGTAAGACATCCCAAATTACTACTTGAGCAAGCTGTGAACAACACTCTTGAAACATCACCATTAAGTTTTGCAATCTTATCTATCGATGGGTACTCCCACAATATAAGTTGGTTTTGCATAGTGGCATGAGAACTCAACAATTCCATCTTGTTCTTGCTCCACAACAATGAAGAACCTTGTGATCTCGTGTCAATCGAATTCAAACAGCCACCTGTTTTGATATTCTAGAACTTAATACATTGCTCTCCACTCCCGCCATTGGAAGTAAGTTGGTTGTTTTGGAATGAATCACACCAAGCGAGCGCTTTCATTGCAGCCTTATGGTGCTTGAATCTAGGAAGTCATTGGGTTGTAGGATTTGAAGGCCATAGATTGTTCCTATTGAAAGTGCAGCTAGGGCCAATGTACAAGTCCTAGGGGGGGGGGGGTGTGAATAGGACTAATTAAAATTCTTTGCCAATTAAAAATATCTTAATCCAATTTTAATCCCAACTAGAACAATGAACATAATGAACATAAATAAGAATATAACTTATGTGGAATGTGTGTTCAAAGAGTGTGTGCTTAAATAATTTATTATATGCTAACTTGGTTCAAGTTAATAAGCATAAGAGTGAGTGTTTGTGTCAATTAAACCCAATGATCATCTATTATCCATATAGATCTCCACAGTATATGAATATATAAATTATGCACAAGAGATAGAGAAATTGACACACGAGGTTTATAGTGGTTCGGTCACACAGACCTACATCCACTCACAAGGGTTACACAGCCCTTGGTTCCACTATGATGAATCAAACTGCACAAGTACTAATTCTGCATCAATTTTTTTACTGAGGTTTGATCACAAAGATCTAATCCCCTTTTTGTTCACGAGGTTCGATCACAAAGATCTACTCCCCTCTACAATTTTTATAGTGGTTAAATCACAAAGAAATAAGCTACTCTTACAATACTCTGAATTGAATAAAGTGAGGGGAAGAACACTTGTCTCTTTTGACAAAATCTGGAGGTTGCTACTTGCCTCTTTGATGAAGTCCGGAGGATGCTCTTTGAAGCTTGTCACCGTAGCTCCAAGCTTTGATGCCTCTTGCAATGTTTCCTTGATGTTGATGATGATGCTCTAATGTTGTGCTCAATCAAGGAAAGAGGTCTTTGATCTAGGGATATGGATTTTAACTTTTGATGGCTCAAATTCTTTTCTAGATAATATAGTTTCCACACATAACACTTTCCTTGAGCTAATGAAGCTCTTAGATTTGCCAATACAAGCTCATTGTGTGTGTGGAATGATCTATGAGAGCTCTAATATGATGCACCATGGTTAGGACATGAGCTTTCATCATCTTCAAGAGCTAGAGGATGATTTGGGGCCTTTTTTATTTATAAACAACCCTCAAACGACTCTCTAACGGCTCTTGGCGGCTAGCCCCCTTCACATCCGCGGTTAGCCGCTACCCCAACGGATACCTCCAACGGTCATCAATTTTGAATTTTCTGAATGGTCGGCTAGCTGTCAGTCAGTAGGCGGTTGACCGACAACTGGCCGACTGCTGACCGCTTGGTGACCGCCCCTCTGTTTTTCAGCCAGAAATAGCTTCTGGAAAAGTAACCGACCTGGTGACCGTATGAGGTCGGCTGGCTGAAATTTGGGGTCATTTTTGAGTCTTAAACAAGCTCAAAAATATCTTCTAAAAACCTATCAAATTAACAAATTAGCCTAGGGTTTTTAGGGTCACTTAGGAGCATGGTTTCGGTCCTAATTACCTGAACTTGGTTGGCACAACTTGATGTCGATCTTTGACGAATCCGGGCCTTTCCAAAAAGCTTTGACAGTCCTCTTGAATTGAATCTTCTTTGAAGTACTTAAGAGACAATATCTTCAAGACTCTTTGGCACGAAATTGACAACACGAACAAGTGCTCATGGAAATGTGGCACTAACACCCATATGTAGAGGAGATTATCATCCGCCCCACTCGCCAAGTGTTGGCCACTATTGGCCACTGTTGGGCCATTTTGGACCACACACCTCTTGACAATGGCCTCTTATGTTTGGACTGTGTGGGATCTCATTCTCACATCATTGTTAATTATCATGGAATCCAATCCTCCCACTGTGAGAATATGATTGTTCTAAGAAAGTGAACCCACTCGACCTCTTTTAAGCCATCTTCCCGAGAGGACCCTCACTATAGCAAGGATCCAGCTCGCTATAACAAGCATGGCGGTGATAGCCCAGTTAGATCTGGACTTTAAGTAAAAGTTTGAGATGAATTGAAATTCTTAGTGGATTATTATTAGAAGTCTATTGGGCGAACTTGGGGTTATAAATTGGGTGTTTCTCACAACCCAAAGGCATCTACCACCTCTCTCATAATTCTGAGCAAAAGAGATCTTAGAGAGAGAATTATTCTTTATGGCCATTGAGATATTGATCTGAAAGGCTGCTTTAGAAGGTATAAAGCTTCTACTTCTTTGTAGAAGATTGTGCATCTTGGTCTCAAAATGTTGAAGGAGGATCAAGCACATGGAGCGGTGCAAGGAGAGTAGTCGTGGTAACGAGGAGTTGTGCAAGAACAACTACAGTCCTTAGGTCGATGTACTGACTAGGATAAAGGAGTTGCAAGTATATTTTGTAACCGTTCAATAGTGATTGATTTTTTTTTTATCGTAGTTTTTCTCCCGAAAAGAGTTTCCACGTTGAATTTGTGTTTACCTTCTTGTGGTGATTGCTTAGTAGATAGTTTTGCTAGTTCTATCTTATTTGGTTGGTTACATCCGTTGTGCATTGGTTTGTTAGACCAGCTTACTCATCCCATTCTAGTTACTTTCAAACCCGATGCACTCCTTGCAAGGTTGTCAACTATAGGAAGCAACAAGAAAAATGATAAAAATATCAGAAAAATGAATTCCAATAAAGGGTCATGGACATGCACAATGTAAATAATAGAAAGGAAATAACTTTAGTATGTGATTAGTCACCAAAGTATAGTTGAAACTAGACCATATGATTTAAGGCAAAAATGCATTCACCTTTCGATGGGCACTAGTGTCCTAGATATCCACAACAGAACTATTCAAACCCACAGTAATATGTTGTCCATCGGGAGCCCAACTTACAACTTGTTACAGGTCCATTATTTTTATCCACGCTCAAGAGCTCCGAGCTAGACCTGAAGCATTCCACAGATGCATTGTGTTTTTCAGAACGATTGCCACAATGTTCCTAGCGCTCCATTCAAGCAAATTCAGATAGTAGTCATCTATAAGGTCCGGAGCATCTAGTATCCTATCTGGAGACTGCAATATAATCAAAGGAAAAGAAGCAATCAAATTAACGAAGAAAACAAGAATCCTCTGAAAGAAGAATGATGAAATATGAAAGTCAACCCAAGAATCACAAAATCAAGAAACCAATTGAAGAAAAAAATAAAAAATACCTCAGGGATGTATCTTTGTTGCTGGGATGATTTTATTAGATTGGAAAGAACATTTTCTTCTTTGAAACTCCCATTGGTGGGTGCTGGAGGTTTTCTCCAAAAACATGGAATTCGGGTTCTATCCATCATCGTAGCTTTTGGAAAGTCTCTTTCGATGGAGAAACCACTATCTCGTTCTCTTTTCCTTTCCTGGCATCTACTAGCAAGTAGCAGGCCATGTCTAAATCAGTGAAAGATCTGTCCGGGATGAATCTATCACCTTGTAAATCACCAAAAAAGATAGTGGCAGTAAGAAGCAATTGAATAAAAAAAAAACCAGAAACACAAATTCAAGAAAATTGAATTGCTGATTAATTGCAGAAGGAAATCCTAAATCAGAATTATAAGGAGATTTTTTTCATTTCCGTCACGACCCAACTTATCAAGTATAATATTGTCCGCTAAATGGCTTTGCTTCTGGGTGCTCTGATACCAATTGGGGAATAGTATTGTTCGCTTTGGACCCCCATTGGGGTACCTGCATGGCGTTGCTTCTGGTCCCCTCGTAGGAGTACCCAAAACGCGTTATACTAGATAAGGAGAGCCCACACGTAAAGCCCAGTCTCCGGACGCCCACTTGAGTGATGCAGTAGCCCTATCTGTCCGTTGGGGCAAGACTCATGGTCCAATTATGGGATCCAAGCAAGTTTGTGAATTTCTTATTAATTGTTATTAGTTTCTAATTTGGATATGATTATTATTTGATTTCCTAGTTTAGTTAATATTGATTTCTTTGCCCTTAAGTTTCTTTTCTTATATATATGATATTGTAGAGATTGGTAATCTCAGTTAATTGAGTCCCCTATTGTGGGTTTCGTTGGAGAGTGTCTTCTTCATCGTGATTGTTCCTGTGGGAACCCTGATTGTGCTCCGGCACTTGCATCCTAACCCTAGGTTGCATCATTGGTATCATAGCCGAACAATCATCACGATCAATCGGCGTGACTACCCTATCCCTCATTCTGTTCCGCTTTCCTAATCCTTCTACATACCCACCTTCATCCCTGCCAGTCGAACCCCACCGAACCCTTCTCCCAGACAACCTCTTCCCTAATCTCCACCATCGCCCATACCTATTTCCAGAAACCACCCACAGACCCCCTTTCCTAAAAACCTAATCCGTCCCAGCTGAAAACCATTTACCAAAACCAAAAAAAAACTTCCGATCTCTCCCGATCCCCTCTGCCGACCCCCGACCCACTCTTCCATAACCATCTCCATCAACCCAGCCACTTTCCTGCAACCCCCACCTCCTCGGCACATCCCCTTCACTAACCCATCCCTTATTTTTCGACCAACTCCCCAACCCAGAAAAAAAAAAAAGAGTAGAAAGAAAGAAGAAGAACAGAGGAGAAGAAGTGCGTACCTAGCATCGTCGTTGCCGCTGCACCACTCCACACTGCACCACTTCACCGCCAGCCATCCATGTCGCGACATCTCTCCATCGCTTTCTTCTTATCGCTGGAGCTAGAACCCAGCTCTCGTTGCGTCAAGTGCCCCAAGGCCCCCAACCCTCCAGCCTTCTCCTTTCGTTTTCCAGCAAAGAGAAGGGAAGCCAAACACTTTTTTTCTTGTTCTGTAGCAGCACGAAGACTAAGGCAAGGTCTACTCCACACGTGGGTTGACTTAGAATTGAGCTTGGACCTGGTTTCTCATCCGGGTCAGTTCAAGTGGATCCAACCCATTGAAAAGTCCATTAGCAGAATCTACACATAACTTCATCACAAGAGCAGTCAAACGAAAGTTTGACCAGATCAACAGCTGCAATTTAATTTTGCTATATCAGGCTCATTCACCGTCTGATTTCGTGGAAAGTAGATCTACACATCAGGTCAATTAAAAAAAAAAATTAATTTTCATTAAAAAAGATGCCTCCCAAGAAGCATATAGAGGTGGAGTCTTCCTCTAATAATGATGATGATTTGCGGGGAGCCGTTGCGGCATTATCAGTTACTGTTAATCAACTATCCGCAATGATGGTTTAAATGCAAGTGCAAATGCAAGAGACTCTTGAAAGAATTGACACCCAATTAACTAATTTGGAAAATAATCGGCGTGAGGAAAATCATCAGGATGATGGAAGACATAGTCGGAATCACCGAGATCCACATGTAATCAATGTTGATCGTGATTTGGGTATTAAACTTGTGATTCCCGAATATGATGGAAAACTGAACCAGATGAATTCATGGATTGGTTAGTGTGTGTTGAAGATATTTTTGCACACAAACCAATGACGGATGGTCATAAAATCACACTAGTGGCAACTCGATTTCGTAATTATGCTGCGATATGGTGGGGCAAGTTGCAGAGGAAGAGAAGAAACCAACAAATTGACCCCTTTGACACATGGACAGAGATGAAAAATCTGTTGAAGCAAAAATTCCTCCCTGTCAGTTACTCCAGAGATCTGCGTGCAAGTTTTCAATATTTGAAACAACGATCTAAGATAGTTGTTGAGTATTCTAAAGAGTTTATGACTATGCAAGCCCCGTTGTGGTTTAGATGAATAGGAGGATGTATTAGTTGACCGATACTTTAATGGTCTTACACTTGACATACAAGATATCCTCGCATTCAAGCATTTTGATAATGTTGATGAGATTATTCAGCATGCTATCAAAGCTGAGGGGATTGCAAACCATCAAGCCAGAAAACCTAATACATCTAAATGGGTTATACAAAAGAATTCCTCAATTGCAGGGTCTAAACCGAGTGATTCCTCGGAGAAAGTTTTCACCAAGCCCGAAGGTCAAAATAGGATTACATGCTATAATTGTAAACAACAAAGGCATCGTGTAGCGGAGTGTCCAAAACGCATCCACCTCATTGAGAATGAAAGTGATGTGACAATTGCACCAGATGATGATCCTAAAGAGACTAGCACAGAGGAAATGCATGACATTCTACCCGAGGAGGATATTGACTCTCTCATGGTAATTATTGACACTCCCTTCAATACTGAGAAGAAATGGTTGCGAGAAAATATTTTCCGCTCTAAAGGAACAGTTAAGGGTCAAGAATGCATGGTAGTCATTGATGGCAGAAGTTGTCAAAACCTTATATCTCAAGGTCTTGTGGATCGATTACAGCTGAAAGTTCAGAAGCATCATCGTCCCTATTTTGCTAGGTGGTTAATGTCAGGTGATCAAATGCAAATACGGTATGCATGTCCAGTTACCTTTTCTGTTGGTGAAGATTATACAGATACAATTTGGTGTAACGTGGTACCCATGGATAGTTGTGATATTTTGTTGGGTCGTCCATGGATGTATGACAAGAATGGTACTAATGGAATGCGTGACAACACATACACATTCATGCATGGTGAAACACAAGTAACACTTTGTCCAATGAAGCCAGCACCACCAAAGAAGGGGTCCCGTTTTCGTCTCACCAAGGATGCACTTCATGTACACACTGTATGCAGAAGCAACATCAAGAAGAAGAGTCGAATTCGAGGTCGAACTCTTTTCCAACCTGAGGAGAATGATATAGTAGCCCTATTTGTCCGTTGGGGCAAGACTCATGGTCCGATTGTGGGACCCAAGCAAGTTTAGGAATTTCTTATTAATTGTTATTAGTTTCTAATTTAAATATGATTATTATTTGATTTCCTAGTTAGTTAATATTGATTTTTTAGTCCTTAAGTTTCTTTTCTTATATATATGATATTGTAGAGATTGGTAATCTCAGTTAATTGAGTCCCCTATTGTGGGTTTCGTTGGAGAGTGTCTTCTTCATCATGATTGTTCCTGTGGGAACCCTAATTGTGCTCTGGCATTTGCATCCTAACCGTAGGTTGCATCATTGAGCGACGTGGGACTTCACAGTTTCATTATTCAAACGCTAGTTACAAACAAAGGATAAACCCAAAAAAAGAAAAAAGAAAAACAGAAACAAAAAAGACAATGGCAGTTAGAAACAATTGAAAATCCATTCAAATTCATTTAAGAATCATTAAAAAGAATAAAAAAGAAACAAAACCCACAAAACACAAATCAAAGAAAATGGTATTGCTTTTTAATTGCAGAACAAAATCCTAATTTAGAACTACAAAGAAAGTTCGTTCAAGCTCCTCAAAACACATGTTACAAACAAAGGATATATAAACAAGAGAGAAAAAAAAAGAAATAAAAAAATTAAAAGAATTGCAATGGTCAAAGTACATACGTAATGACGATGATGATGGTGCTGGTGCTCTGGATTGATATGCTCTTGGAGCCCGCGACGATATTGGTTTTGGGTCTGACGAGATTTCTTGGTCTTGGTCTCGGTCTTGTTCAAAGAAAGAAAAGAAGAAGAAGAGAGAGTTCCTGCTTCCATGATATTAGCCCCACACAAAAACAAACGAAAACAAACAAACAAGAAAAAAGACTGCAGAAACAGACGAATGAAAAAAAATGCAATAATAGAAATCAGATGATAAAGAACGCAGTAAACGATAATCTATAAGAGATCTTCAGAGCCTTCTTGTCAACAGCGTTTTCTCAGAGCGATGAGAGACGAGGTCAGACAATGCAGGGGAAATATTCAAGTGACCACCATTCTCTTTTTCGGCACGTGGGACCTTCATAAAAAATCCAACTTACCACTCACCAACCCTCATAGAATCACCTTATAATTGCAACCTGCAAGCCATAGATCAATGGATTAGGATAATGTAACGGGGGTTGATATTTTGCATACCCCTTTTATTTAGATTTTATGGTCCCCCACCTCCACTTGATTGACATGGCCTTGAGTGGGTCCCATAAAATGGTGCTCATGATGGTGTATATATTATATGGAAAAAATGCTCCTATCAACTTCCAAGAAAGCTAGTGGGGCCTGCCTGGAGCCCCACCTAATTAATACGAGCCCGTTATCCGATAGATCCCTTGTGTTTTTACACTGATTCAAATGGAGTGGACCGCTCATTTGAAATTTCAAGTTCAAAAATTGTGGGGCCACAGATAAAGGAGCTAGGGCAATGGATCAACTTGATATTTCATATATGGGTCAGCCCATTTGGATATTTCCATCCTCCAACTCATCCTTGGGTAGTGGGGCCCACCTGGGGCCATGCGGATCATGGGGAGGGGGAGGGGGAGGTGGAGGTGGAGGTGGGAAGATCTCAATGAGATCTAATGCTCTAGAAAACACATGAACTCCAATCGATCAACCCAACACTTTGATCCATAGCCCCTCGATTTTAATGAGTGTAAAGGGAACATTTTTTTCATCCAATCCAATTTAATCCTCTTTGGAGTAAATAGGTAAAATGTTACAAAAATGATATTCCAACATGAAATCCAAATCACCGGTTGGTGAAAGGTACAACTTTGCTAATGAAATCAAATCATTAGAGTAGAAGTCGCCCTTTTTTTTTCTGAAAAAAACTCAAGCAACACCAACTGTGCTCTGGTATAATATGTTCTTCTTGCTCTCTTTAACAACATCTTAGTAACAGACCACCATCCAACTTTTTAATCCAAAATTTATAGTAAAGTGTATTATGGGTACGTCAGGGCCGGCTAGAGACAATTTGAGGCCTAAAACGAAAATCTTAAATGAGGCCTTTTTTATTTTGTAATATTATTATAAATATTTTATTTAAAATCTATTTTTCTAGCTTTTTGTGATGCAAAATTACTAATTAAGTTTTTATATTCAAGTTTTGCTAACATATCATTTTCAATTGATAGTATGGCTAATCCACTTAATCTTTCTTGTGACATTGTTGATCGTTGGTAGGATTTTATCAATTTTAATTTTGAAAAACTTCTTTCTGCAGAAGCAACAGTTACAGGTATTGTCAATAATATTCTGTAAGCAATGTATGCATTTGGAAAATAATATAGTCTTTTTATATAATTAAGTACATCAATTGGAGTGTTTTCTTCTGTTTGTAAAACCTCTTTTAAAACTTTCAATTCTGAAAATAAATCTAAACCATCAATATCAGAAAAACTGTCATGTTTCAAGGAACATTCGAGATTTAAGACAACTTTTTTTCAAACTATCATTGTCTAGTGATTTTAAAATTTTAAAATTAAATAGAAAGCCAAAAATATTTTCATATATTTTAAATTGTTCAAACCTACTATGAATTGAAGAAATAACTTGATCTACAATGCATATAAAATAATCAATTCTAAATGATTATTCAGCAGATTGTGTTGTCTCGTCATTGACATTCTCATCAAACTGCTTCTTTCTACGAATTATACGTTTTTCACGAAATATAGGTTCTATTTTCATTTCAGCCACAATCTCTCTAGATGTAATCATAGCATATGTAAATCCATTTTCTCTATATTTTCCAAAAAAATAAATAAGCCCTTTTAATTGATCTATAGCAATATCAATATGCATGTCTTTTGATTGTAAATTTTTACTAACTGAGTTGACAGCAAATAATATATCATACCAAATTGTCATGCCCAATAAAAATTCGAAGTTCTCAATTCATATGCTACTAAACAGTTAGCTTCACTTTTTGTTTTGGGTTCTTTACTAATTTTTGCTAATTGCAACAATGCATCTCTTACTTGGGGAGCTTGGTATCTTATTGTTGTAACACTTTCAATACGACTTTCTGAACGTGTGTTGTGACAATGACTTAAGAGTTAAACCGGGTACATTATCTTGTAAAATTCTCCAATGTTTTGTAGAAGAAGAAAATAATGAATATATACATTGTACAACTCCAAAAAAATATATAGCTTTAGGACAAGAGTTAGCCATATCACAAAGTATTAGATTTAGATTATGGCAACCATCTGGTGTGTAAAATGCTTCAGGATTTATATCTAGGAGTCTTTTTGTACATCATTAATATCAAGTTCAAGATTTCTTATTGCATCTATAATTGCATTAAAAAGGCCTTTTCCAGTGGTATCGTCTACTTTTAGAAATTCTAAAAAATATTCTTCTATTTTTATTGGACTTGATGGAATATCTACACATCGTAATACGAGAGACATTTGCTCTTGATAACTAGCATCCGGAGTGCAATCGAGTATAACTGAGAAATATTTTGCTTCCTTAACTCTTTAATAATTTTACTTCTAATTTCATTTGCTAATAAATTTAACAAGTCATTTTGTATATTATGTCGAAGGTAATGATTATGAATTTCATCATGTTGTACACGTCGAATATGTTCTTGCATTACCGGATCAAATTCTGCAATCATTTCAATTAAACTTAAAAAAATTCCATTATTTGCTTGATAGATCTTTTCATTTGTTCCTCAAAATGCCAAATTATTTTTACCAAGGTTCTTTACGACAGCAATAATTCTTAATAATACTTTTTTCCAATGATCTTTCTCTTTGTTAATTTGTTCTTGGGTATTTTTATCAATTTTTTTATTTTTTAACAATCTTATTTCTAAATCAATCCAAGTATTCATGTTAGTAATATGCTCATTAGTTGTCTCATGACTCTTAAGCTTAACACCAAGATTTAGCCAGTCTTTAGTTCCTTCATTAGCTAGTTTACTTGTACTATAATCTAAATTTAACAACTTACAACAAAAACAAAATACTCTATCCAAATCTTTTGAATACACTAGCCATTTTCTATCATGCTTCTCCCCATTTGGTAATTTTTGAATATAATATGTAGAAGAAAAATGTCTAGAGAATTCATCTTTGGGAAAATCTAGATCATTATCTCTAATTGGACCCTTTTCTACTAATAAATCTCTTAGTTTTGTATCAATATTTGTCCATTGACTTGGATCATAAATATTTGTAGGAACATAATTAGTTGTTTCATTAATATTCTCATGTTCTTCGTCAAGAATTTGACTATCATTATGAATATCTTCATTGATATATTTTTGTTACTCGTTTAGATCAATTTCTTGTTCATTTATTGTTATATTTTGCTTATTGCTTATAACAAATTTATCAAGAGCCCCCTTTTGAGATTGAATTAAATTATCTATTCTTTTTTTTTTTTTTTTAAGTTTTGAGTACCCGGCTTCTTATTTCCTAGTAGACATATTTATTATTTATATATTATAACTAATAATATTTACAAATAAAATAAACTCTAACTATACTAAACAAAGAGTATGAGCTTGGAATTTTGAAAATTCTAAAAGCTCAGAATAATATAACCTAATTTAAGGTGTTGGCCACAAAGATTATAGAACCTGAAAAAAAAGAAAGAAAGATTATATTTGCGTTAGTGAGCCATGATTAACATATATTATCAAAACTATATTATAAAAAGAAGTATCACATAAGAACAAAAATAAGAAGGGAAAAAATAAAATATAAAATGCATACCTTTTGGCTTCAATAAGAACAAAACCAGTCCCTCTTCTCGATGCCTCCAAGTTGCAGTGATAGCAATTGTAGAAGTGCAACTAGGTAGGAATGCATGGAAAATGGAGTCTGGAGAAAAAAAACCCCTTGAATTGAAGGGATATAAGAACACAGAGGAGATTGTCCTCTTTGGATTGATGTAGGAAAAAAAATCTATAAATAGGAAGAATTTTAGAACTCAAAAGGAATTGGTTACTTGTTGTAATTGCAAGGTTTTCTTTTTTTTTCTTTTTTTTTTTCTTCTTAATGGCAACAACTTTTCTCATGTTTTTAGAATGGGAAAAGGTATAAACCGTGTGAAGGAGTGTTCGTTCGATTTTTTGGAATGTGAATGGTTTGAATGGATACAACTTTTCTCATGTTTTTGGAATGTGAAAAGGTATAAACCGTGTGAAGGAGTAGTTTATTTGATTTTTTTGGAATGTGAATGGTTTTAATGGCTACAACTTTCCTCATGTTTTTGGAATGTGATAAGTTATAAACCATTGAGGACTTCGTTCATTTTTATTTTTTTTGGAATGTGAACAGTTTTAATGGGGCCTTATTTTTAGGGATCTATATTGATATGAGGCCTTTTTTGGGACAAACAAACTAACTTCATTGCTCTTTTTTTTTTTTTGGAACTTGAGAAAATTTGGGGCCTAAATTTTTGGGGGCCTAAAGCAAGGGCTTTTATTGCCTTATGCTTAAGCTGGCCCTGGGGTACGTGATGCCCATGTTGCCAGAGCAAATATTGAAATATTTCTATAAGAAGAATGAGCCATATAGTTATTCGCCTCTAAAATGATTTAGCGCAGGCTTGAATTTTCATAAGACGAACACCAAATACAAAAAAGAAGCCACAAATTACCATGCAACCTTACTGAAGTTCAACTTTTTGAAAGTCTGCAACTCTCCTCTCTCCCAACTCTTAATTCAAATGGCCCACCAAAAAAAAGAAAAAAAATAAAATAAAACCAAGTAACTACGATTTTTCAGAAAGCAGCACAACTCGTCCACGACCTTGGTGGGGGAATGCTCTAAATTGAGAGAGAACATAAAGATAATTGGGTTTTTGGCTCTATTGTATGTGAGATTCACCAAGATTAGTTGGAAGAATAATTCCACTGAATGGCTCTTTTCTATAAGTGACTGAACTACCTCCATCTCATAATTTTGAAAGCATTTACATAATGAGGGCATTTCTATCTGAAAAAGGTCCCAAAATAAGGCAGTCAAATTGGTATCATTCTGGGCATAGTATATGAATATGATTATATCATGGGAAATTTTAAATTAAGGCTTTAAGTGTTTCCCTTGTTTTAAAAAGGACATCAATCTCAAAAGTTTTCAAATTAGTCCCTAAGTTTTTTAGTGGGTTTTTAATTATGGACATCCGGCTATTTAACGACATTTTCTGGCGATCTTTTTTCTCAATATTTTAAAAATGCCCAAATTACCCTTCATTTAAAGCTATGCCATGGTTCTGGCAACCACTACATGCAATAGATCACGTCGGGACCCTAGTTGTCCTTGATCATAATAAGGACGCCGGTAAAGAAAATGAGAAAAATATAGAAAAATTGAAGGAGGGTTTATTTCCAGAGTTGCTAATGTCACAACAAAAACTTCTCTTTCCATATCCCTTCTCTATACACACACCACTTAAGTAAAAAAAATTGCCAAAATTTCTCTTTATACACCCCTTTTTTCAAAATTACCCTTCCTCTCTCCCTTACCTTCTATCTACACTCCTTTTCTTCCCCTCACTCTCACGTCCCTCTCTCCTTCTCCTTGCTCCATCACGAGCCACCCGCTCTTCCTCTTTCCCTCTCCCTTTCCGCTGCCCACCGCCCGCTCTCCTTCTCCCTACATCTCTCTCTCCCTATCCCCCCCTCGGCCCACCACCCACTCTTTCCCTCTCTTCGTCTCCCTCTCTCTCCTTATCCCTGCCCACCTACGTTCACCCTCTGTCCCACTCCCCCTCCCACTCCCTCTTAAAATCTCTCGGCTAGCCTCCACCTGCCACCACCCATTCTCTCTCTCCATCTTTCTCTCCCCCTCCTTGTCTCTCTCCCTTTGTCCCTGTCCCACCCTCTCTTTCCATCTCTCCCTCTCCCTATCCTTGTCCCCGGAGGGGGCGATGGTGGCTGGGATGGGATGGGGTGAGTGAGTGTAGAGAGAAATTGGGTGAGGTATGAAATTGTGAATAATGTCCTATTTAATAATTTTACATATGGGTATATTATTAAAAAAATTAGAGACGTGGAAAGAGAAATTCTGGTTGTAGCATTAACAGCTCGCTTTATTTTAACGGAAACTCGCGCTTAAGTTTTTTTATAAATTTCAAAATAGAATAAAATTAGAATGTTATTTCAAAAAATTCCATTTAATATTTCCAAAAGCATTTAGATTGAGAGGACATCCGGCGATTTGAATGATACTCTCCTTCCCTCAATTTTCTCCAAAACCCCCAAAATGCCCTTAGGGCTTAAGTTAAAACGAGAACGATCCATTTCCTCTCTCCTTCTCCTTCTCCGTTTTCCATTCCGTTCTTCTCGGTTCCTTCACCGTTTCAGATCCAGCGAGCATGTTGTCTTCTCCAGCGAGCACCAAAGAGGAGTTAACGTCCACGGGACTGCCCGCCAAGGTATCATCTCATTTCTTTCTTCCTTCCTTTTCTCCTTTCCATTTCCCCTCTTTCTCACTCTTGGGAAACCATGAACCCTATAGAACTGGTGATGGCCCATGTGAAATTTGCAACGCCAGGTGCTCTTCATTGTATGGAGTATTTGGATTTGAATGGAGAAGGTTGTGGAGGAGAAAATCATTTTTTTTTAACAAGAAATAAAATAATTATTAAATGGTTAAATGTCCTAAAAGATTCATTTTTGACTTGAGAAAAGAAGGTGTTTCTCCACAACCATTTTTGCTACTTGTTTGTGAAGAGTAGTTAAAGAGAAAGAAATCCAAATAGGAGAAAGTAGGGTTCTCTAGAGAAAGGTGTTCTACACACAACAATTCTCCTTTTAGCCAAATGGGCCCTTGGATTTTTAGGGAGGAAGATAAATGTACTGACTATTATCAGTTGCCCTGCAGCCTTCACTCGTTTGATGAATTTTGCCTTTTTTTTTTTTCTACATTACTTGATTTATTTTGTTGATAGTAGGGACTGACGAACTAGCTCAAATCTGGTGTACATGTTTTATGCAATTTGCATCTATGTTCACATTGGGGATTTCTATGAACTCATCTAATGTCTTCATTTGAGATGGGTGCATATGGGTCTAATTGTGTGCGTTTTTACTTTTTATGTGTCTAATTGTGTGCGTGTTTACTTTTTATGAAATTGAATATCCTATTGTTAAATATATTGTTAATGAAAATTTTAGCCATTCATTATCTCATGCCTGTGCGGCCACCTAAAGAGGTGACAACGCCAAATTGAATTCAATGAATACCTAATCTCTAACTGCAGATTTATAGGTGAAACCAGGAATAAATAGTTGGTCTATACCAATATCATCTAGCTTCCTAATTAATAGGTTTTAACTTTTGGTGTGTTCCTAGTCACCATTCTCTCTATCAAGGGCATCCTTTTTGGTTTAGAATCCGCCATTGTTTTTACTTTTTCAGTACAGTTTTCTTATATTGTTTATCTTTATTTTTCAATAAAAGTTACCATTTAAAAAAATATAAAATAAATAAAAATTGCAAGAAGGGTCCCAAGAAGTTGTGACATTCCGTCCCGAGTTAATCAAGATTAACTCTAGTTAATTGAGATTAATGCAAAGTAAGCATGATTAAGCAAACTAATGGTGATTAGTGACTGAATTGAGTTTAATTAGTCTCAAATAGATGAATTGAACCTAATGAAATGGTTTTAGAAGAGACTAAGATGATTGAAGTGAATTAGACTCAAATTGGTGAAATTAAGGACTTTTACGTAAAAACGGATTTTCACGTATTTTGTTGAATACGGTACAACTTGGTACCAACATGTGTATCTTGACAAGTACATCAATTTTCATAATATACTTATATTCATTTGACTTGAAATGAGTCAAATGAGTCTTGATTTGACTCAAACTAGAAATATGTTTAATGTGTGGGGTTAAAATGCAAAGTTCTATTGTTAAAGGTTGAGAAGAACCCAAATAACATTCATACAAATGTTCCAGCAGCAGCTGAAACTTAGGTTCTTCTTCTTTCTTGTTTCTTTTCGTTTCTTCTTTCATTTTCTTTGATCAAGTGCTTGAAGAGGGGCTTTACAAGTGGATTTGTGAGGAAATTGCCTACTTCATCTTCTTCATTGGGTTCCTTTCATTTCTTAGAGCCAAAGCTTGTGGAAAAACTGGGTTTTTTCCTTTCTTTGAGTTACAAGTAAGTAACTTAGGTTCTTTATAGAACTTCCAAATGTTCTTGTGTGATTAGAACTTTTATTTATCTAATAGCTAGCTCATGTAGGATTTGTTTTGGAATTGTTTATGTGTTAGGGTTTGGAAATTTGGTGGAATTGTGTCAAGTTAAGCTTGAAAGAAAAGGGGTTTTTGTGTTAGATTCGAAAGTATAAACACTGATTTGTGATTAGATGCTATTTATTACGATTTTCTCTTGGTTTTAGTAGTTTCTCTTGGTTTTAGTAGAAGTATGACTGTAACCCTATTCTTAGAATTGCATGATGACTGGTTTGAATGAATGAATGCTTGAAAGAAGTTGTGTATGAATGAAATGATGTTGAGGAGGGGACAGGAGGTCCCATATTGTGTGTAGGTTCAGGAGGAAATGAATGTAGAGAAGAAAGGAAGAAAATCAACATTCTTTGTATGGGTATAAATGGTCTATAAAATTAGTCTTGAGACTAAGTATAATATAATTGAGGATTAATAAGATTTATAATGCGAATCGAGAGTGACTAAAAGGTTAACCGAGGATTAACCGAGTTGTAATGTTGGTCAATCCATAGATGACCAAACATTTAATTAGTATTGGACATTTTTCAGATTCAGTTCTGAATTAAGTAAAAAGAGCCTATTGAATATATCAAAGCTATTAAGATTGTCTATACCTCCATTGGTGGTAATTAAGGGGACATTAATATACAAATTTATATAAATTGTGGTGTCCATCGAGAAGAACACGTACATTAAATAACCGAAGATTACACCTGAATGGTTGGTTGTAATTGAATTATAAATAAATTGATGTGTGTCCAAAATGGATTATAGATTGAATTGAATTTGAATTCGTTAAATTGAATTTGAAACAGATTAGATATGTTGAATTGTGGTAGTTCTTGAGTCTGGCACTACGTAGTTATTTTGTTAATGCTCAGTTGAGCTGTCCCTACCGCAGTAGATGATTTGGGAGTGTTCCGGAGCTCTGTGGTGATATCAGTTGTCCTTGGCCCGGACATTGATAAATCCCACAATATTTAATATTTGTAATTGATTCCTTCCTTTTATGGAAGATGATTCCTTCCTTTTAGGGAAGATGTGACTTGAAATGAAATACTATTGTAGTTGCCAAATTTGAAATGACTCTTAATGATTCTGTATTGTAATTGTATTTGTCTAATATTGAATTTAGACAGATTAAATGTGTATCTTAGCAAATGTAATCATAGATCTTGTTTATACATTGCTGAATAGTTGTATTCACCAGTGTTATTGATGGCATTACAGGCCCAGCTGCCCCTGCCCATGCCGGTCTTGCCCAGGCTGCAACGCCTGCGGAGGAGACCGCTCTGATTCCTCCAGGAGGATTAGAGGAATGGAAGTGATGCAATATCATATGATTATGATATTTGAAGGCAGAACAGTAGAGAAATGTTTTGGAAGAAATTTTTGTTTTTGAAACGTTTCGCGTATCATCCTTGCATTGTAACTTAAATATGAAGTTGGATGATTTCTAAAGAAATC
The DNA here is from genome assembly GCA_029852735.1 of Persea americana. NCBI lineage: Eukaryota > Viridiplantae > Streptophyta > Magnoliopsida > Laurales > Lauraceae > Persea > Persea americana. The sequence continues at coordinate 36,473,201 of CM056813.1, forward strand.
TGAAACTTTTGTGTATAAAAGAACATTGTATATTTGTGAATAGTGTAAGTAGATGTTAATTCCGCATCATGTGTATGTATGATATCCCTTGTAGATTTTATTTAATTTGTAGAATCTACGGGAGTAAGTATGGTCACAACTGGGACTGATTCGGATTTACTCATAATCTCGGGCCTGGGGCGTGATAGAAGTTCTTAATACAGGAGCAGTCTTACTAATGAAGAAGAATCAGACCATATCAGTAGCCAAAAAAAAAAAAAAAACCCAAATCCATTCAAAGAGAATCCCCTAATTGTTTTGCATGTGCACCAATTACGTTACAAGAGACTTATTCATTAGTATGAGGGAATAATTGCAAATACATTAGGAAGACATAAAGAATACTCCATGAAGAACAATATCATAGAATATGCATCCCCAAAAAACGTAAAATTTGATATTATCCCATAGACTAGTAACCTTTCTAACTAATTAAACCTTGGTCATGCTCCTTTCAGACTAATCACCATTCCAATAACGTCACCTTACCCTATCTATTTATGGCTGCCTTTGTGCGTTCTATTTAAAATAATACCTTGCGTATTCAAACGTGTCTTTCCTTACCACATCATTCCAATTCCAAGTCTTCGTAAAATAACTCCACCTTATCCTAGTTCTTTGAACTTGTCACTCTTTATTTCATTATAATGGCGTAGTTTCTGACCTCTTGTGAGAAAAGGCTTGATTTTAATGTGAAAAAAGCATCCCTAATCGTTATATTGAAACCATTCCAGACATGTATGGAGGAGAAGTAATGAGTGTGTCATTGTGGTTGACTTATAAGTTCTTGAGTAGATTTGAATACTCCGGGGATCAACATTGAACCCTTTATTCATTCGTCTTCATTTTGGAAAACTGAATGATAGATATCCAAGCTGGATTTGTACGGTGTATGTACTTTGTAGATTATGTGCTACTAATTAGTCAAAAAGAAAACAACTTGAAACTTAGAAAAAGATGTTTGAGCCAAACAGGCTGAGAATAAGCAAATTAAGAAAGAATGTGGAGCGTGAGTTTTGGTGGATTTGGATGTGGGGAAGATGAGATTGTCGAAATTGAAAACAACTTTGGATCACAGCGTGAAGGATTTGAACACCCACGAACAATTGTAGAACAAGTTAGAGGGGTTGAGTTAGATATAGCGATTGGTGTTAGTGTAGATGGGCAAAATGGAGATGATCCAGTGGAGTGTTGTGCTATGATTGGTTGCTACTATGCTTGAAGTATCATTTTTACCAGATGATTGTTAAAGTTGCTTTGTTTTATGGAGTAGAATGTTTAATCAACCAAGAAAAGAGCAGTCAAAGTATATGTGGTTGAGATGCACTTGCTGAGACAGAATATTTGGAGTTGGAACAAAGGATAGAATGATATATAAGTAGAGGAAATGAGTGGTTACACATTGGAAGTGAAGATGAGTGGTTACATATTGGAAATGGGGAATCAAAATCAGAAGTTATGGTCAAAATTATCTTCAATACCCTTTAGCTTAATATAGTATAATGGACACTTCCGGATGAGAAACTTGGAAGGCATGCATGCCAGATGAGAGGTTAGAATGGCCAATATGTCATTGGTTTCTGTTAGCCTACTAAAACGATATGCAATTCTTTATTATTGACTTATAATCTACAGATAAGGCAAGTGGTTTTTTAAATACTAATCTTATGCACATTCTTTTCTTAATCATTCGACAAAAAAAAATACACATTTTTTAATTCTAATTTTTTAAAAGTAAAAAAAAAATGAAACGTAAGTTCTGCATTGGAAACTTGTCATTTGTCGAGTTCTTTAGCTATAATGTTTTGATAGTGGCAATGAGAAAGCTTCCTTTTCTTAAATTATTTATTGTTACTCATCTTAGTGTTTTGATTGCTGAGTTTTCTTCTTGTTATGCATCATTGTCCAGAAGGATTTTGTTTTACTTGTTTCTTGTATCTTCTGTTCTTTTCTTTCTTTTTTTTTTTGAAAAGGTGACTGTATTAATAAAAGAAAACATCAGTTTTCTTCTTGTTTTACCTTTTTTTTTTTTTTCTTGTAGCTGCTGTTCTTGAGTATTTATTGAAGTCATTTCTCAATTTGGTCCATTTAAAAGTCTGGTGAATCGGTAGCTTCTCATTACTTAATCCTCAATGTGTCTGGATTTCCCTTTCTTTCATATTTCCATATGTTTAACAAACTGATGAACTTCTTTCTTATTGTTGGAACTGTTAAGTTCTTTTGATAGTGAACAATTGACTCATTCGCAAAAGTGAAGCCCTCTACAGATCACACACAGCTTGAGGACGTCTCTTACTCTCTCCTTCACATCACAAGTTGTACATTGACATGCTGTCGGTCGTAAGGAATCAGAAGCAGCCTTGCATTTCCTTACTATGTCAGCAGCTTCGGTGGGCTAGATCCAGAGCAAGGCTGCCTCCTCCCTCCATGAAGAACAAGGGCGATGAGAAATCTGAGTGGTGGATCATTGATGGAGAGATGCACGAGATTGGAGAGAATGTTCCTCCCAGGGAGCGCTTTGTAATCCCACGGGACAACATACCAAACAAGCGTCGCAAGCAGATGAGAGAGCAATTCATGCGTCGGACCCGTCTCGTTCTCAAAGAATCTGAGCACGAGCCTTGGTGCAAAAGATATATGGAACTATATCGAGAGCTTAGGGAAAACTGGGAAAGACTGTACTGGGATGAAGGCTATTCCAAGAAAATTGCTCAAGATCATGCCAATTATGAATCTGCTGAAGATGATGATCTGGACTTTTCCCCATACAGAAGGCGATCCTACACTGAGCAAAGCAAAGGCCAAGGCTTTGGGGGGAATGGGCAGAGCGGTTCTCTGGATAAGGTTGGCCAAATCCGGGATAAGTTTGAATATGATAGAGAGAAAAGAATGAGAGAGAAAGCATTTGCTCCCATGAACAAGGGGATTGGTTACAACTTCCATGAGTCAAACTCCAGGACTCAGCCTTTTGATGCCCAGAAATTCTTTCCTAATTCTTCAATGGAATGAACAGGCTGACAAGTATTAACATACATGAAGAGCAATTCATATTCACAGGTGTCATGCGGCCACCTTCCTAAGAGAGTTGGTTTTTATCCAAAGCTGCCAAAAATTGCAAGCAAGAGATGCGATTGGGAACATTGAATCAATCCAGGTGTGTTTAGGAAGTAGAACATTACTTCTTTTTTTTATTCATTGGGAAACTTCCATTTTATTTGTGAGCAGCGCACATGTCCAGAATGGAGCTAGATTTGACAACGTTGTCATTGATTGTGTTACGAGTTGTGGATTAGTAACTTGTTTCCCTTTTTGAGGAATGAAGAAAATCTTTAGCACCATAAAATCTTCCTACTTGGGTGGGACCTTGGGTGAAGTGTTTTTGGTGTGATGACTTTTATGATCCTCCCACATCCATGATATTATTTGCTAATGTGGGTTTACATTATGATCTAATTAATCATTGATTAATCTCTTGTGGGCATCCGTGTGACAATGATTAACATTATTGACTGCTCAAACCATAGTTCAAATGCTAATTTATGAGACATAAATTGTTTGTATATTGAATAATAAAAGGAATAAGCTAAGTGGCTCATCCCTTATAATTTTCTAAGCTATGTTCAAATCAGTGTTCTGATTCTTGCACTCCACCGGACAAATTTTATCAAACAATGAGCCTTGAGATGGTGATTGATGGATTGAGTGATGTATGTGGAATGGAATTGAATCCTAAGGTTGAAACCAAAACTGATCCTTGAATCGATGTAAAGATAGGGAAAAAAAAGAAGAAACTTTGTTCATTCAACTTGAATTAAAATAATGGTGACCTAACAAATAAACAGTGAAGCATTTGGTGTGTCCTATCCTATCCGACAACGTGCTTGTCCTTTTCCTCTTTTACGTACTTTTTTTTTCCCTCATGAGAGTTTGGCATGTATCAAATCAAAAGTGAATAAAATATAAGTGGGTTATGATAGTATTTTATCTTTAGTTGATTGGTAGGAAATCTTTTTGACTTTTTGTATAAAAAAGTGTATGTTTTGTTGTTTTTTAGTGGAGAGAAGAGGTGATTATTTTACTTATTTTTTAAAACAAAGAGGAAATTTTGAAGATGTCTACTTTTGATGTGACCCAAAAATGGAGGCTTTACATTACTTTTACTAACCTAGTAAATTGCCAAACGGTTGCTTATGTTTATAGTTGGAATCAGGCTTGATTGCTGTCTTTGGCATTGGTGGTTGTTTGAAAGATGCTTCCCCTCATATATTGAATTTGTAGCTGTATGGATGCTTTGGAAGGTGAGGCCTACTGGAAGGCTCACGTACGTTTGGATTGGTGGACCACACCAATAATTGCATGGATCCCACTGTTTCCTTGTATGGATGGTTCTACCCTCCATCAAGAGCCTTAAAAATGGACTGTTGATGGACTTTAGAATCATCAGCTCAATTTTTTAAGAGGGTTTGCCCCAGCCGTCCATTTTTAGGGTCAGGCCTTCCTTCTAATGGATCTGGTTGCATGATAAAAAGATTATGAGATCGGACTTCTAATATTTGGTCAGCCTTGAATGTGCATCCGTGCCAACTCTACCTGGCCCATGAACACCCACTGGAAGTCTGGAACTATAAAAATAAAATAAAATGCCAATCCTCTGCACTTGGGAGGAGGAATTTACATGCTGTAGTAGAAAAAAAGGGGGAGGAGCAACAGAAAAGTACACCCTCAAGGAAACCAACATGAGTCATTTATAGGTCCACACGAATGCTCACACCCAAGTACAATATTGATATGCACGTCTGTAACACACACTTGGGCATACAGCTGAGTCTTCATTTTCATAAGCATGGTTTGAAATTCTCATTTTGACATATTTAGCATCAGGGTGTTGGGTTCACTCTCGCATCAGCCCGTTGTTTAAGGGCCTAGCCACCTTGGCTGGTTAAAATAAATCAGGGTGCAATGGCTTCTCTCTAGCCTGGCTCACTTTAGATCTAGTTCCAGGGACATCCATTTTAGCCCAGCAACAGGTTGAACACGATTCACGTTTGGGATACCTGGATTTTGGTCTATGTCCAATTGACATTGTATCTTAATTTTCATTGGTCTATGCACAATTGACATTGTAACTTAATTTTCATTTGTTGGAAACCATGTGGCCCGCATGTCACGGGCTCCACGTTTGATCAAGCAGGCAGTGGCCAATAGAGAAGTTAGAGACTCCTAACCGGATTAGCATGGATGTGAGTTTTTGGCAAAGAAGTCGTCACCAAGTGTGACTCTTTGACACCAGCCTATATAAGAGATATGGGAGCTCTAGGGTTGGTATTATATGCATTATGTTCCATTCTGTAGGTAGAGACAGTGGCAAATATCTGTGAAGCTTCTCAATCGCCAGAATGCATACAGATATCCGGCCACGTATTGGAGTCTCGCTCATTTAGATCCATCAATATTTTTATGTAAAAATACACACACATAACAAACACCCCCCGACCTTACTAGCATAGTCCTCTTTTGTTTTGTTTTGGTTTTTCTTTTTCCTTAATGTGGGCAATTGTTGCAAAAGTACAAGATAAGGAAGCATACAATTAAAACTCGACAAAAAACAACTCAAAGATTAAATCACAGCTGATATATATATATATATATATATGGGGGACATTCATGTACATCTATCCCTCACCATAGGGTAAGGGCACTTTCCCTTTTTGTACATGAATTATGGAAGTGTACCTCACCCTATATACTTGAAAATTCTCTTTCATACTTGAAAATTCTCAATTATGGAAGTGTCCCTCACCCTATGGTGAGGGATGGATGCACATGAATATTCTCCTATATATATATGAACCGGTCCTGTAAGGACGGTCCGCACAGTTCGGAACGCCCATTAGGGCCCACCTTATGACCCATCCAAACTAACCACGCATTTATAACCCCCTTATAGGCACTGTATCCCATGAATTCGCATGGATTCGGGTGAACTAGCTCATTGGATTGAAGGCCAATTTTTCTTGTTTGATATATAAAGCTGTTAAACTTGTGGATTACAAATGAGGGGGTTAGAGGTATTAAATTGACTTCAAATTTAATATGTAGGTTGGCCCCACTTGGATCTTTTGGTCCTCCTCTGTCCCATGACCAATGGGGTTTTACGGTGGGCCCCACTAGGTGGTCTGTGCGGAACGCCCACTGGGGCCCATCTTATGACCCATCCAAATTGACTGCACATTCACAACCCCCTTATAGGCACTGAATCCCATGAATTCGCATGGATTCAAGTGAACTAGACCAGTTGATTGAGGGCTTTTTTTTTTTTTTTTGATATATAAAGCTGTTAAACTTGTGGATCACAGATGAGGGGGTTAGAGGTATTAGATTGACTTGAAACTTGATATGTAGGTTGGCCCCACTTGGATCTTTTGGCCCCCCTCTGTCCCATGACCAATGGGGTCTCATGGTGGGCCCCACTAGGTGGTCTATGCGGAACGCCCACTGGGGCCCACCTTATGACCCATCCAAATTGACCACACATTCACAACCCCCTTATAGGCACAGAATCCCATGAATTTGTATGGATTTGAGTGAACTAGACCGTTGGATTGAGAGTCAATTTTTCTTGTTTGATATAAAGTTTTAAACTTGTGGACCACGGATGAATGTGTTAGAGGTATTAGATTGACTTCAAATTTGATATGTACGTCAGCCCCACTTGGATCTTTCGGTCCCCTCTGTCCCCTGACCATTGGGGTCTCATGGTGGGCCACACTATGCGGTATGCACCATAAGAATTGAGTAGATTGGAGCTTAATCTTTGCATGCGGTCATATTTAACTTAAACGGGGACTTTGTTTACTGCAATGCTTCTATTATGAGGAGGGCATCTCCCTCAATAAGGTTGCACATGTTGGAAGTATGTGGGCCTTTTAGATGGTTTTCAAAACTTTTGACCCTCTTAATGCAGTGATTAAACACTCAAAAAGCTAAGAACCCAATCCCAAGATCTAAAACCCTCATCTCATGTATTAAGATTATATCTCTATCATCAAAAGATAGATCTAAGCAAGCACACACACACAATCAACAAGATCTACTAATATAACTGATTGCAGATATATACTTGAGGAGCTTGGTTGTGCTCAAATCGAGAAGTTGATTTTCTTGATTTCACGAAACCCTTTCACAAATTTGATCTCTTAGGTCTTACGATCTTCCACGCTATGACCTTCTCGTAGAGAACCTCTCAAAGAGAATAGCGGGGTCTTAATTGAGAAGAAAACCCTTGGCACTCAAGTGGAAAACCAGAGGAAAAAGGAGAGGGAGTGAGAGAGAGGCTGGACGTCCTCTCCTTGGGCGTGCAAGAGAGAGAGAGAGAGAGAGTGAGAGTGTGTGGTTGGACGTCCAAGACCTAGCCCTCATCATATAAATAGATTTTGGAACCTTCTCTCATGCTATACTTAGAAGTCTCACTTCTAATTCTCTTATGTAACATACTCCTCCTTTCCTTATGACTTCCAATTGGAATGAAATTTTCTCTTTCTTAGGGCTAGCATGAGGACCACTAGGGATTCTTTAGATCTGGCTCCAACTGAAGCATCTGGACCCCATATCTCATGTGAACTCCGGACCCACAGCTAATTGCAACAAGTCCACTAAATAGATGCAATTGCACTCCAATCCTAGGAATATTACAAGAAGATCCTAAACTTCCCAATTACTACCATCATGCCCCTCCATCAATTATATCCACGGATCCATTAGAATTAAATTCTCCAAATAAATTGGATCCACCTCTTATTATCCTTTTGACCCAATTAATCATACTGATCATCGATACCATATGATTAACTCTTAATCAAGACGGTTGCGTACTTATAGACGATAAATTCCATTAATCAGTACAAGGGGATATTTCTCTTGTAGAGGATAGATTCCATTTTGATAATATATGTTCCCACAGTCCCACTACCATCTACCCAAGATACTGAGGTGTTGACCTACAAATGGCCTCACTCATTGATAAGTTAAATTAAATGCATAACAGAAACTTGAGTCATTACGCTCTCAGGATTGAGAACCTATTCCTTGGAAATTATGAGAGCATTCCTTAATTGTAGAAAACTTTTGGTTTAAGATGCTACTCATGGTCATTCAGTACATCCAATGTACTAGCACAACAAGCCAAAGTCTTCCACTTTGATGGTCAAGACAAACCATACTATTTCATAATATTTGTAGTGCTACAATATTTTCAGATGAGATGCCCATTCTCATCACTGGTTGTAAAAAACTTCAAGTATAGGAGGTGTGATCTATATCTCCTACGTGCGAATATCATTCACACACATGGATCACATTTAATATACTTAAGGGCTTCTGTTCAACTGATGAACAATAATGTCATTTTGTATTAAATTATGTGCAAACATTAAATAAAATCGCATTCATCTCATGAATGAAGTATGAAATTATAAATCAATTAAGATAATAAATGAATTTAATCACATCATCCACTGGATTGAGGACACACAATCTAACAATCTCTCACTTGGACTCAATTCCAGTCAGAATTACATCTCACACCATCCCATTCATATGCCGCTCAAAGACTTTGGTAGTCAGAGGCTTAATAAAGAGATTTGCAAGATTATCCGTAGATGTAATCTTGGTAACAACAATGTCACCCATATGCACAGTCTCTTTGACTAGATTATACTTCCTATTTACGTGTTTTTGGCTTTTATGACTTCTTGGTTCCTTAGATTGAACAACTACCCCACTACTGTCACAGAAAACTGTGAGCGGCCGTCACGTCAATGGTACCACCCAAAGTTTCAAGAGAGACCTCTTAAGCTATACTGCTTCCTTAGCTGCTTCGCAAATCGCTACACATACAACTTCTGAGGTGGGATTAGGAGTACAATCATGTTTGACACTCCTCCAACTTATGGCTCCTCCGCTAAGCATAAACACGCATCTAGAGGTAGACTTCCCTGAATCTTTATCTTACATGAAGTCAGAGTCTGTGTGTTCAACTGGAATTAACTAATCACTACCGTAAATCAATATGTAGTCTCTAGTCCTTCTCACTTATTTGAGAATACACTTTACAACAGTCCAATGATTAGGACCTGGGTTCGATTGATATATGATAACTAGGCCCACTACATGACGGATATCTGGTCTAGTACATAGCATAGTGTGCATGAGGCTACCAATAGCCGAAGCATATGGTACCGCCTTCATCTGCTCATTTTCCTTAGATGTTTTAGGACACTAATCCTTGCAAAGGTGCACTCCATGCCTAAAAGGTGTAATACCCTTCTTGTAGTTATGCATAACAAACCATACCAATACCTTATCTATGTAAGCAGCGTGAGATAAGCCTAACATCCTATTTTTCCAGTCTAAAAAAGCTTGATCCCAATGATGTAATCGACTCTCCCAAATCCTTCATATCAAATGTAATCACTCCCAATGAGAAGGATGTCGTCGACGTATAAAACCAGAAAAACTACTTTGCATCCTTCAACCTTCATGCACACACATGACTCGTCAGGATTTTGATTAGAACCAAACAATTTGATTGCCTGGTCAGAACGGATGTTCTAACTTTGATACGCGTGCTTTAATCCATAAATGGACTTTTGTAGTTTGCAAACTCTTTGCTCTTGGGCCTTAGCTACAAAACCATCCAGCCCCATCAAATAGATGCCTTTCTCAAGAAGGCCATTAAGAAATGCTGTCTTGACATTCATTTGCCAAATCTCATAATTGAGATGAGCCGCAATGGCTAAGAGTATCCGAATGGACTGGAGCATGGCTACCGGCGAAAAAGTCTTATAATCGATACTCTCTTTTTTAGTATACCCTTTCGCAACAAGCTTGGCCTTAAAAGGTCTCAACTCTTCCGTCTGGTCCTCTTTTCTCTTGTATATCTACTTGCACCCAATAGGTTTAATATTGGCGGGCAAGTGCACAAGTTTCCATACTTGATTAGAGTACATGGACTCCATCTTAGCTTTCATAGCTTATTGTCAACGTCTCGAACCTTTGTCAGCTATAGCCTCAACATAATCACAGGGATCCTGTTCATGCTCCTCCGGGATTGCCTAGTAAGACTCTACCAACAACGTGAATTTGTTAGGCAGCTTAACAATCCTCCCACTATGACGAGGTGCCAATGTAAAAACAGAATCAAGTAAGGTTGGATTCTCCTCAAGTTTGATTCTTACTGGACTTGGAACTATTTTCTTTTGGATCTCTTCTAAGACAACCCGATCTAAGGCTCTTTGGTCAATCATATAATCTTCCTCCAGAAAAACTGCATTGGTGTTTGGAACTGTTTGCTCTTGGATCTCTTTTAAAACAACCCGACCTAAGGCTCTTTAGTCAATCATATAATCTTCCTTCAGAAAAACCACATTGGTGTTTACAAGCACCTTCGGCTCTCTGGGATTATAAAATGACCAATCTTTTGCTCCCTTTGGATATCCTACGAAAGTGCATACTTCCGACTTCGATTCCAACTTATCGGCCTTTACCTTTAGCACATGTGCCGGATAACTCCAAATGTGTAAATGTTGTAGATTAGGCTGTCGCTCAGCTCCCGGGGAGTCTTAGGTACAAACTTAGATGATAAGAGGTTTAGTATATACATCGCAGTATCCAAGGCATACCCCCAAAAGGATACGGGTAATCCTGATAAACTCAACTGATAAGTCGACAAAATTAGGTTAGTTGGTCATCATTTCATGTGCACTTGTGGACTTAGGTAAGTTTAATTGCATTGAATTACACTTAATTTCATGATTTCATGCATTCGGGGTTATTTTCGGAAATTATGTCAAAATTGGTCAAAATTCATCACATTGCATGATTTTTGTGAAATTAGAGTTTTTCATCTCATTTATCACTCCAAAATTATTATTTTTTGTTTCATCAATGCATACTTGCTAATTTTGGCACCATGTGTTTTTTTTTGGAAAATTTGTTATTTTTGGTGGATCAAGTAGGCATGTAGGGTCCCATGCATAGTCTGCTTAAATTTCTCATACATGATTATTATTGAATTTATTTATTTTGATTTATGTAGGAGAAATCATGAAATTGGGGACACTGCATTGATGGAACTTGAGAGAGATCAAGGGAAGCCAAAGGGAGAAGAAATAATTCAAGGGAATTACATGACTCATGTGGGGTCCACCTTGGGCGTAAATCCCAAGGTGGGATGTCCCATAGGGTGGAACCACTTTGCTCTTGGCATCTTTGGAAGATTTTTGGAAATTCTAAAGGTGAGAAATTCATAAAAGAGGGAAGGCAATCAAATTTGGAAGGTTTTTTGGGCTTACTAATTGTGAAATTCAAGATCATGCAAGAAAGAGAAAATTAAAAAGTTTTGCATGAAGAAGTTGACTAGTCAAAGTTGCAAGCAGGAATTTCGAGCAAAGAAGGAAAGTGGCAACCAAAGCAATAAATGAAAGGTTCCAAGCATGACTTGGACGTCCACATGGGTCCCACACACCCCATTGCACACCCAATATAGAAGCTTCCTTAATCTCACAATTATTCCCATATTTTTTTCAGGGGAAGCAACTTAAAATGGTCATAACTCTCAAACCGGGTGTCGGATCGGCGCACACTACGCACCACTGGAAAGATGTTTTTTAGTAGATATCCGTGGAGCCCAAGATTGCATCAATAGGAGCTATCTTGTGGGAGACATGACATCGTGAAGTTCGATGCTATAGTTTTAGGCGGGAATTGTAAGAAATTCCAATTTTTGGAAAGTTTCTCTTCACACCACTTGCAATCTCTGAGAGATATCTTTGGACTCTACAAGGAAATAATTGTTCTCCAAGAAACTCCAACTAGCAACAAATCTTTTCAAAGTCAAAGTCTTTTCAAAGAGAGAAGAATAGCTTGGAGATGAAGCAAAGAATCAAGGCAAGAAAGGAAAGAGCCCGGCAAGAGAGGAAATTCTTAGCAACAAAGGAGTCTCACAGACTATAAATAAAGGCCATAGGGCAGAGGGCGTCCAGCACCAATTCTTCCTCTCTCCACACGTCCAAAGCTCTCTCTCAACTCCATTGCCTCTACCCTTTCTTTCTCTAAGCCCCCTTCTTCTTCTCCCCTCTAGTTCTTGTAGACATAGGTTGAGAGGCCATGTTGAGAGAATGATAAAGAGAGAAGAACATTAATTTTTTGTACTCAAAGATCAAGGAATAAAGACACAACTTTGATTGATTTTGCATGTTCTAGTCCTTCTTAGTGTAAGTGGTTTAATTTTCTTTATCTAGTTCTTTGATATGTTATGATTGAGGTCAGTATATCACACACTTAGATCTAGGTTTTTGAAAATAAAAAAATGAAAATTAGAGTCGAGAGAAATAATGCAATTTTTTGGTCTTCCCTACTATGAGAAGAGAGGAGACGGACTACACAACCCATATTTAATGCTTAGATTATCATCTAAGTTTTAGATCTTTGGTACATATTTTCTGCTTTTTATTTTCCCACCATCATTGTTTTTATTCTCAGTTATTTATTGAACGTTTTTACAGTAACTTTTCTGAATTATTACTTCATATTTGCAACTTTCTATGTTTAGTTCACACTTTCTATATTTATTTTTACATAATAAAAGGTTGGAAAGTGCACATGCATTGCATTAGAGTTAGGTTTCGTGATTGAATATGATGCTTGTTGCTGAAATTCAGAGATTAAGGACTGATTAGTAAAGTTAAATTTGGACCTAAGGTGGGCCACGTGACTGAACATGAAAAAAAAAAAAAAAAAAAAAAAAAAACCAGCTAGCAAAGTTCAAATTTCAGGCTGTTTTTCGTCCAAAAGTTCGAGAATTGAAAACCAGGCAAACGTGGTTGTGTTGCCTTAAAAATTAGTAGAATTAAATTATGTAATAAGTATTTTGAGACCCCAAGTTTTTAGCCAAAAAATCCCTTGGAAAGTGGGTCAAACAGTGGCACGAACAGGGTACCCGAGTTGACTGCAACCAGAGTTCCTGCAGCATACTTGTTCAACTAGGCATCTTTAAATAGTCATAACTTCTTTTTTTCAAAAGCTTTTTCATCTATGTTTTTTTGGTTGGACTCATGCATCATCCAAGTTTCAATTAAATCCATTAGATTTAGGTTTAGTGTGCCTTAGGCTTGTCGTACAGTCCAGTGAAAACGGGCATGTGCAAAAGTTTTTCCTATACTTGGAATTTTTCGCCATGCATCAGATTTTTGGAAACTTGCATTTTTTGCATTAGGACATCATAAATCATTCATAATTTCATCGTAATTGGTTCTGATAATTAGGATTTAATTTAAGAAATTCTATTTTGATTGATGTCATATTAAATTGGTTGTTTTGATGAGTTTGTTATTTTTGCAGGTTCTGATAGCCTAGGTTTCTTTCCTTAGATTATGTTTTTATTTTGTTGAAGATTTTGTAATTACACTTTCTATTTATGTTATTAGGAATTTCGTGTAACTTAATTAGTTTTCATTAGATTAGTTTCTAAATTAGGACATGTTAAAGTTGGAATCGGTTGTACGGGGTCGATCCACATGGAGCAATGCTATTTAAGAAACCTTCCAACTTCATCATTTCCTAATCTAGAAACTAAATCTGGCCTAAATGAAAACTAATTAAATTACACAAAATCCCTAAAAACTTAAATACAAAGTTTAATTACAAAATTCCAACAAAATAAAAACCTAATCTAAGCAAAGAAACCTAGGCTATCTAGAACTTGCAAAAATAACAAACTCATTAAAACAAGCAATTTAATATGACATCAATCAAAATAAGATTCCCTAAATTAAATCCTAATTTCCAAAACTAATTATAATGCAATTATGAATGATTAATGATGTCCTAAAAGCAAACAATGCAATTTTATGCAAGTTTCCAAAAATCTGATGCATACCGAAAAATTCCAAGTATAGGAAAAACTTTTGCACATGCCCATTTTCACTTGACTATACGACAAACCTAAGGCACACTAAACCTAAATCTAATGGCTAGAATTGAAACTTGGATGATACATGAGTCCAACCAAAAATAACAAAGATGAAAAAGCTTTTGAAACGAAGAATTTATGACTATTTAAAGATGCATAGTTGAACAAGTCTGTTGCGGGAATTCTGATTGCAGTCAACTCGAGTATCCTGTTCGTGCCACTATTTTACCCACTTCCCAAGGGATTTCTTGGCTGAAATTTGGGCGTCTCAAAGTCCTTATTACACACTTTAATTCTGATACGTTTCAGGGCAACACAACCACGTTCGCCTGGTTTTCAATTCACGTACTTTTGGGTGAAAAACAACCTGAAACTGTTGAACTTTGCTGCCTTTTTTTTCATGTTCAGTCACGTGGCCCACCTTAGGTCCGAATTTAACTTTACTACTAATTAGTCCTTAATCTCTAAATTTCAGCAACAAGCATCATGTTCAATCATGAGACCTAACTCTAATGCAATGCATGTGTGTACACTTTCCAGCCGTAGATTATGCAAAAATAAATATAGAAAGTGGGGAGGTGCTCCTATGAGAGACACTCTCACCAAGTTTATAAGAGATGGGTGGGGGCCCTCACTTCCAAATTTGGGGTCCTTGCATTTAAGTTGGTGAGAGTGGATATGGAAGTGAGGGCCCCATCCATCTCTCATAAACTTGGTAAGAGTGTCTCTCATAGGAGCACCTCCCTAGAAAGTGTGAACTAAACATAGAAAGTTGCAAATATGAAGTAATAATTCAGAAAAGTTTGTTTAAAAACATTCAATAAATAACTGAGAATAAAAAGAATGATGGTGGGAAAATAAAAAGCGAAAAATAAGTATCAAAGATCTAAAAATTAGACGACAATCTAAGCATTGAAAATACGGGCTGTGTAGTCCTTCTCCTCTCTTCTCAGAGTAGGGAAAGATGAAAGTGACCATAAAATTATATGATTTCTCTCGACTCTAATTTGCCTTTTTGATTTTCAAGTGATATACTGTCTCCAATCATAACACATAAAAAAACGAGATAAAGAAAATTAAACCACTTACACTAACAAGGACTAGAACACGCAGAATCAATCAAAGTTGTGTCTTTATTCCTTGATCTTTGAGTAGAAAAAATTAACGTTCTTCTGTCTTTGTCATTATCTTAACCTATGTCTACAAGAACTTGAAGGGAGAAGAAGAAGAAGGGGACTTAGAGAGAGAAAGAGTGGAGGGAATGGAGTTGAGAGAGAGCTTTGGACGTGTGGAGAGAGGAAGAATTGGCATTTGACGTCCTCCCCCCTATGGCTTTTATTTAAAGTTTGTGAGCCTCCTTTGTTGCTAAGAATTTCCTCTCTTATAGGGCTCTTGTTTCCTTCCTTGCATTGATTCTTTGCTTCATCTCCAAGCTATTCTTCTCTCTTTGGAAAAACTTTGACTTCGAAAAGATTTGTTGCTAGTTGGAGTTTCTTGGAGAACAATTATTTCCTTGTAGACTCCTAAGATATCTCTCAAAGATTGCAAGTGGTGTGTGCAGAGAAACTTTCCAAAAATTGAAATTTCTTACAATTCCCGCCTAAAACTATAGCATCCAACTTCACGATGTCATGTCTCCCTCAATATAGCTCCGATTGATACAATATTCTACTCGAAAAGAGCTATTGAATGGTGCATAGATTGCGCCGATCCGACGCTTTGTTGGAGAGTTATCGCCAATTTAAGTTGATACCCTGAAAACAATCCGAGAATAATTGTGAGATTAAGGAAGCTTCTATGTTGGGTGTGCAAGGGGGTGTGTGGGACACATGTGGATGTCCAAGGCATGCTTGGAACCTTTCATTGCTTGCTTTGGTTTCAAGTTTCCTTCTTTGCTCGAAACTCCTTCTCGCATCTTTGCCTAGTCAACTTTCATGCAAAACTTTCTAATTTTCTCTTTGTTGCATGATCTTGGATTTCACAATTAGTAAGCCCAAAAAACCTTGCCAAATCTGGTTGCGTTTCCTCTTCCATGAATTTCCCACCTTTTTTACTTTCCAAAAATCTTCCAAAGATGCCAAGAGCAAAGTGGTTCCTCCCTATTGGACGTCCCACCTTGGGATTCACCCCCAAGGTGGACCTTGCATATGAGTCATGTGATCCCCTTGAACTATTTCTTCTCCCTTTGGCTTCCCTTTGATCTCTCTCAAATTCCATCAATGCGCGGGCCCCAATTCTGTGATTTCTCCTACATAAATCAAAATAAACAAATTCAATAATAATCATGTATGAGAAATTTGAGTGGACTATGCATGGGACTTACATGCCTACTTGATGCACCAAAAATAACAAACTTTTCAAAAATAGCACATGGTACCAAAATTAGCTACTATGCATAGAAGAAACCGAAATTTTTTTTTTTTTGAGGTGATAAATGAGATGAAAAACCCTAATTTCAAAAAAGTCATGCAATGTGGTGAATTTTGACCATTTTGACCTACTTTCCAAAGATAACCCTAGTGTTTGAAATCATGAAATTAAGTGCAATTCAATGCAATTAAACTTAGTTAAGTCCACAAATCGACATGAAATGATGACCAAATAACCTAATTTTGTGGACTTATCACACCCCCAACCGGCTTTTTGCTAGTCCCTTAGCAAAATAAGCATCGAGGAATAAAACCAACCTAACCTAATCCTAAGGAAACTAAAAACTAATGCAACAAACAAAAATGAAAATACCACTTTCGCTAACACTCTTAACTACATTTAGTGTATGTAGTAAGCCCTTAAAACCCTAGGTTCTCCCTAGTGGACGAGTTGTGCCTCGTGAGGGTTTGCAGTGAATATACCCACAAAATTCTTTTTTTCTCAATTGAAGTAAAACGTAAGAAAATCAAAAGAAACTTTTCCAAAAGAATGTTCATAAACATCGGATACTCTCGATTCTCGAAATTTTCAAAGTAAAGAAAAATTTGAAATTCGGTCCACAAATCCCATCTTTTGGGAAGAAATCTTTGAAATCATACTAAATTGATCGTGCACGGTGAAAAAGTGCGTATACGTGAAAAAAATATGCATCAAATGATTCGCCAAAGGTTCTGTGAAAATTATTTTCAATTCAATATTCTAGGCCACCTAACCTTAGCAAAGAAAAACAATCTTTCTCTTAAGGCGACCATGACGGCTTTTACACTACTGTTTTTTGAAAGGCCGTAACAAAAAAAATTTCAAGGAATTCCTATTTTTTTCAAGATAGGTCTCCTTCGGGGTGAATTTGACTTGGACGTACAGGATAGAGGGAGCAAACCCACATCTTATATATTTCACCATTTTCAAGTTTAAAAATCCCTATTTTTTTTTCTTTTCTTTCATTTCATTTTTTTTCTCATTTTTTTCCTATAGTCCCCAACAATAGGCAGCCCTTTCATGTGCCCGAATTAATTCACCGGTTTGTGGATAAAATCCACCCAATCGAATTAGGAAACTGTGTAACTAAGGGTCGATTTTCCATTAAATTTTCAATCAAATCGTCAAAGTAAACGGAAATCATAGATTCACATTCAAAACCTTGAAAACATATACAAACTGTGTAAAAGTGAGGGACAAAAACATTAGCACTTTTCCAAAAACCCTTTCCTTAAACAAAACAGTAAACCATTGTTTCCTTTTGCCCAAAGCATCGAGAATTACAAAATTCAAGGTAACTTCATTTTATAAAATCCTCTCAAAAATTCTCTTTCCTTTTCAAAAAACCATAAAAACCAACGGAAATAGCAAAAAATTTAAAAGACTTGCCTAAAAGACTAAAAACCAAAAAAAAAAAAAAAATGTTTTGAAATTCTGTCTAACAATAGACAAATGTGCATGTCCCCACCCCCAATCTAACGTGAACATTGTCCTTGATGCTTAAATGAATGAAATGCAATGGAACATAAAACATGAGGAATATAAAGGAAAGGGAGGGAAAAGTGAAGAAATCACCCAAGAATTTGATGCTTTTCCGAACCCTGTCCATGGTTGGACAAAATACACAAAAACAAACAAGAAACAAAAAAAATAGAAGATACACTACTGGGTACTCAACTTGGAATCCATCTGGATCCCAATAAAATTATCCTCCACACATTGGACAAAGACTAGATGAAAAGTTTTAGCACAGTGGACCGTGTGTTTCTTTTCCCATGGTGAGAGGGTAACCACCATCAGGGGCGGACGCATAAATTCTTCCTTGGGGGGCCACAATGTGGAGAAATTTTTTTGGGAGGGACACATATAAAAAAGAAAAATAGTTTTCAAAATACATAGGGGTATTTCTGAAAATTCTGGAGGCACCATAAAGCTAAAAGGGATTTTTTTTCTTTTTATTATTATTATTATTATTATTATTATTATTATTTTGGAGGGGGTGGGTGGGGGGGTGGGGCATGCCGCCCTGCCAGCTCCCCTCTGGTTCCGCCCCTTACCACCATTAAAGGTTCTTCCTTTAACAATGAATCATGGAAGTCTAAAGGAAGAGAATGCACAAATGAGCATAGTGGTTCAAGTGATTCCCGTGCATGTAATTTCTCAAATTCCTCTTGCACGGGTGTGGAACATGCGGTGGCAATGCCAGCATCATGATTTTTGTAAGGTGCCACACATGATCTTGATGTTTCAGACTTGGTGGTCCGAGAATGGCCATTTTCCTCAAATTTGACAGTAGGGTCTCCTTGGGGGTGTAATTGTTATTTCCAATAACTATTGATCATTAAAAAGCTCGGGAATGAGCAATAAATGATTCCAAGTTGTCAGATTCGGGAATTTGAAGAACGGGATTATCCATAAAAGTTTCAAACCCCTCAGGAGGCTCAAAATGTATATTTGATGTTTCCTTCAAAACTAGAACATCAAATTCATGGAAATTAGTAATCCTTGACTCCATAGGCTCTGAGGAATCAGAATCGAATTCCAATAGGGACTCTCATTATCCTCTTTTTCCAAAATTTCCCTGTAGTACCGGCTCAGATGTTGGAGAAAAAGGGTCACGGGCTGGTATAGTTCAGAGTCATATTGTCTTTCTATCTACCACAAGTACTACTCTCATCTCCACCCTTAGATATTGATTGTGCATTTGTGTGATCCGGTAATAAAAAGTGGTCAAGGATTTTCAGATTATCTATTTGAATGTCATTTTCACTTCTAAGGGTGACGTCCTCTTGTATCATATGGCAAATTGAAGCCGTCAGGTCCCGTAGTTCTTACTTGACGGTTAGATTTAGTTCGATCATTTTGGCTCTGAATAAATTTAGTGATCACATCCTCCAAAGGCTGCACCTCCGGGGGTGGTAGGGGGGTCCATATGAGCAATCGGATGGTGTTTCATATGACCATTCAATTGATGGGGGCGCATCTGACATATCTTGAAAAGGATATGCATACAACCCTTTCGGAGTAGGGTATTGGGAGAATTTTGCAAAATCATTCGTTGGGCCCATTTTCCTAACTATAGTCTTGATGATCATCCCAATGTGGGCTATGCATTTTACCTATGTTATTGGAACAAGGTCATTGATAAGCGTTGGCTTCATCCTCTATTTCTCGCAACACCTTTATGTAATAATCGGATCTTGTTGAACAAGTCCGTAAAGATTGGGTGTTATGTCCACATCCTCCTGACATGTTCATAGATGAAGTGTTTGCATGTGTGGGCTATAGGTAATCACGCAAAGACCTTTTGGGTTGGTCGTCTTTCATTACTTGCCAATTTGGTTGCAGGTAATCACATAAGCCCTTCTTAGACGGTTGGGTCTCACTCGAATTCTCACATATTTCATATTCCATGTGTTCCTAGACGAACCGAGAGACTTTGAGAAATTGAGATTGTCAAGAGACTCTTGATTTGCAATTCCTTTTCATGGAATGTAGTTCAATTATGGAATCAAGTGAGGGTTTTTTTTTCTTTTTTTTTTTTAAGATTAATGGAAAAAAAAAAAAACTAACCTAGAACAAAACTCCTAATCACTCTTAAGGTTGTGCGATGCACCTAGGCCTCCAACCCAGTCCTATGAAACCAAGTCAGCCAGGTAAGCCCCTAGGCAAGTGGAGGGGCCGCGATTAGGGATGTCAAACGGCCGGCGCGGCCTAAGCGGGGCATGGTCTGAAGCGGACTGGGTTGTGCCGTGCCTCCGTGCCGGCCGTGCTCGGCGTGCCTCTTTAATTTTTTTTTCCGATTAATTCCTCTTTGTTGTTCTGTATAAAAATCAAGGTCATATACTTTTTTAATACATCATACGGACTTCACGATCTCATCATCTACATCAATGTTCATCAAGTGATAGTGATGGACTTTAGCAGACAGATATTATGTGAGAAATTTGAATTTTAAGTTTCTCCTTAAGTTTCCTCTGTATAAATTGGGATTTAGGATGATTGGGATAAAAAAAAGAAAAAAATTGTAGGCTATCTATTGGTACATTACTCAACTGAATTGTGAAAGTTTATATTAGAAAAGAGGTAGTGGCTGAATGTGGGGTGGGCTAGGCTGGCCGTGCCTGGCGGGCCGGCCATTATGGATAGGTCAGCCCATTGCGTGCCGTGCTGAAATGGGCCAGTCGTGCCACATCCCTCGACCCAGCACGGCCCATGGCATGTGCCGTGCAAGGAAGGCCGTGCCGAAACGGGTCGTCCCGGCCTATTTGACATCTCTAGCCGTGATGCACTTGGCAAGGGTCCCACTGAAAACCCACTTTCCTCGAACAAGATACTTGTTTCCCTTTTTGTGGGATAAGACTTGCCTAGACACTAAGGTGATCAAGGAGCGCAATAGGCACAACCTTGAGTGGAATTTCCTTCCTTTAGAGTGTTCTACCAAAAATAACCATAAAAATAAGCAAGTTGGAAAATTTTAGTAACTTTAAGAGTTTCTAAAACTCAATGAAGTGAGTTTCTAGCATTCCTTGCACTTTCCTATTCTAGTTAGGGAACTTTTAACATTCCATGCATGCACCTCCTATTCTTAGGAAGATGCCAAAAGTAATGCACAATTTAAATAGAAAAGTTAGAAACTTACACTTACCGGCGCTCCCCGACAACGGTGCCAAAAACTTGACTGACACCCTCAAGTGCAACGGTGCGCAGCAATATAATCTTGGTGAGTATAGGGTTGAATTCACAAGGAGTAAATTGTTTTAGCACTTTCCACGGGTAACCTGTCCTAATTTGGAAACTAAATCTTACCTAAATGGAAACTAATTAAATTAAACAAAATTCCTAATAACTGAAATAGAAAGTTTAATTACAAAATTTTCGATAAAATAAAAACCAAATCTAAGAAAAGAAACTTAGGCTATCTAGAACCTGCAAAAATAACAAACTCATCAAAACAACCAATTTAATATGACATCAATCAAAATAAAATTTCCTAAATTAAATCTTAATTACCAAAACTAATTACAATGCCACACCACCAGTAGGACCATTTTTAACCCTTTGGCCTTTGCGGAATGATTTCCTCTTGCCCTTTTAGCCCTCGCCTTTCGGTTTGGACCTGGCAAATGACTTTTCTATCATATGGACACTAGGCTGATCCTTGATAATACCCTTAGCTGCCACTAGCTGGCTGGAAAGCTTAGCCATTGCCAAGTTCATCTTGTTCATGTTATAGTTCAACTTAAAATTTTTGAAAGAATCTTGCAGCGACTCAAGGATAATATCAATATGAGATTCCAAATCAATCTCAGCACCTAGAACCTCCAACTCGTTCAAAGAATCCATCATCTTGAGAACATGATCCTGGGCTGGGGTCTCCTCAGCCATCTTAGTGCTCGTTATTATTTTCATTGCTACCAGTTTAGCAGGCTTGCTTCGATCCTCAAACATCTCCTTCAAGTTATAGATGGTCTCTGATGCAGTCTTAAAATAGTCATGTTGGAGTTGTAAAACACTCGACATAGATGCCAGGATATAGCACCTAGCCATCTCATCATCTTTCAACCACTTGGTATAAAGGTCATTATCTTCCTGCAGTGTATCCGGCCTAGGTACTTCAACAAAAATTGTGGTAAGGACATATTTGTGTCCTATAACGGTCAGAGAAATATCTAGGTTTCTTTTACAATCTACATGGTTGGATCCTACCAACTTATTTTGATTCAAGATGGTCACTAGGGGATTGAAGGTAGATGAATTCATGCTTGAAAAACTGTTGTACGCAACCATACATTCAATCAATAAATATAAATGACATCAGGTTTAGATTCTACCAATTTTCTTGTGGATTCCTCTAACCACTAAAAATCAGAATACATTAGAATCCCAATCCCTTAGGACATGCCTCCTTGGGGAGTGAAAATGTTCCTTAGAATGGTGCGGATCAATATCAGTCTATCAAAAAGGGTATACGACTGACAATCCATGATATCCTGTCACTCATTCTCATCTAGGTATCTCATACCATATAATGTGTGACTCCTAATTGACTCTAGTTTCTAAAGTATATGATGCAAATCCTTGGGGATACCACATCATTACTTTAGATAAATGCAACCCACCGATTAGCTCGCATGACAACCGTTGCAACCAGTGCCTCTTTGGGGAATGCACCCTCACCCCGTCTCACCGACACTATCCAAGGGAGATCCATGTCTAGTAACCAGTAAAAATAAGTGCCCTTCTTGGGGAATGACCATTCTAAGATGGCATACGGCACCAACCCGCCTTATAATGGACCTAGGGTGGAAAACCTTGGGGATTTGATGATTAAAATACCCTGCTCCCAGTTAATATTTCAGGATTAAGGATTTTCTTTAAGGTCTAAAAAGGGCCCACAAAATAAAGCAAAACGTCATCTCATGATATGAACAATGACTGGATCCAAGTCAGATTTTAAAATAATGGAAAGTCTGGTCAACACGATTAGTACTACCAGTGGGTTTATCTCATGGGTCCACCAATACTAATTCCTTATTTGTACCCTTTCCAAAATATTAAAATTAATTTGACCAATTATTGTAACCGCTGTGGCCAGATCAGATTTTGGAAAAACATAACAAGCCACATAAAGCAAACAATCAAGCATATATAGACAATCTAAATAAAACTAGGCCTCTCCTCAACGTGGCCCAGGCGGAATAGACTTCTTGGATTTCCAAACGATTTGGGATTCATCAAACTCTTTGTGTATCTCCAAACTCTTATGACAAGTGTCCAACATCACCATCCTTCTTGTCCTTGTAGCTGCAGGAATTTACAAAAGTAATAAAATTACAAATACATAAATTCCTATGTCTCAAAATTGAGACTTACATGCCAATCTATTAATGGAAATATAATGGGATTAAGGAAATCGTCATGCCTTGCCCTTTTGCGGGAAACCAAGGAACCTATAATGCCCTTTACAAACTGCATAATAAACCAATAATAAAAGAATGGACAAAAATATACACTTGTATTGCCACATTAAGAGGATGAGAACCTGCAAGTTAGTATCACATACAACCAATAACCCAAGAGGGATTGGGGCTAAGAACAACTCCCATCTGCCATCTCATGACAGATAGTCCATCCTTTTAAAAACCCAGACAGGACGTCATTCGCTTGAGCTGAGAGTCAAACCCGCTCGAGCGGGTTGTCAAAAATCCTAGTCCGCTTGAGCGGACCGCGACCCTTTTGCAGATTTGATCTCCTAGGCCTTACGATCTTCCACGCTATGAACTCTCGTAAAGAACTTCTTAAAGAGAATGGTGGGATCTCAATTGTGAACAAAACCCTAGGCACTCAAGTGGGAAACTAGAGGAGAGAAAAGAGAAAGAGAGGCTGGACGATCTTTCTTGGGTGTTCAAGAGAGAGAGAGTGTGTGTAAGAGTGTGTGGTTGGACGTCCAAGTCCTGGCCCTCATATAAAATGATCTTGAAACCTCCTCTCAGGCCATACTTAGAAGCCTCACTTGTGATTCTCTTGTGTAACCTACTCCTCCTTTCCCTATGAGTTCCAATTGGAATGAAACTTTCTCTTTCTTAGGGAAAGCATGAGGACCACTAGGGATTCCTTAGATCTGACTCCAACTGAAGCATATAGACCCCACATCTTATGTGAACTCTGGACCCACAGTTAATTGCAATAACTCCACTAAATATATGCAATTGCACTCCAGTCCTAGGAATATTACAAGAAGACCTTAAACTTTTCAATTACCACAAGCAGGCCCCTCTATCAATTATATCTATGGATCCATTGGAATTAAATTGTCCAACCAAATTGGATCAACCTCTTATTATCCTTCTGACCCAATTAATTAATCACACTGATCATCGAACTATATTATTAACTCTTAATCAAGATGGGTGGGCGCACTTACAGATGGTAAATTCCATTAATCAACACAAGGGGATGTTTCTCTTGTAGAGGATAGATGGTAAATCTCATGAACAATCATGTCACTTTGTATGAAATTATGTGCAAACATTAAAAAAAATCCTAGTCATCTCATGAATGAAGCATGAAATTATAAATCAATTAAGAAAATAAATGAATTTAATCACATCATTCACTGGATTTAGGACATCTAATAGCGCATGCGCTACATAGTTGTCAATATCATTTCGGACCCCATTTAGATCTTGTTAGAGTTATTTTTGTTGCAATTTTATTGTATGTATTCTTTTTAATCATAACTTGATCTCTCATGCACTTATACTTTTTAATCTTGGAATCTTCATGCATCTTTTAGTCTGTGGCATCATATAGTTAAGTCTTGATCTTTATGCATGTTTTGAGGTTTTCATGTTAACATCAAAAGTATTTTGAAAAGTCATGCATAAACATGTTTTGAATTGCATTTTGAAACTCATATTTTAAATGTGTTAGCCTCTATTCAAGTCTAGTTCTCCATGGCCAAATTTCCCCTTTATAAAATCTTTTTCACACCTTTTTCTCAGGGAAAGTTCGGTTACCAAACCTTTAGTTCGGTCAACTCTCGGTTCCAATTCCAGAATGTAAGATAAGTTAAAATCTAATATTTAGATCATATGTCGGTCAATTGTTGGTTAACCGACATCAGTTCGGTTAACCGACATGAGGAAGTTCGGTAAATCAAATTCAAATTTTATGACCGTTGGAATATGACCGTTGAGTTCGGTTAACTGATTAGAGCTTTGTGCGAGACCTTCTTACTATATAAATTAGCCTTTCCTTGGGATTTGTGCAAACATTTTTGAGACTTTTGAGGGTCAAGGAAGGTGGGGCATTTATGCTAGGCTAGAGGAAGGTTAGGAGGGCAAATCTATAATTTCAACCTTTGATTCTTCAAATGGGTTTGCTCCCTTTATTTCAAAATTAATTCATGCTTGTCTTTAAAACTTTGTTTTCATTAAATGGCATGATTTAGTGTTCACCTAACTTGTTCAAATGTTGGTTTCTTAACATGCTTTGAATCTTAAACATGATTAATGATTTGACTTCAACATTTGAATACATTTACACATGTTATTAAATTTATCTTTTGAACAAACATGTTAGAGCTAGGTTGAGTTTTCTAAAATTAGTTTGTTCATCATTTCAAAACATTTGTGAATCATTTAACCTCTCTATCTCTCATTTATGGTTTTCACCTTTGCATCATTTATGAGCACTCAATTTCAGAAAGAGATAGAGGGCCACAAGCATATGCATCTTTTATAGATCTTTGTATTCATCATGCATATGTTTTAGATTGAGTTTTCACTTTTAATATCAGCCTATGTTAGGAGGCATCAATATGTACTTAATTACATCTCTTCTAGTGCATTCTTAGGCATTGAATTGAGAGAAAAAATCATCTTGTTGTAAAGGTTATCGCTCAGCCTTAGAAAAGCATAATTATTTGTAAAGATTAATGCTAAGCCTTTGAAAAGCATATGTGGTTGTAAGGTTAGAGGTGAGCCTAAACCTCAAGTGAAAATAGTGGAAATCCGGTAGGGAAACTGGGAGTGGATGTAGGCATGAGTGGCCGAACCACTATAAATTTGTTTTTTGGGGTGTTTGAGTTTTTACTTTGTGGATGATGCTCGTAAGCTTAGTTTAACGTTTCTTGTTAATGCCGATGTTGAATGATTACATAGATTCTTTACTTATTCATGTATGACTTAGAAACTTCACTTGTAGTTAAGTTAATTAATTTCCAAAGCATAATTGGCATTAGAAAATTAAAATTGGTCTAGGTCTATGAGCTCACCCTATTCAGCGCCCCCCCCGCCCCCCCCTCTAGGGTTCAGTTTTGGACTTTCTGGTCTTGCTTGCAAAATGAAAAGTTTTGACCGATTCAGAATCTTGGCAAAACTTTTCGGAATTACATTTCAGGGGAAATATAAAATAATATATATCTAGAAAATACAAATAATAATAAATTTAGATTTAATCCATTCTAGTAAAAAAAATTGGAATTACATTTTGGGAAAATGTAAGAAATACAAAGTATATATGTATATGAAAAAGTAAAAAAAAAAAAAACTAATTAT